>CM076117.1:5512860-8222143 GCA_038048805.1 Hipparchia sbordonii | reverse complement strand
GTATAAATTAATATAAAAAAGGGATAAGATAATAGATCAGTATGAATTCTGGTACCCAATCTCGAAGATAAACTGAATTTACAGATCGATAATAGTGCTACTCTTTTAACAAAGTGACTGTTGTTTATGTACAGGCAGAATCAGACTCCAAGATGTCTCACGACGGCTCCGCTCACTCCAAGTCTGGCTCCAGGTCTCGCAGCGCGTCCAACTCCCGCTCGCGCTCGCGCTCCAAGTCGTCGTCGCGCTCCGCGAGCGGGTCGCGCGCCTCTTCCGCCTCGCCGCGTTCCGCCAGGTCCAAGAGCGGCTCGCCCAAATCCGCGAGGTCGACCCGCTCTCGCAGCGGGTCCGCTAAATCCGTCAGATCACGTAGCGGCTCGCACCGATCCAGAAGTGGTTCACGCAAATCTAGGTCTCGCAGCGGCTCCCCGAGGAAGTCTAGGTCCAGAAGTGGTTCTCCGAGGAAATCTAGATCCAGAAGTGGCTCACCGAGGAAATCTAGGTCCAGAAGTGACTCACCGAGGAAATCTAGGTCCAGAAGTGGCTCACCGAGAAAATCTAGGTCTAGGAGCGGATCGGCCGCTTCGAAGGCGAGGTCCAAAAGCGGATCTCCCGCAAAATCCCGCTCCCGAAGCGGGTCTCCGGTCAAGTCGCGTTCGAGAAGCCGCTCGCGCGCCAAATCCAGATCGAGAAGTCGATCGGGCAGCGGGTCGCCGAAGAGGTCTCGATCCAAAAGTGGATCTCCTCGGAAGTCGGGCTCAGCACCCGGCTCCCCTAGAAAATCTAGATCCCGGAGCGCATCGGCCGCGCGATCCAGATCTCGAAGCGGATCACGGAAACGATCGCGGTCCCGAAGCGGTTCACCCGCCAAATCTCCCGCTACTAGAAAATCGAGGTCTAAGAGCAAATCGCCAAACGCGAATGCGACTAAAAAAGGATCGCCCGGGAAATCCAGATCTCGAAGTGGGTCGCCGGAAAAATTGAAAAGTAAATCGCCCGAGAAGCGAGAGAGAAGCAAATCCGTCGAGAGGATGGACGTGGACGGTGAGTAGCGGGCGGCGTGCGGCCTCTGTGAGCGTCTAGCGTCTAAAATGTACTATTTGTGATATTCGCAGGTGCACGCGCCAGCCGCAGCCGGTCAAAGTCGCGATCTCCCACTAAAGCTACATCTCCCTGTAAGTATTTCAACTCAAAAGTACTCAAGTTATTTCAAGACTAAATCGATTTAATGTTGAAAATCTGTCAAAACAAATTGCTTAGGCTCTTAAACGCCAAAAAGACAAAAGGCCTATCAATACAGAATTCGGAATAGTACCAGTCGTAATAGTAAACATTTGTTTAAATTTTTTATCGTGTGGCCACAAATATTTAATTGTTTATTGAATTTTTCAGCGGGAGACCGAGCCAGTCGCTCTCGCTCGAGGTCGGGATCGCGCAAGTCGGTTTCGCGCTCGCGATCCAGATCGCGCTCCAGATCCAAGTCACGTTCCAGATCAAGATCCAAATCTAACTCGAGATCCAAATCCAGATCGAGGTCTCGCTCCCGCTCCGGCTCCAGGTCGCGGTCGCGCTCCAAGTCGCGGTCGAAGTCCAAGTCTCGATCGCGATCCAAATCGCGGTCGCGATCCGGTTCCCGATCCCGATCACGATCCGGATCGGCTAAGTCGAGATCGAGGTGAGGGTTTAAATAATCCAGTCTACGCCTATACCTTTTTTGAAATCAACATTATAACTCGCAGTGTCCTAAATCTAAGTAGCTTACTTTATATGTCCCTATAATGTACCCAAGTATATATTATGTATCTATCTGTATTTTTATTTTATTTTTTTATTTTATTTATCGGTTCGCCAATAGGAAATCCCACAAGAATTACTAAATAGTTATACTACATCTATAGAAACATTTGAGGTGTGCACCCAATTACAGGCAAACTGACATGCGTATGAGCAAACTGGGTTTGCCAGTTAACAATTAATTACACGAGGTTAAGTTAACGTCTACAATTGAACTATGAGAAGCATATGAGGCTATGATGCGATTACAATAAATTGATACAATAATCTTTTATACTGTTGCAAAGAGAGTGAGTGTATATCGATAATAATATTAGAGTTTTTAAAAAGCTCATTATGCTCGCGACAAATTCTAAGTAACACATTGTCAGCTCCCATTTTTGTTCTGCAACCATTGATGATGAATGGTTTGTACCTGGAAATCCTTAAATCTTTTCGAGGCACAGAAAAATTAAAAATTATCCGTACACATAATGTATGATTCAGGGCGCTCACACGAATACCTACCGGTGAACGGATAAACCTAATCGGGGTTTATATTCACCGTTATTAATTGATAATTAACAATTTAAAAAAAAATTAAAATATTTGGCCTTCTGATGTAATTTTAGCTTGGCAAAGAAAGAGTAGAATAAAATAGGGGCGCCAGTAACGCTAAGTCGTTCAAGTCAAAGTAGGGACGGTGTCGTCATTAGCTCTAGCGACCCAAAGATTAACAATCAAAATGTAGCTACGGTACCCGAAAAACACTTCTCGCGTAGATCTACAATCGGACTACAGCTACATGTAGTTTTGTTTACATTTATGTAATTGATTTTCGAGGATTGGTTCAGTAAAAAAAAGACAGAAGTTACAAGACTCTGACAGTTGACAGTGACAAACGAACTGTTCTGCTAACATTTCGTTCACATTGCAGGTCTCGCTCGCGCTCCCGGTCGGGCTCGCCGTCGCGGAGAGGTGCGTATCTCGCGGCCTCCATACATCCGCATCGACCGTTCGCGGCGATCGCATACCTCGCCTACCGTTCGCCGATGTCGTACCTCGTTGCAGAGACGGACCTTAAAAATCCCATCGACCCTCAGCAGAGTTTCTTAACTAACGAGCCTAAAAATCAACATTAGCAAAGCAAAAATCATATACCTGTCCCAGTGATCGATCTATCGATCGGGCGGCTCGATTTCGAGCGGGTTTAACGACTACAATACACCGAGTCGTACGTTTGGCCCGAGGCCCGAGGCCCGACGCCCGATGTGCGACAGGTGACGATGGTAACGAGTGGCTCGGTGTTGATGTTCAGACGGCAAGAAGCGGCGCGCGGTGCGGCTGGAGTCGGACGACGAGGGCGGGGAGGGAGCGGGGCGCGCGGCGGCCGAGGGGGGCGAGGGGGAGGAGGCCGCGCCCGTCGCCGCCGCCGCCGCCGCGCCCGCCGTCGACGCGGACTCCTCGGACGACGACATCGCGCCGGACTCCAAGAGGTACGTGCGCACTTGCGCGGCTCGGTGTCTCGAGCGGTGACGCAATCTGACCCGATCCGATCCAATTTAACCCAACCTGAACTGATCCGGACCGATTTGATCTACTTAATATTCACGTTTATTACACGTCATACATAAACTGGAATGATTCCATAGTCTCCCAGTAAGTTAATCATACAAATAAAATATTTGTAGTAGCTCAAGATAACTTACTATGAAATTTCCGAAATGTGCATAATAAATTAGAATAAAAAATTTAAATTTCCATTTCATCTTCGAATGCGACAGCCAGTACCGGCGAACAAATCGTCAGCCATCGGACTCCACACGTACTGGGATGGGTCACGGTGTATATTGATCGTGGTTGTCGCGTACGCAGCGCGGAGGCCATGGGCGGCATGTCGGACTTCGAGCTGATGCTGGCGCGCAAGCGCGACGAGCGGCGCGGGCGGCGGCGGCGGCGCGACATCGACATCATCAACGACAACGACGACCTCATCGCGCAGCTGCTGCAGCAGATGCGCGCCGCGGCCGAGGAGGACCGCGACCTCAACCGCCGCAACCAGCCCGCCGTGCGCAAGGTGAGGCGGCGTGAGGCGGCGCGACGTGCGCGCGGCGCGACGTGCGAGCCGCGACTGACACGCTCCCGTGTGCGCAGGTGTCGATGCTGAAGCGCGCCATGTCGCAGCTCATCAAGAAGGACCTGCAGCTCGCGTTCCTGGAGCACAACGTGCTGAACGTGCTGTGCGACTGGCTCGCGCCCATGCCCAACCGCGCGCTGCCCTGCCTGCTCATCCGCGAGAGCGTGCTCAAGCTGCTGCAGGACGTGAGTGGCCACACCGGGACTCTAAAAACCAGACTTTACTTCTGATCCATCGCATTTTTAATCTATATCATTTTTTTCAATATCGTCTGCATTATTATTATCGTATGTAGTAAAATTTAGACGTAATACTATGAGAATAATTAATATAGACAATATTCCAGTATCTCCGTCGACTAACTGTCGAATTTCCCTAACACTTAGCAGAAACGCTAAGCTGGAGCAAGAGTCATTTCGACTCGTCATATTATCACTTGAGCCACTTTTCGTCATATTTATTTTATTTATTTAAAGACAAAAAAGTAACACAATTTACACCATAATTCATAGACCAAAGCATTAGACTAAAACTTGTTGCTGGTGATTGTAATTGGCAGCCCAATTAGACCGTAGCCTATATCTTAGTGTGTTTTAACTTTTGTACGTCGAGATGTCAGGAAAGTTGGGAATGATGCGCTCGTGGCTCCGCAGTTCCCGTCGATCGACAAGTCGCTGCTGAAGCAGTCCGGCATCGGCAAGGCGGTGATGTACCTGTACAAGCACCCCAAGGAGACCAAGCCCAACAAGGAGCGCGCCGGCCGCCTCATCTCGGAGTGGGCGCGCCCCATCTTCAACCTGTCCACGGACTTCAAAGGTAGCGTGTACCGCGCGGTCGCGGCACGGTCGCGGCACGGTCGCGGCGCGTGCGCGGCCGCGCGGTGACGTGGTGTCGTTGTGTGTGCAGCCATGACGCGCGAAGAGCGGCAGGCGCGCGACCAGGCCATGGCGGGGCGCAAGCGCGACGAGCCCGGCCCCTCCGCCAAGCGCGCGCGCGCCGACGAGCCCGAGCGGTGAGCGACCCCGACCCCCCGACCCCCCGACCCCGCCCCGCCCCACCGTGAGAGTAGTCGAGGCTAACTCGCCCGTGTCTGTGCAGCGCGCTGCGGCCGGGCGACCCGGGCTGGGTGTCGCGCGCGCGCGTGCCGGCGCCCTCCAACAAGGACTACGTGGTGCGGCCCAAGTCCACCTGCGAGCTGGACATGTCGCGCGTGAGTACCCCGCGCCAGCCGCCCAGCGCCGCGAGCTAGCCGCCATATGACGACCGTTGCGTGTCCACAGATGAGCAAGAAGAAGATGACTCGCTACGAGAAGCAGATGAAGAAGTTCCTCGACCAGAAGCGCATGAAGGGCAGCACGCGCCGCGCCGTCGACATCTCCATCGAGGGCCGCAAGATGGCGCTGTAGACCGCGCGCTAGAACGCCCGCTGCGGGTGCGGGGCGAGAGACGCGCGCGGTGCAGCCCGCGCCGCGCCGTCCGCATCTCCATCGGGCGCCGTAAGATGGCACTGTAGACCGCGCGCTAGAACACGCCCGCTGCGGGTGCGGGGCGAGAGACGCGCGCGGTGCAGCCCGCGCCGCGCCGTCCGCGTCTCCATCGGGGGCCGTAAGATGGCACTGTAGACCGCGCGCTAGAACACGCCCGCTGCGGGTGCGGGGCGAGAGACGCGCGCGGTGCAGCCCGCGCCGCGCCGTCCGCGTCTCCATCGGGGGCCGTAAGATGGCACTGTAGACCGCGCGCTAGAGCACGCCCGCTGCGGGTGCGGGGCGAGCGACGCGCGCGGGTCAGCCCGCGCCACGCCGTCCGCGTCTCCATCGGGGGCCGCAAGATGGCACTGTAGACTGCGCGCTAGAGCACGCCCGCTGCGGGTGCGGGGCGAGCGACGCGCGCGGGGGCAGCACGCGCCGCGCCGTCCGCGTCTCCATCGAGGGCCGCAAGATGGCGCTGTAGACCGCGCGCTAGAGCACGCCCGCTGCGGGTGCGGGGCGAGCGACGCGCGCGGGGGCAGCACGCGCCGCGCCGTCCGCGTCTCCATCGTGGGCCGCAAGATGGCACTGTAGACTGCGCGCTAGAGCACGCCCGCTGCGGGTGCGGGGCGAGCGACGCGCGCGGGGGCAGCACGCGCCGCGCCGTCCGCGTCTCCATCGAGGGCCGCAAGATGGCACTGTAGACTGCGCGCTAGAGCACGCCCGCTGCGGGTGCGGGGCGAGCGACGCGCGCGGGGGGCAGCACGCGCCGCGCCGTCCGCGTCTCCATCGAGGGCCGCAAGATGGCGCTGTAGACCGCGCGCTAGAGCACGCCCGCTGCGGGTGCGGGGCGAGCGACGCGCGCGGGGGCAGCCCGCGCCGCGCCGTCCGCGTCTCCATCGAGGGCCGCAAGATGGCGCTGTAGACCGCGCGCTAGAGGAGTGAGCGACGCGCGCGGAGGCAGTCTGCGCCGCGCCGTCGAGGTCGCAAGATAGTGCTGTAGACCACGTCCTGTGCGCGTTGAGCGGCGCCATAATTACGACTTAAAGTGCAAGACTCCAAACTTTTATTTAAGAATATCATAGAATTCTCATATACGTACTGTGTATAATATTCTGAAAGGGCCCTTTCTGTGTGAGTATTAATATACTCCCTTCTGCAAGATTAACTGTCAAGATTGAAGACAAACATTAAAATTATGACCTTGACATAATAGACAAAATAAATAGCGACACCTTCAAACTTTGGCATCATAAATTGATCCAGGCATTATTTGGAATGCCGAAATCCCCCATCGAGGCTACATGAGCTAAAAATGTTATTTTAGGGTACGGTAGTCTGAAGTAGGTCGTTGATTCATTGTAGTTTTTGTATTTCTCTCGGATAAGCGCACTTATTCGTGTTGCCGATCACACAGAATAGAGGCCGTGAATTATTTGAAATGTTTCCAAGACGACAGCGCCGGAGGCCGACACGCGACTGCAGCGCGAGTGGCGCGGAGTGCACGAACTTGTACTATACTGTAAAGTAAACGGATAATGTTGTGATGTTTCATTCTAAGTTAGGTACATAAGAATAATAAAATGACTGAATAATATTCTGCTTTGATTCGTTTAACTCCTTTGATATAAACAGATGTCTGTCGGACGTCCGAACGCTCAAGGACGACCAAATGTTACGTCTGATAGCAATTTGCACAGCAGTGTACACATTTACTATGCAGATACCTGTAGGTCGCGGCTGTCAGCTGCGACTGTAATCTGTGGCTGCGACTTACGGACGCATCCGATGGTGTTTTCAGCTTTACTTATTAAGTAGCGGATGCCCGCGACTTCGTCCGCTTCTTCAATTCACAATTGACAGTTCCTTAATCTCCACAGTTTTAGTGGGCAGAACCCCTCCAGCATCAGGATTGAGCAGTCGGGGTCCTGAAATTCAACGATGTAGTCACTTAGTACCTTCAAAAACTATTCATAATCGACGGTTCCTAAATCCCCACAGTTTAGAGGGGCAGTACCCCTGCAGCATCAGGATTCACGAGTTCGAACCCAAAGTTTGTATAGGAGTATCTTGCAAAGTTTTGGATCGATTAAAAAAAGATTCACGCAAAACACACAACGTTTAGAAATCACGGAGATATTATGTACATACATAGGTGGAAAAACAGCTCCTCCTTTTTCGAAAGTCGGTTAAAAAAGTAGCCTATCTTACGCCCGATAATATCAGGTATCTACCAGTGAAAGTCCCGTCAAAATCGGCCCAGCTGTTCCCGAGATCGACAGCCGGACAAAATTTAAAGTATTTTCTTTTTATAAGTACCGTATTTACTTTCGTATGCAGAGACCTAGTAAAAAGATGTTCTTTTGATATTACAAACAGACACTTCAATTTTATTTATTTGTATAGATTCCACAGAAACTTAACTGCGTGCAATCTATAATAATTATATAAAAAGGCTTGTCCTGACTGACTGACTGACTGACTGACTGACGATCAACGCACAGCCTAAACCACTGAAGTTAGAAACTTGAAATTTTGACAGTAGGTTCCTTTTATGACGTAGGCGAGCACTAAGAAAGGATTTTTCGAAATTCGCCCCCCAAGGGGGTTAAAGTTTGTATGAAACTCCGTCATTTTTCGAGTTATACTCATGAAATTCGGTATTTAGGCTTTAAATTGAAAACAAAAAAGTACGTGTTTCACAGTTTTTAAAAATTCTACCCCCTAAGGGGTTAAATAGGGGTTGAATGTTTGTATGATAGTCCTTCGTTCTTCAAGTTATTTTTCAAGTTATGTTTATGAAACTTGATATTTTGGCTCTTGATCAAAAATAAAGAATTACGTATTTTACATTTTTCGAAAATTCTCCCCCAAAGGGAGTTAAATGGGGGGGGGGGTTAAAGTTTGTATGAAAGTCCGTCATTTTTCAAGTTATACCCATGAAATTCGGTATTTGGGCTTTCAGTTAAAAATAAAAAAGGACGTGTTTCACGGTTTTCAAAAATTCTACTCCCAAAGGGGTTGAATGGGGGTTGAATGTTTGTATGAAAATCCATAATTTTTCAAGTTAATATCGAGCAACGGATCTACGTGATTCTTTGATGGGCAGAGGCGTAACTATACCGTTTGAGGCCCGTGGCAAATTCATCGGATGGGGCCCTCCCTCCCCCAATATAAAGAAGCTCACCCAATGAGATAGTATTTTTTATTTTATCATAAATCACTACGTGAAGTAGGTACATACAACGCAATTACAATTACTTGATTTTCTAATAACCTTTAACTCGGAGCGTATTGTATTTATACTAAGTGCCGTAATGTAATATTACGGCACTTAGTAGTCCGTTCTTAGCACCTATAATAGCAACGTAAAAGCGACATTTTCGCGAGCGAAGTGAGCGCGAAATTTTTTATGATTGCATTACGGCACTTAGTAGTCCATTCTTGGCATTTACAATAGCAACATAAAAATGACATTTTCGCGAGCGAAGCGAGCGTGAAATTTTTTATGATTGCATTACGGTACTTAGTAGTCCATTCTTGGCACCTACAATAGCAACGTAAAAGCGACATTTTCGCGAGCGAAGCGAGCGCGAAATTTTTTGTGATTACATTACGGCACTTAGTAGTCTATTCTTGGCACCTACAATAGCAACATAAAAGTGACATTTTCGCGAGCGAAGCGAGCGCGAAATTTTTTATGAATACATTACGGCACTCATTCTTGGTACCTACAATAGCAACGTAAAAGCGACATTTTCGCAAGCGGAGCGGGCGCAAAGTTTTTTATGGTTGCATTACGGCAACTAGTATTCTATACTTGGCACCTACAATAGCAACGTAAAAGCGACATTTTCGATTCGCGAGCGAAGCGAGCGCGAAATTTTTTGTGATTGCATTACGGCACTTAGTAGTCTATTCTTGGCACCTACAATAGCAACATAAAAGTAACATTTTCGCAAGCGAAGCGAGCGCGAAATTTTTTATGAATACATTACGGCACTTAGTAGTTCATTCTTGGTACCTACAATAGCAACGTAAAAGCGACATTTACGCAAGCGGAGCGGGTGCAAAGTTTTTTATGGTTGCATTACGGCAACTAGT
Organism: Hipparchia sbordonii; assembly: GCA_038048805.1. Classification (NCBI taxonomy): domain Eukaryota; kingdom Metazoa; phylum Arthropoda; class Insecta; order Lepidoptera; family Nymphalidae; genus Hipparchia; species Hipparchia sbordonii. The sequence continues at coordinate 8,212,663 of CM076117.1, read as the reverse complement.
ATTCTATACTTGGCACCTACAATAGCAACGTAAAAGCGACATTTTCACGAACGAAGTGAGCGCGAAATTTTTTATTCTGCACTACGCCATAGTCGTACTTTTGGCGCTTGAGACCCTACGCTTGTATGCGCCGCACACTCGGCATCGTAGGTAAAATCGGCCCTACCAACTATTTAGTTATTGTTATTGGGGTTATTTTAAAATGTGTTTGTGGACCTAATGACATTAAGGTATTACAAATATGTATCTTTTTAATTTCTGTAAGACATAAATAAAAATTTTGGCCCCAAATTCGCCGCCCCTAAAATCTGCTGCCCTAGGCTCCAGTCAAATCAGCCATTTGGTAAATTTACCACTGTGCGTAACCTTTCTTGTCCCAAAGAGTTTAGTTTATATCAATTTTTATTTTGAAAATGATCGCTCGGCACTAGCCGTAGACACAGGAATGGCTATAAATGTTATGATCATCTTGAGCTTTCGGCCCTCTCTGACCAGGGGCCCCTGCCGGCTGGGGGCCCGTGGCATTTTGCCGTCATGCCACCCTATAGTTACGCCTCTGTTGATGGGTATGGTTGCAGACAGTGTGTTATAGGTTACTTTTATTCGGACAAAATCAGGAGTCCGCACGGGATTTTCAAAGAACCTAATTCCACGCGGACGAAGTCGCGAGGGGACAGCTAGTATAAATTAAAGATAGAGCTCAGCACGGAGTGATTACATTCTCTTTGGAGCTCAGCGCGACAGCTTCTCCAATGTTAATCATGTGAAGCTAGGTATCAAAAGTGTAAAGAAAAGAAATTGTTCAGAGGTGATTGTGATCGTCACACTGCAGCAATCATTTTTAGACAATCATGCGGCTTGGCTTGTCTGTGATTGTTTTAACTTTTTTTTCTCTTTGGCTACGTCTTTGGCACTCTGTGCTTTGAGACGAAAAATGTTCTGTGCGTTCGTGGTGCGTTCAGACTTCAGATTAATTATTTACCTAATTATATATAAAAAGAGGTGGGCGTGTTCTGTGCTCCGTTCTGAATTATAAAATGATCCAAAAACGGGAATTATTCAATTATCTCGCTTAAACTAATCATCTCATCATTCATGAGAAGTCATCTCTTAAAACGCTAAAACCCTACCTACCCTATAGCCGCCTCACGCCAACACGACAGACAAACCACCATCTGAACGTGAGGGTAGTTATCTAAAATATCAAAGTATTATTATAGGTAATCAATTACACTCATCTAAATCTGCAAGTGTTCACTCACTATATCACATGTTTGGTAGCGGACAAAACTCGTAAGGATATAACTTTATTAAATTTCGTTTTCATAATCGAACGTTGCTCTTATTTGTATTCTGTAGTTAATCCTGTTGTAAATACTAAATACCTAGTCGAGAGACGCGATATGGTGTATTATCTATGGACGCGAGAGTCGCTCTTTGACTTTTGAGTAGAATATTGTGTTTCCGGTCATGTGAAATGCTCAGAGTACCTACCTATTGGTTATATGTATACTCTAAGGTGAAATGTGACCCGTTTTTGGTGGAGTAGATACCTAATTACACAAAATATGTTTGTGAGTAACGTGAGTAAATTACTAGGTAGGTACTTATTTGGTGTAGTACTTATTTGCTACTGATTTTATTATTTTTTAATTAAAGATTGCTATTAACTCTTAGATCGTTATTATGTAAACAAAACGAATCAATTATTATTGACTAGGTAGGTACCTACCTCAGGTAATTAACCGACTTCCAAAAAGGAGGAGGTTATCAATTCGGCCGGTATCTTTTTTTTTTTTTTTTTCTATGTATGCCCACCGATTACTCCGAGGTTTCTGGACCGATTCACGAGATTTTTTTTTAATCGACAGAAGAAGCTCGCGAAATGGTCCCATAAAAATTTTTACCTTCAACTCCTCAAGCCTGATGCTGCAGGGGTATTTCCACCCTAAATTATGGGACTTTAGGAACCGTCGTTTACGAATTGGTATGCTTGGCCTAAGCATATACTAGATCATAGAGCTCCAGGTCCTACTCTTCAATCCTGATGCTGCAGGGTACTGCTCACCTAAATTATAGGGATGTAGGAACTGCTAATCATGAATTGTTATTGTATGTAATAAGCATATACTACACCATCGAGGTCTAGGTTCTAGCTCCTCAATCCTGATGCTGCTGGGTACTGCCCACTTAAACTGTGAGGTTTTAGGAACTTTCGCTTGCGAATTGATATTGTTAGTATCAAGCATCTTCTACATCGTGGAATTCAAGGTCCTCGCTCTTCAATACTGATGCTGCAGGGGTACTGCCTACCTAAACTGTGAGGATTTAGGAACTGTCGTTTACGAATTGATATTGTTGGTACCAAGCATATACTACATCATAATACTCAAGGTTCTAGCTCCTCAATCCTAATGCTGAAGAGTTGGAGGAATTACGAACTGACGCTTTCGAATTGATATTGTTGGTACCAACCATGGACTACATCATGGAGCTCCTAGTCCTAGCTCTTGTGTAATGTTAATAAGTACTGTAGGTACCAAGTATAGAACTACATTAGTACCGTAGCGTTGGAGGGAGGGGAGAAAGAGAGCAGGAACAAGCTACACTAAAAAGCTTAAAATAAAAATTCTTTTCAAAAAACCGACTTCAAACGCCACTACAAAGTATAAAAATAATTTTATTTTGTACACGTTTGTTGAAGTCGGGCGGGCTTAAATAGAAACGATGAAATCGATGCGCGACGCTTATCTTATGGTGACATATAAGAGACAAGTTTATTGAAATCGGGCGAGCATCGCGTATCGGTTTCATCGTTTCTATTTAAGCCGCCCGACTTCAACAAACGTGTACAAAATAAAATTATTTTTATACTTTGTAGTGGCGTTTGAAGTCGGTTTTTTGAAAAGAATTTTTATCGTATAAAAGCAATAAAAGTTATGCTACTCTTATATAATAATCTGTGCTACAGAGTGCCAACCTAAGCTTCTTGTGCCAACTGGTGCCAACCATTTGCTACAGACAGGCTTAAAAAAAACGGAGTGATTACATTCTCTTTGTAAAAAGACTAGAACCCAGAGCCGTAAAACCAATTATTAAAAAAAACGAACATGGCCGATTTTCGATTTGATTTTTAAACACAGATTTCTAAAGATGAATCAAACATTATAATACGTAGGTTATAGGTATTTATCGTAATGAAAACGTTTGATTAAAACTGTGGTCGTTTATTTGTTCTTTTTTGAAATTAACTTTTTACGCAGTTATAATTACTTAATTGTCAGTGTGTGTGATTTGTGCTGGATTTGTGTAGTTTTTTTTACAAATTGAACGCGTTACAGTGAGTTCGATTGCGAAATATTAGGCCCATGATAATAAGAAGGTCGATGAGTTTGCTGTAACCTACGGGCTATAACTGCGAGGTGCGATGTCGTACCCGCCCCGTCCACCGCTCGTGCCGTACGGGCTGGCACCGGGGGTTGTCACCATGCCAATGGCTACTCACGTAAGTTACTGTTGTTAACATTACTTTTTAGCTCTAACTTTAAAGTTAACCTCTGTAGCTGCCGTATCATTCTCACTAACCTTATTAATATTATAAATGCGAAAGTGTGTTTGTTTGTTGGTTCGTCCTTCAATCTCGCGGCAACAAAGCAACGGATCGACCTGATTTTTTGCATGGGTGTATTTGAGGACCGGGAGAATGACATAGACATTACTTTTTATCCCGGAAAATCAATGAAATCTCACGGGATTAAAAAATAAACTAAATCCACGCGAGTGAAGCCGCAGGCATCAACTAGGTTTTATATAAAGCTTTAATGTACATTATTCAATTACTATCTACAGTATAGCTAGCTTCAAGAAATGCAATGAAACAGGTTACAAGTTTATCAAAATTAACAATTAATATCTACTAAAAACCATAGGATTTCAAACAGAGTATTTCTTGTGAGGCAAGCTAATATGTGTATATAATATTATGTATATATATATTAGCTTGCTTGGTGTGTAGCTTAGCTTCTTTATTGCCTCCCAATTTTATGATACAATATCAGAGAGGACAATATCAAATTCTGTATAAGTGGTTTAGGAGAATGAAAAGCAATCATGAGATCTAGGCTAGTGTTGAAGATGCATACTCATTCTCCTTTATTTCTTGCTTGCTATTGGTTTCCACAAATAAATCATTGTAAACCAGTCATGGGCTGCTGTGTGTGATGCACCAATCTTTCCAATATTCTTCACTCCAACCATCCCAACTCTCTTCAGAAACCTAGCAGGTCACCCAGGTTGCCAAGGACTTCTCGAAGTGAGACTGGGAATGCCAGATATTTCTTGAGCTGGTCTGCCGCACCCGTGCATCCCAGCAGCATGTGCGCTGGTGTTTCATCCGCCTCCATGCAGGCCCTGCACAGAGGAATGACGGTGACACCTATAATAAAAAGGTGTTTAATGGGCTGTGCTTCGTTATAATTCACACCACCTTCCAGAGTTTACCTCTGCCTAGGCAGAGTAGTCTATTAATTAGATGTTTGTCTAGATAAGGAAAGGCTTGTGAGTCTGTCTGCAGTCTGCTGCATTCATTCACTCTCCTCTTGAAAATGCTCAAGTTACATATGGCAGGAATCATGGACACACGCAGGACATTCCACATCTTTTCAATTTGTAACAGGAAAGTAGAGTGGAAATGTTGTTATGTTGAATTAACACTTTGTTTCATTGATAGCACATTTTGTACATCACAAAATAATGGAATGAATTGGAATTTTATGGTCTCAATAGCTGATGGCCCCAACTTCATTCATGTGGGTTAAGGTTCTTTTAATTTTGGCGGGAACTCTCTTACTTTCCGGGTTAAAAATTAGCCTATGTGTCATTCCAGACTGATCTATCTCTGTGCCAAATTTCAGCTAAATTGATACAGCCGTTATGGCACAGTGGAGTAACAAACATCCATCCATCCATCCACCTATACTTTTTTTTTTTTTTTTATTCTATGACAAGATAGCCCTTGACTGCGATCTCACCTGATGGTAAGTGACGATGCAGTCTAAGATGGTAGCGGGCTAACTTGGAAGGGGTATAGCAGTGTAAATTCAACCCATACCCCTAATCGGTTTCTACACGCCATCGTGCCGGAACGCTAAATCGCTTGGCGGCACGTTTTTGACGGTAGGGTGGTAACTAGCCACGGCCAAAGCCTCCCACCAGACCAGACCAGAGACAATTTAGAAATAATAAATTACTAAATTGCCCCCACCGGGAATCGAACCCGAGACCTCCCAGTTATAAGACCACAGCGCTCACCACTGCGCCAGGGAGGTCGTCAAACCTATACATCCAAACTTTCGCATTTTTAATATTAGTAGGATTTGTTAATTTATTTGTTTTAGATTATGAAATTAGTTAGCTTTATATAGTTTTTTTAATAAAGAAAGCAGTTCTGACCATAAATAATATTACATCCGCCTTCAGTCTGTCACAGCCATTCTGAACACGACCAGGCCAGGCGAACTCTGCATTTTAGGTATAAAGCTACAAGTACCGGAGTTGTTCTGTTCCGACAGGCTGAGTAAATGGCATAACACGGGCATTGGAACACTAACTGCAGCAGTTACATGATTCAGCAGGTGATGGTGGGCGCGTACGGCGCGGGCGGCGCGGTGGGCGGGCGCTCGGCGCTGCTGCCCGCGCCCGCCGCGCCCGGCAAGGCCGCGCAGAGGCAGCGCACGGCCAACGGAGCCAAGGACGTCGACGGCCCTCCCGTCACTGTGTTCATCGGTGTGTGCTGTCTCATTATAATCGTATCGTCCTAATCGTCGGCTTAATTATCAAACTTCGTAACTCCAAAATTTCAGATTTTTTTATTTTGACGCCATCTAGTGTAAAATTATGATAACAGATTTTATTTTTATTTTATTTACAACAAACATAAGCACAATTAATATTCAAATGTAAATAAAGCTGTTTGTCTATGTTTTTATTATTAGTTATATTTTATAGGTTTTTTCTTTCTCCTGTAAAGTTTAACCAAATGGAGATACGAAGTTTGATAATTAGGCTGATTTAATGTGTATAACGAGTGTATGACAATAAGGTATTAAAATTGGCCAAGTGCGTGTTGCGCTCCCACAAGAAGGGTTCCGTACTATTGTAACAGCAATTGTTTAGGTTGAGCAAAAAACGCCAAAAAAAAAATACGATTCTTGTATATTGCCTTTATTTTTATTATTTGGTGTTATAGTGGTAATAGACATACACATGTGAAAATTACAAGTATCTATCTATTACGGTTCACGAGACGAACGAACAGACAGGTTCAGCAGTAAGGTCCTGTACCTACATGTACATGTGTGTCGTCAACAGGCAACATCTCGAGCCGCGCGCCGGACGCCATGATCCGCGCGCTGCTGGGCGCGTGCGGCGCCGTCATCAGCTGGAAGCGCGTCAGCACGTTCGGCTTCTGCGAGTTCGCGGGCCCCGAGGCGGCGCTGCGCTGCGTGCGGCTGCTGCACGAGCGCGCGCTGGCCGACAAGAAGCTGCTGGCGCGCACCGACGGCAAGATGCAGGCGCTCGTCGACACCTACAAGAGTGAGTGGCACGCGTGCGCCGCGGCCGGCGGTCGGCGCGACACTGACTGACGCGCGCTCTGTCCGCAGCCGAGCAGCGCTCGCGCATGGCCAGCGGCGGCGAGCAGGCGCCCGGCACGGAGGGCGAGGGCTACCTGGACGCGGCGCAGCGCGCGCTGGACGACGCGGCCGAGCGCCGCCTGCAGCAGCTCTACCGCGACTACCAAGAGGACATCAACAACTACGAGATCCTGCAGAAGGGTGAGTGTACCGCTCGCGATACACTCGCACTCGGCAAACACCGTATCACGTGATCGATCTCCGCTCCCGTTGCAGAGGAGGCGATCTCGAAGACGGCGCGCGTGCTGGAGGAGGCCGACATCTCGGAGGAGAAGCGCGACGTCATCCACCGCGAGATCGGCAAGTTCCGCGAGAGCATGAAGGTACGCCGCCCCTCCCCCTCCCCCCACGTCCTCCCCCTGACCTCAGTAACGCGACGCACCGCTCCCGCCCGCCGGCGCGCCGCCCGCCGCCGGAGCAGCTGCGCGGAGACGTCAGACGCGACACTCCGTCTGCCGCCGCCGGCGAAACAGATCGGTGGCGCGTTACCGACCAAGTTGACAATTTTTGCGATATTTTAGACACTCGTTTACTTTTATGTACGAGGGACTCGACTTGCAGTCTCGAATTGCACTATTTTAGGCCGCAATAACCGTAGATAACGCCAATCTCTTCTTTCTCTTTTGTGTAAACGATATCTCAGGTTCTATTAAATAAATATTAAAGGTTAAATTTTTTCTTTTAACTGGTTTCCCGACTCTTTCCAGTAGTAGTAAAAAGAGTGAGTTTGGGAAATATTGTCATTATTGTCAAATTATTTTAAGCAACAATTTAGCATTGTTAAAATTCGTGTTACAATATGCATAAGTTAAGCTTCCAATGTTTTAAATAATTTTTGCAAAGTGCGTTTAGCCTAGTTAAACAAAATTTTATTTGAACAAAAAATTTTCTAAAAAAATTTCAAAAATAATAGGAACTTACTTTTATTTGTGTATTAAATGAGGAAACATATTTTCAAATATTTCAATGCCACGTATCGAAGGAGTGATGAATCATATCGGATGGTTTGATTTTTAAAATAGATAAAGTAATAATAAATAATATCCTACGTCAAAATAGATATAAACTGACCTCTGTCGTTCGAAGAGTTACCGTGATCGTCGTTCTACCTCGAGCGCGTGCGGTAGACGGCGGGGTAGACGGCGGGGTAGGCGGTAGGCGGGAGGGCAGGCGGCAGACGGCAGGTGGTAGCGCGCGGGCGGGAGGCGGTGGTCGCTAAGGCTCGCTTTGCGGTAGGTGCCGAGCAGCCGCCGCGCCGCGCCGCCGGGTGAGTGTCCGCGCCTCCGCGCTCGAGCACGCATCGCGTCGCGCCAAGACCGCGCGTGCGCGTCCGCGACAACTCGCGCGCGTCCGCGATCATTCGCATCGATTATACGACAAGTGTTAGTGATCAGGGTGCACGTTGGCAAAACATCCATGATCACTACGATTTTAACATTGTAGTGATTGGCTGAATAATTTTTTAAAAGTTTGAATTGCGTTATTTTAATCGTATCTAAAACATCTTTTTTTATTTGAATATACTATTCGCGGGATATTCAAAAATTGCAAACACACCGTGCACCGGGCAGGGTGACATGTGGCACAGTCGTCGGCCACTCGCAATCGTTAGGTTCTGATGTCCGACGTGTGACGTCAGTTAACGTTTTGAGTGACTTGTAAAGTTACAATGTTCAGTTGATCGTTCAAAGCGCCGAGCGGCCGCGCGCTCCGCTCGGTGCGCTCGGTGCGCTCGGTGCGGTCGGTGCGCTCGGTGCGGTCGGTGCGGTCGGTGTGTAGTCGCCGAGGGCCGGCGCGGCGCGATCGCGATGCGTGCTAAATTAAGAGACGACGGAGGTTTATCAAATTTTTCATTGAATTGTATGTATCTTAACACATTTCTCATAACACATCTTTCATCTATTACACTATCACTTCACAGTTCCGAGGTTTCATATTTAGTTTCTTTCTTTAACCGCTTAAAAGTTGAATGTTTCGATTACATGTTAGTGTTCTTTTCTGCTTTTTAAAAAGGCGTCTAACTTGTTGAACCAGTGTAACGACGCGCCAGCTGTACTCGAAACACTCGGCCTCGACCGCGGCTATACCTCTCTGCGGTCCCTCTTCACACACACATTCCGGCCTGCTCTGTGTTGTTTCCCATTGCTTCATCCGACGTTGGCACACACACACACACAAGTATCATACATGATATGTATTATTTTGTAATTCGGCAAGCCACCGTTCGAGACTCGCGGATCGTTCGATCCGGAAGCGTATCGCTTTTCTGCAGATTCTATGTTTTGTACGGCTTGGCAAGAGAGAGTAGAATAAAATAGGGGCGTCACTGTCGCTAATTTATCGTGAGCGACCGGCGACCCGGAGAGGAACGATCTAAATGTAGCAACCCGACGATCACCTCGGGAAGATGCAAAGTAAAGCTCCAGATAGGTCTGTTAATATTTAATTGATTTTTGAGTACTTGGAAGATTTAACGCAAAATAAATAAATATTTCCAATTCCAAAACATCGATCGACACGCCGCCGACACCTCGGCGATGTCTCGACAGCTCAACAGTGCTGTCACTAAACTTTTGCCAAGCCGTATTCTATAATTTCCTAAAGATACCGATTCGGGGTTTCGGTACGCGACGAGTCTCGGTCGGCGACGCCGTCGGTCGCGATTCCATATTCGTGAGTTATGGATGAGCGACGCGCCCCCCGACCGCGCTCTCGTGCTCTCGTAAGTCTATAATCTCGATGTAACCGCCGCTGAGGCTTTGCCGACACGTGTCGGAGCGCGCGCGGCGAGAGGTCGGTCGGGCTCGGCTCGGGTGTAAGTGGCGAGTCGTGGCCGCGCCGCGCCGGGGCCGCCGCCGCAGCGCCGCCGGGCCGCCGCCGCGCCGCCGCCGCCGCGCCGCGCCGGACTCCGCGTAAGTGACGTCACTGTGTATTGGGTAGAGGGAGCGAGAGGTCGGGCAGTGTTCCGTTGGTTTCTCCACAGGTGGCGCCCCCTCCGCGCCGGCCGCGCCCCGCCGCCGCGCGCCCCGACCAGCGCCCGCCGCGGGTCGACGATCGTATGACAGACATTCGTTTCATTTAAACGCTGGCGACCATTGCATTTGCATTGTTATGTAGTATTACATTTTCGATAGTGTGAAAGCGATAACCTTTAGGGTTTGAATTTTATACGAGACTGCGGAGAAACTTTGCCATCGACGAATCGGCGAATTACAATTCATTCAGTCAGTCCTTTGTTCAGAAGCAAATTTAAAATGAAAGAACTTTCCGAATGCATTGGTCGAAGTTCTATGCCAATTGTGATTTCCGAAGCCGTGGGCTTCGCTCGGCAGTCCGATGTGGAATGACGGATGTGAAAAATTCAACTCGCATCCGCAAATTGTCGAAGTTGTTTCTGTCTTTGTTTTTCTTATTGTTTTCTTCGAACGACGCGCTCAAGTCGGATTTAAATAGCTAGCTGTTTGCAAAACTACAATCCTCGTCTGACGTGAACGAGGGTCACTGCGTTCAGACGCACCGCTAGATGGCGTTTACACACATTGAGATGCATTCACGCCACAGAACAAAATGGCGTTCGATGACACGTCTTCTTACGAAATTATTTTATTAAATTTATTGCAAAAAGCACGGTTCATGATACCTACTGTTGACTTAATTATTTTTATTCGTACCATCAAAAAAGTGCGCCACTTGAAAATCTGTGGATTTCTTCTCTACCTCGGTGGCTGTCTCAGAGATTAACTAAGAACTGCGACGTCTTCACGCCATCTGCCGAGCGCGAGCGCGGCGGCCGCCGTCGGCTTGAGCGCGTCGCGCGTCGGTGTGTCGTTGCGCCGCGAGTGCGTCGCGTGCGAGCGAGCACTCGTGAACGTTGGCGCGCTTGTGCAGGAGGAGGCCGACGTGGTGGTGCGCCGCAAGCGAGACAAGGACGACAAGCCCGAGCGCGAGAAGGACAAGGACAGGGAGAAGGACAGGGACAAGGAGAGGGACAAGGACAGGGAGAAGGACAAGGAGCGCGAGCGCGAGCGAGACAGAGACAGGGAGCGCGAGCGGGAGCGCGACCGGGACAAGGACAGGCGACGCAGGAGCCCCTCCAGGTACCGTGCGAGTGATATCATAATACGAAAAGTTCGTCCGCTCGAATAGTTCGCGGCACAGGTTCAGGCTATTTTGGAAGCTACGTGAAAACAAATTGTTGAAATTGTTGAAATCGAATGGTCTGTTCGAGGCTTAAAAATTAATAAGTCCCGTCTATATGAGATATAAGTAAACCAAAGCCAATATACATTCTCTAGAGTATAGTGATCTGTGACTCTCTCTCATCAGCGTAACTGAACCGAATAGACGTGTCTCGTGTTTAATTATCTTCTTGTATTAATTGTCACAATGTTCGCAGTAATTAAATCCACAAATTAGAGTCCAATCTTTTATTTTTCGGCCTCTAAAACCCTTCACAAATTAATATTTATTTAATCACTAGAGACCCGCCCCCCCAACTTCGTCTGCGTTGAAAAATTAAATATTGGTTTTTGCGGTACAGAGCTTCTTATAGGAGATGATTGTCAATAAGATCACTATAGGAACCACAGGAATCTCCCGCGTCGATAGCCGCTACCGTGCACGCGCCGCTCCGGCCTGCACCATTTTATTATTTTGTCGTGCGGAAATATTAATTTTCTGATAACTTCTAAGATATTAATTTAAATTGTATAGTGTAAAGGGCAAATATGTTGTAAATTAAATACTTAACATATTTATTTAGATACAGATTGACATCACATCGGTTAAAAAAGCATCGAAAATAATAATTCATTATTTCTAATCAAAATTTGCAAGATAGAAATGGTTACTGGAAGTAATCCTTAGAAAATAGACATATGCCGTCGCGAACTTTACAACAACATCGTGAAATAATCGCTTTCCTTCAGGGGCAAGGATAGGCGCGAGGACCGCGACAAGGAGCGCGAGCGGGAGGAGCGGGAGCGGGAGCGGGAGCGCGAGAGGGAGCGCGAGCGGGAGAAGGAGAGGGAGAGGGAACGAGAGAGGTATTTACCGATTAGTGATTAAGTTTCACGTAAGTATCTAACTAGCAGATAAACGAACATTAACAAAAAACTATTTATCTACTAGCCGATCCGCGCGAGCGATTATTTTTGTGCGATCGACACGAGCTTGGAATTGATCGTTTATGATTGCAGGGAGATACGCGAGCGCGAGAGGGAGCGCGAGGCGCGCGAGCGGGAGCGCGAGAGGGAGCGGGAGCGAGACCGCGAGAGGTGAGTGACCGCCGGGAGCTGCCGCCCTTGCGAGTAGCGTGGTAGACCGTCGTCTGCCATCAGACGCGTGGCGGTAGGCCAGGCGGCGGCCGCAGCGCGATAAGGGCGGCGAGTTGTTATCGGCCGCGAATTGCTTGCGATATCGTTTTATGCCCCGAGCCGTAGAGCGAGAAATATTTTCCCGTTAGAGAAGCATTGGCCTTTGGCAGCAAACAGTTTTGCGCACATTCATGATCAATATCGAATAATATGTGTTTCGTCGTAGTGATATAATTTTTTGAATGAACGAATGTACCCTCGATAGTCCGACGGATCGCAGGTTCGATCCCCACTCGTTGCACTATTTTTTTAAATTAATTAATTTGATTTATTATGGACGACCAACAGGTTACAATAAATTAAAATTAAAAACTAAAAAAATTGCCGCATCCACTCTTAACACGAGTTCGCTGCTCGTTTGGACGGGGAGGAGAATATTAGTCGAGTTCATCTCGGCTGATTCTTATTCTTTAAAAAAAATAAAATGTAGTGTAATATATTATGTGACTTGCAAGTCCCCAACTGACCATGTAAAAATTTTGTTGCCGCGTGATTGAAGGATAAATCAACAAACGAGCGCATCGCGCATCCGCCAGTGTACCCCGATGGCCCCTCTGTTCGCTGCGAGCTCTCGGCGCGCGGCGCGCGGTCGGGCGCGGCGCGGGGACTCGCCCGTCACTTGTTTAGAAACTATGAACACACAGTGATTGATAGCAAATAAAAACTTTAAAAACTACTCGGGTACAATTTTCAACATTAATCGATATTTTTTGGAAAACTGACTTATTTAGTAAAATTTTCTCTACCTGTCCTTTACTTGTCAACTTTGAAATCGAGAAAGTTAAAAATAAATAATTTAGTGAGCATTTTGAAAGTTGAACCGTTTAAACTCGCCCATCCGAAAACGAGTAATTCGTCACTAGTAGAAAAAATGAAGAACCCTGACTGTAAAATACACCCATAGTCGGCCACTTTGGGTGGGTTTTAATGCACAAGCAACAATCTCTTCTAAGTCGCTGCGCCGGTGTGCGTGAGCATGTGCGCAACGGTGTGTCTGTGTGTGCACCCCTACATCCGCACGCGGCGCGAGATCGCGCGCGACTTGCGCCGAGCCAGGAGGCGGTACGTACCTAGTGCTCCTTCAATCGTATTCGTCGACCGGCTCGATGGACGACGCCCGCGACTTCGTCCGAACCTTTCCGATTCATTCCTCGGAGTCAACATTATAGGAAGACGAGTCGACCTCGGCCTGGGGAGCTTTTAAAAGACGGCCGTTCGCCGTTATCGGTCGTCGGGGATGCCCGTCCTCCTTCGGACGGTATTCGCTCGTTGTGATATCGGCCTCGTCTGCCGCAGAGAGCGGGAGCGGGAACGCGAGCGCGACCGCGAGCGCTCCCGAGAGCGCGAGAGGGACCGCGACCGCGAGAGGGAGCGCTCGCGCGGCCGCAGCGAGGCGGACGCGCGCCGCGAGAAGGAGCTCGAGGAGGAGGCGCGCGACAAGAAGAGGCTCGAGAAGAAGGCGCGCGAGAAGGAGGCCGCCTACCAGGAGAGGTGAGCCACCGAGCCCAGCGCGCTCTACTTACTACTTCTCAATATAACCATTGCACATCATCTCTTTAGTACGGGTAAAACAAGAATGTCCCTTTTGTTGTCCTGATACAATTGAAGCCGTATCACGAGCCACGAGGAATCCCAGTCACTCGCGATGTGCTGCGTCGGTAACACTGGTGCTCGTCCGCTAGAGGTCTTCTAGTGCCACATGCCGGCAGAGGTCGGCACCTACCCGGAGCTCGCGTCGAGCTCCCGGCGAAGGTTTTTAAATTGGGATAGTCTTTGTCCAGGTCTGCCTTTTAGTTTGCTGCGAATGGTGAATGCGTGTAATTGTGTCAGGTTGCGCAACTGGGAGAGTCGCGAGCGGCGCAAGGGCAAGGAGTACGAGCGCGAGAAGGAGAGGGAGCGATGCCGCGAGGAGGAGCGCGAGCGAGAGGCCAAGCGGCTGAAGCAGTTCCTGGAGGACTACGACGACGAGAGGGACGACCACAAGTACTACAAGGGCAAGGAGCTGCAGCGGCGGCTGGGGTCGCGCGTGCGCGAGGCGGAGAGCGACGCGCGCGAGCGGGCGCGCGAGCAGGAGGAGCTGGAGCAGCTGCGCAAGGCGGTGTTCGGCGCGCGCGCGGCCGACGACCCCGCGGCGCACGCGGAGTTCGAGCGCGCGCGGCGCCAGCGCGACGAGCTGTACCGGCCCAAGCTGCTGCTGGACGTGACGCTGGCCGGCGAGCTGCAGCGCGAGCGCGAGGCGCAGCGCGCGCGCCAGCGCGAGGAGGCGCGCCGCGAGGCCCGCGAGCGGCTGGCGCGCGAGCGCGAGCGCTACCTGCGCGCGCAGGCCACGCGCGAGCTGCCCACCGAGGCCGAGCCCATCGACTCGGACGACAGGTGAGCGACGCCGCAGGCCGCATGCCAGAGACGCGCGAGCGCGAGCGCTACCTGCGCGCGCAGGCCACGCGCGAGCTGCCCACCGAGGCCGAGCCCATCGACTCGGACGACAGGTGAGCGACGCCGCAGGCCGCATGCCAGAGACGCGCGAGCGCGAGCGCTACCTGCGCGCGCAGGCCACGCGCGAGCTGCCCACCGAGGCCGAGCCCATCGACTCGGACGACAGGTGAGCGACGCCGCAGGCCGCATGCCAGAGACGCGCGAGCGCGAGCGCTACCTGCGCGCGCAGGCCACGCGCGAGCTGCCCACCGAGGCCGAGCCCATCGACTCGGACGACAGGTGAGCGACGCCGCAGGCCGCATGCCAGAGACGCGCGAGCGCGAGCGCTACCTGCGCGCGCAGGCCACGCGCGAGCTGCCCACCGAGGCCGAGCCCATCGACTCGGACGACAGGTGAGCGACGCCGCAGGCCGCATGCCAGAGACGCGCGAGCGCGAGCGCTACCTGCGCGCGCAGGCCACGCGCGAGCTGCCCACCGAGGCCGAGCCCATCGACTCGGACGACAGGTGAGCGACGCCGCAGGCCGCATGCCAGAGACGCGCGAGCGCGAGCGCTACCTGCGCGCGCAGGCCACGCGCGAGCTGCCCACCGAGGCCGAGCCCATCGACTCGGACGACAGGTGAGCGACGCCGCAGGCCGCATGCCAGAGACGCGCGAGCGCGAGCGCTACCTGCGCGCGCAGGCCACGCGCGAGCTGCCCACCGAGGCCGAGCCCATCGACTCGGACGACAGGTGAGCGACGCCGCAGGCCGCATGCCAGAGACGCGCGAGCGCGAGCGCTACCTGCGCGCGCAGGCCACGCGCGAGCTGCCCACCGAGGCCGAGCCCATCGACTCGGACGACAGGTGAGCGACGCCGCAGGCCGCATGCCAGAGACGCGCGAGCGCGAGCGCTACCTGCGCGCGCAGGCCACGCGCGAGCTGCCCACCGAGGCCGAGCCCATCGACTCGGACGACAGGTGAGCGACGCCGCAGGCCGCATGCCAGAGACGCGCGAGCGCGAGCGCTACCTGCGCGCGCAGGCCACGCGCGAGCTGCCCACCGAGGCCGAGCCCATCGACTCGGACGACAGGTGAGCGACGCCGCAGGCCGCATGCCAGAGACGCGCGAGCGCGAGCGCTACCTGCGCGCGCAGGCCACGCGCGAGCTGCCCACCGAGGCCGAGCCCATCGACTCGGACGACAGGTGAGCGACGCCGCAGGCCGCATGCCAGAGACGCGCGAGCGCGAGCGCTACCTGCGCGCGCAGGCCACGCGCGAGCTGCCCACCGAGGCCGAGCCCATCGACTCGGACGACAGGTGAGCGACGCCGCAGGCCGCATGCCAGAGACGCGCGAGCGCGAGCGCTACCTGCGCGCGCAGGCCACGCGCGAGCTGCCCACCGAGGCCGAGCCCATCGACTCGGACGACAGGTGAGCGACGCCGCAGGCCGCATGCCAGAGACGCGCGAGCGCGAGCGCTACCTGCGCGCGCAGGCCACGCGCGAGCTGCCCACCGAGGCCGAGCCCATCGACTCGGACGACAGGTGAGTGACGCCTTTTGGTCCTTCGAACCGGATCAAAATGTAGGGTGTTATCCCTACTGATTATTACTGATTAATTCGTAAACCTCTTTAAGAAATTCGTTGGCCACTTCTCAAATTTTACTTTTACCCCATATTGTATAGTTTTTATTGATTGATTGATTATTCTTTATAATTTTTTCTTTTTTTTCCCCCCTGTATTTCTTTTTATTTTTCCTTCTCTCAGTTGAGTGTTTTTTTTTCTTTCTCATATGTAAATTCTATCTGTGAAAACTTGTAATTAGCTTAAATTGTTCTTTTGTATTTATTAACTAGTTCTTATTTTTCTAATAAGCTGTAAGTTTTCTTGTAAAATAAAAATAAAATAAAATAAAACTAACGCGCGCGCCGACGAGCGACGGCGTGAACTGCCGACGGTGCAGTGTTCGGCGGCACGCAGTGTGTCGAACATCGGGGCACCGACGTAGCTCTTCCGGTCGCGACGCTTCGTAGCTTATTGATGTAGCCTCCTATCGGCCAACGATAATACTAGATGAACGTTATGATTTTTTGTGGTGTTGACGGAGTATGTATTTCCCCGGTGTGCGCAGCGGCGGCGCGGAGGCGGCGGGCGCGGAGGGCGGCTGCGCGGCCGAGCCGGAGGCGGGCTCGCCGGACGGCTCGCTGACGCCGCCCGCGCCCTCGCCGCGCCGCAAGCACCGCAAGCACCGCCACCGCGCCGCGCCCGACACGCCGCCGCACCCGCACGCGCACGCGCACCCGCACGCGCACCCGCACGCGCACGCGAGACACGTGAGTGCCGCACGGGTACACGAGACGAGTGCGAACCACTCGCTAGTGTCACTCGGGCGTTTATTTTACTTCTCCACCAGCGAACACCCGCGACTTCGACAGCTCCTAAATTCCCTCAGTTTAGGGGGGGGGAGGGGGGGGGGGCAAACCCCTGCGGCATCAGTATTGAAGAGTTGGGTCCTGGAATTCAACGATGTAGTCTTTACCTGATACCTACGATAACTATTCACTACCGACAGTTCCTAAATCCCTAAACAGTTAAGAGGGGCAGTACCCCTGCCGCAGCAGGATCGAGGAGTCGGGAAGAGGAGAAGTTTTTATGGCAGTATCTCGCAAAGTTTTTGTATCGATTAAAAAAAATCATGCAAATCTGTGTACACATTACGGAGATATCCGATATACATAGGTAGAAAAACACAATAATTATTGTTTGTTCACACACAATAATTATATCGTTCCTTCTCCTAATTTGAAAATTCAAATTCGGAGAAGAAATTCCTTCTCCTAATTTGTCAAAAGTTAGTTAAAAAGTAGCCTATGTTATTCCCGATAACCGGTAAAAGTTCCGTCAAAATCGGTCCAACCGTTCCCGAGATTAGCGGCAACAAACAGACGCTTCAATTTTAACAGATAATATAACACTGCGGCATTCGTAATGTCAGAAGTTAAATTAGATGGCGCTGGCTGCGGCCGGCTCGCGGTGTCACGCGGGTGCCGCGCGTTGCACACGCTGCCATAGGAAATGCTCTTTTTTGTAGACTCTTCCATTTTATTTGTTTGTATAGATTTGATTCCACATAACTTGAGTCGATGTAGGGAAACGAGCAGTCGGTGATTAGTTACATAGATTTATAGCACAAAGTAATTTAGTACGACATGAATATTTTTGACCCCACAGTATCCTGTAAACTTCATATAATTTAATTAATTTAATTCCAAATTAAATGCAGGATATCGAAAACCGCAAAATGAGCATCATCGTTTCGAAAGAAGACGACGCCGACGAACACGTAAGCGAGCCTCCGGCGACCCGCCCCAACTCTGTCGTTAGATTTCGACGCGTGACGTCAGCCAACAAACAATCCAATTTATTTATTTATTTGGCAATCCAAACGGATTACAATAATTATTTAATCTGAAGTCTCAATTGAAATTGCATTTCGATGTCATTGTAACCCTACAGGGTCGTACAGAATGACAGTTTTAAATACCTAATTTTATTTTTGAGTCCATGTAATATATATGTTTCCGAGTGTAATATTGTTTTGTTCGCTGCGGTGATGCGAGGAATCGATCGGAGCGCACGCTCATATGAAGGGTGTTCTGTTGCAGAGCGACGGCGGCAGCACGCCCCCGCGCCCGCCCTCCGACGAGCGCTACCACGTGAGTCCACTTGCATACGATGTTGTTTATACGTGTTGTGGACGGGGGAGATGCCCCGAACACTATTGTCAAATAAACTAACATAAGTTTAATATAAATGGACGGAGATCCCGAAATTTGGTAGTTAAAATAATTGGGATGATTCTAAAAGCGACGTTAGAGAAAAATATTGTTTTGATGTGCCCCTGCTTATTGCCTCGTAAACAACGCTAAAAAATTAATTTGACTCGTGTCGGTCTTCAGCACCGAACTTGTCAGTCGAAAGAGAGCGCCACACTCACCGCCTGGTGGGTACCAATAGCGACTCCACCGTATATTATGTGAGTGTACAATAGCGATACAGAACTTTTCGATCAAAAGTGACTGTCGGAGCTTATTATAGATATACAAAACATTCTTATATCACGCGCGTCGGTGTTGTGTTGCAGAGCGGCGCGGGCGGCAACAGCGCGGGCAGCTCGCCCATCAGCATCAGCTTCCGCCACGCGCACCCCGCCCACGCCGCGCACGCCGCCCACGCCGCGCACGTCGGCGCCGCCACGCCCACCGGCGCCGCCGACACGCCCAAAGGTGAGCCCCGATATAACAAACGAACGATCAAAATTTGAAAAGGTAAAGGTAAAAGTAAAAACGCTTTAAAATTAAATTTTAAGTTTTGATTTAATTCGTTTTAAAGCGGAGCGGCGCGGCGTTCACGCGGCGTTCGCGGACGACGACGACGAGCCGCACGCGCACCCGCACCCGCACGCGCACCACGCGCACCCGCACCCGCACCACGCGCACCACCGAGGTGAGCGCATCGGATGTACGCACAGATACCGCACGCCCGCTGCATTTCAGCTCGCTAATCCTTTTACCGTAGCGTGAAAGTCTGTCTTAAATAATCGGTGTAGAATAGAATAAAATAGAATTATTTTTTATTCAAATACACTTTTACAAGTACTTTTGAATCATCGATGAATCTACCACTGGTTCCGAATGCCCTTCCTGCCGAGAAGAGCCAGCAATAAACTCGGCAGCTGCTCTTTAAAAAAAAATTTTACAATAGGTAACAAGACTACTATGCTATGTATGCAGTGTTTTCACAATGAAGTTTCAAAAACGCAAATCTCGAGAAATCTCGTACGGCCGCTAATAACTACTCGCTCCGTAGGTAAAGACAAGAAGGATAAAGACAAGAGTAAAAAGGCCGACGGCAGCGACCGCTCCGACAAGGCCGAGAAGGGCGACAAGAGCGAGAAGGGGGAGAAGGGGGAGAAGGGCGAGAAGGGCGACAAGGAGAACAAGTGCGCGGAGGAGAAGCGGAAACACATAAAGAGCCTGATCGACAAGATCCCCACGCAGAAGGAGCAGCTGTTCCAGTACCAGCTCGACACGGACCAGGTGCGCTCCTCCACCCTACACCTCACAACCTACACCTCATCACTGCTTTCTATTATTATCGTCAAGCCTATTTCGCAATATTAAAAAAATCTCGATCACTGTTTTTCTTTTTTCCCTGTGCTCTTGGATTGCAATAAGAGGCGTCAGAAATATGCAATTAGGGTATGCGACTCGTGTCAACTTGCCGATTTGTATCGTGCAAGCCGGCGAGCTGCACGAGGGGCTGTTCCCTGTCGCGGCGGTACAGCCTCCCCTCGCCCCGCAGATCGACAACGTGCTGATGGAGAAGAAGATCCGGCCGTGGATCAACAAGAAGATCATCGAGTACATCGGCGAGCCGGAGCCCACGCTGGTGGACTTCATCTGCAGCAAGGTGCTGGCCGGCTCCGCGCCGCAGGGCATCCTCGACGACGTGCAGATGGTACGCAGCGCTGCCTACTGACCGCTACAATGACAATAGTTTTACAATCAGATTAACTTTCACAGAGTGCATTTCACGGTGTATGAGCCAGATGAACGTATCTATAGTCTGTTCCAATCGAGTTGAGCTAAAAGGTAAACAAATATGGCCGTACTGATCACGTGACTTCGTTTTGACATGACCTCTAGCGATGGACCATTGCCAAACTATATCGGAAATGAACTATTGAACCTGTGTATTGAACGAATTAACTCTTGACGCAAAAAAAAAACATTATAATATAGGTACCTACCTACTATTCTATTTAAAAAATTCACTTAGAGATTTAAAATCACTACGAAGAAGGTAGTGTTTAACCATGCATAATCAAGTACATATGTAAAATGTTTTCGATGCTATGTACTATAATAATAATCTGTTAATTTGGGTGAGCAATTATTCCCCTTAAATCATTTAGTTTGTGTATTTCGTGGTCCAACATTGTGAGAATTTAAAACCACCAGAGTGCACCCGAGACGTACAGCATGAAGCAAAGTTACGAAACGAATGAGCTTTTCAATTTGTTTGTTTATTTTTTGCTCTCCTGTAAAATGGAGAAAATGTAGATACGTTCATTCGACTCTTACACCGCGATTTGAGCCCCTAACCCCCCTGACCCCCCCTGACCCCCTGACCCCCCTAAACCCCTAACACGGCTAACTTCTCTACTCTGCTGACGAATTATAAGTTAAATATCATAACTTTGTTTTGGATCTTTCGAAGTAAATTATGGTGGATTGTTGATGAAACTGGCAACCCGGTTTGATTAGCTATGAAAGTAATAGATTATTATTATTATCATACTAGCTTTTGCCCGCGCCTTCGCTCACGTTAAGTTCGATTTTTTAGAAGAAGAGTTGAATTTTCAAAAAAATTTCTTAGTGGATGCCTTCGTGATAATAGCTATCTGTATGCCAAACGGCCCGATTCATTCAGCGGTTTAAGTTGTTCGTTGATGGATCAGTCAGTCGGTCAGATTTTGCTTTTATATATTTAAGGATGACTCCGCATACCAGAATCTGAATCCAACGCCGATCACAGGCCAGGATCATGCGGCGCAATTAGTCGTAGGGCCGGAAGTGATATGTGGAGTCTTGTGCCATTTGCTATTTTGATCACGGATTGCGATCCAGATTGACCGTGCACTACACGCTCGCGAGGGTGACGTGATCGGGATAGTTCAAACTCTTCGTAAACATTCAAGATTATATTGTTATGTAGCGATGTTCGTGTCGCAGGTGCTGGACGAGGAGGCGGAGGTGTTCGTGGTGAAGATGTGGCGCCTGCTGATCTACGAGCTCGAGGCCAAACGCGCCGGCCTGCACAAGTAGAGCCACACCGCGCCACGCCACGCCACGCCACGCCACACCACACCACGCCATACACACCACGCCACGCCATACCACACACAAGTGAATACACAATACTTGCCGCGTATCGCGAGAGCGTATGATACTAACGATCGTCGAGCCGCACACAAAACCTGCCACGCGACACCGCAGCGAGCAGCGCCGCTAGCGCCGGCCCCGACTTGCACCGTTGTGCCGGAAGCATTGCCGTTGTTGGTGTTTCCATCCTTATACATTACAGTACACAGTTCCTCGAAACAAAAAATGCTATGCCATTAATGCATAATTGTAATAGTTGATTAAGTTTTGTAACACATTTTACTATCGATTCTTATGAGCGACGTGGACAACTTTGTACTAGTGAAATGTGTAAAATAATATGGGGTTTTGGAAAAAAAGTAGATCGACGACTGTAATGTGTCGCCACTGGATGTCGCTAACGGTTGCTATTAGATTCATATAACTAATTTCGTGGCCGACGTGTGGTTCGATTTGGCCGTAGTGTAACGGTTAACACGCTCGGGCGCGATTCCCAGAGAGATGCGGGTTCGAATCCTGCCGGCATCGGAATTTTTGATATGTATTTATAAATCTATTAGAATAATAGCTAGTTTTCGTTCGCGCAATCGTCCGAGTGGAGCAGACCGCGCGCGAGCGTCGTGCCACCTACGTCGTTATGTACTCCGCAGCAAAAATCTCAAGTCAATTCTTTGCCAACGAACAAACACAATTTCAGTTTGTTTCAGCTTTCACAATAACAGTGAATAACGTTGAATATTCCACGTGTACAGTTTCAGTGATATATTAAGATACAAATGATGTGACGACAAACAATATTATGTAGTCATTTTGTAACATTTGTATGGACGCACGGTCCTCGCCGCAGAAGTTGACTAATCGTATGAATAAATTGAACAAATACTGCTCTCGTTAGTTTTCAAACGATTTCCTCGTAATCGTACGAGTAGGGGAGATTTCGTAAAACAAAATTCTGCGGTACGGACTTTAAAATTTAGCGATTTAGGTCCATTTTACTTTGACAAATTTTTTTTGAAACATCAGCAGGAGACTTGAGAGAATACGTGTTGACTTTAGCGATACGAGCTCGTTTCGACGGCGATGGTAGTTTTCGAGTTTTGAAAAACTGCATTGTCAAAGTAACGCGGGCGGCCTCGTCTAGAGGCTCGACGAGCGGTATTCGTAATATGTACGACTTATTGAATAAGGGAACTAGGTTTTTCTCGTTTCAACGCTTGCAATCTATCAGTCGAATTGGCGTCACTCGCACTGAGCTATTGCAGCGAGGTAGTGTATCGCGTCGCAACGCACCTCGCGCGTGTCGGCCCCCACCGCGAACAGGCGTAGCTTCCGAGACTGTATGCGGCAGGGTGACATATTCCTATATATGCGAGTCGTACATGTTACGCATAAACGCATACGTGCGCAATTAAATGTATAGACTATTGTCTACACTAATTCGTTAAGGCAAACGTGGATAACGGCGGGTCACTTTATCTAATATTTGCGAGCCTAAGGGTGCCCGTGCATAGAAGTGGAAATTAAAATGAAATAAAAATTGAAGCGGAGCGGAGTGTCGACGCGCCGAGCGCCGCTCCGCCCCGACAGCGCAGGTATCCTTGCGCCTCCTTTCGGCGGTTGTAAAAATCGTAGAAAAAGATCGGCCGGTAGCCCGCGAGGCGCGAGGCGCGAGGCGCGAGGCGCGGAGCACGCGGACCGACCGTGACTCATCCAAGTACTCTTTTGAGACCTTTTCGTAATTCACGTTTTCATATTTTATACAATGAGCGTGATCCCTGTAACGCCGATTAAAATTTAATAAACGCCGTTTTTTGTTTCTGACGTAGAGCCAGCGCTAAAACCTGTCCTCCTTTGAGGTAAACTTAAATTTTAATTGACGTTGTAGTATTCGACTATACTATTATAAGTTTTGTTTAAACGAGTGAGTGGGAGAGTGCGAGATGGACGGAGAGAGAGAAGAGAGAGAGAGGGAATATGTGCGTGTATCATTATTGATGGAAGCGAGATAATGAAATAACGATGTAGCAAATAATAAAGTATTCCAAAAAAGCAATATTGTTTTACTATTTTCAAGTTCTAATCTCTTGGCCGTTTGCCAGCCGCCGTCCACGGCTGGGCATCGGGCTCGCGGGCACTTCCACACGCCGCGGAGTTGCGCCGCCTGTGTCCAGCGGCGAACTATCTCGCCGGCCGAAGGCCTTTTATAACGCGATTCCGCTGTGTACTCTTATTTCTGGCGTATTTTCGCTGTTATTGTTTGTTACACTTTGGTTATGAAAAGACCAATTGCCGAGTTTCTCACGGAATCTGCTTTCCGAAAGCATGGTAGTTTGACTCGTCATAAGATGTTACAACGAGGGTTAGGTGTAGTTACATATTATTTTGCCTGGAGGCGGTAATATAAAATAAAATAGCGATAATCCCAACTAAAACAATTATCGTGGTACGTACTCGTTTTATTTTATAACAATTACTACTGACTACTACTAAGACTACTGGGCCTGTGTCCAGTAGAGGTGTGGGTTGACGAATGAATAAATTACTTGTACGTAGCTGTAACACCCATATACAGCAAGCCCAAGTGACAGTAGTGGGTGCATTTTTTCAGTACCTACGGAACATGCAAGCGACTGAATGTATTTTTCATTTCGTTCGTGCGGGCGAATCTCGCTGCTGACGTCGCGGGCGTGCGGTCCTGTCGCGCTACTCGCAGCCCAGCACGGACTTCTTGCAGCAGTTGCAGCAGCGCGGCAGCAGCAGGCGCGGCGGCCGCGTGCTGTCGTACGCGCGCCGCGCCACCAGCCGGTGCTCGGGCACGTACCAGCGCCCGCCGCTGTCGTACTTGGGCCCCTCCGGCAGCAGCACGTGGCGGTGACACAGGCGGCCCTGTGCCCGACAAGAGCGACGGCTGATCGACTCTCAAACGTTCAAATGCGCATACTAGTTATGGCAGCTTCAATGAAATTGTGAAGTTTCACGTCATAACTAAACACGCACTTTCTTTAAGTAAGTAGTTCATGATTGGCATTTGGCGTCCCAAAAAGGCTCATTTCCCATGCTCCCTACTGAGCGCAGGTGGATGCATGACCTCTCTGAGACCCTGCTCCGAGTCCTGGCTACGCTGGTCCAATGCAAATAGGCACACCTTGGGGAATATCATGGGAACTCAGGCGTGCAGGTTTCCTCACGATATTTTCCTTCACCATTCAAGCGAGTGATAGTCGATAAAGTAACGGATTTAGCAGAATTACCTTGAACCTGAGCCCGTGAATTCGGCCTCCTCGGGCGGGCGCCATGTCCAACAAATCGGGACTGGGCAGCTTTTCCTCGTCGTCTGCTTCGTGTCCCCCGCGCCCCTTCACTTCATTCCTCAAGACATTCGCTCCGTCTGCTAGTTCAAGTTTGTTCGTCTGCGTCTCCACCTTACTACTCGAAAGCAATTTAAGCGAGTCCTTATTTTTAGAAATAAGCTTTTTGAACCTATCGATTCTCTTCTTATTTGTCTTTTTCGGCAGCTTCGGGATCAAAACTGAGTCGTTCGTTGGATTTAGTTTCGGTACCCTAATTTCATTGCGAATGTTTATTCGGCTGATATTTCTTTTTATGTGGTTTATGGCCGACTTTTTAATGCTACTCATTCTCAGTGGAACTTTTGAAAGTGCACTAATATTATCAGGCTTCTTGTTGACAACAGAAGAAACTATGTTCATCCCATAGTCGAACTCCCACGAATGTCCGCTTCCAACTCTTCGCTTGACTCCACTTATAATATTGTTTTTCTTATCTGTTGCGGCTATTACTTTCTCGTATTTCGGTACATCTGTACTAGTGATAGCTGTAGAACTTGTTTTGTTGGAATTGAGAAGTTTATTTTTCTCCATTTCAGCGTAGTCATCATTATTCCGCCTGAGATCTTCTTTAAGCACATCCACCAAATCTATTTTTTTCAACTTGTTGTTTTCTAAAAATAGGCAAGTAAGTATTTTAAGTTCATTTCAATCTATTAATAGTTGGTACATATTTATTAATATTGACTTGCCAGTCTCAACAGAGGCGGAGACTAACCAACTACGCAGGAGATGTTATAGAGAGTGTGTGTGCAAATAAGTTCACTCCGTAATCCCACACACACAAACTTAGGTATACCTAGGTATCTACTTAGTTAACTAGTCTGATGGGAGGCAATCAACTTCCTAAATCCGCGCTGTCCGCTGCCACTGCGCATTTCTAGAAGCAAAGCTTGCCGAATTGCTTTGAAATGGGTTCGTAGAAGTTCAAATAAACACTTTATAGTTATGACATTGATCTTATTATCTCATTGGTCGTTTTCAATTTTCATTAAGTAATAAAAAAATATAAATTATGAAGAAGTACCTACCTACATAACTATTGAGAATATAACTTAATCAACTAGTAGAACCTACTATTATAAAAAATTTCAAATTAAAAAAGCACTAGTAGGTATGTGTTAGGTATTTAGTTTTTAATTTGGCGTATGTTCAATAAAGTGTATGTACTTATTCATTTAATTTCATGATCTAAATTGGCCCTGCAGTAGTTTTCAGGAAATGAACGTATTAGGCTAAATGCCGCCTGTTTCCGTTCAGACGTGGAACGGCCGTGAATGGGAAAGCGCAACATTACCGGCGCGGAGGCGCAGCCCGGCGAGCAGCACCGCGAGGCAGGCGTAGAGCAAGTGCATATTGCTGTTATTGTAAGGTTTCAACACTGTAGCGCAAGTCGCGGCGGAAATAACTCGGCGTATCGTAAAAATGTATTGTGAAGCGAACGGGCAGCCATAAACCGCAGCTAACGAGCACTTCGCAATATTCGCGAAAACTATTAAACTGCTACTGTACCTACTCGCTACTGGAAAACTATTAAACTGTCTCTTTTAGCTACTGGCTCCAATCACTGTTGTTTTGAGATTTGTCAGCTCGCTGCGATTTGGCTAATTGAAATATTCCATAATATATGATCAAACGAACTTGCAAAGTGAAGTTCGATCGATATTATATGAGTACGCTTCATTCGATAATTATAATGCAGGAAACCCAGGTGTGTCTGGATTATCTAAAATGATTGCTACAAATTGATGATCGCAACCAGCTCTGATTGGCTGAATTTGTAGCATTCTCTATCCAATAGCGAGATAGTGCCAGCCGATCAGAAGTGATTGCGATCGTCACACAGCGCACTACCAAACAGCCGAACCCCTTATCCAGTGCGCTATCTGTCGATTAAGATATACCTATTATGAATGTGGTTTTGTGTACATTTTATTCTTATTTCTGCAATTTAAAATATCTATAACGATCCAGTCTCCAGTTTAGTATGCTTATTGCTTGCATTATGAAAGAATACTTAAGTGTATTCCGCGTAGCTCGTACAGAATTAAGAGTGAAGATGGTACGCCCGTTCTAGCTCCATACATTGTACTCAGCCACGTTTGGATTTTCGCTTCTTAACTTAGCAATATTTTCCATTTAGACAAGATATAAAAATAAAAAAGAAAATAAAAATCATTTATTTCGACCATAAGATCATAATTTATTTATTAGTAATGAAACACACAGTTAAACTAATGTTAATTACCTTAAAAACAATCTAATCCTAAAACTATATGTAAGACAGGCTTGACTGGTCACTACGTGCACCATATGACAGTGGTTCAGGTACTGACAATCAAACCTGTCAGATAGTGTGTAGAAGCCGTAGGTAGAAGCAATGTACGAGCGCATCCGCGAACACACCCGACGCGCTGCAGTAACCAGGTAGTCCCATCAGCATCCTGACTGCACTGTTGTACTGAACACGCAGGACATCGTACTGTTTGTGCGTGTAGCCGACCCATGTCACGGCGCTTCTGACGCTGCAGAGGCGTCCGCCGCGTCCTCGGCCGCGGCCGGTGGGTCGCTGCCGTCGGCCGGCGGCGGGGGAAGCCCCTCCTCGCGGCTGGCGGCGCGGCCGCGCTCGTGGCGGTACTGGCGGCGCGCGCGCGGCAGGCGCAGCTCGGGGAAGGGCGCGCGGCCGAGGCTCAGTATGGCCACTCCCTCGGTGCCTTCCTCCTGGATGTACTGGCTCCGACCGCTGCGACGGAACTGGTGTCCGACCTGTGAAGTTATCGTTATTTTTATCATCGTACGGAGCGGAAGATCCAATGTTCCAATTGTCTGATGTGTCTGTTATGTCCATGTTATGTCCTATTCACGGCCTATCCTATATACAGCCCTACACACGGGGGCCGTAGGGTGGCCTGCCCGCTAATGTCTAGCTAAGAATAGATCGCGGACACGACGAGATTTTAAAGCTTCAAATCTCATTGCGATTGACTTATGAGTATATTCATTTTCTTTGAAACAGTATGAAACTGCGTCGTAACCATTTACTTATTACATTACTGTGATCACAGTCTAATATGCTTGTTTTGAATTCTGCCCTCGTAATTGAAAACACAGTAAGTTAAATAGAAGTTACCTTTAAGTTACTGTGTTTTCAATTACGAGGGCAGAATTATTCTTGTGCTGTTGCAGTAATTTTAGATGAAAAATTACTTTTTAAAGACTCTTTTTCAACTAGATTTAATTGTACCGCATTCCTATCTGTTACTTAAACCATTGATCGATAATGATATCCTACACTTACCTGTAAAGTTTCATATTTCCTATCTTCTGGTTTGCGGCTTACTAATTTTTCATAATCGACGTAATACAATAGATCTTTTTCTGATACAGGAATTTCAGGTTTCGTTTGATATTCGTTCCCTTCGACGACATGTTCTGTCTCACTATCGTGGTGGTCCTCGGCACCAGGTTGGTATATTTTTCTAGTTACATAGTAATTTGTAGTAATATTTTCTAGTGTTTTGTCTAATTCAGAGTCTGCTCTTCTGTGGATTTCGGTATTTTTAGGCAGTTCGTTTGAATAGTCTGAGTTATCACGCATTAGCTGTTTGCGGAGATTCTTAACCAATTGGGTTTCAGAGATGCTCGATTCTGAAATGATCAAATTAAATCTTTCTTTTGAGTTGTTGACAAAGTTTTCGTTGTTATTCAAAGACTAGTATAATTTAACAAATCAATTTGTTTAAGCTATCTCTCAATTCTAAGCAATTAATTTGACCGAGTAATGTCCGTCTGTCTCTTCGTGAGCTTACAGCTCCTGAATTAACGAACATTAATCCTTGAAATTCACATAATATAGGTACCTACCCACATAGCCAGGTAGCCATAGTTTTACCTACCTACGTAAAACTATGGCTCAAAACATCTATGGGGCACACAATTTTTTATAGGCTTGTAGGGTTTCATTGAAAACAACTTTTTGAACGGAACAAAAAGCCATTTTTTGTTTAATTTTACTTAGAATATTGTCGATTTTATCAAAACTCTTTTGGCCCGTGCCCCGTGGTCTACGTATCTCAAAAACGGTTGAAAGCTTTCGATATTTTGTGCATAATAATTTCAAGATAATTTCACATTTAACGACATGGTAATGTACCTACTGACAATTATTATCAAATGGTAATGGGTCTGCTTTGACTTCCCATGCTGACATGTGTTAGATTATATGTATTGTATTTTTGAAGCTTCACTGTGGAAGCACTGTATACTTAGCTTAGTTTTATTACTTATTGTAAAATTAGTTTATTTTATTTTTTTGAAAAGAGCAACTGCTGAGTTTCTTGCCGGTTCTTCTCAGCAGAATCTGCATTCCGAACCGGTGGTAGATTTGTGACATATCATAAGTGCTACAGGGTAGCCTACATGAAATAAATAAATTTTGATTTTTTTTTTGAATTTTGAATTTTGAAACAGAAATAAAATAATTATTCTTTTTTGTTGCAACAATTTTTCCATTTCCATTCGCTATCTCCAATTTGGAGGTAGAATCTGCTTCGCGACCAGAACAAATAGCTCGGCGCATGATAGGAATGCAGTTGCGGCGCCCGTATTCACTTTACCGCCCTCACATCACAAACATGAGTAGGTATACCTATCAGGTTACATACGACTGCGTACAACAAGTCAGTAGTACCTACATCTAATTAGGTTCGTATCAATTAGTATTAGTTAGTTTATCAATTAGTATTCCGGTGATTTGCTATTATATATTTCCTCGTGATTTCTAAACCGATTTGCGTGAAACTTTTTTTAATCGATACAAAAACTGCGAAATACTTCCAAAAATTCTTCGGGTTCCAATTCCTCAATCCTGATGCTGCAGGGGTTCTGCCCACCTAAACTGTGGGGATTTAGGAACTGTCGATTGTGAAATGAAGAAGCGGACGAAGTCAAGACGATAACATTGTTATTGCATATCACTTGTATATTATTTTATTTTTAAAAGAACAACCGCCGAGTTACTCCCTGGTTCTTTTCTGTCGAACCAGTGGTAGATTCATTTGACGATTCGAAAGCACTTTCTAAAAGTTTATTTGAAAAAAAAAATTATATTCTAGTCATTATTATGTTGTGTTAAGTAAATACAATGCTCTGACCGTGCGAGCTACCGGCGGTGGCGGCGGCGGCGGCGACGAGCAGCGCGGCCGGCAGCCACATGCCGCGACATCGCTCGACTGCGGCGCGGGGCGAGTGCGTGGAGACTGTGCACTGGCCGGCTCGACTGTTTGACTGCGGTGACGAGCTCGGGGTTATTCTCGGGTCATAGACCATTGTAGATATTTATATTATTACTAAAGGGTCGTATGAGCGGTCGGTAGTGACGGGTCGGACGGAGGGAAAGGAGCGAGAGGACGCTCATCCGCGCGATGGGCGGACTCGATCAAAGCGGTGCCTCGGTCGACTGGGGAGCAGTCAGCAGTGATCCTGCAATGCTACCGACCGCGACCGTCAGTTGTCGAGGAGGCATCGCGACAATAATATATTATGTCGTCGAGGTCTGGGAGAGTTACATAGGCTAACTTTTATTCCGAAACAATAGAGCCTGATGGAGATGGTAGTGTTACTACCGATAGCGACTCTGGTAGTAACGATCGGGTTTCGCTTGGGATTTTTAAAAACCTAACTCTAACAGAAGCTAATATTAACATTTTGTATGTTGTTCGACGGCGCTTCCACAGTGAAGGAAAACATCGTAAGGCAACGCGCACTCCTGAGAGTTCTCCGTAATGTTCTCAAAGAGGTGTGAAGTCTGCCAATTTGAATTTGACTAGCGTTCTGGACTATGGGTTAAAATCCTTCTAAGGGAGGAGACCTGCGTTCAATAGTGAGCCGTTAATGGGTTGCTGATAATGTTTTTGTCTGTATTATATCGTATATTAGATATAAAATAAGTTCAATGTTATAGTTACGTATTACGTTTTTCAGGACCCGCTCAGCTTTCTGAAAATTTAATGGCGAGTTCACGAATAAAAGTAAACACACAATACAGCATCGGAGAGGGAAGAGGGTACACAAAAGCGATGTTTTATTTTAATTGACGTAATCTGTAGCATCCGCGGAGGCCTCCTGACCCACATACGGGCACCGGGCGGGCCTCGGCGGGCAGGCCTCGGCGGGCCGGCCGGCGAGGCAGCAGGCCCGCTATCGGCCGCGCATCTGCCGCCGTGTCAATAGCATTTGTTTGTTTGTTTTGTTCGCCGCGCGGGGCGGAGGGGGGGGGGGGGGAGGGCGAGGGGGGGGGGCGCGGGGAGCAGTCGCACGGAAACCAAACTCCGATTGTGTTTTAATACGCAACAATAAACCGGCGATAAGCCGCAAATGTTTTATGTTTCAAGTCAATTCCGTGCGTTGGATGTGGTGCCGCAGTTTGCGGTGTGATGTTTGCTATGTTACAGGTGCCAATCTTTGATTGTACGCTCTCTACCTAAGTACAGAGTTTATAATCAAAGGTAACAGTGGCGTCGAGTTTGAATTCGCCGCCCTGTGCGGAGCCGAAAAGTCGCCCCTATGATTATAGTGATATGTCAAGTCATTATCGTCACCGACTCATCGCCGCTCCAGCCTCCTCGGCACGACGCGGGTCTCCTCTCGAAGGAGAGGGGAGGGCCGCAGCCGAGCAGTTGGCCGAGTGCAGACTGACAAAAATCACACACCTTTGAGAATATTATAAAACAAGTGATATTTAATTGCTCAAAACGTAAATAATACCTAAAGCTGGATACGAGTTACTCACGAGTAATAAACAAATCTACATCTAATTTGAACATGGTTTCTCCGACGAAACTCCCTGAAGACCTCGCAGAGCTGAGGAGTGCTCGGATCCCGGAGAGAATTCGGCCGGGTGGAGTGTCCCGGGGAGTTGCATGTGGGTTGATTCACGTAAATCCCAGGAACACGACGAAGAAGTGTTCGAGGCCACGAGGCGACGCGCCGAGCGACGGCCGAGCGCAGGCTCGCAATTTGCGTTCGGCTCAATAGCTGGGTCCCCACCAGACGATCCAAAATGGATCGGCGATCCCGCGATCCGCGATCCAAAATCGTGAACGTGGAGCGTGGATCGTACTAGGCCGATCAACACGTATCGGGCGCAGCAGGGAGCGCGCGCTCCAATACGAGCGCATGGATCGCGCGCGGCACGTCCACACCGCCTGCACATTTGGATCGCGCTCCTGCCGCGTGCGATCGGAGCGCGATGGATCGTCTGGCGGGGACCCAGCTACTGTCCTCTAATGAAGCGCCATTGTGCGTTAAAAAACAAATGAGCGTCACTTGTCCGAATAGCGCACGTATTTCATTCCGAGGACGTCCCGAGCTCCTCCGGGAGCGGGGTCGGGCGGGGGGAGGAGGAGGGGAGGAAATAAAGTGGGGGGAGATAAAAATTGCTTTACAAATGGACAACATTTGGGCACGGGCTCAGATAAATGGGGGGCGTTAGTTTTTGTGGATTAGTAAAGAAATATTGTATCTGTAACGAATAAAGTGCTCGCCGCACACCAGGACGGGCCGCGACAATGCCGTTGGGGGCACCGACCGCACGGCGCGCACGCGTCGATGAGAGCGAACCTGAATATCACTAATTGTGTCTTCTATTTTGGTCTGATCTTTACATCCTGTACTTCACAGAAAATCAGCTTCTTCTTGTACTGATTAGAAGTGGCTCCTATGAATGTACTGAATAATAGGAGGAACTCTGACAACTCCGAAATTTTTATTGCACAAAATATATTCACTATGCAATTTAATATAATCCTGTAACAATAATAAGAAAATATGCAGATAATGATTAAAATGGTTGATCAATAATAATCCTGCTACTCGCCTGAGACCCATCCGTCCACAATCCACATAGTGGGTCTTCCAAGCTGCGTTTCAGGGTTGGGTTGCCATTCGAGCGTCTTGAGACCCCAACATTTTTTGTGGTTATGGCGATGACATACCATCTTTTATGATAGGGCATAGAGCACGTGGTGTCAGTTGATTCTGATGGTTAAGTAACGTTAATCGTCGGTAACTGAGCCGGCTATCTGGTTACTGAGTTTATCTGTCTGACTTTATTCCTTAACTTTCCTAAGTACCTCGTGGAGCCATCAAGTTTTATCTCAATCGGATGAACGGTACGCGAACATTTGTTTGTGTGTATGAGATCTATCATTAATTTAGCGTTCGACCCGTGCGGCGCCGAGCGGCTCGTCCGGAGTGTGCGATCATCAACACAGTAAAGAGATATTGTATCTGTAACGGATAAACGTTTTAAATTTGCGCGAGCCGGATGTATCGCATGATTACGCTAATTTATAGTTTATTGGAATAGGCTGCGGGAGCTGATCCGGCGCGAGGGATGCTGTGCTTAACTACTGGGGGGTTGGACGCTGAGCACTGTGGTCTTATATCATTTTAGAAAGAAGACATTCAAAAGTAAAGTAAGCCGGATTTAGTTAACCATTACACAAATTAAAACAATATGTAACATGTTCGGTGGTGGAGCCTTGATTTGCCATAATAATAAGCATCAGGTTGATGTACAATGTACATGAATAAAACAATAATTTTAAATTCGAATATTTATGCAGATTTTTGATTATAATCATAATTATATAAGATGTGTGGATAGGACAAAGTCGGGTCATAACTATATTACGTATATCAAACAGAGATCGACCATTGATTCCGCTTGATGGTGGTCATTTAAATTTTTAATGTACTTACCCTCACTCGTGTTTCTCAGTAGGAATGTAACACTCAACATGTCAAAAGTATTTAAATAATTCTTGCTGGGATGGTGTATATATTACGGCATCCGCGTGGCGGCACACGTACAGTAGGGTAGGGAAGGTGGTATCGGCATCGCTTTGAGTTGAGCTTTGACATGCAAAGTAATTTCTTTAACGCGTATCTACTGATGACATCGTCGCCGCCTCGGCGAGCAAAACCCTTAGCATAACTCTCCACACTTCGACAACGTTCATCGATTTCGAGTCCCTCGTTTAAATGTCTTACTTTTGACTATTATAGTCTAAATTATAACTATTGCAGGATTTTATTTCCTAAATAATCCACTTGTCGCGCGAGCCGTCATCATCTTAATCTATTGCCGGCCCGGGCACTCGTCTCCTCCCATACACATTTGAGAACATTATTGATTACCTCCTATGGTTATACGCTATATGTAAGATGTTTTCTTTCACGTGATTTAATTGCTTAAACGCACAAACTCCAAAGGTTCGGGTCGATTCCGCGACCCCGAGAAAACGAAACCGCAGCAATTACCACTAGGCTATCACTGCTTAGTATTTTTATTGACTCATGTTTTCGGGCGCGCTGGAGAATCATTACTGTGGCGATAGACAATGTAAGCCGGCCGAAACGATGTCTGGTTCCGACAAATTGCAAATCAAAATCATTTCACTAATGAAGTGCGAGCGTCATTTCATTCACCGCAGCATCCATTAGGAGATCGGAGTGGTTCGCGACAAGCCTATTTGTATTATTTATTGTATTGGCGCGGGACTATTTGTTGATTACCCGCCCTCCGCGGTGACAAGCACCTGCCCCTCCCGCGCCGCACCGCGCCGCACCGCGCCGCGCCGCGCAGCCCCGACCCGCAGCGCTGCACTCCGATATTAGCTGCGTAGCTACCGAACGCTGAGCGTAGATGGAACGAATACCCGCGAACAGATCAAATCAGGATCCTTGTCCATAGTTTAATTTGGTTTACCTTTGGCCGTACCTGGTTACCACCCTACCATCGAAGACGTGCCGCCGAGAAATTTAGTGTTTCATCAGGGTTTGATGTACATCTTCCTAGTTCCTACTGCAGTCAAATACAGTCAAGAATGTGAATACATATTGAGTTTAAAACCTGGTTTTTATTAAATCGTAAATGGCTTTAGTGTTACGAGTACCTATTACTCATTAGCAGCTGATGCCCGCGATTTCGTCCGCGTGGATTGAGGTGTTTTAATTCCCGCGGGAAGTCTTATTTCTGGGATAAAAAGCAGCTTATATATTATTTGAGACTATAATTTATCTCTGTGCCAAACAGCCAAATCGGTTCAGTCGTTGCGGCGTGATTGAGTAACAAACATCCATCCATCCGTACATCCAACGTAGGTGTTCGTGTTTATTCGCCCAGTCCGGTCCTCGCACAGGCCGAACGAGCCTCCGGCACACCGATTAGATGATTAAAAACGTTTCGCCGTCCCCGCGTCGAGCTCCACTCACTTGTCTATTCCCTGGAAGCTGTCGCGAAGTGATTAGCTACAAATAGCCACTGCGGGATGCGGATGGCTTTTGCAGTTCATTTCGAATTGCAGAAAGAACTTTTTATCATAGGGAGGTGGTATATTTTACCGATGACGGGCTTGTGATGACTGTACGGTAGGCGTAGAACACGAAAAAATATGTGTTCGATCTACAAGCTAGGTACTCTGGTATCATCGAGTTCATTACGAAGCATTGACGTCGCGAAGCGCGGCGCGTGACGCGTGACAGCGCGACAGCGCGACAGCGAGACAGCGCGGCGACACAAGATCGCTTTCACGGCGTCTACCGACAACGTCTCCCGAGTATTGGTTATATGGAAGCTATTTTTGATAGACATTCCAAAGGTACAGGCATCTCAGTGTGGTAACCGGAAATAAACACCATGTATTCAAATATGACTCGACTGTGGGATTGTCTAAAATCTGATTGGAATCATTTTATCCACTACCGAGAGAGTTACTACCGGCTGATCAGGTGATTGCGATCGTCACGCTGTCGCAATCATCTTTAGACGATCTCGCAGCGGGGTGTGACCGGTTCGTAGGTGGAGGGGTGGAGCGCGTGTGATAGGAGCGGCGACACGGCAAAAACCTGTAGTCGTTACTTGGAGGGCCATTCTTAGAACACCTGCGATTACAGCGCGGTGCGAGTCACAGCTGGTGGCAAGTTAAACGATTTAATACTGACATGAAAACATTATAATGATAGTAAAATTGATAAAAATTGAAATCGATAATAAAGGACGTATTATTGTATTACAACAAAATTCAAATAGGCGGTGAATTCCTACTATATAATTGAGAAAATATTACGTTTGTTTGTTGGTTTATCCATAAATTTCGCCGCAACAGAACTAAGGATCGATGATTGTCTCGAAGGCTTCTTTTTATCGTAGAAAATAAAGTTTCCGCAGGATTTTTAAGAGTATGCTTACGAATGCTGCCCTCGCTCTCCGTGCCCCGTCCGTTACTTCATTTAACTCGCTCATCGCTTATGAGTTGGCGCGAGTTCGTCATTAAATCGCCATTACGGTGCCTACAACGCCCGAGCCGATCACCCCACGTAGCTCCACGTAGCTGTAGTCGTTGTGAGGCTTAAGTATTAACATAATTGGCAGCTTTTAGGTTAGAGTTAGGTTTTCAAAAATCTCGCGAGAACCCTTTGTTTTACCGGATAAAAGGTTGCCCATGCCACTCCCCAAGTCTTCACTCTACCCACACAAAAAATCAAGTCGATCTCTTGCTCCGTTATTGCGTGATTAAAAGATAGAAAGAAAAATAAGAGTTACGTGATAGACAGAGAGAAAAGTCTAGGTGAGTAAGACGGTAGGCAATTAGAATAACCTATGTGTTATTCCAGACAAACAAACAACCAAATCGGTTCAGTCGTTGCGGCGTGATTGAGTAACAAACATCCATACATCCAAAATTTCACATTTATATATTTTTAAAATAATTTAGTATGTATTAGGTATATAAGTCGAAAGTAGGATAGTCGGATGTTTTGTGTGTGCGAGAAAGAATATGAACATAAGTTTGATTTATAACAGTTTGAATAACGGAAAGCCTATAGTCGACATGGAATCCATCTGGAATTTTCATCATTTTGTTTTTCAGGACATACAGAGATGCCTTTTTTCTCCAGAACCTCTCCACATGTAATAAGACAAATTGATTGATTGATTTATTTTTAAATAAATTCAACTAGGTATGATTTAATTTTAAGGTTAATAAAATTCGCAGCCGTTTTTGCAGAAAGTCTCCGGTGGTACTTTTAGCGGGCATTTTCTTTCTCTCAAACATTTTCAGTTTGAAATTAGAAATTCCACACTGATGTGACGCATTTACAGCCCTTGCAATTTCAAATTTAATATTATGTGCTCTTTACATAGACTTATTATATTTTTTAGCATAAAATACCCGAGTAACGTTTTATAATCAAGACTGAACTTTTAATTTTGACGAGCGCACGCTGCAGTGCGTTCTAATGTGGAGTGTGAGTATCTCGAGCACGGTGCGGTGCGCGCCGAGAGCGGGGGCTCCACATGTATACATTACTGCCTGTGAAATATTTGAATATTTTAATTTGCCAAGCTCCAGCGGCCTCCAAAGGCGACCTTAAGATGCGGCGCGCTTACAGTGCTGGGTCACAACATATTGCGACTCAGCGATAAGCGACAGCGTGTGCTGTTCACACACACACATACCTACGCTTTCCGTACCGGTGCAGTGGTAGAGTTAGCTAGTCACGAGAGCCACAAGTTGGCCAACATGAAAGAAACGTTTTTGAATTCTGAATTGATTTGGTTCGTTATGATATGATTTAGTTAATTCATACATTGTATTTGTGTCACACTCACGCAAAAGTACACTGTTAATTTAGATAAATATGATAAAATTCTGAAAGGTGTGTGAAGTCAGCCAATCTTTTACGATAGGAAAGAATACTATGTTTATAGTCAATCCACACTTAGCCAGCGCGGAGGATCATAATTAAAACCCTCTTAAAGCAGCAGTGCGCCGAATGGGTTGCTGAAACTGAAGCGGCATGTAGCCGCGCAGCATGTCAAATACCGCGGAGCTGTCCGCGCAGGAGTTCACAGAAGCCCCGCAGTCGCCGCGACGCGTCGGGCGGCATGGCTCGGACGCGCGCCGCGGCGCCGCCCGCCCCCGGTCGTGGCCGCGCGGCGTCGTTAGGGCGGCATGGCTCGGACGCGCGCCGCCCGCCCCCGGTCGTGGCCGCGCGGCGTCGTTAGGGCGGCATGGCTGGGCGCGCACGCGGCGCCGCCCGCCCCCGGTCGTGGCCGCGCGGCGTCGTTAGGGCGGCATGGCTGGGCGCGCACGCGGCGCCGCCCGCCCCCGGTCGTGGCCGCGCGGCGTCGTTAGGGCGGCATGGCTCGGACGCGCGACGCGGCGCCGCCCGCCCCCGGTCGTGGCCGCGCGGCGTCGTTAGGGCGGCATGGCTCGGACGGCGCCGCCCGCCCCCGGTCGTGGCCGCGCGGCGTCGTTAGGGCGGCTCGTGGAGCGTGGCGCGGAAGGGTTGCACGAGCTGCGACTGTGCGTTCTCTGAGATGCTCTTATCGTCGACGTCCATGCAAGTTAAGGCTACGCTAGCCCCTACTTATATTATCCGCTAGCTTTTGCCCGCAACTTCGTCCACTTGAAATAAGGTTCCGCTTTAGCGATATTAGATCCTCAATTATATCCATGCGAAAAATCACGTCGATCCATTGATACCTTGCTGCGTGATCAGAGGACAAACCGATAGACCAATAGATCAATAAATCAGTAAACAAACACACTAGCGGAGTGTTCGTTTGTTGATTTTTGGAGGGTGGAGTGAAACTGACTCCTCGCGGATAAAATCGCAAGTAAAAGCTTGTCGCGCATATTGTATGTGCTTAATATTTAGACTCGATCAATATTGCAAAGTTAATCGGTTAGATCTTAATGTTTCTAAATGTTTTGCTATATCCTTCACGCGTAAGCATAACGTATATAACTCCACATACAAGTTACAGAA
This sequence comes from Hipparchia sbordonii, assembly GCA_038048805.1. Taxonomy (NCBI): domain Eukaryota; kingdom Metazoa; phylum Arthropoda; class Insecta; order Lepidoptera; family Nymphalidae; genus Hipparchia; species Hipparchia sbordonii. Next base: position 8,174,049 of record CM076117.1, on the reverse strand, counting down.
TCATGAACTGGATCGTGTATCCTCTATGCGAGATTTAGGTGTAATAGTCGACAGTAAACTACTATATGATAAACATGTGGACCAAATTGTAAACAAGGCATCAAAAATGTTGGGATTCTTAATCCGATCATCTAAAGACTTCACCAAACTTAAAACAATTAAAGTTCTTTATTGTGCCCTGGTTAGAAGCAACCTTGAATATGCATCTCAAATTTGGAACCCCAAATATGAGGTGTATATTCAACGTATTGAAAGAATCCAGAAAAAATTTACTCGATTTCTTAAATTTAAATTTAAACTGAAATCTGACAAGAAATATGAAGGTCTATGTGCCCAGTTGCATCTACTGCCACTTAACATTCGAAGAAATATAAGTGACATATCCTACCTCATCAATATTGTAAACAACACAGTTGATTGTTCGCAGCTTCTTGAGAAGTTATTCTTTAAAGTCCCCATCAATGCACATCCTCGTAACTTTTCTATTCTACACACACCACCTTCACATACCAATTTTCGAAAAAACTCATATATGCTCAGATCTGCCCTATCTTTTAACAAAATTTGTAAAAATAATAAAAATCTAGACCTTTTTTGCATCAATGCCACCACCATTCGCAAAACGTTGGCGAACGAATTCTTTAACGCTTATAAATAATTCGTAAACCTCGTTAAGAAATTCGTTGGCCACTTCTAAAATTTTGCTTTTTTTTACCCCACATTGTATAGTTTTTATTGATTGATTGATTATTCTTTACATTTTTTTTTTTTTCGGTTTTTGTTCCCCCTGTATTTCTTTTTATTTTTCCTTCTCCCAGTTGAGTGTTTTTTTTCTTTCTCATATGTGATTTCTATCTGTGAAAACTTGTAATTAGCTTTAATTGTTCTTTTGTATTTATTAACTAGTTCTTAATTTTTTAATAAGCTGTAAGTAAAATAAGTTATTTCAAAATAATTGGCAATCACTATTATATTTTTAGCACAACTGCCCATAAAAGAAGTGTAATATTTTTTCTCAGCGTTCATGTATTCTACGTGAGTTTATTGTGCCGTAACTTTTAAATTTACCGTCAGAGTCCTTAAATCATCCCGAGTGACACTGATGGCTATAAATGTTCAGTTGATATTCTTCAAAGCGGTTGGTTGTTTTTATTCTATTTTAATAAGTTTCTTGTTTTAGTCACTTTATTGCATATCACTAAGTAGTAGATACAAAGGCGGACATTTCGTCCCAGTCGACCTTTGGACTCGCGACATCACATGCTAAGTATAGACGCTAAAGGCTTGCACTGGCATGCTCTACGTATGATAATCAAATCAAAGCACGGCGTGTAAAAACACGGCCGCCGCTGCACCGGGAACATGGTAATGAGAGGTAAGCAGCCTCGCGCGAAATAATACGCTCATATTTACTCAGCGGCGAGCGACTTCCTCGCGGCGACCTGAATCGGCACCCGGCAGTCGTTTTGATCTGTGCACTGGACGGTAAGCTTTTATACGAAGTTGGAAATGGGCGGGGTGAATAGTTCGAAGGATCGTTGGCGTCCCGAGGTGCTGAAGTAGCGGAAACCCTCCACGAGGTTGCATCGAACGAGTTGCAGGGCAGGGATACAGGCGGCGTGAGACTGAGGCCTCCGGAACTCTATGCGAGACCTTTGTTCAGCAGTGGACGTCTATCGGTTAAGAATAAAAAGAAGCTCGGCTCTCAAAAAGGAAACCACTCATCGATCTAACTGACGGAACAGAGAGATAAATATACAAATGAATCAAGAAAATCTACTCGCAACGTTAGGACGTGAGCCCATGTGTGATATACCCGACTTCCTCTCTTTCAGCAGATATTATCCATTTTCGTGTACCAACTACAGTCAGTCAGGATCAACTCAACGAGTACAACCTGCTTCTGTGTTTAACAGAGCTTTACTGATTAGAAATTTACTGAAAATGTTGTAATAATTCCACAGACAACGACTTATGCGTCTGCCAATAATTTAAAGCTAAATACATTTTAACTTTGTAATATTATTGTTAAAAATATAATGTTCATTAGTGATTTCTTTAAAGTCGCAATCGATGGCGAAGATAAGTTAAAATAAAAGCAATAGAGATCGTCGGATAGGAGTTTCGTCTGAGCACAATGGTAGGTATTCGTGCACAATGGTTGTAATGAGCGCAGCATCCATTATCCAATGAGCATCTTGACCCTAATGCGAGACAAAGCCTTTGTGCTCTCCGCGACACTGCGAGACCCGCGCCGCTCTCGCGACACCGTGCACAGACAATGGGGCAGTTGCTGAGAGCTGGCAACTAACTCTGACATCGCAACTGCATTATCGGAGATTACAGATAAATAGCAAATAATACGGTCGGATTCGCGCTCTCGAAGATTTTGTCCCGTTTCTTTCCGAAGCATTTCGAATGTGGACTTTAATCAAAGCTTACAATTTTACATATTTTTTAATCAAGACTATTGCATGTAGGCCAGCAACCTGTGGTTCTTATGACGAATCGAGACTCTACCACCGGTTCGGGAAACAGATTCTGCTGACAGAAGCCGGCAAGAAACTCGGCAGTTGTTCTTTTCTAAACATAGTTAAGATCGTTATGAAGCTGTAATAAGTTATTACACTGTATTGTGGACAGTTGGATATGCCAAGCCGATTGTTCCTGTGCAACTTTGACATTAAGAAATTCATTAACTTTGGAATAACCTCGACTTAATATTTTTTTTTAACACATTGTTTGGATTTGTGTAAATAACAAACATTTTCCTAAAGTTACTGCAACGTGTCGAATAGTATCATTTTGTCGGTGCAGATTGTTAGCTGTGACCCTCGTAACTTAATAACCAATATAACTTACAGTTAAAATCTTTCAAAATTAAAACTTTATTAATTACTAGCTGATTTCCGCGACTTCGTACGCGTGGATTGAGGTTTTTTTGGAGCCCCACGGGAACTATAATTTTTTTCGGGATAAAAAGTAGCCTATGATTTAATCCAAGGCAGTACTTTTTGAGCCAATTCATTACAAACATACTTACTTACATACAAATCCTTCACAAAAATTAGTATAGATTAATTTGTAATCTTTTAATTAATTGTTTATTTATATCAAACGTCCTATCCTATCAGTAGGATAGCTTGATAAAAAACTTTGGGAACCCCTGTTCTACAGCATTAGCGATCATGGAAAGAGAATAGAAACGACACTTTTGTAATACAGCTAGCACAGCAGAAGCTAAGTGACAACCACCGCCCATGAACATTTGGAGCACCGGAGACATCGCCGATCGTTGCCGGCTTTTCAGGAAGTTGCTGATCCGCCCCTTGAACAGCTCCGCGTCGAAGTTATCAACGCCAATATTTCAGTGAAAACTACAATACTTACATTGCTCCTGCAAACGAAAAGCTGCTGTAACTGAAATAAATAAACGTTGAAACAATTGACCCGCGAAACAATACCTTACATAGAATACGGTAAGCGGACTGAAGTTTGTATTCTAAAATAACTTCAGCGATGCTTCTTTCAATTTGGCTCAATAGCGAGAGCCGCATTCAAGAGTGAAGTGCTTCAGTTGGGCTCGATACAGTGAACGGTATCAAATCGATCGAAAATAGATCGCATCTCTCGCTATTAGCTCATCAATTATTCTTACAGAATCATATTGAGTTAGGGCGCTCGTAGACTGAGCGGTTTATTGATTTCTACAGTCTTTTCTACTTTACAAACCAACATAAAAGCTTTTCCCTGCGATTTCGTCCGCGTGAAGTTAGGTTTGAAAGATCCCGCGGGAACCCTTCGCTCCGGGATGCACTGCATTCTACCTTGCTGATTTGGTTTCAATAGTTCATTTGATACTATCAAATCAAATCAACCAGTGCTCAGATCAGTGACTGTGTCAGAAGATCGTATTCGTTTGACAGTTTAAAACACTTTTAGCCGCGACTTTGTCTGCTTGGAGTTACGAGTAGGAATTAAAAACCCGCGGGAATTGTTTAGTTTTTCCGGGATAAAAAATTGCCTGTGTTACTTTCGTCAACTATAAAAATTAAGTCATTCCGTTGCTCTGTTGTGGTGTGTGTGCGAAAATCAATGCCAACAAACTTCAAAGTATGTACCTACTCGTACCTATCTCTGCATGTTCTTATTGTTCTGAGAGTCGAGAGCTTCTGGAAGAAATATCTACCAGATAAACTGTCCTTGTGCATGTCCTTTAAATGTATTTTGTTTCATATTTTGTTGTTGTGTACTAACTATATAAATAAACAACCACACTTTTGCATTAATTTTATAAGTAGCTGAATTCGTCCGCGCAGATTAAGGGTTATCGATTTCTGCGGGAATCTTTGATTTTCTGCGATAAAATGCAGCATAAATGTTATACTGATGTATAATCTATTACATCGTGAGGTTTCATCAATAACCATCTAGAAGTTTTTGAAATAATAACCAACATCCATCCATCCTCACAAACTTTCGCATGTATAAAATTAGTAGGAAATTAATATTTTCAAATTGTCAACTGGATCGCTAAGCTGTCATCAACCCGCCCGGCTGTGCGCGGCCCGCGGCTCGCTGACGGAGCGGTTCGCTGATTGCATCGACGTTGCCGCGGCTTCTTAGCCGCTAGCTGCTCCACCTGCTCTGATACATACTGAAGTATCGAGGCTTTGAGATATTGAAGACCAACCAGCCAATTATTTATTTAAAGGTACTCGAAAGGGCGCAGTGAAGTCTTGAGTCTACGTGGGTGAATTTGTACTTTATCATCTGTCTGTCTGAGCCTTTGACTCCTGAATTGGTCAACATAATTACTATAGACCGCCGAACGTGACATAAATAGTTTTAAATAGCTTTATTCGAGGTGAACGCCCATAGCGGCAAACTAGGGGCAATAAATAAATATTATTGAGGATTTCGGTGCAATCGGCGAAGCTGTTTTAGACTTTTTTGTCCCGGAGTCTATCTTAAAAACAACATAGCATCAAAAGCTGAAATTATATGTATAATTTTAATTATATCCTCTAATTAAGCAATACAGACAGAGGCTTTTGGAATTGCGCAAGACACCAGTTTGTAGTGGACGTCTATCGCTTGATAAAGAAGAATATTAAAAATAGTTGAAACGGTTAAAATGATATACAACTATAAACAACAATAACAATAATAGCGCAATTCAAGTATCATCTCGGTTGCAAGTTGAACCAAGTTATATTATGTGTATAATTTGAAGTTGAGTTGCAACAATAGATTGTTGGGAGCGAGTGAAACAAAGCCGGGAGCTCGTCTTATTTACAATCGTCGGTGCGGAGCAATCGTTACGTTATTTGCGCAGATATTCGCGATATTGAAGAAGTCATAACGAACTACAAAAATAAAGGCATTCAAACGACTCTAAGTCTCAAGCTGCCGCAGTGCAACAAACACACATAGTTAGAACAGTCAAAATAATACCGCTGGGCAATTTGGGATCATCGTCTCGTGTATTTATGCACAGTGTTGGGAGAGTGCCTCAAAGTCCATTGGTAATAGTAACTAAAACGAAGGTAGCCTCAACGATCCTGATTTACTGCAACAATGTGACACAGGCTTAAATATGCTGTCGTGTACCGAGTAAGTACCTACCGAGAAAGAGATCATGCGCTTTAATGCAAGTTCGCCGCGAAATGAGCAAACACATAACATTTTTAAGCTATTGCATAGCGTCTATCGTGGGCCAGCGTGGAGACCGAATCCAGAAATTCCGTAACGAAAACCTGACACGGGACTCCTCTACGGTGAGCCGCTAGATGGCGCATTTTTTATCAACGCCATGTAGCGGCTCACCGCTAGATGGCGTTGATAAAAATGCTATGCAATAGCTTTACCGCGGCAGTCCCCGAGTGCCACACGTCTTTTTTATTAAAAATTGTAATTATCTGAGTACAAATATAAAGTAAAAGTACATAAAAATATCCTTCATGTCGTTATCTGGAGGGTGACATAGAACACTCTTATCTCCGAAAAACAAAGGGGACCCCCGGGAAAATCAAACTCCACCCTGACGAGGGCGGGGACAAAAGCTAGTGATGATTATAAATTTTAGGAGAGGGGTCGTGACTCGCTTTAGTAATTTGTTTTATTTATTTATTTAATTATTTATTATTAGGACAACCAACAAAATTACATGTAAACTAGACTTAAAACATAAATAAGTTTAAGGTAGTGAGAAACAAGTAATTTCACTTATAGGTAGCCACATCATGCAATATAAATAAGTTGTTAAATAATTATGTAAAGTGTACACCAATAACATTCATAATAATTTTATTAAAGTATGTGCTGAGTTTCGCGGTAGATTTACTTGACTATTCAAAAGCTCATTTTATAAATACGTTTAGATAATTAAACTATTTTACTGTACACAATTCCCGTGCGACACAGCCTCACTGTGGGATGGCTGCGCTGCGGCAGGGCTGCAGTGAATGCTCGGAGGCGATTCATTCACTGAAGCTGGAATTTGGTAAACATGGGACGTCGCTCCGGTAATGACGGCCTTCCGGCTACGGTCGGCGCGTTGGATGCTAGTCGATCGACACCCAAATCTTAAAGCTTGAAAGAAATTGAGGATTCACTGGTAACCTTAAAGCTCAGAAAGAAAAAGCTGTATGGCGGCGTCTTTTATAGAAAACTCAGTAAAAAAAATTGCATTTATTGTCAAATAACTGTGGAGGTAAACTGTCTGGCTGTCTACAAATTATCTGACGACAACAGACTTTGTACTCAGATACAATAGAGGACACACTTCGTGACTTCTGCGAGTTTGATAAAAAATTCAGGATAACTCCAATACTACATAATTACTATGCTATAATGAATAAAAAATCGCATATTCAATCAATTAAAGGCGTTTCTTCCTAGTTTAACTAACAGTGTTCTTAAAAAAACCAAGTGAGAGATCTCGGATCCGATTATGGGCGGGGACGCTTTGAAAAATAAAAATTTCAAAATTATCTCTAGTCTGGTCTGATGGAAGTCTCTACCCGTGGCTAAATGAAATGCAAAGACATGCCGCCCTTAACGTTTTGTTGACAGTCGTACAATGGCGTTTAGAAGCTGAATAGAGTCTAGAGGTATAGGTTTAATTTGCACTGCAATATCCTCTTGCGAGTTAGGTAATCCTCTTGCGAGGTAGGCCCACTAAGGCCCACTACCATTCCCAACTGCATCAACACTTACCATTAGGTGAGGGCTTGTCATAGAATAAAAATAAAATCTGTTAAATAATTATTTTGTAGTAAAACCGAATTGTCCTTAGCGATAATGACCCCGCGCTGAATTCAATCCACATTGCGCTAGTTACCACTCCACATTCATTCCTGTTACAATAATCCGCAGAAGCGCGCCGAAGCGAGCGAAGCGCGCCGAAGCGAGCGAAGCGCGCGGCCGCAGACCGAAGCGTGTTTATTTCATTGCATTGTTGCGCTTCGAAGCGACAAGTGTGCTATTTGCTATTCATAATGCAATGAAACTTGTTGAAATGTATTTCACGAGAACTATGCCGCGATAAGGCGTGATTACTGAGTGGTTAAGACTTCGTCTCGTTTTCAGGGGTCCGGGGCTCGATCCTAGGCATACCTATATAACTTTTCAGATTGTGTGTGTTTTAAGCAATTAGATATCACTTTAAATAACATACGTAAGGGATCAATTCGATTCAATTCGGTTTAGGCTAATGTAAGCTCTTAATTTAACATAAAAATACGTCATAGTATTTTAGTATCAAACCCATTAAAATCCTATACTCAGTAGAGTCGTATGCGGGAAAATACAGAAGTACGAAACACCTATGTAGTACGTCACAGCATCACAATGTCCACTGTATGAACACTTCCAAGTGCTAGGTGCCCCTTCCTGTCCCGTCGCTCGGGTGTCCGTCCGCAGCCCAACAGACGCCGACAGACGGCGTATTGATGCAGTGGCGCCGGTAACGACCGCCTATTGTATTAACTCGCTACTGCGGCTCCAGTTAATCCGATCCTATCGCCCAACTGCGCTTGTAACCGACAGATTTGGGCGAGTGATATTACTTGCCATAACCCTAACTATTGCGTCGGAATGTCGGTTAGCTTTAGATGGTTAAGCAGCGTTGAATTTCCTCACTTAATGCACACATGAGACTGGACTTTAAATTACCTCATATTCGCCATTGAAGTTTTCGCTTTGAATTAGAGAGCGAATCGTGTTTGTTAAATTCAAGTCTAAAATTATTTATTTCATGTTGGCCAACTTGTGGCTCTTAGGACTAGTCAATAAAAATAGAAAAACAAGAAATTACAACATCAATATAAATAATATTTGGTTACATCAAAAGTTGTTACACTATCTTGTGAACTACTGAAGCCAAGCAAAGTTAATTTGAAACAAAATATTAAAATTTCAGGACACTAGAAAGTAAAATTACGAGTATTTTAGTTGGTTAAATGCTCAAAGATTTTAATAGTAAAAAAATTCTATCTGAGGCACAAAATCTGATATACTTTTAATGAACGGTCGGCACCAACCACCATATCATTATAACTACATATGATTACATACCTAATTAAATAAACTATAGAGGCTATATTAATATGTAATAATATAAAAGGTTGTGGTATGTACAACAGTTGCAGGGAAGTTACGCGAGAGCGACACACACAAATTGAAATGTATGATTTGGTAGCGCCTCGTTATTTTTGAGTGACGCGTGTGATTCAGACACCTTTGCTGACACATCTAGCTGACATAACCAATATTATTTTTTTACAGGAGCCTTAAATTGATACTATACATGTACATAATATATGAAATAAATTATAGTATAACAAGTTTTTTACCGGGAATTTAGGTGAATCCGCGTGGAGTAAGGTTTTCAAAAATCCCGCGGGAACCTTCCGTTTTTCCGAGATAAATGGTAGCATATGTCATTCTCCAAGTCCTCAACTGTATATGTATATATCGATTGTTGCGTGATTGCAGGACAAACGCCTTTTTGCATATTTTATAATATCAGTATTGACGGCGCATTGACCCTCGATGACCTTTTATTGCAGTCCTTCAAAAGGGTAAGAAAGACATAGACGTAATGTAATATTTCACTGACATTATATTGAAAATATTTAAAGATACGCTGAAAGTTTTTTAAAACTAAAAATAACGTATGCAGTATGCGAGCAGCGTAATAAGATATGCTATTGATGAAATTTCAACCTCCCCGTAGCACGCCGTAGCTCCGCAACGTAGCGTGGCGCGGCGCTACGCCGTAGCCAAGAGCTATGATCCCACTCTTCATTTAGTTCTAGAGTGTTCATTATAAACAAAATACTAGACAAGGGACTCAGGTGGAGTAGTGTAAGAGATGGCAACTTTTAAAAATATGGTAATAGAACACTTCATTTAAGAAAAATTCTAAACTCTTAAAACAACGAGACAGACATAAAGATATAGTTATATTTGCTCGAACATGCGTACAAAATAGATATAACATTTGACCACAGTTCCAACATATTTTACTATTTTAGAGTGAAAAATATATAATTGACCGAGTGAAGCGAGGTCTCTGAGTCTACTTGAGTGAATTTGCAATTGTCCGTCCGTCCGTCTGTCAGACCCTTATAACAATTCAATTCACGCACTTTGTTATATCAAAATATGTTGTTAAAAGACCAAAAAAGTGTGAAATCTTTATTTAGCTCATGGATGGTTTCTAATTGACCTGTCTGATATGACAGTGCCGGCACACCGGCAGCTGTCTCCTGCACTAGGCGCTGCGCGGCGCGGCGCGAGGGTGAAATAAAATCTGCATCGCGTAGCGTCGCCGCGTCCGGCGTAGCGCCGCCCCCCCCCCCCTCTCCCCGCCCCCCCGCGCACCGCGCACGCTCTCGACTTGAGAACATTGTTGACATTATCTTATTTTCAGTTAATCCGTACCCATCATTATCACCATCATCAGTGAACCGTTAACGGCTGACCGCCGAGCGCCTCCTCGCTATAGGCCATGCGTGCGTCCAGGTGTTTTTCTTCACCGTTAATGCAATTTACTGGTACTCAAGACGCACACACCTCGAATAGGAGGCTGAAATCTTAACCACTACAAAAATCTTTATATTTAAGTCTAATTATATTATTATTTATTCGTTTGTATTCGCAATTTCATACGCGAGGAGTTTGGTTTATAAAATCTCATGGGAACTGTGTTTTTTCGGGATAAAAGAACTTTCTAAGATCTTAACTATGCGCCTGCAAAGATCATCAATCCATCAGTCTGTTGCTCCGTTGTTGCGTGATTGAAGGACTAATCAACAAACAAACACTCTTTCGTATTTATAATATTATGTATTAGGAAGGATTGGGTTTAAGTTCTTACAGTTCGAGTTCGTCGTCAGTAAATGTGCTCCAGTGCACTCACTTAGCATACACTATCAGTGCAAGAGGCTGCGATACGCGAGCTCGCGCCGCTCAGAGCCACTCGTGTACATGTATTGTACAACACACAGCGCGAGCAGGTATCGGCGCCTCACACAGCCATTATTCGTCTATTATACCGGTATTGAAGATGGCTGAATTATTTTCCACTGAAGAATCTTTGAGGAACTTTATGCGGTATCAAAGTTCAGATTTTAAATATTTATAATTAACTTGATACTTACGGCTTGACGTTTCATAATTAAATACCACAGCCCAATTTGACACAATGACACCTTTACACAAGTTTAAGAAAGCGTATTTTATTATTGAAGATTTTGTACATTTTAGAGATATACTTCTCCTATATCTATATCATTTAATATACTTTTTGTACAACGATAATAAAAATCTCCTTCTTTCTTCTTTGTCCTCTCCTTTTTCCCATTATTTGGGGTCGGGTCTCCTCACTTTTCTGCGCCAAGTCATTCTGTCTTGGGTTGTCGGTTCAGGCAATTGGGCTAGCTTAAGGTCTCTTTTAATATTAGACCACCAGGTCGATGGCGGGCGGCCCCTACCTCTTTTTACCTCAGGTAGGTTTAGCGCAATCTGAACTACATGATCGCTGCCACGTCTTTTTATGTGTGCGAACCATCTGAGGCGGTTTTCAGTAATACAACGATAATAAAAATAAAATATATAAATGTAATAGAGCGTGGATGTGACTCGCCGCTGCAAGTCATCATCATCACCAGCGACCCATCACCGTGTCGCCACTGAGCGCAGCGCTCCTCTCAAACAAAAATTATACAGATTTGGTGAGCATTAATCCATTTTGGTAGGCAAAAAGAATAAAAGATGTTAGCATATTTTATTTGGTGCTTAGTCTGAGGATCTAAAAAATTATTATTTTGGTGAGCATTTAAATTGTAGCCTTATATTATATACCTAAGCGTATACCAACCACAGAGCCCCACTGAGGAAAGCCGTCAAAATCAACATAATAGCTTCGATCATGTATGCGGATTGGTGGACAATAATCCGTTTACTTGCATTGTCTGAGGTGTCAGTTAGGAGAAGAGAATGGCACGTTGAACAAAGCAGTTCGGAATTTTTTTACATTACACAAAACAGTAAAATATAACAATAAATGAATAAAAGCTTTCTTTAATCCCTTACAAACTATTTCCACTTATACTACAGTAGCACAAAACAGTACCTACTGACACCAAATAGTTTTATGTAAATGAATAGAAATTACATTATAGTAGAAAATAATAAGTAGAAGGAACGTAAAATAAACATTTACAAAGTGCTTTTGAATCGTCAAGTAAATCTACCGCTGGTTTAAAATGCCGTTGTAATGTATTTGTTTGTTAAATCATCAACAACATGGTGTTGTGTACATTGTACCGTTATTACCGTCTCATAAATTGCTGGAGGGAATTATATCCATGTGTTTTTACCCGATTACGCCAAAAGGGGAAGATTATGATTTTAGCAGTCTATGTATGTATGTATGCCTGATGAATGTGTCTGTTTACGTGTGTTTCACCGTAGCGCTTACACTACTGAGCCGATTTTGATGAACGAGATGCTAATCGATTAGTTATAATGGTCCGGGTGACATAGGCTACATTCTACACGAACAAAACCAATATGACGGATGTTACATCAAATTTTCCGTAGTCGGGTTACAGTTTTAAACGTTTTGCTATTGCACGATTTATGGGTAATGGATACCCCTAGTTACTAGACATCCGGGGTCGCAAGGCTTTATCGGCGCTTGGCAAGGCTTAGCCGAGCGCAGAGGGTGCCAAGATTGTGGTTACTGCGTGAGATACATGTCTCACGGCGGCTGGACGGCTAAAGGAGGTGGGTTGATAAGGCAATGAAATCCGCCCCTCATACACTCGAAAAAAAAAGTTCCAGATTCCGACAAATTGTAAATGTATTTATATACTTGAAGATATAAACTTTATTTTAATATAAAGTTTAGGTGATAAAAAAAATAGTAAGTTACAGAAAATATTACCCAAAAAGAGAGTGTTTCTTTTACTTTTCTTACATTTTCATACATTTTAGTAGTTTTTTAAGCTTTGATTTAATATTTTAGAATGAGGCGCTCCATGAACCATGGTAAACGTAACTGATAATGATGCTCCTTTTTATAAGCTTTTATATGAGTATTAATTTATTTTGGTTCATGGAGCGCCTCATACTAAAATATTAAATCAAAGCTTAAAAAACGACTAAAATGTATGAAAATGTAAGAAAAGTAAAAGAAACACTCTCTTTTTGGGTAATATTTTCTGTAACTTACTATTTTTTTTATCACCTAAACTTTATATTAAAATAAAGTTTATATCTTCAAGTTTATAAATTCATTTACAATTTGTCGGAATCTGGAACTTTTTTTTTCGAGTGTATGAGGGGCGGATTTTGGGCCTTATCAACCCACCTCCTTTATGACATACATATAATACAAGTACGAATGAAATTTTTTCTATTTGCGTTCGTTTTTAAGCTTAAATTTTTAACACTTGGTACGATCTTTGGGTAAAATCCCGCTTAACAAGTTTTGACCAACATTTTTCTTTTATTAGTCTACCCATAATATGTCAAATAATTCCCCATCTACCCTCCATTTCCCTTCGTGCACTAAATTGACGTTCGTGGCGTCAAAATTGCGACGCTATGACACATAAGTCAGTACGAACTTTCTTCTCCGCGAGACGCATGCACATATTGTGTCGCTTGTCCTCGTGCTTTAAACCCAACCCAAAAAGTGTGTGTGTGTGTGTAACGACTTCGCTGCCCAGCTGACGCCGACGTGTTCCGGAGAGGCTGTTATAGTGGAGGTGTGCACCTGGCCCCAGTCCCGGGGACTTTGCAAGGTTAGTGCACGATCCCGACATTCCTTCATTCGCCCCTTAACCTGGAACATTTAAATTCCATACAGTCCACAAGCTCTGGCTGTCGAAGGTGGACAGTGGCGTCCGTTTGTATACCACAATATTTGATGTTATTTTAGTTAATCAAATGATAATTTCGAAAAATAAGTCCTATAACACAATCTAATCACATAATTATTTTCGTTTCGTGCGAATTTCTGAGTTGAGATTGGTCATCGTGGCCGTTTGGTTGGAAGTATTAAATTAAATTAACTATCCACGCCGGAAGCCTCTCGACAAAAAACGATTTTTTATCTATTTAAGATCCGAAAACATACAAATCTTCGCTTTGTTTATGTGCTTACGATTTAAGTACTAATTCTGCTGATCGATTTTGTGCAATGTAGATTTTACTGTGATCGCCCTTGCGCAAAGTTCAGAGATCCATTGTAAAGTCACATGTTTACAATATTATTCCAAATGTGTAAAAAACACATTTAGTTCTAGTTATTATACAGTTAATGAAGATGGGAGTAATACTCTTCTCATCCAGCTGCCTACGAGATACTTAAAATCTACTACTCTGACTACATTGTAATAGCTACTAATTGATACTTTAACATTTAGTTGAAAAGAGCAACTGCTGAGTTTCTTACCGAATCTTCTCAGCAGAATCACACATTGTGGTCAACGATAACGGTCTTCTCAATTCTGATTTAATCTCACAAAGAAATACAATTACTACACCAATTTAATATACTTAAAGTAATAGTTTACAAAAATTCATAAAAATAATATTCTTCAAAGATTTGGGAGTGAAATATTTTTCATAGCAAGATTGTTAGCTCAGTCATACGAGGGACGCCTGCTCGCTGCGTATATAGGGGAAATGAAGCCCTATCTAAATGAAAACCGTGTCACCTGGTTATTGAACACTTGTATTTATCCAACAATAAAATAATGTAACAAGATAAACTTAAATTGGATGAACAGGCGTTGTGTCGTCCGGCGTGGACGGAAGTCGAGAATATTACTTTTCTAGGCCTCCGGCTCGGTCGGTGGCTAATAGAATAATGCATTACGACGCCTGTTCAAACTTACATTCCAAACAACATTCAAATTGCATTCCAAGTTTGAATGCCTTCGAATATGAAAATAAAAGTGATAGATAGTGGCCAGCTCATAACCAGCCAGCAACAGTAAGCTCTCCGTGGAGACCGCTAGACTCCACATCACTCCCCCAGGAAGACATGAAAAGTAAGGAAAAAACAAACAATGATTAATTAACTAAGTCAGATTAAAATGAACTCTACGCCCTGAACGCGTCCTAACAACAGGTTTGCCCAGCTCGTCCAATTCTTCCGGACCTAAAACATAGGCTGGTTTCAACCTGTCGATTGAAATATTTTCCTCTTTGCCTTTCATTTCTATTTTATAATGTTTCCCTTCCCTACTTAGAACCTTGAAAGGGCCTACGTAGGGTTGCTCTAAGGCTTTTTGAAACGGACCTCTACGAACGAAAACATATTCCGACGAAGCTAAATCCTTTGGGATATGAAATATCTTCCTACTATTGTGGTCAGAAGCGGGGGATGGAGATAAATTTGCGAAATGAGACCTGAGTCTGTCCACTAAATATGTTGGGTCCTTAATATAATCTTTAGGGTCGAAAAATTCACCTGGTAGACGTAGCGGCTCCCCGTAGACTAGCTCTGCGCAGGAAGTGCCGAGGTCTTCCTTCCAGGCACTCCTGATCCCTAGAAGTACCAACGGGAGAACCTCAGTCCACCTTGGATTCGCATGGCACATGATCGCTGCCTTGAGCTGCCGGTGAAATCTTTCGACCATCCCGTTTGCTTGAGGATGATACGCGGTTGTCGTCTGGTGTTGAGCACCTACAACCGCAGCTATCTTCTGAAACAAATGCGAGCCAAATTGAGATCCTCGATCTGTTAAAATAACCCGTGCTGAACCGAATCTTGATAGCCAGCCAGAAACGAAAGTTGCCACGCAAGTTTCCGCTGTAATATCTGGCATGGGCAATACCTCTGGCCAACGAGTAAATCTATCCACGATAGTTAAGCAATACCTCATTCCCGAAGAATAAGGTAATGGGCCTATAATATCCATGTGGATATATGCAAATCTCTCCGATGGGAGAGCAAACTTAGAGAAAGGTGCACTAGTGTGCCGCGTTACTTTTGACAACTGACACCCCTGACAAGTCTGTGTCCATACACGACAGTCTCTTTTCATAGATGGCCAAACAAAACGTTCC
The DNA here is from genome assembly GCA_038048805.1 of Hipparchia sbordonii. Taxonomy (NCBI): domain Eukaryota; kingdom Metazoa; phylum Arthropoda; class Insecta; order Lepidoptera; family Nymphalidae; genus Hipparchia; species Hipparchia sbordonii. The sequence continues at coordinate 8,158,452 of CM076117.1, read as the reverse complement.
GAAATTAATTTATTAGTAGCACGGACCCCGGGATGAGAGAGATTGTGAAAACTTTCAAAAATACTCTTCCTAAACTGCGGAGTTACATAAGGACGTGGTTTACCTGTTGACACGTCGCATGTAATTTTTAACCTGGTGTCTGGAATAGTGACCCGAGCCAACGTCATCGACGTTGAATCACTCAGCGCCTTTAATTCCTCATCAGCTGCTTGCGACTTCGCAAGCTCAACCAGGATGTCTTGAGCAGCGACGCTCTCCACGCGCGAGAATGCATCAGCTACAACGTTCTCAGCTCCCTTAACGTGTTGAATGCCCGTGGTATACTGAGAAATAAAAATTAATTGATTTAATTGAACGGGCGGAAGTTTTTCCCGTCTTTGTGTAAACACGTAAAGCAACGGCTTATGATCTGTATATATCGTTGCCGCTTGTGCTTCAAGAATGTGCTTAAAATGTTGCACACTTTCGTAAATAGCTAATAATTCACGATAGTAGGCAGGCCACGTTGATTGCTTAGAATTAAGTTTCTTACTAAAAAATGCAATAGGCTGCCAACCCTGTCTGACCTCTTGCTGCAGACATGCACCGACATGAGAGCTCGATGCATCTGTAAATAAACCTAGCCGAGCATCAGCGACTGGGTGTGCTAACAGAGTCGCGTTAGCTAAACTTTCTTTACAAATAATAAAACTACGCTCTAAGTCAGGAGTCCAAGTAAATGGCTTTGCACCCTTACCTTGAATCGCTGATAGAGCATCAATGAGCGGAGCTTGATAGCGCGCAATACTAGGGAGAAATTTACGATAAAAATTCACCATACCGAGAAAACGACGTACACCTTGCACTGTTTTAGGCAAAGGAAACTCTTGAAGGTTCCTAATCCTGTCCGTAGGAGGACTAATCCCAGCAGCGCTTATGGTGTATCCCAGGAAACGAACTTCTGTAAGATTAAAATGAGATTTTTTCTCATTAATAACAATCCCGTATTCCTCTAATCTTTTAAAAAGGATACGTAAATGTTCTAAATGTTGTTGTTGATCTTTGGAAAAGACCAAAATATCATCAACATAAGCGAAACAAAAATCTAAACCGCGGACAACTTCATCGATAAACCTTTGAAATGTTTGCCCTGCGTTCCTAAGTCCAAAGGTCATATAAGGAAACTCAAAAAGACCAAATGGAGTAATGATAGCAGTCTTACAGATATCTTCCTTCGCTACTGGAATTTGATGATACGCTTTAACCAAATCGATTGTGCTAAAAATCGTCGAACCAACCAAATTTTGGTTAAAATCGCCGATATGACGCACTGGATATCTATCTGGAATCGTGCGAGCGTTTAAAGCACGATAATCACCGCACGGACGCCAATCAGACTCCCCCTTCGGGGCTAAATGAAGTGCCGATGACCACGCACTATCTGAAGGCCTTGCGGTGCCACAAGCTAACATGCTATCGAATTCTTTCTTAGCAACAGCTAACTTTGATGGACCTAGGCGGCGCGGACGGCAACAAACCGGCGGACCATCCGTTGTTCGGATGTAATGCACGGTACTATGTTTGATTAAACGAACCGGACCCGGCGGGCGAACGATCGCGGGAAATTCAGATAAAATATTGTATTCTGAAGCTACAGTTTTAATGCTAACCTGCTCGTGATGGGCAACCGATGCAACACACGACAGGCCAGTCGAACCATCAAGAACTCGACCTGACCTACAGTCGGGTAATAAGCAAAAATGCGCGAGAAAATCAGCGCCAATAATTGCAGTTGTCACATCACAAATTATGAAATGCCACTTAAAATCACGCCTTAATCTAAAATCTAACGATAGTAAAATAGTTCCAAATGTTTTGATATCGCTTCCGTTTGCAGCGCGCATCGAATAATCGGCTACCTTCGGACGACTTTCCATCCAAGAAACCGGAAAACATGAAACGTCTGAGCCGGTGTCAATCAAAAATCTTTTTTTCGACTTGACATCGGTAATAAATAGACGGCGGCTACGGGCCGACCAATCAGGAACCGCCTCTACTGATTGTCGCTCGCGTTTCCCTGTCCTTTAAATGAACATGGCTTGACGCACTTCACAGCACGCGACGCAAAATTCCTATGATACCAGCATAAATCATCACCATTGCTAGGACTGTTTCTCCTAGGGGATGGTGATGCGAAACGCCTATTCCTAAACCTACCTCTCGATCTATTTCTATGACGCGAAAAATTTTTTTGATTTCTAATTTCGGATACTTCCCTAGTTAATTCATCTAAACGACTCATAACCGAAGCGAAACTCGCTTCGGATGAGCAAGCCGCATTATTAAGCGCCGAAGTGGCTACAATGCCTGGGGAAACTTCTAAAATTTTGTCAGCTAATTCCGCTATTTTATCTAATGTTAATTCACTTTGCGCGGCCAAAATTGCTTGTAAATGTTGTGGTAACCGGCGCATCCACAACTGACGTAAAATGTTTTGATCTGAGAGTACGTGCCCCGCTAAAGAACGCAAATGGCGTAAAAATTGAGACGGTTTGCGATCTCCTAGTACCTCATCACTCACTAATTGTCTGACCCGCTGTTCCTCAGAGGTGGATAAACGACGAATAAGCTCACCTTTCAAAAAGGAGTAACGGTTTGTGACCGGCGGCTGAGTAATAATATCCTCCACCTCGCCAATCACACGTGAATCCAATTGAGCTACAACGTAATCGTACTTAGTCTGATCCGCTGTTACCCCTGAAATTGAGAATTGGGCCTCGACCTGGGCAAACCATATGCTTGGCCGATCGGACCAAAACGGAGGAAGTTTCGCGGACACTTTAAATACCCTCGTGTCTTCCATGGGGGCTTCCGATTGATGCGCCGGAAAACTGGCAATTTTATCCCTTAGTGACTTGTTCTCCTCTAGTAAAGGAATAGCTGAACCAGCCAACTCCTTCAGTTTACTCTTAAGATCTTCATTTTCTTTTGCTAAATCTCTTAATTTCGCCTCCATATTAAATAAAAATTACACAAAAATCGTATTAGTTATATACCTAAAATCACTAAAATAAATCTAAAATTAATACACTGAAAAAGAAAAATATTAAAATTAAATTTTAGTGTCCCAAAATTTTCTTTAAAACTTCACTTTCACGAATGACGGGCGACGACGTCGACGTTTGTCAAATTGTTTTTAAATATGATTTTCTAATCGTTCCAATGAGGTTTCGCTGCGTATTTCCACTTCTACGATACGATGACGTTACGTTTCACATTTTCCAATAATAAATAATATTTCTTACGGCTGTCCATCAATTATGCACACAACTTGTCCGGGCAACCCATAAAATTGTACGGGTCGGGGTCACCAATATAGGGGAAATGAAGCCCTATCTAAATGAAAACCGTGTCACCTGGTTATTGAACACTTGTATTTATCCAACAATAAAATAATGTAACAAGATAAACTTAAATTGGATGAACAGGCGTTGTGTCGTCCGGCGTGGACGGAAGTCGAGAATATTACTTTTCTAGGCCTCCGGCTCGGTCGGTGGCTAATAGAATAATGCATTACGACGCCTGTTCAAACTTACATTCCAAACAACATTCAAATTGCATTCCAAGTTTGAATGCCTTCGAATATGAAAATAAAAGTGATAGATAGTGGCCAGCTCATAACCAGCCAGCAACAGTAAGCTCTCCGTGGAGACCGCTAGACTCCACACGTATAATTTATAACTGCCATCGCTCCAGCATCCGGCGTCTTGAATTGTACATCTAGCTACTCGTCGTAGATTCATCACCAACAGACGGGTTTTTGAAAGTACTTTCGAAATAAGCTCTCGCAAAAAGCCACACTGTGCAAAAATAATTCGTGCCTGTTTATACTTACATCATCGGAAAACCCTACTTTATGTCTTTCCTTTCTCCCAATTAGACCAGGGTAGATAATTTTTAAAACCAAAAAAAATAGTAGTAGGATGAAACCCATTAGAAAAGGAGGGGAATATTATAAAAATGAAAGGAAAAATAATTTACGGGCGATCTGAGGTCGGGAAGGGGTGGGGGTGAGTTTTTAAGGGGAAAAAACGGTTTTTCTCGATTTCCGGCAAAACTAAAAGTCCTATCGAAAAAAGTCAAATGGCAAAGTTGTAGGGAATAAAAAGATCTAAAACTTTTGCATTTACACTTTTTTCACATAACCTCAAAATTTATGTGAAAAATTCAAAAAACCAAGTTTTTGGTTTTTTATTTTTATCTTTTACAAAAATTTTTTTTTAAACGAAATTTGGTGAAAACTTACCTTTTTATGTCCCAAATACGCTGTAATTTATTTGATTAAAAATATTTATATTTTCACCTTATTTTGAATTAATATCGAAAAAACACCCTAATTTTGAATCGAAAAGTCACCTGTCAAAATATCAGCTTATTTCAAAAAGTTGGTATGTTTTCCGTTCGTTGAAATCTCTACTTTCCGATGGTGAAAAAAAAATATATGTTACTACAGTAAATCTTCTCAGAAAATAATTTCAATCTTTAGGTTATGTTACGTTAAGCATACTATTTTTTAAAGAAAATATTACGATTTTATTTATTTATTTATTTATTTATTTATTTATATTATGAAAATCAACAGCGAATTTGAACAATAATTAACTTAAGAGTAGTAACAATTTTATGGCCAATTATAGATTTTCTAAAAATTACAGATAAATATTGTAAGAGTGAGTAAAAAATAACTTTAAAAAACACAACTAATGAGAACAACAAATTTCAAAATAGTTTGAATAGAAAGTGTATAGTTAATGTTTGAGTTGATTTTCTTGAAGATAATTGTGACAAGTTTACTTAAAAAAATAAAACAAAAATTTTTATCTGTATCAGAGGGGGGAGTCCTGGTTCTTCGTACCACTCAATTCACACTTCACCTTCGCGACTCGATGAGCAAGGCCTATACCTACTACCATTATTTCAATTTTTTTTGACGTTGTTTATGCCCAGTAGGTATAACTTCTACAGCGATTGAGAACGCCACGCGAGAGGGAGAAAAACTAATATTAGGTATACTCGGTTTACGTGTGTCTATATTAACATTCAAATTCATCCTCCAAATAATTTTTGTTTGTGCTCACGCACCATTTGACACTGTATATACAGTGTACACGACCCCCCCCCCCCCCCCCCCGCCCCCCCCCCCCCCGCAGCGCACACACACACAGTCGTCACATGTATTCGCTAAACACCGGAGCACAACAATGATTAATTAATTGTTTGCCGAACGCGAGCAGCCGCACGCTCCATTCGACGTAATTACCGACATTCATGACACAACTAATATTAAACTTGTCGCGTTAAGGCCACCTGCACACTGGGAACTAACTTTTAATCGGCCGATCGTTACAACGGTTCCCCCCGTTAAATGCTCGTATCTACGTATAAGCCTACGATAAGAGAATGTAAAGGATGTGGTGCATTGTAGGTACATAAAAGGTATACTATACAAAAAATTCTATTCAAAAAAATTTTCTTCAAACACCACTACAAAATATAGAAATAATTTTTTTTTGTACACGTAGATACATGTTGAAGTTAATTATTTTTATGATTAAATGAATGTATGATAATAATAAAAAATGATGGTATAAGTAGTCGTAGATCAATTCGATTCCTATTTTTTTTACTACACCGTTTTTCCCGTAATTTTTTTAACGATTTGACCGAACGGGTTGACATATTTTACACAATCATTTATACACTAATTCTGGTAAAATCTCGATTTTCTATAGGTACCATCCTTATTGTCATACAGCTACGTTTTGGTGAATAAAAATGATCCAATATCTATCTTGAGGTAACCTAACTTGAAGAGCCGCGCAATTCTCATTCAATTACATCAATTTATTTGCAAAAGTTAACTTAGAAAACTACTTGCTTACTGCATTGTAAATCAGAAGTGATTAATGTTCAAGCAGAAATGTAAATGCATACTAATAACATACAGGGGATCCACGTAAGGTTTACTTTTGGGCGATCAAAGTCATGTACTGGACTAAACAATCGCTTAGTTAGAAGGTTAGTCTGTTAGTCTGTGGAGTCCCTTATTAACCTCGACAACTTTTAATTATCAAATAATTTGCCACCAAAATCAATCTAATAATAAACCCAATAAGTTCTAAAATAGTCTGCACTAATTTTCGTTCTACAGTTAGCTTTTGTTTTACATAATGTAGCTAATGATGATTCAATGATTACGTGTATATTAAATCACACATGTGATTTTGAACCTCGCTAGCGATTGACATAAGGGTTACATTTGATTAAATAACGAAATGAGTAATGAGTGTTGATTTAAGTTTCGTTGACAGTAAGTACGTAATGTATGGAAGGTATAAATAAAATATTACAATATTACAAATGTTTGTTTATGATTTGGATTTCTCTACGTGTAATTATCCCATATCTACGAATACTTCCTTAATACGTAATATTATTAACAATTCATATATAGATGCTTTGTTTTCGTTAGTTCACATCGGTAAAGGCAGATTTGATATGAGATCAATTATTTCAAAAACTGACTAAAATATTATTATAAATGTGTTTTTTATGGTGTGTTCTTCAATCACGTCGTCAAATCAAAGGATACTCATAATTTTTTGGATCGGTAGACCTAGTTGAGGACTTGGAGAGTGACACAGGCTACCTTTCCTCTCGGAAAAACGGAGGGTTTTTTAAATATATTTTTAGCGAGCAAACGAGCAGGCGGGTCACCTGATGTCAAGTGATTGCCGCCGCCCATGAAAATTTGTAGCACCAGAGGCACCACCAATGCGTTGCTGGCTTTTTAGAAATCTGTTGGTCCGCCCCTTGAATAACCCCATGTTGTAATTTAGTGGGTACACCCTCGCACGAAGTTGGTTCCACAGTTTTAAATTACGTAGATACGTGGTTACCGCGGGGGTTTTAAAAATCTAACTCCACGCGGACGAAGTTGCGAGCAAAAGCTAGTTATTTGATATACCTTTCCCACAAGCAACCCTGCACTGCCGCGTCGGTCTAGTGGTTAGCTTGATCGACCGCGGCTTCGATTCCCAGCTCGGGCCAAAACATGTATTGAGTTTTTCTGTCAAGAAATTCCCATTATTAGCTCAGAGTTAGGAAGTTTGGCGGTGAGTCACCCCCGTATCACGGAGAGCACGTAAAGCCGTCGGCCCTGAGCCTGATCTCTCACCGGTCGTGTCAGATTTCCGCCCCATCGGACTTTGAGAGTGAGGCAATAGAGAGTGCACTTGTGTTTGCGCATACACTTGGTTAATCTCTGAGCAGGTTGGCCGCCGTGGCCGGATTCGATCGGGAGCCCAAGTAGCACACGAAGGCTGCTTAGCAGCTGAATAACGAATTCCCGTCACGCTTAAAGCTGTATAAAAAAGCTGCATAAGGGCTGTATACGGCCGTATACAGCTCACACGTGCCCCCTTAATAAGTCAGTGTAATAAGAGTTCACAAATACCTTCTTATACAGCATTTGGCGTAATTTTATCCACTAAACAGCCCTTATTCAGCCTAAGCTGTTTAAATATCACTGACAGCTATTATGCAGCTGTAGGATCACCAGTGTACTCTTAAAAGAGTCTTAATACGCATAGAGTTTCAAATAGGTCTAAAAGTGAGTATTTATACAGCTATCTGTGCTACTTGGGAGGACATTACACTTCCCTACACTTTCGTCCAATAATATTAGTAAGGATTGGATCGGGAGGGGTGTTTGAAATGGGCCTTAATTATATCAAAGCTGCATTGATCCGATCGCAGTAAATTAATGAAAACAAATGAGCTTCTAGCGGAGAGTGATCACCGGTGCACGCCGCCGGCTCATAACTAATGCATTTCAATTACACCTGGCCTATAATAGTTCAACTGCTACGTGATACATACATACTACCTAATTTCTACATTACACACTATTTTCTACATACTACTATTTATTATATTAGGTAACTATTTCCTACGCACCACTATTTTTGTATTTTTATTATTTACTATGTTAACTATTTGCTACATAGTACTATTTATCGTGACTAACAGTCATCCGAAACCTTTGGATCCACGGAAGACCAGCGCTATGCCTGTGCTTTTCCCACAGGGTGCTGAGTGGAGTCCATTTTGGGACCACACATATTTATTTATTTTTTTGTTTTGTATCTCTTTCTGTTTTTAACTGTGCTGTGTGTCTCAAATAAATGCTTTTTCTTTCTTTTCTTTCTTTCTAATTAGTGGTATTGAAGTTATATAATGAACTATTTTTAAATGTAAAAGCTTTACAACAGAGAAAGGTAGAAAACATTCATAAAAAGTTCAAAATATTAATGAATTTTTACTAATTGCACCAGAAATTCGTTATTGAAAAATGAATAAGTTCAGTATGACCTCATTATTATTATAATATTCTTCTATTCTTCAGCTGTTACGCCATAATATGTCTACCAAAGCAGAATTAATGTAGAACGAACATAAGACTTCCCAAGTTTTAAACATCGGCAAAATCCTCGCCAGGGCGGACAGAATCTGTATCATAAAGATAGCTGATGCCCGCAACTTCATCCGCGTGGTTTAATGTTTTTTAATTTCCGCGGGAACTCTTTAATTTTTCGGAATAACATTTAGCCTTTGTGTTAATCCTGGGTAGGAACTATCTCTAGGTATTCCAAATTTCAGCTAAATTGGTTTATTCGTTGTAACTTGAAGGAGTAACATCCATCCATCCATACATCTATCCTTACATTTATAATATTAGTAGGATACTATGTTTATGATATTTATCCGTATGAATCTGAGTAGTGCACCCTAGTCGAAAGCACTTTGTAAAAGTTTATTTGAATAAGAAAATATTCTATTCTAGTGTTTCTGCCATTTTGCTGCTTCTATCCGCTGATAAGAGTGGCTGTGCTGCGGACTGCGGATTGTGACGCTATTTTGTTCGTCTTATCATTAACTTACATTGTCTATGTTTGAAGTAGTTCACAAGGACAATGTTGCTCGGAAGAGCATTAAAGGCTGACGCAGACGAAGAACGTGAGTTTTTGTTCGTGAAAATCTTGATCCAAATGGATCCGAGTGCCGAGAACAAAGTGTCCACTCGTGATAACAGAAGTCAGTGGCGCCGTGTAAATACTCGCAGCTAGTAACTTATGCAAGTTTAAGCTGGGCTGATTATATTATTTATGTGCGAGAAATTGTGGGACAGTGTGATTTCAGTGGACACTTGACAAAAAGTGAAAATTTTCACTCATGTTGTTTTGTTAAGTTAGCACAAGAACTTAGCAAAACGTTTTTGAAAATCTTAGCACTAAAACTGAACGTGTTCGGTTCGCATGATAAAAACGCTTAACAGTTTTTATATAGGAAATCTATTTCAAATTTAATTTATAAATTACTTAGTTTTTATCTAGGTTTCAATCATAAATTATTCAAAAAATTGATAGCTTGGGTTTGCTTTGGTGTCGATAGAGATCGGAGAAAAATACGTTCAAATCCAACTAAAACTACATTATTAAGTAAGTTCTTTCTTATTTCTTATTAGCTTATTCTCAAAATAGAATATCTGCGTCCACCTATTACGTCATCCCCACACATATTATAGCCCAACTGTTATCTCCAGCAGGGTCTCAACTCTGGAGCAGGCAGCGCAGAGCCGGCACAGACGCGGGTATTTACATAAAAACTTGTCGGCGTGCGATATCGGAGCTCTCGGATAACGCCCTTTCCGTGTTCCCGACCTATATCGACTTTGCAAGTATCCCAAGACCACCTTTACATACAATCGAAACGATCCATTACCAAGTCCGTCTTTGTTAAGAAACCGTTGTCATAAAATTGTCTCGTTGCTGATCTTGAGGCTTTGACTCGTTACCACCCTACCTACCATCAGAGACGTTCCATATGATGGCGCATGGAAACCGATTAGGATGGTTTAATTTACATCGCCATACCCCTAACGAGTTAGCCTGTTACCATCTTAGACTGCATCGTCACTGACCATGAGATAAAATCGCAGTTCCTTAACTGCGATTTTACCTCATGGTCTATCTTGACATCATGAAAAAATACTAGTCTAGTACTACAACGTCATGCCGTCTGCTCGAACAGTTGCTCGGATCCGTTGTGGAGTTCAGATCCAAAATAGTAAAGTAAGTGTATACGTATAATAAATATAAATCATATAAATATTGTGTAAAATCGCAACCGACTATATAAAAACGTAGCCTATTTTCGGATGAATTGCGATTTTTTGCCAAAGAAATATCCTAATTGTCTGCATTGATTCAAATGGGTTTGACTTGTCCCATACAAGGGGTTGACTGAGACTAATGCAGTAGAAGCCGTGTTCGGAACTCACGTTATGTAAAAAACGTTGCCTCCCTCACTAGGCAGGTTCGCTTTTTTGGCGATTCTTAGGTACCAATGGATTTACCACATTTTAAAGGTCTGTTTAGGTAAATGTCGTTGCAGAATGCAGTGCCATGAAAATTGCATGCCCCTAATCGCTTTTAACACGGCATCGTGTCTGGAAACTTATACTTAATTTTTAATCGTCCACTGCTGGACATAGTTTCCTCGTATTTATTGCCGCAGTTGTATGTCGCTTCTATCCAGCGGCGGATATCATCGGCTCCTCTAGTAGGGGGTCTGCTGGTGTTTTCGGTTTGAGGTATCCATTTCAGCACTTTGGAATACCAGCGACCATTGATTCTTTGAACTATTTAGCCCGCCTATCGCCACTTAGCTTTGCGACTCGATAAGCTATGTTAGTAGCTCTGGTTTTCCTGTGGATCTCGTCAAATTTGATCCTAGAGGGATACTCCGAGCGTAGACCGACCGACTCTGAGCCTTCTTATAAAGCCCATATAACTCATCACTGACTGTAAGCTTACATATACCTACTGGAAATGTGTGGATGCAATGTAGGCCTTTAGTGATATAGAAGTCAAAAGCGATGGCGTTGTAGCGAAATGTTTTCTATTCCGGTAATTAAGTTGCCGTGAAGATGCGGGTCGAGATTACGCGATAGACGATGCAGCCGAGGCGAGGAGTCGGAACTTAATGCAAATGTGCGCCTCGAGGAGCTCCCGGCGCGGCAATACCGCAGATCGCGCGCCGATAGCCACAGACTACGCTTAGCTTTGATGTCCACTTTCGAAAAACTGTTGTATGTTAATGTTCGAAAGTATCTACTTCGGAAAAATATCTTATTTTAGCAAAAAATAAGGTTTGGTAGATAATATTGCCATTTCAATTGTAAGTTTTAAAGTTCACGCCAAAACGCTCGACGGCACGGTGTCATGGCGTCGTTCGTGACGTCACTTCTGTTTTTTCATAGTAGTTTGTCTACGTTGGAAGAAAGATGTGACGTATCACTCTGATTGGTCTTCCATCCAATATGGCGGATTGCTGTATTTTATAGTTTTATTTTACCAAATAAACAGTTCCTGTTAGAATTCTGGGCGGCAAAAGTGCTCGCAAGCGCACAACGCAACGCCTGACCTCGAGTCAAACGCCACAACGATTCCCATAGAAAGGTGATAGTAACTGTTAGGTGGTGCCTGCATGGTATAATTCCCTACAACTTGCTCAGATCCCGTCGAGCAATAATAGCAGAAGTCTACTCTGAAGAATTCCGAACACTAGCGGCTGACCGAAGTCGTCAAATGATTTGTGCCTACAGGACGTTCTGCAGAAGCTAGCTGCCTACTCTTTGCCGGGTGATGTAGCCTACAGTAACAATTACCACGCCATTAAGCCCCGGACACACCTCCCGCGCGCCACTACGGAATTCACTCACGCTGTCTGTCTGACCCGTGGTCGTGCCCTAATTACACTGTTTTAACGTTGCTACATACTAATGCAACAGCGGTGATATCGTAGTGATTTCAACCTTCTTTCCGGAGAGTTCGGGGTTTTATACCCGAGTAAGCATTTCTTACTTGGTGGTGTTATGTGCATTTATCAGTAAAGTCGCGGTGAATGAAAACTTCGTCAAGGGATCCAGAGAGTTCCAAAACATTCTTAAAGCTGTTTGAAGACAAGAAAACCCATATTAAACCTCAAACACTACTCAAGACATAATTGTAAAGAAGGTATACAACATGTAGTTACATCAGCTAGAGCTGGCGCCATGTTCACCTCTAGTGTAACACTTGTAGGTGTTCGGTCGTGAAGGAGTAATTGTAGGAATAGCCCAGGAACTGGTTGGAAATATAGAATAGACATTTACTTTATCGACATAATTATCTCACTCAAGTGACTATCAATAGTGACAGACGCAATAATGCAACGTTAGCTGCCAGCAAGATTATTATATTGACAAAAGCATAATTTTCTGATTTCGAAAGTAGTTATTTCACGGAGGTCAAAAATTGGAAAAATTATATAATTGTCTACTGTTTCTTCTTCAACGCGCAACGTAACTGAAAAGAGCAATAGCTGAGTATCTTGCTGGCTCTGCTCAGCAGAATCTGCTTTTCGAATGGTAGAGTCTTGAGTTTCGACTTGTCATATGAGCATAAGATGGCCTACACTGCCCTCGTAATTGAAAACACAGTAACTTAAAGGTAACTTCTATGTAACTTACTGTGTTTTCAATTACGAGGGCAGTACATTGAATAAGTAATTTTTATTTTTTTCAAATTTTGCAAGCTCTCCACCAGTTCTTCGGCTACGATGCACTGCAGCGGTAGCGCCGGTAGCGCAAGTCGTAGGCGGCGTAGCTACAGCGATCGCGTCAGATCGCTGCTTAGATACTGCTACTTACTACTTGCTACCAGCATCGGACCGAGGTGCGAGGCACAAGGTTTCGCGACTACGTATATAATCTTAGTAGCTTTTGCCAGCAATTTCGTCCGCGTCGACTAAGATTTTCTTTATTTTCTTGGGATAAAAAGCCCAAGTCGTAGCTTATGACACTCACATGCTCCCCATCTATACCCATACTCAATAATCAGGTCGACCCGTTAAAAAATATATTAAGAAAAATGATTTCCCTGGAACCAAAGAAAGTAGAGAAGTATAGTTTAGCTCGAATTAAAACAAGACATCCCACAGACAACGCCAGTAACATACGAACATGTTTAGCGTATAGTCCGAATTTACATACATACCTTAATACATCTTAGACGGAATGCTTTTATTATGAAAATGAGTGCCTAAAGACCGTTGCACACTGAACGAAATAACTTTGAAACGTGAACTTATAATTAAGAAAAGCTATGATGGGGCTGACATGTGCCAAGCCGCTAAACAAATTTAAAAAAAATGTCTTAATCACATTAAAATAATTATTATGTAGTTCGAAGAACTGATAATAGTTGGGGCCCAATGTGATGGAGTGGAGTGGAGTGTTGGCCGCCCCACTGGACACATGCGGCGCAAGTCCTGCGTACCTACCTACCTGTGACCTGACCCAATGCAAACTTCACATAATGTTATGGTACTTCGAGAATATTACGGAGAACTCTCAGGCGTGCAGACTTCCTCGTGATATTTTCCTTCACTATTGAATTTCCTCCGAAACTTAACTCCGAAAAGGCCGAAGTGCGTGCCCGGATTGAAGCCGCCACTCCCGGAATAGGAGACCCCAGACCTAACCACTAGGCTATCATTGTTCTATATTGGGTAGGTCCAGTGTGCTACGGACTTTAACAAGTCACATGGACTTGCAAATGCCACAATAAAGCAAAGTGGTCACCGGCCGACCCCCGCCCCGGCCGACGCATGCCCGTGATACATTACTGATGTTTTATTTATACATATTTCCCTTTAAGCTAAACTGTCCCGATGGTCGAGTGGCTAGCTTACGTTCAGCTGCGGATTATAAGGTTCCAGATTCGAGTCCTGGATTGGGCCAAAATAAAATCGGATTTTTTGTCTAGAAATTCTCAGTAGCAACAGTCAATTGTAGCCTGTAGGGCTAAGGTGCGCGCCGCGAGATGTCTACACGTTTACTCGTAATCTATATATATATGAATCTCTATAGAGATTCACGAGTAACGTGTAGAAAAAACTTTCTTGTTGCGCGCATCTTAGCCCTACTGGAGTTACGAAGTTAACATGTTTTCCGAGGTCCATGATATAGTTTGGTTTTAATTTAGAAATTAGACATAGAACTGATTTCAAACATTGCAAAAAAACAACAGCTAAACTAGGCAAAGCCTACCTTGAAATGTATTAAACTTTTTTTCGCCGACATTTTGCTATGCTTTTATTCTTATCACTATGTTCGCGGTTTGAAGGACAAGATGTGCCAAAGACTCTATATAGTTCGAAGTTCGAAGTAGGTACAAGCGTGATGCAAATAAGAAAGCCTCGTCCTCCTATTACAAGCTTTATCTAAAGAAGCTATCTGCAGTGGTCGGATTACATTAGTGCGACGCGCATACTTCAATTGACATACACAGACACACACACACACAGTATACATATACACACAGACGTGATAAAACTGCAAATAGCATCAAGTAGAGGTCGCGTGGTGAGAGAGTTGAGGGTCAATCTACATTTACACGCGAGAAAAATATAAAGCTAATTTAAAAAATAGGAATATAATAAGTCGACCATCATCTTCATCTTCATCTTCATTTCCTGGGAATCTTTTCCGCAAGTAGGCGTCGATTCGCCCGTTTTGCGTGGTTCCACTGGTACAGCTCCCCGCCGGATCACTCCAGCCAGCCGAGCTCCCTCCAAAATCCGAGCAGGCCACCCAGGTCGGCGAGGACTTCAGGAAGGGTAGCTGGAGAGCCAATGTAATCGTGCCGTTGGTTGGATACACCCCTGCATTTAAGCAGTACGTGTTCCGGTGTCTCGTCGCCCTCCATGCATGCTCTGCACAGGGGGCTGTCGGTAATACCTAGAATATAAAGGTGTTTGTTAAGTGGACAGTGTCCTGTTATTGTACCTACAACTACCTTTAGTTTAACACGGGTCAGTTGTATTAGTTTTTCTGTTAGTCGTTGATTTAGGCAGGGAAAAGCCTCCTTTGTTTGTCTACAATCTGTGGTGCTGGCCCACATCTCAGCATGTGTACTTACTGTTCTGTTGTCCAACCAAGTTTTGTATTCGCAGAAGGGTATGGGAGCGATAGGTTCCGGACCCGCCACCTTCAGCGTTGAGGCTCGGCGCGCTAGTTCATCGGCTGCGTCGTTTCCTGTGTTATCACTGTGACCTCTTACCCAGCGCAGTGTAATGTTGTTTGACTTTGTAAGCAACTGTAAGGCATTGTGACAGTCCAGTATAAGTTTTGAGGAGGTCGTATTTTTCGCTAGGGCCCTCAGTACTGCTTGACTATCCGTGTTTATGTTAATATTGAAATCTGTTACCTGTCTGTTGGCCATGGCTACTGCCGCCACCGTGATGCCGACGCACTCCGCTTGAAAAACTGAGTTGTTCTTACCGAGGGCGTGGGCGATGTTTATGTTTAGCTCGGGACAGTAGACTCCAGCTCCTGTACCCATGCTTGTTTTAGACCCGTCCGTGTAAACGTCAATTGTGTTGATGGTAGACGGAGGGGTTGTTGTGTCATCCATGTTGATCTTGTAATTCTTTTCTATTACATGTACCTTTTGTGTTTTGTCACAAATCCACCCCAATTTTGGACACTTTGCTTGTTCAAGTGTTAGTATCCGGGTGTGTGTTGTGATTGTTTCCTTCCACAGTCCATAGGTTTTTATTCTAAGGGCCGCAAGGGTAGCTTCTTCCCTTATGTGTAGGTGTAGTGGAGGTATCCCAAGTATTACCTCTAAAGCACTTGTTGGTGTGGTGCTCATACAGCTTGTGATCGCCAGGCACGCTTGTCTTTGGAATTTTTGTAGCTCCTGTTGGGTTGTTGTAAGAAGCGTTCTGGGCCACCAGACTACAGCCGCATATGTCAAAGAGCTTCTTACAACAGATAGATAAAGCCATTTCATTATTTGTGGCTTAAGACCCCAGGTTTTCCCAATCATGCGTTTGCATTGATTTAGGACAATTGTTGCTTTATGTATTTTTGTATCTATGTGTTTTTTCCAGTTTAGCTTGCTGTCTAGGGTTACTCCTAGGTACGTTACCTCTTTTGTTAACGCCAGACTAGTGCTAAAAAGTGTTGGCATCTTGGATATGTCAGGTTTCCTTTTGTTTGTAAACAGAACTAACTCCGTCTTCTTGGGGTTTACCGTTAGTTCGTTTTCTATGCACCATTTCTCTATGAGTTTCAATGCATTTTGCATTATGGCACTAAGTGTGTTCTCATATTTACCACTTATGAGAATTGTTAGGTCGTCTGCGTATCCTATTGTGAGAAAACCACAATTGTTTAACTTTGTTATCAGGTCATCAACTACTAGGTTCCATAGGATGGGGGATAGTACTCCACCCTGTGGGCAGCCTCTGGCTACTAATCCTCTTGTCGTGCCGTTTATGTCCAGTTGGATGACCCTTTTTTCAAGCAGGGCTCCTATCCATCTGCGTAGTGTTACAGGTGCTCTGTATGTTTTGAGAGCATTGTCTATACTCTTGAATGTTGTTTTGTCAAAGGCTCCTTCGATGTCTATAAAGGCTCCTAGGATTGACAATTTGTTGCTCAGGTCGTGTTCCACTTTGCATACTACCGAATGGAGCGCGGTCTCTGTAGATTTACCGGTACTGTACGCATGCTGGTTTTGATGTATTGGTATATGTCTTAGCGTTCCGTCTCTGAGGAAACGGTCGCCGAGTCTTTCTAGAGTTTTCAGCAAAAAGGATGTTAGGCTGATTGGCCTAAACGATTTTGGCTGTGTGTAGTCACTCTTACCTGGTTTCGGTAGGAATACTACTCTGACAAAAATGTGGAACGCTTCACGATTTTGCGTGTCATCCTTTCGCAGGGATAAGTCGACCAACAAAATTTATTTTTTGGCATCAAAACCTAGCTTCTAATTTAATAACTCAGCAACGGGAAAATGATGAAGCTTCTAATATACTAACTCGGCTTCTTCACAATGGCCACAAAATATTCCAAAGAAAGCATCAAATAAAGAGCCACTATTTTTATTATTGTCCACTGCCACTGCACGATTTGGTGCGAGTGAGATGGATACGACTGGCCATTTGCACGATTTCGTTGGTGCGAGTGAGACGGATGCGACTGGCAATTTGCACGATCTCGTTGGTTATGGCTATTTGCACCAATCAGAGAGCGCCATTCAAAACATGCATTTGTTTTTTTTGTTGTTCTGTTGTTAGTGTGTTAATATTGCAATTATTTTTGTATAATTTTTTCTTTAAACTAAAGTTAGGTTAGGTTAGGGTTATACATGAATATTTAGGTGCCCGGCCGAAGGCCGGGCACTTAGGTTCTGTTGGGATCGTAACCCTACCTAAAACTAAAAAAAAGTTGAAAAAAAATTTGATTTTTTTTTCAAAAATGTTATAATGTTATGTGTAGGTATTTATCTTGAGTTAAATTTAAAAACAATCATTTTTTAATTTCGTTTTATCAAAAAAAAAAAAACGTTTTTTTATTTAGTTGGAAACATTTTTTATTTCATTTTTCTCACAAAAAAAAAAATTAAAAATGTGGTTGAAGATTTGGTGTATTATTTGATGCTAATATTTAAGTATTTTAGGAGTTCACGGTTTGAAGCTAAGTTATAAATATAGATGCTAAAATTATATTTTTTAGAGGCTCACTAGTTGAAGCTGACTTAGTAATTTAGAAGCCAATAATGGTATTAAATAGAAGCTCGTTTAATTACATGCCTAAAAAATATTAGTCCATCTCAAGAACAAAAGAATTCTGTGAGTATTTCGTCAATGCTTTAGTCGAGTTGTATGCTGAAGGATCTGTACATCCACTGAATAATAATTATCTTAAGAAAACCTCTTATCTCATTATGTCATAAGTGGAAAGTTCACGACCCTCTGCAGTAGGTATGCAATGGAATGAGATGTGTAAGTTACACGAAATATACACAATATCATTATCACAATAATTGATGTATGCTTGATTCATTTGACAATTCGAATAAAAACTTTCATATTCATTTTGAAAACTTGCTGCATTTAGAATCAGAAGTACTAAAATAAAACTAAATAAAAATAAATAAAATAATAAATAATAATGTATCTTGTACACGTAGAAGTGCAGTCGCACCCGCCACGTTATTGTCGGGGTTGGAAGTAATCATATAGTTGCATTCCATCATCACTAATGCAAGGTGAGAGCATGTAATATGTTGCAAGTTGCGGGCAAAGTGCGCAACGTGTGCAACGTCGATATTGCCTGGGCAAATTAAATATTTCTTTAAGTCCCGGCTGTAATATTTTTAATGTGAAACTGTGTTTGCTTGTTGGTTTGTCAATCACGGAGCAACGGATTGACGTATGGGTAACGTTTAGGAACTGAACAATAATATACATCCTTTTTTTTAATCCCGTAAAAAAGTGTTAAAGCGGGATTTTAAATTTTCACCCTTCACGCGGACGAAGTCGTCCACAAAAAAGGGTCTCATATAATAAAGATCTTGATCTTCGATCTCGTTATCCGCAATACAAATACTATTAAACCAATGAGGCTATGTTGTAACAACATAATCACTGAATATGCAGATCGTTGGAGGTCAAAGAAAACCGTGGAAATCCCGGCAAGTGTCGACTGTTGCTTGCGTTTGAAGTTTGTCCGCAGCATAGTACACGTTGGTATAGTCGGTTTAGTTGTGCACGTTCGGAAAGATATTACTTTATATGTTAACATTATTTTGTTCCGTAATGAAATTGCGAATGCGCCGGTTGAAGGTTAACGCGACGCGCTTAATGTATTAAAGTTTTGTTAACAAATTGTGAACGCGTACTTTGGAATATAATTTATTATGCTTTTGCATTCATTTGATTATGATGCATTTATGTTAATAAATGAATACTGATTACATATACACATGAATAAGTCATTAAATAAATTTAAACATTTTGTTTTGGAATGAGCAACTGCCGAGTTGCTGGGATTGATGGCTTTTTACTGCTGAATCTGCAGAATACCGAACCGGTGATAGAGTCTTGACTTGGTATAAGAGCCACGGATTGGCCTATATGTGATATGAAATAAATATTTTTTAAAGGTTTAATTGGTATAAGTACTGAATAAAATTTTAATAATGTCCTTGTTTTCAAAATCATGTGTATATTTAAAAGTTTTCCGAAACAGAACCAATAATGTATGGAATTGAAACGCCTCTCAATCTCCCTCGGCGATAACTGTTGTATTTTGAGGTACCAGCGAGGAAGGAGGAGAGAACTGTACCATTCGTCTTTTACATAGACATTTACTTAAAGGACAGAGCGGCATTAATCTTGGCACTGATTCAAAGTAACAACAATATGCCATAATCGCAACTTTCCGAATACCTAACATTGTTTTTGTAGGTACTGGATGTCAATTTATCCCTTGGCACGTGAGCTTAGGAGTTTTAGGTTTCACGTCTACCATCTTAAGCCAGCGCCACACTTGTAAGGCAATTGCTACTCTAAAATCTATGGCAATTTCGATACAGCGCTATTAATTGTGGCAATGAATAAATATAAAACGCAGTGACGATTAATTAAAATAACAAGTTTTTCAATGCGGACATTTGTAGTATAATTAAAAATTAAATAAATTTCACATATCGCTTAACGACAACAGCCTTCGCTATATTTTGTTTTAACTGACGGTGCCTTCATATCTTTATCGTTTCAATGCTGTAATCGGCATGTGTATACTCACAAGCACAAAACAAAAATGTTTAAATCAAATTCAAAATTATTTATTTCATGTAGGCCAACTTGAGGTTCTTAATATGACAAGTCGAGAATCTACCACCAGTTTGGAAAGCTGGTTCGGAATACTTAGCCGAAGGCCAATCGGCTTTTGAAGTTTATCCTATCCTGTTAAACTTAAAGTTTAAATATCCTGCGCTGTGAACTTGTTGCAACAAGCTGTATGAGCAACTTATAATTTGACATAAGAGACTTGTTCCTCGCAACTGTGGGACTAACTGCTAACTTCTGCACGCTAAACTTAAGGTAAAATGAATATTATTTTGATATACAAGGAACTAAAAGTTTATATTTCTACTAGTTCATGCTCGTGATTTCCTACGAATAGATAAAGGATTGTTTTTCAAAAAAGAAGTTAATGGTAACTTTCAGAGATAAAAAAGGGTAGCCGCCATCTTTGTATCTTTCAGGATGTCTTCTAATATGAACCAGCAAGAAAAACGGCAGTGGTTGTGTTTTTCAATCGAAAACTTTTCTGTTTATTCTATCCTATCCTACTTAACTTAATTAATTATAATATTATAAATTGAAAAGCTTGGATCTATGGATGGATGGATAGATAGATGGGTGGATGGATATTTGTTACTTATTCACGTCGCAACGACTTAACCGATTTGGTTGAAATCTGGCACAAAGATAGATTATTTATAGTGTGAAATAACAGTAGGTAACTACACATAGGCTACTTTTTAACCCGGAAAATTCCCGCGTGAATCCAAAATCCTTAAACCACGAGTATGAAGTCGAATCAGCTAGTTCAAGATAAATTACGAATCCAGATAATGTACATTGTACATGTGCCGTTAATTAGCAATGTTCTTTGAACAGATCACGATGACGTAGTTCTCGTGATTTTGAGAACTAGTTTCACCTAATGTAAATCCAAATCTGCCATAAATGAGTTTGAGTTTGAATTTCATGCAACGGGTATCCAACGGGCTCCATATTGTAGCCCGTGCTATTCTCTACGTGTCAAACGGATGTATCCCTAACAAGCAACAATAACCATATTATACTCCCTTGCATTCTGCTGGAAATTACCCTCAAGCCACCGTACACGACTACATGCGTCACGCCAACATGACGTGTCCGACAGGCGAGTCAGCAAACGACATGTACACCCCACACAACATTCACTATCCTGCGCACAACTTTCACTCTAATGCTCATATGAATAACAATTATAATAGCATACATAAATATACGCATTGCATAACCACACCTTGCTTTACAACTTACCGAATAATTACAATGTTGAAACTGAAAATTACTCTTATGTAAATGGGAGTAAAACTCAATTTGGTTTGTATGGTTTAGTGTACACTGCACAGGTTCACTGTACCTGTCAATTCCTGTCACTAAACACGATGGAGTTAGAGGTCTTATGGGTATATTTGTAAGGGTTAGTTTGCAGTGAGCTGCCGCGTAGGCGCGTGACGGCGGGGCTCAAACACCGAAGGAGCTCAGTTGGCTCAGTTCAGTTCAGAGGCTCGGGAGCTAATGGCCGTGTTTGTTTGTTTAGATTGACATGTGTAACTTGTAAGCGATATCTCTGAGCTAATATTAACTTTTCGTTATTAATTACGTACCTATTTATCGATTCATTAGTTGGTACGTATTGTAATAACCAAGAAAGACAGTTTTATGTACTCTATACAATTCACACGATAGGCAATGAGGAATCCATAAAGGCTCGTGATTTCTCAACTACCATATTAAGAAAGTCTGAAAATCATTTGTAGGAATGGGCGTGACGTTCTATATTAAATTCTACAGTTTTGTATGAACTATGCCTTTTTACCTCGGGCGATTATAGCTCGTTACATCCTTGACTCAGGGTAAACAGAGCTTAAATTAAAGAATACGTGTACATTTCACAAAACTGCAGTAAAAATGTACATTATCCCGTCCCGCTGCCCCGCTACCCCGCTACCCCGCTCCCCCGCTACCCCGCTACCCCGCTGCCCCGCTGCCCCGCTCTACAAACTAGAGGCAACCAATTAACGTGGCTAAGACCCGCAGCGAAATTAGTAAAATAAAGTAAAACAGTAAAATAAAGCAATGCATTCGCAATTATTTCAGCTCATCTGCATGTTTAACTATTCCACTTTAACTCTTCGCCGTTTCCAGCCGATGGAAGGTTTTCTTTTAACGAGATATTGTAATTTTGCGACTTAGCTCGCAAAAAGTTTGAACTTTCTCGTTTTAAACTACCTTACCATTAATTTCGAAGGAGAAAAATGCTAATCGGATGCAATATCTCTTTTATTTACTGTTCACTAGCTTTTGCCCGGACTTCGGCCGCGTGGAGTTTTGTTTTTAAAAATCCCGCGGAAATGCTCAGTTTTTCCGGGAAAAATGACAGCCTACGTCACTCTCCAAGCCCTCAATTATTATACCCATGCACTAATCACGTCGACTGTCTCTCCGTTGCAGCTTTATTGAAGGGAAAACCAACAAACAAACACATCTTAACTACTTATCCTATTAATATTATAAATGCGAAATCACGCCACAACGATTCAACCGATTTGGCCGAATTTTTGCACAGAGAATAGTCTGGAATAACACATAGACTACTTTTTATCTTGGATAATAAGAGAGTTCCCGCGGGAATTAGAAAACTTCAATCCACCCGTCCGAAGTTGCGACAATTAGCTAGTTTATACTAAGAAGATTTTAGTAAGGATGCTGAACATGACAAGTATAACATTCCCTTTTCCCCTCCGACTTGGCATAAATTGTGTCACAGGAGTGAGTACGATAATGATACAACGGCCCACCCGTTTAAACAAACTTTTCTAAGCAAATTACAAAATCCTTTGGTAACAACATTACAGCAATATTATTCTCTAAACTGTAAACAACGATTACATTGTACAAAGTTTACGTTAATGGAATGGATGGTACCTAATTATTTTATTTTCCGCGAAATCCAACGAAGAGTAACTAAATTGATTTTTCTTAAAATAACGAGATTGGTGTTTGTTTTTTTAGGGAGATCCTATTCTTAATGAAAGCTTTTTAATTTAATTAAATTTGCGAAGATTCCAGTTTCAATTGTGATTCTTAGAATTTCTTTCATTTCAAGGAAAAGACATAATTAACTCTTTTATCGCAGTGTTATTTGCTAAGTAAATAATAATAAAGAATTCATTGGCGTGATTCGGGGTATGGGTTGTATGTACACTGCCATACTCCTTCCGCGTTAGCCCGCTACCATCTTAGACTGCATCGTCACTCATCAGGTGAGATCGCAGTCAAGGCCTATCATGTCATCGAATAATAAAAAAATTATTCATCTTAAAAAAATATTTATAAGAGCAATTAATTAATACAAGTCAAATGACTGTCACTTTTTCGTGATAAAGCAGCAAATGATCAATTTTAATGTTCTCCAATTGAGCGTAAAGCTTGTGTTAAGAATGGGCGTGACAATAGCGCAATAGATTTTCAACAGCCGTCCTTCCAATTTTCATTCTGCACCTTTAACCGTTAAAAGCTCTCTTTGCTGAGGATTTACAGAATTAATAATTTATTATACTGTGGTATTAGTTTGTGATATAGCTGGATCGACGGCATCAGGCGAGCCGCAGGTAGCATTATACAAGTGGCGCAAGACCAGGGGCCCAAGTCTGCTATTGCAATTGTAGATACATTGCCTATCAATGACATCCCAATTGCTACTTTTAGCAATTTTGGTAGTCTACTAATTCAATGGCGTCACAATTGTTTTCCGATGGTTTGCCACTGACACATCTAGCTTTGAATCTAGCTTAAATAAACGTTTTTAATATGTAGTTTTTTTTGAAACTCATTTCGGCAAACGCTTTTTAAGCTAATGGCAATACCGAGGTATGATTGAATTACAATCCAATTATAAGAAATCAAACGACCATTGTGAATTTAGTAGACTACGAAATTTTGGACCAATGATAATTGTATTGTAATTGTATTGCGGATCAATGACAATGACATGTAAAATAGCAGACTTGGGGCCCTGGTCCATGCAAGAAACCAGTTTTGATCTAAGCCACATTATCGATCTGGCGTTTGTAGGTACTAGGGCTGCAGCGAGTCGGAGGAGTTGTGAACGTTGGTTGGACGAGTTCCAGTCAGCCACATTGTCGGCCTGCCGCTTGTAGGTACTAGGGCTGCAGCGAGTCGGAGGAGTTGTGAACGTTGGTTAGACGAGTTCCTAGTCAGCCACATTGTCGGCCTGCCGCTTGTAGGTACTAGGGCTGCAGCGAGTCGGAGGAGTTGTGAACGTTGGTTAGACGAGTTCCTAGTCAGCCACATTGTCGGCCTGCCGCTTGTAGGTACTAGGGCTGCAGCGAGTCGGAGGAGTTGTGAACGTTGGTTAGACGAGTTCCTAGTCAGCCACATTGTCGGCCTGCCGCTTGTAGGTACTAGGGTTGTAGAGCGAGTCGGAGGTGCGGCGCGCGTAGTCCGCCATGGCGCGCTTCAGCAGCTGGTAGAACAGGCGGATGCGAGGGTGGACGCAAACTTTGAACGTTTTCAGTTTATTCAGCACCTCTTCTACCTGAAAACAAATTATCATTGAAATCATGACATGGGTTAAGCCAACTACGCAGGCCACACATTATAGTGCCAGTGTGTGCACAAACACAGATTGCTCTGGATTTCCATTCATATCCAAAAGGTTTAGTTGACAAAGAGAAAGGTTAATCTGATAGGTGACAGACTGCACCGACGCGACGCCTTACGTACTCTCCGAAGCACGGAGACTGCTTATACTCCAGGCTGCTTCTGAGATTTCAAAACCCCCTTACTTCACTTTTTGGGTAGATTCGGGATCCAAACCCAGGTCCTCGAACGTGCTGCAGCCTGGTGGGAGGCTTTGACCGTGGCTAGTTACCGCCCTACCGTCAAAGACGTGCCGCCATGCGATTTAGCGTACCGGCACGATGGCGTGTAGAAACCGATTAGGGGTATGGGTTGAATTTATACTGCTATACCTACTCCTTGCAAGTTAGCCCGCTTCTATCTTAGGCTGCATCGTCACTTTCCATCAGGTGAGATCGCAGTCAAGGGCTATCTTGTCATCGAATAAAAAAAAAGAAACACTTACGTGCTTAGCGAGTTCCTTGTCTTCGTTCAGTTTGCTGAAATCCTTATCGATAGTGAAGATGTGGGTGCATTCCTAAAGAAATAGGCGCTGTGTTGATAAACTGCCTATTTTGGAAGCCGGTTAAAAATGGATAATCATAATATTTTCTCGCAAACCAAAGAGCTTTTATCATAACCCTATTATCATTATCATCATCGTCATCATTGATAGATGTCTACAGCTGGATATAGGTTTCTTTAAATGATCGTCACAGATCACGTTCCTGTGCCACCTGTATCCAACGGTTTCACGCGAAAAGGATTTTTTGAAATTTCACCCCCAAGTTGGTTAATAATAGCGTATAGGATGGGAAAGTTTGTATTTAGATGGTATTTGTGCATTCCATCAAACTGAAGAAAGTGTCTCACAGTCACACAGTTTTTGAAAATTCTACCCCAACGAGAGTTAACTAGGGGATGAATGTTTGTAAAAAGTATGTAATTTTTTCACTTTTATATGTATATTTTGGCTTTGTAGACTCACACAGGTTTCTTTTATCCCGAACAAACAAGGAATCCCCGCGGGATTTTCAAAAACCCAATTCACCTGACTAGCCTCTGTCCACGGGACAAAGTCGGGGGGACAAAAGCTAGTCAGGTCCTTAAATGATCATTAACTGCGACATTATGAGTACTTACAAAATGCGCGATGAATGCAGTGAAACACAAAACTGTAGTAAACATTTCTCCCGTACTGCGACCTGCACCCGCGACCTGCACCCGCGACCTGCACCCGCCGCACTCGCAGCGCCGCCGGTAATCTCGCTGCTGCAATCACGCACAGTTAATTACATGGCTTATAAACTTTCGCAATTATTTCCCGACGATCGCCTCTACACGATGCCAGCAGTTTAATTTCTTTAGGTGCACGGCATTTGTCAAATAAAATAATGAACTGTGATCAAATCCAGAATGAGGACATCCTCACAATAATTCCTGATTTGAACTTTGTCTTGAGTCTGAGCAGAGTTAGAGGGCGATCCCAGCCTTAGGTTGTGTATTATTGACGGTATAGCAAAGCGACGCACCTCCTTTCCATCGATCTATGAGAGTGAGGGGGTAGAGACTCTAATATCTCCTGCGTGGATGACTGTGTTTACAGTGGCCGAATTTGCTCAGTAGGACAATATTATTTTTATTACACCAATAGAAAATTGCATTAAGAAACTAATAATCGAATAAAAAAAAATATCAAAACAGGGCTTGGAATAGTACCTACTTCATTATTAGTCGTTACATAAACTTTGACAAATGACAAATACAACATTAAAACGTCAACTTTATTCGTTGATTGTTCGGCAATTATTGTGATATAGGCCCTAATACTAGTCGTTAATTCACACACTTGATGAAGATTTGTTTCGCTCGTTGTATCCGCCGGTCGCTTACGCCCTCACGCCCCGGGCGCTTGTGGCTTATTGGATACACAGCGAGCATGTTAAGCGAGGCGCCCGGCCCTTGACGATACACTTGTTATTCACAAATAGCTGTTGTACTGTACGAAAATCTCGCCAGTAGAAGGAAAATAAGGAAAACTGAGATAAAATATAAGGTAGATCACTTTGATCATTCATTATCCCACCCCTGGGCACAGATCCCAACCACCTGGCCAAGTGTGGATTTACAAACCCTGGAGAATATTGCGAGATCTCTCAGGCTTGTAGATTTCCTTATCACTTGCTTTACCGATAAAGCAAGTGATATTTAATTGCATAAAACAGACAATTATAAAAAGTTAGAGTTGCAGGCCTGGGACTCGAATCCCGAACCCCCGAAAACGAGGCCAAATTTTTAACTTACCGCTTACCGCCACTAACACTTACCGCTTATAAAAATTACGACGTATATCGATCGATATTAACTCGCATTAACTCCGTGAAAGAAAGAACACAGGGACTTAATCCAAATAAAGTATTATCCGGAGTTCAGTTGCGGAACAAGAGGTAAGCTGCGACGCGGCGTGAATAGCAATGCGCGTTTAATTACCCGCTCCGTTACCTCGCGCCGGGCGGCGCCACGCATGTTAAACACTCCCCAGTAGGCATAGTCCACGAAACTCTATAAACTTGCACGAAGTTCTCTTTTTGTTTCTTTACACAGAGGGGCTTAGTCGTTATATGTCAGTTCGCTTATTTTTGTGTGAATTCGTCTGTTTTCGGTTTTAAAATGATAATTAAAGGTAAGTAATAACGCATTTTAAAATGAAACGTTGTATTATTACTATTTGTTCTTGGAATAGCTACACTTCAGCTTTTGTTACTTTTCATGAATCAGTATATTATGATACTAACCTCTTTAAGATACAAAAACAAGAGGTAAGCTGTGACGCGGCGTGCATAAAAATGCGCGTTTAATTACTCGCTCCGTTACGTTAGTTTTACGTTACTATACAAACTATACTAGCAGGAAATTCTCTTTTGTTTTCATTCAATATTACAAACGCCGTTGGTAGTAGCCGCATAGAAAGAAAGAAGAAAGAAAGAGAAGCAATATATATTTAGGGTATAGCAGCATTTCATGAAATGTATGATGTGTGGTTGTAAAATGGACTCCACTCAGCATTTGATGTGCCTATACATAGAGTACGTCTTAAAATTATCGACATTCAGCTTTCATATATATATTCTATCATCATTCAGCGCCCGTAGATGGCCGGTAGAGATCGCTTCTGAATGATAGAGCCGCCAGTTAGCTGATACCCTTTTAATTTATTTGTAAAGTTTATTTATTAGATTTGCTTTTAATTTTGTGTACAATAAAGTGTATTCATTTCATTTCATCCAAATGCATCGACCTTTCGGTTTCAAGTTCGCTCTACGGCCGCTGCTCTATGAGGTTTTGTTTCCCAATAACACTTGTACTATGTACCCACTGTACCCAGTTGATACTTGTATGTTGAACCCAGTTGATATTTGGATTGTGTACTCGTATATGTGTGATTGGCTGTTTCTCTGTCTATTAATGCATTAAAGGAAGCCATTAATTCAGCCGGTCAAAGGCGATTGCAGTCGTTACATTGATGCAGTAGTTTTTAGGCAATCCCACAGCCGAATAGATACTTATTTTAACATTGAAAGGTTGGCAATATAGAGGTCCGATAGAACTGTCCAGATAAATAATAGTTATGCTGGTCGCGCCGCGCTCCTTCGTATTTGTATTGTATTGTAAAGTATTCGATCCCAGCGCCAGATCCCCACTTTATATTTGTCATGATTTGGTGATTGGACAGTTGGGTTCTTATTCGGTTTGTTCGAAACATAAAGACTAAGACAAAATAAATGAATTCTACCCTTTCAGAGATTTTCCTCTTGATTTATGAAAATGCGTTGAGACTTTCGTTTCGTCGTAGCGGGGATAGTCTAGTGGTTAGAATTCGGCCTCCTTTTGCGGAGGGTCCGGGTTTCAATCCCAGTTATTTTAATTCCCATGGGAACTCTTTAATTTTCCGGGATAAAATGCCTATATGTTAATCCTGTGAGCAATGGTATGAGCTGTCTCCATTCCAAATTTCAGCCAAATCGGTTCATACGTTGAACTAGTAACAAACATCCATCCGTCATGTATCCAGAAATCCTCACAAACTTTCGTATTTATAATAAGTACCTATTAGTAGGAGTAGGATTTGAAAGTAAATCACCGCGAGGGAACCTGCCCACCTGAGAGTTCTACAAAATGTTTTTAAAGGTGTGTGAAGTCTACCAATCCTCATTGGGTTAGCGTTGTCCACTATGGCCTAAACCCTGCTCATTGAAGAGGAGACTTGTGCCCAGATGTGAGCCGACGACGATGCGTTGAAATGAATGAATATAGAAATAATAGTTCTGCATAATAACTGATTATATTGTAAAACTTGAGATCTTTCAATTACTTTGTCCAAGCAAACGATATTTTTAGTCGCCACTGACCCATTTTTTCTGCCCCATTCATTCTGATAAAGTCTCCTCATTATATATATAAAAAATAGGACGGCTTATTATGTTTCCCTCTCTCTCTATCTTATGATAATTAATTAAAGCCCAAATGAGAGGGGTGAATGTCTTTCAAAAGAAAGTAATGGCGACTTTTGTTATCTCGGCCTGTAATGGAGTTCGCGGGAAAAATTATTTTCCAACGAGCTGCAAGTGTTTTCGCCTTATTTTATCGACTTCGAGATAGTAAGGTACAACGATCCTGCTGCGGGATTGTCTAAACATGATTGCTACATAGTGATGATCGCATTCGTCTCAGGTTGGCCGGTACTATCTCGTTACTGGTTAAAATGCAGCAAGAATGTTACATAATCAGCTACCATGTTATACCAGTAGACTCGCAAGTTGATAAACATCGCATACTAGCGGAAACAAATTCCAGGATTTATTTATTTATTCGATAACAAGATAGTCCTTGACTGCAATCTCACCTGATGGTGAATGACGATGCAGTCTAAGATGGTAGCGGGCTAACTTGGAAGGGGTATGGCTGTGCACTCATACCTAATCGGTTTCTACACGCTATCGTGCCGGAACGCCTGATCGCTTAGCGGCACGTCTTTAACGGTAGGGTGGTAACTAGCCACGGCCAAAGCCTCCCACCAGACCAGACCAGAGAAAATTTAGAATTTATAAATTCCCAAATTGCCCCCGCCGGGAATCGAACCCGAGTTATAAGACCACAACACTCACCATTGCGCCAGGGAGGTCGTCAAGGATGAAGAAGAACAGAGAAGAATAGCAACACTACGTCCCGTTACAAGATTACTTTAACATTTATAATGGTTCCACGCCTTTGCTCTCTGCTCGGTAACGCATGCAACTCCCAAAAGATGCTTCCGGACTTGAATCATTCATCACGTGAACCGTGTCATATCTATTTTATATCTTTTGCTCGTTTCTACCAACTTCATAAAAGGACTCCCTCCTTTTCCTCCTTTTCCTAATTCGATCTTAATTTTTTTGGGTTTTATATTATTATTATTATTCCCCTACTCCGAGAAATCTAAACAACCGTCTACAATAAAATCCTTACTATCCCTATAAAGCAAGTCTGTTTGTTTGGGTGGATCAATTTGAATTTTTTGTTATAGTTGAGGAATTCTGCCCTCCTCAAGCTATAACGTCGAACATTTGCCAAATACAATTTTTAAAACTATCTTACTTAAGAAAATTTTTTGTATCGATCCATCTAACCGGTACTCTCCTTACTGCTGTAGTTTTTGATATAGAAATATGAAAAACGTCGTTCATTAGTTATCAATTGGCGTCATTTGTTTGTAAATAGTCACGACACTTAAGCTTTAGGATGGCAGAAGAGAGTGACATAGGCTGCGTGTATCCCAGGCAATCACAGGGTTCCCGCGGGATTTTGAAAAATCTAACTCCAACGAAACCTAATTTCAACGAAACCTAACGCGAGGACGAAGTCAAAGGACAAGAAAAAAATTTTATTTAAATAAAAAAATTGTAAGCTTAGTGTAAACTTAGGTAATATAAATTACTATATAATGATTATGGAAATAATAGGTATATTTGAAGCCAATCGAAGCCACTTGCTTATTCCCTGTTGTAACTTGAAGCGAAGATTCGTAGGATTCGTAAGGCGAGGCGGTAAGACAAGCCCGGTAATAATTAATTAGTGGCAATATCGCAGCTCGTATCACAGGGCTTATCGTGCGACACCGGGTCATCCCACACATCATTAATATATATAACTCAGATATAGCTATATACCAACGCTAGGCCAAGAGGCGGCTGTTACTTTTATGGAACATGGGGTTATTCAAGGGGCGGACCAACAAATTCCTAAAAAGCCGGCAACGCATAGGTGGTGCCTCAGGTGCTACAAATGTTCATGGGCGGCGGTAATCACTTAACATCAGGTGATCCACCTGCTCGTTTGCTCGCTAAAAAAAATGTGCTTTTTAGGGTTCCATGCCCGAATGATATCCAACGCGACCTTATTACTAAGCCTCCGCTGTCCGTCCGTCCGTCCATCCTTTCGTCCGTCCGTCTGTCTGTCAGTGAGCTGTATGATGTATCTCATGATCCGTACCGTAATAGGTAGATAGTTGAAATTTTCAGAGATATTTATTTCTAGCAATAAAAGGTTAAAGTTACTTTGCTATAATCCGCCAACAGAAAAAATCTGTATGGTCAAACATACAGTTAAAAGCTAAGCACCACTTACCTTCCCGACCAACAAAAAAGCCAAGTTCCCAAGCAAGCAATGCCACCACCACTCACATGCACCACCACACAAGATCTTTATGCCAATCCTAACGCACGTTTCGCCCCGACACCGGAGCATCCTCAGAAGATATCGACTTTACAATGCTGTATTGTCTACACAGCATCATAATCAATAGGTACAGCATAACAATATTGCTAGACAATTTTTAATTGACGATTTTTACGTAGGTATTCAACTCACAGTATAATGTTCACCCGCCTCTGTGACTATACCACATTAATCTCCTCCGTTAATCCATCAAATTAGCTTAATTATACACGCAAGATTAGTACCTTTCCGCTCTTGGTATAAAGTTCCGATTAGTTTGCGACCAATTCGATAAACGCGGGAAAGGTGCGAGTGTACCTACTTCGTTAATGAGATGATAAAGTTTTAATTAATGTTATTTGGTTAATTAACGAGGGATTTTTGCATTTATGACAAATCAGTCCTTGATTACGATTTCTTCTGGACGCGACGATGCTTGAATTTGACGTGATGATGATTGAAGCTTCACCTGTGTCCACTGCTTCTAATAATATTTTCTTGTAATTGTTTCTACGTATGTACATTGTACATGAATAACAAAAATAAAATAAATAAAGTTCTAATATACTTAGTCTAAGTTATATTATGACATGAAAAAATACTCAACTGAGTTAGTCGCGGGCTCCTCACAAAGGGGCGCGTTTGGAACCCTTGTACCTATTTAGTTTTAAGTTCGTCAATAATTATTTATTTTATTAATGTTGCTAAAATTATAATTTTAGCAACATTATCTCACTTTGCCAACAGGTAAGTTCGCAGTAACAGCTATCGTATCATCGAATTAAAATAAAAAAAGGTTCTTCCGTAGCTCCTAAAAGCTCAGCAGTCCCCAAAACAATAAAAGAATTACCCAAAATAGATCTTCGTTCCCTAAAATAAAAGGGAATCTCTTATCAAGGCTGCCCGGCGCGCTATCAGGAGCGCATTTACATAACTACGCACATACTAGTACTTTATTATACTCCATAACAATAAATTCTTATCAGAAAACCTAAACACACCAACTCCGCAATTTTCTCACTGGAAACGACGATTCATCTGCGACCAAACTTAAACTGTAAACTCTTAACAATAGAGTGCACTTTAGGTTAGGACTCAATACTGATACAATATTTGAAGAGATCCCGTGAAAGAACGGGAAAATCGTTCTTTGCGGGCGACACGTTATAAAGCAGCAGTTATATTAATATAGGGGCGATCAAGGAGCAAAGGATACATTCCAATAGGTATAAAGACAATTTTAGTACATAATATGATAATCTCTGATGATTTAGAACGGCTGGTTGGTCATGTACTCATATGTGTGTGTGTGTGTGTATGTTTGTTACTCCTTCAAGTTACAACGAATGAACCGATTTGGCTGAAATTTGGAATAGAGATAGCTCATACCCAGGATTAACACATAGGATACATTTTATCTTGGACAATTAAAGGATTGAAAAAATAAATTTAAACTCTCAGTTCCATTGAGAGTAAAAACTAAACAAAGATCGGCGTAGAAATTTTTCATTCATAAAAATGAATAGTAGCTGCAGTGTTGTCGCTCGAACCGCCATAAACCCCGCCATTCAATTTAACAACAATAGGAATACTCTCAGAATTAATTCCGCTGTCGCTTATAGACGTGACCCATTCAACTGTTACGCGTGACATCAAAAAATTATCAATCAAAAATCAACTCTAAACGTATAGAGTTAGAGTTTACAACTGAACGTGTTACAAGTATCGCGTGAATAAATTTAATGCATTAGCGGGAAGGATAACGCTTCCATTTATAATCTGCACTCCTCTTGCAACGTGATGCCACTCTGTTTTATGCTATAAGCCTTTGGAACACATTCGCGACTTGTCTCGCGACAAGAAGTTGCACAGTTAAGCTACACTTGCCTACATTCTATAGACACAGAGCTAAGCAGCGTATCCCGGGAACTTAGCTACTCAATTATACAAAATTCATATTTAAGACAGCATATTATTTGAGCTAAACATCCAAATCTAATTCAAGAATAAATACTTCCTCCGAATACTTCTGTTTGTCTAGAGTATAAAGTTATTTGAAGTATTTTAATTTTATGATTTGTGTCATAATAAATTGCGGAATAATAACGAAGCAGTTCTTGTAATCTAATCTTGCAACATTGCAAAATTTAGAGACAAAGAAATGTTAAGATTAAATAGAAGCAGTTTTTGTATAAATATTAATCACTCAAGACATATTCTGCCTTATGTTTTTGTTAATTCAACATTAAAATGATCTGCTATTCATTTCTACGAACTATTTTAGAATGAAATATCTCCGAACCAGCCACCGAGCATAGCCCTGCTCTGCAAAGACGACAAATTAATCGAAATATTATCATATCGCAAGACAACATAATGTCTTGAGACAAAAAGTTGATAGTGTGTTTTATGTTAAATCTTTGAATAGTCTTGAAGAGATGAAAAGACATTATTCTATGCCAAGATCAAAGAATTGTTGATTATATTACTATTCTACTTGTCCGATATTTGTTTTCTTGTTTTTCTTTCATTGTTTTTTTCTTACTAGAGATATTTATATAAATATTTAGTAGATTTTGGTAATCAGCAACAGCTGGAGCCTCCTATCAGGCCAATTCTGAGCCAAGTTAATTTTACATTCCCAGATTGGCATGCTGGGAATCGATCCCTGGACCACAGCGCTTATCTTAGATATTCGTTGTTAACCATCGATCCATTTGGTAGGGGGTCGGCCAACAATGAATCAGAGAAAATCATTGCCAAGGATTTGTTAACGAAAACTTTGTAAAGAGGACGTACATTTAATCTATATTTGTATATTATACTGAAGAATATACCTTACATTGGCTTGACATAGACACTAGTGTTATATTTTAAGTAACTCTGCATGTGTGTAAGTCTGAGTGTACCTCTTTCATTTTTGTGTACAATATAATATCAATGAATAAACGATAGTCTATTCTAAGAATCATCATAATATATACAAAATCTGTAAGCAGGGAGGTTTCGGTTTCCAGGTCAGGGTCTTGCGCGTCCTGCTCCGCGGCGGCTCGCGAGCGCGCTCGTTATACAGCGTGTCCCAGTTTCCGCCGCATTGACAACTAAAGAGCTGCATCGTAATTTTGTTTAGAGTGAGTATGAATAGCTTCAAAGCTGAGTTTTGCGCCTCCGCTGAATGAATGACTGTGAATGTGTAGTGCAGTTATGAAGATTTTTCATGTTTTGAATTTGCATAAAACTTGCTATATGTCTTTGGTATAATTTTATTTGAAGCGACTCGCTAAGTACGTCAAAAATTCTTTTTTTCCATGACAAAATTGCCCTCGACTGCGATCCTACCTGAGTGACGATCAGTTAAGAAGGTATAGCGGGCTAATTTGGAAGGTTTATCTAAATCGCTTAGCGGCACGTCATCGACGGTAGAGTGGTAACTGGCCACGGCCAAAGCCTCCCAGCAGACCTGAACGGAGACCATTCTGAAATTATAAAATCCCAAATCGCCCCCGCCGGGAACCGAACCCGAAGCCTCCGCTTTTTAAAACCACCGAGCCAGGAAAGTCGTCAAAAAATTATCAACCAAATGAATAATTGCTAATTTACTTAATGAGGCAAATGTGTTGACTCATTAAGTAGGTAATCGTATAAAATAAATATTTTGTTTATTAAATTATTGTTATTTGTGTGATCGGCAAATGTAACAATTCGTTCGGAATGCTATAAAAGCGTAACAAGAGAACCAAATCAATGGCAGCGACTTCGATTCATCAAAGAAAACGATTTGATTTTCTGTTTACCCCTAATTCCCCAATTCAAACCTCAAAAGCACAATAAAGGTCATAACACATTCGACCCGAGCGCAAAGATCCGCCACAATCGCAATCTGTGCAGTTTATATTATGAACTATCGCACACTATGCCGGGTTAGAGCGGAGCGTTTCGCACGTATGGACAATTTACGATAAGAAACAGATTTTTGCAAGATCTTCTTTTAATAATTTAATTTTAACTAGCAAGTCATCCCTAAATATCCTCATAACGTTGCTGTCTTCTAAGATATAGATGTCAACTAGATAGAGAAGATATAGATGGCTCAGATTCATTATAAATTACTATTTACAAAGCTGGCAATCCAGTCTAAGCCTACAATTTTCAAAGTATAAATCTGAGTTAAAACTCCGTCAACGCTCGGCAACTATAAACGCTCTAATGTGCGAAGTACCTGTTTTGCGCTGCGCTGCGGTCCACTGTAATGTGCGTTTACCTTAAACGGAAATGGAATGAAATCAAATATAAGGCTTCGAGCTTTTACCCGCGCGTAAATTAAAAAGTGAGCCTCGAATCAATCACACTGACAATTGAACTCGCTCTCATTGTACACGCGGGGCCGTGGCACATCTCCGCCGCGACCGCAGCGGCGGAACCGCTAACGCTGTCCGCTGAAGCGGAGCGGAGCGGAAATATGTTCGGTGGATCAATTATATTATTGAGAGATGACGTGATAAAATTATCTCCGCTCCACACCGCTTCAATGGACAGGCAGCATTAGGCTCAGACACGACTTTGGCGTGCATCGTATCTGTACAAAACAGAAGCAGACCTTAGCACAGGTCTGCCGCTGAACCGTAGTGGCGAAACCGCTAAACCTCCAGCACGATTTTAGTATAAGAAACAGAAGAGAATCATGTTGTTATGAAAATATAAAAGTGGGGCACGCGTGCCAACACTTTGCAATAAAATGCAACAGTTTTCAAATAAAATAAAAACCAGTGAAACTGCTAAGTTACACTATTTATAAGTACCTATTATGGAATCTATATCGATATTTAGGAAAAGGCTTGAAGTTAATCTTCAAAAGAGGAGGAAGATTGTCTTTCACTTTTGAGTGATTCTTTAATAAAATAATATTTTTTAACAACACGGACGGTTTGGTATCGTCCAGAAATAGGCATCCATGAATCCTTAGTAAAAAAATGGCAAGAACTATCCGATCACGAATTACTTTACTTTCAAGTCTCAGCGTTTCGTATGTGTCATGCACCAGACAAGTTATAGCTTTAGCGGTTTCGCTATATTTATGTCGGGGGAGAGGTCTGCTACAGACCTGATTTGCTACCGACAACTTTGTATAACAAAGTGTTTACAATACTCAAACACGTCGATACACAAATACCATAGATACACAATTTCTTCGCAGTTCTCATCAAGGGTTTGCTAGATCCTTTCTAGAAGGTTGTAGAAGCGATTACAGTTAATAAACTTGTATTTTTTTATCGAGTTTATCGCGTTATCTGATATTTGAACTTTCTAATTAAACACAGATGGCGTTATTACACTATGACCTAAACCTTCTTCACTCAGAGAGGGCCCAGTAGATGGGCAGGCGGTAGTTTGAGATGAAGATTAAGAAGATATTGTGCACCATAAAATCTCCGTGTATTATAGTGCACACATCAGTAGGTATAGTTGGCTAGTCTTCTGGAAATTGGTTGCCATTACCGAGATGTGCTCAGAACATGATTATTTTATTATAAGTATCTAGCACTTTCAATATCGATAACGCACAAAGAAACAATTATTTATTGGTCCTAACAACATTTTCCGTCAGTCAATTCTTCCCCTAATATCCTCTGTCTCTGTCTAACATATGAGTCAATGTGTTGGTGAGAGGGGGAAGGAGGAACGAACAGTCAAACCGCGATATGAATTGTTTGATTTCCGTTGAGTTGTGTAGGCACTTTGTGCAATTCTTGTATTTCACCTTTGTGGTTGAAGTTAAATTGAAAGAGCGGGGAAGTGTCGATAGTTTTAATAATTAAAAACAAATAGTATATGTAGAACCACCCCTGAGTACTTGTGGTAGATAACCCTAATAAATGACGTTCGATTTGTTCTGAGGTTACCTATGTAATGTACAAACCTAATTTTTTTCATTTAATGAAATGTTATACTTACTTATCGTTTACATAACAGACGGACGGACTAATAGGGTCCCATTGGCATCCTTTTGGTACGTAACACTGAAAATCATAATGGAACCTAATACAACCCCGAGTCGAGTTTTACATAATGTTCTCAAAGGTGTGTGAACTGTGCCAATCCGCACTTGTCCATCGCGACCTGTGGCCTTTACCTTGTCATTCTGATGCTGAGATCTATAGAGCGTGCTCTTACTCAGCTCAGACAAGATAGAGGTTAAAACGAGACACAAATATGCTCTGACATAAATCTGTCTCGTTTTAGCTCTGTTTTGAGTCTGAGCTGAGTGAGATTGCGCTCTATAGATCTCAGGATCCCAAGGACAAGGGTAAAGGCCACAGGTCTCACTGGAC
Organism: Hipparchia sbordonii; assembly: GCA_038048805.1. Taxonomy (NCBI): domain Eukaryota; kingdom Metazoa; phylum Arthropoda; class Insecta; order Lepidoptera; family Nymphalidae; genus Hipparchia; species Hipparchia sbordonii. Next base: position 8,120,941 of record CM076117.1, on the reverse strand, counting down.
AAGTGCGGATTGGCACACTTCACACACCTTTGAGAACATTATGTAAAACTCTCGAACTTGTATTAGGTTAAAAGGAGAAGAATGAATAAATAAAATTATTGAAACTTTGTTTTTTGTATCGATGTTTTCCCGCGGCCCCACTACGCCGCACCGCCTTTGTTCACATTTCCGCTGTCTCCAACCATTTGTATTTCAATCATCAGAATAACCCCAACGAGATGTCAACTTCTTTATTAGTTTTTAATGGGAAGCAAAAGATGCCCAAGATTTATTCTCTCACTATACGTACTCACCGGAAGCGTTTGTTTTGAACCCGGTCAGTGATTAATGTCTTACACACACGTTACCCGAGCACATTGCTTTCTCACAGATCTTCATTTATCCTCTGCGCCGTGGCTGCCCCCTCTACCTAATAGTATTTTTAATATTTTCCTATGCTATCATATTTGTAAAAAACGAATGGATCAATTTAAGGGAGAGAGCGGGGTCTTCTCCGATATCTACGGACAGAAGGTCAATTGGGGGTACGGGCCTCGAGGCACGGCCTCCTTACCCGGGTCTGGGCCCCGGAAAAATGGCTTAGGACCTTCAGGTTGGGTGTGATTTTTTTTACATTATTTTATAGGTACCGTGATTTTAATTTTTGAATTTTATTCTCAGGAATCTCAATTTTATTCTCAAGAAATCACGCAGGGAAAGATTCCTGCATGATTGAAGGATAAACTAAGAATAATTGTGCAGCAAAAAAAAAAAAAAAACAGATCGACGTAAAATTTTGCAAAGATATACTTAGTTGATGATATGAAGAAGTCACACACTCAAAACATTACGTCGATCCATTAATTAAAATATTAGTAACGATTACAATTATTCGTTAATAATAGTATTAGTAACGATGGTAGAAGTAAAGTTCATAATACTTATGATCGAATGACGCTCAAAAGCACGTAAGCATTTAAAGTTAACATCGACAAGGCTCTAAAGTGGATACAAAATAACTCCGCGCCGCGTCGGCCAGTTGACCCGCTTACAGTTTTTGCGATGCTTTTAGCGCGACACGGGTCTGCGGACGCGCGGTCGCGGCTGACGAATGGCTGAGTTAAGCGCTATTGTCTCTATTGTACTGCTTTACCGACTTGATAAACTGATGGACAGTTGACATAATATAATATTATAAATAATTAATCTACAAGCTGATGTACACGCGACTAAGTCCGTGTGGATTTAATCCATAAAAATCCTGTAGGATCTCTTTGATTTCTGTAGTGTATATGTTATCTGTGGTGGGTAGATATTTTGTGTCTGTGGTAATCTGTCAAATAAATGAGCTCAGTTGGAAAACCGCCGTTTCATTGTTTGCAGCTAATATCCAGACATTTCACTGGCGATCGAGGATTTTGAGTGCAGTTTGAGTGTAATAGTGCGTAAACTAATAAGGATAATAAATAATCATGTCGCCCTCATTCGGAAAAATAAGCGAATACAATTTGAAAACCGGGAATTGGACTCTGTACGTCGAAAGGTTAGAAATGTACTTCAAAGTGAATGCAATTGATAAAGATTTATGGCTACCCATGCTAATAGCAGGAATAGGGGACGAGACATATGAATTACTGAGCAGTCTGGCGAGTCCAAAAAAGCCGGCGGAGTTGACTTTTGACAGCGCGGTATCTTTATTGCGCTGTCATCTACAACCGAAACCATCGGTAATGGCGGAACGCTACCGATTCCGGCAACGAAGGCAAGGGCCTAATGAAAGTGTGTCGCAGTACGTGTCAGAACTAAAGAAACTGTCGAAGTTTTGTGAGTTCGGGGGAAATCTGGAAGAAAATCTCCGTGATCAATTAGTGTGCGGATTAAAATGTGACACGACACGTCAGCGACTGTTCGCGAAAGATTCCTTGACATATGGCGGAGCAGTGAGACTCGCTACGGCTTGGGAGGCGGCCGAGCGAGATGCGGCGGTGATGGATCCGGCGGGCGGAGCAGCGACGGAGGCGGCGGAGGCGCCGAGCACCAGCAGCGGGTCGGCGGGCGCGGTGCACGCGTTGAACTCGGCGCGCGGTCGCGGTCGCGGACGCGGGGCGCGGGCAGCGCCGGGGCGGCCGCCGGAGCAGGAGTCGGTGCGTTGCGAGGCATGTGGATCCCAGGGGCATCGGACGGACGGATGTCGTTTTCGTCATTTTGTTTGCAGCCGATGTAATAAGACTGGGCATATAAGACGCGCTTGTGCCCAGCGTGGGGCTCGGACTGGACGTGCGCGAAAGGGGATCAACCACGTAACAACAGCTCAAACGGAGGACTCGGAGGAAAATAGCCCATCGGAGTGGGAAGAGGACTTGAATCAGCTGTCTTTGAATAGCTATAGGCCGGTGAGCATACCACTACATATTGATGGTGTTAAAATAGATATGGAAGTGGACACTGGTTCAGCGGTGTCATGTGTTAGCAAGAATACTTATTTTAAAAACTTCTCCACTAGGCCGTTACAAAAATGTCCATTGGTACTAAAGTTTTATGATGGTAGTAAGATTAAACCTTTAGGGATGATAAAACCGACAGTTAATTATGGTGGTGACAAAAAAAATCTAGAATTGTTTGTGATAGACGGAGGAACAACTTCGTTGTTAGGTCGGCATTGGTTGTCAGAGTTAAATATAAAAATTCCTTCATTGGGAGCTGTCGAACCTAATTTCAATTGCCATTTAGAAAAGTCTGGTTCTGATAGTTTGAAATTGTTACTCGACAGACATGAGGAATTGTTCAGTGGGGGACTGGGGCGGTTCAGAGGCGGGCGTGCGACGCTGCGGCTGCGCGAGGGCGCGACACCGGTGTTTTGCCGCGCGCGGCGGCTGCCGTACGCGCTGCGCGGCGCCGTGGACGCGGAGCTAGACGCCATGCTGCGCGAGGGCATCATCGAGCCGGTCGACGCCTCCGACTGGGCGACGCCGCTGGTACCGGTGCGGAAGGCGGACGGAGGGCTCAGGATTTGTGCTGACTATAAGGTAACCTTGAACCCCGTTTTACTGGTCGATAGATATCCTTTGCCGAAGATCGAGGACTTGTTGGTCAATTTGAATGGAGCACAAATCTTTACTAAAATCGATTTGTCGCAAGCGTACAATCAAATAGAGTTAGATGACTCCAAGGCCCTCACTGTGATCAACACCCACCGGGGCTTATTTAAGTACAACCGGTTAGTTTTCGGTTTAGCCTCTAGTCCGGGAATATTTCAGCGCATTATGTCGACGTTGTTGAAGGGTATACCGGGAGTAGAGGTATTTTTGGATGATATTATTATTGGCACCAAGGGTGACCAAGCCGATCACTTAAAAACAGTCGAGGAAGTTTTGCAAAAGCTAAAATTAAATGGTATGAAGCTTAAAAGAAACAAATGTTACTTTATGCTTAAGGAAGTGAAATACTTGGGTTATATTATCTCAGGCGATGGGGTTAAGGTAGATGAGGATAAAATAGCGGCTATTTTGAAGATTCCCCGCCCTAGAGATGTTCCACAATTACGTTCGTTCTTAGGGTTAATCAATTTTTATGCTAAATTTGTTAAAAATATTAGTAGTTTGTTATCCCCCTTATACGACTTGTTAAAAAGAGGTGTATCGTGGAAGTGGACCAACAGCTGTGAACGCGCCTTCGTGAAGGTCAAAGAAATTCTAACGAGTGCCCCAGTATTAGCGCACTACAACCCTAGCCAGCCGCTAGTGCTGACGTGCGACGCGAGCGCAGTAGGTATCGGGGGCGTATTGAGTCAGCCGGCGCCGGACGGCAGCGAGCGAGCGGTCGTGTATGTCTCGCGCGCTTTAACAAGTAGCGAAAAACATTACTCACAAATAGATAGGGAGGCGCTCGCGATTGTGTATTGTTTAAAAAAATTACACCAGTACCTCTATGGTAAGCGATTCACACTGCGCACGGATCACAAACCTCTCGTTTCTATTTTTGGACCCAAGTACGGAGTACCGGCGATGGCCGCGAGCCGATTGCAACGTTGGGCAATTATTTTGTCTGCTTATACCTACGATATAGAATACGTGAATACGAAAGACAACGGAGCCGATGGCCTGTCTCGTTTAGTGGTGCCGGCGGGAAACGATTCGTACGACGTTCCGGAACAGTCTTATTTACATTTTGCGCAGGATGCACTGCTACTAGACTATAATATTATTAAAAAAGAAACTATGAGGGACCCATTGCTAGGCAGGGTTTTGTGTTATATTAGGGACGGTTGACCAACAGACAATGAGATAAGGGAGATGCAACCTTATTACAATAGGCGAAAGGAACTTTATGAAGAATTAGGGTGTGTTATGTGGGGTTGCCGCGTAGTCATTCCGGAAGCTTGTAGATCGAGGGTATTGAAGGAGTTACACGAGGCTCATATGGGTATCGTTAAAACGAAGGCGATGGCACGTAGCTACGTGTGGTGGCCCGGCGTGGACGAGGCGCTGGAGGCGACGTGCCGTGCGTGCGGCGTGTGCGCGCAGCAGGCGGACGCACCGCCGCGCCACACTCCTGCGCCGTGGCCTTGGCCGGCCAAACCGTGGACGCGCATTCATGTAGATTTTTTAGGACCCATTTTTAATAAACTTTATTTAGTAGTAGTGGACGCACATACTAAGTGGATAGAGGTATTTCCTGTACCTAGTACGGCAGCTTGTCACACAATTGATAAGCTGAGTGAATTATTCGCCCGGTTCGGCCTAATTAGGCAATTAATTTCGGACAACGGCAGCCCCTTCCAGTCGAAGGAATTGGCCGATTTCCTAAAAAATAATGGAATTGAGCACTTGTTTTCCGCGCCTTACCATCCGGCATCGAACGGCGCGGCCGAGAACGCGGTGCGCACCATTAAAAGGGCTATTAAAAAAGCGGTCAGTCAAAATCTGAATATTATGTCTTTTTTGAATATTTTTCTATTGCACTACAGAAATACAGAACACTGTACTACAGGTGTTAGTCCCGCGTCTCTCATGTTAGGTCGACGTTTGAGAACAAAGTTAGATGCTATTAAACCAGATAGAGACAATAGGGTTAGGGTAGCACAGGAGCGACAAAATGAGTCCCGGGATGGTGTGGATCGAGCTTTAGGGCCTGGAGAGGAAGTATGGTTGCGACAGTACGCGGGTCAACAAAAATGGATTCCAGGAAAAGTTTTTTCTAAGTTAGGTGCAACGGACTACCGAGTGGTTGATGATACCGGCAGGGAATCTCATAGGCATATCGATCAGTTAAGACGTAGGTTTAGCAGCCAAATCCGGAGCTCTCTGGAGCCGGGTTCAGTCGTAGACGGGGCCGAGCGCTTAGTCCCTGATGAGAAGGTGGCGAGTGCTGACACGTCCGCGCTCTCGAAACGAGGTTCTTTAACGGCAACAGAGGAAACGGAACCAGTAGCAAAAGATGAGGTCGTACGTCCGCGACCCTCTGAGGTAGCTCCGCCACCAATCGAACCCCCCCAGTCTCGTCCTATGCGCGACTGTCGTTTAAGAAAAAGGCTGTTACAGTGTAAATAATTAAGACATTGAAAATAACTTGCTATTGTGTACCTAGTGGATAAGATATTTAAGATTAGTTTAAGAGAAAAATTGTATAATGTGTAGTTTGTCATTTTGCTAATAAAATAGGTAATTAAAGTTGTAAATGGAAGAGTTAGGGGGGAGGACTGTAGTGTATATGTTATCTGTGGTGGGTAGATATTTTGTGTCTGTGGTAATCTGTCAAATAAATGAGCTCAGTTGGAAAACCGCCGTTTCATTGTTTGCTTTGCAGCTAATATCCAGACATTTCAATTTCCCGGGATAAAAAGTAGCCTATCCCATTCTTTAAGTCCTTAAATATACTAAATTATGCAAAAAATACATCTATCTGTTAATAATAATATTAGTACGCGGATGGAGTAGCAAGAGTTAATGATTTACTAATTCAAAAATAAATAGATAAACGAAACGGCTATAATTAAAATGTCGAGATTTTTTCATCCTTTATAAGTGGGAGTTAAAAGCATTTCATAAAAATTACTAGATCTAAAGTCAAGTATTCGCGGAAAGTTGTTTTATCCACGCTTTGTGAAATGTTGAAGAAAATTACTTTGAAATAGACAATTTAGTATTTTTTATTCTCAGACTGTGTTAGAATAGAATGGGGTTTTTTATGCAAATAAAGTTTTGCAAAGTGCTTTTGAATCGTCAAGTGAATCTAACACTGGTTCGGAACGCCGCCCGCGCTCCACCGTACCCACAAGAAACTCGGCTAAGTTAAACTCGGCTAAGGTTAACTATCCTCGTTAAAAGGTTGATGTTGGCTGTGGCCAAGGGTTATAGATTAGAAAGCACAAGTAGATATTCGGCGCAGGACCGCGGTGTCGCTCTCATGGATGTAGTTTTTAAATATCCCGTGGGATCTTTTTGATTTTTTGGGATAAAAAGTAGCCTATGTCACTCTCCTGGCCCTCAATTATACCTATGCAAATAATCATTGGCGTAATTGAAGAACAAACGAACAAACAAACAAAGTTAGTTTCTTCAATGATTTTTTAAGCCTCGGTAATTCTTCGGACAAGGGGTCTGATTGCAATGCGAAAGATCGACGGTTCAATCCTCATCAGTTGCACTTTTGTCGTGCCCACTCCTAATAATGATGAGTTCCACGACAGCCAATCTCCACCAATATGACAAACACTAGACCAATCATTCAGTTGCCCACTCCTAAAACAGAAATTACTCTGAATACTCCAAGCGATTCACTCCGAGATTGTCTGTGGGGTCTTCCGACGCTGCGGCGCGAGGTCGCCTTTCTAGCAGCTTAGGACCCCAACGTTTATCGATTTTGAATCTTAGTTGTCTTTGTGACTGAAAAAGGTACAGACAGCTATCTAAAGCAAAAATAAATTAATCCATGAAATCATTGCTTTGAACATACTTATATCTTAATTAAGTTTTCCCCCTCAACTTAAAACAAAATTAATTTGAGTGAGCGCTTTGTAATCGGATCCAATAAGACAAACGTCCCGCGGGAACGCGCAGCGATCGCTTCCTGTTCGTTCATTGGAAACGTTCCGAGTGAAATACATTTTAAATACCTATATACCTATCAAAAATTGCAGACCCAGCGAGCTTTCTAGAGGAAGCGAGCAAGTAATGCGGCGAGTTCGAGCTATAACGCAACAAGCGCAATAGTCGACGCGCGTTTTTATTCCCATCATTTAACCCATCATCGGCTCCCTACTGAGCGCAGATCTCCTCTCAGAGAAGGGTTATAGACCTTAATTCACACGATGGCCAAGTGAGGATAGGCAGTCTTCACACACCATCGTGGGAACATTATAGAGAACTCTCAGGCATACGGAATTCCTCACGATGTTTTCCTTAAAAACATCGTGTTAAAGCAAGTGATATTTAACTGCTTGGACTCGAAATCTATCCGAATAGCTATCTGTATACCCAGCCCGATCTATCCAGTGATTTGAGCTGTGCGTTGATAGATCAGTCAGTTAGTCAGTCACCTTTTCCTTTTAAATATTACGATAACTCTACTCTCGCTAACTTAAGATAAAACATGGGTAATCACGGTCGTAATCCGTCAGTAAAGGGCGAATAACTCAATATGCGTCCTAATCTCGGGCGGCAGCGGCGCGGGCGGGCGGGCGGGCGAACCCAGCAAGGTGAGAAACAAAGTATGAATAGCTGATGAGCCCAACGCCGTTCACGTGAACGATATACGATATTCGGTAATAAGGTAAGTTGATAATGAAAACATATTTACTCGTAGTACCTAACCAAAAACAACTTTTACAAAATAGTACATACATTGATCAAATGATTTTTCAAATGCAGTTCTATCGATATTATAATAAGAGTCGTTTAATTCGAAGATATATTATTATCGATTCTTTATATGCGTTGGCACCCTATACATAATATACTACGTAATCTTGGATCGTGGGTGCTTATTGGCATATAGGTATAACAGTTTATTTTTATGTAAGTTTTGTTGCGCGTTTTTTCCCGATGTTTTCTAAGTTCTTTCTTTTACATTGTACATACATCTCTGACGCCAAATGTAAATAGTCTTCTCTATGGATTTTGTCTCATTTTGTACCCACGACTTTCTTTTTTTTATTCTCACCAGATGGTAAGTGACGATGCAGTCTAAGATGGTAGCGTTTTCATTTGGAAGAGGTATGGAAGTGTACATTCAACCCATGCCCCTAATTGATTTCCACACGCCATCGTACCGGAACGCTTGACGGAGCGGATCGCTTGGCGGCACGTCTTTGACAGTAGTGTGCGAACTTGCCACGGCCAAAGCTATCATTCCGACTCGCTGTAAACAGGCGACGTGATGATAAGCGGTTGTTATGAAGCGTTGCGAGGCGATATGATAGTGGGCCGGGATTTACGCGCTCGTGTCGTCTACGCGGTAAGGAATATGCCTTAATCTTCTTTTATGAACCTCGATGTGGAGATCTAGGGTTATTTTTGTTATGTACAGTTTAAGATGTATGGATGGATGGATGTTTGTTACTCAATCACGCCGCAACGACTGAACCGATTTGGCTGAAATGGTACAGAGATTATTGTCTGGAATAACACATAAGCTACTTTTTGTCCCGGAAAAAAAGAGTTCCTGCGAGAATTTAAAAAAACTCAATCCACGTGAAGTCACGGGCATCAACTAGTCTGTCTATAAATTACCTAGTAACGGCCGGAAAAGTTTATACAATTTGCAAGGATAGATTTAATCATGAATTTATGAGATACAACTTTTTATTCCTAGTTTATTCATAAAAAGTAACTACAATTTTTATTTTTAGTATTCACCTTTGAGGTTCTACACTCAACAAGACAAAGTTCCAAACACTGATATTGCACATCGAATTTCTTTTGAAGTGTAAAACTTTTCATCATACTTGTTTTTAAAGAATAAGTACTTGTAGGTATTAGTCGAGCTAAACTTGACTAATATTCTCCTCTCTATATCTGTCCGATCCACAGTCCACATCGCTGGCTGTTCGATTTCCGCGCCTCATCCCGCAGAGATTGCATTATCGCCCCACCCTACACTATTACGTGCTCGTAGGCAAACAAACCACAAAACCTACCTAGTTCAGTGGTGAGCGCTGTGCTCCTAAAGTGGTCTCGGGTTCGATTCCTAATGGGGAAAGGAGGGACGGGAGACTTTGAAAAATATGATTTCTGAAAAGTCTCTGGTCTGCTGTGGCAGTGGCTAGTAATCATCCTACCATCAGAGACGTGCCGCCAAGCTATTTTGCGTTCCGGAACGATGGCGTATAGAAACCGATTAGGGTATAGGTTTAATTTTGAATAGAATAAATAAAATAAAAGCAAAAATAAAAATACAAGTATATAATATAATAGGTAAGTAAAAAGTAGAGCTAACATGCGCGCCAAGAGAAAATTTTGTCTACACGTTTACTCGTGAATCTCTATAGAGATTAACATAGACAGTAGAAACATTACGAATAGGTAAACGTAAAGACAAAATTTACTCATGGCTCGCATGTATGTAGGCTCTTCTTTTTCGGCGTGATTGAAGGATAAACGACCACTCCTTTGACTAGGAAAGTTTCTACTCAAAGGAGTTGTACCACTAATTACGTTTTGAAATCTGTGCGCTGTTTATAAAACGAACGAATAAAAGAAACAAACTATAGTATAATTGTAGTGTGTTAACCTGACCTGCCTGTATCGGAAACAACAAAGCAAATTATAAATAATCTTAGCGAGCAGCCACAGAATGCATTAGCAAGAATGCAATTAGATTTGCCAAAGACAAAGGCGATCTTGGGAAAGTGTGCGGATAGTTGGGATGCTGTGGTCCATTGTCCCAGAACATGTTCAATAGCGAGTATTGGTTTGAGTTTAAAGTTCTTTATAAAGTTTATTCTGTATTAGTTAAAGTGCAAATAAGCGGGGTACATAGTTGAAAGTAACGGCGACCATCGGTTTCGTCGTTTCTAACTAGTGGTTCGCCCCGAACTGAGACCTCGCGATATCCCATAATTCCCAAAAGTTTTAATTATATATTGTAATAATTAACTTTTAACATTAGACGCAATAAAAAAAATAATAGTTGACACAAAACTGTTTTACTGACACAGCGCCATCTATTAGCATTATTGTGAAGCTATTAGCATTTAAAATTAAATAATTTCGTTTCTTTATAACATTTATCTAATTTTAGTATTTGTTGTTCAAGTACAGGATATAACTGAATTTTCAACCAAGTTTCACGTTCTAATATTCAGTAATTCTTGACATATGGCTCAAATTAAAATGTCCACTTTGAAAGCCCCCCATTTCGTCAATTTTAAGGGAAAAATTAAAAAAAAATATTTTTGCACTCTGATCAAAGACGTCTTTAAAAAGATATATTGCAAGTCTATGTAACGCAACAAACAAAATTTTACTTCAAACACGCTTCTATGAGAGCCCCCCTGAAATAAAGCTTTTTATATTTTTTTATACAATGTTCGGCTGAAGGCCATCAGTTTACATATTATATTTAAATTTGAAGTAATTACGTTCAGTAATTCAGAAGTTATAGGGCTCTGACAGACATTTGAACGTACACACTTCTCTGTCCAGTACAGACAAGCGCCCTAGTTGACTCAGAGAACTCGCTTCGCTTGTTCAATAAGTGAGGAGCGTTCATATGTCAAACGATTTATATCAGTAGCAAGTTCGTCCACGTCAAGGCACGCTTGCGTGACGAAGTACGCGCGTCTCTAAGGCTCTTAATTCGCGCCATTATCGAACGCCCGCGCTGTACAGGGTGAGTCTTGGAAGCATTTCTCTTGTCAGCTTTGTGCTGCTCCAGGCATTAATTTGACAAACTGCCCTCGACGCCGCGGCGTCCGACAGAATGTCGATATCGATGCTCCATTATCGATAATTTTGTCGACAATTGACGTAATCGAGTCTGATTGTTGTTCCGGGAAAGGGTTTGTGGCCATTAGACGCACGTTTTATTACAACTAAATACATAACCTTTGGATTTATGCTACTTCTTTGTAGGTATATTCTGTATTTCTTTGTGTATTGTGTAGGTGTTACTGAGCTGGGATAGTCTATTGGTTATGATTTTGGCTTCATTTAAGGGGGTCCGAGGTTCAAATCCCTGACTGTTTTGAACAATGAGGTAGGTACACATAGCACTTGTTTTAACGGTGATAGAAAACATCGCGAGGAAACATAGAGTTCTCCATAATGTTCTCCAAAGTGTGTGAAGTTTGTCTAACATAGCGGCCCTTCAAATCTTCCTAATAAATGAAAGACGGAAAGATAACTATAACAATTAAAAATAACTATATACTTATGCAGTACATTATTTGCAATCTAGTTTAGTGGCCACTCTCAAGCCATTTAAATTATATACTTAGATAAAAAATTTGAAAAACACTCAAATATAGTCTTCTTCAAATTCTAATAAGCTACATTAGACTGGTGAAAATCGGAAAATTTACTGCTTAATATTGTATCCCATTTATAATATAAAAGTTTAACATATGCGACGTGAGAATATATTTAGTTAACTCTTAATATAATTGCGAAAGCGTGTTCGTTTGTTAGTTTGTCCTTTAATCACGTGGCAACGGAATTACAGAGTGATGTAATATTTTGCATGGGTATAGCTTACGACCTGAAGAGTGACATAGGCTGGGTACTAATTTTTCCATTAAAATAAAGAGATTTGTAAAAGACTTCATATCATGCGGACCAATCCACGGCCACGAGATAGTCTATGATAACCTCCTCCTTTTTGGAAGTCGGTTAATAATAAAGGTACAGCAACGAAGTAACAAAGTACCTACGTCGGATTAAACAAGAATTATTAAGGATTTCGATCGTGAAAGGAAATTAATTAAAAGCGATCAGTGCGCGTATTAATTGGGCCTAATGGAAAAATCTCAAGTTTCAGTCCGCGCTGCGGAATTAAATCTGATATTCTTGTAGCAGTGTTCGATTACACTTTCAGCAGTGCGTGTGGAAATTATCATGAAAACGTTTATATTTAATTACCAAAGAAATATTACAACATTTTCAGTTTTTGTTTTATTCTCATTCAAGTTTTCAATAATAATTATTACTGGATTTTGCCCACGACTTTATCGGCATTATGTTAGTTTTTTCAATTCCCGCGGGAACTCTCTTACTTTCAGAGATAAAAAGTATGTAGTCTATGTGTTATTTGAGACTATAATCTATCTCTGTGCCAAGCAGCCAAATCGTCCATCCATATCCAATCCATCCATACATTCAAACTTTTGCATTCATAATACCAATCCACGCGAAAGAAGTTGCGGGTATCAACTAGTTTTAAATTAAAAAAAAAATGATGGCTGAATTAAGGATTTTTGGAAGTCGGTTAAAAATAAACTTTTGTAGCTCATTTCTAGTACTCAGCAGACATATTATAGTCTCGCAAATATATATCAAAAGGATCGGATAAAAGACTCGTTAAAGAAGTTTCGCCATTTCATATTCTGTGAGAGAACTCTTTTTAAATGAATAAATAAAGTAAGCAGATTTGCATCTTAGCGGGCTGGCGTTTACGATTTAAATAAAGTCGACACGTAGGTAAAATCCATCCATACTAATATTATTTATTAATGCAAATAGTAACTCTTTCTGCTAGGTTCTTACTCCCGAACTACTGGACCGATTTGGACAAAACCTTGAGACAAAACTGAGAAATGACACAAAATCCTTTTTGTAGCGGAATATCTTACGCGACAAAATACGCCGAATTTCAAAAAAAGAAAATCGTACACTGATCCAGTTATTACTATGATTTTTTTTTATTCGATGACAAGATAGTCCTTGACTGCGATCTCACCTGATGGTAAGCGACGATGCAGTCTAAGATGGTAGCGGAAGAGGTATGGCAGTGTAGATTGAACCTGTACCCGTAATTGGTTACTACACGCCATCGTACCGGAACGCTAAATCGTTTGGCGGCACGTCTTTGGCGGCTTATTTTTACAATAGCTTTATGGTCCGCTTGGAGAGATTTCAAAAATCTCCCAGGAATTGTTTGACTTTCCAGAAAAAAGAGAGTTTTGACAAACCTAAACCCATGCGCCCACTTAGGGCCGATTTTACCAACGTAAAATAAGTCTTCTCCGAGAGTAAGTTAGATACATATTTTGATAGTTTTTTCAAACAATCTAAACTCGCAATAAATACAATTTTTATAACTGCTATCACAAAATGTTCACTACTTTATGACTGCCAACATGTTGAGAAATAACAAAAATGAATAATAATATTTTATTCATTTTTGCTACAGATTTCTATGTGGCTGAATATTTTGTACAAAAATAAATAATGTCAGGTAAAGCATTAGTGCTTTTAATGATAGTTTTTGAGATAGTTTCAGCAGCTGATAAAGGTACAAAGAATATAACAGTAGAAGAATTGGAAAAACAAAAAAGTGAATTATACAAAAAAATTAATGTTGCTATCGACGAGAGTGTAAAATCTTTACTAAAAGCCAATGACACTGAAGCTATTTTGGGGTTAGAATATATGAGAGACCTCAAAGAACATATTAAAGAATTAAACGCAACAGACAATTCTAAAGAGGCAAGAGGAATAGATGTAGATTCTAAATCAGAGTTAGAGAATAGGCGAAGTTATAAGGGCTTACAATACTACAAAGAGACGAAGATGCCTAAAAATGATCCGTTCAATTTTGAAGCTGTTTTAAAACCTAAAAGAATCTCTGAAAAAGAATGGAAAGAGATGCTCGGCGATCGCCAAAAAATGCAAAAGAAACTTGACTTGTGGATATTGGCGCGAGAAAAGGTAATCGCACATATGTATGTATGTCAATAGGATAATCTTTATGTCTGAACGAGAGGTTTTTATTTTTTTCATTTATTTGTGCACTCACATATTATTTACTAGTTTTTGCCCTCGATTTTATGTATTCCAAATATGAATTAGTTCATTTGAAGCTTTAAAATATTCCTATTGTTCAGTAATTCATTTATTGGTACGTTCTCGTATAATTTTATCACAATTATGTCTAAGATCATTAATTCATTTTGTATTGGTTTTTCATCAATTTTTGATACTCGTGTTATTACTTACTCACGACTTTATCCCGATGGATAGTAAAATCTATTGGTATTATTATTTATAGGAAAAGGAGCGACTAAAAAAGAACAGAATGGACAGAAAAACCCTAATGAAATCTGGGAAATACGAAAGATGTCCCAGATTCGGTTACTATGGCAAGAAGAAGAGGGAAAAGGGAAAAAGCCGCGACATAAGACCGTGTAGACTTGAGCTCAATATTACTAGCGGTAAGGAGTATGAAAAGTGTCCCATACCCGAAGTTATTGAGATGTCATCTGAGAACTCTGAAAGCCGTGGTAGGAGAAAGCGAAAACGCAATTTTTCGAATAAAAATAAGTATCCGTGTTGCCGGAAGTGTTGTAAGAAGTCTTATATGGGATGTCTGTAAAGAAAGAAATACATCTTTGTGATCCAATAAACAGGAACTTCGTTTGGACTAAATATTATAAATGCGAAAGTGAAAGATGGGTTGTCCTTCAATCATGCAGCTACGATTGAAAACATTTTTGCCATAAGAGCCACTGGCTGGCCTACATGAAATAAATTATATTTTTGAATTTAAATGTCAAATAAATAGCAAAATATGTGCCTACCTGTGCCAAGAATCACGTCATTCCGAAACCTTGCTGCGGCTTGATTGGAGGACAAATCCACAACGAAACACACTTTCACCTTAATAAATATTGCTTAGTAGGAATTATTATAATATGAATAACTAGCTGATGACTTCGTTCGCGTGGATTGAGGTTTTTTAATTTCCTCGAGAACTCTTATTCTTCGGGTTATCTTCTAAATATATAAAAGGCAAAGGTGACTGACTGACTCACTGACTGACTCATCTATCAACTCACAACTCTAACCACTGGACGGATTGAGCTGAAATTTGGCAGCTATTATGACGTAGGCATCCGCTAAGAAAGAGTTTTTGAAAATTAACCTTCAAAGGGGATAAAATAACGGTTTGAAAAATCGAACATAACGTGAGCGAAGCTGCTGACAAAAGCTAGTTCTAGACTATAATCTAACTTTGTGCCAATAGCCAAATCAGTTCAGTCGTAGCGGCGTGATTGGGTACCAAACGTCCATCCTTACATCCAAACTCTCCCATTTATAATATAAGTAGGATAGTAGGATTTACGAGTAAATGTAAACCGACTCAGTGCTTACCGGATAATTACAGGAGCTCGGTTGCCGGTATTTACCGGGATAAGTGAAACACACACTTGAAGGAGAGCTGTAAGCTGTAAACAAGCTGTGCCAACGCATTAGTATTCCTTAAGTTTGCCCGAGGCTTGAGCTAATAGTGCTGATTCAATACATGGCTTGCAACTTTACCCCTTTACTTACCCTCTGCTTTTATCTCTGCTTACCCCGCTGCTTACGTCTCTCGATATCCCTCGGTGAATGTAGGTAAATGTTTAGACTTCGTATTTTGTTGACAGTATTCGTTGACTACTATTCATTATTGACTGCTCGGCTGCCCCATTTCAAAATCTAGTAAGTGTGATTGACAAAATTTTACAGGAGACCAAAAAAACACATGTTTTTTGGTAGATGGCTTAGCGAAGTAATAAATATATCCAATAAGCTTTCAAAATTGTTTATTCACGAAACTTAATTCATCAACAGATGCTAAAAAATTCAGAAGGGCTACCACAAACAAGTTTTTTGGTCTGCTGTAAAATTTTGTCAATGGCACTTACTAGGTTTTGAAATAGGGCAGCTGTGCTATTACTGGGGGTCGATACCGGTCTCTGAGTTTGCGGAGTTATGTGCGTTTAAGTAACTAATTCAACATCACATGCTTCAACGGGAAGGCAAACATCATCAGGACACCTGCGCGTCTGAGAGTTCTCCAAAAGTTCTTAAAGATATGTGAAGTCTGCCAATTTGTATTGGGCCAGCGCAGTATGGTGGACTATGGTCTATATAAACCTTCTTTGAGAGAAGACTTGTGCTTAGTAGAGAGCCGATCCTACTGGACCGGAGAGAGATCAGGCGCAGGACCCACGGCTTTTCGTGCTCTCCAGGGCACGGGAGTGACTCACCGCTAACTTCCTAACTCCAGGCTAGTACCTACTTAATTTCTACTAATTACTAGAATTTCTTGACAGAAAAATTCCTTCCTTCCTTCATTATCAACTAATGGACTTCCACAGCTGGACATAAGTCTCTTGCATGGACCTCCACAAACCTCGTTCTTGCGCCGCTTGAATCCAGCGGCTCCCTGCGACTCGTTTGATGTCGTCTGTCCACCTAGTGGGGGGTCTGCCAACACTGCGCTTCCCGGTGCGGGGTTGCCACTCCAGAACCTTGTACCCCATCGACCACCAGCTCTTCGTACTATGTGCCTCGCCCATTTCCACTTCAGTTTCGCAACTCGCAGAACAATGTCGGAAAAATTCATTACCCACATTTATTGGTCCGATCTGGGTATCGAGCCCAGGACCTCGTCATCCGCAGTCGAACATGCCTACCACTAGATCGATGAAGTCAGAAACGTATTACAGAGCTAACGAGGCCGCTAATGGCAAGTAACAGTAACACAATCACAGGCGATTAGTGACATAAGCGGCTCGGACACCCGACACGGCCGAGCAGCCTCCCAAGTGCGCGGCGGCCACCTGCCACCTATCTGCTGGGGCCGTGATTGACACACCACTCACCTAGCACATGCAGTCTAAAAATAATTCCTATAGTGTGACGATCGCAAGTACCTTTGATCGACTGATTTTGAAATATCACTTGCATGAAGGTTACTTCATGCAAGACTTGTCTCTCTCTCTTTTAGTCTTTAAAAATCACCACAGAACACAATCTTCTGATGCTTGTATCCAATGGCTCACAGCGACTAGGTTGAACGTGAGTCCATCTAGTGGGCTTTCCTGTGTTTCCCGGTGCAAGACCGCTATTCAAACACCTTGGGAAAACTACTCCTGTCGGGAATCGAACCCATTCCCACTCATAAGACCACAACACTCACAATTGAGTCAGGAAGGCATTCAAACTACGCATTCAACCGTAAAGCTATAGAAGCTTAGTAAATAGGAGTAAACAAAGTCAGCAACAAAATAGGGTATTGTTTGCAAAATCCGACCCCTAAAGACAAAACGCGTCCATTCCGGCCATAACAATAAAAAATCCCTCCACGAGACCTCCTCCCGTCGAGATAAGATAGCGTCTTATTCCTAACCCATTTGTATTATTGGCAGATGTGTTCCTACCACTGGTTCATCAAGATTGTTGTTTAGAACTCACCTTTAGTAGTCGAATATTACAACAGCAACCCATCAGCAGAAGAAGAGGCATACGCTCAGAAATGAGCGTATGCCTCTTCTTCTTCCTTCATCACTGAAAGAAAAAGTAATATTATGCTGTAATCCGTAATCCTCCAAACCAGAAAAATCTGTATGGCAACATGCGCCGCCCGCTTTGCACACCTTTGTTTCTCCAGAATAGAAGAGACACATGAACAACACAATGCCAACACGCAGCGCCACACAAACCCCTTCAAAACATGCACACTTGACATACGTTTTACTCCTTTTACTCCGACACCGCAGAATCATCAGAAGATGTTGAGGGTGTTTTAAATGAGTTTGTGTGGCGCTGCGTGTTGACGTTGTGTTGTTCCTGCGTTTCTTCTGTTCTGGAAAAACGACGGTGTGCGACGTGGGCGCCGCGTGTTGCCATACAGACTTTTTATGGTTTGGCGGATTACAGCATCATATTACTTTTTCTTTCAGTATCATCATGGAATTCCACAAAGTAACGCCTGCCTCTATCCAATATCTTCCTTCACCGTTGAAGCACGTGATGTTTATTTGCTTAAACGCACATAACTCCTAAAAGTCAGAGGTCCAGAATCGAATCCTTGACCTTCCTAGGTGACCGCAGTCCTAACTACGAGGCTATCACTATTCAAACGGACTACAATTAATTTTAATACATACCTTTGGAAAACCTGCCTTCTTTTGGTGAAATATATCACTGATTACTGAAATCTGGGAGGTGGTTCATCAGCATATCGCCGAGTCACATAATCACTTCTCTTTCGAGTTTTTGCTGGTTTTTCTGAGTTGAAACGGCATTCTGAACCAGTAGTAGATTCATTCGACGATTCGAAAGCCCTTTATAAAGTTTATTTGAATAAAAAAAAATATGAATGCATACTATCCTTCTACTCAGCAGATACCTTTAAATATGTTTTGAGGCAGCCGCGGTGACGTTAGACCAAATCGTTTGTCGTATTTCAAGATTTCCTCGTTCGAGTTTCATTCGAGAACCAATGTTATACCCTCTTATCTCTGGTAAGCCTCACGGAGCAAGCGTGGTCGGGGACATTACTCAGATTAATTTGGGCCTAATGAAGTGCCAGCGAGCGAACCCTTACCCGCTACCACGAGTGGCCAATCGCAGCCATATACCCCGCTCTATCTGTATACACAAGTACAACAGACATTATTGATTGTGAGTTCGAATTAAGCTGCGTCTTATTGAGCTCATAGTCTATCTATCTATATATACAAAAGAAAAAGGTGACTGACTGATCTGACCGATTGATTTATCAACGCACAGCTCAAACCACTGGAAGGATCGTGCTGAATTTTGGCATACAGATAACTATTATAACGTAGGCATCCGCTAAGAAGGGATTTTTGCAAATTCAACCCCCTAAAGGGGTAAAATAAGCGGTTGAAAATTTCAACTTAACGTGAGCAAAGCCGAGAGCAAAAGCTAGTAATTAATAATTATATCAAACAATATCCTTGTTTCGATTTGGTTATTTACTTGCGTTGCCCTGCCTATCGTGTATCGCTATCTGCCACGTAATGGCTACACTTTTAACACTTGCAAAAAAGAGAAAAGAAATGTTTTCAACCCTTATCACACGTCTATTTTCAGACGTTTTGCAAAAAAGTGCAAACAAAAAACGCGAGTCGCTCATTTTTTGACATTTGGGTCAAGGAAACGTTCTCGAGAGGCGTCGCCTTCTTACCTTCCACCCGGGACTGACCCGGCTTAAACAATATCTAATAGACCAAGAGTCCACGTAGCCTAGACGGTAAGAAATATTATAAAAAACTATAAAACTAATGTGCTTTCAATGTAGATTAGGTGGATAATGTTAAATTAATAAATAGTATTCTGTTTATACGTATTTTCCCAAAACTTAACCCCTTCTTCTCTGAGTTGGTACACAATGTTTTTGACTAAATGGGTGACGGATTTTTTGCAGTATTGACCCTCTATGAAGTTTTATATTGTGACAAAGTGTGATACTTTATATTTTGGATGAAACAACGTTTAGTTCACAGATACCCAAATCGCATACCAGACCAAAGTCTAAAAATAGCTTACAGTATACCACATATTAGCAGCGAAGCCTGACCAGCGCTAACGAAACATACTCGCGATCTCCACGCCAATGAAATGAAAATGCTTAGGTGGATGTGTGGCGTTACTCGTTTGGACAGAATACGCAACGAACACATCCGCTGTAGCCTTGGCGTGCGAGATATCGCAGACAAGATCCAGGAGTCTCGTTTGCGTTGGTACGGCCACATACTGCACCGTCCCCAAAGCTATGTTGGTCACAGGTGCCTTAATATGCCCGTTCCTGGCCAGCGGTCCCGAGGCCGGCCGAAAAAACAGTGGATTGACATCGTCCAGGCAGATGCACGTGCCAACGGTCTTCGAAGGGAGGACGCTTTAGATCGTGCAAAGTGGAAGAAGCTCAGCAGGAAAGCGGACCCTGGCTTAAGTCGGGACAAACGCTAGGAGGAAGAAGAAGAAGATACCACATATAGACTTTTTTTTATCTTTTATTACAAGGCTTTTACGTTAGGACGTATGTCAGCCTTATCGTACCCTAAAAACTATTTACAAAATATTAAACTAAAATACTATTTACACATTAACAGACAGAACAAACTGCACGCTTCGTCAGAATTTGGGTTTGCTTGTGACGTGGATTTGTGACGGTGAGCTCTCGCTCTACAACGCTTAAAGAGGGTACAAGTGGTGGTCGCCGCGTAATTTGGATCCTCAACTAAAATTACTTCTTAAGCGGCCACTGAAGCTCAACACGACCGCGTTGTAATTACCCGCTGGGAGTCCATTAACTTACCTGTAATGTTCATTAAAACCCATCGTTAGCCCAGTGTTGGGCACGGGTCTCCTCTCATGACAAATGTTTGGCCAAACTCCACCACGCTGGCCAAATGTGGATTTGCGACTCCACATACCTTTGATAAAATTATAGAGAACTAGCCGAGGCCCGCGACTTCGTTCGCGTGGATGAGGTTCTTTTAATTCCAGCGGGAAATCTCTTATTTCCGGGATATAAGGTAACCTATGTGTTATTCCTGACTACAATCTATCACTGGGGCAAATATCAGCCAAATCGGTTCAGTAGTTGTAACAAACATCCATACATACAAACTTTCGCATTTATAATATTAAATAGGATTTTCAGGCATCTTCAACTCATGGTCGTTGGGCTCTCACGGGATTAATTAGGCCGTAGTCTAGCATGTCTATACCCTACAGGTGTCATACCTATAGACTCTACAAAAATGCCCTCATCATCAGCATCTGATAAAAGGCTCAATACTGAGCGCAGGTCTCTACAGCTTTTGCGTATTTTTTATTCGATGACAAGATAGTCCTTGACTGGGATCTCACCTGATTGTAAGTGACAATGCAGTCTAAGATGGTAGCGAGCTAACATGGAAAGGGTATGGCAGCGTACATTCAACTCATAACTCTAATCGGGTTCTACACGCCATCGTGCCGGAACGTTTAATCGCTCGGCGGCACGTCTTTGACGGTAGGGTGGTAACTAGCCACGGGGAAAGACTTCCACCAGACCAGACTTTTCCTGCCAAAGTTCCAGTACCGTCGCGTCTTCAGTAATGTATTACACACCCCTGAGCTGGTCATTTAGTAATTCAGTGCGCGATTATGACTCGCACTTGGCCGGTTTTTTCACGTAGTAGTAGTTAATACACTTTACCTACGATTTGAATATCAAAGCAATAGTTAAACCTAGTAACTCGGGCTTACCTTGAAATACAAATAGAATTAAGTAACTAAGTGTTCTTCTGTGAATTAATTATCAGAACGTACAAACAATTAGCATAATTCCGGAACACCTAAGAGCGAACGGCGACAAAATTTAATATTCTCACGCAGTGTGAGAATGCAGTGAGTCGCTGCTAGCCTCGTAATGCGAGATCCTACTTGAAATTACACCAGTTAGGTTATTGCGATAATACCGCGTTCTAGTGGAAGAGATTCGTTCAATGTTATTGCTCGTTTGCATTGAGAATGAGGGTACTTCGAAATAAATAGAACTCTGATGAATAAAGCAATTCTATTATCCTTGTCACAGATCCTTGCTATCAAAAACGCAAACTTTTAGAGACAGAATTTGGAATGCATTTTCGGCTTCCGTTTTTCCAACTAACTATAACTTACGGCATCTTCTAGGCAAGCTCGCTCCATTTTAGGCTGAAGCTCACTTACCATTAGGTGAGATTGCAGTCAAGCGCTAGTCCCTATATTTGAATTTGAACTTATCTTAGGCAGCTGTGCCTCAACCTAACAAAACATGGATCATTGTATTTAACTAATGACCTTATTTAATTAAATTTCAAATTTCAGATGAAAAATAAGATCGTCAAGTGTGCATAGGCATCTTTTTGGCAAAAACGTATCTTTGGCAGCATCTTGTAATATTTGGGCTGTAATCTATTAAGCTTATCGCTCTTCAAGTTCTAAACTATACGCATGACGAAAATCATGCCTATAGGTTGCTAAGAACGAGATTGAGGGACAAACGCAATTCTGCATTTTTATTGATAGGGGTAGAGATAAGTATGCGATCTATGTTCATTTTTTGGCATCGACTTTATAATTTTCACGGTTGTAGTTGGAGACTTGTAGAGTGACATAGGCTATTTATGTTCTACGTAATTTTTAGAGACCTATCACGTAACTCCACGCGGAAAATGCTAGGTTTAGGAATTTAAATTTTATATTTTGCACCAAAAAGTTTCACTAATAATTATAATTATTAGTGAAACTTTTTGGTGCTTATATAAAATAATATGTGGTCCCGATCAGCTCAAATGTTTTAGTCTAAATATAAATTCCTTTAAAATTTTCAGGTAATTTATTTAATATTGCACTGGTAGTTGCAAAACTGCACTCGCTGGCATCGCGGAGTCCAAGATTAGATCCCGTGTGCGGCAGTTTATATTCACGTCGCGATGTGCAGCGGTCAGCTAATTCGCTTCTTTACAAATATCTACAAAATTGCAGCTGACACAAATTACAGTAGGAATGATAACTTTTTATAGAACTTAGAAAATTACTTGAGCTTCCGTGTACTAGTTTATGAATTTGTGCTCAAGAAAACGTAAACACTAGGTTTTGCTCGCGACTTCGTCCGCGTGGATTAAAGTTTTTAAAAACCCGCGGGATCCATCTGTTTTCCCGGGATAAAAGGATGACGTTGCGAGCAAGTTATGCTATGTAGAGGCACGAAATCTCCATAATATTTCTCAAGTGTTTTCATTTTCAAAGTTTGATTAAATATTTTCGAAATTAAGAAAAAAATGATTTTTTTTAAGAGAATATTAGCCAAGCTGAAGTTAACTAATCTTCTATCCCTCCAAATAAGCGTAAAGCTTGTGCCAGGAGTGGGTACGACGTTAGTGCAACGGGTGGGAATGGAACCATTGATCTTTCAGTTTTCAGTTCGCACCTTTAATCGTTGGACTATTGAGGCTTTGTCGTCATAACCAACTCATCAATTCACTACTGAGCGCATGTTTCCTCTGAGAAGGGTTATAGAACTGCCATTCAATACTCTTTAAAACTTCGCGGCCGAAATCGCGGGCGAAAGCTAGTTTTTAAAATAAAAAATTAAATATTGAAAAAAGCTTATTATGAAATAACGAACAACTGTTGTTCAACTCGAATCAATCGACTTTACGTGACAAAGTAGGTACAGCGCGAGTGGGAAAAATGGGGAAATTGGAAAAAATAATTTCCTTATTTACTTGGAGTGGCAAAATATTTGATTGCGTTCATTTTATTGTCGTTCACCGACCGGCGCGGAAAATCGGAAATTGAGTAATGGCTGCCCCCTCTCCCCTCTTTCCGCAAGTTATACAGAGTTAGAACTTGAGATAATAATATCCCTACTAATATAAATATTTTTTTTAACTACCTCATTGGTGTAGTAGTTAGCAAGTCCGATTGCGGATGACGAGGTCTCGGGTTCGATTCCTGGGTCGGGCCAAAAAATGTATTGGGTTTTTCTGTCAAGAAATTCTCAGTACCTACTAGCCCGGAGTTAGGAAATTGAGTCACCCCCATGCGTCAGAGAGCACGTTAAAGCCGTCAGTCTCTCTCCGGTCGTGTCGGATATCCATCCCATTCGACTATGAGAGTGAGGGAATAGAGAGTGCACCTGTGTTTGCGCACACACTTGTGCACTATAATTTCTCTAGCGCAGATGGTTAATCTCTGTGGAGATTGGCCGCCGTGGCCGGATTCGGGAGGACATTATTATTTATTATTACATATTTCTTTAAAGACAAGATTAGGCAAGCTGGTTTTGACTAATATTCTCCTTTCCCCTCCAAATAGGTGGAAAGCTTGTGTTAGGAGTGGGTACGACAATAGTGCAACAGGTGGGGATCGCTGTCACCTTTACTTGTTTGGCGGAGGCTATATTATAACTATGTTGAATCTGCTTAAAAAAAAACATAGTCAACATAGTAGAGAGGAGAATATAAGTCAAGTTCAGCTTCGCTAATATTCTTTAAAAAAATGCACTCAAGTAGACTTACAGCTCACTTCACTGTCGATTAAAGTTAAAAAACTAACCCGAGTACGGAAAATTGGATGTACTCGTAACATCCATCATATAGAGTTTGTTCGTATAAAGTGTACCTACCTAGCCCACGCCACTCGGACCATCATAACGAACCGATTGACTCCCGATTGGCTGCGTAGTTTATCGCTACGGTCGAACATTTGTAAATAGTCACATACATACATAGCGTAGAATGAGTATCCCGTAGAATCCCACCCGTTGCACTATTGTCGTACTCACTCCTAGCACAAGCTTTCCGCATATTTGGAGGGGACAGGAGAAAATAAGTCAAGTTCAGCTTGGCTAATATTCTTTAAAAAAAAAGGCACTCAAGTAGACTTAGAGCTTACTTCACTCTGTCGATTAAAGTTAAAAAACTAACCCGAGTACGGAAAATTGGATGTACTCGTAACATCCATCATATAGAGTTTGTTCGTATAAAGTGTACCTACCTAGCCCACGCCACTCGGACCATCATAACGAACCGATTGACTCCCGATTGGCTGCGTAGTTTATCGCTACGGTCGAACATTTGTAAATAGTCACATACATACATAGCGTAGAATGAGTATCCCGTAGAATCCCACCAAGCGTGTCACCGAAAGGAATAGGTGGTAAAGTACATGCAATATTAAAACGCTGCAGCACACCATTGTTTATATTCTAGATCAGTTTTAATAACTTAAAGAACTCTTTATTTCGGGTTAAAGACTTTAATTAACACTAAAATTATCATAATACTGTGATAAACCTACTCTTGTAAGTCTTGTTGCTCACAATCACCTCACAATGTATTGTGAGCAAACAACAAAACAAAAAAAAAAAATTGTGAGTCAACACGTTGCACGCAATAAGGGACGGATATAGATAGCTGTGTCTCATTTTATCTTATTTGACATCGCTATACTACATCTCTTTCTTGTGGGAGTGAGAAGGAGATATAATTAAGTCTATAGTACTTCTGTCTACGATACCTAGACTGCTAAAATCACAATCCTTCTTTTTGGCTTTGCCGTAGTCGGATAAAAATGTGAGTGAGGAACTATTTTCAAAATAGTTCCAGGTTCACAATAGCGTCGGTAGTCAGAAGAGGCTAGTTTCCGAGCCTCGCCTGGAGGGAAATGAAAAATTCCGGCACAGAACGGGGCAATGTTTTCATTGCAACGTGTATTAGCACTATTAGCGTCGCTCGCCATCGATTCTCTAGCTGTAGCGATGATCTTTTACAGAATAGGCCTGATAGTTAATAGTCTATGGTCAATAGCCTATCTTATTCTATGTCTACAGATAATAGAGAATTTGTGCAAAGTAAAAATCTGCGATTAATACCTACAATCCAATTAATAATATTAATTTATTATTTCGTAAGAAAATTAAGTATCACGATATTGGGCCAAGCACATAGGAGCACATTGAATCGCATAAACTGAATAATGAAAATAAAAATAGAAAACAAAAAATACCAAACAACCCGCAGATATTCATTCTCCAAAAATGATGTACAAATACGACGAAATAATACGAATGATTCGACTCAAAACAATCATACACTTGAAAATATTTCAGACTCAGCTGCCGTGCATTTTTTTTATTCTTCCATTTTAATTTCCTCGATATTTCCAACCCAGGAATTGCATTCTAAAGCTTCGATACCTGAAAAATGAATTTCATCAAAAACTGCATTCGATTTTGAACCTTAACAGCTGTACTGTACCTGATAAACGTGTTCTTTATTGCTTAATCCTGTGGCATATTTGCCTCCCTTTCTGTTCACTTATCTACGAAAGGGAGGGGCGATGTTGTAACCGACATGTCAATTACTTAGGGAGCCTGAATTGGCTTTTGTTTCTAGTTGGAGTGTACGGGAATATTTGCGGTCGGAAAAGTCAGATTTTGTTCAATTTGTCTTTTATTCTAGCTATTGGATAGTTAATAGAAGAACGTACTAATTTGGTCGTACAACGTTTCTAAGCTGTATTGAATTAATAAGGAAATAGTGTTCTCCTTTCCAAGAAGTTCTCTGTGAAAAAGTAAAGGATTACTTTTAGAACTACAATTTAGTTTAGTATAGAAGGTCCTTATTCTGATGTACCTACGTAAACTTTAATCTACTCGTATCATCTGAAAATATATTATTTTTTCTTAGCTTACAAATCGCAGAGAACGCTTAGGTCAGTGTCAGACTATCGTTTTCCGGTGCTTGTAAGCTCGTGTTTGGAAAATTTTGGGTCCATCCCGCGCGGCATCTTTGTGGTTACTCATGTAATTATTTCCGAAGAATTTAGACGTTGTTGCCTAGGGAATAAAATCCATATTCCGACTAACATACCTACGTGAAAGCGCGGTGACCGCGTGGACATCGCGCGGCGACCGCACGAAAACTTTCGCGTACCTACATTTAACTGCAGCCTAACGACTTGACTGCGTTTTAAGTTTTAAGACAGCAGCACTGGTAGCATGGGCAGGAGATAAAAGTTTTATCCCCCGATTTTATCCACTGACAGGGGATACAATTATCTTTTCCCTATTTTAAAGCATGGCGACAGAGGAGAAGGCGATGTATATTTCTATAAGTATATCCATGGAGCAATGAAGTCATTGCCACGGAGTGTTATTTCCACCGCTGTGCCCCATGCTCGACGGGTGGATAAAGCTAAGCGAGGGGATACACGTTTTATCCTTTTCCCGGGGATAAAATTTCTCCCGCCCATGCTACCAGGGCGGAGGACCTGATAGTACGTACATTGCTCGTTTAGAAACACTTTCGTATGCTCTGAAAAGTGACTTTAGCTGGAACGGAACAACGCGCGAATCTGTGGACGATCATGTTCGAATTTCGAAGTCTGTTTTTTGAAAAGATTCTAAACAAGCAGGAGCCGGCACGTCGGGCCCAGCCTCGACTAACCTCAGCCGCCAGCAGCGCCGGCCGCAACGAAATCAATTAGTTCCCATCCGCTTCCACAGAGGGCGTCCAATTAAAACATCGCATCGCTCCGAGAGCACTGTGTCTAGTGCCTTACGAGGACATATCCGTACTATTTAGTGATAGATAGGCCAAAGACATGACAAAAATGTTTTTGAAAAAAGTTTAGAAAGTGTATCTACGCGAAATCTATACAAATAAATAAAATTGAAGTGTCTGCTTGTAATATCAAAATAACAGCTTTTTTACTAAATGCATATGTGAGTAAATACGGTACTTGTAACAAAAAAACAATTTTTTAAATTTTTGTCTGTCTGTCTGTTTATTTGTTGACGCTCATATCGGGAACAGCTTGATTGATTTTGATGGAAATTTCATTGCTAGATAGCTGATGTTACCGGGGAGTAACATAGATTACTTTTTTAATTGTATATAAAATCTGTCAATTTGCTTTTGTATGTCACATAACAACGAATCGTTGGAAAACTCATTCATTAATATCAGCTCCATAGTTAAGGCGCTACGTTGGAGTAAACATAAATACGAACTCACATGCCCTGCCTTTTAGCTTAGTCGCGTAAAAAGCTGTTCACTTCAAACGCCCATATCTTGAAACTACTGAAGCGATTTTTATGAAATCTTTACTGTTCCCTAAGTTGAAGTAAATGTAAGCCAATAAAAAATGAATGATCACAATACGATTAATGGTTTCGGAGAAATGCGTGGACAAACATACCTAATAGATCTAACATAATGTGTGAATAATTTTCAGTTCCAATAATATTACATGCACACGTGCCGAATTAATGACCTCCTTTTTTTGAAGTCAGTTAAAATACACTACAGATGGCCGCTCTAAAGCGTAGTGAAGTATCCGCGGTAACAGCGCAGCATTGTTGCTACACGCCCATTGATGGCGGTAGGGCGCTAAACCTGAAGAGTTCAACAAATCTGCAATATAAAATACTTGAGAACTGTTAATTAGTGCGGCCCTTTTGTGCACTTCCCATACAGAGCGATGCAAACAATAAAAATATAGTATAGTTGTACACGGCATCCAAGCGGAGTTTTAGTGACTTCGAACGAAAACAAACTTTGCCTCTATTACTCACTGAGTTCTGTAATTGGGTATTCATTGATAATTACAATCGAAAATGTAACATGTAAGAGTAACATTTGCAAAAACAGAAAATAAGTCGGTCGAAAAATAAATAAGTTATAAGCTGTTTGAATACGACTGTATTCGTCTCTTTCTAAAACGATATATAGATATTTTGTATGGACAGTATATGGAGCTACTGAATTTGTGACGCCACATGTCAGTAGCGCTCTCTCTGTCTAACAGGATATTTTAAAGGTCTACATTTTCGAGACTAGTTAAGATATTAAAAAAACAAAAATGACATTATTTTAAGTAAACGATATTATTTAAGTACATATATAAAAAAAATTTAATGAAATACTCAATTAATCTACTTATAATTAACATTGGAGGAACTGCTATCATACCCGGGTTTATACCTACTCGATTGACGCCATTTTGGCGCTGTAAACATACGAGTGTCTTAGGAACTAATTATATTATTGCAAATGGCGCATCGACCTCTACTAACTAATCTATGATTTTATGATACTAGTTGATGCCCCCGATATCGTTTGCGTGGATTAAGACTCTCTTATTTTCCGGGACAAAAAGTGGCCTATTTGTTATTTTAGACCATGATCTATCTCTGTATCAAATTTCTGCCAAATCGGTTAAGTCGTTGCAGCGTAATTGAGTAACAAACATCCATCCATCCATCCAAACCATCCATCTTTTATAATATTAGTGTGATAGCGATAGAGAATGACTTCTCTATCGCTATCACACTAATCACTGACTGACGTCAGCTAGTCAAAAGCTTATACACAAAGGATTTTTGCATGAGTATATAGTCGAGGACCTGAAGAGTGACTATCTATCTATAATCTGAGCATTCCGGAAAAAACATAGAGTTCCCGCGGGACTTTAAACCTAACGCCACGGGGACAGTGTCGAGGGCAGAAGCTAGTAGAAAATAAACCTATAGGTTTATTTTTAGTCCAATAGAGTGATCGTGCGGTATGGATGCACATTAATTCGGAATAAGGTAAAGCGCCCAAACACAATACAGTTGCCGCTCGACCGCTGCAGTGGTTCGGTTTTTGGGCTGTAAATAAATGTGCCCCATGCATCTCCCATGTTATAAATGCTCACATTCAATCAGTGCGCGCTGCACTGCAGTGGGGGGAGGGGGGGGGGGCGTGGGGGCAGTGCGCCCAATGACTACTGACTCGAGGAACGGAGTAGACCGAGTGAAGTGAGGCCGTCTGTCTGTCTGTCTGTCGGTACCTTAGAACATCTGAATTGGTAAATATGATTCTTCAAGTTCACAAAATATGTAATATAACAGAAAAAGTCACGAAAACTTGATTTGAGAGGATGCTCGTAGAAGGGTGTCATTAAAAAACTTTTTAAACAGAGCTTTTTAAAATACTGAAAATTTGCTAGGCTATCAAAGCCTCTGTTTTTAGACCCATTTTGTCCCAGGGTCTTTCTCAAAAACTTCTTTATATTATAGTCTTTCATTAAAAAATACTTAGTTATTTATATCAATTAAACATGCATCAGGAATTAAGTTACTATACTTTTAATTACTTCCCCAATATTGTGACAATTCGAAAGAGTAACTGCTGAGTTTCTTACTGGTGTTCTAGGAAGAATTTACTTTCCGAACCAGTGGTAGAGTCTTAACTTGTTACGAGAGCCACAAGTTGGTTTACATGAAATTATAAATAATTTTGTGAATTACTTTTATGTTTAGAAAACAGATTTGTTCTATCTACCGTTTTCCTATAATCTGTGGGTGAAACGTAAATAATTCTAAATTCGTCCATCGCAAATAGCGGCTGGGTAATTTAGTTGACACAATTATCTGCGAGCTAATATTCAATCAAAATGGACGCAGCGTTGTTAACAATTAATACGCGTTAATAGATGACGTGTGGTGTACGCGTGGGGTAAGTGCACCATGCTACGATCACTGTAATAACTATTGCAATAGGTGATAATATCATAATCGGCGACGTAGATGTCCACAAGTGAATATTGTTCCGCGTTCTGTGGCTACGTCATTGTACATAATACATATTAAAACCAGGGCTGAAAAAATTGATTTTTTTTTTACAATAAGAGACTATTATCAACAAGAAGCCGTACCAATACCAAACAAACAGGTCCCTTATAGGGACTTCTATACGCTACAGTTTTATCCCGTCTCAATCTAGCTATTTGCGACTCATTTGATGTTATCTGTCCACCTAGACTAGCAGCACGCTTTCCGGTTCGAGGTCAGTCGAATTCAGCACTGTAGGAGTCTTACGCATCTATTCGTATAACGAACAAAACCTTTTTAATAAAAAACCACAGTACTTACAGACTTAAAATAAGGATGATGACGATGATGATAAATAGTGCATTTACCCTATGTATATTTATTAGCATTTGATGATTGAACTTGGAAAGGTATTTACTGCGTTTATTTACGCGACTGCGTGCACCGTGTTGGCGGCCATGCTGTCGCTCTATAATATGATGTTAGATATATTACGGCGATGGTAACGGGTACATCTACCCTATATATTATTTTCGTTAGTATAATGACACGAATTAATTAGTTACTTTATAAAATAACTAGATGATTAAGGTTCTTTGAATTCTTGGGAACTCTTTAATTTTCCGGGATAAATTGTAACCTATGTTTTAATCCTGGATATGAGCTATCTTTATTCGTCAACCATATCGTTACATTCGTTGTGGCGTGAAGGAGTAACAAACATATACACACACACGCACACATACAAACTTTCGCCTTTATAAGGTCTGTATGGTTTTTTTTTATTATGAGATAGAATTGCGCTTGACGACAATCAATAATGTAAAGCATTGATGAGGTCTAGGTCGGAGCGCGCTTGCCTAGAAAATGCCTATTCACTCTTGTCTTGAAGGTACTCGGATCATACGTGGCCGGAAACACACGGAAGCTGGAAGTGCGTTCCATACCTTAGCCGTTCGTTTCAGAAACGTTGAAGCGTTTCGTGCGAGTAGGTTGAATTTTAACCACGTTTGGTTTTTTTTAAAGAAAAAAAAAAGGGATATTTCAGCAGGTACGCCCACGTCAAGGTCGTAAGAGAAATGTTTGCGTTACTTACGACCTACTCGCCGCCACTTAAGCAAAAGTTGCTGCATATTGCATTTTTGCAAGCCTTAATTTTGCAAAGAGCCCCCGAGAGCTCTCGCGCTGCTGTTTTGCAATTTAAAATGCATGCTTAATATAAGTTTATATTAAATATCCACGCACATAAAAGCTTTTCTAAGTACGAGCACAGTTTAAACGTGATCGCACACCTACCACTGGTAGAGCCGCGAAGCTAATTTCGATATTTTAAATCTATCAGCTTTTAACCGCGAGATTATGATGATTTTGAAAATTGTAATTATTTATAGAAATTACCTTTTTTGATTAAAACTAGAAAATTTAAAGAAGTATGTAAGTACCTATTTGAAAAAAGATTTTTGTTGAGAATTTTTTTATCATTTTTCTAAGAATGAGCGCAAGTCTCCTCTCAGATAAGGTCCATAGTCCACCACGCTGGAATGCAAATAGGCATCCACTCTCCTTTGAAAACGTTATGGGGAACTTTCAGGCGTGTTGGTTTCCTCACGATGTATGTATTCCTTCATTGTTCGAGCATGCTCATTTAATTTTTTTTATTGTGAGATAGGCTTGCGCTTAGCGATAATTAATTTTTTTTCCGTTGACAAGATAGTCCTTGATTGCGATCTCATCTGATGGTAAATGACGATGCAGTCTAAGATGGTAGCGGGCTAACTTGGAACGGGGATTCCCATACCCCCTAATCTTTTTCTACACGCCATCGCCATAATGGAAAGCAGTGATGAGGTCTAGATTAGAGCGCGCTTGCCTGCAAAATGTCTATTCACTCCTGTCTTGAAGGTACTCAAATTATACGTGGTCGGAAACATAGACGCTGGTAGTGCGTTCCACGTTCAATTTCAATGTGCTTGAAAGGACAAGATTCCGAAAAATCAGAGGTCAGAGGAGAGAGAGGTCAGAGGAGAGAGAGGTCAGAGGAGAGAGAGTTCAGAGGAGAGAGAGGAGAGGCCCGGGATTGAACACGCGACCCCCCGAATCCTTACCGGCTGTGAATGCTCAGCACGACCTTAACTCACTCGGGTGTTATAATTCAGCCATAATTCACGGCACTCGGTAACGACCGCGGCTAAACGCTCGCTTGGTGCCATCTCAAACTACAGCGATTTATCGACGTCTGTTCAAACTGTACAACTACCGCTAAACGCAGCTTCACACTCGGCGCGGTTGACGCGGACGCCTGAAGTGCTTTCACAGCGAGACTCTCAATTATGCAGCAAACGCTTTAGCATAATTTTGATTCTCTCTTCTACGTCGAGCTTAAAATCCACAAGGACCCTAAGTTTTAATAGCCTAGCCGTAATCTTATTTGTTTTTAGTATAGATGTGGCACATAAGTTTTACGTAACTATTTTTCCTTCGTAAATGAAGTATAAATTGATTTTGCTTAACTCTAATGATTTGATTTTTTGCTCGTTTCGGAGCTAACTTATAATAGTGCAATGTATCTTACATTATTGCCAAAATAGGCTATTGATGCGGAAAAGCTATATAAATCAATCCTATAGTCTCAATTATCACTGACTGAACGTAGGCTGTTCTTGTTGCAACATTGCATTACATCCAATAGCAATAGAGTACCGAGTACCGGCTGACACCAGAGCCTATTGCGTTTGTCACACTGTAGCAATCATTTTTGAGACAATCCCACCACGGCGGGATTGCTTTATTTAAAAACTAGATGATGCCCACGACTACGTCCGCGTAGATTAAGGTTTTTTCAGTCTCGCGGGTACTCTTTAATTTTACGTCATAAAATGTATGTCTACGAGTATGTGTTAATCCTGGGAATGAGCTAGCTTCATTCAGTGAATTCATTGTGGCGTGAACGAACAAACCAACATCCATGCGTTATACATCCATCCTTACAAACTAACGCATTTGTAATATCAAGTAGGTTTTTGGATGCCCGCGACGTGTGCCCCTGTTCGTGTGAAAGTGTCGAAGGAGCACTCAGTGTAATAGCTGTATAGACAGACTTAGCGGAGCAGTCCCTCTAATTGATCTCGAGACGGTCTTAGGAATTTGCGGCTGAGCCGAACCTACGCGAACTTAGTAAGCAAAACATGTTCAAACTAGGTCCTTGAACAGTTCCAAATTAAACAAAGCCTCTGTCTACCACACGCCACTGTATGGTAATTATTATTGACGTTATACTAGCTCTTTGATGTGTTTGCACGAGCGTTTTGATTTAGGCTCCAGTCACACTGTGAACCGAGGCCTACCGTGACTACTGGATAGACATTTTCTAGGCAAGCGCGCTCCAACCTCATCATTGCTTTAATGCATGATTTGCGCCAAGCGCAAGCTCATCTTGTAATAAAAAAAATATCTAAGCAAACTCAGCTTAGTTTACTGATATTTAATAAGTCACGGACTAATACATACTTACTAATACTAGTGGTTCGCCCCGAACTGAGACCTCGCGATATCCCATAATTCCCAAAAGTTTTAATTATTTATATATTGTAACTAGCAGCCCGCTCCGGCTTCGCACGGGTATAAAATATATAGCCTATGTCATTCACTGATAAAATGATTAAAATCAATCAAAACAATTTGATTTATTCATTACTGCCCGTGGCCTGCACGCGTTTTTAGAGTAAAACAATTCTTCTTTCCCTAAACCATGAAGATTTCCTGCTATTTTTTATCTAAATTCATACACAATATTCTTACTTATTTACTTTTTACATTTTTACCTATTTATTCTATTTATACAACAATTAATATATTACAGATTGTCTTTATATACAACGTTCACAGCTTTCTTGTAAAATAAAATTGAAGTGTCTGTTTGTACTATCAAAAGAACAGCTTTTTACTAACTGCATACGAAAGTAAATACGATACTTATACCAAGAAAACAATTTTTAAAATTTTTGTCTGTGTCTGTCCGTCTGTTTGTCTGTCTGTCTATTTGTTACCGCTAATCTCGGGAACGGCTGGACCGATTTTGACGGGACTTTCACTGGTAGATAGCTGATATTATCGGGCAACGTATACTTTTTTAACCGACTTTCGAAAAAGGAGGAGAAGGAGTTGTGTTTTTCTACCTCTGCATATCAATGCCTCCGTGATTTCTTAACCGATTTGCGTGAATCTTTTTTTAATCGACATAAAAACTTTGCGAGATGATCCCATAAAAGTTCGGGTTCCAACTCCTCAATCCTGATGTTGCAGGGGTACTGCTCCCCTAAACTGTGGGGATTTAGAAACTGTTGATTATGAATAGTTATTGTAGGGACCAAATAAAGACTACATCGTTAAATTCCAGGACCCAACTCCTCAATCCTGACGCTGAAGGGGTTCTGCCAACCTAAACTGTGGTGATGTAGGAACGCGGACGAAGTCGTGGGCGTCCGCTAGTTAGACAATATATTCTATAGGCACACTCCCGCCGCCCCGGCCAGTCGGAACCGCCGCAAGCGCTAAGTCCCGTAATTTTTAAATCTGTAATATCTTCGAAAATATTCATTTAAATCATATGCTGTAAAGGGCCATATAGATCTATATTAAATCAACAATGTATTTAAGGTAATTAATTACATATGGATTAATGCTGTATTGGTTAAAATCGCTTCGAAAATTAGCCATTATTTGTCGTAAAAAGTACAAGTAAAAGACAAAAAAACGTTATTGTGGGATATCCATAAGAGGTAGACATATACCATCGCGGAGTTTTCTGTAGACTTTTTCAATGTGTACAATACTTAGTACATTATTTTGATAAATCTCGTAGGGTTCAGCCTGCGTTTGCAATGTAAGCGGAAAAAATGTAATTATTTACGACATCACTTTAGAAAACTCAAAAATAACAGTATTTCTCCACTATTTAAAGGATGTTATTATACATATAAACCTTCCTCTTAAATCACTCTATCTATTAAAAAAAACCGCATCAAAATCCGTTGCGTAGTTTTAAAGATTTAAGCGACCAAGGGGAAACAGGGACAGAAAAAGCGACTTTGTTTTATACTATGCAGTGATAATTAACTTTTAACATTAGACGCAATAATATTGTAATAATTAACTTTTAACATTAGACGCAATAAAAAAAATAATAGTTGACATAAAACTGTTTTACTGACACAGCGCCATCTATAGTGAAGCATTATAGTGAAGCATTATAGTGAAGCTATTAGCTTCACAATAATGCTAATAGATGGCGCATTAAAATTAAATAATTTCGTTTCTTTATAACATTTATCTAATTTTAGTATTTGTTGTTCAAGTACAGGATATAACTGAATTTTCAACCAAGTTTCACGTTCTAATATTCAGTAATTCTTGACATATGGCTCAAATTAAAATCTCCACTTTGAAACCCCCCCATTTGGTCAATTTTTAGGGAAAAATTAAAAAAAATATATTTTTGTACTCTGTTCAAAGTTGTCTTTAAAAAGATATATCGCAAGTCTATGTAGAGCAACAAACAAGATTTTACTTCAAATACGCTTCTATGAGAGCCCCCCTGAAATAAAGCTTTTTATATTTTTTTATACAATGTTCGGCTGAAGGCCATCAGTTTACATATTATATTTAAATTTGAAGTAATTACGTTCAGTAATTCAGAAGTTATAGGGCTCTGACAGACATTTAGACGAACACACTTCTCTGTCTAGTAGGCAAGCGCCCTAGTTGACTCAGAGAACTTCGCTTCGCTCGTTCAACTACAAATGCGAAAATATGTTTATTTGTTTGTTGGTTTGTCCTTGAATCACGCAGAAACGGAGCAACGACGAGATTTCTTGCATGGGTTTAATCGAGGACTTGGAGAGTGGCACAAGCTACCTTTTATGACGAAAAAAATGAAGGTTCCCACGGGATTTCTAAAAACCTTACTTCATAAAATCTAGCTTTTTACCCGACTAAGGACAAAACCAAAAGGAATGGTTTCGCAGCTATGTATGTATGCATGCAATTATTATTTACGAAACTTTCTCCGCGGCACCTAAACTGCTGGGCCGATTTTGAGTAATGAGATGTCAATCGCTTCGATAAAATAGTCCGAGTGATAGACTAATTTTACACGAATAGAATCAATTAAAAAAGATCAAATGTGACGAATGTTATATCAAATATTCCGTAATCGGGTTAAACTATTTTCTTGTTAATAAAAAAGAATAGGTATTAGCCATTTGGAGAATTACTAGTTTTCCCCGCGCCCCTCCAACTAAGCGTCAAGCTTGTGCTCGGGGCAAACACGACAACAGTGCAGCGGGTGGGGTTTGACCGTCAACTTTTACGTTTTATCTTTCATTTCGCGCCATAACGGTTGCGCTTTCAGGCTGAAGTTATGACGTGGAAGCTTCGTGAGCTGGGCTATAATACCTGAATGGAATATAATAACAATTTCCGACGTGGAATTATTACTTTCGTAGCTGAACTTAGAGCGAGGGTCAATTTCGTTAAACTAAATATTATCACAAGTTTCAAGTCCGGGCGCCTAATGGCCGAAGTTCGCATGATCGTTCCGAGTCCGACCATTCGAGCGATTTGATAGTCCATAGCTACGAGTAGCTACCTAACTAGCTATATTACTAGTATCTAGTAACTGCCTCGTCGGTTTAGTGGTTAGCGAGTTCTGCGGATTGGATTCCCGGGTCGGACCAAAAAATGTATTGGGATTTTCTGTCAAGAAATTCTCAGTTATACCCCAGAGTTAGGAAGTTGGCGGTGAGCCACCCCTGTGTTTTGAAGAGCACGTAAAGCTGTCTTTTCTTTGGAGTACGTAATTTCTGTGGGGAATGGCCGCCGTGGCCGGATGCGGTCGGGAGACATTATTATTATCTAGTAATTCCTTTAAGCGAATGATGACTGACGAAGTCCCGGATTTGATTCCCAGGTTGGGCCAAAAAGGATATTTCTGTCAAGAATGTCACAGCTCGGAGTTAAGAAGTCGACGGGTTTTACCCTCGTGCCTTAGAAATTCGTCGATATTGCACCTGTCATATGGGATTTCACGAGAGTGAGGGAATAGAGATTGTACCTGTGTTTTTGCCCACATTTATGCACTATAATATTTCCTGCGTTGACGATTAATCTCTGTAGAGATTATAAACGTGACGCCTGCGACTTCGTTCGCGTGGATTGAGATTTCTTGATTCCCGCGGGAACTCTCTTATTTTCCGGGATAAAAAGTAGCTTATACGTTATTCCAGATTATTATCTATCTCCGTGCTGAATTACCAAATCAATCAAAAAATAATAATTAGTAAGTACAATACAATGTTGGTGGAGATATCGAGAGCCATGCAACGTTGAAATTAATTGCAACTCTCAAGTATGCTCCTGCCTCTACCATTGTAATTTGTAAGGGTACTGAAAGTTAGATGCATAATATGGTTTTATTCCCTTTTTTTATAAAGTAAAAATATATTCCAATGATAAAATTATTATAAAACATAGGTACATGATGTATGAACTCGGTCGAAAATTCCTCAGGACCTGAACAGTCTTCGAATAGTGCGTGTTGCTAGTGATGACTTATGGATCCGAAACATGGTTTCTAACTATGGACCTTATAAGGAGGCTCAGAATCGCTCAGCGAGCGATGGAGGGAGGTATACTCGGAGTATTCCTGCGGGATTAAAAGAAGTGAGGAGATTTTAGGAGAACCAAAGTCATTGAAATAGCTCAGTGAGTCGCGAAACTGAACTAGAAATGGGCGGGGGCATTCGAAGAGTCTTTGAGAAGCGCAATGTTGGCAGCCCCCACCCCTCCTATCAGAGGGAGCTGCTAGATTCAGGTGGCGCAAGACCGAGGCCTGTGGAAGTCCATGCAAGAGACCTTTGTCCAGCAGTGGACGTCTATTGGTTGATCCAAAGGGAGAAGATACAACTTTAAAAAACATTATAGAACTCTTCGGTCTGCATAAATTCCCGAAAGGCCGCAACGCATCGGTGGTGCCTCTGGTGCTACAAGTGTTCATAGGCG
The DNA here is from genome assembly GCA_038048805.1 of Hipparchia sbordonii. Lineage (NCBI taxonomy): Eukaryota > Metazoa > Arthropoda > Insecta > Lepidoptera > Nymphalidae > Hipparchia > Hipparchia sbordonii. Next base: position 8,082,814 of record CM076117.1, on the reverse strand, counting down.
GCGGTAATCACTTCACATCAGGTGACCCGCCTGCTCGTTTGCTCGCTAAAAATATAAAAAAAAAATGCAGGTTTCCACACGATGTTTTCCTTCACTGTTAAAGCAAGTGATGTTTGATTGTTTTAAAAATCAATGTGTTAGAGGAGGCAAAAGCTTTAACCTATTAACTTAACTTTCACCTCTAACTTAGCGCTAGGACAACAGTGCACCGGGTTGAGTTTGAACCGACGACCTTTCGGTGTTCAGCTCGTGCCTTGGCCTTTTTGAAATAGAAATAGAAATTCTTTATTTGCATAATGTGTGTTACAAACAAAAGATGACAATTTTAATTAAAAGTTCAACACATTAGTTGGTATACAAAAAAGCTACATGCGGTTCTTAAACATTACGAAAGTAGTCATGCATTACCAACTCGGTAATTATCACAATTGCGCTATTCAGGCTTTCTTTTTCTTTTCTCAATGAGAGCTGGACGTGACTAATATTCTTCTCCTTTCCCCGTCAAATAAAAAGAAAGCTTGCGTTAAGAGGGGATACGACAAACGTGCAGCGGGTGGGCATCGAACCTTTCAGCTTTCAGCACCACACATCACGGGTTAGTGAGGCTGAGGCTACGATAATATGGAAAACTTGGAAATGGAGCGCACAATTCAAATTCGGAAAATCTGTAAGCATTTTCGTTTGTGTTAGCGGTCGGTCCGCTTCTTATTCCGAACTTTGCAATTCTGAGCACTTTTGCTTAGAATTGCGGAGTTCGGAATTTCCAAAATTAGAATCCGTTGGACCGACATCGGCGTAAGAGCGTCGTCAGACGGCGCGACGCGCCCGCTGCGGGGCCGCGCAGCCGCTGCGGCGTCCGACACAGAACGACCAGGAAGTGCTACATCCTAGCATAAATAGTCTTAAACGTGGATAAAGCATTACCAATGCATTTAGCTTTTGTTTGGAGTATAAAAACTTAAATTGTGGGCAAAAATTGGGAATTCATTTTCTTGGTAATTTATCTTATTACGATGTGAATGGCTAAAAATATTTTTTTCTAATAACTCAATTTTATTAGTTGCAATATTGTGAGCCAATGATTACAAAAAGAATATGAGCCCTGCTAAGTTTGGTTATTAGATTTTATTTTAAGTTTTGCAACAAATGAGTGACTTAAAAAAAATGTAAAATAACAGTTGATAAATAAATAATCAGAAAATGTATTATTTGACTATAAAATTTTAAATTGATTCTGATTATGTAAGACTTTACTACAATAACTTAGTTTGGTTTAAGTCCATATTGGCTCCTTTGAATATGCCGGCCCATCTCATTTTAATTCAAAAGAAGATCAGTAGGATTAGCATGTGCTCCACGAGAAAATTTTATTTACTCATTTAGACATTTACTTACGAATCTAAAAGGATATCTTGAGAATGTGGCATAGACACAATATTTTCGTGACCCGTGTGATAACTCGGAAGGCCATTCGAAAGATAGGAGATAGGACATGAATTAAACTGACTAGAGATCGCTATAAGTAAATGTTTTAATGGTTAGTTGAACGAGCGAAGCGAGTTCTCTGAGTCAACTAGGGCGCTTGCCTACTAGACAGAGAAGTGTGTCCGTCTAAATGTCTGTCAGAGCCCTATAACTTCTGAATTACTGAATATTAGAACGTGAAACTTGGTTGAAAATTCAGTTATATCCTGTACTTGAACAACAAATACTAAAATTAGATAAATGTTATAAAGAAACGAAATTATTTAATTTTAATGCGCCATCTATTAGCATTATTGTGAAGCTAGCTTCACTATAATGTTAATAGATGGCGCTGTGTCAGTTTTATGTCAACTATTTTTTTTTTATTGCGTCTAATGTTAAAAGTTAATTATTACAATATATAATTAAAACTTTTGGGAATTATGGGATATCGCGAGGTCTCAGTTCGGGGCGAACCACTAGTTTAATTTTCTGTAGTCAGGATTCATGACGCCACGTTAGTTTGGCGTCGCACCGCCGCGCCGCGCGTCGCCGCGTGTGGCAGCGCCCTAACAAGACATCTTATCAATGCAAATATTGGAAGGACAAGGGCCCGCGCTCAAAGCAACTTGAACTTTGTTTGAGTCCGTCCTTTTGTGTTTTGATTATTGGCGATGCTTTGTTGGGAGACTGTATTATTGTGTTTTGATAGCTTCAATACCATACTGTAGGTACAACCTACTTCAAATATTCACGATACTCTCGTATTTTAGTTTTAATCTGTCCTAAATAGTCATTACTACCACATCACTCTATAACGTGCATGTCTTTAAATCAAGAGTGAATAGGCATTTTCTAAGCAAGCGCATACCATCTCAGGCTGCATTTTCATTTACCATCAGGTGAGATCGCAGTCAAGCGCTAGTCTATATACAAAAAAAAATGTACCTGCTTGTGAAATTCATACACAACAAGGGTACGGCCTATACCTACGTAACAAGTGTAAATTAAAAATTTACAATTAAAAAATCCCTAACATGTGAATTTATGGCCGGATTATGTATGATGTACCGAATAATCTGTTACCCAGTTTGCTGCTCCATCATTAGATCCTATCCTTGACCCTCGATCCTATCCTCATCCTAGATCCTCGATTTTCATTTATCTAACACCTTGTAACTGAATGGCGTCAACGACGCTTTATTTAATATGAAAATTAAAGTATCTAATATTGTTTCAATGATTGTTTGTGAATGTACATCACGTAGTTGATCTACTGTACCGATTTTGATGAGATTTAATCAAAAATTTTTAGGTATAATTTTCATGTATAATTTCTTAGTATGAAGTACAACAGGTACAGTAGTAGGTCGTTACAACCTACTCCATGAACCCAAAAACACTATATCTGCTGTAAGTTGCTGAGTTGGAATCCCGCGGACTACTTGATGCTGCAGCATTAGTTCAAGGTTAGATAAGATCCGTCTCGATCACGTTAGCTTTCAAACAAAAAGCCGCATCAAAATCGGTCCATTTGTTGGAAAACTACGAGGGAACAGACAAAGATTACACAAAGATACACATATGCACATAGATACCTATCATACCCCTCATTTTTGTCGGGCGTTAATAAAAATTCTTTTCAAAAAACCGACTTCAAACGCCACTAACACTAACTAACAAAGTATAAAAATAATTTTATTTTGTACACGTTTGTTGAAGTCGGGCGGCTTAAATAGAAACGATGAAACCTCCTTTTTGGAAGTTGGTTAAAAATAAATGATAATTCCGGCAGAAATGTTCTAATTGCCTCTGCTAGGAATCTAACTCATTACTACAAACGGCTTAATATAATAAAGAGCTTAAAGGTAAAACTTTAAATAATATACTAATCCGAAGTAAAGTTCAAAGGCATCTCTTTCTTTTTTAATTCAGCAGAATTCAATATCGCTGTATGCACGTAGTATGGCTGCTACGTGAGCCGCATGTCTGCCGCGCGCTTGCTTACTATCACACTTGCACTAATATTCTATAACCTCTCGAAGTACCTCTTATAAAAATATTACTAATATCTTGCATGTATTCTTAGTACTATGTAACTAATATTTTTTTATTATGTATTATGTAAATATTATACGAAATGCAAACGATTGACAAACAATTCAAAAGAGAAATTCAAAATTCAAAATTATTTATTTCATGCAGGCCAACTTGTAGCTTTTATGACACGTCATGACTCTACCACCGGTTCGGAATACAGATTCTGCTGAGAAGAACCGGCAAGAAACTCAGCAGTTGCTCTTTTCATAACAAAATATTACAATATTAATGTATAGCTACAAAATGTTACATTGTAATAACTTATCACACTATCTTGTGGGTAGCTGGATGCCAAGCGGATTGATTCCAAAAAAGGAAAGTCCGTGTAATACTAGTAAAATTAAATAAACGGCTTTTACATCAACAACAACAACAACCCTGCGACATATATATAACTAGCTGATACCCGCGACTTTGTACGCGTGGATTGAGGTTTTTTTGGAGTCCCACGGGAACTATAATTTTTTTCGGGATAAAAAGTAGGCTATGTTTTAATTCAAGGTATAGTCTATCTCCATTTTAAATTTCAGCCAAATCGGTCTTTTACTTAAAGTACTTTTTGAGCCAATTCGTTACAAACATACTTACAAACAAATCTTTCCTCTTTTTAATATTAGTATAGATTATGATAATCACTAGGTATGTTGTAGAATAGATATAGTGATAGCTAGCGTTAGAAACAAACGTATTGCATGTTGTGATTAAAGCGATGTAATGTTTCTGCAGCTATACCTACACTGTACAGCGCAGGCTCTTTCAGGTTGTTATAAAAGGAAAATGGACCGTGAAAATAATGACTCCTCTACGAACATGAAACTGAAACTAAATACTACCTACTCACAAAATAAAATGATGTATTTCTGGTATATTTCTGTAAGAGATTGGTTGGGATTACTTTTTCCTATTCAGTGTGTCGCAAGTTCGATCCCAGGCATGCCTCTGACTCTCCTCTGACTTAACGATTTATATACGATGTAGATTCAAGCAATTAAATAATAATTACAATGTCTTTCCGAGCGAATCTGGCCAATCTCCACAGTGATTAGCCATCTGCGCGGGAGATATTATCGTGCACAAGTGTGTGCGCACACAGAGGTGCACTCTCTATTCCCGTACTCTCATACAAGATAAACTTTAATCTTTAGTTTTTAAGCAACTCGTATTTTGTATGTCAGTTATTACCTGACTGAATATGCGGCACCTTCAAGTTTTAAGATCCTATGTATACCCATATTCTTGCAAATAAAATATTTCATTTAATTTCTCACATTAGATGAAGTCGGGGGCATTATTTATTTTTATTCCGGAAAATAACCGAGTTCTCGCGGGAATTTAAAAACTTCAATTCAAGAAGTTGCGGGCATCAGTTAGTATTATAACTATACCTAAATGTAAATTAACTAGATATTGTAGTAATTGTAGTATTGGTAACATTATAAAATGGCAGAGAGAATTTCGATCGACATAAAACTTTCTACACTGTTCATCGATGAACGACGCAAAATGAAAGCAAAATGAACTGTCTATTTATGGCTTACTTAGTTAACTTCACTTTAGGACTTTAACGTCTACAAAATTAAAATTATCTAAATTTTTTATGTTTTAAGTATAATTTTCAATTAAACTTAGCTCTATTCTTTCTACTCTCCTATTTTTTTTGAAAAAGTTCCAAAATTCCGTTTTTCGTAGTTTGTATTCTCTAAATTAAAGCATAACTTCGTTTGTGTGGGCATTCGACGGTAAGGTAGACTCTTAAATTGTTTAATAGGTATACCTTTCACTTCAGCCTGCGCTCGCGCACGCGGCCCGCCTACATCTGAACGCACCAATCACGAGCGAGATCCAAGGAGGCTGTACAATTTTGGCTGTATTGTGACGTAACAAGAAGACAAGTTAAATTTTTTCTTTTATGTCCAAACTATTATAGTTCGTTTATCTCATACCATACCTACACAACTAATAGCTCTGCATCCTAAGCTAGAGGTATAATTAAATTGATATACAAGATCAGAATAATTATTATAATACGTACACAATTCAGGATATTGATTACATAGGATTAAATTAATTATGTTCAGCATAAATTTGCCAAAACCCGCGAGTTGGTTCCCGGAGATACTCTTTTCTGGATTGAAACGGGATGAAACGTATCCGATGATATGGGGATGAAAAAATAGAAGAGAGATTACTTGCTTAATATTGCAAAATGTTGTTTTTTGAATTCAAATTCAAAATTAATTTATTTCATGTAGGCTAACTTGTAGCTCTTATGACACGTCATAAATCTACCACCGGTTCGGAATGCAGATTCTGCTGAGAAGAGCCGGTAAGAAACTCAGCAGTTGCTCTTTTAAAAAAAATTTTTTTTTACAAAGCTATGCTATGTAAACAGTGCTTCCACAATAAAGCTTCAAAAATGCAAAAATGCATACGTAGGTACACCAATCCAACGCATGTCAAGACGGGCAGTCAAAGCAGACCCATTCCCGTTGGCGGCACCCGTTCACGAGCAAAATTAAATCGAAGTTCGTGAACAAAAATAGGCCGTGTAATTTATTATTGTAATGCCCGAAAATCGAAGATTTCTTGCGGGATTATTATGAAAACCTGAATCAACGCGTACAAAACCCATTTATTATTGTAATGCTGGTAAAGAACTTTTTGTATCGTTTGTAATCATAACAGGATACTTGTCGCATGCTAAAACTCCCGTTCGTGACATCACAGGCGGCGGAGGGATGAAGGGATGATAGTTATTTTTGAACAAGGGAAGAGGGGACTAAGGGCATGGACAAACACAACGCGGGAGACATATTTTTGCGATGATACTAACATGTATTTTGACGACTTCCCTGGCGCAGTGGTTAGCGCTGTGGTCTTATAACTGGGAGGTCTCGGGTTCGATTCCCGGCGGGGTCAGTTTGAGAATTTATAATTTCTGAATTGTCTCTGGTCTGGTGGAAGGCTTTGGCCATGGCTAGTTACCACCCTATTATTTAGCGGTCCGGCACTATGGCGTGTAGAAACCGATTAGGGGTATGGGTTGAAGGTACACTGCTATACCCCTTCCAAGTTAGTCCGCTACCATCTTGGACTGCATCGTCAGTTACCATCAGGTGAGATTGCAGTCAAGAGCTATTTTATCAAGGAATAAAAAAATAAATGTAAAAGCGCGCCTTCAAACTAGAGGCGTAATGAAGTGCGGCAGTGGCGCTATTGTGGTACGCTGCCCGCGCCAGTCGCCACGAGGTACACACAATATCTAGAAGCGCAGTCACAGAGCATAATGGAAAATGTGACTAATCTGTTCCACATACTCTCTTAAATAAACTAAATTGTTTACGGTGCCTATACTACCGACGCTTAAAACATTTTTTTTTTGAAGATATCTAATAATGTAAAACTTAAAGCAATTAGTTTAAGCTTGACATTGTTTGACACGTCAAAACGATATTGAAATAATACTGTTTTAAGCGTTGATAGAAGCCATGTTTTTTTTAATATTTAGTGCTATCTGTTTCCGCATGGAGCAATATGATCCAAAGGAATAGCACGACAATTAGTTAAATTGTCAATTTAGTTTAGTATAGAGATTGCGATATGTCAAAGCGACGATGTAACCACATACATTGTGCTGAGTGGAATATACGGAATAGTTAATCATAATGAAGTATATATAACGAATTGCACTGCGTCTTGATATTGTGACGTTGCATAACTGAGCATCATACTAGTTAGTATAGACCGTATCGAGCCTAAATCGTTTGGGACTAATCGGTTGGTTGAACAACAGAAGTTGTATCATATATCACACCCAATTAGGTCGTAGTGTAACGCACTGTGACGTTTTTAATGCAGTTTCATATATGACAAATCGTACACGAGTTAAGTGTGACGGTCTGCCGTCTCGCTTTACGTGTGTCCAAGCCCTAAGTCCTTGAGATGTTCTCAACAAAAAAATAATAAAATATTGGTACAATTTCGCCGAGGCGCGGCTTCCTTTATTTCTCGATTGCTCCGATGACATGTCGGCTTCTCCTTTGATGTCATTATTAAAGTAGGTAAGTTTTGTCATTTAGCTCGTCGTTATCCCAGCCCAACCGTCCACTACTGGACAAGGTGATCGCCACGAGCACGATCTTGTGCCGCTTGTATTCAGTGACTTTCAGTGACTTGCTTGAGATTATTGAGTGACTAGCTGATGCCCGCGACTTCGTTCGCGTGGATTAAGGTTTTTTGTTCCCGCGGGAACTCTCTTATTTCCCGGGATAAAAAGTAGCCTATGTCACTCTCCGGCCCGTAAATTACCCCTATGCAAAAAATCACAGCAAGCCGTTGCTCTGTTGCTGCGTGATTGAAGGACAAACCAACAAACCAACAAACCAACAAACCAACAAACACACTTTCGCATTTATAATATTAGTAGGGATATTATTAATGTGGAAATGTGTTTGTTTGTCCCTCAATCTCGCAGCAACGCAGTAACAGTTTTTGCGGATGTTTTTGTTACTTTCCATGTCCTTATCTATAACCTTGCAAAAATCAAGTTAAAAAAAATATATATTAGCCAAGCTAAAGTTGACTATAATCCTCATATCCCCAAATAAGCGAAAAGCTTGTGCTAGGAGCGGGTACGACAATAGTGCAACGGGTGGGATTCGAACCAGCGACCTTTCAGTTTTAAGTCCGCACCTTTAACCGTTGGGCTACAGAGGCTTCAAATGATGCAGGCAACACCGACCTTTAAGTGAAGGTGATTAAAATAATATACATATTAATGGAACTGGGATCGCTGGCGATACTCACAAACTGCCGAAACCTCGGTCACCCGCAGCGAACTATTCTTGAATCCAAGTTACAAATTGTACTAATAACAACTTGGAGGACAGCGGAATGTAGGTACGTAAGGCGCAGTTCACATTCATACAAATTCATTCATTCATTTAGGGGTATGGGTTGAAGTTAGCCCGCTACCATCTTAGACTGCATCGTCACTTAACATCAGGTGAGATCGTAGTAAAGGACTATCTTGTCATCGAATAAAAAAAACCATAATACTAATAATGTCCTCCCGACCGAATCTCGACAGAGATTAGCCATCTGCGCGGGGGATATTACAGTGCAAATGTGCACAGAACATGGAGGCACTCTTTATCCCTTTGCTCTCATAGTCCGGTGGGACGGAATTCGACATGATGGATGCCTTTGCGGGCTCTACGAGGCACGGGGTGGCACACTGCCAATTTACTAACTCCGGGTTAGAAGAGAATCCCAATACATTTATTGACCCAACCCAGGAATCGAAACTGGGAGCTCGTTACGTGCAATCAAAAATGTTAACCACTAAACCAATGAGATAGATCCTTAGGAGTATTCCTTACTAATTATTATAAATGTGAAAGTGTGTTTGTTAGATGGTTTGTCCTTTAATAAGGCAACGGAGCAACGCAACGATTTTCCGCATGTGTACAAGGATGGCCCAGTTCAAGAAGTCCCTTAGTCCATAATGGACCAGTTCAATAAATCCATACGTCCATTTTTTTGTTTTGGAAAAAATCGACTTCAGTTTAAAAAGTGTTAAAGTCCATTTTTCTGTTTAGGGAAAGTAAGCTTAAGGACCTCTTGAACTGGGCCGTTGGACTTAGGGACTTCTTGAACTGGCCCATCTTGGACTTGAAGAGTGACATAGGTAACTTTTTGTCCCGGAAGAACAGAAAGTTCCTGCGGGATTTATAAAATCTAATTCAATGCGGGTAAAAGCTAGTATACTAAAGATTTTAGACTTGATTCGTGGTTTAATGATATAATTGTTATATTGTTTAATCATACGAGTACGTACCACGATAATTATTTTAGTTGGGATTGTCGATATTACGGTCCAGTTGCAACACCGCAACACCGCAGTCCCAACAAAACAAAGAATTAATATCGTGGTACATACTCGTATTATTTTATAACAATTATGTTAAAAGCATAAAAATTATCTTACAACCATATGACTGGATACGCTGGTGTTCCAAAATTTCGATTTCACTCGCAATATGAGCCGGTGGTCCGGTAATAAAAGCGTCGTCACATCACAAAGGGCCAGGCCGCTAATCCCGCGCCACCGGGGCGTGTGAACGCGCTCTAAGCCGTCATACAATATTCATGGCGCCCGGGCGGCGAATTAAACTATCCGTCCGCGCTAACTACATAAACGGGAATTAACATTTTGAATAGCTTTCGATGTTTCTCTTTTCGCAACCCGTGTTACCCCGTTGTCTGCGACGAGCTGATATCTGCCACGGCTCTTGGACTATGGCGTGGTAAAGTTTTATGTAGGGTGAGTTAGTGGGTTACGTCCATGAACCACGGTAAACGTAACTGATAATGATGCTCCTTTTTATAAGCTTTTATATGAGTATTAATTTATTTTGGTTCCGTGAACGCTTCATTCTAAAATATTAAATCAAAGCTTAAAAAAACGACTAAAATGTATGAAAAAGCCGAAACACTCTCTTTTTGGGTAACATTTTCTGTAACTTACTATTATTATTTTATCACCTAAACTTTATATTAAAATAAAGTTTATATCTTCAAGTATATAAATATATTTACAATTTGTCGGAATCTGGAACTTTTTTTTTCGAGTGTATGAGGGGCGGATTTTGGGCCTTATTAACCCACCTCCTTTAGTTTCACCTAGCAGATCGAGTGGCCGCCAACTAGATAAGGGGTCAGTCGCCAACTAGCAAAAGTGGACGCCAACTAGCATTTCATGTAGTTTTTAAGATTTATTCAATTTAAAATGTTCTCACAACTGTAATTCTCATTTTTTACTTTTAAATATAACTTGACAATATCTAGGACCTCGTCAAATAACTTTAATACATGTGCTATGGATGCGTAGTACTTAAATATTGATGTAAAGTTGAATATGCCACTAATCGGTCGCCAACTAACGAAATCACCCTATTTACCTACGTGCGAGTTTCACCAACCGATTCGCCAAATTACGTTTAACCGAGGAGTTTTGATGAGCTGATAATAATTAGTGTATTTAAGCGCTTCGCTTCCTCGTTCCTGATACGCATCGCTAAAATTTGGAATGCCCTTCCGGCTTCCGTTTTTCCCGTTAACTACAATTTAGGTAGGTACGTTCAAATCAAGAGTGAATAGGCATCTTCTAGGCAAGCGCGTTCCATCTTAGGCTGCATCTTCACTTACCATCAGGTGTGATCGCAGCCAAGCGCTAGTATATACCTACCTATATTAAAAAAAATAGACCATAGAGATTCGTTCCCGTGGATTAAGGTTTTTTAAATTCCCGCGGAACTCTTTAAATTTTCCGGGACAAAATGTGATCTAAGTGTCAATCCTGGATATGAGCTATCTTCATTCGATATTTCAGCCGCATAAGTAGGGACATTCGTTGTGGCGTGAACACTGTCACTTAACATCAGGTGAGATCGCCGTCAAAGATAATCTTGCTATTAAATAACCGGTCAAGTGCGAGTCATACTCGCGCACTGAGGGTTCCGAAACTCTTGACCATTGTATTAATTAGGATTAATAATTAGGTACCTACTAGATGACAACTTAAGTGCGCAGTGTTATTGCAGTTCCTATAGACGCCTTCCGGTCTCATCAGACCCTGCATATCTAGGACTAGAGTACTGTCAAGATGAATCAAACAAGCCCAAACTCAATGGGGTTGTGTAGTTTTCTCACAGTTCCCACTATCCATCTTTCATCCCATTATTTGTTTCTTTGAGTTACTTCCATAAGACAATGTATAACCTGTAAAACTAAGTCTAAGCTGTCTTTAAAGCATTCGAGATAGTCAATCAAAAGGTTCTCTATGTTTGATAGAATTTTCTTTGTGACCCTTTTCATGTCTAAACAAGCAAGTAATAGTATTGTATGTTCTAATAAATGTGGGAATAGCTCAAAGTAAAAACACTAAATATATATTAACTTCTTTTATTTAAACTACTTTTAGCACTCCTTAGCATGTCTTAACTCTATATGCCATCTTGCCAATCTTTTTTATCTCCATATCTTCCCACTCTCTCTATCGCATACATCCATCCCTGTCATACACTTACATTCCATTTCCCACATTCTGTCATCCTGCACAGACATACCTTCTCCGTTTATACATCTTTACCATATTCATACTTCCTCGCATACCTTCTCAACACTAATACACCTAACCTAAGTTAAACAATACAGTTTTCATACATACTTAATACATCTTAAGTTAACCAATACAGAATGACATCTTATAACGAATCTAAACACTAGTAAGTATACATGGTCACAAATTATTATAATATTTCTTTTACAAAATAAAATAAAATTTGACTGATCTTGAATTTAAATAATGATAAAGTAATTGTATTTGAAAAAATGTTATTAAGTAATGAACAATGTTGATCATCAAACTTCTTTTTATTTAAATAAAATTACTTGAGTTATGATTCAATAATAACCGGTAAAACACCAGTTTTTCTCTGGTGTTTCACCGGTATAGTATAGAATGAGACCTTTATTATATAAATCTTTGATTAACATACTATATGCGAGTAAATAAAACTAGTTGTTTTACTAGCTACCTACCCATGAAAGGTTTTTTCTTTGATTGTATACTCTCGTTTTTTTGGTTGATTTCATTCGGCAATTTCGTTACTACCTACCTCTTAAAATATAAAGCCCCTAAATAATCCCATTTCACTTGTTTACTCCCTTAATTTGGGGAGAAACCCCCATAAGTTGCGATCCCTGGCAGCACTACAAAAATCCGATACAAACATTAACATACTATACACATAGCCGTCTCATAGAGATGTCTCATCTACGTTGCTTATTTTTTAGCAATTTCATTTGGTCTAGAACAAGCTCTGCAGCAAAATTACCATTTTCAAGATTAACTGCTTCATTCAAGTACTCAATAGACCTATCTTGTCAAATGACTTTGTTGGTTCACAACTATTGTTATAATAACAAGATAGTATATTTTCAAGCTGTGACCATCTGCTAAGCTTAAGTTCACTAGGTAATATCCAGCTCAAATCTTCATGATGCATTAAATGTCCTTTTACATATACCTGAATGCTTAGATTTTCATCCACCAACACACTATTAACACACTATTACATTGCTGTCACCATTATCACTTTCAATATCAAGATTTAACAAATAGAAATATAGCCTCTTATTAGGTATCATTTGATACAACCATTTAGTCTCTTAAATTTTCTTGGAATTTATACACTAAGTCTGCGAATGATGTTATTATGTCACTCTAAAAATTTATCAATTGCTGTTCTGTCCATCACGTCCAATGATTATTTCTTCTTGAAAAATGGTTGCTACGCTTGAGAGATATGAGCATCTTTCGGGAAAGAAAATGTACTTTTAGCTCCTTCAATGCTGATAACACTGTCGTAATTTGATTTGCATTCGGGCACACAGAATTTTCTTGGCATCTAAAACAGTTAAAATAACTTTTATTATCATAAACAAAATGAAATATAAGTACCTATTTGTTTTGTAGGTTATGTTTTCAAACCTAGATAGATACTTATTACTTACTTATTTAAATTATGAGTCTGGCACTTAATTGTAAGTTACTATGTACCTTGTTACTAAACATCTTTAAACGAAAATATCTTCATTTGTTACACCAAAATATATTGACAGTAGGATTAGCCAGTGCCCAGTTAGTAATAAACATAGCTTTTTACCTTTGCAATTTTGTTTGCACTTTGCAGTCGATATACATTATACATATAGGTAGGTACGAAACATGGATTTATCTCGTCGTAACTGATGTATTTTTAGGTTTCTATGCACCTTGACTGAAACCGTACATTTTTATTGTAACTTTTATTAAATAATTATGATTTATATACAAAACAAAATAACACGGACGCACTCGGCACTACCTTGCGAGGTTGCCAGACTTCTACAGTCTTGAGTCTATATATACATCCTTCTCTATGCTTCTACTTCATGGCTCTCTAGATAGAGACAGCTCTACACGTCAATGGATAGGTACCAAATAGAAACACAATGCGTTGTCCTGCTCCTACATACATATTTTGACATAATGTCTTCTCACTTTAGTCGTTTTAGCTTTATGAGCTAGCCACATTAGAGGGTTAACGTTGCCGCTATTAATACGGCAGCTTCCCCCAATATTTAATGCGAAAAATTGAGCGGAAACACTTGAACGGTCAACGTCAATGCCCGATAATGACGATAAAATGTCTTGATTCAAGATGGACGCTGACGCTGCTGCATTCACATTGCGTTATCGCCAATGAATTAATACAGGATTAATAAATACATCATTAAAAAATTAATACAGAATTATTGCGTTATCGCCAATTAAATTTGCGTTGACGTTGACGAAGTGTGAGCACTCAGTTTGTCGCGTTTAATATTGTCGGAAATAACCACGATAATAGTTGAGATGATCGACATTGACGTTTACCATAGTGTGGCCGCACCATTATAATCTGTCTACGTGACGCGTCACTAAAGAAGCGTAGCAATAGTTGTAATTCACAGTAAGATATCGGGTTTTTTTTGTTTTTTTTGGCTGTTTTAGGTACTATTATAAGGTTTAGAGGTATCAAAATATCCGTAATTTGTAAGATTTTAAGGCTGGTGTTTGTAAAATATAACGGGACTTACTATGAAACTAAGAATTCGGTATGGAAAAAAACGATTTTTGAAGATGTGCCTTAATTTGTTTTAATAATGAGAAAACCGTGGTTTTCAAGCTGTAACTTTTTACTGAGTTAAGCTATAAGCTTGATATTCTTAAAACACTACGAGACCATTGAACTTTATATTCAGTATAAATTTCGACTTCGGATCATAAGCCGTTTTCGAGAAAAACGGTGGTGACACACTGACAGACAGACGGACAACGAAGTGATCCTATAAGGGTTCCGAAGTTTTTTTCGGAACCCTAAAAAACCTATTTTTAGTACAATGGGTGTTAAAACACACACACAAAGGTTTTCGTAAGTCCGTCTAAATTATCTTAGATGAAAAAAAACAACTGTTTTTTACAAACTTTACGCATGACCGCACGCGCCAACCATCTGCCAAACCACATGAAAAAAAATTCTACACATGAAATATTATTCTTAACAGTATACCAGTAATATTATGTGGGGTGTATTTACACTGTGACATGAACCTAACGACCTCCAGCACCTGTCGTGACGTAATGTGTCAGGTGCAGATAGAGATGGCGATATATAAAATAGCAGCTATCTCGTTCCCTTGTTAACAGATTTCTCTAGGGCTTTGTAAAAATATAATTTTGTGAATAATAAATCAAAGAATTTATATAAAAGTTAGAAATGAAGAGATCCCTAGGAGAATCTTACCGACATAGCTCAGTGAGTCGCGAAGCTGAAATGGATGGGTCGCCCATAGTTTAAGCCTCAATAGCCCAACGGTTAAAGGTGCGGACTTAAAACTGAAAGGTTGCAGGTTCGAATCCCAACCGTTGCACTTTTGTCGCATCCACTCCTAGCACAAGCTTTCCGCTTATTTGGAGGGGATAAGAGAATATGAGTCAACTTTAGTTTGGCTTAAAAATAAAGTTTAGGGTAGCGCAGTAGTCAGACCCTACACTAGGTGGACAAATGACACTTAACTAGTTGCAGAAATTCGCTGGATACAAATGCCACAAGAACGGGAAATCTGGAGAGAGTTACTACTAGAAAATGTCCAGTAGTGGACGTCTGTTAGTGACGTTGACAAATGGATATAACGCGAATATACAGGCAAAAGTCACTGCAACGATATTCGCTTGATAGAACAATGCAGCGATCTAGCCTCGTACTTGTGGGTCATCTAGCATCATCAATCATCATCAACAGCTCACAACTGAGCGCAGGTTTCGTGATTGTGTTGATGATGGCCAGGGCAAGGTTCGTATGAAAGAAAATTATTGGATAATCCATCGGAAAAGTCGGTTTGGATGGAATCTTTGTATGAAAATCTCAATATCTTTCCTTATTAGTAAACTAGCTGACGCCTGCGACTTCGTCCGTCCGTCGATTTAGTTTTTAAAATCCCGCTGGAATTCTTTGATTTTTCGGGATAAAAAGTATCCCGGAAAATCACTATGTCAGTCTCCAGGTCCTCAAGTACACTTATGCAAAAAATCACGTCGATCCGTAGCTCTGTTGCAGCGTTATTGAAGGACAAACCAACAAACAAACACACTTTCGCGTTCATAATATTAGTAAGGATTGCACACGTGCGAAGCAGAGGTGTCTCACTAGGATTTTTCCTTATTAATGTAATGAACACATTGGTTTGTCCTTCAATCACGCCGCAGGAGAGCTACGGATCGACGTTGATCGATCGCTGCTAGTTGAGAACCTGGAGACTGTGATAGGCTACTTTTTATTTCGGAATTTTAAAGAGTTCCCACGAAATTTTTAATATCAAAATCCACGCGGACGAAGTCGCGGGCTTGCGTATACTATACCTATCTACTAGACATGATAAACAAAAAGTAATCTATTATTTTCTTCATAACAAAGGACCCTGGATGTTATAATGAAAAGTTAAAAACGTTTTTCTCACCTTCTATAAGAAACCGAATAACTAATTTGAAAATAATAGAATGCTTTTAACTCGTACAATACGCGTGTGGCAACAAAGGGGAGAATAATGAGAATGTTTTCCTTTAAACTAAAAAAATGGTAGAGGGTAAATCGGGGCTGACCTATTTGTGCTTCTTTGTCATCCGTCGTCGTCCACTGTTGGACAAAAGCTCCTTTTAGGGACTTCTATACGCGTTGATCTTGCTGGTTACCAGCGGTTTACTGTGACTCAAGTGAGTCAAGACTCAATTGATGTCGTTGATCTACCTAGTGGGGGGTCTGCCAACACTACGCTTCCCGATGCGGGGTCGCCACTCCGGCACTTCGGGGCTCCAACGACCATCAGCTCTTCGAACTATTTCGCCAACTCATTTGACTTGAGCAGGCCGAATTTAATTTCGTTTTTTAAGCTATTGCATAGCTTCTATCGCGGGCCAGCGTGGAGACCTAATCCAGAAATTCCGTAACGAAAATAACCTGACACGGGACTCCTCTACGGTGAGCCGCTAGATGGCGTTGATAAAAAATGCTATGCAATAGCTTTACCGCGGCAGTCCCCGAGTGCCACACGTCTTTTTTTTTTTGTAAATATTAAGGGCCTTATTTAATGTCATAATCAACGTTATTACCCAACTACAGCAAAGCTAAAAGGTAGAGTATGTATGTGACCTTTACGAACTTTCCACCGTAGCGAATAAATTACTGAGCCGATTTTGATGGATGTGATATCAATAGATTTGTTATGATGTCGGGTTAAAGTTTTTTTGACTTTTATGTACTTATTCGTTTTTATAAAACAGTATTCGAGTAATCCATAGATAGGTACTAATATTATAAACGCGAAAGTATTTTTTGCAATCCGTCTGTTTACCTTTTCAGAATGTTAAATAGGTACTAGCTTTTGCTCGCGGCTTTGCTCACGTTAAGTTCGATTTTTCAAACCCCTATTTTACCCCCTTAGGGGTTGAATTTTCAAAAATCCTTCCTTAGTGTGCGCCTATGTCATAAAAGGAACCAACTGTAAAAGTTTCAAGTTTCTAACTTCAGTAGTTTAGGCTGTGCGTTGATATCTCAGTAAGTCAGTCAGGACTTTGAATTTTATATATATATAGATATTGATAATACTTTTTATCCCGGAAAACTAAAAAGGAAAAAGAAGTGTTTTAAAAACCTGACAAAAACTCCAGGCATCACCTAGTTTCTGTATAAAGAGTCATTCCTTGATCTTAAAGCATACCTTCTCTTGCAGATACATAAATAACCTGAAAGTACATAATATTTTTATAAATCAGTATATGTAGGACATATTCCTATAAGTATAATGAAAGAATCTCTAAACGTCATACCCATTCATGCATAATAAACTTAAAAAAAGTAGCGAACTTTAAAAAGCAACCCGAATGTAGGGCATGTGCTTGAAGCCTGTCTTTACCGAATTCTGTTGACCTAAAGAGCACTCACACTACAGTAAAACAACCCCTATAGGTACACGCACACACCCACACACCAACCCTGGCAGAAGCTTTCGAGCTTTAGTATCGGTTCAACCGTCCTGCCGTCCGGACGTGGGGCCGTTCGCGCGAAACGAACATTACGATTTTCTAATTCGAAATAATAAAACCAAAAATACACAAAAAAATTGGCGGTTTACATGTGTGTGACAGTGTTATATACGATGGAGTGTTTTTGATGTGTGTTTTGTGGTTTGTGCATATCGGAACACAATTTTGCAAGTAAGCTATTTTTATAAGAATTTTCTTACACGCGTGGTTAAATACGATGCTAGAGTCATATTTTGGTACTTACGTTATTTTGAAATGAATTTTATCGGCCTATAATTTTCTACTATTTAGAAATAGCCTGTTTTCTCATAGGAGAGCAGAAATTTATTATTAAAACATTAGCGATTTGCAGCATGAATGATATTTGCGTTTACTCTATAAATATACAACGACTTGTTACAAAAATATACTAAAACTACACGAAGCTCGCTACTTCATCCGCGGGGATTTAGGTTTTTAAAAATCTAAATTTTAGGTTTCTTAAAAATAAGGAAAATCTTTGATTTTCCTGAGAAAAAGAACCCTGGGGCCATAGAGTTAGGAAAACAATTTTAAAAGACATTTTTAAAAATGTTTTGCATGCCTCAGTATACTTCGACTTGGTACATATAGTACCTATTAATATCTATGCAATGGAAAATTCCTAAATCCCCGCGGTTTAGGTGGAAAGTATCCCCATAAAATCAGGATTGAGGATTTGGAACCAGAAATTATGATGCGATCATCTAGCACACATTAAAAAAATTAGTAAACCTACGTAGAAGAACACATGCTTTTTTGTAAGGCCCATATATTATACGATTTTCTAGCTGCCTGTGAAAGTATAGTCAAAATCGGTTCAGCTGTTTTAAAGATTAGCCCGGACAGGTAGATAAATATTTTTGAAATCGTTTGTTTTCATCAATTCCAAGTAAATTTTAACCGTCATATTTATATGACGCACTGAAAGCTTACCAATACATAACATTATTATCCATCGAATCAACGTTACTCAGCGATGGTAAAACTGGCACTAAAAATAATTTTAACTAAGAATAAGGTATGTTTAATGTTGCATATTTTAGATCTTTTATTTTTAGAACAATCTTTGATCGTTATAAGCTGCGAAAAATTAGAAATCTTTAAAGCTGTTGCTAGGAATCTTACAAATGAAAATTTTCCTCAATATTAGGTATACTTTCTGCGGTTTTTATTTTGCCCTTGTTTATTTTAACCAACTGAAAAGCTCTAAGTTTTTGCCTTTCAATGTACTACTAGAAGATTAGTTAATGATATGATTATGATAAACGGCAATCATTTTTACTCGACTTTGGCAAAGCCAAACGGAATGATTACGGTTTAAGCAGTTTATGCAATGTATGTTTGTACTTACATATATTCCATCGTAGCGCGTAAACTATTCGATTCATTTGTTATTATGTCCCGGGTGATGAAAGTAGCTACTTTTTATACGAACAAAGTTCACGACGGATGTTACCTCCAATTTTTCGTAACAAGTTACAGTTTAAAGTTTAACTGGAGCGTGCGGGCTAGTGGCGTTCAGTCGATAGGCAAGCAATTTCGATTAAGTGCAAAGCTGGATGGGTGCTCGACTTTGTAGAAATAAAAGCTTTTACGCAGCCCCGGTTAATATCACTGACTTTTGAATATAATCTTTAAACCTTAGAATCGTAAACGTACATTAGTTGAGCTGTACGCGGGATCTCTGTTTGAGCTCACGGCATTATTTTCCCAAGAAAACCTCAAAACCCCTATCATTCTGTAATAAATATATAGGGCTTATGGGGGTCATAGCCCCCAATAATGAGTTAGAGAGAGAATAAGCATTATTTTCTAAATATTATAGACTAGCACTTGACTGCGCATTTCACCTGATACTAACTGAAGATGCAGCCTAAGATGGATTGCGCTTGCCTAATACTTGCCTATTCACTTTATAAAGGTTATTTAAAGGGATTGGAACGAGAAGGCAGGGCGAGAGCGAGGGTTCAACCAGGTGGCGGTAAAAAAAACCAGGTAGCGATGTAGATCCATGGGATGCCGTGCGGTTTGATGGTAGAAAGGTGATGGTGGGACTAAATAGAATAGTTCTTGAGTACACTCTCCGAAATATTTATCTTGCAGAATACCGCTGGATAGGTCACCTTGAAAATTGAGAGATTCCGTAAATCTAATATCAACAAAAGATTTAATTCATAAAACTCACTGACGTATAAGTAATGAAACTATGAATTTTCTCCAAAGGAGGTGGGTTGATAAGGCAACAAAATCCGCCCCTCATACACTCGAAAAAAAAAGTTCCAGATTTCGACAAATTGTAAATGTATTTATATACTTGAAGATATAAACTTTATTTTAATATAAAGTTTAGGTGATAAAAAAAATAGTAAGTTACAGAAAATATTACCCAAAAAGAGAGTGTTTCTTTTACTTTTCTTACATTTTCATACATTTTAGTCGTTTTTTAAGCTTTGATTTAATATTTTAGAATGAGGCGCTCCTTGAACCATGGTAAACGTAACTGATAATGATGCTCCTTTTTATAAGCTTTTATATGAGTATTAATTTATTTTGGTTCATGGAGCGCCTCATTCTAAAATATTAAATCAAAGCTTAAAAAACGACTAAAATGTATGAAAATGTATGAAAAGTAAAAGAAACACTCTCTTTTTGGGTAATATTTTCTGTAACTTACTATTTTTTTTATCACCTAAACTTTATATTAAAATAAAGTTTATATCTTCAAGTATATAAATACATTTACAATTTGTCGGAATCTGGAACTTTTTTTTTCGAGTGTATGAGGGGCGGATTTTGGGCCTTATCAACCCACCTCCTTTTCCAAGTCCTGAATGAGTAATGACGCACGTCTCTAGTGACGTCATAACATTAGTTCTCATGAATTTATTCCGTCTTCCACACGTCATAATATTTTCATTTAAATTTCATATGAGTGTCTAGACGTGTAAATTATTACAAAAATACTAGCTTTTTCCACGCGACTTCGCGTAGAGTCGAGCTTTTAATTTTTTTTAAATTGGTATTTAAAGAGCAACCGCCGAGTTTCTTGCTGGTTCTTCTCGGTTGGAACCAGTGGTAGATTCACTTGACGATTCAAAGGCATTTTGTAAAAGTTTATTTGAATAAAAAAATATTTTATTCTATTCAAGTTACCCATGCAATTCAAAAATCATTTTAATTAAATGTAAAGCAACAGAGCAACGGCTCTGTTGCTGCGTAATTGGAGGACATACCAACAAACAAACAAACATTCGCATTGATAATATTAGTTAGGATGTTCAGTCAGCGTTTCGAGCAAATTTCTCCATTCAATTCAGTAGTTTGGACAATGCTTTTAATATTCATATTTATACTGCTTGATGTTAAGAATTTTGTTTATTCTAATAAAGTATTTTTTAGTCATTGGGATATTCAAAAATATATAATATTTAAAATATTTATTACGTATTGACATGGTTTTGGAACGTAAATATTTATCCGTTAAAGCGCGGCGTTTACGTTTCTATGGCGTATGTAACGGATACGTTACACGCTTCCCTCCGGTATAACAATATACGATCTTAACGCGTAAAAAGATATATTATATCTTTATTTTCGTTATACATATATTTGAAAGATCACTGACACATCTTGTGTAAACTTTCGCTTCAAATATTTGTGTTCAGTTTGTTGAACAGTGAATCACTATAGCTCAACGGTTAAAAGGACCTAACCTTTTATCCCGAAAAAAAAAGAGTTCCTGTGGATTTAAAAAAATCTGATACATGCGGATACAGTCGCAGGCAAGAGCTAGTAATTCTTTTTTTTTTAAAAAAAAAAGGAATTACTAGCTCCTGAAATAAACATATTTTTTTTTTTTTTTTAAAGTTAGAAAATCTAAATATACAAAAGAAAATGGGACTGACTGACTGACTGATCAACGCACGAATCGGACAAATCGAGCTGAAAGGCATACAGATGGTACTATAGCGCAGGGATCCGCTCAGAAAGGATTTCTGAAAATTCAACCTCCAAGGGGGTAAAAAATGCGGGTTTGAAAAAGCGAACTTAACGTGAGCGAAGCCGCGGGCGAAAGCTAGTTCGTTAGCAGATTAATAAAGCAGATTATAAAGGAAATTTCAGCATTTTTTTTCAATTTGTTGACTTCAATAATTGTCCTTCACTCCGTACAGTCTACATTCTAAGTTCCTCCATTAGTGACTCTTATTTTACCTGAACTCCTGTATAGTTCGCTTGAGCCCCAATTTCAACTACGTAAAATAAGTCATATCCGAGCCCAAACTTAATATTTTGGCAGATTTTCGTTACAAAAACTGTCAGAACGCCCAATTTATTCCTTGGGTAAACGCCACTCGACGTTTGTGAAATCGGCACTAAGTCGGCTAAACTTATTCTACACTTGATACAATAATATTGTCGCAAGTAAATTTCGCAGCAGCCTACGTCGATACGGCCACACGAAATCTAAGCAACGATGTGGCCACATACATTCTGCTTCATGGACCATTATATTATGGTCGCAGTTCCACTGGTTCGAACATTCGAGACATCGGGCCAATGTGTCCAGTCTATTATGTACGATAGTTTAAACAAATTCTAAAGTCCTCTTGCTACTCGTTAATATATTTAAATCTCTACCCTTTTTTTTTTCTTGTAAATTCTGAAATAGATCATTATTGTCATGCTATCATGTCTTTCCATTCTTCCGTCCTTCCTTGCTCCTTACTTTAATATTATAAATGCGAAAGTGTGTTTGTTTGTTCGTTTGTTCTTCAATCACGCTGCAACAGAACTACGGATCAATGTGATTTTTTTTGCAGGGATATAGTTTAGGACCTGGAGAGTGACTTAGATTTAAAATCAAGGAGTTTCCGAGGGTTTTTAAAAACTAAATCCCCGCGAACAAAGTCGCAGGCATCAGCCACTTAACTAATAGGTCGGACATCGATTAATGTTACGGATAAATCATAATCAGATGAACAAATACTAGTTATGAAATAGATTGTAGCTGCAAGCCAAAATAAACCCGTGGGGCGTTGCAAGATTGTCTACACATCATTAACCGAATCATTCTTAACCGACATCGAAAAATATATACATCTTCAATAAACTATGAAATGGTTTTATTCAGCAAGCGAGAAACACAGCAGTTGCTCTCTTCAAAAGTTGCACTATGTAGCTTATAGAATTATTTGTATGACATTTTTGATATTTTATACTTTTATTGATTGGGTTCGGGACTCTATATATCACACTTCACACTAATATTATAAAGCCGAAAGTTTGTATGTGTGTGTGTGTGTGTGTGTGTGTGTATGTTTGTTACTCCTTCACGCCACAACGAATGAACCGATTTGGCTGAAATTTGAAATGGAGATAGCTCATACCCAGGATTAAAACATAGGCTACTTTTTATCCCGGAAAATTAAAGAGTTCCCGCGGGAATCAAAAAAGCTTTATCCACGCGTACGAAGTCGCGGGCATCGTCTAGTTTATTGTTAAAACTAAACCAATGAATTTTTTAGGCATGCTCTAATATCTATTTCTATCTGTATGCAACTAATATCTATTTTCGTGGTTTCTCAGACTTCTACACAAAAATTCATGTAACTTTAGTTGCACAGTCTCAAAATACATATTATACAAATCTCGTTTCGCGCGCGTCCCGCAAACTTCGTTTGTATGAGACATCTCTTAACGCCTTCAAATGACATGATTTAAATGCGAAATACAGCACTTTAGGAAATTGCAGCGCACAAATTCCTACATGTGACGTCATCGGTGTTACCAATACGCTATATTTCATGCCAAATAAGTTCTAGGAAAAATTTTCACGATATATTATATGCGCCTCGCTTATGTTATAAGCAATTTCGAAAGTTTATTTGAATTTTGAATTCTGTTATAACTATAAACATAGTATTCCTTACTACATGGCTACAACCTTAACATAGCATTTACCTTACTACCTGTGTTAAATTTTGATAAATGGTAATTTAAAAAAATCTTCATCCACTTATTATTATTATTGCGGAATTCCATGATAGAAAGAATAACAATAATGTTGCAAAGATTTTTTGCAATACTTTGCAATTGTGTATTGAAGAGTCAAAATCTCCTGAAGATGCTCCGGTATCAAGACTTCCCAAGACAAACATGTTAAGTGGTTCGCGGGCAGTTGCTAGATACAGGTGGCACAAGTACTTGTCTTGTGGCGATCCTTTCAAGAAACATGAATGTAGACTGGAAAATGGACATCTACCTATCAGTTGTGATTTTGACGACACTAATTTATATATTGATTTATCTCTTTTTCATTATCAACCTATAGATGTCTAATGCTGAACAAAGTTCTCTCGCATGGACCTCTACATGCCTCGGTTTTGCGTCGCCTACGTCCAGCGTCTCCCTGCGACTCGTGCTCCGTAGCCAAGCCGAAGTTGACTAATATCCTCCTATCCCCTCCAAATAAGCGGAAAGCTTGTGCTAGGAGTGGGTACGACAGTAGTGCAACGGGTGGGATTCGAACCTGCGACTTTTCAGTTTTGAGTTAAACGTTGGGCTTCAAGTTATCGGGCATGTTTCAGATCCATGTCACACGCACTGTTCGAAGACTTCAGTCGCACAACTCCAGTTCTAACTCTCTAATACAGTGTTAAGCAACAATAGACTAGGTAGCTGCTATTGTTTTGGATCCTGAAAGTGAAACAGACGAGGTCGAGGTGAACTTTTATTATGATTAATGTTCGAACGCGTGAGATGGCCGTTTCTGTTCATATACCTACATGATTATCTTTTAGGGTTAAGTGCTTTGAGCCGTGGAGGCTTAGTAGTTAGAGTGCTTAGTGAAAGTCCCAAATTCCTTGCTTGCTTGCTGTTGTGGGTACTCATTTTAATAAAATTTCAGTCGTCATCCACGTATTTCATTTAAATACAACTTAGTAACAGCGGTGGGATTCGAACCCATATCCTTTCGGACTGGTGCCTACAACCACGACGTATTTTTCTTTTTTGCGAGATAGGCTTGCGCTAGACGACAATCAATGACGGAAAGCAATGGGAACCTAGAACTCAGGTGCGTTTGCCTACAATATGCCCAGTAACTCTTGCCTAGAACTCAAATTAAAGCGGCATGTAACACGGATGCTGGAAGGGCGCACACTCTAGCGGTTCGTTTCAAATACATTGAACTAAAGCGTTTCGTGCGAATAAGTTTGATTTTGACCATGTAAGCCTGCCGACGCTCACGACTTCTCGCAGTTCTGTGGTAAAACGGAGAAGGAGGTTGTACGGTCTATGTCGAAACCGTACAATTCGCCCAGTCATCATTCACGCATTATTATAAATACGTTTTTCATTTATTCATACATCAGTGCACGTAACATCGCATCGCGCTCACATTACTGCAATAAGGTTATTATAGGCAATAAACTTAGACTTCTACTCAAGCAGTTTCATTACTATGCGGTCCTGAACCGTATAGTGGTAGTAGGTTGTGAAGTTTCGGAGCGCACTCTTCAAATAGAAGAAAGATATAGAGACACGAAATTGCGTCGGTGCTGAGAATTTTCGTCTGTTGCCTGTAAGACCTAATGTGAGCTGAATATTGAAAATCAATTGAAAAGTAAAAACATGGAATGCGAAACAAAAGTTCTTAAGTCAAATATTCGTGTGCTTGGAGGGCGGGTTGGGGGGGGGATTTTAATTTAGAATTGAATTGGGTCAACGATTCATACGCCCGATGCGATTGCGACGTAATGCGTTTAAAATTAAATCTCCGCTGGAGAACAACGCGTTTGATTCAGCTTTTTTAGATATTCTCTAAGTTTCATTCAAGTGGAAAGAGGGTATTCATTAACCTATAAATTACTGAATTTAGTTTTTACACGTTGAAAAAATAAATTGTAATGATCTGAATCGCATTAGTATTAGTAATGAAATTAATAATTAAAAAAAATATTCTATTGATTTTCAATGCAAAAACTGTCAGAATGACCAATTTGCTCACTCGACGTCGGTGAAATCGGCACTAAATGGATTTGGTTCCGCGTGGATTTAAGGTTTTTTGATTCGTGCGGGAACTCTATTTTTCCGGGATAAAATATAGCCTATGTGCTATACTGATATATAAGCTATTACGTTTTCATCAAAATCCGTCTGGTTTAATAATAATATCAACGCAGTCATTAATTCCAAAACAGCGTCAGAGGGCTGATTCTGTAACTCAGTGCCTATCAAAAAATGAAAGCCACTGACATATATTTTTTATCCATTGAAGGTTTACTATGAAATAGAAATTACATTTCTCTTCAAACCTTCAATGGATAAAAAATGCCTATCGTCGTTGATCGGGGCAGAAATACATTTCCAAAAACTTGGCAAAACGTCAAACCGCACAGTTTACATGAACTAGGCCTATGAGGTAAAGTTGGGGCGGGCCCGGGCCCATAGCCCGGCCTACAATACCACGGGCGAGTCAAATAGGTTTTAATCAAAATAAAGTAATTTAATCGGTCGGTGCGGCGGCGGCTTGCGGCGCGCTCGGGCGCTGCGGAAATAGTTGGAAATCAGTTCGTGCCGACTTTTAAAACTCCGCATAACTGCGGAAAGTTTTAAAATAGTTCCCCGCGACTTCGGATTGTAAACTTTATGTTCTTCGATAGAGTCCAAGTAGTAGTAGTGTAGTAGTGTAGTAGAAAAAAATTGGCACGAGCTCACGACGTTAAAGCGAGTTCAATAACTATCCTGAAAACTACATTCAATAGAAATAAATAGTTCTGTGAACATTTTATTTTTTAAAAAATTCTTTCCTCGTATTCTTTATTGCTAAGCAGCCTTTCCCATTAAGCGCATAATGGTAGGGGTTTTCGTGGGTAGTAATGCGGTGGATTATATTGAAGGCTTTGTCTCTAGGACCCCTTAATACCAGTTTTCTTGATGGATTTTTGTAAAAACTTTTATCACCCATTCGATCCCTTTGGGGGTTGAATTTCGAAAAAAAACTTTAATATGTAAGTATTCCCTTATACTTACACAAAATAATAATTTTTCATGGAAATAATTTGAAAAGAACTTTAGCGGAAGTAATTTAAAAAGACTTTCAGGTCTTTATGGATGGAATTTCCAAAAATTCTTTCTTTAGCAATTCATAAAAGGCACTTACATTCAAAACTTCAAGTTTTTAGGCTGTGCATTAAATGATCAGTCAGTACAAGTTTATTTAAGTATAACTTCCAAAAATGGAGTTGGTTTTTAAATCGGCTGGTATCTTTTTTAGGGTTCCGCACTCAAAGTGTGTGTTGAGTTTTTATTACCTAACACGAGAACTGTCAGTAAAAATTTAAAGATAAATAATGAACCTTTGAAAACTGAGGACTCCACAGTGTTTTTGGGATTAACCCTGGATTCAAAGCTACAATGGGGCACCCATATAGCAACGCTTGCTGGCAAACTTAGCTCTGCTGCTTACGCTGTTAGGAAGATTCGACAGTTGACTGACATAGAAACTGCAAAAATTGTTTATTTTGCATATTTCCATAGTATTATGTCATACGGAATCTTACTATGGGGTAAGGCAGCCGATATTGGAAAAATTTTTGTTTTGCAGAAAAGGGCAATCCGCGCAATCTATAATTTGAGGCCGCGGGATTCCCTTCGAGAAAGATTTAAAGAGATAGGCATTCTTACAGTAGCTTCACAATATATTTATAACAACATAATATTTGTCAGACAAAACATTTTGAGTTACAAAAAAAAGAGTGATTTGTCCGATAGACCAAGTAGAAATCCAAATAGGCTCATGTTTCCTGGGCTGCGCCTCAAGAGGGTCCAAAAGACATTTGTGAGAATGGGCGTGACGTTTTACAATAAAATTCCACAGTCAATCTTAGACTTGCCTCTACACAAGTTTAAGAAATCAATTAAATCTGCTCTCATGAAAAAAGCATATTATACAATTGAAGACTATGTAAATGATAAAAAAGCGTGGATATAATTCGCTCCAGTGATTCATAAGACAGTAATAACTATCCTGTGTAACATGATTTTATTGTATTCTGTTCCACGGTGTTTCCACTTTATTTGTCTCAGTCATGTCTTAAAGTGAGTAGTTTAATATTGGTATTCAATTCGATGCCTTAACATGGGTAGCCTAAGTATGTCATGCTCTCTTTAAAGTTTCTGTGGTGGTGTCGTGTGGTGCGGGTTGTTACGTTCCCTCAAATATGGTTGAGCGAAGCAATGGCTGGATCATGCGTCATGCTCGTGAACGGGTGCCACCAACGGGAATGGGTCTGCTTTTGCCTGCCTGTGTTAACATGTATTGAATTGTATTTATTTATATTTGTATTGTATTCATTTTTACTTGTATTGTACTCAGGAAAATTCATCGTGGAAGCACTGAATACATAGCATAGTTTCAATAACAATTGTAAGATTTTTATTTTTTTGAAAAGAGCAACCGCCGAGTTTCTTACTGGCTCTTCTCGGCAGGAAAGGCATTCCGAACCAGTGGTAGATTCATTGACCATTCAAAAGTGCTTGTAAAAGTTTATTTGAATAAAAAATATTTCTATTTCTATTTCTATTTCAAAAGGATGCCAACGGAACCTGTATCTCATGTAAGTAGATGATGAAGATACCTGTCACAGAATGTGTATTTCTATTGCCGCTGTAACAACAAATACTTTATAAAAAAAAGATAATGTTATAAATTAATGAGGGTCGCCTTACAATAAACTTTTGTTTTTGCTCGATCTTAATAAATCTGGCGTTGAATCTTGTGTATGCGATAATTACGCATATTAAAGAATAAAGGTTGGCAATACTGCAGTCATAGAATCGGTGGTGCTCTGTGGCTATGTGAAGCGGTTCGATTATATTCTCTGTGGTATTCACTTTACTCTAAAATGAAATCTGTGTATCATGTATCAAAATTTTGCTAATTTGTTAATTCAGAAAAATAAATATAATAATATCAAGAGGCTATTTTAATTCGAACATCTCAAACATCTTGTACGATGGTACGGAACCATTTGAGTGCGGATCCGACTCGCTCTTGGCCGGTTTTTATTATTAAATAGGTCGAACTGTTATGAACTGATATCGAATATCATGCTCTCATTTGCATGTTTTCCCAACTTTATTCATGTACAGCTCTTCGAAGTTACCCGCTGTATCGGGGTATATTACATGTGGGTCAACATAATATAACTTTTTTCAACTACCCCTGATACTCAAAAGCGCAAGCAAAAGCCAACATATTAGGCTGCCTTTCCACCAGAGATGTGCGAAGTAGCTAAGCGGTGGCCGATAATGAAGCTAAGCTATGGAATTTTGAAACTATTTCCAAAGTGTTGTAGAGAGTAAGTTGAGCTTTGTACATCTTTAGCTCTCATCCTTAGCTGGCGAGCTCGCATTCCTGACCTCACTTTCCATCAGAGATGTGCTATCTAGTTAAGATACGGATGACTATCCAATAGACCTATAGTTCGCTTGATTTTTATAGTTTAGCGCAGCTTAGCTCTAGTGGAAAGGAGTTTAGCGGTATCTAAGTAATCAAAAACTAATCTAACCTAAATCTGACTAATCTAAATCGAAATCTAAATAAATATATAACAGGAAAAGATGACTGGCTGACTGATTTATCAACGCACAACTTAAGCCACTAGACGGATCGGTCTGAAAGGCATACAGATAGCTATTACGACGTAAGTATCTGCTAAGAAAAGATTTTTGATAATTAAATCCCTAAGGAGGTAAAATAGGGGTTTGAAAAATCTAACTTAACGTGAGTGAAGCCGCGGGCCAAAGCTAGTAACTATTAATTCATTTACAAGTAAATTATTTGGTAACATATATAAAAATAGTTGAAGTGAGCGGTGCGAGCTAAGGAGGCGGGCTAAGAATGAGAGCTAAGAATGCGCGATGGGATGTTGCTATAAAAATATAGAGCACATCAGCTGAGTAGACTAATACGTAGAACACAATATGTTCCTCGCTTAGCTTAGCTACTTCGCACATCTCTGGTGGAAAGGCAGCCTTAATTAAACTGGCATTTGCAACTTTACTACCATATTCATAGAACTATAAGCTCTAAAATCTTAAGCATAAGTGCCGTAAAGGCTTGAGAGATGACGTGTGGTGCGAGTGCTCGCGATATGGGTCAAGATCCGTTATCCGTTAGTACTTAATGTGTAATACCTGGCCAGTTTAAAATGAAATAACTTTTAGTGCTATTACTTTGTAGATAGGGGCTTTTAAAGTTGGATGCTCTTATTGCATAAAATCCGTGCTTGAAATACTGGAAGCGTTAAAGTTTAATTGTTTATTTAAATATTCTCTGAGATATAAGTTTGAACTTTAAAGATTTTTATTAGTTAACGGCAGAGCAAAATGAACATGGTTTAGTGTTTCTTTCAAGCTAATTTTGAAATAATTTGAAATATCTTCAAACCAATATTGTAATTAGTATACGTATTATATAAAGTTGGTTACATCAATTGAAATAAAAATAACTTTCACCTCTATGAGCTATGCTTTAATATGGTCCAAGATCCTAGGCCCGCCAGACCTTGCTCATTTTCTAATTCATGAAATGTGCTCGATTTCGTAGTACGAGCATCTACTTTGAAGGTAACTAACTAAGGTGTAACTAACTGCTAACTTGGGCAGTCGGCCAGTTTAGAGATATCAGGTGTTATTATTATTGTAGATTGGTAATTAAAAAAGAGTATAATAAAAGATAAATAACTGTTAGCTCCATATTTTTGGCATGACGTCTGTAAAGTCAAAAGGGTAATAATTGTTTTGGCACACTAAATAACCGTAAGAAACTACCCAAGTTGGAATACAGTTGAAATAATAAAAGCGTTCGAACTAAAACGTTCGCATTAAAAACTTTTATTAAACTCGTGGCGATTCTTTCACGGTTTTCTATTAAGATAAAACTTAAGCTGGATTATTATCTTACCTTTTGAAATAGTATTTCCTCAAACAACTTAACATTCTTACTTAAAAGTTATGGTACTCGATCATTTGTAGATTTGATCTTAGTTTTAAGAGAGATGTGTTGGTTTCTGAAGTTTTGCTTAAGATAAATTGAGCGAAGGTTTAAAACACAGATATCTCTTAGCTCTCTAGAGCTTTACTGCTAAGAATTCAGTTTAAGAGAGTTAACCCACGAAATCGTCAATATTTGAAGTAAAATTAAAAACAAAAGTGTCGTCCTCTGTTTAAAAACTTCTTTCCTCTGATTCCCTCTGTGAACTTCTCACTACTGAGCCTATTTTGATGAATAAGGTATCAATCGATTCGTTATTATGGATCAGGTGATCATTTTATACGAACAAAATCAATAATTATGTCGGATATTACATCTAACTTTCCGTAGTCGCCTTAGTTAATTTATTTGTTTTCAAAATTACATACACACCTACTTATAATTACTTAACTACTTAGTTTTTTAGTCTGAACTTAATTTTCTAGTCTGAATTTCTGATGGTCGGATTAAAAGCACTAAAGACAAACCAAAGCCCAAATTCAACATACTAAAGAATAGAATGATGATCGTTATCGTTACCGCTAGCACTAGCGCCGCGCTCCGTCGACGCTTGTTACCGATTCTAAACTTCTAACAAGGCCTCTTAGAATCTACTTGGCGACGAGCGAAGTTAAGCTAGTACTTACCTAAGCTTGAGAAGAGAGCTGTGCGGGAGTTTGGGTGACCTCATTCGCACAGCGATGCGTTTTGATGCTTTTTAAACAGCATCCACTGCTGGAGAAAGATATCTCGCAAAGACTTCCACAGATCTTGGTCTTGCGTCACCTGTATCCAGCCGCTACCAGATATCGATATATCGTCGGTCAACCTAGGGGAGGGGTCTGCCAACACTGTGCTTCCCGGTGCGGGGTCGCCACTCCAACATCTTGGGACTCCAACGACTTTGAGTAATAAACCAATCCCAACGACCATCACTTCTTCGAACTATGATGTGTTGATGATGCGAGCAGCATATCTTGCGTACAATATCTAAAACAAAGACGTTTTCTGCTGGACACAGGCGTTTTTTTCAATATAAAGACCAATGCTTGACTGCTAGCACACCTGATGATAAGTGAAGATTCACTCTTGATTTAAGGGTACTTTTTTATTGGTCAAAGTGCAAATTTCACCATCGCTAAGTAATATTTAAGTGAGGAACTTTAATGTTTTGGCAGATTTTATTGAAAATCTGCCAAACCTGAAAGTTTCAATTTATTTCTCGGGTCACTCGGCGACGTTAGTGCAATGAACACTTACCTAATTCAGTTTGGCACTACCCTCTTTACCAATTTTTTCATAGCTTCCGAATTCCTCCCGCCAGCTCCTGCACTATAAAAGCTTCGTGGAAGCTAGATGTATTCCGCGCGCGTATTTATACGCGTCTGACCCCGATACCGCCGCGCTGAACGAATTTTGGAATTTCTTAACATCGCTCGCACTTGACACAGAGTTGCAACTCGCAATCGTGCCATCCCAGTCATAAAGCACCCTCCGGAAAAAGATAGCACTACATTTAGATCTCTGAATCATAATTTATTTAGCTTTTGCCCACGTCATTGTTCGAGTGGAGTTAAGTTGTAAAAATACCGCGGGAACCCTCTACTTTTTCCTCATAAAAGGTAGCCTGTATCACTCTCTCAGTCTTCAACTGTGCAATAATGCGAATAATTATGTAGAACATTTCTTTATTGAGATTTTCATAGAAAAATACCATAAAAACCGACCTTTTCGGTGGTTTTTCCAAAACTGTTAAATTCTGAATATCAACAAAAAATCAGCCAAATCGGTAGAGTCATTCTCAAGTTATGATCTTATTCATATATCTTAATTATTAATTTTGATATAGATTATTTATTTTTATTATTCTTGTATAGAAAACAAAGTATTAAGCGTATATTATATCTAGCTGATACCTGCGAATTCGTACGTGTGGATTTAGGTTTTTTGGAATACCGCGGGAACTCTCTTATTTCCCGGGATAAAAAGTAGCCTATGTCCTATTCCAGACTATAATCTATCTGTCAAATTTCATCCAAATCGGTTCAATCGTTGCGACGTGATTGAGTAACAAACATACAAACTTTCGCATTTATAATATTAATAGGATAATAGGATTACTAAATTTAGTAATTTAGTTTGGTGTAGAGATTGTGTGGAATTAGCCACATCATCTCGGCAGGAGCGGTGACGTCACTCGCGTCGCCTTGGCCGCGCTCGCGTTATTTCGGCGGCGAGTGATATCACGCTCACAATAATAAGAAACCGCTAATTCTGGTGCACAGGGCTTTTGTAGTGATTCACCACAATCGTATTATTAAAGACTAGCGGCCCGCTCCGGCTGCGCACGGGTATAAAATATATTATAGCCTATGTCCTTCACTGTTAATGGATGTTATTATACATATAAACCTACCTCTTAAACCACTCTATCTATCAAAAAAAACCGCATCAAAATCCGTTGCGTAGTTTTAAAGATTTAAGCGTACATGGGGATATGGGGACAGAGAAAGTGACTTTGTTTTATACTATGTAGTGATTACTCAGGTAGCTGAGCAGTAGTAGTCTAGTGGTTAGAACTGCGGTCTCTGTGCGGGTCGCGAGTTCTATCCCGGGCACATAATGTCTTTTCGGAGCTGCATGTAACAAGTAATTTATTTGGTGGTATTAATCGTCTGGTCGCTTTGGCCGAGGCTAGTTACCATCCTACCGTCAAAGACGTGCTGCCAAACGATTTCGCGTTCCGGCACGATGGCGAGTATAAACCGATTAGGGGTAGAAGTACACTGCCATCCCCTTCCAAGTTAGCCCGCTACCATCTTAGACTGCATCGTCACTTACTATCAGGCGAGATTGCAGAAAACTATCTTGTCATGAAAAAAAAAAAAATTATCACATCCTTCAACGGCGAAAGAAAACATCGTGTAGAAAAGATTCTCCGTAATATTCTTAATTACAATATTGGGTTATTCAAGGGGCGAACCAATAAGTTCCTCAAAAGCCGGCAACGCATTGGTGGTTGGTAATCACTTTACATCAGGTGACCTGCCAGCGTGGTGAACTAAGACTATGAGGAGACTACTGAGACCTGTGCTTTGCAGAGAACCGTTGATGAATTCCTGATGATGAATAGAATAGACTAGATAGAATAATTTTTTATTCAAATAAACTTTTATAAAATGCTTTTGAATCGTCAAATGAATCTACCACTGCCACTGGTTCGGAACGCCGCTCCAACCGAGAGGAACCGGCAAGGAACTCGGCGATTGCCATTTAAAAAAAAATAATGATGATGATAATGACGAACAGGTACAATTTTCTAAAGCCAATTGAATGTAATATTCAAGAATATAATATAGTTGCAATAAAAATTCTCTGCATCACCAAAATCCTCAAAATCTTATTCAAGACACTATTCACAAGGTACCTATCCTTAGCAAGTTAGTCGTAAGTAAAATATCACTTAACACTTAAGTTGCTAAGCAAAGTGGCCGTTAAACCTGCAAGAAGCCTTGTGTTGAAGTGTACTTAGCTTTTACTACGTGCTTACTCTATCTAACACCCGTTACTAAAGATATTCATTACTCCGTGTTTACGTGAAATCAAAGTACAAGGTCTCAGGAACTTCTACATTATCTATTCAATCCTTAAGGTTGTTGAAACTTCATCTCTTTAATCCAACTCTAGCACAACCAAAAAGAAGGGTTTTGCTTTTAGCAGGCTATGTTTGTATGCATGTATCTATTTATCTATGTTCAACTATAGCGCCTAAACTGACTATGGTGTCAATCGACTTGTTTTTTTTATGACAAGATAGCCGTTGACTGCGATCTCTCTTAATAGTAAGTGTCAATGCAGTCTAAGATGGTAGTGGGCCAACTTGGAAAGGGTATGGCAGTGTACATTCAACCCACAACACTAATCTGTTTCTACACGGCATCGTGCCGAAACGCTAAATCGCTTGCAGGCACATCTTTGACGATAGGGTGGTAACTAGCCACGGCCAAAACCTCCCACCAGATATTATAGTCCGGGGGGCATAGTCTATATTTTATACGAAAAAATCAATATCAAGTTACATATAATTTTCCGTTGCCGGGTTACAGTTTAAAACTTTTTTTATTGTTACTTAATAACGTAAATCTATATATATATATAAAATTCAAAGTCCTGACTGACTGACTGACTGACTGACTGACTGAGATATCAACGCACAGCCTAAACTACTGAAGTTAGAAACTTGAAATTTTTACAGTTGGTTCCTTTTATGACGTAGACGCACACTAAGAAAGGATTATTGGAAATTCCACCCCTAAGGGGTTTAAATAGGGGATGGAAGTTTATATGAAAGTCCGTCATTTTTCAAGCTGTTTCCATCAAAGTTGGTATTTGAGCTTTCAGTTAAAAATAAAGAAGTACGTGTGTCACAGTTTTTGAAAATTCCACCCCAAAATCTAATTCCACGCGGACGAAGTCGCGGGGGCAAAAGCTAGTAATATATAAATCCACATCAGATAGAGGTATCATTGCGATATTGACTCTGATAACAAGCGCGGGATAAAATGCTTATACAATTGAACGGAATACCCTCCCATAAGCCCGGGGAAAACTCCGAGCGTGATCAAATAAACTTTCACGATACCAAGATGGAAATATACAACTCTAGCTGACGACCGACTCAACAAAAGACGTCCACATTGGTCTATTATAGGAATTTCCTCAAGCCACGGTCTTGCGCCGCTTGCGCATCCTCTATCTATAGCTTCTGAGTAACCTTGAGACTCTATGGAGAATACTTCTTTACCTTCTTTATCAACTTATTTCTCCACAGCTGGGCAATGGTTTCTTGTATACACTTCTACATGTCTTGCTCTTGCGCCGCCTGTATTCATTGGCTCCCAGCGCCTTGGCTGATGTTATTGATCCAATAACTTACTATCACTGCGTATTTCGGTGCGAAGTCGCCACTCCAGCGCCTAGGGGTACCCAAAGAAAACAAAAGAAAACGTGGGAACTTTTTGTTTTCCCGGGAACATAGAATCCTTTTTATCCCCGGGCTGTGCAATTCAAGATTTTTCATATAAGGTGTCTGTTGCTATTGATTCTGCTGATTGTAAAAGCATTTTTTCATAACTATTTCAGTTCTGGAAATAAAAGTTATGCCTCATAAAGCATACGATAACACCGTCTTATAGACCTTGGGTTTACGACCTAATAAACCTCGTTTTAGCTAAAAGACTAGTTAACCTTTGCGATGACTTTTGCGTGTGTTCTGGTTATTATTTTATTCGAGAATAAGCATAACAAAGGCTTAATAATATGATAAACATTATAAAATGAAATCATATTTGAATTGATGTAAAAATAAAGCAATCAATCTTTTTTGTCTTATTACAAGTACAGAGGATCTGGAGAAAATAGGTATCTTTGTATCTCCTGAAAAAATAAATTATGCTATAAAAATAACTAATGTACCGAAAATTCCATATGGATTCCACGTCGACTTTCCGTTATTAAAACTGTTATAAGTCAATCGTATGTTATTCTTTCTCGCTCACACAAAACATCCGACTATCCTACTTCCTACTTATATACCTAATACGTATTTTAATTATTATTAAAAAAAATATAAATGCGAATGTTTGGATGTATGGATGGATGGATGTTTGTTGCTCAATCACGTCGCAACGACTGAACCGATTTGGCTGAAATTTGGCACAGAGATTATAGTCTGGAATAACTGGAAAATAAGACAGTTCACGTGGAAAATTAAAAAAATCTTAACCACGCGGACGAAGTCGCGGGCATCATCGAGTACAGAACCTATGTTAAATAGTAAAGGAGACGCAAATCTAAATGGCACAAGGCTTAATAATACGACAAAAACATAGCCACTGATCGCGTGTACACATCGGGTGTTTGTTCAGAGCCTTTATTAATATTATGTCAGCTACTAATTACTACATCTTGTAACATTTCCAGAGGAAACCAGTCTACGCTAGTAGCCGTCAACCGATAAATCCACTGAAATTACTAATATTAGGTATTTGATGTTCCCCGAAATAGTTATGAGCAATGAATGAAGTAAGAACTAACTAAATAGTGAAAATACTGCGCGAAACATACTCGGGAAACGTCACGCGAAAATTGTTGAGTCTAATCAAATCCTACAACGTCTATTTATAGTCAGTCTTTCAACGTAATTGTAAATTGTCGAACAAAATAAAACTGGAAAGAGAATTCTTTCCAGTTTGGTAGACTATGGCTTAAACCCTTCTTATTCGAGGTGAAGCCTGGGCCGACGAACAGAGAGTGTCCGAATTACGCAGGAGATATTATATTGCACATGTGTTTGCGAAAATTTAAATGCTCTCTCTCCTTATTACCCGGCATACCAGCACCACTGGAAAAAGATTAGATGCGAGATCAACGGCTTTACGTATTTTTCCAAAAAGCAGGAGGTTATTAGATCTGAAAAGATATCGAAGAATGACTTAGATACTACTTTACTTACATACAATACTGGATTGGAATTATTTCTAGTTGATTACATTTGATTGGAATTTTTTCCCGTAAATTTTACTGTTGTATTATAACTCATGTAAAAAAGTAGATTCTGCACTTTAAAAGCACCCGAGTACACTATGTCCAGTGGCTCCTGGTAATAGAAAATACAACCTAATTTGATTTTATTCAAGAAGCGTATGGAAACGTGATAAAAGTGTGTATCCAGCTTAATTCGGTTGGAGGCCACTGCGACGGTCAGTCGGGTATTGGCAGAGATCCAGAAATGACCTCAGTAGAGAAAGCGGCGTAAGGCATGGGCGGAAGCGGGTTGTTACGTTCCCTCAAATATGGTTGAGCGAAGCAATGGCTGGATCATGCGTCATGCTCGTGAACGGGTGCCACCAACGGGAATGAGTCTGCTTTAGCCTACCTGTCTTAACATGACGTATTGGATTGTTTTGCATTTTTGAAACTTCATTGTGGAAACACTTTATACATAGCATAGTTTTGTTACGTATTGTAAATTTTTTTTTTTTTTTTTTGAAAAAAGCAACTGCTGAGTTTCTTATCGGCTCTTCTCAGCAGAATCTGCATTCCGAACCGGTGGTAAATTTATGACGTGTCATAAGACGTACAAGTTAGCCTACATGAAATAAATAAATTTTGAATTTGAATTTAAATTTGCAGCATGCGTGAGCGAGATATTTGTATCCTAGCAGATCATCACAAAAATCTAACGGCTAAAGATTTAAACTAGTGAATGCGTGCCTATTTTAAACCTTACTACAGTTTGACAGCTTTCTATTGCAATAATTTTAGTGTCAACCATTAAAATTATACGTACAGCTTGTTACCGTAGTAACCCTAAAGACCGTAATTGGTTAGATATAAGAGTTACATTTGCACTGCACACAGACTGTAAGTACATTTTCTTTTCGACATAAATAGTTCTATTGTAGTTGACACAAAACTTGTAC
The DNA here is from genome assembly GCA_038048805.1 of Hipparchia sbordonii. NCBI lineage: Eukaryota > Metazoa > Arthropoda > Insecta > Lepidoptera > Nymphalidae > Hipparchia > Hipparchia sbordonii. The sequence continues at coordinate 8,044,518 of CM076117.1, read as the reverse complement.
TTTTCATACGGCGACTACGCAGTTCTTCACCGGTTTCAATTCGGTTGAGTCAGCTGCAATAAAACTGCGTTGAAACTGTGAATTTACGTTGTCTTGCGGTCTGTCTGTCTAACTCAATTAAAATGACTAATTTAAGAAATACCACTGGAACGAGGAAATGTGTCCAGAACGTCTGACTAGACTGCAATTTTTTTTCGAGGAGTCCGGGGTTCGATTCCAAGCACTCTTGTTCGTTTTTTTTTTCGATCTTTTTGGAGTCGTACCTATGTATAATATAAGCAATTGAATATCACATGGTTTAACGCTGAAGAAAAACATCGTGTGGAAACCCGCATGCATTGGAGTTCTCTATAATATCCTGAGAGATGTGTGAAGTCTGCCAATCCAATGTTAGCCATCATGAAAGACTATGGCCTAAACCCACTCATGCGAGAGGAGATTAGTGGCCAAAAGTAGGGCAGCGATTGGTTGAAATGATGATATCTACATTAATTTTCGATTGTTTTATGAAACAAATTGAAACTTAAGTACTTAACCGGGACCAGAAAGTAAGAACCGGGAGTCTATTACAAGGCACAAAAAGTACAAAAATTCTAAAATGCGGTCTTATTTAAAGTAAATCGGAACGGAACACTGTGGAGGGTGAACTCAGTTCAACTAATGATGGCAATTAGTATAACGATGTAGTTTTAAACGTCGGCTTAATCTTAATTTTCTTAAATAAACTTATTGTGTACTCAGGGTATTCCTTTAAAGGAATTAAAAAACTTTACCCACTCAATAAAAAAATCTTTCCGTGATACGTGAGAATTTTGTACAGTGGTCGTCGTTTCTATCGAATGAAGCAACACAATTTCAAGTATTGGTGATACAAACGACGCTCTACGAAATCGAGACTGGCCAATTGTATCTTTCTGGGCCTTAATGTGTATGTTTCGAAACACACTTGCGTAATTTACGTCGCCTTAATACGCTCGCAATGGTTTTCAATTACTTCCTCTCCTATTCGAGTTTGGTGTAGCACCGAACTTTTCATCAAGTAACATTCCTTGAGAACGCAGTAGTGCACTGAATAAGACGCCGCGTAATTTCCACTGTTCGACGCGTTCGGTGTGTCATGCCCACCATACACTACGACCGTTCATAATTAATTCAACCACCGAAGTGTCAACGAGGTACTTTCGGCAGGTGCGTCGTTGTACTAAGATTTTGTAAGGGCTAGATCTATCTAAATATATAAAAGGCAAAGGTGACTGACTGACTGACTGACTGACTGACTGACTGACTGACTGATCTATCAACGCACAGCTCTAACCACTGGACCGATCGAGCTGAAATTTGGCATACAGGTAGCTGTTAGGACGTAGACATCCGCTAATAAAGGATTTTGGAAAATTTCAACCCCAAGTGGGTTAAATAGGGGGTTAAAAAATCGAACCTAACGTGAGCGAAGCCGCGGGTTAAAGCTAGTATACAATAAAGTTCGGTATCTTTGATTCAATAAAATCTTTACCAGCCATTCGTTTATGACTTGGACCGTTGTAGCAACAAACAGACCAAAATGGATCTCGGAAAGTAATGAAAAATTTTATAGTTATAGTTATGTGTGATCGCTGGACGAGATAAACAAATACAACGAATTTCAACTTTCATCATAATTGAGCTTAATTGAGCTTTCAGAGCTTTGAACTTTTGGCGATTTAGAACCAAAGACCTTACATTAGCAGAGTGACGATCGCAATTACCTCATTGGCTCAATTTGTGGCGTCCTTGCTTTATCAATGTATCTTAATCAATAGGGGGAAAGTATCGCAGAGATCCTCACACAATGGCAATCAGTTTGAGACAGTCCCACAGTGATTTGTTGGTTGTTGGTTGAGTGTTACTAAGGTTTTTTTTTAAATATATAGACTAGCGCTTGACTGCGATCTCACCTGATGGTAAGTGAAGATGCACCCTAAGATGGTACGCGCTTGCCTAGAAGATGCCTATTCACTCTTGATTTAAAGACACCCACTTTATAGTTAGTTGGAAAAACGGAAGCCGGAAGGGCATTCCAAATTTTAGCGGTGCGTATCAGGAACGAGGAAGCAAAGCGCTTAATGCGCTTCCTTGGGATTTCAACTACGTAGGGGTGCAGATCTATTCTGTGCCTTGCGTTTCGATGGTAGAAAGGCATGCATGCAATGGTTTCGCATGGCGTTAAAGCCATTTTTGTCGCGAACATTGAAACTGTGTTACATGTGAAAATGGAGAAAAAAACTGGCATCGTCACTTTTGTGTGGCAGTGGGTTAACTCGTGTATAGATTTCGCGTAACGAGGTTGCGCCGCAAACATTTACAACGTTCGCTTTTCAAAGGCGCCGGCATTCGACGTACAAAGGTATGACGTATGACACGGAATTAGAGTACGCGGCGTATTTTCTACGCGTTTCACTAACTCGCGTATTTACTTCGCGTTTTGATGTTGAGTGTTTTTTTTTAATAAGAATATCAGACACGCTGAACTCGACTAATATTCTCCTCTCCCCTCCAAATAAGCGGAGAGCTTATGTTAGGAGTGGGCACGACAATTAACACAACGGTAGATACCGCGACCTTTGTTTTTTCGCAAAAGACATAACCGGTAAGTGATACATTCAACTTTAATATTGAATTTTCCACCTGTGACATTGTAGTAAGTACGTGAAATAACTGGGCAAATGCGAGTCGGACTCACGTACGAAGGGTTCCGTACCAAAAAACGCCAAAAAAAAAACACGTTTCTAGTAGAAGAGAGCCCTTTAATTTTTTTAAGCTATTGCTTCTATCGCGGTCCTTGAGCGTGGAGATCGAATCCAGAAATTCCGTAACGAAAATAACCTGACACGGTACTCCTCTCACCGCTAGATGGCGTTGATAAAAAATGCTATGCAATAGCTTTACCGCGGCAGTCCCCGAGTGCCACACGTCTTTTTTTATTATTTGTTGTTATAGCGTACACGTAGCGACATACACATTCTCTGAAAATTTCAGATGTCTACCTTACGGATCATGAGATACAGCTCGCTGACGGACGGACGGATGTCCAGCGGAAGCTTAGTAATAGGGTCCCGTTGGCACTCTTTGGGTACGGAACCCTAAAAAGACTCGCGGTATTTTGTAATACGACCGCTTTAGTCCTGTCGTCAAGACCAAAAATATGTAGGAAGGCGTCAGTATAAATGGGCAAAACAAAGAGTCCCAAGTGAGAAGTAAATCCAAACGTCCGAGCCACCGTTCCAAAATAGCCGCGTTATAAATGTTGAGCGCGCGCCAAAAATGATAGGCCAGGAGCTGCCGGGTACGAACTGTTATGTTTTTGCTAAAACGAAAATACAAAAAAAGGAAACGGATGTTACGCAATCCCGATCCGGGTCAGTTGTTTGTGGGCTGCGGAGTGGCTGAAAATACAAAAAATATTTGCGTATTACGTATTTTGTTTTTAGAAGGGTGGAGGTCAATGGTAATCGTTATCTAAATTATATATGAAAGGAAAAGGGACTGAGTGATCTATCAATGCACAGCTCAAACCACTGGACGGATCAGGCTGAAAGGCATACAGATAGCTATTGTGACGTATGCATACATATATCTATAATTATTAGATGTTGCGCGCGACTTCGTCCGCGTCAATTTCTGTTATTATTAATTTTTAAAAAAATATATTTTAAATATGGATAATTTTCCCCGTTTTTGCAACATTTTCACTCCTATTGGTCGCAGCGTGATGTTATATAGCCTAAAGCCTTCCTAGATAAATGGACTATCCAACACAAAAATATTTTTTCAATTCGAACCAGTAGTTCAGGAGATTAGCGCGTTCAAACAAAAAACTCTTCAGCTTTATTAACCGACTTCCAAAAAGGAGGAGGTTATCAATTCGGCCGGTATCTTTTTTTTTTTTTTTTTTCTATGTATGCCCACCGATTACTCCGGGGTTTCTGGACCGATTCACGCGATTTTTTTTTTAATCGACAGAAGAAGCTCGCGAAATGGTCCCATAAAATTTTTTACCTTCAACTCTTCAAGTCTGATGCTGCAGAGGTACTTTCCCCCTAAATTATGGGGTTTAAGAAACTGTCATTTACGAATTGGTATGCTTGGCCTAAGCATATACTAGATCTTAGAGCTTCAGGTCCTACTCCTCAATCCTGATGCTGCAGGGTACTGCCCACCTAAACTATGAGGCTTTAGGAACTTTCGCTTGCGAATTAATATTACTAGTATTAAGCATAGTCTACATCGTGGAGCTCAAGGTCCTAGCTCTTCAATCCTGATGCTGCAGGGTACTGCCCACCTAAACTGTGAGGATTTAGGAACTTTCGCTTGCGAATTGATATTGTTAGTATTAAGCATAGGCTACATCGTGGAGCTCAAGGTCCTAGCTCTTCAATACTGATGCTGCAGGGGTACTGCCTACCTAATCTGTGAGGATTTAGGAACTGTCGCTTACGAATTGATATTGTTGGTACCAAGCATATACTACATATAAAATTCAAGGTTCTAGCTCCTCAATCCTGATGCTGCAGGGTTGGAGGGATTACGAACTGTCGCTTTCGAATTGATATTGTTGGTACCAAGCATGGACTACATCATTGACCTCCTGGTCCTAGCTCTTTAGAAATTGTATGTTGTTAATAAGTACTGTAGGTACCAAATAGAGACTACTTTAGTAGCGTAGTGTTGGAGGGAGGGGAGAAAGAGAGCAGGAACAAGCTACACTAAAAAGCTTAAAATAAAAATTCTTTTCAAAAAACCGACTTCAAACGCCACTACAAAGTATAAAAATAATTTTATTTTGTACACGTTTGTTGAAGTCGGGCGGGCTTAACTAGAAACGATGAAATCGATGCGCGACGCTTACCTTATGGTGACATATAAGAGACACGCTTATTGAAATCGGGTGAGCATCGCGTATCGGTTTCATCGTTTCTATTTAAGCCGCCCGACTTCAACAAACGTGTACAAAATAAAATTATTTTTATACTTTGTAGTGGCGTTTGAAGTCGGTTTTTTGAAAAGAATTTTTATATATTAGTAATAGATTACGGAGTAGAGTACGAGTAAACGTGTTGACATAATTTTCTCTTCTACTTAACTCTATACTAAACACCTTAAGGAGATTCAGTTAACAATATACAAACGTAAACTTTTGCGATTGTGCCACGAAGTTGTACCATCTTTTTTAAATATCAGCCAAGCTGAAATTGCCTAGCATTTTCCTCTCCTCAAAGCTTGTGTTAATAGTGCAACGGGTGAGGACCGAACCTGCGACCTTTCAGTATTCAGCCCGCACCTATAACCATCGGACTATTCAGGCTATAGAGCCATTGCAGTACATTTCCATTTAACTGCTTAACTAAATACAACCCAATCTGATAATAACCAAATTCAGATATAAATTGTGCAGAGGAAGAACAGACCGCATAACCTACAGTAATTTGAGCATCTGCTTATTGTTGCGTAGTGGTACGCCGGTACACCGTACCTATACCCAAAGGCGTACTCGCGACTATGGCACTTAATTCGAGGAACAAAAGGATTACTTTGAAGAAGACCAGGTGACTTAATATTAAGTTAGGTAGGGTGGCCATGGTTACGATCTTTCCAAACCTGAAATTTTCGTTTAAGTAGTCTTACTTAGCGTTACAAAATAACTGGTTGTTAAGCAAAAAATAATACCCATAGGTAGATATGTTTAGTTCTGAAATTTTGGTTTAAGTAGACTTGTTTAGTGTAGCACAATAAGTCATTGTTATGCACAAAATAACAAAGAGTGACCAGTACATAAATCACTTACTTAATCCCTTTTTCTTACAACTTCAAAGTTCAATAAAACTGATACTGATAGTAAACAGAAGTCTATTTTAATTTTAACCTTAAATTTTAACCCCTTTCTTGGCCCATGAATTACATGTGAGCGTAGTTCTAACTATTAGGTCTATTTCTCTGAACAGGGAACGTGATAATTTATCTAAAAATTCAGTTTTGAACAAATTTTAATTTTTTCAACTTGTAGTTTTTTAAGTTTTTATTTAAGGACGACCTGTTGGTCGTCCTTAAATAAATAAATAAATATATAAAATAAATAAATAAGATAGATTTTTTAAAAGTAGACATAATAAAACAGATAAAAATGTGTTCAGTTTCATTTTTAACCGACTTCCAAAAAGGAGGAGGTTATCAATTCGGCCGGTATCTTTTTTTTTATATTTTAACTTGTGTATAAGCAGAGTGATAGTGTGATCTATAACCTCAGCCCAAAAATGGCTTTTGAAAAGGCATCTGGATTTGTCCCGAAATAACGATATATTCGATGGTGTCACTAAACACAGAAGCCTCTGTATAATTAAAACGTCCATCTTATTTATAATCCGCTAAACAATTACGTGGTATCCTATACACTACGTACAACTTTAACTTTACAGTTATGACCTTTATTGCTTTGGGAACAGAGGCTATAATGGATTAATATAATTTAATTTGTAGTTGGACACAACATGATTATAAACATGACCTCTCTTGTTCTACACATAAAGTCGGTTTTAGTGCTATTATTTTGACCTTATTTAGGTCATAAAGTGGTATTAAATAGGTTAAGGTATTAAAGGGTGCTTAATTGTTTTGCCAATATTTTAGCCCGTAAAGTGGTTGTTATTTTACTGTAATCACAACTATAAAGTAGCCATTTAAGCCCACTGTACCGTTTTGGACATAAGGCACTAGTGTGATAATCGCTATAGCTCCATGGTGATAATAGTACATTTCAATGAAACATAATATCTTTTTAATACTTACCTGAATTTACAACAAAGAAAATCACTATTATTACAGTGTTAAGAAATTGCGTTTCGAGGCTTATTTGAGCTGTGTAAACGTGAGTGGACAAGAAGCTGTCAAAAGTAGCTAAGGACTGTCAGTTTTCATAATAAATTATTGAAAAAAAATAATAATACACATTTTCACGGAATTAAAATATTTCATAAATGCTTCAGCTTTTTTATTTACAAACCAGTGGAAATTAATTAAACAAACGAGCTTTTAGTAGCTGGTTTCATTGATCAGACCCCTGAATATGATCTAGGACCAGAGTACTTGTTAAGACGAATCAAACAAACCTAAGCCCGATGGGATTTCCTCGTTTTATTACAAAGTTTCCAGAGCCATCATCAGATCAGCTCCATGTTACAATAATATTGCATTGTCATCCAAATTCAAATTCAAAATTTATTTATTTCATGTAGGCTAACTTGTAGCTCTTATGACACGTCATAAATCTACCACCGGTTCGGAAAGCAGATTCTGCTGAGAAGAGCCGGCAAGAAACTCAGCAGTTGCTCTTTTCAAAAAAAATTTTTTTTTACAAAACTATGCTATGTATACAGTGCTTCCACAATAAAGCTTCAAAAATGCAAAAATGCTTACGTAGGTACACCAATTGTCATCCGATTTACGTAATATAAATTGGATCAATCGGGAAGTGGTTCTAATTGTTCTAATTCATCTAGCAAGATTTGGCTTTAAATAAACATATTTTTAATTATTTTATTTTTTATGTACATATAAGGAATTACAAGACAACATATATTAGAAGAAATAAACATAGGTGAAGCTTATTTCCAAAAAAAAAGAAATTTCTTCCAGCTTCCCTTGAAAGTGAGTAAGGTGAAAGGTGAAATTATAGAATGGTAGAGGACATACATTGCAAGTTAAATAAAATCTTGTAAAAACAACGTCACTCTCAATATTAACACTCGCTTACGGCTCGGGGTGAAAGCTTCAATCCAAATAAAACAGTACACGCGAGAAATAAAATCTAAAAGTAAAAAATCTAACGAGCTGAGGCTGCTTCGCTCCTCGTGGCTCTCGACGCGATACAGATATATTATTATAGCATAGAATAAAACGCAGCGAACCGCGCCGTGCAAACATAGTCGCCGTACATATTGACAGTGACCACGATGTTGGCAAAGCTTATAAGCGCGTAATGACCAAATTATTTATTAGCGATATTTTGAGGGGCGACATTCATAAGTGGGGCTTTACGAGTAATTTCAGGCTTTTGAATTAAATTTTATACAATTTATGCGGGAAATTGCCTTTGTAATAGACATAGAAAGGCTTTCCCGCCTGATTGATTTATTTAGGTGTCAGTGTTTCATATTTGAACGAGCGAAGCGAGTTCTCTGAGTCAACTAGGGCGCTTGTCTGTACTGGACAGAGAAGTGTGTACGTCCAAATGTCTGTCAGACCCCTATAACTTCTGAATTACTGAACGTAATTACTTCAAATTTAAATATAATATGTAAACTGATGGCCTTCAGCCGAACATTGTATAAAAAAATATAAAAAGCTTTATTTCAGGGGGGCTCTCATAGAAGCGTGTTTGAAGTAAAATTTTGTTTGTTGCGTTACATAGACTTGCAATATATCTTTTTAAAAACGACTTTGATCAGAGTACAAAATTTTTTTTTTTAATTTTTCCCTTAAAATTGACGAAATGGGGGGGCTTTCAAAGTGGAGATTTTAATTTGAGCCATATGTCAAGAATTATTGAATATTAGAACGTGAAACTCGGTTAAAAATTCAGTTATATCCTGTACTTGAACAACAAATACTAGAATTAGATAAATGTTATAAAGAAACGAAATTATTTAATTTTAAATGCTAATAGCTTCACAATAATGCTAATAGATGGCGCTGTGTCAGTAAAACAGTTTTGTGTCAACTATTATTTTTTTTTATTGCGTCTAAAGTTAAAAGTTAATTATTACAATATATAAATAATTAAAACTTTTGGGAATTATGGGATATCGCGAGGTCTCAGTTCGGGGCGAACCACTAGTTATAATAGGTATATGATTTACCTCCAATTTTACATATCGATATAGGTATACAGTTTTGAGCAATTAAATTAAATATCACTTGCCTGAGAGTTCTCTACCGTATATATACCTCTTTTTATACATATATACCTCATCTTATACATACCTTTTATAGTGGAATTACAGAAGTCTCACGCGGGATATTTTCTAAGTTCTAACCTAACTCCAAATTGACAAAGTCGCGAGCAAAAGCTAGTCAAATATAAATAAACACCAGTCATTAAGCGCGCCTGGAAAAAACATATTAACAAATAGAGCATAATATTTTTGACCTATAAGACTGGGGTTATAAGTTTGGCTTCAAAAGGATGGACTGATATGAATGGTATAGAACTGATACACGCAAAAGCCTTTGAGTTTAGTGTGTAGTTTGTAAAGCGAATGTCATTTTGTTGAAGTTACGGATGTGTATTTAATTTTGAAAATTCAGTTCGCAAACTTTGCTGACTCGACGTTACTTACGGCAAGGGTTTGGCCACTTTGGAAGCGAGTTACCATCGTATTATTATCTCAAGAAATTCTTAACATTGTGTGCATATTGGGAGAGGCTCATGACTTGCAGCAATGAGGAATACGGTATAGAGAGAGAGTTGTATGGAAAAAATCTGAGACTAAATATAGATGGCCTACTAAAAAAGCGCTATGTCTGTCATAATAAAAGTACTTTTCTGGGATAAAAAGAAGCCTTGTAACTGTCCACGTCAAGATATGTTCATTGGCTAGAATTTAATATGAATAGATAACTGACAAACTTCTTTATTGTATTGGTATGAATTTTTTGAAGCAGTGAAAGCTCAGTGGTTACTTGAGGCTGCTTTTCTGAGGTCTGGGGTTTGATTCCAGGCTGATCCAGGCATTGCTGATTTGTATGCGTTTTAAGCAAGTTAATATCGCTTGCTTTAATGGGAAGTGAAATGGTACCTACCTATCCCACTCTATAATTACACCTTGCTCTCTCTCAAGGGAAGCTGGAATAAAATTTCTTTTTTAGAGATAAGCTTCAGGTATGTCTACTTTTCTTTTCTTGTAATTCATTATACGAGTATGTATACATAAAAAATATAAATAAATAAATAAACATCGTGAGTTCTCCGTAATATTCTTAAAGGTGTGCGAAGTCTGCCAATCCCCACTTGGCCTGTGTAGTCTATGACCTAAACATTTCTCACTCGAGAAGACGTCAGACGTGTAATCTGTGGCCTGGGGCCTGCAATGGGCTAAAATGAATGAATTAATGAATGAATGAATGAAAAGAATTTTTAAGGCCAATATTTAGTTAAATCTTTGTGTGTTATAAGGTTTTGCCGCTCTTTATTGCAGCGTAGCTTTACACAAACGCAAGAGCGTCACGTTTTGACAAACTTTGAATCGACTTCGATGAAATTTGTGCCGAGTTTGCGAAAGCAAATATTTATAATACTGTATCCATAGCCTGCTAACTTCGAACGTACAAGTAAATAAAACCAGCCAAGTGCGAGTCGGATCCGCGCACGAAGAGTTCCGTACCATCGTACAAGATTTAACACCCTATTATTAAGATAGAGCAAAAACAAAAGTTGATTGTTTTTTTTTTAAAGAATACCAGCCAAGCTGAACTTGACTGATGTTCTCCTCTCCCTTCCAAAAAAGTGAAAACTTGTGTTAGGAGTGGGTACGACAATAGTGCAACAGGTGGGATTCGAACCTGCGACCTTTCAGTTTCAGTCCGCACCTTAAACCGTTGGGCTATTGAAGCTTATTGTATGTAGAGTTTAATTCATAACTTTTTTTTTTTTAATTATTTTTTGTTATAGAGGCAATAGTAACACACATTCTGGGATAAATTAATGTACCTATTTATTATGGTTCATGAGATATAAAAATAGAAAATAAAACATGAATGTACTTATAGTAATGTTCAGTCTTCTTGACAACCTCCCCCTCTGGCACAATCGTGAGCGCTGTTGTCTCATAAGCGGGAATCCCCGACTTCGACTACCGGCTGAGGTCATCTTCGTCGTTTCAATCGATAGATGTCCACTGCTGGACATACATAGGGACGATCGGAAAAGTTAAAAGCCTTAGGAAAATGAGAAATGAAGTCAAGACCTGAATACTGCTAAATATAGATCTCGATTATTCCAATTTGACCTTAATTTTGCCCAAAGTAGCTCTTAACTCTGTTAATTATCCAAATTGATCTGAATCAAAGGATTAATTAACGCAAAATAAATTAAAAACTTAGTGGAAGCCGTTAACTCCGGATGGAGATCATTTTGTACATTGCTTATGAAGCTTTAGACCGAATAACTGGAAGAGACTACTATAAATGCAAAGATTCGATACCTCTATCATGACGTCAAAATTCAAAATTTATTTATTTCATGTAGGCCAACTTGTAGCTCCACGTCATAAATCTACCACCGGTTCGGAATGCAGATTCTGCTGAGAAGAGCCGGCAAAAAACTCAGCAGTTGCTCTTTTCAAAAAAAAAAAAATTATAATTTTTTTTACAATAGGTAACAAAACTATCCTATTTGCTTCAGTGCTTCCACAATGAAGCTTCAAAAATGCATACCGATATATTTCGATATCAATATTATTGGGTACCATTGTATTACCGTTTGCATCGCATTCCGATGCATTATGTCGTGAATTCATTGTCTCTTTCAATTCACTTCGACCAATCAGAGTTGATTGCGATCGTCATACTGTAGCAATCAGTTTTAGACAATTCCCCAGCTGAGTTCAGTTTGAGGATCGATACATTGCCTGTGTAAACGGGTTGTAAACTTTTACAACATCCACAAAAACGTATGCTATTGATCTAAGAATCTTGGATTTTATATGTGGGTATGAAAAGGTTGTCTGGAGGAGATTGCTGTAAGCACTAAGGTCGCCTTTGCAATAGGGGTAATCTATTTTAAGTTCAATTGCGTAATTTTTAACCGACTTCCAAAAAGGAAGAGAATCAATCCGGCCGGTATCTTTTTAACACATTTGTATGACTTACGAAATGTCACTTCCACGTTTCGTAGGTCGATGGGGAAGGGAGAGTTCGTCTCGGAAACATCAAAGTGGAGGAATGGTTCCATTAATCATTTTATATTTACCTGAGCCTTAGCAGTTGAACACTCTTGTTTAGACTTCGCGATTAGTTCGCCGGAGTGCTTTAAGTCAATTTGCGTTCACGGCGTGTACATTTTGTTAACGCAAAATAGCAGAACAATTTATAAGTCAACTAAGTTTTATTAATATTGGATGGAAGTGTATTTTTATACGACTGCCTGAAAAAAGGAGTATATCGTTTTTCAGGATTTATGTATGTAGGTATATGAGTTTCTATATTCCACCATAATTTCTATACGCCTTAACCGATTTTGATGAATGAGGTATCCGTTAGAATCCTTAACTTATTCCGGGTGTCATAAGCTAGTAAAATTTAAAAAAAAAAAATTGCTGGGGTGACCATGGTCCCGCATTAAAGACAGAAAAGAAATTCGAAAATAAGATTAAGTACGTAGGGTGTTCAATAAATAATTATTGTCGTGTAGTGCTGTACAATTATATTTTGTCAAACTAATGTCATTGACTATTACTACATTTCATCATATCCTTAAACCAATCATCAATCCAGTCCTCCCACTTTTATTTAGAAATTAAATATAATTTTTTTTTCGAAGAGGTTGAGTTGGTTGCTCCTCACAATCAATTACCAATATCTTGCTTTGTGTTTTTAGTAGGTACCTCGTAATAATACATCCAAGTTTCGTCACCATTCACAATCGAAGCTATGTCCTTAGATTTGCCATTGGCAAAAAATAACACGATTTTACACCATTCGACGTGACGTTGCTCTTACTGTTGCGTTTAGCGTATGGGGTACCCAAAGCGTACAAGGCTTTTTTACATGTAAATGTTCAGTCCCAATTTTGTGTAACGTAGCTACAGGAATGTTTAAAAGCTGCTCTAATTGCCGGTAGGTTATATCACTGTTTTTTCATATAGCTTTTTCCACACGAGCTACCGTTTCTGGCACTGTCACTTCGAAGCGTCCGCCTAGACAAGAATCATCGTCGAGTCCAAATTCGCCAGGCTTGAATTGCAGATACCAGTGTTCTATAGTCCTTGAGGATGGTGCTTCTTGACCAAATACGGAAAACATCTCATCCATACATTCTTGTTTGCTTAAACCACGTTTGAAATTGTACTACGGAATTACGCGATAATCAAAGACGCCATAGTTAATTTAATTAAAAAAATACTGCAACCAAGTTATACTTCGTAGAGCAAAAAAACAAACTGGTAATGTTTTGTTGAAAATAACACTTTATAAAAATATTATTAGTTTTACTGCTACCCTTAAAAATAAGTGGTACGACAAGATTTACTGAACACCCTACGTATATAATAATCGTCATCTAGAAAATGATGAGTAGATTCCAGAAATATATAACACTATAGTTCAATATGCAGTGATTTACAAAAAAATATCACTTAAAAATGTGAATAAGACTCCAAAGGTAATGACTGTGGTATTTAACTTTTTAGTTCGTTTTTTGGCTGTATAGTCGTGTTTTTAATATTTTTAATTATAGCTTGTTCACGTAGGTAGGTCAGTTGTGACTTTTATTACACCTCAAAACTCTAGCAGCGGTTCGCAGAGCAGATTCTATCGTGAGAAACTGGCGAAGATGCAAAGAACAGTCTTTTCATTTTCAAGATAGTAAAAGTGCAAATGTATTTTTTATGGTACGCACCAAAATATTTGTCCGCTATTGGTTGTTGTAGCGTTCTCTTTTATGAGGGTCGCACTGCTGAGGATGGTATCATTAATTCATTGTGGTGAGGGTTTCTTGCGGTGAAGATTTTTTCATTGGACGACAAGATTGTAGTCTAAGATGGTAGCGGGCTAACTTGGAAGGAGTATGGTATTCAACCCATACCCCTAATCTGTTTCTACACGCCATCATCGTCAAGGATTATCAGCGAATAAAAAATATATTTTGATACTAGCTTTTCGCTACATCGTCAACGCGACATCGTCCACGTGGAGTTGGATTTTTAAAAATCCCGCGAAACCTTCTATTTTCTCTGAATAAATCTAGTCTATGTCACTTTCCAAGTTCTCAACTATACCCATGGAAACAATAACGTCGATCTGCCGCTCTGTTGCTGCGTGATTAAAGAACAAACCAACATACACAATTTTTCATTTACTTATTATTAGTAAGGTTCCAAATTGTTGTTCTAACGACCAAAGGACCTCTGCTCAGCTGTAAGCCATCAACTAGGAGCTTTCCTTGGCCCTTAATATATTTGGGAGTAAAAATATATGGGGGAAATTTAATTTAGCTTCACGATCTACCCCGACGATTAATAAAGTTAATAAGACCCTTGAAATTGCTCGGCCAGAACTTGGGTGCTCGTTATACTGTCAATTTAATATCTTGCAGTATCCTGTTTTGGAAATGAGAGACAATATAGTTCGCTGGGCTTAGGTTGTGGGTAGACTGATATTGCTGGTGCGACTGAAGTTTAAAGTGTCTTATTTAAAGCCCAGCAGGGTTATTCAGTATATAAACTCACTTTGAAAGCAAACTCACATCGCCTTTTCTTCTTTCTTCACCACGAATTTTTTTCTTCACCGTAATTAAAGCAAGTAAGCGGGATAAAAGGTAGCCAATGTCATTGTCCCTTCTCGATGACAACGAACGCTCTACCAAGAGTGTCACGAAGATGTCATGTCCAAGTCCTCAACTAAACCTAGCAAAAAAATCGTTGCTCCGTTATCGTGCGATTGTATTGTATTGTTTATTTCTTTAATTCTGACTTACAAAAGCGCTTACGAATGTCATAAATTAAATAAAAAAGAAATTACACAAAATGCAATAAATGCCTCTGTCTCTGCCTCGTACAAAATTTTTAATTAAACTTAAACTTATTGATTGAAGGACAAATCAACAAACAAACACACACACATTTAAATAATATTAGCGTTTGCCCGTGACTTCATCCCCGTGGAGTTAAGTTTTTAAAATCCCTCGGGAACCCTCAGTTTATCCGGGACAAAAGTAACCTACTACCCAGGCAAAAAATCATGTCAATCCGTTGCTCAGTTGCAGCGTGATTGAAAGACAAACCGACAAACAAACAAATTTTCGCATTTGTAAAATTAGTAAGGCAGTACGGATAGGAAGGAAGCAAAGCGTTAGTGAAGATAGTGATTCCATAAAAAAGTAGTAGAAGTAGAATTATTTAGTAGTAGTTAGGTTATTACTGTTCCCAACATTTAATTGTGTTGGAATTAAACATACTGAGCCGGTCGTGCGAGCGACGTTGTTTAGACATTGTTTGTGAAACTTTTGTTTTTGAATGTAAAAGGTTTTTATATAAAGGCGGCCGCTCAAAGCGCTCTGTGAACATTCAAATAGGGACGTATGATTCCAAAATGTTTAGCATTTTCACAAATTTTTATGCATTATACAATATGTATAGGGGTTGAATAATACATACATAAACTGCCTCGTTGGTCTAGCGGTTAGCAAGTTCGACTGCGGATGACGAGGTTCCGTCTTCGATTCCCGGGTCGGGCCAAAAAATGTATTGGGTTTTTCTGTCAAGAAATTCTCAGTACTTGCCCGGAGTTAGGAAGTTGACGGTGAGCCACCCCCGTGCTTCGGAGAGCACGTAAAGCCGTCGGTCCTGCGCCTGATCTCTCCGGTCGTGTCGGATTTTCCGTCCCATCGGACTATGAGGGTGAGGGAATGGATTGTGCTCCTGTGTATACGCACACACTTGTGCACGATAATAAAATTGCGAGATATGACGCAGATGGCTAATCTCTGTGGAGATTTTATTTACATAAACGAAATTAATAAAAAGCCGGCGTATCATCACTTCACTTTTTCTAATAATGAATATTAGGCATGTTTAACTTGACTTATATTCGCCTCTCCCATTCAAAAAAGCGGAAAGCTTGTGCATTCAAGAAAGCGGAAAGTGGGTACGATTCAACGGGTGGGGATCAAACCTGTGATCTGAAGTTATCAAATTAAGTTAATTTTAATGAAAAACCAACTGTGCGTCTATGTTTTAGAATAAGATAAATCATGTTTATTTGTGAAATAGTAAGTAAGTACAGTAACCTTTAGATGATCTTAGAGCGAAAATTACATTAGGTTTGCGTTTCGAAGCCCCCAAGCCGTAGCCGTAGCCAACCGCTACGAGTCTACGCCGTCTACGTTAAGGAAATCTTACTTATATAGCATTAAAAGCAAATGCTTGATGACTTCGTCCACGTAGATTTAGTTTTTAAAAATTCCGTGGGAACTCCGTGGGAATATTAGTCTCACGATTAGTCTTTAACTATACCCATGCCAAAAATTACATCGATCCGTAGCTCTGTTGCAGCGTGGTTGAAGGACAAACAAATAAACTAACAAACAAACACACTACCCTAATTAGTAAGGATATTAGTAAGGATTATCCCAACCCCTACAATTATGAGCTTAACGGATAGACGCCAGCAGTAAATAAATTAGAATTGGACGTAAACAATGTACAGAGATATAGGTATTTATAGCATTACCTATATAAATCTAATCTTGTCATTAATTGGCATATTCCATTATCGAAATTGTTGTTAATACCTAGCGTAATACAGTGCTAAATAACAATATATACTCGTACGTATTCAATTAATTTGATTGCGAACTAATGACGCGGCCGGGCGATAGGGTTTCATTTTAATCATTTGTGCTGGAGTATTCCAATTTCTATTCATCAATACTAACAATATGAATCAGAGCGTAATATTATGACTAAATACCCGAACAGAGATATAAACAGTGATAGCCTAGTGGCACTGGCGGTATCCTATTCGGGGACCGCAGATTCGATTCCCGGGCACGCAGCTCTGAATTTTCGGAGTTATGTGCGTTTAAAAATAAAAATAAAACTATGCCGTAGTATAAACACCATATAAAATTGTAAATAATAAATCTGCAAATCCTGCTTTCCGAAAAAGTAGTCTTCGCTTATCGTAAAAGTGACAATTTGGCAAATATAATATTAAACTATTAAATCAGCCATTCGAAATTCACCATTCTGAATTTTTAATATTGCTTTTGAGTTTTCTGAAAGATTTCGTTTTTAGGCTTAATAGCAAAAATGTATCAATATTTTCCTCTCCGAAAAGTTTTCCATACAAAAAGCGTATGAATGTAAAGCTATGTTAATGCTCCAGTCGTGACCTACTTACGTGTAGCTTAGATAGGTCTAGGGCCGCACGTAACGCGGATATCGGTTCTGTGAACCGCGTTTATAATTTATCGGATCGATTGTAGTATCTACAATTTTCAACATTTTAAAAGATGAATAAACACCAGCTTTAGGCCAACCCGGACTCAGACCGATTTCTTAAACTTTCCCCAATTTCTCTATTCACTATTGGGCGCGGGCCTCTTTAACTAATGAAAAGAGTTTTTCACAAGCGTCAGCTAGATTTAGTTTTTTTTTGATGAAAGGAAAGTCCTTGACTGCGATCTCACCTGATGGTAAGTGACAATGTAGTCTAAGATAGTAGCGGGCTAACTTGGAAGGAGTATGAAGAAACAGTATTCAACCATACCCCTAATCGGTTTCTACACGCCATCGTGCCGGAACGCTAAATCGCTTGACGGCACGTCTTTGACTTTAGGGTGGTAACTAGCCACGGCCAAAACCTCTCACCAGAAATACTGTTGCAATATCCTTACTAATATCCTTTACTTTATTAATGTGAAAGTGTGTTTGTTTGTTGGTTTATCCTTCAATAACGCTGCAACAGAGCTACGTGATTTTTGCATGGGTATAGTTGAAGACCGTGAGACTGACATAAACTTTTTATCCCGAAAAATCAAAGAGTTCCAATGGAATTTTTAAAAACTAAATCAACCTGGACGAATTCGCGGGCATCAGCTAGTATGTAAAAATGTCGCAACAGTGAAATGTAAACGGTTCAGTCGTCAGTGGCAGAGCACGATAGAAGCAGAATACATTTGTCAAATGACCGGTTATGGATACATTATCGGTAATGGCGTGTGACTTGAATCACGATTGGGTTTGGTGTGACGTGTTTGTGTATCATCAAACACGCCGCGCAAACTTGATTTGTGATTTAGGATAGCTAAACATTAGTGCACTTTCACACTAACCTAATGTGCTAGCAGCGCGACAGTAGTAGCTTCTCATTACAGCTACAGTCGCGCGGCGATATTTATTTTTAATTATTTACTAGTTGATGCAACTTCGATTAAGGTTTTTTTAATTCTCGCGGAAAACATTTTCCGGTATAAAAAGTTTTAGGCCATTTATCTCTGTGCCAAATTTCAGCCAAATCGGTTCAGTCGTTGGGTCGTGATTGAGTAACAAACATCCATTCATTCATCCATCCATCCAAACTTTCGCATTTATAATATAAGTAGTAGTAGGATTAGTAGGATAGGATTTATTTATAGACTTAAAAAAAATGTACACAATTTACACCATAATTTATAGATCAAAGCATCAGACAAAAAACTTGAGGCTGGTGATGGCAGCCCAATTAGACCGTAGTCTGTGCTAGTGCTGTCCAAATATCCTCGACCCGAATTGCATTTTCAATTTTATGAATTCCCCAACAATGTTCAATTATTATTAGTATTACTTTATTTAATCATTTATAAATATAAAAAATATATTAAAAATAGTTAGTACTTGCATGTAAGTATAGTTAATACTTTTTAGTATGGAAGTTAGACATTTCTGAGCAACGCTACAGTCGCGCTGATACCGCGCAGCTGATGTCGCGCTGTTAGCGATCTAATGTGAAAGCGCACTAACTTACCACGTTCGAACCAAATAATATAAAAATGATTTTCTGGCGTAGCCCATTTAAAAAGACATCCAACATTTTGCACTTCCGCTGGTTTAATTTACCTGGATATACGTCCACTAAGCAAAGGTCTTGTATAGAGACTTACACGCAACACGGTCTATCTCCGCTTGTATCCAGCAAGAATGCTATCTAACATAAGCAGAGACAGGTTTCTCCCGATAACTCTTTGTAAAATTCATGCACGTATCTCATACAAAGCTCTAGATAAAATATAGAAGCTGAGCAAATGTAATTTAATAATACGAAATCTGGATTCTTGGTCTCGAAATAGCTCGACGTTTACACAATTTAGCAATCTTAAAAGGTGTCATAGTCGAAGTTTTAGAGCAGACAATAGCAATAAGTTACATTCTATAAATATGCTCAACGGCCTAATACAAACGTCTCATAGATACTTAACGTGACCTAAAAAAGGAAATCTATCAATCTATTCTTTGCGAATGTCATACATTGTAGATATTGAATTTACTGAAAAAAAAAAAAAAAACTGACACAGGCACTTCCGAGGTTTTGCACACCTTTAAAGATTTCATATACAAGATTCTTTTGATACTGTGAAACTTTACTTAATAAAAAGTTTTTCAAAGTACTTAACTACAATTTGGGTACCTTTAAATCAAGAATGAATAGGCATCTACTAGGTAAGCGCGCTCCATCTTCACTTACCATCAGGTGAGATTGCAGTAGATCGCTAGTTTATGTGTTTAAAAAAATGTACCTACATCTGTTTAATTGTTCAATTGTTAAATGAAGGAATTCCTTATACTTCACTTTGTGTATTATGTTCTTTTTATCTGTGGCGGTGGCAACCTGTATGCTCGTTAAACAGCGGCATTAGCAACTGATCTATTTGCGTACGAAAACCGACGGGCATACTTCACGAAACACATTTTTAGCTTTTAGTTGTATTGGAAATATACATCGAACTGGCCTGTATTCGGAGTTTTTTATTATTATTAGATAGGCTTGCTCTTGACGACAATCAATGATGGAAAGCATTCATGAGGTCTAGGTTGGAGCGCGCTTGCGTAGAAAATGCCTATTCACTCTTGTCTTGTTTAATAATAATGTCAGCCAACGGCCAATTACGGGCAATCTGTAGTTACCTCCGTTTGAGATATTATAGTGCACACGTGTGCATAGCTCGATGAGACAGCAGATACCACTTGAAGAGCGCAACTGATATGTTTCTTGCCAGTTTTTGTCAAATGTCAGCAGACTACTTTCCGGTTGATGGTAGAGTCTTGACTTGTCCTCAAAGTCACTAGTTAACTGGAGAGAGATTAGGTTCAGGAGCTACGAGCTTCAGTCTTTACGAGCTCTTTGAGTCACCGGGGTAACACTCTGTCAACATCTTAACTACGGGCTGCTATAAAGAATTTCTTGGTATAAAACTCAGTACCACTTTTTTCATAGATAAAGTTAAAAACCTAGAAAGTGACACAGGATACCCTTTATACCGGAACAACAAAAGCTTTTCGAGAGATTTTAAAAAATCTAGCTCTACGTCACACAGGCAGTTTGCAGTGGTCAACGCTGTAGTCTCAGATTCGATTCCCGGCCGGGGCAATTTGAGAATTTATAATTTCTATACTATCTCTGGTCCGGTCTGGTGGGAGGCTTTGGCCGTAGCTAATTACCGTCAAAGACGTGCCGCCAAGCGATTTAGCCGTTCCGGTACGATGACATGTAGAAACAGATTAGGGTTATGGGTTGAATGTACACTGCCATACCCCTTCCAAGTTAGTCCGCTACCATCTAAGACTGCATCGTCATTTATACTTCAGGTGAGATCGCAGTATTTTGTCATCTAATAAAAAAGAAAACGGGCAAAAGCTAGTATTATATTGTAGTAGTATTTATAGCAACATTATGATTCTGATGACCTCCCTGGCGCAGTGGTGAGCGCTGTGGTCTTATAACTGGGAGGTCTCGGGTTCGATTCCCGGCGGGGGCAATTTAGTAATTTATAATTTCTAAATTGTCTCTGGTCTGGTCTGGTGGGAGGCTTTGGCCGTAGCTAGTTACCACCCTACCGTTAAAGACGT
Organism: Hipparchia sbordonii; assembly: GCA_038048805.1. Lineage (NCBI taxonomy): Eukaryota > Metazoa > Arthropoda > Insecta > Lepidoptera > Nymphalidae > Hipparchia > Hipparchia sbordonii. Next base: position 8,023,666 of record CM076117.1, on the reverse strand, counting down.
GCCGCCAAGTGATTTAGCGTTCCGGTACGATGGCATGTAGAAACAGATTAGGGTTATGGGTTGAATGTACACTGCCATACCCCTTCCAAGGTAGTCCGCTACCATCTAAGACTGCATCGTCATTTACACATCAGGTGAAATCGCAGTATCTTGTCATCTAATAAAAGAAAAGACGGGCAAAAGCTTGTATTACATTGTAGTAGTATTTATAGCAACATTATGAAACTTCTCCATTCTAATGAACGCTTTGTCCTTCCACAGATCCCGCCAAACATGAGTGACCTGATGGAGTAAGTGGCAAGTGTGACCGCGAGTGCTCCGGATAGTGAGTCAGTGAGTGTGATGGTGTGACCGTGACAGATCCAAGATGGCGAAGCTTCTGACATTAGTGTTGGCGGTCGTCGGGTGGCAGGTCGCCGCTGCTGAAAGAGGTACGTGAATAATTAAGAGACGGTTTACTTGTAGATGCCGGAATCTAATACGCACTAATATTACAGAATATTTTCATTGGCATAACACATAGTAGACACTAGTTAAGTCAGTTAGTTAAGTAACTATGTGTGTGTGTGTGTAAGTCTAAGTATATTTCTTTTTTGTGTATGTAATGTCGATGAATAACGATATTCAATTCTATAAAACATTATAATTATAGAAATAAACAGCGACTCTTGCTAGCACATAATAAGTGCAATTCAGGTCGCACAGCGCTAAATTACTTACAGTGATATTCACCTCGAAGTTGCCTCTCTTTCTATCGCGTAACTCTTATACGCATTCTCACACTACGTTCTTTATAGCAACAGAGCCACGGACCGACGACGTGATTTTTTTGCCTGGGTATAGAAGGGCCTGTTGGATTGCTTAGGCTATCTTTATCCCGGAAAAATATACCCGAGGAATTTTTAAAAACCTTTGATGGAGAAATTGCTGGAAAAGGAGATGTTGGTAAGAGAAGAACATAATTATGAGGAAGAATCCACATGAACGAAGTCGCGGTAGTTGTTATTAGAAAATGTAGCAAAAAGTTCAAATAATAGCGGCAGAATGATTACGGGCGGGAAATCAATCAGGCCGGAAAGCTTTGTTGACGGATAATAGATAATGTGGAAACTTGTAGCTCATCATTAATCACGCTGTTGTTGGCAATAGAGGTTATTATTGGCGCGGACCTACTTTATATGGACGTTTGGACGTTTTGGGGTGGGGGAAATTTTTTAACGCTGGATATTATGGTCAAGTTATATGGGTTTTTGGGGCTCTGCTATAATACCCAAGACAGTAAACCCAGTGGCATAAATGGGGCGTCTTATTTTTTTACCCTCAGAGGTGTGTGCTCGAGATAGAACTTGGGACCCTCCGAATGGGGGACCAGACCACTAGGTTATCACTGGTTTTAGAACAAAATAGAACAATTTTTTATTCAAATAAACTTTTACTAAGTGCTTTCGAATCGTCAAATGAATCTACCACTGGTTCGGAATGCCGTTCCGACCCAGGAAAGAATTAGCAAGAAACTCGGCGGTTGCTCTTTTAAACCGACTTCCAAAAAAGGAGGAGGTTCTCAATTCGTCGGAATCTTTTTTTTAATTTTTGTTCCCCGATTACTCGAAGACACCTGGACCGATTTGGAAAACTTTTTTGTTTGAAAGGGTTTACTTCCCCGGTTGCCCCATTTTATTGTCATCAAGTCAGGATCTGATAATGGAATCCTGAAGAAATCAAGGGAATTCCTCAAATTTTATAGCCACAATTGATATACTTTGCAGTAGCATTTGAAGTCGGTTTTGTAAAAAGAATTTTTACGTTTATATATTATTTATGATGTACACAGTGTACAATTATTACTGCCTCATGAATTGCTGAAGCGAGTTTTAAGAGCAAGATCTTCATGTGCAGCAGTGAGACGTTGACTCTTGTACATCTTCAGAGAGAGGAAGAGTTTCCCTAGAGATTTTTCTATATATCTAAAAGAGCCAGCAGTATATTTTTCGATTACATCGGCTCCTAAGCGCCAGTCAGTGTTGCTGCCAATCAGTTTCGCATCGTGTGGCGGCGGCTTAAAAGCTTTCGGGATTTTTTCGCTCCTCTGTACCTAACACTGTAGTGAACAATAGAATTGAATACACTGTGCTATCGTTCAATGATAAAACCGACAAAATATTTAAGATAATTGAGAGGGTGGAATTACAAAAAATCTTGAAACATTTCTGTATTTATTTAATTTAATTGAAAGCCCAAATATCAAGCGTCAGTGATATAATTCGAAAAATGAATTATAATTTCTAAATTGTCTCTGGTTTTGTCTGGTGGGAAGCCTATCGTCAAATACGTCATGTCGCCAAGCCATTTAGCGTTCCGGCACCATGCATGGCGTGTAGAAACCGATTAGGGGTATGGGTTGAATGTACACCGCCATACCCCTTCCAAGTCAACCCGCTACCATCTTAGACTGCATCGTCACTTACCATTACGTAAGATAGCAGTCAAGGACTATCTTATCTTCGAATAAAAAAAAAGTTTTGCCTTAATATGCAAGCTATCTCCGAAACTAGGTGTTTGTCGAGACAAAGAAGTGCAGAAGTGTCGACAGAAATTCTATTTCAGGCGAACAAATATTGTCGAGCGCGCCGTGTCGAGAACAATGGAATTGCGCTAACAGGATTTTTTCTGATCACGTTACCTAATCACATAGCTACCTCACGAACCTCCTTGCCTTCGGCTTATTTCGGTTCAGTGATTGGCATGTTTCTAGGGTTCCGTACCTCATAGCGAACCACTAACTTTTTCTAAGAATATAACCAAACCTGAACTTGTTCTCTTCTTCTTTCCAAATAAGCGGAAGGCTTGTGTTAGGAGTGGGTAGAAAATAGTGCAACGGGCGAAGACCGAACCTGGGACCTTTCAGTTTACAGGCCACACGATTAACCGTTGGGCTATTGAGGCTTTAAACTTAAATAGAATAGAATATAAAATAGTTTTTCATTCAAATAAACTTTTACAAAGCAATTTGAATCGTCAAGTGAATTTACCAATAGTTTTGGGTTGCCGTTCCGACCGAGAAGAACCAGCAGAAAACGGTGGTTGCTCTTTAAAAAAAATTGAAAGATTCGATTCGGTTTGGAATCATGCTATAAAAGCGCATAGTCAATCCAAAAAAGGATTACTGTGCCTTACAGAGAACAGTTCCCAAACTCTAGATCGGAAATCGAATCCAAAACTAATCTATACTGAGACGCATACACGCACCGCTTTAACACAGGGGTTGTCAGGGATAAACGAACTTTGCATAACTATAAACTATTTCAAAGTACTACTTTCAAAGCAAACTAGTTTCTTAAGTAACATACATAGAGTATAATTTGGAGTAAACTTCTGACATTGTATTCAAAGTTGCTAAGTTCTGACGTTATTATGTTAGCAGACGCGTAGGAAAACTTTGGGAAGCCTCGCTATATGATTACATTATTTCAGTCTGTTGACAAAATACAGAGTTTGTCACAATTACGTACGTACTAGTGGTTGATGCGAGATTTTTGCCATAATGAGAAATTAAAAATAGGAACAACAAACTTGTTTTGCTTTGTTTTGCCAATTTTTTTTATTCGACGACAAGATAGTCTTTGACTGCGATTTTATCTGATGGTAAGTGACGATGCAGTCTAAGATGGTAACGGTATAACTTGGAAGGGGTATGGCAGTGTACATTTAACCTATATAGCCCTAGTTTGTTTCTACATGCCATCGTGCCGTAACGCTAAGTCGCTTGGCGGCACGTCTTTGACGGTAGGTTGGTAAAAAGCCACGATCAAAGCCTCCCACCAGACCAAAGACAATTTAGAAATTATAAATTCCCTAATTGCCCCGCCGGGACCTCCCAGTTATAAGACCACAGCGCTTACCACTGTGCCAGGGTGGTCGTCAAAAATTAAAAAAAAAAATCAGGGTTTGAATGCAGGTCTGTGAGTTCTTCGTAATGTTCTCAAAGGTATGTGAAGTCTGCCAAACTGCGTGGAAACTATGGCCTAAACCTTTCTCATTCACAGAGGAAATCCATAGAATAGAATTGATAGTAATCTGCAAGTATTAATTTTCCGGGTCCTTAACTTCGCAGCGAGAAACTTAAAAATTATTCCAAAACGCAAAATAGCTCGGCAGTATGGAATTACAGCCGTAATTCAACACGACGGAAAGAAATTACTGCATATAAAAATAAATCACCCGTAATATTGCCCGAGATTACTTATGGAGGGGGGGATATTTAAATAATTTGAAATATTCTTGATATTAACATGAAAGCGGGGAATATTCACAAATTTAATATCGTTCGGAGGTCAAATGCAATTTATAAAATGACTCCCCAATTTTGCTTTACGATTTCCGCGGGCGACTGTACCCACCTACATTAAGGTAATGGCAGCAAAATAGGTTACGGAATTCGTGCGGAAATATGCACTCCCTGATTTTGGGGCTTCATACAAATAATATTCCGAATTCCGATTTGCCATTACGCAAATTTAAACTATGTGCAAACTCGAGGTTATTTCACAATCAATGAATTTCAATTTGTATGGAAACACGGATGTATGGAATTATTACATTGATACAATTTAATTTTGTAAAATATAATAACTATGAATTATAATTATTTATCTTCAGTTTGTACATTGAAAAAAGTTACTTACCAAAATTCCTTTTTGTTCATTACTTTGAAAAAACTCATTTTAAAGCCTAAAAATAAACTTGACAGTTCGAATTCAAATTCTAAATATTTCATGTAGGCCTTAGACAATCAGGAGATGTTGGCTCCACAATGCACAATTGCAAAGTGATGATCGCAACTGCAAATTGCGGAGTCAACATCTCCTGATGATGCTCCGGTGTCGAAACCTACGTCGAGTGTGTTGTGAAGGAGTTTGTATGGCGCTGCGTATTGGTGTTGTGTTGTTCCTGTGTTTCTTCTATTCTGGAGAAACTTTATTAAAAACTAGCTGTTGCCCGCGACTTCTTCCGCGTCAATTTTAAATATGGCTAATTTTCCCCGTTTTTGCAACATTTTTCACTGATGCTTCGCTCCTATTGGTTGCAACGTGATGTTATATAGCTTAAAACCTTCCTCAATAAATTGACTATCCAATACGATCCAAAGAATTATTAAATTGGAACCAGTAGTTCTTAAGATAAGCGCGTTCAAACAAACACAGCTTTATAATATTAAGTATAGATTACTTTTATATGTAAAACAACTTTTTCTTTCGGTATTTACATGGAATTCCGCAAAGTGCTTCTATTCAATATTTGAGATTTAGTCAGCCTTTGTTTCAGTATGTACCTACTTACACTGAACAATTTATGCTGTACCTACGTTCTTAATATGCCAGTGAAACAGTTTCTCAGTCTGTCAGATTTTGTCACCTCGCTAAGCAAATAACCTCAGTGAAATATTACATTCCTGGCACTGAGACTCCATATGACCCCAGAGTACTCCAGAGTTTCGGAACAGAACGGATCGGATAAAGTTCTGAAGAGTTATTTTTTTGGGAACAGTACTCGACGCGTTATTTGTTATCAAAGTCCCAGCAGGCAGACGTGAGTGATACAGACGCGCATGTCATATTAAGTCGAGATTTTTTGCTCTTCAACATTTTAATTTTCATCATGTCATCATCACCATCTCATAGGCGGCCACTGCTGGAAATAGGTATCTTGAAATGATCGCCACAGAGCACGATCTTGTGCCGCCTGCATCCAGCGGTTGCCAGCGACTCGTCTGAAATCCACCTAGTTCTTCGGTCCACGTACCCTCCTCCCCCTCCCCTATTGCTGCTCCAGTATTGCGATTCGATAAGCTATGTCGGTAACTTTGGTTCTCCTACGTATCTCCTCATTTCTGATTTGATCTCGCAGGGATACTCTGAGAATAGCTCTCTCCATCGCCCTTTGAGTGACCCTGAGCCTTCTTATGAGGCCCATACTAAAGTTAGCGACTACATTTCGGATCCCTAAGGTTCTTTTAATTTTCCTTTCTTTATATTCTTAAAAAAAGCTCTCGAATACTGTACCTATTAAAACACAATAAGGTACCCATTTTATTTCAGCAAAAATGGGTCAGATACAAAAATTAGCGGCCAACAGTACAAAAAACGGGGCGAAATAAGAAAACCATTGTTTCTTGTAAGATAATACCAACTTCAACGTGTTCTGAATTCATAATAGCGCTGAGTATTTTTCTCGGGTGCAAATGGAGATTAGGCTTTTAACGGCTTTAATGAAGTTAGGGCCTTAATCGAAACAAAATGTTATGAAAATTACTAATATCTTTTATCCTCTTTAACCGAATTCATATTATTATATAAGTAGTACTGATGAGTAGCTACTGGCTTTTCCCCCGTGGAGTTAGGTTTTAAAAATCTCTCGGGAACCTATTGTGACGTGCTGGAGTGGCAACCCCGCATCGGGAAACGCAGTGTCTACAGACCCCTCACTAGGTGGACCGACGACATTAAACAAGTTGCAGGGAGCTGCTGGATTCAGGCGGAGCAAGACCGAGGCTTGTGGAAGGCCATGCAGAGACCTTTGTCCTGCAGTGGACGTCTATCGGTTGACAAAGAAGTAGAAGATAAATAAAAGTTTAATTTCTTCAAAAATATATTCAAACCACAGTTCTTAAAATTGTTAATTAGAATTTTGATTTATAAAACAAAAATATTTATAAATATAAAGCAGTATATACAGTGAGCGGGATCACACAAGATTTACAGCGGCAGAGCTCGTAAATTCACAAAGATGTCACTCCAGTTCCACCGAACCCTTTTTTACCGCAAAATAAATATTGACTCGCAAGTTAAAATCTTTACAATATGGGAATTTTGGAAAATTTATTTTGCTGACGTTTCATTTTTCGTTTTGCTGACATTTCTATATACTCGTATATTTAATATATGTACCTTTACATATAATATACTCTCGCCTTAATTAAGCGTACACTGTGACCCGATTTTTGTTTTAATTTCCTTTTTTACTTCGGTTTTCTGGAAGAGATCTTTTCTTAGCGATGAGACCGTCTATTGTACTTACTTTTTAAATCCCAGACGCAAAAACGACGGGGTGTTATAAGTTTGACGTATCTGTGTATGTCTGTCTGTGGCAACGTATCTCCTGAACGAGCAGCACAGTTAACCTTTGGGCTATTGAAGCTTGAAAATAGGAATAACGTGTTGATCCACGATGCACGAAAGGCGACGAACAAAGTAAATTACTGAGTTCTCGCGAACACCTCTTAGAAAGTTTATAAATCCCTAGTCGGAGTGAATCCTAAAATTTTAAAGCCTTCCCAGTGTCCTAGATCGTATATTTAAGACCTGAGTTATCTTGCACAAAGTCTGGTTGGTGTTACTTTGAAATTTATAGCTCTCAGGTAGGTATCTTAAGAACACTTTTATTTTTTCATCATACCTATTCGAAAAACGAATATTGGCTTCAGAGGATAGCGGGAGCAAAATTTAATTTTTAGTCCCATGGGAGTTTTCATTTCTCTCTTCTGATTGGTCCGCGTTCGTGCTTAAGTATATGTTTATTACTACTGCGATCGTTGCAGAAATTCAAAAAACTCGAAATTCAAAAATGTTTGAGCAGCTGTTGTCTTCGATAAGTCACGTGATCAGAGAAGATTGATACTCCTAGCTTTTTCTCATAGGTAATGATGAAAAACAGTGTGTGTCACTCGGGGCCAAAGGATTCTACTTTAGAATCCTTCACTTCGCTCTGAATTCAAAATAGCGCCCTCGGGGAACAAAAATTTTCTTTGGCCCCATATAACACAAATAACTATTCTTGTTAACATAATACTATTCATTTATTAATTTTAACATTTCACCAACAATCATAATTATAATAATACATTGTTAATTAAACTCTAAATACATCCACATCGACGCCTAGATGGTAATTTTATATTATAACTAGCTTTTCGCGTAATAGCTCTAGTTGATTTAGTTTTTAAAAAAAACCCCGAGAGCTCTTTGTTTTTCCGGGACAAAAGTAGCTTATGTCACTATCCAGGTCCTCAACTATATCCATGCAAAAAATCACGTCGATGCGTTGTTACGTTGCTGCATGCCTGAAGGACAAACCAATAAATAAATAGGCACACTTTCGGCTCATAACAACTCAACTAGCAAAATTGGTCATATATAAAGGGCTATAAGCCAAAAAAGAATATCTTATAAGAGGCATATTATAGTTATAAGTATGGGTTTCGGCGCAACTTAAGTAAATCAACTATATAAGTGCCATATAAGTACTTTATTATAAGCTAATATTTCTTATACGTGTTTTAATATGGCTAGAAGTATTCAATACTATTTTATAACGATTATAAGAGGTCTGGTCATATTATAAGTCAACTTTGCTAGTTGGGAAGGTACTCCTTAACGCTGCAGTCAGATAGTACTCATAATTCCGGGCTCGCAGCCCGTTCGTCTCGCGTTCTGTGACAGCGGTAAATCAGCGCTGGTGTGGCCGCGATTTATAAGACGCCCGGGACACGCCCGACAGCTTTACGGGCGCTGTGCTGGCGGCCGGCCATTTCGCTGACAGAGATTCGCTCGTTATGCCTGCTAATTTAATCTCTCTTCTTTCGTTGGACGTCCACAGCTGGACATAAGCCTTGCCCAGTGAGCGCCACCAACACCGGGCCTCAGGCGCAGAATTCATAGTACAGGTATAAAGGATTCACTCCGTAAAATCGCAGTACCGTACCGCATAAAGAACAGAGAAGAAGAGGCGGCAAGAAACTCACCAGTTGCTCTTTATATAACAAAATTGTTACATTTATAGCTTATCTATCTTGCGGACAGCTGAAGCAAAGCAGATTGCTTCCAAGCAACTTTGTCTTTAAGAAATTCATTAACTGTGTAATAGACTCTACGTAATGTTTCTTGTGTTTTAAAAACCTAAGTCCACGCGGTCTAAGTTGCGGGCAAAAGCTAGAATGCTGTTTGCATTACACCGCTAAATGGCCAAACTTATAATTAATTATGTTGGCCGAGTTAACCAAATTCCAAAAACTATAATGTAATTATTGTAATGAAGTCGGCATCCGAGCAGGTACGACACAAATGAGGAACATATCCAGTTTAATTGGAAGCCGTGTCAAATTACAGCGTATTCCTGTATCAGGATTTAAATATTGCAGCATAATAAATTGAATATGGCGCTATTTTGTATGATATTATTTTCATACCTACTAACATATTATGATTATTATTAAAACTGAACATGAAGTCCCGTCAAGGAATTACAAAGCTACATTTTTCCTAAGTAGGACCTCCTTAATTAGATTGAGGACTTGAAATATAATATATATTATTTATTGTTGGATATATGTATAGTATTTTATCATATGTATTTATTGCGATTCCCTTCTCTCACTTACATTAAGTTCTCTCGTAGAGGTTGCCTGGAAGAGATCACTATTATATGATAAGGTCACCTTTTGTGTTACACTGTTTATTTACTTACATATTTTGTCCTTTTTATCATGCAATAAAGTTGTATAAATAAATCCTATTAATATTATAAATGAAAAATTTTGGATGTATGTATGTTTGTTACTCAATCACGTCGCATCCATTGAACCAATTTGGCTGAAAGGTACAGAGATAGATTATAGTCTGGAATAACACATAGTCTACTTTTTTGTCCCGGCAAATAAGAAAGTTCCTGCGGGAATAAAAAACCTTAACCCACGCGAACGAAGTCGCGGGAATCTTCTAGTAAATAAATAAATTATTATATATGCGCTCGACTATCAAATAATGTAAGTCCCTCAGTGTGGAGACTTTGATCTTGCACACTTGCAGGCGACGTTTGTGGTCGCCTCGCTGCTGCCCGCTTCTCAGTGTCTCTACACTACCCATTACTTTGATTAACAAACACCCTCTAGCTTATACAGGGTGCCACTTTGACTTGCTTCAGTGAGGAGTTAAGGACACATGAGAAAATAACCAAGCAGAGAGAGCTATATACAACAACTAGAGCTTTTGCCCGGGTCTTCGCTCACGTTTTTTGTATATAGTTAATTGTAATATTTTGTATCTCGGCGATCCAAGAGTTAATAGCTACCTTGCCCAAAGAATTAGTTTGGCGGTCCAAAGGTGGGGTTTTAGATTTATTTCACTTTTAATTTTAGAAGTAGTTTAACATTAATAATTGTTCATTATTTTAAGATTTGGTTTTACTATGAATAAATAATAATGTTCTCTGAATTGTTGATTGTGTTGTATTGTGAATCATTAAAACGCTTATCTAGCGTAATCATTTATTTTACTAAAATACTGTTTACTATAAAATACATTTTCGATATAAGCTGTGCATAAATAGAAGCGGCGTCATTTTGAAAATATCGATATTATCGTAAACATTGACGCCGGACGCGGATATTTAAACGACATAAATTAATGGCAGATAGGACAAAAGGAGTATTATAATTATTAATCTCATCGTTAGGACTGCAATCTCCCAAACAGGTTCGTTTCAGGGCATTAATGACTTTTCGAATTTACGTGCATTTGATCGATTAAATATCACATGTCTAAACGGTAAAAAAAATATCTATACGCCTGAGAGTACCCCTTAATGTTTTCAAAGGTGTTTGAATTTAAAGTCTGCCAATTCCTGGTGAGCATGGTAGACTAATCTTTATTTTGAGCATCTAAGGCTCAATTTGTTAGTAAAACACAATTTTTCACTTATAACAGCTAATGTCTATGTCTACTAATCATTATGACTTATGATTATGACCTAAAACTGCTAATAGAAAGAAAGAAAACGCGTTTATTTGATGTGTGGTCCACTCAGCATATGCTATCCTTGTGGTGAAAGCACAGACATAGCGCTGGTCTTTCATGGATCCAGAGGTTTCGGATGGCGGTCTTGCATCGCCTAAATCCAGCGGCTCATTTGATGTCTTTGGTACACCTAGTGAGGGGTCGCCACTCTACTAAAAGGCACTCTATATAGGCACAATTTTTAATGAATCTCTATGACGCTCAGCCATTGATAAACTAGGGTGATTCTGTTTCGGCCGTAATACATTTTAATAGGTGGGGCTTAAACGGGCATTGTACTAAATTACCCGCCGGTAACACTGTAATATTACCGGGGTAATAAATTACGGGACAATTTTATCTCGATGTTATATATTTCTTGCGGCCCAGTGACTTCATTAAAAACATTGTTCTCACAGTAATATGTTGACTTTGTTGGAGCGGTGCGTTAATTGGTGAAAGGTAAACTCCTGAAATTAAATAAAAATATTTATTTCATGTGACCCGATGGCGCGTAAGAAATCATTCATATAGTAAGGGTAGGTGGTGTCCATTTCATTTTAAAATTCCATTTGGTTAGGAAAAATTGGAAAATTTTCCTTTCTTAAATTAAAGCATCAAACTTAAAATATGCCACCCACACTGAACTATAATTCTATGAATCCTAATTTAAAAAAAAATATATTAGTAAGCTTTTAAAGGCCGACTATGCAGTATTGTCACGTTAATATGACGAGCTTGTCAGCTGCAGAAAATTATTACAAAATAACCTACTGAGCTGTGAAAGCGTGTCATAATTCATGACAAAAACCATCAAAAACGTAATTTTCAGTACCAGTACAGAAAATAATTAGGTATATGGCACTCACACATTCATTGGTTGTAGATTACGTTAGCTTTCAAACAGAAAAAACCCCATCAACCATCCATTACGTTAGAGAGCTATGAAGGAACAGACAGATACACATACACGTATAAACACGCACACACACCCCTCTTTTTCCGTCAGGGCTAATAATTTCTAGAATTGGCTTCAAATTATCATACTATACGTCGGAGAACGTTCAACGTTATTGCTTTGCTACATGTTTTTGTAACGCGAACTGTTCTGATGGCGCCGATGATGATTAGACGAAGAACATCTAAGTCGATACTTCCCACGTAAGTTGTGGTATCCCACAAAATTGGCATTTTAGGTTTTGTGCACTATATGATTTGTTTTTATCTATTTTATATGTTCGTTTAAAAAAAAATTAAAAACGCTATTTTTCTACATACTTTGAAGACGTATAAAGTTGTATCGTTATTAAAACGACGGCCTTGTACGGCTGCGTACGTACTTGACGGCCTAAACCATTGCATTGACCTTCACAAGAATTAACGCGTCACGTAAGTGTGACGGGGATACAACAACTTACGTAGGAGGTGTCGAAGTAATTACTCTTTCTAAAGTTTATTTAAAAGCGAGCCAACCTGTCCTGTGACCTCCAATCAGCATATTTTGTCCAGTAATTAGGTGGTGTTGCCGTTATCTGCCCTTACAGGCGCTGAGACCCTCTCGGGGCCACCTCGCAACCTTAAGCCACTAAATTAATAACGCGGAAAATGTATTCGCGCCTTAAATAACCTTAAATAAACGGGAGAAATGCTTTATGTGGAGAAATTAACGCGTAAATGTGAAATGTTTCAGTTTTCTCATTACAATAAAATTGTGAAATATACATAATTAAGGTCGCTTACGCTTCAAACGCACTTTGCTCTACAGACGTCATGCTGATTATTCTAATTTTAACTAGCTTTTGCCCGCGCCTACGTCCGCGTGGAGTTAGGTTTTTAAAAATCCCGCGGGATCCCTCCGTTTTTTCAGGATAAAAGGACCAATATCCTTGCAAAAATCACGGCGATGTTGCTGCGTAATTGGAGGACAAACCAACAAGCAAACCAACTTTCGCAGTTTTATTCGCATGTCAAACTTCAGCCCGATCCGTCCAGTAGTTGGAGCTGTGCATTAATAGATCAGTCAGTCAGTCAGTCAGTCACCTTTTCCTTTTATATATTCACAGAAGAAGATAAACTCGGATCGGTTACTATAACAATGTATCTACCTATACGAGTTTAAATTAAACAATTAATGATATAGTGAACTAATTTTTTATCTTCGCCGCTGAGTCATCCACTCTCGCTGACGCTGACGGGTCGTCTCATCCCCCCCCCATCCCCCACCCCCCCTCGCCGTCGCATTCATCCCACTCTCGAGTAATTAAAAAGGAAAATTCCGATGTTACACTTTCCTTGAGTAATCTGTTACTCTTTACAGCTCTTTACTCTTACGGCTTTCTCTATGCTTAGCGTTGCCAGGCGTCCGGATAAAGCCGGACATAGTCAGGCTTTTTGGTTGAGTGTCCGGCCAAAATTAGACGGTGTCCGGCCTATCCGACTTTTGCTAAGCTTTTTAAGTTTAACCATTTTTTTTACATATTTGTCATGTGTTGGTTTCCGCTCCGCTCGCCTCATCTTGTATCGCTACGCTTGCGCAAACGAGCTTTTAAAAAATTGCCATTTTGTGCTAGGTCTAAAAAATAAGGGTGTCCGGCCTTTGTACCCAAATGTCCGGCTAAACTGGCTGGCCTGTCCGACTTTTCGGTTTGAAGACCTGGCAACCCTATCTATGCTTAATGCAGACGTGTCACTGTATCTGTTTGAACTATTAGCCCCGATGGGGTATCGGCGACAACAGCGGTGATACGCAGTGGTTGAGAACTTTTCGGCGGTTCCAGGGTTCGATCCGAGCACCTCACTCTTGCGGAGTTATGCGTTTTAAGCAATTAAATTAAAATGCATCACTCGCTTTAACGGTGAATGTAAACATAACTTTTTTCTTCCTACGAATGTGTGCGAAAGCTTGTGTGTTTGCGTGTCCTTAATCCGCACGGATGAAGTCGATAAAAAACTAGATAATACCCGTATCTAGTTTTTTTTTGTTTTTTTTTTTGCTCAGCAACACTGCGATATTTTCTAATGGTGAGTGACGATGCAGTCTAAGATGGTAACGGGCTAACTTGAAATAGGTATGGCAGTGTAAATTAGACCCATACCCATCGCACCAACGTACCGAAATGCTTTAGTGGAACGTATTTGACGGTTATACTGATTAAAACGAAATAGGCATAGCCATTAAAGGTTATAAGGTGTGAGATTGAACTCAATATCGATAGAGAAAAGCATTAACCTTTGTTCGACCTGTGTATCACTAGGCGTACTTAATTCCAAAGATTCCGATTATTATTCGAAAGCACTTTGTAAAAGTTTAGAACACAATAGGATAGCATAATAGAATAGAGTAATTTTTTATTCAAATAAACTTTTACAAAGTGCTTTCGATTAGTCAAATGAATCTACCACTGGTTCGGAATGCCGCTCCAACCGAGAAGAACCAGCAAGAAACTCGGCGGTTGCTCTTTTGAAAATAAAATAATATGTAATAAAAATACTTTGTTGTGTACAATTTACGGGTTAATTATGCTCATGTATTGCTGGAGCGAGTTATGTATGTAAAATCAAAATAACTTGATTCCGAAAGAATTGGTAGATTTACCATTGCACAAAAAACAATGTGTTTATAAGTAGAGACAATTACACCCTTAATTAATTCCTTTAAGACAAAGTTGCTTGGAAGCAATCTGCTTTGCTTCAGCTGTCCATATGATAGATAAGCTACTAAATGTAACATTTTTGCTTTAGTTTAGTAGTAGTAGAGTTTCTTGCCGGCTCTTCTCAGCAGAATCAATTTTCCGAACCGGTGGTAGATTCTCGACTTGTCATACATGCCACAAGTTGGGCTAATAAATGATTTTGAATTTGAATGATTAAATACGTATAGACTAGAATGGATTTTATTCAAATAAACTTTTACAAAGTGTTTTCGAGTCGTTAAGTTAATCTACCACGTAGCATACCTAGATAGACTGCTAAAATCAAAACCCTTCTTTTTGGCTTGGCGTAGTCGGTTAAAAACATTACCCTCCACATGACCTCCGCGTCACTCCACGCACTTAATTCCAGAGGGCACGCATTTCCAATCTATCCCCCCGATGAGGCCATCCGTCTTGTCGGGATTACACCGACACAAACACCGAGTGGCTGACACTAAAGGGACATTCAATGTAACTTTATAGTTCTACCTACTCGAGAACCGGGGCTGTTATAATTATAGTACTTCTATAATAGAATAGAAATATTTTTTATTCAAATAAACTTTTACAAGTGCTTTTGAATCGTCGATGAATCTACCACTGGTTCGGAATGCCCTTTCTGCCGAGAAGAGCCAACAATAAGCTCGGCGGCTGTTCTTTTCAAAAAAAAAAAAAAATAGGTAACAAAACTATGCACATTGTATTGTATACATATATACAAGGTTTCCATAACGAAGTTTCAAAAATGCAATACAATCCAATACATGTTAAGACAGGCAGACAAAAGCAGACCCATTCCCGTTGGTGGCACCCGTTCACGAGCATGACGTATGATCCAGCCGTTGCTTCGCTCAACCATATTTAATCCACAGAATACCTTGGAATACTGTAGCTTTTGCCCGCGATTCAATATTCCTTATTGCTCACTGCTGAGAGTCATGACCCCTTTCCATTATTTATATAATGGTACGAATTTTCTTTGGCTAATAATGCCATGGGTTTCCAGATCCTTCTGCATACGCGAAGTTCGCGTGGAACAAGGTTTTTAAAAATTCCGCGGGAACCCTGTTTTTCCGGGACAAAATCGTTCTCCAGGTCCTCAACTATTGCCATGATTCCTCCAATAAGGATTGCTGGGCTTACACCGACACAAACACCAAGTGTCCGACACTAAAGGGACATTCAAAACTTTATACCTACTTGAGACTCGAGGGTGTTTATAAGATACTTTTATAATTCACAAGATAGGCCTACCTAAACTGCATCGTTACTTACCATCAGGTGAGATCGCAGGAATATGTTTATTTTTACTATCCAATAAAATAAATCCTAATTTGTATTTGAACTTTTTATCCCGGAAAAATAAAAGTACCCGGAGGATTTTTAAAATACTTAACTACACGCGCGAAGTCGCGGGCAGCAGCTAGCAAAGTGAGGCCTTTTGTCCGGGTGGCTTACTCGTAACTTTAATAACTTTCATTCAGTTGGAAGAAATTAAGTAATAAAATACAGACAAAATGTAAACGTCAATATGGTTATCGGTACATAATAATATATTGTTTTAATAAGATGAAAGCCTAAATTCTCTTCCAAGAATCAAAACAAGCCTAGTTTATACAAATGTTACCTACCCATTACAAAGAAAAATATTCTAGTCTTATTTTCAAGCAATTCTTTACACATTACGAGCTCTAAAGAGATGGGCACATAAAAAGCGCGGCGACAGCGACGGGCGACAGAAACTGAAAATGTATAATATTCTTTTGACTGAATTCGGCCAAGTGCACAATCTCTGAAATTAGCCATCTGCGTCGAAATCATGTGTGTACTCAAACACAGATACAGTCTCTATACCCTCACTCTCATAGTCCTATGGGACGTAAATTCTACACGTCAGGAGAGATATCAGGCGCAGATCTTACGTATTCTCTGAGATATTGGGTTGAAACACCGCCATGTTAATAACTCCAGGTCAGTATTGAGAATTTCTTGCCAAAAAAACCCTACATTTCAAATCCTGTCTGGAGATAGGATCTCGTCATTAGCCCATCTTAGGTCCTAAACCAACCGAGGAGTTATAAAGTAACCCCTTTTAATTATTAATTTGATTATGGCAGAAGTTTTGCACTGGTTATCAGATTGTTGCTCGCAAGGATCGATTGGAGTGCAAGATTATATTATTTATTATTAGTAGTTAGTGATTGTCCGAGGTGTAGAGGAAACGAAAAGTACGTATTCGGACTTCCGACACCCGTCCTTATGGAAGGAAGATTTCTTTACCAGGGCACTACACTGCCACTGTTTCAACTACACAAGTTCCTGTTAGTGCTACAACTTGAAGCGCTGTGAGGGACTGTTTCGTCTCGCGTCGCACGTGTCCAAGCCTTTAACTTTGTGTGGGAGTTATTTTAGTTAAACTGGAATCAGTAAAAGTATATTTTTCTTTGTTCTACGCTGAAGTTTAATATTATAATATACCTACTTACCTAGAAATTCAATATTAAATTAACGAGAACATATTTTATTCTTTATCTGCGGTGATTTTTTATTTGTTTTCACATCGTCGTGATATGTCAGTCTCATAGGACTATGAAAGTGAAGGAATAGAGAGTGCACCTGTGTTTGTGCACACACTTGTGCACTATAATATCTCCTGCGCAGATAGCTAATCTCTGTGCGGTTGGGCATCATCTGTCATATAATATGTTTATTACAGATATATTATACATGTAATACATTACTCAAAAGGTATATTTTTAGCCAAAATTGACACTAATACATATTTCAAGTTAGATAAAAATAGGATAATAATTCTGTAATAGACCACATTACAGCCATTTATCTGTGCGCAAAACATCACATTACTCAACCCCATGTAAGGAAATAAACCGCGAAAAAAAAACATTTATCATGACAATCGTTACCCCATAACCCACTTACCCAAATCGCTGCGAAAAATCCAATTTATATAACATAGCACTTACATTGCAGTTTCTGTATGTGATTATAGGTGAAGATAAGCTATTAAAGCGGTAATGTATATCGAGTTATGGTGCTATGTCGATTCGTGTTGATATCTCGGTAGGGTGAGGGGAAGTATTATGGGATTGGTGCTTTTAAAAAATAACGTTACATTGCAGATTTTGTGTGTGATAATGGGGAAAGATTTGGAAGTAAAGCGGTAATGTGTATTGAGTAATAGTGTTGTGTTTATTTTGTTGGGTTCTTAGTAGGGCGAGGGGAAGTATGGGTGGCATGGAATTGCTGAATTTAGTATAAAACCTCTTAAATGTGGCCTCAATACGAAATGGGGTGTATATTACACCGAAACATTTTCCAATATTGTCATTGACATAAAGACAACCACTATTTTAAAGTCTATATATTAATAAATAAAGGCTATTTTAAGATCAGCCACTCAATTATAAGGCAATTAAGGTGTCCCGTCTTTAATTATCGGAAAGCCGAATCAGTTTAACTGGAAAATTCTTTTTAAAACCTTTATTTTAAGAGTTTGGTCGCATAAATGCTACGTCGCTCTTTTGAGGCTAATTACTAATTTTATAATTAGATTTAAACAGCATTTCGCCTTAAAATTATAGCATAAATTATTAATATTAATAGTATTAGTAAAAATAATATTAATAGTTTGCGTAGGTATGGTCATGGCGATACGTAGCTCTATTGCAGCTTGATTGAAGAATTTTATCCCAAAAAATTAAAGAGTTGCGGGAATTGAAAAACCGTAATCCACGCGGACAAAGTCGTGGGCATCATCTAGTGCAAAAATGAAAATGAAAATTTTTCCAAAAACAACATTAACAAGGAATATTCCATTTTCCGGCATAAAATGTAGACTATGTGTTAATCCTTGGTATGAGATATTTCCATTCAATTTTTTTTAGCTTAATCAGCTCATTCGTTGTGGCGTGAAGGGGTAACAAATATACACACGTTTACATACAAACTTTCGCCTTTATAATATCAGTGTGATTTTTCATCATTTTAACCTTTTCAAGTTGTTCGTTACGGCGCGGTGTGACGTGCGGCCCTCGTTACCCGGCACAATCAAATCGTACAATTCCGTTACACAGTGTAAACACACCACGTTTCATACGGAGTGTTCGCGGTTTGTGACACAGACGTTTGACGCGAACAGATTATATTGTTGTTTCATATTCCCCACGCACCGCCCGCCGTTATTGTGGAGTCGTGATGCGACTGCCGATGGGCGTACAGCCTTAATTTACCGATTCATTATCTAATAAATCATTTTTATGAAGTCGACAAAATAATGATGTCGTAAAAATGTAGATGCGCATTAAACTATTGCAATGTAATATTAACAATAATGCCCTCCCGACAGATTTTTTTTTATTCGATGACAAGATAGGCGTTGACTGCGA
This sequence comes from Hipparchia sbordonii, assembly GCA_038048805.1. Taxonomy (NCBI): domain Eukaryota; kingdom Metazoa; phylum Arthropoda; class Insecta; order Lepidoptera; family Nymphalidae; genus Hipparchia; species Hipparchia sbordonii. The sequence continues at coordinate 8,004,742 of CM076117.1, read as the reverse complement.
TCTCACCTGATGGTAAGTGACGATGCAGTCTAAGATGGTAGGCGGCTAACTTGGAAGGGGTATAGTGTAAATTCAACCCATAGCCCTAATCGGTTTCTGCACGCCATTCGGCTACGGCGCGTGGTCAATGTTCACAGAGTTAAGCCACCTGCACGGAAGATATTATAGTGCTCAAGTGTGTGTAATAACTGCACTCCCCTGTGGGTCGGCTACACGCACAAACAGTACGATGTCCTGCGTGTTCAGTACAACAATGCAGTCAGGATGCTGATGGGATTACCTGGTTACTGCAGCGCGTCGGGTGTGTTCGCGAATCGCGATAGATTGCCTCTATACACCACCCGGTGCTAACGGCGCACATCCCAGGTGCGCTGTACGGGCCAGTTCCGATGGCATCGTGAGGGCATTTGCTGACAGGTTTGATTGTCAGTACCTGAACCACTGTCATATGGTGGACGTGCTGACCAATCAAGTATGTCTTAGATATAGCTTCAGGATTAGATATTTAAGGTTACTGACAGTAGTTTTACTGTGTGTTTAGTTACTAAGATTAATATGATCTTATGGTTTGAATAAATGATTTTTATTTTAATAATCAGCAATGTGTTAATAAAATGTAAACAAGGTGTGTACAACGTCAAGTAATACATGCGAGTACATACGTGCTGGCGTGAACGGATTATGTCTTATTTCATATTCCGCCGCTCAGCGCTGTGATGGCTGAGTCGTGATGAGAATATAAACCGTATTGCTCTTTAATTTCACTTATTTGTTTTCCTCCTTGCTTATATTATAAACGCGAAAGCTTATTTGTTTGTTCTTCAATCACGCAGCGATGAAGCAACGGATCATCGTCAGTTTTGCATGGGTAAATTCAAATTCAAATTTTGAATTTGAATTTACCCATACAACATTACCACTTTTACCTACTTTTTAAACAACATTACCTACTTTTTATCCCGGAAAAACTTAGTATTTTAAAAGACCTTACTCCACGAGAACGGACCAAAAGAGCTAGTGTGAAATAAAAATGAAACACTATCTCAATGTACTGCTAATCGATGTCGATAGATTTTGCGCCTCCCTAGCCACCGAAAAGAAAACTTAATACGCCTACAAAACACACGTGTTAAGTAACACGAGCGTACTATTCAATAAGTCGAGAAGTAAATCCAACTACAGAAATAAATAGCGCGTTTCCGATATCGAATTCACTTCAACTTATTTGACTTCTATATTCGGATACTACTTACTTAATAAGTATGTGACTCTTGTTCTTTACTTAAAAATGTTTAATTGTGTTTTAAAATGTCAACAAAGTCACTAAAGATGAATCTGAAGTCTGAAGGTACTTTTTTAAACTCTAATAGGTCTACTTACTGACTTTTAAAGTGTCAAATCTTTGTTTCTGGCGTCCTTTTAACGTGATTGATGCTCATTTTAACTTCACGATAATTTTTTTAATTTATATAAATAGCGAGCAAACAAGAAGGTGGGTCACCTGATGTTAAGTGATTACAGCTGCCCATGAAAGTTTGGAGCGCCCGAGGCAGTACCAACGCGTTGCCGGCTTTTCAAATATTTGATCAAAATTCAATAAACTTACAAAATACACGTGCTAAATTTTTTTTTATTTTTTTTTAAAAGAATATTAGCGAAGCTGAACTTGACTTATATTCTCCTCTCCCATCCAAATAAGCGGAAAGCTTGTGATAGGAGTGGGTACGACAATAGTGCAACGGGTGGGGCTCGAACCTGCGAACTTTCAGTTTTCAGTCCGCACCTTTAACCATTGTGCTATTGAGGCTAAATAACGTAATAACGTTATTTAGCATGTGTATTTTGTGGATTTGTTAAATTCACTCATGGCGGCGTACTATTCAATGAGTCAGGAAGAGATCCAACAAAAGAAAAAGATAATAAAGCGCGTTTCCGACATCGAGTTCACTTCAACTTGACTTGACTTTCATATTCGGAATAGAATTTCGGGATGAGCATTTAAAACTCTTTTCCGATCCGCCGGCGCGCGATGAATGGGCGGACAAAACTGTCTTGACGTCGAATTTTCCGCTTGTCTAAATCCAAAAAGCTTTAACTAATGCCTGTCAGATAATAAATACTCGGCCAGCGAAACGCCTAACACTGAAGAACTTGCTATTGGGTCGTATAGACCCCAGTGGACTAATTTGTATCTTGTAAGTTTTTATTATTTAATCATTTGCGACTCTACGTTCCTTGTAATCATTATTTCTTGTTTTCGTATTAAATAAACGACCAAAGCTGCCTTGACATCGAATTTTCCGCTTGTCTAAATCCAAAAAGCTTTAACTAATGTCTGTCAGATAATAAATACTCGGCCAGCGAAAGGCCTAACACTTAAGAACTCGTGGCGGGGTCATATAGACCCCAGTGGACTTATTTGTTTCTTGTAAAATTCTATACTAAGCATAGCAGCAGTGATAGCGTAATGGATAAAATTTTGGCCTCTTTTTCGGGGCCCAGGGATTCCAAGCAAGCATGCGGAGATTTCGGACTGAAGATTTTGCGGAGTTACTCGTATCTGAGTTTTAAATTAAATACCACCATTGAGAAAATTTCGTGAGGAAACCTGCATAGCTTAGAGTTCTTCATAATGTTCCCAAAGATATTATATATATCAAGTCTGCCAATCCGCACTTGGCAAGCAAGATGGACTAAAGCCTATTATACCCTTCTTATTCGAGAGAAGATAGAGAGAGTACTTAGTAGAGAATGGCGCGGAGAGGGATTGATATGAATAAAAATCTTATAATTTAATCGTTAAAAAAAAATCAAAATCAAAATTTATTTATTTCATGTAGGCCAACTTGTAGCTCTTATGAAACGTCAAAAATCTACCACCGGTTCGGAATGCAGATTCTGCTGAGAAGAGCCGGCAAGAAACTCAGCAGTTGCTCTTTTCAAAAAAAATTTTTTTTTACAATTGTTAAAAAGAACTAGGCTATGCACACAATGTTAACGGTCCAAGGTTCTTTTAAGCCATTATTTCTTGTTTTAATAAATAGATGTTAGATCTAAAAGATCCAGTTACAATTTTTACGAAAGTTACAAACTGTGACTTAATTCCTACGATTAATTTAAATTAGTGTATTTTGGTGCGTATTAAATAGGCGGGCAAATCGGTCGTGACATCCAATATTCCGCTTGTCTAAATTCAAAAAGCTTTATGTAATTCCTGTTGTGTTGTAAATACTTTGAAAGTGAAATGTTTGAAAACTCGCGGCTGGGTTATAAATACCCCAATAGATTATAATTAATTAATTATAGTTTTGTGACATAGAAGCAATTAAATTTGATTAAAATAAATCGTTTTACTTTGTCTTTTGGATAGTTTTATTTCCAAGTTCGTAGTTTAAAATCATACTCGTTAATTTAATAGATTGTCCTACATGCGTCTGAGATTCTATATAGAAAAAGCATAATGCTTACAAATTAAGCCTCAATAGCCCAACGGTTAAAGGTTAAACTCAAAATGAAAGGTCGCAGGTTCAAGCTCAACCCGTTGCAACATTGTCGTGCCCACAATTGTGCAATTCTCAATTTTTCTTGTTTTGTAACTTGTGAAAAGCTACCTAATAATTCTTGAATTGTTCAATTAAATAACGTCAAAATACTGCTACGTTGTCTTAACTTGTTATACATTTTTTTATAGAATACAAATTAAATCAAAAGTAGAAAACATGGGTCAAATGTACCCACTGCCCAGCGCGAGGGTTAGTGGCGCAGTTGAATTAGTTGGGATTGTTTTCTTACAAACTCTTGGCTTTATGCGTTAAGTGTTTTTGCGGAGTCTAATAGATACGACTCATTTGAACAGAAGTTCAAGGATTTAGCTGAAATATGGTATCCCTAAAGATATTTAAATTCATTTGGAAGTTTGAGATTCCTCGGTAAGGCCGTAATGTTAGTTATTTCTCATTATTTCTTCGATGTTTCTCTCTTCTAGCTTTGTATTCCCCATTGTTTGGGGTCGTGACTCCATTTTATTAAACAATTAGACGATGCCCGTGACTTCGTCCGCTTGGATTAAAGTTTTTAATTTCCACGGGATCTCTTTAATTTTCCGGGATAAAATGTAAGCCGGAGTAACAGCTATCTCCATTCCAAAGGAGGTGGGTTGATAAGGCCCAAAATCCGCCCCTCATAGACTCGAAAAAAAAAAAGTTTTTCAGTCAAATCAGTTCTTTCCTTGTCGCGTGAAGCAGTAACAGACACACGCACACACATACACACACACACACACACACACACACACACACACACACACACACACACACACTTTCGCCTTTATAATATGAGTGTGATGTGATGCGAAAGTGTGTTTGTTTGTTGCTTAGTGAGGGTAAAAGCGTGAAGAAGGAATACACGGTCCTTTATCAATTATATGTCTTGCTGTATTAATGGCCTCTATCAATTATTGCAACAAATATAATCACCCTCTCAACCGTATAATTACTTCCACTATCAAATCAATACAAACATAGGATCAGCGTAACAATTGTACCGGGGCGCACATATCCGGGGGGCATTATAGGGCAATATTACTCACTCACCCATTCACCCATTGCGCCAGGGTGGGTGAAGCAGACTGAGACAATTTGATTTGATCGACTAACGCGTGGTAATCTTTAGGGGTGCGCTAGGGTGACTCCACATTGGGGTGCAAACAGGCTACGTTGTGTTTTTTACCCCCTGCGGAAATGTTAAGATACCTTTTGTCCTTAGGCTGAGATCAGCTATAGAGCGTACTTTGACAGATAAGCTATTACGTAATACTTATCGTCGGGGATAGTGCAAATCCTCGTAACTAGCATTAGTACATTTATTTTATTTATTTATTTATTTTAAAGACAAAAAAAGTGAACACAATTTACACCATAATTTATAGACCAAAGCATAGACTAAAATTTGTGGCTGGTGATTGCAATTGGCAGCCCAATTAGACCGTAGCCTGTGCTAGTGCTGTCCAAAATATATCCTCGGCCCAATTGTATTTCATTTTTATTAAAGTTCTGATCTAGTTTTTTTTTTTTTTAACATTAAAATCCATTTTCATACGTTTGTGGTCAAATCAAAACCGCGTAAGTGTCGTAGCGATTAATCACTTTAAAAGATATCTATTTTGATCCATACATAGAACACATGAATTAATACTCTCTGTGTAAAAATTAGCCCAATAGTCGCAGAAATAAGAAAGTAAAGTTTTAACCTTCGCCTGTAAAAATAGTTTTAGACTAGACTGTGTGTAGATCTGCGGTTTTTACCAATGTACATACGCGGTTTTGCACTATCCTCGACGATATGTAACAAGAAAAGGTTAGTTATTTTGCTACAGAAAAAATCTGTATGGTCAAACATGCAGTTACAAGCTAAGCACTTGTTACCTCCCCAACCAAGCAAAAAAAAGGTTCAAGCCAAGTATTTTGTATTTTAAATAAATTAATAAAAGTTAGAAGGGCTTCTCAGCTGTTTCTGCTTTCAGAACCGGTGGTAGAGTCTTGACTTATAAATGCCTACAGATTACATGCAAAAATAGTTTTGAATAATAAGAGAAAAAATGCTACTGGTTTTTAACTAAGTAACGTTTTAAGATTAAAAAATCACAAAAGAAACAAAAAATTATTTTAATCCTAATTTCAGTGTCTAACAAGAATGACATAACAACCACAATCTTTATCTCAAACTCTATCTCAGCCATGATCTCAGCCTATTCTCGCAAGGAAATAACGACCAAATCACCGTCGTCGACCCCCATTCTACACACGCCTTTACATGCGACACTTGCGTATATACTGTGAAAACCCGCCAAGTCCAAGCCGGCCTCGTGCACAAAGGGTTCCGTACACGATAAAGATTCTTCTAAATTTTTTTATATGAAATAGGCTTGCGTTTGACGATAATCAATATTGGAAAACATTGATAAGGTTAAGATTGGAGTGTGTTAGCCTAGAAGATACCTATTCACTTTTGCCTTGCAGGTACTCAAATTATTCATAGGTGGCAGGAAACACAGATGCTGTTAGCGGTTCGTTTCAAAAACGTTGAACTTTAGTTCACGCTTTAGCGTTGGATTTCTAACACGACTTCTAGAATATTAAAATGTAATAGGTATAGTTATACCGTAGCGGGATTTTTTAAAACTATATCTGCGAAGTCGCAGGCAAAAGCTAGTGTTAGTGCGGTTATATAGTTACACCTATACCTCTGTCACAGATGGAAAAACAGGGTTGGCTTTTTAGTTTTATCACTCTCTTGTTGTGACCTATAGAGCGTGCTCTAACTTAGCTCTGACTTAAGATAGAATTAAAACGAGACATAAATAAGCTCTGACATAATTCTGTCTCGTATTAATTATGTCTTGAGTGTGAATATAGATTTCCGCCTAAGTGTATTTCTTTTTTGTGTTCAATGTAATGTCAATGAATAAACGATATTCAATTTAATATATTATAGTATTAAATTAAACAGCGATCTTGCTATGGATTTCAGCCTCAGTCACGGAACCCCAAGAACAGTCGAACGGTTCAATTGTAGTGGAATCGCACATTGTCTTTAATGGCGGCCATTCGTCGCGAGTAAACTTGTATGAGATTAAAATGATTATTACGGGATAATTTGATGGCTTCATACGGCGAGGGGAGCGAAACACGACTTAGGGGCTCCCCCATCCATCGATGAATCGGCTTTACCCCAGTTCGTATTATCACACTATTGCATAGTACGGAGTATTGAAACGATTCGTGGAATAGCTCTGCCATTAATCTAATGGATCCATAAGACTAATCGGCGATAAAGCGCTGGTTAACCAAAGATTTCAAGTTTGAAGAATAGGAAAGTGGCAGGCATCGATTGGATGCGATGTGCCGAATGATAGGCAACATTGGCGGTACTTAAATTAATTATGTTTTTTATTTTCTCTGTATAAATTGTAATATTTGTAGTTTAGGAGATGAGTTGGGTACATGTAGTCTATTTTTTTTTTTTTTTAAATATTAGCAAAGCTTAAGTTGACTAATATCCTCCTATCCCCTCCAAGTAAGCAGAAAGCTTGTGCTAGGAGTGGGTACGACAATAGTGCAACGGTTGGGATTCGAACCTGCGACCTTTCAGTTTTCAGTCCGCACCTTTAACCGTTGGGCTATTGAGGCTTCAATTTATTTTCTGGCTATTTATTTTCTGTGGTAGTACTGATAATTACGATTTTAACGGTTATTGTGATGCGTCATGATACACTTTCTCAGCACAGTAGGTAAGTCATTTTTTTATAATCTTCTGTGAGCTTGTCGTACTAACGCGACGATGCTGCTTAGTAGGCCCTTGAAGGCTTACTAAAAACGGCTTATTACCGCGTCGACTATTGTGCTTCTACGCTATAGAGTTCATTTTTTAAGGACACACCGACAAACATACAATAAACATACCGATTGCTTAACTTTCAGCACTACGTAGGTACTGGGTAAAAAGTAATCCGTACATTTCCATAAATACACGAAGGCGACAATGGAAAATAACATGTCGAGGACTTGAATAATAAAACAACCAAGTTGTTCCTGACACTGATATGTCGTATAAATTCACACATTGTTGATTATCAGGGTGTGAATTATGGGATAGGTATTGAGGATATACATATACTGGGTGTAAGGGACTCGCTAATAACAACTGAAACCAGGGATTCAGTAGATACATGATTTTGAATCGCTCAGCGCTGGAACTTTTCATCGGTATTTTCGTGGATGTGCTACCAAAATCTCTTTTTTTTTATTACAACATAGAATCTTGTATGTACCTTAAGATTAATAATAAGTTGAGATACAACTTGATTTTATTGAAAAAAAAAAGACAATATTTAACACAAAACAACAATGTACATTTTCACTTAGGTACATACCTACGTGCGCGATCTACTGTTTGTCAAGAGTTCAAAAACTGATAGTCGTTGGGGTTCTAAGGTGCTGGACGTGTGGCACTCGGAGACTGCCGCGGTAAAGCTGTTGCATAGCATTTTTTATCAATGCCATCTAGCGGCTCACCGTAGAGGAGTCCCGTATCAGGTTATTTTATAGAAGCTATGCAATAGCTTAATAAAGTTATACAAAGTGTTTTTGAACTGCTTGAAATCTATGTTTATATCATACTTGCTCAGTAACTAGGGATTACTATGGTGGAAAGTCTCCTTGTAAGTTGGTGTTTGCAATTCAAGGCAACATTACGTCGCACTATGCTTTAATTGTAATGTTCACTTTACAGTTCAAGCTATGCAAAACTCCTTGGTAAACAATCTCTTTTCTTATAAAATGGTAAGAAAACTTTTTACTGAAAAAAAAAAAACACCGAACATGGCGGCATTTAATTTCCATACATTTCAAACTATGCAAAACTCCTTGGAACTCAGAGCCGTAAAAAAAAATGGAAAACTATTTACGAAAAAAATGGAAATGGCGGCATTTCATTTGATCTGAAAGTTTGTGAAGTTTGTTCGTAAAGGGATTTAAGTTATTTACAACAATGTCAAGCACTTCATCAGATGATGATAAAGGAGGAGAGCCTGATTTTTGTTTGCTTGAAGCAGAACAAATGATGCAAAACCTTTTGCCGGATAAGTCCAAAGTTACCTCGCAAGAATGATATAAAGTAGAATGCTTACCTCGGTTGCAAGTAGCTATTACACCCTCGAACTATATTCACCCTCGCTCGCTGCGCTCGCTCGTGTGACTAAATATCTCGGGTGCACGCGATCCATTAGCGCCCTATGCGAGCTGCGCTCGCACTGGCGCCAAATTGGATCTTGTTCTGTAATAGCTTACTTACGTCCCTTGTGTAACAATCTACTATTGCTGGACATAGGACCTGAATGACATCCAACAACCCTTTATCTCGGAGAAACAGAGGCTTGCCGCGGATTTTTTTTGAAAACCTAACTTCTCACGCTTGTAATTATATACAAAAGGGTCTTTTCCTAAAGACTAAGTAATAAAAAGGGCGACACAAAACTGTCAGTCGCATAAACACGGACTTCTTTCGACGATGCTCTGTAGATTATGTGCTAAGGTTATAATACAATCCCGGAGGGCCGCGGCGGTATGAGCGTCATTTAATATTACCCTGTTAATCTTCGTTTCATTCATCTGTTTCATTTTTTATTCATTTTCCGTTCCTTCTCACTTTTTATTCACTCTTCATACATTTCACGTTATGCTAACAACTTTTCTTTCGTTTAAAATTTTCTTTGTGCTATTTACTTTGATTACTTCCTGGCGCAACAGTTAATACTCTGGTGGTTCGAGGACAGCTTTCCGGCAGTTAGTCTTCTTCCTCGTTGCCAACCGTTGAACAAATGGATCTCTTGCATGGACTTCCACAGATCTCGGTCTTTCGCCGCCTGCATCCAGTGCCTTCCTACGACTCGTTTGATGTCGTCGGTCCACCTAATGGGGGTCTGCCAACACTGCACTTCCCGGTGCGGGGTCGCCACTTCAGCCCTTTGAGACGTCAATGACGATTGGCTTTTTAAATTATGTACATCAAATAAAGTGTAATATACAATATACAGCTACCTAATACACCAAAGATTACCAAATTCCCAATAAAAGTTAAATAAAACAGTCTCGGAGATAACTTTATTACGCATTCCCTTATACGCCCAAATCCGCGAATAAACTCCCAACGTGACTAACAGTCGCATAAACTGGCAACCGAGAGCTCTCCACGCCCCCTGCCATAAATCCGCACGCACACATTAAGCCAAAGATCCTTTTAAGAGGCCGGGATCTTGGTGATTTCTTGCCTGACAATCTTACTGGATACACGAGAAATTCGTGCCTGATTAAATTTCTTACTTGGATAGCTATATTAAACAAAAACAGAGACTCCACTCTCACAGGGAAAGCGCGCTTTACAGAAGGAAAAACACAATTCCTTTGAAAATAGTCCGCCAACCCAGAATTTTTTTTTATGGTACAACGTCAGGAGACGAACATTTTATCCACAATTTTATCCACTAACAAGAGATACGATTATCTTCTCCCTATACATGGCGACAGGGGTAAGGAGAAGTCCTAAAGAAGGAATCCTAAAGGATCCACTGTGGATATTAGTTCCCATGTTTTGACCACGTTCAAAGGGTAAATAAAACTAAGCGAGGGGATAAACATTAGTTGTGGAACAGATACTATAGAAACAACGGAACACCAACACGCGACACCGCAATAACCTAACAAAATACACTACGAACCTACGACTATGTTCCGACATCAGAGCATCTCGAGATGTTAACTCCATAACGCAAAATTGCAAATATTTGGAAGGTTTGTGTGGTGTTGCGTGATGGCGTATCGTTATTTCTATATTTGTTCTATACTGGAAGAGCGGCGCGTTGTACCCTGCAGATTGGTCTGGTTTGGCGGATTATAGCAAAAGAATTTTGTTCTTTCTTGTGTATCATGCAATTCCGCAAAGTATTTCTGCTTGGGATAGAAGCAGGGGTCTGCTTCTATCCAAAGCTTGCTTTCTTAGGGTGCTCTTAGGGTACTGAAGCGCAGCAGAGCACGAAGCTTTAGAGATGACATGATAATTTTATCACTCAATTTAAACACGGAAGGGTTGTTTAGTACAATCAGCTAAGGTTATGAAATTAACAGTTACACATTTAACTTACAGTTGTTTCCACTTACAAGGCCTACTTGTATCCAACATTTACTTTAGCATTCATCAAATACAGTGGAAATATTTCCAGAATTTATCATCGGATCTCGAGACGCGTTGAGAAAGTCAAGTGTTTCCACAGGCGTCTAGCTTGTCACTTCAACTTGATATACGTGAACAAGGACGTTTTCAAGGACATCGCTATATATTTAATTTGCTCAGAAATGTTTCTGACTCTTAAAATGCTTGAAACTTTTAGGTATAAGATTCTTTTGTCTTTTCATATTAATTTGTGAATTGTTCGTCCTTTCTGATTACTTTCCATGCTTGTATTTATACAACATATCTGCAGCTGAAAATCTCTTTATAAATAAGTCTTTTCTAATTCTAGTGACAAGTGGCACAAGATTTATTTCTGAAACGATCCTCGCAAGCGACATATAACAGAACTGCTTCGTTGGCCTAGCTGCGAGTTCCCGGGGTCGATTCCCGGATTGTGCCAATAAAAAGTATTGAGTTTTTCTGTTAAGAAATTCTTAGTAGGTACTAGTCCGAAGTTAGGGAGTTGGTGGCACCTGCCTGATCTCTCTCCGGTCGTGTCGGAATTCCGTTCCATCGTACTACGAGAGTGAGGGAATAGAGAGTGCACCTGTGTCTTCGCACGCACCTTGTGCTCTATGGCTTATCTCTGAGGAGGATTGCCTGACCGGATTCGGTCGCGAGGACATTATATTTACCTACCTACTGGTAATAAAATCTGATGATGTGATAGATATAATGAACACATATAACCGATCCTCAGCGTTAAGTTTTTTTTTTTTTTTAATATTTTTAGCGAGCAAACGAGCAGGCGGGTCACCTGATGTTAAGTGATTACCGCCGCCCATGAACACTTGTAGCACCAGAGGCACCACCAATGCGTTGCCGGCCTTTCAGGAATTTGTTGGTCCGCCCCTTGAATAACCCCATGTTGTCGGGTAAAAATATAATTTCGCAGTTCTTAGCCTATTCTCAGCAAGCGGAAGGTTTAAAAGGCTATTCACTTGAGTCCCTACTCAAAGTGAAACGCTTCATTCAGACGGTCATTCACAAGGTCTTTTTGTCAGGCTTGTGATGGCTTGTAACAATCCTTCGCGGTTCCACTGGGAGCTGGAATGTTTTACAAAAATATCCTGTGGGAATAATACTTCATGTAGTTGCAGTACCGCAACTTTTCAAGGGTTTTCCCGTTTTACCTGGTGACGTAGTGGTCACTGATTTTGCCTTATCTGTGCAGGAGGTCTTTTTTTATTTTGTCCGAAGACAAGATGGTCCTTGAATGCAATCTCACCTGATGATAAGTGACGATGCAGTCTAAGATGGTAGAAGGCTAACTTGGGAGGGGTATGGCAATGTAAATTCATCCCATACCCCTAATCAGTTTCTACACGCCATCGTGTCGGAACTCTAAATCGCTCGGCAGCACGTGTTACTAGCTACGGCCAAAACCTCCCACCAGACCAGACCAGTGACAATTCAGAAATTATAAATTCCCAAATTGCCTCCGCCGGGAATCGAACCCGAGACCTCCCAGTTATAAGACCACAGCACCTACCTGGCATAGTGGTCACTGCAGTTATTTTATCAGTGCAGGAGGTCTCAGGTTCGATTCACGACGGGGGCAAAGGTTCGTACCCGATGATACGGGAATGATACCAGATCCCTATTCCGTACAGCAGTGTCCAAAATGCAGATAGCCCTAATAGTTACCAACCTCCCATAGGAGGCGGCACTCGAAGAATTTTGAATACATAATAAAAATAATGTCCTCCCGAACGCATTTGAGCACGGCGGATTAGCCATCTGAACGGGAGATATTATTGTGCACAAGTGCGTGCACAAACACAGGTGCACTTTCTATTACCTCACTCTCATGGTCCGATATAAGAAAATACTAGCACAAATAAGAGAAGCAGAGAGCAGAATAAAATTATCCACCACAAAACTTATATAGCAAACCTAGCATAGTTTTTTACTGTCGCCTTTGACAACTTTTATCTCTCGCATAATAAAAACTAGTAAGTACCACCATCGGTAGTAGATTCTTACCTAAACTACAGTCACAAGAAAGCTCTCCGTTCTCTCCGATAGAGATATAACATAACAAAACATTAAACCTGCCTCATAAACCATCCCCCATAAACCTGCTGACGTCACATCCCCCTTTTATCTGTTGCGAAATGAATCATCTCAACACGTTAGGGTGATATCTTTTCCCTCTTATCTTATTCTTTAGTTTCGGGGCGACCTCTTTACTTCTACAGATTAGAATAGCTAGGGACTCCACACATAGGACGCGGCAGAAACGTATTGTATTTGCCGCGTATCTGTAGGCTAAATACGAATGTGTGTATATTTGTTGGTTTGTCCTTCAATCACGCTGCGACGGAGTAACCGATCGACGAGCATGGCTATAGTCGAGGATTTGGAAAGTGACATAGGCTACTTTTTATCCCGGAAAAACAGAGGGCTCTCAAGGGACTTGAAAAACGTAACGCCACGTGGACAAAGTCGCGGGCATCAACTAGTAGACTAGCTAATAGTTTATACAGAGAGTTAGTAATCTATTTTCTTTTTAGCAATGACAATGGCCACTTTGTCCACCCGGTGGACTTAACCCGTAATATATCGAATTACTCCAGGGCCTGAATGTTCCGGTCTTTGTCTAGAGACGTGACCTAATTTACAAGAAACAACCTATTTCTCCCAAACGTAATAACCCAACAATGTAACGAACAAAAACCACCTCTAACACCCTCGAGACAAAGTTCATTCGGTCAGCAAATAAAATTTGGACGACTTGATTGGGTACGCCGTTCCAAAATCCAATCGGTGCATTAGAATTTCAGCTTTATTGTTATTGTCATAAAGATCGATTCGATTGCATGGGTGACTGTGGAATTTCTTGCTTTAAAAAACCGAGAAAATTTACTTGAGATAAGGGAAAATGGGCTTTATAAGTTTTCTGTTAAGATTGTCGGTGACGGCATTTTTAAGTTTGGAATTAGATTCGTCGAGGGCACTCGGTTTCAATCATTGGTGGGATAAAATTCGGGATATCTTTTCGATATCTATCGCGTTTCCTTGATTTCGAGACATTGACGTAGGTCATTCTATTTTACGGTTCCTTCAGACTCTCTTACGAATAAGTAATGAGAGAGAGAGCAAATGCAAAACGTCTCCTTATCGCGGGTGATATATTATTTTGCTGTAAAAAACGTTTCTTTGCCTTTTATCTTTTCCGCTTTTACAATGGTGTTGTTAGGAAAATGAGTTCGCCGGTTTGTTTAAATTTTATAAATGGCTCTATTTATTTTTTACTTTATCTTCTTTGTTTTTTAATATTTTAATGGAACTGTTATGAAGACTGTTCTAACATTTTTTGTACGTATTTATTGTATAACTGGTTAAACTTTAGAAAAACAGACGGAAGTTGCACCGGCCGCTCCGGTGCCTTCAAGTCAGTCTTACTCATTTTACATCGGATAAATAAATAAATAAATAAACATTTGTTCAGCTCATAAAAATAAAGATACAAAATTTGAGTAACACTATAAGGTTAAAATCTACAGACCACACCCCCACTCCGTTCAGACCCAAGACAGAGATAAAACGAGACAGACTTATGTTAAAGCATATTTTTGTCACTTTTCCGTGTCATACCTGGTCACATTGCTGACTTCGACACAACCGATAGATATCCTCAGCGTTCCATAAGTCCTTGTAGGGATTGCCATGGAATATGATCTTGTGCCGCTTGTATCCAGATTAGGATCGTCCGTCCGCCTAAACCCTAAAACTCTCCACGTTTTCCTACACTGCATGTCTCAGGCTGAAATCTATAGACCGCACTCTCATTCTGCTCAAACTCAAGATAAAGATAAAACGAGACAGATTTATGTAGGAGCATATTTATGTCTCGTTTTAACTCTTATCTAGAGGCCGAGATAAGAGATAAAACGTAGAAAAAAAAGAAGAAAAAAAAAAAAAAAGAAGTCAGAGTACGGTCTATAGGTCTCAACATCAGTGCGAGGTTACCACTCGATAACTCAGGTGCTCTAAAGTCTGTCAGTAACATACCGAGTCACCTTTACAAACACACGTCACACAACCAAACATAACTACTCGTAGATAAGCTCTCCCACACTCGAATCCCCAGATTGAAGCATTAATACTTCAGAAAAGCGGCCAAAGAAACGAATCGTTCCTTTGAATTTCCCCGACTAAGCATTACAGCTATTGCGTTGAATATTAAACCGATAATAAAATTCCTATATTTCCACACGTGGCCTCCCTCCCGCCCGCCCGCCCGCCCACGGCACGTATCGTACAAATGTCTAAATTTTAGCGGAACCCTGAAATATCGGCTGTACGTGCGCTCCGCACGGTTCTGTTGGGCTTTTTTATCGAGTAATGATACCACAATCGGCGTTTATACGTATTAGCGGTTGAAATGAATTTCGCATCGGGTTGTGGATAGAACAATTGAAAGATACATAGCTAAAGATTTTAGACTCGATTCGTGGTTTAATGACGTAATTAATATCGACAATTTCAACTAAAACAATTATCGTGGTACATACGTAAAATTTATACGATATATTTTACCACAATTTGAAACGTAGTTGTTTGCAAAGTTAAGTGTATATATAAATAGGCTCACTTAACGGTTCGAAAGCACTTTGTAAAAGTTTATTTAAAACTCTACTAACCAGTGACTTGTGTCAGTGTAAACAGTGATACTGCTTAGATCGGCTACTTTTACTTTTCTCATTGCTTTCGAATCGCAAAAAGCCGTAAAAACGCCGAACGCTGCCGCTAAAAGCAGCCCGTCTGCCTTCTCCCTTATATCCTACTGAGTATGGACCGGCCCTTGCATACTAGCAAATTGGTATCGACTGGTTGGTGCGACGACTTGCCTAGGAACAATGAATTGTTTCTATGAGATTGCTAAATGGGAGCTGTCATCTAATTTTTAGTAGACGAACAGGCTCTATTCAAAAGTTTCTCTGGATATTTAATTCAATTATGTTAACACTAGCTTTTGCCCCCGCGACTTCGTCCGCGTGGAATTAGATTTTTGGGTGGAATTTTCAAAAACTGTGACACACGTACTTTTTTATTTTTAACTGAAAGCTCAAATACCAACTTTGATGGAAACAACTTGAAAAATGACGGAGTTTCATATAAACTTCCATCCCCTATTTAAACCCCTTAGATGGAATTTCCAATAATCCTTTCTTAGTGTGCGCCTACGTCATAAAAGGAACCAACTGTAAAAATTTCAAGTTTCTAACTTCAGTAGTTTAGGCTGTGCGTTGATATCTCAGTCAGTCAGTCAGTTAGTCAGGACTTTGAATTTTATAAATATAGATTATGTTACATGTTTTCCCCCCTTTTTTGTTTAGCCTGAACTAATTTAGATAAAACTTGGCAAGGAAAGAGCATGAATCCTGAGGAAAAATGTGATTCTTTTCTTTCCTTTATCATTTTTACTTAACAATAATGTAGACCTACGTGCGAAAATTGATTTAATTCTTTGCATCAATAAAACTATCAGCAACGATTGTAATTTTCAACATATCGCACTAATAATATTATATCAATGGAATGATAACTTTATCAAAATATGCTGAGCGAGTTCCGAATTGCAATCGCACACGTGATTTCGGGTTTTTTATTAAGTAATGATAAAATCATTGGCGTTTAAAGGTTATTTGGTGGTTTGAAATGAATTCCGTACGGGATTGTTAAATAATGTTTGGAATAGCTTTGCGGTTCGGAATTTTGTTTGGTCTATCGAAATGCAATGAATTATAATGATAATAAATATAATTATTATCATTAATATAATAATTATTATGGTTTGTTCTTTAAATTACATTCGATGTTTTTTTTTTCGCAAAATCTCATCATAACTAACAAAAGGATTCCACTTTTTGTTAGTTATGATCAGATCTTGCCTCTGGACTTGGTGGAGTAACCTGGGGCCCAATTCTGCTATTGCAATTGTAGTTACATTGCCTATCAATGACATCCCAATTGCTACTTTTAGCAATTTTGGTAGTCTACTAATTCAATGGCGTCACAATTGTTTTCCGATGGTTTGCCACTGACATATCTAGCTTTGAATCTAGCTTAAATAAACGTTTTTAATATGTAGTTTTTTTTTAAACTCATTTCGGCAAACGCTTTTTAAGCTAATGGCAATACCGAGGTATGATTGAATTACAATCCAATTATAAGAAATCAAACGACCATTGTGAATTTAGTAGACTACGAAATTTTGGACCAATGATAATTGTATTGTAATTGTATTGCGGATCAATGACAATGACATGTAAAATAGCAGACTTGGGGCCCTGATGGTATACTTCACTCAATCAATTCCGAAGATTTGGAGATTAAGGACCAATCTATGTGTAGTAATTTTTATTTCCATTTTATTTGGTTCGACTTAGTCGCGATATGTTCGGGTTCGATTCACGGCGGGGCAATTAAGAAATTTATAATTTCTAAATTGTCTCTGGTCTGGTCTGGTGGGAGGCTTTGGCCGTGGCTAGTTACCACCCTACCGTCAAAGACGTGCCGCCAAGCGATTTAGAGTTCCGGCACGATAGCGTGTAGAAACCGATTAGGAGTATGGGTTGAATTTACACTGCTTTACCCCTTCCAAGTTAGCCCGCTACCATCTTAGACTGCATCGTCACTTACCATCAGGTGAGATCGCAGTCAAGGGCTATCTTGTCATCGAATAAAATAAAAAAAACCACCTGATGTAGGCAAACCCTTCCTGTAGCAAAATGTAATTTGTATTAGTTATGGAATGAGCTCAATTTTTCCGCAGTTTTAGCGGAAAATAGAATCGTATTATTCCGTCTCTCGCCGAAGCTATCAAATACGTACATAGTAGACGAGCTCATCACTCATTAATGAGATGCTGCATCTCGCGGAGAGCTGTTCCCGGCGGTACCGGTGCAACGCCTTTGAATATTTCCCGGGAAATTTCGGGAAATTTCTTTACTGACAAGTGGGTTTTGAATACGGATGTTGCCTGTTTAAAAAATAAATGATTTCTTAACGATTAATAAATAGAGGGTCTTCCGAAGAGTTCCTTTTTAATAATAATAATAATAATTAGTCATTGACATAGACACGAACATCAGAACACAAAACTTGTACTGTCTGTAACGCCACTCATATTGAGATCTATAGAGCGTGCACTGACTCAGCTTAGACTCAAGATTTTTTTTAAACATATAGATTAACGCTTGACTACGATCTCACCTGATGGTAAGTGAAGCTGCAGCCTAAGATGATGCCCGCTTGCCTAGAAGATGCCTACTCACTCTTGATTTAAATACATAATAGTTAGTTGGAAAAACGGAAGCCGGAAGAGCATTCCAAATGTAATAAAGGTTAAAACGAGACACAAATATGCTCTGATATAAATCTGTCTCGTTTTAACTCTGTCTTAAGTCGAAGTTGAATGAGAGTGTGGTCTATAGATTTCACCCTCATAATGGGTGTACAGCTCAGCATATGCCGTGCGTTGAGACTCGAGTGACGTCACAGTAAAAAAAAAGACGTGTGGCACTCGGGGACTGCTGCGGTAAAGCTATTGCATAGCATTTTTTATCAACGCCATCTAGCGGTGAGAGGAGTCCCGCGTCAGGTTGTTTTCGTTACGGAATTTCTGGATTCGGTCTCCACGCTCAAGGCCCGCGATAGAAGCTATGCAATAGCTTAAAATAACAAAGTAACATTTACAAAAGTATACTCGTAAGTATGTTCATATATACTACTTACGTACTACGTACTTTGAAACTGTGGAACCAACTTCCTGCGACGGTGTTTCCACTGAATTACAACATGGGGTTATTCAAGGGGCGAACCAACAAATTCCTGAAAGGCCGGCAACGCATTGGTGGTGCCTCTGGTGCTACAAGTGTTCATGGGCGGCGGTAATCACTTAACATCAGGTGACCCGCCTGCTCGTTTGCTCGCTAAAAATATAAAAAAAAAAAAAAAATATCACATGCATTTCAGTTTTAACATATATTGCAACATTCTCTATATGTTATATAGTATACAGTAAAAGTGTATTCATTTGTCTCTCATTTATGTACGACGAACTGTCCAAGTGTCCAGGAGGAAACAATAAAGGAGAAAAGTCAAACATCGCGTAACTTGCAAAGACATTTAAATTCAAAACCGCTTACAATGCGGAAGGTCGAAAAGCAAACATAAGCGAAGGTTTAGAGCACTAGGGCAGCGGCCTAAAGCCTTTTCAATAACAGCCCCGGACTTGAACCCATTACAAAGAACAACAACTGCACGTTAAATTCAATCAGTGATTTAGGAAATCGGGGTTCATTTTAGTGTACGAAACCTTTATTGCGAATATCTGCTCTATTTTGAGGCGCTACGGTTGTTTTTGGATTGCAATTTTTTTTGGGCAAGTTAATAAATATGAGCATGTAAACAAAAGGTGTGGGGTTGGCTGTAGGGTTGTCAACTTCGCAAGATTTTTTTCGGAGAATATATTGTTTTTTTTTTTAAATAATGAATTTGCGTTCTGAATCAGCAGAATTTTGTACTATTAGATATAAGAGCCACAGAGTAGGCACACATAAAATAAATTATTACATGGAATTAAAAATGAACATGTAATGTATGTAATACAATTTCTTGCCAGGGTATTTTTTTATTTTTTAATATTTATAGCAAGCAAAGTGTAGAACAAGGTCAAATAGCTCTTCAGAATACTCCCCGTTATATCCTTACTGATATTATAAATGCGAAAGTGTGTTTGTTTGTTGGTTTGTTCTTCAATCACGCCGCAACAAAGCAACGCATCGACGTAATGGATAGGTATTATGTGGACCGGGAGAGTGATCAGGCATACTTTTTATTCCAGAAAATCAAAGAGTTCTCTCGTGATTTTTAAAACTAAATTCACGCGAGCGAAGCCACTGACATTAACTAGTAGCTGATAGAAAACGCAAATAGAACTTATATTTCTGCGCTGCTTCAGGCTTTCCAACGAGCTGGTTAATTGGAGATTATCTACAAGCCGAACTGCCCGCTTTTGAATCCGGTCAAATGGAAGAAGTTCATAATGAGGTGCTCCGATCCTCATGTTTGTAAATAATTAAAAAAATATGAGTTGGGATCTGTTCAAAATTGTTGATGTGCACCCATTATATAGGTACATAGTTATGTCGCTAGTTTTTTTTTTGTTTTCGATATAAGTAAGCAAGGTCATAATAATATTATTTCAACTACATTAATATGAGAAAAAACGTTCCCAAAATATACGAGATGTCCTTTTTGAAACTGCATATTATTGAATTGGCAATTTAATATTTCCACTTGTGTCACCCCTACGGGATCGCGTGAATTAGTTTTTCAATACCTTTGGAAAATAACAAAAGACTCGGGAAAAATTAAACGCTAAAATAGGGTTGGTCGGTAGGCGGCAGGGAAGGCTTTAAGTGATAACAGGTAAACGTTAACATAATGAACTTTGATCGATCGGTTACAGTTAAAAAAAAATATATACTCAATTTTTTTTTAAATATAGAGACTAGCGCTTGACTGCGATCTCACCTGATGGTAAATGAATATGCGGCCTAAGATGGTGCGCGCTTGCCTAGAAGATGCCTATTCACTCTTGATTTAAAGACACCCACATTATAGTTAGTTGGAAAAACGGAAGCCGAAAGGGCATTCCAAATTTTTGCGGTATGTATTAGGGCGAGGAAGACGATGGAATTCCTCCCATTACCAATTCAATTAATTATAGCTGCTCTTGGAAGATTCCGTCTAAATCAAAAGACAAACCGACAGACAAAAAAAAAATTCAAATTTAATGTTAGCATTCTAATATTGTATTGAGCTTAAAAGGGCCGTAATATCACATGCAGACATTTCAATTTTGTTTATTCGTATATACTACCCAGTCTCCGCCCATAGGCAATAAACCTTTATACCCTGACAAAAGAAGTCCTATTCACACCCTTTTCCATTTTATTTCGCGGGTAAATAATAACATCCCTTATAAATTAAATCTGTTTGGAGCCTTAACGTCTCCGGGGCCCACCTCTATTGTTAGCTAACTGAATGATTTCGGATGACCTCTCTTCTAAGTTTATCTGACATTTGTAACTGCTTTTTAACTGACATTGTAAACTATTACTAATCGACTTCCAAAAAGGAAGAGGCTTAAATAGAAACGATGAAACCAATGCGCGACGCTCGTCTTCTGATGGCACATGAGAGACACGTTTGTTAAAGTCGGGCGAGCATCGCGTATCGGTTTCATCGTTTCTTTTTAAGCACGCCAGACTTCAAAAAACGTGTACAAACTAAAATTATTTTTATACTTTGTAGTGGCGTAAGGAGTCGATTTTTTGAAAAGAATTTTTATTTCTTACAAATTAATGCGGGCTTACCATTTATTTTAACGTGTAATTATAAAACAGATAAAAGAGTGGGATTCAAAATTTCTATTGAGGTGACTTATTAAAATCAGAAATTGCATAACGTTATTGTTAAAATTAAAAGTATGACAACTTCTATTATTATTATTATCATTTTTGTCATTGATTTAATTTAATATTGCTTTTAATCTGAAATTTAAAATTCCTAATTTTTTAATGAATTAATGTGCAATTTGAATTCCAATTGATTCTTAGCTACCTACTTAAGTGAATTTTAACTAGTCGATGCCCACGGCTTTGCACGCGTGGATTTAGTTTTTAAAATCCCGCGGGAACTCTTTGATTTTTCCGGGATAAAAGTACAAAATACCTCCTACGAGACAAAACGTCAAGGGTCCCCTATTAAAGTCGCTACCTACCAATTAACTCCCAAAACGTCTTGAAAAACACGTAACGGAAAGAAAAAAAAACGCCGACTGAAGTAGGTACATTACCGCGACGTGCGGAGTTTCCCACTCGAGGTGCTGAGCAAGGTGCAAACCCTTTATTCCCTTTATGTCAAAAGAAAAGCCCTCAATAGGCGTATTTTTTCTTTCACTTTGTATATCGTAAGACGCGTGAACCGTTTAACAAGGCTGTAAACCTGCGCGCACACTTTTATCCTACACTTTTGTCTGGTGGGAGGCTTTGGCCGTGGCTAGTTACCACCCTACCGTCAAAGACGTGCCGCCAAGCGATTTAGCGTTCTGGCACGATGGCGTGTAGGAACCGATTAAGGGTATGGGTTGTATTTACACTGCTATACCCCTTCCAAGTTAGCCCGCTACCATCTTAGACTGCATCGTCACTTACCATCAGGTGAGATCGCAGTCAAGGGCTATCTTGTCATCGAATAAAAAAAAATAAAAAATAACACTAGTTTTTGCCCATGACTTCGCCTGTGTTCACCGTCATCATCATTAGCAAGTAGCAACCCATCAACGTTTACCCTAATTTATAATTTCTGAATTATCTGGTGGGAGGCTTTGGTCGTGGCTAGTTACCACTGTACCAAGCGATTCAGTGTTCTGGCACGATGGCGTGTAGAAACCGACTAGGGGTATGGGTTGAATGTAGTACTGGTGGTAGAGTCATGACGTGTCCTAAGAGCTACAAGTTGACCTACATGAAATAAATAATTTTGAATTTGAATTTTATCATACCCCTTCCAAGTTAAACCGCTACCATCGACTACGACTACTGCCCTACTCGTCATCGTCACTTACCATCAGGTGAGATCGCAGTTAAGGACAATCTTGTCATCCAATAAAAAAACTTTTTGGAGGACTCTCAAACGTTTAGGTTCCCTCACGATAATTTCCTCACCATTAATTGCTTATTAACGCACATATTTCTGAAAAGTCTGAGATGCGAACCTGCGACTTCCAAACAATATGTAGAAGACCACAGACTCTTCGATAGTAAAATTGGCACTAAGTGAATACATTGTCAATTTCAGAGCGTTTGTCACATTAGAGAGTTACGGCAAGGTAGTAAATGCATGTTAGTCTTAAGACAGACTTGTCTTGCGTGCGGATAAGCACTTGCACCGAAGTCCTTCGTAAAGCCTTTGACAAACCATGGCAATTAGATATGCTTGCTTGCTCTCAAATCGTGTTAGTGTTTGAAGTAGTTTTAGTTCGCAGACTGCTTACTTTGCCCTAACTTGAGATAAACGGTTTGAGTGCTTTTCGTTTTGTGTTAACGTCTGTGCTATTTTTGTATAATATTTCACTAATATATTACACATGTATTAATAGGATAGTATTCTAATCCTATTCAAATTCAAATTTCAAATTCAAAATTAATTTATTTCATGTAGGCTAACTTGTAGCTCTTATGACACGTCATAAATCTACCACCGGTTCGGAATGCAGATTCTGCTGAGTTGAGCCGGTAAGAAACTCAGCAGTTGCTCTTTTCAAAATATTTTTTTTGTACAAAGCTATGCTATGTATACAGTGCTTCCACAATAAAGCTTCAAAAATGCAAAAAAGCAAAAATGCATACGTAGATACACCAATCCAACGCATGTCAAGATGGGCTATTATGCTATTAATATTATAAATGCGAAAGTTTAGATGTTTCTTACTCAATCATGTGGCAATGATTGAACCGATTTGGCTGGAATTTGATGCAGAAATAGATTATAGACTAATAGCAAAAGAAATAACAAGTTTTTTAGGATATAACTTATAGGATTTTTGAAAATTTAATCCCTAAGGGGATGAAATCGGGGTTTGAAAAACTAAACTTAACGTGAGCAAAGCCGCGGGCAAAAGCTAGTTATAATATATTCCTGGTTTACATGGTCCAACTTCGAGAAAGAGATTAATCGCAGAATCTTACTCGGCTGGGCAGCGTTCGGGAAGCTTCAAAATATCTTCTTGTCCAAAAGTCTTCAATCAATTTGAACCAAGGTCAATTTGATCAAATTGATCACTTGGGGCCTTTTTTCCGGGTTGTGCCACACATTACTTAGTTGCTCCGGCGCTTCAAATTCCAAATTCAAATTCGAAATTTATTTATTTCATGTAGCCCAACTTGTAGCTATTTTGACACGTCATAAATCTACCACCGGTTCGGAATGCAGATTCTGCTGAGAAGAGCCGGCAAGAAACTCAGCAGTTGCTCTTTTAAAAAAAAAATTTTTACAATAGGTAACAAACTATGCTAAGTATACAGTGCTTCCACAATGAAGCTTCAAAAATGCTTCTTCTGCTTGACGCGTTTTGTCTTTAATACTCAAGTGGTGGAGACAACCTAATCTAGATAACCTTATCTAGGTATACCTATTTGGGGATGTATGGCACAATTTATAAAATAAATGTTTCTTTCGTTCACCTTAGAACTTAAAAGATCATAGTTCTTCGGACTAAATGCCCCGGCCATTGCCATTCCAGCTTCGAGACTCCATTAGCTATGTCCCCTACGGATTTCCTTGTTCCTGATTTCGTATTATAACTTAATTAATTATTAATAATATTGTCTCTGATATCAATATCTAATGAATCATTTAGATTATGTAGTATGAGGTTGAGGAAACAATAACATAATATAACATAGCCCTCCCACAGTCAGGTTAAAACAAAATACATAGATGAATTATTCTGATATTTTTCTTATGTAACCCACGGATATACCGTAGGCTGCCGTAGGAAACACTCATCATAACAGCCATTGTTTGCCGATTTTTCATACAAAAAGTTTCTTCCCAGACAAAAGTAAGATATTAAACGCTCTCAGTACTTTATAGGTGCCCCACTATGGGAAAATTTTAACCTATGACTATTTAAACATACCTTAAACAAGCGAAGATAAACACTAACTTGAAGATTTTAAGGTTTAAAATCTTTTGGAGTGATCGCTATCTAAGTAGAATGTTTGATTTTGATTTCTATCTGTACTGATTTAGAGTTTGATTTGAAATGTCTTGATAGGTAAGCGAGTCTTGAGCAAGAGCCGTGGGAATTTTCAATCCATTGTTTTTCCTTTTCTCCGTAACCTTCAGTTTATTTCGGTTCAATGACCTCAGGTATTATAACGTGACTGTTGTATTTGTTAAAAATATCTTTACAGCTGTGCCTACTTATTTAAAGATATTCTACATGCTTATTAATGTTATATAAATGCCAAAGTGTTTGCCCTTCAATCACGCAGCAACGGAATAACGGGTCGACTTGATTTTTTGTTTTGGATTCACGTGTTTTTTATCCCGGAAAAACTAAGACTTCCCGTGGGTTTTTCAAAAACCTAACTCCACGCAGATAAAGTCGCGGGCAAAAATAAGTAAAAAATAAATAAAAAAGTAAGTAACGTAACGTGAATGAAGATAGAATGCAAGGTGTGCGCAAAAATAATGAACAGTTATTTATTATCATTATATGTAACTCAAAATCGCTAAAAAAGGAGTTGTATTATGATGTTTTTGGGTCGATATTTAATAATTAAAATTAATGCGAAAGTGTGTCCCTTTTTCGTTAATTCGTTTACATACGCTGGGCAATTCTTGATGAAACACAAATAAACATATTGATAACAATTACACTTCACATTTTAATAATACGAGTAATAACTTTGAGTTTGTTGGTTAAATGCTCTAAGATTAATAAGAATCCAATCAATATCCACACCAAAAGCCTCAATAGCCCAACGGTTAAAGGCGCGGACAGAAAACTGAAAGGTCGCAGGTTCGAATCCCACCCGTTGCACTATTGTCGTACCGACTCCTAGCACAAGCTTTCCGCTTATTTGGAGGGGATAGGAGGATATTAGTCAATTTCAGCTTGACTTTAATGCTCATTTAAAAAAAATTATAATTTTATTCGGAGTATCCCCTGCGAGATCAAATCAGAAATGAGGAGATCCGTAGGAGAACCAAAGTCACCGACATAGCTCAGCGAGTCGCGAAACTGAAGTGGAAATGGGCGGGGCACATAGTTCGAAGAGCTGATGGTCGTTGGGGTCCCAAGGTGCTGGAGTGGAGATCCCGCACCGGGAAGCGCAGTGTTGGCAGACCCCCCACTAGGTGGACGGACGACATCAAACGAGTCGCAGGAGCCGCTGGATTCGGGCGGCGCACGACCTGTGGAGGTGCATGTAAGAGACTTATGTCCAGCAGTGGACGTCTAGTTGATAAAGAAGAAGAAGATATATATTATAGTACGGATAAAAGAACGCTAAAGTTCGTCCCTCAAACCGTAACACAAGATATATCGCAGAGTAAACCAGCGCTGTTCAGACCTCTGCCATTTATGCTGCAACCTCTCGGATAACATTGTCCTAGCTATTAGAGACATCGAGTCGGATTCATTGGTTTAACTCGGAATAAGATTTTAGTTTCAGTTTACAAAATCAGAGTATTAGAACGAGAAATTTAATTCAAATTCAAAATTATTTATTTCATGCAGGCCAACTTAGAGCTGTTATGACACGTCATGACTTTACCACCGGTTCGGAATGCAGATTCTGCTGAGAAGAGCCGGCGAGAAATTCAGCAGTTGCTCTTTTCATAACAAAATATTACAATATTAATGTATAGCTACATAATATTACAATGTAATAACTTATTACACTATTTTGTGGGTAGCTGGATGCCAAGCCGATTGATTCCATGCAACTTAGTCATTAAGAAAGTCACTAACTTTGTAACAAAGTTAAGTAAATTATAATTATTATTATAGGTACAAGGCTTTTCAAACCCATGATTGTCAGAAAGAGTTACTAGAAATGAAGAGATTGTATCATATTTCTCTACATTTCTAATTTGATCTCACAGGGATTCTCTGAGCATAGTGTACTCCATCTTCGTACATATTTAAGCTTCAATAGCTCAACAGTTAAACTAAAAAGCCTCAATTGCCCAATGGTTAAAGGTGCGACTGAAAACTGAAAGGTCGCAGGTTCGAATCCCACCCGTTGCATTATTGTCGTAGCGATTCCCAGCAGAAACTTTCCGCTTATTTAGCTTGCCTAGTATTCTTTCTAGAAAAAAAATATTGCGTCTTGTTTTTTATCAACCAATAGACGTCCACCGCTGTACAAAAGCCTCTTACATGGACTGCCACAGGTCTCGGAGTTGTGTCAATTGTATCCAGCGACTCCGACTACGACTTTGATGTCATCGGTCTACCTAATGGGGGTTTGCAAACGCTGTGCTTTTCAGCGCGGGATCGCCACCCCAGCACCTTGGAACCCCAATAACCATCAAGTTTTCAAACTTTAGGCCCCCATATTTCCAGCTTTCAGCTTCGCGACTTGCCGAACTATCTCTACCACACGAGCCTTCGTGAAATAAAAGAACATTAACTGTTCTGAAACGCTCAGCGCTCCTGTTCGAGACGGCATCCAATGCGCATCGAAGCAAGTGGGACTTCGTAAAAACTCATTGATTTTGTATTGAGAGTAATTCAGAAAACAAAATGAGCGCCTCACTTAGCATGAGAGAGATTTCACGGAATAATTTATTGGATGTAACGTTCGTGGCTCCGTGTTCCTTTAAAAGTACATTTTAGGTTCTCGAATTACTTTTGCTACCTACTGATGCTTGCAAATGCGGAATATCTATTTGGAGAAAATGATTGGAGCTGATGGTCATTGGGGTCCCGACATGCTAGAGTGGCGACCCCACACCGGGAGATGCTATTGGCAGACCCACCACTAGGAGGATCGTCGACGACATCAACGAATCGCAGTTAGCCGCTGGATATAGGCAGCGCAAGAACTTGACCTGTGGAAGTATATCGGCTAAAAAATTACTCTACGCGGAAGAAATCGCAGGCATTAGCTAGTTAATTGTAATTAAAAACGCAAATAAATGTCATAAATTCATAGTACAGCAGCTACAGCGACCGCTGTTCATTATTAGAATGATATCCCTTTGAATGAATGGCATTCATTAACTCGAGTTTTAATTGGAAACATTCATTCAGGGACCTCTAATTATTTTTGCATTCTTTGACCGATAGCTAATGCTCTAGCGGCGGGGGATTAAGGTTGCTAATTAACAAATTCGTGTTCAATTCATATTTTTGCATAATTATTTATTATCAAAGGAATTCTATTTAAATTACCTTTCCATTGTATCCAAGTACCTACATAGGAAAGAGATTATCGAAATCTACAAAAATGAATTGCCGTTCGTTAGTCTCAGTGAAACTCAAAAATGGCTTGACCGATTTCAATATTATTTTTAATTTTGTTCGCTCTAATACAGGGTTCGCTAAAACTCAAAAACGATTTCAATATTTTTTTTTATATTGTTTTGTTGTCTAATACAGGGGTGGTTTAAAAACAATAAAAAAAGGGAAACCCAAACGAGCACTTGTAAAATAGAACAAATCAAAATTGGTAATTTTTTATAGGAGTCACAATTTCGGATAACTTTTAAAAGTAGCAGCCGCGGATAAAGCTAGGTTTAGATAAATAAATAAAATAAATAAATAACAACTGTAATTATCGAATTTTAATAATAGATCGAATTTGTCTCGGTGATTAAGTATAGCCCTTATTTATTTACTAGTTTTTGCCCGCGATTTCGTTTGTGTGGATTTAGATTTTCAAAAAACATAACCTATGTTACTATCGAAGTTCTCAACTATACTGTTGCAAGAAATCTCGTTACGTGATCGAAGAACAAACTAAAAAGCAATTACACTTTCGCGTTGGATTACCTTGCTATAGTGTTAGTCTATACTGCCGCCATTTGTAAATGAAAGCTGTCAAAGCGATAAACTTGGCGATTGAGAAATAAGCCCTGGTCTACAATGACTTATGCCCCTTTTTACCAACCATACCTAAATGCCTAATTAGGGGTCTTTTTTATGTACGTAGCTCCTAAATACAATCCCTTACCCAATGACATTTCCACCCTTAGGTATTCCCTAAAGGTTCGTGAAAACGAAATTAACAGAAAGCGTCACCTAAAGTTAGGGAACGTTGGTAAAAACGAGCATTACATTTTATATTTTACTTATTTGATCAAATAAGCAGATGTTACACCAAGTAATTACCTATCTAAAATTATATGCAAAAATTCTCATTTCCATACAAACTCAATTCATACTGAATTAATATTATTTCAATTGTACAAACTACACCACTTGGAATAAAATAATAATAAAAGCTGCCCATTTTAATGGATTTTGCCCGAAACAAACTAAATCACGTAGCAACGGAGTGAAGGATTGTTATCTATACTAATATATAAAGCTGAAGAGTTTTTCAGGAACTACTGGTTCGAATTGAAAAATTATTTTTGTGTTGGATAGTCCATTTATCGAGGAAGGCTTTAAGCTATATAACATCACGCTGCAACCAATAGGAGCGAAGCATCAGTGAAAAATGTTGCAAAAACGGGGAAAATTATCCATATTTAAAATATATTCTTTTAAAAACTTCTTTATCGCGATCATAATAATTACAGAAATTGACGCGGACGAAGTCGCGCGCAATAGCTAGTTATATATGAAAATAATCATTATATTTTGAAAGGTATAGGCAGCGATCACAGAAAAAATTTGTGATCGCTGGGTATAGGTATTTATTAAAATACTAGCTGACGCTCGCGACTTCGTCCGCGTGAATTTATTTTTTTAAATCCCACGGGAATTCTTTGATTTTCCGTGCTCTCCGAGGCACGGGGGTGAAACACAATTTTCTAACTCCGGGCATGTACTAAGAATTTGTTGACTGAAAACCCCAATACGTTTATAGGCCCGGGAATTGAACCCGAGACCTCGTTATCTACAGTCTAACATGCTAACCAACCAAGGAGGCAGTTAAAATATAGCTATTATATTTCGTCTGGTGGGACTTGGGAGGCTTTGGCCGTGGCTAGTTACCATCCTACCGTCAAAGACGTGCCACCAAGCGATTCAGCGTTCCGGCACGATAGCGTGTAGAAACCGATTAGGAGTATGGGTTGAATCTACACTGCGATACCCCTTCCAAATTACCGCGCTACCATCTTAGACTGTATCGTCACTTACCATTAGGTGAGATCGCTGTCAAGGGCTATCTTGTCATCAAATAAATAAAAAAAAGAATCCCGCCACGGCGACCAACTCCACAGAGATTA
This sequence comes from Hipparchia sbordonii, assembly GCA_038048805.1. NCBI lineage: Eukaryota > Metazoa > Arthropoda > Insecta > Lepidoptera > Nymphalidae > Hipparchia > Hipparchia sbordonii. The sequence continues at coordinate 7,974,958 of CM076117.1, read as the reverse complement.
GCCATCTGCGCGGGAGATATTATAGTTCACAAGTCTGTGCGCAATCACAGTTGCATTCTCTATTCCCTGACTCTCATAGACCGATGGGACGGAAAATCTGTTGAAAAAACGTTGGTGAATTGATAATGACGAAGCTTATCGTTGTCTCAAGCATCTTAGACTGCATCGTCACTTACTACAGTCAAGGACTATCTTGTCATCGAATAAAAAAAATAAAAAGAAATACTTCCGTCCAAACTTACCCACGCCAAGGCGTTGTATTCATTTCAGGTTTTAAAATATTCAGGCCGGCTGCAGTTGCGTGAAATATGAAATGATTTTGAGGTTAACTTGTGTTGACCTGTTTTCGGCGCGGTCGAGCGGCGCTGCACTTTTTATATATTAACTACTTGAAATTATAAATAGAATACGGGAGCTTTTTACGCGACTCTTTGTATTTTAATAAATCGGTTATTCTGTATTTTAACCCGACTGTGGCACGCAAAAAGAGTAATGTGTTTATCAGTCTAAGCATGTACATATGTAGGTATGTGGCGCTCTGGAGACAAAACGCGTGGACCGATTTTGATGATTCTTATGCCAATCGTAACGTTGGCGAGGTCCCGGGTTTGAATCCCGGGTTGGGCCAAAAAATGTATTAGGCTTTACTCAGTACTAGTCCGGAGTTAGGAAATTGGCGATGAGTCACCCCCGTGCCTCGAAGAGCACGTAAACCCTTCGGTCCTGCGCCTGATCTCTCTCCGGTCGTGTTGGATTTTTCGTCCCATGAGCAACCGCCGAGTTTATTGCTGGCTCTTCTCGGCAGGAAGGGCATTCCGAACCAGCGGTAGATTCATTGACGATTCAAAAGTAGGTACTTGTAAAAGTTTATAATATTTCTATTCTATTCTATTCCATTCATCGTACTATGAAAGTCAGAGAATAGAGAGTGCACCTGTGATTGCGCACACAATTGTGAACTATAATATCTCCAACGCAGATGGCTAATCTCTATGGAGTTGGCCGCCGTGGCCGGATTTTTTTTTTATTTATTTGATGACAAGACAGCCCTTGACTGCGATCTCACCTGATGGTAAGTGACGATACAGTCTAAGATGGTAGCGGACTAACTTGGAAGGGGTATAGCAGTGTAAATTCAACCCATACCCCTAATCGGTTTCTACACGCCATCGTGCCGAAACGCGAAATCGCTGGGCGGTACGTCTTTGACGGTAGGGTGGTAACTAGCCACGGCCAAAGCCTCCCACCAGACAGATTCGCTCGGGAGGACATTATATTCGTCGTTCAGTAGAAATCTAATTAGTGATTCCCGTAAATTGCCATCGAGTTTTAATGAAAATTCTCCTCTTTCAATTCTATGTGCAGGTGTTACAGTTTCACATTCGCTATTCACGGTAAGGGGATTTACACACGCTGAAAACAAACGCCGCGGTTGAAACAGGGACTTAATTTCGAGAGCATTGTAGTGAGTGGTTTCGTAACTTTTATTTAGATAGCTAGCTTACCTGCAGCTGTTATTATAAACCCCGCTCGAACAGCATTTACACTGCGTCCATTTTGCGAAATAATTTTTTTTTCACAACTATGAATAAATATTTTGCTATAATCCGCCAACAGAAAAAATCTGTACGGTCAAAGATGCAGTTAAAAGCTAAGCACCCGACCAAGCAAAAAAGCCAAGTTCTCAAGCAAGCAATGTCGATTTTAATTTTATGTTGTATTTCTGATTAATAGACAAACATAGCATGAACAGTGGTTGTAGAGATTGTGAGTTAAAGTGACAACCCGTCGTAAGTGAAAGGGTGAAAGGAATGTATGAAAACAAAACCTTAATTTAAAATCTATATGCACGTAAAAGTAATTCCCATGACGACTTGCAAGGTTATCATATTAGAATTATAACGATATTTTAATAAGGCGACTGAGGCTGACAGGTACGGATTCAATATGTCGGACATTTTTAATATTATGTATTTTTATTTTTCGAGACAGAGCCAAATACGGTGGGAGATATGTCTGGTGGGAGGCTTTGGTCGTGGCTAGTTACCATCCTACCGTCAAAGACGTGCCGCCAAGTGATTTAGCGTTCCGGCACGATGGCGTGTATAAACCGACTAGAGGTATGGGTTGAATGTACACTGCCATTCCCTTCCAGGTTAGCCCGCTACCGTCTTAGACTGCATCGTCACTTTCCATCAGGTGAGATCGCAGTCAAGGGCTATCTTGTCATCGAATAAAAAAAAATACATTTCAATAGATAAAAGCGGCCATCGTAAGTTTTTGAAATCATTTTACAATCACAAACAATATACGTCATCTTATACGTCGGTTAAAATATACTAACGAGGAGTGTATGTTCGTTACCCCTTCATGCCATAAGGAATGAATCGATTTGGCTGTTTGGAATGAAGATAGCTTATATCCAGGATTAACACATAAGCATTTTATCCCGGGAAAATTAAAGAGATCCCCCGGGAATTAATAAACCTTAATCCACGTGGACAAAGTCGCGGGCATCGTCTCAGTTCTCAATAAAATTAATAATACTCATTTCTACTTATTTGTGCACGAAATTCAATCCAATTCATTCACACACTAAAACACCTTGTGAAAGTTAAGACATACTTGGTTACATTTAAGTAGGTAATTGAGATTATTACAATATAAATCTTAATTTTTTTTAAACCTAACTCAACGCGGACAAAGTCGCAAGCATAATCTAGTTAAATAATGCAATTTAGTTAAGACGGGGTTCTGGAGGAATTTTAGGTATTTGAGGGGGTGCTACAGAGGAGAGCGCGCGGTATTAGTCCCGCTCACCGCGGGGGGAATGTAGCGCGAGCGCGAAATATTAGCTTGATAGCGGCAAGAAACGACTCAGTCCGGCTGACAAAACTATATTAGGTCTGTACTGTAACTTATTTTCGTCAATAATATTGTAACGTATATGGCTCGGTTGGTATGGCTACAGTTTATTTTCAGAGAGAGAGTACAGGTTCGATTCCTAGCCAACACCAGTAATGTAACATTGTTTTTTTAATTTCCTTATTCATTTTTAGCCTTTTTTTACCATAGTATGTATTTCAATATTACTTACATTTTTTTAAGTACATAATTTGAATAAATAGTGTTTTAAGTTAGGTGTTGTATTTTTTAATTTATTACCTAATTTTTTAATCTATATTCTATATATTGATATATTGATATATTACTAGTTGATGCCCGTGGCTTCGCTCGCGTGGATTAGTTTTTAAAATGAATTCCTATTTCCCTTGTCGAAACATCACGCTTGAACGGCTGGACCGATTTTGATGGGACTTTCACTGGCAGATAGCTGATGGTAGGAGTAATATAGGCTACTTTTTAACCGATTTTCAAAAAAGGAGTTATGTTTTTACCTATATACCTACTACATCAATAACTCCGTGATTTCTAAACCGATTTTAACGGGACTTTCACTGGTAGATAGCTGATATCATCGGGCATAGTATAGGCTACTTTTTTAACCGACTTTTGAAAAAGGAGAAGAAGGAGTTTTGTTTTTCTACTTCTGTATATCGATATCTCCGTGATTTCTTAACCGATTTGCGTGAATCTTTTTTTAATTGAAACAAAAACCATGCAAGATTTAAAATTAATTAATTAATATCCTTTATTTTTTTTGACGACGTCCCTGGCGCAGTGGTGAGCGCTGTTATAACTGGGAGGTCTCGGGTTCGATTCCCGGCGGGGGCAATTTAGGAATTTATAATTTCTAAATTGTCTCTGGTCTGGTCTGGTGGGAGGCTTTGGCCGTGGCTAATTACCTTAATTTAATTAATTGCTTCTTGTGCCTTTGAATCCCTCACTACTCTTATGATTCTAACTTAGAATCCTTCTCTCGCTCGGGATTCAAACTAGGCACTCGCAACAAAAAAAACTTTGCTATCTTGTTGAACAAATAACTATTTCGGGCAAACTATCAATTTTAGAGAAAATTTTTATTTCGTCCCATAGTGCCGCCGCCGCACTATGGGACGAAATAATATAAACCGTCTCATAAATGGTTGGGACAAATGTTATGATTCCAAAGATTTTTCCATGGATTAATATTCTCAGATAATAGGACCTTTATGAATAATGTTGAAAAATAAAAATATTTTAGTTCTAGGTATATAAAATTACTAGTAGGGCGCGTGGGTGCGCGGCTCGCTAAAGCGAACCGCGTGTTTTCTGTTCCCCAAGTAGATCTTCGGATCTTGATCATCTTTTTCCAAAACCTCTATTTCATCTTGTACATTTTCTAAGATAGACATCGACGAAATTTGTATGGCCACCATCTTGAATCCGCCATTTTGGTAGTTTTTTTCAGCTCATTGCCAATTAGATAAGGTTTCGAGTGATTTTTGTTTGGGCACCCTCAACCTATCTTCAATACCCTGACCGTGCTCCTCACCCGTCTGCGAAATCCTCAATCATCAACTCCCTCCATATTTTTCATACAAATGAATTTTTACCTTCTATACGAAACCATCAGTTTGGAAAAGAAACCTTATCTTAGTCTTGCATATATTTTGTATGAAAAAAATAAATTCCGCCATTTTGAATTTTTTTCTATTCATTAAGTAGACTTTCGAGTACTGATCATCTTTTTCTAAAAAAACCACTCTTCCACTTTTTATACTCTCCAAGATAGGCACCGACGAAATTTATATGACCGCCATCTTGAATCCACCATTTTGGATTTTTTTTTAGCTCCTTGCCAATTGGATGAGGTTTCGAGTGACTTTTGTTCGAGAACCCTCCACCTATCTTCAAACCCTGGCCGTGCTCCTCACCCGTCTCAGAAATCCTCAACCATCAGCTCTCTCCGTATTTTTTCTCCAAATGAATTTTTGTCCTCTCTACGAAACCATCAGAAATTTTGAAAAAGAGCCACATAAAGTCTTGCATATATTTTGTATGGAAAAAATAAATTCCGCCATCTTGAATTTTTTTTCTATTCATCAAATAGACCTTTGGGTCTTGATCATCTTTTTCCAAGCAACCACTCTTCCACCATTTATAGTCTTCGAGATAGACACCGACGAAGTTTGTATGGTCGCCATCTTGAATCCACCATTTTGGAGTTTTTTTTCGGCTCTTTGCCAATTGGATGAGGTTTCGAGTGACATTTGGTTGAACACCCCCCCACCTATCTTCAATATCCTGGCCGTGCTCCTCACCCGTCTGTGAAATCCTCAATCATCAGCTATCTCCATATTTTTGTTCCGAATGAATTTTTGCCCTCTATACGAAACCATGAGTAAAAAAATTTTTCCATACAAAATTTATAGGAGAGGTGATCAATGAGTCAGTGAATCAGCACGAGTAGCTATATATATATTAACTAGTAGGGTGCGTGGGTGCGCAGCTCGCTAAAGCGAACCGCGGTTTTTCTGTCCACCAAGTAGACCTTCGGGTCTTGATCATCTTTTTCCAAGGAACTACTCTTCCATCTTTCATAGTCTCTGAGATGTACATCGACGAAATTTGTATGAGCGCACCTTGCATCCGCTATTTTGGTATTTTTTTTAGCTTATTGCCAATTGGATGAGGTTTCGAGTGATTTTTTTGATTGGGCACCCTCAACCTATCTTCAATACCCTGACCGTGCTCCTCACCCGTCTCTGAAATCCTCAATCATCAGCTCCCTCCATATTTTTCATCCAAATTAATTTTTGTCCTCTATGCGAAACCATCAGCGGAAAGGAACGTATCAAAGTCTTGCATATATTTTGTATATAAAAAAAAAAATCCGCCATCTTGAATTTTTTTCTATTCATCACGTAGACTAATGGGAACTGATTATCTTTATCAAAGAAACCAGTCCTCCATCTTTTATAGTCTCCGAGATAGACACTGACGAAATTTGTATGGCCAACATCTTGAATCCTCCATTTTGGATTTTTTTTCAGCTCCCTGCCAATTGGATGAGGTTTCGAGTGACTTTTGTTTGAACATTCCTCACCTATCTTCGATACCCCGGCCGTGCTTCTCACCCGTCTCCGAAATCCTCAACCATCAGCTCTCTCCATATTTTTCCTCCAAACGAATTTTTGTCCTATCCTATTTTTGTCCTTTGTCTCTATACGAAACCATCAAAAATTTTGAAAAGGACCCGTATCAAAGTTTTGCATATATTTTGTATGGAAAAAAATAAATTCCGCCATCTTGAATTTTTTTTCTATTCATCACGTAGACTAATGGGAACTGATTATCTTTATCAAAGAAACCAGTCCTCCATCTTTTATAGTCTCCGAGATAGACACTGACGAAATTTGTATGGCCATCATCTTGAATCCTCCATTTTGGATTTTTTTTCAGCTCCCTGCCAATTGGATGAGGTTTCGAGTGACTTTTGTTTGAACACTCCTCACCTATCTTCGATACCCCGGCCGTGCTCCTCACCCGTCTCCGAAATCCTCAACCATCAGCTCTCTCCATATTTTTCCTCCAAACGAATTTTTGTCTTATCCTATTTTTGTCCTTTGTCTCTATACGAAACCATCAAAAATTTTGAAAAGGACCCGTATCAAAGTTTTGCATATATTTTGTATGGAAAAAAATAAATTCCGCCATCTTGAATTTTTTTTCTATTCATCAAATAGACCTTTGGGTCCTGATCATCTTTTTCCAAGCAACCACTCTTCCACCATTTATAGTCTCCGAGATAGACACCGACGAAGTTTGTATGGTCACCATCTTGAATCCGCCATTTTGGAGTTTTTTTTCGGCTCTTTGCCAATTGGATGAGGTTTCGAGTGACTTTTGTTTGAACATTCCTCACCTATCTTCGATACCCCGGCCGTGCTTCTCACCCGTCTGTGAAATCCTCAATCATCAGCTATCTCCATATTTTTGTTCCGAATGAATTTTTGCCCTCTATACGAAACCATGAGTAAAAAAATTTTTCCATACAAAATTTTACAGGAAAGGTGATCAATGAGTCAATCAGTCAGTCAGTGAATCAGTGAATCAGCACGAATAGCTATATATATAGTAACTAGTAGAGCGCGTGGGTGCGCGGCCCGCTGCAGTGGACCGCGGTTTTTCTGCTCTTAGACTTTCAGGGCTTGATCATTTTCTACTAAAAAACCACTCTTCGATTTTTTATTCTTTGTCAAATAGGCACCGACGAAATTTATATGGCCGCCATCTTGATTCCGCTATTTTGGTTTTTTTTAGCTCCCTGCCAATTGGATGAGGTTTCGCGTGATTTTTGTTTGAGCAACCTCCACCTATCTTCAATACCCTGACCGTTCTCCTCACCCGTCTTCGAAATCCTGAATCATCAGCTTCTTCCATATTTTTTCTAAGAATGAATTTTTGTCCTCTATTTGAAATCATCGGTAATTCTGAAAAAGAACCCTAACAGTCTTGCATATATTTTGTATATGAAAAAAATTAATTCCGCCATCTTGAATTTTTTTCTATTCATCAAGTAGACCTTCAAGTACTGATCATCTTTTTCCAAGAAACCACTCTTCCATCTTTTATAGTCTCCGAGATAGGCACTGACGAAATTTGTATGGCCGCCATCTTGAATTTGCCATTTTGGAGTTTGTTGTACAAATTTTCAAATCAAAATGTCAAGAAACAAAAAAGTTATTGATTTTCGAGACGGTTTATATGATTTCGTCCCATAGTGCGCCGTCGCCGCACCGCTGCCCGCAAGATTCGGAGCAAAGGCTTTACTCACTCTTGCAATGTTGATGGTTCCTCAGAATTGAGCTTCAAACGTTTTTTCCGACTGAAAATTAAATATAACTTATTATAATTAATTTTGAAAAAAAAAAAAAATACTATTGTCCTAAAAAAATGCGCTTAGAAAATGCAAAACAAACACGGTAGAAGAACCGAACCCGTAACTTCTAGCTATCAACTCTCTCCTACACTGACTATTACACCACTGGGGTATTACACCATTATTATTAGATACTTACCTTCTTCTTCGTCAACCCATAGACGTCTACTGCTGAACAAAGGTCTCTTACGTGGACTTCCACAGACCTCGTTCTTGCGCCGCCTGAATCCAGCGGCTCCATGCGACTCGTTTGATGTCGTCGGTCCACCTAGTGGGGGATCTGCCAACATTGAGCTTCCCTGTGTGAGGTCGCTAGTCCAGCACCTTGGAACCCCAACGACCTTCAGCTCTTCGAACTATGTGCCCCGCCCATTTCCACTTTAGTTTCGCGACTCGCAGAGCTATGTCGGTAACTTGGTTCTCCTACGGATCTCCTCATTTCTGATTTGATCTCGCAGGTAATTTGAAAAAACGTAATAATTGTGAAGAAATTACGTAAGTTACCAAGTAATTGAAAATTGATGATGAAATTGATATTTCATGATCCCTTACATAATGCAATACCTTTACAAAATATTGAGAAAATTAAAAATAGGTAGAGACGTACTTTACAATTTCCATCATCTGCTTTTGATATTTTTTATATAGTGAATTCTTGGATTTTGCTTTTCTTTAGGACCCATTTTCAAAATTAGCCTCTACTACCTAGTACTTATTTATTTAAAACTTCATTTTATGGATTATTTATTTACAATTGACTATAAACAAACTTATAACTAGGTAAACTCTATTTAACTTCACTAAAATATACAAAATAGTCTTCAACATAAAACAAAAACAATTTTACTTATTATAATTAATTTTGAAAAAAAAAAAACACTTGTCCTAAAAAAAAAAACATAAAACCTTTTTTTAGAAAATGCAAAATGAACGTAGTTGAGATTCGAACCCGCAATTTCTAATTATCAAATCGCGACCAAACTAACTGAGCCAAATTTCTATTAGAAAGAATGACGAAAATAAGGTACATTATAGTAAAGTTTGATTAGCCGATTTACGTCACATTTACGTACTGTACGATAAAATTAAAAATAGGTAGGTAGACACTTATAACTATCACCATCTGCTTTTGTTGTTTTTATTTTGTTCATTTTCTTTTTCGGACCCATTTTCAAAATTTTAGTACTTATTTATTTACAACTATATTATGGTTTATTTATTAACAATATATTGTATACAAACTTATAACTAGGTACACTCTATTTGACTTCACTAAAATATACAAAATACTCTTCAACATAAAGCAAAAACAATTTTCAATTATTATATTTCGCGATGTTATTTGATAGCCGAGCGAGAGCAGCGCAGCGCAGGTCCACCTAGCAGCACGCCTTAGCGATCACTGTCTAATTGAGTACGAGTGACAAAGAAGCCGCTACTGGAAATAAAACGGCCAAGACACAAATTGTGATAAAAAAAGATTAAATTATAATAGTCGCTGTAAAAAAAATCTAAAACTGCCATTTTTTGTAGTAAAATATGACAAATAAATTGTACTTAAATTTTACAAAAAATAATGTATGGTAACTGAGAAAAATGGGAATTCATGTATTTGCAGAGGCAACTTTGCAATTTTTTTCTATTGAAAAAAGTTTACGTCATTGTGTTTTGGAAACAGGCATCAGGCCAGAAATATGATCAATTGTAACTCCCTTTTTTTTCATAGTATTATGACCAATAGATTTTGAATAAAACGATCTTCTTTCGGCTCTATTTAGCTGATCACAGAACCTTAAAGTGACTGAGTAAGACAGATAAATCTGCTTTAAGCACAACGCTAAACGATGCGATAAAAGGTTTAAAGTTGTTCAAAATTTCAAACTTATTATCACAGCGTCTAACCCCTCAGTCTTAAGAGACTCTTACATTAAACTCCTTTATGCATATTACAGGCGTTAAACGGATAAATGAGGTATGATTAGAGCACGCGCGTAGCATCTGCCATAAATACAGTGTGGGTGAACCTTTAGCTTTCCGAAGAAAATAGCTTCTGGACAATGATATTTTTTGTAGCGTAGATACACAGTTGCCAAAAAAAAATACTGGGAATTTTCCCCGCATTTATTAGCCACTAACAAAGATGAAAGTTTAAAAACTGTAACCTGTGACCTAAGCACAAATATTTTAACTTTCGAATAGTAAAGGTAAAGTTAACGAAAACAAAAAAAATTGTATGACAATGACAGGAGCGCTTCTGTCATTTTCATACTAAATTTCTTGATGGCTTTAACTTTACTTTTATTGCCCTAAAGTTAAAATATTCGTGATTGGGCTACTGAATACGGGAAAATTGGGTGTAACAGCGTCTGAATATTGATTTTGTTCGTATAAAACGCAGCCTATGTCTTGACAAAATGAAAATGTAATCAAAAAGAATTTATTTCATGTAGGCCAATCTAACTGTGGCTCTTATGACGAGTTAAAACTCTACTACTGATTCATAAAACATAAAACTAAAGGTTCTGCTATTCTCAGCCGGCAAGAATCTCAGCGATTGCTCTTTTTTCACTCTTTATTTTAGACTTTGGTCACTTAATCACCATGACGCTCTGTTAGTTCATATATTATTACTATGTTTGTTCCTAATCCTAAAATACTTATTAAATAATGAGTAAATCAATTGCTCTTTTAAAAAAATACTACTACTATTAGAATGTAATAACTCTTAAGCTATCTTGTGGGCAGTTGGACGCCAAGCCGATTGTTCCCATGCAATTTCGTCATTAAGAAATCCATTGACTTTGTAATAACCTCGACTTTAAACGATGTGTAAAAACACCATTGATTGTCGTCAAATGCAAACCTATTTCGTTTAAAAAAAATATTATTGTACATTTCTATTTGCACATTATTTAAAGTGTAAGCACACGAACCGTTGCGCTATTATAGGGTAGAATAGAATTGAGGCTTAAGTGCCACAGTACATCTTTGGTTTAGCATATCAGCGATTAAGACAGCGTCCCATGCGCGCGCTCTGAGTGTAAATTACACGAATTACGTCAGCAACATGAATTAAAACTATTCCGAGTGAGTTGTGTTTCTGTTTGGTGCGAAATGAATGAGCGCTGTGTTCGCATTTAAATTACACTAACAAAGGACGCCACTCGCTTCCTTTAATTTATCTCTGTCAAAAGAAAAGATACTAAAAGGCTTTTGGAGAGCTTATTCTTTTTTACCCGACTACGGTAAAGCTGAAAGAAAGGGTTATGATTTTAGAAGTCTACGCAAATATAAATTTATATTTTTAACTAGCTGATTTACGCGACTTCGTCTGTGTGGAAAAAGTTTACAGTGACTTGCTACTATCCGCGAGAAGTTATGTCCTCTATCTCCGATAATATTTAGTAGACCTTCACCAAAATTGGACAAAATATATTTAATAGTACAGAATTTATAATAAAAAAAGAATTATCAAATTCGATTTAGATTTGGCGAAGTTATGGAGCAAAATCGACAAAAATTTTCATCCCGTATCCCGGATGAACTTTATTGTTTATCAGGATAAAAAGTATTCTATATGTTGACTCAGAGTATCATCTACCACTATATCAAATTTCGTCTGGTTACAGTATAGATTACGTATGTTTTACTGTAACGTCCAAAGTAGTAGACCAATTTTATTAATCGAGTATCAATCGATTTGTTATTATAGTCCGGATGGCATAGACTACATTTTATACGAAATAAATCAATATGACGGATGTTACATCTAGTCGCGTTACAGTTTTTAAACATTTTTCTTGTTGGGGACAGTTTAAAGTGCAGTAGTGTATCTTTGGTGTAGCATATTACCGATTAAGATGTTATTCTGTGCACTGGCTCTGAGTGTAAATTACACGAATTAAGTCAGCAACACGAATTAAAACTATTCCGAGTGAGTTGTGTTTCTGTTTGGTGCGAAATGAATGAGCGCTGTGTTCGCATTTAAATTACACTAACAAAGGACGCCACTCGCTTCCTTTAATTTATCTCCGCTAAAAGAAAAGATACTAAAAGGCCTTGGAAGACATTATTTTTTAGCTATTGTAACGAAAAATCTGCTAACTAATCTAAATGATTTCAGATTTTGTTTTATGAGATGGCAAGATAGTCCTTACTGCCATCTCATCTAATGAGAAGTGACCATTGTAAGATGTTAGTTGGAAGGTGGCATAACAAGCTTTTTCGTCTTGTGTCATATAAACACACCTATTAGTTTTATTGTAAGGATGCATTCCCACTAGATAATTGATAAGTTCAACCGTTGAACTAGTGGGTTTTAGTGAGCAGTGATAACTTTGGCCTCCTTTTATGGAGATGTGAGGTTTGATTTCCAAGTATACATCTCTTTTTCGGAATTTAAGTATCACTTGCTTTAATTATGAAGGAAAACATTGATAGCACCCAGAAACTTGCATACCCATGTGTTCACCATAATGTTCCCAAAGGTGTATAAAATCTGGCAATTTGCATTTTTTTTGTTTAAAAACAATATTAGCCAACCTGACGTTGATTAATATTCTCCTATCCCCTCCAAATAAGCGGAAAGCTTGTGCTAGGAGTGGGTACGACAATAGTGCAACGGATGGGATTACCTGCGACCTTACAGTTTTCAGTCCGCACCTTTAACCGTTGGGCTATTGAGGTTTTCGATTGGCCAGCGTGGTGGACTGTGGCCTTGTGGTCTTATTCTGAGAGGAAACCCTTGCCCAGCAGTGGCCTAAGGGCTGGTGTTGGATTGAGATGATGAACTAAATTCGACGGAAGTGAAGTCTACCAATCGACACTATAGCCACTAGGCAAGCGACTATGGCCTAAATCTTTATTCTATCTATCTATCTAAGAAAACTGTTCCCAGTTGTACCCTAGTATGCTATGGGGGATGAATTGAATTTATCGGAAATCGAGCACTTACCTTTGCTTATAAAACTAGCGTTAACCACTAATCCAGAGAGGTCCTTGATACTCTAAAAAGTCTAAAAGGCATGTTAGGTAGGTACAACAATAATAGAAGTGGGGATTATGCCTCCCTTTTAGAACTTTAGAATGACATTAAAACAAGCTTATTATGAACTTTTTATTCGAAAACTCCGTTATACGCGCGAACTTTTAGCTCATATGCGGCTCGCATGTTTTAGCATTTTAGCGGAAACTTGCCCCGGGCATTATGGATAATGTCTTTTTCAATATATTACCGCTGCCGTTTTTTAAAAACTGTATGACATACTAACTAAAACAAGTAGCACACGATTTTATTCACACGTTACAACTATCTTGTCTTTATACTTATTTCATACTAGTGGATTCCCGCGGCTTCATTCGCGTGGGTTGAGGTTATTAATTCCCGCGGGAACTCTCTTTTTTCAGGGATAAAGTAGCCTATGTGTCATTCTAGACTATAATATATCTTTTTGCCAAACAGCCAAGTCAGTTGCGGTGTGATTGAGTAACAAACATCCATCCATCTATCCATTCATCCTAACTTTCGCATTTATAATATTATTAGGATGATAGCTGTTTTGTGTTAAATATTGACACATTTTTTTGCAATAAAAATCAAATTGAGATTGGTTACATACGCGATTTCATGTTGTAATTAATTAAAAAATTGAAAAAAAAAGTCACAAAAAGACACATGAAAAATTCCAACGCTGAGTGACTCAGAATCAAATAGGTATTGCAACCCTGGTTTCAGTTTTTAACCGACTTCCAAAAAAGGAGGAGGTTCTCAATTCGGCGGAATCTTTTTTTTTGTTTATGTTCCCTGATTACTCGAAAACGCCTGATATCATGTCTCAAAATGAATAGTTTAATATTAATACTCAATTCGATGCCTCAATATGGGTAGCCTGAGTAGTCATGCTCTCTTTAAACATTTCTGTGGTGGTGTCGTGTGGTGCGGGTTGTTACGTTCCCTCAAATATGGTTGAGCGAAGCAATGGCTGGATCACGCGTCATGCTCGTGAACGGGTGCCACCAACGGGAATGGGTCTGCTTTGACTGCCCATTTTAACATGCGTTGGATTGGTGTACCTACGTATGCATTTTTGCATTTTTGAAGCTTTATTGTGGAAGCACTGTATACATAGCATAGCTTTGTAAAAAAAAATTTTTTTTTGAAAAGAGCAACTGCTGAGTTTCTTGCCGGCTCTTCTCAGCAGAATCTGCATTCCGAACCGGTGGTAGATTTGTGACTTATCATAAGAGCTACAAGTTAGCCTATATCCTATATGAAATAAATAAATTTTGAATTTTGAATTATTGGCAAACTCGATATACTTTGTAGTGTAGGCCATTGAAGTCGGTTTTTTAAAAAGCATTTTTGTTTATATTATCGTTGTATCGTAGCATGTACTAGTACTCTATATCTCTAGTACTTTTGGAGCACGCAACGTATATCTCATTCTATATAGTGGAGCTACTCGTACAAGTATTTGCCTCGCCTATTGCCACTCAAAATTTATAGGTATTGCAATAATATTTTTTTTGTTCCAGGTAATAAATTTTCCCTCGAAGCCTACAAATCGGGAGTCAAGCAACGCATCACGTGAAATGGGCTGGAAAAAACTACGGTATATTTATTTCAATTAAAACGTAATCAAGCGCGGGTAATTTTGAAATACGACTCGGCAGCGGAACGGGTAGCGTATTGGGTAACAAACGCATTTTTGTTAATAATAACGTGATGGGCTTAGGGTTCCGTAGGCAAAGATCTTTGGAAGCAGAGATAGTCTATGTTGTGAGAACTGTCTCATACATAATATAATAGATTTATAAATACATATCAAAAATTCCGAGGCCGGCGGGATTCGAACCCACATCTCTCTGGGAATCGCGCCCGAGTGTGTTATCCGTTACACCACGGCGAACCACACGTCGGCCACGAAATTAGTGATATGTATCTGTTCGTGGCCGACGTGTGGTTCGCCGTGGTGTAACGGATAACACACTCGGGCGCGATTCCCAGAGAGATGTGGGTTCGAATCCCGCCGGCCTCGGAATTTTTGATATGTATTTATAAATCTATTAGGTTATTTCCTTTAAGTGTAGGTTAACACATTAATAAAAAATTAAAAAATTGTCTCATACATATACCTAAACTGTTACGCAATCTATATATATAAAATTCAAAGTCCTGACTGACTGACTGAGATATCAACGCACAGCCTAAACTACTGAAGTTAGAAACTTGAAATTTTTACAGTTGGTTCCTTTTATGACGTAGGCGCACACTAAGAAAGGATTATTGGAAATTCCACCCCTAAGGGGTTTAAATAGGGGATGGAAGTTTATATGAAACTCCGTCATTTTTCAAGCTGTTTCCATCAAAGTTGGTATTAGAGATTTCAGTTAAAAATAAAGAAGTACTAACGTGTGTCACAGTTTTTGAAAATTCCACCCCAAAATCTAATTCCACGCGGAAGTCGCGGGGGCAAAAGCTAGTCTAGTCATAACTAGCTATCACGCAATCCGGTCGTCTAGCGTTAACTAGCCCTAAGATTGTCAATGTCTTTATTTTTGATATCGTCGTCTAATAAAGTGCTTGAATAAAACCTGTGACTAAAACAGTCTATTGGCTAGAACTGTGGCCTCAAGGAGATTTTCGGAGTCGTGTGCGTTTAAGCAATTAAATATCACATGCTTCAACGGCGAATCAAAACATGGTGAGGGAACCGGCACACCTGAGAATTTCTCATAATGTTCTCAATTTTGTGAAGACTGTCAATTTGCATTAGATGGCCGCGATGGACTATGGCTTATAACTCTCCTCTGAAAGGGTTACTGCATGATTGAAGGACAAACCAATAAACAAACACGATATCGCATTTATAATAATAAGAAAGATAGCTAGAAAATTCCTTATTGCTACACACATATAATGTTTACAATTGAATCTTATAATTAATTTTCACAGGTGTTTAAAGGCAATCTTATCGCTTTAAGTGGTCTCCTCCAGACTACCTTTAAGATTTTTAAAAGAATCTTACTGAGGTATATGGGAAAGAATAATATGAGAAGTGATTTACAAAATACAATTTTACTAGCTGATGCTCGCGACTTCGTCCACGTCGATTTAGTTTTTAAAATTCCGCGGGAATTCTTTGATTTTCCGAGATAAAAAGTAGCCTATGTCACTTTCCAGGTCCTCAACTATACCCATGCAAAAAACGTATCGATCCGTAGCTCTGTTGCACCATTATTGAAGGACAAACCAACAAATCAACAATCGCGTTTATAATATTAGTAAGGATGAATTAATCGTCCCATCTTCAAGCTGAGTTTTTAAGGTTTTTAGGTTGGTTCTAATAACAGGTAGTATTTTTGTATTGTAGTTATTCTTATTACTAACTCTATGATCCACAAGCAATATTAGTAGGTACATTAGTCGAAGCTTCCCATTTTTGTTAGTAATTTGTACGGAACACTGAATTGGTACGACCGACTCGCACTTACGCTTTTTTATGTTTTCAATCCACTCTGGGTATAAATGAAAACCAAATAAAAATATATTTCTCCATATCCTGCCCGCTCAGAGATGAATTAGTGAGTGAATATTTGTTTTTTTTTTTTCAGTTTAAGCTTTTGAGTGATTTATTTTCGGGGCTTTTATAACATTTATGCACACTTAACGGGCTGATAGGCAGATAGGTCATTGGTAATTGAACTCTATGATTGCCGTTGGTATATCGTATTACGAGCGATACATTCCAGGTACAAATGTTTTTTTTAACTCTTACGCCGTTATGTTTTTTAAATATTATCGTTTTTAAAACCCTTTGTTTACTTTGTATGTGGGTGTGAGATTAAAAATATATCGGAAATAATAATAAAATAATAAACCACAAGAACCCAACGGTAAAAAATGCGGACTGAAAATTGAAAGGACGCAGGTTCGAGCCCCAACCGTTGCGCTATTGTCGTACCCACTCCTAGCACAAGCTTTTCGCTTATTTGGAGGGAGAGGAGAATATAAGTCAAGTTCAGCTTGGCTGATATTTAAAAAAAAAAAAAAACAAAAAAAATATATGTATATCCTTTCAATCGGATCCGGTCACGGCGATCAATCTCCATGCTCCACAGAGATTAGTCATCTGCTTGGGAGATATTATAGTGCACAAGTGTGTGCGCTAACACAGGTGATGCCATCTAGCTCCAACATGAAACAACAATCGCGCAATTTCTTGAATATTCTATCAAGGCGTCAGTGACACGTTAATAATCCGACCTCGACGTGTGAAGCAAACAATACGATTCCCACGACTCTCCCCCATTCTTGTCTGCCTTCATTATGACTAACTTAAGCTTAGGTAATAGGTCATGCTGACGACATGTTGCTGGACAAAAAGTCTGTATGTTTCACATGCAAAAAGTCCTGTCCGTTGCCACACGAATTTTCCGAATCGATGAGTTGTCGGTAACTGGTTTTCCTACGAAATAAAATCAAAAATGTCGGACATGATTCCACATCTCGAAATTCATATGGTGAGATTTATAGAGCGTGCTTTGACTTAGTTCGGACTTACGATAGAGTTAAAACGAGACACAAATATGTTTTGACATAAATCTGTCTCATTTTAACTCTATCAGTTTCGATTTCAGCCTTATAGAGTGCCCGCAGACTTAGAAGTTGGACAACTAAATCGCAGAGTATACTATGCATAGTGACATAGTTGGATAAGATGTGCGGGCTACCGTCGCTATGTCTCTATGCCTATTATTATACTCTGCGATTTAGTTGTCCAACTTGAAATTGCAAGTGTGCGGATACTCTTAAGCGTTTACTAAGTTTTGCTGAAAATGGATCAAGAGCCGATATAGTATTAAGTTTTCAGTTTTAGTATTTGAACTTGATATTTGAGTTCTTTATTATATTAATTAATTTAAATATATATGAGACACCAAAATTGGAGAAGAGAAATGCGGTTGAAAGAAGTGGATGGAGAAAATGTGGGGGAAAATCAAGACCTAAATTGATGACAACTCTTTAGTCTGACAGATTAACGCAATTTTAAAATGTAAAACTAATGAATCGAAACCCCTGATACAATTTTGTCGTGACAATACGTGTCGTGAGCCAACGAGTGGAATAAAAAATGTTTAAAAACGGAAGGTTTTTAAACATTTTTCTTGTTACATTTTTTTACGGAAAATTATTTATTCCATCAGTCATTTTAATTTTGTTCATATAAAAGCAAACCATAATTAAGAATCGATTGACATCTCATTTCATTAAAATCGGTTCAGTAGTCTAGGAGTTACGATTGAACACACGTAAATAGACAAATAGACAAAATGCACACATACATTATCATACATACGTACATAGACTGCTAATAAATAATAGTATGAGCGCAGTCATTTTTTTTAATCACAAGATAGTCCTTGACTGCGGTCTCACCTTTTTTTTAATATTTTTAGCGAGCAAACGCACAGGCGGGTCATCTGATGTTAAGTGATTACCGCCGCCCATGAACATTTGTAGCACCTGAGGTACCACCAATGCGTTGCCTGCTTTTTAGGAATTTGTTGGTCCGCCCGTTGAATAACCCGATGT
This sequence comes from Hipparchia sbordonii, assembly GCA_038048805.1. Taxonomy (NCBI): domain Eukaryota; kingdom Metazoa; phylum Arthropoda; class Insecta; order Lepidoptera; family Nymphalidae; genus Hipparchia; species Hipparchia sbordonii. The sequence continues at coordinate 7,956,539 of CM076117.1, read as the reverse complement.
TGTAATTCAGTTCACTTGATGGTAAGTGACGATGCAGTCTATGATGGTAGCGGGCTAACTTGGAAGGGGTATGGCAGTGTAAAATCAACGCATACCCCTTATCGGTTTCTACACGCCATCGTGCCGGAACGCTAAATCGCTTGGCGGCACGTCTTTGACGGTAGGGCCTCCTACCAAAAAATAATACTAAGAAGAAAGTAATAAAAAGTTGCTAGTGTGCGCTTTGACTTCTGTATTTTTCTAGTAAGGCTTATTTAGTATAGAGATGGATAGTCGAGTCTGAGCTGGCCTTCGTCTAAAGAACCTCATTTGCATTGCAGAAGTGGGCGTTTGAAACGGCTCAAGCGTAATAATGTTGTGATTGTAATTAAATAACTCAATTTAAATACGAGTAGAATAGGTACTTGGCCTTTATGTAATCGCTTTTAAAATCCTATTATAATTCCTATTATCCTATTAATCTTATAAATGCGAAAGTTTGGATGTGTGTTTGTTAATCACGCCGCAATACTCAATCACGCCTCAACGACTGAACTGATTTAGCTGAAATTCGCCACAGAGATAGATTATAGTCTGGAATAACACTTAGGCTACATTTTATCCCAAAAAATAAGAGTTCGCGCGGGAATAAAAAATCTTAATCCACGCGAACGAAGTCGCGGGTATCATCTAGTATTGAATTAGTGAAATAACGCTATGATTAAAAGAAAAATATTAAACCGGCTTCAAATAATTAAAAAAATAATTAAATTAAATCCACGCGGACGAAGTCGCGGGTACCAGCAAGTTTTTTAGGGTTCCGTACCCGAAGGGTAACCAACGGGACCCTATTACTAAGCCTTCGCTGTCCGTCCGTCCGTCTGTCTGTCAGCGGGCTGTATCTCATGATTCGTAATAGTTAGAGAGTTGAAATTTTCAGAGAATATGTATTTCTGTTGCCGCTATAACAACAAATAATAAAAAAAAAATATATAAATTAAAGGGACCCTACTAGAAACGTGCTTTGTTTTGGCGTTTTTTGAAACGGAACCCTTCGTATGCGAGTCCGACTCGCGTTTGACCGGTTTTATTTATAACTAGTTGATGCTCGCGGCTTCGATTGCGTGGATTTAGTTTTAAAAATCTCGCGGGATATCTTTGATTTTCCTGGATAAAAAGCAGCCTACGTCACTCTCCCTGTCCTCAACTAGACCCATACAATAAATCACGTCGACCGTTGCTTTGTTGGGGCGTGATTAAAGAACAAACCAACAAACATACACACTTTCGCATTTATAATATTGGTAAAGATAATACTCTGTCATCTGGCACGCTCAGTAGCTCGCTGGGTTATTTCGCATTTTCGTTTATTAACGACACCTGCCAGCGCGGAGTGGCGGCGCAAAGCTTGTATTGTTTAACCGTTTCGGTTAACGGGTGACTGGGTTCCGTCGTTTGCGTCATTTTGATGTGCACTTTAAAATATATTGTTTACTTTATGGGCGAAAGAGTTAACTGCACAACGCTGGGTGTGTTATGCTGGGTTATTTATTTGCAGCCAGTTTTTCCCCGATCATCTCAGGTGTTCTGTGGCGATCATTACAAAACAGTGCGAAAAATTATAGAATAGAATAATTTTGTATTCAAATAAACTTTTAGAAAGTACTTTCGAATCGCCAAATGAATCCCAAAAAAAAATCCCCGCGCTAAATGATTTTTTTAATTTTTTTTTATTATATTCTCCTCTCCCTTCCAATTAAGCGAAAAGCTTGTGCTAGGAGTGGGTACGACAATAGTGTAACGGGTGGGATTCAAACCTGCGACCTTTCAGCTCTCAGCCCGCACCTTTAACCGTTGGGCTGTTGAGGCTATATGTATAATAAAACAGACCCGAAACCTCGTGTGAAACGCGACAGATGCTAGCGTGTAGGAGTGTAGAATACATTATGTATTTTAATAACTCGTAAGATATTCATTTACTATTATTATTTAGCATTAAGTTCTTTTGTACTATTTTGTGCAATAAATTACGAGTAATTCACACACTATCCATATACCGAAGAATCTCATCTTTATCTTTAACTAGATGATGCCTGAATATGCTTCGAAAACAGCCTGAAAAGTGGACCTGATCGAAATGAAAAATATTTATATTTTTGTTTGATGTTTAGAAAAATCGGGTTAACATAAAAATTAGCCTAATTAGCTAACGACTTTGAGTGGAAAAAAAATCTTCAAATACCGCCATAACATTGGAAAAAGTTCAAAGCGAAAAGTTCCGAAGAAAATTCGCTAATTAATTCCGGTCGAAAATTCCAACAGCACCCTTTATGTGAATTAGCCATCGATGAAATTTATAAAGGTTATGATTTTTATAAATAAATATCAAAGAGAACTTTGGGAACAAAGTTGGGAACTTAAAATTAAAAAAGACTTGTGATAATGAATATGAATGATTATGTTATCCTATTATATCCTATTAATATTATTAATGCGAAAGTTAGGATGGATGGATGGATGTTTGTTATTCAATCACGTCGCAATGACTGTACCGATTTGGCTGGAATTTGGCACAGAAATAGATTATAGTCTGAAATAACAAGTACACTACTTTTTATCAGATAGGTAGATTCATCGACGATTCAAAAGCACTTGTAAAAGTTTATTTGAATAAAAAATATTTCTAATAATATTTCTATTCTATTCTATCTCGGAAAATAACAGAGTTCCCGCGGGAATTAGAAAACCTTAATCCGCGCGAACGAAGTCGCGGGAATCATTTAGTATTATAAATGCGAAAGTTTGGATGTTTGTTACTCAATCACGCCACAACAACTGAACCGATTTGGCTGAAATTTTGGCACAGAAATAGATTATAGTCTGGAATAACACATAGGTTACTCTTTATCCGGGAAAATACGAGAATTATCGCGGGAATTAAAAAGCTTTATCCACGCGAACGAAGCCGCGGGCATCATTTAGTTATTAATCAATAACTTACTGTCCAAAGGGAATACCAAAATATTAATGCCAGAAATGAATGGAAAATGAAATGAATGGGTTAGTTTTGAAGTAACTTATTGCATTGGTATGTAGTTAAGAATCTGGAGAGTGACATAGGCTACTTTTTATAAAAGTAATAACAAAGGATTTCTGCGGAATTTTAAGAACCTAACTACTCAGCAGTCTCGACAAAAGCTAGTTATACATAAGCTTGTAAAAACCATGAAAAGATATTAAAAAAACTAATATGAAACTAAATTACTACTTCCAGCCACGCGAGTATTTAAACAACACCAAAAAGGATTTTTGAATTGTATTTGAATACGGCTTAATAAGAACAAAACTGGCAACTAAATGAGTTGGTATTTATCCAACCGCGTTTAATTTTAAACCCTATCGTGTAGATAACAACGTACAGAACTGTTTAACATATAAAACATTCCACAATTCTTTTTTAACTATCCGAAGTCCGCAGAGAACAATTTTCTCTCTTGATATACTGTGCGCTTCACCAGTTAAACTAGACCTTTCATACCCATACTGTCCTTATCCATTTGGAACACATCGGGGTTTTGTATTCCTATTAGATAGGTCAGGGCGTTCTGGTCGGCGTTAACGTGCCACTTTATAATGAACTCCAGCTCCCTTCATATGAGCAAGTAAAGTTGCTTTATCAAGTGTCATCGTAAAGTGGTTGAGGCAAGTCTTATGTGATGCTCAAAGGATTCGACTGGGGTTGATATTGCACTTATATTTCTTTGGCGATGTGTCGTAAGTTTCCTTTTTGTTGAGTCTTTGTGTCTTGAATCTTTGGGATTTATACTGTGTTTAGTGCTTTTTGTTATTCCCTGTGATTCCAAGTAATATTTTTACGCTTAAGACGTCGAGACAACAAGTTATTGGGGTTTTCAGTAGTGGTAGAGCCTAGAAGCACGTTAACTCTATCCCGCATCTGATCTCTCTTCAAGCGTGTCAAATGCCATCCCATCCCATCCCATCGGACTATGAGAGTGAGGGAGTAGAGATTCCATAATACATTTGCCCATGTGTGCACTTTAAGATTCCTGCATAATTGAGACTTTAGTTAGTTGTGGTAGTTGATAAAATTGTTTAGTATTCCACTCGCACGGCTTGCATTTTGTCCCTGAGACTTTTTACACGACTGCCCAAAAAAAGGAGTGCAACATTTTCAGGGTTCTTTATTCCACCATAACTTCTAAATGCCTAAAAAGATTTGAATGTATGGGGTGTCGTTAGAATCGTCACATCACCCCAAGTGAGACTATCGATACTGACTATAATTTTGAAAAAAAAAAATCTATATTGCGGCTTAGCATATTTTCAGTTGTGAAATTAATTTTGTTTTCTTCAATTACTGAATTTGCAGTTGATATTTTTTTAATGCTGTCGGGTTTTATTAAGCGATTGCATAGCTTCTGTCGCGGGCCTTGAGCGTGGAGACCGAATCCAGAAATTCCGTTACGAAAAAAACCTAAGGCTCGGGAACACGGACTCCTCTCACCGCTAGATGGCGTTGATAAAAAATGCTACACAATAGCTTTACCGCGGCAGTCCCCGAGTGCCACACGTCTTTTTATTTTTATTTAAGAAATATCTCTTACCTTGTTTTGCCGCGTTAGTCCGTCGGACCTTTTATACACATAATTTGAAGCAGATGAAGAACTCAAATTAAAATTTTGGCAATAGTTCCCGGCAAACAAATGTTCGCTGCACTTCAGCGGAATGAAGTTTTCCTTCGAGTGTTGTTTAAATTTTCTTCGAGCTTTCGCCTTCCGAATTAAACTGAAGGAGAGTTGCGAAGTTGCGATTGAGATGGATGCTTCAACGAAAAATGTTTATTGTGCAACTAGCTTCTGTCTGCGACTTCGTTTGCGTGGAGTTATATATTTTAAACCTCCTCCTTTTTTGAAATCGGTTAAGATAAGATAAGTCTTTAGTGACAATTTTTTTTACAATTTTAAAGTTATACCTAATATATTCTATTAACAGTATTTTTTTTACAATTTAAGGACACCAATAAATAATTAATTAATTGTCTTGCTTTCTAGCATAAGCCTCCACCAGCCCCCCGATTCAGAGCCTTCCGATAACTTATTTGTCGATCGATTCGGTTCGTTAACATATATTTCGCTCGCTCTGAATCCACACGACAAAAAGAGATGGATATATAACCGTATCGACACGGTATGTTATCGAACAGGTCTGAATCGCCCTGCTGGTTTTCCATGCTTCTCGTTCATGGGTTTTTCGCTTCCACTCCTGGTGTTGCCCTCAAATCATCTTCTCACCTTCCGAATGGTCCTTCTTCTCTTTCCCTCTCTTGGATATTCCTTTTCCATTCATTGAAACATTTTGGCCCAATTTTGTTTCTTGTTTTTTGATGTCCAGCCCACTTCTGCTCTAAAGCAGGAAACTAATTTCCTAACGGTATTCGTTACATCTGTGAAGTCGGTTAAAAACATAAAAATAACATTGCCGTGACTGAAGAACCTAATGGATAGTCTGAAGATAAAAGTCTACAAACCAAAGGATCTAAACACCCTAGGAATATTTTAAAGAGTAGGGTTTGTCCTACTTTGGGGGTTCTCATTTGCTATTGTTGATTATTATGTACTTATTCCCTTAGAATGTTAAAAAGAAACATAAATTGTGTTTCAGATTTTCTCTCAAAAGCTATTTGATAAAAGATTTTTAATTTTATAATTTCTTTATCTTTTAAAAGGCTTTCACATTAAGGCGTTTAGCTCGGAGGCTTCGGGGCTGACTCATTAAGTTCTAGTCTTTGTTCAAAGTTCCCTTTTATGTGCAAAGCGCAATAATTTCTAGGCTAACTCACATGAACTGTTAGTAAATTCAAAAAGTAAAGATAAAAAAATAAGCATTAACTAAATAAGAATCAGCAGTATAAAGTCTAACAGAGGTAGATAGGTCATTTTGAATATCCTAATTCATTCCTACGAAAAAGTAAATTACAAAAATACTCGACTTTTCTAGATATTCTAAAACTGAAAATTCAAAAATTCAATAGATTTTTTTTTCATCCACCCGTTGTCATTTCATAGTATTGCCTATATTTCTTATGTATCGTCCAGTATCTTCTTATCAGATCCTGGCGCTTAACTAGTTGATCACATAAGAGTTGTATCACCTGTTTCTGCTTCTTCCATTATCCCATAGATGACCACAGCTGGACATAGGTTGGGAATGACCTTCCGGCTTCCGTTTATCCCGTTAACTACAATTTGGTTACCTTCAAATCAAAAGTGCATTTTCAAGGCAAGCGCGTTCCATCTTAGGCTGCATCTTCACTTACCATCAGGTGTGATCGCAGCCAAGCGCTAGTCTATATATTAAAAAAAATTCTTTTGTATAGACTTCCAGTTGCTTCGGTCTTGCACCACCTGAATCCAGCAGCTCCTGTCGACTCCTCTGAAGCGTCGGGCCACCTAGTGGGGGGTCTGCCAACATTACGCTTTAGTGCGAGGTCACCTCCCAGCACCTTGCGACCTCAATCAGTTCAGTAGGTCATATAACCTCTTTCCTTGCGCCAAATAAGTAAAAGTTAGAATTAAAACAAGAGTCGACTTTAATCGGAGGCGACGTAAACTGGGTACACGCCCTGACAAGGGAAGAAATTCATTATAACAACTGAACGAAAATTAGCAAACTTTGACAAATCATTAATCTTCCAAAGTGGAAAAATTTGAAATTAAATTTCGAGACGCTTTCGCCGAAATGTTTGCTATTGTTTCACGATTTTGTTCGGGAAGTGATGCAATTAAGAATCGGGATTGTTATTGGAGTTTGTAATTATGTCGGAGGACTTTACGATTCCTCTGTAACTTTCATTATGTAAGAAATTTACGGATCGGAATAGATATTCCTGGCACAGTGGTTGGAAAAGTAGAATAGAATAGACTAGAATATCGTTTATTCATTGTCATACGAAAATAAAATAGGTACACTTAGACTTACACATATACAGAATTACTTAAAATATAATTTAACTATTATCTACATGTCTATTATCTATGTCTCATAAAAAGCTCAATGCTGTGAATACAAATAATATTGTATTATGTAACCACAACGCTGTTATTCTGCTAGTAAGTACGAGATTCTAGGTCTTTTTTCCAATTTTACCAAAAACTATGCATTTTCAAATCACCTACGCTTTTTGGTAAAATTATGCATTTCCAAATAGATTATCCCTTCAATCACACAGCTACGAAGCGATGGATTGACGTGATTTTTGCATGCACATAGTTGAGGATTTGAAGAGTGACATAAGCTACTTTTTATCCCGACAAACTAGAGGGTTCCCTCGGGATTTTTATAAAACCTTCTCCACGTGGACGAAGTCGCTGGTTATTAATAATTCCGGTAGTTATTTATGGCCAATCAACCAGGCAGTGTGTCAGCCTCCTAAATAACCCGGCGCGCGTTTACGATGCGATTTTACACGTGCACATAAAACACGAATAAACTGGCTCGCTGTACATCATGTTTATAGCGCTCTCCTACAATAAAACCTTGCCATCTCTAACGATACATTCAGGTACATCGATTCGTGCATCTAAAGGAGAACCAACCTTAATTGCAAATATTAAAGTCTAAATTGAAATGAGCGCGTAAGGCACTTTACTAAGTGAGACATTATAATGCGAGTGTCCCTAAAAAAATACGATTGACACCCTGTGTGGTACAGTGCCAATTTCATTTTATAGTTCCGGGTTTGATTTCTGGTTGACGTAATAATTATTATTATCATAAGTTAATATTATAAATGCGAAAGTTTGGATGTATGAACGTTTGTTACTCAATCACGTCGCAATGACTGAACCGATTTGGCTGTTTGGCACAGAGATAGGTTATAGTCTGGAATAACACATAGGCTTTTTAAACCGCGAAATAAGTGAGTTCCCGCGGGATTAAAAAACCTTAATCCACGCGAATGAAGTCGCGGGAATTAGCTAGTGTAAATAAATATAGACATAATAATTATTGTGATAAATAAGGCTACCTTTTTGAAGAGATCCAGATTTCAGGCACGCACTTCTCACTTGCCGATTTTCCGTTGTTATAATTATACTTTTAAGTAATTAAATATCACTTGCTTTAACCTGAAAGCCTGAGTGTTCAACATAATGTTGTCAAAGGTGTGGCAGACGCCAATCCGCACTTTTGATTAGGCCAAAATTATAGCCTATCCGCCAGCGTGATGGGCTATAATTTTGGCCTAGTCAATATTGGCCTAAGGCCCAAAACGTATTCGGTGTAATCAAAATCGTGCCTTACAATACTGCTTTGGTCGCAGGTTTTAATCACGGCTTCTTGCGATCATTAGCTTCTTAGTGAAATATAAAAAAAAATCAAGAACCATTCTCGAACTATACTTAGGCGACAGAATACTCACTAAATATTCTAACTTATTTTGAACTCTATCACACACGAATAGAATTTAGAATACAATGCACTAGCACTCGTAATTTCTTGTTCTTATCAGATCTTTCATAGCATACATACTCGTAGCTATTCCGTAGCGGGTAGCCTCGTAGCTCGTAGACCTTAGTGATAAAACCGTAGCCAACCTACGAAATACGGTGAAAGATAAGGCTGGTTTTTGTGAGCCTTGGGATCTGCGTAGTAAGATAATTTGGAATGGAACACGAAATGGGTTAAGTGAAAATAAGCGTTGAAAAAATAAGTTAGAGAAACTGACTTTAAACTTAGTTCTGTGATGATAAAGCTAAAAGGAAGGGTTTTGATTTTAGCAGTAGTATGTATGTGACTTTTTTCGTATATTTCACCATAGCGCCTTAATTACTGAGCCGATTTTGATGAATGAGGTATCAATCGATTCGTTATTATGTTCTGCGTTAACATAGGCAAAATTTTATACGTACAAAATCAATATGAAGGATGTTACATCGAATTATCTGTAGTGGGGTTACACATTTTAATTTTCCATTCTTGTTACCCGACTGATTTTGTAAAGTTTCTTCTCAGAATAAGGAGCTTTTAGATCTCCAAAACTTCTAATAACTAACTAATCTACCAATTTTCTCACAATAACAAAGAGTTTAGAAAAGTATTTCTGAAACAATGTTCTAAAGAGTTCTTGACGACTTATTCAATTAATAATACACTTGACTTTGAAGTAAAGACCTAACTGAATATCAAAAAGGCAATAAAATAGAATAAACAACTTGCATACTTTTAGTCTATGCAAATTAAATCTTGCTCGCGACTTTGTCTGCATGGAGCTATATTTTCAAAATCCCTCTTCAAGTCCTCGATCTAACCCATGTAAAAAAGTACGTCAATCGGTTACTCTCAACCATTGAAGGACAAACCAACAAAGCAACAAAGCAACAAATCAACACATTTTCGCATTCTTACTAATATTATAAATCACGAAGTCGTGGCCTAAAACCTAGTTTGTAGTAAGGATAAAGATAGTATAATATCCAAACTATCAACAACAAACGAGTACATAAGATTTCTCACCGTACAAAATCGTAAAACTTGACCCTGTTTTATGACTGGTGATAAAATACCAATACAAAAACTGAGTCTCTAGGGAAAGTGGAGTGGTAGAACATTTTCACCTACTGAAACTGAAGTTATTCTCCCGAACTATATTTTTGTCTGGTGAATTCCTGCCTAAGTTATATTTATTGGTGAGGAGACGTGGTTTTTTTTAATATTTTTAGCGAGCAAACGTGCAGGCGGGTCACCTGATGTTAAGTGATTACCGCCGCCCGTGAATATTTGTAGCACCCGAGGCACCACCAATGCGTTGCCGGCTGTTTAGGAATTTGTTGTTCCACCCCTTCAATATCATATAAAAACATATAAAATTATTTTGCGATATCATAATATAGTGATTACTTTAATGATTGATATTGTATATAAGCACTAGCGGACCCGACAGACGTTGTCCTGTCTTAACTATGAATATTGAAACTCCCCTTTTTACCCCCTTGGGGAGAGAATTTTCAAAAAATGTAAAATACGTAATTCTTTATTTTTGATCAAGAGCCAAAATATCAAGTTTCATAAACATAACTTGAAAAATAACTTGAAGAACGAAGGACTATCATACAAACATTCAACCCCTATTTAATCCCTTAGGGGGTAGAATTTTTAAAAACTGTGAAACACCTACTTTTTTGTTTTCAATTTAAAGCCTAAGTACCGAATTTTATGGGTATAGCTTGAAAAATAACGGAGTTTCATACAAACTTTAACCCCCCTTTTTACCCCCTTGGGGGGAGAATTTTCGAAATATGTAAAATACGTAATTCTTTATTTTTGATCAAGAGCCAAAATATCAAGTTTCATAAACATAACTTGAAAAATAACTTGAAGAACGAAGGACTATCATACAAACATTCAACCCCTATTTAACCCCTTAGGGGGTAGAATTTTTTAAAAGTGTGAAACACGTACTTTTTTGTTTTCAATTTAAAGCCTAAATACCGAATTTTATGGGTATAGCTTGAAAAATGACGGAGTTTCATACAAACTTTAACCCCCCTTTTTACCCCCTTGGGGGGAGAATTTAAAAAAATGTAAAATACGTAATTCTTTATTTTTAATCAAGAGCCAAAATATCAAGTTTCATAAACGTAACTTGAAAAATAACTTGAAGAACGAAGGACTATTATACAAACATTAAACCCCTATTTAACCCCTTAGGGGGTAGAATTTTTAAAAACTGTGAAACACGTACTTTTTTGTTTTCAATTTAAAGCCTAAATACCGAATTTCATGAGTAAAACTCGAAAAATGACGGAGTTTCATACAAACTTTAACCCCCCTTTTTACCCCCTTGGGGGGCGAATTTCGAAAAATCCTTTCTTAGTGCTCGCCTACGTCATAAAAGGAACCTACTGTCAAAATTTCAAGTTTCTAACTTCAGTGGTTTAGGCTGTGCGTTGATCGTCAGTCAGTCAGTCAGTCAGTCAGTCAGTCAGTCAGTCAGTCAGTCAGTCAGGACAAGCCTTTTTATATAATTATAGATTACTTAATGGAGATGGAGCTTATGTGAAAAACTTATTCGGCTATTTTCCTAATTATATAGAGCACAAACCAAAACAAGCTTCAAAGAAAGCTAGTAATTAATAAGGACGCACAGAACACATTCACGGACTAATTTATGTCCCTTTCATTCGTTCATCCATTCACTAGCAAATAGGTCAATCAAATACAAAACCGGGCGGGCCACCACATCAAAAGTATTTCTACCGAAAATAAAAATAAATAATATAAGCTTGTATATTATTTAATTACAGCACGGTAAGTAATTGAGTTACGGTATTCAAAGGGCCATTTAATGGACAACTAATCTGCCTCAACAGTCAATGAAACCTGAAACCCCGCGTTTTTCACTCATCATTGTCTCATTACTGGGTACTGGTCTCCTCCTGGACAGGTCTTCTGTTTGGACATAATCTACTACGCTGGACAAGTGCGGATTGGCAGACTTCACACACTGTTGAGAACACTGTTGAGAACATTATGGAGAACATTATGCAGAACTCTAAGGTGTGGAGGAATACTCGCAATGTTTTAATTCACCGTTGAAGCAAATTATAATTAACTAGCTGATGTCCACGATTTGGTTTAAGGTCTTTTAATTCCCGCAGGTACTCTCTTATTTTATTGGACAAAAAGTAGCTTAAGTGTTATTCCAGACTATAATCTATTTCTGTGAGAAATTTCAGCCAAATCGATTCAGTTGTTGCGGCGTGATTGAGTAACAAACATCCACCCATCCATCCAAACTTTCGCATTTATAATATTAGCAGGATCCCTTATAAAAATGCAAATAACTCCGTCAAATCAGAGATGCGTGTCTGAAATCAAACCCTGAACCCCCAAAATGAAAACAGAAGTCTTAACCCCAAGACTATCTTGATGATCTTTTAAGCCGTACTAAAATAAAGACAAACATACATCACTGTTAGTACAAGTGACTATTATGGCTTAACCCTACAAATGGGTACGGCAAAATATACAAGACAAGCGGCGAGTGAGTGAGGTGAATGAACTACTGAACGAATAATTGAATTACGGGTCAGTGTGCGGTCGGATTTAGTTAATACCTTTCGTATATTCCTTTTTTAAGGACTATTGTGTTGTTTATACTTTTGTCTATGTCGTAGAATTTGTTCTACAGGGAGGTATGGTATTACCTCCAATCTGCTGAACTGTGAGACAATTTTGGACAAAAACCAGTCAAGTGCAAGATGAAGCCGTACAAGAAGGGTTCCGTACCATCATAATAACAATGTCCTCCCGACCGAATCCGGCCACGGCGGCCAACCTCCACAGAGATTAGCCATCTGCGCGGGAGATATTATAGTGCACGAGTGTGTGCGCAAACACAGGTGCACTCTCTATTCCCTCACTCTCACAGCCCGATGGGTCGGAAAATCCGACACGACCGGAGAGAGATCAGGCGCAGGACCGACGGCTTTACGTGCTCTCCGAGGCACGGGGGTGATTCACCACCGACTTCCTAACTCCGGGTTAGTACTGAAAATTTCTTGACAAAAACCCAATACATTTTTGGTCCGACCCGGGAATCGAACCCGGGACCTCGTCGTCCGTGGTCGAACTTGCTAACCACTAGACCAACGAGGCAGTCCATCATACAAGATTTACCACGAGCTACTATTAAGATCGCGCAAAAGCAAAAGTTAATTGTATGGGGACTATAAATTTTGACTAAATTATTTTACGAGCGATTTCGTCCGCGTGGAATAATTTTTAAAATCCCGCGGGAACTCTTTGATTTTTTCGGATAAAAAGCCTATGTCACTCTCCAGGTCCTCAAGTATACCCATGCAAAAAATCACGTCGATCCGTAGCTCTGTTGCAGCGTTACTGAAGGACAAACCAACAACAAACACACTTTCCCATTCATAATATTAGTATTGGACTAGTAAGGATTATTTGTTGTAGCGGCAATAAAAATACACATTTTGTAAAAATTGTCTATATAAAATTCAAAATTCTGACTGACTGACTGAGATATCAACGCACAGCCTAAACTACTGAAGTTAGAAACTTGAAATTTTTACAGTTGGTTCCTTTTATGATGTAGGCGCACACTAAGGAAGGATTTTTGAAAATTCAACCCCTAAGGGGGTAAAATAGGGGTTTGAAAAATCGAACTTAACGTGAGCAAAGCCGCGAGTAAAAGCTAGTAGTAACATAATACAGTTCATGAGATAAAGTCCACTGACCAATAGACGGACGGACAGACGGACAGACAGGGGATGCTTAGTAATAGGGTTGGCAACCTTTTTGGGTTAACCATAACAATGTTACCCTAGTGAGTGGGCGAATCTGTTATTGCATATTTAAACCTGTCGACAACATGACCCCAAAAATAACATCGACAGCTCTGACGTAGGAATTCAGTATTAACTGCATCATGCTGGTTTGAATTATTCAACATTTCAAGTTATTCCATGCAAATTCAATTATATCTAGGGCGAAATTTGTTGAAGATTTACTCACGCGATTTCTTGACTGCTCTAACTTTGTACCGTGCATCTGTTTCTTTCTAGATCATTAAGCAAATGATTTTATACGGCGAAGTAAGAAGGTCTTACTTCACTGGCTCGGTAGCACAAAATTTTTTTTTTAATTCGATGACAAGATAGCCCTTGACTGCGATCTCAACTGATGGTAAGTGGCGATGCAGTCTAAGATCGTAGCGGGCTAATTTGGAAGGGGTATCACAGTGTAGTGGCTGAACCGATTTAGCTGAAATTTGGCACAGAGATAGACTATAGTCTGGAATAGGACATAAGCTTTTTATCTTGGGAGAGGGTTCCCGCGGGAATAAATTCAAATTCAAATTCAAATTCAAATTCAAATTCAAATTCAAATTCAAATTCAAATTCAAAATTAATTTATTTCATGTAGGCTAACTTGTAGCTCTTATGACACGTCATAAATCTACCACCGGTTCGGAATGCAGACTCTGCTGAGAAGAGCCTGTAAGAAACTCAGCAGTTGCTCTTTTCAAAAAAAATTTTTTTTTTTTACAAATCTATGCTATGTATACAGTGCTTCCACAATAAAGCTTCAAAAAATGCAAAAATGCCTACGTAGGTACACCAATCCAACGCATATCAAGATGGGCAGCCAAAGCAGACCCATTCCCGTTGGTGGCACCCGTTCACGAGCATGACGCAGGATCCAGCCATTGCTTCGCTCAACCATATTTGAGGGAACGTAACAACCCGCACCACACGACACCACCATAGAAATGTTTAAAGCGAGCATGACATTATAAAACCTCAATAACCGCGGACGAAGTCGCGGGTATCAGCTAGTATTAGAAAGGACTTTCGAAAATTCAACCCCTAAGAGAATAAAATAGGAGGTTGAAAATTTAACTTAAGGTGAGCAAAGCCGCGGGCAAAAGCTAGTTAATTATAAGATTCAATTGTAAATATCATTTCTTGTGTGTAGCAATAAAGGATTTTCTATCCATCAAACATAACCTTAACACAAGTAATATATCCAATAGCCTGTAATCCCAATAAGCCAATAAAACAAGAAACACAATGCAAATTACATTACATTGACAACACCGAAACACAGCAATGTAAACTTTAATCCAACCTAATACACGCTATATTGGTTTAATTTAATTAAGCTTGTTAGCGAAGCGTCAATCATTATTATACTAACCCTCTACACGGAGCATGCATTATTTCGTATTAAACTGGAGGTAGGTACAAAAGACCGATATTGAATGATTAATCTGAGGGTAGGGTACAAGTTTGTCATTTTAATAATGTCTTAATTATCTCACTGCGGTGGGGTTGAAAAGGGGTAGTTTTAGCCAGTTGATTTATGCCTGTACTCATCCCTTTTACGAATGGCTTTATTAAGAGAGGAATATTTATTCGGCTAAAATATCTCCACAAAATTTAAATCTGGAATCGTCGTCAACTAATGAGTGTCCGCAACTCAACGTAAGTCTTTTGGGAATTGACTGATGTGTGGGTATTTCCACACGTCGCAGTCTTGTGCCGCATGTATCCAGCGGTCTGTACTAGGTCTTAGTTCAAGCGTGAGCGTGTATGTAAACGTTAAACGTTTCTGATGGTGAAATTGTACTTAAGTGTATAAGGAGGCTCTATCTAAATTTTTAAATGTTTTTGTCATCGAATTATAACGCTTAGAACAGAAGTTCCTAACAAAGTTCCACTCCAAACGAATGTATGAGTGCCCTGTTATAATTTTCTGGTACTAATAGTTAGATTTTTATGATAATTTTGATGAATTTTGACCCCCTTTTACAGCACAATAAACATAATTTTTTGATAATTTTGAGTTCGTCTTAATAACGCGACAAAATTGCGTAGTCGGCCCCTAAAGGCTTACTAAAAATGGCTTATCACCGTGTCAACTACTGCGCTTTTAGTCGTTATAGTTCGATGGGTTTTGTTCTCCAACTTAACTAAGTTAAGATACTCGTACGGTTCCGAATGCAAACTTCGTTTTAATAAAGACGCTGTGAACGCTTCATTCAACCATTCCTCATACCAACGCAATAGAGAACAGACGGCATCATTAATCTTCGATATTCCGCCGCTTAACCCTCCGCCGTCGAACAAAACAAGAAAACTTCAAACTTCGCTCATTTGCATCTCTTTAACTGTCCATAAAACTTTATTCGTCCAACTTTTCACATTTGGCAGCCATTTTTGACAATTAACCTTTCAAAAATTATTCCGTTCGCAAATGTGGGCTAGGGGCTAACTTTGCGGAACTCCAGCGGCGGAATGTCGCTAGACAAAAAGATGCAGACAAAACACGCAGAATTTTAATAAACTTGTCTTAAAAGTACCAAGATGATTCTGTAAACATGTTTAGATGGATGGAGATTCCGACAAGAGACAAGACAAGATAAAAAATGACAGACGATTCAATGCAGCGGTGAAACTCACCTCCTTGGTTGGGTAGCGCATACCTTTGCTCTTGTAAATGAGAGAGCTTGACTCTCTCATTTACAAAGAGATAAAATTACCAATAATTTTTTATCGCCTTTTTCTCATTTTGATCGTTTAAACTTTATCGTAACGCCATTACGTTTTACGCCATTCGTTTTAAGAATTGCAACTGCATTGGAACAGCATTCCGAACCAGTGGTAGATTCACTTAAGGATTCGAAAGCTTTTTGTAAAAGTTTATTTGAATAAAAAGTTATTCTACTCTAATGATTTAATATTGAGAATAATAGTAAGTACTCTACATTAGAAGAAATTGAGAAGAGAAAAGCAAATACATCTTCCGCAAATGAATCATAAAAATAAAATTCTGTTAGATTAGGAATGTTATCTTTCAGATTTTTATCCATCATGAAGCGTTGAAGTATCGAGATTGAATTTCAACTCTAATGTCAACTCTAGTGGCCATATTTATTGAGACAAAAGTTTGAGTTTCTGACACTAGAGGTATGGGTTGCATGTACACTGCCATATCCCTTCCAAGTTAGCCCGTTACCATCTTAGATTTCATCGTCAATTACCATCAGGTGAGACAAGAAATCAAATAAAAAAAAAGAAGCGACAGTAAAGTCGCTAGTGTGTCCTGCCACTTATTGGGAGTAATTTCACAAACAAACTTAGTCTCTACCACTTTAGTAATATAGTTCGGTTTGAGCGCTGGGTTTTTGAACCTTGCGAGGGACGCTTGTGAATGTAACAATTTTGTTAGGTACTTTACGTGGTTATTTAGTTCCCGTTTGTGTTTTAGTGGAGGGAATTGCCGGCGTTTTTGGGGTTTGTTTTAAAAATAAATTTCCGGCGCTTTAAAGTTTATAATTTGCATTAATATTGCACACTTTACATAATATAAATACGTGGCAACTGTAAAAACTCTTTTGTAAAAGATATACAGAGTTTTATTTTTGAAGCAAAGCATTTCAACTTTCGTCGAGGTTGTGGACCTAAGGGTGCCTGTCCACTGGATCCGAGTCGTGCTCTGCCCAACAATCAGATCATAACTTATATCTTATAAATCCTAGTTATTAAGTGCCGAGTTTGTTTTTCGGCTCTTTTTAGTAGAATCTGCTTTCCAAACCAGTTATAGTTTTTATTTGTAATCTTTAGGGTGAGTATAAGATTTTTTTTATTTTTAATATGAACAGCGGGCAAACGAGCTGGCGGGTCACCTGATGTTAAGTGATTACCGCCGCCCATGAACACTTGTAGTACCAGAGGCACCACCGAAGCGTTGCCGGTTTAAAAAAAATTTAATTCGATTTATCGTATTTGTATTCGATGAAAAAGCGTCAAAAGAAAATCTTGCGTGTACTACTCCAGACCAAGTTGTACATCCAAACTGGGTATCCATATCCTACCTTGGATAGTATTTGTCCTAAGTGTTATTTAAGGAATGTGTGTATGGAATTGGCAACTAATAAAGAAATTGTAACTAAATTGAAAGTCATGTGCGTGCCCAGGATCGAATTCTTGACCATCCAAACAGGAGACCGCAGTCAACCACAAACCTTTTTTTTTTCTTTTTTTTTTTTTAAATATATAGATCAGCGCTTGACTGCGATCTTACCTGATGGTAAGTGAAGATGCATGCAGCCTAAGATGGTGCGCGCTTGTCTAGAAGATGCCTATTCACTCTTGATTTAAAGACACCCACATTATAGTTAGTTGATTGCTATCACTGCTCCTCCACCACCACCACTATGCCATCGTTGCTAAGTCTTAAATACCCGCTTAATGATAGTAAATTTAAAATAATCGGTTGACAATAACCGATGGTGCGACCACAGAGCGCCAGGCCGCGCGATTTAGCGCGAACAAATTCCCATTACGCTAATACATTGCGGATTGCGGTCGGAATTATTGCTTTTCGCGGTAAATAATTCATAAATCCGCAGTAAACAGTAAACGTTGCCGGTAAATACGCGGAGTCAGCATCGCTCAGCTCCGACGCTAATGCTCTTATAAATGGTTGCTTGATTTAAAATTGTTGTTCAATCTATATACCTATGCCAATCCCACGAAAAACATTTTCATGTAAAATGTTGCCAAAACGAGAACATATGACTCGCACTGTCAAAAAGCTATCAGATCTCATGTAGAGCCAAGTTTCTAAGGGCAAAAACATGCCAAAGATGCCTCAGTGCGATACCTCACGGTCGCGGTTTAGCTCGCTACCTCGATGTCACCTCCATTTAAAACAAATGTATGCAAACAGACGAGCGCGAACATGCCGAAGATGCCTCACTGTACCGCGCTGTATCGCAGTGAGGTATCCTTGAGAATTTAAGCCAAGCTGAACTTGGCTGGGCTTGGATATTCTCGTCTCCCCTCCAAATAAGCGAAAATCTTAAGCTAGGAGTGCGTACGACAATAGTGCAACGGGTGGGGTTTGAACGTGCGACCTTTCAGTTTTCAGTTCGCACCTTGAACCGTTGGGCTATTCAGTCTTATAAGGGTTCAAAAAAACAACGAAGCGCTTCGAGAAAATATAGGTAGTGCCGTTGCATTTCGCTTGGCTCGTCTTGGCGGCAGATTAGTTTGACAGCTAGATTGAAATACCTACTGACAAAATGGATTTCCATTTGCAATGTTAACAATGAAAAAGGTAATTTAAATATACAACTGTCACATTTTCCGCGATTTCCATAAATATTTCTGAAAACTTGAGACCGTAGCTGAAATGAAAATCTAACTGTGACCTGTCAAGCGATAACCTGGCTTATTTTTTGAAAAATAGAGTCGAATATGAATAAGATGTTCAAAATACATTTTAATTGAATATTTGCGTGCTCGGAACCATTAAGCATCGGTAATTGACTCTCGGGTTAATGATTTACCAATTGTTATTATTTTGGTTTTAATTTTGTCATTCAAAACTATTACTTAACTGTTGGATGGCAAAATTCAATTTTGTTCGACTCATTTGTGACATTCGGCCCACCGTATCACATTGTGAAATTTTTCCCAAAATCGGACATCCCTTTTTTATGATACTAATCGATACTTTAAGCTTTTTTTAATGCTAGAGTAGAACACCCAGAAGTTAATTCTGTTTAGAACCGGAGTTATAATTTTTTAAAATTTTTTTTATTGTTACCAGAAAAAAACTAAGAAATGCTGTAACTTTCTACGTAACGAAAGTTTTCAAGTTTCAATTATAGCATGCTATAAAATCAATTAAGTGCTATTTTTGGAAACATATAATTAATTTCTAAGTGAACAATAAAGGAAGATATGCTTTTTTAAAACTAATTTTGAAATTAATTTTTTTCTCATCTTTGTACAGATATTAGCATCTAATTTTCACATATTGTATTTATTAGTGCTATGTTAACTCGCCTGTATAATATCAGATACGTAACACTTAGGACCTCGGAGTAATATTTTTTTTTTAGAAAATTCTGTATTTTCAGAAAAAGGCGAAATAAAAGAATTGTATATGATATTTATACAATTATTTACAGGGCAAAGTGGCATTATATACAGGGCATTTTATAAGCTAAACAAAATAATTTTAGTATTAATAATAAAGTAATTATTCTTAATTTTGTGATTTTTACATTTTATTTTTTTTCTTATAAACCATTTACGATTAGCAGTAGATATCTATCTGAAAACATACCTCGTAATTGTATTGTTACTAGTAAAAAAAATCACACAGAAATCTATGAGGACATTGGAGATATGAGATTTTACAATTTCTATGATATTAGGGTTGTCACAAAGATCTTAATTACAAATGTACGAGAGAAAATTCTAAAAAAGTGGCTGAAAGAAAGAATTTTTATCCGACTGTAAAAACGGAGGGTTATGTTTTTCAGGGATTATTATTGAGTTGCATAAAATGAAATTTTTAAAATTCAATTACTCCGAGGTCCTAAGTGTTACGTATCTGATATTATACAGGCGAGTTAACATAACACTAATAAATACAATATGTGAAAATTAGATGCTAATATCTATACCAAGATGAGAAAAAAATTAATTTCAAAATTAGTTTTAAAAAAGCATATCTTCCTTTATTGTTCACTTAGAAATTAATTATATATTTCCAAAAATAGCACTTAATTGATTTTATAGCATGCTATAATTGAAACTTGAAAACTTTCGTTACGTAGAAAGTTACAGCATTTCTTAGTTTTTTTCTGGTAACCATAAAAAAAATTTTAAAAAATTATAACTCCGGTTCTAAACAGAATTAACTTCTGGGTGTTCTACTCTAGCATTAAAAAAAGCTTAAAGTTTCGATTAGTATCATAAAAAAGGGATGTCCGATTTTGGGAAAAATTTCACAATGTGCGTATGTATGAATTTCGTAAATGTTTAAGGTGGACAATAAAATACTTATTAAAAACTTGGAAAACCATTGAATAACCATTTTAAATTTTATATGAATCTCATTGGTCAAGTGGTGAGCATGTTCGACTGCAGACAAAGTCCCGGGTTCGATTTCCGGATTGGTTCAAAAAATGTGTTGGGATTTCAGTTAATAAATTCTCAGTACTATCCCGGAGTTAGGAATAGTAGGAATGTCATCCCGTGCCTTTTTTAATAACTTTCTTAGTGAAGACGGAAATAGGATAATTTTTATCCCGGGAAATCAAAAATGTCCCACGGAATTTATAATAACCAGTCTCGAGAGTCGGACTCGCATACGAAGGGTTCCGTACCAAAAAACCCGTTTCTAGAGGGGAACTCTCCTTTAACTTTTTATTATTTGTTATTATAGCGGCAACAGAAATATACACATTCTGTGAAAATTTCAACTGTCTACCTATTACGGATCATGAGATACAGCCGCTGACAGACAAACAGACGGACGGGCGGACAGCGGAGGCCAAGTAATAGGGTCCTGTTGCTTACGCTTCAAAATCAGAATCAGAATGAGAAATGATTGGCAGCTATAAACTTACAAAAGTACGAAATAAATCAAAATTAAAAACATAGCTATGATAGGAATTAGACATCATTATTTTGTATTAAGTAAATTGTATTAAGGCCGCCAAATTGTATGCTATTTATTAAGCTCTTTGTGTCTGTTCTTATAATATGTGTGGTGTACAATAAAAGTATATTCATTCATTCATTCATTCATTTGTACAGCAGTGCAACGCTACCGAAAGGTTAGTCACTCAGCTTGTGTTAGGGCTCCTAGCCCTAGAGACTTTTGGTACGGAACCCTGAAACCATAAACCAGGCGGACATGATGTGTGTATGTCATAAATTCGTTATATTAGCAACTTTCCCGATACTATGCCACGGGAGGTATTAACCGTAAATCATAGAAAAAATCCCCCGTCGTCATATAAATCACATACACCATTCTTTATACGTCGTTCTTTGGTAAATTCTACACATACATACCTACTGTAATATATTGCTTACACATACATTACTGTAACATATTGACAATGTAATGATTTATTACATCTTTTTTAGGGTTCCGTAGCCAAAGGTTGCCAACGGGACACTATTACTCAAGCTAAAATCTATGGACTGCACTCTCACTCAGTTAAAACGAGACAGATTTATGTCAGGGTATATTTTTGTCTCGTTTTAATTCTGTCTTAAGTCCGAGCTAAGTCTGAGCACGGTCTATAGATCTCAGCATAAGTTTCCGCTGTCTTCCTGTCTGTGAGCGGGCTATATCTCACGAACCGTATGAGGTAGATACTTGAAATTTTAATCTTCATAGAATATGTTTTGTCGTTACAACAACAAACAGTAAAAAATAAATAATAAAAAAAAATTTTTGCTCGACCTATTCAATCGCTGTTACAATGGTACGGAACTCTTCGTATGGGAATCCGACTCGCACTTGACCGGTTTTTTACATCCTTTTTTCGTTACAATTTTTATTTTTGACGACCATTTATTACTTATTGTATAGCTGATAACCGAGACTTCATTTGCGTGGATGAATTTTTTAAAATCCCATTGGAACTCTGATTTTCCAGGAAAAATGTAGCATAATTGTGTAACTCTCCAGGATCTGAACTGTACCCATGAAAAAAATCATCTCTGTCTGTTGCAGCGTGATTGAAGGAGTTTGTCCTTCAATCACGCTTCAACAGACAGAGAGATTAAACAAACACACTTTCGCATTTTATTTGGAAGGATGAAATATGTTTATGCCAATTTTCAACTTCCTTACACATACATAGATTCCGCTCATTATTTTAAGGCGTATAAACCTTGTTTTACTTCTACGAAGGTTTGTTTAAGTGAGGGCCTGAGAGCTAATCTGTTATAAAGAAGTGAAAAGTATGTTAATTTTTCCTTTTTGTTAAGGCAATGTTTGTTTTTGTTTGCAGGTACTCTTCAAATGAAAATTCTCTCTTTTGGGATCGTATAGTGAAGTAACAACTATTTTTTCCTTAGCCTTATTCAAATATGGGCTTAGGGCATTATTTGTTGGTGAAATGCAATATTAGCCATCTGCGTGGGAGATATTATAGTGCACAAGTGGGTACGCAAACGCAGGTGCACTCTCAATTCTCTCACTCTCATAGTCCGATGGGACGGCTTTACGTGCTCTCCAAGACACGGGGGAGTCACCGCCAGCTTCCTAACTCCGAACTGAGAATTTCTTGAGAGAAAAACCCAATACAATATTTGGAACCAAAGCCTTGAATCCTTGAAACCTTGGAATCGAACTTAGAACCTCGTCATCCCCAGTCGTTCATACACTACTATACCAACGAGGCAGTAAATATCTAATATTATGGTAAGGCCCATATGTTTATTTACATGAGAATGCTGCAGATAACCAGTTCAATTAAGACACAATAGATGTCTCAGGTACAGTAATTACATTTGATACACTAGAAGATTACATTAGGACATACTAGATGCAGATACTACTGGCTGAGGTGCTAATGACTAGGCAAAACCGATAGAGGAAGCCTATTACCATTTGAGTTAATAACTAAACAACGGACACTCCTGTCTCCTATATGCCTATATTTATTTATAGTAAAGTAGATACAATGTAAACCTTAATTAACATATGTATCTAATAATTCTAGTCGTAATAAACCTCTCGTACTCTACCAAAGGCTTGTTACGAATGGGAATGTGAAAATAGAAAGCAATGATAGGATTATAGGATACAGAGATTTTTTTTCCAGCTGTTATCCAGTTCATAAACCTAAGAAATGAACTATGGTTTCAAATGTTGACTGAAAAGTAAAGAGTAACTTACACACATCAGTTTTCCAGTTCAGAAATCTAAATAACTGAACTATTACTCCAAATACTGATTGAATAGTAAAAACTAACTAATAAATAGTAATTAGAAATCTAAATAATTGAACTACGGCTCCAAATGTTGGCTGAAAAGAAAAAAGTAGTACGTAACTTATAGTTTAGTTTTCCAGTTCAGAAATCTAAGTAACTGAACTATGACTCCAAATGCTGATTGAATAGTAGAAACTAACTACTAAATAGTAATTAGAAATCTAAATAATTGAACTACAGCTAGAAATATTGGCTGAAAAGAAAAAAGTAATAGGTAACTAACAGTTTAGTTTTCCAGTTCAGAAATCCTAACAACTGGACTATGTCACCTGGGTTAAAAGTAAAAAGTAACCACCAGAGTTCAGAAATCCAGGTGTGTCCAAGCTCGTTGATTTATAATGTGCCCACTAACAAATCACTACATACCTTTATAGGATCGTAAATTATTAACTTTGTATGCCTGTCTCCAACTCCGGTGTTGTAAATTGAACTTTATTTGTAGACGCATTAGGCTTGACATTCCTTTGGTATGATTTTGTAACTGCAGAGAAATTGTTGGCGAGGAGTAAGGCTTTATTGTGTGGGTGGTAGGGTTGGAATTCCCTTGGGGTATTTGGATTTATTGTATGGAAGGTGTCTTGTACTGCGTGTAACATGATAGGACATCAATGTCAGGGCATTTCTCTGGTTCAAGCAATTATGTACGGTTCGATAGACATAATAATTATCTTGATGATCAAATATCTAAGTAGGTACTACAATCTCGCGGTCATCACCCAATAGACGTCCCATAGCGGGGCAATGGACAGATACTTGTAAGAGCTTCCACACGCCGCGTTCTTGCGCCGTTTATATATTTTTTTTATTCATTGACAAGATAGTTCTTGACTGCGATCTCACCTGATGGTAGGTGACGATGCAGTCGAAGATGGTAGCGGGCTAACTTGGAACTGGTAATGCAGTGTAGATTCAACCCATACACACTAATCGGTTTCTACACACCATCGTGTCGGAACGCTAAATCGCTTGGCGGCGTCTTTGACGGTAGAGTGGTAACTAATCACGGCTAAAGTCTCCCACTAAACCAGACCAGAGACAATTTAGAAATTATAAATTCCCAAATCGCCCCCGCCGGGAATCGAACCCGAGACCTTCCAGTTATAAGACCACAGCGCTCGCCTACAACAAAATTAAAATTGAATGAATCAATCTTCATTATTATTCATCATTGAATATTAATTTCAGTACTAAATTGAAAAACAAATGACAAATGTAAAAAAATTGGCAAATTAAAACAGGCCGGATACCGTTTTATTGGGCCGCACACGCAACCAAAAAGCCTGACTGTGTCCGGCTTTATCCGGACGCCGGGCGGAATTCAGGCTGCTTCGGTGGACAGGTACCCTTAACAAGTAACCATTCAGTGCAATGCAAGTTTATTTGATAGGAGCGGAAATACGGCATAATGTAATAACGGCTCACTAGCGATTCATTTAAATTTCCGCGACGAAGGAATACCTATACGGAATCGTTTACTACCGTTGATATAGAAAACCCCTAGATATACACAGGCGCGTGTGAACGAGTGTCCGATCACTGTCTTTTAATGGGTTTTTAACTTAATCATCTTTAATTAGTAAAATTATATTACTATCACTAACATCTGATTATACTTATTTTCAAAACTGTAAGTTGAATTCTCTTTCTCTTAGTAGAGTTGTATACAGAAGGATCTGGAATCATTCCACCGTATTATTATCCCGAGAAAACTCCTACCATTAAGTGAATAATGGAAAGGGTCACGGCCCTCAGCATTAAGGAATAGAATGCAGAGAGAGTGGAAGTGTCTTTCGATAGACTTTAACCTAAACCCTCTTCATTGTGAGAGATATTTTTGACTGTTTATAACTTAGAAACATTAGCCATGTTGACTAATACTCTCCTTTCCCCTCAAACTAAGTGTCAAAATTAGATTAGATAAGTATTTGACGATATTCGAAAGCACTTTGTAAAAGTTTATTCTAATAAAAAAATTCTATTCTATTCCATTCCATTCCGTTCCGTTCCATTCCATTCCGTTCCGTTCCATTCCGTTCCATTCCATTCCATTCTCTAAAACATTTGCTAAGAGTCTGTAGGCGCGACAATAGTGAACGCTTCTGGGGCTCCTTATCTAGTATTTTCGCATATCAACGCGCTGTACTTTTCAATTATTACCGAATTTAACCGCCCGATACACATTACTCCGTACAAAGGCCCAAATTAAACACGTACAGCGAAATTGCGATTCCATAGTCATTTTTTAATTAACAATTGCATTATTTATTGTTCAGACCTTTACATCAATTGCTGTTAATGTAAGACTTCACTTTACTCGGGTTAAATATTAACTGTAACTTGATGCGGGACCTAAGATCTATTTTTTTTTAATATATATACTAGTGCTTGACTGCGATCTCACCTGATGGTAAGTGAAGATGCAACCTAAGATGGTACGCGCTTGCCTAGAAGATGCCTATTCACTCTTGATTTAAAGACACCCACATTATAGATAGCTGGAAAAACGGAAGCCGGAATCTATAGACAGTAAATCTGTTTTTTTTTAATAAGAATATTAGCCAAGTTGCCTTATATTCTTCTCTCCCCTTCAAATAAGCAGAAAGCATGTGTTAGGAGTGGGTATTGAACCTGCAACCTTTCAGTTTTCAGTCCGCACCTTTAACCGTTGGGCTAGGAACCGTCAGAAGGATGTCAGGTTTAACGTCCATAGTCCGGCCATAGATTCACATGTCGGGGTTGTTTTCGATTTTCATTTTTCGCTTGTTGTTGAATTAAATCAAGCGCGGTCAATCAAACTGTCCCTTGCAATGATAAATCAAAACCGCTTGTAAATGAAACGGCCCTTTTACATGTCACGATGAGTAATGACACAATTTCAATTTGGTTTGAGAATAGAATAGAATAGAATAGAAGTATTTTTTATTCAAATAAACTTTTACAAGTGCTTTTGAATCGTCGATGAATCTACCACTGGTTCGGAATGCGATTCCTGCCGAGAAGAGCCAGCAATAAACTCGGCGGTTGCTCTTTTCAAAAAATTTTTTTACAATAGCTAATAAAACTATGCTATGTATACAGTGCTTCCATTATGAAGTTTCGTAAGTCCTACATACAATCCAATACATGTTAAGACGGGTAGACAGAAAGCAGACCCATTCCCGTTGGTGGCACCCGTTCACGAGCATGACGCATGATCCAGCCGTTGCTTCGCTCAACCATATTTGATGTATACCTACCTAATCAAGCTCAATAATTACTTGTATCTATATGAACACAGATGATGAAATTTACCAACTTATAATCAATCCAAACTAAAAAGTGTAAAATAAAAATATTAAGTTTAAAAAAACAAAAACCCGACTCCGTAAAAATTGAATCTAAATATATATAAAAGGCAAGTGTGACTGACTGACTGACAGATCTATTAACGCACAGCTCTAACCGCTGGACGGATCGGGGCTCGGGCTGAAATTTGGCATACAGATAGCTATTATGATAAAGGCATCCGCTAAGAAAAAAATTTTTGAAAATTAATTTCCTACGGGGGTAAAATAAGGGTTTGAAAAATCGAACTTAACGTGAGCGAAGCCGCGGGCAAAAGCTAGTTTTAAATAAAAACTGAAAGGGAAAAAGCAAGTCCTACTTATTCAGTCGGGACCCATTAAAGTCTAGATCGGTTCAAATCTTTCCAATAATGGCAATAATGGGTCCCGACTGTTTAAGTAGGGCTTGTTTCCTGATTTTTTTTCACAACTTTACAACGGAAGTTATACAAATAAATCAAACTTCGATGTAAACGACAAAGAATGACGACACAATGTCAACTGACGTTGAGGTACAGTCGCACACTACATTGTATGTAAGTTACACTGATGTGCCGTTACACAAAGATACATTGATGTCCAACACTGCGCCGCGGCGGTCGTAAAATCGCGGAATAAAAATGGACGTTGTTATGCGACGCAGCTGGATATAATAGACTTGAAAATAAAACTTTATTCGTCCGCAATGTCGTCGGCGCGGAGCTAGGTTTATAAAAATCCCGCGGGAGCCCTCTGTTTTTTTTTCGGGACAAAAGATAGCTTATGTCATTCTCAGAGTTCTCATCTACACACGCAAAGAAAACTCGTCGATCTGTGGCTCCTTTGCTGCATATTTGAAGGACAACTCAACAAATAAACCAATAAACACATCACCTTTATATTATTATAGTAAGGTTTCTATACTAAAACGTAAACTTTTAGACCTTTATTCGTCAAATAAAATCTTCCAATCAAAAATCTTTTAGCTCTAAATTTTCATAAATGAAAAAATTGTCTTTGCTTTCTCTTTTTAAACTTAAAATTTTTTTCATACTGCATAATTCCGTCACACTTGCGGGATGGATATTATCTTCATTTAGTTTCGCGATAACACTTTTTCGGGCGACTGTACACGGTTTGTTTAATGCTTGCTGCTTTACGTTTGGGTGCTTTTAATGTCGTCACAATGTAATTCTTTTTACACTTATTACTTTGTTATTTTGTAATATTGTTGTGTAAAATAACCCTTTTTTAACCGACTTCCAAAAAAGGCGGAGGTTCTCAATTCGTCCGAATCTTTTTTTTATGTATTAACCGATTACTAGAAGACGCCTGGACCGATTTTGGAAAATTATTTTTTTGTTTGAATGGGTATACTTTCCAAGGGGTCCCATTGTAATCAAGTCAGGATCTGATGATGGGGTCCTGGAGAAATCGAGGGAACTCTTCAAATTTTATAGATACAATTGATATACAGTAGTGGCGTTTGAAGTCGGTTTTGTAAAAGAATTTTTACTTTTAAATTATTACTTTTCTTTTTTGAAATTAATTTTTCCTTTAGTGTGGTGGAATTCCTGCTTCTATCCAATATTTCTTTAATGTAACATTGGGAAACTATATATAGATATTATATTATTTATTGTGTTATTTATTATGTAGTGTAAATATGTATATTGCTTAACATACTAGCATACTACCCTCACACATCATTTCACTCCTATCACCAATGGTTGCCTGGTAGAGATTGCTCTGTAGCAATAAGGCCGCCTTTGCATGCGTAGTTTTAAGTTGTATTAATTTTTGTTTCTTTCTTGTATGCAATAAAGTTTTTATCTAGCTATCTATCTTACCAAAAACAGTGTAATGATCTAATGATATCGGCTGGTCGCTATCTGGCGCGGCCGTGACGCACGGCTCAGTCGCCGGATGCGAGTTGCGAGTGTTTTCAGCTGCCGTGACGCGGCGCTGCTAAACCGCACGTCGCAGGGCTGCCACCCTACTGACATAAAAACAAATCGATACCTCCTACGTAAGTTGTTGTATCCTACAAAATTGGCATTTTATATAAACACTAGCGGACCCGACAGACGTTGTCCTGTCTTAAGTTTTTTTACATCCTCTTTGACGAAATTGGCAGCACGCATTCTGTCAATGTTATGTCAAACGCCATAAGGTTACATCAAAAAAGTTACAATTGTAAAAGCGGTTACATTAGAAATAATTTAATATGGTGGTTAAGTTTTCTTAAATTTTGTAATTTTTCGAGCAATTTTCTTAATTTTTTCTTTTTTAAGAACCTTCTCCTGACAATAACAAATACAACAAAAAAAGAATTAGCGAAATCGGTCCAGCCGTTCACGCGTGATGCGATGACCAAGGAAATAGGGATTCATTTTTATATATATAGATTTATTCAGTAGACATTTAGTCACAATAAATAAATAAACATTTATTCAGCTCACACAAATAAAAAAATACAAAATTTGAGTAGCACTAAGTGAAATCGACAGACTGCACCCCCACTCCGCTCAGAACCAAGACAGATATCATTTGTTTTTATCTATTTTATGCGTTTAAAAAAAAAACAGCATTTTCTTAAATAGTTTCAAGACATATTTGTTGTATCGTTATTAAAATGATGGCCTTAACCATTGTATTGACCTTCACAACAATTTGGGGATACGGCAAACTTACGTAAGAGGTATCAAAATGGTTTCTGTATTTCACATATAGAATAGCTATCACTCTCGTTCTCAACTATAGGTACTCATATAATAAATCATCTCGGTCCGTTGCTCACACACACACACACACACACACACACACACACACACACACACACACACACACACACACACACACACACACACACACACACACACACACACACACACACACACACACACACACACACACACACACACACAGTAAGATCTAAGGAACCAAAACTGATGACTGATATGATTAGTAAGGTAAAAATACCGCTCGGATACGCTTATGGGTATCTTATCAAAGAGTTTTATCCCAAGCGCCAGCCCTAGGTATGTAGGTCGCATCGAATCGATCACAACACCCGCATTTCTGATAATATGGATAAATACCGGCTAATAATAGCGCGAGCGTCAATTGCACTCGCGAATGGAACGAACGAATTAATTGCGAGAGTCTTACAATGAAATTGTATTTCAATACTGTACCTGGTAATTGTAGAAGCTGAAAATGGTTCGGTCCTGCAGTCGACAGAGCAGTCATTCCTAGAAAATCCCACAGCCTTTTTTTTTACGATGACAAGTTAGTCCTTGACTGCGATCTCACTTGATGGTAAGTGACGATGCAGTCTAAGATGGTAGCGGGGTAATTTGGAAGGGGTATGACACTGTACATTCAACCCAAACCCCTAATTTGTTTCTACATCGTGCCGGAACGCTAAATCGCTTGGTGGCACGTCTTTGACGGTAGGATGGTAACTAGCAACGACCAAAGCCTCTCATAAATAAAAGTCCTCCCGACCGAATTCGACCACGGCGGCCAATTTCCACAGAGATTAGCCATCTGCGCGGGAGATACTATAGTGCACAAGTGTGTACGCAAACACAGGTGCCTTCTCTATTACCTCACTCTCATAGTCCGATGGGATAAAAAATCAGACACGACCGGAGAGAGATCAGGCGCAGGACCGACGGCTTTACGTGCTCTCCGAGGCACGGGGGTGACTCATCACCAACTTCCTAACTCCGGGCTAGTACTGAGAATTTCTTGACAGAAAAACTATTTGGTCCAACTTTGTAATCAAACTCAGAACTTCGTCATCATTGAGAATTTCTTAAAAGAAAAACCAAATACATTTTTGGCCCGACCCGAAAATCATCCCGGGATCTCGTTATCTGCAGTTGAACTTGTTAACCACTAAGCCGAAGAGGCAGTTAAAACCGCATTCAAAATGGTGGACATTTACAATCACACACAGACTGACATACAAAAAATTTTTAAACCCCTCTTCTTTCGTCGGGGTTTATGAATACATTATGCATTTCCCCCCCTCCAACTGAAAGCCGGAAAAAAGATCATTTGTATCCACAGAGATCTGTCAGAAAATTACGCCCCGTTTATATGTACCGACATTCGGTTTCATCAATCAATGCACAAACTTCTTTGCTTCATTCCCTTGATTGACATTACTTCGGCCTTTTTGCGTCTCTTTCTTTCGCGTGCCATTGAGCAACACAGGTTAAATAAGACGCACTCCTAATAAAATCGGAAACCAAAATCGTAAACTTTCGGTAATCGATGAAAAATTATATTAAATATCTGTAGGGTTACTATATTTCATGCACATCGCTGTTCACATTTCAAGTCACCAATTCAGTACAACCGATTTTACTTTGGAGCCTATCCGTATACGCAAACGTATAGGGATGCATGCACAAAGTTGAGCTCTAATTCAGTGCAGTTATGGTTTATTTTACTTTGACAATTTCATTTGACTGGTTTTGGTCAAAGCCGGAACATTATATTTAGAGTTTAGCTAGATTAGAAAATAAATAAATAAATAATTTAGAGTTCACCTAGATAAGAAAAAAAATTAATTAATAACAAGAAATTGATTGCCAACTCTTTGTATAAATCAAATCATGCTAAAAATATTTGTACTAGGTGACTTTACTGCGCGTGGGATTGTAAGTTACTTTTTCCTTTTCGAAAGAGTCTGTTTCATATAGCCTACCTCAAGTGAGTATTATTTCAAATCTTCATTTCCGTTTTAGACCAAGTGGTCCATTACTTAGGACGAGAGAAGTGCTGCATAAAACTTTTCCCCGTTTAAGATTCTCATCTTTTGTTTGTGCAAAAAAAGACAGAGATAGATTAGCAAGGGAGATTAGATGGAACAATATCATGTAGAATAAATATATATATAACAATGACAAAACAGAATTTTTTGGACGGAAATGTAAGATTTAGCGAATGGGTTTTTTATGGAAACCCCGGGGTTTTTTATGGATCAGAAATTATGGACATGGGCATTTCGGCCCAAATTCGTATATTTTGATGCAATTGTAAATTATAAAACATTTTTACTAAATAATAAAATATTATGAATCCCGGATAAACCTTATTGTTTATCAGGATAAAAGGTATTCTATATATTGACCCGGAGTATCAGCTACCACTATACCAAATTTCATTCAAATCCGTTCAGTAGTTTTCGCGTGATGCGCGCACAGACAGACAGACAGACAGACAAAAAATTCAAAAAAAATTGTTTTAGGCTCAGTATCAATAATAACGCATCCTCCGATTAACATTTTCAAAAGATATTTCATGTACAGAATTCGTCCCTTTACAGTTTTATTATAAGTATAGAGAGATATTAGTAAGGATACATTACACAAACAGATTAACATACCAAAATACATACCTACATGGAATTGTTAGCCTTAGCACCGTAACCCTCTCGTAAGTCGGGTAATAACACTCCACTTTATTAGATCATGGTATAAAATCTCCCAAAATCCGCGAGAAAACAATCACCAACTGCAGCCAAGCGGTTAACTGCCTCAAATAAGCGAAAAGATACTTTAAACTAAGCGACTTAAAGTCTAAGTTACTTTAAAACTTAGGCACACTAATGCAACTTGAAATTAGACTTGAAACTCCTTTCAAGTTTCGTGCGCCTTATTTGTATAAGCTGTAAGGATTATATTATTATTGCACGCTCGATATCATAACGTTATACAGCTATACGGTATTGTATACCTTATTCATACATGTAATAAGGTGTTCTTTTGTTTGTACAGCCTTTACATATGAGGTATACTTTCGGAAAAATGCAGGCTAAAATTGAACATTATCACTGAAAAGTTTCTCGTAGGAACGTGTAGTTTATCAATTCAGATTTATAACTTGGGTTGGATGGGTTTTAATGGGTTAAAGTTGGTATAGGACCAACTTTAACCCATTAAAACCCAAGTTAGTCAGCTACCATATTGGACTGCATCGTCACTTACCATCAGGTGAGTTCGCAGTCAAGTCACGATCTGTCATCGAATAAAAAAAAAGATTCGTGACGTCAGCTAACATATTTCGAAAGCGCGGCAAAATTATGGCTTTTGAATTTTAAAAATCGAATTCCAGTTTAAAATGATGATATTTTTGATAGTTAGGAACTAGGAACATAACTTATTATTATTGAATTTTCCGAAATTTTTTCGAACGGGAATCTAACCCGGAACCTCACCGCTGCGCCAGAGAGTTCATTGAATCTCATAATCCCTTGAACAAACAGGATGTCAACGGATCTTAATACCACATGTTATCGACCAGTCATTAAGAGCTCCCTGTTCATATCAAATTACGCATTTGACTCAATAAAGTTTAAACAGGCCTGAGATGCTGAGGTCAAGTTACAATGGACATTAACTTGATACATATCGACATGAAGCCTTAGGAATGTTTAATCTGCTTTGGTGGTTTAAGGCGGTTCCTGTAGCTATAACATATTATGAAAAAATATATATAAAACCATATTATTACTTATACTATACAAACAAACCAAAAAAAATTGTCAAAGGTGTGTGAAGTTATAATTTCTGAATGTTCTCTAGTCTGGTCTGGTCAAAGATGTGCAAGATTAGGGGCATAGGTTGAATCTAGACTGCCATACCCTTCCAATTTAGCTCACTATTATCTTAGACTGCATTGTCACTTACCATCTGGTGAGATCGCAGTCAAGGACTATCTTCATCGAAAAAAAAAATCTAAGTTACTTTTTAATCCGGAAAAGCAAAGGATCCATTCGGAATTTGAAATCTAAATATCCACGAGGATAAAGTTGCAAGCTATTTAATGAGGAAACTTATTAACTTACTTAAACCTAACTTACTTAAAGAAAAACTAAAACATTATCACTAGTAGCAAAGTAAAGTAGTAAGTTAGATAAGCTATCAAGTTGAAACAAGAGGGCAGGCTGGTGGCAAGCGATGCGTGTCGCGTTCCGACCGTCCCGTGGGAACCCTGAGACAGGTAACGGCTGGAGTTTTTGCTAGTTTCTTCACTGGTATGGAAAATTACTTGCAGGCATGTTACACATATGGCGTATGGGTAACATCAGTTAAATGCACTTATGAGACGTTATAAGTGAAACAATCCTTACTAATCTAAATATATAAAGGAAAAAAAGGTGACTGACTGACTGACTGATCTACAACGCAGAACTTAAATCACTGAAGGGATTGAGCTGAAATTTAACATTCAAATAGCTATTGTATCGTAGGCATCTGCTAGGATTTTTGAAAATTCGATCTCTAATGGCGTAAAGTAGGGGTTCGCAAAAATCAAAATTAATGTGGCAAAAGCTAGTATTATTATGAATGCGAAAGTGTGTTGGTTTGTTAGTTTGTCCTTCAATCACGCAGCAACTAAACAACGAATCGATGCGATTTTTTGCACGGACTATTTTACGTGCCCTCCAAGGCACAGAAAAGGATAACCAACCAACAAAACCATAAATAAGCCTTATATAAAACCTTTTATTACTATACCTATATACTCGTATATAAGAAGCCGTTGACAAATTCACAAGTACTACTTAGTGCGAAGAACAATGAAAGTGTCGAAACAAGTGACCTATCGATGCGTGTACACCCAAGGAAAATCGTAAGGAACAAAAAAGCGATGGAGGCGCAAAAGGAATAAAAAACACAAAGGGTGCCCATCCGTCCGTGAATCCTACAGTTACCACTGTCGCACGAGCATGTTTTGGAGCCCGTTTTAGTTAGTTCGATTACGATACGATTTTTTGCTCGATTGTCCTACGATTTTTTATTCGAAAACTATACTATTTTTTGATGATTTTGACGATAGATAAATGATAAGTCCAAATAGGCTCGTGATTCTAAATTACGCTTCAGAAAAGTTCGACTCGTTTGTGGGAATGGGCGTAACGTTCTTTTATAAAATTCAACGGTCAATTTAAGACATAGGTTTAAAAAATCTAAATAACAAGTATACTCTTGAGAAAAAGATAAAAAGAGCTGATTTGAGTCACTTCAGCAATTCATGAGACAACAATAAATAATTTTCGGTTGGAAATAAATAATTTTTGGTTTCGGATGATTGCAAATGGCTTAGTAAAAGTTTATTTGAACAAAAAGCTGATCTATTCTATTGGTTTTTATAAATACAAGTACTTACTTCGCTGGCTCAGAGACCCACTGCGACGATGGCAGTGGCAGGATGCTTTGTCGTATCGTAACGTATAAACATCCTAGCAAGGAGTGCGCGGCGATGCGTGAATCCTGCGGCAGCACGTCCCCACACTTACAAGGTCAGAGGAGAGTGTAATGGAATTACTGGCACGGAGACTTGTTACTGTGTGTTATTGCCGTAACAGGCCTTAAAACCAATGTGAATGTACCGGCATATATCCACATTGGTTCTTTTTTCATGTTTGTATATTGTATGTGTGGATTGAGGTTTTGAATTCCCGCGGGAATTCTCTAATATCCGGGATAAAAAGTGGCCTAGTGTTATTTCAGACTATAATCAATTTCGGTGCCTTTCTGCCAAATCGGTTAAGTCATTGCGGTATGATTGAGTACCAAACATCCATCCATCCATACATCCGAAATTTACGGACGTTCCACTGAAACTACTGAGCCATTATGATTTTGTTGAACGAGTCATTATTAAAGACCAAGTGATAGGTGTAGGCAAGTTTATTTATACGAAAAAAATCAATAAGACGGATTTTATAACCAATAGTCCTGTATTATCTAGTCTAGTCAATACAGTATTGTAAATTCGACATCTCCTGAGGATACTCCGGTGTAGTATACCAGTCTTGTGTGGTGGTGCATGTGAATGGTGGTGGCATTGCTTGCTTGGGAATTGGGCTTTCTTGCTTGGTTGGGGAGGTAAGCGGTGCTTAGCTTGTAACTGCATGTTTGACCATACAGATTTTTTCTGTTGGCGGATTATAGCAAAATAATTTTAATATTTTCTTGCTAGTATGTATATCTCTACGCTAATATAGACGTATACATATTTAGAATTTACTAGACAATACAACATTGTAAAGTCGATATCTCCTGAGGATGCTCCGGCGTCGGGGCGAAACGTGCGCCGAGAGTAGTATAAAAGTCTTGTTTGGTGGTGCATGTGAGTGGTGGTGGCAATGCTTGCTTGGAAACTTGGCTTTCTTGCTTGGTTGGGGAGGTAAGCGGTGCTTAGCTTGTAACTGCATGTTTGACCATACAGATTTTTCTGTTGACGGATTACAGCAAAATAATTCTAACATTTTTTTGTTAATATTTAGGATCCTTTTCCATACATTTGTTCGCATGGAGATACGACAAATGCGTCCTCGTAAGTCGGAAAGGTCCTGAGTATCATTTCACGCACAACGCTCCACCGGGCAGCCAAATTAAATCACATAACGTAAGAAACAAAATACATTTAGCGTAACTCGTAACTCCACTGGATGGCGGATTCAATTTCACAGACCCGACGTTCTGGCATCCCTTTATGTGTCTATGGATTCGGAAACGTTTATATTTGGATTACATTAAGTCCGTGCATAAATTAATTTCTCTTTTTACGAACCGACCCAAAAATAAAGAGGTCCTGAATTGAACCTGTAGTTTTAGAGGTATATTACATACTTCTATGTAGATTCTCGACTTATTTTTAAAGCCAAAAGTTGGCCTACATGAATTTTGAATTTAAAGTAATTCGCAATTTTTGATTTATTGTGCTTATTAAATTTTTTTGAGTTGTGACTTAAAATATTTTGCGTGGGCTTCGCCGCCAAGCAATTTATAGGGTAGTTAGTTTGTGTGTGTGTATATTTGTTACCCCTTCACGCCACAAAGAATGAACCAA
Source organism: Hipparchia sbordonii (assembly GCA_038048805.1). Lineage (NCBI taxonomy): Eukaryota > Metazoa > Arthropoda > Insecta > Lepidoptera > Nymphalidae > Hipparchia > Hipparchia sbordonii. Next base: position 7,920,013 of record CM076117.1, on the reverse strand, counting down.
TTTGGCTGGTAATGGAGATAGCTCATACCTGGTTTATACCCGGTATTATAATTAGAGAGTTTCCGCGGGAATTAAAAAACTTTAATCCATGCGGATGTAATCGTGGGTATCATCTAGTACTCTATAGAATCAATTCATCCAAATATAACAAAATAAATATAGCTAATTATGTCATACAATCAATTAATTTAATGATAATTAAAGTTATTCAGAATTTCATTTATAATAAGTACATTTTAAACACACCAAATGTACATATTATAATGGAATATTGTTACCTACCTAAAGTACACAAGCTGAGACCTTCACTAAAATAAAAGATAACATTATTTCAAAAACTAACCTAACAAAAGAACAAAAAAAGGCAGTTTAAAGTTAAAATATTCTGTTTCTTCTGATGCAGCCGCTAACTTCGCTTTCAGTAAATAGAAAATAACTTCAAGATTTACCTACAGCTTGGAAATTCAATTTTACCGACAGTATTTCAGAGCAGCTTAGAAAATGCTTTTATTAAGAACGCCCTCGATTCTAAATAGGATGTTCTCTGCGCAAAGCTCCTTAATGTTTCTGAGATATTCTGTGACATTTTAATTATAGGCTTTTTCAGGTAGAGAGTCCCTTATGTGGCACATGTTTATTTTTTCAGAGTGTCCCCTTTCATATGAAAGATATTTTGGTGATCATCGTTTTAGTTTTCATTTTAATTAAAATTTTCGCATTAATTAATATGTTGTTAAGCTATTGCATAGCTTCTATCGCGGGCCAGCGTGGAGACCGAATCCAGAAATTCCGTAACGAAAATAACCTGACACGGGACTCCTCTACGGTGAGCCGCTAGATGGCGTTGATAAAAAATGCTATGCAATAGCTTTACCGCGGCAGTCCCCGAATGCCACACGTCTTTTTTTAAAGTAATTTTTCGCTAATTTTAAACAATATGATTATTGTAATAAATCAATATAAGGTGTGGTGATTCTTTGAAGCTCGGAGTGGCACATGTTAGCAGTTAGTTCATATTAGGAGCGCGTGTAATGGTAAATCTTCAGATGCAATTTGATTTTACAGCAGTAGTTTTAACTATCCGAAGAGAAAAACAGACAAAAATGACGTCATATTATTTCCGAGGGACAATACAGTAGACACATATAAAATAATGAAAGTTCGACAAAATAAATCTCGAAGTTAGGTCTAATTTTTAACCAATTTGGATTTATTTTCAATGTGTTGCATATTGCAGAGTCAATATTTTTATGTAAAATTCCTATAAATATTACTAAGAGATGATACAGCCATTTAAAAAAATGAATATCTTACGAGTTATTAGAGTACATGATGTATTTGGCGCCCCTACACGCTAGCATCTGTCGTTAGCAAATCTTTAATTTTTCGTAATAAAATGTAGCCTGAGTTTTAACCCTAGGTGTAAACTATATCCATTCCAAATTTCAGCCAAATCGGTTTATTCGTTGTGGCGTGAAAGAGTAAAAAACATTTACAATACACACACACATACAAATACAAATTTTCGACTTTGTAATATTAGTGTGATGTTTGTGTGTGTATGTTTGTTACTTCTTCACGCCACAATGAATTAACCGATTTGGGTGAAATTTAGAATGGACATAGCTCGCCCCAGGACATAAACATATTATCCCAGAAAATTAAAAAGTTCCCGCGGAAATTAAAAAAACCTTAATCATCATCTAGTACCTAATGAAAAAAATATCTGTAATAGTCAAATCTGTGGAAACTTAATTTACCCATACGAAGCTAGTATGTGCGCTAGTATTATCAAAAAGGTCTTAGCTTCCTAATATCAAATCTCCAGAACGGCGTAAAGGGATTTCTGGAATTGAATCCTCGTATATAGTTTCGCTAAATGTAGTTTGTTTCTTGCGTCGTGTGATTTAATTTGCCTGTTCACTGGAGCGTGCTTAGTGAAAGGCCATTTTCTTCTTTCTTTCTTGTCTCAGAGGCCACTTGGAGCCTCCAAGGCTAGCATTTTACCGTGGAAAATTCCTGATTTTTTTTTATTTCGCCAACGTAAAATAAGTCTTATCCGATCGTGATATTATGGCAAATTTTCAATACAAAAACTGTCAACCAATTTAATCCTCAGTTAAACGCCACTCAACGTTGGTGAAATCGGCACTTGTAAAATCTACTAACTTTTGTCCGCCACTTAATTCGTGTAGACTCAGCCTGTGCAACTCTCTAGTCTTTAAAGATCGCTCTTGCTAGAATCTCTTCCGGAAGACCTTATGGGTAACCTAAGTAACGTAACATAAGTTAACATGGGTAGCCCAAGTATGTCATGCTTTCTTTAAACATTTCTGCGGTGGTGTCGTGTGGTGCGGGTTGTTACGTTCCCTCAAATATGGTTGAGCGAAGCAACGGCTGGATCATGCGTCATCCTCGTGAACGGGTGCCACCAACGGGAATGAGTCTACTTTGTCTGCCCGTCTTAACATGTACAGCTATTGGATTGTGTACCTACGTATGCATTTTTGAAACTTCATTGCGGAAACTCTGCATACATAGCATAGTCTTGTAAAAAATATTTTTTTTTTGAAAAGAGCGACTGCTGAGTTTCTTGCCGGCTCTTCCCAGCAGAATCTGCATTCCGAACCGGTGGTAGATTTATGACGTGACATAAGAGCTACAAGTTGGCCTACATGAAATAAATACATTTTGATTTTGGTTTTGATTTTATTTTCGGCCTGCTGGAAGACTGTCGCGAGTCCTTCCGGCACAACGCGGTTTGTATGACTTGTCCTTCCAACAGTCTATAATTATCTTGAACTCACGCTCACCAGAAATCTGAAACACTTGGTCAGTGAGTACTTAAAATAAAACTCAGCTACTTTCAAAAGTAGTTTAAACTACTATTATATTTAATGTTATGCATCTATTTATACCTATAATAATATAGAACTATTATAAGTTACTAAAGTGGTTAGATGTACTTGCAGCGCTTTATAGTTCCTAAGGGGCTGCTTACACCTAGTAACTTTGAGTTGCCTGTTTCGGCAATTGGCAAATCGCAAGTAGCTGTTTTTATGATTTTCATATAATTTTGAGAACACCCACCACATATTTCGACTAAAGTGTAGAGTCTGTGAAGTTAGGCCTTGTACGGTTAGGGCGTGTAGAGTTATTTAGAAGCTAGGCTCTACATGAGATCTGATAACTTTTTGACAGTGCGAGTCATATTGTATCGTCTTTACAAAATTTTACATGAAAATGTTTTTAGTGGGATTGTTTATTTGTAGAAAACATTGTACAGGGCAGATGACATAAAATTATAGTAAGTCCAAACTTGTTTCGTCCGCCCAAAAATTTTCCATTTAAGAATTAAATTACATAAAATAACTGATTCTAGAAGCAGATAATGATTTCAATAATTATAGTACCTCCTAAAAGAAAATCACTAAAAGCGTAGAATATTAAAGAAATGTTGGCTTGCATGAATAAATGTTTTCTACTCAATCTGTCACACTAATTCAAGTTAAAACAAAAGTAAACGGGTTTAATATTTAAGTTCACGTTTAAAAAAATCCATTCTCCTTTTTATTCCGAACAGAAGAGTCTAACTTTTAAAACGATTTATTTTAACCTTAACTTTTACGAGTTGCTAAGTCGCTGGGAAAATATTGCAAGTTAAATGCTAAAGAAATCTTTGCTCTTAAGTGGTAAGTATTGGATTTTAGATTTTATATTAGCTAGACACGAGAGCCTTTAGAGAGTCGTGAAACTGAAGTGGAAATGGGTGGGGAGCTGGTGGTTGTTAGGGTCCCAAGGTGCTGGAGTGGCGACCCCGCACCGGGAAGTGCAGTGTTGGCAGACTCCCAATAGGTGGACCGACGACATCACAGGGAGCCGCTGGATGCAGGCGGTGCAAGACCGAGACCTGTGGAAGTCCATGCAAGAGACCTTTGTCCAGCTGTGGACGTATATTGCTTGACAAAGAAGATGAAAACACAAGGACAGTGTTTAGGACTATGGTCTCATATTCGGAGGACTATACCTTTCCGTAGTTAAGTTCCATTAAACCAGTTTAATAGTTAGCCAGCCTCTCTCGCACATTCTTATATTTTCAATTATTATGAAAATCTCAGTATACTTATTTGATTTAAGTGGTTCATTACTATACTGTATAATAAAATTACGGATATTTTAGAGATATTTTTTATCATAAATACCTAGGTTTTGATAGATAATAATTTAGATCTACATTTTTAGCATAGCATTTTTGATCCAACTGTACAGTTTACATCTATTTTAGTTTGTTTTTTCCTCTAATTGTACCTATTTCTTAAACAAAAATAAATGTACTTAGAATTTTCGTAATAATTTATGTAATTAAAGTATATTTTTATTAAATGCTGCCCACTATTCTATTCATGCCCACTCAACCGTCCACGCAAACTTTATGAAAACTGTGTATAAAATTTACGCAAAAAATCTAACTTAACAACTTTCCCGAGTGGGCACTTCTCGTTATTTGTAGGTATTATATTTACATATTTTTTTCCGCCTCGATGAGAAAGTTATAGTTTGCGAGCTTGTAGAAAATTTTGACGAGGTGCTTGGTCATTCCTTTTTGTGTAGAGAGCTAGACTTTTTAATGTTTTCCATTGCAACGTCGGAAGTTGGCAAGTTATGAGGTGATGATTATAACTTCAATTGACTTTTAATTTAATAGATTAAATGTTATAACCTGAAATTTATTCTTTTAAATATTATCTTTAGTTTTTTGTCGCAATTATGCAATGAGACCATTGCTGAGACAGATGACTGTAATGAAGATACACTAATATATAGACATCCCAAAAATCCTTCCATTTCATTGAATTCTAATCCACAAGGAGTCAAGAGTTATTAAAGTTTGTGTGAAGAAAAAATCGTAAAACAATGATGCGGTTGTTTTGGGAATAGACTTTTCATTCTAAAGCAACTTCCAGCATTTCTATCTAGCATTTCCTTAAAATTTGCATCAAGCTCTTGCACCACTAGAAGAGAAAGTTATTTCAATATAAAAATTCCAAGAACCGACATGACATTCAAGCTTCGCTAATTAAGGGAGCCGTAAGATTTGAATTTTATATTTAAAATGGCGTGTATCAACCTGTAAATATCTGGCCGTGTTTTGAGAGCCCTCCCCATTCAACCGGGCCTCTAGCGTAAGTGGCACTTTGGACCCCCTCTCTATTATTTTAGAAGGGTCTTTTACAATTTCAAGACTTGGAAAAAAATAAGAAAAATGCCTCGCTCGTTTTGGATACAATTCTCAGCGCACTGTACCTATCCATTAATTATGGAAGTACTTTGGGGTATTTTTCATGAATTTTTTGAGTAGTTAGTTATTTGTTATTCTCGAATGGAATGTTTTTTTTACATTGAAACGTTAATTACTCAAGCAAAATATTACTTAGGTAATAACTTTCTTTTGAATATGTTACGAATGTATTTTTAATAAAGGCTTTTTAATTAAATATGATGATGCTTTTGGATTTAGTATACAGCTCAGTTTTTTAACGTATACACTTGAGTAATTACTTTAGTTTAGTTAGAACAAAGTTTTTTTGCTGTCACTGGCTACTTTACTTAACTTAAGAATTTTTGTTTTTCCGTAGTACTTAGGGCCAGAGCAAACACGATGCTTTAGCAGCGGCAATTGGCGTTTTGGCGACTTTCGATTACTTATCTAAAAATTCCTCAGACTTCAACGTTAAGGCAAGTGAAAATATCACTTGGTTTTTTGATTGGTTAAAACGCACATAAATAAGTGAAACCTGAGATTGAACCCCAGACCGCGGAGAAATAGGCGGAAATACTGACGACCGCTTTTTGAAAAATACATCACACTAATATTATAAAGCCGAAAGTTTGTATGTGTGTGTGTGTGTGTGTGTGTGTGTGTGTGTATGTTTGTTACTCCTTCACGCCACAACAAATGAACCAATTTGGCTGAAATTTGAAATGGAGATAGCTCATACCCAGGATTAAAACATAGGCTATATTTTATCCCGGAAAATTACAGAGTTCCCATGGGAATTGAAAAACCTTGATCCACGCAGACGAAGTCGCGGGCATCGTCTAGTTGAAAATAAAAATAAAGATGTTTCAAGAGTAAGTGGTTGTCGAAATGCCTAAACATTACTTCCTCGCCGTTCAACTTTGTCAAGGAGAGGTCCAAAATCAAACACTTATAGGTCCATAAAAATGGGTCTCTACAATACAACCCTAAAGGCATGTTTACACAAGTTGGGGGTTGTTCGAGTGTTTCTGTCGCTAACATTAAGGCAAATAACATTTTGCACTGTGCAAATATTAACCAATGGCCTGAGGTCCCAAATTCGATGCCCAGATGTCGAGAAAACTTTCTCATCTCAACTCATCGCCGGCCCACAATTGGGCAAAGGTCTCGTCCAGCACGCGAGAGAGAGAGAGAGAGAAATCCCTCGCTGGGAAGGCCTTTAGGTCACAGTTCACAACGCTAGCCAAATGCGTATTGGCAGACTTCAACACACCTTTGAGAAAAATATGGCTAACTCTCAGACTTGCAGGTTCATTATGTTTTTTTTTTCCGCCGTTAAAGCAAGCGATATTTAATTTCTCAAAACGCACTTAACTCTGAAAAATCAAAGATGGAATCAAACCCTGGACCCCAATAAAAGAAGGTCCAAGTCCTAATAACTAGCGTAACATCGCTTGCTATACTTAATGAAAATATGAAGTAGTGATTCATCATACACAAAATTAAATCATGCAACGTTTTTGTATCCATCAGGGATATGAATTATAAATTAATCGTTTGAATAAACATTAAACTCAGAGATTAATATATTTAGACTTTAGAGCCAGGCTTGATTTAGATCTCATACATAAAACCACCGAAAATACTACTACATGTCAAAATTCAAAACAGACTTTGATAGACATGAAATACGCTTTTGTAAGGCTGGGTGTGAAAGCTTTCGTAATCCTTAAAATAGTTGTCTATCACTTTATGATCGCGAATTCAGAATTTCATAAATATATTTACGTGTTTTGCCTTTTGGACGAATTCGTCATACTGTCTGTGCTGAATTAATGTTTGAAAACATTTTTTTATTTTTTTATTCGATGACAAGAGAGCCCTTGACTGCGATCTCACCTGATGGTAAGTGACGATGCAGTCTAAGATGGTAGCGGACTAAATTGGAAGGGGTATAGCAGTGTAGATTCAACCCATACCCCTAATCGGTTTCTACACGCCATCGTGCCGGAACGCTAAATCGCTTGGTGGCACGTCTTTGAAAAACATTATACTAACTAGCAAACCAGGCGAACTCCGTTTCGCCACCAGATGGCTTGGTATGTGAAAAAAGATTTTCCCGCTTTTCTGTTGAAATTTTTCCTGAATTTTCTTTGCTATAAACCTCACGGAGCCCAAGACCTTTCCAACGAATGCAAAACCGTGGAAATCGGTTCGTGCGTTCTGGAGTTATAGCGTCAGGAAGGAAAACCCGACTTATTTTTATATAGTAGATATTATAAAGGCCAATTGTGAGTGTGTGTGTCTGTCTGTGTGTGTATGTATGATGTCGTCAGTCCACCTAGTGGGGGGATCTGCCAACACTGGGCTTCCCGGTGCGGGGTCGCCACTCCCGCACCTAGGGACCCCATCGAGCATCAGCTCTTCGAACTATGTGCCCCGCTCATTTCCACTTCAGCTTCGCAACTCACAGAGCTATGTCGGTAACAATTAATATTATGTGGATATTTGTAATTCTTGTTGAATAAATACTTTATAATTAAATTTTAATTAATTTATAATATTATTAGTGTGATTCTATTTACAACTAGCGGACCCGACAGACGTTGTCCTGTCTTAACTATGAATATTGAAACTCTTTGACGAAATTGGCAGCACGCATTCTGTCAATGTTATGTCAAACGCCATAAGGTTACATCAAAAAGTTGGAATTGTAAAAGCGGTTACATTAGAAATAATTTAATATGGTGGTTAAGTTTTCTTAAATTTTCTAATTTTTGGCGCAATTTTCTTAATTTTTTCTTTTATAAGAACCTTCTCCTGACAATAACAAACACAACAAAAAAAGAATTAGCGAAATCGGTCCAGCCGTTCACGCGTGATGCGCTTACCAACACATTAAGCGATTCATTTTTATATATAGAGATAATAATATCTAGAATATTGGTATTGTTTATTCTGCGGTTTTTGTCACTTTATTCTTGCTGGTTTTGCGGCCGTTCGTTGGTTTAGTTCAGCATTGTGCACGCGGCGTTATGGATCAGAAATTCAGCACTCACTCATCCCCCGGTAGCAGACATGTATAAATAGATGTACTGAGTACGCTAAGTCCAAATGACAGCGGGCTCATTCAATATGTAGTATGGAAATCGGGTGATAATTTCGCTTGGACCAAGTTTCGTCTTTATGGAATATAAAAGGACAGATCTGCGATAGCATCTAACCTTTCCTGCTATTTCCGTATTTTGATATTCAAAAGGCTATTTAGCAGTATTAACCGTCAAAGGCCGTTTAAGCCTCAATAGCCCAACGGTTAAAGGTGCGGACTGAAAATTGAAAGGTCGCAGGTTCAAACCCCACCCGTTGCACTATTGTCGTACCCACTCCTAGCACAAGCTTTCCGCTTATTTGGAGGGGATAGGAGGGTATTAGTCAACTCCAGCTTGGCTAATATTCTTTAAAAAAAAAGACATACCTACCGTCAAACGATATAGCATTCCGATACGATGGCATGTTGACAGATTAGGGGTGTGGTTTGAATGTACACTGCCGTATCCCTTCCAAGTTAACCCGCTATCATCTTAGACTGCATCGTCACTTACCATCAGGTGTGATCGCAGACAAGGATTCTTTCGTCTGGTCTTGTCATCGAATAAAATAAAATAAGTATAGAACTTGTGTTAGGAGTGGATACGTCAATATGGCGGGGATTAAACTTTCGACCTTTCAGTTTTTAGTCCGCATTTTTGACCTTTGGGCTATTGAGGCTTTAGACACAATGGCGGAAATAGCTCAGCCTACAACAGTGGGACGCTGAAGTGGGTTCCATGGGCTGAATAGGTTCAGGTGGAGCCTCGCTTTTTATAGCGGAAAATGGAGCCAGTTTCCTGAATTCATCCTCTGAAGTGGCAAACAGTTTGTTAACGTCCCTGCGTAACGAAAATCTCGTATTTTTGTGCGCTTTAAACGGAAAAAATTTGAATTCTGTACAGTGGTTTCGAATTTTAAAATGTTTTTAACCGACTTCCGAAAATGGAGGAGGTTCTCAATTCGTCGGAGTTTTTTTTATGTATCCTCTTCGATTACTCGAAGACGCCCGGACTAGAGAAAAGCTATTCGTATCTATATAAGATTTTTTTTTGGTGGATACAATTTGAGTAAGTAAGAAAAATGTATAATATGTAATTGTATTGCTAGTAATTTTTTTTTTCTCAAACATGCTAGGAAATGTGAACATTATTTTGACAACCTTCTTCAAGATAAATCGAAATTGCTGTACTGAAAAAAAAAAAAACAAATGAACACTTCAATGCGGGGAAAATTAATTGTTGTTCATTGTTCGTCATTGATTTTTAAAATTAAATTGTATTTGACAAAATGAGTTCAAGTGAAGACAATGAGTGTGTGAGTGAATGAAATTCAAGAAGTGGCAAGAGTCATAATAGGAAACTTATTACCGCTAAAATCGAAAGAAAAATATTTTGAAAACCTATGAAAATTTGGTTCAATTCTGCTTAGGTACTACTTAGTTTTAATTTCCGCGCATTATTTGAGAAAAATACTATACAAGCCTTGGCCTCTTTTGCTGGCCGCGGTAGTAATGTACTATAGTAGGTATTAGTGCATGATAGTTATAATGTTTCTGCGCGCGAATTCGCCTACAAACTGCGTGTGCAGTTTGACGGGATAAATTTTCTTTTTGCACCATACAAAATCCGATTTGGTAGTTTTTCGCAAATACACTCGCCGTTCCTCTTACTCCATAAAGTCGTGAAGTCAGGTGAAACTTGGCGAATAGGTACACCCGAATACATTTCCACGTTTGATCCGTATTTTCAATAAACGCAAGCAAATATTATCGACTCGGGAAGATTTATTATCGTGTTTTATAGAGCTCCGGGAGGTGCTTTTCGTCCCATTCAGCGGGATTTTTTAATAAAAGTGTGCACATTTCTGCTCTCGCCGAGATTTAAACCTGTCTGCAGTTTAGATGAATAATATTTTAGTTCGCCGCCGGGTAAATTGTACCCACCTGCAGCGAAGGGTTACATCGTTTATACTGTTTATTTTGACGTTGATATGTTGTGCTATGAATTCTTAATGTTGAAGTGGCAACTCGTTTGATTTAAGCGACACTTATTATGAAATATGCTGCGTTTAAGTAAAGTAACATTTTTCTGATGTTCTGTAACGATATAAGTTGTGGTCGTGAGTTGTTCTATCTATGTACGTAGTTCTGGATGACATTATGAGATGATGACATCATTCGTTTCAGGAGGGCTCGTGGCTCATGGCTGTGTGTGTGTCGTATCTTTATAAGTGTGAACTGACACCTAGGCTCCTGATGAGCACGCACACTTACGCAATGTGCATGTACACGACGTAACCACAAGTAAAGCGCCCGTAACTTCGTGAGATAAACGTACTATAGCAAAAAGTACCCAGTTAATTTTAAAATGGGGCTTTCTCACAATATTCAAAAGATTGTGAGAAAACCCCATTCTAAAGGAGTTTGTGAATGGTTAAGGAATGCTTAATGTTAGTAACTCCAACATTAAAAATCAGTACAGTTGGTTTATAGATTGTGTATAACTGATTGTGTACCATTGTATGTTAAAATTAACTTTGCAAAACAAATAAATCGCGAGTACAAACTAATTACAACTTATAAAACAAAGAGAAATAAACCCAATGAAAAGTCACTGAATTAAAATACAGTCTCAATATAAAAACACTGTTTAATAACACGTAGCACTAGTAAAGCTCTGAAAAACAGAACGCGGCAACGAGCGATTTTTACGAGTGTAAGTTGGAATAAGGCGCAGGACCAACGTTATTTACGTACTCTCCGAAGCATGGAGGTGATGCAACGTTAACTTCCTAACTCCGAGCTAGTGCTGTGAATTTCTTGGCAAAACAACTTAAAAAAAATTAAAAATTATTTATTTCATGTAGCCCAACCTGTGGGTTTTATAATATGTCAATACTCTACCACCGGTTCAGACTACAGATTCTGCTGAGAAGAGCCGGCAAAATCTCAGCAGTTGCTTTTTTTTAATAAAATATTACAATATTAATACATAGTAAACAACCAGCAACACAATACATTTTTTGGTCCAAACCGGAAATCGAACCCGAGACCTCGTCATCTGCAGTTAAACATGCTAATAACCTACACCAAATTCAAATTCAAAATTTATTTATTTCATGTAGGCTACCTTGTAGCACTTATGACACGTCATAAATCTACCACCGGTTCGGAATGCAGATTCTGCTGAGAAGAACCGGCAAGAAACTCAGCAGTTGCTCAGAGACAGATATTATAATAAACAAATTTTGTCGCGTGTGTTAGCAGTCATTTAGATGTGACGTCCTTTTATACTGCCAGTCATATTCATCGCCATTTTCGCATGTTGTTTTCCCAATCCCCTATTCCCTGTAAGTTGAAAACGGGAAAGTTCGCCGAGCGCATTTTAAAAGTGAACATTACGATGTAGTTTCGCAGAGTTTATAGACAGAGTTGAGCAAATTACACTTGTCAAAGGTGCATACTACGACCGATACAACTTGATATTATGTTGTTGGAAAAGCTTTTAAACTGCTTCTGGTAGTTGATGTTTTCACCATGTAAGCTATTTCACATTTTTATGAGAATTTACCCGTACTGTGTACAGCGTTACTGCTTATGTTTGATTTTGAATCTATGATATAGTTTATGTATAAAAAGAGGTGGATATGTTACAAGCGTGCGGTAAATGAAGCACGTAATGCCAGATAGTTGTAATTTGTCATGTCATTTAACAATGAAGTACTCTATCATACTCTTCGTCGTTCGGAACAATTTTTTCGCTTGTTTTGTGAGTATATAACTCATCCTTTTTTTTGAATTGATTGTTCTTGACAAAAAGTTCATATTTTCAGGATAGGTTTTCATAGTCAAAACTGAGACTTAGTGTAGAGTTGATTGAGTATTTGATTGACTGAACCGATTTAGCTGAAATTTGGCACAGAAATACATTATGGTCTGGAATAAACATAGGCTCACACTTTTTATTCCGGAAAATGAAAGAGTTTCCGCGGGAATCCAAACCTCAATCCATATGTACGAAGTCACGGGCATCGTCTAGTTTTAAAGTAAACAAAGTCAATACTCCCTTATTTACTAGGCAATCCAGCTGCTTGTCGTAACGGAGCTGGTGAGGAGATTCAAAACGGAAAAAACCATTTGAGTTGGTGTATAGTGAATTATAGTAAAAGTGTAGTGAAAGGGCTGCCTGAAAGAACACATGAAAAAGTGTTCCTAAAGACTATTAAAAAGAAAGACTATATAGTTGCGTCGTTGGACAATCTCTTAGAATATAAGATAGTAATTTATAAGTTTAGGTCAAATTAAAATTACTAATTAGTCAACTAAGTTAGGCTAGATTGTAATTGTACTGGGCACCATTTTGGTGCTCAGAATCAGGAGAAAAAAAAGACGTGTGGCACTCGGGGACTGCTGCGGTAAAGCTATTGCATAGCATATTTTATCAACGCCATCTAGCGGCTCACCGCTAGATGGCGTTGATAAAAATGCACCATCTAGCGGCTCACAGTAGAGGAGTCCCGTGTCAGGTTATTTTCGTTACGGAATTTCTGGATTCGGTCTCCACGCCGGCCCGCGATAGAAGCTATGCAATAGCTTAATAAAACTAGGCCGACTGCCTAGTAATAATAATAAAAAAGTCTTGAAAGGTACGACAATATTGAAGCGACATCCCCATAAAAAATTGGCGGCTACAATAAATCTCAATGCATAACAACGAGGGGAGCGCTTTGCACCGAAGTGACAATAATAATTCGCGGAGCATTTGTTCTCATTTGAATTCAAATGTACCGAATTTACATTTGAATTAAGAACAGTGTACGTTTTTCAGCGTTCGCCCGTTCCTCTGAAAGCTGAAAGGCCGGTCGGAAGCGGAACGGTTCCCAACAATGTTTTGACATTCATTTGACGTAATCTGCATTATTTCGGGTCGAGCCAATAGCGTAAGAGCTGGGAATTTAAATGGTCCGGGAACTGCACTTTCTTTTAAGCTATTGCATAGCTTCTATCGCGGGCCAGCGTTTAGACCGAATTCAGAAATTCCGTAACGAAAATAACCTGACATGGGACTCCTCTACGGTGAGCCGCTAGATGGCGTTGATAAAAAATGCTATGCAATAGCTTTACCGCGGCAGTCCCCGAGTGCCACACGTCTTTTTTTAGTCCACAAGAGTGACTACAATGCTTACATTGGATTAATAAAGTAGGTATAGGAAATTATTTCTTATGCAATTGAGTCTTCCCAAAGTGGACGTGGCATGCGTGACGAAAGAATTCCTTACACGGATTTTCAAATTTTTTATACCATAAATTGATAGTTTACAGTCGTAAGTACAATACAAACTTGGTGTGCCAACTGTCATCGTGGCAAAAAAGTCTGTCACACCTATTTTTTGAATGTTTTTTAAACTAGTCGATGCCCTAGTTAACTAGTAGAATCTATCTCTGTGCCAAATAGCCAAATCGGTTCAGTTTTGCGACCAACAACTGAACTGATCTGGCTTAAATTTGGAACAGAGATAGATTATGGTCTGGAATAGGACATAGGCTACTTTTAATCCCGGGAAACCTTAATTAAAACCTTAATCCACGCGAACGAAGTCGCGGGTATCATCTAGTATTATAAATGCGAAAATTTGTATATTTGTTACTCAATCACGTCGCAACGACTGAATCGATTTGGCTGAAATTTGGTACAGAGATAGATCATAGTCTAGAATAGGACTTAGGCTATTATCCAGAGTTTTTGGGGGAATAAAAAAACCTCAATTCACGCGGATGAAGTCGCGGGTATCAGCTAGTAGGATATACTTTCTCGATACAGCCTCGACATTAAATTAATTAGGCGGTTTACTCAAACAATGTGCCACAATAATATATTATTTGAACTCAACGCGTTGTTGTATTATTAATGTCAGTCTATTTATTATAACGTCGCCACATTAGGTAATTGTTGGGTTTGTTATCTTGTCGTTCCTAAGCTTAACTTAGTTATTAGAACAATTATTTCATTAATAGCAAAATTTACTGGACGCATAATAATAATTACATATTATAGAGCAAACGAGGTATTTCGTTTTATGACGCTTTCCTAAAATTCATTCATTCATTTAAAAAAAAAAAAAGATGTCCACTGCTAACCATTGGTCCCTTGCATAGACTTCCACAGGGCTCAACATTTCAGCCCGATCCGTTCAGCGGTTAGAACCGTGCCTTGATAGATCAGTCAGTCAGTCAGTCACCTCTGCCTTTTATATATTCACAAAAGATTCAGAGGTATTCGGAAATTGTTGAATGGTGTGATATTACACCATTTGGTTGAGTTCAGTTTTGTTTCCACGAAACCCTCATAGCTCCACGTTTAAAATATTTCCGCGAATAGTATACCTAACAGGATTCCAATTTCCAACGTTTCTAGAAATTTCTCTTGAAATATTAAATTATTTGTGTTGATTTATTGTAAAGTTCCGAGTAACAAAATTATAATTCCAGAAATTCGACTAATTGATGCTGTACACCGCTACCGCACAAGCCAATTTGCTTCTAGAGATATTATTTTATACATTTAATTATATCATAACTGGGTATATTATTGAATAGTATCGCTCTTTGACAACCACGAAGTATCCTTAGTAAATCAGAAATGAGTGAATCCGGAAGAGAACTAAAATTATATTTTTGTTCAAAATATAGAGTAACGCTTCACTGCAATATCCCCTGATGGTAAGTGAACATGCAGCCTAAGATGTATTACTCTTGCTTAAATGAAGCTTATTCACTCTCGATTTAAAGGTTTGAACCGCCGATTTTCTTGTATTCCGAACCAGTGGTAGATTCACTTGAGAGTTCGAAAGCACTATGTAAAAGTTTAAAATCAAATTCAAATTCAAAATTTATTTATTTCATGTAGGCTACCTTGTAGCACTTATGACACGTCATAAATCTACCACCGGTTCGGAATGCAGATTCTGCTGAGAAGAACCGGCAAGAAACTCAGCAGTTGCTCTTTTCAAAAAGTAAAATAAAATAATTTTACAATAAGTAACAAAACTAAGCTAAGTATACAGTGCTTCCACAGTGAAGCTTCAAAAATGCAATACATATAATCCAACACATGTCAACATGGGAAGACAAAGCAGACCCATTCCCGTTGGTGGCACCCGTTCACGAGCAATAATAAATATAAATCGGCCAACTATTCCATTATATTCTTGAAAAAACTTGCTATCTTTGTTTTACACTCCTTTCTCGTGATGAGGTACTATTTAAATACATAGTATTTGAAAAAGCGTTTCAAATTGAAGCCAGGAATCCTGTAATGGCTTGATGGTGTGATGCTAAGCCGTTTAACGTAATAGCTTCTCGGTAAAATAGTTAAGTGTATTCATTGAAATACTTCGTTGAACACTTGAAATGGAGCCTTACTTTAACTAGGGCTATTTATATTTCAAATGGAGGATTAATATAAGTTTTATTTTGTTTTTACACGACTACCGAGGGCGTCCAAAAAACAAAAAAAACCGGCTAAGTGTGAGTCGGACTCTACCATCGTTACAGGCGGAGCAAATAACGCCGAATAAATGACGTAATTTTTAAATAATTACTTGTTTTTAAATATACAGACTAGCGCATGGCTGCAATCACACCTGATGGTAAGTGAAGATGCAGCCTAAGATGGAACGCGCTTGCCTAGAATATGCCTATTCACTCTTGATTTGAAGGTCCCCAAATTGTAGTTAGAGGGAAAATCGGAAGCCGGAAGGGCATTCCAAATTTTAGCAGTGCGTATCACTTTGTTGTTATAGCGGTAATAGAAATACACATTCTATGAAAATTTCAGATACCTTTACGGTTTATGAGATGTAACCTATAGACAGACAGCGGATACACTTCCCAAAGTCAACTTACCGCTGTTCACGCTTCATAATTTTTGAAAATAACGATCGTAAACGGCGTCAAATTCAAGTAGCAACTTTTAGTAAGAAGTACCTACCTAAAATAAGTTGAAAAATAAACGGTATGAATCCCCTTATTTTGATAATAATCGTAAAACCAAATAGTCGAAATCCCGTTTCTTACTTTTAGTCAAGAAGTAAGAAAAACCCTACCATTATTTGAGTAAGGGAGTAAAATGTATGACGCAAAGCGAAAAACTTTACTAAAATCATTTACCCTGTCTAAATACACTTAGCTTGTCTACTTAGAGTAAGTACTCTTAAGAAACTCTTTCACAATGAAACGAAATGTTCAAAGTAAATATTTAAGTATTTTTAAAATCTTCACTTATTAAATAAATCTTACGTGCTCTTCGGAGAATAATCGTTAATGCATGTTTGCTTATACCTTGCTCTGTAAAAATCGTACTAAAAAGAGTTTTTGGTGAAGGAAAATAATAAGTACTTCTTAACATTTGATGGTTCCTTTGGACTTAATTCACGTGCATTCGGCATCACTACTAATATTTTGAATGCGAAAGTGTCTTTGTTAGTTTGTTGGTTAGTCGGTTGGTCCTTCAATCACACAGCAACGGAGCAACGGATCAACGTGATTTTTTTCAGGGGTATAGTTGAGGTCCTGAAGATTATTAAGTGAATATTAGTTATAAGAAATATTTTGTCCCATTTTGGTGAAGATCTACTAAATATTATCGGAGATTGAGGACATAACTTCTCGCGGATAGTAGCAAGTCACTCAAAACTTTTTCCACGCGGACGAAGTCGCGGGCATCAGCTAGTAACATAATAATAGCATAATACCATCAAATTAAAATAAAACGTGTCACTGTTAAAGTAGTATAATTAATTTGAGGGTAATTCCCTTCAAGACAAAAGTGAATAGGCATCTCTAGGTAAGCGCAGTTCAACCTAGACCACATCAGTGCTTTCCAACATTTATTATCGCCAATGATAAGCCTATTTCGAAATAAAAAGAAACTTTTAAAAATTTTGAATCATATAAAAATATCAAATCATTTTAACGACCTTAACTTAGCCAGGACATAAATCTACAACTAACAACTGTATTTATAACAGAGGCTGTAGTTTTTAACTGTAAATAGTTCCTAAAAACGTTCAGCGGTTTAATTGGACGCTATCTCATAATACCATCAAATTAAAATAAAACCGCGCCACAGTTGGAGTAAAATGAGAAATTATCACGGACGCCGTATTTCAGCCGAGTCGCTGGTGTCGGTACTCTCGGCGAAAGTACGCTGCATTTTAATTTATTCGGAATGTTTATCGTGTTCGCGAGACTTTACGTGTTACTTAGCTCACATACGGTAATCGTTATATTATACCTCCCTGACGACCTCCTTGGCGCTGTGGTCTTATAACTGGGAGGTCTCGGGGTTCGATTCCCGGCGGGGGCAATGCGGGAATTTATAATTTCTAAATTGTCTCTGTCTGGTCTGGTGGGAGGCTTTGGCCGTGGCTAGTTACCACCCACAGACGTGCCGCCAAGCGGTTAAGCATTCCGGCACGATGGCGTGTAGAAACCAATTAGGGGTATGGGTTGAATTTACACTGCTATATCCCTTCCAAGTTAGCCCGCTACCATCTTAGACTGCATCGTCACTTACCATCAGGTGAGATCGCAGTCAAGGGCTAGCTTGTCATCGAATAAAAAAAAAAAAAAAAAAATTGGACGCTATCTCATAATACCATCAAATTAAAATAAAACCGCGCCACAGTTGGAGGAAAATGAGAAATTATCACGGACGCCGTATTTCAGCCGAGTCGCTGGTGTTACTACTCTCGGCAAAAGTACGCTGCATTTTAATTTATTCGGAATGTTTATCGTGTTCGCGAGACTTTACGTGTTACTTAGCTCACGTACCGTAATCGTTATGTTATACCTCCCTGACGACCTCCCTGGCGCAGTGGTGAGCGTTGTGGTCTTATAACTCGGAGGTCTGCGGTTCCATTCCCGGCGGGGGCAATTCGGGAATTTATAATTTCTAAATTGTCTCTGGTCTGGTCTGGTGGGAGGCTTTGGCCGTGGCTAGTTACCACCCAAAGACGTGCCGCCAAGCGGTTTAGCATTCCGGCACGATGGCCGGAACCGATTCCCTTCCAAGTTAGTCCGCTACCATCTAGACTGCATCGTCACTTACGATTAGATTGCAGTCAAGGAATATCTTGTCATCGAATAAAAAAAAAGTTTGGACGTATGTTTGTTATTCTATCACGCCGCAACGCCTGAAACGATGTGGCTGAAATTTGGCAAATAGATGGCGTGTAGAAACCGATTCCCTTCCAAGTTAACCCGCTACCATCTTAGACTGCATCGTCACTTACCATCTGGTTAGATCGCAGTCAAGGAATATCTTGTCATCGAAAAAAAAAAAGTTTGGACGTATGTTTGTTATTGCATCACGCCGCAACGCCTGAAACAATTTGACTGAAATTTGGCAAATAGATAGATTATAGACTGGACTAGCACATAAGCTACTTTTTAAAATAAGAGAGTTCCCGCGAGAATCCAAAAAAACTTCAATCCACGCGAACGAAATCGCGGGCATCATGTAGTAGAAAAATAAAAATCCAGCACAATAATTGCACGTCAAACCCTAGTTGTGAGGCGTTGCAATAAATTTCCATGACGGACAGCGAGAAAAGCTATTACTGGCTAACTGAGCCGGGGAAATCCGAAAAACGATGACCGGCTCGCCAATCGGATCTGCTATGGCGGTGACAGTCGGGAAACTGGCGCGCGCTTCCAAAAGAAATCCCATGTCAACACTGGAACGATGTTACGGCCATTTGTTTGATCGTTTGTGGCGTCGATATAAATGTACTGCGCACTGGATGTGGCGTTTCGAACGCTCACCTTGTTCAACTCACGTGCACTGTCGACCGTGCATTCGTTGTGTTGCATGGTCGTTGGCGGCGTACGAACGGGGCGCTATCTACGCGATAAAATAACATGACTTTCTTAAAGAGACAGTGGCGTGGAATCAATCGGCTTGGCATCCAGCTACCCACAAGATCTATATATATAAAATTCAAAGTCCTGACTGACTGACTGAGATATCAACGCACAGCCTAAACTACTGAAGTGAGAAACTTGAAATTTTTACAGTTGATTCCTTTTATGACGTAGGCGTACACTAAGGAAGGATTTTTGAAAATTCAACCCCTAAGGGGGTAAAATAAGGGTTTGAAAAATTGAACTTAACGTGAACACAGCCGCGAGCAAAAGCTGTAATGTACGTGTAATAAGTTATTGTAATATTATGGAATTAACTATTAATATTGTAATATTTTGTTATGAAAAGAGGAACTGCCTAGTTTCTTGCCGGCTCTTCTCAGCAGAATCTGCATTCCTAACCGGTGGTAGAGTCATGACTTGTCGTAAGAGCTACAGGTTGGCCTACATGAAATTTTGATTTTTTTTGAAAACTTTTTGAGCATCTAATTTTGAATTGAATTGTATGTAGTAAGCAAGTTACAAAAAAAGTATCGTTGATTTAGTGAATACATATTATAGATACCGACATCGTAGCGCGATATAGAAGTTTTGTGTTGTGATGTTCTCGTCTTTGTTTCTATGTCGATGGTTATTGCCATTTGTTTGATCGTTTGTGGACTTTCGATACGTTTATACAGTACCAGACAGTAAATATTAGACTTTGAGGCAAATCAAGACACAATATATATCGATCCGTTGCTTGATAAACCAATAAACACACACACTTTCGCATTTATAATATTAGTAAGGATACGAATGTGTGATTGCTTTTTGGTTCATGTAGGGTTTGTAACTACAGTGACGACGTTCTACGATACCAAAGCTGTCTATCCTAATCAAAGCTATCTATATTTTTTTTGTAGTAATAATTAAGGAGTAAATCTGTAAAATATATTGAAATGAATAAATAAATCTATAAGTCTATCCCTTTCCAAAGATCATAAATATTCATTAAAACACGGAACAATAGACGTTGCAAACGATAGAACAAAACAAAAACTCCGAAGCCTCTACAATTACATCAAATGAATGTCAAAACATTGTTCATGCAGATTCCGAATTGATTCCGCAAATTCCGAAAATTCCGCCCGCGCTCCTCAACGGCGGACGCCCGAAAAATGTTAAACGTTTTTAATTCAAATGTAAATTTCGGTTCATTTGAATTCAAATGAGTACGAAATGTGCGGGAAAATTATTATTGTTGTCACTTCGGCGGGAATTGTTTCAGTTTGTTGTCATTAAAACTGTGGAGCTTATTTTGCTGCAGATCATAAGGCCCCAGTTTCCCAGGTTCGAGTCCCGATCGGGACTGCAAAAAAATGATTTGGTGAATGATGATTTTGACGACCTCTCTGGCGCAGTGGTGAGCGTTGTGGTCTTATAACTGGGAGGTCTCGGGCTCGATTCCTGGCGGGGGCAATTTTTAATTTCTGAATTATCTCTGGTCTGGTCTGGTGAAAGGTTTTGGTCGTGACTGGTTACCGCTCTACCGGTAAAAGACGTGCCGCCAAGCGATGTAGCGTCCCGGCACGATGGCTTGTAGAAACAGATCAGCGGTATGGGTTGAATCTACACTGTCATACCCCTTCCAACTTAGCCCGTCTGAAACTGCATCCTCACTTACCATCAGGTGAGATCGCAGTTAAGGACCATCTTGTCATGAAATAAAAGTCGCAAGCATCGTCTAGTAGAGAAAACGAGTCAAAAACTAAAAAATTAAAGACAAAATAAAATTCCTAGTCAAAAAACCTCAATAAAAGCCTCAATAGCCCGACGGATAAAGGTGCTGAATGAAAACTGAAGGTTCGAACCCCACCCGTTGCACTATTATCGTACACACTCCTTCCACAAGCGTTCCGCTTATTTGAAAGGCATAGGAGGATATTAGTCAACTTCAGCTTGGTGGATATTCTTTTTTTTTAAACGATAAATATACAAAATTCCACTTCCATACCCTAGGTTATGTGTATACCCTAAATCATACCCTTTCAGGAATACGGTAAAAATAAATAATACCTAAACAACTGTATTCCAGCCGCAAAGCCGTAAAGCTCTGGAAAATGCAAGTAAATGAAACTAAAATAACACCATATACTGCCAGCGCTCAAAACAACGCCCAACTTAACTTCGAGTTGAAGCCGCTCAGTAGCAGTATGGCGGCTCAACCCGCCTGGAGATGTAGTCACGCACTTTTGACATGGCACAGGCCCAAAACAGTGACATCCACTTTTTATAGTATACTAGTTGATGCTCGCGAGTTAAATTCATTCACATGGATTGACGTTTTCTGATTCCCGCGGGAACTTTCTTATTTTCCAGGATAAAAAGTAGTCTTTGTGTTATTCCAGACTATAATCTGTTTCTGTGCCAAATTTCATCTAAATCAGTTCAGTCTATCCATCAATCCATTCATCCATACATCCAAACTTTTGCATTTATAATATTAAAAGTTCTATGTAAAAAATTATGTCTATCGACGTTCCATGATTGAAAGACAAACCAACATACCAAAAAAAATTAACCTTAAGAGAATTGATTTAAAGTCACAAATTCAGTGCAACTGATTTTAGTTTGGATAAGTAAAAGTACAAGAATATATGCACGAAATTGAGCTCTAATTCAATGTTCATTTTACTATGACGCTAATGTCAAACGATCAATTCAAAATTCAAAATTTATTTATTTCATATAGGCTAACTTGTAGTTCTTATGACACGTCATAAATCTACCACCGGCTCGGAATGCAGATCGAATTAAATCTTATACTAACCCCACTGTAGAACGATCGCGGCGCTCTGCGATTCGAACAGTAGAAGTTTTCGACAAAACGAGAAAACACTATGTATGTATTTGCGTAGTTCACAGTTTTATGTACAGGATTTTACGAATTGCAGTTATCGAAGTCATAACTTTGTAGTCGGTAGTATATGTTGCATGATTTTTATTGTTTCATGTTTTCCGCGTAACGAGGCTAATTTTTAACGAGTTCGCGTTTCGTTCGGGGAAATGAATATTTCGGAATTTGTTTTGTGGGTCCTTGTCCTAAAACTTAGGCTGAAATCTATAGACCGCACTCTCACTTAGCCCAGACTCGAGACAGAGTTAAAACGAGACAGATTTATGTCAGACCATATTTGTGTCTCGTTTTCATATTCATATTCATTTATTAATTGCATTCCAATATAATTTCGTCGTTATTTATTTTTCCGAAATCTAAGTTTAGCTGCTTATTCAATTTATTTAATTTTAAAATGCATTCACTTTATTTTATTAAATACCAACTTTAAATCGCCATTTAAGTTCTTAGTCGCCGGCAAAATAATGTACCATAACATAATACCTTCATCGTGTTTCATGATAACTCGTTTCAATGCAAGTGTTATGCCTCCGACGTAATTTGATTGTACGTTGAGATAACACTCAGTTAATTAGTTAATCCGTAACGAAGTTAACGCGAAAATACACGTCTACTTTCTTCGTTGGTGTCGTATGGTTTTGTTATTCTTCTACTAACTTGATATTATGTCAATCGATTTTGAAGATTCTTTTATTGTTCGTAGCTCCATATTTAAAAAAAAGATATCTTTAATTAGGTCGTTTTATTAACATCGAAACTTTTAGAGAAAAAAGTGAAGGGGAAGGGGGTGGATTTAAAACGTCATTCTAAAGTTAGGAGGATTAGTTGAATTTATTTATTTCTAAGTGTGTACTTTGCTGTGCAAAAAAAGTGAAAAAAAGATGGATACAGGCAGCTCCTTCAAATGCAGATAAACACTGGAATTTAAATATCACCAGCAACCCATTAACGGCTAACTATTGAGCGCAGAGAAGGGTTTAAGGCCATAGCCGACCATTTTGGCCCAACGCAATGAGAGCATTATGAATAACACGACACTCGTCGTATTATTCTTATTACCAATTAATTATAATTGCAGCATTGCAGTTTGCAATGGGTTTCCAATGTAAAAATACATATGATCTGTAATTTATTTTATAAGAATACACTGGAATGAAATCAGCAAATGAATATGAATGAATATGAACTCTCAGGCGTGCACTGTACAGGTTTTTCCCCGATGTTTTCCTTCACCTTTGAAGCATGTGATACATGATTGCTTAAATGGTTAAAAATAAATAAATTTGATGAACGCGAGTAATTATATAACGAGCCTACAAACGTCTCTCCGTCAAATTAATTTGACCTTTTTGTTTCGGGCCTGAGTTTGAATAATATTAATGTCGGTCCAACAGCGAGGGGTTATGTGTTAATTGTTATTTATATTGCGTCGCCTGTTGTTGTGTTTGTTGTGCGCGTGATGAGTTGTTTGTTGTTAACAACATAAACACACACACACTGGTTTACTTAGGTAATTATAATCCACATTATTATAAGCGTAGTACGCTTGTCTCGGGAGACTACGCGGCTGCTACGAGGTTCGTAGAACCTATTACGTATGTTATTATTATTTAATATCTTGTATAAACTTTTTTTAATCGCTACAAAATAGCCCATGACTGCGATATCACCTAATGGTAGGTGACAATGCAGCCTTCTACACCAGTAGAGGTGACAAAAACGGCTTGGATCATTTATATTTGAATCAGTGAATCGCTTCATTTGGATCATCGATTCTCAACTAGAGCAGAAAATATATTCTTGCGCGATTAAATTAAATACCGCCTGTCGCTATTAATTGACCAATGTTAGGAATTTAATTGCTACATATTTGTTTCATCAAAAACAAAACACGTGATAGAATAATGTTATAGTTTGTCATTTCAGCAATAGAATAGCGGATCGACTAGCGTGCCTAAAATCGCAAGCGAATGCTAGTCAACAATATCATATATAATTACGCGACTGATTTATAAAAGTAGGTCTACTACATAATTGTTACATTCGCAACATAAAGTATTCAATAAATTAAGCCACGTGTAACGTTCGTGTTAACTCATCATTATGTTGAACTAAGTGGTGTAATTTTACTTTTAAGTTAATTTGATAGCATAATGTGAGCCGTTTAGTTATTATAACTAACTTTAATATGACACTTTAATGACCCGAGCCTATTCGCTGCATATTTCAAAAAAATATGAATAAACATAAGAAGAAACAGCTCCACCAGCGATAAAATTTAAGAAAGCTCACAGCCAGTATTTGTAATATCAGAAAAAGATATAAGTGCAGATACAAAATACTACTTTATAGAATCGGTTCACCAGACATTGAATAAGCTATAATTTACGAAAAATTGAATCGATTTTAATATACCGAAATAAAGAATAACTGAAAAGGAAAAAGTATCCATACCTATTATAATAAAGAGGGAAAAGTTTTCAGATCTTTCGCATCCTTTTTTTGAGAAAAAATTTGAATCTTGAGGTTGTCTCAGCTCGCGAGAGTATGTTTATATATTTAGTTAGCATTTATAGAGAGAACTACAGATTTTTTTAATAAAAAATCAAAAAACATAACGCTTCGGCGTTTAAAGTATTTGTTTCTAACTACCCACCCTAATTCATTTATGCAAACGTGTTCGTTTCGTGACTGGAATATATTTAAAGTTCCTGGAAAAAGAGTTTTTTGTATTAAATTCAAATGAAAATACATTCAAACTTTGACATGTTAGTGTTAGGATGTTTTATGATACGTAATGGTCGAGCGCTTATGACAGAAGAATATTATGAAAAGTTATAACCTATCGTTCTTTTTTTCGTATACTGCTATACCCGATTGTTCTGTTGTCGGTTTGCAATTATGTAATAAGTGCTGTTAAATAAATAAATAAAAATAAAAAAAAATATTTATTTCATGGCCAGTCTCTACCAGTAGCCACTAGTGAGTCTAGCCTAGTAGATTTCAATCCTTAATGACTTTTTATTCTGTTTTATTAACGATCTTTGGTGACTAAATACGCCCTGATTAATTGTCTCGTTATTCTAATAGTCAGGATACTCGACTGTGAATGACGAGGTCCTGGGTTTGATTCCCGGGTTGGGGCAAAAAATATTTTTGCCCCAACCTGGTTTTTTGGATTTTTTTGTCAAGAAACTCTCAGCACTAGCCCGGAATTAGGAAGTTGGCAGTGTGTCACAGCACGTAAACCTGTTGGTTTTACAGCTGATCTCTCTCCGGCCGTGTCGGATTTCCGGACTATGAGAGTGAGGGAATAGAGAGTGCACTTGCGTTTGCGCGCACACTTGTGGACTATAATATTTCCCGCGCATTTTTAATATCTGTGGAGATTGCATAAATGTAACTTTAACATAAAATACTATGAAAACAAAAGCTCTAATACCATTTATTTTGACATTAAAACTCATAATTTGTGAACTGAATATTAGATCGCGGAGGCTCGGTTGTAAATTTTGATAGAATTAACTGCTTATCAAATTATTTGAAGGTCTGTATAAAGTTAAAATGGAACATTGACTGATTTCGGAGACTACGCAATTATAAAGTTTCGACGAAAATCTGACTAAGTACTCCTCAGAGTTATCAAAACTAATATTTTTCGTACAAAATCCACCCCTTTTCATAAGCCGAAAGCTTGTACTAGGAGTGGGTACGATCCTCTCAGCGCTAGAAAGAGGTTCAGGTTTCACGGTGGTGGGGTGGGGGGAATTGGTCATTGTGGGGGTATACTTCTCGCCCAATCGTAGCCTGGCGGAGTTCGAAACCTTCCTTGACTCCGTCAGGGAAGCCATCGTCAGGCAGTCGAGATCGGGGCATGTCCTCGTCTTGGGCGATTTCAACGCCAAAGCCACGTCGTGGGGGAACAACGCCACGAACGCGAAGGGAAGAGCAGTGCAGGAATGGGCCGTGCTGTCCGGACTGTCCCTCCTTAACAGAGGATCGGTGCAAACTTGTGTACGTCAGCAGGGAGGCTCTGTGGTGGATCTCTCGTTTGCCACCCCGACAGTTGCCAGCAGGGTCGTCGAGTGGAGGGTGGAGGAAGGAATAGAGACTCTGTCAGACCACCGCTACATCCGGTTCGAGATCTCCAACTCTCAGACGCAAGCTGGATCTTTTCAGGGACCTAGCCGGTTTCCGCGTTGGTGTCTAGCCAAATTGGATAAAGAACTGGCTCAGGAGGCTATTATTGTTCAGCGTTGGGCCTCGTCCAGCAGTACTAGAGGTGATAGCGTGGATGATCTCTCGGTCCGTGTGCGCGATGCCCTTACGGAGATATGTGATGCGTCCATGCCGCGCGCACGAAAGAGGCCACCGCGTCGTCAGGTGTACTGGTGGTCATCTGAGATTGCTGATCTCCGAGAGGCCTGCAACAGAGCTCGCCGAGTGTATGTCCGGAGTCGCAGGCGAAGTGGATCGGATCCCGAGCGTGAGGACCGTTTGCAAGGCGAGTATCGCCAAGCAAAGAAAGCCCTCCAGGCGGCCATTTGTCAGGCGAAAGAGCGGGCCCGCGAAGATCTCTTGCAGGGGCTAAATCGGGATCCCTGGGGACGGCCTTACCGGATGGCGAGGAATAAGCTGCGTGCTCAGAGTGCTCCTGTTATAGAGTCACTGCAAGCGGATTTCCTGCTGCGGCTGATGGAGAATCTGTTCCCAGTTTCCGAGGGACATACGCCGCCGACAATGTCTGCCGTTGGAGACCGTGGAACAATGGATGTCCCCCTCGTTACGGAGAAAGAATTGGACCGCGCCCTTGACCGCCTGCGGGATCGGAGGACTGCGCCTGGACCGGATGGTGTCCCGGGGAAGCTTCTCTACATCGCTCGGAAGGGCCTAGGTAGAATGCTTCGGGAACTGTTTGACAGGTGTCTGCTTGCCGGACAGTTCCCGAAGATCTGGAAAGACGGAAAGCTGTGCCTCCTGCGAAAGGACGGTCGCCCGCCAGACTCCTATAACGCCTATAGGCCGATAGTCCTGCTGAGTGAGGTCGGCAAAGTCTTCGAAAAGATTCTGGCTGCCCGCCTCTCTGAACACCTGGAGACGGTGGGCCCGGGCCTTTCTGAGGCACAGTTTGGCTTCAGGTCGGGGCGCTCAACGCTGGACGCCCTGAGTGCACTTAAATGCCTGACGACAGACGCGGTAAGAAATGGGGACGTGGTGCTCGCTGTCTCGCTGGATGTGGAGAATGCCTTCAACAGTGTGCCGTTTGAGACCTTAATCGAGGCGCTTCGGTATCACGAAGTGCCTCTGTATCTCAGGAGGCTCTTGGAGGCATATCTCGAAGATAGGGAGGTCCTGTGGGAGAGGGATGGACAGTTGTTCCGGCGCCAAGTCTGCAAGGGGGTTCCGCAGGGGTCGGTCCTCGGGCCAGTTCTCTGGAACATCGGATTTGACTGGCTCCTGCGGTGCCCAATGCTGCCGGGGACAAGTGTTCTTTGTTACGCGGACGACACCCTTGTTACAGCCCGAGAGAAGGCGTTTGATGAGGCGGCTAGGCTGGCATCGGTCGCAACATCACTGGTAGTGCGCAGAATCGGCATGTTGGGATTGAGAGTCGCTGTCTCCAAAACTGAGGCCCTACTATTCCATGGCCCGCGTAGGGGACCACCTCGAGGTGCGCGTATCACCGTGCGGGACATATCAGTGGCGATCAAGAACCATATAAAATATCTTGGCCTTATCCTGGACGGTCGATGGAATTTCGGTGCGCATTTCCAACAGCTGGCACCGAGGCTAGTCAATGCCGCTGCTGCCCTAGGGAGGCTACTGCCAAATATAGGTGGGCCAGAGTCCTCCTGCCGACGGCTCTATAGTGGAATCGTGCGAAGTATGGCACTGTATGGGGCGCCCATATGGGTGGAAGGGCTATCGTCTCAAAATAAGACCCTGTTACGGAGACCGCAAAGAATCATTGCGGTCCGTGCCATACGTGCGTACCGTACAGTGTCCTGGACGGCTGCCACACTGCTGGCTGGTGATCCGCCCTGGGAACTTCAGGCTGAAGTGCTTGCCGAAGTATACCAATATAGGGCGGACGTCAGGGCTCGAGGAGAGAGGCCGGAAGCCGAGGTGTCTGCGCGCATCAGAACTCTGGCCCGCGACGCTCTAATCGCCAGGTGGAGAGAGGACCTGCAATCTCCCATAGCCGGTTCCTGGACGGTCGAGGCGGTCCGGCCCCACCTGGAAAGCTGGGTTCGGAGACGGCACGGGACGCTTACGTACCGTCTGACGCAGGTACTTACTGGACATGGTTGTTTCGGTAAGTATCTGCATCAGATTGCGAGGCGGGAGCAGACCCCAGCCTGCCATGAATGTAATGCGCAGGAAGATACGGCGTATCATACCTTGGCCGAGTGCGCGGCGTGGGGGCCGCAGCGGCACCGTGTGGTGCAGTTCGTTGGTGCAGACCTCTCTCTGCCGAGCGTGGTGAGTGCCATGATCGGCAGCGAGAGGTGTTGGAAGGAGGTAATGGCTTTCTGTGAGAGCGTGCTCTCACTGAAAGAACAAGCGGAGCGGGTCAGAGAGCTGGACCCGAACGCTCACCCGCTCCGCAGAAGAAGAGGTCAAAGAAGAAGGCGCCAATATGCGCGCCTTCATCCCCCCGGAGCTCCGTAGGATGGCGGGATGATCGGTCGAAACCGCTGGAATGCCACAGTTGAATGCGAGCAGCGATCCTGTGGCTTCCCTATAAAAGCGTGGACGGGCCCGTTGGGTTTTAGTGGGTATTTTGGCAGTGCCAACGAGTCCCACATACCCGCCTGTTGTCAAGACGGGCGGGATGCGTAAAGGCATTTCCCAACGTAAAAAAAAAAAAAAAAAAAAAAAAAAAAAAAAAAAAAAAAAAAAAAAAAAAAAAAAAAAAAAAAAAAAAAAGGAGTGGGTACGATAGTGGAGCAATGGGTTTGGATTCGAACCTGCGACCTTTCTGTTTTCCGTCCGCACCTTTAACCGTTGGGCTGATGAGGCTTGAATATTAGTTTGAATTAACTAAATTGAGTAACCAAATAAAAATTCTTTTCAAAAAAACCGACTTCAAACGCCACTACAAAGTATAAAAATAATTTTATTTTGTACACGTTTGTTGAAGTCGGGCGGCTTAAATAGAAACGATGAAACTGATGCGCGACGCTTACGTTATGGTGACATATAAGAGACACGTTTATTGAAATCGGGCGAGCATCGCGTATCGGAGTAATCGGTGGATATACATAGAAAAAAAAAGATACCGGCTGAAATAATAACCTCCTCCTTTTTGGAAGTCGGTTAAAAAATATTTTTTGTTCTTTTTTACGTTGTACCTACTAGCTTTTGCCCGTGGCTTCGTTCACGAATCAAATTATAGTCAAAATGGCACCTACACACTCAACATCATTAGCACTTAATTCACAACAATTTTCATTAGTATGTAAGTAAAACAATTTAGTGCTTTTTGGAGTGCAGTTCTCAACTCGCGCCGTGTCAGTAAGTTGTTTCCGAAACTCTATCTACGAGCATGCCTAGTGTTTACACGAAGTCTAACTATACATTTAATTACTAACAACACAGGTCTCAAATATCGCTTAATTGCTTCAGCTAGCGTTTAAATTCTATGAATACTGGTATTTTTAATTTTATTTTTAGTAATCCTTTGAGTAGTTCGGCTAAAGTATATAGATTTGTTAGTGATTCTCTCAAATTGGTATAGTTTTATAGGTATCTAGTTGATTTTGTATATAGTTAATTGTAATATATTGTGTGTTCCGATGCGGCTGACATAAAGGTCACCTTTAAAAGTACCATAAACGATATTTTCTCTGTATTCTATTTGCGGCTAAGCAGTGTGTCGATTCTCTAAAAATAATTGCAATGGCCTCTGATTGGCTGAATTTATAGCGATCTTGCTGCACCAATACATTTTATCCAATAACGGGAGGGTATCAACCAATCAGGGGTCCTTGCAATCGTTACACTGATACAATAAATTTTAGACAATCGACATACAGGTCTTTAGTCTCTGTAGCACGTCGAACATCGCCGAACCATTGAGTTCGTGACAATTTAACTGACTTCATAAAAGGAAGAGGTTCTCAATTCGAAGCGGTTTTTTGTGGCGATGTTACTCCATAACTCCGTCAAACTGATTCGATGTCAATATTTTTTTTTAATTCGAAATACTATCAAGTTAGTCCTGCGTTTGTCCCCGACTTTATTCGGATGAAAAAATTGTCTCTTTTTTTTAATTCTTATTTTATTAGTTTGCCAATAGGCACTCACACAGGAATTACAAATAACCAAACTACGTCTAGAGAGACATTTCCAAGTCTGCTATTGCAAGTGTAGTTCAATTGTCCATCAATGACATCCCAACTGCTACTTTTAGCAATTTTGGTAATCTACTAATTCAATGGCGTCACAATTGGTTTCCGATGGTTTGCCACTGACACATCTAGCATTGAATCTAGCTTAAATAAACGTTTTTAATATGTAGTTTTTTTTGAAACTCATTTTGGCAAACGCTTTTTAAGCTAATGCCAATACCGAGGTATCATTGAATTACAATCCAATCATAAGAAATCAAACGACCATTGTGAATTTAGTAGACTACGTGGACCAATGATAATTGAATTGTAATTGTGTTGCGGTTCAATGAAAATGACATGTAAAATAGCAGACTTGGGCCCCTGGTATGCACCCAGTTACAGGCAAACCAACATGGCTATAAGCAAAAGTTCAAATGCGGGTTTGCGAGTTAACAAGTTACAAGAAGTTAACTAATATATACAGTTGAACTTTAAGGCTATACCTATGTGACTAGTGCTTTAAGCGTTGGTAGTAATAGGCCTAATACACTTTTGAATTAAAGTCATATGGAAAAGTAAAGCCTCTGTAGTTACTTTAACGATCAATCCGGCTGCAGTTGTAAGTTGTAATAAAAGCTGATTTCATTACTATTTGGAACAAATTAAACACGATATGGCCCTATAAACTCAGTTATAGCACAACTGCCGTTTTACGACTTGATAGCAAAATACAAATACTATTAACTTTAACTTCATAATAATGCCTATAGCTAATGGCCAAAAAGTGGATTGAAATCCTATAGGCATATATTCTTTTTAAAAGAACATTAGCCAAGCTGAAGTTGACTAATATCCTCCTATCCCCTTCAAATAAGCGCAAAGCTTGTGCTATTAATGGGTACGACAACAGTGCAATGGGTGGGGTTTGAACCTGCGACCTTTCAGTTTTCAGTCCGCATCTTTTACCGTTGGGCTATTGAGGTTTACGATTCAAATCTCCAAGAAACAGCGCGATGCTGAGTATTTGCGTTGTGGAGTCGCTGCTGTTCTTTGAATGGGCCACTGCGGAGTCCTACTTAGAGAAATCTCATAGTTTGTACTACGTCCTCACAGAACATATTTTTAACTAGCTGATTCCCGCGACTTCGTTAGCGTGGATTAAGGTATTTTTTATTTCCGCGGGATTTCTCTTATTTCCCGGGTTAAAAATATTTTATCCCGGAAGGCTTTTTATCCCGGAAAATAAGAGAGTTGCCGCGGGACTCCAAATAAAACCTCAATCCACGCGAACAAAGTCGCGGGTATCAGCTTGTAACCCCATACATAAAAGTTTGAGATTCGAAATAAAAATTCTTTTCAAAAAACCGACTTCAAACGCCACTACAAAGTATAAAAATAATTTTATTTTGTACACGTTTGTTGAAGTCGGGCGGCTTAAATAGAAACGATGAAACCGATACGCGATGCTCACCCGATTTCAATAAGCGTGTCTCTTATATGTCACCATAAGGTAAGCGTCGCGCATCGATTTCATCGTTTCTAGTTAAGCCCGCCCGACTTCAACAAACGTGTACAAAATAAAATTATTTTTATACTTTGTAGTGGCGTTTGAAGTCGGTTTTCTGAAAAGAATTTTTATTTTAAGCTTTT
This sequence comes from Hipparchia sbordonii, assembly GCA_038048805.1. Classification (NCBI taxonomy): domain Eukaryota; kingdom Metazoa; phylum Arthropoda; class Insecta; order Lepidoptera; family Nymphalidae; genus Hipparchia; species Hipparchia sbordonii. Next base: position 7,887,854 of record CM076117.1, on the reverse strand, counting down.
TAGTGTAGCTTGTTCCTGCTCTTTTTCTCCCCTCCCTCCAACACTAAAGTAGTCTATACTTGATACCTACAGTACTTATTAACAACACACAATTTCTAAAAAGCTAGGACCAGGAGGTCCATGATGTAGTCCATGCTTGATACCAACAATATCAATTCGAAAGCGACAGTTCGTAATCCCTCCAACCATCCACATACATGATGTAGCCTATGCTTAATACTCACAATATCAATTCGCAAGCGAAAGTCCCTAAATCCTCACAGTTTAGGTAGGCAGTACCCTGCAGCATCAGGAGTGAAGAGCTAGGACCTTGAGTTCCACGATGTAGACTATGCTTAATACTAACAATATCAATTCGCAAGCGAAAGTTCCTAAAACCCCATAGTTTAGGTGGGCAGTTCCCTGCAGCATCAGGATTGAGGAGTAGGACCTGAAGCTCTAAGATCTAGTATATGCTTAGGCCAAGCATACCAATTCGTAAATGACAGTTCCTAAAACCCCATAATTTAGGGGGAAAGTACCTCTGCAGCATCAGGCTTGAAGAGTTGAAGGTAAAAATTTTTATGGGACCATTTCGCGAGCTTCCTCTGTCGATTAAAAAAAAAAATCGCGTGAATCGGTCCAGAAACCCCGCAGTAATCGGTGGACATACATAGAAAAAAAAAAAAAAAAAAAAAAAGATACCGGCCGAATTGATAACCTCCTCCTTTTTGGAAGTCGGTTAAAAAGGACTGAGTCTTGACTACTATTTAATTGTACCCTATCGCCATTCATCCGATGCATGAAACAAAAATATCTGATAGAGCATGAGTAGCAGTATTCTTCTAAAAATTACTGAAAAAGCGAATTTTCGGTTAAGATGTTAAGTGGCCATTTTTATATTCACAATGTTACGCTTTGAGCCACGTATTTTGTAAATAATCCGAACTTTTCAAAAGCTTTACGGAATTTCTGATCGGGAGCTTAGAGGATTTTTAGTGAGATCTTGAATCTTTCATGTTGGGGGAAACTTTAAATCGTTTTTAAGTTTGCTAAGCCGCTCAAGGCATGCTCAAGGTGTTTGTGGAATTTCGATTCTTTGTTTGTTTCTGGGCCTTAACTTAACAGGTTTGAAGTAGCATGCTTTGGTATATATAAATAGTAACAGTACAGTTATTTTGACTGATATGGCATGGCATACTTCGTCATTTAGTTCATAAGAGTTTATAAATTTTGCATCTGATTGATTGAATGTAGTCCAGAAAAAAACCTGAACACCCCGACTCCACGCAGTGTTGTTGATTCTCTCCTAGAGTAGTATTTTTACAATTATGCACTTTAGGTAACTATTTTTTGAATGATTTAGCCTTTGACTGTATATATTATTACATTCACAGTTATATAGTTAACATAATACTATAAAACTTAAATAAATTAAAACTAAAATACAATAATACAAACTAACGGTTTTTACGACTTTGACTATTTTGATACTGCAGTCACTACTTTCTATTTATGTAACTTAGAACTTACCAACCCAATCTAACTTCTTAAACCACCTACGCATTTTGAAATCTCAAAGATACTTAAAGACTTATAAGGAGGAGGCATGTCGATTCAACCTCCTGAGCACGTCAAATCGAAAACGAAAATAAACGTCAAAACCAATAAAAACTTCCACATATTTCCACTTATCAAAACTTCCGAACGTCGCGCCGTATTGCTCTAACAATAAGGCTCAATCTTGCACGTGAGGGTATTTGTGAAGTCAGCCATTGTATCGCGAATAAAGACGCCATCTTGGATTTATTTGCGAACATATAAAATATGTCGTTCGCGGTTTAATGTCGTCGAGTCTTTATTGGTAATTCTGTTTTGAATACAAAACTTATTATAACAATAAATACTTTTATTATGAAACTAACTTTTACCCGCGACATATACTTGGTGATGCTCTTAAAATCTTGAGAAAATCCGTGATATTCCGGGATAAAAGTATCATAATTATCATATATCCTTTATCCTTCCATCAAACACGAGAGGGTTTGGAAGAGAAGCTATCTCAAAGCTTTCCTTACGATACCCACCTACCACCACCTGATGGGAAGTGACGTTGCAGTCTAAGATGGTAGCGGGCTAACTTGGAAGGGACATGGCAGTGTACATTCAACCTATACCCCTAATCGGTTTCTACACGTCATCGTACCGGAACGCTAAATCGCTTGGCGGCACGTCTGTGCCCATCAGACCAGAGTCAATGCAGAAATTATAAAATCCCAAATTGCCCCCGCCGGGAATCGAACCCGAGACATCCCAGCTATAAGACCACAGCTCACCACTGCGCCAGGGAGGTTGGCGAAACAAGTAAAAACTCGTATTCGTGTCGATCATGTAACTTGCGTATCCTCTAATCCTTGAGAACGTAATACGAGCTTCGGAGAACCCGATACGTCCGAAGCACGTAGCTCGCGGCGTGGAAGTTAGCGGCTCAACCCCACTCGAACATTGTGAACCCGTGGATTGTTTTCATCTATGTTCAAACTGACAAAGTTACCTTGATACCTTTGGAGTTCGAAACTAAGACATTTTTAAGTTTTCAATAAAAACTAACGTAAACAAAGAAATATATTAGGATAGAACGGAAAAGTAGGAACGCAAGTTCCGTGCCTATAATTTGCAACAGCTTTCAAATAAAACGTAAATAAAACTCCGCAAAAATGCTATATTAGGTATACCTACTTTTCCTAATCATAGATATAACAGTTTGAAAGTAGTCTCAAAAAAGGATGCTTTCCCTTTACAAGACATCTTTTATCTACACTACTATTATAAACTCAAAAACTACTGGACCGATTTGGCTGAAATTTAAAATAAAGATAGATTATACCTTGAATTAAAACATAGATTATTTTTTATCCCGAAAAAAATTATCGTTCCCGCGGGATCTTGAAAACTAATTCCACGCGATCGTTCGCGAGCATCAGCTAGTTTACAATAAAACAATACTTTCAAACAATGCGGACGGTGTGATGTCAAGAAATAGATACGTGTGAATCCTAAAGCAAATGTAAAGCAGTTGTGATAACCGTGCTATCTCGACACGTTTTTGTAGTTCCATGACCTGACCACCTGTTTGATGACCATCACACGAAGACGAACGCTCTGCGTGGTACCAACATACTGGCAAGTAGGTACTAAAATGGGATTTCGACTCTTAATTTTCGACTCTTCGAGTTTAGAAGTTTATTTGAAAAAAAAAAAGCCCTTCATGGGTTTTTACAAATGGTATTTTTACAGATTTTTTAATATAACAACTGTCAAAATATTATTACTCGGTCGAATGTTACTCGGCGATATCAAATTGGCCCTAAGTAAAACTGTTCTATCTCGAAATATTTCTGTGTGGTAGGCTGAGACTGTCTGCAGGTCTCATCAACTCCAATCTCTTCAGAAGGGCCCTCTCCAAATTGTAATACTTACGTGAATAAATATAAAAAAGTTGGAAGGTAACCGGCTTGCTAAACTCAATCCAAGTTCTAATAAAGTTTTATTAGATTTTAATGATGTAACTCGAGTTTTCAAGAAGGTTTCTCAAGAACTTTATATGCTCGCATTAAGCGAAGTAAGAGAATTTATTTAAAAAATAAAGTAAAGAAAAGATGACTGATTGACTAACTGACTGACTGACAGACTGATCTGTCAATGTACTAAATGTAAACGAAGTTGCGGACAAAAGCTAGTATACCGAAATTACGTTATGGTCGTTATGCCTAGTTTAGGTGCTACCGATTATATTTTGTTCTATATTAATTATTGCATGTTCCATTATTATTTAGTTATTAATATATTTTAATATTCAGGTCCATTAGTCATTATACATGTTATGGACCCAATTTGTGCATAGCCACACGTGCAATCTTTATCATTTCATTTTATTTCAGTCATTCTTTTTCGTAATGCTTAAAAGAAAAAAAAATATCGATATCTGCTTTTTTTTTTAAAATGAATATCTTCTATTCTCCTCTCCCCTCCAAATAAGTGAAAATTTGTGTTAGGTGTGGGTACGACAATAGTGTAAACAATAGTGGGTTGAACCTGCGACTTTTCGGTCTGCACCTGTAACCGTTGTGCTATTGAGGCTTTAAAACTTAATTTAGAGAAAAAACATCGGAACTGTATCCAATACCTAGATTTCTATATCAGCATTTCCAACGGTTCAAGAGAGAAGAGAAAAGTTATATCGACTTGGGAAAAGTTTTTCCTCAAGTACAGAACAGGATTTATCTGACATTGACGGGTATTTGGGAACACGAGAGAGGTGACAGAGGCTTTGTATATAATGTTCTACTTACCTGCGTTGCTGATATTGACTATGGACCCCATAAGAAGGCTCAGGGGGCGATGGAGAGAGCTATACGTATACCCTGTGAATACAATGTACTGTTACTACAAAAACTTATTTTGAGAAAATGATCGATAATCTTTTCTTCAATTTTTCGTTTCTTACTGCACGTACTTTGAAACTGTGGAACCAACTTCCTGTGACGGCGTTTCCACTTAATTACAACATGGGGTTATTCAAGAGGCGGACTGAAAATTCCTGAAAAGTAGGCAATGCATTGCTGGTGCCTCTGGTGCTACAAGTGTTATGGGCGGTGGTAATCACTTAACATCAGGAGACCCGCCTGCTCATAGGCTCGACAAAAATAAAAATAAAAAATTCTAAAAAACTATTAATTAGACTCTAATTAAGCCCGGCCAATCTCTGTAGAGTCCAGCGTTGCTCCGTTGTTGCGTAATTGAAGAACAAACCAACAAATAAAGACTCGCATAACATTAGTAGAGATATTAACAAAGATTTAATTCTTTAAAAAAAGTTAAAGTAAAAAAAATCAATTAAAATTTGCTCGATACATGTGATTGTAAAACAAACCCAACAACAATAATACCTATAGGTAAGAACTTAGGAACAAATGTTTTTTTTAATAACATGCATGTATCACATAATTCCTCTAGGATTAAAGAAAGAGATACGAAACTACTAGCTGATGCCCGCGACTTCGTCCGCGTGGATTTGGTTTTTAAAATCCCGCGGGAACTCTTTGATTTTCCGAGATAAAAAAAATCCTATGTCCCACTCCAGGTCCTCAACTATATCTAAGTAAAAAATCACGCCGATCCGTAGCTCTGTTGCAGCGTTATTGAATGACAAACCAACAAACAAGCACTTTCGCATATATTAATAAGGATTATACTAGTACGGTATCACGGAAGTCCGCGGTTCCGTCGAGCAAGGCGTGCTGCCAAAAGTTACGTCGGAAAGTGTCACGTCCGGAAAATAAAATTTTACGCCAAATTGATTTTATTACGTTAATAATTTTTCCGTTGAAATTTACAATTTGAGCCCGCGGTGCCGATCGTGATTTGTGTTAAAACGTTCATCACGCATTGTAACTTTTTTTTTATTAACATACGTTTTTGATTGGATTTTAAATTTTAAAACACGTCACATGAACCGACATTATTTTATTATTTTATTCTGATTTTATTATATTCTGTGCGTCGACCAATTGATTAACAAAGTTTTTGCTGATGCGTTTTTCATTTAAGTGGATGATTAATATTGGCGTTTCAAATGAACCTTTAAATAAAATTTATTAAAAAAAATACCTAGTAAAAGCAATGGGGCATCTCTCGTTTTAAATGAACCTCATAAAGACTATACGAGTATAATAACACAGGGTCTATGAACAGTATAGATCGATATATTTCCTCACACTGATTAAAAGTAGGCATATAAATTATCAAACATTTCGGCGCTGATAGCATTTAGATAGTGGCTGTTGCGTAAAATAGTCAAAACACTAAGGACGCGATTCTCGATCCCGGAAAATAGTCTATAATAGTCTGTGAATAAGTTTAAATGGAAATTTATTCATTTTCCCACTTAAATACTGGATCCCGCCAAGCCGATTAAAATTTATTGGCTAATATTACCTACATAATTAAACGCGCCCAATTTGGCGTTATCAGCGATCACAGAAAGATAAGTGGTATATTTAAATACAATAATATTTCATCGATTTAACTTAAATTAGATTGTCAAACTGATCAATGAAATTGCATTCTTTTCTTCCAATTATTTGCTAAGATATTAAACAAAAATGCTGCGTCAAAACTTTAAATGGTCATACTGAAAAATTTCAAGTTTTGTAAAACGCCACTTTTGTTTTCAAGGTGCGATATATGGAAATAATCCACAAGCCTATATAAAAAAGAAAAAAAAGAATCTGCATAAATAAGAAGAAATCCAACAAAAAACGTCTGCAATAAAAAGTACCTAATTTGCTGAAAACTCAGTTTCAGAACATTTGGCAACTTAGAGTATGACATTCACTGTGTTATAAATTGTTGCTTTTAGTCGAATTAAATTCTCTCTTAGTTAGATAGAGACAGATATGCAAGTATTGTGTACGTTAGAAAGGGATGCAGATTGAGCTGTTGTTGCGGTTGTAAATCTCCTAGAGGGCGCCCAAAATGGGTTGTTTATTGTAGGCAGTTTGGAATGATGTCTTTTAATAACGCGTTCCCAGTAATAAAACCTCTCTGTTCTTTCCTTATACTGCAAAGAAAAGGCGTAAATGTTACTATTTGAATAGGATGAAATAGAGGCCATTTTCGCTTGCGTATTAAGTTTAATACCCTAGTTTTAGTTTAAGTGTTTTAATATAAATGTATGTTACTGTATATGGGTAACTTGAGAAAGATTACCCCATATGGAGGTATAAAATGGGGAAAATAGGTTTTTAAGACTGTACATTACCAAATAAAGTAGCTTTTACCCGCGACATCGTCCGCATCGTGTAAGGTTTTTAAAAATCCCGCGGGATTTTTTCCGGGATAAAAAGTAACATGTCACTCTCTAAATCCTCAACTATATTCAACAACAAAATTTATTGTTGAGTATAGCATATGTTACCTTTTATCCCGAAAGAAGCAGAAGGTTCCCGAGGGATTTTTAATAAACTAACAAATCAACAAAAAAACACTTATAACATCAATTAGAACAACAAGATCCTTTTTAGCAGCACAAAAAAAAAATCCATTTTTATTATAGGATCGAATATTTCAAAAGGAAAAGCCAACACTCTATGCATTCAGAGTTTGATAGAGTACATTGGTCCGAATAGGAACACACTTCAAATAGCGTTTGAAAAATTCTTTTATGTTTGAACGTGGGCACCTGAATCCGCTCCCAATTTGCGAGCCATGCCAAACAGCTTACCTAGTGAACATTCAGTGGAAAATTGAAATTGTCTGTCTAAGTGTAACTTGTTTATGACTGAAACATTACAAGTGTAAATTAAAAATTTAAAACACCCTCGACATAAGAATCTAATTCCGGACAGTGTTAGTATAAGTTTTAATTCGAATAGTCGTATTCGTATTCGATGACATTAACGTCAAAGTAAAATGAAGCTTAATAGTGTCGATTTAAAGTCACAAATTCAGTACAACCGATTTTATCGGTATCCGTAAAGTTAAAAAGAATGCCCAAAATTGAGATGAGATAAAAGTATCGAGTAATTGGAAAAGTACCGTAAGTAAGCAGACTATAGTCTATCCTATTCTCTTTCTGATGTATAGCGTTATCTCTCTCGATTGAGTGGTACAGTTTTCGGGAGCTTTCCTAGGTATCGAACCAAGTATCGATGTTATACTCAGGTATCGATCTTTATTTCGAATCCTCAAGCATCATGCATACTTGAAGGCAAACTTGATCGTATGTAGCCTCCCTAATAAAATATTTCGCCAAATTGGCGGGCCAGTTTGTTGGCGAAATGGCGCCCTTAATAATATTTACTTAACGCTAACGCACTTGTAACTTAATACTGTTTACTTAAAGCTAACTTACTTAGTAACAAAGATAAACAAAACGCAAATTAACAAGCATGATTATCGTTTACCAAACCAACTTACCTAGTAACAGAAATTAAATGAAAAAATAGAAATGAAATAAATTACGTAGGATATTTAGTAAGAGAATCCTAATGTAAGTGTTCTTTTAACCTCTTCTTAACAGTGCGCAGAATGCCAGAAAAAAATCCCCGCGATAGACGAAATAAAACATACCCTAAACCTCGTGTGAAACGCGACACATGCGAGTGTAAGCGCCAAATATATCATGTACTAGCTGTTGCCCGCGACTTCGTCCGCGTCAACTTCTGTTATTATGATCGCGATTTTTCACTGATGCTTCGCTCCTATTGGTCGCAGCGTGATGTTATATAGCCTAAAGCTTTCCTCGATAAATGGACTATCCAACACAAAAAGTATTTTTCCATTCGAACTAGTAGTTCCTGAGATTAGCGCGTTCAAACAAACAAACTCTTCAGCTTTATAACATTAGTATAGATTCTAATAACTCGTAAGATATTAGTTTTTTTAAATAGCTGTATCGTTTCTTGGCAATATGTATAGGAATTTTATACAAAAATTTTGGCTCTGTAAACAATACATTAAAAATAAATGCAAATTGGTTCAAACTTCACCGTTTTTTTGTCGAACTTTTATTATTTTATGTTTCTCTTCAGTTAGTATTATCCGTTGGAAATATGATGTAATTTTTGCCTGTATTTTTTTTCGGATACTAAAACTTGATTTTGGGCTCTAAAAATCAAATCTGCATCAGGAAGATTTAGCATTACCTACACGCGCTCTTAAGGACTCCCTCACTAAGCAATATCATCCTCGCTAAGCAATTGTATCCCCAACTTAATTAAAGATTTTAGGGGCTATATTACTATACTAGCTGATGCGTGCGACTTCGTCCGCGTCAATTTCTTTTTTTTTTGACAAGGTAGCCCTTGACTGCGATCTCACCTGATGGTAAGTGACGATGCAGTCTAAGATGGTAGCGGGTAACTTGGAAGGGATATAGCAGTGTAACATGATTTTATTGTATTCTGTTCCACGGTGTTTCCACTTTATTTGTCTCAGTCATGTCTTAAAATGAGTAGTTTAATATTAGTATTCAATTCGATGCCTTAACATGGGTAGCCTAAGTATGTCATGCTCTCTTTAAAGTTTCTGTGGTGGTGTCGTGTGGTGCGGGTTGTTACGTTCCCTCAAATATGGTTGAGCGAAGCAATGGCTGGATCATGCGTCATGCTCGTGAACGGGTGCCACCAACGGGAATGGGTCTGCTTTTGCCTGCCTGTGTTAACATGTATTGAATTGTATTTATTTGTATTTGTATTGTATTTATTTTTACTTGTATTGTACTCAGGAAAATTCATCGTGGAAGCACTGAATACATAGCATAGTTTCAATAACAATTGTAAAATTTTTATTTTTTTTGAAAAGAGCAACCGCCGAGTTTCTTACTGGCTCTTCTCGGCAGGAAAGGCATTCCGAACCAGTGGTAGATTCATTGACCATTCAAAAGTGCTTGTAAAAGTTTATTTGAATAAAAAATATTTCTATTTCTATTTCTATTTCTAAACTCAACCCATAACCCTAATCGGTTTCTACACGCCACCGTGCCGGAACGCTAAATCGTTTTTGACGGTAGGGTGGTAACTAGCCACGGCCAAAGCCTCCCACCAGACGAATTCAGTTATTATGATCGCGATTAAGAAGTTTTTAAAAGAATATATTTTAAATATGGATAGTTTTCCCCGTTTTTACAACATTTTTCACTGATGCTTCGCTCTTATTGGTTGCAGCGTGATGTTATATAGCTTAAAGCCTTCGTCGATAAATGGACTATCCAACACAAAAAGAATTTTTCAATTCGAACAAGTAGTTCCTGAGATTAGCGCGTTCAAACAAACAAACTCTTCAGCTTTATATATTACTAGCTGTTGCCTGCGACTTCGTCCGCGTAAATTTCTGTTATTATGATCAGCGTGATGTTATATAGCCTAAAGCCTTCCTCGATGAATGGACTATCCAACACAAAAAGAATTTTTCAATTCGAACCAGTAACCATTCCTGAGATTAGCGCGTTCAAACAAACAAACTCTTCAGCTTTATAATATTAGTATAGATTACTATTACTATATATTATGAACTTAGTCTTCCATAGTACCCTTTCTACCATAGTAGTTATACATTTCTGGTAAGATAAAATAAGATTAACATAATTTCGACTCGTAATTATTAATCCATAACACTAGTGCAATAAATATTTATTGCAGACAGTCTTTCACGTGGCGCAGCTTTATTATTATAAAGTAACGTATTTTTTTATCGACAATTTTTCACTCTGAATATTTATAATACGCGTGGGAAATAAAAATAATGCATCTGAATTTTTGGTATGTTAATTAAGACCCACTGTGGTAAAATGGAGCCAATTTATTAAACTTTTTTTAAAAAATTTTATTCGTTGACAAGATAGTCCTTGACTGTGATATCACCTGATGGTAAGTGACGACGCAGCCTAAGATGGTAGCGGGCTGACTTGGAAGGGGTATGGCAGTATACAATCAAACTATACCCCTATTAATAAATTGATTTCTACTCGCCATCGTGCCGGAATGCTAAATCGCTTGGCGGCACGTCTTTGACGGTAGGTTGGTAACTAGCCACGGCCAAATCCTCCCACCAGACCAGACCAGAGATTTTTATCATCATCACCATCACAATTAGCTCATCATCTGTTTCTCAGAATAAGAAAGGTTTAGGCCATAATCCACTGCGGAGTGACAGACTCCACTCCATACAGCTTTTCGACTATTACCTAAAGAACTAATATAGCTTCAATAGCTCGACGGTTACAGGTGCGGGCCGAATACTTAAAAAAGGTTGCAGGTTCAATTCCCACCTTATTGCACTATTGTCGTACCCATTTCTAACACAAGTTTCCACTTATTTGGAGGGGAGAGGAGAGCATCAGTTAAGTTAAGCTTAATAAAAAATAGTCTAACGGTAATCAAACAAATCGATTGACGTAAGAAACATTACAATCGACACACGCGTTTGATCTCCAGAGCGCACCAAACATATATAAATACATACATACATGTACACAGACACACATATGATAAACACATTATCCTCCTTTGCGTCGCGCAGTTGGATAAAAATGACATTACATAACCTGCGTATTGCGATAGCATAGGTTGTATAAAGGTTGTATAAGAGCTGAGGCGCTAAGTGAAGTTGGAACGAGGGTAATTTATATAAAATGCAGAATAACTGAGTAGTCACACAGATCTCCAGGCATTTGTATCTTTCCACGAATTTTATTGTTGCTAGCTTCATATTTAAGGGAGTTAGAAACAACTATCATGTTGATGTAAGACTTTCCACTATGTGCTTCCAAAGAATTCTTAGCTATTTTTTTCATATTGCCCGACGCTTGCCTAGTAACCTGGAAAATCTTATAGTTGTAGGCAAGGTGGAGGGGAAAAGACCACGTGGCCTATCACCTAGCCCCTTGGCAGACAAGTCGACTAGGTCGCAGGTTCGAGCCCCACCCGTTGCACTTTTGTCGTACCCACTCCTAGCACAAGCTTTCCGCGTATTTGGAGGGGAGAGGAGAATATAAGTCAAGTTCAGCTAGGCTAATATTCTTTAAAAAAAAAAGTGAGCGATGCGTACATGGAATAGAACCCCGGACTCACGAAAAAGAGAGCGGAGTCTTAGCTAACTTCTTAACCGCTAGGCTGTCATTACGCTATTACATCACAATATAATTACATACATACTTACATACAACTGTTTAACAAAATTCATTTGAACTCTACTTACTCCAGTTTATGTGAAAGTTCCAACTCGTGTTCTGACAATACAAATCGTTGCTTTTAGTCAAATCGCATTCGCGGTTCACTCAATTCCTTCACTGAAAAGAATAAAATACATAAACATATAAATAATAACATTAACACGCAGTTCGGGAAAAGGAAATCAGATGCAATTTTATAAATAAGAGTAGGTACTTTTTCCGCAATGAAAAGTTGCTCCCTTGCCGCGTGATTGAAGGACATATAACAACTTAAAAACGCTGAAACCCTACCTAAAGCCGTCTCCACCATCCCCTTATAACGGCCCCTGTCCTCACATCTAATTAATTTAACCACAACACGTCAGACAAACCACCATCTGAACGTGAGTGTAACTATCAAACATATCCAAGTATTATTTAATCAATTACACTCATCTAAACCTCAGGGCAATATTTATTCGATTAGGGCGCAATTGCTATCGCAACCCATCAATCAAATACAGTGACCTAGACGCGGGAGCATCCAATAGCCGAATGAGTCTCTGGAAGAGACTGAATTCGTAACGTCAAATCCGCCGTATTTATACCGTCCAAGTCGGCGCCAGATGGGCGCTTACGACGTCAACAAAGTCAAATATCGATTTTATCAAACTACCTTCAATACATTAAAGTTGTATATCTTTACTACCCGTTTTTCAATATTTCTCTAACACCTGTGTACTTATCTCCCGCGCAGATGGCTAATCTCCGTGGAGATTGGTCGCTGTGGCCGGATTCGGTCGGGAGGATTATAATGGCTAAAACATATTAAGCAAATAATTCAAAGTAAGATCACGTCGAGTGATAATAAGAAACTAATTCTTCGTCACGTACCATATTTCGGTATTCTCATAGCCGCGTCATAAATAAACACGGCTCCGGTCCGCGACGGAATTATACTATTTTCTCGTGTAAATTTACGTATTTTTTATCTTTATCTCCGTACTTTGTTGGAAAGATGAAGCAGTAACGATGACATTATATGTAAAAGCGTAAATTGAAAAGTTCAAACACTCTCTAACACTCCCACATGTACATGTGTACATCTGGCTCGTTCCCACTAGAATTAGGATATTAGAATTAGAATAATTTTTTATTCAATTAAACTTTTACAAAGTGCTATCGAATCGTCAAATGAAACTACCACTGGTGGAGAATGCCGCTCCAACCGAGAAGAACCAGCAAGAAACTCGGCGGTTGCTCTTTTATAAATAAAATACACTAACTGATTCCTTCAACTTCGCCCGCTTGGATTTAATCTATATAAATCCCGGGGAACTATGTCACTCTCCAGATCCTCAATACCTATGCAAAAAATCATGTTGATTCGTAGCTCTGTTGCGATGTGATTTAAGGACAAATAAACAAAAAACTACACTTTCGCATTTATAACCTTAGTGTATACCTACTAAGATGGGTGTTTTGAGCAAATAGTTTTTTTTTCAGTTTCAGATAAAAAGCTCCTTTAAAAAGCCGCTCGTTGAATCCGTACTTACCTACCGCTTATATCAAGCATCTTCCCTGGGCGAAAGATTTATGGGTGGCTGCTGAAATTCACTGTACTTAGCTGATTGGCTCGCTTACAATGACTAGAGTATGTTACGTTCTATGCTAGCTAGACTCAGGTAATTTATTTCCTTTTCGTCTTGGTCACGTTTCGGCCATTTCTCATCGGTATTACGGAATATCTTTTCGTTAATCCATACTAATATTATAAGCTAGCCTTTATCCGCTACTTCGTCTACATAGTGTTAGGTTTTCAAAAACTATCCGGAAACATTTTGTTTTCCTGGTATAAAAGTCGCGAATAAAGTCGTAGGCATCAGCTACTTAATAAATAAAATATTTTAAAATATTTGACAAAAAACTAGTACGTGTCTGTCGGTATTCTACAAAATATATTTCGGAGAGTGTGCTCAGGAACTTTTCAACTTGGTTCCACCGTCACCATTCTAGCATCGCAACGCACGGCACTGCATAGATCTGCACCCCTACGTAGTTGAAATCCCAAGGACGCGCACTAAGCGTTTTGCTTCCTTCTTCCTGATACGCACCGCTTAAATTAGGAATGCCCTTCCGGCTTCCGTTTTTCCCGATAACTACAAAAAATCAAGAGTGAATAGGCTTAGGTAAATAGGCGCTTGCCTGGAAAACCAGGCAAGCGCGTTCCATCTTAGACTGCATCTTCGACCTGATTTTAAAAGATTTACTGTTGTTTGTTTGTCCTTCAATTACACAGCACAGAGCAACGGATTTTTTGCACAGGTTCAGTGTGAACCTGAAGAGTTACATAGGCTTATTTTAAATATTCGGTTAAGTAATACTGTACTTACACAAGGAAATTAAGTTGCTCTTTAAAAGAGGCGAGAAGTCGTGAGTCGTTATGTGGCAGAAAGAAATCCAACCTACTCGAACGAAAAGCTTTAATTCAACGTTTCTGATAAAAACCGCTAAGGTACGGAACACTCTTCCAGCATCCGTAATACCTATAATTCAAGTACCTTCAAGGCAAGAGTCAATAGGCATCTTAAGGCAAGCGCGCTCCAACCTCATCAGTGCTATCGATTATCTTCAAGCGCAAGCGTATTTCGGATTTAAAAAAAACAGGCAAACAATGATATTTGAAATACAATTCGTATCGTTCCACCAACATCAATACGAAGTTTTTAATCACGTTAATATCATACCTAATTATAATAGAGTACTGAATAGATACCGGAAAATTGCAACGTGGAAAAATTCATAAAATTTCGAGTGAATTCTCATTTGAAAGCTTTTACTAAAATGAATTTTGCATCACATTTCTTTTCTATTTCTTTTGATGTGGTTATCAATTACGACCTTAGAATATTTGGAGCTACTTTCAGGCAAAAGGAAAGGCTTGGAATATGCCTAAAATTTACCGTATTCTGAGAGAAAGTGTTATGTGAAAGTGTGGGTAAAAACACATTTTATTAAGTCGAGATTATTACAAAGTTAATAAATTTCTTAATGGCAAGTTGCATGGAATCAATCTGCTTGGCATCCAGTTATCCACAATTAAGTGTAACTTAATATAACTTATTGCATTGTAATATGAGCTATACATTAATCTATATATATACAGGGCGTCCCACGGCTATGCCACATGGAGGGGAAGTACCTTAAATATTGTAGATGGAACATTTCACTGAAAGAAGACTTCATTTTAATTTAAAAAACAATTTAAACTGCATTCATAGATTTTTAAATAATTGCCTGGTTGAACCGGGACTCGAACCCGCTATACGAGAAAAAAAATTAACCTGTATCTTTATCATACCGATCGGAAGGCTTCATCATAAGGATTATTTTTTGTTAAATAACATAGCATGAGAAATAAAAGGAAGACCATGAATTTTAGCCTTTGATGTAAAATTTTGTTTAGAAAAATGAAAAGCTGACATTGGACGTATGGTTCGGCCGTGGTGTAGCGATTAACACACTCGGGCGCGATTCCCAGAGAGACGTGGGTTCGAATCCCGCCGGCCTCGGAATTTTTGATATGTATTTATAAAATCTATTAGGTTTTTTCTTGTATATACTTAGGGCATATTATGTTGTCGGTCCCAATTAACTGCACAGTAATAAGGACGTAAAGCGCGAGCGAGTATAATTCCATTTACGTGCGCAAACTTCGCTAAGTTGCTTGTAAACTCCTTTGTTATAAGAGGCAACAGTTTCATTTTAAACTTTGAAGGATTCCATCGGAACTTGCGCTCCGCTCATTTTGTTCTTGTAGATATCGGAGTGCGGTGCGCGAATAACATTACAATTTTATGTACCTTCCCCTACGAATAAATATTAAGTAAGGAAGTCTAATTGCGTAAAACAAATGACCCCAACTAAGATTGTGTCAAAGTGGGCGGAGATTAAAATTGAGTCGTTGGAGATGGGGATTTAAAACAAAAATAGCACGTCAACAATTGGACATTTTTCTTGCACGTCAAATTTTCATAACATCGTCCAATGACTCAGCTGTCATAGCAAACATAGCAGCACGCGCGCGAAGCAATCCCTGCTTTCGTTCTGAATTTGAACTAATCACCAAGCACGTCTATTTGTAACCTAGGAAGTGATTCGTATTTTGAATCACACGTCGTTTTGTTTTGAAGTAGAGCCATTTTTTGAGTGGATTTTGTTCTGAATTAGACTTCCTTACTTATTATTTATTCGTAGACATTTCCCTATTGAATAGAAGCTGGCGTTGTTTTGCGGACAACACGAGGAAGAATAAACTTCGTCACCATCCGCTATAATCCGCCATAGTCCGCCAGACTAGAAAAAATCTAACTCCCATCATCCAGTAGATCACGCTGTACATTGCCGTTTTGAGTAGTAAAAATACGGGAGCAACGCAACACCAACCCGCAATGGTGTGATGAAAAAATCCAACGAATTCATGTTTACATCTGTAGGGTTAGTCTAAGTTTTAACTCGATTGATCGTATAAGAGTTAGATGACATTAGCGTCAAAGTAAAACGGATCTTAACATTACTGTTTTAAAGTTACAAATTCAGTACAGCGCGTTTTAATTTGGAGCGTATCGTATACAAATTCATACACGAAATTGAGCTCTAATTCAATGACTGTATGGTTCATTTTACATTGACGCTAATGTCATCGGATTCTTATACGTTTATACGATCAATCGAATTAAAACTTAGACTAACCCTTCTGTCAGGTCAGGTAAGTTATCGCGCAAAGAGGGTGCAGAACTGATATGGCGCAGTGCCTTAAAATTCAAAGGGAATAAGGCCCAGCCTATTCCACTTAATAAAATTCTGGCAGTAACTTTTGAGGAGAATTTATTCGACAATTGTTCGTCGAATGCCCTTATCTCGCCATAGCTTCAGGCTGCGAGCGTCACTTTGCGCGGAATAACATTTTTGATAGTGTCGTTTCTCTCTACACCCTTTGGGAGCTGTGATATATTTTATTGCGTTGTCTGTATTAGCATTTCTTGGGTATTTTTTCGTAGCCATCGCTTTAAACCAAATTACGTCCGTAGCTGTAACGTATATGTTGCTGGGAACATAACATAGGATCAATTGTTTGTTATCTATGTATCGGTCATTGAACTGTTCAAACAACTGCCTATAATGTACGGAACTTATGATCGCTCTCTCACCTTGCCATTGTGTTAACACGTATGCTATTGAATGAATGAATGAATATACTTTTATTGTACACCACACATATTATAAGAACAGACACAAAGAACTTAATAAACAGCATACAATTTGGCGGCCTTATCGCTACATAGCGATCTCTTCCAGGCAACCAATGGTGTTAAAGGACATAGCTACAGAATCTAAGAGGTAGCTATTATCAAAATTATAATTAATTTACTGTGCCACAAAACTTGTTTATCTTAAAAATACCACACATTGAGCACCCAACGAGTCATATAGTCTCCCACATATTATGTTTTTGGAAGGAACACGCTTTTCACGTGGTTTTCAAAAAAGTTCATAATCGACTGTTGAAAATCAGCAATTGCTCTTTTCCAGAAAAAAAGTGTTACAATATGTTATCTGTCTCGTAGACAGCTGAAACTAAGCGGATTGCTTCCAAGCAACTGCGTCAAGAAGTTCACTAACTGTATAATAGCAGCTTTAACTGACCCTATAAAAGACCAGATACCGTACAGATATTTTCTGGTTTGGCGGATTATATAGCAAAAGAATTTAATGCATTCCATTTGGGAATAGTTTAAACTGCATACACCTTATTATTCACTGTAATTTTTACAATTGTTTTATTTCTTTTGCAGGTAATATACGCAGCCAGCCCAACTATTACATTGACTAAGTTTTCGTCAAGTGCCGTAATTCAAAAACTTAATCCGGAAGTTTTCCCCGACGCTATGTACGAGTAAGTATGTACCAAGTAAAAATTTCATCATTGAACTCCAGGACCTAACTTCCCAATTCTGATGCTGCAAGGAAATGCACTCTCCTAAACCGCAGTGATTTAGGAACTGTCGATTGCGGAGTTCCCGCGGGAACCAAAAAAAATCTTAATCTACGCGGACGAAGCCACGAGCATAATTTAGTCCAGTAATAAATAAAAAACCTCAAAAAATATTTCGTTTTAAACCAAAACAATCCATTAGGAAATAATCATTAAAATACTTCAGCCAATTGGAATTGGAGCATTAGCTTGAATTTCAGGCATTTCAGGAACCGGCCGGTCCTTTTTACAATGGCTTGCGTTTGACAGCGAGTTACCGCCCAATTTCACTCCATCTCAAGAACCATTATACTCTAAGAGTCGACGCTCTCATTTTAATTACTAAATTGGGTTCTGATTCCGGTCTCTGCTCGGTTTGAGGCTTGTACAAATTATCAACGGTACATGAAAGTCGACCGCTCTCGACTATACCACTCTTTTTAATTGAGTCACACTCCATTAACTGTGTTCTTTTTTGACTCGGTAAACGATATTTCATTGTAATTTCCGTGGTCAAAGAAAACAAAGTTGAAAAAAACGAAACTAAACTATTGTATCTAATATTTTTTTAATCCGTCATAATTTATTTGTATTTTTTTAAATCTAAATTTTAAATAAATAATTATTATTTATATATCAGCGTTTACGTATAATAAATGGATATAATATTACTGTATGCCATACAAGCATATTAAACTATGTTTACATATATTTCGTCACTGTATGTCAAAAAAGCATATTTTTATTTTGCTATGTAAAATTCGAATGAAAACCTGAAATTTTATAATATAGCGAAACCGTGATATCTATGGAGTAAAATAAAATAAATAATATATTATTTTAAACATTGACGAAATGAACAATTTCTTTCATTTCCCCAATTCATTAGCCAAAAGACTAGATGGTAGAAGAAAGTTTCCAAGATATTAGGGTACTCGTATTTATGGTCGAAAAAATCAAAAACTGCTCGTTCATCTTCCTTTAACTTAACCACTTTGTATTTCATCTATTTACACGCAAAAATAACAAAATAGCAGTCAGCGGAAGAAGTCTCTCATTAATACAATTAAAATACTCATCTTGAATTTCCATCCGCGTTTAACTTCAAAGCGTGCCGGCTCTACAACTTAATTTATATTGTTGCGAGGAAAATCATTAAACTATTAATTACTTTAAGGGCGCCCCACAGACAACCGACACCACACCGACACGTTGTCGAAAAACAAACCCATATAATAGAATCATGTTGGTTTCCGCTTGCCTGTCGCTGTCGTCAATTGATTGAAGTCCTTCGCTGGACATGGAGCTTTTTTTTCCGATGACAAGGTCAGACTGCGATCTCACCTGATGGTAAGTGACGATGCAGTCAAAGATGGTAGCGGGCTAACTTGGGAAGGGCATATCCCTAATTGGATTCCACACGCCATCGTGTCGAAACGCTAAATCGCTTGGCGGCACGTCTTTGATGGCAGGGTGGTAGGTAACTACGTCGTGGACGTCGAGTATGTTTTGAAGGTGTTGTGTGTCGCTGCGTGTTGGCGTTATATTGTTCCTGTGTTTCTTCTATTCTGAAGAAACGACGTTATGTTGTTTGGGATCCCTAAATCTATCATTTCTTTGAACTAGAATACTCCGTCAATTTCTACTTTAACTTAGCAACCCAGTGAGCTGTATCGGTGACTCAAGCTCTAATTCGCAAGTTGCTTGAGAATTGAATCCGTTTCGTGACATAAATGACGAAAATTTCATCCGATAAATTGTCTCAATTCTGTAGGATTCCTAAACAATTAATTAATTTAAACGAACAATAGTACATGAATGGAAAACACTAGCGAATAACAATAATTAACCCCAACATTTAGTCACCGTAGAAACTAATTAATTAACACCCAGTTAAATATACCTACGAGTGGAATTAATGTGATATATACCTACTAGCTTTTGCCCGTTACTTCATCCGCGTGGAATTAGGTTTTTTACATTCCGCCGGAACCGTCTATTATTCCGGAATAAAAGGTAGCCTATATCACTCTGTCATTGATCCGTTGCTGCGTGATTGAAGGATTAATCAACGAATCAAAAAGCAAACAAATTTTTGCCTTAATTATATTAGTGTGAGAGTGTGATGTAAAAGTAAGTTATATTTAATGGGATAAAACGCACATAACTCGGAAAAAGCAGAAATCGAACACCTGACCTCCGAAAAGAAGAGAAGATCGAAATCCCAACGACTAGGCAATCACCGGTCGCAATGTCCCAAACATATTTACACAGAAAAAAAAAACGATAAATAAGCCAATATTTATCACTAAAAATACACGTCTCATAAATATCAAACTTGCCGAACAGCAAAGGAAATGAAGCAGCCATCTCTTGACCTATAACTTCAGGGCAAGGTCACTCGCTCAGTCACAAAAGAGAAAACATTTTCAAGAGCTGTCGTAGACATTTCTTTCATCTATCTAGGCAATAAATATAGATTAACAACTGACAAACGTGACAAGTTATAGGTATAAATAAAAGACTTTTTTTTACAAGCAATTGTCTCTGGTCTGGGCTGGTGGGAGGCTTTGACCGTGGCTAGATACCCCCTATCATCAAAGACGTGCCGCCAAGCGATTGAGCGTTCCGGCACGATGGCGTGCAGAAACCGATTAGGGGGTAGGTATGGGTTGAATGCACACTGCCATACCCCTTCCAAGTTAGCCCGCTACCATCTGTATTGTCACTTACCATCAGCTGAGATCGCAGTCAAGGACTATTTTGTCAACGAATAAACTAGTGGTTCGCCCCGAACTGAGACCTCGCGATATCCCATAATTCCCAAAAGTTTTAATTATATATTGGTACTAGTAGGGCGCGTGGGTGCGCGGCTCGCTAAAGCGAACCGCGGTTTTTCTGTCCACCAAGTAGACCTTCGGGTCTTGATCATCTTTTTCCAAGGAACTATTCTTCCATCTTTCATAGTCTCTGAGATATACATCGACGAAATTTGTATGACCGCCACCTTGAATCCGCCATTTTGGTATTTTTTTTTCAGCTTATTGCCAATTGGATGAGGTTTCGAGTGATTTTTGTTTGGGCAACCTCTACCTATCTTCAATACCCTGACCGTGCTCCTCACCCGTCTCCAAAATCCTCAATAAATAGCTCCCTCCATATTTTTCATCCAAATGAATTTTTGTCCTCTATACGAAACCAACAGCGGAAAGGAACGTATCAAAGTCTTGCATACATTTTATATGAAAACCAAAAAAAATCCGCCATCTTGAATTTTTTTCTATTCATCACGTAGACAATCGGGTTCTGATCATCTTCTTCCAAGAAAGCACTCTTCCATCTTTTATACTATCTGAGATAGACACCAAAGAAATTTGTATGGCCGCCATCTTGAATCCGCCATTTTGGGGTTTTCTTCAGCTCTCTGCCAAATGGATGAAGTTTCGAGTGACATTTGTTTGAACACCCCCCACCTATCTTCGATATTCTGGCCGTGCTCCTCACCCGTCTTCGAAATCCTCAACCATCAGCTCTCTCCATATTTTTCCTCCAAATGAATTTTTGTCCTCTCCACGAAACCATCAGAAATTTTGAAAAAGAACCAATTAAAGTCTTGCATATATTTTGTATGGAAAAAAATAAATTCCGCCATCTTGAATTTTTTTTCTATTCATCAAGTAGACTTTCGAGTCCTGATCATCCTTTTCCAAGAAACTACTCTTCCATCCTTTATAGTTTCCGAGATAGACACCGACGAAATTTGTATGGCCGCCATCTTGAATCCGCCATTTTGGAGTTTTTTTTCAGCTCTCTGCCAATTGGATGAGGTTTCGAGTGACATTTGGTTGAACACCCCCCACCTAACTTCAATACCCTGGCCGGTGCTCCTCACCCGTCTCCGAAACCCTCAATCATCAGCTCTCTCCATATTTTTGTTCCGAATGAATTTTTGTCCTCTATACGAAACCATGAGTGAAAAAAATTTTTTCCATACAAAATTTTACAGGAGAGGTGATCAATGAGTCAGTGAGTCAGTCAGTCAATCAGTGAATCAGCACGAGTAGCTATATATATATTAATAATTAACTTTTAACATTAGACGCAATAAAAAAAATAATAGTTGACACAAAACTGTTTTACTGACACAGCGCCATCTATTAGTATTATTGTGAAGCTATTAACATTTAAAATTAAATAATTTCGTTTCTTTATAACATTTATCTAATTTTAGTATTTGTTGTTCAAGTACAGGATATAACTGAATTTTCAACCAAGTTTCACGTTCTAATATTCAGTAATTCTTGACATATGGCTCAAATTAAAATCTCCACTTTGAAAGCCCCCCATTTCGTCAATTTTTAAGGGAAAAATTAAAAAAAATATATTTTTGTACTCTGATCAAAGTCGTCTTTAAAAAGATATATTGCAAGTCTATGTAACGCGACAAACAAAATTTTACTTCAAACACGCTTCTATGAGAGCCCCCCTGAAATAAAGCTTTTTATATTTTTTTATACAATGTTCGGCTGAAGGCCATCAGTTTACATATTATATTTAAATTTGAAGTAATTACGTTCAGTAATTCAGAAGTTATAGGGCTCTGACAGACATTTGGACGTACACACTTCTCTGTCCAGTACAGACAAGCGCCCTAGTTGACTCAGAGAACTCGCTTCGCTCGTTCAAAAAAATCACTTGTAACATTGTCTTTTAGTCACGTTAGCTTGGTTAATATCAAAAAATCTTTTTAAATACCGACTTCAAACGCTACTACAAAGTATAAAAATAATTTTAGTTTGAATTGAGAACGTCCTCTTTCTTTTGAAGTCGGTTCGTGGATCGGTAGGTTAAATGTCAAATAAATACCGAAGTTAAAAATAGCAGCTGACTCCTGACCTATAAACCGGTGCCAAGGTCGCCAGTCACAAGGGAGGGAAACTTTGAAATGGCTGTCTAGAGCTTTCCACCATCTATGAAAATAATAAATACAGATGCTTATCACTTGAGAACACTTTGGAGTGTTGTAAGAAAGGTTGTAAGTCAAAGGCGCTGAATATAAAAGAATACTCGTATATGACGATAAACCGTTGTTGGATAAAAATTGTTTTTCTTTTTTTTTATATGAATAGCGGGCAAACGTGCTGGCGGGTCACCTGATGTAAAGTGATTACAGCCGCCCATGAACACTTGTAGTACCAGAGGCAGCACCAATGTGTTGCCGGCTTTTCAGGAACTTATTGATTCGCTCCTTAAATAACCCCATGAACACTATCGAAGGGAGAAGATTCCACAAATTGGTAGTACGTGGAAAAAAAGATCTGGAGCAACGGATGGTCGAAGTGCTCCAGGCACCCAGGTGGTGAGGGTGAAATAGCGTTCGGTGGCGTGCGGTGCGGTTGTAGAAGTTAGAGTTTTCTCTAAGGTTTTTCTAGTTTCTTTTTTATTTTTAATTATCTACTGATTAATATACTATTTATTGTATATATATACTCAATATATAGTGTATTTTTTGTAGTAGTATATTAAGTCGAACTCCCATAAACGTAAAGCTTCTTAGAGGATGGCTGATATGTTATACACTATATAATAGTTAAAAATGTGTTTATAATACAGTTTTGACCAATAAATAAAAAAAAAATGTATTTATAAACTTTTACAAACTGCTTTAGAACATCAAGTGAATAACTAACTACTGGTCCGGAATACCGTTCCACCAGAGAAGAACCAGCTTCTAGGTGGTTCTTGTCATAAAAACAGGGGGGGTTCCATGGGATTTTGTAAAAATTAACCCCACGCGGAAGAAATAAGTTTTTCTAAGAATACTAGCTTTTTCCCGCAGCTTCGCTCACGTCAAGTTCGATTTATTAAATTCCTTTTTTATGCCCTCAGGGGTTGAATTTTCAAAAATCCTCTCTTAACTATGCGTATGCCAGATTTCAGCCCGATCCTTCCAGTAATTTGAGATGTGCGTTGATAGATCAGTCAGTCAGTCAGTCACCTTTTCCTTTTATTTATTTAGAGGATAGATTAGCTAAGCTGAACTTGACTAATAACCCCCTTTCCCCGCCAAATAATTGGAGCTTGTGCTAGGAGTGAGTACATGTTAAAATCGAACCTTCGACCTTTCAATTTTTGGTCCACATTCAACCGTTAAGCTATTACGGCTTCAATTTAAATTCAAACTTGAAACGTAAACTGTCCTAAGAAAACATCACGTGTTCGTGGACTACTTGCAAAAGATTTTCCTACATAAATATATTTTTACATAAACATGTAGGGGCGGACTCTGCTTTTACAGAGATGTTGTTTTATGTAGGAAATGTAAATCCAGCGTCTCTCGTTGGCTCTGGACGGCAGGTGGACGTGTTTACCTTCACGTTGACTTATCTCACATGCTTGTGAGGAACGGATGGTCGTGTGACATGTCTATACTTCCATACTTTACTAAAGATTAGTAAGAATAAATCCTATTATTATCCTATTATCACACTAATATTATAAAAGCGAATGTGTGTATGTGTATGTGTGTGTGTGTATGTTTGTTACTCCTTTACGCCACAAAGAATGAACCGATTTGGCTGAAATTTGGAATGAAAATAGCTTATACCCAGGAATAAAACATAGGCTACATTTTATCCCGGATAATTAAAGAGTCTCGCGGGAATAAAAAACCTTAATCCACGCGAACGAAGTCGCGGGCATCAGCTAGTATAATATTATAAATGCGAAAGTTTGGATGGATGTATGGATGTTTGTTACTGTATCACGTTGCAACGACTGAACCGATTTAGCTGAAATTTGGCACAGAGATAGATTATAGAGCGGAATAGCACATAGGCTACTTTTTATCCCGGAAAATAATACGAAGTCGCGGATATTAGCTAGTAGATTGTACGAGTATAAATCAAATAAGGTTAAAAATAATCTAGATGACTAATAATGCAGGTTCCTCGTATATATTTTTTTGGAATAAATCGGCGAAATATTTAATTTTATTATTCTGCTTCATCTTTATTTATTCTTAGGATCAAAATTCAAAATTTTTCATTAAATCATTATTAAGCCTAGGCCATAGGCCACCAAGCTGGCTAAGTACGGATTATTATTAGTAGACTACACACTTTTTTTGAAAGAATATTAGCCAAGCGGAACTTACCTAATATCCTCCTCTCCCCTCCAAATAAGCAGAAAGCTTGTGTTAGAAGTGGGTACGACAATAGTGTAACGAGTGGGGTTCGAACCTGCGACCTTTCAGTTTTCAGCCCGCACCTTTAACCGTTGGGCTATTGAGGCTTATAAGAGATGCCTGGGATCGAATTTGCGACCCCCCGAATAGACATTCTAACCCAGTGCTGAGGTGGTTAATGTGCGATGACCTTTATTCTCCATAGTAATACATTAGCAAGTCAAAACACATCAACGTCAGGTCCAACGATGCGCGAGCGGCGCGGCTCACACGGGGCGAGAATTTAAGTTGGGGCAATTATTATTCACACTAGTTGGGTTTTTGCGTTCCATTGTCTCTGTAGAGTAATTAATAGTTTAAGGATTGTCCTCGGGGCGAATAAATTATGTAGCTTTGTGAGTTCGGGCGTGCGGTGTAATTATTTTGAGATGAGTGTTTTAGTTGTATTCATTAGGAATTTACCCTTTTGGTTTGAGTGTGAGGTAGTTTTGTTTTGTGTGCGGTTATCCCTGTTCCTACTAAATAAATACGACGAACCAGAGATATTAAGATAATATAAGAAACCACCAACGGGAATGGGTCTGCTTTGGCTGCCCATCTTGACATGCGTTGGATTGGTATACCTACGTAGGCATTTTTGCATTTTTGAAGCTTTATTGTGGAAGCACTGTATACATAGCATAGCTTTGTAAAAAAAAAAATTTTTTTGAAAAGAGGAATTGCTGAGTTTCTTACCGGGTCTTCTCAGCAAATTCTGCATTCCGAACCGGTGGTAGATTTATGACGTGTCATAAGAGCTACAAGGTAGCCTACATGAAATAAATTAAATTTGAATTTGAATTCAGTCAAAGTAACTGCCCACAGAAGTTTTCAGTTTTTCACTTCAATAACTATTTTATTATAAGCCTAAGTATGTCATGCTCTCTTTAAACATTTCTGAGGTGGTGTCGTGTGGTGCGGGTTGTTAGGTTCCCTCGAATATGGTTGAGCGAAGCAATGTCTGGATCATGCGTCATGCTCGTGAACGGGTGCCACCAACGGGAATGCGTCTGCTTTGTCTGCCCGTGTTGACATGCGTTGGATTGTGTACCTACGTATGCATTTTTGAAGCTTCATTGTGGAAGCACTGTATACATAGCATAGTTTTGTTAAGTACCTCTTGTAAACAATTTTTTTTGTTTAAAAGAGCAACTGCTGAGTTTCTTGCCGGCTCTTCTCAGCAGAATTTGCATTCAGAACCGGTGGTAGATTTATGAAGTGTCATAAGAGCTACAAGTTGGCCTACATGAAATAAATAAATTTTGAATATGAATTTGAATAACTTTCAGTCCCAGTTAGCCATCTAGAAGCATTTAGTGTAGATTTTAAAGAGTTTGTTTAGCAATCTATTTTCTGTTACTAATCTCTAGAAACTATTTTAAAGAAGCGATAGCCTAGTGGCTAAAATAGATAAGGTTGTCTATCTGGGGGTCGCAAGTTCCCATCCATAGTTCTCCAGAATGTTCTCAATGTAATATAGTTATTAGTTTTACGGCAAAATGTGACATCACAATTAACTTAGAACATCACAGTAGGAAGTCGATCACTCCGCAATGGAAGCTTTTCCTCGTGTCACGTAGTTAATCAAAGCGTATACAGCGATCACGTGTGATGCGACGCGCGTGCCACGTTTGTCACTTATTGCGTCAAGTATGTGAGGGTGTGTGTGTTATTGAATCAAGTATGTATCATATTTATTTTGATTGAAATAGGATTTTACAAATTCATATTTATCACTAGATGATGCCCGCGACTTGAAGACTTTTTCGACTCCCGTGAGATCTCTTTAATTATCCGGGACAAAATGTAGCCACATAGGCTACATTTTGTCCCGGATAATTAAAGAGACACATAGTCAATCCTGGGTGTGAGCCTTCTCCATTCCAAATTTCAGCTAAATCAGTTCATTCCTTGTGGCGTGAAGGAGTAACAAACATACAAACACACACAAATTTTCGCCTTTATAATGTTAAGTGTGAACATTGAACATATTATTACATGTAAATTCAAATCATAATGGGGCTGACATGTACCAACGTATAAAAGCCCTTAAATATATTACGAAACAAAAAAAAAGTTTTATGACAAAATGTTAACATCACAATTAACTTGGAACATCACAGTAGGAAGTCGATCGCTCCGCAATGAAAGCTTTTGCAAGTCGTCACGTAGTTAATCAAAGCGTATACAGCCACTATACAGCGATCACGTGTGATGCGACGCGCGTGCCGCGTTTGTCACTTATTGCTTCAAGTAGGTATGTCAGAGTGTGCTGAGATTTATAGAGCCTACTCTGACTTAGTTCGGCCTCAAGATAAGAGTTAAAACGGGACACAAATATGCTCCGATATAAATCTGTCTCGTTTTAACTCTGACTTGAGTCTGAGCAGAGTGAGAGTACGGTATTCAGCCTGAGTGCTATCGAATCAAGTGTGTATCTATCATATTTATTTCCATTTCAAACATCCACACTTTCACATTTATATTATTAGTAGGATGAAGCCTGCAACTTGGTTCGCGTGGATAAGGCTTTTTCGATTCCCGTGTGAACTCTTTAATTTTCCGGGATAAAATGTAGCCTATGTGTCAATACTGGATGTGAGCCTTCTCCATTCCCAGCTAAATCAGTTCATTCCTTGTGGCGTGAAGGAGTAACAAACGTATGTGTGTATATACACACACATACAAACATATACAAACTTTCGTCTTTATAATATTAAGTGTGTACATATTACATGTAAATTCATAATGGGGCTGACATTTATCAACGTATAAAAGCCCCTAAATATATAAAGAAACAAAAAAAAAAGTTTTATGACATCACAATTAACTTGGAACATCACAGTAGGAAGTCGATCGCTCCGCAATGAAAGCTCTTTCCTCGTGTCACGTAGTTAATCAAAGCGTATACAGCGATCACGTGTGTTGCGACGCGCGTGTCATGTCTGTCACTTATTGCGTCAAGTGGGTGGAATCAAATCCAAGAACGTATCATGTTTGATTGAAATAGGGTTTCACAAACTCATATTTATCATAGGATTTCTGATTTGAAGATTATCAGCTCATTTCTTAATTGACCAACTTTCACAGGTCCAATAGATTTGAAAATTGGTGCACCAAGACATGATGCTGCGATATCCTGTGATCCGAACCCGAGACCTCCTAGTTACAAGACCATAGTGCTTACCACTGCGTCAGGGAGTTTTTTTTTTATATTTGATGACAAGGTAGCCCTTGACTGCGATCTCACCTGATGGTAAGTGACGATGCAGTCTAAGATGGTAGCGGGTTAACTCGGAAGGGGTATGGCAGTGTACATTCAACCCATACCCCTAATCGGTTTCTACACGCCATCGTGCCAGAACGCTAAATCGCTTGACGGCACGTCTTTGGCGGTAGGGTGGTAGCTAACCACAGCCAAAGCCTTCCACTAGACCAGACTAGAGACAATTTAGAAATTATAAATTCCTAAATTGCCACCGCCGGGAATCGAATCCGAAACCTCCCAGTTATAAGACCACAGCGCTCACAACTGCGTCAGGGAGATCGTCATAAAACACAGTCGCAGATAAACACTTTAATTATTTGTATTATATGTTGATTTTGCCCTTTCTCTGAATTTTGGACCAATCAAAGTATACCGAACCGCCTTGTAAGCTCCGCACACACTCAGAGAGTCCTCTTCGGAGATTGCCTCAAAGTCGCACTCAAGTCGTTTGTTGATTGTTGGTTTAGGTAAGAGGTAGTCTCTTAATTAATGTATGCAAGACGCAACTCTCTGTACGAGCTCGGATCTACATTGTTTAGCAATAACCAAGATTAATTACCGTGTACTAGTATATTTAGTACAGTTTATGCTACGTGTGCCTAATTAAATTCCACCACCGTCTTTGCGTTCAAACCTCTGAGAGAATTAAGTACAATAGTGTCTCATTTAAAGAAACCTTTGCAAAGTGGTTTTGCATCGTCAAGTGAATCTAGCATAACCGAGAAAAACCAACAAGAAATTCGGTAGTTGCTGTGTAAAAAAATAATCTTCTTTACCAACGGGTAGATGTTTCTCACACAAAGATCTCTTACATGGACTTGCACAGGCCCCGGTCTTCCGCCGCTTGCATTCAGCGGCTCCCTCTGATGTCGTCGGTCTACCTAGTGGGGAGTCTACCATAACTGCGTTTTTTATGATTGAGATAAAATTCAAAAAAAAAACAAAATTATTTATTTCATGTAGGCCAACTTGTGGCTCTTATGACAAGTCGAGAATCTACCACCGGTTCGAAATGCTGATTCTGTTGAGAAGAGCCGGCAAGAAACGCAGCAGTTGTTCTTTTCAAAACAAAGGGAAAATGTTACAATATGTAGCTTATCTATCTTGTGGACAGCTGAAGCAAAGCAGATTGCTTCCAAGAAACTTTGTCATTAAGGAATTTATTAACTGTGTAATAACTTCTACTTATCATGTGTGTCTTTACACACTGTTTAAAATGTAATGCTAAATTTACCAAGTCTTTCAGAATTAAGTTGTAAAAGCGTATACTCGACCCCACAAAGGATTTTTGCACTATACGCAAACGATAATCTTCAATAATTAATTTTTTTTATGGCAGGTATATATTTCAAAAATTTCAACGAAGTCTTTTCGTCGCGAAAGTATATCGCATATTTTATTCTAACGGATATCGACATGTCAAGTGTCACGGCCGACGTCAGTCGATACATGTCACGCCTGTCAGCGGGCGACGGGCGTGTTGACTCACGTCGTCACGTCAGCGGCGATATACATGGACGTCGACCGCCGTGACAACCTAATTGACACTTTGAAATTGCTTCCGCTATAGATGAGAGACAACTTTATAGCCCGTAGAATGCTCAGGCACACTACACTACACACACTCGGAAAGCATGTAAAGCCGTCGGTTTTGCGCCTGATCTCTCTCCAGTCGTATTGGATTTTCCATCCCATCGGATTATGAGAGTGAGGGAATAGCGAATGAATCTGTGTTTGCGCACACACTGTAGAGATTGGCTTTCGTGTTCAAATTCGTTCGGGAGGACATTATTAGGTCATTACATTATCAAGGTAAAACACGGTTAAATTCAATATCCACTATACAAAATAGTGCTTTAATAAATAATTTAATCTAATCTAGGTTACGAGTACATAATCATGAGGTTCAGCCACTTAATCGATTCATGCTACACTGTAGTGACAACCGACCGTTCTAAAGTACACTCTATACTTTTACAATAGGGTTGAAAACCCAATATAATTTTGACGGAGAAACCAGTAAATTCAATTTCATTTCATGCAAGACTTGGGAAAGGAAAATTTAATTTGAGTTCATCTAAAATTTGTTTAACTTTAATTTTGGTATACCTACTTACCTACTTACTTTTTTTTTGTATTTTTAACTTACTATGCCTGAATATCAAGTGGCTTTGGAACTGTCCTGCCACAGAAATATATCAAGATAGAATGGAAAATACTTGCCTATACCTTTACAGTATAGTGCAACAGTATCACCTGAATAAAAATAAAAATCTTGAAATATTAAAAATATTAACTATAGAAGTAAAAACTTAGAAGTTAATATCAAAAATGAGGGTAGTTTTTTTCAAAGGAGTGCTTATTTTCTAATTAAATTAACCATAGGTACACGAACATGACGCACGAACGGCATGGTTATGTTTAGAAACAGGAACCTTTAGTAAAAGAGTCGTGATAATCATATGCATAGATTTTTGTAGTGGACAAATGGATGTATGGTATCTAGATGTAAGTATGGAATGAAAAAGATATGCAAGAAAGCCATGTCAAGCAAGTGGACGTTTATCCTTACTAATATTACAAATATTGGATAGAATAGGAATATTATAAATGTGAAAGTGTGTTTGTTTGTTGGTTGATTTTTTTTGTCCTTCGATAACGCTGCAACAGAGTTACGGATCGACGTGATTTTTTGCATGGATATAGTTGAAATAGAAATAGAAATATTTTTTATTCAAATAAACTTTTACAAGCACTTTTGAATTGTCAATGAATCTACCATGGGGGTTGAGGACATGGAGAGTGACCTACTTTTATCGCGGAAAATCAAAGAGTTTCCGCGGGATTTTAAAAACTATATCCACGCGAATGAAATCGCGAGCATCAGCTAGATGCTTAATAAAGAGAAAGAAGATGTTCTATTTCGATACATTTCTGTGGATAGCACCGGCCATCGTTTCTATATAATACTAGCTTTTGCCCCCGCGACTTCGTCCGCGTGGAATTAGATTTTGGGGTGGAAATTTCAAAAACTGTGACACACGTACTTCTTTATTTTTAACTGAAAGCTCTAATATCAACTTTGATGGAAACAGCTTGAAAAATGACGGAGTTTCATATAAACTTCCATCCCCTATTTAAACCCCTTAGGGGTGGAATTTCCAATAATCCTATCTTAGTGTGCGCCGACGTCATAATATAAGGAACCAACTGTAAAAATTTCAAGTTTCTAACTTCAGTAGTTTAGGCTGTGCGTTGATATTTCAGTCAGTCAGTCAGGACTTTGAATTTTATATATATAGATTAGTATTGATATAGAACAAGCAATATTGACTTTTTGTAACCTTTAAACCGAGATTACCTACAGCAGCCTACAGTTATTTTATTGCATTGGCTTGGTATCGGCCGCCATGAGTATTAATGAAGAGTTATCCGATCCCAGTGAGATTACAGCGCCAAAAGCCAGCTTACTGCATACCAGATTACCAGGTTTCTGGCACTGTAGTATTATGCGGACGGTAGTTTCAGGCTTACAATGCTGAATGTGTGACGCATTGCTGAATTTAAATGATTTTTTTTTATCAAAGCACTTTTTCGGTTTCTGATACTCTTTGTAATACTCGTACTCACAAAAGCACGAGCACTTTCCTATAAAATTCAAAAAAATTCAAAATTCAAAATTTATTTATTTCATGTAGGCTAACTTGTAGCTCTTATGACACGTCATAAATCTACCACCGCACCGGTTCGGAATGCAGATTCTGCTGAGAAGAGCCGGCAAGAAACTCAGCAGTTGCTCTTTTCAAAAAAAATTTTTTTACAAAGCTATGCTATGTATACAGTGCTTCCACAATAAAGCTTCAAAAATGCAAAAATGCATACGTAGGTACACCAATCCAACGCATGTCAAGATGGGCAGTCAAAGCAGACCCAAATACAAAATTATCAATTCAGATTTTTCCGATTTTTTTTGCTGTTCTTTTGGGTTTTCCTTAATGTTTTTATTTTTAAACCATCCCTACACAGGCAAACAAAACAAATAGAATATTTTTGATTCAAATAAACTTTTAAAAAGTGCTTTTGAAGCGTCAAATGAATCTACCACTACACAAATAAAGATTATTCAAATCGGTCCAGCCGTTTTGGAGTTTTAGCTAGAATAACGAACAGCAATTCACCATTGAAGCATGTAATAGTTTAATTACACATAACTCCGAAAAGTCATCGAGGATTGAACCTGCGACCTCCCAAATAAAGACTGCATTTCTAACCACTAGACTATCACTGCTTCTAACTGCTGCACTCTCATGTATCTATACTAATGTTATAAAGCTGAAGAGTTTGTTTGTTTGAACGCGCTAATCTCAGGAATAGCGTCAATTTATTTTAGGAATAGGTTCGAATTGAAAAATTATTTTTGTGTTGGATAGTCCATTTATCGAGGAAGACTTTGCGACCAATAGGAGCGAAGAATCAATGGAAAATGTTGAAAAAATGGGGAAAATTATCCATATTTAAAATATATTCTTTTAAAAACTTCTTAATCGCGATCATAATAACAGAAATTGACGCGAACGAAGTTGCGCGCAACAGCTAGTATATATTATAAAACTGGTGTTAATTTTTGAACTAAGCATAACATAAAGGTCGTAACTCACACACCAGATTGCGCTTGAACACAACCGTCTGTTGTTTAGACGATCATAAACACTAAGCACAGATGTAGAGTGAACGAATGCGATTGTCGGATACAAGTAGGCGTTATTTTCAGAAAAGAATAGATACTTTATTTGCAGATACTGGTAATAGAAGATTTCATCTACATAATATGTGTTACAACGTATTGCCATTACAAGGCATTGCGTAAAATAACATTTGTTCTATGTCAGTCAGCAATAAAGATTAAAATTAACAGCTGAAACAATAAGATAAGAGACATTGACGTATAAGACATAAATAATTTTGGATTTGAATTTGATTTAAAAAATTTGATGAAATTATATATAATTGGAAATCCATGATAAAATATCAAAATTTTAAACATACCAATGGCAATATATCACTGTTTTCACATTCGAGGGTTGCTAGAAGAAATTTTTTAATTAGAAATAAGCTGCCCTTGTGGATGTTCTTTATATTACAAACAAAGGGTTCTTTGTTTGTAATATAAAGAAAGCAAGATTTTTGAAAACCTATACTCGAAACTCCACGCGAGCATCAACAAAAGCTAGTGAACTAAGCTTCAATAGCCCAACGGTTAAAGGTGCAGACTGAAAAACAGAAAAAGTCGCAGGATCCCCACCCGTTGCACTATTGTCGTACCCACTCCTAACACAACTTTTCAGTTATTTGAAGGGGAGAGGAGAAAATCAATAAAGTTCAGCTTGGCTGATATTCTTTAAAAAAAAAACTAAATAATTTCGAATTTTTTAAAGGACTTTTCTACAAACGCTACATCCGTGTTCTAAACGCGAACCACGCTAAGTCCTGGGGCGTGGGTTTATTAAATTTCAAACACTTACCCCGCTTTGTGCAACTCTTCGCCTATAATGGCCGCGCTTGCGGAAGAATTTACCCAGATTTTAGACTATTTAAACCGTAAACCGGCCAAATTTACGAGTATATTATGGTCTCATAATATCACGAGTGTTATTATGGTACCGTTATCATACAGAATGGATTTAATATAAATTCATGTTAATTTAAGTAAGACCTTCATTGTATACCTACAGTTTGTGCAGTAAATAAATAAAATTAAAATCCTGCGGGAACTCTTTGATTTTCCGGGATAAAAAGTAGCCTATGTCACTCTCCCGGTCTTTTTCCATGCAAAAAACCAAGTTGACCTGTTCCTTTGTTGCAACGTGATTAAAGGACAAACCAAAAAACTAACAAACAAAAACACTTTCGCATTAGCCAGGAAGTAAGGATTGTAAGGATGAGAAAATGTGTGTTTGTTGGTTCTTCGATCACGCAGCAACGGAGCAAGGAACCGATGTGATTTTTTGCATGAGTAGATATAGTTGAGGACTTGGAAATGACATTCATCAGAGTTCATCAGGAGTTTTTCTTAATTTTTAACTTCAAGTAAGTAAGTTAATAAATTCGATGTAATCCTCCATTCAATTCTTGTATCAAATATATCGGTACACCGAAAAACCTATTTTGAACACCCAAGCGCCTAATTCGTTGGAAAACTTTGGCATCGGCACAAAAAGTTTTCCATCCCTTATCGTACACAGACATACCCTAAAACAGACACAAACTAATAAAAATTTCGCTCCACTAATTTTATTTTTCTTCCTCGAAGACAGGACCATCTACAGGGAACTGTTAGTTCGCAGTTTCGTGTTTCTTCGACCTCCCAAAAGACTAGTTTTGCTGACTCTACATATTGTAGCTGTCCCAGGTATGGGAAGAAAGGTGTCACCAGAGAGTTCTCGAATTATTAGAGCGTGCAATGTCCGTGACTGGTATTTAGCTTTGGGATTGGTCGACACTCGCTCGCAATTGCCTTAAATACATTGTCGCAGCAAGAACGCCATCAATTGGGAAATTTACTGTTGTCAAAATATGGATATTCATTAAAGAGTGTAGCGTAAAAGCTGCCTCAAAGAACAAAAGAACAAAGTGTCTTCAATTGATAAAGATAAACTAAGATACGTCAGTGGACTACTTCTTAGTATACCTATAAGATATTTTATAAATTTAGGTTAAAATAAAATTGCTCATTAGCCAGTTTATTAGGCTAGATTGTAATTATATATCTTTATTATATATTTATTTATTAATACCAGGAAAATATATAAGTGCAGGTACATAATACTACTTTAAAATTAAAATAGATAAAATCGGTTCACTAGACATTGAAAAATACTTATCAAGTAACAATGTGAACTGTTGCGTTAAAATAAAACTGATAAAACTGATAAATGATAACAATGTCGTCCCTTCATTAAAACTGATAAACATCAAAAAGCGCGGAGGCTCACATTTTTGATGGCGGTTGACAATTTATTGTATATTCGATACAGGGTAATTATGCTTTTGGAAAGCTATTTTGTATTTCATTATGAACTGAAAACATTGTATTATCCGTTGTTGCGTTATTTCTATTTACGTAATGGGCTAACAGCGATTACAAGCAAAAATATTAGAAGAATAGTAATATTATAAACGTAAAAATTTATTTTACAAAAAAGATTCCGACGATTTAAAAGAACCTCCTCCTTTTTTGGAAGTCGGTCAAAAAGTGTTATATGGAAAAACCTTGTTTATGGTAAGTTTATATTCATTTAAGTTCCTGCCTAAGTAGAACGAATTTAAAAGATAAATTTTAAAAATCCAAATTGGAAAATTAAATTTTTCCAATTCAAATTCCAAATAAGTAAAACATTCAGTGCAATTGTGACTTCTTTGTTGAGTAATTATTTATTTATTTATTGAGTGGTAGATTAATTTGACGATTCGAAAGTACCTACTTTGTAAAAGTTTATTTGAATAAAAAATTATTTTATTCTATTCTGAGATAAAAGAAATGTTTAGAGAAATGGTATCTAATTTATTAACTACCAGTTTTTTCATATTTAATTCTGAGTTCTGTAAGGTGCATCCTTCAATCAAGGGCGCATCGAATTTTACAATTATTGTTACTTATCTAATTCATTTTTATTTTTATACTTATCTATTTTATTCTATTAAAATATGTATTTTCAGAACAATTATTCAAAAAATTTGACATAAGTAGGTACTAGATAGAAGATATTATTTGGTATTGTAGAATATTTTACAAACTATTTAACGTATTAAATAAAACACCCTTGATTTTTACAAAATTTAGAATTATCCAATCGATTTTAAAAATCTAATTAAAAAATAAAAACATTTTTCCAATAATATTTTCATTTTCATAAAACACTAAAACTCATGTTTAGTTAATTATAGACATGTCCAAACAACTTCCCGTTATGCAATACGTTGTTTTAGCAACATGGATGTGCATCTATTCATTAAAAACTACAATAGGTAAAACTATTCACTCAGCACGGCCAAAAACTCATTGTCCAAAATAACGCGAAAACTTTGCCATTTTCAGAAAACATTGGTTGAATATTAATTAGTCATGTACAGTATCAACACACAACGTATCTATTTTCAATGTATTTTTGGACGATCCATTTTTGGAATTCAATAACAATTATTTTTGTGTTTTTGGATAAATACTAAGTAATTATATTCGGGTTTACTATAAGCATAAAAGTTAAACCGAAAAGTTAGGGATTCTCTACATTAGGACAATTTACAGTCGTTTTTAGAATTATGCGCGGCTAGATCAGACATCGTGCAGATAAATGGAATTTTGAACTTTCTATTATAACTTCTTCACATCATCTTGAGTCTTGACTTACCACACGTTAGTCTACATCCTTACTCCTAACCAATATTATAAATGTGAAAGTGTATTTGTTTGTTGGTTTGTCCTGCAATCACGGATCAACCGATTGACGTGTTTTTTTGCATAGGTATAGTTGAGGATCAGGAGAGTGACATAGGTTTTTGTCCCGGAAAATCAAATAAGAATATTTTTGATATCATTAAAATCTATTGCTCTATTTTCTGTTTCTACATACTATTTTGAGTTGCCAATATTCTGTCTGTTTGGAGATACTACAGCTACAGCTAATAGTAAAGTTTTCGTGGAAAAAAACAAGCAAAATGTTGGCAATGCTTATTTTAAAATCTAAACCCAATAATAGAATTTCAAAACAGAACTATGTACATACTTAATCAATTTTCAATTTATCTAACCACTTCCCCAGTTCATGTCACCTGCCAAAAACGGTGCACAAACTTTAGCAATTTCAGAAAACATTGCTCGGATTCCCGCTAATTATAGACATGTCTGAACATGTCGGCACAAGTCGGCGCTAGTTGCAATATGCATCAACATGTTTTTGTTTTCGAAATTCAATTATCTACTATTTTCGTGATAGCTATCATTTATGACAGAAACAATTAAATGCTAGCAGTAAGTATTTAAGTAATTGTTTCTGTCATGTCTTTTATAAAATTTACGTCAATGTTACTTCAGAGTTTAATTTTCCGGTTAATTAAGCGTTGTAACTGCTTCGTTGGTCTGTGGTTAGCTTGTTCGACTACTCATGATGAGGTTCCGAACTCAAATCCAAAAAAAAAAACAAACAAATTAGCAAATAAGTGTTTTTCTACAGGAATTTCTTTTCTAAAAGGAATTTTGAGACTATACATACTTACTTATTATAGGTAGGTAGGTTTATGGATTCTCACTATGAGTACATTAGAGAATCAATTTACAAAATTCTCATTAAGTAAGTATATAATTCAGACACATTTGAAATGCCATTTCAGTTTCAAAATTAATCTCTATAACAGAACGGAGGGGATTACAAATGGTAGCTTCAACACCGATTCAATTAATACAATACCCAGTTTTGATTTTGATACTTAGTTTGTATGATTTCTAGATAAGCTGTACAGTGTACATACATTATACGTTGCAATTACGTGATGAGAAAAAGTATGAACTAGATATTTCCCGCGACATCGCCCGCGTGGATTGAGTTTAATTCCCGCGGGAGCCCTTTGATTTTCCGGAATAAACTGTAGCCTATGTGTTAATCCTGTTGCGATCGTTACACTGGTGCAATTATTTTTAGAAAATCTGGCTCAGCTAAATGCTGCGGATGCGGATGTGACCACAAATCTGTTATATCTGAGAGATACACCAACATAAGTCTCTCCATTGCACGCTAACCGACTTTCATTTGTCGCGAGGCCAAGTTATTAAAATCTAAGGCTGAAATCTATTAACTGCATTCTAGGGCCCCGAGTCTGCTATTTTACATGTCATTGTCAGTGAACCGCAATGCCATACAATTCAATTATCATTGGTCCAAAATTTCGTAGTCTACTAAATTCACAATGGTCGTTCGATGTTCTTGTAATTGGATTGTAATTCAATGATCCTCCGTATTGCCATTAGCTAAAAAAGCGTTCGCCGAAACGAGTTTATCGTTATCAAAAACGTTATACGCTATCAATTTATGTTTTTAACCGACTTAAAAGTGTCAGTGGCAAACCATCGGAAAACAATTGTGACGCCATTGAATTAGTAGACTACCAAAATTGCTAAAAGTAGCAATTGGGATGTCATTGATGGACAATTGAACTACAATTGCAATAGCAGACTTGGGTCCCAGTTCTACTCAGACTGAAGACAGAGATAAAACGAGACAGACTTATATCAAAGCATGTTTGTGTTTCGTTTTAACTCTACCTTAGGTCCGAGCTAAGTCAGAGCAGGGTCTATAGATCTCAGCATAATAATCCAAGCTTCCTTCCGTTTGTAGACGTAACGACAAATTGTATGACATCCCTCTAACATAACACGCGCAAACTTGTTCAAATAACTTTTAAGTAATCAAAGAGCGCCAGTAGATCACATTTAGGAGGCTTGCGTTGTTCCGAAACATTAATTTAATATGCAAATAGCTCGGTAAGTGAAGTATGTGAGTTGTAACGAGTTAGCGAGCGCGTGTTGCTACTGGGCCATGGCTTCACTATGTACGGACCAGGCCACGAGCCCTTTACAATGAGCGGTAGCTTAAGCGATCTTGCACAAAGACGTAAAGCTAGCACTTGGCCTCCTCAATCCACGCACTGCCATTTGGAATGCCCTTCCGGCTTCCGTTACTATAACTTCAATTAAATCAAGAATAAATAGACATCTTCAAGGCAAGCGCGCTCCATCGTATACTGCATCTTCAATTTCCATTATTTATTAGTGGTGCTGGTGGAAAATCATTTCTGAAAGCTTCTTGATGAGACTGGCTCAATACGTTGGTCCCAATTTTGGTGACATCAAGATCCAAGGGATCCATACTTTAACAAGGTGGAAGTGATATGGCAGTGTACATTCAACCCATACCCCTAATCGGTTTCTACACGCCATCGTGCCGGAACGCTAAATCGCTTGGCAGCTCGTCTTTGATGGTAGGGTGGTAACTAGCCGTTACCAAAGCCTTCCACCAGACCAGGATCAGAGACAATTCATAAATTATAAATTCCCGAATTGCCCCCAACGATAATCGAAGACTGAAGAGAATCGAGACCTCCTAGTTATAAGACCACAAGCGCTCACCACTGCGCCAGGGAGATCGTCAAAGGGATAATCACAAACTATTTCTTGCCGCACGCATGTAAGAAACTGCCTTAGGCGTTGTTCTAATACAACGCGAATGCGCGATCCTCGATCGCGCGAATTTTACTCGTACGAACGTGCGATTCAACATACTGATGAATAGGTGTCCTAATAGGCATTCGCGCAATGGAACGAAACGCAGTGGAACCCGCGGCCGCTCGCATCGCTTATTCGCGCGATGATCGCGCATTCGCTTTCTATTAGGACAACGCCTTATGCGTCGATACCGTGGCCCTGCGGCTGTAGGTTCGACAGAACTTGTCACTGTTTGCGCATACTGTGTCAATGATTACACAAAACTTGGGTAATTGGATTAATGGGGGAGATTTTGGGGGAAAATAGGAAATACATTGTGGGGAATAGTTGTGCGTACGATTTCGGAAATTGCTTTTTGAGTGTACGAAACTTGCTTCGAGTATCTTTTAGGCAAGAGTGAATAGATCAATTTTAAAAGCGTTACGTTAGTTTTATTATCAGTAACCTAGCAATATAATAGGCATTATAGCAGTCACTTACCATCAGGTGAGATTGCAGTCAAGGACTATCTAATCAACGAATTAAAAAAAACAATGTTATTTATACTGCGACTTTGTCCTCGTGGATTTAGTTTTTAAAAATCTCTTAGAAATTCTTTGATTCTTCAGGTTGAAAAATCAAAGAATTTTTTTTTATATATATTTTCAGTGAGCAGACGAGCAGGCGATCAACTGATGTTAAGTGATTACCGCCGTCCATGAACATTTGTAGCACCTGAGGCACCACCAATGCGTTGCCGGCTTTTTAGGAATTTGTTGGTCCGCCCCTTGAATAACCCCATGTTATAATTTAGTGGGAACACCGTCGCAGAAAGTTGGTTCCACAGTTTTAAAGTACGTGGAAAAAAAAGATCTGGCACACCGGGTGGTTGAAGTGCTCCAGGCACCCACTTGGCACCACTTGATGAGGGTGAAAGTGTCTTCGGTGGAATTGCCATGTAAAAGAAGACCCATGCAAAAGATATTTTAAAGATATGAGAAAAACACATTAATAGTATCTTTGGTAGATTTACTCGCTGTATTATATCGTGAAAAGTAAGTATTATTAGTAAGTAAGTTCTCTTTAATCGTAATTCAAATATATAGTGGGTGATATTCAATAATTTATCTCGCAAATCGAGGGGTGTAGTGGATGGGAGTAAGGAGCAAAAAGCCGACAAATCACCACTCGGCGCGCCTGAGTGGGCGATTTCTCATCGCGATTGCCTCATGATCTGCGCCGGTTCACCGCTATATTGAGCTGTATTGAGGCGACATAAATATTGTATGTCAACCCAAAGGATATGTTAAGAAAATTGAACAGTTTTTTTATTTACTCAATGGACAATGCTATTAAAAATATTCATCCTGACAAACTGCTCATGCAGTTTGTTGGCGAGCTTGCGGTCGTAAAAAAATCAACTATAACGTGCACTTATACTTACTATTTAAAAAATAAAGAAACATATTCCTTACATCCTTTTTTCGGTTGAAAACACTAACTTTATTTACTTAACATTATATTAATCTTTATAATCTACCAGCCGATGCTCGCGACTTCGTTCGCGTGTAGTTAGTTTTTAAAATCCCGCGGGAACTCTTTGATTTTCCGGGATAAAAAGTAGCCTATGTAACATTCCAGGTCTCCAACTATACCTATGTAAAAAATCACGTCGATCCGTAGCTCTATTGCAGCGGGAAGGACAAACCAACAAACATGCATTGCATGATTATTGCTGACGACTTTGAGAGTGACATAAGCTATTCTTTATTCTAGAAAATCAAGGAGTTCCTATTGGATTTTTTAAAAACCTAATCAACACTACAAAAAGTCGCAAGCAAAAGCTAGTGAAACAATTATTTTGAATTTGAATAAGAATGACTCACGAATGAATCTTAATGATCATCTAGATTGATAGCGAGAGAAATCCATTAGGACTAATAAAACATGGAAACGATCCGAAAAAATGACTGAGGTTTTCTAAAAATATCTTTCTCACATTACAAGTGGGCCATTAATAATAAATGTCACATAAAATTCGGGGAAGGGACATATTACTCCTGGCTTACATTATTTTAGTCGCTAGGAGCTGGAACTAGAAACTTCCTTCTACTTAGGGCTGTACTTTAATGGATGGTTCTTTTATAGGTACAAGCAACTTTTATTCTGATCTTTTATATGTACAAATTGCCTACGTCTTTTTTTAAGATTTTTAAGAGTCCCGGGAACCATATTTTGTTTTTTTCTTTATAAAAGTAGCCTATGTCACTCTCGAGATGTTTAACGTGTTTTTTTACACCCATGAAAAGTAGGTCTCATATTTTTATTAATAGTTATCGGTATTGCACTTATTTTCTTACCACTTCTTTCACCACTGATATAAACATTTTACGGGGTATTTCTTGAAAGTCAATAGTTATTTTACAGTAGGTATATGACGTCAAACATACAGCTTACGCGTTTAGTAGAGCTATCGCTAATACCGATTCTCGTCAACATTGACGATAATATCACGCGGTTTTCACGGAATCATCTTTTGGTGAACAATTATTTTATTTCAGTACTCTACTCATCACTGCAAATTAGATATACTGGACTAATCACTAGACTATATTATGCTGCTGGCATAATGTGAACATGTATTACTTTTTTCTCATCGCTGAAGCTATTAAAGTACAAGATTCTGTTTCTTATCTTTTTAAACATTGATACAAAAAAAATTGCGTAAGTAATTGGATAAATTGGCTTGTGGCAGTTTTGATAGCTTTATTACGGTTTAAGAAAAACGACGGTTTGGTATTTTGGTGGACTTTATTTTTATATTTTTTCACTTTTAAAATCAATTTTAAAATAACATCACAAAGTAATAATACGCCTAGAAGACGCCTAGCTATAAATTACATTTATAACTTTATTTCTCACTAGCTCTTTCCCGCGGCTTCGCTTATGTTAAGTTAAATTTTTCAAACCCATCTTATCCCCTTAGGGGTTAAATTTTTAAACTTCCTTTCTTAACAGATGCCTACTGCACAATAGCTAGCTGTATGCCTCGACCTGATCCGTCCTGTGGTTTGAGCTATGCGTTGACAGATCAGACCTTTTTCTTTCCTTTTATATATTTAGATAGATAAATAGAATTTAATCGCGACTATTATTTCCTAGCGCCCAGGAAGGTGATAAAATCGAGTATTACTGCGATCTATAAACACTAGCCCAGCAGCCATATGTCACCCCGTCCCCACCCTATCAGCACGTTTCATGAGGGCGTCATTTCCGTGGTGTCTAAAAGCCATCAATTATTCTACCCTAATGTTTTTCTGACCGAATTTCAGCCAATCTCAGCGAAGACAATGTCGCAGTCAACAAAGGTGTGGTAGAGTCTTGACTTTGTCATAAGAGGCACAGGTTAATAAATAATTTTGAATTTTGAATTTTTGTTTGTAGGGCCTTCGACAAGTCAAAAAAAGTTATCACTCTCAATATTTTGTAAAAAAGGAAATCTATATTTCCTTTTTTCCCACCTTTTTTTGTGTAAATTAAGTTAAATTGAAATTAGTAATTTAAAACATACTGTCCATTTACATCTAAGGTAATTTGGGGTTTGCGAGGATGACGTCACGGTTAATAATATGTTGTGTGTAAACCTGTTACAACTAAATCTGTGAGTTTGTTACCTTAATAAATAAATAAATAAAAGTCGCGATCTTGCACCGCTGCTTTCCTGAAATTCCTGTAGCTTCCTGCGACTCCGTTGATGTTCTTATTCCATTCGTATTTCAATATTAACAACTTAGTACCTCAAGCCGTTTCTGAGAAAAAGGGCATTGACTTACAGACAGACGGACAACAAGGTGATCCTATAAGGGTTCCGTTTTTTTTTTTTCGGAGTACCCGCAGACTTACAATTTCAAATTGGACAACTAAATCGCAGAGTATCTCTCCCTTTCTGCGTCGTGTTCCCCATTACTAAGGGTCGTGACCCCTTCCACCAAGGACTCTTTTGTAGACGATGTCGCGCTATATGCCTCGGTTTATTGCGACATGCAAGGCTTCGTGGACCTTACTATCGAGAGTGGTGCGGATTTGGTCTGACCAACGCATCGGGCTACGATCTTTACTAAATTGTGTCCCTCCCTTCTGGCAATATGGCCGAAGAAAATCGCAGAGTATACAAATAGGTACAACTTATTATTATATTATTATTATGAACTGATTGACTGATGTTCTCCACTCCCCTCCAAATAAGTGAAAACTTGTGTTACGAGTGGATACGATAATAGTGCAACGGGTGGGGATCGAACCTGCGACCTTTAAGTATTCAGTTCGGGCTATTGAGGCTTATAACTATGCCATATTAGATGTGGTTAATATAGCACTTAGCAACATATTACAGCATGCTATCTTTCCATAGCACACAGCAAGTGCTACATACGTAGGCGCGATGGTGCTACGATGCTATAAATATCACGCGCTGTAGGCGGTATAGCACACTGCGCGTAGCAGCGGCGCTGAGGCGGCCGGGCAGTTAGCAGATGGATTTATCACAACTCGCAATAAACATGCTATGTGATTTAGCGTGTTGCAAGACATAGCGCGCGCGCCGGCCGCCCACAAGCTTCCTAATTAAAGTTGCTATAGCATAGCATTTTTTATAGCATGCTAAAATTTTATAGTTTATAGTAAGTAGCATGATATTGATTTATAGCATTTTTGAACAACTCTATGCCATATGCTATCATAAGTACATGAGTAACCCGCACATCTTATCCAACTAAATCGTCGATCATTTCTTGTCCAACTTCAAATTGTATGTCTGCGGAAAATGTATGGCAAAAATAAATAAGGGGGAAAAATATCACATCTTATGAAAGGGACTTCTGAAGAGTATAACGTAGCCATTAAAACAAAGATATAAACATCCCGGAGGCTGCATCTCGCGGCATCCATCATTCACAACGCAGGAAGTATAGTGGCAGGGGAAAAATGACACACTATCCGCCCGCCATTTTGGAGAGTAAATAATGGGTTTTATTTTCGTTTCGCACGGTTCGTGGACATTCAGAAATGTCTTGTGAGTTACTAGTTTTTGCTCCAGACTTCGTC
Organism: Hipparchia sbordonii; assembly: GCA_038048805.1. Lineage (NCBI taxonomy): Eukaryota > Metazoa > Arthropoda > Insecta > Lepidoptera > Nymphalidae > Hipparchia > Hipparchia sbordonii. The sequence continues at coordinate 7,843,278 of CM076117.1, read as the reverse complement.
CGCGTGGCGTTCGCATCCGCATTTCGATCCGCTACTCCGTTACTGCGTGATTGAAGGACAAACCTACAAATCTATAAACACACTACTAATATTATGAATGTGAAAAGGATGGATCGATAGATAGATGTTTGTTACTCAATCACGCCGCAACGACATAATCGATTTGACTGTTTGGAACAGAAATAGATTATAGTCTGGAATTACTCATAGGCTACTTTTTATACCAGGATATAAGGGAGTTCCCGCAGAAATTAAAAACCCTTAATCAACACAGACGAAGTCGCGGGCATCATCTAGTAAATAATAAATCTGTGGACTAAAGCTACTTCTTCACAAAACTTTTAATAAAACGAATTGATTTTTGTATCTTTTTCCTCAAACACATTTTAAAAAATTAGGAAAAAACTGTCCAAACTCTTTCATTATAAAATAAGGGGTAAAAATGGTCGAAAAAAACTTTTTGTGTAGCGGAAAAAACTTTTAATTCTGAGGTCTTTACTCTTTTACCATGGATACACCTAAATTCAAGATAATATGAATAATATCATGGCTTCATAAATCTCGTGTAAAAAATCTTTAGATTAATGAGTAGATATTTAATAAAATAAAATAGTGTTTATTTCAAGTAGACTTCTTTAAAAAGTCAATCTATTCAAAATGACTCGATCAAGTTAAAGTGGAAATAAGCGAGGCATAGTTTTAAGAACCGATCAGTACCTATTGGGGCAAGATCCTTGAATAAAAAAGATTACTTACAGTAGCAGACTCCGAACTGAGAGGATCGACGACACCAGACGAGTTGTACGAAGCCGCTGGACAAAATTGGCCAAATATCGCGATAATATCGCACTCCCTTCAAGAAACCTGTGTCCAGTGATCGACGTCTATTGTTTAAAAATGATGACAAAGATCAATAAGTTTACCCATTTAAATTTTGTTTTGTTACACTAGTGAGTGAATAGTATTCACTCACTAGTGTAACCAAAGTCGAAGTACGAGCCTCTTAGCCTTATATAGATGCATGGCATAGTTGCGATCATGAATATCATTCGATTGTGCATTAACTTTGACTCAATTGGGTGATCGATTTTGGGGATCTGAATCTAACTTTTTCATTTCCTCTGTGCCATAGAACACATATTAAAACCTTTGTGCGACCCATTTCGTAATGTTCAAGAATAAACTTTCACATTAATTACGCATAGAAATAACTCTAGGTATACATATCTTCGGGTTTCCATATCAACGGTAACATAAGAGGAAAGTTTTATTCTGCGGTGGGTATCTCGCTAATTCAAGTTCCCATCCCTTTTATTCCTATTGCGGTGAAAAGAGATACCATCTTGTTAAAATCCTTTGAGGTTTCTACTCTTTATATTTTTTCATTTTGCTTAGATTAGGTCAAGTGAGCGTTCCTAGACTGTTTTGCGCGTTTTGAGCTTAAGAAATTAGAGTAGCATGTAATCTCACCCAAACTGGTATGTACCGGCAGAATACCATCACTCAGGAGAGAACGGTGCGTTTCTACATGTGATCTCTTTCTAGAAGAGAAATAGTAGAGAAGTTAGAAATTATTAATATATATATAGCTACTCGTGCTGATTCACTGACTGACTGACTGACTGACTCATTGATCACCTCTCCTGTAAAATTTTGTATGAAAAAATTTTTTTTCACTCACGGTTTCGTATAGAGGAGAAAAATTCATTCGGAACAAAAATATGGAGAGAGCTGATGATTGAGGATTTCGGAGACGGGTGAGGAGCACCGGCCAGGTTATCGAAGATAGGTGGGGGGTGTTCGACCAAATGTCACTCGAAACCTCATCCAATTGGCAGAGAGCCAAAAAAAAACTTCAAAATGGCGGATTCAAGATGGCGGCCATACAAATTTCGTCGGTGTATATCTCGGAGAGTATTAGAGATGGAAGAGTGGTTTCTTGGCAAAAGATGATCAGGAGCTGAAGGTCCACTTGATGAACAGAAAAAAAATTCAAGATGGCGCAATTTATTTTTTTCCATACAAAATATATGCAAGACTTAAATTGATTCTTTTTAAAAATTTCTGATAGTTTCGTATGGAGGACAAAATTTTATTTAGAGGAAAAATATGGAGAGAGCTGATAGTTGAGGATTTTGAAGACGGATCAGGAGCACGGCCAGGATATCGAAGATAGGTGGGGAGTGTTCAAACAAAAGTCACTCAAAACCTCATCCAATTAGCAGGGAGCTGAAAAAAAATTCAAAATGGTGGATTAAAGATGGCGGCCATACAAATGTTGTCGGTGTCTATCTCGAAGACTATAAAAGATGGAAGAGTGGTTTCTTGGAAAAAGATGATCAAGATCCGATGGTCAACGTGATGAATAGAAAAAAAAATCCAAGATGGCAGATTTTTTTTTCATACAAAATATATGCAAGACTTTAATACGGTTCCTTTTCAAAATTTCTGATGGTTTCGTAGAGGAAAAAAATTCATTTGGAAGAAAAATATGGAGAGAGCTGATGGTTGAGGATTTCGGAGACGGGTGAGGAGCACGGCCAGGGTATCGAAGATAGGTAGGAAGTGTTCAAACAAAAGTTACTCGAAACCTCATCCAATTGGCAGGGAGCTGAAAAAAATTCAAAATGGCGGATTCAAGATGGCGGCCATACAAATTCCGTTGGCGTCTATCTCGGAGACTATGAAAGATGGAAGAGTGGTTTCTTGGTAAAAGATGATTAGGACCCGATGGTCTACGTGATGAATAGAAAAAAATTCAAGATGGCGAATTTTTTTTTTTTCATATAAAATGTATGCAAGACTTTGATACGTTCCTTTCCGCTGATGGTATCGTATAGAGGACAAAAATTCATTTGGATGAAAAATATGGAGGGAGCTGATGATTGAGGATTTCAGAGACGGGTGAGGAGCACGGTCAGGGTATTGAAGATAGGTTGAGGGCGCTCAAACAAAAATCACTCGAAACCTCATCCAATTGGCAATGAGCTGAAAAAAAATACAAAAATGGCGGATTCAAGGTGGCTGTCATACAATTTCGTCGATGTATATCTCAGAGGCTATGAAAGATGGAAGAGTAGTTTCGTGGAGAAAGATGATCAAGACCCGAAGGTCTACTTGGTGGACAGAAAAACCGCGGTTCGCTTTAGCGAGCCGCGCACCCACGCGCCCTACTAGTAGTAGTATATAATCTCACTCAAACTGGTACGTACTGGCAGATTACCAGCGTTCAGGAGAGAACGGTGCGTTTCTACATGTGATCTCTTTCTAGAAGAGAAATAGTAGAGACGTAAGAAATTATAGTAGCATGTAATCTCACTCAAACTAGTACGTACCGGTAGAATACCAGCGCTCAGGAGAGCACGGTGCGTTTCTACATGTGATCTCTTTCTAGAAGAGAAATAGTAGAGAAGTTAGAAATTATAGTAATATATAATCTCACTCAAACTGGTACGTACTGGCAGAATACCAGCGCTCAGGAGAGAACGGTGCGTTTTTACATGTGATCTCTTTCCAGAAGAGAAATAGTAGAGACGTGAGACATTATAGTAGCATGTAATCTCACTCAAACTGGTACGTACCGGCAGAATACCAGCGCTCAGGAGAGAACGGTGCGTTTCTACATGTGATCTCTTTCTAGAAGAGAAATAGTAGAGACGTAAGAAATTATAGTAGCATGTAATCTCACTCAAACTGGTACATACCGACAGAATAGCAGCGCTCAGGAGAGAACATTGCGTTTCTACATGTGATCTCTTTCTAGAAGAGAAATAGTAGAGACGTAAGAAATTATAGTAGCATGTAATCTCACTCAAACTGGTACGTACCGGCAGAATACCGGTGCTCAGGAAAGCACGGTGCGTTTCTACATGTGATCTCTTTCCAGAAGAGAAATAGTAGAGACGGCACAACATTCTTTGCGCGCACACTGGTTCACTATAATATCTCCTATGTATAAGTTTTCGCCTCTGTGGCCGATGTTTAGTCGGAAAGACATTAAGGATTATTAGACAATGAAAATGTCAAAACTAACTGAACTAGTTACTCCAGTTAGCGTCCGGGAAATAGAAAATCATCCCCTACATTACCATCGCCACATAAATCGCGGTTAATTCGAGAAGTTCCCAAGTTTTTGGCATCCCACTCAAGCACTGAATGTTATGGTGCAAGTTTTCTGACAATTAGTGTAATATTTCTACAATAAGGCCGCAAGAGGCGCAAGAGCAATAATCCTATTAATCCTATTAATATTATAAATGCGAAAGTTTGCATGTTTGTTACCCAATCACGTCGCGACGGCTGAACCGATTTGTCTGTTTGGCACAGAGATAGGTTATAGCACATAGGCTACTTTTTATCCCGGGAAATAAGAGAGTTCCCACGGGAATAAAAAACTTTAATTCACACGAACGAAGTCGCGGGTATCATCTAGTAATCTATGATTTTTTTTTTAAAAAACGACTTCAAACTCCAATACAAAGTATATCAAGTGTGCTTATAAAATTTGAAGAGGTTCCTCGATTTCTCCGGGATCCCATCATCAGATCCTGACCTGATGACAATGAAAACCCCTGAGAAGTATACCCTTTCAAACAAAAAAGAATTTACCAAATCGGTGCAGGTATCTTCGAGTAATCGGGGAACATACATAATAAAAAAAAAGATTCCGATGAATTATAGAGAACCTCCATTTTTTTTGAAGTCTACTAAAAAACGAAAGAAGATAATTCTGATTTTTACCGATCTCGCTAAAAGGAAGGGTCAAAATTTTAGCAGACTACTTACGAATGTTCCACTGCAGCGCCTAGACTACTGAGCCGATTTTGATGAATGCGGTGTCAATCGATCCGTTTTATAGTCCAGGTAACATAGGCTACATTTTACACGAATTTTGACTTTTGAGACTAGTATAGAAATACGGCGTACGGTTGTTTGCTGGTTTTTCCTTCAATCACACAGCAACTGATCAAACGTAATTTTTGTGTAGGTTTGTATGCTTTTTATCCTGGGAAAACAGAGTTCCCTAGGGATTTAGAAAACCATCATTCCGCGCGGACGAAGTAAATAATAATAAATTCAGTTCGCTATTAAAAGGTTCAAAAAGCAATTAAAACCGAAGCTAATATTATTTTTCAATCATTCATCCAAAGTGGCATTAAATAAAACCGATATTTCGGACAACAAAGCAATAAGGTTCACACAACATAGTCCCTTCTGGTTGGAGGCCGTTTTTCGCATTTTTATTGTGCGAGTCGAGTTTTGGCGATTTTTGTTGTGTCCGCTAAGTGGGTATACGTGTTAGGGCTGGAACCTTCACGGTTTGTGCACTGCTTGTGACATTGATGCGAATTTAAAATATCGTTACTAGAAGGGTCAATAATATAAAGAAGAATATAAATAAAAATTCTTTTTCAAACGCCATTACGATGTATATCAAGTGTGTCTATAAATTTTGATTTTTTCTCCAGGATCCCATCATCAGATCATGATTTGATGACCATGGGACCACCTGGGAAGTATACCATTTTAAACAAAAGAAGAATTTTCCGAATCGATCCAGGAGTCTTTGAATAATCGAGGAATATAGTACATAAAAAAAGATTACTACAAATTGAGAATCTCTTCCTTTATTTGAAGTCAATTAAAATGTACGAGTACAAGTTATATAAACTAGAGATTTTAGACTTAACTTCGTGGTTTTAATGACATAATTAGGCCAAGCCTCAATGGCCCAACGGTTAAAGGTGCGGACTGAAAACTGAAAGGTCGCAGGTTCTTCCCTACCTGTTGCATAATTGGCGTACTAGGTGGACCGACGACATCAAACGAGAGAGCCGCTGGATACAAGTGGCGCAAGACCCCTTTGGCCAGCATCCAGACCTGTATCGATCGATGAAGAAAAAGAAGAAAGACAAGATTATGTTTAAGATTGAACTCAGGTGTTCCGCAGACGTCAAAGATAAATCGAGGGTTACTTTATGACGTATGACACGCGCTCCTACTAATTAGGGTTAAACAAACAAAAGTGAAAACGCCCTCCCTTTGTTAATACAATGATATATTTTTACTTGGAACATGTCATGTCATGGGATAAGGGTTGATTTATGTTAAGCCTTGTGATAGTCGGAGACTGTCAAAGATTTTTGTATGAATTCGCCCCAGTCGTAGTACCGACGTAATAAGTAGGTATTATATGATTACAAAAAGTAGGGAAATCCTTCATTTAACAATTCAAATAATTAAATCCTGCTAATATTATAAATCTGAACGTTTGGATGTATGGATGGATGGATGTATGGATGTTTATTACTCAATCAGGCCGCAACGACTGAACATTTTGGCACAGAGATAGATAGTCTGGGATAACACAAAGGCTGCTTTTTATCCCGGAAAATAAGAAAGTTCCCGCGGAAATTAAAAAGCCTCAATAATCCCGAACGAAGTCGCAGGCATCAGCTAATCTATGAGGTGGCTGATAACCTCGGGATGCAAAAATCCACATCAAACTAACCAACTCATGATCTGTAGGCAGAGTTTGTTAGTTTGATGTGTAAGTGATACAATAAATTCAAAAAACTAGGCCCTGTAATTTTTAAAAGAAATATTTATTAGTAAAATACGCAATGTACATTAATATAAGTATAAATTCTCCATCAAAGACATACTTAACTCAAAACAACCCAAACTTACCGCATTACATGTCCATAAATAAACCGCACAAAACTTTCTTCATAATCATACGTTACCGAAAATTTTCCTAAACGCAAACCTGAGAACCTTGTTAACTTCTGAACTGGCTCTAAGCGGGAATCATGACGTAAGCGATGACGTCACAACCGCCATTATGGCCCAAATGAGGGTAATAAGGAAATAGGGCGATCTAATTTCACATACGAAAGAGTTTACTTAGGATGTTTCTTTACGAGTCTCTCTTGGCGATGTATTCACCATTCCTGAAAGGATTGTGAACCTTTCATTTAATCCTTTTAATATTATAAATGCGAAAGTTTGTGTGGATGGATGGAAGAAAGAAGAAAGAAAGAAACGTTTATTTTATGAATTGTGCCACACATCACCCAATAGGTAGACCTAGATTAGGATGGGTGTTTGTTACTCCTTCACGTCACAACGAATGAACCGATTTGGCTGAAATTTGGAATGGGGATAGCCCATATCTAGTATTAACCCTTGTTTACATTTTATCCCGGAAATATAAAATAAAAAACACAAGTGGCGTTAAGTTAGCAGTGTAGGTTTAATGTAATTAAACACTAAGTTGAAAACCAAACCCTGTTGCTATTAAAGACATCTAAACTAGTAACACCTTAGCCCGCGTAAAAGCTAATAATCTATATACAGGGTGTCCCACGGCTATGCCACATGGAGGGGAAGTACCTTAAATATTGTAGATGGAACATTTTACTGAAAGAAGACTTCATTTTAATTTTAAAAACAATTTAAACTGCATTCATAGATTTTTAAATAATTGCCTGGTTGAACCGGGACTCGAACCCGCTATACGAGAAAAAAAATTAACCTGTATCTTTATCATACCGATCGGAAGGCTTCATCGTAAGGATTATTTTTTGTTAAGTAACATAGCATGAGAAATAAAAGGAAGACCATGAATTTTAGCCTTTGATGTAAAATTTTGTTCAGAAAAATGAAAAGCTGACATTGGCGTATCGACATACAACTGACATGAACTATTACTAATGAGTACCCACTTGAGAAGTACGCATCATTTCGCCATCCTTACTATCCTTACTAATCCTTACTTATATTACCTATAAATGCGAAAGTGTGTTTGTTTGTTGATTTATTGGTTTGTCCATCAGTCCCGCTGCAACAGAGCTACGAACGTCAGCTTTTCATTTTTCTGAACAAAATTTTACATCAAATCCTAAAATTAATGGTCTTCCGTTTATTTCTCATACTATGTTATTTAACAAAAAATAATCCTTACGATGAAGCCTTCCGATCGGTATGATAAAGTTACAGGTTAATTTTTTTTTCTCGTATAGCGGGTTCGAGTCCCGGTTCAACCAGGCAATTATTTAAAAATCTATGAATGCAGTTTAAATTGTTTTTAAAATTAAAATGAAGTCTTCTTTCAGTAAAATGTTCCATCTACAATATTTAAGGTACTTCCCCTCCATGTGGCATAGCCGTGGGACACCCTGTATATAAAATTCAAAGTCCTGACTGACTGATTGACTGACTGAGATATCAACGCACAGCCTAAACTACTGAAGTTAAAAACTTGAAATTTTTACAGTTGGTTCTTTTTATGACGTAGGCGCACACTAAGACAGGATTATTGGAAATTCCACCCCTAAGGGGTTTAAATAGGGGATGGAAGTTTATATGAAACTCCGTCATTTTTCAAGCTGTTTCCATCAAAGTTGGTATTTGACCTTTCAGTTAAAAATAAAAAAGTACGTGTGTCACAGATTTTGAAAATTCCACCCCAAAATCTAATTCCACGCGAACGAAGTCACGGGGGCAAAAGCTAGTACAATATAAGCTAATAATAACACAGAAGAGCTAATTTAATAATATTATAACTTAATGTTTTGAAACGAGCAACTGCTGCAGACTTTTTTATTGACTCACAAGAATAGTTATTTTTAAAATCAAAACAATACAAAATTTGTTAACCTCGATAGATTTAAAATACAGATGCGGACTGAAAACTGAAAGGTCCCAGATTCGATCCCAACCCGTTGCAAAAATTATTATATAATATATTATATTGTTGTACACACTAAACTTCTAATACAAGGTTTCCGCTTTCGTTAAAAAATAAACTTGTTAGCCTCCAAACTACGTTAAAGGGGGTTCCTGACGTCACGGCGGCCATTATGTTTCAAACGAAGGTAATAAGGAAATAGGGTAATCTAATTTCACGTATGATAATAATATGCGTAGGTACGGTAAGAGTTTACCTTGAAGCTTTCTTTTCAGTTTTTTCAGTGGAATTTTGTATTACACAATATAATCATAGCTTTTGCCGCGGCTTCACTCAGGTCAGGATAAACACATTAAAAAAAATTTTTGACGGCCTCCCTGGCGCAGTGGTGAGCGCCGTGGTCTTATAACTGGGAGGTTTCGGGTTCAATTCCCGGCGGGGGCAATTTAGGAATTTGTAATTTCTAAATTGTCTCTGGTCTGGTCTGGCGAGAGGCTTTGGCCGTGACTAGTTACCACCCTACCGTCAAAGACGTGCCGCCAAGCGATTTAGCGTTCCGGCATGATGGCGTGTAGAAACCAATTAGGGATATGGGTTGAATTTACACTGCTATACCCCTTCATAGTTAGCCCGCTACCATCTTAGACTGCATCGTCACTTACCATCAGGTGAGATCGCAGTCAAGGGCTACCTTGTTATCGAATAAAAAAAAAATAAGTATAAATTAATTGTAGCTATATCAGGCAGTGATACCAATTCCCCACACCGCACGTCCCCTCGCAGAAGTGACACAGAATCGCTCCCCCGACACTCAATACGTGCGTTTGACAGTATTGATATATCGGGGAATTTAGGTAATGTTGCCAAAATGCCAGCGCCGACCTCGCGCCGTTCAATACAGGAATTGCTATTTGCGGTCTCTCATTTATGCTGACGCGTATCCTATAACGCGATTGATTCCAACCGCTCGCACGAAACTGTTTAGTTCAACGTTCAAACTGAAACTTTGACTTAAATCACCCGCCATCATCGTCATTATCCTCTAAATCCATTGCCAATCCACTTGTGGGATTAGGTCTCCTTTTTCTTATTCAATGACAAGATAGTCTTTGACTGCGATCTCACCTGATCGTAAGTGACGATGCAGTCTAAGATGGTAGCAGGCTAACTTGGGAAGGGTATGACAGTGTACATTCAGCCTATAATATTGGTTTCTACACGCCATCGTACCGGAACGCTAAATCGCTTGGCGGCACGTCTTTGACGGTAGGGTGGTAACTAACCACGGCCAAAGCCTCCCACCAGAAATGAGAAAGGTAACACTCACACACACCACATCAGATGCCCAATAACTATACCGGTTCCCCTGAGTATTTTTCTGTGCCATTATGATTTACACACATTAGCATAAAAAGACTAAGGGGGAATTAAAAGATTATTCGTATATATCCCTTATAATATTATTACGTGCATACTCATATATATCCCTTATGATATTACTTTAGTGTGTTCTTCTGGTGCCATCTTTGATCGAAGGTTGACTGAGCTTGTACCCTCACTAAGTTAGAATTTTCAAACCCTATTTTAGTCCCTTAAGGGTTGAATTTTCATAAACCCTTTCTTAGCGAATGCCTACGTCTAATAGCTATCTGTATGCCAAAAATCCCGATCCGTCCAGTGGTTTGAGCTGTGCGTTGATATATCAGTTAGTCAGTCAATTTGGAAGATGACCTGGAGCTCAACTAATAATGAAGGTTTTTAAGCCAAGAGATTCTGTTCGTTACTATGTCGAGTTAATTTATCGAATCATACATAGAATCTACCCTCTAGTCTACCCAACATTAAAAGCTAAAAAAATAATATGGCAACTTTTTAAATCACATACAGATCCCTTTATATTGAACGAGTTTTTATTGGATAAGTTTGTTAATTTGCGCGCACGACAACTTTGTTGGGCCCTAAGCCAGCCCAGAGTCGACAATAGTTAATTAAATGTTAGTTTACCTTGTTTTCCTTTGTTCCTAATACGCACCGTTAAAATAAATGGAAAGCCCTAGCGGTTTCCGTTTCTCAAACTAACTATAAACTAGCTTTGAAGCCTCAACGGTTAAAGGTGAGGACTGAAAACTAAAAACTCGCCAATTCAATCCTCCCTCCTAGAGCAGAATATTAGTGAAGTTCAGCTTTGCTAATAATCTTTTGGGTACCTTTAAATCAAGAGTGAAAAGGCATCTTCTAGGTAAGCGCATTTCATAATATTGGGCTGTATCTTCACTTACCATCTAATCATCCATCCAACAGTCTAACATTTAAACAAATCTGTAAGAATCACAATAGAATAACCATCAAAAATCATCATAATAACTATCAAAAATATAATTACCAGTACCAGAACAGAGAATAGTTACATTGCACTCACACATTCATTAGTATTTTGAGCATAGGCACGTTTGGAGTGGAACTGTGAAACTTCTGTTCTAAGTAGCATAGTTTGAAGTTATAATTATAAAAAAAATCCTTCACAAACGGCATTTCATTCGTAAAACTTAACAAAGTTAGATTGGTTATTACGCCTCGAATGCTCGAATTCAAGTTACTTTTCAACTAAAACTCGGTCGTAAATTAGCGTCTCTTTCAACCTTTTAAAAACTATAGCGATAAAAAAGAATTATATTTCTTACAAGTTGAGCCATAAAATTGCAAGTCTGTAATTGGCTGACGATTCGCCGAAGATTTATGAGGCGTTCGGCATTTTCGGCGAAACTCGGATGTAGTCGGCCGTTCCGATGTGGGAAGTTTGGCGCCTTTTGAAATTTATGGGCATCACCACTGGTAGCATGGGCGGGAGAAATTTTATCCCCGGGAAAAGGATAAAATGTTTATCCCCTAGCTTAGCTTTATCCACCCGTCGAGCATGGGCACAGCGGTGGAAGAATATTGACAGTGGATAAAATGGGAGAAAATTTATCCCCGCAATTATTGCCATTATAAGAAAATCATGGAAGTAGGAGGTACAAATACCACAATACTTCAAAATTTATGTCAATTCGATCTCAAAAAGTCATTATTTTTATCTATACTCGTGATTTTGACAGTTAATAGGTGATTCGTAGGTGGTTTTTGTCTGTGGTTTTTGTTTTCGTTTGACCTTTTCAAAAGTCAAAAAAGGACAAGTTTATCTCTTTCATTTGTTCCCATGCTCTAGCCGGGGGAAGTTGCTCCACTTGTAATGTCAAATAGGGATATACTTCTCCTTTCCCCTGTCGCCATGCTCTAGCATAGGGAGAAGGCAATTGTATCCCCTGTCAGTGGATAAAATCGGGGGATAAAATGTTTATCTCCTGCCCATGCTACCAGTGCTGAGGTTTTCTTATTGGGCTACCTAATAATGTTAACTCGCGAGTGCTTGTAAATACGCTTGTAGAACGCTCATAATATTTTTGTGCCAGTTAATAAGATTCTAGATGATACCCGAAACATTAAGGCTTTTTGATACCTACTGAAAAAAAAAAAAAACAACGATAATTCTGTTTAGCTATCTCTATTCCAAAATTCAGCCAAATCGCTTCAGTCGTTGTGAAATGTGGAGCGATGGAATATAAACATATAAACTTTTGAATTTACTAGTAATTTAGAAGGTTTAATAGTTCATCCATTGGCCAAGTGCGGATTGGCACTCTTCACACACCTTTGAGAATATTATATAGAATTCTGAAGGATGCAGTATGTCGATTCTCTGAAAATGATTGCATCAGTGGAACAATCGCAATGGCCTCTGATTGGCTGATACCCTGCCGCTATTGGTTAAAATGCATGATGCAGCAAGACCCCATAAATCAGCCAATCATCATGAGACAGTAATAACTATCCTGTGTAACATGATTCTATTGTATTCTGTTCTACAGTGTTTCCACTTTATTTGTGTCTCAGTTATGTCTTAAAATGAGTATCTTAATATTAATATTTAATTCGATGCCTTAACATGGGTAGCCTAAGTATGTCATGCTCACTTAAACATTTCTGTGGTGGTGTCGTGTGGTGCGGGTTGTTACGTTCCCTCAAATATGGTTGAGCGAGGCAATGGCTGGATCATGCGTCATGCTCGTGAACGGGTGCCGCCAACGGGAATGGGTCTGCTTTGTGTCTACCCATGTTAACATGTCTTTGGTTGCGGTAGGCGTACATTTTTGAAACTTCTGTGTGGAAACATTGTGTGCATAGCCTAGTTCTATTTAACAATTGTAAAAAAATTTTTTTTTTTGAAAAGAGCAACTGCTGAGTTTCTTGCCGGCTCTTCTCAGCAGAATCTGCATTCCGAACCGGTGGTAGATTTTTGACGTTTCATAAGAGCTACAAGTTGGCCTACATGAAATAAATAAATTTTGATTTGATTTGATTTGAATCAGAAGCCATTGCGATCGTTACACTGATGCAATCATTTTTAGAGAATCGACACGCAGGTTTCGTCACGTATTCCTTTACCGTTAAAGCATGTGATATTTTTCGAAAGTCAAGAATATGTGTTTGGAATCGAACCCTCTCGCCAGGGGCTGAAGTCTCAACCACTAAGCCATTACCACTGGAATAGGGTATAATGGGATGAAAAGCAATATCAGATACCTATTAAATTTTACAGTTGACTTCTCAATTTTGATGAGAAGGAAAAAATTTCAAAAGTTACCTAATTGGATCTAATCCACTTTCCACAAACTTTTAACTAACGGAATATCATGATTTTCTTTTGAGTTATAACGTTTTTGTAGCAATAATAAAAATATTATATTACGTTTTGTATAAAATAGAATAAAGTTAGTGTTCTCAGAACAATTAGGTAGATATATTGTTTACTTTTTGGGCTTTAATTTAATATTCGGTAGATATTTAATAGGTACTTTTAGTCAAACTCTGTAATTATTTAGTACTAGCCCGCGATTTTGTCCGCGTGGATTTAGTTTTTAAAATCTTTGATTTTTCGGGATGATAAAAAGTAGCCTATGTCACTCTCCAAGTCCTTAACTATTCCCAGCTCTGTTGCAGCGTTATTGAAGTACAAACCAACAAACCAAACACAATTGAAGATAGTAATTATTTTTTTTTAATAAAATATGGTTGAGCGAAGCAATGGCTGGATCATGCGTCATGCTCGTGAACGGGTGCCGCCAACGGGAATGGGTCTGCTTTGTGTCTACCCATGTTAACATGTATTAGGTTGTGGTAGGTGTGCATTTTTGAAACTTCTGTGTGGAAACATTGTGTGCATAGCCTAGTTTTTTTAACAATTGTAAAAAAAAAAAAATTTTTTTGAAAAGAGCAACTGTTGAGTTTCTTGCCGGCTCTTCTCAGCAGAATCTGCATTCCGAACCGATGGTAGATTTATGACGTGTCATAAGAGCTACAAGTTGGCCTACATGAAATAAATAAATTTTGATTTTGATTTTTTGATTTTAAATATTTTTCTATAGTAGGTAGAAATCCTTAGTAAATATAAACCGTCTACTCCTTTTAAAAATTCTTAGAATAAGTATTGTTTAAACAAAAATAACTTTATCCTTCCTTATCCTTACTAAGATATACATGCGAAAGTGTGTTTGTTTGTTAATTTGTCTTTTATTAGCAATAGAGCAACGTACCGAAGAGAGTTTAAATAGATATTTATTTCATTTGGAAAATATTGATTGGGGAAGACATTTCTAAACAAGTACAACATAATTTGTCCGACAAAATCCGTTACAATCAATTATGGTATTATCTTATCTATTAGATTGGTGTCGAACAAAATGCAAATTGAATATCACCCGATAAACGGAGCAAACTGGAAATGTATTACAAATGTAATTGTGAAAGGTTTAACAATATTACCGCTGTAATCTGTAATCCTCCCGGGATCGGACCGGGGAAGAGGTCAACTGACCTAAGTTTATTTAATTTATCCCGGAAATACCGTTCCCCGTTGTAAACTGTTTAGGATTATACAGAATTGTTTATATTAACACTAGATGATGGCCGCGACTTCGTCCACGCGGATTTATGTTTTCTAAAATCCATATACTAATGCGAAAATGACTTTGTCTGCCTGTTCCCTTTTCACGCCTACAAGTACACCGCTGAACCGATTTCGATAAAAGTCAAGGAAAATTTACACCCTGAGAAAGGACATATTATATTTTGAATGTCTAGGAGTTCCCCTATAATATCTATCTTGTGGATAGCTGAAACTGAGCATATTGCGACTGTTCCGTAGAACAAAGTCTCATCTATATATATATATATAACTTGAGATTTGACCCTTGCAGATGTGACTTTTAAGGCTCAAATTTCGAGTTGTGAATTTAGCAGATGATACTTTGTTCTTCGGAACAGTCGATTGGGGGTTCAACTTAACGCGACCGAAGCCGCGGACAAAAGCTAGTTATATTATAAAATCGAAAATAATCCACAAGCAACTAAGTAAATAAATCCTTTATAAGATAATCTTCAAAAGAAAAAACAGCTTTAGTGGCTCTAAGTGATATATCTACGCCTCCACTACTAATAAATAATACACAAGCCACGAATTAGATTCAATTTCGAGGCCACTTTGCTCTGATAAATCTCCAAACTTATGAATTACTTCGGCTCGTCCAAACACATGATTTATGATCAAAAGTCACGCGTTTTATAAAATATATACCAAAACACAACAGTTAGCATGTTTTGCCCATTGAGTTATAGATGATAGAGATTCAGTCTTCATACATCAGTTAGCATTAGCAAAGCAAAGCTCCCACTCATGATTTTGAAGAAGTACCTAAGCTTGGTGCGGGTTGTTACGTTCCCTCAAATATGGTTGAGCGAAGCAATGGCTGGATCATGCGTCATGCTCGTGAACGGGTGCCACCAACGGGAATGGTTCTGCTTTGACTGCCCGTCTTGACATGCGTTGGATTGGTGTATCTACGTATGCATTTTTGCATTTTTGAAGCTTTATTGTGGAAGCACTGTATACATAGCATAGCTTTGTAAAAAAATATTTTTTTTTTTTTGAAAAGAGCAACTGCTGAGTTTCTTGCCGGCTCTTCTCAGCAGAATCTGCATTCCAAACCGGTGGTAGATTTGTGACTTATCATAAGAGCTACAAGTTAGCCTATATGAAATAAATAAATTTTGAATTTGAATTTTGAATTTGAATTTATGAACTCAATGCCTCTGCCTCGTTGGTCTAGTGTTTAGCCAGTTCGACTGTATGACGAGGTCCCAGGTTCGATTCCCCGGTCGAACCATAAAATGTATTGGGTTTTTCTATCAAGAAATTTTCTATCACTGTTTTTCTATCACTACGAGTAGCAAAATTACATGGACTGCCACTACTGCTTGAGTTCGTTAGTGTGGATTAAGAATTTTGAAAATACTTGTGCAAATTTGAGCCTATTTGCGAAAAGCGCTCCGTCAGTTTTCCAAAGTTTTTCCACTCCCGTTTAGCTTTAGATGAACTTAAAAAATAATGAATCATTTTCAAATTTGTTTATTTTGAAGAGATATAATATTATTATTTAAATCACATGAAAAATGTAACTTACAGTGTTTTTTATAAGAATACATTTTTAGTTTTCTTCTAACATTTATCGTAAGCATCTACTTTATTTAGTCGTACATAAGCAAGCCAAAAATATGGTAATTAGTCTTTATAAACGAACAGATAAAAATAGCGGAACACAAGTCCAGCGGTTTCACTGAATAAAAAAAGTATGATTGTTCCTCTTGAACACCAGATAAGTCGCGTTTTTCCGGGACATTATTGCCTCTATTTTGAGGCATCTCCTCGGTTTCGCCTGTGTTTTGCTGTGTTTATGTACCATTAAGTTGAAACGACTAAACTTCTGCCGCGGGGCGATAAAACTTGTAATCTTCTGCTAATGTAGTGACAGAAACAAAATTTTAAACGTTCGCAGCGGTGCCTTCGAAAACAACGTGTTTTAGGTACCGTTGACAGAAAAGATTTTTTTTTTAATTCAATGATGAGATAGCCGATGTCACCTGCGATGATAAGTGACGATGCAGACTAAGATGGTAGCGGGCTAACTTGGAAGTGTAAATTCAACCTACTCTACTAGTACTCTTTATTTATAAAAATGTAATGGTAAAACTTATAGCTCACGTAAAATCTAATTACTATACTAATCATGCCTACGTGGAATGGTACCAAAAATAACTACACTTTCGCAAAGAAGTCGCCTTTCTGTCACCAGCCTGCTCTGTAACTCAGTGCCTATCAACGACGATAGGCATTTGTTATCCATTGAAAGTTTGAAGAGAAATGTTATTTACTATTTCATAGTAAACCTTCAATGGATAAAAAATATATTTCAGTGGCTTTCATTTTTTGATAGGCACTGAGTTACAGAATCAGGGGGCTGGTAGGGCAATAGGGATGTTGCCAACTAATAAATTCAGCAACTCCTTATTAAACGTCAAAAATGATGCATATTATGGGAGCTTGTATGAAATAGGGAACTTTGATGTCATAAATATTTGACGCACAATTAATAGTTTAATCGATGATTTAAAATGGTTATCAAAGTTAAAAAAATACTTACTTTGGAATACGCTATATTTAATAAATAATTTATTTCAACATAGGCACATCACAATTAAACGCGGTAATTTAAAATTCATAATTTTTGTTGACTCTACACAAGTTAACATCTTCGATAAATGGCAGGATGTTATGATTAATACGAGTTGTTTGAAACTTTTGCTGTAAACCGTACAGTTTTTTCGAGTCATTACTTGTAAAAAAATAGTTATCTTTTATCATATAAAAAAATACTGCATAATTTTTATGGGCGAATTACGCTCTTCCATTTGAAGGCAATTTTAAACTAAAATAATATTTCTTTTTAGAAGTCGGCCATGATGCCAAGATCCCAATCTCACCTGTAGGTGTATGCAGTCTAAGATGATAGTGGTCTAACTTGGAAGTGAAAATTCGATCGGTTTCTACACCGTACTGGTACGCTTAATCACTTGGCGGCACTTCTTAAAGGTAAGATAGAGGCACACCCAAAGCCTCCCACCCCGATCGGACACACTTTTTTTTTTTTGAATATTAATAAGGGGTCAAGAAATTACAAATTCCCAAATTTCCCTCGCCAGAAATCAAACTCCAGATCTTCTCACCAGTATGCCAGTTTATTTATATGAGTTTATTTATATACCAATTTATTTAGAGTACATAGTAACATATTATGCTATTATTAACTTAAGAGACGTGCTGCGGGTGGCAAGCTAAAGCTTAGCAGCTGCAAGTTGACGGTCTTGCATCTTAACCCAACTTGTATGAGATTTGAGCTGAGCCCCTATATAATAGAACTAACTTTTGCCCGTGGATTCGCTTACGTTAAGTACAAATTTTCAAACCTCTAGTCAGTGGCGTAACGTAACTATAACGTTTGGGGCCCTTCCGAAACCCTACTTCTCAGACGATCCACACGAGAGAGACGTCAGCCAATATATCTTCAAGAGTATACTTGTGTGATTTCAGGGAGGAGGGCTGAATGACGTATAATTTAAATTACGAATATCGTAGTTCTTTTATTTGATATTGTCATATTTACATATTACACATTATTGTCAATTCTAGTAGAATAAAGCCTAATTCTTAGGTATTCGAGTATTATTTATATCACAAATTCCTCGGATGGGGCCCTCCCTCCCAAATAATTATGTCAATTTTAATTTTGAAAATAATCGCTTGGCACTAGCCGTAGTCACAGGAATGGCTATAAATGTTAGAATCCTCTTGTGCTTTCGGCCCTCTCTGGCTGGGGGCTCCTTCCTGCTGGAGGCCCGTGGCATTTTGCCGTCTTGCCACCCTATTATTACGCCACTGCCTCTAGTTTATCCCGTTAGGGGTTGAATTTTTAAAAATCCTTTCTTAGCGGATGCCTACGTTATAGTAGCTATCTCTATGCCATACAGCTTGATCCGTGCAGTGGTTTGAGCTGTGCTTTGATGGATCCGTCAGTCAGTCAGTCACTTTTTCCTTTTACATAGATAGATAGAATAGAATAGCATATTTTTTTATTCAAATAAACTTTTACAAAGCGAAACAATGAAATGAAATGAAACTAGACTCTGCACTTTCACAATTATGCTCAAAGCAAAATTCTATAACAGGCGATCCTAAATTTCAATAGTGAAATAAAAATAAATATTACCAAGGTACTGCATAAAAAGCGGTCTTCTACGTGTTTTGTTTTAATTACACTATTTTTACCTTAGCAGAATCTGTTTTCCAAAAGTTCCAGAGGGTAAAGTCTTGACTTGTAAAGCCACAGGTTGGCATACAGGAAATAAATAAGAATAGAGTTGACCAGCTGGTTCCTGCGTGCAACCCTCGCCCGGAGGAAGATCTTTCTATTTCTCTTTCTATTTTGACGACCTCCCTGGCGCAGTGGTGAGCGCTGTAGTCTTATAACTGGAATGTCTCGGGTTCGATTCCCGGCGGGGGCAATTTGGGAATTTATTATCTCTAAATTGTCTCTGGTCTGGTCTGTTGGGAGGCTTTGGCCGTGGCGTGTTACCACCCTATCGTCAAACACGTGCCGCCAAGCGATTTAGCGTTTCAGCACGATGGCGTGTAGAATACTCCTGCCATACCCCTTCCAAGTTAGCCCCCTTCCATCTTAGACTGCATCGTCACTTACCATCAGGTGAGATTGTAATCAAGGACTATCCTGACATCGAATAAAAAAACCTACGGTAGAAGCCATTATATACCCTCTGGTACAAAGAAATATAATAAAAATTGCAATTCTGTCTCAAGTAGCTGTACACATACACACACATACATACAGTCAGTTGCACTGGAAGTTTGCGGTGCAAATATTAGTTGCGTAATCCTAATATCACTTGTCACATATGTCATGTGCACGGCCAAACATTGTTATGGCTGCGTGCAACTCATAAACTGAAAGCGATCGTTTTATATCTATTTTGTATTATTATTATTATTTTTGATAAATTAATAGTAGATTGTTACACAAGGGACGTAAGTAAGCTATTACAGAACAAGATCCAATTTGGCGCCAGTGCGAGCGCAGCTCGCATAGGGCGCTAATGGATCGCGTGCACCCGAGATATTTAGTCACACGAGCGAGCGCAGCGAGCGAGGGTGAATATAGTTCGAGGGTGTAATAGCTACTTGCAACCGAGGTAAGCATTCTACTTTATATCATTCTTGCGAGGTAAATAAAACGTTGGTAATGCGAAATGAAATTTTAATTAGAATAATTAGCAAATTTAGAGAAAAAATAGAAAAATAACTTAAATCCCTTTACGAACAAACTTCACAAACTTTCAGATCAAATGAAATGCCGCCATTTCCATTTTTTTTCGTAAATAGTTTTCCATTTTTTTTTTACGGCTCTGAGTTCCAAGGAGTTTTGCATAGTTTGAAATGTATGGAAATTAAATGCTCAGTGTTTTTTTTTTTCAGTAAAAAGTTTTCTTAACATTTTATAAGAAAAGAGATTGTTTACCAAGGAGTTTTGCATAGCTTGAACTGTAATGTGAACATTACAATTCAAGCATAGTGCGACGTAATGTTGCCTTGAATTGCAAACACCAACTTACAAGGAGACTTTCCACCATAGTAATCCCTAGTTACTGAGCAAGTATGATATAAAGAGAATTACTGTGCACTAAATGTTTAATTAACGATTTATAATAACACTTTATACGGACACTATGCAATATGCTAGCGAGAGTTTGACAAGAGAAACATTATGGGTAGACTTACAAAAAGGCGCAGAATTTGACTTTTACAATTTTACAAAGTCAGCAGTATAATAAATAAAACATAGATCGATCAACTCATTCAGACTATACTCAAGACTAGCAGATACCCGCGACTTCTTTTGCGTAAATTTAGGTTTTAAAATCCCGCGTAAAAATTTCCCGGGATAAAAAGCCTAGCCTATGTCGCTTTCCAGAACCTATACCGTATACCCTTGTAAAAAATCACATTGATCCGTAGCTCTGTTGCAGCGAGATTGAATGGCAAAGCAATAAACAAACACATTTTCGCATTTATAATATTAGTAAGGATTAGTAAGGATAATAGGATAAGAAGGGTATCTCCTAATCCCTCAGTGCTTGTACAATACGTGTTGCCAGTAATGACTTATAATGAATAATGCTATGCTCGTAGTATCTTTGCGAGATCAAATCAGAAATGAGGAGATCCGCAGGAGAACCATAGTTACAGACATAGCTCAGTGAGTCGCGAAACTGAAGTGGAAATGAGCTGGGCACATAGTTCGAAGAGCTGATGGTTGATGGGATCCAAAGTGCTGGAGTAGCGACCCTGTACCGGGAAGCTAGGTGGACCGACGACATCAAAGGAGTCGCAGGGAGCTGCTGGATTTAGGTGGCGTAAGGTCGAGGCCTGTGGAAGTCCATGCAAGAGACCTTTGTCCAGCAGTGGACGTCTATCGTTTGCTCAGCGAAAAGCGCGTTTATAATATTAGTGAGGATGTCCCAGTATTACAACGTGCAATATCGACATACCCTATTCTAAGGCACGTTCCTTTAAACGAAAGCCATTTATGTTTGTTCCCGATCGCTGCAGTATAACTCTTGGACCACCCCTCGCAGCGCGCTGTTAACACAGCGGAGATTTTATTCCGAGAAAAAGCGTAATCCTGTTCCCGGGGAATTTTCTTGTTGGTTTTGTAAAATGGAATTTTACGCGGAACAGCCTTAAACTTAATTTCATTGGCCGTGTAACTTTATCTCGGGCGAATTAGACGATGTACACTTTGCCTAATGTGTTTGGTTTGATACAATTTGCCCGTCTTCCTTTTATCCCGAAATTATGGTTGAGTTCTCACGTTTATTTGTTTTACGCTTGTCGAGTTGTAAAAAATGTGAGAACTTACTTTGATTTCGTTAAGGCCTGTGCACATGGTGTATTTTTTACGAGCAGTTATATTAATAACTATAATATGAATAATAATAAATATATTAATAATTATTTTATTTATGAAACGATCTGATGTAAGAAAGACAGATAGTTAATTTACTTTATTAACAAAAGGTTAGGAAGAACAAAAATGTAGGCAATGTCTCTTTCCAATTTCTGAACTATACCTACCCATGCAAAATTCACGTTGCTACTTTGCTGCGTGATTGTAGGAAAAATCAACAAACAATAATATCAAAAAAGGATGGAAAGGATTTAATTATGGTAAACAATATTACATGCGGTGACTTCGATGGATGGTTTTAATGTTTAATTTATAATTTTAGTATTAATTAATTTAGATTCAAAATTTTTAAAATATTTAGTAACTATTAAATATGGTTTTTCCAAAGTAAAAGGATAATCACAGTAATGGTAAACAATAATCACACTAATATTATAAAGGAGGAATTGTGTATGACTGTGTGCGTGTGTGTGCATGTGTGTGAGTGTGTGCATGTGTGTGTGTGTGTGTGTGTGTGTGTGCGTGCGTGCGTGCGTGCGTGTGTGTGGTGTATGTTTTTTACTTCTTCAAGTCACAACGAATGAACCGATTTGACTGAACTTTGGAAAGGAGATAGCTCATACCCAGGATTAACACACGAGCATTTTATTCGGGAAAATTAAAGAGTTTCCGCGGTAATTGAAAATAACGATAATCTACAGCGTTTTTCTGACAGTCGACAGTTACTGGATAAGTAAAAACCCGCATTAAATATTGTATTTCACTTTAAAAATATCTCTGATGTTCAGTTAAAGTAGAAAAACTGTTTTTGCGCTCACCGGATGGATTCACAATAAATACTCAATTTATTAAAGTTAACAGAGACAAAACAAATACGCCGTAGTTTTAAATAACAGCAATCCACTTTTTAATTGGAGTGGACACGGCTATCGGTTGATACCGGGATATACCGGGAATACCCGGATTAATGTAGGTCAATGTTGGGATGATCGGTTTAAAATACCCGGTTATGTTTTCATATATCATTGAATCTCTCGCTGGTATATGCAATTGTTTTCAAATATATAGGTACTTTTGATTATTTATCTATACAAATAAATAAAGTTGAAGTATCTAGAACAAAATCATTTACTAAAGCAGCCTAATATGTTAGGTACAGCGAATGAATATTTCAATCGCTGGTTATAGGTATCAACGATAAATCGCGTGTGCTAACCTACAGCTAGCGCCATCTATTTTAACTTGCGACATTACGAATATTAGTGTTACACCTATTAGAATTTAAGTGTCTGTTTGTTTCCACAAAACTCGGGAACGACTGGACCGATTTTGATTGGACTTTCACTGGTAGATAGCTGATGTTATTGAGAGTAACATAGGCTACGTTTTAAACTGACTTTTGAAATAGGAGAAGGAATTGTGTTTCTCTACTTATGTATATCGATATCTATGTGATTTATAAACCGATTTGCGTGAATATTTTTTAATCGACACAAAAATTTTGAGAGATGCTCCCATAAAAACTTCGGGTCCGAACTCCGGTCATTTTTACAAATGTTTTTACAAGTGTAATTCTTATATAAGTACATTTTCGATTGTAATCAATGAATATTCGCAATTTGACAACAGTTAAATATCCAATTGCTGACTTTGATGATTTTAAATTGATGATTGAAACTTAATTTAGCGTTTATCTCGTTCACAGATCACGCCTCAGCGCTGGTCGGCAACACCGCGCGTCTCCGATGTCGGATAGATGGCAAGTCGTGTGGAGAGATGCACAGTATAAAGTGGTATAAGGCAGACACGCGGGTTTACGTGTACTCCGCCTCAAAGGATGCCGCTATCAACCGGCCGGAGGGTGATATGATGAACAGGTAAGAATCTCTGAAATGAATCTATATACATAAAATTCAAAGTCCTGACTGACTGAGATATCAACGCACAGCCTAAACTACTGAAGTTAGAAACTTGAAATTTTTACAGTTAGTTCCTTTTATGACGTAGGCGCACACTAAGAAAGGATTATTGGAAATTCCACCCCTAAGGGGTTTAAACAGGATGGAAGTTTATATGAAACTCCGTCATTTTTCAAGCTGTTTCCATCAAAGTTGGTATTAGAGCTTTCAGTTAAAAATAAAGAAGTACGTGTGTCACAGTTTTTGAAAATTCCACTCCAAAATCTAATTTCACGCGGAAGAAGTCGCGGGAGCAAAAGCTAGTATTTCTATATGGCAAAACCTCCGACGTAACCTCATCACGAGGTTCGAATCCTTATAATAATATTCTTTTTATTTATATTATTATCACTCGCACTTGGCTGGTTTTTTTTTCGTGTCATTGGAAAAGCAAACTGGAGCCAGTGCCTCTTATAAAATAAATCTGGAACAGTTTAAAAATATGAACCAGTCCTTCCACCATAAATGGGAAAATAACCGAAATACCAAAAGTGAAATAGTTCCTAGCGTCCCTTTGTTAAACAAGTTCATAAGTGGGCGCACTGGCCGAAACCTGCCCGCATCAAATATTCACAACTACCCGACCTGAAATTACAGGCTTGTAGTATGTTATACCGCAGAATAAATATATTACTAACAGTTTTAGTACAGCTTGTTTATTTAGTTCAGTGATATTTTATGACGACACACAATAATTATGAATAAAAATCCTAGGCCATCACACTAATATTATAAAGGCGAAAGTGTGTATGTGTGTGTGTATGTGTGTGCGTGTGTGTGTGTGTGTGTGTTTGTTACTCCTTCACGCAATAAGGAATGAATCGATTTGGCTGTGGAATGGAGATAGCTTATATCCAGGATTAACAAAAAAGCTCCATTTTATCCCGAAAAATTAAAGAATTCCCTCGGGAATTAAAAGCCTTAATTCACGCGGACGAAGTCGCAGGCATCGTCTAGTAAAACTATTATGTAACGCTTAGAAGAGCAGTTTAGATAGATAGTTTCTTTTATTTTTCCATGAAACATTTACAATTTACTTACCAAGTTAGTAAAGAATGCGCAGTAAAATCGATGGTGATTTTATTGCATTTATTTGACAGATATTTCGTGTATTATTAAAAAAATAAATGAAATAGCAATGTAAAAGAAAAAGAGCTTCTTTATATTTTTCATTTACTGTAAATATAGATAAACGTAATCAACTTAAATAACAACAATTAAATTATTCGAAAGTCAACTTTAAGTAAAAATAAATACAAACCATTGAATAAAATACTACGCCAACGTTAAGCTGACATTCAGTATAATAGAATTGGGAATGAGCATCGATATCTTACAGATATAATCGTTATATAGATAGGATTAAGTGATTGCCAATAAAAAAAATTGGCTACTTTTTAGTCTAGTGTCAATTGTTGGCGCTTCTACAAGCTCTTTTCACGAATGATGCCACAATGAAATGAGTTAAAACGAGTTGCATTGAAATGGGGCGTTTAAAGATAGATCAATAACTCCAAAAAATCGCTACTAGATGTCAGCACTATGTCCTGATACTAGCAGGAATTTTTCAGAAATTTCAGCATTAGCGGCAACCGTGGTAATGTAATAAGAATGTGAAATATAATAAGATATGTGGCTTCAAATCTCGGTGGTTCTTTCAAGTAACTTTCAATATTATCAAAAATATATTTTGTTTGATCTCACTCTAATTTTCTAAGTAATGCAAAGAGACCTTTCACCTGTTGGCTTGGCGAATATATTATGTTCTGCCTTTAATAAAAAAGTTTACCAGCTGATACTAGATTCCAAATATCACGACGAAAGTCTTTGATTTTACCGAGATAATATTGTCAATTAATGTCGTCAAAATCTTTACAGTGGTTTGGGCGTCAAACGGTAACTGACAAAAAAAAGCTTTAGACCAATTTTATTCGGAAGAAAAGGTATCCAAATAGGCGTTAGATCGATTTTTTTACCTTTCTATGTCGAAAGTTAATCTCTATGACAATGACATTCGCATAGCGTGTCTATTACGTGTGATAGCGATTAGTTATTAATGCGAATGTCTGCTAAATGCCACGATTGAAAAGGGCACAGAGTAATTTGTAATGGTTTTGTACCGGAATAGCTTTTAATTGTTTCATGAGGTAAGAGTGGAATTATTTAAATAATTAAGTGCCGATTTCAACAACGTCGAGTGACATTTAAACGAGGAATAAATTGGGTATTCTGACAGTTTTTGGATTGAAAATCTGCCAAAATATCACGCTCAGATAAGACAGTTAAGTGGCAATAATAGAAGCACATAGTTCCGAAGAACTGAAAGTCGTTGGGGTCCTAAATTGGGGCTGGAATAAACCTCATACTTAGTAGTCCATTGACATCAGAAAATAGGGTAATAGGTAGGGCCTTATATTTTTTTATATAATACTAGATGATACCCGCGACTTCATTCGCGTGGATTAAGGTTTTTATTCCCGCGAGAACTCTCTTATTTCCTGGGATAAAAGTAGCCTATGTGCTATTCCTGAAATATAACTGAAGCTATGTTACGCGGATCATCACAACGACACTAAAATCGGCTCAGTAGTTTATTCGCCATGGTGGAAAATATTATTATGTAGACAAACACATACCTTTATATATACATTAGACTGCTAAAATCACAATCTACCTTTCGGTTTGTCGTACATTATTATTATAACTAAACTTATTCGTAGCTTCGTAGTGATTTCGTAGCACATCTACAGATTCTTCGCGTAGCTCATGCGTATCTCTACGTAGGGCTCATAATAATGAGTTTTGAAAGTCTAAACTTGAACTAACAAGTTTGTGTAGTCTAGAAACTTCCAACTGTTTCTACGAATGCTGTACATAGAATTATTAAACTTTTGATGATATGCTCAAACTAAAGTAGTTGTAGGTCGTCACCGACATTTAGTTTTTTGTTCATCATTATATTTCTTACTGTCGTTTACTAATGTATTAAAAAATGTTTTAAGATCGATTTACGTTTTATAATAAAAATGTCGTGGAAACTTAGATTTTTTTGGGATAAAAAGTACCGTCAATTGCCAAATTTTGTAAAAAGCAGTTCAGTAGTTTAATCGCGAAAGACTAACCAACGAGGTAACTTTCGCATTTATATTAGAAAGAAAGAAAGAAAATACATTTATTCTTGTTTAGTGTTACAATTAGTACATTTTATACTAATATTGAGTAATAGATGTACTAGTATATTTGGATGGGGGCTTTCTTGATAAAAATTTCTTTCCCACAAATACAATCTAGAAGTAATCAAAACAACATCTAATTAAAAATTGAATTTCAATCATTCCAACACGTAATAACATCCGGTAGACTCCATCGAGTCGCATAATAAGCCGGATATGGGATTTATTAAGGGATGATAATGGAACCTGTCCGCTTCCATCATCCGATCCTGTTATGTAGGAAATTGCATTTCTTGCAATGAACTTATTACTTCAATGGATAGTGACAAATAATTAGCTTGTGTTTTGGATATTATTATTAGATTAATTTTATAGTTTACTAGTTGATACAGGCGGCACAAGACCGAGTCAAGTGGAAGTCTATGCAATAGACCTTGAAAGTTGATGAAGGAGAATGTTACCATTCTTCTTCCTTATCAACCGATAGACGTCCACTGTTGAACGAAAATCTCTTACATGGATTTCCACAGCTCTCGTTCTTGCGCCTCCCTGCCACTCATTTGTTGTCGTCGGTCTATCTATTGAGGGTCTGCCAACACCGCGCTTCTCAGTGCGGGATCACCACTCCAGTATCTTGGTACCCCAATGACCATCATCTCTTCAAACTACGAGCCCTACCCATTTCCACTTCAGTTTGGTGACACCTTGCAGGGATGCTCCGAGCATAGCTCTCTCCATCGCCCGCTGATTGACCCTGAGCCTTCTTATGAGGCTCATAGTTAGCGACCATGTTTCGTGCATCAGTTATCGCTATTATATATTGGGTTAGTAAATAGCGAGAGAGCGTCGGCCGATCAGAGACGATAGTGATTGTCACATTGTATCAATCATTTTTAGATAACCAAGCCGCTATATTTCTTGCAATTCAAGGGCACGTGAGCTTTACTTGTGGTTACGTGGTGTACATGCACATTGCGTAAGTGTTTGTGCCTGTCAGGAGCCTAGGTGCAAGCTCTCACTCACACTTACAAAGATACGACACACACACTACCGCTTATTATCGTGAATTGAAAGAACTATACTGGTCGGTAATTGTCAGATGGACGATCATACTGATGGAAAAATCAATAGCTAATTTCGAGGGAAACATTACATTGGTACATTGTACAGCGTAAGTTAATAAAAGCTAATAATATGCTTGTAAAATGTTGCGTTACCGCGGCTGCAGTATAACTGCGTGCTCTTGCAGAGGAATGTTTAGGGTAGAGTAGAGACACACAGACTTGTTGTGTACTGTCAATGTGACAGTGGAGTGATAATAAGT
Source organism: Hipparchia sbordonii (assembly GCA_038048805.1). Taxonomy (NCBI): domain Eukaryota; kingdom Metazoa; phylum Arthropoda; class Insecta; order Lepidoptera; family Nymphalidae; genus Hipparchia; species Hipparchia sbordonii. The sequence continues at coordinate 7,815,163 of CM076117.1, read as the reverse complement.
GGCAATATATTTACAATTTACATAATGCTTATCTAAATATATAAAAGGCAAAGGTGACTGACTGACTGACTGACTGACTGACTGACTGATCTATCAACGCACAGCCCTAACCACTGTACGGATCGGGCTGAATTTTTTCATCCAGGCAGCTATTATGACGTAGGCATCCGCTAAGAAAGGATTTTTGAAAATTCAACCCCTAAGGGGGTAAAATAGGGGTTTAAAAAATCGAATTTAACGTGAGCGAAGCCGCGAGCAAAAGCTAGTATACTAATAAAATTACATGATAAAGTAGTGGGGATAGCTGTTGTTAACTAAATTCTACATGCAAAAATCGCTGATCTAATAATAAAGGTACTAAAGGTAAAGGTTTTTTGTAGGTACTTCAATTAATTGTTTGTAGTGTATTTGTTTGCTCAACATTTCTCAAGTAGTAGGTACTAAACTTTAAGCATGTTGTGGCAACCTGTAAGTAGGTGTATATTACTTCATAATAATTTATTTAACTTGTAGTTTTTTTAGTTTTTAATCTATTGTAACCTGTTGGTCGTCTTTAAATAAATAAATAAAATAAATAAAGAATTTGTTGAAATTAATTTAGAATTACGGAAAGGATCACGGTCACGTAACATGAAATTCTATACATATAAAACTCTAGTCAAATCCGATCTAATAAATCTAGGTGGATTCAGTAGTCCCAGGCTCAGATTATATAACGAGAAAACGTCTAGTGCTAAGGAGAAAAGGATCCGAGCGTGGTATGGGATTTATTAACGAGTGATAATGGGGGCTGGCGTTGCGAAATAAAGCATAAAGAGATGCTGTGCGCGAACCACATCGAGCGTTCAACACGCAAATTTCTTTTTTACTAGCTGATGCCCGCGACTTCGTTCGCGTGGATTGATATTTTCTATTCCCGCGGAAGCTCAGAAAAAGTAGCTTATGAAACCTGCATGCTCGAGAGGAGACGAACAATTTCTTAAAGATTAGGGCCTTTGCACACCACGTTTTTTAAACGCGCCGTTGACGCACGTTTGTAGCGTACAAACGCGATGCTAACGCGCGTGTGTATCGATAAAAAGGACAACAAACTGTTCTGTAAGATAAAAAAGCGCGCCGTTGACGCACGTTTCTAAAACGCGTGTCTACGGCGCGTTTAAAAAACGTGGTGTGCAAAAGCCCTTATTATTAAAACTGTGGATCCAACTTCCTGCGACGATGTTCCCACTAAGTTACAACATGGGGTTACTCAAGGGGCGGACCAACAAATTCCTGAAAAACCGGCAACGCATAGGTGGCGCCTCAGGTGCTACAAATGTTCATGGGTGGCGGTAATCACTTATCATCAAGTGACCCGCCTGCTCGTTTGCTCGCAAAAAATATGAAAAAAGATTCATAAAATGCCAGCGTTTTCCTGCTCTATGTGACGTATGCCTAAGCAGATATAAAGCTCCATCAATACGAGCATTAACGCGCCTGTAGGAGTGAGTGATAATGGAAGTGAATGAAATAAACTAGCGAAAGCTTCTATAAGGGCGCTATTATTTCACTCACGGTTTTACGTTAAGTTTTTCACCATGTCAAGTAATAGCTCTTTTTTTATTGCGAGATAGGTTTGCGATAGGCATGTGACGAATTGCTTTTGAAGGACAAACCTACAAACCAACAAACAAACCCTTTCGCATTTATAATACATATTTGACGACCTCCCTGGCGCAGTGGTGAACGCTATAACTTATAACTCGGGAGGTCTCGGGTTCGATTCCCGGCGGGGGCAACTATAATTTCTAAATTGTCTCTGGTCTGGCCTTGTGGGAGGCTTTGGCCGTGGCTAGTTACCACCCTACGGGCAAAGACGCGCCGCTAAGCGATTTAGCGTTCCGGCACGATAGCGTGTAGAAACCGATTAGAGGTACACTGCCATACCCCTTCCAAGTTAGCCCGCTACTATCTTAGACTGCATCGTCACTTACCATCAGGTGAGATTGCAGTCAAGGACTATCTTGTCATCAAATAAAATAAAAATATTAGTAAGGATGGTGTATTATTTTTCCTACTACATGGTCTGTTTCGAAATTTTCACTTACGCCTCGCGCTAAAATATTCATGAGGGTGTCCGAACGCGGCACACTTCAATTATAAACTAGGATTCTGTAGTGGAAATTTACAATGCAACTTCCGTTACCTGGCTTTGAATTAACTTCTCACTGATGGGGCGTCGGGAAACGGATAGGACTGCGAAGAAAATTATCCTATTTATCCTATTAATATTATAAACACGAAAGTTTGGATGTATGTTTGTTCAAAAACGCCGCAACGACTGAACCTATTTGGCTGTTTGGCTCAGAGATAGATTATAGTCTGGAATAACGCATAGGCTACTTTTTATCTCGGAAAATAAGAGAGTTCCTGCGGGAATTAACCTCAATCCACGCGAACGAAGTCGCGGGCATCAGCTAGTATGTCATAAATAGCTTTTGTTCTCGACGACGTATGGAGTTAGGTTTTCTTAAAAATCCCACAAAGATCCTCCGTTTTTGCGGGATAAAAAGTACTCCATGTCACTCTCTAAGTCTTCAACTAATTTATATCCATGCAAACAAACAAAGGACAAAATACAAGCAAATTCACTTTCGCATTGATAATAATGCTTTTGCCCGTAATTTATCTCGTTTTTCCTGCAAAATTGTATTTGAACCAATAACGAGAGATTATCGGCCAATCAAAAGTAATTGCGGTCGTGACACTGTAGCAATCATTTATTAGACAATCCTGCTGCTGTGCCCAATAGTGGACCGACGATGATTTGAGATAAAATTAAAATAAATAATTTTCTCCTTCCTTTTACCTCAATCTACTATTACGGAACCCTTAGTGAAATACTGAAGGCTCACATTTTCTTACCGTTTATCTATAATCTATGCCTTCGAAACTACAATTACGAATAGGTAGCCATTATATAAGCGCGGGTAGACAAAAACCTTTGCAAGATTTATTTTTTAAGTGTCAACTTTCTATACGTGTTTTTATTCCATCAGTCCTTTCTTTGAACTCTGCTATTTACTTTATAAATATTTTCTAGATATTTCTAGAAATATGAATGTATTATTTCAGTGAAAAGTAAATTATAACTTGGTTGACCTAAACTGGTTTTTTCTTATACGAACGGCAATCCCATGAAATATAAATATTTCACGGGATTGGCATACGTATTCATACTAATTCTAACTTTTTAAGTCATTCACTCCAAACTGCAATACCTATTCCGATCAGAAATCCATATTTGATTTTTATACCCGTAATTCAATTTTATTATATCAATACTATAAATTTTCTCAGCTGCGCTTTATGTGCCTTGCTGAATAAACTTAATAATATAATCTAATTTTATCATAGAGTAATAAGCATACAAAACTAAGTTTATCTTCATAATTAGGTTTACTGTTTCAGTAACTATTGTTATTAGTAATTACTATCCACCGCTGGCGCCAGTAAGTCAGTAACACGGTGACAGTAACTGCAAACCAGTATTTGTCCGCGCTACACCAGTAACTTGATTAACTAACTCGCTGATAATGTCAGTACGTGATCGCCCAACGGTCACGTATAGCGTATGGCGTAAGTCATAAGAGCTGAGCGACAGCGATAGCGGAATGTTTCACAAGAGTTTTGTCTGCTCTGTTTTCCGAACCGACAGTAGAGACGTGACTTGTCATGAGAACAACAAGTTGGCCTCCATTAAATGAATAAATCATTTATTTATTTTGAATTTGTTCCTTTTTGTGACATTTCAATTAAAATGTTACTATTGATAGTGCATCATCACACAAGCAGCCTAGCGTACTAGGCATGATTTGTATGGTAATATGATTAGGTTAACTATAAATTTTATTGAAACTCTAGCTATTGTACGCGACTTCGTCTGCGTGGAGTTACGTTTTTTAAAAATACACTTAGAGAAATCCTTTACTTTTCTGGAAAGTGCCTACCAAAAAACAAACTACCTTTGTAAGTCATACAAATTTTTCCTTTATCAAAAACTTACTACTTATGAGGTATGTTAAATGCGAAAATGTGTTAGTTTGTTGATTTATTCGATTTTTCCTTCAATTATGGAGCATTTTAGCAGCGAATTTTTTTAAATTTTATTAGTAGCTGATAAAGTTATTTTCGACTCAGCTATTCAGTTGAATAATTTCCTAAAAATTTTTCAGCTTGTGAATTGTACCACAAATTAAAACTGCGTGGAATTCAAATTAATATAACTTAAGTCGTTCGAGCTATGAGGATCAGGGGCCCGCTTAATTCCTGTTTAGCTTGTAGTGACGACGTGATAGCTTCTTATTTGCATTATCTTTTGCAAATAAAAATATTGCGATGTATAGCTTTGTATATTTCAACAAAGTTTAATTAATTGTTTACACCACTTTAATCTTGTTGAAATATATATTTTTATTTACTTTATTGCACAATATCTTACAAAAGGCGTTTTCGCAATTTCAGTCAATCAGTCAGTCTACCTGTCAGTCAGTCAGTTCGCCAGTCTACCTCTGGACGTGTGAAAACACGTGTAGGTGTGCAAGAAGAAAAGTGTGTAAAAACAGAATTTTGTTTAAATATATAATATACTACATAATACGATATAGCATGTAATATTCTTATAATACATAGACAAAATAAATATGAAATATAAATTCAATAAATATTTATGAAATTAAAAAAAAACTCTCGTAAAATATTTTTAGTTTTGTTGAAATATATCTTTCTTAAATATTTAAGAAGTTAAAATCAAATAATATCAACAATACCATCCAAACCACTGGAATCCATAAATGTGCCCAGAACGCTGGCTGCGGTACCCAGTTTATATGTATAGCCCAGGTAAGGAGTAACCATCCTTTTTTTAAGTCGGTTTAAAAGACACACATAACCCTTATCAGTTTAATTTGGCTCAAACGTTCAGGACCGTTATTTCCTCAGCAGTAAAAGTTGAAATTTAGTTTTAACTGCGTTTGGCACTAATTAGTCTAGTTCAGTTTCAATGAGGTCATTTTGACCCACAATTGTAACTGGGTACCCACTCTGAAGTGTAATTGCAATTCAACTGTAACTATTAAGTTTGTTAAATTAACTAAAGTATGTGGCCCGGAAACTATTAATATTAATTTCTTTTCTTTCTTGGATGCACTAGGAAAACAGATTTCATGTTTTTTTGTGAGCATTGATAGCTTAGCTGTTAGGACTGCGGTTCGCGGGAAAAAAATTTTTGGGGGACCAGCCTTACCACTTAGGGTTATGAAAAATAGTTTACGTTCTATTCTAAGACCTACTGAATATACACACAAAACTTCATGAGAATCGGTCAAGCCGTTTCGGAGGAGTTTTATATCTATATATATAAAATTCAAAGTCCTGACTGACTGACTGACTGAGATATCAACGCACAGCCTAAACTACTGAAGTTAGAAATTTGAAATTTTTACTGTTGGTTCCTTTTATGACGTAGGCGCACACTAAGAAAGGATTATTGGAAATTCCACCCCTAAGGGGTTTAAATAGGGGATGGAAGTTTATATGAAACTCTGTCATTTTTCAAGCTGTTTCCATCAAATTTGGTATTTGAGCTTTCAGTTAAAAATAATGAAGTACGTGTGTCACAGTTTTTGAAAATTCCACCCCAAAATCTAATTCCACGCGGACGAAGTCGCGGGGGCAAAAGCTAGTCAGATAATAAAGCGGAAGTGTTTGTTTAATTGAGCACGATAATCTCTGGAATTACTCAGATTAGATATTTTTTTTTAATTTGATAGGCCAATTCTTGAGAAAGGTTATAGGCTACGAGTATTGAACTTCACAGTACGACCATTATAAGCCGAGCAAGAATAAAGAAAGTAAGAACAAATCCTAAGTGAAAACGAAGTAATAGCGCGAGCGGGCAATGCGATGTAGTAAGTTTCTGGCCGAGGGTGGTCACCCGACGAGAACCGATAAAGAACCGAACCGAAGGCTATTTACTTTTTATCCCGGAAACTCAAAAGTTCCTACGGGGTTATTAAAAACTAAGACCACGCGAGCGAAGTCGTGGACATCAGCTAGTTACATCACATCACAGTAATCTTATAAAGGCGAAAGTTTGTTTGTATGTGCGTCTATGTGTCCGTGGGTGTGTTTTGTGTGTGTGTGTGTGCGTGCGTGCGCGCGCGCGCGCGTTTGTGTGTGTGTGTGTGTGTGCGTGCATACCTCTTTCCCAGGATTAGCACATTAGCACATTTTAAGAAATGAAAGAGTTCCCGCGGGAATCAAAAAAACCTTAATCCACGCGGACGAAGTTGCGGGCATCAGGGTAGGTAAATAATTTGTAATTTGAATTTGAGTTTGAATTTGAGTGAAAGTCAGAATTGAGTACAACACATCTCGAGTAAAATCGGTACCTAGTTGTATAAAGAGCGGGTGAATACACGGAGTGCACCGACGGGCGGCACAATTAGGCCGGTAACTGCTCCGACACCCGTTGCTGAGGCGGCTAAAGGTCGCCGCTCACTTGCGACAACGCATATTAAAATAATAATAATAATATCCTTCCGAATGCATCCGGCCACGGCAGCCAATCTGCCCAATTATTAGCCATCTACGCGGAAAATATTATAGTACCTACACAAGTGTGTGCGCAAACACAAGTGCACTCTCTATTCTCTCACTCTCATAGTCCGATGGGACGGAAAATATCTGTGCTTAGCGAGTTAAAAAAAACCGTAAACGACGGCTAAAATAGATCATAGTAACGTACACTTTTCTGTGATTACATAAAGAAACAAACGACGCACAGCAAGCGATTTTGTTGCAAGCTAGTCATTCTAAAGCTGTCTTACTTACCGCGCGCTTCAAGCGCGGAGCCCTCACGCTCTAGACGCATCGGCCGCTTGCTTGAAGCATGCGGTCACAATTGTGTCTATAGTTGTGGTTGAAAAAGCGCACTAGCCGTCTCCGTATGGACAACAAGCTTTCTGCTAACTGCGTGCTGCCGCATGGAAGGCAAGCCGTCCGCGTCACTTAGATTTTAAGCGGAGTTGTGCGAGTACTGTGTGCGAGCGGTATCGTGTAAGTGAGCTGCGACCTTAACTTGCTACGCTATTTCTGGCGCAGCGATTTCACACGCTGTACAATATACCTCCTGTGTTACTGTTGCAGTGATATGTCCACTGTGATTTTGCTGACACTACTGTCCTAGACAGACCAGCAAGTATTTCCACGTTTGGGCTTATTCGTTCTAAATATTATCATCATTTTGGATACTAGGCATAGGATATGAATAATAGGCATCTGAATAGACATTCAAGGCAAGCGCGTTCCAACTTAGGCTGCATCTTCACTTACCATCAGGTGTGATATTATGAGAGTTTGAATGAAAATAATGCCTTTTATTACGTTGGGGAAATGCCTTTACGCATCCCACCCATTTGTGAAAACGAGCGGGTATATGGGACTCCTTAGCGCTGCCAAAATATCCACTCAAACCCAACGGGCCCGTCCCCGCTTATTTGGGAAGCCATGGGATCGCTGCTCTTATTCTACTGTGGCAAATGAAAATAATTTTTTGCTTTAAGTTTCTCTAACTTTATATAACAAGCTATAATTAAAAATATTAAAAAATACGACTGCCCAGCCAAAAGACGAACTAAAAATGTTAAATACTACAGTCATTACCTTTAGAATCTTATTCACTTTTAAATGATATTTTTTTGTGAATCACTGGATATTGAACTATAATGTTATATATTTTTGGAATCTACTCATCATTTTTTAGATGATGATTATATACTTAATCTTATTTTCGAAATTTTTTTTTCAACTTTAGTCTTTAATGCGGGAATGGTCCCCCATCAATTTTTTTTTAAATTTTACTAGCCTATGTCACCCGGAATAAGCTAAGGATTCTAACGATAGCTCATTCATCAAAATCGGTTCAGGCGTATAGTACATACATACATACATACATACATGAACCCTGAAAACAATATACTCCTTTTTTCAGGCAGTCGCGTGGATTTAGTTTTTAAATTAATCGCGCGGGATCTGTTTAATTTTCCGGGATAAAAAGTAGCCTATGTCACACCCTACAAACAACTCTTGACAGTTACGAAACCCATGAACATTTTGTATGGGAAAATCAAGGGAAAATATTTTTTCTTTTATTTTATTTTTTCGTCAACTTTCCAATAGTTTTAATAGTTATTCTGCTATTCAGGAAGGAGATAAATAAAACAATTTTGATTTGACCATAAAAATCGGTCCAGCCGTTCTAGAGTTATAAGTGTTCGAACAAACACGACTTTGTTTTATATATTACTAGTTGATTCCCGCGACCTCATTCGCGTGGATTAAGGTTTTTTATTCCCGCGGAAACTCTCCTACTTCCCGGGATAAAAAGTAGCCTATGTGTTATTCCAGACTAAACTATCTCATTCTAATTTCAGCCAAATCGGTTCAGTCGTTGCGACGTGATTGAGTAACATCCAAACTTTCGCATTTTTTATTTTGTTTTTTTTTTATTCTATGACAAGATAGCCCCTGACTGCGATCTCACCTGATGGTAAGTGACGATGTAGTCTAAGATGGTAGCGGGCTAACTTGGAAGGGGTATAGCAGTGTAAATTCAACCCATACCCCTAATCGATTTCGTCACGCCATCGTGCCGGAACGCTAAATCGCTTGGCGGCACGTTTTTGACGGTAGGGTGGTAACTAGCATTCGCATTTATAATATTAATAGGATATAATAGGAAGACTAGTTAATTTTTTGTAGATTTTGTTTTACAGTGAAACGTATGTCACTTGAATATTTGGTCGCAATCTGAATCACAACTTTAGGTACACTTCCACCCCATACATACATAATTCCCAGCAAATAAATCACACAGTACAAAGACATTAAAATCCAAAATTGCTAGATACGGATCGCAATACAAATCAAAGTGGGGCCGAAACGAATCCGTAATGGCTGCGGGATTTACGACTGATTTATCTTACTCGGTTTGTGTTTCCCGACTGATCTACTATACCTACTGCGACTAACTTTAGTGATACTACTGAGTTAGTTGTATGTATTTATAACGTTATGAAAACAAGATAATATAAACGCAAAAATTCTTTCTAGAAAACCGACTTCAAACGGCACTACAAAGTATATCAATTGTGCCTATAAAATTTGAAGAGTTCTCTCGATTTCATCTCGATTCTATCATCAGATCCTGACCTGATGGCTTTTGGACCACCTGGGAAGTATACTCTTTCAAACAAAAAAATAATTTTCCAAATCGGTCGAGGCGTAATCGGGGAACATATATAAAAGAAAGATCCTCCGACAAATTGAGAAACTCCTCCTTTTTTAAAGTCGGTTAAAGAAATGTCTACTGTCAGTGAAAACCATTTAGATTTGGCATGGAAGTAGTAATGCATTGTTTCTACTTCGATGTCTTACATCAAGATCGCCTTAGTTTGTACACCTTAGTTAGCCACGGTGTAAATACATATATATATAGAGTGTAGCATACAGAGGGTAGTCTGTGGATATTGGAGTAAACATGTTATAAATACAGGCGCCATTTGAGTCATTGGTCAGTCGTGCTAGGACCACGGGTCGGATAGCACGTCGGTTGTGTAACACACATTATGTGTGCCTGGAGTGTGCATTGGTATATACGGACTATATACCTGACTACTATATACGTGAGTGTTTGAGTATACTACAATGGCGACGAGGATGGGATGAACCACACGTAAGTGCTTTGTATTTTATTGATGATTGATAAAGTTAATTGAAAGAGAATAATTAATTTGTTTTTCAAAAAAGAAAGGATGAGGAAATATGTAGTGCTAAAATTAATTTGTTTTAAAAAAAAGAAAGAATGAGGAAATATGTAGTACTAAAACTATGGTTTTGTTACTAGTAAAACTATTCACATTATGGAAAGTTTTCTCAATCGGAAACAGTGCAAAAACGGTGTTAGTTCATTATTAGTAAAAACTACCCACATGGTAAAATAATTGTTCAATTTTAGGATGATAATAACCTAATGCAGATGAAGTCAATTAGAATTAGTAAAACTTCTAACTGCACTTTAATTGTTAATGTTGAAGATGATCAGATGTAAAGTTGTTGCTTTTAATTGTCCGTCAACTCCGCGTTCAAAAAGTAAATGCATATCTATGGGTAACAGTATTAAGTGGAATTGTGGGATAGGAAATAAATGTGTGTATTAATCAATTTAGTGTGTTTTGTAAGTTTGTAGACACAAAACACAGTCAGCTAGATATATGACTAGTGACGGTACCTGACAGTATTTTTGATTTAATCTGCGACAAGATTATCAGCGAGTTTTAATAATGAAAATGTGTCTCCATATACTCCCCATATTGCCTTCTGGGTTTAGTGACTGACTTGTTCGAATGTGGTTTAACGAAGTTCCGGGTTCGAGCCTGGCTTGGGTGAAATTAATGACTTTTCCGACAAGGAATTCTCATTAACATTCCGGTGTTATAATGTTTATAATTTGCATTTTTAAAGTAAGTCTGTTATATTTTTAAACGATGTTTACATCGGAAATCAATCTGTAGATATCTACCTACACTGTTTAAAATCCAAATGGTTAGGAAAACGTATAAGTTCTGGGAGTGTTTACGAAAATGATAATAACGACAAGTACGTGGTATCACGACTAACCCTACCCAGAGGCAGAGAACTTAACCTAAGCTTACTCAAAAATAACTTACAAATCCTAAGCACTGGTGAACCCACATACTGGCCAAGTGATCCCAATAAAGTACCAGACCTCTTAGATTTCTTCGTTTATAAAGGCTTATCAAACCTCTACCTTAGTGTTGAAAGTTGTCTCGATGGGGGCTCAGACCACACGCCGGTCATAGGAACAATCAGTACATCGATCATTGAAAGACCAACAAAAGAGACTCTGTACAACAAACGTACAGACTGGCATGCATTTAGAAACTACATTGAATCTAACCTATCACTCAAAGTTGCATTAAAAACAGATGAAGATATCGATGAGGCAGCCATCACCATAACAAACGTTATACAAACTGCGGCGTGGATCTCCACACCAGAACGTTGCCATATAGCAGGTAGTAAAAATATACCGAAGGATATAAGAGATAAAGTGCTTGAAAAAAGAAGACTTAGGAGAGTTTGGCATAGTAGTCGTCATCCCTCAGACAAAAGAGCCCTCAACCGTGCTATTATAGAACTAAGATCGTACTTAAAAGAAATTGAAAACGAAACTTTACAAAATAAGTTAGAGAATTTGTCTGCGTCAGCAAAGAACGAGTACTCGCTTTATAGGGTAGTGAAATCAAACAAAGCGGCTCCCATACCACAGCAGCATCCTTTAAAACTGGATGACGGCACCTGGGCCAGAAAAGATAATGAACGCGCTAAAGCTTTTGGCAAGTTCCTGAGTGAAGTTTTCACCTCAAACAACGGCGATCTAGACACAGATAGAGATGTTAAAGAGTTTTTAGCTACGGATTTACAACTCAGCTTACCGCTGAAAAGCTGCTCCCCTAAAGAAGTCTATAGGGTAATAAGAGAACTGGACTTGAACAAAGCCCCAGGGTTTTGTTTAATAACAGCTGAGGTCCTACAACAACTACCAAGGAAAGCAATTGTCTTCGTGACGCAACTCTTCAATGGTATCTTAAGAACATCGCACTACCCAGATATCTGGAAGATATCAGAAATAATAATGGTTCCCAAACCCGGCAAACCACCGCATTTGGTATCATCCTACAGGCCAATCAGTCTACTACCAACATTATCTAAAGTATTTGAAAAGATAACTTTGTATAGGCTTAAATCCATACTTAACGAAAAAGACATCATCCCTCAACATCAGTTTGGCTTCAGAAGCGGTCATTCAACTATAGAGCAAGTACACAGAGTAGTTAGAAAAATAAGAAACGCCCTAGAAAATAAAGAATATTGTTCGGCTGTATTCCTGGATGTCCAACAGGCTTTCGACAAAGTCTGGCACAACGGATTGCTCTTCAAGGCAAAGAATCATCTTCCTCATAATCTCTATATGCTTTTGAAATCTTACCTGCAACAGAGAATATTTAGGGTTAGAATTAACGATGCCTACTCAGAATTCCATAATATTGAATCGGGGGTGCCTCAAGGCTCTGTCTTGGGGCCAACACTATACCTCCTTTACACTGCTGACATTCCCACCTCAGAAAATGTACTCACCGCTACCTTTGCAGATGACACTGCAGTATTGTGTAACAACAAAGATCCAACGATAGCATCAGACATATTACAAAATCACCTGAACAAAATAGAGAAATGGATGGCCAAATGGCGTATAAAAGCCAGTTCAAATAAGTCAACACATGTAACTTTTACTCTCCGCAAGGACATCTGTACCCCTGTCAAACTTGGACAAAATATCATACCTCATGGTGAGACAGCGAAATATCTTGGAATGCACTTAGACAAAAAACAAACGTGGAAGCCTCACATAATGAAAAAACGCGATGAACTTAACCAAATTTTCAGAAATCTCAACTGGCTTTTGGGACGGCACTCGCGTTTGTCCTTGAATAATAAGCTACTTATTTATAAAACCATAATAAAACCAGTGTGGACCTATGGCATTGAACTTTGGGGCACAGCCAAGAACTCAAATCTAGAAATACTGCAAAGATTTCAAAACAAAGTCCTTAAAAACATAACAAATGCTCCATGGTTCACTAGGATGTCAGAATTGCATGAGCATCTAAAGATAAAATCTGTTAAAGAAGAAGTTGAACACAAAGCAAAGAGCTACAAACAACGGATCAACACTCACCAAAACAAATTAGCAACAACACTCAGATTCCCAATGGAATTCAGAAGGCTTAAACGCGCTTCCATATGGGACTTTGCAGATTAAGACATAGAAAAACACAAGAGGTAGAGCCGTCATTGGATGGACAGCCTCCCATGCCAACGAATCTTCCAAAGAATCTGCTTATAGCTGTTGAAGCTGATCGCATGATAGGACGAATACAAAACAAAAAAAAAAAAAAAAAAAAAGTACGTGGTATCTACGTGCCTAAATGAAGGATTTATTTTAAATAACTACCGACATGGTGTTATGACCCAATAATGTTGACTAACGATTAATTGTTAGTAGGTAAATTAGGAATTTATACCTATGGTACTGGGATAGTACCAAAACGGAGAACTGTTACTTACAGGTGTTTATGTTAACATATTGTAAAAAGTCAATAATATAAACTGTGGTTAAATAGTCAATACGAAAGACTATGAGTGGTAATAGGTCAATAATATAAACTGGTTAGTCAATATGAAAGACTGTGAGTTGTAATAAGTCAATAAGATAGACTGGTTAAATAGTCAATACGAAAGACTATGGGTTGTAATAAGTCAATAAGATAGACTGTGTTAAAATAGTCAATATGAAAGACTATGTGAAAGTTATAACGTGTCAATAAGATAGACTGTGTTTCGATAGTCAATATGAAAGACTATGTGAAGTTTATAACGCATCAATAAGATGGACTGTGTTAAAATAGTCAATATGAAAGACTATGTGAAAGTTATAACGTGTCAATAAGATAGACTGTGTTTCAATAGTCAATATGAAAGACTATGTGAAGTTTATAACGCATCAATAAGATAGAAATAGTCAATATGAAAGACTATTTGAAAGTTATAACGTGTCAATAAGATAGACTGTGTTTCAATAGTCAATATGAAAGACTATGTGAAGTTTATAACGCGTCAATAAGATAGACTGTGTTTCAATAGTCAATACGAAAGACTATGCGAATTATAACAGGTCTATAAGATAGACTATATTATTGGAAAAGTCAATATGAAACTATAGTAAGATCATTTGTAAAGAATTGAGAGTAATATTAGGTCAATAAGAGAGATTTTAAAGTTGAAAGTTTTGAAAAGCGTTCCCTTAATTAAATGTATCATGTTTTTTGGAAAATAAATAAAATAAAAAGATGGGCTTTGTATTAAGATGTAGATTTGGAAAAGTTAACAACGATATGATGGGTGGATACTAAAGTTGATAAATAGTCGTGTTGTATAGTGATATCAAACTGAACCGTACATAATGGCAGTATGGATATGCAATCTGCAACTTATATGAACAGTATGACTGAGTGGTTAAAATAGCAGTCTTATTCCAACTGAATAAATATTGCCATATTGATTTTAGCTGAGTGCCATTAGCTGATTATAGTCAAATCTGTTTCGGAGGATACCTCAGTCAATACCACTGACTCAGTGGTAGTTGAGTCATAAACTCAAATATTAAAGTTAAATCGGTAACCATTTCAATGTTCCACATTGGTTACTCATTGAAATTTTTAAAAAATATGGTTCTTGCTTCTGAAATGGTATTTACAATCGCTGTTTCAAACAGAGCCTTAACGGCATAAATCTTAATAAAATATGGGAATTTATTGGTGCAAAAAATGTTTATGAATATTAATTTATAAACGGTAATGATAATAATTATATTGTCACAAACCTCTGTCAATCATATTATTGAATATTGTAGAAGTATATAATATCTACTACAATTACGGTGACATATTAGATTTCATTTACCAAACGCCTTCTGAAATAAAATCAAGTCAAAGTTTTATAAACGCCAATAGCTGGGCTTTTGATTGTTGTTATATTTTAACAAAATTACGAAACATACATGAGCGAAGTTACGAAAAGGGGAAAATGTCCATAATTAACTAACATTTATTAAGTTCCTGAATTCAAGAGGACAGGTGTAATGTGGCAAAGGCTAAACTTTATCCACTTATTATTTTTAATGGAAATTTCTCAAGAGCTATGATTAAAGAATAATTTGGATTTAATTATTTTAAAATAAACTAATAATAATCGGAATCCAATTGGAGTGTTGATTGTACTTATTTTACTGAACTGTGTTCACTAAATCACCGCACAGATTTTGTGGCTTGAAATTGATAGAATTGTAAACAAACTTGGACTGATTTAATGAATTTCTGTTTAAAGCTTAAATGCATATTTAATAAAATAAAAAGTCGGGATCTCTTTAATGAAGATCTGTCCGTCATTCAATTTAGTTTTCAGAATTTATACGAACGGCCTTACATGTGATTAGATTAACTTTCCAAAGTTTGATCGATATCACATGAGTTGCTTAATTCGAACCATCTATATTGATAAATCTCAACTATTAGCAAGTATTACACACCGCTAACTTAACACTGAGTACAAGTTTTGAAGGAAATCAACAAAATATGGTGTTGGAACTTGGAATATGAGAGGTCTGATTCTAGAGGAGTGAGTAAGGAAAATTTTAATTTAGATTTATTTTTCAGGTAAAATGTCACAATATATTCTTTTTATAAAGGTGGGAGCTTCATTTAAATCTTGAGTGGGTTAATTTTAAAAAATACTCAAAAGATAGCAATTTAAGTAATAAAATTATAAAATGGTAAATTTTGGTTGTCAAAGATACTTTAATAAATAAAGAATTAATGAATAAAGAATTAAAGTTAATATAGTTAAAAGATAGTTCAAATGTTTAAACGTAATACATTTTAGAAACATTTCTTATTGCCAAGTGTATGACAAAAAATGTTAATCAATCTGTTTAAGGGGCACGTGGGTCAAGTGCAGGTTTTATAGAGGACATATTAAGAGAAGTAATATCATGGATTGTAACCCTACACCTGGCACCAGGATTTATTTAAATACAAACCATTATTAACTATTTATATCCCAAGCAAATATGTAGGCACATCCCACATAATTTAAAATTGCGAAGCTCTCCGACAAAGACATTGACGTACTGATCTAATATTTATAACCAAAAAGTATACTTAACCTATGGATCAGTCAGCAAGGTTTCATATATAGTATATCGAGCATAACTTTTCTATTCCTCTTTGGGATTCTCATATAGTTAAAAGTTGCAGTGTGACGATTGCAGTCGCCACAGTTGGGACTGTAGTGGTAGTTGATATGGCTTTTGGCATAATCTGCCTGCTGATAACTAGTATTTGTATCAGTTCAATTAAAGACATTTATTAGTGACCATATAACTCAAAATAGATTAAATTCAAATTCAAAATTTATTTATTTCATGTAGGCTACCTTGTGGCACTTATGACACGTCATGAATCTACCACCGCGGTTCGATTAAAACTCTTTTCTCCTTTTTAAATGTTTACGCGTTGATAGATCTAACTGCTGTGGTATTTAGATTGTGTTCCACAGTTATTCAAAAAGTCAAAAAAAAAAAAATAAGGAAGGGAAACTGAGGGCAAATTAATTTTTAGTTAATGGTCTACATTCTTGACTTTCTTGTGACAGGATTAAAGTTAATCGTTTAATACTCACTACGATTACATAGATGTAAAATTATGTTATTCATATTGCTATCCGATGTCCACATGACTATCGGAAAAAATATTAAAACAAGGAAGGGATGTAGCATACAGAGGGTAGTCTGTGGATATTGGAGTAAACATGTTATAAATACAGGCGCCATTTGAGTCATTGGTCAGTCGTGCTAGGACCACGGGTCGGATAGCACGTCGGTTGTGTAACACACATTATGTGTGCCTGGAGTGTGCATTGGTATATACGGACTATATACCTGACTACTATATATGTGAGTGTTTGAGTATACTACATAGAGAAAAGACAAAAAAACGATACCAGCCGAATTGATAATCTTTTTGGAAGTCGGTCAATTAAATTTTTACGCAGTCGGGTTTTTGATTTTTTAATCTATATATATAAAATTCAAAGTCCTGACTGACTGACTGACTAACTGAGATATCAACGCACAGCCTAAACTACTGAAGTTAGAAACTTGAAATTTTTACAGTTGGTTCCTTTTATGACGTAGGCGCACACTAAGGAAGGATTTTTGAAAATTCTACCCCTAAGGGGGTAAAATAGGGGTTTGAAAAATCGAACTTATCGTGAGCAAAGCCACGAGCAAAAGCCAGTTCAATATTTTTACTAAAATAATCAATTTCTCAATTTGAGCTAAAAAAAATTGGCTGTTAAAATCATAATAGTTAGTAAAAATGTTTAAAAGAGGAGTTCGTAGCGTAAAGTGGAACACGGCGCATAGCCGCGGGGCGACGTCGCGCCGCTGGAAAAGCCTTCGGAAACGATGCAGATGCGCCGGGCCGCGTATCGCCGATAATGCGAGCTAATTAGCCCGAAAATGTACGCCGATTTTCATGAAATTTTACGTATTTTTAACCGAATTCATAAAAAGGAAGGTTATAATTTTTTTTATTTGCAGACAAGATAGTTCTTGACTGCGATCTCACCTAATGGTAATTGACGATGCAGTCTAAGATAGTAGCGGGCTAACGTGACAGTGTACACTGTACATTCAACCCATACCCCGGTTTCTATACACCATCGTGCCGGAACGCTAAATCGCTTCGCGGCACGTATTTGGCGATAGGGTGGTAACTAGCCATGGCCAAGCCTCCCAGTAGAAAAAACAATTATCAATTCGACAGAAAATTAAAAAAAGGAAGGTTATTAAATCAATGTATGCATTAACAATTTTATTGCAACTGCAAAGTTACACTAGTATTATAAAGGCGAAAGTTGTATATTTGTGTGTGTGTTTGTTATTCCTTCACGCCACAACAAATGAACCGATTTAGCTGAAGTTTGGAATGCAGATAGCTCATACCGATGATTAACATATAGGCTATATTTTATCCCGGAAAATTAAAGAGTTCCCGCGGGAATCAAAACCCTAACCCACGAGGTCGAAGTCGTGGCTATAGTCTAGTATTCAGATAATAATTATGATAATATACTATGTATTTTTTATTTTATTTTTATTTTTCATGTACATATAGAATTTTCAAGACAACACATATTAGAAGAAGTAGACATAGGTGAATGTATTAGGGCTTCCAAACATATACCTACACATTTTTAAGCTATTGCATAGCTTCTATCGCGGGCCTTGAGCGTGGAGACCGAATCCGGAAATTCCGTAACGAAAATAACCTAAGACCCCACGGATACGGGCTCCTCTCACCGCTAGATGGCGTTGATAAAAAATGCTATGCAATAGCTTTACCGCGGCAGTCCCCAAGTGCCACACGTCTTTTTTTTTCTTTTATATTTATCCATGAATTTCTCAAACTATTAATCGGATAGTGATCGTTCTTTTTTATTTGCTTACATTTACTTTAACTTAGGGAACATTACATATGTCATCGAAATCGGCTCGGTAATTTTCAAGATATTTTCCCTTTTCAGTTATTCTTTATTTTGGTATATAGAAAGCGGTTTAATTTTTCTTAAATTATAATAACCAACTTAAAATTGTGAAATTTTATATTGTGCACCCAGAACTCCCACCCACTCTCCGCCTAAATTCATAAAACATGTTCTAAACAGCCACTCGCATACATTAAACGGGTTACCCCGCCGCATGGTCGGGTAATGCGGTCTTTTACCGCCTGTTTTATTCACGGCTAACTGGAGAATTTATCACGGGCTTCGTTCACAATCACCTTGGCCTTTTACCAAACTTACCTTACCCGCTAGAATGCTAAGCTGCCGACTTGAGGTCATCGCTCACTTATCAACACGAACAGTACCACCTCGCCCCGTGCGGTTAAGAATTCTCCGTACCCTGACCACGCTGAACTTGACTAATATTCCCCCCTCCCCTCCAAATAAGCGTAAAGCTTGTGTTAGAAGCTGGTATGATAATAGTGAATGAATTTTGGATTTCTGGAAAATCAAAAAAAAAAATACGATAAAATCACACCTTACTACCACACTTCACACAAATATTATGAAGGCGAAAGTTTCTATGTGTGTTATGTATGTTTGTTACTCCTTCACGCCACAAAGTATGAACTAATTTGAAATGGACCGACTTCCAAAAACAAGGATGTTCTCAATTCATCCGGTATCTTTTTTTTACTTAATAAAATTGAACTTTATTAACATTTCCCCATCCCCTCCAAGTAAGCGTGAAGCTAGTTAGGTGCGACAAGAGCTTCGGGTGAGGATAGAAATCGTTGACCTTTCAGTTTTCAGTCAGCACCTTTAACTATTGGGCTATTGGGTATCTGGTTGGTAGGTATTATTATTCTTATTCGATGCTGATTGTACCTTCTGAATTTCAGTGAATAGAAATTAGTGGTATTGGGACGTTCATGAAAGTCAACGCCTAGTAAATCTAGGTATTAATTCTGTAAAGGAAAAGCATTTAATCTTCCTCTAGGGGTGACGGGGCGACCATAAATTTTAATAAATGCGGATTTGTCCTTCGCAAGCGGGGCGGTAATTAATTGAATTTGCTAAGAAAAAGTTAACGTAATTGTACCGTCTTAATTAAGGCTGATGATTAATGTTAAGAAATTAAATTAGCATACTAAGTAAGTAGTTGATTGTGGATTAAGAAATCTTATTTCAAAAATACTCTTTGTACATGACTAGAAAATTGAGTACTTTTTGTTGCTAGTGTACAGAGCTGAAATTGACAAAAACCTCATATATATCTAAAACGTACAAAAAAAAGACACTGGCTGAATTGATGACCTCCTCCTTTTTGGAAGTCGGTTAAAAATATAAAAATAGACCATTGTTGCACCAAAAAGGCAATTATTCTTTTTTAATTAATTAACTAGCGCTCAACAGCAATCGCACCTGATAGTAAATGAAGATGCAGGTTAAAATTGAGCGCGGTTGCTTAGAAAATGCATATTCAATCTTGATTTAAAGGTACCCAAATCACAGTTACTTGAATAAATGAAATCCGGAATGTTTTCCAAATAGTGGGAATAGTTGGGAACGAGAAAGCAAAGTGCTTAGAGCGAAATGCATGTAATATAATATCTATCTCGCAGATGGCTAATCTAGAATTCGTTCGGGATGAAATTTACTGTCGGATATTATTGTACGTGTATATCCCGTAGTCCTTTCCTGTGTTCCTCCTTTCTGTGTGTTCTTTTCAACTGTGCATTATTAAGTCAACGTCTCCTGAAGTTTCTCTGGTATCGGAGCGAAACGTACTTAGAGAGTACGAAGAGAGTTGTTCTTGCATTTGTTCTGCTTATGTTCTTATTTTCTGGTTTAAGGGATTATAGCAAACAAATTTTGTTTTTCTTTGAGTATCCCGTACTTGTTGACACCGACATAGTGTCACTATTTTACCTTTTCCGACTAAATTACTGCTCCATTTCGTAACGAATACCGAGACGGACCTGTACAATTAAGCCCCTAAACACTATCGAGCAAAAACGGCACACGTGCGCACAAAACACATTTGATTTCAACACTTATTTCCACGTGATAAAGTTTAAATTTGAATGGCAGAACTTTATAGTGGTGAATTGCGAAAAGTTTTGTGTAATGGCTGATATAGAGAAGGTAAATTGGAACTACTAGTATTTCTTGGATAAAGGAAATTATTCGCTTTGATCAGTTATATGACTGCTTTTTGTCCGATTGTGAGAGTGTTAACACTTTAGCAGTTGGTATTTCATATATTTCCTCTAATTTCAAAACTTCTCGGTGGTCAATTACTCACCATTGCATAGGAGATATTGTAGTGCACAGCGGTGTGCAAAAACAAGGGTGGGGTCTCTATTTCCGCACTCACGTAGTCCGATGAGATAACCAGAGAGAGATCAGGCACAAAGCCAACCCTTTTACGTGCTCTTCAAATTCAATGGTGTAATGTCCAAGTCCAATTTACAGAAAAGGTCGATGATATTTTTGGCCCAATCTGGGGTTTGAACCCAGTATATTAAGATCTGTTGATCTTAATATACTGGGTTCAAACCCAAAAGGTGAGTACAGGCAGTCTGTCATGTATCTGGCTTCAGAAATATTGACGTCCTAGGTTTTTAGTCAAACCTAACCTTTTACCCCCTTAGGAGTAGATTTTCTCTAAACCTTTTCTTAGGTGATGCCTTCGCCCTCGTAGAAACCTACCTTCCAAATTTACAGGTTTTGTAGTTTCTGAGATTTAGTGAATTAAGTACAGAGTAGAGAGAAGAAAGAGATAGAAGATAGATTTAAATGCACCCGGTGAAAACCGTCCTAAAGTGGTACTAACAAGCGACGCGTTTCATGTTAATGGGATGTCAAAGCATTAGTTGATTTGTATCAGTACTTTACTGATTTGTATCAGTGAGTGTAATTGGAAAGGACTAATGGTGTGATCCATTCCATTTTGAAATGAAGCTGATAACTTCTAAATAATATTATCAGTTTTGATATCGTTACTATCTGTAATCCTTATTGCGCCTTATTATACTTCAAGTCTGAAAATCGTTTTTGGGAATGAGCGTGACGTTTTATAACAAAACTTCACAGACAATTTCAGACTTTCCATTAAAAATTATAATATGATCATAAAAACCAAATATTATACAAACAAATCTCGCATATTATAATTTATTTTATGTTGGGCTAGCCAACTTATATCATCTTTATGTTATTCGCAAATTACTGTTTTTTACTGTAAGGTTTTTTACTCTTTTAAAAATTTTGTGCGCTGGTGAAAACTAAAGTTAAATAATAAAGTTAAATATTGAGCTTCAATTTATTCTAAGTAATCTGCTTTTTGTAAATAATTCTACTGTTCAAAACGAAATTATATTTTTTAAATAGCAAACATTTGTTCTAGCAGAAAAAACAAGAAATTGGGTTTTAAAATATTTTAGGAATGTTGTATATTCTGTTGAGAAAAATAAAAAAAAGAAAGAATTCTAGAGATTTTTTTTAACGAAAAATCATAAAGTTTTTGTGGAATTTTTAGAAACCTAAATAGATGTGCACCAGCTAGTATTCAGCTCAGTTACTGATTGATTAACAAATTTTTGGAAATCCAGTAGTATCCATAGTTTTCCGATGTAAAAGTAGCCTACTATACTAGTTTACAAGCTATTTTACTGCCGAATTTCGTCAAGATCTTCAATAGCAGAGCCGTTAAGTATGAATTACATTTCGTTTATGCAAAGCAGCCCGCAAATGCGATATCAAAATGTAGTTTCTTAGTAAATTTCGAAGCTCAGTATTCGTATCGCGGATAGGTATTTATTTAGGCTCGGTTTCAGGAGTGTGGTCCAAGTTATAAGAGCTAGAGTAAAGCTAAAAGATTTTTTCCTTTTTATTAATACAACTAGCTTTTGCCCGCGGCTTCTTTAAGTTAAGTTAAGCTACGTTAAGTTGGATTTTTCAACCTTCTATTTTGCCCCCTTAGTGGTTGATATTTCAAAATCCTTTCTTAGCGGATGCCTACGCTATCTGTATGCCAAAGTTCAGCCCGATCCATCCAGTGGTTTGACCTCTGCGTTGATAGATCAATCTTTCAGTCACTTTTACCTTTTATTGAACGAGCGAAGCGAGTTTTCTGAGTCAACTAGGGCGCTTGTCTGTACTGGACAGAGAAGTGTGTACGTCCAAATGTCTGTCAGAGCCCTATAACTTCTGAATTACTGAACGTAATTACTTCAAATTTAAATATAATATGTAAACTGATGGCCTTCAGCCGAACATTGTATAAAAAAATATAAAAAGCTTTATTTCAGGGGGGCTCTCATAGAAGCGTGTTTGAAGTAAAATTTTGTTTGTTGCGTTACATAGACTTGCGATATATCTTTTTAAAGACGACTTTGAACAGATTACAAAAATATATATTTTTTAATTTTTCTCTTAAAATTGACGAAATGGGGGGCTTTCAAAGTGGAGATTTAATTTGAGCCATATGTCAAGAATTACTGAATATTAGAACGTGAAACTTGGTTGAAAATTCAGTTATATCCTGTACTTGAACAACAAATACTAAAATTAGATAAATATTATAAAGAAACGAAATTATTTAATTTTTAATGCTAATAGCTTCCCAATAATGCTAATAGATGGCGCTGTATCAGTAAAACAGTTTTGCGCCAACTATTATTATTTTTGATTGCGTCTAATCTTAAAAGTTAATTATTACAATATATAATTAAAACTATCTTTTGGGAATTATGGGATACCGCGAGGTCTCAGTTCGGGGCGAACCACTAGTATATTCAGATAAACGTCCACAGCTGGACAAAGATCTCTTGTATGCTGCCTGTAACACGTCTGATGTCGTTAGTCTGCTTAGTAGAGGTCTTTCAATACTGCTCATTCCTGTGCAGTGTCGCCACTCCAGCAACTTGGGAATCAAACGACAATTAGTTATATGCCCTGCCCATTTCCACTATGAGTAAGCATGTCGGTAACTTTGGTTCTCCTACGAATCTCCTCATTCTTGATTTCATCTCGCAGGGATACTCTATGACAGTATAGCTCCCTCCATCGCCTGCTGAGTGATCCTGAGCCTTCTTATGAGGCTCATAGTTGATGTTTCGAATCCATAACTCATCACTGATAAAACGTACTTTTTGAAGATTTTTTTTATCAAGAAGTGCCAAAAAAAATCACCATTCTTCTCACAGATAAAATGCAGTCAGCGTTACTCGAAAATTTTAGTGCAGACTCTTATGAATTGGGCCAGCTCAGAATTTATTCCGGCTTCCCTTAGGGCGACAATAAGCAGTACTGTCCACGCCTGACAAAACTGTTTGTCCAACGCGACTCGAATACAAGTGCGTGTTTATCCGCAGAGCGATTTAAAGGGATTTTTTTTATCGGCCGGAAGTCCGCCATGTTTTTGTTTATCGCTTCAAGTCGTGCGGGCGGATATTTAAACAGGATTTGGGGGATAAGACGGACAATAAGTGTAAGAAGTCTGTAAAATAATCTTGGATTTTCCTTTCTAAGCCGAATTCTTTCTTTTTTATAAGCTTTCGTATCCTCGCTCCTAATACGCACCGCAATTCGGGATGCTCTTTCGGCTTCCGTTTTTTCAACTAACTATAACTTGGGCACCTTTAAATCAAGAGTAAATAGGCATCTTCTTGGCAAGCGCGCTCCATTTTAGGCTGAAACTTCACAGGGGTAATAATACAGCGCTGGTCTTTAATATATTTTTGAAAAAAACATTACGTAGGTATAAGAATTCGGTCAAATGGTCTTGGTTTTTCATTTCTAAGCCATACTTTTTCTTCAACTTGTAGATGATATTATTTGAGTTAAGTGAGTCTTAGAGCATCTCTGAGTTGAGTAGTTTTAAATATTTAAGACTTATTTCGTAGCTTTACGACATATTTTTAATGTGCTATACTGGTACGTACCATGATTAATGTATTAGTCGGAACCGTCGACATTTGAATCTAGTTTCATGAACCGTGGTCACAACTGGACTAGATCAATAAGCCAATATTTAAATAGATAATAATCACTTTTAAAGTCAAAATTATCCTCATGATTGAATTGTATATTATTATGCAAAGAAAACTCCTACCATTATAGTTACTAATCACAAAGGATGCAGATATAGTAAGAGCGGTATATAAGGTGTAGCATACAGAGGGTAGTCTGTGAATATTGGAGGAAACATGTTATAAATACAGGCGCCATTAGAGTCATTAGTGAGTCGTGCTAGGACCACGGGTCAGACAGCACGTCGGTTGTGTAACACACATTATGTGTGCCTGGAGTGTGCATTGTTATATAAGGACTATATACTTGACCTAATAGATTTTAAATACATATCAAAAATTCCGAGGCCGGCGGGATTCGAACCCACGTCTCTCTGGGAATCGCGCCCAAGTGTGTTAACCGCTACACCACGGCCGAACCATACGTCAGCCACAAAATTAGTGATATGTATCTACTTTTTCAATCAGTTTTATAGCAACTGTTAGCGACATCTAGTAGCGACACATTACAGTTGTCGATCTACTTTTTTCCAAGACACCATATTACAATGAAGCTCTTAAGAAATTATAGATGCCACATTGCTTGTTACAATTTTTAATTTTTTCCGCCGGCCTCGGAATTTTTGATATGTATTTAAAATCTATTAGGTTATTTCCTTTAAGTGTAGGTTAACACTTCAATAAAAAATTAAAAATTATATACTTGACTACTATATACGTGAGTGTTTGAGTATATTACACAAGGTCTTGCTATTTTCGGAAAGTTGAAGAAAGGTATTCATTTTATTACTGTTTGTCAGAAAAATACGTCACGACAAAATACAAGCTAAAGATAGAGTGGAATTTTGATATTCTCATATTGTGTTTCGCATATCACGTTGCTATTGACACTCCAGCCGCCCTAGCAATATTACAAACGGGTCCTATCTATTCTCTTTCCATGATCGTTATCGCTAACGCTAAAGTAGGGGCTCCCAAAGTTTTTTATCACACATCCTATCCTTTCATTAGGATGAGAATGAGCATGGGGAAAGGATAAAATGTTAATCCCCTCGCTCAGTTTTATCCACACGTCGAGCATGGGCAAAATAATATCCATAGTGGATATAGATACTTACAGAAATATACATCTCCTTTCCCCTATCGCCATACTTCAGCAGAGGGAAAATAATTTTATCTCTTGTCAGTGGATAAAATCGGGGATTTTTTTTTTGTCTCCTGCCATGCTTATCCTACAGAAGGGTGATATAAAACCTTTGGGAACCCCTGCTCTACAGCGGTAGCGATCATAGAAAGAGAATAGAAACGACACGTTTGTAAAATGGCCAGGGCGACAGTTTCGAGAACGTCTTGCCCTATATTGTGGAAGTAGAACGTATTTTATTGCACTTTTAATTTTAAGGAAGCGTAGCCTACCGGTAGCGATGATAACTTAGTGGAAAAGAATTTAGCCTCATTTTCTAGTTCTAGGGGTCTAGCGCTAATTCTCAGGCGAGAAGTAAAGTTAACTTTTCGGAGTTTGGTGCATGTTAAGCCATTTTTTATTTTTTATTAAAGTGTTAACCTAAGCTTAAAGGAAATATCCTAATATATTTATAAATACATATCAAAAATTCCGAGGCTGGCGAGATTCGAACCTACATCTCTCTGGCAATTTTAAGCAATTATTTATCTTTTGCGCTAACGGTGAAGAAAAATATTGTGAAGGAAACCTACATGCCTGAGAGTTCTCTATAATGTTCTCAAAGGTGTGTTGGTAAATTCTTCCAATCCGCACTTGACTATTGTGTTGGACTCTGGCCTTAACCCCTTCTCATTTGGAGCAGTTTATTTGAAATAAAATCAAGAAAATTAATTGTAATTTATCTATCATCACAACACCTAAATATATAAAAGAAAGAGGTGACTGACTGACTTATAATTGGACTGATTTGGCATACAGATAATTATATACGTAACGTGCCCAGTAGAAATAGCTCATACCCAGGACTAAAGCATAGGTTACCTTTTATCCTGGGAAATTAAACAGTTCCCGCGGGAATCAAAAACTGTAATCTGAAACGGACGAAGTCGCGGACATCATCTAGTAAACTATAAATACATACTTCGTCGACACTCGTTGCCCTGCAACAAAAATAATGGGTATATTTTTTGCTGGAGCCTCGCATTTTGATATTAACTCTTAATATCATATTGCTATTGACTTGAGCTCTTTCCAGCCATATTTGTAGGAGATATATTGCAGTTTTAATTTAAAAGAACTGTATTGCTACTAGGGCTTCATTTCGTATCAGTTACTGGTCGAAATCAATAAAGTTTTATTAACTTTTACTTCTTTATCATAGCATTCGCTAAAGATACTTCATGATTTTTATTCATAAAAAGGTATCTTTGTAAGAAAGGGTTAAGATTTTCCAAGTTAGCCCGCTACCATCTTAGACGGCATCATCACTTACCATTAGATGAGATCGCAGTCAAAGACTATCATGTCATCGAATAAAAAAATCACTATCATATAGTTGGAAATAAAAATAAAGGACGTTGAAATTATTTTCTGCTAAAGTTAGTATACAGAAAAAGAAAGTTCGGTGAAATTGGGTCTAAAAGTAGCTTACTAAAAAATTCATAGGTAAGAAGTTGACGTGGATACAATTATTTCTAAGAACCTTAAAGTAGTATCGAGAAAACTACTTTAACACGTCCAAACTAACATAATAATCGCATTTAGAAACCGTTTCTTTCCTTTTATAACCTTTACTTTGGCCACGAAATTCGGGTCTGATTTTCTGACCCCTAAAAAAGCCTGCGCTACCTTTTTATGTGGCAAATATATTATGTATTGCTTAAAAACGTCGTTGACCCTTTATCCGCACTTAGGCCGTGCTAAAACTACGCTCACTGTGACAGTCATTTGACGTCCAATACTATTATAAATTAACCTATTAATATTATAAATACGAAACTTTGGATGTTTGTTGTATAGCACAGAGGCTACTTTTTATCCCGGAAAATAAGAGAGTTCCCGCGGGAATTCAAAAAAACCTTAATCCACGCGGACGAATGCGAAAGTGTGTTTGTTGGTTTGTCCTTTAATCACGCAAAAACGAATGAATCGACTTGATATATTGCATGGGTATAGTCGCGGACTTCCCGAAAAATATTCTCGCAGGAATTTTAACCCAACCTAATTACATATCTAAAGCTAGTTTAGCATAATTCATAAAAGAGGAATTAAAGCACGTCTACGGCGTAGACGTGCTACGTCGTAGCGGGCATGTTAGCCGGCACGCATGCGTGGACCGGACCGGCGCGGCGGCTTGTTACGATGTAGTGTCACTCGTGCGTTTACTTCATGAATAGAATACTAGGTATAGTAGATCGTAGAGAATCTAAAATACATAGAATATTATTGCGTTAAACCGCGGCAGCACTATAACTGCGTGCTCTTGCAGAGGAATGTTTAGGGTAGAGTAAAGAAACACAGACTTGTTGTGTACTGTCAATGTGGCAGTGGAGTGATAATAAGTGGCAATATATTTACAATTTACATAAGGCTTATATACCAATAAAATTACATGATAAAGTAGTGGGGAATAGCTGTTGTTAACTAAATGCTACGTGCAAAAATCGCTGATCTAATAATATGGAGTTTGTTGAAATTAATTCATAATTGCGGAAAGAAAGATACTCGTATGTTATGGTCACGTAACATGGAATTCTATGCGTGCCATAAATATGATTAGCAGTTTTGTGAGTCTGATTTACATTGACTTTATTCTGAACTAGCTGATGCCCGCGACTTCGTCCGCGTGGATTTAGGTTATTGATTCCTGCAGGAACCGTTGAACCGGGAATGTGTTCCTCGCAATGTTTTTAAACTCAAATTCAAAATACATTACATACAAGACATTATATATTATGACATAGGCATCCGTTAAGAGAAAATTTTTGAAAATTCAAAGAGGTAAAATAGGGGTTTGAAAAATCGAACTTAACGTGAGCGAAACCGCGAGCAAAAGTTAGTTCATGCACAAGTTAGTTATTATATTAGCATTAAGCATACACTCAACCCCATAAAGGATATCTGTACTTTGAGCAGATGACATAACATTGTTACTCGTTAGGCCGGTTTCTAGAAAGTCGATTGTGTATGTATTTATTCTGTATATCACTTCTATTGATAAAGTCACTTCAATAGTTGTGTTATATTTCGCGGCCACGTGCCTTTATTTCTTCAAAAAAACTCATCACCCTCCTCGCCGCAGTTGAGTTAAAGCATAAGTACGTGTCCCGAATGCCTGAGCCTATTTTATTTTCCAAAAATACCTTTCCCATACGTTAGCACGTATACACGCGTAGAACAAGACAAGATAAAGGGCATCGCATAAATCTTCATACGGAGTTATATCAGATCTGTCCCATGGGATATAGAGTAGTCTTTACCAGAGCTACCCAAGTAACATTTTGGTACTATAATTTAAGAATTCATCACGAAAAGGTTGAGTTAACATCGTGTAAAGGTTGTAGCGATAACCACCCGTTATATAAAAGCATTTGCTATGACTTTTTTGCTCTATAAGCTTATATAGCCAAACTATCCTTTTAGCAGGGGATGTAAAGGTTTACAAAACCGTTTTGTAGAGCCGTTATAGGCAAGTTCTATAAAAACCTCGAATTTAGACAATATAGCGCTATATTAATGTATAACAGCGTTTGAATTCACTATTATGTACCCCATTAGTACTATAAAGTTTTCCTGGTAACTGCTATAAGTATGGCGTTTTAGCAGTGATGAAGGACACAACAATACAATAATTTGACGCTATTGTGGTCCCACAAAACACTGTTATAGTACATGGTACATAATTACTCATAACAACACTGTTATAGAGCGGTTTTGCTTTATAAACGATTTTCGGGACATTTTTATAACAATAAAAAGTGTTTTAATTATCTTTGTTGGGTTTATTATAGTCTCATTGAAGAAGAAGTCACCATGACTCTATTACATGACCAAAGTTTTCTATTATGGTTTTGGTTGTTCTGTTTTAAGACAACAGCGATATATAGCTAATTCCTTTATTTCCTTTATAGAACAAATTTTAGAAATTTATCAATATCCATTACTAGGGGCATATTTATTATAAGTACCTGAGAAAGAAAACCAATCATGAGCAACGATTACCTACCTACCTATTTTATTTCTTCCTTGGATACAAAAATGTATTCAAAAATTAAGTATGTGGGACAAGACTAGTCATAAGGAACCCTAATTTTACGTCAATGGCGGCAGATTTTTTGTCACTTGTGCTATAGTTAACCTAAAAGAGAACCAAATTAGCTTTTTGGCTGTGTAGCAGAAACTACGGTTAATTTTATTTATTTTTATTAATATTTTAATTAAAAAACTCAATTAATTTAGGGCGCATTGAAAATAATAAGTAAAACTAATGCTATTCTATCAGTAAAACTTTGGTTCCAAGTGGTTTTTATAGTATTGGTCGAATTTATCCATGTCTAAATAAAAGATGACATTAAACTCAGCAAGATGGAATCCTTATCCCTTTTATTTTTTTGTTTTTGTATAAACACACGTAGACCACCTTGCCGTGAAAAATTAAAATGAAAAGCGTAGTAAAAGAATCACGTACTTTTCTATAGAGTATAATAGCACTATAATGGAATTAAGAACGCTGCTTCAGAATAAAAAAGAACTATAAAAGCTTTATTGTGCCTCGTATGTCAACAAATTGTCATACAAGGCACCAATATATCAAATTTATAGAAAAAAAAAGTCCCAAGCACAACTGCTATAGTTTCGCTATGTCTCTAAATAGAGATATAACTGCGCCAAATCAGCGTTATACGACCTTCTTATTGCTTTTACAGTGCTTAAGTGGTGTTAGAGGAAACGTTCTATGGGCTGCTATAGGACAAGAAATTGTTACTTGGGTATATACCTTTTTTATCCGATCACGGCTGAGATAAAAGGAAAGGCAAACCTCCCTGGCGCAGTAGTGAGCGCTGTAGTCTTATAACTGGGAGGTTATAGCGACACATTGTGAAAATTTTAAGTTATACCTATTGCAGTTCACGAGATACAGCATTGATACAGCCCGCTGACAGACAGACGGACGGACATCGAAGGCTTAGTAACAGGGTATCGTTCACACCCTTTGGAATCCTAAAAATATCTACGTCACAAGTATGATGAAAGATGTTCAGCATGACTATAAAAATATATAACTAACCGCTTCTTTTTTACATACGAATTTAAAAAGCATTTAAACACTCAGATAAAACCATTAACAGACTGCTTTAAAACAAAAACAAAGCCTTTTCCGCATTCGCAATCACCGGCAAACCAGAAACAAAAATACAAAATACCTCCGGCATTAAAGGAAAGCAAAACCAAATTTCTAACTCAACGAACCGCGAATACCTTACTCGATTGTGGACAATTAAAATCCTTTAACATAAGAAAAATCCTTTGAATTCCTGAACGTTTTCTCTGCGCGTGCATTGCTCTGTGGCGTTGTTGGTCACGTTTACTTTTTATGTTGTTCCGGTCCTGAAACTCTCGCGGGATTAAGGTGGAGTCACATCACACTGATTATCGTACTCAGTGCTTGGTTATACCCTAAAGTCATACCACGTGTAAGTTATTCTATTACTGTAAGTACAGTTCCTATAACTGGCCCTTCCTCTGCACTGTATTTCTCATTACTGAGGGTACTCTTTACAATTATTCGATAGGGGTTTTCTTAGGATAGTAATGCGATGGGATTTCATATGGAAACGTATGGATGTGCGAGAAATATTTGCTGCATGGGATACCCGCGTCACCGTATTATTAACACTGTCAAAGTTACACACAATTTAACTGTCTGATAGTATAAGATTATGTGTAAAATTTAATAAATTCGTTAGCCTTAGGATATTCCATTTCTGTTTTTCTGTTTATGGTTTTAAAGTTTAATGATTTTTTATTTTAATAAAAAAAATTCCTACTAATATTATAAATGCGAAAGTTTAGATGGTTGTATGGATGGATGGATGGATGGATTGATAGATGGATGTTTGTTACTCAATCACGCCACAACGACTGAACCGATTTGACTGAAATTTGGCACAGAGATAGTGTTACAGTCAGGACTAATACATAGACTACTTTTTATCCTGGAAAATAAGAGAGTTCCCGCGGGAATTAAAAACCTTAATTCACGCGTACGAAGTTGCGGGCATCAGCTAGTTTTTTATAATTATTAGGCCAAGCTGAAACTGCTTTTGTTTAGGTGCGACAATACAGCAACAGGTGATGATCGAACCGCCCGCCGGTCTTTCAGTTCTCAGTCCGCACCTTTAACCGTTGGGCTATTGAGGCTTTAAGTATATATTTTGAGGGCGTATTTGGGTGTGTGTCCACCCTTAATATGTTTATACGTTTTCCCCTTTTAGCATGTCGGCAGCGGTGGTCAGTTTATGAATTTATCGGGTAGAATGGGTGCCGCTCCACTGCTTGCGCTGTTCATAAATTTCTTACGTATATTTTGCGCTGCCTTTGTTTGGCATTCGGTAATTTTTAGGTAACTTTTGCGAAATGTACGTTCTTTTAATCTCTATCATAACGACCGAGTCACATTTTTTGAAGTCGGTTAAAAAAATGTGACTTGGTCATCAATTTGACACGTATGTAAGTACGTAATTTTAGTGGTATAAGCTAAATATTGGTATATTATCGTAATTTATTAGGGCTTAAAAAATAATGGCCACTTTTCCCTTTTCATCTGTTAGTCTTTATTTCGGTATATTGAATTCAATTTAATTTTTTTTAAATTATTGATTGTTTTTTTCGATGAAAAGATAGCCCTTGTCTGCGCTTGTATATAATATACATATAGATTTTTTCTGTTGGCGGATTATAGCAAAATAATCTTAACCTCTTCTTGCTAAACACGAAATGTAAACAAGAAAATATCACATTAAGTTAAGACTTAAATGGTATTTCGAATCCTAGAAGCACTTACTCGTGCGATAT
Organism: Hipparchia sbordonii; assembly: GCA_038048805.1. NCBI lineage: Eukaryota > Metazoa > Arthropoda > Insecta > Lepidoptera > Nymphalidae > Hipparchia > Hipparchia sbordonii. The sequence continues at coordinate 7,782,778 of CM076117.1, read as the reverse complement.
AAATCTAAGTCCGTTTTTGCCAGCGCCGTTCCAGCGATCGGCCAGAAAACGAGCAAAAAACTCGATGCTCGAATTAGGATGCCCTCCAACAATGGTAATCGATTCCCTCGCTCGCCAATTAGTTGATGTATCGATTTATGTAAATTGGCTATCCGAAATTCGGGATAACTCTTTCCGAAGTATATTTTTTTTTACATTCATCACTTACGGTGTCAGTTGATGTTAATTCTTGATAACGAAGCTTCAAGGGGCAGGGCCTATTTGTGAAATTGTTAATAGAAATTTTTCACAATTACAATTTTTTATGTGAAAATTGGACATCGGAGCAAAATTTGCTAACTATTGAGCGCAAGTCTCCTCTCACAATAGAGTTATTGACAATAGTCCACCATCGCTGGCCCAATAATGGCGGACTTTACTTCTAAGAATGTTATGGAGTTCTCCTTAATATTCTCAGGCGTGCAACTGTCCTTATAATGTTTTACTCCATCGCAAGTGATATTTAAAAGCCTCAATAGCCCAACGGTGGAAGGTGCAGACTGAAAACTGAAAGGTCGCAGGTTCGAACCCAACCCGTTGCACTATTGTCGTGCCCACTCCTAGCACAAGCTTTACGCTTATTTGGAGAGGATAGGAGGAGATTAGTTAACTTCAGCTTGGCTAATATTTAAAAAAAAATTGCTTAATCGCACATAACTCCAAAAATGACTTTTCGGCCAGTATTGAGTTGACGACCCCTCGAATAGACTGCAGTTCTAACCTAGTGGTTAGAACTGCAGTTACTTCTCTATATACTACAATTACTCAGACTCAAGACAGAGTTAAAACGAGACAGATTTATGTCCGAGCATATTTGTGTCTCATTTTAACTCTTAAGTGGGAGCTAAGTCAGAGAACGCTACAACGATCTCAGCATAAGTTAAAGTTGGCTCAGCTTCCTACGAGTATAGCTCCATAAATCTACGTAACACGGAATCAATCGCGTTATTACGTAATCAATTAAGCATTACAACAGTGTGGGTGAAGTTGCCTTAACTTGGTAAGTAAAAGTTTCACTTAAGTTCATAAGTTTGTGTAGGAAGGATCCCCTACTATGTGTTTTGAATCTCTACAATTATTGCTAGTTTTTATTATGCGAGTTTAGTTGACAAGGTTCTTGGAATATAGTATGTGATCTGTCACTACAAAAGACTTCTCGCATTATTCCAACCTTATTATAAACGTAAAAGTATGTTTTTTATTGGTTTGTTCTTCAATCATATTGCAATAAAGCCAAAGATCGACGTAATTTTTTCATAGAGAGTTGAGGACCGATAGAGTGAAATTTTTTCCTGAAATACAGAGTTTCCGCGGAATTTTTAAAACTAAATCCAAGCGAACGAAATTGCAGGCATCAGCTAGTATCTAATATTAATATAAATGTTGAAGTCACGTAATCTAGACAAATCGATAGGGAAAAAGATTACTTTTCACGTAGTTAGATACATTAAATTGTCACTTTCAACTTTCGAACCAGTGCGTGGTAGATAGATTTATATTGGACGATTCGAAACTCACTTTGTAAAAATTTATTTAAATAAAAATTTATTCTATTTCCATTTGCCGTCTTTTAAGAAATAGAAAGAAAGAAAAAGAATTTATTTAAAAAAAATTGCCACACATCACGATACACTAATACACAAATAGGAAGGCAGAACGAGTGTTGAGTTTCCACGCAAAAATCAAGCCTCAACAATTAAAGGTGCGGACTGAAAACTGAAGGGTCATCAGATTCGAATCCCACCCGATGCACTATTGTCGTACGCACTCCTAGCACGAGCTTTCCTCTTATTCAGAGGGGTAGGACGATATTAGTCAACTACAGCTTCTAATATTCTTTAAAAAAACATTCGAGAGACACTAGTAGTAGTTGTATACCGAGTCTCCTAGTCCAACATGGTAGTTATTTCTTTGTGTAGGTGTCGAGTTGTAGCGGCCCGGAAGCAGTAACGAGCTGGCCGCGCCAACTTGCTGTATACAAGTTGTGGCAAAATATTAAACTTATATAAAAAAGAGACGTTTTATTAATGACTAGCTTTTGTCCGGGGCTTCGCTCACGTTATTTTGATTTTCAAAGCCGGTTCTTACTTCTTCTTCAATTCGATGCCTTAACATTGGTAGCCTAAGTACGTCATGCTCTCTTTAAATATATTTCTGTGGTGGTGTCGTGTGGTGCGAGTTGTTACGTTCCCTCAAATATGGTTGAGCGAAGCAACGGCTGGATCATGCGTCATGCTCGTGAACGAGTGCCACCAACGGGAATGGGTCTGCTTTCTGTCTACTCGTCTTAACATGCATTAGATTGTATTTATTTGTATTTATATTGTATTGGACTTAGGAAAATTAATCGTGGAAGCACTGTATATACATAGCATTGTAAAATTTTTTTTTTTTGAAAAGAGCAACCGCCGAGTTTCTTGCTGGCTCTTCTAAAGGCATTCCGAATCAGTGGTAGATTCATTGATGATTCAAAAGTGTTTCTAAAAGTTTATTTGAATAAAAAATATTTCTATTTCTATATTTCTATTTTTTGTTTTTTCTATTTATTTCATGAAGGCCAACTTGTGGCTCTTATGACAAGTCAAGAATCTACAACGGGTTTGGAATGCTGGTTCTGCTGGGGAACTCCCAGCTTTTCCAAAATAAAAGATAGCCTATCATCCCATCCCATCTGTTGCTCTGTTGTTGCGTGATTGAAGGACAAAAAAAAACACTTTTGCATATACAATATTAATAAGAATTTTTCCATGTAAAAAGTATGTCCACTGAATATAAAATTCTATTCTTTATTGTACGCAATAAAAATCAAATCTTATAAATAAACTTAAAAATAAATAAAGAATGGTACTGGCGACCTTATTGCATAGAAGCGATCTCTACCAGACGATCACGTTGCAGAGGATGTGATGATCTAAGAGAAAGGGTTAAGCGTGTACGCAAGTTTATGTATCTTCGATGAATATCTTCGTTTGTTAGTCACACAAACTCAATTAAATTGAAACCTGAGATTACTCTAACAGAGATGTCCCTTCAGATCTATTTTACACTAATTGATTAATTACACTTGGCTAAGCCTGTCTAGTTAGACCGCTACAATCTTAGATTGAATCGTTATTGCCTTGTTCTAGTGATTAGTATGTTCAACTGCGAATTACGACGTCCCGAATTCGGTTCCTGAGTCGGGCCAATAAAATTAATATTGGGTATTTCTGACAAGAAATTCTCAATACTAGCCTGGAGTTAGCAAGTTTGTCCTTCGTTCGATCTCTCTCCGGTCGTCTCAGATTTCCGTCCCATTGGACTATGAGAGTGAGGGAATAGAGAGTGCACATGTATTTGCGGACACCCTTGTACCCTATAATATCTCCTGCGCAGATGGCTAATCTCTGAGGAGGTTGGCATGACCGCTTTCAGTCATTATTAATATTATTTATTAGATTGAATCGTCCCTTAACATCAGATGAGATCGCAGTCACGGGCCATATTGTCACCGATTAATAAAAAACTTTTTAAAAATCTCGTTACCAATTTATTAAAAGCTCTAATTATTAAAACAAATTAAAACTAACCAAACAAGTCCGAAAGAGAGATCAAAGGAAAAAGTTGTTAAACAAACTAATTAACTTTGAACACGGTCTCATCTGATAACGGCGAGGAATTGCCGAACTTTGGACTCATTTCCCGAATGATAACAACTTGCTATACTACGCTTGACCGCCCTCAAATAAACAGTTTTAAATAAATATTTCTAACACCCTAACTCGAAAAATGGACTTATAAGGGTTGAAAACAAGATTTTATAATAAACTAGCTTTTCCCCGCGGCTTCGCTCACGTTAAGTTCGATTTTTAAAACCCCTATTTTATCCCTTTAGGGGTTGAATTTTCAAAAATTCTTTCTTAGCGGACACCTACGTTATAATAGCTATCTACATGCAAAATTTCAGCCTGATCCGTCCAGTGGTTTAAGCTGTGCGATGATAGATCAGTCAGTCAGTCAGTCATCTTTGCCTTTTATATATTTAGATAAATATTTTAAAAAAAAAGTTAACTTTAACGCACTAGTGCGATATGTATACAATTTTTTTTAAATGCTTGCAAGGAGTTCAAACAAAGGTCTACAGGAAAGCGTTAAAATCTACACTAGCAATAAAAAAGTTTAGTAACAAGGAGTTGAGTAGCAAAGCTATATTACTAAAACATAGAGCATTTAAATGTATTAAAAATATACCAATGATATCAATCAATTTAAACATTATTATAAACTGCATTTAATTAAAAAAACAAAAAATTTAATTTTCGAAATGAAAATTGTCTGAATTAAAGTCTCTTCGCCAGTTGAGCAGAGCGTAAAGTAAAAAGTAAGCTCATTTAAAGAGAGTTAATTTATCGCACAAGTACCATTTCACGTTTTATTTATTTATTTATTTATTAGGTATACTAACAATATACATATTATACATTCAAAAACAAACATACAAAAACATTGCAACATTGACTGATATGTATATCAATAACAAGCATACACAGCATTCATATAAAAAAAAAAGAGGCACCGGATAGACTAAGTCTTAAAAACAAAATTTCTAAATAAATGAGCAAACAATCTTGTAAAATTATTATAGATAAAATAGATTACATACATGCAAAAAAAAATAGAAAAATACAGAGAATAAGTACCTGCATACATGCAACCGAACGACTGAGACATAATTTACATATAAAACTAAATGTAGGTAACAGAAAAATACCGATTAGTTTTTTTACGTTATTGTACTGCACTGTTTTGGAATGTGGCCTGCAGCGTGCAGTTTAAACACACTTGTGCAATAAAAATTTACAGTTTTGATAGCAGCGTGACTGATCCTTTTAACGAGCAAAAGTGTTGCAAAAATATTTCTGCCTCCGTAATGCTTCAATAATAATAATTTGCATTAATCAATCATTAATCATCATTTTAATTCGCGAAATAATTACCTATTAAATGGAAAGCAATTTGAAATCCCCCAATCAGCAGCAATTACCGTGAACGAGGGAATAATAAGAGCGTTTAAGTGATTCCAAATAAAGTGAAAGAAAACTTGAAGCCCAAGTTTCCACCCACTTTGAGTACGTCGGCTGAATATTATTTAGCTGGGCTGGCCGTGTGACACACCGGAGCCTAACAAAAATATTCATTTACTAGCTGTTCCGGCTTTGACCGGACTAACCATAGACAGCAAATTTAACTGGAGTCTACACGTCGACTACGTTTGCAACAGGCTGAGACAATTCCTTGCTAATATAATAATTTTAAACCGACGCATACCTTATAAAGTAAAATTAATGTTATATAACTCCTTCGCACATTCCTATGTACAATACGGTCTCAGTAGCTACGGTCGTACCTATAATTCCTACCTCAATAGTATATATAAATTACAATTAAAAATTTTAAAAACAATCGTCTCGGATCCAGTTAAGCAAAAATACAACAGTAACGAGCTGGGGTTATTTAAACACTGCAAAACTTTACCTGTACAAATACAATTTAAATACACACTAATCAAAGAAGAATTCTTCAATGATAAGCTACAGCGAAAAATAGAACACCCTGTACAGACTCGGGCGATGTCGGCTAACCGGTTGCAGGTCGAGCGAGCCAGCAATACGTACGGCGAGAGAACAACGGGCTATCTAGTTCCACGTTTTATTAATGAACTACCTTGATACAAAAAATCAATAACAAAAATATTAAACGGAAACTAAAAGATTACTTCATAACAAAATTAGATGGTTGATGATACTTGTTATTTACTTATATTGTGTACATACTTGCCTAATTCCTAAACTTATCTTTTTATATACCTACCTACTCATATATTTTATTAACCTGTCTCTTAACTTCTTCTAATGTAATTAAAAGTTTACCTACCTATTTAAATGAATGAGACCGTATGTTTAGTTCTTAGTTTAGCTATATATTGTTTTGTACATACTTACTCATTTTAAATGCTATGTTGCAGAGTGGCATCGAGGACAAACCTCTGTGGTTTTTTCGATGTGCTTTATCATATAAACGTGTATAACTGTGTAAATGGTAATAAATAAATAAATAAAATAAAAACCTAAAGCGATCCAGCGCCGCAGGACGCGACGTGAGTTCGGGCAGGGGACGCGACCGCGCGTTCCTTTGGCGACGTTCATTATTCATTCAATTAAAGCATGCAATTACATCCACTGTGTTTTTTTATGATCTAGATGCAATCAAACAAGTACATTAATAACTTTACTTTTCCAGGATAAAAGGTACCCCTTGTCACTTTCCAAGTCTAACTATACCAACGAACAGGTTGAATCATAGTATTTATTTGTACAAACAAGTGTATTTATTAGTGGTTTTAACCTTAATTTAAACTGTAACAGGAAAACGGATCCTGGTAATAATAAAAGGTTCCCGTCTGATTTCTAAACTAATTGTCCTAGCCTGCTTTGATTAGGTTAGCGCCTGTTGTCAAGATGGGCGGGATGCGATGAAGGCATTTCCCAACGTTAAAAAAAAAAGGTTAGTTTGGTTAACGTGGCGGATCAGCTATTACTAAACAAGCAAACTAATTAATTGATAGTTCAGCCAGAGACAGATCGCACAGTGATACACATCGGTGTAAACGCAGCCACGATGACAATGGATAAAGAAGTCGAAACTTGGCATAGCGTCATAACTTTTTGATTTTTTACACTCAACGTGTCGGTATTTCTAAAGTTTTTTTTTTACTTTTGCGCACTCAGCATTGTTGTTCATAAGAATCGACCGAGCTTGAGCGCAGTTTTAAGATGGAAACCGTGTTCTTTGTTTGATTTATGAAAGAAAACTGTGTTAAAATCGCTCTTTGTGGAGTTCAAAAGCGATTATGTTTCTCACGCCGCACTGTTTAAGTTTTCTCTCGTCCTCTGTTGTATTCCTTATTTCTGAGGGTTGTGACCCCTTCCGTTAATTACAAAAAGTCAAGTTGAGAATTTACTTAGGGTTAGCGTTATGTTTTGCAATCAATTCATCGAATCATACCTAATCATCGTACTATATTCATCATGTTAGTGACTGTTCGGTCACAACAGCCTATGTGCCTAATTATAATGTACACAAATACTCTTTATTCCCCCACTATCATAATCAGATGGGATGGAAATCTGACACGACCGGAGAGAGATCAGGAGTAATAAAGATGGTTCTATATTCTCTATGTATATTACATAACTTAACTCCGAGCTAGTACTAAGGTCTATTGGGTCTATTGAGGACTATTGACGATCTCGCTAGCGCAGTGGTGGTCGCTGTGGTCTTATAACTGCGAGGTCTCGGGTTCGATTCCCGGCGGGGGAAATTTGGGAATTTATAATTTCTGAATTGTCTCAGGTCTGTTGGCTAGTTACCACCCTACCGTCAAAGACGTGCCGCCAAACGATCTAGCATGATGGCGTACAAATTGCAGAAACCGATTAGGGGTATGGAGTGAATTTTCACTGCCATACTCTTTCCAAGTTAGTCTGCCATCATCTTAGATTACATTGACACTTTCCATCAGGCTAGGGCACGGCTAGGGTCTGGAATGCTCTTCCAAGATCTGTGTTTCCTAACACGTACAATTTGGATATCTTTACAACAAGAGTGAATAGGCATCTTTTAGGCAAACGCGTTATACTTCAGACCACATCATCACTTTCCATCAGGTGTGATAGTGGTCAAGCGTGTGCCTATAATGTATAAAAAAGGTGAGATCGCAGTCAAGGACCATCTTGTTATCGAAAAAAAATGGGACTTCAATACTCAAATATTATGGTTGAGCGAAGCAACGGCTGGATCATGCGTCATGCTTGTGAACGGGTGCCACCAACGGGAATGGGTCTGCTTTCTGTCTACTCCTCTTAACATGCATTAGATTGTATTTATTTGTATTTGTATTGTATTGAACTTAGGAGACTTCATCGTGGAAGCACTGTATACATAGCATAGTTTCATTACCTATTGTAAATTTTTTTTATAAGAAATAGAAAGGATTTATTTGCAAGATTGTAAATACAGTGTACGATATAGAGCTACCGCCGAGTTTATTGCTGGCTCTTCTCAGCAGGAAAGGCATTCCGAACCAGTTTTAGATTCATTGACGATTCAAAAGCGCTTGTAAAAAATTTTAATAATAAATATTTCTATTCTATTCTATTCTATTCAGTGCACCAAATAACTTCTGCTTCCTCAGCACGATCCCCGAACGATAGCAAGTAATAACAGTGAATCAGTTAAAAAGGATAGCATATAAAATAAATCAGCATCCGGACAAATCGAGAGCCCTCAGCGTCCCTCGCCGAGATAACAGTGTCATAATTCTTCCTATCGTAAACTTAAAGGTGCCGCCACACTTGTAGCGATTTATCTCGCTTGTGGCGTAAGACAAAGATCACGGCTAGGGATCGTAGCGTCCAGGTTTTTTTTATTTTTTTTATTCGATGACAAGGTAGCCCTTGACTGTGATCTCACCTGATGGTAAGTGACGATGCAGTCAAGATGGTAGCGGGCTAACTTGGGATTCAAACAAATTGTAAATTCAACCCATACCCCTAATCGGTTTCTACCCGCCATCGTGCCGGAACACTAAATCGCTTAATGGCATTTCTTTGACGGTAGGGTGGTAACTAGCTACGGCCAAAGCCTAACTTAGTGCTACATGTGCTATAGGTCTGCATCACTACGTGGTTGGCATCCCACGGTCGCGCACCTCGTGTTTTCTCGTTCCTGTATGCACACCTTTAAGTCAATAATGAAATGGACATTTTCTAGGCGTGTTCAATCTTGATGATGATTGATAACACCGCAGTTAACCATTTCGCCATTTCATGCTCTGTGAAAACCTTTTTTAAAATTGAGATTTTTGAGATAAAACAATGTTTCAACAAACGAGGGATTTACAGTTTTATATTAACATAAATTGTAAAATCCATTGTTAAAAACATAAAATAAATCTGTTTCTATTCACTAGAATATAATTTATAAGTTTGTAATCCGCTATCTGTCTGGCCGAGGGTTTAAGCTAGGCCTCGGATTTACATACCACATTTCACCCCTGCCTACCCAGCGGACGGCTGATTTATGCCGCGTCGCCCCTGTCTTGAGATGATAAGGTGATCCAAATCATAAGCGGAAGCGATTTTATGTAACCTACTTCTTCAAATTTTGATGATGACGACCTTCCTGTTACAGTAGTGAGTGCTGTGGACTTATAACTGTGAGTTCTCGGGTTCGATTCCCGGTGGGGACAATTTGGGAATTTTTGATTTCCAAATTGTCTCTGTCTGGTCTGGTCTGGTTTGGTGGGAAGCTTTGGCCGTGGCTAGTTACTACCCTACCGTCAAAGACGTGCCGCCAAGCGATTTACCGTTTCGGCACGATAAGTACACTGCCATATCACTTCTAAGTTAGCCCGCTACCATCTTAGACTGCATCATTACTTGCCATCAGATGAGATTGCAGGGGAGGCGACCGCCGTGGTACGAAGAAAACGTTCGTCATAACCTACTTATACACTGTATCTTGTAATCGAGAAATCTAAGTATTAAACCAATTAGTTACCTAATAAAAACTACAGTCCTTTAGCTAACAGCCTCGCATCAGCCCGCCTACCCCTGAGCAGTAGGTGCAGTTCAGTCATATATCTCATCACTTGCACCACACAACTGAGCCCAGTTTTCGTATAGAAATGGGCAAAATTTTATTTTTCCCGCATGTGACAGTTTCTCAATGTCTCCGCGCGGAATTGATTTATTTGCTCCCGGAATACCTCCTAATTGATGCGAACGTATTTTTCCTACTTCCCCGAGGAGTTCGGAGGAATCAGTTTTTTGCGCGTTTTTCTTGGGGAAATTTTATCCATTGACCTTATTTGAGAGATGATTAAATGATGAAAGGATATGAAAATAAATAAAAATTATTTTTAAAAAACTGCCTTACACGCCACTACAAAGTATAAATATAATTTTAATTTGTACAGTACACTTATGTTGAAGTTGGGAGAGCCTAAATGGAAACGATGAAACCGATGCGCAACGTTAGCCCGACTACAATATATTACGTGTATAAATGAAAGTTTTATACTTTGTAGTGGCATTTCAAGTCGGTTTTTTAAAAAGAATTTTTATTTATTTTTATATCCTTTCATATTATCTATACAAAAATATTATCCACGATTAAGATTTTTGAATTCCCGCTGTTACTTTTTATTTTTCCGGGATAAAATGTACCCCATCAGCTAATCCTGGGTATAAGCTATCCTTATATAGTTCTTTTCACCCAATTCGGTGTATTCGTTGTGGCGTGAAGGAGTAACAAACATACACACACACACACACATACAAACTTTCGCCTTTATAATATTAGTGTGATCTATCTCTTACGTCAAACGCATTATACCTATCCAAACTAACTAGATACGGAAGTACTACAACTGTTAATTAATTTCCTTCTGACTTGTCTAAACTAACTTCCGTTCAGTTCAACTAATAAACATAATACATACAACATGCTAACACAAGCACGTTAAACTTTGAAGGTAAAGGTAATTTACAGTAGTGTAAAAACTTTTCCACCTCCCCTCCTATCCTTCTACCCTGCTACCCTGTGAAAGGGGACGGTTTCCAACGCAATCTATCCGTATTTACTTAACTACTTGGAAGTCGTAAAAGGATACAGGTGTATGGATGAGACATTTCGTTTCTTTTTTGAAGTGAACTTAATTAATTTTTTTTTCACTGGGTTTCGTACCTGAAGTCGATAAGCAGAATAGATCTAAAATAAATAAACGTGTAAAGAATATTCGTGAGTAGTAATAAAGGATGAGAGTAACAACTCCGGATTAAGCTCTTATTACGTAGAGTGTATTTTATTGGTTTATTTATTTGCTATACCAGCGATAAAACTGCAAAAACATCCTACTATCCTATTAATATTATACGAGTAAATGCGAAAGTTTGGATGTATGGATGAATGGATGGAAGGATGGATGTTTGTTTGTTACTCAATCACGCCGCAACGACTAACCTGATGACTGAAATTTGGCACAGAGATAGATTATCGTCTGCAATAACACATAGGCTTCTTTTTATCCTGGAAAATAAGAGAGTTCCCGTGGGAATCAAAAAACCTCAATCTATTCGAATGAAGTCGCCGGCACCAACTAGTTTATAATTCAAATACATAGTTTTAATAATATAATTAATTATAAAACAAATAGCTTTTGCCCACGATTTCATCCGCGTGGAATTAGGTTTGTAAAACCCCGCGGGAACCTCGGTTTTCCGGGATAGAACCTGCTTTTATCCAAAAAAAAAAGAAAATAAAGCACTTGATAACAATCAGTCAATTTTCGGATCCAGACGCAGATAATTAATTCGATTGTGTAGACAAATGTCGTTAGTGCGCTAAATAAATAGCAAATAACACGGTTACGAAGGACGCAGCTGCCATGTCGTGCATCGATCACGGCTTATTACGTTAACTGCGTCGAACGCGTTTATTATCACCCTAGTGGGATAAGTTTACTTGATAAATACACCGTTAATAGAGTTATGCTTGTCTTGGTGGGAGGCTTTGGCCGTGGCTAGTTACCACCCTACCGTCAAAGACGTGCCGCCAAGCGATTGAGTGTTCCGGCACGATGGCGTTTAGAAACTGATTAGGGGTATGAGTATACTACTATACCCCTTCCAAGTTAGCCCGCTACCAACTTAGACTGCATCGTTACTTACCATCAGGTGAGATCGCAATTCGCAGTCAAGGACTATCTTGTCAAATAAAAAAACTGTTCAAAAACTTTTAACATTTATGTTAGCAATATTTTGTAATTTTTTTTAATTACTTAGATTTCAGCGCCATCTTTGGACGGAATTGTAAAGTTTTGGTTAAGAAAGTACGAGCAAAAAGTATAAAAACTTAATTCCTCATGCATAGTTAATTGATTTTAGTTCTGTATTGGTATCTGTTGTTCAGTTGCAGAATATGACTGAAATTATTACACTTGAACCTCAAAAGAAATCGAATCTTAATATATAAAAAGAAAAGTTGACTGACTGACTGACTGATCTATCAACGTACGGCTCAAATTACTGAACGGATTGGCCTTGGCCCTTACCTATTATTACGGAGGCGTCCGCTAAAAAAGGATTTTGAAAATTCAATCCCTAGGGGGATAAACTAGGGATTTGAAATTCGACCAACTTACTATAATGTTTAGCATTTTCTAGGCAAGCACGCACCATCTTAGGCTCGCATCTTCACTTACCACCAGGTGAGATTGCAGTCAAATTCAAATTCAAATTCAAATTCAAATTCAAATTCATTTATTAATTGCATAAACTGAGTAACAAGATGTTAATGTTTAAGAAAGGCTCTAAACAGTTTGCCAATTTCTGGCGTGCAACAAGCACTAGTCTATATATTTAAAAAAAAAACTTAACGTGAGCGAAAGGTAAGTTGTAAGTATAAGATGACACATCCATATTTCGGTGCTCCGGGTAACAGCAAGGCTGTAATAACTCACTGCGACCCGTTGTATGACATTTCTGTTACATTGTATCACGCGCCACGTGTCATTGTTCAGACCCGTTACGTTAACCGACTGGAAATAAAATAGTTTTTTTTTATTACGAGATAGGCTTGCGCTTGACGACAATCAGTGATGGAAAGCATTGATGAGGTTTAGGTTGGAGCGCGCTTGCCTAGAAAATGCCTATTCACTCTTGTCTTGAAGGTACTCAGATTATACGTGGCCGGAAACACAGAAGCTGGAAGTGCGTTCCATACCTTAGCCGTTCGTTTTAGAATCGTTGAACTGAAGTGTTTCGTACGAGTAGGTTGAAGGTTGTAAGGTAGGTTGGTAGTGATGATTTTTTTTATATTTCTTTGCCCATACAAACGAAATCCAAGAAGACCCGCGTCTCGTGATTAGTGACGAAGTCTGTGATGGTAGCGGGCTAACTTGGAAGGAGCATGTCAGGGTAAATTAAATACTGTCAGTTTCTACATGCCGTGCCGGAACGATAAATCGCTTGGCGGCACGTCTTTGACGGCAGGGTGGTAACTAACTAGCCACGGCCAAAGCTTCCCCCCAGACCAGACCAGAGACAATTCAGAAATTATGAATTCCCAAATTGCCCCCGCCGGGTATCGAACCCGAGACCTCCCAGTTATAAGACCACAGCGCTCACTACTGCGCCAGAGAGGTCGTCAAAATCTACTTTTTCCGCACTATTGGCGTAGGTTTTTAGCCACAATGTTCTTCTCCAATTACGTTGTCTTCGGCCAGCTATTTTTAAATGGAAAGGTCTTTCAAAAGTTCCAAAAGTTTTTTTTTTACGAAGATAAGGCGGAGGTTCAGAAACAGCTCGGTGACGCCGCAACGCGCTATGTGGCATTTTAAGTCAAGTCGTCATGTGATGTGTGTGGTTCAGCCTTAAGGGTTCTTTAAATAAATAAGGGACCCCTAACACTTGGGATAGGAAGGATTTAGGGAGTGACAAGTGCTTTATTTACTTAAAAAACAAAAAACGCCCGCTCTCACAAAAACACGCGTAATTCTTAAGGCGATAATCCTTTCAAAGCCGACTGTTTATTTTGTCGGGCCACGAATACAGCTTTTTTGCCATCATGCCATCATCACATGTAAAAATGAATCCCTGTTTTCCTTGGTGGTGCCATAACTGAAGAACGGCTTCACCGATTTCATTCATCTTTTTTAAGTTTTATAATAAACTAGCTGATGCCCGCGACTTCGTTCGCGTGTAATTAGTCTTCAAAATCCCGCGGGAACTTCAATTTTTTTCGGGATAAAAAGTAGCCTATGTTTTAATCCAAGGTTTAATCTATCTTCATTTTAAATTTCAGCCAAATCGGTACGGTAGTTTTTGAGCCAATTCGTTACAAACATACTTACATACAAATCTTTCCTCTTTATAATATTAGTATAGATTTTAAAGAAAAGTTAAGAAAATTGGATAATTTCTGAAAACTTAACTTCGCGAGTTTGACAGTTTGCTCGTTTGATGTGAATTTTAAATGTGAAATTAGCAAATTAGGTAATTCTAATACTACTCATAAAAAATCTAAATCACTTCAAATCTTCGCAATAAATGGTCTCTACTGTTTAAAAGTCTCAAACCTCAATAGCCCAACGGTTAAAAGTGCGGACTGAAAACTGAAACGTTGCAGGTTCGAACCCCACCCATTGCACCCACTCCTAACACAAGCTTTCTGCTTATTTGGAGAGGAGAGGAGAATATAAGTCAAGTTTAAGTTGGCTATTAAAAAAAACTAGGACTTATTTGTTTCTTTTCAGTTTTTATATACAACTAGCTTTAACCCGCGGCTTCGCTCACGTTAGGTTCGATTTTTTAACCCCCTATTTAACCCTCTTGGGGTTGAAATTTTCCAAAATCCTTTCTTAGCGGATGTCTACGTCCTAACAACTACCTGTATGCCAAATTTCAACTCGATCGGTCCAGTGGTTAGAGCTGTGCGTTGATAGATCAGTCAGTCAGTCAGTCACCTTTGCCTTTTATATTTTTACGCAGCCGGGTTTTTGATTTTTTTTTATTTAATATTTCTACTAACATAATCAATATCCCAATTCGAGGTGGGATAGCTACCTACAACCTACAGACGTGTAGGCGAGATCTTAAAACGAGGTGGTTCTAGAACAGATCGCTCTCGTGGCTCCGTACATCAAGTAATCTGTCGCCCGGAGCGTGGGCTGAAATCCTTAAAAATTGCTCACCTCCGCGGCGCCGTGTACCCGTGTACGCGGCGCCGCGTGTCCGTGTACGCGGCTTTTAGCGCATCTGTGTGCTCGCTTCGCTGGGATGTACGTCATTTGTTACTAGCAGCAACGCTATTCCGTAAAATACTAACTCACTTCGTAAGCGAACTCACTTCACCTTGGTTTGCGAGTTACTGGTAAAGAACACTGGACCAGTGATGACTCTTGTCTTAATAAAAAATAGCAGCGAATGTCTATTCATTCTCTTTATTGAACGAGCGAAGCGAGTTCTCTGAGTCAACTAGGGCGCTTGCCTACTAGACAGAGAAGTGTGTCCGTCTAAATGTCTGTCAGAGCCCTATAACTTCTGAATTACTGAATATTAGAACGTGAAACTTGGTTGAAAATTCAGTTATATCCTGTACTTGAACAACAAATACTAAAATTAGATAAATGTTATAAAGAAACGAAATTATTTAATTTTAATGCGCCATCTATTAGCATTATTGTGAAGCTAATAACTTCACTATAATGCTAATAGATGGCGCTGTGTCAGTAAAACAGTTTTATGTCAACTATTATTTTTTTTATTGCGTCTAATGTTAAAAGTTAATTATTACAATATATAATTAAAACTTTTGGGAATTATGGGATATCGCGAGGTCTCAGTTCGGGGCGAACCACTAGTTTTATTCTGTGTCACGAATTATGTCAAAGTATCCTTTATTTGGATATAACTGAAAAGCCAAGGTGAAGTGAGTTTTATTTTAGTAAATATCCCTGCCCGAACACAAGCTGAGTGACTAACCTTTTGGTAGCGTTGTACTTTTGTACAAAGTAACGATATCTCATACCTATCATAGCTGCGTTTTCTACATTTTGATTTATTTTGTACTTTTGTGTGTTTATAGCTACCAATAAAAATTTTTTTGATTCTGATTCAGTACTAGCGTTACTTCTGCACGAGGAAGTGTCTGGTCTCTCTCCGGTTGTGTCTGGTTTACGTCCCATGGGACTATGAGAGTGAGGGAAAAAAGAGTGCGTCTGTGTTTTCGCTCGTCCTTGTGCACTATAATATATTCCACGCAGATGGCCAATTTCTCTGGAGATTACCCGCCGTGGGCGGATTCGGTCGGAAGCACATTACTATAACTGCGCCTGATCTGACCCGGTCGTGTCAGATTTCTGTACGATTGGTCTATGAGTGCGAGGGAATAGAGAATGCACATGTGTTCCTGCACGCACTTATGCACTAGATCAAATGGCCAATCTTTTAAATAAATTAATTAAATTAAAACTATTACTAATTAGCAATCTTCTAGAGATTCTGTTGGAAGGATATTATTATTATATGGCTTTATATTGTCAAGCTCCTGATAAAATTCTCCCCCCTTCCAGCAGCGATCACAATCAGTTTATACACAAATTTTATGACAGGCACGGTCAGCGGTAAAACGGCGGCGCTCGCACTTCCGGTATAAACGGAAGGACGTTAAAGCACACATAAACGACCGTTATATCGCGCAGCGTGCATTTGCGATTTTATTTCCAGTTTTATGGCTCATGGGGGGGGGAGGGGATAATGAAATGGCTTCTGCATGCCATCGCCAATATGGTAGTATCTGAGTAACTGCCGCGTTGGTCTAGTCGTTACTGGGAATGATGAGGTCCCGAGTTCAATTCCCGGTTCGGGCCAAAAAAAGTACCTAATGGATTTTTCTGTCAAGAAATTCTACATGCCAGCCTAGGTTAGGAAGTTAGCGGTGTGTCATCCCCGTGCTTCGGAGCACGTAAAGCCGCCGGTCTTGCACCTTATCTCTCTACGGTCGTGTCGAATATCCGTCCCATCGGACTATGAGAGTGAGGGAATAGAGGATGTACCTGTGTTTGCGCACACACTTATACAACATAATATCTCTGGGTATTACCTAACCATCGTGCCCGTTCGTTATATTTCTGGAATGGGTCTGCTTTGGCTGCCCATCTTGACATGCGTTGGATTGGTGTACCTACGTATGCATTTTTGCATTTTTGAAGCTTTATTGTGGAAGCACTGTATACATAGCATTGCTTTGTAAAAAAAAAAAATTTTTGAAAAGAGCAACTACTGAGTTTCTTACCGGCTCTTCTCAGCAGAATCTGCATTCCGAACCGGTGGTAGATTTATGACGTGTCATAAGAGCTACAAGTTAGCCTACATGAAATAAATTAATTTTGAATTTGAATTTGAATATGACTGAGTAAGAAAAATTCTGTCATTCTGTCATTTTTTGTTGTGGTTGTCGGTAATAGTCTAGTGGTTAAGACTTATGGCGGTCCCGGGTTCGTATCCAGGCACATCTTTGAACTAAGTCTCAGGTAACAGTTAGTGCTTAATAAAATGGAAATATCATCAGTGTAGAAAACTAACTATAAATCTTGTAACGGGACATTCCCGAGCCGGCGTCTTAGGGCCGTCTCGAGTTAGCTCGCGATGCATATTTCAGGCTTAACGTGTCTACCTTCCTGCTCTAAATTAAATAATGTGGGTTCCTTGCTGTTAAGAGAAGACTAAGTGGAGTGGGAGTCTTTACTTGTCGTAATTGCAGTAACTGTCTCGTTGAACTAGCTAACATCTATATATGTATATAAAATTCAAAGTCCTGACTGACTGACTGAGATATCAACGCACAGCCTAAACTACTGAAGTTAGAAACTTAAAATTTTTACAGTTGGTTCCTTTTATGACGTAGGCGCACACTAAGAAAGGATTATTGGAAATTCCACCCCTAAGTGGTTTAAATAGGGGATGGAGGTTTATATGAAACCCCGTCATTTTTCAAGCTGTTTCCATCAAAGTTGGTATTAGAGCTTTCAGTTAAAAATAAAGAAGTACGTGTGTCACAGTTTTTGAAAATTCCACCCCAAAATCTAATTCCACGCGGACGAAGTCGCGGGGGCAAAAGCTAGTGTTGGTATAAAATACTAGATGATACCTGCGACTTCGGATGCCTGGATTGAGCTTTTTTATCTCCTCGGGAACTCTCCTATTTTCCGGAGAAAAGTAGCCTATGTGTTATTTCAGACTATAATATGTCTATCAAAAGTTTGGATGTTTGGATGGATGGATGTTTGTTACTCAATCACGCCGCAACGACTGAACCGATTTGGCTGAAATGGTACAGAGATAGATTATAGTCTGAAATAATACAAAGGTTTTTAAGCTATTGCATAGCTTCTATCGCGGGCCTTGAGCGTGGAGACCGAATCCAGAAATTCCGTAACGAAAATAACCTGACACGGGACTCCTCTCACCGCTAGATGGCGTTGATAAAAAAATGCTATGCAATAGCTTTACCGCGGCAGTCCCCGAGTGCCACACGTCTTTTTTTATCCCAGAAAATAGGAGAGTTCCCGCGTGAATCAAAAATATCTCAATCCACGCGAACGAAGTCGCGGGCATCAGCTATTTGTTCTCTGTTTTCAAAACAGTGTATTTATAAGTATAGGTACATGTATAAAATTTTCAGCCAGTAATAGTTCATGAAATTCTGAAGCTAATTTGCGTAGTAATTGGTCAATTAGTCACAAATGCATCGGATCCCTTCATTAAGCATGCGATTACTATAATGTGCCTATTACGGGCTGTAATCCGACCATAGGTGAAATTAATATGTTAATATGGTTAACCTACTTTTACCTTGGCGACAATCAATGGTGGAAAGCACTGATGAAATCTAAGTTGGAGCGCGCTTGCCTAGAAGATGCCTACTCACCCTTGCCTTGGGATGCCGGAAGAGTGTTTCGCACCTTAGCGGTTTGTTTCAGAAACGTTGAAATAAAGTGCTTCCTGCGAATAAAATACATAGATAGACAGATAGATTTTTTATTCACCAAAATACATATTATAGTATATATAAAATCGACCCTTATACATTATTTTACCAGGACTGGTGTGTGAATATTATACAATACAACACATGTCAGTATTAAAAGTTAATAATTTCAAAGTTAATAAGTTGAATTTATACCATGTAAAAACGCCAGGAATAATTCATTTTTAGCTAAAATTGAAAGGAATTTCTTACAGTTATTAAACCTTGGCGATAACCGATTTATCAACTTCGGCTTCGGTATCGGTCAGAAATCGACCTTCGGTCTGTCACTAGTAGTTGCTGTATTAACGTTTTAGTTTTCAAATTGTGTTGTGTCTGTATATAAGGCCTTCATGCTGCCATTCTAAAGCTAAAGTGTCGTTAACTACCGATACCATATTTCGAGTCTTGGTCCAAAAAGCGGCATTTTACAACGAAATGACACCATTTTTTTTGTTTTTTTTTTGATAAGTAACAAGCGACATTTTTTTATATAGCTCCAAGCTTTCCAGCGAGCTGGTTAATTTGGGATTGTCCACAAGCCGAACTGCCTTCTACTGTGTTTGGTCTTCGGCTTTTGTAATTGTGGATGTAAGTGAACGGCTAGTGCAATCAGGAAAGGGAAAATGAACGACATTTTAATACACAAATTTATCAGAATAGAAAAGTTTTTATTCCGATAAACTTAGGTATACTTGTATTTTAAATGCATAATATTTATAGATTAAAAATATTAGTCCTCCATTCTATCAGATGCTTAAAAGCCATCATAAAACGTCGGTATTTATGTTCAGTCGTGCAAAAGTTTTAAATTCTCCGCGCTTAGAAGAATAAAGTTCCCCGGTTTACTACATTCGATAAAACAAAATGGCCGACTACGTTAACCAAGAAATAACGCGTTGGAGTTTTTTATTCACGTAACAATTATTTTAATGGCCCCTATTAGAAATGCGTTTAATATTGATTTTCTTGGGGAAAATGCTTTAAGTTTTCAACATTTTATAAGAGTGATTGTGCCGTTGTACATTGTAGATTTTTTTTTATTGCGAGATAAAAAATAATGTCCTCTCGACCGAATTCGCCACAGCGGCCAATGTACACAGAGATTAGCCATCTGCGCGGGAGATATTATTGTGCACAAGTGTGTGCGTAAACACAGGGGCACTCTCTATTCCCGCACTCTCATAGTCCGATGGAACGGAAATCCGACTCGACTAGAGAGAGATGCCTCTTCAAGGCACGGGGATGACTCACCGCCAATTTCCTAGCTATGGGCCAGTATTGAGTATTTCTTGATAGAAAAACCCAATACGTTGCCTTACCTGCTAGTGAGGTGCGTAGTTTTGGGGTATATTTCCTCTGCGACGAGCCCAAAGGGCGTCGCGCAAGGGAGGCACCGGTTTGTGTTCATAAGAGATCTCGGAGTCTTCCAATTCCAAATCCGGAGGGGGTTTTAGTAGTTAAAAATCCTACATAACCTGATATTCTTCCCCAGAATATTGGGTATCTTAGGAAGGAACCCCCCGTAAACAAAAAAAAACAGGTAGAGCTGTATCGGTGCACGCGGCCGTTGGGTTTAACGTGAAACGTCTATATCAGCGAGTTTCGGTTATTCTACGCAGTGCCCCTCCCCCGCCCCCCACCCGGCTGCCATGCAACCTCAAGGTCTTAGCAGCGAGATAACTATATATTCTAAATAATGACATTAGATTCATGTTTCTAAGACTGATAGTTTTGTAGTTATTAAGGTAAGACGGTATAGACCTTTTCGTTACGGTACATTTTTCTGACTGGTACCAAAACATACGGGAAGTTTTGGTGTGATTTTAAAGAAGTTTCACGTAAAAAAAAAAACGGAGCCTACAAGTACGATTCAGTCCTGTTGATTCCAGATCTAAGCACAATATACAAAGTTGTACCCAACCAGATACATCTCTTGGGCCGGTTCATAACATACCATAGCGCGGCTTAAGCAAATATTTGGCCACGTTTTGTGTGTGTCTTGTTCCACCGGATTTCTCGTGATAAATGACCGTTCCGCTCGCCGTAACAGATTGCAGTAGGTACGCCGAGCACACTAATGGGGATGTTTCCGTGTCTAACTTCTACTCGGTTTAATTTAACCAGTTCCCAAAACTGACCGATTAGTTTGCACTGAAAACATGAGTTTGAGTTTTTTTTAATACCGGCTTTTGCCACGGCTTCGATCGCATGAACTTTGGGTCACTTAAAACTAGCTATCCGCCCGGGCTTTGCACGGGTGCCGGAGTTTTCCGGAGGATTTTTCAAAAGTTTCTTTCATGCACTTCTTTTCGTGACACTTACAATCACAATAAAAGAAAAGCAGCCAATCGGTCGAGCCGTTCTTGAGTGATTTGAATGAATTTACATACGCTAAAAAAGGATTTTTGACAATTCAACCCCTAAGGGGTTAAAATAGGGGTTTGAAACATCGAACGGCTAGCTAGTCTTGTTAGAGTTCGGTAACGTTTAACTTAAATATACTAAGTAATAGCATCTATCAGTCAAATAACCCCCTGACGACCTCCCTGGCGCAGTGGTGAGCGCCGTGGTATTATAACTGGGAGGTCTCGGGTTCGATTCCCGGCGGGGGCAATCTAGTAATTTATTATTTTTAAATTGTCTCTGGTCTGGTCTGGTGGGAGGCTTTGGCCGTGGCTAGTTACCACCCTACCGTCAAAAACGTGCCGCCAAGCGATTTAGCGTTCCGGCACGACGGCGTGTAGAAACCGATTAGGGGTATGGGTTGAATTTACACTGCTATACCCCTTCCAAGTTAGCCCGCTACCATCTTAGACAGCATCGTCACTTACCATCAGGTGAGATCGCAGTCAAGGGCTATCTTGTCATAGAATAAAAAAAAAAAAAAAACATTATCAGTTCCGGTACACAGCGCGAGGTGGTAAAACGAGTGGTTAGCTTGCAAAATAAACTCGCTCAAACTGAGCGAAACTCAATTAAGTAACGCCAGATGCAGATTTATCAATCACGGCAAGGTTTTGGCGAGAAGTCTCCTTGGTTTACTTTGTTGTTCATTTACAAAAGTAATCATTCGACAATTTGTACGTAATTCTTTCAAGTATGGAGCAAGTTTCAGAGTAGCTCAGCAGGGGAGAGCTGCCTACCTAACCTAGCCATATTACAAATGTGTCGTCTCTTTCTACAATCGCTGACGCTAAAGTAGGGGCTCCGAATTTTTTTTTATCACACGTCCTATCCCTTCAGAAGGAAAGCGTTATTCCTCTGGGTAAAGAAACCATATTGTATAGTGGACTGGAAAATCGAAAGGTCAAAGTTTCAAACCTTACCTGTTGCTACTAATACAAGTTTTACGCTTTTTCGCAAGAAAAGGTGGTCGAAATTCCACGATCTCGCACCAAGCGCTTTGCTTCCTCGTTCCTGATACGCACAACCAAAATTTGGCATGCCCTTCCGGCTTCAGTTTTTCCAACTATAATGTGGGTGTCTTTAAATCAAGAGTGAATAGGCATCTTCTGGGCAAGCGCGCACCATCTTAGGCTGCATCTTCACTCATCATCAGGTGAGATCGCAGTCAAGCGCTAGTCTATACATTAAAAAAAGGGGGAATATTAGTAATTTTCAGCATGGCTAATGTTCCTTATTAAAAAACATGCCTTCTTGCAAGAATCTAGTTTAAGATATAGTGTACATAGGAGGAAACACAAAATAAAGCGCGTCGACCGCTTCTCCACTAATCAAAAGTTACACAGTTTTCAGCAAAACAACTTTGCCTTCTCTACGAAGCATCTACGCTTTGATGTATATCCGTAGCTTGTAGGAATAAAGCAGGAAGTGTCACGCCTAAGAGTTGACAAGACTCTCGTCTATTAAAAAATTTTTTCATAATTATTTATGCTCAGGCAAACTTGCGCCTTAAAAATCTTGTTAATTTATCCAGATATAAATTAATTATAACATAATTACAGATAAATCTAAAACCCTTTAGCCTAAAAATTTTATAGCATACTATGCCTTAAAATTTTTCTTTGCTGGATGCCCTGCCTATTATAACATTTATAGACAGAAACTATTTAATTCTAATTTTCGAACTTTTACTGTAATTTTGATAATATCTCTAGGTCTTTGTCTACTAAATCAGCTCTGATACTCGCAAGTCAATAGAAAATTCACATGATATACTATGAAGACACACCTTTAAAATAATAAAATAATTTTGTGACCATTTGATCCGAATTTAGACATAACGTGTAGCTTCTTCCCAAGTGGGAGGCTTTACTTAGCTTTAAAGCCATGTTATCGGACATCTTTTAACTTTGAATAAAACTTCCTTTGACCAACTTTTAGATTTAAACATGCAATAATTATATCTTTAAGGATATCCTTTTTAAAAGAAAGGTTTTATTAAAAATACAGACATAAATTCAATTTTTAAAAGAAAGGTTTTATTAAAAATACAGACATAAATTCAAATTATATTTATTTGCCAGATTGAGTTATAAAATTATTTAAACAAATTATATTCTAAATTATATTGCAAAAATGCGTGTCCTAACACCAAATACAGATGTACTCTCTGTTCCCTCACTCATCAGAACAGACTATTCCAATTAGACGGAAATCTGACACGACTATATAGAGAAAGATCAGCACGGCGGTGACACACCGCTTATGCGTTTTGTTTAAATTTTTTAAAAGGCTTTTACATACATAGAGTATGTCAGCCATATCGTTCCCTTAAATTGTACTCCTAACATTAAAACTCTATTGCTTATACAGCTTGTACCTACTGAGAATTTTTTGACAGAAAATTTAATAAGTAAGTTTTTATGGGAATTGAACCTGGAACCTCGTCGAACCTAATCACTTTACCAACGAGGATGTTTTACGGGGACTAGTTTCATACAGGATTGTTTAAAAAAGGGATCTTCTTTCCTTTTTTACATCAAAAATGTATGTTATTCTTCATGTAATTTTCAGGAGTTGTTTATCAAAAGTTTTCAAATACAGAATGAGTTTCGCCCGGAGCCTTTTACCTTTTTCGCGAATTCATACCAACTAGAAACAGCCTGCGGTTCCGCCCACGTCGGAATCAGAAAAGAAAAACTTTTGGAAAGTTTTTGGAAAACTTTTTACCTTCTAGAGTCTGCTACAGATAGCAATGTAGTTTTTCTTTAAGCCCGTGATATTACATTACCAAATTAATTATACTTAATAGTGAAAAGATTTTTATTTTATTCAATGGCAAGATAGCCCTTGACTGCGGTCTCACCTGATGGTAAGTGACGATGCAGTCTAAGACGATAGCGGGCTAACTTGGAAGGGGTATGGCAGTTAGATTCAACCCATACCCCTAATCTACATGCCATCTTACTGCAACGCTAAATCCTGGCTTTAAGCTATCTCCATTTCAAATTTCACTAAATCTGTTCATTTGTTGTGGCGTGAAGAAGTAACAGACACACAAACACACACTCACATAAATAAATATACATTTATTCAGCTCACACATAAATAAAAGATTAAGAAAAAAATTTACAAAATTTGAGTAATACTAGTTAAATCTATGACATAAATTGGGTATGTATTACTTAAAAAAAACAAAACATACACACACACTTACACACACATACATACAAAGTTTCGCCTTTATAATATTAGTGTGATGCGCATGTTCATTTTACACAATTGATTGCCTGAAAGAGATCGCTATGTAGCGATAAGGCCGCCAAATTGTATAGGTACCTATTCACTTATTTAAGCTCATAGTTTTATCTGTTTATAATGTGTATGGTGTACAATATATAAACAAATTCATTGTTTCTTGACTTCCTCGTTAGTCTAGTGGTTAGCAAGTTCGACTACGGATGAAGAGGTCCCGTGTTCGACTCAGGAATCGGACCCAGGGGTCGGGCCAAAAATGTATTGGGTTTTCTGTTAACAAATTTACTCTGGAGTTAGGAAGTCGGTGGTGAGTCACCCCCGTGCCTCGGAGAGCACGTAAAACTGTCGGTCCTGCGCCTGATCTCTCTCCGGTCGTGTCGGATTTTTCCTCCCATCGGGCTATGAGAGTGAGGGAAAGAGAGTGCACCTGTGTTTGCGCACACACTCGTGCACTATAATATCTCCCGGGCAGATGGCTGATCTCTGTGGAGATTGGCCGCCGTGGCCGGATTCGGTCGGGAGGACATTATTATTATGTAAATTCATTCATTCATTAATTCATGTTCTGTATCTTTGCAGAATGTCGATCTCCCACGAGCCGAACGCGACGTTCGCGGAGCTTGTGATCGCCAGCGTTCAGCCTGATGATGAGGGCGTGTACCGCTGCGAGATCACTTACCTTCAAGTGGGAGAGGACTGCAACACGGTGCAGGTCACGGACTTCCACACTTACAGTAAGTTATTTCAAAGTCGAATTAAAGTCAAAATGTCTGTCTGTCCGTCCGTATGTCACAGCCACTTTTTTCCGAAACTATAAGAACTATACTGTTGAAAGTTGGTAAGTAGATGTATTCTGTAAACCGCATTAAGATTTTCACACAAAAATAGAAAAAAAACGATAAATTTTGGGGGTCCCCATACTTAGAACTGAAACTCAAAAAAATTTTTTCATCAATCCCTTACGTGTGGGGTATCTATGGATAGGTCTTCCAAAATGATATTGATTGAGGTTTCTGATATCATTTTTTCTAAACTAAATAATTTGCGCGAGAGACACTTCCGAAGTGCTTAAATGTGTGTCCCCCCCACCCCTGTAACTTCTAAAATAAGAGAATGATAAAACTAAAAAAATATATAATGTACATTACCATGCAAACTTCCACCGAAAATTACTTTGAACGAGATCTTATAAGTAGTTTTTTTAATACGTCATAAATCGTAAACTGCAAAACTGTGCTACGGGACCCTTCATGGGCGAGTCCGACTCGCACTTGGCTGCTTTTTATTTTTAAAGAATATCAGCCAAGCTGGACTTAACCTTTATTCTCCTCTTCCGTCCAAAAAAGCGCCAAACGTGTGCTAGGAGTGAGTACGACACTAGTGCAACGGGTCGGGCTTGAACCTGCGACCTTTCAGTTTTCGGTCCGAACCTTTAACCGTTGGGCTATTGAGGCTTTCTCTATAGAATAAACTTTTGGTTTTGCTCAATCTTAGTAATAGCTTAAGTCTTGTATGTTGGTAGGAACCTTTCATGTGCGACACACATGATTTAATGAAGGATAAATTAATAAAAATATTTATTGTGTCTTTAAAGTTATCTACTCTTTAAAAAGACACATCCAAAATCAAATGCCTTATAACCACCAATTCAATAAATATTATGTTCAGTATAAATGTAAAGAAAAACAATGAAAGCATGCTATCAACGATATATCCAAGAGAAGATATTTCTTATTTATTTATCCTCAATACAGAAAGAAATCCGATATTTCATATAGAAGTGGATAATTCTTAACACGTATCATAAGTAGTGGAGTCAATTGCAATGATCCAAATCCGTCTAGGGATGTTCCTAGTTCCTACGTTGATTAAAACCGACAATAGTATAGATGATATCGTTATGCTTTTAAGAAACCTTATACGTTGTCGATAGAATATGTTTTTAATTACTTTGTACCGTAACTAAAGCAGACATTTTTACAAAGGACAGTTCATCATTATGGAAGAAAATTCTTCTAGATAGCTTCGAACCAGTAATAATCTACAAAAAGTTTTAATTGCATAATTTATAAGTAAAACTATGATTTAAGTAATTTTCAAAATCATTGTACTGATTGTCTAGTTATGGATTATTTATTAATATGCTTACTAGCTGTTTTATTCCATAAATATAAAAATAATAGCAGATATTCAATGTTTCGAATAAGCAATGCATTGCTTATTAAGAAGAATTTAGTGGTCTAGCATTAAATGCCATTTTTCAACACAATAATTATTTTTAAATACGTACGTTACGTGAAATCTCAATTCTTTTGAATATTTAACTCAGAATTGAATATCGCCTTAGACTAAATGTTATGTCGGCAACACTGGCCAACTGATTAATATTAAGTATAATTATTTGTAGGAAAGTAGGATTAGAGTGATTATTGTTTAGGGCGCCATTTAGTGACGGTAGTCTTGTAATGTTTCATGACGGTAGTTTCGTAGCATTGGTATCATTGTTCCCTCCCCACTCGTTCGGTCCATAAAAGGGAAGCGTACAGCGTGTATTGATTCATTCGTCATGCTGTGTCGAGTCAGTCGTCTGAAGTTAGTTGTCGCTCGTCATCTCTAATCAGTAGAGAGTTAGATTAGCGGTTGGTTAGAATTGTCGCGGTTATTATGTGTTAGCGAAATATTGAAATAGTAAAGATATACAACTTTAATGTATTGAAATATTACCTATAGATTTTGATGAGTGTAATTAATTGTTGATTAAATAATACTTTGATATCTTTGATAGTTACCCTCACGTTCAGATGGTGGTTTGTCTGACGTGTTGCGGTTAAATAGATTAGATGTGAGGACAGGGGCCGTTATAGGGGCGGTTGGAGACGGCTTTAGGTAGGGTTTCAGCGTTTTAAGAGATCAGTGTGCCTAGTGGGAGTTGCCTAAGGTTATTCGAATAACTTTATCACCGCGTTAACCGAATAAACGCCACACGCATCGATAATCGAAAACAAGTGAGTGTAGGATAACATTGCGCTAACCACTTAATTCAAGTTAACTCACCGTGAGTATCGAATGGCGCACGCGTCGTGAAATAAACCAGCCAAATTTAGAATGACATTTTTACTATGTTATTTTAATGAAAGCAGGGGTCTATCAAAGTTATGGGGATTGTAACATCATCTTTGTTTGTTTACGTTTTGCTTGTCGTAGATAGGTAATATTTTTGAATTAGTTTATTAAGGAAAAAGTTAAAAATGAGGACTAGTTCAACCCAATTCGAGATGATGGTGACCTACATGGAGCAGTAAGTGGATTAAAGTTATATGGTGTTTATGAATTGAACTGCCTGTGAACTTGTAATTACCTAGGTATGTACTAAGTTTATTGTTTTTACTTTTTAGACATGGAGATCTAAGCAAACCATGCTCCAATGCAAGGGGCCGACTAAATAATTTAAAGAATTGGAAAGAACTAGTCCAATTACTCAACAGTGATGGCGCTGGCGATTCCAAAACATTGGAAAAATGGAAGAAGGTAGGTACCTACTTAAGACAACCTATTTCTATTATTACTTGGTTGTGGGTTGTGAAATTATACTGGTTATGGTTTACTCAAGGTTTACTGCATAAAATATTTGCTTTGAGACTTTAAAAATAATACGAAAAAAAAGGCTGCTCGCCTGCATAGGGCTGTGGTTGGCACTGGTGGTGGACCGGCCAATTTAGCGAAGTTGTCGGACTAAGAGCAACGACTGCTTCGCTTAGTTGGTATGCAAGTGGTAACAGGCTTGGCAGTGGAAGAAGCTGGGTTGACACAGGTTTTACCTTAATTACTTACATATTAACTTTATAAGATAATTATTATAAATAAAACACCAACTGTTTGTTATTTAACCGACTTGACTTGTTTTTCATAAATTGTATTCTCTTACAGGCTAGTCTTAACGTCCAGCCACCTCAATCACAGCCTATACAAATGGTAATAGATGCAGAATGTAAGTTGCTGTTAAGAGTTATTTTCATATTATTTCATTAAAATTAAAGTTTTAATTATATACTCATGATTTTATTTACCTAATTACAGCGTAAACCCAAGATAATTTATCTACAAAAATTAAATCTAAACGATGTCTTATACCACTTTCACTCAATTTTCACCCTAAAAATCTTCGTGAGAACTTGTCGATCACGTTAGTGATAGCGTTTACTCAATTTACGTCTCAAATGTCATAATTGTAAACTCGCACTCGCAACGCATACACAAGGTCATTGAAACAACCAATCACGTGCGCTAACGCTCTCACTTCCGAATGCCTGTCGATAGTCGATAGTCGGTTACGAGAGAGTAAAAAACTTAAACTCACAAATTTTGTTTCACTTTGTTGTCACTAGGTGGCGCTGTTTCAATTCCATACAAATCGGAGTTAACGCTTTCACGACCGAATAGGTAAAAAAACTCCCACTAGGCACACAGATCTCTTAAGGCGTGATTAGTTTAGAGTTTTAAATCCCCATTTCTGGACTGTGTCCTACAGTTCAGAAGTGGGATAGACCTATGCTCACTGCTAGCCTTGATAACCTCACACACAGCCGTTAGTTTTTGTCTTCACGTTCGAGCGAATAACTTTTACTGTTCGATTCCCATCTGTGGTTTTGGGAGATTTGGAAAAAGGAAAACACTTCCCTTTTGATGTTCGGTTTTGACATTGAGCAGGAATACAGTGTTCTTGTTGAAACGAGTCGTTGACTCGTTTAGGTAAACGAGTGTGTGCCGGTTTGTGCTATAGTTTGCAGGTGGTTGCATAG
Source organism: Hipparchia sbordonii (assembly GCA_038048805.1). Classification (NCBI taxonomy): domain Eukaryota; kingdom Metazoa; phylum Arthropoda; class Insecta; order Lepidoptera; family Nymphalidae; genus Hipparchia; species Hipparchia sbordonii. The sequence goes on along the minus strand of CM076117.1, from coordinate 7,753,646 downwards.
AGGTACTTTGTGCAAACGCGGTGCCAAACAACAGCGGCTTCAGTAATGTGTGCTGAGTTGCTGTCTGCGCGCTGCGAGCACGCCGGCTCGTGTCGCTGCGCGGATGAGGGCGCTGCTGCGCGCCTCACCTGTCTGCGCGCTGGCGAGCGCGTCGGAGCGTGTCGCTGCGCTGACGAGGGCGCTGCTGCGCGCCTCACCTGTCTGCGCGCTGGCGAGCGCGTCGGAACGTGTCGCTGCGCCGATGACGCGCTTGTGCGCGCCTCACCTGTCTGCGCGCTGCCGAGCGCGCTGTAGCGTGTCGCAGCGGCGGACTCCACGCTTCACCTGTTTGCGCGTCGCCTGTTGTCGCCTGCCGAGCACATCGTTGCTTGTTGCGACGCCTGCCACGGCGTGCCAGTTGCACATGAGATGTGCTTTGCTAAGTACAAGCCTACGTGTCGGTAAGAAGTTTCCAATATATTTTTGACCATTTGAGTAAAATCATGGCAAATACATGCCCGCTATAGTTACGTTAGCTAGAGACCTTTTTCTAACCTCTTTTATGCGAAGGTTAACAAAGAATCATTGTTGACTTTGCGAGTTAAGTTAAATGGAAAAAAATGAGATTCCTGTGTGGTCAAATAGCTTAAAATCTTGTGGTTTCGTAAAAAAACAGTTGGTGTGCGATCCCGTGTGTGGATGCGCAGTGAATAGTAGCGAGTGCATACGCGGATTCATGGATCGGGGCGATCCTATGAGGATGACCGATGCCATGGCGTATGTAGATGCGCTTGAAGGAATTTGTAAGATACAGTTATTGCGACATTTGTGAGATTATTCAACAGTTGATGAATTTTGGTGTAGTGATTCTTTGTAATGTTCCTTGTTTATCATTCTTTGTCCAATGATCTTTGGAAGAGATAAATTAAATTGAGTTATCCTCGTTTACGTTGGTACATTTCGTAATATGTGACGCATTGTGATTTGAATTTATCGTACAATGAGCAATTATCAAACCGGGTATACTCATAAAATATAGTGTGGGTAATCGAAGTATAGATTGCAGAGTTTGTTTATTAAAGATCGTGTTGCAAAAATTATATTTTCATAACGAAGGTAGAAAATTAAATTCGAGACGTGTGTAGTTACTGTCGTTCAGTTACTTCTTCAGTAAAACAAAATTGGTTAAGTGGCTCGTGTTTATCTCGTACATATATGGTTGTTAGTGTTTCGATCAATTTTACTGATGATTTCAAAGTTGTTGAATAGAACTAGTTTTGACAAGTGCTCACGCAGTAACAAATATCAAACAACTTTTGGTTCCATTTCCAATTTCTACAAAAGTGAGTAGTAATTTTGGGTAGTGCCTTCGATGGTATTCAGTTATTTAGATTTTTGATAAAACTTAAACGGGTAGTTTGTTTAATTTGCTGGTGTTACTTATTTGTTAAATAGAAAATTTGTCACATAAATATGTACCGGTGATAGTTTATTCGTCTCAGTTAATTTATTAATTGGTGAATAAAGATAACCTACGCGTATAATTAAGGGATGCTGTGGCTATCAATGAAATTAGTGATAATTCCGCACATGCGCATATTACGAGATGTACTTGCACTGACTTACATAATTGAAAAGAATCTTATTTAAATATTAGTTGTCGACTTTAAAGAAATTTACTTTTCTTATTTGAATCATTGAATCATTAGTTAAAGTCAGGTTAGACCAAGCTATCATACTTTGATCGATGTTTTGACTAAGCAAATTTGATTTGACTGACTGACATTAAACAGTTTGTTAATTTTTGGGATTTTGGTATACAACCACGATTACGTGGCAAGCGATGTAAAGTACATCGTAGACAGATACCACTTGTTTATTTTTACTTGACTCTTCTAGTTTCTTGACCTTATGGTTAAACTGAGTCGTCTATAGAATTGAACTACTGATCCAACTGATTCGTACCACACTGAACTGAAGAGTAGAATGTATGGCCACTATAAGTTGCTCAGAGTTGTATGCGCGTGGTTTTGCACGCGAGAGGATGAGCAGCTGAGCTGATGAAGTGTAAGGGACAACCCTGGTCCTGTTAACATACTGGACAGCCCTGGTCCACTGGTTTCGGGACAGCCCTGGTCCTGTTATGCTTTGGACAACCCTGGTCCACTAATTTCGGGACAACCCTGGTCCTGTTATGCTTTGGACAACCCTGGTCCACTAATTTCGGGACAACCCTGGTCCTGTTGGGTGCTGGACAGCCCTGGTCCGGTATTCATTTTTGGACAACCCTGGTCCTTGAATGAAAGATTTCAGGGCAACCCTGGTCCTGTTGGGTTCTGGACAACCCTGGTCCTTAAATAATAATAATAATGTTTTATTTTCAGGTTACAGGACCCATAGTTTTGCATATATATGTTGCGTTAATATTATAATTAATATAGAATTTGTATTATTCGTGGAGCTAAGAACTTATAATACAGTGTTTTTAAGCTGCCGTACCTTGTTGTCAGTCGCCCGAGGTCGAACGACTCGATTTGGATGGCCGACTGTCGGCAACACTGGCCAACTGATTAATATTAAGTATAATTATTTGTAGGAAAGTAGGATTAGAGTGATTATTGTTTAGGGCGCCATTTAGTGACGGTAGTCTTGTAATGTTTCATGACGGTAGTTTCGTAGCATTGGTATCATTGTTCCCTCCCCACTCGTTCGGTCCATAAAAGGGAAGCGTACAGCGTGTATTGATTCATTCGTCATGCTGTGTCGAGTCAGTCGTCTGAAGTTAGTTGTCGCTCGTCATCTCTAATCAGTAGAGAGTTAGATTAGCGGTTGGTTAGAATTGTCGCGGTTATTATGTGTTAGCGAAATATTGAAATAGTAAAGATATACAACTTTAATGTATTGAAATATTACCTATAGATTTTGATGAGTGTAATTAATTGTTGATTAAATAATACTTTGATATCTTTGATAGTTACCCTCACGTTCAGATGGTGGTTTGTCTGACGTGTTGCGGTTAAATAGATTAGATGTGAGGACAGGGGCCGTTATAGGGGCGGTTGGAGACGGCTTTAGGTAGGGTTTCAGCGTTTTAAGAGATCAGATCTCTTAAGGCGTGATTAGTTTAGAGTTTTAAATCCCCATTTCTGGACTGTGTCCTACAGTTAATAGTTTAAAACAAGGAAGTCCAGAAAAAAGGAGAAAATTCACAAAAATTACCATAGACAAAAAACGAAATCTCTACCAATCGTAAAACTCTATTAGCACTTCGCCACCACTCTGCAATTCGTGCATCCGAAAACGTAAAAACACTTCAAACAGCTGCAATATTTCACGCCCCAAGCCATAAAATATACCCTTCCGAAACAAATAAAACGCTCGATATGATAGATATCGACAATATCACGACACTATTTTCAACAACCGTTTCGTTCTAGGATATTGCGTTCATCCCGCCAGAGGCGATACGATTTCATCGAGCACCTCAGTTTTATTGTCTCATTCCCACCCATTGCGCCTCATATACCCTTCATATACCCCTCTCTCTCCCCCCTGATTTTCTATGAAGAGAAATGGACGACGGTATTTTATTTGATACATTCGGCCCTTGTTTGGAGTTTTGTTACGTCGCGCGAAGATTATTTCGTTCCTGGGACAATATTGTGGGTGTTTCTTAACTGCATACAGTTGCCTACAGGATTTCTAGAATAACACTCGATTTTATATGACTTTATTCATTATCTTATTCGTTGGATCCATGCTTATACGTAATATATGTATATCCATTTCTGAGCTTCTAAAAATTATTAAAATTTTTAATCTTCTCAGATATAGAAAAGGAAAAGGTGACTCACTGACTGACTGACTGATAGTATATCAACGCACAGCTCAAATTACGATGGATCGGACTGAAATTTGGAATAAGTACACATACCTATTATGACAGGCATCCGCTAAGAAAGGATTTTTGAAAGTTCAACCCATAAAAGGGTAAAATAGGGGTTTGAAAAATCAAACTTAACGTGAGCGAAGCCGTGGGCAAAAACTAGTTATATTATAATTCATGTTACAAATTCATTTTTATTAAATTTAGTTTATAATCTTTTCATACGAATTTACCAAACGCGTAGTTTCTTGAAATCCTTACGACTTGCATTTAGCTAGTTATTATGCAAGAGGAGACCTGTTCTAGTAGTGAGCTGTTGAGATGAATGTAGTATCTCAAAATAGAAAATAATTGAGTTTATGTAACAGCTGTGTAATATAGTGTAACCCTTAAATGAATTTCGTGGTCCACGGGGTCCTTTGTTACCCGAAACGAGGCAATTAATGTAATTAATCACTGAGGTTAAGGATAGATTGGGTTCGTATAATGGTTTTGAAGGAACTATTTTACTATTGGCGTGAAGTAACGGCTTAGCTGGAGTGAATCGGTCGTGATAATGGCGTATTTGTTATAGTTCTTTCAATTCACGAGGGCACGTGGCTCTTGGTTGTGTGTGTGTCGTCTCTGTATAAGTGTGAGTGAGAGCTTGCTTACGCCTGACCGCTCCCACCTAGGTTCCTGACAGGCACGCACACTTACGCAATGTTCATGTACACGACGTAACCACAAGTAAAACGCCCGTAACTTCGTGAGATAAATGTACTAGACTTGAAGTGTGTCGGTGCACTGAGAACATTCTAACGGGCCTAAATCGCTATGTCTGCTGTAAGTTGTTGAGGAGTTAAGAACCCACAGACTAATTAATATTGCAGCGACAGTTCAAGGTTACCATGTCTTGGAAATAATCCGAGGTAACAGTAAATCTTACAAATCAATCGTACCAGTGAAATTTTGTAAGACCCTTCAAACGCCTTAACGGATATTCATTAATTTTATTACAACTAAGAACCATCTCGATCACGTTAGCTTTCAAACACAAAAAAACACATCAAAATTGGTCCATTCGTTGGAAAGCTACGAGGCAATAGACGGACACATAAACACACAGATACTCAGATACACAAATACAAATTTACCCCTCTTTTTATCAAGCAAACGAGCTGGCGGGTCATCTGATGTTAAGTGATTACCGCCACCCATGAACATTTGTAGCACCTGAAGCACCAATGCCTTGCCGGCTTTTCAGGAATTTATTTGTCCCCCCTTGAATAACCCCATGTGTTAATTTAGTAGGAACACCGTCGCAGGAAGTTGGTTCCACAGTTTCAAAGTACGTGGAAAAAAAGCTCTAGCACAACGGATGGTCGAAGTGCTGCAGGCACCCAGGTGATGAGGGTGAAATTGTGTTCTGTGGCGAGCGGTGCGGTTGTAGAAGAAAGAGGGAGGTATAAGGTCAAATAGCTCTTCAGAACACTCCCCGTTATATAGCCGTTCTTTTTTTGTCAGGGGTTTAAAATGCATTTAATTTTATAATTTCTGATTTGGTCACCGGCAAAGTTACTAAGCCGATTGAAAAACAATTTACAATAATAATTTATTTAAAAAATTGTGTCAACACAATCTCCGTAAACAAAACATCAATAAAACAATCTGTAAACCCTTTTCCGCTCAAAATCAAGCCCTTAAGGAGTTTGCAATAACGATTTATTCATGTAAATTAATTCAATCGTTATTGAATAATGCTAAAGCGTTCTACGAAATACATTAAAATCTCCGTTTAAGCAAATTTTAGGCGCCATTTGGTGTTCAGAGTTGATTGAGCAGATTGAGTAGATTGAGTATTTTACCGGATTTACATATAAATGTGGAATTTGTTACCGCGAGCTAAATTATACTTAGTTGTTAAAATACGTTGGGGTGCAAAAGACCCCGGGGCGATAATCTTTGGATTACTTACAGCGTAGCCGTTGTAGGGGTTAAGTGATTTATAGCCAAGAGAGAGAAGAAGATTGATATTATATAATTACTTAATTTAAAATATTTGGAAATTAATTTTTATTCCATAACAGCTTTTAACCGCGACTTGAGTTATTAAAAATCCTGCGGAAATCTTTTTTTTTTTTTTTTTGGGATAAAAGTTCTTAACTTTACTTATGCAATAAAAGATCACATCTTTCTATTTCTCCGTTACTGTAATTAAAGAACAAACCGACTACCAAACACACACACACACTTTCGCATAAAGTAAAGCTTACATTTTTGATTATTACCTATATACTACTTGTATATTTAAATTGAAGTAACGCTATGTTAACACTTAAAAATTTTACTTTTATATCTACTGGCACTATGTACTTACATAACAGCAATTAAAATAAATAACAGTTGCTTAACTTTTCTGTATTGTTATTATTGAAATTGGTATATTTGATATTTCAAGATTCAATAATGAATAAAAAGAAACATTCATACATATTACAATGGTTCACAATTCACGCTTCACTTAACTCTACACAGCTGCACGTATCCCGAGAATCTACATCACTTTAGCGTTATCGTGCGAAACACAATACATCATATACATCGCGCGCTTTGTACCCGGATGTCCGCTTCCGTTCAACATATAAACAGTAATGTATAGCACACGTAAATGTATTGTTAAACTGTAGGTTACAACAGTGATGGGTTCTTCCGATTTTTCCTTGTACTGTTTTGTAAAAGGTTTTTTTATTGTAAAACAGAATGTTATGTAAGTTACGCTGTAAAGTTGTATAACAAGCTGTAATTGGATAAAATCATAAAAGTTTGTTTGTTGTGAAATCTTTTTACTATTTTTTTTTATTTGAGCGTTTACAATCCCACGGTAACTGGGTTACTGTGATTGATTGAAGGAGTGACCAACGAATGTTGAATGTATGTTTGTTAGTTCGTCCTTCAATTACATAATAACTGGACAAGGTATCGACGTGATATTTTGTATGTTTACGTATAGTTTAGGAGCTAGAGAATGACATAATCCATTTTATCCAAGAAAAGCGGAAAGTTACCGCGGGATTTGAAAAAAATTAACTCTTCGCCGATTTTCGAAATCGTGTTACAAAAACTTTTTTAATAAATGCGAAAGTTGACTTCTTTTTATCAAAATGTAGAAATAATATCAAGAGGAAGTAGGTACAATTATTATTTACTAGTTGATGTCCCTGACTTCGCCCGCAATGAGTAAGGTTTTTAAAATCCCTCGGAAATCCTTTGTTATTCAAGAACAGACCAACAAATCATACAAACAAACACACATTTCCATTTATAATATTAGTAATATTATGTATCCGTTTCATAGCAAATATCGCAACTGTCTCTTGTACTATAATAAGAAAAATATCGTTCAATCATAACCCTTTTATTAATAAGACGCTACATCAACGTGACAGGCGCAATAGGCGTAATAATGTGGGGTATTTAACACCCCATTTGACACCGTTTTCGGTAATTACGCCATTTAAAGAACAAAGGGTTGACATGAGGCTTTTCGTTTTTTATATTCGATGATAAATTGCCGCACGTAAGTCGAAACCTCGATCTGCCGCTGGATATAAGCGGCACAAGATCGTGTTCTGTTGCAAGACCTGGCTTTAGATGTCTGTCGGTTAAAACGAATATTACGAATTAGTTTGTTTTTTAGAGTTCGTTTCACTCGATGGTAAATGATAATACAAATGCACTAATTTCGAAAATGAATGGCAGTTCAAGATCCAACTGTTTAATGCAGCGTGATAAAAGCACTTAGAGGTACTTAGAGTTAACGAAAAAAGCGCTTTCTTCTCTAAGTCTGAGGCTGAGTGTATCCGACAACGTCTAACTTTATTAGACTATATGAACTGAGATGGGGTGTTAAACGACGACTTTTTGTGGGCTGTCTGTGGATTTAACGTTCAGCTTTCTATTTTTGCGCAATTTTATATGATGTCTGTGTTAGACGTTAGCCTCTAAGTGCGCGACAGAGCAATAACTATAATTGCAGTACTATCGACGACCTCCCTGGCGCAATGGTGAGCGCTGTGGTCTTATAACTGGGAGGTCTCGGGTTCGATTCCCGGCGGGGGCAATGTAGGAATTTATAATTTCTAAATTGTCGCTGGTCTGGTCTGGTGGGAGGCTTTGGCCGTGGCTAGTTACCACCCTACCGTCAAAGACGTGCCGCCAAGCGATTTAGCGTTCCGGCACGATGGCGTGTAGGAACCGATTAGGGGTATGGGTCGAATTTACACTGCTATACCCCTTCCACGTTAGCTCGCTGCCATCTTAGACTGCATCGTCACTTACCATCAGGTGAGATCGCAGTCAACGGCTATCTTGTCATCGAATAAAAAAAAAAGTATTGTTTATCCACACTTGGAAATCCTTACTGACATTATAATGCGATAACAACTGCCCATCTGTCTGTTAATTTTTACAACTTAACCGCTAAATAATCTTGAGTTCTTGACGTTGGAATTGACGTTGGCTTAGAAATTAAGTACTTTTTATTTTCTATTATTTTTTCTCTAAAAGGAAAAACAAAAAAAAATCTTTGAGAAATAAATCCACGCAGTCTAAATCTGAAATCTTTAGACCGCACTCTCAGTCTGCTTTGACTCAAGATAGAGTTAAAACGAGACAGATTTTTCGTCAGAGCATATTTGCATCTCATTTTAACTCTAACTTAAGTCCGAACTGAGTCAGATCTCTGTAGATCTTAGTGTAATTTAGAGATAAGCTAGTTTCGAAATAATCGTCGTACCCACTCCTAACACAAGCTTTCCGCTTATTTGGAGGGGATAGGAGGGCATTAGTCAACTTCAGCTTAACTAATGTTCTTTTTTTAAAAAAAAAATAATATAAAACCGTCAGCACACTTTTAAGTGTTTTACCCTGTTAAGTAAAATATTTATAATGAAGCATTGATTGAGACAGCCAATCTATCAAGTGGAAAATTGCTAAATGACGAAGGATTAAAATAAGTATAAAGACGTCACATCAAAGTGACAGGCGCGTATGGGGTATTTTACACCCCATTAGACGCGGCTTCCGCTAATTATGTCATTTACCTATCTAAGGGTTGACGCGAGGCTTTGTGAAGCATTATTGATTTACATTGTATTACAATGGTATTACAAGGGATTATACGTTTAATATCATTATCTTTATCATTAGTGACCATGTCTATGCATCATTAGTAGTATAATACTTTAATTAAGCCTCAATAGCCCAATGGTTAAACGTGCGGAATGAAAACTGATAGGTCACAGGTTCGAGCCCCGTCCATTGGATTATTGTCAAACCCATTCCTAGCACAAGCTTTTCGCTTATGTGGAGGGGAGAGGAGAATATAAGTCAAGGTCAGCTTGGCTAATATTCTTTAAAAAAATACTTACGAGTATTTGGGATAAAGGATAGTCCTCCGGACCCAATCTCTACGGGGATTATGCATCTGAGCGGGTATTATAGTATTATCCCCTCTATTCCCTCACTCTCATAATTCGATGGAACGGAAATCCGACATGACCGGAGTGAGATCAGGGCCGGGACCAATGGCTTTACGTGCTCTCCAAGGCACGGGGATGACACAAGGCCTACTTACTAACTGCGGACTAATACTGAGAATATATTGACAGAAAAACCCAAGTCCTCAACTTACTATTATTTTGTGTTCCTTTGTTATTTTAAAGGACAAACACATCGCACTTATTTTAATAGTAAAGATATCAGTTGGTTAAAAACCCAGCCAAACCCAAAGCAAGAAGCGTAATCAATGCAAAAATACGTTTTTAATATTAATATTAATATACTATTCTCGAAAACTCCCCGCGCACTCGACTCGGACTTCCCCGCCTCACAAATAGTTAAATCCACCATAAATAATTCCCTTTTACCGTCAAAAAGAAAATAAATCAAGTGGAAATAGTAAATCGAGTTTAAATCGGCCGATACAGTCCGCTCTTGAATAAAATATCGGCGCTTCCCACCTCTCCCCTCCCCCCCATCAGTCTGAAAATGTTGACGTTTTAGCTAAAGTGGCATTTCTATCAAGTAATATGCACCTTCGTTCCTTTGTTAATAACGGGGAATTCATTTCTTAAAATATATCTGAACTAAATACTTAGGGCGGGTTTTTGCTCCTTTTATATAATTCTTCTTCTTTATCAACCGATTTACGTCCACTGCTGTTTCTAGCTGCTCTCTTATTTTTATTTTATTTTTATTTATTAGGTTTGCTAGTGATTTTTACAAAGGCTTATAATCTAATACATTATATACATGCACAGTGTGTGCAAAATCGTTTTAAAGTAAACACAACATGCAGTTAAGTAAATACATTTCAATAGCGGTGGTTAGTAATACAATTCCTTAAAATATAAAGTTTAAACATAATAGGTAATATGAAGAAGAAAAAAAAAAATGAATGGACTTCCACATTCCTCGGTCTTACGCTGCCTGTATCCAGCGGCACCCTGAAGTCGTCACTACACTTTCGGTGCGAGGTCACCACTCCAGCAAGCAAGATAATTAATTAATTTATGTATATTATTTGTCATGATCAAAGTCTCCAGGACAAGCGTTGATATCGCAGCCTTCGGATTAATTTGCATAAAGTGTCACATTTCATCCATTCTGTAACACATTCATAAGACAACTTCCGTTCCGCATTCAAAAACAGTAGAGACTAATTGGAAACGATGAAGATATGCAGAACAATGGGACATTGCATGACCTACATTCGCACAATAAGCACCTACCTAGCTCAGATCTGTCTAGGCAGTCTGTGACATTTGCCGTGTGAATCAGTTCTGCTTCAGGAGTTATGTAATGTCTGCTTTGCGGAATTTATAGGTTTCTGCGAGCTTATCCTGAGATTTGCACGGAATTGCGTGGATATTCCGAGGTGGCAGGGCAACCGCAGTACAAATTACAGGGCTAATAATGTCATGGGACAGTATTGAAGCTGTGATGCGGAGATAGCGTTGCCAGGCGTCCGGATAAAGCCGGACACAGTCAGGCTTTTTGGTTGAGTGTCCGGCCAAATTAGAAGGTGTCCGGCCTTTCTGGCTTTTGTTAAGCTTTTTATGTTTAACTATTTTTTTACATATTTGTCATGTGTTGGTTTCCGCTGTACTCGTCTCACCTTGTACCGCTGCGCTTGCGGAAGCGGGCTTTTAAAAAAAATTGCCATTTTGTATTAGGTCTAAAAAATAAGGGTGTCCGGTCTTTTTACACAAATGTCCGGCTAAACTGGCTGGCCTGTCCGACTTTTCAGTTTGAAGACCTGGCAACCCTATGCGGAGACATGTCTATATCTAATCGTGTCACTGAAAAATAGCCCGAAAAACTTTTAACATAAAAAATGTTGCAGAATTTTGTCTTTAGAGTCCACAAACTCAAACTCAAACTCAAAATTATTTATTTCATGTAAGCCAACTTGTGGCTCTTATGACAAGTCGAGAATCTTGACCACCGCCGGTTCGGAATGCTGATTCTGCTGAGAAGAGCCGGCAAGAAACTCAGCAGTTGCTCTTTTCAAAACAAAAAAATGTTACAATATGTAGCACAAGAATAATACTTCCTTCTATATTCCCATCGTCCGTATGTGTCGCCTGTACAATAATAATAACTTAATTGATCGTAACATTGACATTTTTAACAATAACATAAATATCTTTAGAAAATTATCAACATTTTCATCTCCTTCAATAACTATGTAGCTTGTATGTTTTCAAATCAAATCAAATCAAAATTTATTTATTTCATGTATTCCAAGTTGTTGCTCTTATGACACGTCATAAATTTACCACCAGTTCGGAATACAGATTCTGCTGAGAAGAGCCGGCAAGAAACTCAGCTGTTGCTCTTTTTAAAAAATTTTTTTCTTTCTAGTATTTTTATAATTGCTTCCACTTTTAGTTTTTAATTTTATTACTTGCGTAATTTGTCTCTGGACCACACTAATATTTTATGTATCACTAGCGGACGCCCGCGACTTCGTCCGCGTTCTTAAATTGTTGAAATTTTTCCTGAATTTTCTTTGCTATAAACCTCACGGAGCCCGAGACCTTACCAACGAATGCAAAACCGTGGAAATCGGTTCGTGCGTTCTGGAGTTATAGCGTCAGGAAGAAAAACCCGACTAATTTTTATATAGTAGATAAATATTAATAATTAGGATTAGTGGGAAGTAGGATATTTAGTTTTATGCGAACTTTGTTCTATCGGATGGTGTTTGCAATATATCTATACTTCTTCAAATAATCTTTGCGTAGGTAGGTATCAAAATAGCTACACAAAATTTTGCAAATCCTTTGTGGCCATTATCTGGGTAACGAGGCACATTTTTGGAATGATGTCCACCCTCCGCGTGCAATGCGAAGCCGTTTTGTGGTTTGTACGGATAGTGATGTATGTATGTATTTATCGATACTACCTTACTACTTATTTTTATTTACTACCTTTTGGCATCAACTTTGGCCGCGAGGAGTTAGGCTTTAAAATCCTACGGAATCTTTCCGTTTTTCCGGGATAAAACTTTGTCACTCTCCAGATGTTCAACTGTACTGATGCAAAAAATCACGTTGGTCTCTTGCTTCATTGCTGTGTAATTGAACAACAAAAGATTGAAGAGCTTAAGATCTCATCGTCGGCGAGGTCGTAGAGATCGCAAAATGTGTGCCTAAAAGTCACTCTACAGATAAATAAATATTTTAGGTAGAGACGCTGGTGAAAAATGTGTCCAAAGAGACATTCATGAATGCAATCTTCAACGCTTTTGTAGAATAATTTTAAATTCTTAATGCAAACTTCGCTATCATTTTCTTAAAAACATAACTGAGATACTTTGTAAAAATGTTTTTCTTTTACACTGGGACATTCCTTAACTGAAATGAGAAACTGCATTTTTGTGTGAATAATGCCCGTTTTTGCCAACCATACCTAAACCATTCCCTGAGTAAGGGTATCTTTAGGTAGGCAGTCCCTAATTGCAATCCTTTACCCAATATCATTTCTACCTATCACATCTCACTAACAATAATTCCAAGTTATGACTCTTACGTCTATATGAATAATAACGTATTTATATTATACTGTGCAGTGTAATGTAAGCCTCAATAGCCCAACGGTTAAAGGTGCGGACTGAAAACTGAAAGGTTCGAACCCCACCTTTTGCACTAATGTCGTATCCACTCCTAGTACAAGCTTCTCGCTTATTTGGAGGGGATAAGAGGATATAAGTCAACTACAGCTTGGCTGATTTCCTTTAAAAAATGTAGAATTATCGATATGTATTGTATCGATAATTCGTACATCACTACATTGAACGGAACGTCTCATTTCACGTGACATTACACGAGTTTGACCCGCGCAATGGCTGTTCTGTCCGTGAATGGTCCAATGTACCTTTTATTTATTTTTTATAATGTAAAAAACCTTATATAAAATGCTTTGAGTATATAAAATGTTAAAATCCGTAGGTCGGTATAAATCTTAATTAGTGGTTCGAAGCATCTATCCCTGTTAATATTATAAACTAGACGATGATTGACGATTTTTGATTCACGCGGGAAATCTTTAATTTTCCTGAATAAATAGTAGCCTATGTATTAATCGATGGTATAATAATCTATCTCCATTCCAAAGATACTAAATTCGTCCAGCAGTTTTTACATTAAAGAGTAACAAACATACATACACACACGTAATTGTATGTGTGATTGTATGTCTTGTGTGTGTATACATTTTCGTCTTTATAATAATTATGTGTTTATAATGGTAAAGTGTGTGAGATTATAATTATGTACTATACCATCTTTGTATCTCTGCTGTACTCACATTTGGCAAAATAAAATGATTTCATTTCATTTGCGAAGTGATGTGATGCGTAAGTGTGTTTGTTTCTTGATTTATTTGTCCTTCAATCACGCAGCGCTGGAGCGACGGATTGACGGTTTTGCATGGATATATTAGGATCTAGAGTGATATAAGCTATTTTTTTTTTGGAAATAGAGAGAGGCCTCACCAAAAAAGAGCCTAGACTCGCGAAAGATTTTATACGGGCATCATAAAGCCTGTAAGAGCCTGTATGATGTTTTTTTTATTCTATGACAAGATAGTCCCTGACATCACCTGATGGAAAGTGATGATGCAGTCTAAGATAAGAGAAGATAAGAATCGCTTGGCGGGACGTCTTTGACTAATAATATCAGTGTTTTTCAATAATATCAGTATTTTCCAGTTTTATGTTGCTACGCTACATCGCATAAATTAGACGCAGTACAATACAGGGTTATTGTACTGATTACAACCCTAATGCGCAGCTTTTTCTAATGTTTCACATTCTCCAAAAATGAAAGAATGCCCTATTACCGGTAATGAGGCCCTTACAAACTTTTGTGTGTTTCCTTTTTGCATTATCGTGCTGTATTATTTCTGCGAAAATTTACCGGTAACACGAACTGTCTTTCTAAAAAACAAATATTCGAAATTCATAATTATTTATTTCACGTAGGCCAACTTGGTTCTTATCAATTTATCTTACAAGTCGAGGATCTACCACCGCACCGGTTCGAAAAACTGATTTTTCTGAGAAGAACCAGCAAGAAACTCAGCAGACTTGTTCTTTTCAAAACAAAAATGTTATAAAGGACAATGCACCAAAAAAAAACCTAGGCATGGAGCTAACAAAATGTAACTCATGTTAAAGGTATAAATGAGTAAGTAAATACTGCATAGGGGGCCATCATCGAAATCGATGGCTAAATGTGTGATATTGCTATTCGAATTTTGACTGGGGTCAGTATTCAATGTACTAGTCAAAGTACAAAGCTTGTACCTGTACAACCTTGTAAAACTGGAAAAACATCAAACAATTTGTTTCAAGAAAACAAAATCATAATATTATTTAGATTTCTGAACTTACATAAATGGTACGTAACTAAGTGTCAATTTTAGTATCGCTGAATAATTTTAAGCTTTTGACAGATGTTCAATACAAAAACTGTTCTGTCAAATTTATTCCTCAGTTAAACGATTCTCCGCGATGGTGACATTCGCACTAAATGGTACAACTTTCCTCCGAATCGTTTAAAATAAAATCACAAAACGAAACGGTAGTAACGTTTCCTCTATTAAAATGTCATTTTATTTAAAACAGACAAATGTAAGGCGATTTGCGAGCCAATAGAAAGGTACTCAGCCTTATCTCGACGGGTGAAGGGGAAAGCGGCGAGGGGGGGAGGGAATCTTGAAAAATGCCCGCGGAATAACACTCAAGAGGAGGGTGCTCGGTTTTGGCTTTTTAATAGCAACGTAAAAATGAACGCGCATTTGTCAACTCCTTCCAAACCGCGTATTCCGCAGTCCGCACGTATCAACTTTTGAAAGTTTGAGATCCTATCCCACAGTGAAGTTGAGATAATAGAACTGATATCTACTATTATTGAATATCAGGACAGCTCGACGCCGACTTTTAGCTTCTCATATTTGTAGATAAATGCGGGCAGCAAAACGATCCTGTTGTTTTCTGTGGCGATAATTTCAAGAGATCTATATCGAGACTTGGATGCCCATCGGTTGAGTATGTTAAAAATGGATGATGTGCCATCACTTTCAGAAAATAGTAGTTCGCCCCTAACTAACTTCTACTTTCTACTTTTAACTTCTGTGATCTGTCGCCTATGAAGGGGTTTATACTATACGTATAATCTTTGCAATTTTATCACAGTATTTGACCACATATTTGAAGAAAATAGAAATTGTGGATTGCAGCAATCCTTTCGGACCCTGTTGACATCACCAGATCTGGCACGACGGAGGCAGATAGTATCTTGTCATTTAATATAATGTGTTATATATATCGCCCTTAATGGTGATTAATTGGTGCGTCTCGAATTGAGAGCCTGCTATTTCTCGAGATTGGCTTAAGTGCGTACAGCTCAAACGTTGCCTTCATATGTGCGATCACTTTCAATTGAAAAGAATTATTATATTTTGCGTAAATTTAATTTGAATCAACGAGAAATTGATTTAAAGAGAGATTTAAATTGGATTTAAATCGTAATTTGATTTCGTTGTGCCCACTCCACGGTATCAGATAGATGTAATTTTTGCTTAGAAGGGTATTCTTAGTGTAATTAAAAAGATTTTGATTAGAAAGAGAAATACTTGTGAATTCTTCTATCATAATACCCGTTGAAGTGCGTATCAAAATACGCAAAAGAAAGGATTCTTTTGACATAGTAAAAGAACTTTTCCCACTTGGGTATCGTTTCAGAATGAGAACGGTTTAGACCACCAGTCCACCACGCTGGAGAAGTGAGTACTGGCAGACTTCTCACAACTTCTGAGAACATTACGGAGAACTTTGACGACCTCCCTGGCGCAGTGGCGAGCGCTGTGGTCTTATGGCTGGGAGGTCTTGGGTTCGATTCCCGGCGGGGCAATTAGCCGTGGCTAGTTACCATCTACCGTCAAAGACGATTTAGCGTTACGGCACACGATGGCGTGTAGAGACCGATAGGTAAGGGGTATAGGTTGAATGTACACTGCCATACCTAAAAGTTCTATAATATATTACGAAAACGTAAAGAAAGAGAGAATAAATTTACACAAATCCATTGCATTGCACAGAATAATTTTGTTTATACAAAAGCTCGTGACGAATTAGTATGTTCGTCATTTCGTCCCCCCCCCCATTCAGATCCCACCATTTGTCTCGGCGGAGTATTCGCCTCTCCGGCCAACTAGCTTGCTTATTCAAGCGGTATTCCGCTAAAACACGGACGCAAATTTAAATTTTGGCGTGAAAGATACAGAGAAATGTTTTATGGAAGCGTTTTCGGGTTTTAAAATCTACGCTTTCCTTATATACGACGCCTTGAAACGCATAAAGCTAGGAATACTATGTTAAAGTTAAAACGTTACTTAAATCTAAATGTACGAGTATGAAAGTAAAAGGTGACTGACTGACCGACTGCCTGATTGGTCTTTCAACGCACAGCCCACACGATTGGACATACAGATAGCTATTATGACGTAGCATCCGCTAAGAAAGGATTTTTGAAAATCCATCCCCTAAGAGGGTAAAAGAGAGATTTGAAAAATCGAAGTTAACGTGAGCGAGACCGCGGGAAAAAGCAAGTCCACTATACAGTTAAACCTTAGATTTCTAGAGACTTTGATTCTCACGTTTTTCGCATAATTCAAAATTCGGTTTATTCACTTGCCGGCCTTTTTTGCGAGATAGACTTGCGTTGGACAATCTATGCCGGAAATCTGATGTTATGATTTTAAATTTTGTAATTTTGTAACTTGTCTGTCATATCATGTACTGTATAGTTGAACGAGCGAAGCGAAGTTCTCTGAGTCAACTAGGGCGCTTGCCTACTAGACAGAGAAGTGTGTTCGTCTAAATGTCTGTCAGAGCCCTATAACTTCTGAATTACTGAACGTAATTACTTCAAATTTAAATATAATATGTAAACTGATGGCCTTCAGCCGAACATTGTATAAAAAAATATAAAAAGCTTTATTTCAGGGGGGCTCTCATAGAAGCGTATTTGAAGTAAAATCTTGTTTGTTGCTCTACATAGACTTGCGATATATCTTTTTAAAGACGACTTTGAACAGAGTACAAAAATATATTTTTTTTAATTTTTCCCTAAAAATTGACCAAATGGGGGGGTTTCAAAGTGGAGATTTTAATTTGAGCCATATGTCAAGAATTACTGAATATTAGAACGTGAAACTTGGTTGAAAATTCAGTTATATCCTGTACTTGAACAACAAATACTAAAATTAGATAAATGTTATAAAGAAACGAAATTATTTAATTTTAATGCGCCATCTATTAGCATTATTGTGAAGCTAATAGCTTCACTATAAGGCTATTCACTCTCGCCTTGAAGGTACTCAAATTATAAGTGGCAGGAAACTCGGACGCTAGCGCTATTACAACATGACGTCACGTCGATTCAGTATCTTCATACACTCTCCATACAAAATTTCGTTTTAGAAATACATACACGGATACAGTCGCATTCAGCTTAAATAACTTATTTTGTTTTATGACCGAAAATAAATATTTTCTGTTTTTACAAATGTTATTCTTACATGTTACATTTTCGATTGTAATTAAAGAATATCCGCATTTTGACAGTTCAGTCAAATACCCCATTCTATAACACACTGTACTGACGAAGATAACATAAATAACACTTAGCAGTTAGAGTCTCTCTCAGATATTGATACTTGAACGAATTTCAAAACCTGTACACAATAGGCCAGGAAATAATGCCCACATAAAAATTTTCTATAGAAAAATTTCAAAGACGCATCTCGTTTATCATTCATCGTGCCAAATATAGATAATGGCCGATCATCAATATCATACAGTCGATAATCTATTTACAACGCGTGACATAAAAGGGGTACAGTCTTGGCAGCTACCCAGTTGATAAGATTGCACGCCATTTTTCCGGTCCGCTTGACAGATAATCACCGAAGTGGTTTGGATGTAAACTTATGGGCAATTTTATACTTTTTTTTTATTCAATGACATGTTAGACCATGTATGCGATCTCACCTGATGATTAGTGACGATAAATGATAACGAGCTAACTTGGAAGGGATATGGCAGTGTAAATTAGATCCTTATGTCTGTCGGTTTCCACAAATAATATCATCCTATAAGTCGCTAACTATTTCTCTCTCATTCAGATACTCTGTATGTTGGGGAGGGTTTTAAAAAAAACACCTCAGTTCGTTCGAAGTGGACTGTATTGCTTGTTCTTGATTAACAAATCACAAAAACACAATGTTCAGGTTCAGGTTCTTGATCAGGTTCGGATCGCAGTTCTTGTTCAGCTTCGTCTTCACTCTTCGGTAGCTGTAGGCGAACAACAACTGGCGCACCCGACAAGGGGCGCGTTTATATACAATTCTCCCACCCGGCACGCGTATACGACCGTGACGAGTGGGAGATACGGCGATCGCGGGCGGTGAGGGGGCAGCCGGGGCGGGGGCTTACGCGGCTGACCAATCAGCGCCATTCACTGCCGACGCCGCACTTAGTTCGAAGCTCCTGTCCGCAACATTTCTCCCCTCTGCGCAGCTTCCGCGTAGCATCCTCTTCTTCGTGAGGACAGCGAGCTGCTTAATCCTTGTTGTTCTGGTTCGTGATGTTCTATGGATTGCGCTTCCCTCGCAGTGTTGGCATTAATCGATTAATTTTTTAATCAATTAATTAATCTGATTAATTGTAATCAGATTAAATTAATCATGATTAAAATAATCATGATTAAAAAAGTAATCGTAATCATGATTAATGAATTTAATCATTAATCATTAATCGTTAATTGATTAACTTTTTTAACTTGATTAACTTGATTATAAACTAATACATCCATCAATGTTTTTACTATATATTTATAGCTACTCGTGCTGATTCGCTGACTGACTCGCTCACTGTCTGACTCATTAATCACCTCTCCTGTAAAATTTTGTATGAAAAAAAATTTTTTCACTCATGGTTTCGTATGGAGGACAAAAATTCATTTGGTGCAAAAATATGTAGAGAGCTGATGATTGAGGATTTTGGAGACGGGTGAGGAGCACGGCCAGGGTATCGAAGATAGAGGGGGAGTATTCAAACAAAAGTCATTCGAAACCTCATCAAATTGGTAGGAAGCTGAAAAAAAATTCAAAATGGTGGATTCAAGAGAGAAGCCAGCGGGCGCGCGGCGTGGCGCGGCGGTGTGCCTCGCCCCGCGCGCGCGCGCCCTCTACGGCACCGAACCGCTCGAACAAATCGATATCGCTCGATCACCGGCGCCGGCAGGCAGTGCGATTTCATGATCCCTACGCATCGATGTAAAGCGAAGTCTGCGCTCGGCGCGTATCATATTATGTACCTAAACAATTAGAATTGAATATAATTATATTGCACCTACGACTAGTATTTCGCTTGAGAATTCATATTGTAGGTATCAAGCATAGACTACGTCATGGAGCTCTAGGTCCTGGCTCTTCAATCCTGATGCTGCAGGGTAGTGCCTACTTAAACTGTGAGGATTTAGAGACTGTCAGTTTAGTTTACTTCCTTATCCCAAGTAATCCTTACTAATATTTTAAATTCGAACGTGTGTTTGTTTGTTGGTTTGTCCTTCAATCACGTAGCAACGGTGAAACGGACTGACGTGATTTTTGCAAGGGTATAGTTGAGGACCGGGAGAGCCACTGGCTGCCATACATATTGTGGCAGCCGAGAGAAGCCAGCGGGCGTTAAACAGCGCGCGCGACGTGGCGGGGCGGGTGTGCCTCGCCCCCCGCGCGCGCGTCCCGTCTACGGGACAGCGCGTCGGCCGCTGGAACAAATCGTCGGCGCCGCCGGCCGCGCCGGCGGGCAGTGCGATTTCGTCATCCCTACGGGAAGCCCGCGCGCGGCGCGTATCATATGTACCTAAACACGACAATCGACGACGACCTCCCTGGCGCAGTGGTGAGCGCTGTGATCTTATAACTGGGAGGTCTCGGGTTCGATTCCCGGCGTTGGGCAATTAAGAAATTTATACCTAATTTCTAAATTCTCAATCTGGTCTGGTGGGAGGCTTTGGCCGTGGCTAGTTACCACCCTACCGTCAAAGACGTGCCGCCAAGCGATTTAGCGTTCCGGCACGTTGGCGTGTAGAAACCGATTAGGGGTATGGGTTGAATTTACACTGCTATACCCCTTCCAAGTTAGCCCGCTACCATCTTAGACTGCATCGTCACTTACCATCAGGTGAGATCGCAGTCAAGGGCTATCTTGTCATCGAATAAAAAAAAAACAATTAGAATTGAATATACTTACGTTAATTGCACCTACCACTAGTATTTATTGATTAGTCTTCTATTGATTAGTACATATTCCAAAATATTAAATCAAAGCTTAAAAAACGACTAAAATGTATGAAAAAGCCGAAACACTCTCTTTTTGGGTAATATTTTCTGTAACTTACTATTTTTTTTATCACCTAAACTTTATATTAAAATAAAGTTTATATCTTCAAGTATATACCTACCTAAATACATTTACAATTTGTCGAAATCTGGAACTTTTTTTTTTCGAGTGTATGAGGGGCGGATTTTCGGCCTCATCAACCCACCTCCTTTCGTCGGTGTCTATTTCAGAGACTATGAAAGATGAAAGAGTAGTTTCTTGGAAAAAGATGATCAAGACCCGAAGATGAAATGAAATGTATACACTTTATTGTACACTACATAACATTACATAGGAATAAAAGATAAAATCAACTTAAAGTAAATTAAAGGAATGTGAGCACAAATGGCGGAGAACAGAAAATCGATCTACTTGGAGAACAGAAAACACGCGGTTCGCTTTAGCGAGCCGCGCACCCACGCGCCCTACTAGTTAATTCTATATAAAAGAAATGATGGAAAATAATGACACACATTTCTTAAAATATTTTTATTAAGTTATTAATTAAAGAACAAAAAAATAAAATTCAAATTCTCTGAATTCTAAATCTAATTTTGAAAAATATTTTCAATCAATTAACCGAATTAAATTATTTTATTTATACTAGCGGCCCGCTCCGGCTTCGCACGGGTATAAAATATATAGCCTATGTCATTCACTGAAAAAATGATTAAAGTCGATCCGGTAGTTTTGATTTATTCATTACTGCCCGTGGCCCGCGTTTGCAATGTAAGCGGAAAAAATGTAATTATTTACGACATCACATTAGAAATCTCAAAAATAACAGTATTTCTCCACTATTTAATGGATGTTATTTTACATATAAACTTTCCTCTTTAATCACTCTATCTATTAAACAAAACCGCATCAAAATCCGTTGCGTAGTTTTAAAGATTTAAGAATACATAGGGATATAGGGACAGAGAAAGCGACTTTGTTTTGAACTTTGTAGTGATTATAAAAATTCTTTTCAAAAAATCGACTTCAAACGCCACTACAAAGCATAAAAAGATTGAAGTTAAATAGAAACGATTAAACCGATACGCGATTTCAATAAGCGTGTCTCATATATGTCTCCATACTGTAAGCGTCCCGCATGGATTTCATCGTTTCTATTTAAGGCGCCCGACTTCAACAAACGTGTACAAAATAAAATTATTTTTATACTTTGTAGTGGCGTTTGAAGTCGGTTTTTTGAAAAAAAAATTATTTTAAGCTTTTTAGTGTAGCTTGTTCCTGCTCTCTTTCTCCCCTCCCTCCAACGCTACGGTACTAATGTAGTCTATTCTTGGTACCTACAGTACTTATTAACAATACACAATTTCTAAAGAGCTAGGACCAGGAGCTCCATGATGTACCTAGCCTATGCTTGGTACAGACAAAATCAATTCGAAAGCGACAGTTCGTAATTCCTTCAACCCTGCAGCATCAGCATCAGGATTGAGGAGCTAGAACCTGGAGCTTTACAATGTAGTATATGCTTGGTAGGTACCAATAATATCAAGTCATAAGTGACAGTTCCTAAATCCTCACAGTTTAGGTAGGCAGTACCCCTGCAGCATCAGGATTGAGAAGCTAGAACCTAGAACTCCATGATGTAGTGTATGTTTATTACATACAATAACAATTTATGATCAACAGTTCCTAAATCGCTATAATTTAGGTGGGCAGTACCCTACAACATCAAGATTGAGGAGTAGAACCTGGAGCTTTTAGATCTAGTATATGCTTAGGCCAAGCATACCAATTCGTAAAAGACAGTTCTTATAATTTAAGGGGATTCTTTCATAATTTAAGGGGAAAGTACCTGTGCAGCATCAGGCTTGAGGAGTTGAAGGTAAAAATTTTTATGGGACCATTTTGCGAGCTTCCTCTGTCGATTAAAAAAAACCGCGTGAATCGGTCCAGAAACCCCGGAGTTATCGGTGGACATACATAGAAAAAATAAGATAACGGCCGAATTGATAACCTCCTCCTTTTCGGAAGTCGGTTAAAAATAAAAAATGTGAAGATTAAGAAATCAGAAATGTGAAGATCTGATCTTCACATTTCTGATTTCTTGATTTTCAAGTTATATTTCATCACAACCCTTTTTTCAAATAAGTCGTCAGACAATTTGTGTGACGACTTATTTATAATCGTTGCGAAAGAAAACATTCTTTCTACCGAGCCAGAGGACGGCATTGGTGTATTGTGCTTAATAAACACTTTGCCTATAACAGGATAACTTTGTAGAAGCTCTTGTTCTTGGCTTCCCTCGGAAAAAAAATTTGAAATGATCATATCCGCTCTCTTTTTATTATCAACCGGTTCTGCTTCACTGCCAGAGTCGGAATTGAAATCAAAAAATTCGTCTTCTTCGTGGCGTGTGTTATTGGCTGCATTGTTGTCTGTTAAAAGCTCTGGGATTTCTGATATTTCCTTCCTTACGACTGCTTTAAAAATGTTTATACACTTCTTTTGATCAGCAGCAGTTAGACATACTAGCCACTTTTTTTTAAATCTTGGGTAACACAGAGCTGCAACGGCTGCATGTTTACTAGTTTCACTCGAAAGAGTGTAAAACTCTTCAAATCTTTTCTCTACGCTTTGCAGATATTTTGCAGCAAGTGGTTCACAGAATTTTAGATTTGGAGTCGTCGTGATCTTCTGTAATTTTTTTTTTAGTGCATGCAGACAAGGTAATAATATTCCATAAAATGAATCGTCGCCCTGCAATATGTCCAAAGCGGTTGCAACTGGAGCAGCGCATTGGCAGAATTCCTCAATATATTGAAATTCAGAGTCTCGTAATGGATTTCTTAGAACAAGTGCTCTAGCTAATTGAGAGTAACTATTTCTGATATTCAATATATTTTTCAAAGCGTCATAGTAACTATTCCATCTAGTTATGCCAGGTCGTGTTAACGTATGTCCAAGAATGTTATGTATCACCTCAGCTGATTTTGGGCGAGAAGCAGCACTCCATAAATCGTTACATTTTTCCATTACTGTGGAATGCATTTTTCCAAGACATGTCGATTTATCAGTCAACAAGGCTTGGACGTCCTTACTAGCAATCAGATTTAAAGTGTGCGCATTACACCTGAAGTGAAATGGTAACAAATTGTTTTGTGATTGGTTGTACACTATATTTTCTTCTAACAGAAGATCATCATGTTCGTATTTCTGTCTTATGCAGAACTCTTCTTCAGTCACTTCAAGTTCTTCTTCACTTACCTCGTCCTCGCTGCTACTTGGACTTGAAGATTCATTATCTTCATCATATTCGATTAAGGATTTTGTATTTACTCCAAATAGCTTGAACGCTTTCACAAAATTTGACCCATTGTCAGTAACACAGCATACTATTTTAGTGGGGTCAATATCAAAATCTGAATATATTTCCAGAAGCAAATCTTTTATGCGGTCAAAGGTGTGTGCCCCTTTAAACCTGCGACAAGCTAACGCTGCAGAACGCCTCTTATAGTTATTATCAATCCAGTGCACTGTAACACCTAAAAAACTTCTTTTTTTCCCTGACCATATATCAGCGGTGGTGCACAAATATTTCACTGCAGCTAGGTTTTGTTTTATTTCGCAAATCTGATCGAATGATTGTTTAGCTACTTTTTTTCTGAGAGAACGTCGCCCAGGTATTTTGATTCCACTACTTGTCACATGCAAATCCTCCATCATCTTAATGAAGTACGGGTCTTCCACGGCTCGAAAAGCAATCATTGAGTTAACGAAATAATTTACTAAGTTACGATCAAAAGTTTCTTGAGTTACAGGTGTTTTTGGAGTTTTCCTTGGAGTCAGAACTGTATTATTATTATTTTTCTTTTGCTTATTGTCTTTCATATATTTTTTACATTCTTTTTCTATGTCAGCGCCATGTTTCCGTTTTAAGTGTACCAAAAAGTTAGATGTTGTTTTGCCATAGCCCTTAACTTCTTTACTCTGCTGATCCGAACACTTCATACAAACTGCTACTCTGTTTTTGTCTGTGCATTTGTCTAGTAGAAGCTTATAATAGGTACCGTCAAATAAAGCAGAAGAAAGATCCGATTCCAATTTCAATACCACTGTTGAATTCCCGGAATTGTTTGACGACATCGACGGATCATTTGAAATTGAAACACCACTACAATTAGAGACACAGTCATTATCACAATTCATGATTGTTTTTAAATTAATCATTGAGTTCACTCAATATCACAAAATATTGCAAAAGTTGAAAAATTTTCACCAACCGAGTGCGAGCGAGCCTGTGTCAGCCAGATAGTGTTAAGGACTTAGTCTTAGACATAGACTAAGCCTTTAAGTTTAAGTCTAAGTCTAAGTCTAAGTTTAATTATAAATCTAAGTTTAGCAAACCAAATTGTTCCTTTATATATTTTGAAAAGAAATTTAAGAAACTAAGAACTAGGTACCTATAGTACCTTCTAGATAATAATATTATTTTATTTGAAAAGAACTTTAAGAAACTAAGAACTAGGTATCTATGGCACCTTCAATATAATAGTACTAGACGATGCCAGCGACTTCGTCCGCGTGGATCAAGGTTTTTCAATTCCCATGGGAACTCTGTAATTTTCCGGGATAAAATGTAGCCTATGTTTTAATCCTGGGTATGAGCTATCTCCATTTCAAATTTCAGCCAAATCGGTTCATTCGTTGTGGCGTGAAGGACTAACAAACATACACACACACACACACACACATACAATTTTGTGGCTTTATAATATTCGTGTGATGTGATTATTTTATTATGGCATGTAATTAAACGAGCTTCTATTTAATACCATTATTGGCTTCTAAATTACTAAGTCAGCTTCAACTAGTGAGCCTCTAAAAAATATAATTTTAGCATCTATATTTATAACTTAGCTTCAAACCGTGAACTCCTAAAATACTTAAATATTAGCATCAAATAATACACCAAATCTTCAACCACATTTTTAATTTTTTTTTGTGAGAAAAATGAAATAAAAAAATGATTCTTACTAAATAAAAAAACGTTTTTTTTTTTGATAAAATGAAATTAAAAAAATGATTGTTTTTAAATTTAACTCAAGATAAATACCTACACATATTAATTATAACATTTTTGAAAAAAAAATCAAATTTTTTTCAACTTTTTTTTTAGTTTTAGGTAGGTTTACGATCCCAATAGAACCTAAGTGCCCGGCCTTGGGCCGGGCACCTGAATATTCATGTATAACCCTAACCTAACCTAACTTTAGTTTAAAGAAAAAATTATACAAAAATAATTGCAATATTATCACACTAACAACAGAACAACAAAAAAAAAAAACAAATGCATGTTTTGAATGGCGCTCTCTGATTGGTGCAAATAGCCATAACCAACGAGATCGTGCAAATTGCCAGTCGCATCCGTCTCACTCGCACCAACGAGATCGTGCAAATGGCCAGTCGTATCCATCTCACTCGCACCAAATCGTGCAGTGGCAGTGGACAATAATAAAAATAGTGGCTCTTTATTTGATGCTTTCTTTGGAATATTTTGTGGCCATTCTGAAGAAGCCGAGTTAGTATATTAGAAGCTTCATCATTTTTCCGTTGCTGAGTTATTAAATTAGAAGCTAGGTTTTGATGCCAAAAAATAAATTTTGTTGGTCGACTTATTATATCCCTTTTATTATTTGCTAGAATTTTGAAATTTCTTGCAAAGCTTATATACCCCGAATATAGTACTGACCTGCATGTATACTTTGAAGACTTCTATTAGAAGTCTTAGATCTTAAGAGCTAGTTGTATTAATTTTGGGCTCGTTTTGTAAGTTAAGATGATATCTTACCTCTGGACTTGGTGGATTAAAAGTCTAAATCTAAGTCTAAGTCTAGGTCTAGGTTCATCTCATTATTACGAACGAAAGGAGCCCAAACTCGATATAACTATCTGTAGCCGTCTAGGAGGTTCAGTAGTAGTCTTCGAAGTATACTATCAGGTCACTCCACCAACTCCAGTGGTAAGATCTAATCATAACTTACAAAATGAGCCCAAACTCAATATAACTAACTGTAGCCATCTAGAAGGCCCAGTAGTAGTCTTCGAAGTATACCATCAGGTCACTCCACCAAGTCCAGTGGTAAGATCTCATCATAACTTACAAAATGAGCCCAAACTCAATATAACTAGCTGTAGCCGTCTAGAAGGCCCAGTAGTAGTCTTCGAAGTATACCTGATGGTCACTCCACCAAGTCCAGTGGTAACATTACATCACAACTAACAAAAGGAACCCAAACTCAATACAACTAGCTTTTAAGATCTAGGATTTCCAATAGAAGTCTTCGAAGTATACATGCAAGTCACAACTACATTCGGGGAATATAAACTTTGCAAGAAATAGCAAAAATATAGCAAACTAACGGACGCCCGCGACTTCTTCTGCGTTCCTAAATCATACAGTTACAGGGACAGTTTAGGTTGGAGAACCCCTTCAGCATCAGGATTGAGGAGTTGGGTCCTAAAATTTAACGATGTAGTCTTTACTTGGTCCCTCCAATAACTATTCATAATCAACAGTTCCTAAACCCCCACAGTTTAGGGGAGCAGTACCCCTGCAGCATCAGAATTGAGGAGTTGAATGGAACCCGAAGTTTTTATGGGACCATCTCGCAGTTTTTGTGTCGATTAAAAAAAGATTCACGCAAATCGGTTAAGAAATCACGGAGATATCGATATACAGAGGTAGAAAAACACAACTCCTGCTTCTCCTTTTTCAATCGGTCCAGCCGTTCCCGAGATTAGCGGTAACAAACAGACCGACAGACAGACAAACAGACAGACAATAAAAACTGTTTTCTTGTTATAAGTACCGTATTTACTTTCGTATGCAGTTAGTAAAAAGCTGTTCTTTTGATTTTACAAACAGACACTTCAATTTTATTTATTTGTCTATACTTACATATATCTATCTATATCTTCTATACTTATAATAAAACTGTAACGGGTTACGGGACGAATTCTGTACGTTAAATAAATTTTGACAATTTTAATCGGGGGAT
This sequence comes from Hipparchia sbordonii, assembly GCA_038048805.1. Classification (NCBI taxonomy): domain Eukaryota; kingdom Metazoa; phylum Arthropoda; class Insecta; order Lepidoptera; family Nymphalidae; genus Hipparchia; species Hipparchia sbordonii. Next base: position 7,725,769 of record CM076117.1, on the reverse strand, counting down.
GCTTTATTATCGATACTGAGCCCAAAACAATTTTTTTCACACTGAAACTACTGGACGGATTTAAATGAAACTTGGCACGATTTAAGTACCTACATAATACAAGGTAACATATAGGCTACTTTTTATCCCGAAATTCAGCACGGTTCCCTTGGGAGAGTATTTCATTGTAATTCATTAACGCGTACTCCGATTTGATTCATTCTTTTTTTATTAAAAAGAAGATACTGTAAAGATTTTCCTGTAATTATTTTAAGGTTGTCGGTTTAGTAGTTCAGAAATTATAGACATCACAGTCCTGAATAATAGATCCAAATAACTTGAACCCTGTTATGTACAGGAAACTTTGAATGTATGGTTCATGTTAAGCTGGCCCAACACTATCGTATAGGTATAATGGATAGCCCTATTTTTAACCGAATTCCAAGAATTAGGAGTTTATCAATTCGGCCGGTACCTTTCTTTTTCTATGTATGTCCACCGATTACTCCGGGATTTCTGAACCGAATCGCCTGATTTTTTGCGAAATGGTCCCATAATTTTTTTTACCTTCAACTCCTCAAACCTTATGCTACAGGGGTACTTTCCCTCATAATTATGGAGATTTAGGAACTGTCGACTACAAATTATTATGCTTGGCCTAAGCATACCCACACACCATAGATCATAGAGCTCCAGGTTCTATTCCTCAATCCTGATGCTGCAGGGTAGTGCCTACCTAAACTGTGACGATTTAGAGACTGTCAGTTTAGAATTGATATTGTTGGTCTTAATAATCTTTACTTCCTTATCCTAAGTAATCCTTACTAATATTTTAAATCCGAAAGTGTTTGTTTGTTGGTTTGTCCTTCAATCACGCAGCAATGGTGCAACGGACTGACGTGATTTTTGCATGGGTATAGTTGAGGACCGGGAGAGTGACATAGGCTACTTTTTATCCCGGAAAAACAAAGAGTTCCTGCGGGATTTTAAAAACTAAACCCACGCGTACGAAGTCGCGGGCATCAGCTAGTCACACTAATATTATAAAGCCGAAAGTTTGTATGTGTGTGCGTGTTTGTGTGTGTGTGTGTGTGTGAGTGCGCGTGCGTGTGTGTGTGTGTGTTACTCCTTCACGCCGCAACGAATGAACCGATTTGGCTGAAATTTGGAATGGAGATAGCTCATACCCAGAAATAAAACATAGGCTTCATTATATCCCGGAAAATTACCATGGGAATTGAAAAACCTTGATCCACGCGGACAAAGTCGCTGGCATCGTCTAGTAGATAATAAAATGATACTGTTATATTGAAGTGCTTAGTTTCTTACCTTTCTTTTTATCAAAATATATAAAATGTTAATTTGGTTTGCTCAACTATTGCGTGTTCCTACAACGATCTATTTGACTACAGAATTTGCTTGCAACCGGCGCAACTTCCACTCATAAAGGCGGTCAAACGCCGACTGATTGATATTTGAAATTTGAATTTTGAAATGAAATTAAACCAGTGAGTAAAATCAAAATAACCCTTATTGTACACTATTTTAAGATTCAGTTTAAACCAAAATTTGTGAAAAAGAACACGCGATGCTATATTTTATTTTTTATACTATTTTTACTATTTTTTTCTTAGTGTTTTTTTTTATTCGATGACAAGATACCCCTTGACTGCGATCTCACCTGATGGTAAGTGACGATGCAGTCTAAGATGGTAGCGGGCTAAATTGGAGGGGGTATAGCAGTGTCAATTCAATCCATACCCCTAATCGGTTTCAACACGCCATCGTGCCGGGACGCTAAATCGCTTGGCGGCACGTTTTTGACGGTAGGGTGGTAACTAGCCACGGCCAAAGCCTCCCACCAGACCAGACCAGAGACAATTTAGAAATAATAAATTACTAAATTGCCCCCGCCGGGAATCGAACCCGAGACATCCCAGTTATAAGACCACAGCGCTCACCACTGCGCCAGGGAGGTCGTCAAAAATTGTGTTTGCAAATAGCTGTTTAATTTCGACGAAAAAGAAATGGCGAGAACGAGCAATGACCACAGGCAGAGAAAAATCCTTTATAATTCGAAGACAATACCAATATGATATTGAGTATTGGGTGGTGACGAGTGGTGATGAGTGGTGATGAGTGATGAGTGGTGATGAGTGGGTGGTGATGAGTGGTGATGTGTGGTAATGAGTGGTAATGAGTGGTGATGAGTGGTGATGAGTGGTGGTGATGAGTGGTGGTGAGTGGTGGTGATGGGTGGTGATGGATAGTGATGAGTGGGTGGTGATGAGTGGCGATGAGGGGTAATGAGTGGTGGTCAGTGGTGGTGAGTGGTTGTCAGTGGTGGTGAGTATGCCGACTGCTTAGTAAGCTGAGTGCTGGTGAGTGGTAATGAGTGGTGAGCGGTGAATGAAATTAACAATGAATTACTGCAAAATCGGAAAATAAATAAATAAGTAGTTAATAGATAGTTAATCAAAAAAATTAATCAGATTAACGATTAATGATTATGATTAATTAATCGTTAATCAAATTTTTGATTAATGATTAATTAATCATTAATCAAATTTTTGATTATGATTAATTAATCATAATCATTAATCGTTAATCAGATTAACTTTGGGCCAACACTGTTCCCTCGTATTGTAGTGGCGGGGAATTCGAAGTTCTTTTATTTCTCCCAGGTTCTTTAGCCAGGCGCTGAAGTCGTCGGTGATTTCCGTGGGTACAAGTTCTGCCCACCCAACTTGTAGGCCACTGCCATTGCCATGGCCATTGGTTCCGCAGACGTATCTTCGCTTCGTAGATGCGTGGTTCGGGCTATAAATTTGGCTCGGAACTCGACTCATTGTGGTATGCCCTGCCGCACAGTGTTCACGTGCGAGCAGTAGCCTTGTAAACGGGTGACGGCCGTTCAATATGATAGGCCGCTTTGATGTGTTGGGTGCGATGGCGGCGTCTATTCTTCCGCGTACACGCAGCAGGTCATCTTCTAACACAGCATCGAACGTGGCCAAGCGACTCGATCTTGCGATGACTTGGCCATCTCGTATGGTGTTCAAATCTTCCACGAAATTCGGTTCCTGAGCTGCGCGTTGCCATAAGTTTTCTAAGCTTGTGGATCGTTTATGACTCTCGATGTCGATGACTTGCACTCCCCTCGTATTGAGAGAGAGTTGCCTTTGTGTTGATCCTTCCGCTAAACTCGTTCGTTGTTCTTTTTGGATCGGGGTAATGATCTTCGGTTTTGAAATGTCTTCTACCGTATCTTGTTCATGGGGGTGCAATAAAACCCCTGGTGCGTCGGATCGAGCTGGTTCTTTCCCGTTCACGACTCGTAAGTAGAAGACATGTTCTTCCTCGTTAGTGATCGTGGCTCGTGGTAAAGATCCGTGGATAACCCAGCCAAGTTCGGTTCGAGAGGCCGCGGGTTCATGGTGGCCTCCAGTCAGTAGCTGCTTCGTCACGATGAGCTCCCAGTTGTCGGAGCCAATGAGCAAGCGTGGTCGAGCTTGCTGGTAACAGACCTCAGTAGGGTCCAGGTCTTGAAGATGTTTGTACTTCAGGAGTTCTAGTGGTATGGTTTGAGGTAGCAGATGGAAACGTCGTACGGTTCTAGCTCTTATCACATGCGAGGCTCTCGAGTTCTTGCCTCGCAGTCTGAGTTTGACGATTCTGCTGCTTTGTTCTCTTTCGTTAGAGCTGATGCCACGAATGTTAAGCACTTGAACGGAGCCTTTGAGGTTCAGTTGGTCAGCTAAGTCTTCTTCGATCAGGGAGATAGTAGAGCCTTCGTCCAATAAGGCATGTGTGTGGATCTCTACGCCATGAGAGTTCGTGACGACGACCGGGCATACTTTTAGCATCACTTTGCTACCGGTCTTCATGGTCGTAGATGTAGAGGCCACTACCTCATCCGTTTCTTCTTGTGAGGCATCGGTGTCCGTACTTGATGTCTCACTAGAAGGGCTCCGTTCATGCAGCAACCAGTGATGTGAATGGATGCAGCCATCTATTCCGCACTGCTTCGCCTTGCATGCCGCGCGTCGGTGTTTCTTCGTCAGGCACTTGAAACAGATCTTGTTCGTTTTGGCCCATTCCCAGCGTGCGTCGACAGTCATGTCACGTATCTTTCTGCACTGTGGTGGATCATGATCACCCCCACAGCATAGACACAGCTCTTCTTCTTCATTGGCAGAAAACACGTTGGCTTCCTGAGTCTTCCATGCTGGTTGTGGTGCAGCTCTGGTGGATCTCTGATGTGGTTCCTTCGGGTTCGATCTTGTTGCTGGATCAGGGGGCTTGGAGTAAGTAAACTCTAAGCCTATTGCCGCTTCATAGTTCAAGAAGCGTGATAGGATCACGATATGTGGTTCTCTCGGGCGTCGGTTCTCAGCAGCGTATCTGGCGAAACTTGCTCTTAAGTAAGGTGGCAGTTTCTCCACGATGTCCCTGGTGAGCATTCGGTTTTGAAGACATCCTTCAAGGCCCTCGACGTTCGTTATTGCGGCTACAATGTTTCTCACTTTGACAGCGAAAACATTTAGTTCTGTAGTCGATGGTCCCAAGCGAGGCAGCTGCTTTATTTCTTCTAAAGCCTTGTCAATCAAAGCTTCTGGACGGCCGAAACTCTGTTCTAAGGCTTCCATGACTTCCGTAGGGTCACAAGCTGTGTACAAAAGTGAAGCGACGGCGTCTCGGGCTGGACCTTTCAGAGCGTTGCGCAGACGTTGCATGTTTTCGATCGGTGAGAACTTGTGTAGTTTCGTCGAATCCCGCATAGCCGCTTTGAAGGGTAACCACTCGTTCTCAGATCCGCTGAAGCTTGGCAGTTCAGTAGATGATCTTGGCGGGGGTCGATACTGGCACATTCTTTCGATGCCTTCGACCAAGGCTTCAATGCTGCGGTTCCGTGAGCGGCTTGGCGTAGGAGAGCGGGCTCGGCGATCTTCGCAGTTACGGTGTTCGGGTCGCGGCTCACTTGCGATTGCGACAGGTCTCACAGGTGCTGCGGCGAGAGGAGTTCGGGTCTCTCGCGCAGGAAAGTCCGAGGGTGGCTCCCCTCGTGAAGGATCGGCGTGACGCAACCAATCTTCCGTACGTAGGTTCGTACTGACTGCTTCCTCGAGCCCTTGATCTTCGTCTTGGATAGCAGCTAGATCAACTTCCAGCTTTTTCTGTATTAAATCAGCTTCGATTTGCAATTCCAGCTGCTGTTGTTCTATCTGTTGTTGCTGTCGCAGTTGACGTAGTCTAATGGCTGCCAAGCGCTCTGCAGCTTCGTATTCTGCCTGCTTAACGCGGGCAGCCGTGCTTGCAGTTGATCGCTGCGACCGGGTTGATCGGGCCGGCGAGGGAGGTCGATCATGGAGGGGCTGTTCTCCGACAGCTATGATTAGTTCTTGCACAGACGGATCGGCACTGGTTGACGGAGCTTGCTCTACAAAGCGGAGCTGAACAGGACGAGCAGGGTTCAGCGCGCGGGGGGTCGGTTCTTGCGGCATAATGTGTTCGTCGTGTTCATCTTCACGCTGTGAGTTCTGGCTCCTAGTTCGAACCATCTTGAAGCTTCGGTTCTTGAAATCTTGAGATTTCGGATCTTGAGGCTTCAAACGTCGGTTCTTGATGCGGCTCGATGGACCAAAGATGTTGGGGAGGGTTTTAAATAAAACACCTCAGTTCGTTCGAAGTGGACTGTATTGCTTGTTCTTGATTAACAAATCACAAAAACACAATGTTCAGGTTCAGGTTCTTGATCAGGTTCGGATCGCAGTTCTTGTTCAGCTTCGTCTTCACTCTTCGGTAGCTGTAGGCGAACAACAACTGGCGCACCCGACAAGGGGCGCGTTTATATACAATTCTCCCACCCGGCACGCGTATACGACCGTGACGAGTGGGAGATACGGCGATCGCGGGCGGTGAGGGGGCAGCCGGGGCGGGGGCTTACGCGGCTGACCAATCAGCGCCATTCACTGCCGACGCCGCACTTAGTTCGAAGCTCCTGTCCGCAACACTGTATATCTATTGCTTTATCGCAGTACGCAAAGATTGTGTTTTTACTAGCTTTTGCCTGTGATTTCGTTCACGTGGAATTAAGTTTTTAAAAATCCCAAAGTATCTCTCAGTTTTTCTGAGATAAAAAGTAGCCTATGTCACTCTGCAAGTCCTAACTAAAAATATCGTCTATCCGTTACTGCGTTGCTGTATGATTGAAGAACAAACCAATAAAGATAAACAATTTCAAATTTATAATATTACTAAAGATTCACAGAAGACCTTTGTCATAAATAAATGTTAATTTAAGCTTAAGAAAGATATTCGTATGCAAAAGTGTTAAAGGTCGCAAGAAAAAGCTAGTACAAAATAAACCACAGTAAAATATTACTGCACTCGATTCGGGGAGCAAAAACGAGAAAATGGTGTTAAAAATTATAACATCCCTCTTTTTACAAGTCGGATACAAAAGCACACAGCGTTGGCTCGTCTCCAGATTGCAGTGCAAGACATTTTTCCGTGACGTCGGATAGATAATCACCAGAATGGGGTGAAATAAATCTTGCCCAATGTTTTTGGCTCGAACTGTACTTTGATCTCGAGTTTGTTGTTCTTTACAATGGACAGTGGATTAGGAATGGAGGCAAATAAATGTGCCTAACCATTGGGCTATTTGATAGACAGTTTTTTTCTCTTAAGTAAGTGACGGTGCAGTCTAAAATGTATGACAGTGTACTCATATGCCTTAATTGGTTTCTACACGGAACGCTAAATCGCTTAGCGGCAAGTCTTTGACGGTAGCGCTGACTAGCCACGGTCAAAACCTCCCACCAGACCAGATCAGAGACAATTTAGAAATTATGAATTCCCAAATTGCGCCCACCGGGAATCGAACCCGAGACCTCCCAGTTATAAGACCACAGCGCTCACCGCTGCGCCAGGGAGGTCGTCTGAAATATATGGTTTAAATTCAAATCCGAAAGCAATATTGCAGTTTTCCAACCAGAACTATTGAAAATACGTATTCGAGATTCCTTTATTCACCGTATTTCACATCGAAGGGTGCGGTTTTCCATACATATTATTCGCCCCAGCCTGGCTCGTCTCCAGAAGAGGCGTCGCGGCTCATTCTACTTGTTTGCCTTCAAGAGATATTATATTGCACTTTTAGTGGTGCATAATGTTTTTAGAGATCCGTGCCTATTTATTTATAGCTTGTATCCGCAGCTGTCTGTTAAACGTAATACTAAGTAGTGATTCGTATACAAATTCAAATTCAATTTCAAAATCAGTTATAGCTGTTGGGAAATATTAAAATTAGAAAAACAAAACTAGGTCTAACATAATTAAAAAAAATCAACAAAATATTGTCGCATAATGTACCTAACGAACGAAAACCTATTAAAAAAAAGTGAAGATTTAAATTCAAATCAAATTATTTATTTGTATAGATTGAGTAGGTATATTGGTGTTACAAATTATAAAGTAACTACAATCTGCCGGGTATTGGCATGCAAAAGTAAATGACAAATGTCACGCGCTCCAACCTAGATCTCATCAATGTTTTCTATCATTAATTGTCTTCAAGCGCAAGCCTATCTCATAATAAAAAAAATATATCTAAAACCGAGCTAATCTTGTTCACGTATTCTCCCGGTTTTTTTCTTAATAACTTTCCCATGACCTTGTGGTCATGGAAAACAAAACAAAATAAGAATTATGCATATCCATCTTGAATGATTTCAAAAAAAAACGATAGAAAACAGACGTTTAGTTTTTCCCGAGTTTGAAAATCTTCTAATTTGAACCTCAATTTTTCTTAATTACACAAATTCACTCCAAAGGTATATGTTAATTATATAATCTTAATAGTATTTATAAGTATTAGCTCTATTAATTATGTACCTAAGGATATATTATATTGCCCAAATCTAATTATTGTTAAAATAAAAACGAGTAATTATTACGGAACCTTGTCTTGCATTATACGACTCACGCTCCTATCATTTTTTATCGTAGAAGCTCGTGGCCGATTTTCGCAGCTATTTGGGTTCGTTTCAAGTTCTGCCGCGTTTTAATTAAGATAGAGGCGTCTCTGCGATATGGAACTGGATATTATTTTAGCGTATTTTCCCTTCTCTGTGGTTAGCGTTGACGATTTTCAGTCACGTTTATTTTCAAAGAAATTAGTTTTTCTAGTTCTTATCAATGATAATAATTGATAATGTCACCTTTTGTGATACACTGTTTATTTACTTATATATTTTACTATTTTTTTCATGCAATAAAGTTGTATAAATAGATAAATAAAATAAATAATTTCCTAAATTATCTCTAGTTATCGCTTGGTAAATATCAGTACAGACATAAATTTCCAATACCAAACCTCTCACAACATCTTTAATCAGTCAAAACGTCTTTATACGGTGGTTAAAGTTTACTCAAATTCAAATTTTATTTATTTCATGTAGGCTACCTTGTAGCACTTATGACACGTCATAAATCTACCACCGGTTCGGAAAGCAGATTCTGCTGAGAAGGACCGGCAAGAAACTCAGCAGTTGCTCTTTTCAAAAAATAAAATAAACTCTACAAAATTCAAAATTATTTATTGCATGTAGCCCCACCTGTGGCTCTTATGACAGGTCAAGACTCTACCACCGGTTTGGAAAGCGGATTCTGCTGAGAAGAGCCGGCAAGAAACTCAGCAGTTGTTCTTAAAAAAAAAAAAATTACAATAGGTAAGTAACAAAACTATGCTATGTATACAGTGTTTCCACAATGAAGTTTCAAAAATGCAAAACAATTCAATACATGTTAAGACAGGCGGACAAAAGCAGACCCACTTCCGTTGGTGGCACCAGTTCACGAGCATGACGCATGGTCCAGCCGTTGCTTCACTCAACCATATTTGAGGGAACGTAACAACCCGCACCACACGACACCACCACAGAAATGTTGTGAAATGAAAGAGAGCATGACAAAGGCATCGAATTGAATAATACAGCAGCGCTATTCAGTAAAGCTATGTATTATTATTAGTAGAGTATTGAATTCTTTCTACCTAACTTAACTATTTATTAATGTAATGTCAGAATCTGAATGATGGAATCCTGGAGAAATCGACGAACTCTTCAATTTTATAGGCATAATTGATATACTTTGTAGTGGCGTTTGAAGTCGGTTTTGTAAAAAGAATTTGTACGTTTATATTATTTTAGTGAATACCCCTACTGATCAGACTAGAGTCATATGACCAAGAGATTTTAACAAGCATCCTTTCTAAGGGGACATTTTAGAAAACACCTTTATTTGTCACATAAAGCCTTTTATCCTTGTAAGAAAAAACAACGTTCGTCCCGCCCTATTCATAAGTTACTCTGTAGGTCCACTCAGAACTTGCAGTGCTTTGACACAAACTTCCTTAGACATAATTATGGTGTATCCGACATGGACGAAACACAGATTAGCTGTCGTACAGTTGTTCAAACACGATAAGGACTTACGCCGTTATGTTGTTGTACCAAAAAGATAATGGAAAAAAAATGTGTGTATGTGTGTTTTTCTGTGACTTGATTTTATGTTCAAAATAGGCTCCAAAATAATGGAATTTACATTATAAGATTAGACAAGATCTTGTCTAATAAGACACAAAATATTCCATTATTCCGTAGTACGAGTATAAAGAAAATCGGTCTAAAGCTGGTCTAAAGTAATTTAATAAACAATTAAGTACATATAGGTAAAGTTTTGAGGTTTTTCTGTTTAGTATATCTTTTCATTGACTGTTGGTGTCATGCCAATAAGTTCACATTCTAAAGTTTGTCTAAATGACAATTATGGCCGCTGCTGGTATTCTAGTGGGTAACTACCGGTGGGGGATTAGTCGATGCTATAAGGCGCAGTTTCCACTGTAAAAAGGTGTGCGGTAATGGCTAAGTGGAAAGGATTCTGTATAGACAAGCTTACGCTTCCACTAACACAGAGTCACATAGTGAACTGGACGACGGACGTAGTTACGCAAATGATTCAACCAACAAAAACATTGTCAAATTAAATACATCCTTATCCTTACTAATATATTAATGCAAAAGTGTGTTTGTTTGTTGGTTTATCCTTCAATAGCGCTGCAGAAGAGCTACAGATCGATGTTATTTTTTGCATGGGTATAGCTGGTGACCTGAAGAGTGACATAGGCTACTTTTTATCTTGGAAAATCAAAGAGTTCCCGCGGGATTTTAAAAACTAAATCCACGCGGATGAAATCACGGACATCAGCTAGCATATAATTTAAAAGAATAAAGTTAACTTTTCAATTGATATAAGTTGTGTGGGTTGAATCATTTTTGCGTAACTACAGTCAACTGTATGATTGCCAAGCTGTGGCAAAAAGGCTAGAAGCATCTCATTAAGATCGGATTTTTACCACTAACGAGACGTGGACGATACGACTGCTTTTGTATTTGAAGTGTTTTGGTTCGCGAGAGCTTAGAGCAATTGATTTGGTTTTTTCTCGGTGGTCTCTCCGAGTATCTGTCTAGACGATTAATGAGAGATTTTCATGTTACAAAAGGTAAGGTATGAATGGTTTTTTTGGAAATAAATTGGATGTGAAAAATGGATTTTATCGAATTAGTCGAAAATGATCTTCGACGTGTTTTTGGCCTATTTGGCGCAGTGTATTATTGATTATGAAGAAAGAAAACTAAAAATTGTAAGAATTCTTTAATACGGTATCGAGACCTTCGTACCAATATGAGAAACAAAATTTTATAAAAACATTCTCCTTTTAAATACGAAATTACATTTTTTTTAAATAAAATAAATCAACGTGGTTTCATACCAGCAGAGACATAAGATGTCTAACGTAATATAAAATACTTAACTCTAATATGTATGTCCGTTTTCACCAAAGTTCCCTAAGTTTTACGGGCTATCCAGCTAAGTTAGGCTTAAGTTAGATGACGCTTTCTGTCAATTCATTTTCACGAACCTTGAGGGAGTCTTTCCTTCGAGAAAACGAACTGAAAATGACTTTGTCCTAATCGATTAAAAATAGGTGCTAGGTATATTGAGTTTGCTTCGTAGCTTGACTTCTTTCAAAAATATCTTGAAAATATTCCAAATGAAAAGTCGCCTCAAACTTACTACTCGTATTGGTGCCATTGCAATTGAAAGTTTAAAACTTTGTAGATTAACTTAAACAAGTTTTGAACAAATTTTCAAGAGGTGGAATTGTATAAAATACCTAATAGGTTTTTCTTTTTGCTTACTGTAGTACCTAGTAGACGTTAGGTACTTGCTAGCAATGTTCAATTACAATTTTTCATGTTCAAGCAATGTGAAACGTACAAAATTACCAATAAGTAAATACAATAATTTTTTTTTTTTTTTCAGTTTTCAGGTGTTCTTTTGAGTTTTTCCTGTTTTTTTAATGTTTAAAACGTCACTGTATTACGTAATGTAATGTACGTAATGTAATGTAGTGTAACGTAACGTGTGTAATGTTTAAAACGTCACTGTATTACACGAGCAAAACAAAAAAAATAAAATCGATTGAGCCGTTTTTGAGCTTTAGCTAGACTAACGAACAGAAGCGCAGTGTTGGCGGGCCCGCCACTAGGTGGACTGACGGTATCAGACGTATCGTAGAGAGCCGCTGGATACAGACGGCGCAAGACTCAGGCGTGTTGATAAAGAAAAAGAAAAGGTCCTTCAATTACTAATATAACCCATGCTTAGGTACACATCGATCCGTTGCTTCATTTCTACCTAGGTATTTGTAAAACAATTCAACACACTTTCGCATTTACACAGTTAGTAGTAAACAGAGAAAAATATTTTTTTACTTTTTTTTATTCGATGACAAGATAGCCCTTGACTGCGACACCTGATGGTAAGTGACGATGCAGTCTAAGGTGGTAGCGGGCTAACTTGGAAGGAGCAGTATAAATTGAACCCATACCCCTAATCGGATTCTGCACGCCTTCGTGCCGGAACGCTAAGTCGCTTGGCGGCACGTCTTTGACAGTAGGGTGGTAACTAGCCACGGCCAAACCCAACCAAAAGAAATTATAAATTCCTAAATTGCTCCCGACGGGAATCGAACCCGAGACCTCCCAGTTATAAGACCACAGCGCTCATCACTACGCCAGGGAGGTCGTCAAAATTTAAAACGATTCTAAAAACTGAAAAGGAGTTCCAGAAAAAACATTTAAACATAGCTTGATCCAAAAAGAAAAGCTCATTCTGCATTTAGTCCTCTCCTATTTCCCTTCTTTTTTAAGTTATTTTAAGTATTTGTGGAGCCAATAAAGATATCAAGTTGTATCTGAACGCGACTAAATGCAGTTCAGTTGCGATAAATCCCAAGATCGGAAATCGCTACACATTAGTGATGCGACATGTCGATATCGATTTGGACGCTCGTCCAAGCATTTAAAGGCATTGCTCACTACACATACCCAATACGAAACAAAGACGAAAAAAAGCTACCTCGGAGGATGCTTTATTATCGATACTAAGCCTAAAACAATTTTTTTTTGTTTTTTTTTTTGTCTGTCTGTCTGTTTTTATGTGCGCGCTTCACGCAAAAACTACGAAATGGATTTGAATGAAATTTGGTACATTAGTAGCTGATACTCTGGGTCAATATATAAAATACTTTTTATCCTGATAAGCAATAAGGTTTATCCGGAATAGGGGATGAAAGTTTTTGTTGATTTTGCTCCATAACTTCGTCAAATCTAAACCGAATTTGATAATTCTTTTTTTATTATAAATTGTGTACTATTAGAAATATTTCGTTTAATTTTAGTGAAACTCTACTAAATATCATCGGAGATAGAGGACATAACTTCTCTCGGATCAAACTCAAGCAACAATCAAACGGAGCAAGTCATTCTAAACTTTTTCCACGCGGACGAAGTCGCGGAATTCAGCTAGTTTTAACATAAAATTCTCACGAAGGATGATACATTATTGTCATTCTGACGAATGACCTAAAAGAAGCATTTTATTCATGTTTAATAACATAAAAATAAAATTGTAAGACTTCCAGAAAAACGAGGAAGCTGTAGGTATAAACTAACTGAATTCGTCAAAAGACAAAAAATTAACAGAGAGTCGAAGGAAGAAGTTAGATCCTTTTTGTCTTTGGGTTATGGAATTTGAGCGAGATGAATGAATGAAATTATCTAGATACTGATCAAAAACAAAACCTCAGGACTAACTTGAGGTAAAATAAGGACTAACTTGTGTTGTTTCCACTGATTTTCTCGAGTAAAATACACAGCGGTATCTAGTGAGTGATAACCTTTATTTGTACAGTTTATTGATATGGCCTCAGTGAATTATTGGGTGTTTAGAATATTGCCAGAATAGCGTTTCTATCTGTATTGTCTTGGTAAAATATTTTCAAGGATTCTGATATCTTCAAATACTACAATATATTTTGTTCTCTGCATTCGCTTTTACTATAGTATTGTTTTACGGAATTATGAATGAATGAATGAATGAATGAATGAGTGAGTGAGTGAGTGAAATATCTTTTATTGTACACTACACATAATATTAAAATAGCTAACACAGTGTGCTTAATAAATTGTATACAATTTGGCGGCCTTATCGCATTACATAGCGATATTTTCTAGGCAACCAATAAATAATTATCAAACTTATCTTACTTTTACTTTAATAGAGAAATAAGAATAACAAATTTTTGCCGAGTGTCATCTGCATTCACGTGTCGAGTTACAAAAAATCTAAATAATATTTTAGTTCATAAAATATGCAGGTTAACTTGTGGCTTTATGTGGCTCACCGCAAGTTCGGAAAACAGGATTTTCTGAGCCAGCAAACAACCCAGCAGTTGCTATTTTAAATTTTCCTTTCTTTGTATTTCATTCCGAAGGAGCCTTATTTTTTGCCCGTTAATTAGTTGCATCCGTGTTGCAGAGAAAGATAAACCAACTACCTCAGTAGATACCCAAGTTAAATAGGAAAGACTGCTTGAAACAATTAGTACACCGCATCGCAAATCCTATTAATCCTACTATTATTTCATTATTTATTTATTTATTTATTTATTTATTTATTTATTTATAATATTATAAATGTGAAAGTGTGGATGTGTGGATGTTTGTTACTCAATCACGTCGCAACGACTGAACCGATTTGGTTGATATTTGGCACAGAGATAGATTATAGTCTGGAATAGCACATAGGTTACTTTTTGTCCCGGGAAATAAGAGAGTTCCCGCGGGAATCAAGAAATCCCAATCCACGCGAACGAAGTCGCGGGCATCAACTAGTATTTTAATATTTTATATGTGAAAGTTTGGATGGATGTATGGATGTTTGTTGCTCAATCACGCCTGAAATTTGGCAAAGAAATAGATTATAAACTCGGATAGCACAGAGGCTACTTTTTATCCCGGAAAATAAGAGGGTTCCCGCGGGATCCGAAAATTCAATCCACACGAACGAAGTCGCGGGCATTATCTAGTTTATCCATGAGCAATTGAGGTCAGCCTCAATAGCTCATGGATACAGGTGCGGACTGAAATCTGAAAAGTGGAAGGTTCAATCCCGCCCATTGCACTACTGTGGTATGCACTACTAACATAATCTTTTCATTTCACAATATAAGTCAAGTTCAGCATAGCTTGTTTTTCAGTCCTTTGAAAAAAAAAAAGTCTAAATAATTTAAAACTAATCTTTGTATAGTACGTTTATCTCACTAAGTTACGGGCGCTTTACTTGTGGTTATGTCGTGTAGACAGTGTGCGTGCCTGTCAGGAGCCTAGGTGGGAGCGGTCAGGCGCGAGCAAGCTCTCGCTCACACTTATACAGATACGACACACACACAACCATGAGCCACACGCCATCATGAATTGCAAGAACTATAACTAAAAACTAAACTGTGAAATAAGTCCTTTAAGTCCCATCAAAATAATATAGGCATGACGTCGTTATCAGGCAGAATCTGTCATCGAAATACCGGTGTATTCTGGTATCATTATTATCGATATTTCCCACGAATTGACATCACTACGGTAAGCAGGCTGATATGTCAGCGCAAACTCGTGCTATCGACAGGTACCTCACAGGCTTGGCACCGCAAAATATGGAGGGAGGAATTCTGAAATTTTTCATACAATTACGAGAATTTCAAGGATTTTATGTGAGGGAATGTGGAATTTGTATCACGTTACTAGCTCTTGCCCGTGACTTCGTCCTCGTTAGTTATCATAAAATCCCACAGGGACCTCAATTTTTTCGGGACAAAAAAGCCTGAGATTTCTTCTTAAGTTATTTAAGGTGTGTGATGTCTTTCAGTCCGCACTTGGCCGGTGCTGTGGACTATATGGATTTGATGGTATGGTTGGAGTATGGTTTCCCTTCCCTTCCCTTCTTATTCGAGAGGAGACCTGTGCCCAGTAATAAGTTGGCGATGGATTGAGATGAATGAATGAATGACGTCATAATGTTAATTTCGGTTGAAACGGCATTCCAAACCAGTGGTAGATTCGTTTGACGATTCAAAAGCACGTTGTAAAAGTTTGTTTGAATAAAAAATTATTCTGTTTTATTTTAATGCCCGAAATGTACCACTTTGATTAGATGGTTGGTTCCGAAATACAGCACACAGCAAAATGCGGGATTTTTTAATCTAACTGCATGGGGGCGTAATCACGAGCAAAAATGTGAGAAAAAAAGACGTGTGGCACTCGGGGACTGCCGCGGTAAAGCTATTGCATAGCATTTTTTATCAACGCCATCTAGCGGTGAGAGGAGTCCCGTGTCAGGTTATTTTCGTTACGGAATTTCTGGATTCGGTCTCCACGCTCAAGGCCCGCGATAGAAGCTATGCAATAGCTTAAAAATGTTTCATTTTAATTATTTTTAAGTTAACAATCAAATTGTGAGTCCAAAAGTGCACCCACTTATTTTAACCACGGTCAATGTACGGGGCATTTCCAAAGTATCCCACCTAAATCGTTAGGTATTCAGATTTATATGCTAATGCATGTCGCTAGTGCATATTTACATAAATTACCGCCATATGTTCCCGACGTACCTAATTACATTCCCAGTTTCGCGCTCCGTATGCCAACTGTAGCTATCTGCAACTTTGAATCACGTGGGCTAGGTACCACGGAATCCAGAATAGGGTATTTTACTCCTACTAAGAAATAATCTAAATAATTATAAAGCTGAAGAGTTTGTTTGTTTTAACGCGCTAATCTCAGGAACTAATGTTTCGAATTGAAAAATTCTTTTTGTGTTGGATAGTCCATTTATCGAGGAAGGCTTTAAGCTATATAACATCACGCTGCGACTAATAGGAGCGAAGCATCAGTGAAAAATGTTGCAAAAACGGGAAAAATTATCCATATCTAAATATATAAAAGGCAAAGGTGACTGACTGACTGATCTATCAGCGCACAGCTCTAACTACTGGACCGCCTGTCTGGACGGATCAGGCTGAAATTTGGCACACAGATAGTATTACGACGGAGGCATCCGCTAAGGAAGGATTTTTGAAAATTCAACCCTTAAGGGGTTAAAATAGGGGTTTGAAAAATCGAATTTAACGTGAGCAAAGCGGCGAGCAAAAGCTAGTCTAAAAATATATAAATTAGATAGTTAGTTTCAGTACACAAAATTCAAAAATAAAGGAGGTGGGTTGATAAGGCCCAAAATCCGCCCCTCATACACTCGAAAAAAAAAGTTTCAGATTCCGACAAATTGTAAATGTATTTATATACTTGAAGATATAAACTTTATATTAATATAAAGTTTTAGGTGATAAAAAAAATAGTAAGTTACAGAAAATATTACCCAAAAAGAGAGTGTTTCTTTTACTTTTCTTACATTTTCATACATTTTTAGTCGTTTTTTAAGCTTTGATTTAATATTTTAGAATGAAGCGCTCCTTGAACCATGGTAAACGTAACTGATAATGATGCTCCTTTTATAAGCTTTTATATGAGTATTAATTTATTTTTGGTTCATGGAGCGCCTCATTCTAAAATATTTAAATCAAAGCTTAAAAAAACGACTAAAATGTATGAAAATGTAAGAAAAGTAAAAGAAACACTCTCTTTTTGGGTAATATTTTCTGTAACTTACTATTTTTTTTATCACCTAAACTTTATATTAAAATAAAGTTTATATCTTCAAGTATATAAATACATTTACAATTTGTCGAAATCTGGAACTTTTTTTTTCGAGTGTCTGAGGGGCGGATTTTGTTGCCTTATCAACCCACCTCCTTTTATATTATATTTCAAAGATTTCACGTTTTTATCTGTGGAACAAATACGCGAAACGGCACGGAAAAAAAAGAAAATAGTATATTTAGAATTTGTTTTTTGTGTATTATTAAAAATTAAAAATTAATATTTAATTACATTAAAATTTAAATTTTCCACGCCATATATACAGCTGATTATAAATTGCTCTACTTTTAATCTATAATATCGTGCCATGTACCTACTTACAATCAAAATCCTTTCTATTTCTATTTCTAAAGTTATGAAAGTTTCACGCGTGCCCTGTTTTAACATTAGCCCACAAACTCAACTGGGCATTTTTTTTGCAAAATAAAAATGTCTCAGTCAATCTGTTGTTGAGATAAGATAAAATTTATTCAATAAAAAAAAGAAAATGTCGCAAACTATTTTTTCTCTCTTTTCTTCATTTCAATTTAAAATTGAAACGAAGTGAATCCATAACGGGGAACTAGTTTGAAATTCAATAACAGGAAGCCAGTGTAAAGTTTGACGTTTCCGCCTCGTGGCCGGAAGTAGGCGACGCGCCATCTTACTTCCGGGTTCAAAAGTCAATAGTACGAAGATTTATAGAAAAATCTCGTTTGAATTTGAATTGTACCTACACTGAAGGTATTTTCAGGTTGGAGAGAAATCCGATTTTTATAAGCTTAATTCGCTTTCTTGAGATTCTTTTCGTCTGGATTTTTGAATACTCCCCTGGACTCAGCGGTGTGCGTTGTGGCCTATAGATGAAAGGTTTTAAGTTCGATCAATTTACCCGGTTTTTTAAATTTTATAAACTTTTCTACTTAGTGAACGGACGATCTTGTTCGAAGTTTTGGTGGCACTTTTTATACGTTTTCAGAAAATAAATATTACTTACTCCAATGGTGAAGTAAAACATCGGGAAATATACTCTCGACTGAATCTGTATTCCCTCACTCTCGTAATCCGGTGAGATTGAAATCCGATACGACCGAAACGGGAGTAGGTGCAGAAAGGACGGCTTTACGTGCTCTCCGAGGCACGGGGAGGACACCCTACGTCCTAACTCCGGGTCAGTCTTGAGAATTTCTTGAAAGAAAAACCCAATACATTTTTGGCTCTAACTGGACCAAAAAATGTATCTAAAAAACAAGTATATTTTTAGAAATCGCGATTTTCTGTTTATTTTACCATTACGTTTTACGAGATACAGTGTTTTTACATCTGTAAGTCTTAATTGAAATATCTAAATACAATTATATATGTAAAGATGTGCCATTTATCGCTGTAACGATAAAACACTGTATCTCAAGGTACAGTGTATTGTCTTAACACGCCAGACCCAGTCATCAGTATTCGAAGATACGAACCATAATGAGGTAGTTAAAAGTCTGCTATACTATACTTACTAAACTTTACTCTCGCAACCCAAATCTCTTGACCTCTCTCAACATTGCAAATTAGTCCTCAAAATGTCTGGAAAGTTTCCAAATTATCCTCAAGGAATAAGAGATAAGGTAAGATTTTTATTGAATCAAACTATGTATTAATAGAAAAAGCTTAAAATAGTTTTGAATTAGTTACCCAGATGAATAATATAAAAACATCTTCACAGTAGACATGGATGTAGTGCGAGTAGAAAAGGGCAAGTATAAGTTAACAATAAGACTTCTTCTGTAACTTTTTCTGTTTACCCGACTATGCGACGCAAAGGAGGGTAATGTGTTTATCAGTCTATGTATATATGTAGTTTTTTTTTTTTTTTTTATTCTATGACAAGATAGCCCTTGACTGCGATCTCACCTGATGGTAAGTGACGATGCAGTCTAAGATGGTAGCGGGCTAACTTGGAAGGGGTATAGATAGCAGTGTAAATTCAACCCATACCCCTAATCGGTTTCTACACGCCATCGTGCCGGAACGCTAAATCGCTTGGCGGCACGTTTTTGACGGTAGGGTGGTAACTAGCCACGGCCAAAGCCTCCACCAGACCAGACCAGAGACAATTTAGAAATAATAAATTACTAAATTGCCCCCGCCGGGAATCGAACCCGAGACCTCCCAGTTATAAGACCACAGCGCTCACCACTGCGCCAGGGAGGTCGTAGTGTTTATAAGTCTATGTATGTACTCGTATGTACTCGTATGTGTCTATGTATGTATGTAGGTTTTGACCACCTTAACTGTAGGGATTTCCATTGTCGATTGTGAATAGAAGACGCGGACGAAGTCGTGGGCGTCCGCTAGTCTACACTACTATTATAAAGAGGAAAGATTTGTATTTTTGTGTGTATGTTTGTAATGAATAAACTCAAAAACTACTGGACCGATTTGGCTGAAATTTAAAATGAAGATAGATTTAAACATAGGCTACTTTTTATCCCGAAAAAAATTATAGTTTCCGCGGGATCTTGAAAACTAATTCCACGCGAACGAAGTCGTGAGCATTAAATTAGCTAGTTATGTATAAAATAAGTTAATGTCACTGGTTTTTATAGAGTGATGATGAGATAGAGTGTGCTCTGACTTAGCTCGGACTTAGAAAGAGTTAAAACGAGGCACAAATATACTTTATCTGTCTCATTTTAACGCTGTCTTGAGTCTGAGCAGATTGAGAGTGCGGTCTATAATAGATTTCAGCTTTAGCGTATTTCAAAATTTTTTAGTCTTATTTTGTATACGTTGTTTGGAACCAATTAAATTATTAAAAATAACTCGTAATAATTACTAAAATTTAAATAAAGATTTAAAAAAAATTATACTTTGGGGTGCTATAAATTTGTATTAAGGGTAAAATTAATTTTCCCATTAACAAAACAGAACAAAATAACTATATACCTCATAGAGCACGTTAAGATTCCTACTGCATTTGACTTCTCTTTTCATTTCGGATTGCCATCTTATCGCACTATGAGAGTGAGGTAATAAAGAGTTAACCTGTGTTTGTACAGACTGAGTTCAGTGCTCTTATTTTCTGGTCGGAGTTTCCAGCAGAATCTAATAATATGTAAAACATTAGAACATGTATTAGGTAAAAGTAATTATGGGTTATAACTATAAAAATATCGCTGTTTTCCCTCTTGCTGATAAAAATAATGACGCAATATTAAAAACGGGCATCGCTCGTAAATTACGAAAGTAATTTGCTTGAGATTTTTTACGATCACGTCCTTCTTTATGGCCACTAAGCATAAATCACGTTAAAGCTGAACGCACATTGACGCAAAAGCCGCAAGGGGCGCGACAACTGCAAGAGTCAAGAGTCACACGTTCTTGCATTTGTATGTTCCACCTTATTTGGTGTAAATGCAAAAAATTAAATGCAAAGTGAAGGTAGGAACCCCAATAGATCTGTTGGTTTTGGTCTACAACGTCTATGTACTCCAGCTTATGCATTGGTGTTTCGTCCGCTTCAATGCAAGCTCTGTACAAAGCATTGTTTGCAATTCAAAGTACGTGGGATGCTGTTACTGCCTCGTTATTCGTGCCTTCATGAAAAAGTTCAGTACATCATTTACTGGCTAGTCTTACTGAGTATTTAACAGAATGGCCTTGGTATGTAGTACTGAAAATTGGAAAAGCAGAATGTCAGCTATATAGGTACCTTGTTTTATAAACTTAAAAGTAAATAATAATTAGTTATTTCACCAAACATAACAAAAGATAATACTTTATTCATTAGATTAAAAATACGGATAGCAAAGTAAGGTTGTTGCTAATTGGCTTTTTTAGTACTCCGAAAATGCGCTGTTTGCGGCAGCTGAGGTAGCGGTATTACCTTAATGGCCACTAAGCATAAATCAGGCTAATATGATTAGCTCCTAGTCCCAGGTCACCTTGCAGAGAATTTTAAAATATATTGGAAATAGGTTTAAGGAGCGCTAAGTATGAAAAACTACCCTAAGTCATGCTTTGGTTCCCTTTTAAAATATGAAAATTAGACTATAATAATAATTATAGTTTTGAAAAATTAATTGTGAAGGGAAATCCAAATATTCAAAATCAGTTGTTCAAATCGAACATTGTGCCCCGCCCAATGCCGCTTCAGCTTTGTGACCGGATTAATTATGTCGTTATCTCTTGTTCTCCTATGGATCCTCTTTATTCCTTCTAATTTGAACTGAAGTTCAAACTGAAGTTCAAATTAGAAGGCTCAGGATCACTCAGCGGGCGATGGAGAGAGCTATTCTTTCCATCACCCGCAGAGTGATCCTGAGCCTTCTAATGAGGCCCATAGGGAGTTAGCGCCCAAGTTTATGTAAATCTATACTTAATATGTTGTTTGTTTCAACGCGCTAATCTCGGGAACTACTGGTTCGAATTGAAAAATTCCTTTTGTGTTGGATAGTCCATTTATCGAGAAAGGTTTTAGGCTATATAACATCACGCTGCGACCAATAGGAGCGTAGCATTAGTGAAAAATGTTGCAAAAACGGGAAAAATTATCCATATTTGAGGGTTTCCGTTGCGTGCGCTGCGTAAACGGTTCAAGTTACCAAAAAAATGTGTATGAAACGATTATTACTCTTTAAATGATTTTCTGTTGTAAGAAAATAAAACTAAAAATATCATTTACCCAGAAGTACTTTAAAATATATTATTTTAAAAACTTCTTAATCGCGATCATATAATAACAGAAATTGACGCGGACGAAGTCGCGTATGTTAATATATTTGTTTATAATTTCATTATATTAATGTAATGATTAAGACTTGGGATCCCAAAGTGATGGATTGGCAACCCCGCACCGGGAAGCGTAGTGTTTATTTATTTATTTATTTACAGAACCTTGCTATGCTTACAGCTTAATGCCAAAGCGCATAGCGAGTCAAACTAATTATAACTTGCCCTAGAAATAATAATAATGACTTACACTGCACTGCACTTAGGCTGCATCTTCACTTACCATCAGGTGAGATCGCAGTCAAGCGCTGGTCTATATATTTAAAAAAAAAAACACTAATTCATATTAACAGATATTCTTATAACTATGTCTGATATAAATGAAATAAATCTATTTATGTTTATATTAAACACGTCCAGGCTCTGGTGCTGAGCAATTAGCTCATTTAGCATAGAAAGTGCGCGGAAGGTTAGTGTTGGCAAATCTCCCACTAGATGGACCGACGACATCAAACGAGTCGCAGCGGTCTTCTGGATTCAGACGGCGCAAGACCGAAGTGTGTGGAAGTCCACGCAAGATACCTTTGTAGAGCAGAAGAAGTCTATCAGTTCATAAAAAAGAGAAGAGAAGAATTAAGATGCCATTACAGTATGTTAAGAATCGAATTTCTGTTGTGTACAAGTCATTGTATACCTTAGAATTTCTGCCTAGTCTATTGTGCTTATTTTATATACCTTCTTACGTACCTGCAATCAAGAAAATGAACGATTAAGATTACAATAAAAATTTTACTAACGTATAATTCATATTTTATTACGTGCTACAGTTTCACGCTTCCATTCGTGGCTATAAATTTGAAAGCCGAGCCCTCCCTTTCTCGAAACACTTATAAAGGATAAGTGCTCATAATCGGGCTATACACAAAACCTGGCGAATTAACTCCTCCGAAATTATATTTTTTATCTCCAATTATCCCTTCGTAAAGCAGGTAAAACACCTCTTGCCACTGAGGGATGGTTAAATAGCTGGCATTGACCAGGACGTGAAGGAGAAGACTTAGTTGGTCAAGTAGAAAGTGACTTAAGCGATGCTTTTATATGACTTGTATCATAATAAACATGATTGTATTGCTTAAACTTGCAAACTGCTATAGAGTACCGTTTAGAACACCTATACGAAGTAATCGAATACATCAGCTCTTTGCCACTACAAAATATCATACCAATACGGGCAATGACGCAATCGTATAATGAGCGCTTTAATAAAATTTATATTTTTTCTTCTTTCTCTTAAAAATTTCAAGAAGCCGCTTCAATAATTTCAAAACGTGTGACATTAGATAAATCTGCATCAGAACAACCAATCCAATATAATAAGAATTTATATGAAAATAACTTAACCATACAAACTAAAGTACGATTCAGACTTGATAGAGCGCTTCAGACCTACACAGGCGACGTAATAAAGAAAAGCTTTGACCGTTCAAACTTTAACAAGTCATAGACTCGTTTTAATTTGCACATAATGGTCTGGTACATTGGCAGAGTTAAAAGTAACATAAATCACCTCCCTTTACGAGGAAATAGTTACTTTTGAAAATGGCTGTTTAATTTCGAATAAAATTTTAATTTCTCATTTCACGGGCATTGCGTAGATTCCGTAGGTAACTAACGTAAAGAGTTTAATTGGGGTCTTTCAACAAAACGGCCCTCCGAGACCAATAAAGTACTTCCTTTTATTGTTCAGTTTAATTGCTACGGATAATTTTGCTCTTTATGTAACTTGGAAAGGGATAAAGTAGAGATGTACCGGGAGCTAAACTAATGTAACTGCGTGCCACGCCATTTCTGTTATTCCCCTACTTGTTAATTGAAGTCCACTAAGAATTTTAAGCAGCGCGATAGTTTTGAAAAATACATGTTATTGTAAATTAAACCCATACCTCTAATCGGTTTCTACACGCACAAAATCCAAATTAAACCCGTACTAGGTGTACGGGTTTAATGTACACTGCCATACCCCTTCCAAGTTAGCCCGCTACCATTTTAGACTGTATCATCCCTACCATCAGGTGAGATCGCAGTCACGGATCAAACCTGTCATCGAATAAAAAAAAGATTCAATATTCCTGCTATCAGTCAAGGCATTACATGTAGTTGCGTTTAGTACCCAATAGGTACTAAATGCAACTAAATACCCCGTACTAAATGTGAACTCGAAAACAAGTTTGTTTTTTTAATATATAGACTAGCGCTTGGCTGTGATCACACCTGATGGTAAGTGAGGATGTAGCCTAAGATGGAACGCGCTTGCCTAGAACCTATATGCCTATTCACTCTTGATTTGAAGGTACCCAAATTGGTTACTTTAAAAAGAGGACAAAATAGGTTAAAATATGCAAAACAATCACCTAAAACAGCACTGAAACAGTATTGTCGCGGTATAATTCGAACAGGGTAATTTCCATTCACTATCTTCACACGTACAGTTTGCTAGATACAATGGGAACAATAAACAAATAAATTTAGTGTCCGAAATGCCCTGACCTGCATTGTGTATGTATTTATTAGCAATGGAGCAGCTGCGAACGACGATAGTATCGAAATTTACAATGAATTTGTAATGATGTAAAGTATTGTACCTAGCTACTGGATGTGGCTTAATTATTACGAAAACTAACTAGGCAATTTCGTACAACATCCTTACAAATATTATAAATGCGAAAGAGTGTTTGTTTGTTAGTTTGTCCTTCAATTACGCCGCAACAAAGCCACGGACTGACGTGATTTTTTGCGTGGGTATTGTTGAGGAACGGGAGAGTGACAAGCTAGTTCCCGCGGAATTTTATAAACTAAACTAGATGATGCCCGCGACTTCGTCCGCGTGGATCAAGGTTTTTCAATTCCCATGGGAACTCTGTAATTTTCCGGGATAAATTGTAGCCTATGTTTTAATCCTGGTATGAACTATCTCCATTCCAAATTTCCACACACACACACACACACACATACACATACAAACTTTCGGCTTTATAATATTAGCGTGATTCACGCGAGTGAAGCTGTGGACATCAACTAGGAATATTATAAATGTGAAAGAAGTTTGTGAGAAGAAAGGTTTTTAGAAAATTCAACCTCTAAAGGGGTAAAATAGGGGTTCGAAAAATCGGACTTAGCGCGAGCGTGGTAAAAGCTAGCCCAAAAATTAAAGGTGCGGACTGAAAATTGAAAGGTCGCAGGTTCGAATCCCACCCGTTGCACTATAGTCGTACCCACTCCTAACACAAGCTTTCCGCTTATTTAGAGGGGAGAAGAGAACATAAGGCAAGTTCAGCTTGGCTAATATTCTTTGTTTAAAAAAAAATCTTTAGTTCACTATACTTCTTATAATTCACGAGGGCGCGTGAGCTTTACTTGTGGTTACGTCGTGTACATGCACATTGCGTAAGTGTGCGTGCCTGTCAGGAGCCTAGGTGGGAGCGGTCAGGCGCGAGCAAGCTCTCGCTAACACTTATAAATTTACGATACACACACAACCATGAGCCACGCGCCCTCGTGAATTGCGAGAATTATACAATTTTTACACAATTTTGTCTGATCCAGGATAAACAATAGGCGAACCTTATTAGCTCGCAATCCGGGCTGTCTAATTAGGTCACTGCTCCAGCGCCGTTCGCGCCATTTTGTCCGGCATTGTTTAATTTTCGCGCCATTACTAAGCACTGTGGGAGTTTTCACTTCATAACCGGTTGTTTGTCGAATTGCGATAAAATTTGTAACGAGCTTTTAGTTTGTACGTTATTACTGCGAAACAATATTACAATATCTCCTCGAAAATTTGAAGCGAACGTTGTATTACAATAACATACCTACAACCGTAGAAATAATTCTGAATTACACCTCAAGAAATTTCGGAAGGCATATCTGGGAATGGGCGTGACGTGATATGTATTTTTTTAAATATCTCACCTGATGGTTAGTGAAGATAGAGTCTAGATTTAAAGATTTGTTTAAATAATATTAGGCATCCTAACTTAGGTATAATTAAACGGAAATAAATATCCCTCCAAATAAACGGAAAGCTTGTGTTAGGAATGGGTACAGCAACAGTGTAAAATTCCAAATTATTTATGTAGGCCAACTTGTAGCTCTTATGACACGTAATGACTCTACCACCAGTTCGGAATGCAGATTCTGCTGAGAAGAGCCGGCAAGAAACTCAGCAAAAAACATTTTTTTTTTAAAGAGCAAGCGCCGAGTTTCTTGCTGGCTCTTCTCGGCAGGAAGGACATTCCGAACCAGTGGTAGATTCATCGACAGTTCAAGAGTACTTGTAAAAGTTTATTTGAATAAAAAATATTTCTATTCTATTCTATTCTATTCAGCAGTTGCGTAACGGGTGGGGATCGAACTTGCAACTTTCAGTTTTTAGTGCATAAATGTGAACATACATATTTATTACTAGCTTTTGCCCCCGCGACTTTGTCCGCGTGGAATTAGATTTTGGGGTGGAATTTTCAAAAACTGTGACACACGTACTTTTTTATTTTTAACTGAAAGCTCAAATACCAACTTTGATGGAAACAGCTTGAAAAATGACGGAGTTTCATATAAACTTCCATCCCCTATTTAAACCCCTTAGGGGTGGAATTTCCAATAATCCTTTCTTAGTGTGCGCCTACGTCATAAAAGGAACCAACTGTAAAAATTTCAAATTTCTAACTTCAGTAGTTTAGGCTGTGCATTGATATCTTAGTCAGTCAGTCAGGACTTTAAATTTTATATATATAGAAGATTAGGTTTTCTGGACAAATAATCTGCAGGATTTCTGTCTGTACATACATAGACCGCTAAAATCGTAGCCCTTCCTTTTGGGTTTAGTGGTATAAAAAGTTAATTCCACGCCGATGAATTTACAGACTTAAAAATGCCAGTTCAAACTAAACTACTTTTTGTTTACAATCATTAAGTATACAAATTTAAATTCTAATACTTGCTGAGTGCGAATATTTACATAAATTGTCGCCATGTGCTCGGAACGGCCCTAATTACGTTCTGAATTCCACTCTCCGGTATGTGGCAGTTTTAGTTTAGTTATCTGTAAGTTTTGACTAATTTACAACTGGAGCTTTTGAACAAGGTGAGTTAGAACTACTAATTACTATATCAGACTGTAATGTAACCTATTTTTGACTGACTTCAAAAAAAGAGGCGGTTCTCAATTTTTTTCTTCATCTTATTTTTTTGTGTATGTTCCTCGATTACTCGAAGACGCTTGGACCGATTTGGAAAATTATTTTTTTAATACTTGTTTGTAAGAATATACTTCCCTGTACGCTGTGGTCTTATAACTGTACAGAATCTGTACTGTAGTAGAAACATGTTAGGGGTATGTGTTGAATTTAGACTTCCATACCCCATACTAGTCGGCCCGCTACACTCTTAGACTGCATCGTCACTTACCATCAAGTGAGATCACAGTCAAGGACTTTCTTGTCATCGAATAAAAAAAAAGACGTGTGGCACTGGGGGACTGCCGCGGTAAAGCTATTGCATAGCATTTTTTATCAACGCCATCTAGCGGCTCACCGTAGAGGAGTCCCGTGTCAGGTTATTTTCGTTACGGAATTTCTGGATTCGGTCTCCACGCTCAAGGCCCGCGATAGAAGCTATGCAATAGCTTAAAAATATTCTTGCTTCTAATAAAAGGAAATATCAGAGAACAATACACCGTAGACGCCTTTCGCACTGCGGTATTGCTATCAATTAGCATTTATCTGTTAACTTTGGAGCGCGGCCTTAGCGCGGCGAACACGAAATGCCAAGGCGGGTTGCCGGTCAAGCCGAACGCTGAATATTCATGCAACCGCTGATATACTACGGCGAAGATACCGCACGCCCGCTAGCGAATTAATTGATACCTCCTACGTAAGTTGTGGTATCCCACAAAATTGGTATTTTAGGTTTTGTGCACTATATCATTTGTTTTTATCTATTTTATGTGTTCGATTAAAAAAAATTAAAAACAGCATTTTTTGCACAAATTAACTCAAAAATTAAAAAAGGAGTGTACTTTTGGATAGCTTCTCGGTGGACTATTGCAAAGTTTTACAATGAAGTGTGTAGGTATAAATATTTTGGTTTGTCCTTCAATCACACAGTAATGGAGCAACAGATCGACGTGATGTTTTTTATGGGTATATAGTTGAGGTCTTAGGTTAACTTTTATACCAGTTTCCGCGGAATTTTTGAAAAATAGCTCGATGCGAAAAAATAGCGTTAACCGTTGTTTTATCATTTATATAATCTTTATGCTTTTTTAATGAGCCGGCCCGGCAAGATGAAAGATAGAGCATACTTCTAAAATATTTTTAAACTTTGATAGTCACAAAAAAAGAATTAACCAAGCTAAACATTACTACATATTTTCCTCTCTCCTCCAAAAAAGCTGAAAGCTTGTGTTAGTTTAGGAGTTGGTACTTTGTATGGCTATTGGATGCAACAGATGGGGGTCGAACCGTCAACCTTTAAGTTTTCAGTCCACACCTTTTACAGTTGAGCTATTGGGGTTATAGATAATATGTAGACGCAGGATGGCCTATGTCGTATTCTGCCCTCGTAATTGAAAACACAGTAACTAAAAGTTACTTTTAATTTAACTTACAATGTTTTCAATTACGAGGGTAGTATTTTATCTTGGCTGAGCGAGGATTTGTGGCCGATGAATGAAACTTGACAACTGAATTCTTCTTTGAACACAAAATTATAATCTTCCAACCAAACAAATCAAAGTCAATCAAAACATGATAATTCTTTCAATAGTCGAATAATCCCATTTGAGCTCATTAAAAAAAGGCATTCCTGACATTTTTATATTTATTTTATGATTGTTATTATTACTGTTATTATTTATATTTATTTTTTGATTATTATTATTACTTTTTTTTACATTATCTTTATTATTTATTTTTCATTTAAGTTTTTGTTTAATTTACTTTATTTTATGCATCTGAACAATGTTTGTATCAATGTGGGTGAACATGCCTGAAATAAATAAATTTAATTTGATTTGAGCAGGAATTCCTTAGATCAGGATATTAAAACAGCGATGGCTCCCTCGCTACCATCGACGCACCACTAGATGGCGTGATAGTGCCACTCTTGATACGACGCGCCGGCAGATATCTATGTGTCTTTATATCATCGTTGTATCATGTAAGCACATAATGCCTACTAGAATACTAGAAGCTAGACCGTGGAACAAACGCGAGGGTTTTCAGGCGCCCCGCCAAAACACATGCAGCGAATGTATTAGACCTAGGCTTTGCTGATAACTTAGATTATGACCTAGTTCTGGTTCTGGTTAGGTTTAGCTTAACTAGGTATAGTCGCTGTGGTGGAAATTAAAAGCTTACGGAATTCTTTAGGTATATCTGTAGTTAAATCTATAATATACACGGTGAAATTTCATTGGTTGTACTCCCTGAAAGAGGTGAATGTGCTCATGAAACTGAACAACTTTCCTCAAGGAACATAGGTCGAAATATGAAAAAAAAATTTGGACCTCCCATAGTAAATCAATCAGCTGATCGTCAAGTTTGTATGGAGGGTCCAATTTTTTTTTCATATTTTGACCTATGTTCCCTGGGGAAAGTTGTTCAGTTTCATGAGCACATTCACCTCTTTCAGGGAGTATAACCATTAAAATTTCAACCGGTATAGTAGGTATATGACTAGCTTTTCCGCGGCTTCGGTCACATTAGTTCGATTTTTTATAGCCTTACTAGCTGTCCCCCCGCGACTTCGTCCGCGTGGAATTAGGTTCTTTGAAAATCCCGTGCGGACTCCTGATTTTGTCCGAATAAAAGTAACCTATAACACACTGTCTGCAACCATACCCATCAAAGAATCACGTAGATCCGTTGCTCGATATTAACTTGAAAAATTATGGATTTTCATACAAACATTCAACCCCCATTCAACCCCTTTGGGAGTAGAATTTTTGAAAACCGTGAAACACGTCCTTTTTTATTTTTAACTGAAAGCCCAAATACCGAATTTCATGGGTATAACTTGAAAAATGACGGACTTTCATACAAACTTTAACCCCCCCCATTTAACTCCCTTTGGGGGAGAATTTTCGAAAAATGTAAAATACGTAATTCTTTATTTTTGATCAAGAGCCAAAATATCAAGTTTCATAAACATAACTTGAAAAATAACTTGAAGAACGAAGGACTATCATACAAATATTCAACCCCTATTTAACCCCTTAGGGGGTAGAATTTTTTAAAAGTGTGAAACACTTACTTTTTTGTTTTCAATTTAAAGCCTAAATACCGAATTTTATGGGTATAGCTTGAAAAATGACGGAGTTTCATACAAACTTTAACCCCCCTTTTTACCCCCTTGGGGGGAGAATTTAAAAAAAATGTAAAATACGTAATTCTTTATTTTTAATCAAGAGCCAAAATATCAAGTTTCATAAACGTAACTTGAAAAATAACTTGAAGAACGAAGGACTATTATACAAACATTCAACCCCTATTTAACCCCTTAGGGGGTAGAATTTTTAAAAACTGTGAAACACGTACTTTTTTGTTTTCAATTTAAAGCTTAAATACCGAATTTCATGAGTATAACTCGAAAAATGACGGAGTTTCATACAAACTTTAACCCCCCTTTTTACCCCCTTGGGGGGCGAATTTCGAAAAATCCTTTCTTAGTGCTCGCCTACGTCATAAAAGGAACCTACTGTCAAAATTTCAAGTTTCTAACTTCAGTGGTTTAGGCTATGCGTTGATCGTCAGTCAGTCAGTCAGTCAGTCAGTCAGGACAAGCCTTTTTATATAATTATAGATTAAACCCCTCAGAGGTTGCAATTTCAAAAATACTTTCTTAGCGGATGGCTACGTCATAACAGCTATCTCTGTGCCAAATTTCACCCCGGTCTGTCCAGTGATTAGAACTGTGTGTTTAGAGATCAGTCAATTTCTCTTTATACTCGTATATTTAGAAGATAATTAGCTAATGCCCGCAACTTCGTCCGGGGGGGTTTAGATTTTTAAAATCCCGCGGGAACTCTTCGATTTCCCGGCATAAAAAGTAGTCTCTGTCATTCTCCAGGTCTATAACTATACCCATACAAAAATCACATCGATCCGTAGCTCTGTTGCAGCGTGATTGAAGGACAAACCAACAAAAAACACATTGTCGCATTTATAATATTAAAGATAAGATATTAGCAAGATCTATTCAACTATCTTGGATCTCCGTTGAGATGGCCCAGCGTGTCTCAAATTCAGTCATAATCAATTATTTTCAAAGTTATGGCGGAAAAATGCATTCAGCGTTCTATGCCACGTCATTTGCCCCGTTAACTTTAATAATATGAAAAAGTACTACGCATCTCCGAATATGCTTTCCGAACGTTTGCAAATTTGTTTTCTCCCAAGGCAATATTCCATTCCAACACCACCCAATCGAGTTTAAACTTTAAATGTGTCCAAAATAAGATTTATTTTCCACTGTCCGTTGCATTGTAAAATCTCCATAACTCATTCCTTTTGGGAACTCGTGAAAAGTTGAAATTTTATCGAAACTCGAAATATTAGGACTCGCGGAATCGAGTTTTGAATGATTTAGTGTATAAAGTTTCGTGTATAGGATAGCACAATTCGTTAAACAACTTCTGTAGACCGCCATTATGGTTGCGAGGTTTACTTCAAGTGTTTGCAGAAAACATTTAGTGATACACTTTATAAAATTTATGGAGCATTTGCGTGGTTACCATTTCAATTTTGTGGATGGAATAAAATTTTCCTTTTTTATACGACTGCTTGAAAAAATGATTGTTTTCAGGATTCATGTATGTGTGTATGTATGTGAGTTTATATATTCCACCATAACTTCTATACGCCTGAACCGATTTTGATGAGTGAGGTATCGTTAGAATCCTCAGCTTATTCCGGGTGACATAGGCTTGTAAAACTTAAAAAAAATTTGATGGGGTGACCATGGTCCCGCATTAAAGGCTAAAGTTGAAAAAAAAATCTAAAATACGATTATGTATACATATAATCAAGAAAGGGATGACTAGATTCCAAAAATACATAACACTATAGTTCATTATCCAGTGATGCACAAAAAATATCATTTAAAAATGTGAATAATATTCCAAAGGTAATGACTGGTATTTAACTTTTTAGTTCGTTTTTTGACTAGGCAGTCGTGTTTTTTAATTTTTTTAATAATAGCTTGTTATCGGATTATTATTAGATCAACACTGAAGCAGTAAAATAAACTGCAATATTATACCTAAGCATAATCCAAACATTTACGGCAGCCATGATGAGCTAAATTGGCGCGAAAAGCGACATCGGTTGACAGCTGTCTGTTGAAGCGTTCCTTTAGCCGCCATATTATAACAGTCTGTTTGTCTCTCATAAAATCGCTTGACGTTTGAAATTAATTTTGATCTTCACTGGGTATTAGTTGATACCCGCTTCGTTTGCGTGGAATTAGTTTTTAAAATCCCGCGGGACTCTTTGATTTTCCGGGATAAAAATAGCCTATGTTACTCTCCACTTTTCAAATTCAAATTTTATTTATTTCATGTAGGCTACCTTGTAGCTCTTCGTCTTCGTTTCCTGGGAATCTTCTCCGCAAGTAGGCGGATCACTTGTAGCTCTTATGACACGTCATAAATCTACCACCGGTTCGAAATGCAGATTCTGCTGAGAAGAACCGGCAAGAAACTCAGCAGTTGCTCTTTTCAAAAAATAAAATAATTTCACAATAAGACACCAAACTAAGCTATGTATACAGTGCTTTGGTCAACTTTGGTCGAAAGTTTGGATGTATGGATGTTTGTTACTCAATCACGCGGCAGCAACTGACCCGATTTGGCTTTTGGCACATAGATAGATTTTAGTCTGGACTAACACAAACGCTACTTTTATTCCGGAAAATAAGAGAGTTTCTACGGGAATTAAAAAACCTTAATCAATGCGAGCGAAGTCGTGATCATCAGCTAGTAAATTATACGAAATAAAAATTGGCGATTAAAAAAAAAGCATAATACTATGTACATAGAAAAAAAAATCTTTGCGGCTGGGTAACTAAAAACCCGGCCTATCACGAAAGGGACATATTCGGTAAAAATAAATATAAAAAAGTCTCGCTAGAACCTTAATGGGAAACCATAAAATATTCATTAAGATCACAAAGAATAGACTGAGCTACGAGTCAAAAGAAAAAAAAGAAAAAACATCATAGGTATAAAGCCATTTTTCCCGTTTATTTACACCCCTCGTCACTGGATTCATAAAAAACGAGTTTGACAGATATTGGTAGCCATGACAGATTCGCAAATGGCGCGAGTTTTGATAGATACGAAATTGAATGTTTTTTTTTTTCGATACGTCAAGAGTGAAGTATTCGATTATAATATTCGTTAGCTCGTTTCGCTTTATAGTACGAATATTTCAGAACAAGTGTGGAACAATGCGTGTTGCGAGTTTTGACAAATTATGGTTCCAATTCCCGGTGTTTTCGATTTTAGACTTGCCTTTACATTAGTTTTAGAAATCTATTAAGGGTATTAGGTATATTGAAGGTGCAATATGGGCACATAATTTTCATTTTTCATAATTTCAAAGAATCGATCGACGTTGAAATCTCAAAGCAAGGGGACAAAAGAAATGAATGATTAGATACAACCGGCACAAGACCGAGTTCTGTGGCGATTTTTGCAAAATACTTGAGCCTTGTTAATGTCCATTGGTAGAGACGATGGTGACGAATGATTTTGTTTTTTGTCCAAAATCTTGACTTAATCGTAAAGGAGGAGAATATGTGACGATGTGACGTCATGGCCCGTAGTATTTTTTTAAGAAAAAGAAGCCATGGTGAACTTGACTTAATATTCTCGTCTTCCTTCCAAATAAGCGAAAAGCTTGTGCTAGGAGTGGGTACGACAATAGTGCTGCAGTGCTACAAGTGGGGATCGAACTTGCAACCTCTCAGTTTTCAGTCCGCACCTTAAACCATTGGATTATTGAGTTCGAAATGATACATTTACATATTGAATCAGAATTATACATTAATGTAATATTGCAATGTAATGAACCTTTGTTTTTTCAACGAAGCAAGCCATTACAAAAATTATTATATGGCAAAAGTAAATACACTTTTCAATCCAAAAAGCCATCTTAATGGAAAAAGTTAATACTCTTTCGCATAATGAATTATTAAAAAATGAACGTAATTCCCTGCTGGCATAGAGCTGCCGTATTTTAGAGGTGGCGACCTCTTTAGTGACGAAAGAACCAGTTCAGCAGGGTGACCATGGTCAGGAGAAAAAAAATTTATCCCCGATTTTATCCACTGACAAGAGATAAAATTATCTTCTGCCTATGCTAAAGCATGACGACAGGGGAAAGCAAAAGTATATTCCGTGTATATTCCTATAACTACATCCACTGTGAATATTATCTCCACCGTTTTGCCCATGCTCGACGGGTGGATAAAACTGAGCGAGGGGATAAACATTTTGTCCTTTCCCCGTGGATAATATGTCCCCTGTACATGCTCACTCCGTTGATTTGTTAATAACGCAGAGAAGAATTATACAAGTACTTTCTTTATTTATTCGACTTATGTTTGAATTTATCAAGATAAAAACTAAATAAAAACCTTACAAAATGGCACTTTTCATTATATCTCGTACATATACATTTGTACATTTATTTACACGTTTTAGTAAAGCTAAAGTAAAACTCGTTTGCAAGCTAGATGTTCGATATCTGAATCTCTATTGTCTATAACTCAATGTACGCTGGTATGTTTAAAAGAAAATTACGCTGAACAAAATCAGAGCAATCAAGTAATGACATTAAGTACATTCATCGTGATTGGGAGGAGAAGGAACGGTGTGCGCACAAGTCGTTATTGGATATTGTTACACAATATTATTTTTTATATACCTAAAGTAGGTATTTATGGTCTGCATGAAATCAATAGAATAGAATAGAATAGAAATATTTTTTATTCAAATAAACTTTTACAAGCACTTTTGAATCGTCAATGAATCTACCACTGGTTCGGAATGCCTTTCCTGCCGAGAAGAGCCAGCAAGAAACTCGGCGGTTGCTCTTTTCAAAAAAAAAAATACAATAGTTAATGAAACTATGCTATGTATACAGTGCTTCCACGATGAATTTTCCTGAGTACAATACAAGTAAAAAAAATACAATACAAATACAAATAAATACAATCCAATAAATGTTAAAACAGGCAGGCAAAAGCAGACCCATTCCCGTTGGTATTATTAATATTAAGAGAGGCTTATGGCGAGTTTTTGCAGCGATTCAGTAGCGCGATTTGCTGACATACGCTACTTTTGGCAGTTAGTCGCATTTGCAAGACGCGACAGTAGCGATTCAATCGCGTAGTATCGATTCAGCATTGCTTCTAACTCGCGACTGTATCGCTGCTAACGTGCGACTGTATCGCTGCTAACGTGCGACTGTATCGCTGCTAACGTGCGACTGTTTCGGGCTAGATCGTGTAAAAGCTGGGGGTATCGCGGCACGTTCCCAGAGATAGTCACTAATCGCGTGACTGTATAGGTGCTGCATCGCGACTGTATCGTGTCTGTATCGATGCTGTATTGCGATAGTGGCGATGCAGAATCGTTGTTACGTGGGTGAGGGTTTACTACATGCGACAGCATTGCGACTGTATCACGGTCTCTTTGCGATTGTATTGCTGTTGAACCGCTGCAAAAAGTCGCTGTAACGACCTTCCTAAGTCTCAAACATTACGACAACCCGACCGTTAGACCAGCGACGACTAATGTCGCATCATCTTAAAGGCCGCGACCACTCTGACAAGAATGACCGATTGAGAAGAAAGAGGTTGAGATCGAACCGTCGAGCTTCCAGTTTACAGTCCGCACCTTTAACCGTTGGACAATTGAAGCTATATAAACAGCTTTTTCAGAAATAAAAGAAAAAGGAATATACACCATTAAAGAAAATCACCACATTATCTGTGACACTTTTGTACTTGCCAGTATGGCGCTTATCGAACGATGGTTATAATGACAAGGACACTTGAAGCTTTTAAGCTCGTTAGCGACATTTTTTTTTTACGTAAAATAAAAACAAATTGGCAATAAGAAGCTTGCAGAGGTTGTACTTGGAATAAATATGAGGGGTAACAACAAAGGGGGTAGTCCTAATGGGGAAAAAATAAGAGGCAGATAATTGGATAGCTTACTATTAATGTTAAGTGATAGCTAAGTGGTAAAGATTTCGGTTTCCCTTTGGAGGGGTCCGGTGTTCGAAGCCACGCATCTCTTTACTTTAGTGAATTACTAGATAATGCCCGCGACTTTGCCCGCGTAGATTAAGGTTTTTAAATACTCGCTTGAACTTCACACGTATGACCTATTCTTCCTTGAGAGACCTAATTAGGCTATTACCAATATGTGATACCTCTTAAGATTGTTATATAGAAAACCAACATGTGACTACATCTCTAGAGACCTAGAAACTCCGCTTGAGCAATTGATTTATTTACTCATATTAATATCCATTTCTCTTTGTCCACAGTAAAGCCCAAATCAGTGGAAGTGATAACCAGCGATGGAACCGCAATGAGTGACGGTGGTACGTTTGGACCGCTGGCAGAGCGCGCGCGAGTTAACATCACCTGCTTGGTGGTAGGGGGCAAACCGCAGCCCAAAGTCATCTGGTACTTCAACGGGAAGGAGAAACTAGATGGTAAGTCTTTAGTGTTTACACCACATAATAGATGGCGCCACTAGTCTTATACCTCGCGTTTGTACACTACCTAAAAAATTACCTGTACATTTTTTTTATAGGTCAAAATATGAAAAAAAAAATGTGGACCTCCCATAGTAAATCAATCAGCGGATCGTCAATTGCGTATGAGAGGTCCGCATTTTTTTTTTCATATTTCGACCTATGTTTCATGGGGAATGTTGTTCAGTTTCATGAGCACATTTCGAAGCTCACAGGAACGACAGGATTTTTGTTACATATTGTATAGATTTTAATCCTTACGTCTTTTTATTATAAATGCGAAAAGTGTTGTTGTTGTTGGTTTGTCCTTCAATCACGCTGCGAGAAAGCTACGGGTCTGGTTTTCAACTTTACCCAAACTATGCAAAAACACGTCGATCGGTAACTTTTTTGCAGCGTGGTTAATGGACAAACCAATAAACCAAAAACCAACAAACAAACAAACATACTTTTGCATTTACAATATTATCTATATAATATATAAAATTCAAAGTCCTGACTGACTGACTGAGATATCAACGCATAGCCTAAACTACTGAAGTTAGAAACTTAAAATTTTTACAGTTGGTTCCTTTTATGACGTAGGCGCACACTAATGGAGGATTTTTGAAAATTCAACCCCTAAGGGGGAAAAATAGGGGTTTGAAAAATCGAACTTAACTGAGCAAAGCCGCGAGCAAAAGCTTGTTTAAGTATATTATAGTAGCTGAATTTTGTAATTCCCGCGGGAACTTTCTTATGTTCCGGGATAAAAGAGCAACCTATGTTTTATTCCAGACTATAAATTATCTCTGTGTCTTTCGCCAAATTGGTGTAGTCGTTGCTACGTGATTGAATAACAAACATCCATCCGTCCATCCATCCGTCCATTCATCCTTTATCATTTATATTCAAATTCAAATTCAAAATTTATTTATTTCATGTAGGCTACCTTGTAGCTCTTATGACACGTCATAAATCTACCACCGGTTCGAAATGCAGATTCTGCTGAGAAGAACCGGCAAGAAACTCAGCAGTTGCTCTTTTCAAAAAATAAAATAATTTTACAATAAGTAACCAAACTAAGCTATGTATACAGTGCTTCCACAGTGAAGCTTCAAAAATGCAATACATATAATCCAAATCCATGAAATAAATAAATTTTGAATTTGAATTAAAATGCACATACTTCTCGTATCTGAAAATTCTTGAACTACAAAACCATAGAATTGGAGCATGAACAGAAATTTAAAAGTGTTTACTGCGAAACAGCGCGGGTTCGATTTCTGTTTATTGTCTCGAAGCTTTCAGAATACAAAGTGCCAGCAATGTCAACAAGTTTATGTGTACAGCTTTATGTATTCGGCATCTTTAAACTTGCACCAGTCCTAGATGCTTGATCTTAGACTGCATCGTCACTTACCATCAGGTGAGATCGCAGCCAAGGGCTATCTTGTCAAGGGATAAAAAAAAAATGCTTAAGTGGCGACCTCGTGACGTGGAGCGATGACAGACGAGTCACAGAGCTAGATACAGGTGGCACAAGACCGAGCAATGTGTAACATGCAAGAGATCTATAGGTATCCAGTAGTGGACGTCTATTGGTTGATAAAGAAGAGAAAAGAAAAAAGTTTCTTTAGAATGGTTAAAAATTGGTATGTATTTAGCCATGTAAAATTGATTGATTTAAAATTATGATGCTGTTCGCGCATCTCATCTCCGCACGGCCGCACGCGGATCATGACACCGCATAGAACTTTTCACTAACGGAATTTCATAATTTGCCAGAAGTAAATAATTTTTTGCACGGATGTTTTGAATTATCTTTTATTTATATATATCTCAATCCATACCCGACTTACAACACGGATCTCCCTTTAAAATGAAAAGTCCCAAGTTTAGGCCACCATGCAGGCATTCTCAGGCATGCAGCTATCCTCGATTTTGTTTTGTAAAAAAAAACCCTCAATATTTTAATATCAACACCACGAAACTTTTCCATCATGCAACACATCTAAATGTATAAAAGGAAAGGTGACTAATTGACTGACTGAATAACTGATCAACGGACAGATCGGGCTGTTTGGCATAAAGATAGTTATTATGACAGAGGCATCCACTAAGAAAACATTTTTTTTTAATCCAATCCCTAAGAGGGTGAAATAGAGGACATTAAATAAAATCAAAATTAAAGTGAGCGAAGCTGCAAGCAAAAATTCAGTGTGTAGAACAGCATCACTCGCATTTTAACAGTCTTGCAGTTCTGGCGTCTCTTGCGGCGGTGTGCGATCTGTTTATGTCAACGAGCTTAGGTATATGCCTTAAGCTTATGTACTCTGTACAGTTTACTTTGAAGTAGATGCCAGTTTAACGTTCCAATGCCGTTTGAAGATATTTCAAATTCTGCATTTCTCTAAAGCGAATTTTCCTTGAGATTTTAAAATATAATGCTGTCTTGCTATTGCAATTGATTTTGTTGTATTTCATCTCTTATATGTATAAGACCTATTACTATTTATTTACTAACTGATGCCCGCAACTTCGTTCGTGTTATATACATATACTAGCTTCTGCTCGCGGCTTTGCTCACGTTAAGTTCGATTTTTCAAACCCCTATTTTACCCCCTTAGGGGTTGAATTTTCAAAAATCCTTCCTTTGTGTGCGCCTATGTCATAAAAGGAACCAACTGTAAAAATTTCAAGTTTCTAACTTCAGTAGTTTAGGCTGTGCGTTGATATCTCAGTCAGTCAATCAGTCAGTCAGGACTTTGAATTTTATATATATAGATTATACATGAAAAGCTTCATCATATGACGGAAATCATCACCAATAGACAGGGTGATAGATCATATCGTATCAAAATCCATTTAATAACTTTTGAGTTTATCGCGAACAGACAGACAGATAGACAGACAGACGCAACGGGGGACTTTGTTGTATAATACAATATGTATTGAAGCGATTAGTAGATTATAGTTTACTAGCTTTTGCCCCCGCGACTTCGTCCGCGTGGAATTAGATTTTGGGGTGGAATTTTCAAAAACTGTGACACACGTACTTCTTTATTTTTAACTGAAAGCTCAAATACCAGCTTTGATGGAAACAGCTTGAAAAATGACGGAGTTTCATATAAACTTCCATCCCCTATTTAAACCCCTTAGGGGTGGAATTTCCAATAATCCTTTCTTAGTGTGCGCCTACGTCATAAAAGGAACCAACTGTAAAAATTTCAAGTTTCTCACTTCAGTAGTTTAGGTTGTGCGTTGATATCTCAGTCAGTCAGTACTTTGAATTTTATATATATAGATGTCGTCAAAGCAAGAAATAATCTTCAGTTTTAAACCAGAATTATTACCTCCATAATTCCTAGAGCTCATTATCGTACGCATAGAAACATAAACAATAGGAGGACTATCTCATTAGCTATCTAGGTCACTCCTAATGCCTAAATCGAATGCACTAGCTGCCAATAAATTACAAATCGCTGCAATTCCGAATGTGCCAGTAAATTTGATGGGAATTAACCTATTAGTGGGGATTCGGTGGTTTCGGTACAGAACATTAAAATAGTTTTTGATTAGATTTTGGAATTAACTTCTCTTTGCGTATTTTCGTAGCCATTCCCTCGTAGTACTGCATTGTAAAGGTAAGAGGGAAAATACTTCATAATTCGATAATTCGGGGAAAATAAAAAAAAACAATAAAATTTTACTTTTATCCCGGAAAACCTCTCTCGGTCATGTCTTAAAATGAGTATTTTAATGTTGGTACTCAATTCGATGTCTTAACTCTTAACATGGGTGGCCTAAGTATGTCATGCTCACTTAAACATTTCTGTGGTGGTGTCGTGTGGTGCGGGTTGTTACGTTCCCTCAAATATGGTTGAGCGAAGCAATGGCTGGATCATGCGTCGTGCTCGTGAACGGATGCCACCAACGGGAATGGGTCTGCTTTGTCTTCCCATGTTGACATGTGTTGGATTATATGTATTGCATTTTTGAAGCTTCACTGTGGAAACACTGTATACATAGCTTAGTTTGGTTACTTATTGTAAAATTATTTTATTTTTTGAAAAGAGCAGCTGCTGAGTTTCTTGCCGGTTCTTCTCACCAGAATCTGCATTCCGAACCGGTGGTAGATTTATGACGTGTCATAAGTGCTACAAGGTAGCCTACATGAAATAAATAAATTTTGAATTTGAATTTGAATTTTTGCATTCCTAACTACACCCAGATGAAGTAGCAGGCAAAAAGTCTTGTCATTATAAAAACATTTGATTAGTATTTACTACTAGCTAATGCTCACGAATTCGCAAGACTTTTTATTTATTTTCCGGGATTAAAAGGAAGCCCATGAAATAAATTCCGTCCATTCGTAGTTTTGCTGCAACATGATTGAAGAGCAAACCAACAAACACATTTTCGCATAACCCTAATATTCTAAAGGCGAAAGTGTGTGTGTGTGTGTGTGTGTGTGTGTGTGTATGTGTGTGTGTGTGTGTGTGTGCGTGCGTGCGTGTGTGTGCGTGCGTGCGTGTGTGTGTGTGTGTGTGTGTGTGTGTGTGTGTGTGTGTGTGTGCGTGTGTGTGTGTGTGTGTGTGTGTGTGTGTGTGTGTGTGTTTGTTACTCCTGCCACAACGAATGTACCAATTTGGCTGTTTGGAATGGAGATAGCTCAAACCCAGGATTAACACATAGGCTACATTTTATCCCAGAAAATTAAAGAGTTCCCATGGGAATTATAAACCTTAATCCATGTGAACGAAGTTGCAGGCATCGTCTAGTGCAACACAAATAAATTGCTTTCAAAATGTACGTAACATACAGAGAATCATTCATACTCCTGTACCCAAAACAAGCCATCTTTTATTATTTTCAAAACCTTACATTTTCCTCTTCCGTGCCGCTTTTGCTAACAGAATACCTAAATTCCTGCAGACGTTCCTATCGAAGTATTTTGTAAAATGCTGTCTTCGTCGACGAACCAGCCGTTGATCTCCTCTAGCGCATTTTCACCGCGAAACTATGTTTTCATTAATCTTGTTTGACACGACGAAAGCATCGAGAAACTATGTTCTAATGGAGATCCATAACTTCTGCTAGCTGCCGATTCATGGCGAAGATATAATGAAAGCTGGTTTAAAGGCATTATTTGAACAGTAAATTAGCATATTATACCTATCACGTGCAGGTTTGTAGCATATTATCAACAATTGTTAAAACACACGTATTTGTATAACTTTACAGTGTAACTTAGGGGCGTTGCTTTGAATTTTTTTCGCAGATACATATACCTATCACACTAATATTATAAAGCCGAAAGTTTGTATGTGTGTGAGTGTGTGTGTGTTTGTGTATGTTTGTTACTCCTTCACGCCACAACGAATGAACCGATTTGGCTGAAATTTGAAATGGAGATAGCTCATACTCAGGATTAAAACATAGGCTACATTTTATCCCGGAAAATTACAGAGTTCCTATGGGAATTGAAAAACTTTGATCCACGCAGATGAAGTCGTGGGCATCACCTAGTTGTTACATATTAGATATCACTAATCCAAATATTTATCTTACTTAATTACTTATCGAAGAAGTATTGTTTCATTTGTATTAGGTAACTTATTTATAATATTGTGGTTTAAGTCCCTAATGAAGTCAGTGTATACCAGTCAATTGCGTTTATAACAACCTTGATCTAATTTAGGTAACTAGACGGATGGCCGAACTTTAAGGATCCCTTTGACCGCTATATATCTTATACCTCGGAGAGCACATTAAGTCATTGAACTAACATCAAAATAGCCATAAACCTGAGTTTGGTATCTATTTATCCACTATCCAACGATTATACTTTAGACTGGTCAAACTTTGACCGATAAATTTCTCGCGAGTAAATTTCGTTTACGATATACGATGATTAGGCCACAGTATTGCCGTAAGTCCAATATTTAGGTCATGGGGCCAAGTTTAGCTGATCCATTACTCACGTTGCGAGTTATTACAATTCCAAAGTCTGCGAATGATGGCTCCGTTAGGTATATTCCAGTACTTTTGCTGCTTTTGTACTTGGCTTTGTCCGGATGGACTTGTTTTTAAAAATCCTATTGGAATCGTTTTTTTTTTCGTGAGTTAAAAGTATCCTATGCTATTTTTAACTAAATATGTACTAAAAATCAAGCGATTTATTTCTCCGTTGAAGGAAAAGCAACTTCATCCGCGTTGAT
This sequence comes from Hipparchia sbordonii, assembly GCA_038048805.1. Lineage (NCBI taxonomy): Eukaryota > Metazoa > Arthropoda > Insecta > Lepidoptera > Nymphalidae > Hipparchia > Hipparchia sbordonii. The sequence goes on along the minus strand of CM076117.1, from coordinate 7,682,875 downwards.
TTCGGGTTTTAAAAATCCAACAGGAACCCTTTATTACACTGGGATAAAAAGTAGCCTACGTAAGAAGTGACGTCAGTACGTTCTCTATTATTGAATGATTAAAGGCTTATGAACTTAATGCTAATTAACATAGTACAATATCCGGAGTAACGCTCTATTCTCAAAAATATAAAAGTTCCTTAAAATACCTACTAAAATCGCGGCGGTTCGACTCGATGTATCAGCAAATGGAGGCAAATGGAGACGTGTTGAGCTATACATGTGTCCCTACAAAGAAAAAAGAAACACTTTCATAATAATACTAGTTTTTGCCCCCGCGACTTCGTCCGCGTGGAATTAGATTTTGGGGTGGAATTTTCAAAAACTGTGACACACGTACTTTTTTATTTTTAACTGAAAGCTCAAATACCAACTTTGATGGAAACAGCTTGAAAAATGACGGAGTTTCATATAAACTTCCATCCCCTATTTAAACCCCTTAGGGGTGGAATTTCCAATAATCCTTTCTTAGTGTGCGCCTACGTCATAAAAGGAACCAACTGTAAAAATTTCAAGTTTCTAACTTCAGTAGTTTAGGCTGTGCGTTGATATCTCAGTCAGTCAGTCAGTCAGTCAGTCAGGACTTTGAATTTTATATATTTAGATATCGTATTATATTAATTCCTACAGCTTTGAAATCGAAGCTGGACCACGTTTACGGAATAGCAGTGCCGATGTTTGACGCGCGGAGCCCGGGTTTTCGACGTGAAATATAAAGTGCTCAATCCTCAAGCATTTTTCACATTTCCCCTCTAGGGTTATTTTGTGCTCTGCGCCTTACACGAAACTTATTGACAGCTTACTTTGTGGCATTGCAACGCTTTGAGAGCTTTCGGGTGGTTTTAACGATGCAAAACAAGAATAACGTGCAAGCACGCAAATCCGAATGTTATTTGTTTTGTACCAAACAATGTATATTACATGGATCAATAAAAAATAAAATATAGTGCACAAGGAAACACTTATCTCGTAATATTATGAATAACTTTTATAAAAGCGCTACTTTAACTGAACTTGGGGCTAAAAAGGAATTTTCGAAAATTCAACCCTTAAGTGGATAAAATTGAAAAGTCGAACTTAAAGTGAGTGAAGCCGCAGGCAAAAGCTAGTTCAAAAATAAAATCCTGAAATGCCCCAACCGGGTATCAAAATCGCGACCTTTCACTTATAAGGCCACAGTGCTCATCACGTCACCAGGGAAGTTTTAAAAAATTGTTCAGTTTTACATTGAATCAATATCCTACGTGATAAAATATATGTTCCATAGTAAATATACAGCTACGTCTGAAAAACTAAACCGGCAAAGTGCGATTCAAACTCGCAAACGAAGGGTTCCGTGCCATCGTACAAGATTTAACACCAACTAAATTAATACGAGTAATAGAATAGATAATTAATTAATAGAATAGAATAGTGAAGTGATAGTAAACTTATAGTGAACTCATAGTGAACATATAGTGAACTCGTTAGAATAAATTAAGGACTGTTATTGAATTATATTAGAATAAGTTATTGGACTGTAAATTAGGTATAGAAATTAATAATAAGTAGAAGTTTAAGTTAAAGTAATATTACTTATTAACCCACAGGCTAGATGGTAGTATATAAAAAAAAATGCCACCGTTACATAATAAAATAAACATAGAATTGAAAGATTTTTTATTCAAATTGTTACAAAGTGCTCAATGCAAAATCGAGTAAAACCAAAAGTTTATTGTATGGAAGCCCTTTTTTAATTTTTAACTTTATTTAATAGGCTCCCGTTGGCACCCTTTGAGTAAGGAGCCCTAAAAATCAGTGCAGCGTATACCGATATCAAATATCAGGAAAATCCTCGCGTCGAATCAAATGTTCTGGCCGGTTTACTTTTAAAAAACGGATCAAAATATCCCGAACCTTGTCCGTGTAACGAAATTCAAACATGATCCGTGATATTTTTTCAAAATTTTTGTTCGAGCCATATTTTTTCGATAGGATAAAATATTGAAAATACAAAATTATTTATAACATGGAGACCAGTTTGTGGTTTTATGACAACAAAAAAATGTTAGAGTTATTTTGCTGTAATCCGCCAACAGAAAAAAAAATCTGTATGGTCAAACATGCAGTTATAAGCTAAGCACCGCTTACCTCCCAAACCAAGCAATAAAGCAAAGTTCCCAAGCAAGCAATGCCACCACCACTCACATGCACCACCACACAAGACTTTAATACTACTCTCGACGCACGTTTCGCCCCGACACCGGAGCATCCTCAGGAGATATCGACTTTACAATGCTGTATTGTCTAGTGACGTGTGTGTGAAATGTGCGGTATTATATACTATTTTTATCCCCGCTACTGTTGCCCCGCCCACTACCCCTCGAACTCCCCTCGGACCCCCCCGGATTCGCCCTTTCGAATAAACGGAGTAACGGTGAATTTGAAACATTGATTTGTTCGTTTAGTAATTCAACCTTATTATTTTTATTATGCTTGATTATTTCTAATTGTTCTAACATGCTCAGTCGAAAACCTTTATCGCAGGTGTGTAGGATTTTATATGTATGGTTGGATGATAATTTGTGTCCACTGTCTAGGAGATGTTTAGCAAAGTGTGATTTTTGTGGTTGTTTGTTCCTAACCGCGGCTATATGTTCTTTGTAGCGTGTTTCAAATTTTCGACCTGTTTGACCAATATACGTGGCTTTGCAGTCTGAGCATTCGAGTTTATAAATACCGGATTTTTGTTTGTTGTTTAATTTGTCTTTACCGTTGCAAATATTTTTAAGTGTATTGTTTGTCCTAAATGCAACATGTATATCATGTGCTTTAAGTGTCTTAGCGATACGCTCGGACACTGGACCTAAATAAGTTAAACTAGATTTGTATTTATTTATTTTTTCGGGTGATGAAGAATATAGATCCTTTTTGATCCGTTTTAATTGTTGTTTTTTTATTATATTATTGACAATATTAGTGTTGTATCCATTTGCCTGTGCCATGTGATAAATAATTTTTAACTCTTTTAAATAGTTTTCTTTTTTGAGAGGAATAGAAAGCAACCTATGAACGTAACTGTGGAACGCTGCGATTTTATCACACTTTGCTAAACATCTCCTAGACAGTGGACACAAATTATCATCCAACCATACATATAAAATCCTACACACCTGCGATAAAGGTTTTCGACTGAGCATGTTAGAACAATTAGAAATAATCAAGCATAATAAAAATAATAAGGTTGAATTACTAAACGAACAAATCAATGTTTCAAATTCACCGTTACTCCGTTTATTCGAAAGGGCGAATCCGGGGGGGTCCGAGGGGAGTTCGAGGGGTAGTGGGCGGGGCAACAGTAGCGGGGATAAAAATAGTATATAATACCGCACATTTCACACACACGTCACTAGACAATACAGCATTGTAAAGTCGATATCTCCTGAGGATGCTCCGGTGTCGGGGCGAAACGTGCGTCGAGAGTAGTATTAAAGTCTTGTGTGGTGGTGCATGTGAGTGGTGGTGGCATTGCTTGCTTGGGAACTTTGCTTTATTGCTTGGTTTGGGAGGTAAGCGGTGCTTAGCTTATAACTGCATGTTTGACCATACAGATTTTTTTTTCTGTTGGCGGATTACAGCAAAATAACTCTAACATTTTTTTGTTAATCATGAACTTCCGCAAAGTAACGCCTGACTCTATCCAATGTTTTATGACAAGTCAAAATTCTACCACCGGTTAGAAAGCAGCTTTTTTATTCGATTACAAGATAGTTCTTGACTGCAATCTCACCTGATGGTAAGTAACGATGCAATCTAAGATGGTAGCTGGCTAACTTGGAAGGGCTACGCCAGTGTACATTCAACCCATACCCCTAATCTGTTTCTACACGCCATCTCACCGGAACGCTACATCGCTTGGCGGCTCGTCTTTGACGGTAGGGTGGTAACTAGCCACGGCCAAAGCCTCCCACCAGACTATTTATTACGTATATTTGTCCACGCATTTCTCCGAAACTACTAATCAAATTATGATTTTATTTGCTCATATTTCCTTCAACATGAAAACCATTAAAAAACAGAAATATTTTATGGTGTGGACACTTCCCTTTTCAGTTATTCTTTATTTCGGCATATTGAAGTCGGTTTAATTTTTCTTAAATTATAGCTCATATTGTATGGGTATATTTGAGGACGTGGAGGAGTGACTTAGGCTTTAATCTATAGACAGTCCTCTCACTCAGCTCCGACTCAAGACAGAGTTAAAACGAGACAGATTTATATCAGAGCATATTTCTGCCCTCCTTACGAAAAGTGCAATAACTCGGGTTTTGGGCCTCACAGACTTTCAACTCTATTTATATGTGCGTTAGGCTAAAAGTCCTTGAGGCCCAAAACCCGAGTTATTACACTTTTCGTAAGGAGGGCAGATTTGTGTCTGGTTTGAACCTCTATCTTGAGTCTAAGCTGAGTCATAGCTCTATAGATCTCAGCAATAGACTTTTCATCTTTCCAAAGGGTTCCCGCGGGATTTTTAAAAACCTTAGCTTCCAGCGTACGAAAGCGTAGTTTACCATATTCTTATCTGAGTTTGTATTATTTACCCCGTGGTAACACTAACAGTATGGGATGAAAGATAAAAATTGTATTAAGTAAATGGCTCCGTCCACGAACTACGTTCTATCCCTCCTTATCTATTCATAGGGGCAATGTAAGCGATCGCTGGAGGAATTCTTATCATCTCATATATATACGAATAGTGAGAGTAGAGTGAGACATCAAAGTTGCATGGCTGGAACGTTGATCTCATTTTGATATAGTGCTGCCACTTACATTATATTGCTGTGTAGATTATCTAGAGGCTACTAGCTGATGCCCGCGATCTCGTCCGGGGATCAGCTAGAATATATTTTGTTCAAAAATCGTCTTTAAAAAGATATATAAGTCTATGTAACGTAAAAAATAATATTTTACTTCACACGCGCTTCTATGAGAGCCCCCCTGAAATAAAGATTTTCATGCAATATTCAGCTGAAGGCCATCAGTTTACATATTATATTTAAACTAGCTTTAACCCGCGGCTTCGCTCACGTTATGTTCGGTTTTTTAAACCCCTATTTTACCTCCTTCGGGGTTGAATTTTGAAAAATCCTTTCTTAGCGGATGACTACGTCCTAATAGCTTTCAGCTCGATCGGTCCAGTGATTGGAGCTGTGCGTTGATAGATCAGTCAGTCAGTCAGTCAGTCAGTCACCTTTGCCTTTTATATATTTAGATTTGACGTAATTACGTTCAGTAATTCAGAAGTTATAAGGCTCTGACAGACGGACGGACGGACAAGTGCAAATTCACTCAAGTAGACTCAGAGACCTCGCTTCGGTCTGTCAAAACTTAAAAATTATTACACCACTAGCTGATGCCGATTTAGTTTTTAAAATCCTGCGGGACCGCTTTGATTTTCCGGGATAAAATACTTTTTATCCCGGAAAATCAAATAGGCTACTGCCTATGCCACTCTCCAGGTCCTTAACTACATCCATGCAAAAAATCACGTCAATCTGTAGCTCGGTTGCAGCATTATTGAATGACAATGGGACCACCTGGGAAGTATACCATTTCAAACAAAAAAGAATTTTCCAAATCGGTCCAGGCGTCTTCTAGTACCTAGCCGGGGAACAAACATAAAAAAAAATGAAAAGTAAAGACTATTTTGATGAATTGAGAACCTCTTTCTTTTATCGGTGTAAAATAATAACTTTAGTCGCGGGCGTCAGCTAGTGTCCCAAATAAAGTTTATTGCATTTTTCGTGAAAGTGTTCGAAGCAAAGTTGCCAATATAGGTCGAATTTGGAAATTTCTCTCGAACCCCTCTCTCCTGACAGCAACAGCTTGGTGCTTGGTATTCTTACATAAAGGCGTGCTTGTATTTGGTATTCCGCGGCCGCTCGTGATATACCGGGAGCGAGTCAAGTTGCATATCCCGGATTTTTAGTCAAAGCGGAAACGCCGCAAGAAAATAGTAATTTAAAAACTGTAAGTTGACTACGGAAAATAGAAGGACTTTTTTTAAAACAATGACAAGATAGTCCTTGCTTGGTAGCGGGCTAACTTGGAAGGGGTATGGCAGTGCAGATTCAACCCATACCCCTAATCGGTTTCTACACACCATCGCGCCGGAACGCTATTCGCTTGGCGGCACGTATGTGAAAATAAATACATTATTTAATCATTTAATTATGCTAACATAAAATAAATATATCTATAATAAAAAAAACTGCAAAATTATGATATTTTTGCAGTAAGTATTTGTATTTGAAAATCTGACAAAATATCAAAACTCTCGAATACGACTATTATTTTTACGTTAATGATATTGACCCTTAGCAAAATTCTATATTTTTCCATAGCCACTATGAAATGTCAAAAATAGAGAATACCCAGCATTTTTGAAAAGAAGCCCACAAACTCAGTCGAGTATGTAGTCGTTATAAAAATACCAAACTAGAGCTCGCATGGAAGCTCATAACTGAAGAGACAGTCTTTTTTTTGTACGCTGTACGAATTTCGTTACTTCCGCAGGTTTTTCAAAAAAAAAAATCTCTTTTTTTCGTAAGTAAACTGGGCGGAAAATATTCGATTGGGCACCGAGCAGTATTCCATGGTTTTTACCGGTTTTTCACGATATTTGATATCGCCCGAGTTCCGATAGGTTTTTTGATGGGCAGGATTCTTTGTTTTGATTTAAAAGGACTGGTACCGTGCGCTCCGTGTACACAAAAAGGCACTGTCTACGTTTGGTTTATATTCCTGCGTCCATGTTTTTTTTTATTCGATGGCAAGATAGTCCTTGAGTAAGATTTCACCTGATGGTAAGTGACGATGCACTCTCAGATGGTAGCGGACTAACATAGTCGATACAATGATTATTGTTATGCAGCAGTAGTTAAGCAATCTGATTATGTACCTATAGCCAAATTTAGTTAAAAATATTAAAAATTATATATTTCATGTAGAACCAACCTGTGTTTCGTATGACAAGTTCAATATGTATTTCGATTTTATGTTAGTCAAGTTTTGTATTATTTTTTATTTTTATGTGTTAAGCTGAATAAACGTTTATTGAATTATTTATTTACTAGCTTTTGCCCCCGCGACTTCGTCCGCGTGGAATTAGGTATTGGGGTGGAATTTTTAAAAACTGTGACACACGTACTTCTTTATTTTTAACTGAAAGCTCTAATACCAACTTTGATGAAAACAGCTTGAAAAATGACGGAGTTTCATATAAACTTCCATCCCCTATTTAAACCCCTTAGGGGTGGAATTTACAATAATCCTTTCTTAGTGTGCGCCTACGTCATAAAAGGAACCAACTGTAAAAATTTCAAGTTTCTCACTTTAGTAGTTTAGGCTGTGCGTTGATATCTCAGTCAGTCAGTCAGTCAGGACTTTGAATTTTATATATATAGATTCCTCTATTGAGATGTTAATGATGCTGATGATACCATAGTATTATATCCCCCATTTCATATTCCCTGTAAATTAGGTAATTTTAATCAAATTCCCCCGTGAACTTCCGTTCGCAGCGTCTGTATTGTAGGATCAGCCGCGTTCAATACAGGCAGTTCGCGACCTAGTTAGATAATGAGATAACTATTGTTACCTGCCTAGTGCTTGTGTCAGCTATTCATGAGATTCCAATCTCTACAGGATCCAAAATTATACCTATAGGTATCTACCTATTTAGCTATGGCAATGCGATAGTTGCATTATTTCCGCCGAGTTTCTTGCTGGTTTTTCTCGGTTGGAACGGCATTCCGAACCAGTGGTAGATTTGACGATTCGAAAGCACTTTGTAAAAAAATATTTGAATAAAAAATGATTCAATTCTATTCTATTAAACAATGTTTATTTCATTCTAGAAGATTCTAGTAGTTGACCACGAAGTTAAATATAGTCCCATAGTCCCGTAATAAAGAGAGTATTAATTTAATTCAATTTCAAAAACTATGGACTTCATAAGAAGGCTCAGGATCACTCAGCGAGAGCTATGACCTAAAAAGCCGGCAACGCATTGGTGGCGCCTCAGGTGCTACAAATGTTCATGGGCGGCGGTAATCACTTAACATCAGGGGACTCGCCTGCTCGTTTGCTACCTAAAAATATTAAAAAATGACATAATTCAGCCAGTCGCAAAACTAAAGTGAAATGGTCTGGGAACATAATTTGAAGAGCTGATGGTCGTTGGGGTGCCAAGGTGATGGAGTGGCGACCCCCATCATATATTTTTTGGCTATACACAAAGTGTCAGGGCCCCACAAGGTTTTATATGTTTTTTTTTTTTTATGAACAAAAACACAAGTCAGTTCATAAGAATATTAGCCAAGCTGAAGTTGATTAATAGTCTCCTATCCCCTCCAAAGAAGCGGAAAGCTTGTGCTAAGAGTGGTTAAGATAATAGTGCAATGGGTGGAGTTTGAACCTGCGACCTTTTTAGTTTTCAGTCCGCATCTTTAACCGTTGGGCTATTGAGGCTTAAGTTCATTATGGGCGACGATCAAAATTAAATTATTTTGCGTAACTGAAACAAACTTTTCAGCAGCTGTGACGTCACGGGCGTTTTAAAAGTTTCCTTCAAACGAGGTGTTAACTAAAATGCAGATTTTAGCGAGTCTGCCCTCCACTCAAAGCTTTGACGAAAAGTTGCCTTATTGAGATGGACTTTGTTAGGTGTTTTATTAAAATCCGATTTCGTCAATTTTGACGTGACAAAGTCTTACCGAAAGGGAAACATTATTCGAAAATTTTCGAAAAACAACAAGGAATAATTTGAAAACTGTTCCGACTACGAAAAATCTTACTAATATATTATATATTTTTATTAAAAATTTAGACTAGCGTTTGACTGCGATCTCACCTAATGGTAAGTGAAGATGCAGTCTAAGATGGTGCTTGCTTGCCAAGTTATAGTTAGTTGGAAAAGCAGAAGAAGAAACGGTAAATCTAAATATATAAAAGGCAAAGGTGACTGACTGATTGACTGACTGACGGACTGACTGACTGATCTATCAACGCACAGCTCTAACCACTGGACCGATCGAGCTGAAATTTGGCATACAGGTAGCTGTTAGGACGCAGACATCCGCTAAGAAAGGATTTTGGAAAATTTCAACCCCAAGAGGGTAAAATAGGGGGTTAAAAAATCGAACCTAACGTGAGCGAAGCCGTGGGTTAAAGCTAGTTTTTGATAAAATTTTTACTAATCCCCAAGTTAGGTAAAGTAAATAGAGGAAAATTTAAAAAGATTTATTATTATAATCCGATTAATAGTTTCGGAGAAATACTTGGACGTACATAGAACACCACATATTTATATTTGTTTGAAAGCCCTTTATTATTATGTATATATTGTGCTGACCCAATAATATGAATTGAGAACTCGGTTAAAACCGATCTATTCCATTTTTAATCAATTTAACTTCCCGAAAAAAACAAAGACACTTATTTCCAATGTACGTCCGGGGTTCGATTTGAGCTGTCAGCATGAATATCAACATGGTATGAAATATTCAATCCTGGCTGCGTCGCGATGCTATGGACCGCCATTCCAGTGCTCATCGGACGCTTGACATGTGTAAAATTTGAATTTAAAACGCTCCCAGCATCCGCTGTGCGATAGATCCAACGTTTTTTCAATCTAAACGATTATTTTTAAAGCCACAAAAGATTTAAATTTCGATGGGGTTGGTGTGCCAGCTGGTAAAAAACAAAAAAAAAAAATAGATTAAAAAAAAGGATTTAAAAAGCTTGTATTCTTTTGCTGCAGCAGATATAGAGTATACTGGTTAGGAATCGCGCTACAACAGAGGTCGACGTAATTTTTTTACATGGATATAGTTCAGGACCTGAACAGTGACATAGGATACTTATCATCCTGGAAAATCAAAGAGTTCCCGCAGGAATTATAGAAAAACTAAATCCACGCGAAAGAAAACGCGGACATCAGGTAGTACTAAATTAAAATTAAAATTAAAAGAGATCAAAAAACCCGACTGCTTTAAAGGAAATTAACTGATTTACAACTTTAAATTGACATAGATCGTAAATGGCCATTCAAAATGAAAAATGATTAAAGAAACCTATCAATGATTTTCAAATATCTATTCAATGATACCCCACTTAACGTAATTCATCGACTTTCATTTTTTCTTTTTCACAATATAGGTTGCTGGCGGTCGCCATATTCAATTTTGATTACTGTCATGTCTTTAGTGACACTCTCAAGATTAACATAAATTGATTGACGTAAGAATCATCAAAATCGATCCAAGCGTTTGGTATACACATATATAGACTAACTAGCTGATGCCAGCGACTTCGTCCGCGTGAATTTAGTTTTTAAAATCACACGGGAACTCTTTGATTTTCCGGGATAAAAAGTAGCCTTTGTTTTAATCCAAGGTATAATTGAATACTAGAAATAAAAAAGGGTCTAAGTGCCAAAAATTTCGTTTCGTTTTTATTACTTTATTATGTTGTATGTTCCCTCGCCAATAACCTAAAATAGAGACGAAACGACTAGCACAGTTATTTGCTTGGTATTTACAACTCTAAGGAGCGTAAAGGTGTAAGGGTGAAAATATGCCAGAGATGCCTCACTGCGATACCTCGCGGTCGCGGTTTAGCTCGCTACCTCGATGCCACCTCCATATAAAACAAATGTATGCAAACAGACGAGCGCGAACATGCCGAAGGATACCTCACTGCGATACATCGCGGTTCACATCGATGTTTCTCGGCATGTTCGCGCTCGTCTGTTTGCATACATTTGTTATAAATGGAGGTGGCATCGAGGTAGCGAGCTAAACCGCGACCGCGACGTATCGCAGTGAGGCATCCTTGGCTTGTTCGCGCCCTAAGACGCGCGGGACGTAATTCTTTAAAAGGGCCAAAGTCCCTTGATGCGAGATCTCAGTGTTATGAAAATGGCGGAGCTTACACCTATTGTTGTTACCGGCGCGGGAAGAAAAAGACGAAAAAATGGAGAAAAAAGTGTGCAAGTTGTCCAAAAAGCATTGAAGGATGCCGGTAAACAATACCAAACATCGAAAGGCAAGGTGATCCAAGCAAAAAAACCACCATCTGATGAGGTAATTCGATTTTATTGTTTCCATAACCTTTATTGTTTTTATTTTATTCGATTTTATTCGATTTTATTGTTTTCATAACCTATAACCACATTGCCTAAACTAAATTGTAAAAGCAAAATTACTGAGGAGAAGAAAAAAGATCTTTTAGCAATGATTCCCTATCTTAGAAATGAAGATCACCGAAAATATTATGAAGATATTTTGAACTAAACTAAAAACTTACATGTTCTTACGAATGTTTAAATTGTTGTGGTAATATAATACTTTAATTCTTTTTTTTGTTAATAGTTTGAAAAATGATTGTTTACTTTTATCGTTACGTTTGTCACAGCCCTAGTTTTTTATACAATAATATAACGTACCAAAGTGCCTGTACGAATAGAGGCTTGGAACTAAAGCTATTATTAAGGATACAGCGCAAGGCACTTAGAGCCTTATTTAAGTTACTTAGAATAGGACTTTAAGTTTTCTTAAGGCTGATTAGAAAATGTAAGTTTATTGTCACTGCTTAATAAGTTGAGATACTTAATTTTTGTTAAATAAAAGCATTTTTTTGTAATCATAACCATGTGAAGTTTAAAATAAAAGAAATATGCTGTTAAGATGATTTATTATTTGAAACACAAATTCCTCCACTTTTTTGTTTTGGTACTTAGAGCCTTTTTTATTTCTGGTATTCAATTCATTTCATCAATTCTATCTCCATTTTAAATTTCAGCCAAATCGGTCTGCAAACACACACCCACATACACCCACACACATACATATACAAACTTTTGGCTTTATAATATTATTAGTGTGATAAACACTTTGCGTGCTGCAGTCGCATAAAAAGTTGACCTGTGACAAATTGTGAAACGGATAAAAAGCGGAGGTGTAGTAATAATGACCCCTTTGGCACCTATTAATTGTGAGTAGTTACGTAAGAACCGTTCCATTTATTTTAATTCTTCGTTAAAATCATAAAGGCGAGCGGAGGGACAGCATCGGCGATTTAATTTACAATTTTAATTAAAACGTCTCAAGAGACTCTTAGCTTGAGAGCAGAATATGCATATTGCACGCTGCATATATAACTACGATCTGTATATAATGTACCTTTACCTATTTACCTACCACCCGCTGGACCAACGACTTCGTAGATACGTAGGGCCGCAAGTCCGAGGCCTGTGGAGGTCGATACAAGAAACATTATTTATCGGTTGATAAAGAGATCATAGTCAATAACGCTGGCCATTGCCAGACTTCACATATCTTTAAAAACATTATAGAGAACTGTTAGATAATATGATTGATATGTAGCTTTTTATTACATTAATATTGTAATATTTTGTTATGAAAAGAAAAACTGCTGAGTTTCCTGCTGGCTCTTCTCAGCAGAATCTGCATTCCGAACCGGTGGTCGAGTCGCGACGCGTCATAAGAGCCAAAATTAAGAGAGTTCCCGCAGAAATCAAAAAACCTCGCGTAATCCACGCGAACGAAGTCGCGGGCGTCAACTAGTGTTAACATAAATGTTTCTTTATACTATTGGAAACTTCTAATTGGCCCCACTATACGCTACTGTTTAATTTTAAAGTGAAACCACGAAACCTCTGCTTGTAAAACTGTGTCTCATTTTGCCACCAATTAAACATTCAAATACAATTGTTACACTGGAGATAGTTATACTGCAACCAACATTATACACTAAGAGCTAGTGGACAATTTGTTACAACTACTTGCACTTACAATAAAACCTTATTTTGATTAATAAAAATATCCTACACATTTTAGGTTTGATCGTAGTTTATTGACATAATTAATTAATTTTATCACACAACTCTTGTAGCATAACATATCAATCTACACCATGGTCAAATACGAGTACTAACTGTTACAGCTTCGTGCCTAACTCTAACTTCACTCAAATAAAAATCTAGAAATTTAATCAAGTTGGTAACTTTACTGACATTTAGAATTAAAAGGCTCAAAATCACGTCTATCATTATTTCAACATGATGACAGTAAAGGGCGTGTGTACAAAAATATTTAATACAGATCGACTTGACTTTCTACATGCCTTTAGTTGAGGACTTATTGAGTAACATAGGCTCATTTTTATCAATTAACTAAAAACCCAGCACCTGACGGACAAAGCTGCAGATGGATAAAGATAAACCCACACAACTTATCAATTGAAAAGTTTACTTAATTCTTTTACATTATGACAAAAGTTTGTGGGTTGAATCGTTATTGCGTAATTGCATCCAAATGTTGATTTTGGAAACAGAAACAATCTATCCACCGGTTCTCAGACTATCATCAGTACTGCAACAAACTGAACTGACAAAAGTAGCACAGCGATTCAATTAAGGAATTTAATTAATTTTAATTAAACGTGGACACTGATTTCCCTTGTCGCCAACTTGGATTTAGTTTTGCTATGTGTTTCATTACTACTCGCAGTGGTAGCCTAGTTCTTATGACCTCAACCTCTTTTATAGGGGGTCCCGGTTTCGATTCCGGACCTCTAACTTTTCGGAGATATGTGCGTTTAAACAATTAAATATCACTTGTTTTAACGGTGAAGGAAAATATTGTAATCCATAATGTTCTCAAAGGTATAAGAAGTCTGCAAACTCACACTTGACCAGCGTGGACTATGGTCTAAAAGTCTAAACCTATCTAAACCTTTCTAATTTTTTTTATACGATGACAAGATAGCCCTTGACTGCGATCTCACCTGATGGTAAGTGACGATGCAGTCGAAGATGATAGCGGGCTAACTTAGAAGGGCAGTGTAAATTCAACCCATACCCCTAATGTGTTTCTACACGCCATCGTGCTGGAACTCTAAATCACTTGTAATTGTAGAGGATTTCCCAATAATGGGGTTTCTACCACGCTCTAGAACGCTAAATCGCTTCGCGGCACGGCTTCGACGATAAGGTGTTACCCAGCCACTGCCAAAGCCTACACCAGACCAGACCAGTCATTTCAGAAATTATGAATTCCCAAAGTGTCCAATCGGTGACCTATCACTTTAAGACAACACTTACCTACCACTGCGGCAACAAGGTCGTCAAAAGGTCTCCGATTTGTATTCTGTGCTTTATTTCTTCTTCTTCGTGTCACTTTTGGCGCTGTGGTGACAAAGTGATGTCCTTAGCGGTAGATCTGGTTCTCCTCACGAGCATTCGCCACTTCTCCCTGCTGGCCGAGCGCCTGCTACACTCGTGCAGGCACCGACCTCTGTAGACTCCATTTTATTGTTGTCGGTCCATAGCATGGGTGACCTTTCTCACCCTCTAGAACCCTCTACTTTACCCTACACGACAAGATGCTCGATGGAGATGGACATCGGGAGACGTGACCGAAGAATTAATACGTGACCTTCGACCATTTAGCCAGGACTTGGCAAGAGCACGCATTCCCCTCTGCCGAAGTACATGTACAAACGTACGGTTCAGCTTGTAAGTGTGACAGTTTTTGAGTTAGTGTGCGTTCATAGAGACATTAAGTATTTACAAGAGTGTGCGGAAGTGAGTAAATGTGTGCTGTACGTGATTACCTCACCTCCCGCAGAAAATGGCAGAATATATTCAGTACTAAATCTGCGTAAAGGCAAGACCTTTCTGAATCGTTCAAGTACGTGACTATGAGTTTATACTAACACCGAAAGGCGTTGTTTTATGCTGACTTCGAATGGACTCGACTTGACCAAGATGTGAAACTAATTTTCTCTTGTCTGCTTAGTTTTAAGTTAGTTTATCCATATGCAATAACTACATGAATGTTGGCGATGGTCTAGAACGTGCAGCGTGTAATTGAGTTGCGGGCCACGGCTTTATCGCCAGATTCCGCTCCTAATAGAAGATTCAGACTCCGCCTCGACTTGGTAGGGATGAGCCAACTTGTAATGGGTAAGGGATAGTTCAAGATTTGGAGGTCGGTCCAAGTCATCAACGATGGCGATTAAATTAGTATGATTGAAACAGCCCATTTCTTCTTCTTCTCTCTTCTTTATCAACCGATAGTTAAAGGTCTCTTGCATAGACTGCCAAAGGTCTCAGTATTACGCTGCGTGATTCCTGCAGTCGGGGTCGCCACTCCAGCACCTTAAGACCTAAACGACTATCAGCTCTCCGAACTATGTACCTCACCCATTTCCACTTCAGCTTCGCGACTCTCCGAGCTAAGTCGGTAACTCTGGTTTACCTACGGATGTCCTAATTCCTGATATGATCTCTAAGAGATACTCCAAGCATAGCTCTCTCTATCGCTCGCTGAGTGATCCACTTGTCTAGACAAAAAAGTGAACTGTTTGAACTATACCCTAATGCCAAGTGCCAAGTGCTGGAATTGCATGCAAACTGCACACCGATTCGGTTTGCGGTTACAATGCATGTTACCAACTGCAATATAACTGCATCCAAGCTGCTATTTTGCAGTAGGGTTGCAGTCCTTAGGTTTAGGCCACTATTCTGGTCTTGTGAGGATTGGCAAGTTTTGAGAACTCTCAAGTATGCAGGATCTTGCACTATTTTTTTATTTACAGTTGAAGCAAGCGATATTTTAAATGCTTAAAACATTACATTACATACGAAAAGTTGCGGCTTGTCGGTGTTTTATAGGATATATTTCGGAGAGTGTGCTCAGGAGCTCTTCGGCCTTGTCTTCCCTTCACCTTTTTACCACCGCACTGCAAGACATAGGGAGAGCTTCTATCCATACATCGTTGATATCCCATCTACCGCACCAAGCGCTTTAAATCTTCATTCCTGATCTGCACGGCTGGGGTCTGGAACGCTCTTCCATTTTGTAACACCATATTATCACGTGCATTTTGGCAATAAATAAATTCTAATTCTAATTCTAATTCCAAGATCTGTGCTTTCTAACACGTACAATTTGGATATCTTTAAAACAAGAGTGAATAAGCATCTTCTAGGCAAACGCGTTACACCTTAGATCACATCATCTCTTTCCTAGCGTGTCAAGCGTGTAGCAATAATGTATTTAAAAAAACCTCTTAGAAAGGATTTCCACTATGTTGGTTGTTTTCAGTTAGTTATTGAATCAATTTCGCTTGTACTTGCACCAAGCCCTAGCCAAAACTAGTGTAGATTTTAGCCGTGTTGACGCAAACTCGGCGCAAAGTTATCTTAGCCGACTCACGGTTATTATTACACTGGCGTCGACTGCCGCTGCACTGTTATTATCTAACACAGACTAATGAAAAACGTCAGACGTAGAACGGACCGACGTTCTTATGAAAAAGATGGCTGAGCCAAATGTATCCACCAACTTATCTGTTCAGTTGACAGGATCGTTAGTAGAGAGTTTAGTATTGCTACATAAGAAATTTACGAGAGAACCAGTTCTGCATTTTCATACCCTCGCAATAGAAAGGGCTGATGGCAGCAAAGACTATGAGTACTTGGTCAGTGGAATTATATTTAAAAAAATAGCGGCTTTAGTTCCAATTTCGTCCACTTGAACAGTTAACTTGGTTGAACTGTAACTTTAATCGTTGATATAGAAGTATTATAGACTTAATGATATCTCCTTTTCACTCCCACACGAAAGAGATACAGTATAGCGATGTCAAACAAGATAGAATGAAACGCAGCTATGTCTATATCCGTCCCTCAATGCGTGCCACGTTTTGAGTTGTTGCTCACAATACATTGTGAGCAACAACTCAAAACGTGGTGAGCAACAAAATGTACAAGAGTAGTTATTTCACAGTGTTATGCTATCCTACCAAGCGTGTTGCCATCCCTAGTATTTTATAAATAAGGACGAATAAAACTGCGAGCATCTGCCACCCCGAGTAGGTCCTATACACTCGTATATTTGTATTCTACCCGAAGTACCAGCTCTATTTGGTAGAAAATCTCAAACCCATTTGAGCGCAACAAAGCAAATTCAAATTGTTACGGCGAATTTTCTCTTCAAAATTTTCAAATCGCGGAAACAAAGTTGTAACTTTTTAAGAGCACTTCAAGGGTCCCTGAATTATTGAATTTAAACCCGTTCGGAGTGTGAAAACTTACATTTCTCGCAATAATGCACACCAACTTGCCACTTGAGAGGAAATTCGGTTCCAAAGGACTTACTTGCGTTACACCGACTTTTCTTTTGGAGTGGACGGACTTTATGCAAGAGAAATTATTTCCTTTTATTCAAATGGCTTATTTTCTAACAGAAAGCAGAATGCGATAATTTTTTTATTCGATTCTAAGATATCCTTTGAATGCGATGGTAGGTGACGATGCCATCTATAATGATAGCGGGTTTACTTGGAAGGGCAGAGTATATTAATCGTTTCTACGCTCCATCGTACCAGAACGCAAAATCGCTTGAAAATACATTTTTTAACAGTAAAGTGTTAACTTGCCAAAGAAAATAGAACCTCTCTTCACCTTCTCTGTAGGTGTGCATTGCGCCTTATAATTCTGCTGCGTTATCCAAAATGACAATAGGTCAGATTTACGCATAGTAAAAAAATGTTTAAATAGTTTCATTTGACATATAATTGTATAATTTTTCTTGACATACTATTATTTCCATGTGTTTTATGATATTTTTTTGTGCACGCCAAGCTTGGCAGAATATGGTGACACTTAAGAACCCTTACAATATTCTGGCAAAATTAAAAATGATTGATTGATTGAAAGCAAGTGATATTTTATTGCATATTTGCATAAGGCCGTCCAATTGGAAACCCTACCTCGAGTCTTTCTCGCTCCAATAACACTTGATGCCTCGTTCAAAAAATACCGACGGAATTCCCGGGCTTATTCCGAGGACGACTGCCTAAGTAGCGAAGTACGAGGAAAAGGAATAATATTTATTGATTGAATTCGTTTTACCAAGGCGAATTCCAAGTTTTTAAACGACTTCATGGTTGTATGCATTTTTAATCACTCGCCGAATACTATAAAAAGTTTTTCTTGAAGTCAATTCAAGCAATTAACGCAATTTCACCCTCACCACCTGGGTGCCTGGAGCACTTTGACCATCCGTTGCTCTAGATCTTTTTTCCACGTACTGCCAAATTGTGGAATGAAAATGAAATGAAATGAAATGTTTAGCCTGGAAATACACGTCAGGTTTTTTCATCCGATAGTCTGATCCGGTAGCCTGATCAGGCTACCGGAAGGCGTTGAAGCCATTACTTTGTATGAACAGTCAATACACGTCCGATCCGGTGGCCGGATCGGACGTCCGAGTCGGAAACGGGCGCGAGGCGTTTCCGATTTTACTGCCGGTCCGATTGTCTGAAGGCGCGGTCTACATACTTTTAGTATGAGACAAAATAGACATCCGGTTAATCCTTCCGATTTTGCCAGTCAGGGTTCCCAACTTAGGGCTTTTAGCCCCTTTAGGGCGGAATTTTTCTTATTGGGATTTTTTAGGGCCCAAAAGATCTAGCGCTGACACTGTGTGGACGCATCGTTGTGGTTCGAATAATGGGCGAAAATTATGAAAAAAAAAAATAATAAAATAAAATAATTCATAATAATTAGACTTGCAACGAATATTCGGTTACTATTCGGTATTCGGCCTATTCGGCTGCTTTTATTATATTCGGCCGAATACCGAATATCTACATATTATTTGTCCGAATACCAAATACTTAAATTATATATTTTGTCGTCGATTCGATTGATTACGTATATATTCATATTTTGATTTGTTATAATCATTTAAGTAGTCATTGGTGCATAAAACAGGTACATAATCATCTTCTGAATTGGAAAAATGGAGGATTCTATGTATTCGAATTATTGTGGTAGGTAATCAAAATTTAGAAGGGTAAGGTTCTCATTTCTTTTATAATCATTTATTAAGTAGTCATTGGTACATAAAACAGGTACATAATTTAATCATTTTCTGTATTAAACAAGTTAAGAATTTTTCTATGCATTTGAATTATTTTCATAATCAAAATTTAGAAGGGGAAGGTTATGGTGCAGAAAGACTAACTTTTCTGCATTTTTAGGAAGTAGTTTACCTTTTTTTTTTCTTGTAGACCATCCCAACTTCAGAAAAAAGGCGCTCTGAATAAACACTACTTCCTGGCGCCGACAAATATTTTACTGCAATCTTAATCAAACACGGAAATTCAAATTTCCTCGCTTGCCACCATACGGGTTGTCATGACGTGATATATTACTAATATTTAAGGAAAGATCAATTTCTGTTGGAACTGTATTTTTTTCTGTTGCAATATACCGAGCAACAGCGGGTGCGCGGGCGATGAGTACATTAGAACAAAACAAAGGAGCTCGAAACAATCACGTCTGTACAAGTTTTTGGCGCTAAAATCCAGCCGAATACTTTTGCCTAATATTCGGCTATTCGGTCAGGGGCCTCGCCGAATATTCGGTATTCGGTATACTGCCGAATATACTATTCGTTGCAAGTCTAATAATAATAAAATTATTTTTATTATGAATTATTTTGGATGTTTTAAATAGAAATGACTCTCAGTAAGTCTTGTCAAATTGATTGGATGATGTTTTTTCTTCTTTCTCTTTCCTCTCTTTAAAATTTCTGTGGTGGTGTCGTGTGGTGCGGGTTGTTACGTTCCCTCAAATATGGTTGAGCGAAGCAATGGCTGGATCCTGCGTCATGCTCGTGAACGGGTGCCACCAACGGGAATGGGTCTGCTTTTGCCTGCCTGTCTTAACATGCATTGGATTGTTTTGCATTTTTGAAACTTTATTGTGGAAACACTGTATACATAGCATAGTTTTGTTACCTATTGTAAAAAAATTTTTTTTGAAAAGAGCGACCGCCGAGTTTATTGCTGGCTCTTCTCGGCAGGAACGGCATTCCGAACCAGTGGTAGATTCATTGACGATTCAAAAGTACTTGTAAAAGTTTATTTGAATAAAAAATATTTCTATTTCTATTAACTCGTCATCCATCTTCTTTTCTTCTGCTTTGCTCCAAACGCAAGCACTCGGGATGATAGCTCGGGAACGACTGAGTTCAGAAAAAGCCTGACGGAAAAATCGGATGTGTATCGAGTAAATACGATCCGGTTGCCTGATCAGACAATCGGAAACAAAATCGGACGTCTATTGCCAGGCTTACACGTTATTGTACATTACATTAGATAAAAGATAAAATTAACTTAAAATAAATAATATAAATGAGAGCACAAATGGCGGCCTTATCATCATTATCTGGAATCATCTCCCTTAGACGGTGTTCCCACTTAATTACAACATGGGGTTATTTAAGGGGCAGACTAACACATTCCTGAAAAGCCGGCAACGCATTGGTGGTGCTTTTGGTACTACAAGTGTTCATGGGCGGCGGTAATCACTTAACGTTTGTCCGCTATTCATATATAAAGAAAGCACTGTTTGACATACTTATAGATAAGATGTAGACAATGAGATATTGCGTTGACATATTAATAGATAGATAGTTACCAAAGTGACAGTGTCATTTGAAACAAAAATAGCACTTTAATGTACAAAGACATCGTTTCTTTGTCACAAAAGGTAAAGAATAATGTAACGTTTAATTTCCGGCGAACCGAACTCCATACATCATCCCGACGAGATGAGCTCCGCCTGAAAGTTGGAACACAAAAACTATTCGTTTCACGAATTTTAAATGGAGGATTACTTACTCGTTTTAAAGGTTTTTCATTAAAGGTTAAATATTTACCCACAAAACAACCTTAACATATTAACAAAAAACATAATATTTTTATTTTACTAGCTAATGTCCGCGACTTCTTCCGCGTGTATTTAGTTTTTAAAATCCCGCGGGAACTCTTTGATAAAAATGCTTATATCACTCTCCAGGTCCTCAACTATACCCATGCAAAAATTCACGTCGATCCGTAGCTCTGTTGCAGCGTTATTGAAGGGCAAACCAACAAACAAACACACTTTCGCATTTATATTTTAATTCCCACGATTAAGGGCTGATTTCACCAACGTAAAATAAGTCTTATCCGAGCGATCAGTCAGTCAGTCAGTCAGTTACCTTTTCCTTTTATATATTATTTAGAGAAAATTGAAGATTGACGATAAGAGAATGTTATTTCGAAATCGTTGACATCACAATCAAACAAAAAGAAGCTAAGGGAATAAAATTAAGGAAACAGGGAAAACTTCGAATGGTGAACCGAAATAATTGTTTTAGAAAATCCCTTACAAAAACTTTGGTGAAGGAAAACAGGAGTAACGACGCGTGTAACAGCTTGTTAATGAACTGACTCCATAGAGAACAACCTGGTAAAGGTCGAATCACATTTGTCTGGTTCGATCCCCATGCATTGTTTGAGGACTTGTTTGATTTAATTCCACCTTCCTAGAGATTTATTTTTAAGCTATTGCATAGCTTCTATCGCGGGCCAGCGTGGAGACCGAATCCAGAAATTCCGTAACGAAAATAACCTGACACGGGACTCCTCTACGGTGAGCCGCTAGATGGCGTTGATAAAAAATGCTATGCAATAGCTTTACCGCGGCAGTCCCCGAGTGCCACACGTCTTTTTTTTACACTAAACTACGACTCGCGTCTTAGAAGGAAGGTAGCAAACCAGGAAAGCGTCGTACAACATCAAATCTAAAAAGTGACGTTGTTAGTGTTTTTTGCCGAACTTTAAATGACGTTCCTCCGAAAAGACCAAGAAGGCGGGTAGATAGATTCTACCCATGACAGCTTCAACTTGACGTCTCGCAACACCGCAGTCCCGTCGTGACCACGATCCATGCAACTGGATCGCAATATCGATAATTCGAACTAAAACAGTGCCTTCTAATATAAGATTTAAAAAAAAAAACAATTACCGTGGTACGTACTCATATAGTTTTATCAAAATTATAGAGAACTATTAGGAATTCAGAATGGATTCAAATCGAACTCAGTGCGAAAAGAACCTTAGAGTTGGGATGCAGATATTCGAATCTGGACCCCCCGAGAAGATCCGCAAAGAGGCATTAACCACTAAGCTACCACCGCCATTATGGCCTGAATACTACATTTCTATTAATATGTTCGTATTTAATCAAATATCCTATAGTGACAATTATTGCTTAATATGAATTCCATTTATAGACTTTCATTTCCAAACATTAATAAATAATTTAGACCCACTAATAATTTTCAACTAGTAAGTACTTAATAAACATTCTGAAATTTAGAAATTCACTCCCATATATTTGGAATGTTTCAAACTGATATTTAATACGACCAATGTCGGATATATTCGTTTATTTTGTCATTACCACACCCTGTATACACATTTACGTTTGAGTTATTACGGTCTGATTTGAAAATAAATCTACGGTATCACCTCACTAGTTTTTTCTTCCGACTTTGTCCGCGTGAATTTTGGTACTTTACAATACTTCAATTTTCCGAAGCCAAAACAAAGGATTATGATTTTAGCAGTCTGTATGTAATATATATGTATGAATGTATGTATGTATGTAATATATATATGATTGTATGTGACTATTTACTAATGTTTCACCGTAGCGAATAAACTACTAAGCCGAATTTGATGTATCGATTCATTATTATGGTCCAGGCGACATCTAGGCTATATTTAAATAAATATAAATAGTTCAGGCATTAAGATGTAACAATCACTACTAAGGTTTCTCCTCACTAAGATTATTAATGCGAAAGTGCGTTTGTTTGTTGGTTTGTCCTCCAATCACGCAACGCATCGCCTTGATTTTTTTTCATGGGTACAGTTGAGGACTTGAAGAGTGACATAGGCTACCTTCTATCTGCGTAGTCGACTATTGCGCTTCTAAGCGTTAGAGTTCGATGACGCCAAAGATAGTTTACAAAATATCTGTAAATCATGTAATAACTATTTATTAAGTTAACTCAATAGCCGCACGCGGTTAGCTAAATTCTAACAATTGTGGAACAACACTGGGCTGACTTCGAACCCGACAAATAAGGGGTTAGATAACGATTTGTAAATATAACTTGAGCCTTTTGGCTATCATAGTTCAGAAGTTGTAGGGCTGCCAACTCACCGACTCTTAAACTCAAGTAAAAGTTTTTTATTTATTTATGGTTCTTCTTCGTCCGCGTAGAGTTAGTTTTTAAAACTCCGCGGGAACTCTTTTTATTTTCCGAGATAAAAAGTAGCCTATGTCACTCTCTTTAACTATACCCATGCAAAAAATTACGTCGATCCGTAGCTCTGTTGCAGCGTTGTTGAAGGACAAACCAACAAACAAACACACTTTCATTTATGATATTAGTAAGGATATTAGTAAGGATACTTCGATAATTAAATATTAAATAATTAACAAAGTAAAAAATTCAATGTTTTTAGTAGATATTGGGTCTTGAAAATAAACTTATTATTTTCAAGACCCAAAAAAAACTGTTGTACGTAATGTTTTGAATGCCAACTGGTTTGTTTTAATTGATTTAATTGGAAGCTCATATTGTTTTTAATATGTGTAGTTTTTTCTAGTTTGACATTTATATAATTATAGAATATAATAGTTTTTTATTCAAATAACAAAGTGCTTTAGAATCTTTTTCATATTAGGTATGTACTACAATTTCTCCGACATCCTATACTTCACTTATAGGCCATCAATATAATATTCAATTTCCTAAGAACAGAATATACCAATTAATTAATTAATTAATTAAAACATTATATTATGAAAATTGTGATAATTATTTACATAAAACTACAGTTAAAACAGTTACACAACACGCAATTTAAAAAGGAAATCAAATAAAAATGCCATACTGAATTTTGATTACTGTCCTGTCTTTAGTGACACTCCCAAGTTAACACAAATCGATTGACGTAAGAAACATCAAAACCGGTCCACGCGTTTCAGAGCACCACATACATACACACATAGACTGATAAACAATATACCCTCCTTTGCACGCCACAGTCGGTTAAAAATGCTCCTCTTGTGACAACCCTAAACTAAGACGATGAGTTAGCATAAATTCTCGCATTCAGACTTCAGTTAAATGCAAAATCGTTTGTTTTACTCGTTTACGAAGCGAGAAGGTAATAGGTACTAATAAAGCGCAATTCTAACTACTACCTGTTTAATTAAACTTTATTTTTAACCTCCGACGACCCCCGTTATAAGTTTGACGTGTTTGTGTGTGTGTGTGTATGTATGTGTGTCTGTGGCATCGTAGCAGCCAAACGGATGAACCGATTTTTTGTTTGAAACATGAATTAGTTGGGAGTGTTGTGATGAAAATCGATCCAAGATGGCCGCCGCCACAAAATGGCGGATTGTATAGTTTTTCACAACTCCCTCAATATGGGTATCAAATGAAAGGGCTTAATTAGTAGAATATTCACTATGATAAACAAATCCAAGCTGGCCGCCACCGCAAAATAGCGAATTAAATTTTTTTTTTCACATGTCGGGGGTGTTTCAAATTTTCAATTTGCACTTGTATATTTTTAAGTATATCAAGGAGTTCCCAGGGGATTTTTAAAAACCTGATTCCGCACAGAAACTTCGTCTGTCATAGTCGTGAGCTAGTATGATAATAGAATAGAATAGAATAGAAATATTTTTTATTCAAATAAACTTTTACAAGCACTTTTGAATCGTCAGTGAATCTACCACTGGTTCGGAATGCCTTTACTGCCGAGATGAGCCAGCAAGAAACTCGGCGGTTGCTCTTTTCAAAAAAAAAAATATAAAAATTTTACAATAGTTCAAAACAATATTTCCACACAAGTGTTACTTGTTAGTAATGGATGCCGGAAAATGGCTCTCTCGTCACTTTTTAATTGTGACAAACTATACGAGGATGTGGCACGTACCTAATCATAATTGTGTCACAATTATGTCTTTTTAAAACGCTTTGTAACATGTTACGTTAGGTATACACCGAACCTGTACATCTGAACCCACCTTAATGTCCATGATATTAAGTTTATTTGAATACAAAATTATTCTATTCTATTATATTCTTTACTGCTGAGGAGAAATTGCACTGCCGCGGAATAATAATTTTGTTACCTATTGTAAAAAATTTTTTTTTTTTTTGAAAGAGCAATTGCTGAGTTTCTTACCGGCTCTTCTCAGCAGAATCTGCATTCCGAACCGGTGCTAGATTTATGACGTGTTACAAGTTGGCCTACTGTATGGATTTTGAATTTTGAATAACAATTAATTTCACGTAAGTATTTACGTTTTCACACGAGTGTTCAAATTCAAAATTTATTTATTTCATGTAGGCCACCTTCTAGCTCTTATGACACGTCATAAATCTACCACCGGTTCGGAATGCAGATTCTGCTGAGAAGAACCGGCAAGAAACTCAGCAGTTGCTCTTTTCAAAAAATAAAATAATTTTATATTAGGTAACCAAACTATGCTATGTATACAGTGCTTCCACAGTGAAGCTTAAAATTTCCATTCATACAATCCAACACATGTCAAGATGGGAACACAAAGCAGACCCATTCCCCTTGGTGGCACCCGTTCACGAACACGAGTTAAAATGTAAAAATTTCTACACTAGCGTTAAAACGAAACTTTTCTCTTTTGTTGCAGCCCAAACCATCACCGAGCGTGACCAGGTGAAGCACGTGCTGCCGCTCATCATCACCCGCTCGGAGCTGGCGGGCGAGCTGATGTGCAACGTGTCTTCAGCCGCGCTGGACCGGCCCGTGCTCAGGCATGTCAAGCTCAACGTTGAAGGTAAGCTGCGCCTTTTTTTTTAATCTTTATTTTAGGAGTTTGGTCCATAAGGACTACGTCACTCCATTAGGCCTCCAATAATTTTTGAACGAGCGAAGCGAGTTCTCTGAGTCAACTAAGGCGCTTGCCTACTAGACAGAGAAGTGCGTCCGTCTAAATGTCTGTCAGAGCCCTATAACTTCTGAATTACTGAATATTAGAACGTGAAACTTGGTTGAAAATTCAGTTATATCCTGTACTTGAACAACAAATACTAAAATTAGATAAATAATGTAAAGAAACGAAATTATTTAATTTTAATGCGCCATCTATTAGCATTATTGTGAAGCTAATAGCTTCACTATAATGCTAATAGATGGCGCTGTGTCAGTAAAACAGTTTTATATCAACTATTATTTTTTTTATTGCGTCTAATGTTAAAAGTTAATTATTACAATATATAATTAAAACTTTTGGGAATTATGGGATATCGCGAGGTCTCAGTTCGGGGCGAACCACTAGTTTTAAATTTTATACAATTTGCCTCATGCACTTTCTATACAGCTGCACCAGCGCACTAGCCTCATCCGAAAGAGGATGGGCCAGAACGCTGTTACAGCCGCCGATCTGCCGGAGCATAGGAATAAAAATGAATGGGAATGGGAAGCTGCGCCTTTCTTAGGCTGAAATCTATACTCTCTCACTCTGCTCAGACTCAAGATAGAAGATAATTATAAATGTACTACGGACTAGATAGCCTCCGAAGATATTCATCAGATCTTCATCAAAAATGGGACCAACGATACGCCCTTCCAAAAAAAAAAAAAAATTGAAATCGGTCCCGATTTGACGGAGCTATGGAGTAACATTTTTTTTTAAATATAGACTAGAACTTCACTGCGATCTCACCTGATGATAAGTAAAGATGCAGCCTAAGATGGTGTGGGCTTGCCTAGAAGATACCTATTCACTCTTGATTTAAAGACACCCAAATTATAGTTAGTTGCAAAAACGAAAGCCGGAAGGGCATTCCAAATTTTTGTGGTGCGTATTAGGAACAAGGCAGCAAAGCGCTTGGTGTGAGATCGTGGAATTTCCACCACGTAGCGGTGCAGATTCGTACGATGCCTCGCGGTTCGGGGGTGGAATGGTGATGGAGGAACTAAATTTGAATAGTTCTTGGGCACACTCTCCGAAATACATCCTGTTCAACACCGAGAGACAGGCAACCTTGCGCTGATGTTCCAGAATGGACATCGCCAAAAAAAAAAATACGGTGTCAAATTGAGTACCTCATCCTTTTTTGAAGTCGGATAATAAATCTTGAGCCTCCATTTTTGTAATCCCTTAAAAGTCCGCCGCTCAATTCGTCGCGTCGTCGGAAGCGGGTGACACTTTACATTTTTCGAGTTTAATTCCGCGACGGAATAAATTTTCATTAGAAGCATTCCTTGATAGCAAGTAATTAATGGCCGTAATTATCCCGGCGAAGACCAGATAAGAAAAACTCTGTTTTAGCTAATGCCCTTTACGAAATTCTAGACATACGAAAACGATACCTACGTTTGTCTTTTTTAATCGACTTCCAAAATTCCTATTTTGGAAGTCGATTTTGGAGGTTCTCAACTCGTTGAAATCTTTTTTTTATGTATGTTCCCCGATTACTCGAAGATGCCAGGGCCGATTTGGAAAATTCTTTTTTATTTGAAAAGGTATACTTTCCAGGTGATCCCATTGTTATTAGGTCAGGATCTGATGATATGATCCTGGAGAAATCTAGGGAACTCTTCAAATTTTATAGGCACAATTGATATCTTTTGTAGTGGCATTTGAAGTCGGTTTTGTAAAAAGAATTTTTACGTTTATATAAACGTAAATAATATTATTTAAAATATAACTTACTACATAGTTGGTAACGCCACCTTTTGTATATTTTTTGGACAAATGTAGAACTGAACTTCTACTGAGCTTTTTTTGAATTACATGGAAAACATATAGAAGGTCTAAAATTATGGATAATAATCTTCTTCAATAAAATACGAGTATAATGTTCTCGTAGTAAAATCCAGAACCTTGAAGTGTAGAACAAAATATAGGAAAGTCACTTCTTACACCCAATTCATTCATCACTCTACATTTCTAAGGGTGTCGAACTCTCGTTTTGCCTCCAATCGACCCTTGTCGATATTGCAAGGTGTTAAAATTTCCGACCCTTGTTCTGGTAGTGCTGTCCTATATCTATCATTTTATCGATAAACGAATTGTTTATTATTTTAAAATTACATCATGACTATAGTTTATTTTTCCTTGGCAAGTAGACTTTGAGATTTTTCTTTATAGAGAAAATTTTATTTTTTTGTTGGACAATTAAAGCTTGATCTACTGTTTTAAGTAAATCTAACTAAACTCTTGAAGATAAACATAACAAAGCAAACTTCTCTAAATAAAGCGTAAGTGTCGAGCTTTGCTCGGTGATTTATTCGGTCTCTGATTTTTCATTTTCATTTTCTTAAGTGTTGACTGATCTTTTTTTACTGCCATTTAAAATTAATTATCAGTCAATTCTGTCAGCTATTCGTAATGAATGACTGATAGAGCTTAGAATTTACCTACTAGATTAAAGATTATACATAAAATAATATTTACAAGTTAAAAAAGAAAGAAAGAGTGAAAAAATATTGCAGAAAAAGTAAGAAAATTACCTCGTTAAATAATAACTTTACTATACACATAAAACAGATTCAAATCGATCGTTATGAGAATAACGATCGATTTGAATTTATGAGAATAAATCACTATATACTTCTTCGATGTAATATCTTTACCTTCGTTGCCTGAAGTCGCCATCGATATCGATAACACACGAGAGAAATTATAGCTCATCCCTAGCAACCACCCTGCCACTTATTAGGCCTCCTACGCACTGGCGACCATAGACGCGGCCAGGCCGCCGCGGCTATGGTCGCCGGTGCGTAGGCAAGCGCGACATGTGGACGGCCGAAAAATTTGCAGTCGACTTCCAAGGATGTGTCAAGATGGACGTGCAGAAGATAATCACGCTAACTGTGCTTGTGTATTTACTACGAAAACGAAAACGGAAGATTTCACGTAAAAGACAGTTTTGGGTGCATCCATTACTTTGCGAGAGAAAGACTAAAGGATTATATTATACTTATTTTTTGGATTTAAAAATGTATGAGAAGAGATTCTTTAATTACATGAGAATGTCAACGAATACTTTTAACCTGTTACTGGATACAATAAAACCAAAAATTACTGGAACTGGTAACAACTATCGGAAATGCATTCCAGCAGAAGAAAAATTAGTAATAACAATAAGGTAAGCTTTTTCTTTTTTAAATACAGAATGTTTAAAAAATACGTGATATATTTTAAAGGATGTTTCGGAATGGAGTATTGTGTACAGGAAAAATAAAAATAATGTGATAGGGCCTTTTTTTTTACTTAAACTGCTAAACGGATTTTTTGTAAATTTGAATTATACAAGACTTGATTCTGAATCACCCTAAACCACCACTGTTGCGTTTTTCACAACAACCTGTATAATTCATTGACCAAGGTTTTGCCACTTTAAAAAATTTATGAACTATTGTTCAGTAGTATTCTACTTTACGACTTTGAAAAGGAGAGGAAAAGGGCTTGCTTATAACATGTTTTTAAATATTAAAAAACTGAAGTAGATAATCAAATTATTTGTATTTTCATAACTTAAAAAATGGCAATTGTGAACAATTAATCATTCTAATTGGGAAATAGGTCTATCATTTCTGAATTTTGAGAAATATCAGAATAATGAGTATGAGTATCGCTGTAATTTGAATCATCTGATATCCTGTTGGTAGTAGAATAACCTGAATAACTCGGTCGATGCGGGTCATATTCTTGGTCGTTAAGAGTATTGAAATTACTTGAATAGTTTATGCGCGCTGTTGTAGGTGTACAGTTCGGTTGGTATTTTTCTATAATTTCCATGATTTCCATTTTCGCTTTGGTCTTCATTGCAGCAGGGATTGTTTGAAATCTTTCGAGGAGGGATAAAAGAAACAATCTGTCACAATTTGAATCATTCTGTGTAGTCGCTATGGTCTTATGCAGAACTGAAATTAGAGGGTCTGTATCGGATTCTTCGTTTGGTATTTTTTTCTTCCTTTTTGTTCTAAGCGACTTTGATGCAGACTGTTGAGTCTCAAGATCAGAAGATCTTGCACTTTCATTTTCTTGACTTGCCTCTTCGAGACTATTTTCTGTTGCGTTTGTGTCCAGCACTGATTTCAAAAACAGTAATTGGTTGAAATAGGTGTATTGTGATTTACGTTTTGCAGCAGAACCACTTTTGACATCTTTAAGACGGCGCAGCTCTCTTGTGAAACAGTCTCTAAGGTTTTTCCATCTTTTTTGGAGAGTAATGCCTGTAAATCAATAAATAAATGTAGTACATATTACAAAACTAATATTATGTTTATTAATGTGAATTTTATTTTCAGGTATTTGGCTACTGGGTGTTCTTTATCTCATATAAGTCATGAATACCGTATAGGGCTTCCTACAGTATCGGAAATAGTATTTGATGTTTGTGAAGCAATATGGGAGATATTAAAACCAATTGTGATGCCACAATTGACCAGAGATAAGTGGATTCAAACGGCTGAAGGTTTTCAAAAATACGCCCAATTTCCTAATTGCATCGGAGCCATCGACGGCAAGCACATTAGAGTTATCAAACCACAACATTCGGGATCTCTTTATTACAATTACAAGAATTATTTTTCAATCGTGTTACTTGCAATATGTGATGTAAATTATAAATTTCTTTACGTAGATATTGGAGCATACGGCAAATGCAGTGATTCGTCAATTTACAAAGACTCTGTATTTTATCATAGGCTCTTAAATAATGATCTCGATATTCCGAGCAATAACCCCATCAAAGAAAATGGCCAATCAATGCCGTTCGTTTTAGTGGGTGATGAGGCGTTTTCACTATCGGAACATATGATGCGACCGTATGCTGGGAGAAACTTGAATAATGTAAAGACTAATTTTAATTATCGACTATCCCGTGCCCGCCGCTATATTGAATGTACATTTGGAATATTAGCCAATAAATGGCAGATTCTTCACCGACCCCTAAACGTCAAGAAAGAATTTGCAGTTGTGATTATAAAAGCTCTATGTGTGCTTCATAATTTTGTGCGAGAAAGAGACGGATATGATTTCAAGGACACGTTAACTGTACCAGAGGCTTTATTAGAAATACCTGCATGTTTACCTAATAGAGCAAATAGAACATCAACCGAATATCGAGATATATTCGCAAACTACTTCAGTACCGATGGTCGCTTGCCCTGGCACAATTTGTAAATATATGGGTGCTCGCCGCGAGCCGCCATTGCGCGCCGTAAACAAAATGGCGTCGAACGCACATGCGGTATGAGTAATCTTTTTAAAAAGTTATTCCAATCATTACGAAAACCTGGGAAATTTTAGCAAATAATTGTCAAAACTCATGTGCAAAGCGAAAAATAGTAGAAATAAAATAGTTATACTTTTGACAATTACCTATTTGCTAAAATTTCTTAGATTTTGAATGAACGGAACAACTTTAAAAAAAAATCACTCATGTCACATAGACGTGTCGAATGCTACTACAGCACCTGCTGCGTTTATTGTAGTTCATCGCATTATTAATTTACTTAGGCATAATAAAATAAAATACTAACCAAGTTCTGCCTTTTCTTTATCTTCCATGGATTCACCGCCAAATATATCGACCACTTCAAGCCACAACTGCCGCTTAACATCTTTATTGGAGTAATCATTTGATGCTAAATCCCATAAACCTCTTCTATTTTCAACTTCAATTATGAACCTTTCCGTGTCGAAATTGGCCATTGTAAAATAATCAGCTACACGTCTGGTCGCCGCGGCCGATGCGGTAGCACTGATGAATTTTAATACAGAAGTGATGTTCTCGACGGCCACGATTGGTCGCTGGTCGCGTGGCATCAAATTGGACGCCGCGGCCAACGGTGGCCGCTGGTCGCTGGCCGCTAAGTGCGTAGGGGCTATAGCGATTGCCATATAAAGTCCAGAATTCACTGGCCGCCGCGGCCAGGTCGCGGCGACCATGGTCGCCAGTGCGTAGGAGGCCTTAGCAATACGGTTGGCAGATTATAGCGTGCGCCAGAAAATTGCCCGTCTAGGAAGAGTTAAGATGATACATGTATGTTAAATCATAAATGTGATAACTTCCGTACCTATCCTTTTTATCCAACTTATGCCTGCAACTTCGTCCGCGTGGGCGTAGGGCTGTGTATTTGTTTCTTGAGTGGTCCTTCAGTCACGTAACAAAGAAGAAACGGGTGGACGTGATTATTTGCATGGCTTATTTTGCATGGGTTTATCTACGAAAATAAATGGCTACAAAAAAAAAATCGGAAAACTGTGAACCATCGAAATACATTAGCATCCACGCACTTAGAACAAAACGCATGCGATTTTTTTTTAATCTTAAGGTTTGTTCAATGAACATGCCGCCCTCATCGGGCCTCCTCTACGGACCTACTGCCTAAGTTTCACATTCAATAGTTCACAGATTTATTTTCGTTGTGCGCACTTAGCTTTAGAGAGTGACATAGGCTACCTTTTATCCCGGAAAAACAGAGGCTTAAACTAAAAAGCTAGTAACTATAATATAACTGTAATATAACCAGTGTAGTTATCACTGTGTTAGTGGATCGCAAAGTTTGTTAAGATTTAATTAAAAACGAACCGCTCGTCAATTTCGCCCCGTAGCAAGATATATGGGAAGGTCAGAACCCTTACCGTGTAAGTAATGGGCCAATCATCACATTCAATGGATTTGGGTGTGGGCCGAGTCACTAACTTTTATTTTTTATTCGATGACAAGATAGCGCCCTTGACTGCAATCTCACCTGATGGTAAGTGACGATGCAGTCTAAAATGGTAGCGGGCTAACTTAGAAGGGATATGGCAGTGCACATTCAACCCTAGTCGGTATCTACACGCCATCGTGCGGGAACGCTAAATCGCTTGGCGACACGTCTTTGACGGTAGGGTGGTAAATAACCACGGCCAAAGCCTCCAACCAAACGAAACTTACTTTATTTGACTAGAATTCACCAAAAACATCTTCCTTAAATCTTTAAAAAATTTTAGAACTATTACAACAACACCAAACAAACAAATGTTTATTTGAATAACACTAAAGTTAAAAACTTTTTTTAATAACACTATCTTTCTTCTTATTTATCAATCGATAAACATCCACAGCTGGGCCAAAGGCCTTGCATGGACTTTCACAAGCCTCGCTCTTGTGGTTTAATGTCGATCCACCTAAAAAGCCTCCACGGCTTTGAGAACTATCTTATTCTATTCTCATAAAAGTTCCCGTCTCACTTGTAACTTGTACCATCGCCCATTTCATAAACATTAGACCCGCAGGCGCTTCAAGTAGACCTAACGTAAATAATAGCCTAGGCGTATCAATTACTGGCTGATTGGCTTTGATTTTGCGTATAGGAAGTCTATATTCTGCAATTTTCGTGTTTCATCTGAAAATTTCATCAAATTTTTCATAAATTAACTTAACCGAATTACCGAACCTAAATGAATTTTTAAATACAAAATGATTTATTATTAGAAATTAATTAATTTATTGACATTGAATTGACTGAATGAAGTATTATTAGAAATGTATTGTTATTATAATGGATGGTTATAATGGATGGTTATAATGTAATAATTTCAAGAATAATTTAGTAGATATTAAGTCTATTGCATACTCAGAAATTGGCAAACTGTTTAGAGCCTTTCGTAAACATTAACATCTTTTGTTACACAGTTTATGCAATCAATAAATGAATTTGAATTTAACCTTGTGGCTGTAAAACAACCAATTCTAGTTTGTGTGTGTTTGTTCCTCCCTCGCGCAGGCTACATTTTATCCCGGAAAATTAAAGAGATCGCATGAGAATCTAGTTATAGAATAATAATTTGAAATAGAGAAAGCTGTAATCTGATTCCTCCATTATTGTTTGATAAAGGTCACATTCACTACCCCAAGCGTATTATTTTACCATCATCTCTCGATACTGTACGGAATACAATAAATACAAAAATAATGAAATTATTTCCCGATCATGAGCTCACTCGGTTAATAAGCAATCGTCTGGGAAGGCTTTATTGGAGTTTATGAGACAAATATTGCGAGCGAACCGGCCAAATTAGGATTTTTATCGACAATATCCCTTCTCGATAACACTTGGTTTATTGCACTTTGTCATATTTTCTAAGGGACAGTTTTATTGGAGAAAAACAGCACGTCTTTCTTCGCAGTATTACCTATAAACAATTTATTCATGCTCAACTAGAGGATACCCGCGACTTCGCCCGTGTTTGAATTTTCCGGGATGTAATAATAATGTCCTCCCGAACGAATCCGGCCACGGCGGCCAATCTCCACAGAGGTTAGCCATCTGCGCGGGAGATATTATAGAGCACAAGTGTGCGCGCAAACACAGGTGCACTCTCTATTCCCTCACTCTCATAGCCCGATGGGACGGAAAATCCGACACGACCGGAAAGACATCAGGCGCAGGATCGACGGCTTTACGTGCTCTCCGAGGCACGGGGGTGACTCACCACCGATTCCTAACTCCGAGCTAGTACTGAAAACTTCTTAACAGAAAACCTAATAGGTACATTTTTGTCCTGAACCGGGAATCGAACCCGGGACCTCGTCATCCGTAGTCGAACTTGCTAACACTAGACCAACGAGGCAGAGGCACAGGGTATAAG
Source organism: Hipparchia sbordonii (assembly GCA_038048805.1). Lineage (NCBI taxonomy): Eukaryota > Metazoa > Arthropoda > Insecta > Lepidoptera > Nymphalidae > Hipparchia > Hipparchia sbordonii. The sequence continues at coordinate 7,648,197 of CM076117.1, read as the reverse complement.
ACTACAGAGTCAACCACTGTGGCATGGAGTTCGTAATTTTTACACATTGTTTAAATTCTGTTTACTCTTTTCAGTACCGCCAAACAAGATCGCGATACAAGGAATCAGTGAGCACGTCACACAAGGGACCCTGCTGACTCTAATGTGCACGGTTTCCGGCGCTAAACCAGCCGCAACCATCGAGTGGTTCAACGGCACGCAGAAGCTTACGGCTACTGAGCAAAACATACAGGTAAACTTTAGTTTCCAACTAAGCGCCTGCGATTTTTAAATAGCATCCTTTCATACAACGGTGGGTTACGCTATTGCTATTTTATTTTATGTACTTGTCACACAAATGACTATAAAATAATAATCTTGTCCCTCCTTAGACATGCACTATCTGCGGTAGATAGTAATGTTTATGGTGATATAAACTACATAAAAGTAATAAAATAAAACGTGCAAACGGCAACCGAGCAAAATATAAAGGCAAACTTTAGTCTTGTTATATTTTCCAACTAAGCGCCTGCGGTTTTTAAATAGCATCACTTCATACGATGGTTGTTTACGCTATTGCTATTTTATTGCATATAAATGTCACATATTATAATATAGTGTCAAAAATTGTGTTTTTTCTGCGGCAAAACGATTTGCCGTCAGTAACATTATCAGAACGTAGAGTTAAACTGAAATAAATTATCTTTGTTTTTTATCTGTATCGAGAATACGTTATATTTGTAACTGTCGCTACAATGTAGTTATTATTTTATCTATCTATCCATCTTTATGGCATTAATTAAAAGAAAAATAATCCTATCCTATTAGATAGAAGACCGTTATCAAATATCGTTCTTATCAACTAATTCACCGATGTAACCAATTTGGGGTACAGTCGACCTCGTTAAATATTACCGACCCCTAACTAACTCACGTAGTCTTCATCGCCGCAAATTACGACCCGACTGTAGTGAGCTTTTGCGGTCTATGCGCACTGTGGTATCTCGAGCTCGTAAGGCTGAGGTTGAGGAACGTGACATATACGCACGTGTGTCTACGAAATGGATTGACCACAATCATTTTGTTTGAGGTTTTGGGAAGACATTGATGTACCTACTGCAAATCACATTTATATTAGACTGGCTTTTGCCCGTGGCGTTATCCAAGTAGAGTTAAGTTTTAAAAATTTTTTGCGAAATAAAATGTTGTTTTTGTTGCCATCCAAAAAAATCGCGTCGATTCGTTCTACGGTTGATGGGTGATTGAAGGACAAACGAACAAATTTCATTATATAGTAGATATACCTAAGTAGGGATTAACTGCTTCCTTAAGTAGTATTTCTATCATATTATGACAGATCATGACGAAATGAAACACAGAGGTAGCAAGCTTCCTGAAGACGGGCATAGAATACATTTTATCGCGTAATAAATAAATAAATTAATAAATCAATCAAAAAGCTTACTTTCAATTAAAAAACTATTATCATTTTTTTTAATAGAAAATCTGTAGTGAGTAGGAACCGCAAGCGAGTTGCCAAACCACTATTCTCATAATATAAGTACTCCCAGGATATTGGTATCGATATTATATTCATGCTTAGCTGTAACCAAAAATTACACTTCGTACCACTCATAAATATATAAAGGATACGTGATCGTATTACTTATCCTATATCATACGATTGCACACTGCTAGCGGTTTAGGTAATATTTTAAAATAACTACTTATTTTAAAATATCACCGAAACGGTTGTTATTCATCTTAATATATTTAAAACAAAGTCGGGTTTGTTCGAACACTTATAACTCTAGAACGGCTGGACCGATTTTCATGGTTTTTGTTTTGTTGTATTTGTCTCCATCCCGAATAGCGAATAGCTTAACTAACTATCAAAAACATTGAAAAATTGACAAAAAAATTATGAAAAAATTCAATTTTCTCATACATTTTGTATACATGGAACCAAACCAAATAAACTTTTTTTTAATTCAAATAAAGTTTTACAAATTCTCTCACTATCTTTATCTTATTACTAATAAAATTAATCTCAACATTTCAAACTCAAACATTCCAATATTCCTTCTCTAAAACATTGAAATTCAAATAATTGCAAAGTTAAACTTCCTAATTAATACAGGAACTTAGTACAAATCAGCCATTACTGCGCAGGTTTTTGTTTAAGAGCTGGTGAAATATTTATGAAAAGCGTTTATACGATTCCTAATTGTGAAGATGTGTATAAAATGATAGGCTCCATGAACCGAATTGCAAAACCGAGTGCAAAGTAACACAGTTTAGATATAAAATAATCAATATCAATAATCTTTACAGAATAATCATGAGCCATGCTTAATTTTTGTAATTAAAATGCTTTAAGCGCCAATCAATTAATTGTTGTTCTCTATTAAAATTACAGGTGCATTGTACAATATTTTAACTTAAAAAATAATGCTTATACAATTAGTTTTACAGTTTCCTCACAAGTATAAAACAGCTTGATATTACAATTATTTCGATTTTAAATCTAGCTTAATTTAATGAACAGAAATGTAGCTAACAAAGCTACTCAGAAAGTATTTTATAAAAATCAACGAATATTATGAGAATGTACAAAAATGCTGAATGAATGATGGAAACTGATTATTTCTTGTCAGGTATTCTCAGCAGAATCTGCTTTAAAAACCAGTGGTAGAGTCTTGACTTGACATGAAATGAATAATATTAATTTTTTAATGGTATAACAACTTGAAATTAATCGTTCACTTGCTCGTAGCCTATTACTTTTAAATGGCAAAACTTCTTCGAAAATGAGACAAACGCATTTGAAATAATTAATTTAGGGTCCCGTCGTCCCCTTTTGTTGAATATTCCTAAGAGCTACAGAACCGTAAAATTTCATTTGGATCGATTAATTAAGAGCTCTGACATTTTTCCTTTTTGTACCTAATTGGAAAAATTTATATTACATTTTTCCTTCTTACCTATTCTTTAACCCAGGAATGCCCGAATTATTTTTTTTTCACTTTCATTGTTTTTTTTTCTCTAAAACTACTTGGAAGGGGATCCGAAAATGATAAAAATAATAAAATATTTTAAAAACATATTTGAAGTATGAAAAATAAAGCGTGTCCATATGGACACGCTGGGCAGTTACAGTATCAGAAAATACAACTACTAGGTGAAAATCTAATGAGTACTAAACTTGATTTTAGACAAGAATTAGGCATAATGACATTGTAATACTTCTTTGTATACTATGCTTCGAAGCATGCAATACTTAATCTCAAGCTACACTTCATAAGTCCTGTTTTACCAGCTGAATGTTTGGCTTTTCAGTAAGAAGCCAAGAATCGTTTCTTATTTTTTAGGCTTTTCAGTAAAGTTATGAACTCAGTCAAATCTCCATGCGTCGGTAGTGAAGAGGCAGTACCTCTGTCTTCCTGAATCTGTTTGTGGGGTATCTTGGACTTATTGAAATAAGACAGAATAATTTCCAAGTGGAAATCAAGCTGGAATTTTACCACTCCAGATATTTCTTTTATTTCCCAGGCACAATGAATATCCAGCATCCATGTCATAAGTGACCAGTGCTGATTATTTTAGTGCTTTATTTATTTTGTTCATTGTAAAATTTTGGATTGCATTTCCAGGTTGTAGAAAATAAGATTTTTAGTATGGAAATAGCTCCAGTTCCCCACGAATCTACGTCTTAGCTTCTATATTCAGGTGATGAACGACTTTCATGACCTTCTTGATCAACATACAAAATATCTTAGACTTCATTAAGTGTCCAGTTGCCTCTTAACTGGTTGATATCAAATAATTTAGTCAGATGTAATTTATGTGTAAAAAGCTATTGCAAGTGCCCAGCGTGTCCATATGGACACGCTAACTTCATCGCGATAAAAAGTAATCAAAATAAAGATTTATCCATTGCTTCACTCTATAAAAACATAGGTAAATAATGACTAAATAGTTTACAATACAAAAATTCCTTCCAGAATACATAAATATGGATCAATTTTACTCTTTCTCTTCTCGAATCCACTTTTTTTGCAAATTCACAACTTGTGAAAAAACAAACTCAATTTTCTTTAAGATCACTCCCACTTTTTGCCCAAATTTTTACATATTATAATACATTTTTTACATATTATAATACATATTTTTACATATTGGAAGGAAAAGCTAAACTAGCTTCGAAAAAGCTTGGGGTGCTCAACAGAGCAAAACGGTACTTTGCGCCCGAGCATAGGCTCCTACTCTATAAAGCGCAAGTCCGTCCACATATGGAGTACTGCTCTCACCTTTGGGCTGGAGCACCCCAATACCAACTCCTTCCATTTGACCGGATTCAAAAACGGGCAGTTCGGCTTGTGGGCAATCCCAAATTAACCAACCCGCTGGAAAGCCTGGAGCACCGCAGAGATGTTAGCTCTCTTTGCGTCTTCTATCGGCTATATAATGGGGAGTGTTCTGAAGAGCTTTTTGACCTTATTCCACCGTCTCTCTTTTACAACCGCACCGCTCGCCACCGAACACAATTTCACCCTCACCACCTGGGTGCCTGGAGCACTTCGACCATCCGATGTTCCAGATCTTTTTTTCCACGCACTTTGAAACTGTGGAACCAACTTCCTGCGACGGTGTTTCCACTGAATTACAACATGGGGTTATTCAAGGGGCGGACCAACAAATTCCTGAAAGGCCGGCAACGCACTGGTGGTGCCTCTGGTGCTACAAGTGTTCATGGGCGGCGGTAATCACTTAACATCAGGTGACCCGCCTGCTCGTTTGCTCGCTAAAAATATAAAAAAAAATATTATAACAGGTTATACCTTAGGCTACCCGAATGTCATTAACTCTTTGTTTTATATAAACAAAATGTTGTCATAATCGGCAAATAATTTTACTACTATAAACGTGTCCATATGGACACGCTGGGCATTACTGGGTTAATATTCAACTGAGGTATTAGAATTGCGGCATAAATAAAGTGGAATTCGGTGAAAAAATATATTGAGAATTCGAACGCTGTGGTTAAAGTATTCTTCAAAAGTTTGTATAAAAGTCGCTCATTATAATATTTTTGCCAATTTTTGATGTGATTCTTCAATAAATAACTGCAGTAATTGTAAAATCCCCAGAACTAAGATTATCATTGCTTTCTTATAATATGGAAACCTTTTTAGTACGATTCCCGACTTTTTTAAATATACCGAACCAGTGGTAGATTCATTTGACGATTCGAAAGCACTTGGTAAAAGTTTATTTGAATAAAAAATTATTCTATTCTATTCTTATAAATATAAAAAGTAAAAACGTCTCTTATTGGGTAAAATTGGGCAAAAATAAAACGTTTTCCTTAAAATGTAAATGGAATAAGCCTCAATTCATCCGATATTCTTCAAACCAAATAAGACACGCCTAACAATAGCAATGAGAGTGTAGCCAGCTACCCCGACTACCGACAATATTGAAAAATAAACTTTATAAATCGGGCCAAAGAAAACCGAGAAATCAAGTAAAAAGGAAATCCAGACAATAAAGTGAGAGTTTTCAGCGTAAAAGTGGAAAATATAAAATTTCCTCCGCCAAGGAACGAAGTGTGACGTTTCATTTGTGAACATTATTGAATTTGACTTATTGAGGCGGACGGTGGCACGGGCAGTTGGACAGCGGGTGGCATGGAGATGCTTTACTTGTTAATTTTTTTTTTAAATTAACATTCTTCCTAATCCTATTATCCTACTTAATATCCTACTATCCTCTTCTTAACCCAGGAAATAAAAGACCTTAATCCACGCAAACGAAGTATGTTTGTTTGTTGGTTCTGCTGCAATGAAGCGACGAACTGATTTGATTTTTGCAGAGGTATAGTTGAAGACCTGGAAAGTGACACAGGCTACTTTCATCCTGGATCAATCATCAAAAATAACTTTGATGGCGCCACTACTGCCGCTGATATTTATTATTAGTTAATGTGGTTAACGAAATTTTTTTTTTGATATTTGCATACTGATTTAAGTGGGGTATACTATATTGTCAGAAAAATTGTTATGTGATGTCCCAGAAAATAAGACAATGCGTTGTATAGTAAAAAATGTTAGACTCATGTGAGATAAAAGCGACAGATTAGCCCACATAAGATAAATATGTCTGAAATAATGCAACGTGAAACATCCTATTAAATAAAAAAAAACTAAAAAAATTTTTCGACTCCTTATCTTTTTTGTCATAAACAGGTGGCACGCGGGAAGATTACAACCGTGTCAATTTCATGCCGGCAGCCATTGCAATTATTAAGAAATCTACATAAATGTTTATACTACTGAGGTTCAATTCCACCAACATGGAATCTTCGATCACAGAAGAAACTTGGAATAAGTATTAATAATAATAATAATAATAAAGCCTTTTATTTCCAAACTTTTGTACATAATATAGATAATAGTTAGCACTAGTAGGTACACATACTTTAAACATAAAAAAATATAAATAATGTAAACGTTACATAGGTACCTATAAGTTTTTTTTTTTTTATTTTTTTTATTATTATTTTTTTTTTATTAGTATAGTTTTTCTTACAATATTATTTTATTTTGATCTTTCTCCTATTATGATTTTTTTTTTTTTTTTAGATAATAATAGAATGTAATTGTTGTTATGTTAACTTCATACTTTTTTCAGAATAAGATAGAAAGTGACAATATTTTTCTTTTAGTTTTTGAACAGAGATGCTAACAATTACTAACTATACAATATATAATAAACTTGAAAATTGCTCAATTTTTTTTTTTTTTTTTTTGTAGTGTTGGTATCATAATTCATATTATATTATTTTCTTATAACACAGTACAGTACGTTTTGCAATGAACATAATATCACAACTATAGTTCTAAACTAATTTATATGTTGGCTAAGTAACTAACAAACATACTCAAAACATATGGTTTAACTTACAAAACTTGTATACTAATACTAATGTTAATTAACTAATAGTTTGGACACCCTTATTGGGGTAAAGGCCTCCTCTATGTTCAATACTGGTATTTATGCTATTTATCCTAGTTTATTATGTTATTTAAGTTAGTTTATAATCTTCCATACTTTTATTCTTGTCCTTTTTATTTTAAACTTAAACTTTTTTCATTTAATATATGTACTTTTCTTAATTTTCATGTGTCTTTTTCTCTTTTATTTTATTTCTAGTAGGTAATACTTAATAAATATATTTTTAATTCTTAGTTCTTTTTTTTTTCACAAACATAGAGGGTTATGGTCATATTCTCCCACGGCGACCACCCGTACTGGGAGAAGTGGAGGGGGCGATATAATTTAGTATGGTACTTTTATGATACAGCTACTGTTTTGAATGAGTTAGTCTTGGTTTATTTTTCTTCTTTTTAAGTGCTGTGTTTTCCTTATTTTCTTTACCTGCCTGCACATTGTTGTCTGGCAATATTATAATTTTATCATATTTTATAATTGCGTTTTTTCCTTGCATTTTTTCCTGTTTTAGTTGTTCTTGTAAGTGTTTTCGTTTATTTAATATATCTCGTGGAAAATCTTCTTTAATATAATTTTTAGTATTATTTAAAACATTTTTATTCTTTAAAATTTCAATCTTTTTTCCCATAGTCACAAATGTGACTACAACGGGCCTTAATTTTGTATCCTTTCCTATTCTTCTTATGTATTCTATTTCGTTACTTTGGCAATTTATTTGCATTTTGTTATTAATCAAATCGAGTATATCTTTTTCTAAATATTTATAACTCTGTTCGGTTTCTTCTATACCAAAAAATACGAGATTTTTTCTTCGAGTAAATCTTTCTAAATTGTTAATTTTTATTTCCTGTTTTTCTATTTTTTCGGATAAGCCTTTATATTTTGATTCAATTGTTTCCAATTTTTCCATAAAAGTCTCGTTTATAGTTTTAATTATGCTATCCTTCAGTCCCTGTAGTTCTTTTTTGTTATTTTCCATTTCGTTCTGGATTTGTTTCAAGGCTGATAAAATAGCTTCTTCCATTTTCGACTTACAATAAATATGGGAATGGTAACCAACAAGTAATAATATTAAAAGTTACCTCAGCCAGAATCAAACTCAAGACACCGTGCAAATTCCAAGTGATTTTCATGCAAGTAGTAAGTAGTTAAATGTGATGCACCCGGAGTCAAACGTTCGCTGGCAGTTATGTTATCAATGTTTTTGTCACTAGTTTTTTATCCACCCACATTTGGTTTAGATGTAGGAAAACAATTAAGTATTAATAACTTTCTTCATGGATCACTGCGTGCACTTTATAGATTTGGTTAAAATACGATTTATATTACTATTACTTTTGTGCAAAAAGTATTAGTTTCACTATACTTTCGTTTGATAAAATAGTTCTGGGAATGATGTTCTGTAGCACTATGTTACATCGAATGTTGAAAAATTACACTTTTTCTGATATTAGTAGCTTGGATAACACTTTCACACACTAATTCTTTAGTAATAATTACTTTTATAAGGTAAAAAGTCCCTAATTGGCACTATTTTTATTTTAAAATCAGTTTTCTTGCGGAGCAAATGCAACCGTGATGACAGGCAGCGCCCTCCCTCTGGAATAAGTATTACTTCAGAGTAAATTAATACATTTTGACGTGAAACGTCTTTAAAATCACATCAAAACTTACGGGTGCCAGTCAGAAAAATGTACCTTGACGAAAAGGTCTATATCGTCTTACCTTAATAACTACAACTATAAGTTTTAGAAACATGAATCCAATGTCATTATTTAGAGTATAAGTCATCTCGCTGCTAAGATCTTGAGTTTGCATCGGGCCGGGCGGGGCGGCGGGGGAGGGGCACTGCGTAGAATAACCGAAACTCGCAGTTCCACCCGTTTTTTTTTCAAGACCAAACTATATTCACATTTCACCATAACCAAATCTGTAATTAAAATTGCTACTTCTGAATAAATCCTATTAAAGTTATCCTTGAGACTAAGAAAAGGTGAAATCGGGTTTTACTCGATGATTATGTTTGTATTACTAAATAGCTCGCGATTTTATTCGCGTAGTTATAGGTTTCATAAAAATTCCGTGAAAAATTCAGCAATAGAAAATGGTTTTCAAAATAAACATTCTAAACGCCAGGACAAAGTATTTAAATACTCTTTGTGTATGAACGTATGTACTTTATACACATAAATGATTTAATTATACACACGCACGCACGCACTCGGCACGCATGCATGCAGCACGCATGCACGCTCGCACGCAGCACGCTTGCACGCACGCACGCCGGACGCATGCACGCACGCAGCACCCAGCACGCACGCACGCGTGCGCCTACTCAAACAAATGTAAGTAGGGTAACCAAGACGCTTCTATGCCACCTCATTCTTTATTTTAAAACAGCTTTTACTGCACCTAGCTTGCTCTGTCTGTGTCCAGGCAACAACCTTTTTAAACTGCCTCTTGCCTTAGCGAACTTAATAATATTTTTCCCGTAAAGCGGAACCAAAACGCTGATAGTACAGTGCTTAAACTTTCACTTTCTTTTTTTGGAGGTCCAGTGTTCGCAAGCACGTAGGTACCTCTTTTTGCAGTTATGTAAGACGTGCTGATGGCCGCAAATTCGTACGCGTGGGTTGAGGTTTTTTAAATTCCAGCGGGAACTCTCTTGTCATCCGGAATACAATGTAGCCTATGTGTTAATCCTGGGTATGAGCTATATCTATAACTAAATCAGTTCATTCACGTATCATCACCATCCTAAATAGAAACGATAAAACCGAAGCGCGACGCTCCTCTTTTTATTGAAGTCGGTTTATGAAATTGGAAGTCTATTATCCAAAAAAAAAACTAGGGCTATAAACCCCACGTTGGAACGAAACAAGAAAAATTCTGACAATTTAATTAAAATCATCCCTTAAAAAGACGACAGCATCCATCCCTCGCTGTCGGCTTCACTCCGCATCAAAACACAGAATTTGACTTTAGTTCTTTTTATTACCGTTTCGGGCAAGAAATATTGCTTGTAACAAAACTTCAGGTAAATCAAATGCGAGTTTTTAAAAGCAATTTCTTTTTACTACATTATTTCCAAAAGTTATACTTCTTGATTACGCTGTTTAATACAAGGTTAAGGAATGTAAATAACACATCGTAAAAATGCGAAAGTGTTTTTGGTTTGTCCTTAAATCATATTACAACGACCTCCATTTGATCTGGTGCAGTGATAAGCGCTGTGGTCTTATATCTAAGAGGTCTCGGTTTCGATTCCCGGCGGGGGCAATTTGGGAATTTATAATTTCTGAATGATAAAATGTTGGGACGAAGTCCCAACCATCCTCAATAGCCGAACGGTTAAAGGTGCGGACTGAAAACTGTAAGGTCGCAGATTCGAACCCCACCTGTTGCACTATTGTCGTACCCAATCCTAACACAAGCTTTCCACTTATTTGGGGGGGATAGGAGGATATTAGTCAACTTCAGGTTGGCTAATTTTCTTTTTTTTTTTTAAATGAAATGAACCATCATCGTTCTTCACCAAGAGAGCAAGAACTCTTTAACTAAAAAGATGAATTTTATTTACCAGTATAGAACTTTATTCTTACATTTATTCTACGAGCGGCCATCAGCGCTAGCGCAGGGATAGAGTACCTCTATCCGCTATATTCGTGCAATTATTTTAATAGACGACGTTACTGGAAGTGTGGCTCGTTTTTCATTCTTTCATTTACTTCAAGCTGCGATCTTAATATACTAGATCAAGTTACGAGATGTAGCGGATTTTTGTTTTCTTTTTCATAATGAAAATATGATTTTATTAACAACGATTTTTTTGACGTGAAACGTCCTTAAAATCACACCAATACATACGGGTCCCAGTCAGAAATATGCACTGCAACGAAAAGGTCTATATCGTCATACATTAATTACTACATAACCATAAGTCTTAGAAACATGAATCCAATGTCATTATATAGAGTATATAATCATCTTGCTGCTAAGATCTTGAGTTTGCATCGGGGCCGGGCGGGGCGGCGGGGGAGGGGCACTGCGTAGAATAACCGAAACTCGCAGATATAGACGTTTCAAGTTAAAACCAACGGCCGTGTGCATCGACACAGCTCCACCCGTTTTTATATACATTGTAGGCATACGCTTGACCACTATCTGATGGAAAGTGATGATGTGGCCTAAGATGGAACACGTTTACCCATAAGATGCTTGTTCAATGTTCACTCTTGTTTTAAAGATGCCCAGATCTCACCCAGATTTTACTGTTGTTAGAAATAAATGGTTGCTTTGAAAACCATACTCCATGGAGTAAGGTTTTTAGAAATCTCGCGGGAACCTTCTGCTTTTCAGGGATGTAAGGTACCTTATGTCTGTCTCCAAATCCTCAACTATAGCCATGCTAAAAGTAACGTCAATCCCTTACTTTTTGGCGGCTTTAAAAAACTAAGCTAATATTCTAATAGATTTATAAATACATATCAAAAATTCCGAGGTGTAGCGGTTAACACACTCGGGCGCGATTCCCAGAGAGATGTGGGTTCGAATCCCGCCGGCCTCGGAATTTTTGATATGTATTTATAAATCTATTAGGTTATTTCCTTTAAGTGTAGGTTAACACTTCAATAAAAAATTAAAAATTTTAAGCTAATATTCTGTTTTTTAATCCCCCTTTACAATATTGAGCTCTCATAACTTGTACCATATGAAAAAACGCTTTTTTGTGTGAGATCGGGGAGAATTGTACGCGCCCGGTTTTTGTTGTTACAGCCGTTAGCCGGCACTTTGTAGCAGGCTCCCAAAAATTACCGCTTGATTTGAATCATCAGTCGTAACGACACGTAACGACCGTTTTGTTTAACGTACCTATTTACTCTGTATCGATGATTGTTTTTCCCTCTTTGATGTCTGATATTTTTGGAGCGCGTCTCTCTTTAATGTTACGGTCAAAATAATATTCAACCGCACTTCAATTCTTGAATAAATCATTTTATTTAGTTAATGAATTTTTATTGCATAAAAATAGGTAGCTGCTTTTGACAATTATTTAAAATTAATTTAATTTATGAATTTTGACATGGGTATATGGTACCTAGTTTATTTCTCGACTTGTTATAAGAGCCACAAGTTGGCCTACATGAAATAAATAAATTTGAATTCGAATTTGATTTTTGACATAGGTATGTATTAATCCATGTGAACGAAGTTACGGGCATCAACTAGCTTATAATATTAGTAAGAGTAATTTAGATGTGAGAGGGTCATTAAAAATAGAGTATAATGCACTAATTATGTTTCATATATGCAATAAAAGATATGAAATATAAGACCTTATGCTTTGTATATTATGAATGCCTTCATCAAAAAAATTATAACTTGTGTTTTCAGTAATAAAGGGCTTTTTTACTTTTGTATAATTACGTTTAGAAATAATATAATTATGTTTAGGAACCCACCAAGCCTTTGAAAATGCGAGCGATGCCATATGCCGGGACTAGTTCAAGTCCTTTTCAATATGAGCACATTAATCTGACACGTCGCTTCGCGGTGTCTTTAATTAAACCAGAGGGGAGGGTGAAGAGGAGAGGGGAGGAGAGGGGAGGAAGGGGAGTGGGGGGGACACGCAGGAAATTGAATTGGCTCACATAAATATGTTCGCTGGAACCGTCATGGTAATTTTGGTATAACTATCTTCATTTTATTAGTATCTGATATCTTTTTGCTCCAAGTGAGTTCAGACATCCTGTCTTAGGATTAATTAACCTACTCCATCAGGGCAACAGTAGCTGACTTAGTTCTTAATGCTACAGTATTGGGTACGGGACCTATACAAAATTACCCATTACCGTTTGTAATTAAAACTACTTTCCACACGTCTTAATTAATTAGTACATACAATATTCAATATACATGCATCTATAAAATTTTGTGTATTTGTTTGGAAGCCCTAATAGATTATTTACTACTAGCTGATGCCCACGACTTCACTCGCGTAGAATTAGTTTTTAAAATCCCGCGGGAACTCTTTGATTTTCCGGGATAAAAATAGCCTATGTTACTCTCCAGATCCTCAACTATACATTACCCATGCAAAAAATCAAATCGATCCGCTCCATTGCAGTGTTATTGAAGGACAAACCAACAAACAAACAAACACACTTTCGCATTTATAATATTAGTAAGGATAAGTGAATATTTTGCAGTTCCAATAATCCTATTACAATATTATAAACGCTAAAATTTGGATGTATGGATCTCTGTTACTCAATCACGCCGGAACGACTGGACCGATTTGGCTGAAAGGCACAGTGATAGATTATAGTCAGGAAGTTATTCCTAACATGTTATTCCTATGTTATGTGTTAACATAGGCAACCTTTTAGCTCAGAAATAAGAGAGTTCCCGCGGGAATGAAAAGACCTTAATCCACGCTACCGAAGTTAAGGTAACTAGTATTGAATACAATCAAATATGGTTGAGCGAAGCAATGGCTGGATCATGCGTCATGCTCGTGAACGGGTGCCACCAACGGGAATGGGTCTGCTTTTGCCTGCCTGTGTTGACATGTATTGAATTGTATTTATTTGTGTTTGTATTGTATTTATTTTTACTATTATTGTACTCAGGAAAATTCATCGTGGAAGCACTGAATACATAGCATAGTTTCAATAACAATTGTAAAATTTTTATTTTTTTGAAAAGAGCAACCGCCGAGTTTCTTGCTGGCTCTTCTCGGCAGGAAAGGCATTCCGAACCAGTGGTAGATTCATTGACGATTCAAAAGTGCTTGTAAAAGTTTATTTGAATAAAAAATATTTCTATTCTATTCTATTCTATTCTATTCTACATATGTTATTGATAACCTCCTTTTTTTGAAGTCGATTAAAAAAAGGTAATGCCACATCAGTATTCTCTAAGCCCGCGACGCCGCGACACCGGGTCGCAGCAATTTTTCATTCTGTCAGCAACCAACCTCGTCACATGCAGCTGATCACGGTATCTTAATTTACGGCTACGTCTTTTGTATCCGACATCAGATAAAATAATAATATATAAAAATAATTTAAAAAAAAACGACTTCAAACGCCACTACAAAGTATATAAAATACTAGCTTTACCCCGCGGCTTCGCTCACGTTAAGTTCGATTATTCCAACCCCTATTTTATCCCTTTAGGGGTTGAATTTTCAAAAATCCTTTCTTAGCGGACACCTACGTTATAATAACTATCTACATGCAAAATTTCAGCCTGATCCATCCAGTGGTTTCAGCTGTGCGTTGATAGATCAGTCAGCCAGTCAGACAGTCAGTCACCTTTGCCTTTTATGTATTTAGATTAGGTAAATTTAGTTCTCTCGTAGAGGTTGCCTGGAAGAGATCACTATTAGTGATAAGGTCACCTTTTGTGTTACACTGTTTATTTACTTATGTATTTTGTTCTTGTTTTTCATGCAATAAAGTTGTATAAAAAAATAAATGAATAAATAAATTAACTAATTAAATAAAAAAGTCAAAAACCCAACTGCGTTAATAAAAACTGAAAAGAAAAAACAAGTTCAGTAATCTAGAATTAATATAATTAAAAATTATAAATAGTGTCCACCTTGAAAATACGAGTATTATAAATGCGAAAGTTTGGATGTATGTTTGTTACTCAATCACACCGCAATTACAGAATCGATTTGGTTGAAATTTAGCACAGAGATAGATTTTATACTGGAATAGCATACAGGCTATTTTAGCTCGGAAAATAAGAAAGTTCCCGCGGGAATCCAAAAAACCTCAATCAATGCGAACGAAGTCGCGGGCATCAACTAGTCAATAATATTTTCAAATCCAAATAAAGTTCAATGTCTGAGGAGAAAATGATTATTATTACAAGACCGATGTTAGTTAGTACCTACCACATTCTACCAAATAAAACTCTACTATTCTATTCTACGGGGTTTTTTAATGCCTAAATCCACTCGGGCGAAGTGATAGACAAAAATCTGAAGTTCCTATAAAAATATTCCAAAATTTTTATCTTTAGGTAAGCACGGAATAATGTCGCATCAATATTCCCCACTACCGCTAATAGGGGAGTGAGGGGTGAATTGGGTCGTTGCAATTTTTCATTCTGTCACCGACCAGCTTCTTTGCGATGAACTGATCGATGTGTGCTAATTTACCCCCCCTCTCCCCTTTCCCCGTCGTCTTCCCTCATTCACCCCCTCCATAAGTCTAGGAAACCTAGCTCATTAATCACGGTTTGAAAAAAATTAATATTCCCGTGTGAAAAATTATGATATGAAGGTAATATTTTATCCTTCATAAAGGACTTTGTATTTTGTTTTGCTGCCTCGTACTGAACTCGCACAGCTTATACTTACTAATCATAACACTAGCTGATGACCGTGACTTTGTCTGTGTGGTTTTAGTTTTTAATCCCGAGATTTCAAAGAATACCTTTGATTTTCTTCAGATCCTCAACTACCCATACCCATGCAAAAAATCACATCGATCCGGAGCTCTTTATTTTTTTTTAATTCGATGATAAGATAGTCTTTGACTGCGATCCCATCTGATGATAAGTGACGATGCAGTTTAAGATGGTAGCGGGCTTTGCTCCCATTAAGTTCGATTATTTTTCAAACTCCTATTTTACCCTCTTAGGGGTTGAATTTTCAAAAATCCTTTCTTGGTTTACTTATCGGTTGGTTTGTCCTTCAATCACGCCGCAACAGAGCTGTCTGGTGGGAGGCTTTGGTCGTGACTGGCTACTACCCTACCGTCAAAGACGTGCCGCCAAGCGATTTAGCATTCCGGCAAGATAGCGTGTAGAGACAGATTAGGGGTGTGGGTTGAATGTACACTGCCATACCCATTCCAAGTTAACCCGCTACCATTTTAGACTGCATCGTCACTTACCATCAGGTCAAGGACTATCTTGTCAATGAATAAAAAGAATGGTAGACTTCACACACTTTTGAGAACGTTATGGAGAACTCTCACATGTGCAGATTTCTCACGATGTTTTCCTTCACCGATGAAGTATGTGATATTTAGCTGCTTCTTCTTCTTCTTTGTCAACTTATAGACGTCCACTGCTGGACATAAGTCTCCTGTATGGACCTCCATAGGCCTCGCCTGCGCCGCCTGAATCCAGCGGCTCCCTGCGACTCGCTTGATGTAGTCGGTCCACCTATTGGGGGGTCTGCCAACACTGCGCTTCCCGGTGCGAGGTCGCCACTCCAGCACCTTGGAACCTCATCGACCATCAGCTCTTCGAACTATGTGCCCCGCCCATTTCCACTTCAGTTTCGCGACTCGCTGAGCTAAGTCGGTGACTTTGGTTCTCTTACGGATCTCCTCATTTCATTTGATCTCGCACTGGATACTCCGAGCATAGCTCTCTCCATCGCCCGCTGAGTGACCCTGAGCCTTCTTATGAGGCCTATAGTTAGCGACCATGTTTCGGATCCATAAGTCGATAACTAAACGCACACAACTCCGAAAAGACAGAGGTCGGTGCCCGGGATCGATGCTGCCACCCTCGTATAGGAAACCACAGTCCTAACCACTAAGCTATCACTGCTCTAAGTTAAAGTTTCGTGTTCGGAATTGGAACCTTGCACTTGAGTCCTACGCTGAAATCTATGGACCGCTCTCTCACTCCGCTCAGACTCAAGACAGAGTTAAAACGAGACAGATTTATGTCAGCATATTTGTGTCTCGTTTTCACATCTATCTTGAGCCTAAGCTGAGTTAGAGCACGCTCTATAAATCTCAGCACTTAGATTAAGTACTAGGCTTGTATACACTTAGGTACATGTAGTTTTATACCACTCACAAAATATTAAAATGCAATTAGTCAAACTCAAAACAAAATGGGGTGAAACCCCAATTACAGCTGGAAAATTAATTAAAAGATAACCTGAATATAAATAAAATACAAACCCTCCACTCTATTACTCTTTTTGCGTAAACTGTAATGGAGCAAGATAAAAGTACGCAATGAAAATGCTCGGCGCAATTTTAAAAAAGCCCATTGAAGGCTCTAAAAGTTTTGAACCTTTTGAATTTAGGTAAGTGGAAAATATCCTTGTATATGAATGAAAGTTTTTATGTATTTTTAACTCCCGACAAAAAAAGAGAGTTATTATAAGTTTGACTTATATATCGTGTATCAGTGCGTCTGTTTGTTCCCTCGTAGCTCCCCAACGAATGGACTGATTGTGGTGTGGTTTCTTTCTCTTTTGAAAGCTAACGTAATCGAGATGTGTCTAATGCTGAGTGCTGCTTTAGAGTGACTTGCTACTATCCGCGAGAAGTTATATCCTCTATCTCCGATAATATTTAGTAGATCTTCACCAAAATTGAACAATAGTACACAATTAATACAAATAAAAGAAAAACTATCTTTGGTTTAGATTTAGCGAAGCTAAAGCGAATCAACAAAAACTATTAACCCCCCTAATCCGGATAAACCTTATTGTTTATCAGGATAAAAAGTATTCTATATATTGATTCGAAGTATCAGCTACCATTATACCTTTCATTCAAATGACAGACAGACAAAAATTGTTTTGGGTTCAGTATCGATAATAAAGCATCCTCCGATTAAAATTTCCAAAATATATTTAATGTACAGAATTCGTTCCGTTACAGTTTTATTATAAGTATCTTAGATTGAATTTTATTCATAAGTTTTTGTAAAATAGTCTCACAATTTGTGTGTTTATGTATTGGAAATCGAACTCCATTTGTTCCGACGGCGATAACAAAGGATCCCGTTAACTCTTTAACTTGTTTGATGTACGAGCTAGGTACAAAGATACAAGAGTCTTAACAAATTGATTGCGCATTCAATCGGTACAATGAAACGTTAACGGTTCAGTTATACGGGGAAAAAGTGAACGAATGGACGCTAATGACTGTGAAAACCCTGTAGTTGAAGAGCCGGTGGATACATTGTAGGTTGCTTTTGATGATTATTTTTTTTTGCGAGAAAGGCTTGCGCTTGATGGAAATCAATGATGGAAATCACGCCACTGCAAATGATGGAAGCTTAGCTTAGCCTTATCGTCGCTTCCAAAATAATGAAAATTATTTTTTATTCGATGACAAAATAATCTTTGACTGCGATCTCATCTGATGATAACCCAAGTAGCACACGAAGGCTGCTTAGCAGCTGAATAACGAATTCCCGTCTCGCTTAAAGCTGTATAAAAAATCTGCATAAGGGCTGTATACGGCCGTATACAGCTCTTATACCTCTTAAATGGGCACAAATTATACAGCCTTAAGTTGAGTAAAAGAATACAAGTTACTCTTTATTCAGCAAATATGTCACGTGACGTAAAAGTGAAGTAGCAAACTTAATCTAGCAAATTAATATACCTGTAGCTTAAACACAATTTCATGGAATGAATTGAATACGTGTGGTTATATATTCAAAGTTAAGTGCATTGTTTTCATATTTATAAAAGAAAAATGATTGGGATGTAATTTTACTGACATTATACATATATATTACCTAAGAAAATTTTAGTGCGCCGTATATGCTAGCTGTAGGATCACCAGTGTACTCTTAAAAGAGTCTTAATACGCATAGAGTTTCAAATAGGTCTAAAAGTGAGTATTTATACAGCTATCTGTGCTACTTGGGAAGAGACGATGCAATCTAAGATGGTAGCGAACTAACTTGGAAGGGGTATGGCAGTGTACATTGAACCAATACCCCTAATCTGTTTCTACACGCCATCGTGCCGGAACGCCAAATCGCTTGGCGGCACGTCTTTGACGGTAGTGTGGTAACTAGCCACGGCCAAAACCTCCCATCAGACACGGTGCGTCTGCATGGTTTTCTTTTACCGTTATAGTAAGTAATATTTAATTGCTTAAAACGCACATATAAACTCCGATAACTTAAAGGTGCGTGCCTGAGATTCAAACGCTGATCTCCTGAAGAGGAGGTGAAATCTCAAGGGTTAGACTATCTTTGCTTCCACAACAATGAAAATTAATTGCCACTGGCTCGCTGACTATTACGCTTACGGGAATGAAAATTTTCAAAAGAAAATAACGCAGCAAAAGTAACACAATATGAACAGGGAAAACAGTTGCGACTTGAAAATACCTTGAAATGCAGCCTACTACAGTAATCGGATTAAAGAGATGGTGTGCTACTAGGCTTTTGTCGATATCGATGTCGAGTCGATTTTTGTAGATTTCCTAATAACTTGATTCTTATTTATGACTTATTTGTTTAACGATTTATTTTCTGTTTTTACAAATTTTGTGAAAATATAAATTGGTCAAAAAACAAATAAGTTATAAGCTGTTTTACTGCGACTGTCATTTATGACGTCATAAGCAAGTAGCGCTCTCTTTGACTAATTATTATAATTAAGGTATTAAAAAAAGAAAAATGGCATTGATTTATAAAACCTTTATTTAAAGTATATAAAAAATATTAGTCTATTGCGATTATGTATCTTAAAACTTAGTAAACAAACCTATTAGTACAGTAAAACATTATAATTAATAAGAAAGATTTTAAAAGACCTATTACTACTATTATCGTATGTTTTACTTTAGTTAATTATTAACTCTGTACCTCAGCTTAACCTAAAATATAAACATAAACTAAAATATAATATAAAAGACGTGCACAAGCACCCCTTATCTCTAAGGAAGATATTAATTCATGTAACAAAATTTAGTATACCTACCTGCCTAAAAAATATCGTTAAAAAACTATCGAATCTTGTCCGTTCCTATAATAGACAACGAGAAAAACGTTACAAAAACTTGGGCGAAGTGAAATTCCGACCAATTAATTCCCTAAAACGTTGAAAAATTTTTCCAATGAAAAACTGGCCGAGTGAAGTAATTCTTTCGACTCTCTTTTCTTCTTTTCTTTCCTTTTATACTTTTATACGTATTGTCGATGACAACTGGCTGTACGGAGACTTTTGTTGCAAAGAACTTTCGAACTTTTCAACAGTATTCATCGAATTACAAAACGGACCAATTTGTACTGTGTAGAATTGACGACCTCCGGACAACTTTGTGGCTGTAGGTACACTGTGCCCTCCCCACTTGTATGTTCTTGGTTTCAGGAAGTAATTCCTGAAAGAAAGAAAGGACTTTATTTGCTTCATTATAAGTACAAAGTACGATGTTATGAATTATATAGGTAGAGCAATTTACAATCAGCCATATAAATGGAGTGCAAAATTTAGATCTTAATTTTGTCGATTCTTGGTACAAGTAATTAAGACATAGCAGCTAGAAGCCATCTTGGCCAAAGGATAAGTTTGGCCATCATAAGGGGCAATGTTGCCAGCATCTTAGGTACTTTGCCGCGGGGACATCGATGAGATTTTAGATTTAAGCTTTAATTTTACTTATAATTCAATTTTTAGTTCATATTATAAATCATTTTATTGCTACTTTTTAAATTCCTACTATCCTTACTAATATTATAAATGCGAAAGTGTTTGTTTATTCGTTTGTTGGTTTATTAGTTTGTCGGTCTGTCCTTCGATCACGCCTCAACAATGAAACGGATCGACGTGATTTTTTCATGAGTATAGTTGAGAACCGTGTGAGTGATATAGGCAGACTTTTATCCCAGAAAACCGCAGGCATCAACTAGTTATGTATAAAAATAAAGTGTATTCCCTAACTAATATTAAATGCAAAAGTTGTAAGTTTCGCACATATGTGCGAAAGACAAACTTACAACTTTTGCAATTTTGTATGTGTGTGTGTGTGTAGTATTACATAGGTAAAAAAAGCGGATTTTTTTTATTTTTCTTTTCTTTTATACTTGATTTGTTATTTTCGCTTTTTACAATAATTTAAATAAGACATTCATTTATAATATTTTTTTTGTTTCATGTCCGGCCGAGTAGCAGAGAGAGACAGAAGAGGTAAGGTTTCTATTTTGGATACTAATATTACAATATTTTTGGTATATGTGTTTCTGTTACATCTTACTCGACGCTCTTTCTTTCATATTCCAGAGTTAACTTATCTTGTGTCCTACTTCAAAGTGCAACCTATCTTCTTGCCAAATTTTGTCAAAATTGGTTCTTCGATGTAGGCAAAAAAGGACTGACTAACTAATATTGAGAGTATTACAAATGCGAAAGTAACATGGAGGTAAGGTAATAATCGATCAATGCTACGTTTACTGATATATAGTACGTCGGTCGTTTACCGAGACATAATATATCATGCACTTATCTTATGCTAACTCTACTGTACGTTGATAAATCTATCAGTCAATCAGTCAGTCACCTATGTTTAGATATGCGTCTACGGCTTCGCTACGCCGTTGCTACGCAGAGGCAAACCCTTGCTACGCGTTAAAATTTAATGATTATTTGGAGAACCAAAAACAATTACTGCCTACAAAGAGTAATGAATTCTCCATAACACAGAAACACGAGGAAATTAAACGGGCCCTGCGCCCTTGCGAGTATGCATAGTTAATTATAACCCATCTCCTATGCTAATACTTGGAAATGGTTTGAACTTGTAGGTTTAAAATTGTGCTGGAAGTGACATGACATACTCGTAATAGTTATAATATATTCCTTCGCTTCCCGGGTTGGGTCAAAAAATTCTCGGTAGGTTCTAGCCCGGAGTTGGGAAGTAGGCGGTGAATCACCCCCGTGCCTCGGAGAGCACGTAAAGCCGTCGGTCCTGCGCCTGATCTCTCTGGTCGTGTTGAATTTTCCGTCTCATCGGACTATGAGAGTGAGAGAATAATAAAAAAATAAAATATTTTTTGCAATTTTGTTTGATTCTTACTTTAGCAATCAAGGGATTATTATTATTTATTAATCAAGGGATTAAAGTTTCCAGTCATATTTTCAGTCGTATTAATAGGGTTCAACAGGGTTAGATTACTTTTCCATTTATAATAATAACTAGCTTTAACCCGCGGCTTCGCTCACGTTAGGTTCGATTTTTTAACCCCCTATTTAACCCTCTTGGGGTTGAAATTTTCCAAAATCCTTTCTTAGCGGATGTCTACGTCCTAACAGCTACCTGTATGCCAAATTTCAGCTCGATCGGTCCAGTGGTTAGAGCTGTGCGTTGATAGATCAGTCAGTCAGTCAGTCAGTCAATCAGTCAGTCACCTTTGCCTTTTATATATTTAGATATCTATTATCTATTATTAAATATAAAGCTATATACTTAATAATTGTATGAGGGATGTCGCTTCCATAAACTCTAGTTAAACGTTAAAACTTGGTAAAGTCCTGACACTCAGAGATTGTTGAAAGCCTCCGCAGAGAGCACAATTAAAATCTCCAACAAAGTAACAACTCTCCGCACAACTGTCTAAATCTTAACTTCTAAACTGTCTTATGTGTTTTGCGACTTTTAATGTATTTTTTGTGTGCCTTACTCATGCACTTAGGGTTGCGAGACGGTTCCTAAGGGAACTAATTAGTAATAGTAAATTAACTCTTTATTTATATCGTGGCATAAAGTTTCTAAAAAAAAAAACAAAAATAGTTTTTAATCGTTCATAATATTGTTTATAAAATGAATAACTATAATACTAGCTGATGCCCGCAACTTCGTCCGCGTGGATCTAGTTTTAAAAATCCCGCGGGAACTTTTTGATTTTCCGAGATAAAAAGTAGCCAATGTCATTCTCCAGGTCCTCAAATATACGTATGCAAAAAATCACGTCGATCTGTAGCTCTGTTGCAGCGTTATGGTAGGACAAACCAACAAACCAACAAACAAACACACTTTCGCATTTTTTTTTTTTTATTCTCTTTTAACATTTTAATACAGCATTGAAGGGTCCATGGAATAATTTCGCATCACATCACACTAATATTATAAAGCCGAAAGTTTGTATGTGTATGTGTGCGTGTGTGTGTGTGTGTGTGTGTGTATGTTTGTTACTCCTTCACGCCACAACGAATGAACCGATTTGGCTGAAATTTGGAATAGAGATAGCTCATACCCAGTATTAAAACATAAGCTACATTTTATCACAGAAAATTACAGAGTTTCCATGGGAATTGAAAAACCTTGATCCACGCGGACGAAGTCGCGGGCATCGTCTAGTTTATAATATTAGTAAGGGTTTCAATCTAATTAGTAGGTAAGTAAATTACGGGTCCTTCAGATTCTCAAAGCGCGATACGATATTATTATATAACACAATTTCGATAGAAAATATCTTTACGGAGAAAATAAGTTTTGAACTTATTTGAACCCTGTAGGTACGATGATACGAAAATAAAAATGATAAGTTATTATTTTTATAAAAATATGAATACGTGGTACGTCAAATGTTCAAAGGCAACTTAATTCGGTTCAGGGCTGAATTTTTAATCTTTACCGACGATTGAATTTGATATATTGACAAGTTTCTAATACATAATCTGTCAAAACAATAAATTGATTTCAAAATGATTGAGAAAAAATCATTTCTTAAAGCTAGCTTAACAGTTTAAATTTTCATGACAGGGCCGTGATAGGGCATACAAAATTATCCATATTATAAAATAATATTTTTATTTAATATTTATTTTTATACATAATGTGTACGTATAAAACGACTTTATCTGGTGGGAGGCTTTGACCGTGGCTAGTTACCACCCTACCGTCAAAGACGTGCCGCCAAGCGATTTAGCGTTCCGGCACGATGGCATTAGAAACGGATTATGGGTAAGGGTTGAATTTACACTGCTATACCCCTTCCAAGTTAGCCCGCTACCATCTTAGACTGCATCGTCACCTACCACCAGGCGAGATCGCTGTCAAGGGTTGTCATAAAAAAAAAACAATCTTTCTATAATTTTGGTATGCAACAGTTTATGAATGCAACTCTTTAAATAGTTCTACAAAATAATTTTGATAAAAAAATATAAATTAAAAAAAAAACGTGTTGTTCCAGCGCGACACAACCTTCGAAACCGTATCAAACCTGACAATTGAGGCGACGCGGTACGAAAACGGCCGCAAGTTCATCTGCAAAGCCATCAACAAAGTGATGCTGCAGATGAACGAGCACCCCATACACGCCACACGAGAACTGGAGGTTTGGTGTAAGTATTTATAGAATAGAATAGAATAAACTTTTTTTTGTTTTTTAAGAACTTTTGTGTTTGCAACCACAATTTGAGAGAAGCACCAATGTATGAACTAAACTTATGAATACTGGTATTTTTATTAACTCTATTTTTAGTTTAGTAAATCGGCTATTGAAGTACCCATTGGTGACTATTGACATTGGTTATTGTTTTAGTTAATTGATTTTGTATATATTGTGTAGAATAGAATATAATAATTTTTTATTCAAATAAACTTTTACACAGTACTTTCGAATCGTCAAATAAATACGTCTATCTACCACTGGTTTGGGATGCTGTTCCAACTGAGAAGAACTAGCAAGAAACTCGGCGGTTGCTCTTTTAAAAATAAAATAATTTGTAATAACAATATTATGTTGTGTACAATTTACGGGTTAATTATGCTCATGTATTGCTGGAGCGAGTTATGTCCACGCTTTTTTATCATTTATGTAATCTTCAATCTTTGGTTAATTTTAATTTGGGTGTCTCGATGGAGCTAACATAAAAATCACATTTAAAAGTGAATAAGTGGCACGCGATAAGCAATGTAGAGCAATCCGCTCGCCCCTTTAGCTTCTCAAACTAACGCGACTTGCGCGTGTCATGGAGGAACAAGAACAAGGAAAACAAGGGATTCTAACTTCACAGCAACATAAGAAAATAATGAAAACTGTACATTTCAGACCCTCCAATCGTCCACGTGAGTCCCCCGAACATCACGGTGATCGAGGGCTCCAAAGTTCTGCTCAAAAGCGAGTATGAAAGCAACCCGTCTGCCTTGAACGAGGTTACTTGGTAAGTTTGAATTTTTCTTCTCTAAGGGTATCAACACACATATCAACTCACTTGTCACTATATCAACATATTTGTATGAAACTTTTGACGACCTCCCTGGCGCAGTGGTGAGCACTGTGGTGTCTTATAACTGGGAGGTCTTGGGTTCGATTCGAATTGTTTCTGGTCTGATCTGGTGATAGGCTTTGGCCGTGGCTAGTTAGCACCCTACCTTCAAAGACGTGCCGCCAAGCGATTTTGCGTTCTGGCACGATAGTGTGCAGAAACCGATTAGGGGTAGCGGTTGAATACTGTACCATACCCCTTCCAAGTTAGCACCGGTACCATCTTAAACTGCATCATCACTTACCATCAGGTGAGATCGCAGTCATGGACTATCTGTCATCGAATAAAAAAAAACGCCTTTCTGCAACGTACACTAGTCGGAATCGTATCGTTATCGCCTCGCGTCGGGACAAGCTCACGAACCGTTGTACGGTGCGTGGTCAACTTGCAGTTAGCGCGCCTACGGCTCGTCGTCCCCGCGCTTACGTCCCTCCTTACCCGAGCACTTTGTCTCTTGATTGAACTAGTGCCGCTTAGTGACCTGCGGTCGGCGTAAGCGCGGCGTCGTCGCCTAGTCGTAACCGAGTCGACATACCGAAGCTGTTGATCCGCTTTTACATAAGGTTGACGCCTGGTTGACGGCGAGGTGAAAGGCGAGTTGATACGTGTGCTGGCTCCCTTAGGCCACGAACTTATTTTGAGTTATAGACTACTTATAAAAAGTAATAAGGACATCTTAAAAGTAATTCGTCGTTGGCACAAAATGAATGTATCTCTTAAGCCTAGCGGTTGGAGATAAATTTGGAGAGTAATCTGCTTAAATGTGTGTAGAAAGAATCTTATTTCGCGCTCGGTTGAAATGTAATACGTAAAGTTATTATGTTTTATGGGTCCACAACAGTGGTGAAAAACCACGAATGAACGAATGACTTTATATACCAAAAATTTATGAAAAATAACATAACTTAATAACAAGCAAAATATTAAACTAGAATAAAAACCTGACTGCTTTAAAGGATAGAGAACTGAAAATTTATAATTTTAAATTGTCATAGATCGTAAATGATCATTCAAAATAAAAAATGATAAGAGAAATAGGCTAATAATGATTTTCAAATAGGTACCTATTCAATGAGGGGTACACTTTTATTTTTTATTTATATTATGTATGGGACTACCTATTTACGTATGTTTTACCGTGGCAACTGAACTACTGCGCCGATTCTGATAAATGAGGTGTCAATCGTTGTTTTGGTCTGGGTGATATAGAGTACATTTTATAGGATTAAAATCAATATGATGGATGTTATACCTCATTTTCCATCGTTTGGTTACAGTTTTTTAACTTTTTTACTGATAATCATTAAAAAAAATTTAATTATACGGAACCAAACACAAAAGTTTCTTTTCCAACCGCCCTCATAAGTGTTTCCTTCCAAGCCTTGAAGTACTTCTCAAGTTGCAGATAATGCGAGTTTCATACGAAAGACATCACACTGTACATTTAATATACAAGACTTGCGTGACTTGCTTCATCGTTGATTAGTTTACGTTATACTTACCTACAACTTCGCTCGCCGATAGATGTTTTTATCGTAGCTTTTGTCCGTGACTTCGTACGCACGATTTTAGGTTTTAAAAAGTTCCGCCACAGCTCTTTGATTTTCCGGGCCTACGTCACTTTTGTAGTCCTCCACTATAGCCATACAAAAAGTTACATCAATCCGTTGCTGCGTGACTGAAGGACAAACCAACAAACAATCAAAATTTTGCATTTATAATATGAAGTAAGAGGTTGGGGTTCGATTCCCGGCAGGGGCAATTTGGGAGTTTATAATTTCTAAATTGTCTGTGGTTTGGTCTAGTGGGAGGCTTTGGTCGTGGCTAGTTACCAATCTACTGTCAGGGATGTGCCACCAAGCGATTTAACGTTCCGGCACGATGGCGTAGAGAAACCAATTAGGGGTATGAGTACACAGCCATACCTCTACCAAGTTAGTCCGCAGCTTAGACTGCATTGTCACTTACCATCAGGTGAGATCGCAGTCAAACACTATCTTGTCATCGAATTAAAAAAAGGTTCTATAGAATTAAACTCTCTATGTTACAGGTACCGCGACGGTAAGCGAGTAAATGTGAATAACAGCAACTACCAAGGTGGTACTCCAGACCAGCACGCCCTCATCATCCTCGACGCAAGTGGCGTTGACATGGGCAACTATACCGTCGTGATGGCAAATACGGTCGGCAATGGCACCACCAATGAAACTATCAGTGTCAACGTTCTATGTAAGTCTGCAAAGTTTTCATATTAGTTTTGGTATACCACACGTTTTCACTAGCGATAATGGACATCAATTTGCAACAGACCTAATTTTATCACGTCTTCTTCTTTTTCTTTACTAACCGATAGTCTGTTCAGAGACAGAGACGTCTGCTCTTGGATAAAGGACTCTTGCATGGACTTGCGCAGGCCACGGTTTTGCGCCACATCTTAAACGATCTTTTATTTATTTCCAGTCAAACCACAAGTACGGTTGACAATGAGCTCACCGAGCCCAATACTGGAGAATGATCACAAGAACGTTACCCTCACGTGTGAAGTGGTCACCGGAAACCCGTCGATACTCGACGAAGT
Source organism: Hipparchia sbordonii (assembly GCA_038048805.1). Lineage (NCBI taxonomy): Eukaryota > Metazoa > Arthropoda > Insecta > Lepidoptera > Nymphalidae > Hipparchia > Hipparchia sbordonii. The sequence goes on along the minus strand of CM076117.1, from coordinate 7,620,619 downwards.
CATTTGGTACCTGGATGGAGAGATATTGAAGCATCTTCCCGAATGCAATGGAACTGACGGTGAGTAAAGTACCAGGGTAAAATTAGTTTCTGGTAGTACCTGATTTCCAGCAGTATTATCAAACATGTCAGTAGAACCACGGGCAAAAAAAAAATCCCCCGTGGTACTACCAGTAGGGCCACCGTTAATAATTGTACAGATAAATAACGGAAAGTTTATGCAAACTTTTGTCCCTAACTTCGTCCGCATTGGACATTGTTATCGATTCTTTCTTTAACATTGGTAAATCTTCGGCTTTGAAAAAAGTAAACTTTATTTTTTGCCAAAGTTCTCTTGCACAGACTTCCACAGGTTTCGGTTTTACGCCACTTGTATCCAGCTGCGACTCATCTGATGTTATCGTACTAAATACACCGCGTTGGCATATTATTTGTCAACTACAATAATTACTCTCCATGTTCTCAGATAACCTGTGCAACGAGGTGGATCCATCGATGCTGCTTCTGCAGGACACGACGAAGAGTTTCCACGGGAACTACTCCTGCAAGGGCAAGAACTACGCCGGCTGGGGAAACGAGAGTGACAAGACTGAACTCATCGTCAACTGTAAGCTTATATTTATAGGGGAAAATGAGTCCCTATCTAAATAAAAATCATGTCGCACCAGTTACTCTTGTATTCAGCCAATAATTATTGGACAATAATAATAATAATAATAATTTCTAATACACTTTGAGAGAACTGTTTGAGCATGCGCCGCAAATGTCTATCATGAACGGAGGCCTAGAACATGCTAGAGTTCAGAACACCACCAGCACGGTCGGTGGATAAAAGAACAATGAATTGAAGCGCTTGTCCAAACTTACAATTCCCAATAACATTCGGAATTTAAAACATCCATTCCAAATTTGAACGCCTTCGAACATAGGAGATAAAACCAGCCAGCCAGCCAGCAGTAAGAACTCTGTGGAGACAATAGACTCCACATTTTCTCTTATTGGAGTAGGTTGATGATGAGAATGATGCTCCGAAATAAGTTAGGGGGACTTTCAAAATCATTGTTTAACAATTTGCTATTCAGTTAAAAACTCAAAGACCCGACTCCTTGACCTGGGAGGTCTCGGGTTCGATTCCCGGTGGGGGCAATTTAGGAATTAAGAATTTCTGAATTATCTATGATCTGGTCTGTTGAGAGCAGAGAGGCTTTGCTCGTAGCTACCACTCTATCATCAAAGACGTGCTGTCAAGAGATTTAACGCTCCGGCACGATGGCGTGCAGAAACAGATTCGGGGTGTGGGTTGAATGTACACTGCCATACCCCTTTCAGGTCAGCCCACTACCATCTTAGACTGCGTGACGTGAGATCACAGTCAAAGACTGTCTTGTCATCAAATAACAAGAAATATATTATTTGTGTCTTTCCACAGATCCACCCGGTCCAGCCAAGTTGACCTACTCACCCTGGCGCGTCATCAAAGGGAAATCCCTCGTGCTTAGCTGCAGTATACAAGAGAAAGGCAGGCCTGAAGCACACAGGTGATTAAACCTCCAGTAGGGCTAACTTCTTGAGAAAATGTCGTCTAAAGTATGTAGACAAAATTCGATCTTGGGCCTGTGTTTTCGAAACTATGTGCTATGAAACAGTTAAATAGCCGTATGATGGGTCAATAATCTATACATATAATAAAATTGTAGAAAAGTGGTGTCTGTACAATGGAAATATATAAAAAAAAGTAGCAGGGGTTGTTATTATATCGATGCCGAACCCGAAATTGTAATTAATATTTTTTTTTGTCTGTTTGTCTGTTTGTCTGTTTGTCTGTTTGTCTGTTTGTCTGTGTGTTTGTGCACGCTAATATCAGAAACGGCTTATTGGATTTAGATACGGTTTTCACTAATATATTGTAGTAAGCTTCACTTAACATTTAGTGTTTATTTCATGTCAATCGGTTCATAAATAAAAAAGTTATGCCAATTTAAAGAATCACGGCGAACATTTTTAACGTACAGAGTACGTACTACACGCCTCGCGCCTGAGCGTCGACGGTATATGTAATTCAAAATATGCTGCCCGAAAAGTCACTATTCCACGCGAACGAAGTCGCGGGCACAGCTAGTATAGTAATAATATTGAACTCTAATAATAATTAGATGAAAGATATACATTTATTCCATCTTTATGTCCGTCTTTAGTCCGTCCTTTTCATGATTTACCACACCTTAATGGATAGTATTATTTTTTTCTAGGTTTCGATGGTACCGTGGAAATCGTGTCGTAACAGATATCGTGTCCCAAAACTGGACCATCGACCCGGTGACGTTGGACCACCGCACCAACTTCTCGTGTCGAGGGATCAACACCGGCGGGGACGGGGAAGCTGCTTTTGTTAATATTGACGTTTTAGGTAAGTTATTCCGCGGAATCCAACTCAACTGGGCAGCTTCAGAAAGCTTCGAGATGTCTTCTCATACAAAATCCTTCAGAGTAGATTAATAAATCCAAAGAACATCCTTACTGACTCTGCTTAGGTTAATTTTATACGTATTTAGCACTGCATTTACCTTTTTTTTCAGCTCCTCCAAGCTTCAAATACGCCATGAATCACTACAGTGGAGCGTTATACAAATCACAGGTAAGTTCTTAACAGGTACACATTTAGAAATTAGACTCTAACCTAAGTCCAATAAATAAGAAAAGAAATCTAAATCTGCGATAGAAAGTCAAAATTAATTAAGGTTTCGTTTTGAGAGGGATGATTTTTTTATATCTAAAATACTTGTACCACCTTTTAATTAACAAGGGTAAATTGAGAATTTAAAACACCACCAACAGTACATAGATCGGCTATAGATTCACATCTATAGCCGATCTATGTACGATAGGTGTCTACGCCGTCAATCTGTCGAATTAAGCTGTTGGCGTCGACAGTAGGTTTACCTGACATCCTGTTACCAAGTTTTCTACTCCATCATCGGATTCTCCTCCTGGACCCTTAATCGTCATCTATCTAACACGTACTCATTGAGACTATTCTAATGAGCCCACACACACTATGTCTGCTGTGAGTTGCTAAGGAGTTGAATATCCCGCAGACTACTTGATGCTGGAACATAAACTTACGGTTACCATGCCATGGAAAAAATCTGAAGCAAGCACCAAGTTTCAAATCAATCGCATCAGTGAACGTATATAAGACCTTTTAATCAAGTAGGAAATGAGCTGATGATCGTCAAACACCTGAGCATAATATCTTCATAAATTATAGCTAGCTTTGCAACAAAAAATATTGCATCAAAAAGGAGCTACGAAGGAATAGATAGACACACAGATACACAGTCACACAGACCCACAAATACACAGACACATAAGTCAAACTTATAACACCCCTCATTAACCCTCGAGTTCCCCTCTGTTTAGCAAGTGCATGTATTTATTCTATACACTTTATCCACTTCTTCCAGAACATATCCCTCTCATGCACAGTAGAGTGTGCCCCGCTCTGCAGCGTGGACTGGTTGAAGGACGGACAGGTCATTGACCCTGAGAAGACGGACAAGTACTACATAGTGGAGCGCAAGATTGAGCCGCAAGTCAATAGGAACGACTTTGAGGCTACTGAGTCCACGTTGGTAAGAGCGTCATCATAGTAATCATCATTCCTGTTTTTTGTTTGCTCTTCTCATCAGAATTTGTGGCAAACTCCCTAGCGCAATTTTGAGCGCTTATAACTGGAAGGTCTCTGGTCGATTCCCGGCGGGGGCAATTTGAGAATTTATAATTTCTGAATTGCCTCTGGTCTGCTGAGAGACTTACGCCATGGTTAGTTACCACTCTACCGTCAGACGTGCCGCCAAGAGATTTAGCGTTCCAGCACGGTGGCATGGGGTATTAGGGGTATGGATTGAATGTACATTGTCATACCCCTTCTAAGTTAGCCCGCTACCATCTAAGACTGCATCGTCACTTACCATCAGGTGAGATTGCAGTAAAGGACTATCTTTTCATCAAATTAAAAAAAACCATCAACGACTCAATACCAGGTTTCCTATCAGAGAAGGTTCATAGTCCACCACGCTTACCCAATGCAAATTGGCAGACTTCACACATCTCTCAGGCATGCAGGATTTCCTCACGCTTTTTCCCTTCATCGTTGTAGTGTGACGTGTCATTACCGTCAGCAACTTAGGGAATCGAACCCGAGACCTCCCAGTTATAAGACCACAGCACTCACCACTTCGCCAGAGAAGTCGTCGAAATGATAATTAAATTATTTACTTTGAGCAGCACTGGAACATGTCGGCGTGGCCGGGCGGCGTGCTGTCTCGAGGCGACTCTGTCCGCTACACGTGTCGCTCCTCCATCAACCCCGCCGGTCCTGCTGTTAACAGCACCACTACCTTCGCTGTTGAGTGTAAGTTACCATTGCTAGGCAAGCAATAACAAAATCTAAACAAATACCTACTTCAAACGCCGCTGCGAAGTATATCAATTGTGCCTATAAAATTTGAAGAGTTTTCTAGATTTCTCCAGGATCCCATCATCAGATCCTGACCTGATGACAATGGGACCACCTGGAAAGTAAACCCTTTCAAACATAAAAAGAATTTCCCAAATCGGTCCAGGCGTCTTTGAATAATCGGGGAACATACATAAAAAATAAAATTAAAAAAAAAGATACCGAGGAATTGAGGACCTCCTCCTTTTTTGGAAGTCGATTAAAAATGACATTGAGTAAGGGATGGTATTTAGAGGCTACCTACGTAAAGAGACTCATACTTAGCGGATGATTTAAGTATGGTTGGTGAAAACGGGTAAGTCCTCCATCCTCTAAAAGAAGTAGAAGAGTCCTTCACTTCTTTTTTTACTTCCACTTTCTTTGGCATTTATTTTCATGAACCTCAATAGCCCAAAGGTGAACCCGAGGCCTTTAAGATACCACTCCACAAGGGAGGTCGTCACAAACGTTAAACTAAATACTGTTTCCAGATGAACCAGAAAACATAACAGTGCAGCCAAAGGTGGTGTCCGTCATCCAGAACGAGATACCGGCTAAAGTTGTCTGTCATGCGGAGTAAGTATTTTGGTCTGGTGGGAGGCTTTGGCCGTGGCTAGTTACCACCCTTTAGTTTTATCACAATTATGTCAATTGGAATTTTAGTGACAATCTTACTTCTACGCTTTAGTCCTACTCCCATTAACCTAACACAAGTCTAATTGTCACTATGTTAATGTTCCAGAGGTTTCCCGAAACCAAGCTACTCGTGGAAAAGAGAAAACGCATCAAAGAGTAACGCCAGGGAGCACAGCAACAGTTCCTTCATCCTGTCATCATCCAACACGCTCCTGCTTGGGCCGGTGGCGAAGAAAGACGGGGGCAACTATGTGTGCGAGGCCTACAACAGACATGGCTCCATCAACACTACGGTGTTCTTGAATGTCATGTGTAAGTAATGCTTTTTTTTTTTCTTCTCTTAAGTTCTCCACTGTGTGAAATACCTGGGATTTTGCCTTGATCGGCGTCTGATCTGGACATACCACATATAACGTCAAAAACCGTTTCCGAAACCTGCTTTGGTTGCCGGGCCGGCAATCCACGCTGACGCTTAACAAATTGCTTATTTATTGCGCGGCACAACTTGCAAGACCAACATAATGCGTATCCAAAGAGTCCAAAATAACATACTAAGAACAATTACTGATGCATCTTGGTTTCAGACAAAAAAAGGAGAGAAAAAAAAATTTTATGTGAGCGAAGCCGCGGGCAAAATCTAATAATATGAGCACTGAATTATTCTCTATTCCAGTTATACCAGAGTGCGGAATCAAGCAAGTGGAAATAGATGGGCAGCCTCATCTGTTGTGCACCGCAACCTCCAACCCCTCTGAAGTAAGCTGTTTTTACTTTTATTGGTAGACAACACAGCTCCTGACCTTATTCTGCTGATATTCCAGAAAGACTTAAAACTGACAGATTGCGCAGTAACCTTTATTAAAAGCTCTATATTTTCGAGACTAGTTAAAGTGCTAAGAGGTGTGAAATGCCTAAATTCATGGATATTTAAATCAAATTGTGAACAGAATGCTTGATTTGAGCCATGCAGAAAAAATAACAAATTAAAGATAAAGGTTCAATAAATGTTTTTACTGCAACAAGTGAAGTGATTTAGTGTGATACCCAATTTTGAAATGGACCCATAACCTGTTCTTATCCAGGTTTCCTTCACATGGAAGCTGAAGAACGACAACGACAGCCTCACCACGGAGAAGATCTGGCAAGATGGCGCCCAGAGCTACCTCAAGCTGAGCTCCAGCGTTGACGTGTACAGAACCTACCTGTGCTACGCGAACAACAGCGTCGGCAAGTCGCGCGAGTGCGAGATGGACGTCATAGGTACGGACACTCCTCCTTCAATAAACGAGGCGTTTTCTAGGCAAGCGCGCTCCATTTAAAGGTCATCGTTTACTTATCAACCCGACACACGACCTAAACTATTTAATTTATATATTTTTAGATTATTTCTTAGTAGGAGTCGATCTTGTCTCCCCTTCACCTTTTTACCCCCGCACTGCAAGACATAGGGAGAGTTCCCATCCCTAGGTCGTTGATATTCCACCTACGCGCACCAAGCGCTTTAAGTCTTCATTCCTGATTCGCACGGCTAGGGTCTGGAATGCTCTTCCAAGATCTGTGTTTCCTAACACATACAATTTGGGTATCTTTAAAACAAGAGTGAATAGGCATCTTCTAGCCAAACGCGTTACACCTTAGACCACATCATCACTTTCCATCAGGTGTGGTAGTGGTCAAGGTGTGTGTGTATGTATAAAAAAAGGAGTGAAATACCCTATTGCCTCCAATCTTCAATATTTAATTTAAAATTAAGACATCAATATTATAATCTGTAGAGATGCTACTCTGTGAATAGACTATGTTCATGAGATTTTATTTTTTTGCTTCGTAGCCAACCTGGAAAGTTACAGTAAGTATAACACATTAATTAACTTACTTGTGTGTGACGTCTTTTCAGGGTTCCTCTATAGGATCTCTTTGTTGTCTGTCTGTCTGTGTGTCAAGACAGTTTTTCTCAGAAACAGCTTGTGGTACTAAGTTATACTGAAAACAAAGTTTCTTAATGCTTTTAAGAAATATTTGGTGTGACAGCATTGAATTACAGCTCAATTTCTTGCATGCATCCTTATACGTTTACGTATAGTATACGCCCAAATTAAAATCGGTTGTACTGAATTTGTGACTTTAAATCAATACTGTTAAGGTTCATTTTACTTTGACGCTAATGTCATCGAATACGATACGATCAATCGAATTATAAGTTACTAGACGATGCCCGCGACTTCGTCCGCGTGGATCTAGGCCTTTCAATTCCCATGGGAACTCTGTAATTTTCCGGGACTAAATGTAGCCTGTATGAGCTATCTCCATTTCAAATTTCAGCCAAATCGGTTCATTCGTTGTGGCGTGAAGGAGTAACAAACACACACACACACACACACACAGACACATACAAACTTTCGCCTTTATAATATTAGTGTTTGTGGCGTGAAGGAGTAACAAACATACACACACACACACACACACACACACACACACACACACACACACACACACACACACACACACACACACACACACACACACACACACACATACACACACATACAAACTTTCGCTTTTATAATATTAGTGTGACGTGAAGGAGTAACAAACATACACACACACACACATACACATACAAACTTTCGCCTTTATAATATTAGTGTGATAGTGTGATTATATTCATTCTGTCTTTATGTTCCTCAGGCAACAAATCGTGGTGGCACGACCGGCAGCGGCTGATGCTGATCGGCGGCATCGCGCTGGCGGTGCTGGTCATCACGGTGATCCTGTGCATCATCATCATCTGCATATGCCGCCGCATGCGGGCAAAGTCCAAATGTAAGTGCTGAAGCACGCTGTGTGTTGTACGCTTGTCTGTGTAAGTTTCAATGTTCTCACATTGCTCTCGTTTGCTGCAACACTGCATTATCTCAAAATCCCAATTTTGAAAGAAAAAGCATTTATTTAAGAATTGTGCCACACATCACGATACACTGAGGTACATTATCCCGACACTTCCACTCAGGTATTTTGCCAAAAACTCCAGCAATAGCAATAGAAGCGCCGGGCTAACATATGTCATGTGTGGCACAACCCGAAAAAAGGTCCGAGCTCAGCAAAAAGCTGCATACCTTTAACAAAAATATGCAGCGCTGATTTTCAGCCAGGGCCCAAATTAGGGGCAATTTATTTTCCAAAAATTGTCTAAAGATTTCTAAATCAAAATCTTATGCTGAGATCTACAGTATGCTCTGACTCAGCTCAGACTCAAGGTAGAGTTTAAAACGAGACACAAATATGCTCTGACATAAATCTGCCTCTTTTTAACTCTGTCTTCAGTCTGAGCTGAGTCAGAGTGCGGTCTATAGATTTCAGTCTTAGTTTTTCATAGTTTTCTGATTTTACTTTTCAAATAATGAAATAGAGCATGAAATGGCAATTTTTTTAACTGACTTAAAAAAATGAAATTTCATCAATTTGACAGGTATGTATTGTATGTACCTACCTAATAATATTAATGGAACTGCAAAATATTCGCAATGATCAAAATAGCGAGCGCTGCCGTTGCGCTGAGCGCTCTCCCCACTACCTAGTGGTGGGGGGGGGGGGTTAGAAAGAGACGGCAATATGACGGAGAGAGACATATGTATAAAGGCGGGAAATGTAGTGCCTATCTCAATTAATTAAGCTTCGAATGACGGTACAGTCAAATTAATGGAACTGCAAAATATTCATTAATATGATAATCTATTAGGGCTTCCAAACAAATTTAATTGTTTTATAGATGTATGTATGTATGTGGGCTAAAATATGGATTTGAAAAATCTAACTTAACGAAAGCGAAGCATCGAGCAAAAGTTAGTTTCATATGATTTACCACAGACTTTTATTTTTGTATGCAAACGCTAGCGATTTTAATTTAAAAAAAAAACATTTTATCATTATATCACTACAACAATCATAAATGCAATTTCACCTATGATTTAATTTAATATTACTAATTAATTTAATTTTGTTTGTTTTGTTTTCGCGACTGCCGCCTACCTAACACTAAAAATGGACTAACATGATAAAATATAGACAATAATCCAGTCGAATTGGAGGAGCGAGAAAAGTGAGTATTCGTTGCATAACTATTGATGATTTTTTATAACTACCCACCTAATACGAGAATATTAATTATACTTTTGACAAGAATTAATGCGATTTAAACATCCAATTGATAAGTTCCTTGTTAACGGCTGTAATTCTCTAATTAAAAATAATTGAATAGGTACTTTCGAAAAGGACACATATTACGTATCGTATTTTTAAATGACGCCATTTTTTTAATAAATGTAATTGAAATAATGTCGTCGAATTTACTTATTTGAAAAAATTTAAAATACTTGCATAATTTTCTACTAAAATTGCAACCAGCATCATTTTATGTACAGCAGTGATTTCAAGATATTGACGGCTCTATTTTTTGGAATTATTTATGAAAAGAAACGATGCCAAAATATACGGCATATGCCCTTTTCGAAATTGCTTATACAATTATAAGAATTTTGTTTCTTCTAAAATAAAACAAGGCAAGATAAATATAAGATAAGTTATTGTCAATTGAATGTGCATTCTTAATAGCAATAATTTTTATTCTGTACTTATATTTTTATAGCATTATTCCATTTATATTTTCTTCAATACTTTAATTACTTTAATATTTATTTTCGCAGTCAATTTTCCATAGTATATTATTTTTATTATTATTTACTTTATTTGGTTATAATAATATTATTTCTTTGGTATCTAGATAGACAGTAGATATTGTATCTTTTTCTTTTTCTTATCAATCTTTTCAGCTACGCCTTTGGTCCGAGCAGATTCTTGGCATACATTATCCATGCCACCTACGAGGTCACCACTAATGGTACCCCAGGGGTCGTAACCCCTGGTCAACAGTGAATCCAAGGTCCCTAAAGTGCCAAATCCACACAATTCATACTTTGGTCAAATTCTCATCTTACTGGCCGTAAAATTTCTTGGTCTTGTTTAAAATACTTTTTGTTAAACTTAGAAAAAATTATACTAATCTCAGAAGTAACTCAATTTATTATTTCTTGCAATTTTGTAATGTAGTCTGAAAATTACTATTAAAAAATGATAAAATGATTGCAGTAGGTTTTGTTGTTAATTAGAATATAGGCTTCTTTTCTTCGGAGAAGACAAGTCAAAAAGCATGAAACTTTTTGATTAAGTTTTATGCCACTATACTTTTACTTTCTACTTTTGCATACAATACCTAATCTTCGTCCATTAATTTTCTGTTTTTCTTGATTTATTCATCTACAATAAATAATATTCTTATTTAACGGTCAAGAAGTGTATTCAAAGTTTGCCAAATATTGAATTGTGTGAATACCGTTTGAGTTTTTGGCTGTAATTTCGCTAAATGCTTGGACCAATGGCCTCTAGTCATAGAAACAAATAGGGCTTACTAACCTTCCTTACTTTATTATTTTAAAAGCATGTTTAATTTTTTAAACTCTACAATCTAACACTTTTGTTATTTATATCGTATTGTTTTAAAATATTGTAGGTTTACTAAATATAAGCTCATCTTAAGTATCAAAAATAGTGTTATCAAGCTGTTAATAGAAATGTCAAACTGCCATTTTCTATTTTATTAGAGAGAAATAGAAAATGGCAGTTTTAACACTAATATTCTTAGCTTGATTAAATTTTATTTTTAAATGGTTTGTTGACGCTATATGTTCAACCGAAGTAATATTACTCATGAATAAATATTTAAGGTGCGCTTACATTACTAAGCGTTTTAGCATTCGGTCGTTAATTGTGTATTCCTGCGTAGGTTCCTAACCGCTCTAACACCAGATGTTTTGCGCCTGACAACTATAAACACTTCAGGTATACATTACTAACAAAATAATTAACAGTCTTGTTTATTCTTCATAGAATGGGGAATGCTTTCTTATGTTTTTCGCTGTTCTTGGATCTTTTGCGTTTGGAGAAAATTTTGTATGCCACCATTTATCTGTAGATATTACAAATTTTGTAGTGATTTTGAAATGAAGTGTTCTATTTTCATCGCATGGACATTTTGGAAAGCATTCTTCTAGTATTACTTTATTATTTTGTGTACGTTCTACTATTATGTAATAATATTTTAATTTTTTTTTGTATGGTATGTAATTTGTTCATGTATGTCTATTTATATTATTTAATTATTATTATACTAGCTCTATCATTTTAGTTTTTGTCTACATTCTGATTTTGTAACTCTAAAACGAAATTAGTATTGTATTTATTAGAATTCGTAGAATGATTTAATATTTTGAAAATAAAGTTCTTGATTTATCTTTGTATCCATAGAATAATTTTGTTGAAGTACAGAATTTTTGTTTTGTTCCAATTACAAAATCAAAATAAAAGAAAGAGTTTTTCATGTTAATTTAAACATAATATCCTCGTCATCGTCAATTCTTAACATCAGTTTTTCATGTTTCTTTAAACAGTCCGGATGGTAGCTGTCTAAACGAAGTGTCCATAGCTCAATCTATAATATCGCAAGCTTTACCTGCTTTATCGCCTCGCATAAACTTATCATTCAGCCCAAAATCCTCGGACAGAACTAGACTCGTCGATTCACAAAGCTACCCTCATAGTTTAGAAATGACACTGAAAGAAAAATCTGCAAGCAACCTACAAGTCAACTTAACGCAGTTAGAAACAACTATAAATAGTAATCAGCCTAGTCAAAACGAAAATTTAATTCAAACGCCAAAGTTGCAACCGAAAAATGATAACGATAAAGTTCAAACTGTAGTGACACCTAATAAATGGCCTCTGAAGCCTGGTGTTTTAGTGCATATTAATTCTAATCACACGCTTAGTCCAAAAAATCAAGCAAGATTACAAAATAGAACTCAAAATGATAACCAAGAAGAAAGCAATTTAGGATTGCTCGAAAGAAATAGAAATGTTGAAGAACCTAAAGTACCACCTAAAATTGAGTATTCAAAAAAGAACGGAAAGCCTAGAAAACATCAGAAAAGTGTTACGGGAATATTGAAAAATTTGAGACGCAAAAGTGACTCATCTGACGACAGTAGTGGTAAATATAAGAAGATAAATAAGTCTAACGAAAGAGCTGTATCTTTAGTGACTTTGAGTAAAAGCTATGGACCGAGGAAAAGACTTAGGTCATTTTTCCAAAGCGAAACTCCAAACGTGATAGTTACTGAAGGAGGTAGTTATTTTTTTTTAAAGCACCAGTTCCAAAATTGTGCTGTTCAAAGTGTGAGATTATATTTTAATTTTTATCAAATATTTTTTTATTTAATTTTATTTTATTGGCATTCTTACATGTAATTATTAAGTTAAATTATTAAGTTTTCTGTTTATTTCATGATGTTTTTTTAATTATTAGTTTTTCATACAAATATCATCTCATACATATAACTTTACACATCACTCTTCAAACACATTTTTCGAATTTTATTGTTGCACGTATGTCACCTTTCTTGCAATTTTTTTTTAATCTTCATTTTAAATGTATCAATTCATTTGTACACAAAGCCCAGGTCTTGATTTGTGTTCTCTACTTATTAATTTATTTCAAATGTTTAGTGTACAATGGAATTGATGCCATCAAAACTGTGCATTTGGATGCTAATTACTTTGCATTAACTGTAATCTTTATTACTTTTCTAATTTTATTTGTGCATGTTTTTTGATTGATGGCATGTTTTTAGTTGTATCGTTTAAAAGGCCTGATAGAATAAACACAGGAAACGCTAATGCTGAATCGATTAAAAATCAAACAAGGAATACTAGAAAGAGAAAAAAGCCAGGTGATAGTGAGTACCGCACGTTTTTTTTGCTTTCACACTCTTTTGTTTTAAATATACTTTGTCATTTTGATGCTGCAAAGGACTGTATTAAACGAACGAGCGAACGATTCAAATTAAGATCTGTATGTGTTCATTAATGATTAATTATTTTCAACAAATATTAAAGCTGAATTACACTGACGCAAAAACAAAGCAACCGAAAGCAAAGAAGTAAAATTAGTGGTTAAATAGAACGTTTGTATTCACAGGCCCACCTACGAATGGCGTAGATAATGCAGCAAACGGGAACCTTGGAGCGGACAATCCAGGCCTCTACGAAAACCTTCCGTTCCACGGCTTACAGCAACCTCCTAATAAGGTAATTCTTAATTAGCCAACTATATAAAGGCTAGTATGGTTTCGTCAATGAAATTGATCACTGATCAGAGAATGAACATTTAAATTTTTATAATGAACTTTAGAATAAAAAAGTTAAAATAGACTCTTACAAAATATTTTCGAATTTTCAAGCGAATCTAACACTGGTTCAGAATTACGTTCCAACCGAGAAGAACCAATGAGAAATTTAAACATTTCTATTCCAACTTTCACACGAAATGTTCATTCTTTGATCCAACTGTCAATATAACATTCCAAATTTTAGTTATTATTAATTTTTTATTTTAACAACGTTAAATGTTTGTGTGTTTATTGATTTTATTAATTTTCTTTTTATTTTTTTTCCATGTTTTGTTTTGGCTTGACCTAATAGCCCGTGCAAGCGATTCAACCTAGAGTTGTAGAGACTAATCAAAAAACTTCCAAAGGCATTGACGCTTTACAAAAACAATTGACTACAAACCCGTCATTTGCACCAAGGATTGTATGTCCGCCATTCGTACAAAATGCTGTAAGCTATCCAATGCACTCTTCGAACTCCCAATACTCAACGTACGGGATACCTGTTTTATCACCAATACAACAAATGTATCCACTACATCAAACGGTACTACTAAATCCTTACTTACCGCCAATGCAATCATCATTCCTCAAACAATTTCCTACTATCGATGAAGAAATAGTCGAACCAGACTCAAGAAACTCAAGAAAATTTAGTTCTTTAAACACAAGAAATATTAAGACGAGACCAAAATTCCAGTCTATGAGAATAGTAAGAAAAAGGAATATAGAAAGATTTTACCCAAACACAGAATATGGTGAAAATTTTAATGAAATTAATAATAATAAAAATACGTCAGAATCTGACAATGAGAAAATAGAACAAGAGGATAATATTTATGAAAATTATCCATCTTTGCTCAATTTAAAATCAAATATAAGTGGCGTAGAAGAATTTGAAAATTTAACTGATTCTATACAAGTATGTGAAGAAAGTAACAATCAATTCAATTCATCAACTACTTCATTGAATAGACCAGTGCCAGCTCCAAGGACTAAAATATCCCCAATGATCTCACCTCAAAAGACTGATCATGTGTACGTTAATTTGTCTATGCCACTAATTAACACTGGTTACCTCAGAGCATTTGATACAGTTGATGCACCAGTAAGACCATCGAAGTCTGAAGAAAACGTTTCTAAAAGCATCCAAAGACATGAAAATAAGAATATATTAACTGTGCCAAAGAGAACGACAAGTCTTAAGAACGTAACACAAGAAAATTCTGACGATGAAAATGAAAATATAGCGAATGAAGAAAAAGAGTTTACTAAACCAAATATTATTGGTGCTACGCCAAAGCGAACTTCATCCATCATTTTTCCGTCAACTTCTCTAGTTAAATCTGTAGTTAACCAACTAAATGATCAAGAGAAAAAACGTGTAACGTTACCAAAAAAGCAAGTAATTGTACCAAACAAAACTTTACAAATACCAAAATTAACTGAAAAACCTGTGCCAAAAAAAACTGTTATACAACGTAGTAATTCAGTTCAAATTAGTTTGCCTAATGATAGTGAAACCACTCAGGTATAAGCGCTTTGTATGTTTTCTTTATCCATTTTTCTTTTCGTTCATCAATTCGGTGTAATTAACATTACTAACAAAACTAACTTCTCATTTTTCAGAATACTAATATACTACAGCAGCAATATCTTCAAAAAAGAAACCACTTTACTAATATAAGTACCAAAGGCAAGAATAAGAAAAATTTCCAAATACCACTGCAAAAGCACCACAGCTTCTGCTATTTCCAACCTATAAGAGTAGATAAGAGAATCCCCGTAGACCAAGAAAGATCGTACAATAACACGATAGGTCCAATGATATACCAACCACCAGAAACTCAATATTACACTAAAACATTAAACAGAACGAGAGAAAAGAATAGTCAAAAATTGAACAGATTAAAAAAATCAGAAAGCTTAAGAGAAAAGTTGTCCTGCGTAGGAGTTTATGAAAACTATGAAAAGCCGAACTATCCGGAACCAGAATACAACGATTCAGAAAGAAAATCTTACTTACAACTACTTAAAGGGAACTACATATCAAATTCAACGAGAAACTTAGGCCCAGAGCACAATTACAATACAAATTTTAATACAATTGGCACGAAAGAAGAACGGCCTAAACATAAAAAGTTAGTGTACGCAGATTTAGCGTTAGGTAATCATAATTTAAAATTTAAGAATACAGTCAATTCCAATAGACATTTATACGATACGTATACTATAGGAAGTGATAGTGCTAAAGAAAGTAACTGTAGTTATAAAAATAACGTATCGAGTAGCCAAAGAAAAAGTAGTCAGCAGAGAAGCGATTATGCGACTCTCAAGTTCAATGAAATAGATGTTTAAGAGGTGAGTAAATTAACTATTTCGTTAACATAAAAAATTCAGAACCCAAGACCTCAAAGTTTCTTTCTCTCTCTACATGAATAACCCGTTGTTAATTCAGGGTGTGAATCTTTTGTTTTTAATTCATTAAATTTTACAATACCACGTTAGGAACTCAAATATTTACAAGAATACGGGTATAACAGAAATGATTTGCCTCTTGGGTTTTGTATTATCAACGACCGTTTTCTAATTTCTATTAACCAACGGTAACGAGATACAAATCGTAGTGCAAACTGCATCCAGTGTGTGAATGAATTGCTTCTTGTTGTGTTCTTTGTACTAGAAATTGACATGAAGTCTAGTTTTTAAACGTCTTAGATAGGTTCTAAGCGTGTTCATCCAGTTCAAATTGGTATGAATCGAAAATTATTTGACGATTTAAGGCAGCTTTCATGGACTGGCTATGACCGAGGTTGTTATTAATCTTCTTAAGTACTTAAATTGTTTGATGAAGGAAAACTTCGTGATAAAGTTGGCTGGTTATTATTAATTTAGATATTTGGGATACTAGAGATAAGAATATCAGTAAAATTAGATATGGCTTACTATAGAATCTAAATATTACGACGACCTTTTCTTTTATTCGGCAGGGGTTTCTGTTATCCTGTTCTAAAACTATACTGAATAACTTTAATGAAATTTGAACTACCTTGATTTCTATGACCTTGATTTCAATTTACGGTTTTATTGTACAAATATTAATATTTAACACACTAAACATAATACTTGTTTTAAAATAAGGTTAGATAGATGATAATCGTTCAACTTTTAAATTATGAGGTACGGAAATTAAAACTAATTACAATTAAATTATTAAATGTAATTAATGTAAATTAATTATATTATTTAATTTCGAAATTAATTAAACTCAATTAAAATATGTCTAGCACGATATTGATCGAAGATGAGAAGCATGATTATTTAAGTGTTGTGACGTTGGTCTTTCTGTTTTTAGGGACGCTTTGCCAAGAGCAACACGTACATTTTTTAAAAAAGGTAATTTTTCTAAATTCCTCTAAAAATACCTTACGCTTTGCAATGTTTTTATTTAATAATTATGTTTATTTTTTGTGATTACGACTAATAATTTGGCTTAGCAGGTTTTTCTATAGTGACTAAAATCATAATATATTTACTCAAAATATACCCGTGTAATATTATCATATCAATAGTATATTATTAGAACATGTATAGCATTGTGTTTAATTGTTTTGATTAGAACTTACTTTCACCGTTGTTGTTTGGATTTGTATAATTGCTTTGGTTAATTGACGTAGACTGACAAATACATCTGAAGCCAACATTGGAACTATCTATTATTTTTAGTAATCAAATTGTTGTGTAATTAATTTGATAAGGTCTTTCAAAATACTCAGCTGAATAAAAGAAAAGGAAATTTCGTAATTTTTAATAAATAGAAAAAATCAATTTTTTAACTATTTTAAACTTTGTTTTATTGGATTAAAAACTTTATTATTGTTATTAGTAAATGTACATGTTTTTTTTATTTATTTATTAAATTAACTTACAAAAAATGATTAATTAAAATTTAAAATATGTTAATTAATAGTTTTTTTTAAATCTATCTCTAGTATTATACTTAAATTCATATTTTTTCAGGCTTTCAGACCAGACGACCAGTTCATCTACGCCGACGCAGACCTCAAGGATTATGGGCCGATCAACTATAAGGCTGCCTCCATTTACGCCAAGATGAAGAAAGTCAAAAACCAACAGAAACTTCAGGAAATATACGAAAAAGATCACCCTGAGGAAGATATGTTGTGATTGTTTTTGCAACTTTTTTATAATTTACTTAATTAACCTTTATGATTTTCAAAAAAATCTTGCCAATATTTTGTTATATCATAGTTTTTTTTAATATTTTGCGTCGATTTAATTACCTATCATAACTGAATTGTGAGTAGATAATTAATTTAATTAATTGATAATTATAAGGTAAGATAATCAAAAATAATTATTATCAATTAATTAATAATTGCCTTATAATTATTAATTTATTCAATTATAATTAATTCAATTAATTGATAAGTTACTTCTTTCTTATAAATCAGTAATATACATAATTGAATACATTTCATGTAGAAGCCGAATTTACAGTATTTTATGAAATATTTTTGACAAAAAAGAAATTACTTAATTTGAAATCAAATAATAAATTGATAATCTATTTCTTTAACTTATTCTTTTACAAATATGTTTGTCAAATCTTAAAACTGCTTTTTGACTTGTGTGACGTAAATTAAATCCTTCAGATTGCAGAACGTTAAAGAAAAAAAATGCCAATCGCGAAATAATAAAACAAGACTGTTCAAAACGAAATATTTCGAAATAGCAAGGAAACGTGTGAACCCCAAAAACACAACATTTTGTACAGTTAAAGTAGTGTTTGTAAATAAAATGTAGTTTTCTTATGGACAGATAAGTAAAATAATATTTAAATTGAGATGAGGACAATGTTTGTAAACAGCTACCATTTTATTTTAAATCTGAGAACTTGACTATCACCTAACTCAGTAATGTTATTGAAATCATTTATGTGTCTTCGATAAGTACATCTTTGTACAGAAACTGCTGTGTTTGAAGTCAGTTATAGGTAATTTTTCGACTGACTTACAATTTTTAATGATTAGCAAATACTGTCATAGTGTCCCTGATTTTTATAAATAGGTAATATCAAATATTTTCTCTATCTCAATTTACTAAAAATCAAGTTGACTTCTCGTTAATCGATATGTTAAGTTTAATTTTTGATAATAATTTTTATTTCTCTATCGTAATTTATCAATTTCTTTTAAGTCATTGATAAAATATTAGACGTAAGTTTCTTAATTTTTCAATTCCTCTTTTATGCTGATCGTAGTTGTGGGCACTGAAGTTTTTTGTAGAAGAACAATAATTATTTTATTATTTATTGTTTATTTAGAGAATTTTTCCCTAATTTTTTATTAAAATATATATAAATAGGTAAACACTAAAGGAATCGAGTATATCGTTGACTTCAAAAGAAATTGATAATAATATCATAATAAAAGCAAAGCTTCATGTAGTGTAAACACCGCTAGTTTTGTGTCCGTCCGTCCAAACGGGGAATCTAAGAAACATAGTTGAGTTTAGCTAAACCCAATATCTGTAAAGAAATCTAGTGTAAATTCTAATGTACTATAGTCAACTATCGTATGAAATTTAGTAGCCAAAAAATTGCGCGATAGTCGCATAACTTAGTATAATCTATTTTTACTTAGCTGCCTAAAAAGGTAAACAAGTGGTTTCTAGCAGAAAGTCGTAAGCGACGCGCTAAGCTCAGCGCATACGACGTCACCGCTGACTGCACTGACAATGAAACCGTACTACAAGTGAAAAACCAAACTTAAGAAAGTCGTAAGCGCCCAGCTACAAACGTCGGTTACGCCTTGCTCTGAAACGCTGATAAATTCACCAACGTAAAGTGACGTTTAAACGAGGAATAAATCGGGCGTTCTGACAGTTTTTGTATTGAAAATTCTGCCAAAATACGCTCGAATAAGACCTATTTTACGTTGGTGAAATCGGCCCTTAGACAGCTAAGGAAAAAAAATTTAGATGTGTTCACAAAATTTTTATTATGACTTTCAAAGGTTTTGGTCTAAGAGACAGCCTTGAGTGTAACTTTTATTTAAGTATATGTATAAAACTTTCTCATTGAAGATTGCGTTAATACAATATTATGTATGTAAAAGAGATGCGAAAAATTGAACTATTGCCGTCCCTTATTCTCTTCTCTTGCGCCCGGTTCAAATATTCAATCTATCTGCAATCTTTTGATCAGTTGCCTAGCAACCTTGTATAGTGTACACTTTTTCGACCGTTGCTAAGTAAGTTATCGACAGATTACAGATAGATTGAATAAAAAACTGGGCAGTAGGTACTACGATGGCAATTTTATTTGATGCTAAATAATTTCTCTTGCGAGTTTGGCGTGGCAGCAAGATTATCTTTGTACTATTGAGTAATGAGCCATTTCTGCTGTCGCATTACTTTTGCAGTCCATAAATTGTGCGTTTTTTCATATGCACGAAATACTTGTGCATTTTGTGACAGCAATTTGTAAATTTTTACACCCATGAAAAAAATTTCAGGTTTTAAATGATCCATTGAAAGTCCATTTCAATTTTAAGGGTACCTATCCATTGAAGCGGAGAGAAGCAGAGAAATGCGTAGCAGACCGATTAGATAATTTATAGAAACAAGGCAATAATTTTTTCAAACTCGCATTACCTCTAAATAATCTGACTGGTCTTCGCTTTAGTGGAAACGCACCCTTATATCTTCGAGATCACAAAGTTGCAGCCATACATATTTTGATTCAACGCAAACTAAAATGAACTAGTTTTGTTTGAACCCTGAGAAACTTACACTCGAAGCTTTGGTCAACGATTTTATTCAGTGTTTGTTGATAACAGGGAAACGCCCATTTTTTTTTTGACTAAGGTTCGGCCATCAATTTGATAAACACCTATTAAAAAAGGCATATTGATGTTACCTATTGGAGCGTAAACCCCCGGGATATTTTTTTTTTTTAAAGAATTTCAGCCAAGCTGAACTTGACTGATATTCTCCTCTCC
Source organism: Hipparchia sbordonii (assembly GCA_038048805.1). Taxonomy (NCBI): domain Eukaryota; kingdom Metazoa; phylum Arthropoda; class Insecta; order Lepidoptera; family Nymphalidae; genus Hipparchia; species Hipparchia sbordonii. The sequence goes on along the minus strand of CM076117.1, from coordinate 7,600,182 downwards.
CCTCCAAATAAGTGAAAACTTGTGTTAGGAGTGGGTACGACAATAGTGCAACGGGTGGGGATCGAACCTGCGACCTTTCAGTTTTCAATCCGCACCTTTAACCGTTTGCTATTGAGGCTTTTAAATAATTTAATTTAATTTAAATTAAATGACTTGCAACGTTTTCCACACGCAATGTCAATTTTTAAAATGAACGTAGATTTGTCTCGATGTGTGTGCTTTACAAATTCATCCGAGTTCTATGCACTAAACATGCGTTTCTTAATGTTTCATACATCAATCCGAATGATGGACATACTTTTGCCATAACCCCTTTGACGAATGGGCGTTTCCCCTTGACACACAAAGTATCGTCCATTAACTCCGTCAATTACACAAGAAGTCCAGTTTCTCGAATGCGAGTGGCAAGAAATAGTTTACGATTATCCTATGTAATAACTTTCCATACCATTTTCGCCCGCGACTATACATTTCATTATCTATATCTATACTAATATATAAAGCTGAAGAATTTGTTTGTTTGAACGCGCTAATCTCAGGAACTACTGGTTCTAATTGAAAAATTCTTTTTGTGTTGGATAGTCCATTTATATTAAGGCTTTAGGCTATATAACATCACGCTGCAACCAATAGGAGCGAAGCATCAGTGAAAAATGTTGCAAAAACGGGCAAAATTATCCATATTTAAAATTTATTCTTTTAAAAACTTCTTAATCGCGATCATAATAACAGAAATTGACGCGGACGAAGTCGCGCGCAACAGCTAGTTAGTTATACATTATGTTATGACAAAAACTCGTATCAGAAGCAATACTCGAATACGAGTGCAAAAAATTTTACTCGCATTCGAGGAACTTTGTGTAACTGAGCCATTAGCCTATTTATTTCAATAATTACTTCAACTTGGTCCGTATTTAACTCGGCATTTATCTATTTTTATAACTTGCCTATAAGTTGTGAACTTGTGACGTCATTAACTATATTATATATACCTTATATTTTTTTAAGAACTGCCTTTATTTCATTTGTACTTTTACAATATTTTATTCTTTATAGTGGAAGTACGTGTTTTACAAAATTAATTTTATTTCTCTATCAGAATTATTTCGAAATTTAATAAAAAAAATATTTTCACAGAAGCTCTTCAATTTAATTTTTTTTAATTGATATACTGTTTGATGTTGAATTAGTGTAAATAAAGAAATTGGATAAGTTAAAAAATACAGTTCTGATGGAGGAAAAAAACATAAAGGAAAAATCCTTTTTATTAATTTTAATTTTTAAACGTTCATTTTAAACAATTTTTTGCGACTTAACATTTTTAATCAAATCATAGATACATAATACTAATGTAAATATGGAAGGTTTAAAATATAAGTAATTGTAAGGATTTGTTGATGTTTTATTATTTCACCTTTTTAGGTAAACCAGCAAAATTTTTTCGAACTTTTTTTAACATTAAAGAGAAGTTGCTTAAATGTTTTAAATTTTTAATAAAAGCAAGCACGTTATTTTAAGTAATTTTTTTAGACGCATTGAGTATTTTTAATGGCAACTCTCAAATATTACCAAAAATAATTTTGATAGTCGTATCTCATTTTTAATACTCTCTTATTTTTAGAGCTTTTTTTTGTTAATATCCACCTTTATTACTTCCAATGCGTCTAAAAATCTAAAAAAACCTAGGCAAATGTGAAAGTAACAAAAAATTTTGTACATAATATTGTAACTTGTTAAAATATTGTCAAAATAGTATTAATAAAATAATTTATGGATTTTCTTACATTGTTTTATTTTTTAACTTAATAGCTTCTTATTTTGCTCCACGATAACAATTAATTAGATATCCCTTAAATATAGGTCTAGATTATAGAAAGCTTAACTTATTCAGCTATTATTATTTTTATTCGATGGCAAGATAGTCCTTGATTGCAATCTCACCTGATGGTAAGTGACAATGCAGTCTAAGATGGTAGAGGACTAACTTGAAAGGGATATGGCAGTGTAAATTCAACCCAAACCCTTAATCGGTTTCTACACGCCATCGTGCCTTGAATGCTAAATCGCTTGACGGCACGTCTTTGACGGTAGGGTGGTAAATAGTCACGGCCAAAGCCTTCCACCAGACCAGAGATAATTTAGAAATTAGAAATTCACAAGTTGCCCCCGCCAGGAATCGAACCCGAGACCTCACAGTTATAGACCACAGCGTTCACCACTATGCGAAACCTCACCTCACCCGATGTATTATAATAAAACTACAGAATCATAATATTAAAATTTTTATTTCTCGAAACATTTTTCGACACAATCTCAACTAAATATATCACAGCCAAGTCTTTGGGTAAGCAAATTTAAGATTAAATATATTTTAAGTAGATAAGTAAGTAAGTAATTGCCAATCTTTGGCGGAGGCAGTCCCGAACTATTGTACCATCGATCGACAATCGATCGATTGGTGTGGTAGCACCTGTCGATCGCCTCTTTTCTCTCTTTCGCTATACCGATCCGTTTCCGATCGATCGGTGGTAACACCCTAAGTGTAAAAACATGCCAAAGATGCCTCACTGCGATACCTCGCGGCCGCGATTTAGCTGGCTACCTCGATGTCACCTCCATGTAAAACAAATGTATGCAAACAGATAAGCGCGAACATATCGAAGGATACCTCACTGCTGTACATCGCGGTACAGCGAGGTATTTTCGACAAGTTTGTGCTCGTCTGTTTGCATACATTTGTTTTAAATGGAGGTTATATCGAGGTAGCGAGCTAAACCGCGACCGCGAGGTATCGCAGTGAGGCATCTTTGGCATGTTTTTACCCTAAGGAATAGCGAGAGTGGGTCATCCAATCAGAGTTGCTTGTTACCGTCACACTATAGCAATCATTTTATAAACCTAGGAATATTCAATAAGGTTTCATACATTTCAAGTGACATTATAATGTTACTACACATTTTGTTTGCCAATTGTATCACAGGTAAAAAGATTTATCCTTACAATCAACTAATATTAGTTCTAGTGGTACTTATTATTCATATATACACAAAATTTAACCGAATAGTAAATTTCACGTCTGCCAGTTTTTGTACTGAAAACCTGTCAAACCATTTTATTCCTCGGTTAAATTTTACCCGGAAACGTTGAATAGAGTCGATTTCACCAACGTAAAATGAGTTTTGTCCGAGCGTAAATTTGATATTTTACCAGATTTTCCATACAAAAACGTCAGAACGCCCAATTTAGGTATTCCTCGGTAAACGCTTGGTAAACGTCACTCGACGTTGATGAAATAACGAAGTGATTATATTCTCTTGGGATGAAATCGACATTAATGTTAAAAATGGTTGGATAAGCTCTTTTCTTCTTTATTCCTTTTTCGCGAAGTCGCGGTAGTTGACGCCCGCGGCTTCGCTCGCATGGATTTAATTTTTAAAAATCCCGCGAAAAATCTTCGATTTTCCGGGATAAAAAGTAGCCTATGTCACTCTCCCGGTCCGCAACTATCCATGCAAAAAATCACGTTGATCCGAACAAACCAATAAACAAACACACTTTCGCATTTATAATATTTGTAAGGATTTTTATGTCGACGTGAAGATAGATTTTTTTAAAACTCTTTAAGTGAGATAAAATTAGATATCCTATATCAGCTCTTAAACTACAATTATGCAAAAAAAAACATATCTCTTTTGCTGTGTTGGTGCTTGATTGAAGAACAAACCAACAAACATTTACAACAGCATTTATAACGTAAGTAAAGATATAACGATACTGGTTATCCTACTTAAAAAAAAGTTAAACATTAGAAATTAAAAAGCTATAATTAATTTAAGAAAAATTAAACCGACCTCAATATACCGAAATAAAGAATAACCGAAAAAGAAAAAAATGTCCATATCTTGAAAACTACAGAACCGATTTGATGAAATCTTTACTGTTCCTAAGTTGAAATAAATGTAAGCAAATAAAAAAAATGATCAGAATCCGACTTATAGTTTTGGAGTAATGCATGGACAAGCATACATACTGAGGTACATACACATATAAAATTTTGTATATTTGCTTAGAATGTCTAATATCTTCTCACAATGTGGAATATTTTGCAGTTCCAATAATATTAACATACGTGCCGAATTTGTAACCTCCTTTTTTGAAGTCGATTAAAAACTAAGTATCACTTCACGGTAAAAGTTTCAAGTCACATAGATAAGTCACTTGGCCCTCAAATGAGGTAGAAGTCGTACCCCCCCCTACCGAAGTAGACGAAGTCAGAACACCACTTCCTCGCTTCCATGTCGGTGGAACAGCAGGCGGGGTAGGCGAGCCTGGACTTTGTGAGCTTGGCACATCTTTGGCAGAGGTCCAGGAGTTCATCCTGTCAAAAAAAACTCATTATTTTTTTATATTTATTTATATAAATTGTGGAACCATCTCCCTTCAACAGTGTTCCCCCTCAATTACAATATAGGGTTATTCAAGGGGCGAACCAATAAGTTCCTGAAAAGCCGGCAACGTATTGGTGGTGCCTCTGGTACTACAAGTGTTCATGGGCGGCGGTAATCACTTAACATCAGGTGACCCGCCAGCTCGTTTGCCCGCTCTTAATATTAAAAATATATATATATATAATTATACTAGTTGATGCCCGCGACCGCGTCCGCGTGGAAAAAGTTTAGAATGACTTGCTACTATTGTTGCGGCGCGTCGGTCCTCAAGTGACACGACAACGCCCGGGAACTTGTCCCGCAAAAGTTGACGGAGACGCGGAGTTAGCGGGGGCAAGATTTACGGGGCGGAGAGTTTGCCCCGACCGTAAGGCCCCGCGATGTTGCACTGGTAGGCGTCCCGTCCCGTGCACCTATACCGCGACAGGTAGACGTAGCGGTAACGAAGAACGGAGAGGTACTTCTTGGAAATAAAAGAATTGTTTCCAATTGCAGTGCTCTGGGTTGACTGACTGGCGTTCGTTCTTACTGCATTATTTATACGAAAGGGTCGTGGAATAATTCTACATTCTCACGATCGCCAGTAAATGAACCCTTTGTGAGTCTCTTTAATCAACACAAGTTCTTTTAAACATATTTCTAGCACCTAATACATTGATCGTAAAACAAAATCTTAAAAGCTAAGGAACAACATAAATCTAAAGCTCTTAGAAATTCTCACTATTAATAACAGACCATAATTTCCACTAGACGCCAGAAAAATCCAAATGTAAGCACTTCACAAGGGTTCCAAACAAAGTTCGATACATAAAGAGTCTTTTTTAACCTAGTCACCGCACTCAAGGCGCCTATAAATTTCAATGCACTTGAACGAACTTACTCTAACTGCAAGCAATAATTCATAGTCCCAAATTTTAAAATGTAAATCTTAACGTTAGTCGCCAACAATCTCCCCCTTGTGCGTAGCACCAATCTTCATACACGGCGACTATTCTAGAACTGGGTTGTCGAAGCACTCTTGATCTTGTTCTTTTAGTTGCTCATCCCAGCCGATTCCGCTCCTCCATATGTTCGGTGCATCTGGCGGATTGAACTTCCAATGTAAGCCTAGTTCTTCTGCTTCTGTGACTAGATTTTCTTTATTTTTCCACAGAAATCCAATTTCAAAGCGTGTATCTTCATTCGATCTTCGACAGGTTTTCTCTAATATAGCTAGAGTTCTTCCCTCTGGGTCTGTCATTTTATCTTCGACCATATTCACGTGTAAACACTTAATCACGATGTGTACGGGCTGTCCAATTGTGTTGCCAAAACCAGGAAAAACCCAACCAAGTTCTGTCAGCGAGGTGACTGGTTCTCCAGGTTTTCCTTTCTTTATTTCTTGAGATACGATCAGCTTCCAATTATCTTGTACTATCAGTAACTGAGCTGGCTCAAACTCATAATAGAGAACATTCATCATTTCTTTAAGATGTGAATATTCTTCAATTCCTTCTTTGTTCATGAACTGTGGAGCAAGATTCAGTTCATCAATGGTGCGAACCCGATCTAGGTTTTTCTTTTCTTCTTGGTGGACTCCTCGTATAAACAAGTTGAGCCTTTCAGAGTCCCTCTTGCTTATTAATTCCCCTCCAACTGTTTCTAGCATCAAATCTTCTTCAGTTTCTTTCTCTCCGATATTCTTGCTAATTCGTGAATAAAGGGGAGAGACCGTTATCCCTTCGTCCAAAAGTGCTAGTATCTTCTGGGATCCTTTTGGGCCAAATACTTCTACCTGAACTATCTTCAGGTAAGTTCCTTTTGGTCCAAACACTTCTACCTGAACTATTTTCAGGTTCAGGTAAGTTCTGGGTATTTTCATTGCGTGGACTGGCAACGCCACACTTGCTGCCATTGCCGGTTCAGCATTTTCTTTCTCGAATTCATGTTCTGAATTTGCAGCTTCACCCGTCTTTGCCGGTTGTACAACTGCTATCGCATGGCTCTCAAATGCTTGTCGTGTAGCACCTGCCTGGGTCTGGATCGTAGACATCAGGGGCTGCTGTTCTGTCTTCACGACCTCTTGCTTTTCTTGAAGATCCTTTTCTGGCTTGATATCTTTTATATCTTCCACAGGAGACGTCTGGATACAGTTCTGAACATGCAATTTTCTGTCGGCTTGTTCTTTGTCCAAATCGTCTTCTGAAACTGAATCTTCAATTAATTGTTTCATGAGTCTGATGCGCTCTATTTCTAAACGCGCCAGCTTTTCTTCTAGTTCTAACTTGCGTAACCTGGCAGCAGAACTCTTATTTCGAACTGACTTGACTGTCGTACGGGTGGAACCACCTGGTTTTTCTGTCATCAGGGAAATGTTCTGGTTCTCCCGCTCAGTCATATGCAGTTGTTTGAGTCGAGCACTGCGTTCTGTAGATCTCGTCTTCGTGGCTCCTGAAGATTCCTGGATTGAAGTTTTCGAAGAAATATTCGATTCTGTGGTTTCCGAAGTCATAAATGATGCAGCCCCTACTGATCTGGCGCACTCACTAACTTTCTCAGCATACTGTGATGCATTTGAGCTTGCCCTTAGGGGTACATCTTTTTCCTTCTGGGACCTGGTCAGAGGCATGTCTGTAGATCCCTCTTCGTTTACCTTTCAGCTTTCCGAAATCTTCAATTCTCGTTTCTAGGAATTCTTCTCCCGGGATCCGGTTCGAAGGACCATCTGTTGCGGCGCGTCGGTCCAAAAGTGACACGACAACGCCCGGGAACTTGTCCCGCAAAAGTTGACGGAGACGTGGAGTTAGCGGGGGCTAGATTTACGGGGCGGAGAGTTTGCCCCGACCGTAAGGCACCTCGTTGTTGCACTGGTAAGCGTCCCGTCCCGTGCACCCCGGTCGTGCACCTATACCGCGACAGGTAGACGTAGCGGTAACGAAGAACGGAGAGGTACTTCTTGGAGAATAAAAGAATTGTTTCCAATTGCAGTGCTCTGGGTTGACTGACTGGCGTTCGTTCTTACTGCATTATTTATACGAAAGGGTCGTGGAACAATTCTACATTCTCACGATCGCCAATAAATGAACCCTTTGAAATAGAAATAGAAATAGAAATAGAAATATTTTTTATTCAAATAAACTTTTACAAGCACTTTTGAATCGTCAATGAATCTACCACTGGTTCGGAATGCCTTTCCTGCCGAGAAGAGCCAGCAAGAAACTCGGCGGTTGCTCTTTTCAAAAAAATAAAAATTTACAATTGTTATTGAAACTATGCTATGTATTCAGTGCTTCCACGATGAATTTTCCTGAGTACAATACAAGTAAAAATAAATACAATACAAATACAAATAAATACAATTCAATACATGTTAACACAGGCAGGCAAAAGCAGACCCATTCCCGTTGGTGGCACCCGTTCACGAGCATGACGCATGATCCAGCCATTGCTTCGCTCAACCATATTTGAGGGAACGTAACAACCCGCACCACACGACACCACCACAGAAACTTTAAAGAGAGCATGACATACTTAGGCTACCCATGTTAAGGCATCGAATTGAATACTAATATTAAACTACTCATTTTAAGACATGACTGAGACAAATAAAGTGGAAACACCGTGGAACAGAATACAATAAAATCATGTTACACAGGATAGTTATTACTGTCTTATGAATCACTGGAGCGAATTATATCCACGCTTTTTTATCATTTACATAGTCTTCAATTGTATAATATGCTTTTTTCATGAGAGCAGATTTAATTGATTTCTTAAACTTGTGTAGAGGCAAGTCTAAGATTGACTGTGGAATTTTATTGTAAAACGTCACGCCCATTCTCACAAATGTCTTTTGGACCCTCTTGAGGCGCAGCCCAGGAAACATGAGCCTATTTGGATTTCTACTTGGTCTATCGGACAAATCACTCTTTTTTTTGTAACTCAAAATGTTTTGTCTGACAAACATTATGTTGTTATAAATATATTGTGAAGCTACTGTAAGAATGCCTATCTCTTTAAATCTTTCTCGAAGGGAATCCCGCGGCCTCAAATTATAGATTGCGCGGATTGCCCTCTTCTGCAAAACAAAAATTTTTCCAATATCGGCTGCCTTACCCCATAGTAAGATTCCGTATGACATAATACTATGGAAATATGTGAGTCTCTTTAATCAACACAAGTCCTTTTAAACATATTTCTAGCACCTAATACATTGATCGTAAAACAAAATCTTAAAAGCTAAGAAACAACATAAATCTAAAGCTCTTACAAATTCTCACTATTAATAACAGACCATAATTACCACTAGGCGCCAGAAAAATCCAAACGTAAGCACTTCACAAGGGTTCCAAACAAAGTTCGATACACAAAGAGTCTTTTTTAACCTAGTCACCGCACTTAGGCGCCTATAAATTTCAATGCACTTGAACGAACTTACTCTAACAGCAAGCAACAATTAATAGTCCCAAATTTTAAAATGTAATCTTAATGCTAGTCGCCGACAATCTCCCCCTTGTGCGTAGCACCAATCTTCAGACACGGCGACTATTCTAGAACTGGGTTGTCGAAGCATTCCTCTTGTTTCGTGTCGGCAACCCATGTTATGCCATCTTCGTTCTCTGTACACCAGTATGCAGCTGCAGCGTACGCCGTTTCGGTTGTATCAGTGAAGATGTGCAGCTTCCTTTTGGTGCTGTATGGAGTGATACATTTTGGAACATGGAGGTTCTTAAACAATTCCAAGTTTTTAACATATGACTTCCATGTTTCTTGATGTTGTTCAGAAGAACAACTAGAAAGTTGCTCATCCCAGCCAATTCCGCTCCTCCATATGTTCGGTGCATCTGGCGGATTGAACTTCCAATGTAAGCCTAGTTCTTTTGCTTCTGTGACCAGATTTTCTTTATTTTTCCACAGAAATCCAATTTCAAAGCGTCCATCCTCCAAAATGTAAATCTTAACGTTAGTCGCCAACAACTATAGTCCTCTATCTCCGATAATATAAAATTAGACAAAATATTTCTAATAGTACACACAGTATAATAAAAAAAAGAATTATCAAAGTTAGTTAAGATTTGACGAAGTTATGGAGAAAAATCAATAAAAACTTTCATCCCCTATCCCGGATAAACCTTATTGTTTAGCAGGATAAAAAGTATCCTATATATTGACCCGGAGTATCAGCTACCATTATAATAAATTTCATTCAAATCTGTTCAGTAGTTTCCGCGTGATGCGCGCACAGACAAACAGCTGATGGTCATGGGACCACCTGGGAAATATACCCTTTCAAACAAAAAAAGAATTTTCCAAATCGATCGAGGCATCTTCGAGTAATCGGGGAAGCTACAATAAGAAAAATAAAAAAGATTCCGACGAATTAAGAACCTCCTCCTTTTTTGAGTTGGTTGATAGCCAGGTTAAAATGACTTACATCAGTGTGACACTCCGCTGACTCAGTGAAAATACCGCTGCCGGCTGACAGCCAGGGGGGTCGCGCGTTCGATTCCTGTATCAGGGCCGCTATACAAAGCAGCACCAACACGCATGTGAGGGTGTATTTCTGTTAACAAAAGAAAAAAAATTATAAGTATTTACAACAAACCTCCCTCGCCCTCCCTAACAACCTCTCTGGCGCAGTGGTGAGCGCTGTGGTCTTATAATTGGGAGGTCTCGGGTTCGATTCCCGGCGGTGGCAATTTGAAAATTTATAATTTCGGAGTTGTCTCTGGTCTGGTCTAGTGGGTGGCTTTGGCCGTGACTAGTTAGCATCCTACCGTAAAAGACGTGCCGCCAAGCGATTTAGCGTTCCGGCACGATGGCGTATAGAAACAGATTAGGGGTATGGGTTGAATTTACACTGCTATACCCCTTCCAAGTTAGTCCGTTACCATCTTAGACTGCATCGTCACTTACCATCAGTTGTGATTTTATTCTTTGAAAAGAAACTCTTTTCATCGAATAGAATAAAGATAAAATATTATATTGTCGTTCTCAGGTGATACATAATGTTATGTAAACCAGCGGATAAAAGATTATGCGCTTGTAATTTCGCAGCTAATATCGGAATAACCTCTAGGTATCGAGTTTGTTTAGTCTTGGTCGTGTTAGGTATATCTTATCTATCTGAGGTGTTCCTTTAAAGGTAATTATCAACGAACTTCGAACATTCGAACTCGATACCTAACGTACTTAAGTCTTTGCCATTCTATAACTTACTTAAGTTACCTAGTCCACGAAAAACTCGGTTAGGAAAACGATCGAGTAACTTTAGTACGTACTCTACTCTACTCTAGATATCTAGAATGTAAAACAAATACGAGTAGATAATGCCTACTCATGAATTCAACTAGAACTTTGCAACTATAATTTACAACTTGAATCTACTACAAGTACTACAAAGGTCAATTGATAACCACAGTGCGTACTACAGGAGTAGGTAGTCTAAATTATAAACACTGGAAACTTTGCCTAAGCGCCATTAACCTACTTTTAGTATATCAATAGAATACTTGAAAGTACCTATTCAGATCTGAGTTAAGGTACGTCTCCATCTGCAGACGAGTGTCAGACACGTGGCGTGGCAGTCACCGTCAGACACCGTTTATTTACATCTAGCGTGCCAGAAGTGTACCGTCAGACATCGGCAGACAACATTGTCGGCGTCAGACGAATAAAAAGAAAACACAAGATATCTGCACGATTTCGATGTTCTATTTATTGCCCGACAGGTACCAACAGACACATGCAGACATGAACCGCGCAGACAAAATATTCTTTCCGCGAATACTGGCACATGTCTGTCGGCATCTAGTCTGCGCGGCCATGTTATGATAGATATACGAGTAAATACATAAAAACATTGGTATTCGAAATGATGGTAGAGTCACCACTTACTACACTTGGGTGATCTGTAGGCTAATACATTTGTGACGGTGATCAAGCGTTGGTCACATCGGGGTCACCACTGTGGCGAATCCTTATTACTAGCGTGTTCCATAAAATCACACGCATCGAGACTTTCATTTAAAGAACACGCTAGTAATCCGCCACACAGTGTATTAAAGAATATAGTTTTGTCTGTCACGGCATTTGTCTGACATGCACAATGTCTGTAGATGTAAACGATCCTTAAATCGTTAAGGATTTTAAGAAGATGTAGTCACTGTTTAGGTTAGTATTAAACAGTTATTGCAGTTAGATAAAATTGTTAAGTAATTTATCAATGTTATGGAGGTTGACATGCCAGCTGGTAAAAAACCCCCAAAAAAAATTATCTCTACTATATCTCTACTCTCTGCACATGTGCAAATTCACCCAAGTAGTTTCCATAATGTCAGTATAGGTAGGAAGATACATAATTAGGGCAAAGTTGTTTTCAACTATCGATGTACCATCGCGTAAACTCGTAATTTGGGTCAGCTGTGACGTTTGTGTTGATTGTGCAAGTGACAACAATCTCCCAAGTCCTATTGTACTTGCTTATCGAGCGATATGTGTGGGGCCTCCAGATCGACAATAACTCTAGAGAATATTCCGCTATAGGCTTGGATATCAGCAACAGCAACTTGCTATGCCAGCTGAACGAGTGAATCATTTGTGATACCCCAAAACCTAGCTCCACTACAAGATAGATACCTGTTACTGGAAAACAAGCGATGACCTGGATTTTTTTTATATCAGCTAAATTAGTCCTTGACTGCGATCTCACCTGATGGAAAGTGACGAACTAAGTAGCGGACTAATTTGGAAGGGATGTGGCAGTGTAAATTCAACCAATACCCCTAATCTGTTTCTACACGCCATCGTACCGAAACGCTCAATCGCTTGGCGGCACGTCTTTGACGTTAGGGTGATAACTAACTATGGCCAAAGCCTCGCACCAGACAAATCCCCTTGTATCTTTAGATAGCGTCAACGTTGCCTATCCACAGCCTTTCGCATCCAATCGGCGCCTGCCACTTTCCGGATGTCATCGCTCCATCTAGTCGGGGGGTGCCCTACACTCCGTTTGCCGAGACGCGGTCTCCACTCGAGGACCTTACAACCCCAGCGGCCTTCGGTCCTCCGACAAATGTGACCAGCCCACGCTCCTACCCCATATGTTAGCCCTGAGAGCTATGTCGGTCACTTTAGTTCTTTGGCGAATTATTAATTTTATCCGGAATTCCGAGCAAAGCTTTTTCGAACAACACGAAATTGTCGTTGAATATTAGCCGTGCTTGAATGCTACGTATTTGGTTTAGCTATAGATCGTAAAGTCCTAGATTTGAGTTCCGAAGTCGATACACCGAATGCTGAATAATACATGAATTCCGTGGCGCCACCTGAATCAGGGTCCTGGCTGAAAATCAGCGCTGTATGCTCTTGTGGAGGTACAAAGCATACAGCATTTTGCTGAGTTGGGACATTTTTTCCGGGTTGTGCCACTCATGACTTAGCTGTTCCGGCGCTTCTTCTGCTTGACGCCTTTTGTCTTTAATGCTCAAGGGGTGGAAGCGCCGGTACAACCTAATCTAGGTATACCTATTGGGTGATGTGTGGCACAATTTATAAAATAAACGTGTCTTTCTTTCTTTATTTCTTTATACAAATTCATAGTTTGTTTTAAAGAATAATTAACAACAATTGATATGTCTAAATAAACGTAAAGCTTTTGTTAGGAGTAGGTATTACAATATAGTGCTACGGGTGATCTCAGATCATCAGATTTATTATCCTTTGTAACGTCTTTACCTGCTTAAGACCTAAAATTCTAAGCGATAAGGCCGCCATTTTTTTTTTTAATTATTATTTATCGCACTAATAATATAAAGGCGAAAGTTTGTATAGGTATGTGTGTGTATATTTGTTACTCCTTGAAGCTACAATGAATGAATAAAGGCTGTTTGGAATAAATATAGCTCATACCAAGGATTAACACATAGGCTACATTTTACCCCGGAAAATGAAAGGGTTCCCATAGGAATTAAAAAACCTTTATCCTTATTTAAGTTGCGGGCATCTAGTAGTCTACTAATATATACTTTTAAATGTTACAATAAATTGTATTCATTTCATTTCAAAGTAACGTGTACTTATCATAACTTCTGGGTGAGTTTAGGCATATTTACATTCTACTTTGTATAATTAAATGTTTTAGAATTATCACTTCCGTGTCAAATTATTGTTTATAATTTTTTCTTTAAGTTCATTGTTAATATAATAGTTATATATATGATAATTGATAAGCCCAAACGGTAGGTCAAGTCACTTCTACGAACAATCTCTTTAATTTATATTTCGACGCAATTGACAGGTATAGTTCTGTCAATTCACGAGGGTACATGGCTCGTGGTTGTGTGCGCGTCGTATCTGGTGTGAGCAAGAGCTTGCTCGCGCCTGACCGCTCCTACCTAGACTCCTGACAGGCACGCACACTTACGCAATGTGCATGTACACGACGTAACCACAAGTAAAGCTCACGCGCCTTCGTGAATTTCAAGAACTACACGGATTCTTTTAATTAACACTTGTGATCTTAATTAGCTGTACTAGAAGAAGCGTTGATGAAGACATAAGTAGATATTGCGTTATGACGTCACAATGTCATGAGACCCAAGTCTGGTGATCGAGATGTTTGATGTCGTAAGCACATTTCGCCTACACGACATTGCAAGAGTAATGCCTACTTAATCAATTAGACAAGATAGTACTAGTTTTACGATAATTGAACGACCATTAAAACAATAATAATAATTAATTGGTTGAGATAAAGGTTAAAGTTAATTGTATGTTAATAAACGAAATCGTTGTTTGCACCACTGTGTGACCCCGGCGTCACAAAACGGTAAATAAACTGTACCCGTGTTCAAATTAGAAGAGGCGTTTAAACGAAAAGTGCTTTTAAAAAGCACTTTTTAGGGTTCCACAGTAAAACTAAAAAACACCCTTATAGTTTCGCCAAGTCTGTCAGTAAAGTGAAAATTTTCTTTCGAATAGGTCCCCCCCCACTCTCTAAAATTTAAATTATTGATATTTTATGAAAAGTACGATAGTAGCACTAGTAAGGGCAAGTAGGCTTTACTAATTAACGAGTAAAAGTCGCGTAACTTTTAAAAGTAAAAACATAGTGAATGACTTATAAATGCCATTATATTGTGAAATGCAATTGTAGAAGTTAGAACCCTACACTGTGCCTAACCTGACACGCGATTTTTTTTTTTAATTTTTTTTTTTGCCCATGGGCCATTTATTTATTCAGAGCTGTGATGGTTATTTGTCCTTCAATCACGAGAAATGGATCGATATGATTTTGCATGCATATAGTTAAGTACGTGGAGAGTAACAGGCCACCTTTTATCCCAAAAGTATAATAATTGTTTATTCAATTATCAAATCAATTCAAATAACTTTTGAATCAAAAACATAAGATTCAAAAATCAAAATTATTTATATCATGTAGGCCAACTTGTGGCTCTTATGACAAGTCAAAAATCTGATTCTGCTGAGAAGAGCCGGCAAGAAACCTTCGAAAACAGAAGAAATATTCCCACGATAGTTTTATAAACCTTACTATGCGTAAACAGAGTTGCGGGCAAAATACAATTTTTTTACTTATAAACAATTTTGCACGTGGTGTTAATTAAATTGTAAACTTTGCCCAAACCAATCTACATCATCGTGCTACTAGAGGTTATCGACTCAATTATTTTGCGCTGGTTTTTTTAATTATTTTTACCTAATTAAGAAATTCTTGGGATGCCTTCAAAGTCGGCTCAAAAAATGAATTGGATTTTTCTATCAAGAGATTATCACTGCCTTCCTCAAGATATAACATCGTTAATCAACATTTGGCAAATACGATTTTTTGATGAATTACTGAGAAAAAAAATCTCTATCGATCCATCTAAATTCTAATCGGTATGCTTCTTGCTGCTATAGTTTTTGATATTGCAATATGAAAAACGTCGTTTATTAGTTATCAAATGGCGTCATTTCTGTATAAATGCCCGCTTATGAATTCCCTGGTGTTGGTAGTTAACGACATTTTAGCTTTGTGTGTACCCATGTTACATGTGTCAGGTTGTGGTAGGTGTGCATTTTTTAAACTTGTGTGTGGAAACACTGTATGCATAGCATAGTTTTGTTAACCATTGTAAAAAATTTTTTTTTGAAAAGAGCAACTGCTGAGTTTCTTGCCGGCTCTTCTCAGCAGAATCTGCATTCCGAACCGGTGCACGAGTCGAATTTAATCTGTTGGGACGGTCCAGCAGACTATGAGAATGAGGGAATAGAGAATACATCTGTGTTTTGTGCAAACACCTGTGCACTATAATATCTCCCGCGTAGATGGCTTATCACGGTGAAAATTACCCGCCGTTTGCGAATTCGGTCGGGAGGACTAATATTAAATCTAGAAGGTTGTTAGTTGGTTTTTCCTTCAATCACGCAGCAATGGAGTAACGTATCTCATAAGATGCATTTTACAGAAGGCCGTGTTGACAGCAGAGAATTTTTATTTTTCTAAAGTTTTACATTTTAAAAACCTAACGTAACCTGAGAAAAAAACAACTAGAAGTAATAGAAAACGCTTCCAAAATGAAAAAGAGCTTTATGAACGCGCAGTTTTTTTTTCAAGATTACATTTTATAAACCTAATGTGGGATACAGGGAATACAATAGCGATATCTCTTTTCAAAAAGTGATTTTTCTATGTCAATACGCACTGGCGACCGCTATTTAGAATACTTTTCCCGCGTCCGTTTTTCCAACTAACTAAGTATAACTTGGATTGTCTTTTAATCAAGAGTGAATAGGCAATAGGCATCTTCTAGGCAAGCACTCCATCTTAGCCTGCATTTTCACTTACCATCAGATAAAATTGCAAGCACTATTCTATAAATACGTATATTAAAACCCTCTTCTTTGAAATGCATCTAACCTATGCAGATTTGTAAGTTTTCCATAGACGTGACAATTTTTTTCAACATTAATAATTGACTTCCTGACTGTCAGTCTGTGTATTTTTCCGTGATTTTAAACTAATCTCTGTCGGGACTAATATTCAGAACAGCTGAACTGATTTTGAAAGCATTTTCACAAGAAGGTAGAGGTAGAAAAAAGATCATCTCTGTATGAATAAAGTTATAAACATATAATTTTTTCTTTAATTTTCCCTAGACAAAGCTTGACTGCAATTATATCAACTGGTAAATGGAAGAAGTAACGATCTATGCTTATCTTTTATATGATTTTAAAATATTTCCGAAAAATCAATTAAAGAAGAAAAAAATTGAAAAAGAAAATTAACCGAATCAATTTAACCGAAAATATTTTTGAAATGAAAAATATACCTACTTAAAAAAGTATTAAAAAAAGGAACTTACCATAGATAAACTGAAGTCGGCCATTTTTGTTTTCGAATATACCACTTCCGTACACAAATACACGATAAAGATAATTATTATAATTATTATATTAATACGTGTTGCTTGGTGACAGTCCGTATTGCTACACGGTTTAAAGAAATATGTTGGGATAAGAGACGCGCTGGCTAATATGAGCAAATACCCTTATGTCAGGGTTGCCACCTTCCTAAGGATACGAATCACATCACACTATAAAGGCGAAAGTTATGAGTATGTGTGTATGTATGTTTGTTACTCCTTCAAGCGACAAGTAATGAACTGATTTGGCTGAAATTTGGAATGACGATTACTCATACCCAGAATTAAAATTAAAGAGTTCCTGCGGGAAATAATAAATCTTAATCCACGCAAACGAAGTCGCGGTCATCATTTTGTTTCAAATAAAGAAAACAGTAGGTAATGACAGAAGCGCGGTGCCGTGTGCCAATCGCCTAAGCTAACTTACGTTCTGGATCCATAAAAGTTTCATCAATATAGATATACGTTGTAAAAAAGTAGAAAAAATCCGGTCTGGAACTTATTGTGTTATCAAACTGAAAGAACTTTGAGCGCTGAGCGCACTTTGATCTTATTATCTCGATCATTTATAAATATACATAAAAATACATGCCGAATTTATCTTGAAATTTTCCATAGATCACAGACCAATGGAATTTGACAATAATAATAAATCTTTATTTTTTTTTTATCTAATCTTACTATAGTATAATTCCGAAGAAACTATTAGACTTGCCATTGCACAAAAAGCTACAAAACAATATTGTAACATTTTGTTTTGCATAGAATCAGGCGTAACTTTGCGGAAGTTCATGATTAGCAAGAAAAGGTTAGAATTATTTTGCGATAACAGATCTATTGGCGGATTATAGCAAAATAATTCCAATCTTTTCTTGTTAATATTTTGTTTTATGTGAAATTAAAATTAAAATTAAAGAGTTAAAAATTTTGTGTTATGTGAAATTAAAAAAAAAATGTAGTTCACCACTTTGTGATGGCGGCCATCTTGGATTTGAAATAATTTCAAATAAATTATTTATCATAGTCAGTATTCTACTAGTCAAGCCATTTCATTTGATACCCATATTGAGGGAGTTGTTTTAAGGTGGCGCCATCTTGAACACACACACACATACAGACACGGCAAACATATAAAACCCCGTCGTTTTTGCGT
Source organism: Hipparchia sbordonii (assembly GCA_038048805.1). NCBI lineage: Eukaryota > Metazoa > Arthropoda > Insecta > Lepidoptera > Nymphalidae > Hipparchia > Hipparchia sbordonii. The sequence goes on along the minus strand of CM076117.1, from coordinate 7,582,174 downwards.
GGGGGTTAAAAAGAGTAACTGCTGAGTTTCTTGCCGGTTGGGTAACCTCATCAAAATCTGCATTCTGAACCGGCAGTAGAGTCTAGACTTGTCAGAGCCACAGTTTGGCCTGCGTGAAAAAAAAAAAATTTTTTTTTCGTTATCACGTCGGTGGTAACCCTGGCCGTTATCACCGAGACACATAGTTCTCGCGTGGTCATGTTGTGACTTAGATAATTGTGAGGGCGTCTGGCGTCGACGCTGCTACCTTGGTAGGTGTGGAACCAATTAGCAAATACACACAGATAAGATAAGCTAACAAGTTCCTTGTACAGCGAAGCTTCCCAAAGCTCCAATACATCGAACCATTTTTCCCAGCGGGGGTAAATTTGGAATTTATAATTTCTACCATCAGGTGAGATTGCATTCAAGCGGTAATCTATACAGGTATTAGAATAAAGATAAGGGATCAAAGTGTGTTAGTGTGGCTAGCAACGAATGATAAAAACTAACTGTTGGAATCCGTATGTTAATCTTTGGGCTGATAACTCTATAATAATATAATAGGTGCAATCTGATAACGGGCACGTGGTCTCCATTCTATGGATACAATAGTTCATGTATGTAGGTACATTAACAGTGAAAAGATCGAAGTGTGATAGTCAATTATTGTCCGAACACTTTCCTATCCAAGGATTTAGAAGATAGTCATAATTATGCTCTCTCTTTAAAAGGAACAGTTCACCCATACATTATTTTCATCCAATAACAGTATATGACCCAGAGCACGCCTTGAAAACTTTTAAGAGTTTAAAAAAAATCCGACTTCTTTAACAAAGGAGAATGGGCGGTTTCGTCCCCAGAGTGTATCAAGTTGTGATATATGTCATTTTAAAGGTCATGATAATAGCTTCATTTTATTGTATGACACCAACTTCGAGACACGTGCAGGGAAAGAACTATGATTTTTTTAATTTTTTTATAATAGTACGTATTTATTTTTGTTTTTTTGTTTTTTTTTTAATACAGAATGTATGCGTTATTTTAGGGGTTTCATTTATTTAGTATAAACTCAAAAAAACGCTTAAACCCTACCTAAAGCCGTCTCCAACCGCCCCTATAACGGCCCCTGACCTCACATCTAATCTATTATACGCGCGTCCTTTGTACAGGCCGTAGTTGTTAACTATTAACTACGCGGCGCGCACATATCTTTTGCTCTTTAGGATCGGTACTATTTTGAGTTTTTGACCTCTGTCCTCTGCACGTTTAACGGACTTGATTTTTCTGTTTTTGCTTTGATTGTGGCTAGTTCGTACGTGTAGTTTGTGGGGGGATCTTTTACCCCTTGACTAGCAAGCGGCTGTATTAAGGTCCTTAATACCTGCTTAATCTATTGTCTAGTTACAACATACAGCAGGGTCGTCTCCTCTGTCCGTGAGGCCTGAGGAGGTACGCGCTTCGAGGCATGGCCTCATGCCTTTCGCCGGTGTTGAGTTATGGCCGAGGCTCACTGGCGTTGGTTAGGAGCCTGTGGTCCGTCGTATCCGTGGGGCTCCGCACCGCGGGCGGGTATTCCGTCGCCGTGTGCGGAGCGATGTCAAATCCGGTGGGTGGCTCCGCGCTATGGGCGAGTGAATCGTCCAGTGGATTTCGCATCGTTTTCGTCGTCGCTGGAGTCACTTGCGTGCCTCCTCGGTGTTGGCGATCGCAGGAGCTCTCGAGGTACGGGACGTCCGGTCGTGGGCGGCTGGTTAGCGGTGCGATGCCGTTTAGGTGCTGGTACGGTCCGCAATCAGCGCGCTAACATGCGCCGCGCAACTGAGCGGACGTACTCTTCCACGGTAGGCATCTTAAGGTCGCGATGGATGACGTCATTCCTCACGTACCTTGGAGCTCCAACGATCAGACGGAGGCACTTATTCAGGAGGACCTGTAGGCGGCTCCTCTGACTTGCCGAGTAGAGCGCATACCAGGCAGGTGCCGCGTACGTCAGTCTGGAGTGGATATAGGCTCCGTAGATGAGGAGCTTGGTCTTCGGTGATAGGCTTGAATTGAAGACTTGGTGAAGCATCGACCCTGTCGCCTTGGCCTGGTTCACAACTTGGTTGACCAACGGAATCAGGTTAAGGCTGAGGTCGATGCGGCACCCCAAGTAGCACACCAAAGTTCGTCAAACTATGTCCTGCCCTCGGAAGCGGAGTTGATGCATAGGCTTCCGGTCTCCGGATGTCGAACAGGATAGCGGCCGTCTTTCCCACGTTGACGGTCATCCTCCATTTGACCATCCATTCCGGAAGCAGGTCCAGCAGGCGCTGCATCTTGTTGCAGACGACGATCTGGTGGTACGACGAAGCGAGATACGCGCTGTCGTCGGCGTAGAGCGACAACAGCACGCCTTCCTCCCCCTCGCGTAGATGTCCGGCGAGGGTAGGGATGTTGTTAGTGTACAATGCGTACAGGCACGGCGATAGGCAGCGGCCCTGGGGTACTCCTGCACGTATGCAGCGCGGCTGGGAGTCCGCGCCCTCCACGGAGACGTGGAAGGATCTGCCTTCCAGGAAAGAAGCCACCAGCCGCACGATCATTGGTGGTAGGTCGGTCGAGAGGTCGCCGGTATGCCACACGCGATCGAAGGCCTTCTCGATATCGAGAAAGACCCCGACGGTGCAGTACCCCCTGTTCTTCTCACTGGCGATGTGGTGAAGTCCTCTCGTCAGCTGGAGCGTCGTCGAGTGGTTGCTGCGAAAGCCGAACTGCTCGTCCCGTAGTTGGATGTACGGGGCAAGCCTTCGCAGCAATAAACGCTCAAATAGCTTGGTGATGTGCGGCAGTAGGGTGATGGGGCGGTAGCTCCCTGGATGGTGGCGATCCTTGCCCGGTTTGGGAATGGTAATGACCTTCCCCCTTTTCCAGGTCTCCGGGAAGTGTGCGGTGTGGAGTACCTCATTGAAGTGTCTCGTTAGGGCAACGAGACCTCTTCTGGGCAACTGCTGAAGTGTGGCGATCGGAATTCCGTCGTAGCCTGGCGCCTTCCGTTTGGGGAGTCGGAATACGGCCTTCCTCAGCTCAGACGGGGAGATGAACTCGCCTCCCCGGAGCTGGGGAGTCGGGGCCGACAGGAATTCCCGCACTTGTTGGTCGATCTCTTCGTGGTGCCTGTACGCATTGGCACTGGCCGGTGGGTTTGGAGTAAATTGTATCTCCATATACTCCGCCATGATCTCAGCACGATCCTGGATGGAGTATTTTTGCCTACCCTGGCTGTCTAGTACAGCGTAGACGAGTGAGTCGGTTCCAGTGAGTTTCTTGCACAGGTGGTACAGCGTCGTTTCTCCCAGGCAGGCAGGGGTACTGCGTAGATATGCAAGCACGGAGGTGAAAGTGCAACACAGACAAGCAGCCACACCGCACTTTATAAAATAAAACTAATTACCATCGTACCAACTAGCCACAATCAAAGCAAAAACAGAAAAATCAAGTCCGTTAAACGTGCAGAGGACAGAGATCAAAAACTCAAAATAGTACCGATCCTAAAGAGCAAAAGATATGTGCGCACCGCGTAGTTAATAGTTACCAACTACGGCCTGTACAAAGGACGCGCGTATAATAGATTAGATGTGAGGTCAGGGGCCGTTATAGGGGCGGTTGGAGACGGCTTTAGGTAGGGTTTAAGCGTTTTTTTGAGTTTATACTAAATAAATGAAACCCCTAAAATAACGCATACATTCTGTATTAAAAAAAAAAACAAAAGAACAAAAATAAATACGTTCTATTATAAAAAAATTAAAAAAATCATAGTTCTTTCCCTGCACGTGTCTCATAGTTGGTGTCATACAATAAAATGAAGCTATTATCATGACCTTTAAAATGACATATATCACAACTTGATACAGTCTGGGGACGCAACTCATACAAAAGTGCCCATTGTCCTTTGCACATAATATCTAGCCATAATACATTTATGTGCATAATATATAGCCTATAACCATCTGGAATAATGTACCTTTGAAATGGAGAAAGAATTTTTCAAATAGGTGCGGTGCTTTGATTATAATATAATAATAATAATATAATAATAATATTTATTTCATAAAACAGGGTTACAAATTTAGACTTAACCTAACAATAAATGCCAAAAGACTAATATTATTAGGTTCAGAACTGGCTGTCCTTGCTAGATTTTGTCAATCTGTGTTAAGGACAGCCAGCCCATTCCCTCAAAAAATGACACCATTAGCACTTATTACTAGATCAAAGTATACTACTACTAGGACAATTGTATAACAAAAAGACAAACTGTGTGTGTGTGTGTGTGTGTGTGTGTGTGTGTGTGTGTGTGTGTGTGTGTGCGTGTGTGTGTGTGTGTGTGTGTGTGTGTGTGAATAGGCGCCAGCAATGTTTTTATGAATTTTGATAAAAAATAAATAGATAAGTAATTAAATAAAGATATGATAAAGAGAAGGTAGATTAGATTAATTTTTGAAGAAATCTTCTATTTCATCATATGATTTATCGAGAAGAAATGACGTTATTTTCTGTTTACACTTCGTGAGCGGCAAGTTAAAAATAGGCAATTTCGCATTGAGTTTATTGTACAAATATGGACCAAGGAAGTAGCTAAAACGTTTGGTAAAGGCAAGCTTAGGCGCACGCAAGGAACAAATTTTGTTTTTGCGTCGTGTATCAATGTTACGGTACGGTGTTTTTTTATGCATATTCAAAATTAAATTTAGAATGAACAGCTTCCTAACACTGAGGACTTTGCAATCTTTATAGAGCAACGATGTGGAGAAAAGTAGGGGCCGAAAAGTAGCCACCTTTAGAATGGCACGTTGTGCGACTTCGAGAGGCTTGAGAGTAGTTTTAGCGGCGCCTCCCCAGCAAGTGATACAATATTGGACAATAGATTGGCATAAGGCGTAGTATACTTTACGTATCACTGAAGAATTTGCCACATAACGAAGATTTTTGAAAATGAAAATTAATTTGCGAACCCTATTTGTGAGCAAATCGATATGGTCTTTAAAATTTAAATGTTTGTCCAGAAGAATTCCAAGGTATTTAATGTTGTCAGTAGAAGCTATGGATGCACATTGACAGTTTGTCCTATAAGTCACATGGCAAGAGTGAGCTTTAATGGTTAGTGGAGATAGAGGTTGAGAGATTGAACGAATTGAATACGTAATAAGTTTAGTTTTGGAGGTGTTAAGCGTTAGAGAGTGGGAAAGTAGCCAATCACAGACAATGTCAAAACCACACTGGGCTGTTTTTTTAATTTCAGGCCAAGATTTGCTGTAGAAGGTTATAGCTGTATCATCTGCAAAAGATACTACTTGGGCGTTTGATATTTGGAGGTTACAAAGATCATTAATAAAAATTAAAAAGAGGGTCGGGCCTAAGATGCTTCCTTGTGGAACACCATAAGAAATTGGTAGCTCATCACTAAAAAAGTTATTGATTTTGGTAACTTGTGTTCGATTGGTAAGGTAGGAGCGGAAGAAATTTAGTTGGTTGCCACGAATACCCATTCCTTCTAGCTTGACTAAGAGAGTAGGAATGGGCACTGTATCGAACGCCTTAGCAAGGTCCAGAAAAATTGTCAGGACTTTATCTCCATTATTCAGATGGTGAACTACATTATCAGTGAGCTCGAGGACAGCATCTGTTGTGCTTTTATTTTTCCTGAAGCCAAATTGTTGTGTTGAAATTAAATTAAAATGTTCAAGGTAGCGTACCAGCCTGTTACAAACCAAGCGCTCAAGAATTTTTGACATAGCTGTAAGAATAGCAATGGGACGATAATTGTTTACAGCTTTTTCATCACCAGCTTTGAAAATAGGGATGATTACTGCCTTTTTAAAGGACGCTGGAAAAATGCCTAATGCAAAACATTGATTGAAAATGTGACAAAGAATAGGTGCCAAAATTTTTGAATATCTTATGAGTATCACTGGAGAGATACCATCCCAGCCAGTGGCAGCACTAGATCTCAAGGAATTAATGATGGATACGATTTCTACAATATCAGTTTCTTCAAGAACAAATGAAGATAGACAATTAACTGTAGCTGACACTGTAGAAAAAGTTGTGCATGATGCTTTTTGGGCAATGCTATTTGCCATTTCTGTACCTATGTTCGCGAAAAAACCATTAACAGAGTTACATGCCTCATATGGGGAAGAAGCACTCAGTAAAAGCTGAGAACTATGGTGTTTAGGTTTGCCATCAAAACAAATTTTTTTGATAGTATCCCATAATTGTTTGGAGTTGTTTCCTGCTTTAGTTATCTCCTGGGAATCATACAACCTTTTTGCTTTTTTTAATATCTTACAACAATAGTTTCTGTATCGTTTATAAGTTAGTTTAAGAATTTCATTATCTGGGAACTTTTTGACTTTACTGTGCAACGAGTCTCTATGTCTCATACACCTCAACAATCCTTGCGTAATCCAGGGTTTGAGAATTCGCTTGTTACTAGGAGGCCTTGATGTAGTAGTGTTTTCTGTAATAGCTTGCGCAAGCATCTTAACAAGAGAATCAGTAGCAATATCAGGATTTGTGATGGAAAAAATATAAGATAAATCTAATTTTTCGATTGTGTTATCCAGATTTTCATAGTTAATCCTTGTATACGTACTGAAAGGCTGAGTCGAGCAAGTTTTTTTTGCAAGGCCAATTAAAGTAGCATAGTGATCAGTAACCGTTGTATTTAGAACAAGTGTGGTAGCCGATAATTTTGTGCGTAGAATGACGTGATCTAAACAGTTGTTGGCTCTAGTAGGGATCGTATGTGCTGGTAAATAGCCATGAAATGCAAGGTTATTTAGGTACTCTTGTGAACGAGAATCTAGAGAATTGGGCTTAATATCTAAGTTAATATCGCCTGTGATAACAACTGACTTGTAACTTGTTAGTGACGATAACATTTTATTAAGTGCGGAATTAAACATATCAATGTTGTCTATAGAAGGTGACCTATAGATACAAAGAATAGCAACATCACAGTTAAGCTTAATAATTAATCCAGATGCTGAGAGCTGAAAATCTGGCTCTTCACAAGAGTGACTCAAGTCATTCCTAACAAAAACAACAACACCATCACTTTGATTTAAATGTTTAGTCGTTCGGCGCATTGTATAGTTTGTTAAGTTTGGTATGTGTAGGTTATTATTGCAAGGGAGCCAGCACTCGGTAAGAACTATTATGTCATTGTCAAAAGGAATGCGCTGTAAGAGAGTTTGAAAATTGTTAAAATTGCAATTGATGGATCTTATGTTTTGTGACAAGATTTTCAAAAAGTTTCCCGGGTTTTGAAGGTATGACTTAGATAATTCAGGATTACACGTGTAAGCTTCCGATACAGAAAATACATCAACATTTTCATTTAGTGTATTTACTTGGCTATGCACTGTAAAAAATTATAAGTTTGGCGGGTAGTAAGTAGGAAATAAAAAAAAAAAAACAGGAAAAGGAATGTGTTTGCCCCAGATGAATGTAATATGTATACATATATATATTTTAAATTGCCTACATCGTATAAGTTGCTAATGTTATGAATTTTAATATGAATTTTGTATTCAAAATAGGAGGTACATAATGTGTATGTAAGTAATAAAGTAAGTGTGTACAGCATGTATAAAGACATATACTTTGTTTTTGTGTAAGTGATAGTAAGGTGAACTGTTATGTGACGAATTGTAGAAATATTTTTAAAGTTAAAATGAACATGCAACAATACATAAAAAAAAGAAAATGACATTAAATAACTTAGTAGTCACTTTTGAGATGACTTTGCAAGCTCTTGGAGTTGTAACTCATTTTTAACAATAATATAAGGACTCTCATTGTTCTTTCTTAGCATTATACGGCCATTAGCTGTCCAGCAATAATTGAAATTATGAGATTTGGCAAAGCTGCGAGACACAAAGAACAATCTACTCGCTTTGGCGGTCAAGTGTCAATTATATAGAATTCTTTGGTGCGGTGGTTCCAAAGTTTGCTCCGGACATACATGCAAACTCACAAAATCCGCGCTCTCTCTTTATTATAATAGTATATATAGTATAGATATTTTTTTTTTTTTTTTATATTATAATTGTTATAATTATAATGTGCTGCATTCCTCCAACTTGATCGGAGACCTTGGTATTACTTGGTTTCTAGAATACTTTTTAGTTATTTTTTTATTTCTATTATGGGTTTATCTATGTTTTTATAATATTACACTACTAGCAATTTCTACCCATGTTGCTTTACATATTCTCATAATATGTATACACATTGGATCTTTATTACTGTTGTGCAATGTTATGTAAACTTTTCTGTCCTAATTTTTATTTATCCTTGTTTTTCTTAACAGTTCTTTTTACTACTTTTTCACTAAATTCTATAAATTTATTTCTTGTATATTTATTATCTAATATTGAAGGAAACTTTGATTTTTCAATTTCTGTATCTAAGTATTGTACTAAATCGAATCTTTCCCTACTAAATATTGGGCAGCTTTCTATTAGATGCGCAACCGATTCTTCTTCGTCGGGGTCACACTCACAGGCCGGGCTTTCTCTTAATTTAAATCTGTGAAGGTATTGATTGAAACCTCCATGTCCCGTGAACAGTTGGACTGTGTTTGGCGTTAATTTGATTTTTCGCAATACTACATTCGCCCTCTCGACATTCGGGAAGAAGAGCTTTGTTACTTTTGCATTTTCAGCCTTTTTGTACCTTCCTTCCCAGATTTTTATCGAGTCGTTCCTTATGTGTCGTTTTATGTATGATATAGGACACGCGTCGTAGTCAGGAGCCGTCTTTTTCTTCAAGGCAGCTTCTTTAGCCAATTCGTCAGCTCTTTCATTCCCCTTGACTCCGACGTGTGCCCTTATCCAGAAAAGTTTTATTATTTTACTATCTTTTTTAAGTTTCATCAAATTTTTCCTAATTTCAAAAGCCAAGGGATGGAATGATGTAGTATTTGTAATAGTGTCTAGGGAAGATCTTGAGTCACTATAGATTTTTATTGTAGTATCCTTAGATTTGATAGCGAGATCGGTGGCTCTGTACAGCGCATACAATTCGGCTTGATATACTGAGCAGTACGACTCTAGGAGAAATTTTTTGTTTCCGATTTCAATCCCGTGCTTCCAGTATGTCAAAGCTGCGCCTACTTTGCCTCCTATCTTGCTACCATCCGTATATATTTGAAGCCCAGTTCCGCTATTGTCTTCTGTTGTGAGGTCGCTGATATTATCAATTAGTTTTTCGAAACTGATTTCTATCTCCTCGGCTGGATGAGGTGCGTCCAGAAAGCTCTTTTTGGTCTCCACTTTTCGGTCGCCTAGAATAGTTTGAGGCTGTCCGCGTTTTGCAGTGAAGAGTCTTGCCGATTCCTGAACCCTCAAATCCAGCGGGATGAGTCTAGCTAGAGCTAGGGCCGCGGTAAGTGACACCGTTCGGTAGGCTTTTAACATTTTTTGCGCAAAACCTCTTTGTATTGTGTTTAATTGTTTTTGCACACACAGTTTTTGCGCCGCTGGAGCCCAAATGCTTGCAGCATAAAGAACAATCGGCTCAATTACCGAGACGTAAATCGTCCTGACTATCTCCGGACCCAGCCCCCATGTTATCTTGGCTGATCTTGCCAGAGGCTTATAGATGTTTAATACCTTCTTGCTGATATAACTAACATGGCTGTTAAATGTCAGCTTATTATCCAAGATCAGACCTAATATTTTAATTTCTTCTACTAGACCGATCCTAGCATCGGCCATGTGTATACACGGGTTGTCGTATTTCAGTTTATTCGTGACAGTCATTGCGTTGGTCTTATGTGGAGCAAATCTTAGTTTGTTCTCCACTCCCCATGCATACACATAGCCGAGTACTTGATTAGCCTGCTCCTCTATTTTTGCAACTGAGTGTCCGGAGAACACCAAGACGACGTCGTCAGCGAACGCTTGACAATATGTTCTTCTTTTCCCTATCCCATCCAGCAGGGGATCCAAGAGCACATTCCAGAATGTAGGTCCTGCGATGGAGCCCTGCACGCATCCTTTGGACGTGTTGGTAATGTATTCCCGGTCAGCATATCTAACGCGTACCTGTCTATTTTCAAAGTAACTTGTGACAAGTTTGCGGATATTCTGTGGACAACCTTTTTCTGCGAGTCGGCATTTAATCGCAGGCCACCACGCGCTGTCAAAAGCCCCCTCTATGTCCAGTGAAACAACAACGCTGATCAATTTGTTTACCAAATTCTCACGGATGTGCTTCACCAGATCATAGAGGGAGTCCTCCGTACTGCGCTGCGGCACAAAGCCGTACTGTCTGGGGTTTGCTTTTGGGAGTATATGCCAGCGAATTCGTCTCACCATCATCTTCTCGAGAATCTTGCCAAATATTGATAGAAGACCTATGGGCCGGTATGATTTTACGTGATTATAGTCAGACTTTCCCGGTTTCCGTAGGACCACTATAACAGCTTCCTTCCACGATGCCGGAAAATGATGTAATTCGAGGCACTTATTTAGTATTGCAAGGAATACCCCCGTGGTGGACAGTACGGCTTCTGCGCAGATGTCGGCTGTGAACCCGTCGGGTCCGGGAGCTTTCTTAGGGTTAAAGCTTCTTTGTGCATTTATTAGCTCCTCTCTCGTAAACGATGGATCGTGTGTATCGTTTGGCCAAAGGATGTCTATATTTTTGGATTTACTCCTTATTTCGATATGTTCCAAATTATCGGTAGATTCTGAATCTTGTGGGAAAAATGTGGTTGCCAATAATTTCACTGAATTCTCTGCGCTCAATGTCACTCCATCGTTTACGAGTGGTTGGTCTTCGTATCTGCTAGATGTCTTTCTGATAACGCGGTATATGCCGTCCCATATGCTCTCACGATTTTGGGTGCAACAGAACTCCTTCCAGCTTTTAATTTGTTCCTTTTCAGTTTCCTTTTCATATTTTTCTTTTGATTTCAGGTATTCTTCTACAACCTGCTGTTTTCGTCGGGGTGCAGCACAACGGATTCTACGTTTCTTCGTCATCGTGTCCTTCTTCAGCTTCTCCAGTTCGTCATTCCACCAAGGTAAGTGTATTTTATTATTATTATTTTCCACTAATGGTATTGCTTTTTTGCTTGATATTTCAACACAACTTATGAATTTGTTTACTATTTCTTCTAGATTTTCTTTTGAATTGATTTGCTTAATTTCTGATATGTCTATCCTTTTATTTGTAAGCTGTATGTCTAGCTCTTGTCTGAATTTTTTCCAGTTTGCTTTTTTTGTATAATATTTACGTGTCGTTTTCAGAGGCCTTTTTTCTGTTGGTTTGTTCAGCCGGATCGTGAATGTGATGGTGTTATGATCTGAGCTTGTGACATTTTCATCTACCCTCCAGTCCTTGATAAGCCCAAGTAGATCGTGACTGCAGAAGGTAATGTCAACTATACTTTTAAAAATAGCTCCATTTCTGACCGTAAAGAAAGTTGGCTTGGTTCCTTCGTTCAGCAAGTGCATGTCCATCTCCTCGATAGCGCCTGCAAGGACTTCTCCCCTTTGGTCTTCGGAGTCGCTACCCCAACATGTGCTCCAAGCATTGAAGTCTCCTCCAATGATTAGTTTGCTTGGTTGCAGTTTTCCTTTAATCTTTTTCACATGGGTGAGGTAGGGTTCAATGGGTAAACTGCCTTCAAAGTAGATGGACATGACACATACTTCCCAGGAGCATGTCTTCAGGGTCGCTACTGCAACATTTTCTGTGGTTAGTGTTGGATGTTCGATAATTTCAATATCATCATCCAACACTATTATTGCAGCTTTGACCGGCTTCATTCTGTGCAGCACCATTTGGACTACCCTGTAGCCCCTTGCCTGAGCGAGCTCCCCATCCGCACCTACGTAGGGCTCCTGCACCATCGCAAAGCTGACCTTCCTTTTTTGAGACTCGAGTAGCAGTTCTTTAGTAGCCAGCTTCGCTCGTTGCAGGTTAGCCTGGACGGCACGGTATTCTCGCTCAGCAGCGACATAACTTGAAATTTTTACAGTTGGTTCCTTTAATGACGTAGGCGCACACTAAGAAAGGATTATTGGAAATTCCACCCCTAAGAGGTTTAAATAGGGGATGAAAGTGTATATGAAACTCCGTCATTTTTCAAGCTGTTTCCATCAAAGTTGGTATTTGAGCTTTCAGTTAAAAATAAAGAAGTACGTGTGTCACAGTTTTTGAAAATTCCACCCCAAAATCTAATTCCACGCGGACGAAGTCGCGGGGGCAAAAGCTAGTTTAATTATATTATAAGTAACAGTGGAGTATATTATGCCACTCTGGTGTCTTTTATCATTTGCAGTTCTTTATACCTTTATATATAAACTAGCTGATTCCCGCGTCTTCGTCTGCGTGGAAAAAGTTTAGAGTGACTACGATCCGCGAGAAGTTATGTCCTCTATCTCCGATAATATTTAGTAAATATTCACCGAAATTGGACAAAATGTTTCTAATAGCACAAAATTTATAATAAAAAAATAATTATCATTTCGGTTTAGATTTGACGAAGTTATGGAGCAAAATCAAATTTTAATTATGTATTTCTAAAATTAAAACTAAAATAAATCTAGGTATATTTTGGCATGATAAATAAAATAGTAATTTAAACCTTTAAAAAGAAAGACCCCAAGTTTTTTGTTAGCTATTTTTTCTCGGTATCTATTCTAAATTCTAATATAACTTAACTCTTCGAAAGCACTCTTACTTCTATGTTAAATGTTTATTTGAATAAAAAATACTTTGTGCCTTTTCAATTCCAATGGTAATTTTGTCTGGTGGGAGGCTTTGGCCGTGGCTAGTTACCACCCTACCGTGAAAGACGTGCCGCCAAGCGATTTAGCATTCCGGCACGATGACGCGTAGAAACCGACTAGGGGTATGGGTTGAATGTACACTGCCATACCCCTTCCAAATTACCGCGTTGCCATCTTAGACTGCATCGTCACTTACCATTAGGTGCGATCGCAGCCAAGGACTATCTTATGTCATCCATAAAAAAAGTCAAAGTGTTAAGTACCTAAACCAAAAGGTTAAATTATGTTAAATACCTACTGGTTTATCTATTTATACCATTTCAGTACTATTAATAGTACCTATCTCCGTTGAATATACCCATCTGTTTACATCTTGAAGTGTACATGCTACAATGATTCATCCCAGATATATGTACATAGACAAAACAAAACAACACTGTAGGGTTAGTACGAGTTTGCGCAGGCCGACACCGTTAAGTGAATTCGAATTTCGAAACGCATAAACGTCTTATTAACTGCAATCACAAGCTACGCGTGTTATTGATAGCGAAACAAATAATTGACCTGTAATAATTATTATTATTGTGTGTAATAATCCAGAACAGTTGTTTTAGAATAAATATATTTTCATTTTTTCAAAGTAATGGAGATCAAATTGACAACGATTAACATGTTATCTTTTAAGATTAAATTTCGCCCATTCTGATTCAGGCAGCGCTCCAAGCAGAAACTTTACGAAGTAAAAGTACATAAATTAATTTTATTTAGCTTTTATGACATAAATACTTATCTAGTCAACCAAGTAAGTCAGTCAAAGTAGGATGATGTCGATTGCTTATAATTTAAAATATCTGTAATATAATGGTATTTCCAATTATGCAGTAATGTATACAGTAGATGGTACCGAAAGGTCAATGTTGTTCAGTCGTTTCTTCTGGTGAGAGGCTTGCCCGTGGCTAGTTACCACCCTACCGTCAAAGACGTACCGCCAAGCGATTTAGCGTTCCGACACGATGGCGTGTAGAAACCGATATGAGGTATGGGTTGAATGTACACTGCCATACACATTCAAGTTAGCCCGCTACCACTATAGACTGCATCGTCACTTACCATCACGTGAGATCGCAGTTAAGGACTATCTTGCCATGAAATAAAAAAATTTATGTCTGCTATACTCATTCGATGCTCGAAATCTATCAACGATATCGAGATGTCCAAACTCGTACTGACACTGGTCATTAACTCTTGTTTTCCCGGCCGGGTTCAATTCGAAGTGTTTGTATTTATTTCACCCCTAGTCTAATCGCAATGGCAGGACATATATAGATATATTTTTCAAGAACAAAGCACAAAGGCGCAATAGAACTGAATTTTACAGCCCCTAAAGGCACATCTTCACTTACAAATCATAGTGGCACGAGCGGAATTAAGTGGATAAACCCCTTTATTTCACATAGTCAAAATATCTTCGTTAGAAGCATTTTTAAATGCCGACGACGCAAAAAGGTGTTTAACGTGTGTATTTGTGTATCTGTCTGTTCCCTCGTAGAATAGAATAGAATAGAAATATTTTTTATTCAAATAAACTTTTACAAGTGCTTTTGAATCGTCGATGAATCTACCACTGGTTCGGAATGCCCTTCCTGCCGAGAAGAGCCAGCAATGAACTCGGCGGCTGCTCAGGGTCATGTGCGTGAATATAATTCGCCCCAGTGATTCATGAGACAGTAATAACTATCCTGTGTAACATGATTCTATTGTATTCTGTTCTACAGTGTTTCCACTTAATTTGTGTCTCAGTTATGTCTTAAAATGAGTATCTTAATATTAGTATTTAATTCGATGCCTTAACATGGGTAGCCTAAGTATGTCATGCTCATTTAAACATTTCTGTGGTGGTGTCGTGTGGTGCGGGTTGTTACGTTCCCTCAAATATGGTTGAGCGAAGCAATGGCTGGATCATGCGTCATGCTCGTGAACGGGTGCCACCAACGGAAATGGGTCTGCTTTGTGTCTACCCATCTTAACATGTGTTAGGTTGTGGTAGGTGTGCATTTTTGAAGCTTCTTTGTGGAAACACTGTGTGCATAGCCGAGTTTTGTTAACCATTGTAAAAAATTTTTTTTTGAAAAGAGCAACTGCTGAGTTTCTTGCCGGCTCTTCTCAGCAGAATCTGCATTCCGAACCGGCGGTAGATTTATGACGTGTCATAAGAGCTACAAGTTGGCCTACATGAAATAAATAAATTTTGATTTTGATTTTGATTTTGAGCCTTCTTATGAGGCCCACAGTTAGCGAACATGGATCATACACAACGTGTATTGAAACTCCGAAATAATACTGAAGGAGGTGAATGTGCTCATGAAACTGAACAACTTTCCCCAAGGAACATAGGTTTTAAGACTTTGGTCTTCAGGCATCGAGGGAGTTTGGACGAGAAGATATATCGAAGCTGGGATTCTTGATAATAAAATGCATAATTTTATATTCTTTGAATGAAAATATCTTTAAATATATGTATAGTAGGTAGCAAAGATAATGCATATACAGATAAAATCTCGTTTATCAATTTTAGTATCACGTAATGATGTAGGTACCTACATTGCCGAATCACGAGGTTACTTCCCGTCTGAGACTTGATGATTTCGTGATATCCAATGATAATAATATAACACTATCAACCATTTCTATCTATAGGTATATTCGTTATTCTGACTAAAACAGGCTTGGCCGATTGGAATAATTATTTTTTGGTTTGTTCGCCTCAATACAGTGGTGGTTTAAAAACAAAAAAAAAATAGGGAAATCTTAAAGAACCGCTGAAAATTCAAAAAATTCCAAATTGGTAAAGTATAAGAATCACCACTTCGGATTACTTTTCCTATTATTATTATCCTATTATAATATTACGAGCTTTTCCCCGCGGCTTCGCTCACGTTAAGTTCGATTTTTCAAACCCCTATTTTATCCCTTTAGGGGTTGAATTTTCAAAAATCCTTTCTTAGCCGACTCCTACGTTATAATAGCTATCTACATGCAAAATTTCAGCCGTTCAGTGGTTCGAGCTGTGCATTGATAGATCAGTCAGTCAGTCAGTCACCTTTGCCTTTTATATATTTAGATAAATGGGAAAGTTCGTATGTTTGTTACTCAATCACGTCGCAACAACTGAACCGCTTTGGCTGAAATTTGACAGAGATATAGTCTAGAATAGCACATAAGCTACTTTTTATCCTGGGAAATAAGACAGTTCCCGCGTTAATAAAAAACCTTGGCTATGTTCACATGTAACGCGCGTTAACGCGCGTCAACGCGCGATCAAATTTGAAGAGAGTTCAGATGATGAGCGCTAATGCGCGTTGCGAGAGTACTCGTCAGTCTAGTTCGGTAGAACGTAGAAAATGGACGTGGAAAAGGCTATTATTTTGTGGTTATATTATAAAGAAAAATATAGAAAAAGAAAACGTACACATTGGGTTCATCCAATTTTGAAAAATAGACCCAGTTTGTTTGCGACACTATATCCGAATCTAAGAGACCATGAATCTAAATTCTTTAATTACTTTAGAATGTCTACAAAGTCATTCGACAATTTGCTTCAACTCAAAATATAATTACGAAACTTAACAAAATTACATGCGATCACGATGAAAGCGCGCGCTCAACTGAACAGCAAACGGACATTACATTAATATCAAAGCGCGAGTCAACGCGCGATTGTCTGCGTCTAGAAACTTTTTCTCTGAGCGCCGCGTTGACGCTCGCTGACGCGCGTTAACGCGCGCGCATGTGAACGGTTGCTAGGTATATATTAAGATATCTAAGCGCGCGATTTGAAAACGCGCGTCGCAATTCAGCCATCTGAACATAGCCTTAATCCATGCGAACGAAGCTGCGGGTTTTCAAATAATCATGATCAAGGATATTATAATATAGATAGATAGATAGATAGATAGATAAAAAAAATATTTTTCCATGAAACAGTTACAAACGACGCCTGGTCCGATTTGGAAAATTCGTTTTTTATTTGAAAGGGTAAACCTACTGCCCAGGTAGGTGGTCCCATTGTCATCAGGTCAGGATCTGATGACAGGATCCTGGAGAAATCGAGGGAACTCTTCAAATTTTATAGGCACAAGTGACATAATTTGTAAGGGCGTTTGAAGTCGCTTTTGTAAATGAAATTTTTACGTTTATAATTAAATTAATTTGTACAGAAAAAAGTACTTCCGCCATCTTACAGCTTCCTAGAGACCATTATCGCGCACCAAACTTTAAAAATATAACGATGTGACGATAAACTTATGACCGAAGAGGCAAAAACAAACATTTAAATCTTCATCGAGCAAAATAATGTACTCCTACCTACTTGCGATTGGTGTAAACAAACATTAATTAGGCGATTGATTAATATATTTTTATCGTCTTAAAATAAGTTTTTCCTTAACATCTGTAAGGAAACGATCGCACCTTCCCGATGGCAACGATGGATTTTGACAACCTCTCTGGTTCAGTGGTGAGCGCTGTGGTCTTATAACTGTGAGGTCTCGGGTTCGATTCCTGGCGGGGCAATTTGGGAATTTATAATTTCTAAATTCTCTCTGGTCTAGTCTGGTGGGAGGCTTTGGCCGTGGTTACTTACCACCCAACCGTCAAAGACAATTTAGCGTTCCCACACGATGGCGTGTAGAAACAGATTAGATGTATGGGTTGAATAGTGCCATACCCCTTCCAAATTAGTCCGCTATAATCTTAGACTGCATCGTCACTTACCATCAGACGAGATCGTAGGCAAGGACTATCTTGCCATCACCAATTCAGCCACCAACGGGAATGGGTCTGCTTTGTCTTCTCGTATTAAGATTGTGTTGGATTATATGTACCTACGTATGCATTTTTGAAGCTTCATTGTTGAAGCACTGTATACATAGCATAGTTTTGTTACCTATTGTAAAAAAAAAAATTATTTTTTTTAAAAGAGCAACTGCTGAGTTTCTTGCCGGCTCTTCTCAGCAGAATCTGCATTCCGAACCGGTGATAGATTTATGAAGTGTCATAAGAGCTACAACTTGGCCTACATGAAATAAATTTTGAATTTGAATTATTTTTAGAGAACCGACACACTGGACTATCTCTCTCGATCGCTTATTTTTAAGCTATTGCATAGCTTCTATCGCGGGCCAGCGTGGAGACCGAATCCAGAAATTCCGTAACGAAAATAACCTGACACGGGACTCCTCTACGGTGAGCCGCTAGATGGCGTTGATAAAAAATGCTATGCAATAGCTTTATCGCGGCAGTCCCCGAGTGCCACACGTCTTTTTTATCTAGGTAGTTAGGTACCCATGACGTCATCACTCATCATACACTGACAGATGATCATACATACGGTGATGGTGATCATGTACTGGCTCATGCAACTCGAAATATTACTCACCAGCATGATTAAGTCAGCCTTGTATATTTGTACATCATTATCTGGAGGTTAAGAATTTCACCCGGATTCGACTCACGACATTTGCTACAAGGTATCACCTGTTTATATCGTGTAAACGGTAAACCCCTAATTATAACATACGCAGTGATTATTAAACCGTAAACAGTAAATACTTGTAAAAAATGGTTCCAAACAATGTTGTTATTTGGCAAGTCTTTGGCATCGGACTTTGGAATTCAAGAGCAGATTACTTCCTCCGCCTGTTTGTCGGCACCTACAAATTCAAATTCAAAATTCATTTATTTCATGTAGGCCACCTTGTAGCACTTAGGTATGACACGTCACAAATCTACCACTCTCTATCTAAATCTCTAAATCTACGCTCCAAACTACTGCAAGATGAGAATACAAATAATCCACAGCACAGGGAATACTTTTCCTTTCTCCTGTCGCCATGCTTTATCATAGAGAGATTCATCAAGATAAATTCATCTCTTACTAGCTGTTGCCCGCGACTTCGTCCGCGTGGATTTAGTTTTTAATAATCCCGTGGGAACGCTTTGATCTTCCGGATTAATAAATAGCCTTCGGTTCGGTTCTTGTTCGGTTCTCGTCGGGTGACCGGCCTCGACCACCGACTTACCGCATCGCATTGTTCACCCGCGCTATTTTTTTCTTTTTGCTCGGCTTCTCAGAGTCGTACCGAGATATTGAATAGCCTATAACCTTCCTCAAGAATTGGGCTAGCAGATACAAAAAGAATTTTTGAAATCCGACTGATAGTTCCAGAGATTAGTGCGTTCAAACAAACAAACTCTTCCACTTTATTATATTAAGGTATGGCAGTGTACTCATACCCCTAATCGGTTTCTACACGCCATCGTGCCGAAACGCTAAATCGCTTGGCGGTACGTCTTTGACGGTAGGGTGGTAACTAGCCACGGCCGAAGCCTCCCACCAGACAAATGAGTGTTATTATCCTTTGAACCAACAACGAGTCTGGTATTCACCGTACCAGACAATAACAAATAAATAATACCTAATTGGAAGCATCTCTATTCTCTTATCGTTCTTGTAATTGATAAAGGTTAATTAATATTTTATTTTATTTAATTAGCGCCAGTTAATGAGAATAACGTAAATAGGTACCTGGATATTTCCAATTATTTCTAGACAGTGTTACTTTGGGTAAATTTGTAGGTATATCCGTGTTTCGTATGACGTAAGATTGCTTGAAAGTTATAAGTCTTGAAAGTGAAACAGTGACAGCAATTGGGTATTTAACAACACTATATACCTCTCTTCTTCTCTTTACCTATACATTTTCAGTTTTTAGGTACAAATAGAAATAGAAATATTTTTTATTCAAATAAACTTTTACATGTGCTTTTGAATCGTCGATGCATCTACCACTGGTTCGGAATGCCGTTCCTGCCGAGAAGAGCCAGCAATAAACTCGGCGGTTGCTCTTTTCAAAAAAATTTTTTTTACAATAGATAACAAAACTATGCTATCTTAGATTATAGAGAGTTTATTATCAAAGTATGCTATGTATACAGTGATTCCACAATGAAGTTTCAAAAATGCAAAACAATCCAATACATGTTAAGACAGGCAGACAAAAACAGACCCATTCCCGTTGGTGGCACCCGTTCACGAGCATGACGCATGATCCAGCCATTGCTTTTATTCTCACATGTATTACATTTTCGACTGTGATTATTCAATATCATATAAAAGTTCAAATTATTCAACACCGAAACGTTTTCGATAAAACCACCCCATATGGTGTGATGCATCGTAAAGGTCGCGTGGCGTGGTAGGCATTGATAACTTCTGTAATTAGGTAGTTGTTAGTCCGTATGTGTAGCATAACTTCCGAACCTGTTATCAGTTGATAATTTTATATACGAAAGTTAGGATGTATGGATGGATGGATGGACGTTTGTCAGTCAATCACGCTGCAACGACTGATCTGATTTAGCTGTTTGGCACAAATCTCTAGGTGCATACGTGTCGAATTGTAAAATAGAATCGAAATATAAAATAGAAATTTATAATATTCACAAACTGCGCGGTAGACGTATCTTCTAGAATAGAATAGAAATATTTTTTATGCAAATAAACTTTTACAAGCACTTTTGAATCGTCAATGAATCTACCACTGGTTCGGAATGCCCTTTCCTGCCGAGAAGAGCCAGCAAGAAACTCGGCGGTTGCTCTTTTCAAAAAAAATAATTTTTTTTTACAATAGTTAATGAAACTATGCTGTGTATACAGTGCTTCCACGATGAATTTTTCTGAGTACAATACAAGTAAAAATAAATACAATACAAATACAAATAAATACAATCCAATACATGTCAAAACAGGCAGGCAAAAGCAGACCCATTCCCGTTGGTGGTCCCATCCTCGTTGTATAACTGCTTAGCCTATTGCTGTAAGGCCCACTTATAATAAGAACGACTAACTTTACGAGCTTAGGTATTTACAGTGTACAGTAAAATAGTTATTTGAAAAATCGAATTTAACGTAAACGAAGCCGCGGGAAAAATATAATCAAAGATAAATTATTATTAACTTATCGGCGTTATAACGACACGTGTTAACGATTCTGACGTAATCGTCCGCAGAGTTGTAGAGTCGATAAAATAATGGCGATAACCTTATCACGAGCCTCCGTGCGTTTAACGGCGAGCACGTTATAGTTCAAGAGCTAGTAGTTAGTAGTAGTCTATACCTACTTAGTTGTAAATGTGAATGGGTACTGAAGTTTGATTTGAATTTACGCCTTCATCATTTATTTATACAAAAATATCATTGTCGTACTAATGGATTTTGCCAACAGCTAAGCTAAAATTGTAGGATTTTGTGATATTATGGCTGATGGATCTCTTCGTGATCGAAGATTCATTTTTGATATTAGATATACAAATTATGCTTTATAAAACAGATTTAAATTAGGAGATACATATTAGAAAATATAAAATTTTTGAAAACTAGAAACATATCTATAAGGTACATAAATTGCACTGTCTGTCGAATTCTCATGTAGCCCACCTACATGATTTTTTTTTTTTTATTAACAAAAACACGAATTATTTATATTCTCCTAACTCCACGCGAACAAAGTCATGAGCAAAAGCTAGTCTGAATATATAAAACGAAAAGGTTAACGACTGACTGACTGATCTATCAACGCACAGCCGTAACTGCTGGACGGATCGAGCTGCATACATATAGCTATATTATTATGACGTAGGCATCAGCTAAGAATTTTTCAAAATTAAATCCCTAAGGGGGTAAAATAGGGTTTGAAAAATCTGAATTAACGTGAGCGAAGCGTTGCTACTACTACCAATAGGTTCTATATACTAACAATAGGTACATCAAGAAAATCATAGGAAAGTAGGTACCTACCTACCTCCTTATAATTTACGGCTGGCTCTTTTGCTATTCTTGTCTTTAATCCGTTACATTTTATTACGTCATTAATAATATAAAACTAACACTTCGAACGGTCGTGATATAAATCGCGGGGCAAAAGCTAGTAAAAATATAAATTTTTACTAGCTTTTGCCCCGTGACATCGTTCACGTGTTGAAAGAATCGAAAGCCATTTTTTTTAGACTTGTGTAATCCTATTAATATTATAAATGCAAAAGTTTGGATGGCTGTTTGTGAACCGATTTGGCTGGGAAGAGATAAACATATATTTCTAATATATGTTGTCTTATAATTTTTTTTTTTTTTTTTTTTTATTAAAAAAGAATATTAGGCAACCGAAAGTTGACTAATATCCTCCTATCCCCTCCAAATAAGCGGCAAGCTTGTGTTAGGAGTGGGTACGACAATAGTGCAACGGGTGGGATTTGAACCTGAGACCTTACAGTTTTTAGTCCGCACCTTAAACCGTTGAGCTATTGAGGCTTAAATTCCTTATATGTACATAAAAATTAAAAATAAAATAAAATAATAACACATAGGCTACTTTTTATTCCGGAAAAAAAAATAATTCCCGCGGGAATTAAAAACCTCAACCACTGATAGTCACGTTAAGTTGACATTTGACTTTGTATTCAATTTTAACATAGTATTTTTACAGAATTGACTGTATGAAAATAGACTTAGGTGGACATAATTCAACCAATTGTGATAAAATTGTATAACTATAAATAGATGATATTCAAAGATGATAAGAAAAATAAAAACCACAGACACGTATAAAACTACGTTTATTCATAAGTCATAGATCATAGATCAAGTCTCCCTATAGTAGTGCGGCGCTATGTCTATCAGCCACTGCTTGTCTATGGTCATCATATCTCGCATGTACGTCTTGTCGCTCGCGCTTTGCACGCTAGCGAAAACCACCCTTAAAAAAAAAAAGAAAAAGATAAAAAAAGAAAAAGATATGGTTGAGCGAAGCTCAACCATATTTGAGGCATTTGGAATGGCTGGATCATGCGTCATGCTCGTGAACGGGTGCCGCCAACGGGAATGGGTCTGCTCTGATTGTCCATCTTGACATGCGTTGGATTGGTGTACCTACGTATGCATTTTTGCATTTTTGAAGCTTTATTGTTGAAGCACTGTATACATAGCATAGCTTTGTAAAAAAAAAATTTTTTCAAAAGAGCAACTGCTGAGTTTCTTGCCGGCTCTTCTCAGCAGAATCTGCATCCGAACCGGTGGCAGATTTATGACGTGTCATAAGAGCTACAAGTTAGCCTACATGAAATAAATTTTTTTTTTTTTAATATTAGCCAACCTGAAGTTGACTAATATTCTCCTATCCCCTCCAAATAAGCGGAAAGCTTGTGTTAGGAGTGGGTACGACAATAGTGCAACGGGTGGGATTCGAACCTGCGACCTTACAGTGTTCAGTCCGCACCTTTAACCGTTGGGCTATTGAGGCTTCAAAGGCAATTTGAAGATGGGGATGCTGCAGGTCCTCACCATCTGGGTTGCTGCACGTGGAACAGGCAGGAGTCGGGGCTGATGTGCAGCGCGGCGCCCCTGATGCCCCGGTACGTGTTGTCCGGGGACAGGTAGGCGGCTTGCGGGAACAGACCCGATAGTACTGCTCTCATTACGCGAACACAATTAGCTGCCAACACAAACAATACAAATAGAATTAATACATTACTGTCGCGGCCAGCAAGAGGCATTGATGGATGAACGTGTAAATATGGGCCGAGGCACACATTCGTTAGTCCATCAATGCCTAGTTGTGGCCAAGGCTTGTATAGTATTTTTCTCAAATAATGCGCGGAAATTAAAACAGCTTTCTATATTTGCAACAAGATTTGCAAGCTATAGTCTGATTTTTAATTGCGTGCAATTCTGACGTATCTTAATGTTACCAGAGATTTAAAAAATCCCACAAAAAAGATATCAAATTTAAACTTAGAAAAATAAATATCAATTGCCGCACATAGATATTTATGACAAATGCCTGACAGATAGTTTGGGGTAAAATCGAACTACAGGTGGTAATACTGTTTTTCATACAAATAACTCGCTCGATTTATAAAATGACAACTGTTAGAATTCCACCGAATTAAAAATCAGACTATACTTCGAAACTTAAATAAAACCATTGATAAGTTACCTCCTTGGTTGCCATGGTTGCCATGCCAATTTTAAAAAACATTGAGCATTATTTTGACAACCTTCTTCGAGATAAATCGAAATTGCTGTATGACGATATGTACGACATGATTTTTTTGTATATTTGACAAGAGTTTTGGAACTTGGAGTGACGTAGGTAAATTTTTATTCTGGAAAAACAGATGGTTCCCATGGGATTTCTAAAACATAATTTCCACGAGTACGAAGTCGCGGGCAAAAACTAGTATAGATACAATATCACGCTAATATTATAAAGACTAAAGTTTGTGTTTGTGTGTCTGTGTGTGTGTGTGTGTGTCTGTGTGTATGTGTGTGTGTGTGTCTGTATATTCGTGCGTGCGTGTCTGTATGTGTGTGCGTGTCTGTATGTGCGTGCGTGTCTGTATGTGCGTGCGTGTCTCTATGTGCGTTTGTGTCTATATGTGTGTGCGTGTGTGTCTGTATATGCGTTCGTGCGTGCGTGTGTGAAAAAAATCCCGGAATATTAAAGAGGAACCTAAACTAAGACTTTTAGATTCCCGCGGGAACTCTTCGTCTACAAGCATCGTTTAGTTTGAATATAAATAAAGTTATGTATGAAATAAAGAAGGATAATGTAAAACATTTAAAATAATACCTGTTCCCAACTCCAGTCCTTCGACTACCGCATTCGTCAAACCGAATTTATTCTTGACCAGCTTTTCTAAGCTATTTCTTATTTCTACAGCCTGAAACAAAATAACATTTATTTATTTATTTATTGTCCAATTGCCACTTACACTAATTAGACGAAACACAAAAAAGGAAAAAGCACAAACAAGAAAAGAAAAATCCTATGTTTGGATGTTTGTTACTCAATTACGCCGCAACGACTGAACCGATTTGGCTCAAATTTGGCACAGAGATAGATTATGGTCTGGAATAACACTTAGGATACTTTTTATCCCGGAAAATACTGGAGTTCCCGCGGGAATTACAAAACCTTAATCCACGCGTACGAAGTCGCGGGCAACAACTAATTAAATAATCATTGAATGAATTAAACAAGTACCTTAGTAGTTCTAAAACATATTATTTAGCAGAAACATCCCAGTGGTTAGGAATGCGGTTTATTCTGAGGGTCGCGGGTTCAATCCCGCGCACGTCACTCTGACTTTATGGGGTTACTACTTGATGCCCGTGGCTTTACTCGCGTGGATTTAGTTTTTAAAAATTCCGCGGGATCTAATTGATTTTCCGTGATAAAAATTAACCTATGTCACTCTCTCGGTCCTCAATAAAATTATACCTATGCAAAAAATCACGTCGATCCGTTGCTTTGTTGCGGCGTGATTGAAGGACAAACCAACTAACTTTCGCATTTATAATATTAGTAAGGATAGTAAGGTTTTTGTTGTTACAGCGGCAATAGAAGTATCTACTTTTTTTTTTTATTCGATGACAAGATAGCCCTTGACTGCGATCTCACCTGATGGTAAGTGACGATGCAGTCTAAGATGGTAGCGGGCTAACTTGGAAGGGGTATAGCAGTGTAAATTCAACCCATACCCCTTATCGGTTTCTACACGCCATCGTGCCGGAACGCTAAATCGCTTGGCGGCACGTCTTTGACGGTAGGGTGGTAACTAGCCACGGCCAAAGCCTCCCACCAGACCAGACCAGAGACAATTTGGAAATTATAAATTCCTAAACTGCCCCCGCCGGGAATCGAACCCGAGACCTCCCAGTTATAAGACCACAGCGCTCACCACTGCGCCAGGGAGGTCGTCAAAACTTATTACGGTTCATGAGATATAGCTCGCTGACAGACAGACAGACGAACAACGGACTTTTGAATACGGCATTTCAAAAAATTAGTATAATTACCTTTTCCATTACCCTATAATTGATGTACATCTTCTGACACCAGTCTTTGCACGCTTTCTTCGCTCTCTTCTCGTCTCCACTCGATCTCACTTTTAAATACGAGTCAAACACGTTCAAATACATTATAATATCTCCTTCGGCTACCTGAAACATATTTAAAAAATAAAAAATAGGGAATTTGGCTGTTTTCAAAATGTCAAAATTAATTACAGTCATATGTTAATAGCCGTTGGATTCAGGCGGCGCAAGACCGACGCCTGTGGAGATCCATGCAAGAGACCTTTGTCAAGCAGTGAACGTCTATCGGTTGATGAAGAAGACGAAGATATATCAATAGGTCGAAAAACAAATAAGTTTGTTTTACTGCGACTATATCTGTCTCTTTCTAAAATGAATTTTTCTATGGAGCTACTTGCTTGTGACGTCATAAGCGAGTAGCGCTCTTTGTCTAGCGGGAAAATTTTGAAGCTCTATATTTTCAAGACTATTTAATATATTAAAAAAACGAAAATGACATTGTGTTATCATATTAAAAACCTTTATTTTAAGTATTTAAAAAAATCTTAGTCATTTACCCAATTACTAAAGAATGCATTAATATTTCAAGTCACCTTTGCAAATCTCCGAACACCCTATACAAACGAAGTTTAATTAGTATTTTAATTCTAGCCAATCTTAGTATTCCTGTGGGCCTTTCTATAGATTTTTACCCAACTGTACAAGAAAGAAGTTACCTAAGTAACCTAAACCCTTGTTATTTAGAGAAAACCTTTATGTAGTGAAGGTGATGAAGGAATAGATGATGATCACGAAGAGAATAGACATCTCTTAGAATCTATCTTATGATATTCTACTAGTGAGTTACATACTCACAAAACAAGCGAAAAAATTGTTCCGAACGACGAAGAGTATAATAGAGTACTTCATTGTTAAATGACATGACAAATTACGACAAATATTACGCGCTTCATTTACTAAATAATAATATATCCACCTCTTTTTATACATATTGCTCATTTGCGACAAGGGTGACATAACTCAAAATTCACCAATTTTAGTGTTGAAAATTTATACTTTTTGCTATAAAAACAACATTACGCTAAGCACAAAAAAATAAGAGCGAGAGAGATTGTGACTTAATGCTCTGTCGCTTTGTTGGCCGCTGTGTTGTTTCGAGACCGCATCCACGAAACATTACTCTCTAACGAGAGAATTCTCTCATCGTCGATTTTGAATTATGTCACTCTTGTCGCAAATGAGCGATATACTATATCATAGGCCTTACCTCGAAGTTGTTCCTCCTAGATATTCTAGCGGCGATATTGTCCTTCCCTGTAGCGTGCCGTGTAAAAACACCGTCCACTTGCAACATGGATACTATCGATAGAATCTCGTCTATGCATCCGAAATCACCTGGAAAAGACACATTTTAATAAATCCCCGAAAAAAAAGGGTTCCCAAAGAATTTTAATAATAATTTATTAAAATTCTTTGGGAACCCTTTTTTTCCGGAATAGAAATTTTGCCTTTGCCACTCCCCAGGTCCTCAACTAAGCCCGTGCAAAAAATCATTTCGATCCGTTTTTTTTAAATATATACACTAGCGCTTGTCTGCGATTACACCTGATGGTAAGTGAAGATGCAGCCTAAAATGGAACGATTTACTGCGTGATTGAGGGACAAACAAACACAGTGTTTGAAGCAATTCAACTCAGCCAAAAGGGAAAAATATTTATGGAGAATCTTGGAGATTTTCCTTGTCTGCCATCTCACCTTATGGTAAGTGACGATGCAGTCTATGACGGTAGTGGGCTAACTTGGAACGGGTATGGCAGTGTACTTCAATCCATACCCCTAATTGGTTTCTACCATCGTGCCGGAACGCTAAATCGCTTGGCGGCACGTTTCTGACGGTAGAGTGGCAACTAGCAACGCCCAAAGCCTCCCACCAGACCAGTTGGTTTGGCGGATTACAGCAAAATATTACTTTTTCTTTTAGTATTATTTGGAAAACAGTCTAAAAGCAGTTTAAAGCCTTTCCGGAACCGGTGGTAGAATCATGACGTGTCATAAGAGCTACAAGTTGGCCTACATGAAATAAATAATTTTGAATTTGAATTTAATTTGAATTTCATTGAAAAATGATACCAGTTCCTAATAAGAGAGTAAGAAACTGACGTAATTTTTTATCTAAATATATAAAAGGCAAAGGTGACTGACTGACTGACTGACTGACTGACTGATCTATCAACGCACAGCTCTAACCACTGGACCGATCGAGCTGAAATTTGGCATACAGGTAGGTGTTAGGACGTAGACATCCGCTAAGAAAGGATTTTGGAAAATTTCAACCCCAAGAGGGTTAAATAGGGGGTTAAAAAATCGAACCTAACGTGAGCGAAGCCGCGGGCTAAAGCTAGTTTTGCGATAAAAAAATACTTACCACTAGTGCATAACATTCTAGCGCACATTGGCTTCAAGGGTACTTCGGCCATTTTGACCCCCAAATCCGGGGTCAATTCCCCCTCTTTGTCTATGGCTTTCAGCGCGTACAGGGTCTCTAGCCCCGCGAGTAGACTTTTGGCGGGAGGAGGAGTTGGAAATGTGAACCTGAAAATGTAAAAACAAATATTCTACATTTAAATTCCAATTCCAATTAAGCCTCAATAGCCCAATGATTAATGGTGCGGACTAAAAACTGAAAGGTCGTAAGTTCGAATCCTACCAGTTGCACTATTGTCGTACCCACTCCTAGCACAAGCTTTCCGCTTATTTGGAGGGGATAGGAGGATATTAGTCAACTTCAGCAACTTCTTAAAACAATATACAGGGTGTCCCACGGCTATGCCACATGGAGGGGAAGTACCTTAAATATTGTAGATGGAACATTTATTGGTTTGTCCTTCAATCCCGCTGCAACAGGCAGCGGGATTGAAGGACAAACCAATAAATCAACAAACAAACACACTTTCGCATTTATAGGTAATATAAGTAAGGAT
This sequence comes from Hipparchia sbordonii, assembly GCA_038048805.1. Taxonomy (NCBI): domain Eukaryota; kingdom Metazoa; phylum Arthropoda; class Insecta; order Lepidoptera; family Nymphalidae; genus Hipparchia; species Hipparchia sbordonii. Next base: position 7,553,483 of record CM076117.1, on the reverse strand, counting down.
AGTAAGGATCGGGAAATGATGCGTACTTCTCAAGTGGGTACTCATTAGTAATAGTTCATGTCAGTTGTATGTCGATGCGATACGCCAATGTCAGCTTTTCATTTTTCTGAACAAAATTTTACATCAAAGGCTAAAATTCATGGTCTTCCTTTTATTTCTCATGCAATGTTATTTAAGAAAAAATAATCCTTATGATGAAGCCTTTCGATCGGTATGATAAAGATACAGGTTAATTTTTTTTCTCGTATAGCGGGTTCGAGTCCCGGTTCAACCAGGCAATTATTTAAAAATCTATGAATGCAGTTTAAATTGTTTTTTAAATTAAAATGAAGTCTTCTTTCAGTAAAATGTTCCATCTACAATATTTAAGGTACTTCCCCTCCATGTGGCATAGCCGTGGGACACCCTGTATATATAAAAAAAATTGTACCCAATTGCATATAAAGATTAATTTTATTACCGTAATAAATTATGTATGCCTAGTGCTTTTAGCTGCAATAGTATAGCCGATAAGTCGCTTCTACACATCTCTGGCGGCACACTCGGCGGTAAGTCGTCATAATCCGATTCCCTGTATAACCTGAAATAGAAGATAGAGGATAGAATATAAATTTTAAAATCATTTATTAATTCCAAATTATAATAATAATGTCCTTCCGACCTATTCCTGACATAGCGCATCTGCGCAGGAGATATTATAGTGCACAAGTGTATGCACAAACACAGGTGCTCTATTCCCTCACACTCACGTCCGATGCGAGGCAAAATCTAACACTACCGAAGAGATCAGGCGCAGGAACTACGGCTTTACGTGCTCTCCGAGGCACGGGATGACTTACCACCTTCCTAACTCGGGACTAGTACTACGAATTTCTTGAAAAAAAAAAAATCCTTTTTGGCCTGACCCGGGAATCGAACCCGGGACCTAGTCATCCGCAGTCGAACTTGTTAACCAACAAGGCATTTCAAATTATAGAATAGAATAGAAATATTTTTTATTCAAATAAACTTTTACAAGCACTTTTGAATCGTCAATGAATCTACCATATAATATCAGACATTCTATGTACAGCACTGAGTCACCTATAGCATTTCCCGCGGCTCGTCCTGCCCGCCCGGCCGGCTCTCTGCGTCGCATTGTGCTTGGAGACGGGACACACGGACACACATTCCACGCCCACCGCTGGGTCGAAGTGTGGGAGCTTGTGGAAACCGCAGTCGATCACTGGACACAAAGAGCATACATTAAACCTTATCAGATATCTAGAAGGCAAAATCAAACTCAATGTAAAGCGGTATAGCGATGTTTGTGGCTAACGCCACATTCCTGTCAAACATTTGGAAAGCCTTAGCCTTCTTGTGAAACGACAGACAAATCAAAATTAACGTAATAAACGCCTGGAATACTAAAACTAGTCACAGTAATGTATGTGGATAACACCACATTCCTGTCATATATTTGGAAGACCTACATCTACTTGTAATGTGGTAGACGAAACTTAGCTACCGTAAACAACGCCAGGTATAATACTAGTACTCAGCGATGTTTGTGGCTAGCACCACATTCCTGAGACGATGTAGCGGACGAAGCTAACTTACCGTATACAACGCCAGGTATAGTGACACTGGTCTCAGCGATGTTTGTGGCTAACACCACATTCCTGTCAACGATGTGGTGGACGAAACTAACTTACTGTATACAACGCCAGGTATAGTGACACTGATCTCAGCGATGTTTGTGGCTAACAACACATTCCTGTCAACGATGTGGTGGGCGAAGCTAACTTACCGTATACAACGCCAGGTATAGTGACACTGGTCTCAGCGATGTTTGTGGCTAGCACCACATTCCTGTCAGATGTGGTGGACGAAACTAACTTACCGTATACAACGCCAGGTATAGTGACACTGGTCTCAGCGATGTTTGTGGCTAACACCACATTCCTGTCAACGATGTGGTGGGCGAAGCTAACTTACCGTATACAACGCCAGGTATAGTGACACTGGTCTCAGCGATGTTTGTGGCTAGCACCACATTCCTGTCAGATGTGGTGGACGAAACTAACTTACCGTATACAACGCCAGGTATAGTGACACTGGTCTCAGCGATGTTTGTGGCTAACACCACATTCCTGTCAACGATGTGGTGGGCGAAGCTAACTTACCGTATACAACGCCAGGTATAGTGACACTGGTCTCAGCGATGTTTGTGGCTAACGCCACATTCCTGTCACACGATGTGGTGGACGAAGCTAACTTACCGTATACAACGCCAGGTATAGTGACACTGGTCTCAGCGATGTTTGTGGCTAACACCACATTCCTGTCAGATGTGGTAGAAGAAACCAACTTACCGTATACAACGCCAGGTATAGTGACACTGGTCTCAGCGATGTTTGTGGCTAGCACCACATTCCTGTCAGATGTGGTGGATGAAACTAACTTACCGTATACAACGCCAGGTATAGTGACACTGGTCTCAGCGATGTTTGTGGCTAACACCACATTCCTGTCAACGATGTGGTGGGCGAAGCTAACTTACCGTATACAACGCCAGGTATAGTAACACTGGTCTCAGCGATGTTTGTGGCTAACGCCACATTCCTGTCACACGATGTGGTGGACGAAGCTAACTTACCGTATACAACGCCAGGTATAGTGACACTGGTCTCAGCGATGTTTGTGGCTAGCACCACATTCCTGTCAGATGTGGTGGACGAAACTAACTTACCGTATACAACGCCAGGTATAGTGACACTGGTCTCAGCGATGTTTGTGGCTAACACCACATTCCTGTCAACGATGTGGTGGGCGAAGCTAACTTACCGTATACAACGCCAGGTATAGTGACACTGGTCTCAGCGATGTTTGTGGCTAGCACCACATTCCTGTCAGATGTGGTGGACGAAACTAACTTACCGTATACAACGCCAGGTATAGTGACACTGGTCTCAGCGATGTTTGTGGCTAACACCACATTCCTGTCAACGATGTGGTGGGCGAAGCTAACTTACCGTATACAACGCCAGGTATAGTGACACTGGTCTCAGCGATGTTTGTGGCCAACACCACCTTCCGGACATTCCTGTCAGACATCTGGAAGGCTTTCACCTGCTTGTAGTGCGGCAGGCTGCCGTACATCGGCACTATGTTCAGGTTGGACGCGGAAATGCCGCTGGGGAATTGTCGCCTGTATTTGTTCTTTTCATTGTTCTCTGACGCGTAAGTGTCCAGAGTGTCTAGAGCTGAGAGAATCTCCTCCTAAAGTAGAGAAAGGTCTAGTCAAATTCCTAAAATTAAATAAATCAGTTATTTTTTCAGTTGTTTTTGTTTTTTTGGAACGAAGTTCCTTATCGCGCGTTGTGAAAGGGGGCTAGACGGAAAAAATTCTTACGAAAAGTTGTCACGACACTTTTTGCTATAGTAGCTGTGCGGCGTCGCATGTTTCTCTGTCTGTCTCTCTCTCTCTCTTATAGAAAGCAAGCCAGATATTTTCATTTCTATTTCGCATTGAACTTCGTTCCATCCGGGTGTCCCTTGACACCTCTCAAGTTTTTTTTTTTTTTTAATTTAATCTGCCCGTCTTAACATGTCGCCCATTTGCGACAAGGGTGACATAATTCAAAATCGACGATGAGAGAATTCTCTCGTTAGAGAGTAATGTTTTGTGGATGCTGCGGTCTCGAAACAACACAGCGGCCAACAAAGCGACAGAGCATTAAGTCACAATCTCTCTCGCTCTTATTTTTTTGTGCTTAGCGTAATGGTGTTTTTATAGCAAAAAGTATAAATTTTCGACACTAAAATTGGTGAATTTTGAATTATGTCAATCTTGTCGCAAATGAGCGATGTGTTGGATTATATGTAGCTACGTATGCATTTTTGAAGCTTCATTGTGGAAGCACTGCATAGATTTTTTTTTTTTGAAAATAGCAACTGCTGAGTTTCTCGCCGGCTCTTTTCAGCAGAATCTGCATTCCGAACCGGTGGTAGATTTATGACGTGTCATAAGAGCTACAAGTTGGCCTACATGAAATTAATAAATTTTGATTTTGATTGTGTCGGAACTCTAAATCGCTTGGTGGCACATCTTTGACGGTAGGGTGGTAACTAGCCACGGCCAAAGCCACCAGACTAGACTAGAGACAATTCAAAAATTATAATTTCCCAAATTGGTCCCCCTGGGAATGGAACCCGAAACCTCCCAGTTATAAGACCACAGCGCTCACCACTGCGCCAGGGAGGTCGTCAAACTTACTTACTTACTTACTTACTTACTTACTTACTTACTTGTGAAGTCAAAAACGCCAGTATATCTCCAAAAGGCTCATTTTCGTGTATCTTTATAACTGTATCAACTGTAGCCTTCACGTAATCTGGTACCGGTTCTGAAAAAAATAATTTTTAAAAATAATTTAAACGCAAAAATTCTTTTTACAAAACATTTTTTTTGCCTACTTTGTATTAGTATATCAATTGTGCCTATAAATTTGAAGAGTTCCCTCGATTTCTCCAGGATCCCGTCATCAGATCCTGCCCTGATGACAGTGGGACCACCTGGGAAGTATACCCTTTCAAACAAAAAAGAATTTTCCAAATCAGTCCCTGCGTCTTCGCGTAATCAGGGAACATACATAAAAAAAAAGATTCCGACGAATTGAGAACCTCCTTCTTTTTTGGAAGTCGGTTAAAAAAAAGTCACCAAGTACTAGAATACGTACATAAGTACGTTGTAGTACCACAAAATACATACAAAGTACAGCAAAATCATTTAAATAAATAGCGACTCTTACCACCACATAATAAAGTGCAATTCAGGTCATACAGCGCAACATACCTTATGTCACCTACACTTTGCCTTTCTTTCTATCACGTAACTCTTATCCCTTTGTACTACATAAGGGTTGTCTTATAAAACAAGAAAATTAAGCACTTTAGCTAAGCACACATTCAAATGGGATACTATGGGATGGTAGATTCATTGACGATTCAAAAGCGCTTGTTAAAGTTTATTTGAATAAAAACTATTTCTATTCTATTCTATACAAAAAGGCTGTGTACATACCATCGACATAAAATACGTCGATAGGGTGTGTCCTGCCCTGCATGGCTATCACGACGGACGTGCTTCTGCTTTTTTCCTTTTTTTCGTTCAAATTAAAGAAGTCTTTCAGAAAATCCGCATCCATTGTTGCCGATGACACTACGATTTTCAGATTTTTTCTTTTCTGGAAAATGATAATAGATATAGTTCTTTGAACATACGAGGGCGCGTGGTTCATGGTTGTGTGTGTCGTATCTGTATAAGTGTGAGCGAGAGCTTGCTCGCGCCTGACCGCTCCCACCTAGGCTCCTGACAGCCTCCATGTACACGACGAAACCGCAAGTAAAGCTCACGCGCCCTCGTGAAATGCAAGTACTATAGGTAGATAGATAGATAGATAGATAGATAAAAACTTTATTGCACACAAGAAAGAAACAAAAATTAAAAAACTTAAAACTACGCATGCAAAGGCGGCCTTATTGCTACAGAGCAATCTCTACCAAGCAACCATTGATGATAGGAGTGAAATGATGTGTGAGGTAGGAATAAGTCCTGCTAATATTATAAATGCAATAGTGTTTGAGAATGGATGGATGTTTGTTCCTCTTTCACGCCACGAGTGAAACTATTTGGAAGACGATTTCGCGCTTTTTGACTTTTTGAAGTTTTTTTTATTAATTTTTACTTACCTTGGCAATTTTTTTCAATAAGCCCATGAGAACATCTGTCATTTGAGATCTTTCGTGGACCTGTAAACAAAAATTAACTTTTTTTTAAATTCGATGACTATAGATTGTCCTTGACTGTGATCTCACCTGATGGTAAGTGACGATGCAGACCTTAGACTCCCTAGATATCCAAGTTAGTCCGCTACCATTTTTTAACTGCATCGTCACTTATCAGTTGAGATTGCAAGGTCATAAAAAAAATGTACTGTATACATACATATTTGTGTATAACATATAAACATACGCCCACTTTTATAACATCCAATGGTAATATGACACATTAATTATCGTACCAACAGGCGACGGAAATTATAATTATCTTTCGCTAATAAAATTCCCCAATCAATTCCATACGTGTTAATAATACAAATAAAGTTGCTACTGTTTGATAAACTTGTTCGGTTTAAATTTTAATAAGTGTAAATTAAAAATTTAAAACACCCCCACCATGTTACAACGTCCTAATCGCTAGTCAGTAATCATTAAAATAGAATAGAGTAGAATAGAATAATTTTTTATTCAAACAAACTTTTACAAAGTGCTTTCGAATCACACTAATCACATCACATCACATCACATCACACTAATACTATAAAGGCGAAAGTTTGTATGTGTGTGTGTATGTTTGTTACTCCATCACGCCACAACGAATGAGCCGATTTGGATGAAATTTGGAATGAAGATAGCTCATACCCAGGATTAAAACATAGGCTACTTTTTAACCCGGAAAATTAAAGAATTCCCGCGGGAATCAAAAAACCTTTATCCACGCGGACGAAGTCGCGGGCATCATCTAGTATCTAGTAATACTATAAAGGCGAAAGTTTGTATGTGTGTATGTTTGTTACTCTTTCACGCAAAAACTACTGGACGGATTTGGCTGACATTTGGAATGGAGATAACTCATACCCTGGATTAAAACATAAGCTACATTTTATCCCGGGAAATCAAAGAGTTCCCGCGGGAATCTTAATCCACGCGAACGAAGTCACGGGCATCATCTAGTCATCAAATAAATCTACCACTGGTTCGGAATAAAAATATGTAATCCGCCATTTTGTGGCAGCGGCCATCTTGGATCGATTTTCATCAAACGTAGCTAAGAACACGCCCGTCTAATTCACCTTTCAAACAAAACAAGCAAAATCAAAATCGGTTCATCCGTTCGGGAGCTACGATGCCACAGACAGACACACACACACACGTTTTATAACACTATACACTTATAACAGAATTATTTTTTATTCAAATAGATTTACAAAATGCTTTTGAATCGTCAAATGAATCTACCACTGGTTCGGAATGCCGTTCCAACCGAGAAGAACCAGCAAGAAACTCGGCGGTTGCTCTTTTAAAAATAAAATAAACATTATAACTTATAACTAATAATATACCGTCGTTGAAAATTTAATGTATCCTATGTGACAAAAGCATCTAAGGATCATTATCATAGAAAAACAAAAAAAATACTTTCTGAAAGAATTAAATATCATTTAAAAAAATTTTAAAATAATAAGTACACACAAGTCACTGAAATATAAAGATATTCAAGAATAAATATAAGAATAGATATACGATATTTACATGAGAGTTTTTGCAATTTTCGAAATTGCTTATAAACTATGTATTTAAAAGACACCTTTCGGCCAAATGACAATAAAGAGGTTTTAAATTTGCAAGGACGATATTTAACTTATAATATTTTTTAAACGCTTTTAAAGTCCGTAATAGAAACTCACCTCGTCAAGAACGACGCAGGAATATTGCATCAGCAGCGGCGATGCGAACATCTCCCTCAGAAGCACTCCTTCTGTCATGAACTGGAAGAAGGCATAAGGAACTTTAGCCTGAATAGTCCAACGGTTAAAGGTACGGACTGAAAACTCGACGGTTCAATCCCAACCCGTTGAACTATTGACGTACCCACGCTAATTCAATTTTATACAACGTGTATTGAAATTCCGAAATAATACTGAAGGAGGTGAATGTGCTCATGAAACTGAACAACTTTCCCCAAGGAACATAGGTCGAAATATGAAAAATAATTTTTACCTCCCATAGTAAATCAATCAGCTGATCGTCAATTTTGTATGGGAGGTCCACTTTTTTTTTTTCTTCACATTTCGACCTATGTTACTTGGGGAAAGTTGTTCAGTTTCATGAGCACATTCACCTCCTTCAGTATTACTTCGGAGTTTCAATACACGTTGTATATTTCATGTAGGCTAAATTGTGACTCCCATGACAAGTCGAGAATCTACCACCTGTTCGAAATGCTGATCCTGCTGAGGAGAGCCGATAAGAAACTCAGCAGTTGCTCTTTTCAAAACAAAAATGTTACAATCCTAACCTTCTAATATAAATGCGAAAATTTGGGTGTTTGTTACTCAATCACGCCGCAACGCCTGAACCGATTTGGCTGTAATTTGGCACAGTGATAGATTATAGTCAGGATTAAAACGGGCTACACTTTATCCTTGGAAATCAAAGAGTTTCGGCGGAAATTATACCTTAATCCACGCGAACGAAGTCGCGGGCATCATCTAATATGTAAATAAATCTATCTTGAGGACAGATGAAGCAAAGCCGCTTCCAAGCAAATTAGACTAGAGTTTGACTGATCTGGATCGGGATGAAATTCGGCAAAGAGATAGCTTGCATCCCTGATCCCAGCGATGCAGATACGCAAATTTTTATCCCGAAAAATAAAACAGCTCCTTTGGAAGTTTTAAAAGCCTGAAATCATTCGAATTTAATTCGAATTTCAGCCTGTTAAAAAAACAATATTAATAAAGGTCCTCAAGGTAAAATCCAAAACATGCCTTACGTCATACATGCCCTTTAAGCCGAGCCCTTGAAAAGCGTTTGTCATCTTATTTCACACTGTATTAACTTTAACATAAGATTCAAATTCAAATAAAAGGTATGACCGCCTATGGATTTTAGTTTCAGTTGTCGTTTATTAGTCACACGAAATAACAAATAGTGTGAATGACTTTTGGTATTTCGACAACCCTTTGGCTGAGTGGAAAACCAGTTGGCTTTACGATAAGTCGCAGGTTCAAATGCTGTTTCATGAAAGGATAGCATAAAGTGATAGTATATAGATAGTAGACTAACTTGGAAGGAGTATGGCAGGGTACTTGAAGCCCTAATCTGTTTCTACACGCCATCGTGCTGGAACGCTAAATCGCTTGGCGACACGTCTTTGACGGTAGAGTAGTAACTAGCCACGGCCAAAGCCTCCCACCAGACCAGACCAGACCAGACCAGAAACAATTCAGAAAATACGAGTATACCTATATCTAAGAAAGTTAGAATGCATTTTCAAAATACTTGTGTCTAGGAATTAGTCTTTTTACTCGTATTATTAGTTTTGGTTTTCTCGCATTTTTGTTTTTTCATATAATTGTACTTTTATATTAATTTTAGTCTTAAGTTCTCTGTAAGTGAGCAAACTGTTCTTAGAGAATAAATTCTTTAAACCTAAAACCTTACTGTACTTTTCAAGAAGGCGACGTAGAGGTCCTAAATACTACTTACCACTATTCCAGTATCCACAGTGCGCATAGAGGTCATGGCAGCGGCGTACCCAACATGCTCGCCGAGCGGCTCGCCGCGCTCGTCCGCCACTCGGCTCGCGAGCGACAACGCCGCGGCCACGCGCGGCTGCGTCACGCACACTTTGTGGCCGATTTCGTGGAGATACTGAAAAATGTACACGATTATGTTATTATTTGAAGAAAAAGAAGTGTTATTGACTTATACATGTACCCGGTAAAATGTCAGTTAGGTATTGAGAGGACTTCTCCTCGGCGGGATCGTTTTATCCTTCCATACTAGAGCATAATATAAAAAATTCTTTTTACAATTCAAACTTTCTTTACAATTGACTTCAAACGCCACTACAAAGTACCTATATCAATTGTGCCAGTGAAATTTGAAATGTACCCTCGATGTCTCCAAGATCCCATCATCAGATCCTGACCTGATGACAATGGGACCACCTGGGAAGTACCCTTTCAAACAAAAAAAGAATTTTCCAAATCGGTCCAGGCGTCTTCAAGTGATCGGGGAACATAAAAAAAAAGAAAGGTTCCGAAGAATTGAGAACCTCCACCTTTTTTGGAAGTCGTTTAAAAATGGCATCAACTGGAGTGTGCGATTTTTTTGAAAAGCACCGATTTGAATAGAAACAATGAAATGTTCTCTCCATTGGTTTTTTCTGGTTTAGCGGATTATAGCGAAGGATTGTTTTTTTTTCCTTGAAGAAATCTCTATAGATTTAGTATTTTATTAAAATAGGGCATTTGGCTGAAAATACCAGGGCAACATAGTAGATCTTCTGCCAAATGGAATTTCTTAATTCATGCAATCAAGTTCTTGGCAGACTTGAGTGGAATTATATCGTACATTGCCTGTAAATGTATTTATACCACAATTTAACATAACTGTGTTAACAAAGGGATATAACTAAAATTATAATTATGACAAAAATTGGCTAATGTATCCTACTAATATTATAAATGCGAAAGTTTGGATGTTTGTTATCAATTACGCCGCAACGACTGAACCGATTTGGCTGAATTTTGGCACAAAGGTAGATTATGGCCTGGAATAACACAGGCTACTTTTTATCCCGGATAATTAAAGAGTTCCCGTAGGCACAGAAAAACCTCAATCAACGAATACACAACACCTACGTCACAATTGCTATCTGTATGCCTTTCAGCCCGATCCATCCATTGGTTTGAGCTGTGCGTTGATAGATCAGTCGGTAAGTCAGTCAATCAGTCAGTTAGTCACCTTTACTTTTATATATTTCAATTTTAATATATCATTCTAAATTATGTGCTCATAGGTCATATTAAGATTGTCACGGGCCAAAGGTGACTTAATCAAATTAACCGAATATTTCAGTGCCTTGATCATTGCTAAACGAGATTTGTCAGTATCTTAATTGTAGGAACCAGTTAGGAACCCAGTGTGTCGATTCTCTAAAAATGATTGCATCAGTGTAACGATCGCAACGACCTCTGATTGGCTGGCACTCACCCGCTATTGGTTAAAATGCATTGATGCAGCAAGAACGCCATAAATTCAGCCAATCAGAAGCCACTTACTGCACTGATGCAATCATTTTTAGAGAATTGACACGTTTCATTCTTTGAACGTTTTTTTTTTAAAGAGTTTTTCATGTTAGTCAAGCTATGATATAGTGTAGGTATGTATGAAAAGAGGCATGTTAGGTATGTTCGCGGTTTCTTCGTTTCAGACTTGACCGATTCGAATGCAGTTATTTTATTTGAAAACTGGCTGGGGAAAAGTCCATTTAACTGGATTTTTATTTTAGTTTAATATTATAAACGCGAATGTTTGTGAGGATGGATAGATGGATAGACGGATGGATGTTTGTCACTCTGTCACTGGACGGGTTTTGATGAAACTTCACAATGTGCTTAATAGCTTATACATCCGAATAGCAACATAGGCTATAATATTTTATCCCGAAAAATTTAAAGATTTCCATCAAAAACCCTTCATCCGCGCGGACGTGCGTGCTTGCGTGCGTGTGGGCATGCGTGTCTGTCTGTCTGTGGTATTGTAGTAGCCGAGCCGGATGAACCGATTTTGATTTTGTTTTTTGTTTGAAAGGTGAATTAGTCGGCAGTGTTCTTAACTATGTTTGATGAAAATCGGTCAATGTTTTCACAACTCCCGCATTTCAATTTACACTTGTTGTGTTGAAAATTTGCCAAAATACATATATTCACGTTCAGATAAGACTTTACATTGGTGCAATCGGCGTTAATTACCTATAAGATACGACAATAGGATCATTGACCATAGTTTCAGCCTGATAGTCTTATCTTTAAAAGTCAATACTGGCACCCACACACTAGGTACCTCTCTAATCGAATGATTTTACGGTCATCACATTGAAGCAGAATGCAGCAGAATCAGCTTTCCGAACCGGTGGTAGATGCTCGACTTGTTGTTGTTGAGCCCCTAATTTGGCTTACATGAAAATAAATAATTTTGATTTTTGATTTTCTTTTTTTAGATTTTTATAATCCCCTCGGGAATCCTGTGTTTTTCCGGGATAAAAAGAAGTCGTTCTTAGGCTGAAATATATAAGATAAATAATAGAGTTAAAACGAAACAGATTTATGTTAGAGCACATTTGTGTTTCGTTTTAACCTCTATCTAGAGTTTGAGCTGAGTCAGAGCCCGATCTCAGCCTTGTTCTATAATTCCTAAACTATATCCATGCAAAAAATCACGCCGATCCGCTGGTCCGCTGCTGCGTGATTGAAAGACAAACAAACCAACAAACAAACAAAAACAGTATTTTTTTTATATATATAGACTAGCGCTTGACTGCGATCTCACCTGATGGTAAGTGAAGATGCAGCCTAAGAGTATTTATAATATTAGTAAGGATTTTCTATTCAAAGCTCTTCTCGGTAGAATCTGCTTTCCGAACCGGTGGTAGAGTCTTGACGTGTCATAAGAGCTACAGTTGGCTTACGTGAAATAAATAAATACCTAACGTAATTGGAAAGTGCAATTGCAATTTCTCATTAAAGCCTTCAAATATAATCGATAACACTATCGAGTACCGTGTAAACACTCCAAAGCGTTTATGTACCTAACTGAATAAATTGTTGCACATTCGTGCAACAATTTATTCAGTTAGTCGTGCACATATCGGCACATACCTACCACTTACCACTGCCCAGTACAGTAGGTACCTGTCCCACCTTTGAAATTAAAGAGACCTAATTCAAAAATTGCAATCAAAAAATAATTCAACAAAAAGGTATATTGTTGAGTTTTAAATGTATCTCTACCGAGTTTTATTAGAGAAAGTTGTTTTTTCTTGCAGATTTTTATATATTGATCTTTTATACTTACATGGATTTTTTTCTATGAATAGCGGATAAACGGGCAGGCGGGTCACCACTCACCACCAATGCATTGCCGGCTTTTCAGGAATTTGTTGGTCCGCCCCTTGAATAACCCAGTTTTGTAATTAAGTGGGAACTTTAGAAACGATACCCGCGATTTCGTCTACGTGGATTTAGTTCCTAAAATCCCGCAGGAACTCTTTCATTTTCAGGGATAAAATGTAGCGTAGTTATGTGTTAATCCTGGGTATGAGCTATCTCCATTCCAAAAAGCCCAATCTCCTACTTATCCTAATAATATTTAAAAGTTTTTTATTTTTTATAATATTAGTAGTTTGTGCAAGAAACTATATAATTAGTAGTTTGTGCAATAATATTATAAAAAAATATTTAAAAAAAAGTGACAACGAACGCCACTTAAAAGTATAAAATAATTTTAGTTCGTATACGTATCAGATCTTCACCTTTAAATGGGACAAACCTGACGATACATCCTTTCAAATTAAAAAAATTTTTTGAAGTTGGTTCAGATTTGACGGAGTTATGGAGTAAAATCGCCAAAAAAATAAAAAATAAATACGCGTTGTGAGAACCTACTCTTTTTTTGAAGTCGGTTGGTAAAAAAACATAATTTTTAATCATATTTGTTATGTTTAATGACATCACATTATTATTATATTATTTTGACCCTTGACATAAGTAGGTAGTATAATTTTTTCTTTTGACATTAAATTAATTTATTTTTATTGCTTTTGTAAGTCAGAATCGAAGAAATAAACAAAATAATACAATACAATACAGCGCTCATCACTGCCTGTGGGACTTTAGGAGGCTCATTATCACGAATGGCGTGACATCACACGATGCGACTCGATCGCGTGTCACATCGCGGGACAACGCTCAGATACAGTGTAGCGCCACAAAATCACGCCACGCCTCACGCATTTTAATGCGACCTAAAAATAAATATGAGAATGTTGACCTCATCTAGACTTGAGCTGCCTACCTGCATTCGCAGATAACGTTAGGTTTGGAGACCAAAAAAAAGTTTCGAAACTTAAACTCGAATACCGAAATAATATACCGACTTCAAACGCTAATGTATATCAATTGTGCCTCTAAAGAAGATTTGCCCAGGATCCCATCATCAGATCCTGACCTGATGACAATGGGACCACCTGGGAAGTATACCCTTTCAAACAAGAAAAGAATTTTCCAAATCGGTCCAGGCGTCTTCGAGTAATCGGGGAACATAAAAAAAAAAGATTCCGATCACGTCACAACGACTGAACCGATTTGGCTGAAAGGCAGAGATAGAGAGAGTCTGGAATAGGACATAGGCTACTTTTTTCCCGGGAAATAAGAGAGTTTCCGCGGAAATATAAAACCTCAATCCACACGAACGAAGTCGCGGGTATCATCTATAATTATATAAAAAGGCTTGTCCTGACTGACTGACTGACGATCAACGCACAGCCTAAACCACTGAAGTTAGAAACTTGAAATTTTGACAGTAGGTTCCTTTTATGACGTAGGCGAGCACTAAGAAAGGATTTTTCGAAATTCGCCCCCCAAGGGGGTAAAAAGGGGGGTTAAAGTTTGTATGAAACTCCGTCATTTTTCGAGTTATACTCATGAAATTCGGTATTTAGGCTTTAAATTGAAAACAAAAAAGTACGTGTTTCACAGTTTTTAAAAATTCTACCCCCTAAGGGGTTAAATAGGGGTTGAATGTTTGTATAATAGTCCTTCGTTCTTCAAGTTATTTTTCAAGTTACGTTTATGAAACTTGATATTTTGGCTCTTGATTAAAAATAAAGAATTACGTATTTTACATTTTTTTTAAATTCTCCCCCCAAGGGGGTAAAAAGGGGGGTTAAAGTTTGTATGAAACTCCGTCATTTTTCAAGCTATACGTCTGTCGGGTCCGCTAGTCAATATATATAAAATTCAAAGTCCTGACTGACTGACTGACTGAGATATCAACGCACAGCCTAAACTACTGAAGTTAGAAACTTGAAATTTTTACAGTTGGTTCCTTTTATGACGTAGGCGCACACTAAGAAAGGATTATTGGAAATTCCACCCCTAAGGGGTTTAAATAGGGCATGGAAGTTTATATGAAACTCCGTCATTTTTCAAGCTGTTTCCATCAAAGTTGGTATTTGAGCTTTCAGTTAAAAATAAAGAAGTACGTGTGTCACAGTTTTTGAAAATTCCACCCCGAAACCTAATTCCACGCGGACGAAGTCGCGGGGGCAAAAGCTAGTCTAGTATTATATGTGAATGAAACTCTTATCAAATATGTAGACGGGCGCGTCTACGTGGTCATTTGAACACGTGTAGCAGTTTTACTACTTCCATGATTGATTATTATTTTTCTTAGAAAACGATACGTGTCGAATTGATAGCTTCCTTTTTTTTTTAAGTCAGCCAGAAAGTAAGTAACCTCAACTAAGATGTTAACATTGGCAGACGACCTTGCGTCATAAAAAGAGAGACGCACGACTGGTTTGTTTCTTGATAGGGTTTTTTTCCCTCTGTACTTAATCGTAGTCTTACTACATACATGGCTATGACCAGAACCTACACATTCCAGCTGGCATCTTAGATATCCTTGCTAATCTATCTATACAAATAATAAAATTTAAAATTGAAGTGTCTGTTTGTAACATCAAAAGAAAAGTTTTTTACTAACTGCATACGAAAGTAAATACGGTACAAGAAAACAATTTTTAAAATTTTTGTCTGTCTGTCTGTTTGTTACCGCTAATCTCGGGAACGTCTGAACCAATTTCGACGGGACTTTCACTGGTAGATATAATATCAGCTATCTTTTTTCATATGATTGTACTTTTATATTACTATTATTATATTATTATTATAGTCTTAAGTTCTCCGTAAGTGAGCAAACTGTTCTTTGAGAATAAATTCTTTAAACCTAAACCTAAGATACGGGTAAGCATGCGGGGTAATAAGGATATTAGGAAGGGATTTTTGAAAATAAAAACACATGTATGTAGTCTTATTGCATTTCGTCTTTCATTTACCTATTTTAGTACATAGAACGAACATGAATCACAGATTTAAATAATAATATACATATAATTACCTAATAATAAATAATATAATTACTTAGTCAATATTTATAAAAAAATATGGCATTCCAACTAACTTTATATTTACCCCTTCTTTCTTTTAAAGCGGCTTAAAGCGGCTTTTTTTTAATAAGGCAACATTTAGTTCCCTGTTTCACTGAGGAACCCTATGAATCTTACGTAGCCATTTTGTTGCCCAGAAAATCTCAAAATATTTTTTTTATTTTTTTGTTTTCCTTTAGCGGTAAACGACTGGCATAACAATAAAGATAAGTCTCTATTACATATTGTTTCGGAGTTATCGCAAACAATAATATACTTACCTAGTAACAAAATAGTTTTCATCTCTTGTAATAGAGACATTCCACGCTATGCGAAAATCAGTCAAGGTCTAGCGTTTATGTGAGACTCTATCTGTACATATAATAGGGACCTTACGCACTACGCAGCCAAAATCATGTCTGGCATCGTTTGATTGTTTAAAGTTGATTGCTACAGTGTAACGATCACAATCAGCTCTGATTGGACGGCACTCTCTTGAAATAAAATTATTTGCTGAATGCACATATATACGAATCTATATAGTGAGACGGTAAACATATTTTGTAGAAATAATTTTATTTCCTTCATTTTATATAAATAGCATGCAAGTATTTAAATTACTCATCTTATGAAAATCACCATGAGCTCAATTAATTGGAATAAATTAAATTGCAAAAATATCGGAAGTTTATATGATGTCATATTTATTATTATTTATTATTGAAACAAGTATTCTGATATGGAGCAAACTGCGGTATCGTGCTATTGGTTAAAATTCATTGACGCGCCTTAAATTCAGCCAATCAGAAACGATTGCGCACTGATGCCATCATTATTAGACAATTCCATAGGTGATTTGACCATCTGCGACCTTTGCGAAAATTCAAGATGGCTGCCAGACCATAGACAAGCCTTAAAGCTCTTGAACGAAGAAACTCATTTTGCAATAATATCAGTAGGTAACAACCAAATAAAAGTTAAATCTATCGTCTTGACTGCTCACAAGTTGGCCTGTATGAAATAAATAATTTTGAATTATTAGTTAACTTGTTCAGGAAGAAACTGTCCCTAAGTGTTAACGGATAAAGATATTAGTATCCCTATAATAGTCCTGACAATAATTTATGTAATCATAATCAATTCATTATGGTCCCCACGTGCAAGCTAGAACGGCTGTGGGAAACGCTTGTAATATGTACGAGTACTTATATGCAGTTTATAAATGAACCTATAGTATATTTCCCCCAGCTGTCTAACATTTAACCGAAGAATAAATTGGACGTTCTGACAGTTTTTGTATGGAAAATCTGCCAAAATATCTTTACGCTGGGCTAAGACTTATTTTACGTCGATGAAAATAGCCCTTAAAAGGTAAACAAATCATAGAAAACGTTTCTGCGAAACGCCTAAACGACGTCCAATGCCGGGCGCTTAAGACGCTTTATAGTTTGATTTTACACCTGTACTAACATTTGTCAATGTGCGGAAAAGCGTCTTATGCGCTGAGCGGTGTCGCTTACGAATTTCTGTGACAAAACAGTGGTTAAGGACCGATTTCACCAACGTAAACGTATCGGAGCGTGATACTTTGACAGTTTTTGTATTGAAAATCTGCCAAAATATCTTTGCACTCCGATTTTGTGTTGGGAAAATCGGCCCAAAGCACAGCTAAGGAAAAATAGATTGTAATTACAAAGAATAGCCGTAAAACATTAGTTATCTTTTAATACCACTGCATTTATGTAAGTAACATATAATTATATTATATTTCTGTAAGTACCTATTTATAAAAACACTTCGGAGGGAATGAGTTCAATGACACTTTGTACTGTGAGTATAATAATATCCACTTATCTGCTGCACACTGTTTTGTATCCAAATTTTTTTTTTTTTTTTTTCAAAAAATGTGTCTAGAGGTTTCAAATAGGGGCAAATCTTAATTGTAAATGTTATAAGTAACTTTTCAACTAATGTAGCTTGCGTAGAGTGAGAAATGGCGATATTTTTCTACATTACTATTTAAAATCACTACTTTTCGATATAAAACAATGTTGGAGCTAAATTGCGATAAACATATTATTATATTCAGCAATTTTATATTCGATTGAGCCTATCGAAATATACTAAATCGTTTAACTATAAACTCGTAAACTATTGAATTGGCACATTGGATCCCTATACCAGAATGTTTGAATTACACCAGATATTTTCGCAATTATAAAATTCATACAGAAGTAACAAAAACATAAATATATTGATAAAGTTAAAATTAACAAAAATGACATATATAGTAGCTCGGCAAAAAGAGTAGAAAAAAGACGTGTGGCACTCGGGGACTGCCGCGGTAAAGCTATTACATAGCATTTTTTATCAGCGCCATCTAGCGGTGAGAGGAGTCCCGTGTCAGGATATTTTCGTTACGGAATTTCTGGATTCGGTCTCCACGCTCAAGGCCCGCGATAGAAGCTATGCAATAGCTTAAAAATAGGGGCGCCACTATCGCTAAATCTTGAATCTAGCGACTCAAAGAGTAACAAATAAAATGTAGAAACCCAAAAATCACCTTTCGGGTAGATACGGTGTAGGTACAACTACAGATAGTTTTGTTGATATTTATCGTCTTTTGAGTATTTTAGAGAATTTAACGTAAAATAAATAAATATTTACGAATCCCAAAACATTAAATGACAGAACAATTTAACAATGACACAATAAAAAAAAAGTTTCATCTCTACACTTTTTGCCAAGCGTACGTAAATATAATTTCTTAAACATCTATGGAAGTATTTAACAGTTAGATAAAACATTCAGATCCATAAAAAAACATGGAATATAATCATGATTAAGTAAGTTTTAAGGGGGGGGTAAGGTATTAAAATTTATTTTTTTCGATTTTTTTTTTATTTTTCTAATTGAATGCATAATATCTCAAGAAGATTGTGTTAAAATTTCAAGTCGATCGGGGCAAAATTGACGAAGTTATGAGTATTTCAGCGTCCGTTGCCAGCCTGAGGTTTTACAGCCCCACCCGGCCCAAACGGGTCTTTTCAGGTAAAGTCGAGTATATTCGAGGTATGATCTATGCATCAGTTAAACGCTGTATGCTGTGCTGAGCAGTAACAAGTGACGGACCTGACATCGACGACTCTGTGTGAGTATAAAAAAATTGTCGAATTTTATCTTGAATACTTCAGTACGCAAAACTTTAAAGCGTTTTTCTGAGACTTGTCATTTTTGAAGTCCGTGCCCACCATAACTAAAAATCTACTGGACCAATCGTTTTGAAATTTTGCACAGTGTTTCTTCACATAATTCCCCAGGTATTGTCGAGAGCTTTTTTTATTTCAATAATTATTAATTTTTTTACAACAGCAAATAAGCTGTTTTTTTAAGCGAAAATCTGGTTTTTGGCTTCCAAGTGCTACGAAAAATCGAAAAATCGAAAGAAAAAAAAAATCCTCTCGTGAATACCTCGACAAACATCTCCTTTAACGAATGCATTTTGATTTTTTTATTTCAGATGATTTGGTTGCGAGTTATGATGGGCACCGCAAAACAACTTTTTCTCGAGGCGCCTCCGGAAATTCACTGTCACTCGCTCAATTTTTGATATTTTGCAATGAAAATTTAGGAGAATATTGTTCTAATGTTACATTATCATGTATGGATCGACTGAATAAACTAACACCATCTGTATTGCCAAAAAAAAATCTTAAAAAATCTTGAAAACATGCCTTTTTTTACCGAATTAACCTTACCCTCCCCTTAATATAGAAACACACTTGCAACACGCGGACCACGCCACGTTGTGTTTGAAGTGTCATTATGGCCATGAAAAATACTATGACTTGACTTTCTGAGATAACAGTTATCAATAAGTGTTGCTAGACGATCGAGGTGCATTTTGCAATTATGTTACCACCCTTAGAGTGCTCGCACATCTATGCAGGGAAACTGTCACAGTCAGTGGGACGAAATGGATCGATGCAATATTATCAAATGTCTCAGAACAGACACTGTCCCTTTTGTTTTAGAATATGATGATGATGAGATGTGCGAACAGCCTAAGTCCATAGAACAATGGAAATAGTTATTACAACACAGTATATTGTCTATTATTATTATTATTATCAACAATAGAAAAAAACAAAACGCAATTTACATATAACGATTTTTTTATTAAACTGTGATTATAATCTGTGATGTATAAGCCCGTCCCGTGAAATTAAAGAAATTTTTTTTTTCTTAGGAATATGGACCACCCTTAACAGTATATTAATATTCATATATATACAACTATTAATAACAATCACAGTGGTATATCAATTGCGTATGCAATAAATAAATTTCGCATTGTTAGAATTCTTTTAAAATATCCGAAACGATGACTCGACCACTCGACACTGGTCATTCGGACCCAAAAATGACAAGACCTGTTTAACCATTAAAGAGGACATTTCAACCGTTGACGACAAACGATCGAATATTTTCGACCAAATACTCGGACGCACCGACCGTTACGACCAAACCGACGAAACCGGTAAAGTGAACATTTTTCAAAAACCCCCAAGTCTTATCACAGAACACAGCTAACGACAACAAGTGTAAATAACTATGAGGATTCACTATCCTCCACAAACCGGTGCCGAAAAAAAACGTTCCAGACCTGAAAGTACTCTCCCTCTTGAACACATCGTATTCAGTGCAATTCTCTAACATATCTTGATACATATCTATATATCTATTCCAAGCTAACGAAGATAGCACCATTTGGCCGGAAAACAGACCGATAACTTGGACGATTCTCTGAAACGTTACCTTAGTTTTATACGATATACCTAAGTCAGTGTGCTCTTTCTCTATATCTTCACTCGAGTTGATTTCCTTCAACTGGTGATAAGGTAGAGTGCTCACTGGAGTGCCTTTGTAACCTCTTCTGGGTGGATTGTTCTTCAGATATAGCAAAATGCCTATCATCATAGCCGTGACACCTACTAAGTCACATATCCCATCAACCCAATAGCCGATGCTGCCGACCTCTGACCTCTCGCCTTTGATATGCTTCCTTTCTCTCGCCACGTGCCCATCGAGATCGTCCAAAAACATTCTTATTTGGAACAGGACTATTGCGAAGCGACGTGCGACTAAACTCTGACAGGTCAAGAACTTCGCTCCCAAAAAAGCTATGAACACGTGAAAGAAGGAAATCATATTGGGTGTTATAAATAACATTTTCTCCGATATACCCAATCCGATATCCAGTATCGCGCACAATGGGCCATAAATGTAATGATTAACGTGATCGATCATTAAAGCTTTCACGGTAGGATGGCAGAGCGGATTGATCGTGCAAGGTATCCAGATTACCTCCTCGTAATTCTGCTGTTTCACCGATTTGTGTGTGGAAGCTTCCTGGGTGATGTTTTCCTCGTGTTCGAAAGCGTCGATCTTGTAATTCTGTATCCGTAAAAACAGGAACGTGTCCATGTAAACGCAATAAACTACGACAGCGAATAACAGGAATGTTAGTATTTTGCTCGCTTGAGAAGAAGGCCACATCATCTTGGTTCTCGATTAAATATAGGATTTGCGTGTACTGCGATTCCCAGGCTATCTTCGGCCGTTTATTAAATTGTGTGGGGCTTCGAAAATCAGTACGTAAACAATGCGTCGATCGAATATAATATCTCGAAATCCCTCTGCCACGTATTTGTGTTAATGCGTGGGTTATTAAGAGTCTTCCACGCGGCCTGCTATTTATATCACCATGGAATCACGCGTTCCACATAACGTTTGGTAATTTTAACGGGAATTCCGACCAGCGCTCGTGAGTTTTGTAATTTGCGGCACAACAAAAATCCAGTCAGCGAAACTTGCTTTTCAACCACATGCAGAGGAACAAATCCATTTCTTTTCACTATAACATCAGTCCAACAATTTATACAGAATTTCGCGTCGAAAAACTAGTTTTATTTTACAGTCGCGGCGATACGTATAAAAGTGTTCGCAACTCGGTAAAATCGATGCAACGCGCTCTCGCACAGCGGATATGAGCATCAAAACATTGGCCGCACACTCTCCAACAATGGGTTTTCAGTTAACAAAAGCAGGCTGTAAACTTTGAAACAAAGTAACACTTTTCCGATAACATAACGAGCCAGTTTATATACAATGTTTACATAACGTGCGTCGCGGACTGCGGGGCGGCGGCAGAATGCGTGCGCATTTCTCCTAAACCTCAGATCGAATGGTGACTGTAACGGCACAAAGACTGATAGACCGGGAGCCCGTGATACGAATGCATTTATTACTTCTTATTCTTTTTATTTTATCTAAGTAAATATATAAAAGGCAAAGGTGACTGACTGACTGACTGACTGACTGATCTATCAACGCACAGCTGAAACCACTGGATGGATCAGGCTGAAATTTTGCATGTAGATAGCTAATATAACGTAGGTGTCCGCTAAGAAAGGATTTTTGAAAATTCAACCCCTAAAGGGATAAAACAGGGGTTGGAATAATCGAACTTAACGTGAGCGAAGCCGCGGGGTAAAGCTAGTGTACATATAAGCAATTACAAGACAACATATCTAATATATGTTGTAGAGTAGAAGTAGACATAGGTGAAGCTTATTTCTAAAAAAAGAAATTTCTTACAGCTTCCCTTGAAAGTGAGTAAGGTGAATTCTTTATATCTTTATGTATTTATTACTTACCAACCAAGCATAAATAAAACATAGTAATTTTCCGTGTTAATCTGCCTGTAAAACTCTTGGACCCCACGATACAAGCCTCCTAGTGTGGGATCCACAGTTAATATTATGCGGATATATGTAATTTTTGTTAAATAAATATTTTTTCATTTTTTTTAGAGCATGCATAAGTCAGAAACTTAGTGAGTATTAAAATGACAATAATATATATTTGTGTGTCGTATGTAATTTTAATTAAATAATTATTTTTTTAGAGCATGCTCTGACGTAAGATAGAGTTAAAACGACAAATATACTGACTTAAATCTGTCTCGTTTTAACTCTGTCTTGAGTCTGAGCAGAGTGAGCGTGCGGTCTGAAGGTTTCAGCCTACAAGCATACTTACACGGACCTAAAATAAAATTGATTAACCGACTTCCAAAAAGGAGGAGGTTATTTTCATAACTCTACTAAAAAAATATTCACAAAGACTTTTTTTGCCTAGGGAACAGTGACCTTTTTTGAGTTGTCTCATAATCTAGGTGCGCAATACATAAAAAACTCAAATACGCCTTGCCCGATTTGATTTTTTTTTTTTGTATTTGGTTCTTTCTAACACAGGTTGGTTAAAAAATAAAGAAAACTCAAAGAACAGTTGAAAAATCGAAAAAATACTAATGATCATTAAGAACATAACAAATACTGTTGCCAACATACATTCTGCCACACTTATCAATTTAAATACAAAATTTGAAAATCCGTGTAAGTGCACGTTTTAACCGACTTAAAAAAAAGAGGAGATTTTCAATTCTTCGTAATCTTTTTTTTTTTTTTAATTTTTTATCAATATTCTCCGATTGCTCGAAGACGCCTGGACCGTTTTGGAAAATTCTTTTTTTGTTTGAAAGGATATACTTCCCAGGTGATCGTACGATCATCAGGTGATGGTAAGCTGGAGAAATCGAGGGAACTCTCCAAATTTTATAGGCACACTTGATTGAACGAGCGAAGCGAGTTCTCTGAGTCAACTAGGGCGCTTGCCTACTAGACAGAGAAGTGTGTCAGTCTAAATGTCTGTCAGAGCCCTATAACTTCTGAATTACTGAATATTAGAACGTGAAACTTGGTTGAAAATTCAGTTATATCCTGTACTTGAACAACAAATACTAAAATTAGATAAATGTTATAAAGAAACGAAATTATTTAATTTTAATGCGCCATCTATTAGCATTATTGTGAAGCTAATAGCTTCACTATAATGCTAATAGATGGCGCTGTGTCAGTAAAACAGTTTTATGTCAACTATTTTTTTTTTTATTGCGTCTAATGTTAAAAGTTAATTATTACAATATATAATTAAAACTTTTGGGAATTATGGGATATCGCGAGGTCTCAGTTCGGGGCGAACCACTAGTATACTTTGTATTAGCGTTTGAAGGCAGTTTTTTTTAGATTTTTTATGTTTATATTATAGACTCATCGGCTCCTCGTCTATGAAGAGCGAAAAGGCAACGGCGGCCGGCGCATATTCCCTCCAAAACAGCTGTACAGCCAACCTTGTACTTATAAATCATTCAACTTTGAAACAACTTTGCTCAAGGTTCATTAAAGAATTAATTTAAGATGATAATCATAAAAACAAAACTCATTAACATTTTACATCTGATTCTGAGCAATGGTGTAAAATATTATTATGTTTTTTTTTTTTTTAAAGTATAAGCCAAGCTGAACTTGACTTATATTCTCCTCTCCCCTCCAAATGAGCGAAAAGCTTGGGCTAGAAGTGGGTACGATAATAGTACAGTGTGTGGGTGGAGCTCGAACCTGCGACCTTTCAGTCCGCACCTTTAACCGTTGGGCTATTTAGGCCTCCCTGGCGCAGTGGTCAGCGCTTTAGTCTTATAACTGAGAGGTCTCGGGTTCGATTTCCGGCGGGGGCAATTTAAATTAAAAAAAAAAAGCATCGTAATCTACCTACCCTACATTCTGTTACGCAGTTTGCTGCTCTATCATCAGATTCTCTACCTCGATCTTCGATCCTCATCTTGAGATCATTCTAAGAAGCCCAAACACACTACATCTGACGTTGCTGAGGAGTTCGGATATTATTTTTGTGAGTTAGGTGAAAAAATATAAAAAAAAAAACAAAATATTATTTTTCAAATAAATATAAGTACCTAGGTACTCAGTAAACTTATTTATACTTAATATAATATGTATAATAAATTTATATGACCTCGAAAGGGTTTATCATGTTATGATGAACCCTTTTCAGGCCATGGCATCCTCCAGAAAACCCGATTACTCTCTATCTTTTCCTTTAGTCATAATTAAACATTAATTTTCCTTTATTAACCGACTTCCAAAAAGGAGGAGGTTATCAATTCGGCCGGTATGTTTTTTTTTTTTTTTTTTCTATGTATGTCCACCGATTACTCCGAGGTTTCTGGACCGATTCACGAGATTTTTTTTTTAATCGACAGAGAAAGCTCGCGAAATGGTCCCATAAAATTTTTTACCTTCAACTCCTCAAACCTGATGCTGCAGGGGTATTTCCTCCCTAAATTATGGGACCTTAGGAACCGTCGTTAACGAATTGTTATGCTTGGCCTAAGCATATACTAGATCATAGAGCTCCAGGTCCTACTCCTCAATCCTGATGCTGTAGGGAACTGCCCACCTAAACTATAGAGATTTAAGAACTGCTAATCATGAATTGTTATTGTATGTAATAAGCATATACTACATCATTGAGGTCTAGGTTCTAGCTCCTGAATCCTGATGCTGCAGGGTACTGCCCACTTAAACTGTGAGGATTTAGGAATTTTCGCTTGTGAATTGATATTGTTAGTATGAAGCATATTCTACATCGTGGAACTCAAGGTCCTAGCTCTTCAATACTGATGCTGCAGGGTTACTGCCTACCTAAACTATGAGGATTTAGGAACTGTCGTTTACGAATTGATATTGTTGGTACCGAGCATATACTAACTACAACATAATGCTCAAGGTTCTAGCTCCTCAATCCTGATGCTGCTGAGTTGGAGGAATTACGAACTGACGCTTTCGAATTGATATTGTTGATACCAACCATGGACTACATCATGGAGCTCCTAGTCCTAGCTCTTGTGTATTATTAATAAGTACTGTAAGTACCAAGTATAGAACTACATTAGTACCGTAGCGTTGGAGGGAGAGGAGAAAGAGAGCAGGAACAACCTACACTAAAAAGCTTAAAATAAAAATTCTTTTCAAAAAACCGACTTCAAACGCCACTACAAAGGTTTTTTGAAAAGAATTTTTATTTATAATTAAATAATATATATTATTTTGTTATTATATCTGTAGAATGACTCGGTTGACACCATATTAAAAAGTTTATTGCATACGATAAGTTAAATTGAGCACCGTATACGTGATAATGTCATTCGCCGATTTAGATAAAGGAGTGATGAGAATTTTTTCATAAATTATGAAATGACAGTTTATGCCCGCGACCTCGTCCGCGTGGAGTCAGGTTTTAAAAATGTCGCGGGAACCCTGTTTGTCTGTCTTTTTCTCAAGTCGTCACGCCACGTACGTAACCCATGAACATTTTGTATATGGGAAAATCAAGGGAATATGTTTTTTCTTTCACATGTTCGCGTGGATTAAGGTTTTTATTTCCGCGGAAAATCTCTTATTTTCCGGGATAAAAAGTGCCTATGTGTTATTCCAGATTATAATCTATCTTTGTGCCAAATTTCAGCCAAATCGGTTCAGCCGTTGCGATAATCTATGACTAAATGAAGGACCCATTGGTCCTTGTCGCCTTCCGTACTGTTCGTTAATATTATGCGGGTATATGTAATTTTTGTTAAATAAATTTTTTCATTTTATTTAAGTATTTTTTCATTTTTCCTGACCACTTTAGTGGTGTACTACCTACATTAGGAATGTTTGGCCTAACTTAAATGAATAATTTTGAATTTGAATTTAATTTAAAATAATATACCTACCTACTATCATTAAAACGTTGATAACCGCAAAGTACAGCTGCATTAATTTTATCAGGTACTCGAAATTGAGAAATGAATCATAAATGATTACAAATAAATATGCATTATTACAAGTAGATATGCATTACTACGAATTACGATAGATAAAACATTCAAGTCATAAACATTCAGGTCATAAACATTCAAGTCATAAACATTCAAGTCATAAATTTTTACTCGTTTTACATTGTGGGGGTGTTATGAACACTTTTTTGATTCATTTTGCATCAAGGTAATTTTTAGGGTTCTACGAACTTTTAGGGAACACCTAAAGGTGGAAATCACACTGGGTAAGGGATTGTATTTAGGGGCTACGAAAAGAAACTCCTGCTAAGGGATGATGTAGGTATGGTTGGCAGTGGTAGATTCATTTGACGGTTCGAAAGCACTTTATAAAAGTTTATTTGAATAAAAAATTATTTTATTCTATTCTATTCTGAACACTGGCCACCCTGAAATAAATGTTTACTAAAATTGTTGTGTGTACAACTCAAGTTTACTTTGGACATTTTCCAAAACATCAGGGTCAGAGTGAGGCAGTATAAAATAATCAATTCCAAACACCAGCTGGCAATACATTGAATATGTAAATTATTATCCTTACAAATATTATAAATGCGAAAGTGTGTTTGTTTGTTGGTTTGTCCCTTAATCACGCCGCAACAGAGCAACAGATCAATGTGATTTTTGCATGGGTATAGTCGAGGGCCTGGAGAGTGACATAGGCTACTTTTATCCCGGAAAAGCATTAAATTATAATAGTTACAATGAAAACTTATAACTATGTTAGTACTTAGTTTAGTAACAATATAACAAAAAAAAAAAGACGTGTGGCACTCGGGGACTGCCGCGGTAAAGCTATTGCATAGCATTTTTTATCAACGCCATCTAGCGGCTCACCATAGAGGAGTCCCGTGTCAGGTTATTTTCGTTACGGAATTTCTGGATTCGGTCTCCACGCTGGCCCGCGATAGAAGCTATGCAATAGCTTAAAACTTAATATCTATGTTAGTACCTTATAACTAACATAGATTGAGTCTTTTGACTAAGTATATTAATCAGAAGACTATTCATTTTACCGGCAATTATGCGCAGTATACCATTGCTGCTATTAGATGGCGTCAAAGCTGTCTGTATGAGTCTCAGAATGCAGCAATACAGATAGCAGCCGCAACAGCACCCTGAACACATTAGGTAGGCAAGGGTAGGCATTGTACAAATTATAAAAAGCCTACTCTTAAGTTTTTATAATTCGTACTTAAGATTTTCTCCATTTTATGTCACCTGCACTGGTAGCATGGGCAGGAGATAAAAGTTTTATCCCCCGATTTTATCCACTGACAGGGGATAAAATTATCTTTTCCCTATGCTAAAGCATGGCGACAGAGTAGAAGGTGATGTATATTTCTATTAGTATATCCACTGAGTATTATTTCCACCGCTGTGCCCATGCTCGACGGGTGGATAAAGCTAAGCGAGGGGATAAACGTTTTATCCTTTTCCCAGGGATAAAATTTATCCCGCCCATGCTACCAGGGCAGCATGCCTATCTTATATGCACACCACTGCCCAAGATGCCAGCAGCATTGCCCCTTTGGATGGCCAAACTAATTCTTTGGCCAAGGACCAGCTCTTGCCCAGTGGACTCAATAATCTTTTTAAAGTATTTTAAATTATATTCACTTACCTGAGGTACTTGCGTTGACTTCCCGCACCCAGTTTCACCGATCAAAATCAATGTTTGATATTTCTCCAATAGATAAAGTATGTGGTTTCTATATTGAAACACTGGTAGCTTCTGTCTTTGTGCCTCTAGTGGTAGGTGGTGATATCTGTTGTACACAAAGTTAGTCTGTGCATCCTTGTCTATGGTTAAAGCGGAGTCTATGTTCGGGTTTACCAGTGTCTCTATGACTCCATCTTTATTTTTTATCGGGTACAGAGAGTCATCACCTAGAAAAAAATAAAAGGATAATGGGTAATTTTGTATGGGCTCGTACCCAATACTGTAGTATTGTGAACTATGTTAGCTTTTGTTGCCCTTATGGAGTTGTTTCATTAATCCTAACACAGCATGCCTGAATTCACTTTCAACAATTAATTCATAGTGTAAACTGCTCTCTGGCCGAGTTTACAAAGGTTGTAATGTATATATTATGTACATTGTAAATATTAGTATATAAGGTGTTATTATTAATGTTAATTTAACTTAGGAAAATAATAGTTTGCAAGTTGTTTTTAAGGTTAAACTTTTTTGTATTGAATTAGGATTAAATGCCTGTTAAGATAGATTTAAGTGAGTCAAAATAAATAAATAAATCTAAGGGTGGAATATCTTTTTTCTCCAAGAGAATTCAGACATGCTATCTTAGGATTTACTGAATCTATATGAGCAGCAAAAACAAATACTGACATAGTTCAATAAGCCTAAGATAGCCAAGAAAGTATCCAAGTCTGTTTAATATTTATTAATGCCTATATTTGTAAACTTACCCGGCCTGATGAATACTGGTTTTCTTGAAAACATTTTGTACCAAGAACTTGTGATAAACAAACAAATTCCTTGATAATATTATTTGCACTGCCGGACAATGCAAACTAATCTCACATTTTTGAAATCCATGAAGGTGAACTCCAAGAGAATATAAACCATTCTGTTTTGTTGAACTATTGAATTTTATAATACCTATGTATCACTAAAAACTGAAAATATTAGACGATAATCATGAAGCTGAAAAAAGTAACCAAAAATCACTGAAAATTGACATCAGTGACAGTTGACACCAAAGAGTATAGAATTCGAATCACTACGTTTGACACCATGGGGCCGATTCTGTAACTCATTGGTACCTATCAACGACGATAGGCATTAGCTCTCCATTGAAGGTTTGAAGAAAAATGTTTTTTACTATTTCATAGTAAACCTTCAATGGATAAAAAATATATGTCAGTGGCTTTCATTTTTTGATAGGCACTGAGTTACAGAATCAGCCCCTATAGATTGACACCAATAATTGACACTGGTTGGTACTTACCTACCTATATTTTACTCTACTCATTGAAGAAAGTAGACGGAAAGCTTTATTCTCTATTTTTGACATTTCCAGTGGCTCTGGAAAACTCTGGGAAAACTTATAGTAAAAGTTAGGTAGGAAATAGTAGGTGGGAGGCTTTGACCGTGGCTAGTTAATTGGCAAGTTAGTAATTACCACCCTACCGTCAAAGACGTGCCGCCAAGAGATTTAGCGTTCCGGCACGATAGCGATTAGAAACAAATTAGGGGTATGGGTTAAATGTACACTGCCATACCCTACCCAAGTTAGCCCGCTACCATCTTAGACTGCATCGTCACTTACCATCAGGTGAGATCGCACATTGTGAAATTTTTCCCAAAATCGGACATCCCTTTTTTATGATACTAATCGAAACTTTAAGCTTTTTTTAATGCTAGAGTAGAACACCCAGAAGTTAATTCTGTTTAGAACCGGAGTTATAATTTTTTAAAATTTTTTTTATGGTTACCAGAAAAAAACTAAGAAATGCTGTAACTTTCTACGTAACGAAAGTTTTCAAGTTTCAATTATAGCATGCTATAAAATCAATTAAGTGCTATTTTTGGAAACATATAATTAATTTCTAAGTGAACAATAAAGGAAGATATGCTTTTTTAAAACTAATTTTGAAATTAATTTTTTTCTCATCTTTGTATAGATATTAGCATCTAATTTTCACATATTGTATTTATTAGTGCTATGTTAACCCGCCTGTATAATATCAGATACGTAACACTTAGGACCTCGGAGTTATTGAATTTTAAAAATTTCATTTTATGCAACTCAATAATAATCCCTGAAAAACATAACCCTCCGTTTTTACAGTCGGATAAAAATTCTTTCTTTCAGCCACTTTTTTAGAATTTTCTCTCGTACATTTGTAATTAAGATCTTTGTGACAACCCTAATATCATAGAAATTGTAAAATCTCATATCTCCAATGTCCTCATAGATTTCTGTGTGATTTTTTTTACTAGTAACAATACAGTTACGAGGTATGTTTTCAGATAGATATCTACTGCTAATCGTAAATGGTTTATGAGAAAAAAAATAAAATGTAAAAATCACAAAATTAAGAATAATTACTTTATTATTAATACTAAAATTATTTTGTTTAGCTTATAAAATGCCCTGTATATAATGCCACTTTGCCCTATAAATAATTGTATAAATATCATATGCAATTCTTTTATTTCGCCTTTTTCTGAAAATACAGAATTTTCTAAAAAAAAATATTACTCCGAGGTCCTAAGTGTTACGTATCTGATATTATACAGGCGGGTTAACATAGCACTAATAAATACAATATGTGAAAATTAGATGCTAATATCTATACTAAGATGAGAAAAAAATTAATTTCAAAATTAGTTTTAAAAAAGCATATCTTCCTTTATTGTTCACTTAGAAATTAATTATATGTTTCCAAAAATAGCACTTAATTGATTTTATAGCATGCTATAATTGAAACTTGAAAACTTTTGTTACGTAGAAAGTTACAGCATTTCTTAGTTTTTTTCTGGTAACCATAAAAAAAATTTAAAAAAATTATAACTCCGGTTCTAAACAGAATTAACTTCTGGGTGTTCTACTCTAGCATTAAAAAAAGCTTAAAGTTTCGATTAGTATCATAAAAAAGGGATGTCCGATTTTGGGAAAAATTTCACAATGTGGATCGCAGTCAAGGGCTATCTTGTCATAGAATAAAATAAAAAAAAAATCTATTCATTGAGGAGCTAAGTACCTACGACGTAACAGACAGGCTCATAGATACACACGTTAAACTTACACCCCCTTTGCGTTAGGGGTTAACAATAAGTTATGTTCTATTGACTTATCACCCGCACCACTAAATCTGTGACCCGCACCATATTACAACGAATAACTTGTAGGTTAGCGATGACTACATATTCGAAGTTACGAAGCTTAAGGAATAAATTAAAAAAATATATATTTGTCGAATTATTTTAATGCATTTTACGAGCTTATTTGAAACATTTTATCTTCCAAATTGATGATTTCTCGATAGATATGGGGAATACTTATAATGTGGGATTTTTCAAAATGTTTGTGTATGGTAAGACTGGGACGGCATTATTTTTCAAAAATGGCACGCCAACATTTCCTAATGTCGGTTTAGTTTGATATGCGGTATATGGGTTGTATTGAAATCTTGGTGGGTATTGACCAATGGTGGAAAACGGGTAATTTAAATTCGGATATAGACCTCTTCTTACATCGAAATATGCTGGATAAATATTTTTCAATTGATGATTAACATCAGAATATTTATTGTTACTTCCATTTACACCATTCCTCTGATTTTCCAATCGAATATTTTTAGTTGCATTTGTATTAAAGTTAATAAGGCTCTCCACGGGAAGTTGCGAATTTAGTTTTTGAACTAATTTTAGTGTTTGATCCGCTACGGTATCATTGCTATCCAAAATTTTCGCAGTTACCAAAGTGCCGTTTGCAGAAGTAAGTTTGAGTATACCTTCATAATCAAGTTCTTTCAAATCCTCATGTGTATCTGTTATATTCGACCCAAGGAGTAGGACTTGGTAAAGTTTACTGGGTTCACTTCTCAAATTTGGATGTTTATTCAAAAATTTTTTTAAATTATAGAGGAAAGTCTGATATGGCATTCGATATTTCACGTAATACTGCGGCTCGTCAACTGGCTTCTTAAGCTTATAAGTTAGTTCTACAATACCGTTTTTATTAGGTATCGCATCCAATTTACCTGAATTCGCTACACTTAGTAAGTGATTTAAATCAATCAATGCACCACCATGGTTTCCTTGCTTGGTGTTATCAGTGAACATATTTTGTTCATTAATATATTTAGTATTATATAGAGAGAGATATGGAGATATTTGGTTAGAACCTAAACCACTTTGGTGAAATTGATTGTTAACACCTAATAAACGCTGATTTTCAAAATGATCATTTAAGATTTGATTTTGATTATTACCAACATAACCAGACATACTTTGCTGTGGCTCTTGAGACCAAATATTTTGTGGTACACTTTGTTGAATCTTTTGATTTTGCAAATATTGGAGATATTGAAGCATATTTGCTAAACTACGGGTACTGTCGACGAAATTCAGATTTTTATTTTCTGCTTGAGGTGAGATTTGCTTTGGATTAGGGACTTGTTTCGGAAAACTTATGACTTGGTTTGGATTCGTATTAAATATTGGTTTAGCTGCAGTAGATACTTTCCGATCTGCACTTGGTATTCCAGTATTAATTGGCGCAATTTGTCCATTTATTGGTAGCAATGGTGTTTCCACTTCAGGCTGTGAAGAACTTGTAACATCTATGTCGTGATTTTTTTTGAACAGTTGTACAAACTGTTTATGCTTGTCTCCTGATGATCCTTGTAGTCCAGGAAATATAGTTTGCCATAGTACCGGGTTCATGTTTGGAGGTACGTAGATCTTGCTGGGTTGTAGATTTGGATTTTTGGCATTTATTTCATTAAGTGGTGGATACAAGTTTGGCGCTTGATTGTTTCCAGGAGCTACATAAGGAAGATTCTCTAAACCATTAGGATTCTTTTCTTGTGCAGGATTATAATATATATTTTCTTGTATAGTTCCACTTGGTTTATAATTTGCAAGCATAGACATAATATCGTGACCCTGGTCTTTTTGACTATTAATAAAATTGTTTAAATCAACAGCTGCAGTCATTGATTCTTTCGGTAAATGTTCATGGAAAGGCCAAACGTAAGTTTTGGGATTTCTTTGTATTGGTGCAAATGGATAAACCTGATTGACTCCATTATAATTGCTTGGAATATTATTCAAATTGTTAATATTACATTTCTCGGTTGTCAAACAATATCTTAAAATCTGGGCATAAGCTGTTTTTATATAGTTCATGAGATTATTCAATAATTCCTCACACTTTTGGTTAATACTTGGCGGGAATTTGTCGTTAAATTCTAAATTTTCTGGATTCAATGTTTGTATGAAATTCTTAATAACTATTAATAAATACTTGAATTTCTCTGGGTCCAGTCTGGTTTTGTCATCTTGATTTAACGAGTCGATCAATGTGTTTACGAGATTAAGCAAAATCGTTTTATTTGGGAAATTGACTGCATTTTGCGGGTTGGATGCCACTTGTTGTATCTGTAAAAAATGAAAGTTACACAGCTATTGAATAAAATGTTGATGGCATGTTATGAGGAGGGGGGGGAAACCACATTGAAGAATGTTAAATAATATGCACGAAGAAGGGCAAAGCCTTTGCCCTTCTTCGTGCATATTTGCCGCAAAGGAGTACCTAGAGGTAGACCAAAAAAGAGAATATGAACGGATTGTGTGAAAGAGGATATGCGTGTAAGAGGAGTAGATAATGAGTTGACGAATGATAGAAGGGGGTAGAAGAAAAAT
Source organism: Hipparchia sbordonii (assembly GCA_038048805.1). Classification (NCBI taxonomy): domain Eukaryota; kingdom Metazoa; phylum Arthropoda; class Insecta; order Lepidoptera; family Nymphalidae; genus Hipparchia; species Hipparchia sbordonii. The sequence goes on along the minus strand of CM076117.1, from coordinate 7,519,466 downwards.
ACATGTTGTGCTGACCCATCATAATGTGGAAAAGGGACAAGAACACGAAGAGTAATTATTATATAATCCTCGCAAGGTAACAAACAGTCCGAACCCTTAGTGCGCGAGTATGACTCACATTTGTCCGGTTTTCTGTTAATCTAGTTTCGATTCTAGTACCTACCTTGGGACCCCAACGTTTTTGGTTTTATTCACTGATCTATACAAATAAATAAAATTGAAGTGTCTGGAATGAAAGGTATTTGATGTAGCAGCTTATTAATGAAATCATCATCACGTGCCAATCTACAGCTAGCGCCATCTATTTTACCTTGTGACATTACGAATGGTAGTGTTACATCTGTTAAAATTGAAGTGTCTGTTTGTTGCCGCTAATCTCGGGAACGGCTAGACCGATTTTGATGGGACTTTCACTGGTAGATAGCTGATGTCATCGGGAATAACATAGGCTACATTTTTAACCAACTTTTAAAAAAAGGAGGAGAAGGAATAGTGTTTTTCTACCTATGTACCTATATATGATGCCATAAAAACTTCGGGTTCCAACTCCTCAATCCTGATGCTGTAGGTGTACTGCCCCGCTAAACTGTGGGGATTCAGGAACTGTCGATTGTGAATTGAAGAAGCGGACGAAGTCGCGGGCGTCCGCTAGTAAGCAATATGATTTTGGTAAGATGTTTTATATACTTACAGGATAACTTATAGTGCCCTTGTTATCTATGTGGTAATTTGGAAAGGGTGGCGCGAGATTCTGTGGCACCACTGGCTGTTGATCTGATGCTGAGACCAATTCGTTGATCTGTTGATGAAATGGAATGAATATTTACACTTTATTGTACCTACAGCACATTAAAAAAAGACGTGTGGCACTCGGGGACTGCCGCGGTAAAGCTATTGCATAGCATTTTTTATCAACGCCATCTAGCGGCTCACCGTAGAGGAGTCCCGTATCAAGTTATTTTCGTTACGAAATTTCTGGATTCGGTCTCTACGCTGGCCCGCGATAGAAGCTATGCAATAGCTTAATAAATCTTAGAAATAAATAACTAAGTAGTTAGAAAAAAGGGTACCTACTTAGGTAAGAAGACAGTGGCGATTTTATCACTTAGTAGCGATCTCTGCCAAGCAACAAAGTTGCATAGGATAATAATATGATATCTATCTAATTGTTATGAAATAGGTATAGATATTGGCAGTCAAAAATCTTCAAATACGTTTATCTCACGAAGTTACGGGCGCTTCACTTGTGGTTACGTCGTTTACATGCACATTGCGTAAGTGTGCGTGCCTGTCAGGAGCCTAGATGCGAGCGGTCAGGCGCGAGCAAGCTCTCGCTCACCCTTATACAGATACGACACACATACAACCACGTGCCGTCGTGAATTGCTGGGACTATACTATGAATTTAGATTTTTCTAAATTTGGTAACTTCGGTTTAAAGAAGATAACGTTATTTACATAATTAATATTAATTAATATACTTACTAAGGACTGATTTTACCGTAGTAAAATACCTAAGCTGTACCTGAACGTGATATTTTGGTAGATTTTTAACACAAAAAGTGTCAGAACCAATTTAATCTTCAGTTAAACATCACTCGACGTTAGTTAAATCGGCATAACTTAACTACCAAGTTAAGCAACAAAAATTTTAAAAAATATATATATTTACCGTAGCATCGGAGACCGACAGACTGACAGTGAAAATCAAAACAGCCAACATGCCTCCGAATAAGTTCAGCCACAAATGATTATGTTTTTATTTTGCAATAGGTAGGTACCGTGTTTAATAATTAGGTGTGAAATTATTGTGATGATGTTAAATAGGTAACTCTATAATTATGTACCTACCTACTTAGTAATTTCAACTATGTATTACAACATTACTACGTTCTCGCTTATGACTTTTGAATGACAGCTATACGACTTTATAGAAATAGTAACTGCGCCAAAATCGCGTTGTATAAGCGTTTGTATGACTTATTTTCATGCCATTCAGTTTTTCAAAAACGTTTACACAACTCTTATATATGACTTACTAGCGGCCCGCTCCGGCTTCGCACGGGCATAAAATATATAGCCTATGTCTTTCACTGTTACTGGATGTTATTATACATATAAACCTTCCTCTTAAATCACTCTATCTATTAAAAAAACCGCATCAAAATCCTTTGCGTAGTTTTAAAGATTTAAGCGACCAAGGGGAAATAGGGACAGAAAAAGCGACTTTGTTTTATACTATGTAGTGATATTATATTACGACCATTTTGTTAGTTGGGTAGGTACCTTTATATAGCTAAAATAGCTTTATTAACTGTATATTATTATGTATGTAGGTATTAAAAGTTACGAGTAAGTAGGTACCTACTAATTATGTTATTGAAAAGATATTAGCAAATTGAATTTGTATTTTCCTTGATTTAATTTTCTTTATCTTAATTAACTACTAACTATGCATGAAACTTAGAAAAGAAAAACATTATTAATTAAAAGATGCCGGTGCGTTGCGTCTTTGCTTTTATATAAAAAACTAGCCGTTGCCCGCGACTTCGTCCGCGCTTTTCAAATAAATAGCTAATAGTGGGAATCGTTCTTATGATTCCCACCTCTTTTAGGAGGATCTTCTGGATTATCTTTGCCGTCCTGAAAGAAATACATTCATTTAACGATTATGTTAATACTAATTTATATAATTAATTATAATTTAAATAATTTGGCATACAGACAGCCTAATGGCTATCTGTATGCCAAATTTCAGCTCAATCCATACAATGGTTTGATTTGTACGATGATAAATCAGTCAGTCACGTTTTCCTTTTATATATTGAGATGAACCAACAAACAAAAACACTTTCGGGTCAGTAATTTTTGGTAAAGATTTTTATATATCAACACCATTCAACTTTTCAATTAGTTACCCCTCGAAGTTCAGTCGTATCGTTCTTACGATTCCCACCTCTTTTAGGAGGATCTTCTAGATGATCTTTGCCGTCCTGAAAGAAATAGGTAGATTCATTTGACGATTCGAAAGCATTTTCTACAAGTTTTATTTTATTAAAAAAATTATTCTATTATGTTCTATAGATGATTTAATTAAAAGCAACGATATTGGAAATATGGAATGGATACCAAATCAAACAAGACACCGTCAAAAACTGGCAACACTTCGAACTATATGCCCCGTCCATTACCACTTCAGTTTCGCGACTCGATGAGCATACAGTAGCTAATAGCTCTATGACCTATGGGGGCTGATTTTGTAACTCAGTGCCTCTATTACCGACGATAGTATTTTTTCTTCTGTGATCGAAGACGATAGTCATTATTTATCCATTGAAGGTTTGAAGAGAAATGTCATTTACTATTTCATAGAAAACGTTCAATGGATAAAAAATATATGTCAGTGGATTTCATTTTTTGATAGGCACTCAGTTACAGAATCAGGGGGCTGGTTCTTCTACGGATCTTCTCATACCCGATTTGATCTTGCAGAGATACTCCGAGCATAGTACATACTCTCTCCATCGCCTGCTGAGCGACCCTGAGCCATTTTAAATGGTAAATAGGTATATCAACATAAAAAATTTACATCGTTAAGTAGTAGCGCGAAAAAAATCTTAGGCTCTGCGTAGAGGGAATAAAAGCGTGACACACTTATCTTATGTTATTATCTTTATTGTACCTGTATTTTATTTGGTGTACAACAAAAATACAATTATTCAGTCATAATAAATTAGCTTTTGCCCGCAACTTCACCCGCGTAGTCAGATTTTTACAAATTAACAAGATAAAAGGTAACCTATTTCAACCTCCAGCCGCCCTAGATATAATATAAGAGTATTCTCTTTTCATGATCGCTAACGCTGCAGAGCAGGGGTTCCCAAAGTTTCATCACGCTTCCTTTTGAAAGGATAGGACGTGCGATATAAATAACATTGGGAGCCCCTGCTTTAGCGTTAGCGATCGTAGAAACAGGCAACACGTTTGTAATATAGCTGGAGACGCATATCCTCAATTATGTCCAAGCAAAAAATCATGTCAATCTGTTGCAGCGTGATTGAAGGACAAACCAACAGACAAACACACTTTTACATTTATAATATACTAGCAGCCCGCTCCGGCTTCGCACGGGTATAAAATATATAGCCTATGTCATTCACTGTTAATGGATGTTATTATACATATAAACCTTCCTCTTCAATCACTCTATCTATTAAAAAAAACCGCATCAAAATCCGTTGCGTAGTTTTTAACATTTAAGCATACAAAGGGACAGATAAAGCGACTTTGTTTTATACTATGTAGTGAAGTAAGGATATCTCACCGCGTATGATGCTCTTTCAGTATTATCCAACTCCTCCAATGCTTTTACAATCTTTCTCAACATCCTAGCCATGCGCAACAACAATCTCCATTGCTCTACGAGCGAGCGAAGAGACGGCTCCTGAATATAAAAGACCGGTCAAGTGCGAGTCGGTCCCCGTACGATGGTTTTGAACCCTTCTCATAAAGAGGGTTCCTACTGCGCATGTGCGCATGAAGGGTTCGGAACCATCGTACAAGATTTAACACCAATAACATCGGTAGCCCAAGCACGCACGTCGAACATTTTAACTTTCGAATAGTAAAATGCCAGGAGCACTCCTGTCATTGTCATACTGGCGTTAACTTTACCTTGAAAAGCCGACAAAAGGAAAGACTGTGATATAGTATATGTATAAGGAAAGAAAGAAGAACCTGTCATTGTCATAATGGCGTTAACTTTACCTTGAAAGCCGACCAAAGGAAAGACTGTGATAGAGTATATGTATAAGGAAAGAAAGAAGAATAAGTTCTTCTTTCTTTCCTTTGGTCAGTGGCATTTTATTACTTTTTACCTTTACTATTGGAAAATTAAAATGTTCGTGCTTAGGTCACAACTGACATAAGATTGAGCAAAATCAAAAGTTTATTATAATTATGAAGTGGAGATCCTCTTTAAGTTCACATATCACTATCGCATTGGCTAGACCCTGCAAGGATAGTGTATCAGGTGGATAAAATAAACTTGTAGATAAATAATTAATTAATAGTAATTTTTGTTTGAGGCGCCATCTCTTATCAATTAGTCGCATCAAGGTGTTTGAAAAGAGGTTGTACAACGTTTTATTGTACAACTTGTAGCGTGTTGGCTCTGAATCAGTGTAACCATTCTCTAAAAATGATTGCATCAGTGTAGCGATCGCAATGAGATCTGATTGGCTGGTACCCTCTCGCTATTGGTTAAACTGCACTAATGCAGCAATAATACCAGAAATTCAGCCAATCAGAGGATATTTTTATCAACACTATTCAACTATTCAATTACCTACCCCTTCAAACTCAATCTTATCGCCGCCCTTATTTTCATTTCTACTAAGAGAACTTTCTGGATAATTTTTGTCGTCCTGAAAAAAATAGATAATTGATTTAAAAGCAACGGTATATTAGAAATATGGAATGGATACCAAATCAAACAAGACGCTGTCATAAACTGGCAACACTTCGAACTATATGCCCCGTCCATTACCACTTCAGTTTCGTGACTCGATGAGCATTCAGTAGCTATGGGGGCTTGTGACGTCTCACTTGGTTTATCGTGGGTCTAGGTAAAATAAAACACTTGTATGTAATTTATCGGTACCGTGACACGTCCGTCCACATTGATGTTCACACAACAAGCATGGCGGTCGGGCGAGGCATGGTCACCTATGTTTATTGTAGATCTGTACATCACATCTCTCCCTTTCAATAAATAATTTATATTTTAATATAATTAGAATTTAATCAAGTCAACTTCTGTCTGTATCGACTTACTTAAGACACAAGAACAATTAACAAAATAGTCCTTAATTATAGTGTTTTATCAACAAAGAGTTCTTTACATCTTTTAATACCAATTTAGTTTAACCAATATTGTTTTTTAGTATTTCAATGGTTATTTGTCATTTAAGTATATTACTTTTGTTCATCCATGACTTCTTGTTCATTTTGAATTGCTTAATCACAACATCTCTCTTTTTCAATAAATAATTTATATTTTAATATATAAAACTTTACCCAAATCAATTTCTGTCTGTCGACTTAACAAGAACAATTTACAAAATCGTTTTTAATTTTGCTTATACTCCAGCGCCAACTTTTTGTCTTTTATTATTAATTTCACTGTCTGCAGCTATTAGATTTAGTCCTAGCTCCTACGGTTTTTCCTATAGAGAATGTCGTCTCTATATTATCTATTTTAAACAAATCCAAAAGGTGACTTTCCAGGTCTCTGATTTGGCAGCTATTTATGCAAAAGATAACGTAGAAAATCATCTCTTCAATTTTTTGGGTACTCACTAATTTTTAATATCACAATTTGTTTTACTGAGTCAATATTTACTGTATTGAAAAGTCCAATGCAAAATTCTCATCAAATCTCGAATCCAACAGGTCGATTATGTAAAAGTTACGTCAATCAATGCTAGTCTCCATTAATGGTGATTGCTAAGTTTATTAATTGTGATTGCCGAATTTATTGCGCTCTTTCTGCACCCAATGCATTTAAGTCAATAGAATAGAGTATCGACCCATCAGAGGCGATTACACCCGGTACCAATCATTTTTAGAGAAACACACCACAGGATGACGATTATGTGCGAAACGAGCACTTGCTTGCGAAACTAACAGTCTTGCAATTTTACTTTTTGATAGCCATAGTCATATTATACACATTAATCATGATCTGACATCCATGGATATCATTTAGTACCTAATGTGAATCTTCATTGACCGTCCCAATATGAATCACTATCGACCGTCCCTTGTATTTTATCATGCGGTCATAAAACCCCAAAGTTGAAATATTAGTCAGATTTTAACTCTTTTAACTCAGCAATCTGAAATCCTTAGAATTCTTTGAACTCAGCAAATACTTGTTATTTATTTATTCTATTTATTTATTTTTCATTTCCATGTTTGGAAAGCTTTTGTCTGATCGCGAATTAGCTTTAGAATAGAATAGAATATTGTTATTTATTTATTCTATTTATTTATTTTTCATTTCCATGTTTGGAAAGCTTTTGTCTGATCGCGAATTAGCTTTAGAATAGAATAGGATATTGTTATTTATTTATTCTATTTATTTATTTTTCATTTCCATGTTTGGAAAGCTTTTGTCTGATCGCGAATTAGCTTTAGAATAGAATAGAATATTTTTATTTTTGTAATAAGTATATTTTTTTTTTACTGTGATTTTGAATTCACGAGTGACTCTACCACTGGTTCGGAATGCCATTCCAACCGAGAAGAACCAGCAAGAAACTCGGCGGTTGCTTTTTTTTTTTTATTCTTTAAGTACAGTTTATAACTATTACCGTCTCATGAATTCTGATGATATTAGTTATATCCACGTGTTTATCATTTATATAATCTTCAATTGTATAATATTTCAATAAGAATACTTTCCTCCAATTGACTTCCGGACTTATCAGGCATAGTGAGCCTATACTCATATTTCTCATACTGTTGATTATATACTCAAAGCATACTGTCTATCGCAGTTACTCAAAATTCACATCTGACAACTGCTTGTTGTCTGACAAAGATTATGTTGTTATAAATAATAATATATTGACTCTACTGAAAAATTCCTTAAAATTCCTCAAACTTAAAATTGTAGCTAATCTTGGAATCCATTTGCCAATGCACTTTATAAGTGCTTACTAAACAATTTGAATCTCTTCACAGCTCATTCTTTATAATACTGTCTCTCTGCAGTCTGGTAGTAGTCTTAGCTTATTCGCTACTATCACGACTTCCTATGTGCAAAATTATCTAACCGTATAATTTGGTGTATGACATCTTTCTTTTTTTTTTTTTTTGCATAGCAGAGCTTTGATTGCGTAATCTTATTAAAGAATTTCAAAATTCCCACTGAATCTTTATACTCAGAATAAATGTCGCTTATAAACAAAACTTTGTTTTGGAGAGAAGTACTTGTCTAGTTTTTTTTAAACAATCACAAACCAATATAAATAGGTTATTATAGTAAATTCTTGTATCCCTATTAACCCCCCATCGAGGAAGTAATGCGTGCGCGCTTGCTGACGTATCTAAACCCAAAGCTCTCTTTCTTTTGAGAATAAAATTTTTAGCAACAAAGCTGGAAGGTTTCCGAGAACTTGTTTTCATCTTTCCCATTTTTTGTGCCTTCATAGTCAAATCTTTCTAGAGTAATTGATATCTGAAACATTTTAAAATAAACAATTATACCGCACCACAATGTTGTGGTTCATTACATCTTTTAAACATGAAACCTCGCTTGCTGAGCCCGTATTTGAACCCAAAGCTGAAAGGCAAATTTCAAGAACCCGTTCCATTTTTCTCATTTTTTTTTTTTGCGCCTTTACAGTTTCCTCATAATCTAATAGTTCCAAAGTTGGTATCTGAAACATCTTGAAATAACAATTACACCGCAACGCAATGTATGCGGTCCATTACCCCTTTCGAACCATGAAACAAAATTAATTTTGCAATGCTTTCACTCTCTTGAGCCCTAAAATTTCCTTTACACCTACTGACATTTCCATGACAGCCTATGTACAACTTGAGTTAAATTCCTTTACACCAACTGACATTTTCATGACAGCCTATGTACAACTTGAGTTAAATTCCTTTACATCAACTGACATTTTCATGACAGCCTATGTACAACTTGAGTTAAATTCCTTTACACCAACTGACATTTTCATGACAGCCTATGTACAACTTGAGTTAAATTCCTTTACAGCAACTGACATTTTCATGACAGCCTATGTACAACTTGAGTTAAATTTTCCTTTACACCTACTGACATTTCCATGACAGCCTATGTACAACTTGAGTTAAATTCCTTTACACCAACTGACATTTTCATGACAGCCTATGTACAACTTGAGTTAAATTCCTTTACACCAACTGATATTTTCATGACAGCCTATGTACAACTTGAGTTAAATTTTCCTTTACACCTACTGACATTTTCATGACAGCCTATGTACAACTTGAGTTAAATTTTCCTTTACACCAACTGACATTTTTATGACAGCCTACGTACACTTAAGTTAACATTTCCTTTACGCCTACTGCATTCCCATGACAGCCTATGTACAACTTGAGTTAAATTTCCCTTTACACCTACTGACATTTCCATGACAGCCTGATTTGAGTTTTCACTCAATCGTCTAAATTTTCTTTTCCACCAGCTGACATTTTCAAGACAGCCTTATTTGAGTTTTCACTCAATCGCCTAAATTTTCTTTTCCACCAGCTGACATTTTCATGACAGCCTGATTTGAGTTTTCACTCAATCGCCTAAATTGTCTTTTCCACCAGCTGACATTTCCATGACAGCCTGATTTGAGTTTTCACTCAATCGCCCTAAATTTCCTTTTCCACCAGCTGAAATTTTCATGACAGCCTGATTTGAGTTTAAACTCAATCATCTAAATTTTCTTTTCCACCAGCTGACATTTTCATGACAGCCTGATTTGAGTTTTCACTCAATCGCCTAAATTGTTTTTTCCACCAGCTGACATTTCCATGACAGCCTGATTTGAGTTTTCACTCAATCACCCTAAATTTCCTTTTCCACCAGCTGACATTTCCATGACAGCCTGATTTGAGTTTTCACTCAATCGCCCTAAATTTGCTTTTCCACCAGCTGACATTTTCATGACAGCCTGATTTGAGTTTTCACTCAATCGCCTAAATTGTCTTTTCCACCAGCTGACATTTTCATGACAGCCTGATTTGAGTTTTCACTCAATCGCCCTAAATTTCCTTTTCCACCAGCTGACATTTCCATGACAGCCTGATTTGAGTTTTCACTCAATCGCCCTAAATTTGCTTTTCCACCAGCTGACATTTTCATGACAGCCTGATTTGAGTTTTCACTCAATCGCCTAAATTGTCTTTTCCACCAGCTGACATTTTCATGACAGCCTGATTTGAGTTTTCACTCAATCGCCCTAAATTTCCTTTTCCACCAGCTGACATTTCCATGACAGCCTGATTTGAGTTTTCACTCAATCGCCCTAAATTTGCTTTTCCACCAGCTGACATTTTCATGACAGCCTGATTTTCTTAATTTTGTTTCATAGTTCCGCGGTCACCGATTATAAATTATTGACGAATTTGCATTCAAGATTAAATAAACACATGAAGCATCGTCGTTTCAACCGTAAGTTTTATTTTGTAAGAGAGCCCCGGCCCTTGCTCTTAGACCGGAGGTACCCTAATATTTTGTTTACGCAAACCCGAGCGTGTTATAATAACAGATCTCAACTTCTCAAGTTTGCCGCTAAGCCCACACTAATAAAATAACACATTATTCTTCCTGCTTAAATTATTTTTTCTATATAGGAATATACGAATCAATTAATAATCCAGCACCCATATCTTTTTTTTTTCTTTTTTTTTTTTTTTTTGAAATCCAAACTAGATAATTATTATACCTTGAATTGGTACCAAACTGATAAGGATAATAAATATAATCGTTGATCCTTTTAATTTGTTTGTTTGATTCGTAATTTTCCTTTTTATTAATTAATTTTACTTACATCCCATCCTCGTCGCCACTGTGACGTCTCACTTGGTTTATCGTGGGTCTAGGTAAAATAAAACACTTGTATGTAATTTATCGGTACCGTGACACGTCCGTCCACATTGATGTTCACACAACAAGCATGGCGGTCGGGCGAGGCATGGTCACCTATGTTTATTGTAGATCTGTACATCACAGGGCTGATTGTGTAACTCAGTGCCTACCTCCGACGATAGTCATTTTTTATCCATTGAAGGTTTGAAGAGAAATGTCATTTACTATTTCATAGTAAACCTTCAATGGATAAAATAAAACGTGTGATACTCAGGGACTGCCGCGGTAAAGCTATCGCATAGCATTTTTTATTAAAGCCATCTAGCGGTGAGAGGAGTCCCGTGTCAGGTTATTTTCTTTACGGAATTTCTGGATTCGGTCTCCACGCTGGCCCGCGATAGAAGCTATGAAATAGCTTAAAAAATTACAATTGAATTTATTTATAATACAGACTTATACATTTTATTACTTATTTTTGCTCTTATTAACAATATTATTTATAAATAATTTGTATTTGGTATTAAATTTTTTACTATGGTACGGAACCTTTCGTGTGTGGGTCCGATTCGCAATTGCCAGTTTTTTATTTTGTGCTTAATAGGTGTATTTTTTCTATGAATCATAAGTCGTAATTCTTTGATACACAGTCGACGCCATTTTTATTAGATACCGTATACCGAATCCGTAGGTTTTAAAGATACAGTGTTTTTTCAGGTTAAAAGTGCGGACTGAATACTAAAAGGTTGCAGGTTCGATCCCAACCCGTTGCACTATTGTCGTACCCACTCCTAACACAAGTTTTCACTTATTTGGAGGGGAGAGGAGAACATCAGTCAAGTTCAGCTTGGCTGATATTTCAAGGCCCGCGATAGAAGCTATGCAATAGCTTAAAAATATATGTCAGTGGCTTTCATTTTTTGATAAGCACTAAGTTACAGAATCAGGGGGATCTCATTTCCGATTTGATCTCGCAGGGCATTCTCTGAGCATAGATTTCTCCATCGCCCCCTGACTGACCCTGAGCCTTCTTATGAGCAACAATGATTGGGATGCTGAGCTCTATAGATCTTTCACACAGCTCAAACTTAAGATATAGTTAAAACGAGTCGCAAATATGCTCTGATATAAATCTGTCTCGTTTTACCGTACGTTGCCGTACATTGCACATGTTGCAACGCGGCTGCAACAGAGCTACCGATTGACGTGATTTTTTTGCATGGGTATAATTGAGAACCTACTTTTTATCCCGGAAAATCAGAGTTCCCGCGGGATTTTAAAAATTAAATCCACGCGGACGAAGTCGCGACCTTCAGCTAGTAGATAGAAGAATAAACTTCAAGAACTTACCTGGGCTAAAGTATTAACTATGAGGACGCCTAAGAAGGTAAAAATTAAGACCAACTTCATTTTGAATCTCGCATAACACCTAAGTAGAAAGACACATTTATACCTTTTCAAATAGACCATGAGAATGGTTTAATGATATTATACTATAAGAATTCACACATCGTTTATTTCTAATATTCACGGATTATTTCAATTTAATTGTTTATTAACCGACTTCCAAAAAGGAGGAGGTTATCAATTCGGCCGGTATCTTTTTTTTTTTTTTTTTGTATATACCGCTCCGCCCCACAATAAGATTCCACTATGGAAGTAGTGCCTATCAACGACGATAGGCACTTTTTATCCATTGAAGGTTTGAAGAGAAATGTCATTTACTATTTCATAGTAAACCTTCAATGGATAAAAAATATATGTCAGTGGCTTTCGTTTTTTGATAGGTACTGAGGTACAGAATCAGGGGGCTGGTTGCCTAACTTTTCTACCAACATAGGCAGCTGAACTGAGTTTGCCTACATTCACAATAAACCAGTCCTATATTTTTTTTATTCAATGACAAGATAGTCCTTGCCTGCGATCTCACCTGATGGTAAGTGACGATGCAGTCTAAGATGGTAGCGGACTAACTTGGAAGGGGTATGAATGTGTTCAACCCCTAATCTGTTTCTACACGCCATCGTGCCGGAACGCTTAATCGCTTGGTGGCACGTCTTTTATTTACGTCGGTTGGAACTAGTGGTAAGTGGATGGTCACAGTTTAGATGTTAAAAACGAATCAAAAGCATTTTATCTTCAAATTAAATCAATTACTTCGGGGTTAATCAATTATTCAACAATGTTCCCGATTTTGTTAGCTGATATCTGACTGACTGACTTTGACTTTACTAGGGATGCTATAAGTTTGACGTCTTTATCTGTATGCGGATGTATGTCTGCCTGTTCCCTCGTAGCTCCCTAAAGGATGGACCGATTTTAATGCAGGTTTTTGTTCTGCTTGATAGCTAATGTAATCGAGGTGGATCTTAGCTATAATTTATGAAGATCTACACAGGCGTTTGAGTTTCTTTATTTTTCATTTTGCGTACAAAAACGCAAAATCAGCATTAAAATCAGTTCAGTAGTTTGCTATGAAAATAGATACAAACAACCAAAAGTTCCTGTAGGCTTGTGTAATGTAGGCTTTAAAAAAAAACAAACATAAATTAAGATAACAATAATATAATCTTAAATATATAAAGGATTATCTACTTTGGGTTCAGCTTTAAAATTTTTGGGTTACGAGACAACTTTGGATGTGAATATCTCAATCCAGTAGCCGTCCGGGTCTTGGATGAAAGCAAGCCCCTTCATTTTGCCATCCTGTGGACGTTTAATAAACTTCACGCCTTGCTGTTCGAATCTGTAATGGAAATATTATCATTATTAATGATTGAAATAAATAGGTTGGAAAAAATTTAATTTAGTTGGTTAGGTACCCTTTTAATTAAATTTTAGTTGGTTACCGATTTTTTTTTAAATTTTTTATTGAAGTATTAACCTACACTTAAAGGAAATAACCTATAACCTAATAGATTTATAAATACATATCAAAAATTCCGAGGCCGGCGGGATTCGAACCCACGTCTCTCTGGGAATCGCGCCCGAGTGTGTTAACCGCTACACCACGGCCGAACCATACGTCAGCCACGAAATTAGTGATATGTATCTACTTTTCCAATCACAGATGATTCGGTTACCGATGGTTACCGTTCGGGTACGGAACCCTAATTCCGTACCTGCTGGGTAACCAACAAGACCCTATTACTAAGTCTTTGCTGTCTATCCGTCTGTCTGTCTGTCAGCGGGCTCATGATCATTGAAATTTTCAAAGAATGGTTATTTCATGACTATAACAACAAACAATAAAAATAAATTAAAAATGAAAGGAGGTTCCCCTACTAGAAAACCCATACCCCTAATCGGTTTCTACATGCCATCGTGCCAGAACACTAAATCACTTGGTCTTTGACCTATATTACGAGTACCTACCTAACAGTTGCTATAAAAGCTGATTGAAAAAGTAGATACATATCACTAATTTCGTGGCTGATGTGTGGTTCGGCCGTGGTGTAAGGGTTAACACACTCGGGCGCGATTCCCAGAGAGATGTGGGTTCAAATCCCGCCGGCCTCGGAATTTTTGATATGTATTTATAAATCTATTAGAGTACCTACCTGTACCTACTTAGTTCTAACTTAGGTACTATTAAGGTATTCTGTGTCCTAAGTTTCCTAAATAGGAGTCTCTTTGGGTAGTTAGCGCCTAAATGCAATGCCCTACCCTTTTTTTTTATTCCATGACCAGATAGTTCTTGACTGCGATCTCACCTGATGGTGAGTGACGATGCAGTCTAAGATGGTAGCGGGCTAACTTCGAAGGGGTATGACAGTATAGATTCAACCCATATCTCTAATCGGTTTCTACACATTTCTACTCGTCATCGTGCCGGAACGCTACATCGCCCCTAATCGGTTTCTACATGCCATCGTGCATTACATTAAATCACTTGGTCTTTGACGGTAGGATGGTAACTAGCCACGGCCAAAGCCTCCCACCAGACCAGCAAGAATTCAGAAATTATAAATTCCCAAATTGCCTGCCAGGAATCGAACCCGAGACCTCCCAGTTGTAAGACCACAGCGGTCACCACTGTGCCAGGGAGGTCGTCAAAGTTCAGGAGGTCAGGGATCTAATAAAAATAAACCCTTACCTAGCACATGCCTCTTCAACATCTGGTACAAGGATGCCGATGTGACCAAATCCTCGGGGATCCGAGTTGCCATTGTGGTACTTTGAGTCGTCACTTTCGGTGCCCCAGTTACTGGAAATTGGAGGGACATTTCTGAGGAGATTCTATAGTGCACAATGAACAAGTCAATTTTGCTAATCCTCCAAGACAGAAACAATCTGTGGTGTAAAATGTACAGTGTACAGTAAGACAGCATACAGACTTAAACTGCATCGTCACTTACCATCAAGGGAGATTGCAGCCAAGGTGCAAGATAGCCCTTGACTGCGATCTGACCTGATGGTCAGTGAAGATGCAGTCTAAGACAGTAGCAGGCTAACTTGAAAGGGGCATGGCAGTATACATTCAACCCATACCCCTAGTCGGTTTCTACACACCATCTTGCCGGAATGCTAAATCACTTGGCGGCTGTCTTTGAGAGTACGATGGTAGCTAGCCACGGCCAAAGCCTCCCACCAGACCCAATGATTATCTCGTCATTGAATTTTTAAAAAACTTACTGTGTCAATTCTAGAGTAGCTTTTCTGGTCATAGCCCAGGCGGATCTCTGGGCTTCATCTTGAGGTACTTCAGCAGGGTTCTCGTACCCCATGAAGAATAGAGAAAATTTCATTTCGGGGAAGTGAAGCTGTTTCAGCAATGTCATGCCGAGGACTCCGGTGTAGAAGGGGATGGATTGCCGTGGATCTTTGATTCTGTACATCGTTTGTTGGAACATAAAGTCCTGGAATGTGAGGAATTAATTTTATAGTCGAGTCCATCAAAATCAAGAAATGTGTAAAGGCAGGTTTAGACTACACTACTTAAGTGTAATCAGTATTGTAGTGTTTATTTTTAGTGTTTACATTATTTACATTGAGTGTGTAAGTAGTACCCATTCCCTTCAAGTCCGTCAGCAACCACAACAAAATCACTTCAAACTTGTACCTTCATAATGGAACTCTTAAAATGTCCAGCTGCGGGACATTATAAGAGTTCATGTTGCACCAGATGTAGACCCATGTTTGAAATCATTTGTGATCAAGAATCATTTGTGATGTAGAAGTGTTACCAATTTTAGCATTTATTATATTACTGCACCCAATGTGCTATGTGTCTTGAGCTTGCAAAATTCTAATTTTGATAAAAATTTGTGATAGGTACAAAACTTAATCTTGAAAAAGTAACTGCTAATTCTCTTGCTTAGTCTTTTCAGTAGAATCTGTAGAAATTAGCTAGAATTAATACCTTAGGATATATAGTACTAGATGATATCTGCTGTTTTGATTCCCTCGGGAACTTTTTTCCATTATAAAATGTAGCCTATCCGTTATTCCAGTCTATAACCTATCTCTGTGCCAAATCAGTTCAGCTGTTGCAGCGTGATTCAGTAACAAACATCCATACATCCAAACTTTCGCAATAATATTAAGTAGGAAGCGATACTAATTGATAGATTTTAAAAGTGAAATACTAATGGACTGAACTACTGACTAGATTTTAAATGTAAAATATTGTTGGGTCATTAAGTTAAAATTCGGACTATCTCGAATTTTCTTATCTTTAGAGGTAAAGGTCAAAAACAGCTATTGTTACCTAACTTAAATTACTTACCTTGGTCAAAGGGCTAGGAGTTTGGCATAAAGCCTCTATTTCTTGTGGCGAAATACCTTCACTTGCCATTGTGCTGAAACGAATTTTATTATAGTGACTACCTGACTATAAAACTTTAAAATACATAACCTATAAAAGTTTAATTCTTCATAGTTTTATATCGTTATATTTTTAGTTTCACATTTAGCAGACAAGGTTCCATTTATTATTTTTAAGTGTAACATTACCCTAATTCTTTTAATATAAATAGGCACCTACTTTAAATAAGTTCGGAACAGGGAAAATACTTTGAAAACGTCGTCCGGAAAACTTGCGAAAATGAAAACAAAAATCAGAATCACAGAGGAAAAAATTAATTTATGACAACATAGCTTAGTGACAACCAGGGTTACCAACTCCTAAAAAAAATTAGCCCTAACATCAACATGAAATACCCCTAAATAAACCTAAATGCAATATTCAAAAGCCCCAAAAAAACCCCTGTATCTTGTTACCATTCAAGGCTAATGTTTAAATGAGTTTCCCGTTTTATTGAGGTAAATAAAAATAATATAACTTAATTTTAATTACATTATTCGGAATTCTTATAGTCATACAATATGTTTACATTATAACTGTAACATTTTTTGGAGATGGAGTAAAAGTAACGCAAGATCCACCATCACGTTTTAAAATGAAAAGGGAATTATATATCGAAAAAGCGTGTTCAACGTTAATGTATTGAAATATTTTCAAAACGCTTTAGCTAAAACGATTTTAAGCATATTATTCCGGAATACCATAGACGTTTTGCTTTATTTACTCGTTTTGGTCAGTCAATTATGTGACGCTTGAAAATTTATTTACGCCCCTAAAAATAGCCCTAAATTTTTTTGGGCCCTGAAAAAATCCCAATAAGCAAAATTCCGCCCTAAATTTGGGGCTAAAAGCCCTAAGTTGGGAACCCTGGACTGACAACCACGTGACAACTACCTAATAACTTAATGCCATGGAAATAGGAAAAAGGTAGGTCCCTATCTAATTCTTGCTGAAGTAGGTATATATAAAAAATTCCACCTACTTGTTTATCTGTGGTTTATCTAAACTCTAAAATCAAGCAATCTCAAATGAACCACCAATTGGAAGAAGGGAATAAATCCAAAAAATAGGAACGGAGATAATCGAAAAAAACTGTTTAACTTTTAATTATCGGCACATAGCCTCTTATGATGTATGAACGAAATGAAGATAATGTTAAGTATGATTATTTACAGATAAATTAGAACGACATATGTTAATATTAACTAAGATATACACATATAAAGTTCTTGGATTTATTTCTTTCTTCCAATTGATTAAGTACTAGCATGAAAAAGCCAAAATAATGAGAAAATATATTTATTTATTTGAAATACTGAAGGTGCTAAGTGACGTTCTTCTATTCTTCATCGATTTCAGCAGTTTCGAATGTTGTAGTAGGCAAAGCCTTAATATAATAATTTTTTTTAAATTTGTCAAGAATTTATTGAGTTATTTTATGTATGTCATTCATTTTTGTCTCATTTATTGGTATTTTAAAAGCATATATGCCTTAGTTAATGGTTGTGCTGGGTTCTCAGATACTTTCTGAAGCATAAAACTCATAAAAAGCTCTTTACCTAAGCCATCTATAAACTTAGAACATGTCAAGTAAATTTTTTGACTTGAGCTGTACTGAAAACTTCTGTATTGTGAGATATTGAGTGCGATTATCTTATCAAATGACTTTTGCATTTCTTTTTTGTATTGATGAGTATTTTTAACACCTCTTCTTTTCTTTTTTGGAGTTTCTTCTTGAACCTCCTCATCAAACGAATAGGTGCAACTATCACTAGTCGTATTTAAGAAAATACGCAAAATGATTAACTTATTAATCTCTAAATTGCACGTATATCTCAAATATAACTTAAAACAAAGGTGGCATTAATTGTGAATTATGTTTGTATTTATTTTTATTTGAATTAAGCAGGCATATCACTCGTTAACACTATGGGCATACGTGTATCAGTTGGAAGAAGGGAATAAAAGCCGGGATTTATTTCTTTCTTCCAACTAACAGTTTCTTTGATTGCACAAAACTGCATGAAATAAGAGAGATTTATCTCTACTTTTCAACTCGCAGAGTAGGGCTATGTTTTAGGTACACAAAAATGGGCATAAGTCGATTTGTCAAAAAATGGCCTTTATTCCCTTCTTCCAATTGGTGGTTCAAATATATTTTAAGCTATTGCATAGCTTCTTTTGCGGGCCTTCAGCGTGGAGACCGAATCCAGAAATTCCGTAACGACGACCTCCCTGGCGTAGTGGTGAGCGCTGTGGTCTTATAACTGGGAGGTCTCGGGTTCGATTCCCGGCGGGGGCAATTTAGGAATTTATAAATTTCTAAATTGTCTCTGGTCTGGTCTGGTGGGAGGCTTTGGCCGTGGCTAGTTACCACCCTACCGTCAAAGACGTGCCGCCAAGCGATTTAGCGTTCCGGCACGATGGCGTGTAGAAACCAATTAGGGGTATGGGTTGAATTAAAACTGCTATACCCCTCCAAGTTAGTCCGCTACCATCTTAGACTGCATCGTCACTTACCATCAGGTGAGATCGCAGTCAAGGGCTATCTTGTCATCGAATAAAAAAAAAAAAAAAAAAAAACGAAAATAACCTGACACGGGACTCCTCTCACCGCTAGATGGCGTTGATGAAAAATGCTATGCAATAGCTTTACCGCGGCAGTCCCCGAGTGCCACACGTCTTTTTTTTAACTTATTATCATTTTGAAAACACCTGTTTATTCTATCTCAGTAGGTAGGTATGCAAAACAATGGAACTCTGCTGCCTATTTGTCAGCGGATAGTCCACTAGGAGTTGTCATCTTATGAACTGTAATAGGCTAGGAGCTTCGATCACAAAAAAAAGCTAGGAGGATATAAGCAACATAATAGGTGTCTGCCTATTACAGTTCATGATATAGTCCGCTCCAAGTAAAAGTTTAATCAAATGAAAACTATTTTATTGTATTATACACATATTTTAATCAATAATGTAAGCTATAACTAATTTTAACAATTTATCATCAGAATAAAATAAAAAAACTTAAATAAAATAATTGATTGTTTGATGTTATTGCTGTATCCAGGATCTGGAAAATCAACATAATATTACTATCCTGTGAAAACCCCTATTATTGAATGACTGATAAACAATGTGTTGATTCTCTAAAAAATGATTATGTCAATGTAACGATTGCAATGACTTCTGATGGCTGAATTTATGTTTTTGCTGCATCAATGCATTTTAACTAACAGCGGGAGAGTACCAGCCAATCAGAGGTCATTGTGATTGTTACACTGATGCAATAATTTTTAGATAATCCACATACAGAGTCACAGCACATAGAGAGACGGTGCAAAGTCCCTATTATGGTCCCTTTTGCATCTGTAAATAATACTTGTCATATAAGTATCTAAGTTCTTCCAACCACACTATATCTCTTTCCACAGATGTGGTTTTACAGCTATAGGCACAGATCATTCTTGAACTCTTGAAATCATCAACAAAAATGTCTCCAACAACACAAACATATGAACCAACTTGAAAATCAATGGAATTCTTGAAATTATTTTCTATGGAATTTAGCATCGAAGACATTGTGAGTATCTTATCATGTCCAAAACGAGATTGACGACCGAAAGATTTCACCAGATCTTTTAAAGTGTCTTCAGATAACTGATCGTTACTTTTTTTTGTATCATAATACACTTGCACACACCCTGTAGGGTCGCTTAGCTCAAAGTTCGTTGTTTTCGCTGTTTTATTGTAAACAGAAGTCACTACACCATGTATCCTAACTTTTTTAAACTTTAGATCGAACATTTCGTAGATGTACCGGTGTTCTTCGGTCTGTTTTGCTCGGAAAATGTCTTGTATGTAAAGCTTCACAGGCGTTGACTGATAGTTTTCCATCGCTCCAGCCTAGATCGTAACTTACACTTAGCTATTGAATGAATAATATAAAGCAGTTCTATGAAAATTATCCATTTTAAATTGTAAAAAGTTTTGAAAACAAATCCGCGCGCTTCAAAGTTCAAAATAACAAGATGACATTGACAAGAGCCTAGTATTAATACTGTAGTCTTTGACAAGAGCAACCACAGAGTAGGTACCTACTATAGATACATAGCAACCAAGACAATCAAACATGAAACTGGCTTGCAGAAAAATATCCAGATATCGATATTTTCGATTCGATATATCGATTTTAAATAACCTAACCTCCATCGCTTTATCTTTAAGCTAACATAAGTGGCTCAACGCAACGCATCAAAAATTTATACAAACTGTTCGTGAAACTTTTTTAAAAGAATAAGTAAAAAACACGTCCAGCACCTTGGCACCCAACGACCAACGGTAACTACATACATGACATAGTTCGAACTTCGAAGTACCTATCCTTCGAAGTTCGAACTATGTCATCGAACCCGGATCCCGAAAAGGAGGCCGACCTCTTAACCACTAGGCTGTCACTAACAGAAAATCGCGTTCTAAAATTGGACTCGACGTGGACAGCGCTAAGTAAGTATTCAGTAAAATACAAACTCACTTCGAAAGCACACTCACTGAGCCAATCACGGAATTCTAAAAATACAAGAACGGTTTGACACTCGTCCTTACACAAAATAGGAGCGAAGGCCTATTCATCTTATTCCGAGTTATCAATTATGTCAAAATTATCCCCTAACCTACTAATCCTACTATATTATATTACAAGCTACTTTTTAACCCAGGAAATAAGCGAGTTTCCGCGGGAATAAAAATCCTATAAAAATAAAAACTAGTATTACAAATGCGAAAGTTTGGATGCATGGATGGATGGATAGATAGATCGACTCAACCGATTTGGTTGAAATTTAGCACAGAGATAGATTATAGTCGGGAATAACGCCGCGGGAACTCTTTGATTTTCCGGGAAAAAAGCCTATGTCACTCTCCAGGTTCTCAACTATATCCACGCAAAAACTCACGTCAATCCGTAGCTCTATTGCAGTATGATTTAAGGACAAACCGACAAACAAACAAACTTTTACATTTATAATTTAAGTAAGGATCTGTGTTTCGAAATGAGTTTTAATTTCGTGAATACCTCCACAGATCCAATATGCGAGACATCGATATTGGAAATCGTAAAATCATTTATTTCCGAGCAACTTTAACGTTAAGAGCCGGGCCCTCGTACAATAGTTTAGTTTCAATGGAAATCTAGGAGCGCACTAAAGAACCGGCAAAACAAAAGTATGAGTCTATAGGATTTGTGTGATATGGTCTGCGCGCGCTGTACCTAAATACTCCGTTTGCGGTCTCAAGTCTAAAGCATTCCTGTTGACATGTGAAATGCAAAGTAAAGAATATGAATATACCTAGGTACTTACTTTGACTGCCGACTAAATGAAAAAAATATAGGTGTGCGTCATAAATGATAATTCTCATTGCTCAGGGTCATGGCTCCTTTTCATGGATCAATCAATAGTAGGGGTTTTCTTGGAATACGTAAGTCTCTCCTAATGAATAAATGCACAGAGTGCAGTACAGTTGGCTATGGAGTAAAACAAAAGAGTTGCAAAAGTTACCTAGTAAGTCAAAGGGACTATGTTATAATTATGGGAATGGGTCTGCTTTGACTTCCCATGCTGACATGTGTTGGATTATATGTATTGTATTTTTGAAGCTTCACTGTGGAAGCACTGTATACTTAGCTTAGTTTTATTACTTATTGTAAAATTAGTTTATTTTATTTTTTGAAAAGAGCAACTGCTGAGTTTCTTGCCGGTTCTTCTCAGCAGAATCTGCATTCCGAACCGGTGGTAGATTTGTGACGTATCATAGGTGCTACAGGGTAGCCTACATGAAATAAATAAATTTTGAATTTTGAATTTATTATATTGAGGATGAAGCGAAGAAATAAGTATACCGCTCATAGACAGATAAAAAAGAATACATCTGTGCGAAAAATGATTGCATCAATAGGACGATCGTAATTTCTTATGATTGGTTGAAACTCGAAATGAATTGATGCAGCAAAAACGGCATAAATTCAGACAATCAGGGGTGATTGCAACCGTCACCTTAATGCAATCATTTTTGAAAATCCCTCAGCAGAATGACAGAATGTTACAAAACGCGCAGAACGCGTTACAATTGGCTATGGTGTAAAACAAAAGAGTTAGTAGCGCCTCCAGCGAGTCAATTATGCTAACTGCCCCGACTCGACCCGTCTGCATCCGCTTATTTGTCGACGGCTTTCTTGAGATGACTAGTGATGTACATCTACTAACTAGGTACCCCAAGTGTTATCGATAATTTATTTTTATTCGACCAAAAGCTGATGCCTGCGGCTTCGTTCGCGTGGATTTAGTTTTAAAATCCCGCGGGGACTTTTTGATTTTCCGGGATAAAAAGTAGCCTATGTCACTCTATCGGTCTTCAACTATACCCATTCGTTGCTTTGTTGCGGCGTGATTGATAGACAAAGCAACAAACAAACACACTTTCGCATTTATAATATTAGTAAGGAAGTGAGGATGGCAAAGCTAAAAGGTCGGATTATGATTTTAGCGTTCATTAATGTAAGTACTTTGTATGTATATTAACGTATGTATTATAATTAGGCGCTAATGAGCGGATTTTAATGAATGACATTGGCTACATTTCCTAAGTACGAAAAAAATCGCCATGACGAGTGTTATATCCAATTTTCCGTAGTCAGATTACAACTGTTTTAACCTTATTTATTGTTATTCGATGATAAGATAGTCCTTGACTACAATGTGCATCGGATGGGATCGAACCTGCGACCTTTCAGTTTCCAGTCCGCAACTTTAACCGTTGGGCTTTTGAGGCTGTGAAACAATGTATTTCTATTATTTTAAATGTTTAAGCAATTATATCGCTGACATAGCAAATATATAAATAAAAAATAATTAAAAATATTGTCATCGATATGTGATATAATCTCTTCTCTATATAAGTGCGTTGTGAAGATGCATATAAATTGACTATTTACATATCGACTTGACTGTTATAGATATACGAACCTAAGCTAAGTACCTATACGTTTATGTAAGTTTTATCGATATATTATCTTTGTACAATTGCGTAGGTACTTCACTATTTTCCTTTGATGCAATAGGCGAGATTTTATAGTAAAAGTTTGATGGGATAGTTCTTTTATTAGTTTGTCAATGGCAATTGGCATTGTAGCTTTGTAAAGGATAGACCGATTTTGATTAGGTTTGTTTTTGAACGCTGTTACGCTTGGAGGACCTCTGGATTTATTAGAGTCCTTACTATGAGGGATCGATGTCTGAAGGTATCCTTAGGTAGTTGCAACACTTCATATTAACCGATTCAACTGCTGGTTAAGCAACATTGAGCCGAGTTAGTAGTTGGATGGGTGTCCGGTTTTGGAATCGAAATTGACTATTATACGGAAACAGCTAAAGGTTAATGCGCGGGGCATATATTACGAGTACCTACCTAACAGTTGCTATAAAAGCTGATTGAAAAAGTAGATACATATCACTAATTTCGTGGCTGACGTGTGGTTCGGCCGTGGTGTAACGGTTAACACACTCGGGCGCGATTCCCAGAGAGGGTTCAAATCCCGCCGGCCTCGGAATTTTTGATATGTATTTATAAATCTATTAGAGTACCTACCTGTACCTACTTAGTTCTAACTTAGGTACTATTAAGGTATTCTGTGTCCTAAGTTTCCTAAATAGGAGTCTCTTTGGGTAGTTAGCCCCTAAATGCAATGCCCTACCCTTTTTTTTTATTCTATGACCAGATAGTTCTTGACTGCGATCTCACCTGATGGAGAGTGAAGATGCAGTCTAAGATGGTAGCGGGCTAACTTCGAAGGGGTATGATAGTGGAGATTCAACCCTAATCGGTTTCTACACAACATCGTGCCGGAACGCTAAATCGCTTGGCGGCACGTAGGGTGGTAACTAGCCAAGGCCAAAGCCTCATCAGAGACAATTCAGAAATGATAAATTCCCAAATTGCCCCCGCCGGGAATAGAACCTGAGACCTCCCAGATATAAAGCCACAGCGCTCACCACTACGCCAGGGAGGTAGCCACTACTCGATATTATTTTCTGCTATAGATGTTCCCTAAAGGTTCACGAAAACGAATTGAAGAAAGACTAGCTTAGGTATAAAAGCAAGAAAAGGTTAGAGTTATTTTGCTATAATCCGCAAACAGAAAAAATCTGTATTGTAAAGTCGATATCTCCTGAGGATGCTCCGGTGTCGGGGCGAAACGTGCGTCGAGAGTAGTATAAAAGTCTTGTGTGGTGCTGCATGTGAGTGGTGGTGGCATTGCTTGCTTGGGAACTTGGCTTTCTTGCTTGGTTGGGGAGGTAAGCGGTGCTTAGCTTGTAACTGCATGTTTGACCATACAGATTTTTTCTGTTGGCGGATTACAGCAAAATAACTCTAGTCTCTAACCTTTTCTTGCTAATCATGAACTTCCGAAAAGTAACGCCCGATTCTATCCAATATTAGGTATAAAAGTTAGGGGACCATGGTAAAAACGGCCATTAGTGGTATTAGTGCTGTCAATCAACGTAAACACTACACTTAGGTACACTATAACGCACTAAACTAGGTGCTTAATCGGTAATTGCTCGCAAATCGGCTCCACAGCCGAATCGGCTCCAAGTCGATCAATCTACATTGTGATTTGTCACCGGGTGATTGATTCACTGCTAAGTGTTGATACACTCACCTGTTATATGTAGGTTTAGGCTTTCGAGGTCGAGACATCAGATTGATGACCTCCCTAGCACAGTGGTGAGTGCTGTGGTCTTATAACTGGGAGGTCTCGGGTTAGATTCCCGGCGGGGCAATTTGGTAATTTATAATTTCTAAATTGTCTCTGGTCTACCGTCAAGGACGTGTCGTCAAGCGATTTAGCGTTACGGCACGATGGCGTGTAGAAACAGAAAAACCTCGACTTAATGAATGTACCTATAGTGCATTGGAAAATCCAGTAATTACTACCTACTTATATTTTAATAATTTTTCGATGTTGAAAGTAACTTTGGTACCGGTAGGTAGGTAGCATCTACTATTAAGTTTTCTGTGCTTTCATTAAATGTTGATCGGTATTATATAAATAGGTTTTAGCAAAGGTCATCGACTTGTTTACTTTTGTTTCCAAGATAAGGGATCTTTGATTCGGCCGGATTAAGCTCTGCTTTTGTCGGTAGCTGCGCGGTTAATGGCGCTTTAATGTCCTAATATAAAACAAAAGGCTCCTCTGGTTAATGAAGGAACGTAATAGTGCCTTCTGCGAGCATTTACTCGTGTTGTTTTAATTAGTTGCCTTCGCAGTACACCGGCTTATCCTCCCGACTTTGACCGCGTGGACTTGAGTTTCTTGTGTCGAGGTTATCTATATATATAAAATTCAAAGTCCTGATTGACTGACTGAGATATCAACGCACAGCCTAAACTACTGAAGTTAGAAACTTGAAATTTTTACAGTTGGTTCCTTTTATGACGTAGGCGCACACTAAGAAAGGATTATTGGAAATTCCACCCCTAAGGGGTTTAAATAGGGGATGGAAATTTATATGAAACTCCGTCATTTTTCAAGCTGTTTCCATCAAAGTTGGTATTTGAGCTATCAGTTAAAAATAGGGAAGTACGTGTGTCACAGTTTTTGAAAATTCCACCCCAATACCTAATTCCACGCGGACGAAGTCGCGGGGGCAAAAGCTAGTTAATATCATATCTAATGAATTTTTAATGGCAAAGTAGGATGCCTTAGGATCACTAGCGGGCGATGGAAAGAGCTTGGAGTATCCCTCAGAAAGTCGGAGATTCGTAGGAGAACCAAAGTCACCGACATAGCTCATCAAGTCGTGAAAGCGCACATAGTTCGAAGAGTTGATGGTCGTTGGGGTCCCAAGGTGTTGGAGTGGCGACCCCACACCGGAAAACGCAGTATTGGTAGACTCCCCACTAGGTGGACCGTTGACATTAAACGAGTCGCAGGGAGCCGCTGGATTCAGGCGGCGCAAACCGAGACCTGTGGAAGTCTATGCAAGAGACCTTTGTCCAGAAATATAGGTACGTCTACCGGTTAACAAAGAAGAAAGTTGCATGGGAGCAATCGGCTTCCATCCATTTTGTGGCATTAACTTATATTAGATTTGCCATTACACAAAAAAACTATTTGTAGAAACACATATTTATTAGGTCGAGGTTATTACATAGTTAATGCATTTCCTAATGACAGAGTTCCATGGGAGCTGGCCACAAGATAGTGTAATGACATATAATTTTAATTAATAGCCGGGTACATAATACTTTTTCCCACTGCGCACTAGTACAACTGCGTCCTAAGTCCTAATCCTTTTAACAGTACTAAAAAAAGCCGTGCATCACATTGACAATTTATTTTTATACGGGAATTGTATGAGTTAATACTTATTTTGGTGATAAAACGGACCATAATTGTTTTTTTTTTTTGCATAATTTTGCAATTTCTACAGAATCTAAACTCACAGTCCTGGATATAAGCTAAGCAACACATTTTGCTTATGTTCACGTTATAAAATTCGCTGACTTTTAATTTCTAAAGCAAATACGTTTTCCCGCCATAAATGTCGGCCATTTGCTTCGCTTTCAAAATGGCGGTGCACATTACCGTATCTTCTTGTTGGTAGAGTAGACTGTAGCTCTAAAAGAATTAACTTTGAGAATATTTTTATTTATATACCTTTGTTTTATCTGTGAAGTTATTATTCAACTTACTCGTGTTTTGAACCTTATGTTTTTTTATAGGATATTAGCTATGTAACATTCCTTTATTTCAATGATTAATTTTAAATAAATAATTCCCCTTTCCCTTGCACTATTGTCGGACCCACTCCTTCTCTGGGGGGGAATATATTAAGGTAGATATGTTCGGCGTAGCTCATATTCTTTTATGAAATCAAAAAAAATGGCTGACGTTGTGTTGTATAGCTGTAGGTACTTATAAACCTACTCTTTCATAACTTTAGTATAAGTAATTACTGATCTTGACAGAAAAATACATTTGGAGTTTGAAGAAAAGAGAGCCTATTAGTTTCTTTTAATATTTCTGAAATGTATGCATGAAATATCTTCCTACATTCGTCGTACTCTCAAGCAGCAAATGCATAGTTAAACTCAGTAGTGGGTGCAGGATATCCATCAAGAAACTTGGCATACGTCTCGTCGTAACACGTCGGATCTAAACGCTAAATATCTGCGGTACTTATGCACACACGGACAACCGAACAGACGAGCATACTTTAGATTATAATATAATAACTAGCTTTTGCCCCCGCGACTTCGTCCGCGTGGAATTAGATTTTGGGGTGGAATTTTCAAAAACTGTGACACACGTACTTCTTTATTTTTAACTGAAAGCTCTAATACCAACTTTGATGGAAACAGCTTGAAAAATGACGGAGTTTCATATAAACTTCCATCCCCTATTTAAACCCCTTAGGGGTGGTATTTCCAATAATCCTTTCTTAGTGTGCGCCTACGTCATAAAAGGAACCAACTGTAAAAATTTCAAGTTTCTAACTTCAGTAGTTTAGGCTGTGCGTTGATATCTCAGTCAGTCAGTCAGGACTTTGAATTTTATGTACCTACATATAGATTGACGGGCGTTGCATAAGACGCTGCTATAGAAAATTGCTTTTCGTTCCAGACACTTCAATCGGTGGGACCACGGGCCCATGATTTGTATACTTAGATGTTGAAATAATTAGGCTTGTCTTATTGTGGGATTTCTCTCTTTCTATCACGTAACTCTTATCTCTTCACACTCTCTGAATTTAGGCCCTTGGAAGAGGTACGCCATGTACTTGCAGCTCCGCAGTTTACAGGATGGTATTATTAGTTTATGACGATCAAACAGCTCTTTTTTGCTGACGGTTCTTTGGACCTGTATGTTTGGCGAAGAACCACTGAGCTAGGCTTGTTAGTCAAGTTACGGAGCGTGGGAGCTTACCAGTTGTTGCCGTGAACTAGCAGCCGGATATATAATAGGTACACATCATAACACCTGTCTTATGTAGGACAGCCGTGTTATGTGAAGACGCTATCCTGTTGGAAGACCAGAGCCTTGGAGGTATGTAATAAGTACGTAAGTAATCATCATCATCATCATCATCAGCCCACACGCTTCCACTGTTGGACATAAGTCTCTTTCAAGTAGCTCCAACATTGCCTATTCAAATTCAAATTCAAAATTCAAAATTTATTTATTTCATATAGGCTAACTTGTAGCTCCTATGACATGTCACAAATCTACCACCGGTTCGGAATGCAGATTCTGCTGAGAAGAGCCGGCAAGAAACTCAGCAGTTGCTCTTTTCAAAAAAAAATATTTTTTTACATAGCTATGCTATGTATACAGTGCTTCCACAATAAAGCCTCAAAAATGCAAAAATGCATACGTAGGTACACCAATCCAACGCATGTCAAGATGGGCAGCCAAAGCAGACCCATTCCCGTTGGTGGCACCCGTTCACGAGCATGACGCATGACCCAGCCATTGCTTCGCTCAACTATCCTCGGCCTTTCGCATCGAATCGATGCCTGCCACTTTCCGAATGTCATCGCTGCATCTAGCCGGTGGATGTCTTTAATTAATTATTAACTCATAGCAAAAATCCGGGGACATATTTGTCTGTAAAGATTACAGCCTAGCCTGGTTGAACATCTAAATACACAAAAGGTGACTGACTGAATGTCAATCAACGCACAGCTCAAATTACTGGACAGAGTAGGCTGAAAGGCTTACAGATAGCTATTTTGACGTAGGCATTAGCTGAGCAAGGATTTTTGAAAATTCAATCCCTAAGGGGGTAAAATAGGCTGATTTTAGCTGCGGGCAACAGCAGGCAATAAAAATACACACTGTGAAAATTTCAAGTATCTACCTATTACGGTTCATGAGGTACAGCCCGCTGACAAACAGACGGACACATAGCGAAGGCTTAGTAATAAGATCCTGTTTGTGCCTTTTGGGTACGGAACCCTAAAAATGACGTGACCTAATAAAGATTTAAAGAGTATAAGATTTCCAGCAAGAAAGTCGATGAGTAATAAATTCCTCAAGGTTTTGTCCCAGTACATATTGTATGTAGTTCTGGCGACGCGCCAAGCGACTCAGCAGAACGCGTGATGCACTGCCTCTAGTGATGTGACCAAGTCGATATCGATACTATACAAGACTAGACTTATGATCAACGACTTATGACCTAAATAATTTGACTAACCATAATTTATAATTACATATTGTATGTAGTTCTGGCGACGCGCCAAGCGACTCAGCAGAACGCGTCATGCACTGCCTCTAGTGATGTGACCAAGTCGATATCGATACTATACAAGACTAGACTTATGATCAACGACTTATGACCTAAATAATTTGACTAACCATAATTTATAATTACATATTGTATGTAGTTCTGGCGACGCGCCAAGCGACTCAGCAGAACGCGTGATGCACTGCCTCTAGTGATGTGACCGAGTCGATATCGATACTATACAAGACTAGACTTATGATCAACGACTTATGACCTAAATAATTTGACTAACCATAATTTATAATTACATATTGTATGTAGTTCTGGCGACGCGCCAAGCGACTCAGCAAAACGCGTGATGCACTGCCTCTAGTAATGTGACCTAGTCGATATCGATATGTTATAGGTACACCGCAGTAAGCTTGGCCCTCCTGATGGCCTGCGGGAGTGAGGCGGGTGATGTGGTCGGCTTTACCTACTGCCCTCCTCAGGCTACGACGTCGTTAACCACCATTTGCCCAATACGATTTTAAATGCTATCTTACTTAAAAAAATCTCTATAGATTCATGTAATTGATAGGTATTCCTTACTGCTGTAGTGTTTGATATAGCAATGCCAAATGATACAGTAAAATTTTCTTTTGAAAAGAGCAACTGCCCAGTTTCTTGCCGGCTCTTCTGAGCAGAATCTGCTTTCTTTCGTGGTTAAATCTTGATTTGTCATAAATCCACAAGTTGGCCTACACGAAATAGATAAAGAATCTGGTATTTGGTTATTCATAGTGACATTTAAACAAGGAAGACCGAAACGTATAGTAGCGTCAAAAAATGTCGATATAATCTACCGATTGACCTCGCTAGACTTAGCGAGATCACTCTTTGTAAAAAGGAAGGAAAAATCATCTTTAGCTCTCTAAATAGCAATAAAGATGTATTAATTGCATAAATTAAATCATCAAAATATTTCGTCAATGTTTTGTTCCAAGTACACATTATACTTTATGTTTTATACTAGCTTGAAGCCATGTGAAAGTATCTTAGAAAGTATCGATACTTTCCTTCTTTTCATCCTGTCTGAAAAATCATCACCAGTGATTCAATATAAGCACCCGATCATTATTCAGAGCAAACGCTATTGATCACCAACCTCCATTAGAAGATTTAATAAGCCCGCTGGTCTGGTGGGAAGCTTTGGCATTAGCTAATTACCACCATACCGTCAAAGACGTGCCGCCGAGCAATTTAGCGTTCCGGCACGATGGCGTGTAGAAACCGATTAGGGGTTTGGGTTAAATGTACACTGCCATACCCTTTCCAAGTTAGCCCGCTATCATCTTGTCAAGGAATAAAAAAAGAGGCACTTTATCCTTTAAAAACTATCGATATATAGAGCAGCCCCATCACTAGAGGAGTCGTTGGCAATAATCGACAGCCCATAGACCGCAGCGGGAGTGTCTTATCTTCGATGGAAGCTCGCAATTTTGTTGGATTCCGTGAACTTCCGCCCGTGATATAAGGAGCGGTAATAAGGCATCCGTCTCGCGCGGTGGAACGATGAAATTCTGAGGTGGAACCTACTTCAATTCTTCTGAAGAAAGCTGTGTGAATAGTTCTCGATATTGATATGCTATAAATATTTTTATTATCACAAAACTCGTACTGCTTCTGAAACGTTTACAATTTTATTTTAAACTATATTTCATTTTCGGTATCGTAAATTTTCCATGAAAATGATTAAAGATCTAATCGTTGCATTAAAAAATATTGTAACAAATTCTGTTTTGTTTATTTATTCATGCAACTTTATTGCATGAAAAAACACAAAAGGTGACCTTATCACTAATAGTGACCTGTTAATGAAACACTGTAGGTATACATAGCATAGTTTTGTTACCTATAGTAAAATATATATTTTTTTTTTTAAAAGAGCTACCGCCGAGTTTATTGTTGGCTCTTCTCGGCAGGAACGGCATTCCGAACCAGTGGTAGATTCATCGACGATTCAAAAGTACTTGTAAAAGTTTATTTGAATAAAAAATATTTCTATTTCTATTTCTATTTTGCTAACCCTTGGGCCCCTATTTCACCCACTAGTCGCAGTAACAAAGATAAGACGCATAAACGGCGCGGTAAATGTTAACGCCCAGTAATTCTATTCTACAACAATTTATTTCGCTGAAACTTCGCAATACGAAGCCCCGAGTACGTTTAAGCTGTTTTACTTGCAAACTTATTCTCATTATAGAGTAGACATCAACAACGCGGATGTTGGAAAGGGACAGTGGATGTGATTATATTAGTCTGATATTTTCACCCTCACCACCTGGGTGCCTGGAGCACTTCGACCACCCGTTGCTCCAGATCTTTTTCCACGTACTACCAAATTGCAGCGTGATTGAGTAGCAAATACATCCATCTATCCATCCATCCAAACTTTCGCGTTTATAATATTAATAGGATAATAAGTAGGATATATCGTCGGGGATAGTGCAAAACCGCGTATGTACCTTTGGTAAAAAACGCGGATCTACACTAGTCACAATTTTACAGGGGAAGTTTAAAACTTTATTTTCTTACTAGCTTTAACCCGCGGCTTCGCTCACGTTAGGTTCGATTTTTTAACCCCCTATTTAACCCTCTTGGGGTTGAAATTTTCCAAAATCCTTTCTTAGCGGATGTCTACGTCCTAACAGCTACCTGTATGCCAAATTTCAGCTCAATCGGTCCAGTGGTTAGAGCTGTGCTTTGATAGATCAGTCAGTCAGTCAGTCAGTCAGTCAGTCAGTCACCTTTGCCTTTTATATATTTAGATTTCTACGGCTATTGGGCTAATTTTTACACAGAGAGTATTAATTCATGTGTTTTTTGTATTGATAAAAATAGATATCTTTTAAAGTGATTAATTTAGTCGCTACGACACTTACGCGGTTTTGATTTGACCACAAATGTATGAAAATGGATTTTAAGGTACATTTAATGCTACGAGTAGTTACGCGGATTTGCACTATCCGACGATATAATATTAATAGGATACTACTAGACTACGCTATAAACAAAAGAAAGGGTTACTGAGCCAATTTTGATGAATGAGCTATCTATCGAATCGTTATTATAATCCGTGTGATATAAGCTACATTTTATATGAACAAAATTAAAATGACTGATGTTCTATCCAACTTCTCGTAATCGGGTTACAGTTTTTGAAATTTTTTGCTTTTTTTAGTATAAATTGGAGATAGATAAATTAGAAACAATACCTTCTCCATATCATCATGAATAATTTAGCCTTCCTGGGGATTGTGTTAATATATTCCACAAGTGTCGACACCCGAATAAGCTGAAATTGCTAATGAATTCGGACAAAACTGTTGCAGCCGAGTTGTAGGCTCTTTGTTTTACTTTCGGCCCAATTTTCCACAAAAATATTAAATTTGATTAAATTTGATAAGTATCTACTGTAGCATAAATTAAGATTCAGTAAAATATCTGTAGCATTGCATTACTGGAAATAACCTACGTGTTTTAATCAAACCATTAACCCCAATTGATTTCTACATGCCATCGTTTCGGAACGCTAAATCGCTTGCCTTAAAAAATCGTTCCCTCATCAGATAGCATAAAGGTACAAATGACGAGGCGAAAAAGTTATTTTTAAAATTATTTTATTACACAAAAATAATAAATTATAATACAAGAAAATAGTCTTTGAATTACATATTATTTTGTACAATTCCTAACTCTACAACACGAGTAACAAAAAAAAAATCACTTTAAACTCAGATATTTACCGAGGTTATTAATAAAATGACCAAAACCCGCAGGTTTAGGTGTATTCCTGTCTCTCAAACTCGCAATTGTAGATGCCAAATAAGTAGCTGGGGTAACTGCTGCGAAATTTTTAACAGTAGAAGTTGTTACTGTAGGCAAAACATGATTTACATTTGTATATACCTGCTTACCGTCAATTGAAAGCACGTTTCCTGTAGTGGATTCATATTTGACTATTGGGTTATTAGTAGCAGAAATTACACCATCCACATAAGTATGAGCTAATTTTGTAGGTGCTACAGTAAATATAGGCCTCAGTTCTGCATAGTTTGGTCTTAAAGTTGTAACTACAGTAGCTGGTGTTGAAGTAGGTCTGAAAATGGCGAATTTACTGTTATACGGCTCATAGTTTTGATTGTATTCAGACGAATAGTCATAATATTCTTTAGAATTGTACTGATTAGGATCTTCCTTGATCGGTATTACATCTTTGTAATTGACGTAATCGTTCCTGAGATCTGTGTTATCATATTGTCTTACATTACCGTTTTCCTGTTTAAAGTAAATACCTTCAATATTTTGATTGTTAAATTGTTTCGCACTATTGTCATGTTTTACGTAATTATTAACAAAAATTCGATCTTCGTATTGATTTATATTCACTCCCTGTGGTCTAAAATAATTGTTTGCTATATTTTGATTGTCGTACTGCTTTAGATTATTATTAAAGTTGTTGTTATTAAATCCATCATTATTATATTGTTTGACATTATTGTTTTGTTTGATATAATTAGTTTTAATAACTTGATTATTGTATTGTTTCGCGGCATTATCATAAATAACATTATTTTTATTATTAACTTCATCGTTTCCTTCATCATATCTAACATCAGCTTTGTATCCATTTTCATCGGCCGTGTAAGAAACTATTTGCAATCTTCCATCCGGGAGTCGAACCCTGTACTCTCCATTGGTACCACCACTGATGCTTTGTTGCTTGTGGGAAAAATCATCACCAGTTTTCTGATCTTTGACTTTGTAGGAGAATGCGTAGTTTTGGTCCTGTAAAAAAATAAATATACAAATTGAAACCTTACAAAATAAAGTAAAAAACTGAAAGCCGACTATTGGTATCCTACTAATATTATAAATGCGAAAGTGTGTTTGATTGTTCTTTAATTACAGAGCAAGCTTTAAAAAGCGAAGGAAAATATTATGAGGAAACTTGCACGGTTTTAAAGTTGTGTGAACTCTGCCAATCCGTACTTGACAAGATCACATGGTGGACTATGACCTAAACCCTTCTCAGAAGAGAGGAGACCAGTGTCTATGATGGGATGAGATGACACATACTCTGTTCGAGTCAAGTCATATTTTACGGATGGATCGGTGAGCTAACAGCGTCACTATCCCCATTATTATGTGATCAATAGAACAGGTCACGACCCGCAGCAAATGAGCATTACAACGTAAGTATAGGAAAATTATTAAAGTCATTAAAGGTTACCTCGTCGTAATCGGCGTAATTGTTTTTATCGGAGTCTCTACCGCTTTCATATTGATTTCTGTAGTCTAAGTTTTGAATCTGAAAAAATAAAGCACTATAGTTAATGTATTTGAAATGAGGGTATCCCCAGAAGAATCAATACTTTTCTCCTTTTGTGGTAATTTTTCTAAAAATAAGATCAACATTTTGCCAACAGTCAAATATCCAATTGCAAGCTTTCTTTTTCTGCGAATATAATTAATCCTTACCAAAATTATAAATGCGAAAGTATGTTTCTTTGTTGGTTTGTCCTTCAATCAAGCAGCAATGAAGCAATGATCAACGTGATTTTTGGCAAGGAAAGAAAGAAAGCATTTATTTAAACATTTATTTTTTGGCAAGAATATAGCTGAGGACCTGGAGATTCACACAAAACCAAGGGGAAACCATAGAATTTTAAATATCAAACTCCACCTGGTTACATAAAGCTGGTAGGTACCTGGTTATTGTAATTGTTTTGAGGTTTCAGTTTCAGCACATTTTGTCTCGCGTGGTCCGATAGAGCTCTGTATATAGGCGGCAAGACTGTTCGCTCCTGGAAATAAAATTTAAAAATTTGAATTTCGTGAATTCTGGGAATTGAAAAAAAAAACAATATACTCCTTTTTTCAGGCAGTAGTATAAAAAGGGGAAGAGGAAAGAACCATTAAGACTGATGAAGCGATGAAATAAAACATGCTCGAAACCTCGTGTAAAGCGCGACAGATGCTAGCGTATTGCGCGGAGTAGGATTATAGTAAGCGCCAATACATCATGTATTCTAATAATTCGTAATATATTAATTTTTTTTAATGGCTATATCGTCTCTTAGTAATATGTATCGGAATTTTATATAAAAATGTTGGCTCTGTAATATGCAACACATTGAAAATATAAATGTAAATTGGTCAAAAAAGACGTAACTTCGCGATTTTTTTTTAACAAACATTTTATTTTATGTTTTTACTCAATTTTTAGTTAGGAGTTAGGAGAGCACATAAAGCCGTCATCCTGCACCTAATCTCTCTTCGGCCGTGTCAGATTTCTGTCCCATGGGACTATGAGATGAGGGAATAGAGAGTGCACCTGTGTTTTTGTGCACACACTTGTGCACTATAATATCTCCCGCGCAGATGGCTAATTTCAGTGGAGATTGGCCGTTGTGGCCGTTTTCAGTTGGGAGTATTATTACATTATTTATGATATAAATATACCACACAAATTGGTAAGGCAGTGTCTTAGGTAATATTACATTTATGGGTATTGCAGTCATACTTTCCAAATCTTCACAAATGCAATCTACATACCTATTACAAACCTAATATTTACCTTAAAACAAAGCCGAAAGCCTTGCGTGGTGTGAATATTACGTTACGCTATAGAGTTGTGGCTTTTAAACAATAGTACAACAACAATTATGTCGAGTAAACGGATTGGAGTCTGCGAGTATCACCGACCGCGAACAATGGCGGCCGATCAATCACACAGTGTTGAAAGAAATAAATAATATCATGGATTGAATGAGGTCAGGTGGGTCAGTGAACGAGCGGAACATAATTTCCAACAGATTCATTCCATAATTTCCTAAGTATGTCATGCTCTCTTTAAACATTTCTGTGGTGGTGTCGTGTGGTGCGGGTTGTTACGTTCCCTCAAATATGGTTGAGCGAAGCAACGGCTGGATCATGCGTCATGCTCGTGCGGGAATGGGTCTGCTTTTGTCTGCCCGTCTTAACATGTATTGGATTGTTTTGCATTTTTGTAACTTCATTGTGAAAACACTGTATGCATAGCATAGTTTTGTTACCTATTATAATTTTTTTTAAAGAGCTACCGCCGAGTTTACTGCTGGCTCTTCTCAGCAGGAAGGACATTCCGAACCAGTGGTAGATTCATCGACGATTCAAAAGTACTTGTAAAAGTCTATTTGAATAAAAAATATTTCTATTCTATTCTATTCAACTTTAAACTGGTCAATCATGTGAGTATATCTATAGGACACTGGATAGAATCAGGCGTTACTTTGCGGAAGTTCATGATTAGCAAGAAAAGGTTATTTTGCTATAATCCGCCAACAGAAAAAATCTGTATAGTCAAACATGCAGTTACAACCTAAGCACCGCTTACCTTCCCGACCAAGCAAGAAAGCCAAGTTCCCAAGCGAGCAATGCCACCACCACTCACATGCACCACCACACAAGACTTTTATACTACTCTCGACGCACGTTTCGCCCCGACACCGGAGCATCCTCAGGAGATGTCGACTTTACAATGCTGTAAAGCATGTCTAGCATTGTAAAGTGAACATCTCATGAGGATGCTGTAAAGCATGTCCAGCATTGTAGGATTTGAACTAGTGACCTTTAGTGATTACCGCCGTCCATGAACATTTGTAGCACCTGAGGCACCACCAATGCGTTGCCGGCTTTTTAGGAATTTGTTGGTCCGCCCCTTGAATAACCCCATGTTGTAATTCAGTGGGAACACCGTCGCAGGAAGTTGGTTCCACAGTTTAATAAATCCCTACTAATATTATAAATGCGAAAGTGTGTTTGTTGGTTTGTTGGTTTGTTGGTTTGTTGGTTTGTTGGTTTGTCCTTCAATCCCGCTGCAACAGAGCTTCGGATCGACGTAATTTTTTACATGTGTGTAGTTGAGAACCTGGAGAGTGACATAGGCTATTTTTTATCCCGGAAAATCAAAGAGTTCCCGCGGGATGATAAAAAACTAAATGTACGCGGACGAAGTCGCGGGTATCAGCTAGTAATTAATATTTAATTGATATTTAATATTAAATTAATATTAAATAATTGATATTTAATGATAAATTTTATCATCCCAGAATCCTCCTCAGTGATACTGGAATACCGAGAAATGCGCATTCCATGGCCCCAAGCAGGTACACAATCCGCATTCCGCACGCCAGTCATGGGCAGCCGCAACTTTGTCCACGTGCAGTGTGCGGAACTACGCCCTTTGTGCGCAAAGGAGTTCCGAGCCACTTAGCCGAATAATTGACAAGGGTTTACGAATATTTACGAATTTCCCGAAGGAACCTTTTATACATATTATTTGTGATTTGACGTGAAAAGCGTGTGCGTATACAAGTATATACAAGAGGGTATATGTATATATATAGTTTGCGTGTAGGCGTGTGTGGGGGCGGAATCGGGTGTACACAAATCTAAAATGAAAGTAGCTAATCGTGTGGAAAATACCTGTAAAGTTGCGTGATTTCGTGCAATTTTTGGGGCACTTCCTGTGTGATTGCGTAAGAAGATCGTATTCATTTGACAATAAAATCTATTGTTGTAAGCTTTTCCTCTGGAGTTAGGGTCAGCTCACACTGAGATGCGACGCCACGTGATAAGGCGCGCAGATGCTTGAGGAAGCACGAGAGATCGCGCTGCGTAAAGAGAAGCTACGAGACGCATCGCGACGCAGCGTGGCGTAACGAGCCATACTTTGTCATTTTTTTTATTTTAATAAAAAATATTAGCCAAGCTGAAGTTGACTAATATCCTCCTATTCTGTCCGGAATAAATCAAATAAGCGGAAAGCTTGTGCTAGGAGTTCGAACCTGCGACCATTCGTTTTCAGTTTTCAGTTTCACCTTTAACCGTTGGGCTATTACGGCTTCAATTATTAAAGAGCTAACTAATTTAAAAAAAAAACTAAGGGTCAGTACACACCGAGACGCGACGCGACACGAAAATGATAATATCATAAAATGATAATCATACTTTTCGATAGCGATATCAATATAGAATCTTTTTACTACACAATAAGCGAAAACTTTGTATTAGGACTGGGTGCGACAATAGTGCAACGGGTGAGGCTCGAACCTGCGGCCTTTCAGTTTTCAGTCCGCACCTTTAACCGTTGGGCTATTGAGGCTTTAAAGATTGAATTGAAGGACAATCTATGAAACATGTGAGCTGTATAGTTCTTCATCCATTGCTCATACTACCTAAACGACCAACGGTTCTTCGAACTATGTGCACGAAAACTCAATGTTTAGAGTTTGTCTGGTGGGAGGCTTTGGCCGTGACTAGTTACCACCCAACCGTCAAAGACGTGCCGCCAAGCAATTTAGCGTTCCGGCACGATGGCGTGTAGAAACTGATTAGGGGTGTGGGTTGAATGTACACTGCTATACCCCTTGCAAGTTAGTCCGCTACCATCTTAGACTGCATCGTCACTTACCATCAGGTGAGATCGCAGTCAAGTGCTATCTTGTCATCGAATTAAAAAAAATACAATCCGATTCGAATGTTTTGACTCCAGTTAATAGGTGTACTGAACCAATAAAGAAGCTCTAATTAGGGGAATTAAAGCAAATTTCGCAATTCCTTCGTAATTAAGGTTCGTTTTCCCATTCAGATCGGCAGCGGCCCACGGAGGCGAGTAAGCTTCTAATTAGTCTTCGTTTGTTTATTAAGTTAACTTTTGACGAAATTCCCTTTGTACGCGGGGAGTTGTGAAGGGCTTTGAAGAAAGCATTATTGATGTTTATTGGGCATTATAGTCTGCACTCGGGATTTTGCTTTTGGTCTTGTCAATTTCTTCATCATTTCAGCCTGCGGACGTCCAATGCTGAACATAGGCCTTTCCCAAATAGCGCCACTAAACCCGGTCCTCAGCTCTTCTCATCCAGGCCCTTCCCGCCACTCTCTTTATGTCGTCGGCCCATCTTGCTGGAGGGCGCCCCACACTAAGCTGGCTTATCCGCGGTCTCCACTCCAGAACTTTCCGGCTCCAGCGGCCACCGCTCCGTCAATATCTTAGATTCGTGTAAATGTTAAAGCAAATTCACTCTCACGACCTGGGTGCCTGGAGCACTTTGACCATCCATTGCTCCAGATCTTTTTTCCACGTACTACGAAGTTGTGGAATCATCTTTCTTCGACAGTGTTTCCACTTAATTACGACATGGGGTTATTCAAGGGGCGGACCAATGAATTCCTAAAAGCCGGCAACGTATTGGTGGTACCTTGAGTACTACAAGTGTTCATGGGCAGCTGTAATCACTTAACATCAGGTGACCCGCCTGCTCGTTTTCCCGCTATTGTAAGGTAAGTAAAAGATAACACTAATAATGTTTAGTCTTACCTTCCGCCGTTCACTCGCTTACCTCATAATCACTGTATCCATTTTCTCTCACATATCCCTTAAGCCTCGCTTTCAACAGCATTTCAGCATAAGGAACATGTTTGTACGAAGAAGCTTCTGGTACATTATTCACGGAAGCTTGTCCAGGGTTCCCAAAGAGATCGTTACTGGAAATTGGAGTAATACTGGCCAGAAGATCCGGAGATAAAGTAACTTCTGTCGGACTTGGTAAGGGATATACGTGGTTAAGAGGAATGTTTTGAACTGGTATGGAATTTTGGGTTGGTGTGGTACTTTGGGTTATGGAATTGTTCGGTGGGTTGGGGTTTAAATTGCTGTTTAGTATGGATTCGATTAAGGGTCGTGCTGTCACATATAAGGCTGGTCTTGGTGGTGGTGGGCCATCGTTCGGGAAGAGTACCGGGCCTTGTCTGCAAAGAATAGAAAAGCTTTTTCATTCCAATAAACGCTTACAAAGTGCTTTTGAATTCTGAAGTGAATCTTCCATGGTTCGGAATGTCGCTCCAACCGAGAAGAACCAGCGAGAATCTTGACGGTTGTTTTTTTTTAACTCAAATCGTATACATACCATAATACTTAATCGGTAATATACATACGTACGTTATTTATAACTTAATTTCAAAGGAATTATTAAATTTTCCATTACACTTTAAACAATGTGTAAAGCACATTTATTGTGTCGAAATTATTACAATTTTAATATAATGATAAAGTTGCATGGAAACAATCGCATTTTGCCCCACAAGATATAATTACATTGTAATCATCTATATATATAAAATTCAAAGTCCTGACTGACTGACTGACTGACTGACTGAGATATCAACGCACAGCCTAAACTACTGAAGTTAGAAACTTGGAATTTTTACAGTTGGTTCCTTTTATGACGTAGGCGCACACTAAGAAAGGATTATTGGAAATTCCACCCCTAAGGGGTTTAAATAGGGGATGGAAGTTTATATGAAACTCCGTCATTTTTCAAGCTGTTTCCATCAAAGTTGGTATTAGAGCTTTCAGTTAAAAATAAAGAAGTACGTGTGTCACAGTTTTTGAAAATTCCACCCCAAAATCTAATTCCACGCGGACGAAGTCGCGGGGGCAAAAGCTAGTAACTACATAATATTGTAACATTTTGTTTTGAAAAGAGCATTTGCTGAGTTTTTTGTCGACTCCTCTCAGCAGAAATAGCTTTCCGAATCGGTGTTGGTTTTGACTTGTCATAAGACCCACAAGTTAGTGAATTAAATAGGTAAGTAAATAATTTTGATTTTTCTTCGAAAGAATCTCAGGTATTTTCGAGTTTACAGAAGACTCTTAACTACTTGCTTGGAGAAAACTACGTAGTTTTCTCGAAGTAAAGGATGCCTGGTTAATGGCAAATCCATAGTAAGAGCTATTAATACGGCAGACGTAAGTTTTAACTATCCGTCTTATACTCACTAACGACAGTTGTTTCGTGAAATTCGCTTCCAACTTGTTGAGTTGATGCTTCCAAACGTCTGAGCTCTGCTTGTATTAGAAT
This sequence comes from Hipparchia sbordonii, assembly GCA_038048805.1. Classification (NCBI taxonomy): domain Eukaryota; kingdom Metazoa; phylum Arthropoda; class Insecta; order Lepidoptera; family Nymphalidae; genus Hipparchia; species Hipparchia sbordonii. The sequence continues at coordinate 7,477,787 of CM076117.1, read as the reverse complement.
TGATTAGAATGGTAGCTAGTAATTATTATTGTTGGGTTGTGTATAGCGTTGCCAGGCGTCCGGATAAAGCCGGACACAGTCAGGCTTTTTGGTTGAGTGTCCGGCCAAATTAGACGGTGTCCGGCCTATCCGACTTTTGCTAAGCTTTTTAAGTTTAACCATTTTTTTTTACATATTTGTCATAAAATTATATTTTTCATGTGTTGGTTTCCGCTCCGCTCGCCTCATCTTGTATCGCTACGCTTGCGCAAACGGGCTTTTAAAAAAATTGCCATTTTGTGCTAGGTCTAAAAAATAAGGGTGTCCGGCCTTTGTACCCAAATGTCCGGCTAAACTGGCTGGCCTGTCCGACTTTTCGGTTTGAAGACCTGGCAACCCTAGTTGTGTAGCTAATGTTGTGGTTAGATTGAATTATTTATGTATCTTGTTATTAGGTACATAGACGTTGTCTTAACTCAAGTAATGATAGATTAGTGTTTTTTTTTAAATTCCTTGACAAGACTACGTCTATTCTTTGACTGCGATCTCGACTGATGGTAAGTGACGATGCAGTCTAAGGTGGTAGCGGGCTAACTTGGAACGGGTATGGCAGTGTAGATTCAACCCATACCGCCTAAACAGTTTCTACATGCCATCCGGAATCCAAAATCCATGAAGAACAATGAACAACAATAATTTTCCCCGCATTGAAGTGTTTTTTTTTTTCAATAAACAGCTTTCTATTTGCAAGTTAGTTCGAAATTTAAATAAAACCTTTGATTATTTACCTCCTTGGTTGCCATGTTTCGGAGTAAAAGTTCGTTCTATTTTTAAATTTTTATTTTTAAATTACAAGAAAGATTTAATTTGAGTTTACTATGTAATTTATTTGGCCGCTAAACCACGACAGAAATGGATTTTCATACTTTTGCCGGCCGCTGGTTGGCCAGTACAGCAATTTCGATTTATCTCGAAGAAGGTTGTCAAAATAATGCTCAAATTTCCAAGCATGTTTGAGAAAAAATGTTTTTTGGCGCTATTGATACCGGTTAACACTAGATATTTCAATTTGCTGAAATTCCATGACGCCAATAATACTTACTTCGTAGGTTTAGTTTCTTCTAAGTACTGTCTCAATTCATATGGATGGTAGTTAAAGTTCCTAGGTTCGAGGAAGCTGGCTGGTGTTGCTGTTTCTTGTGGTACCACTTGTACTACGCATAAGGAAACCATCAATGTGTTCCTGGAAGAAAAAAATTAAGTGAAAAAAAAGACGTGTGGCACTCGGGGACTGCCGCGGTAAAGCTATTGCATAGCATTTTTTATCAACGCCATCTAGCGGCTTACCGTAGAGGAGTCCCGTGTCAGGTTATTTTCGTTACGGAATTTCTGGATTCGGTCTCCACGCTGGCCCGCGATAGAAGCTATGCAATAGCTTAAAAAACAACACAAACATTAGCCCCTAGTGGTCATAACGTTAAATCTAAGAATCTTGCAATGCGCAATCTTGTATTGATGTGGTAATTATGTAATCGATAAAATCGATGGAAGGGGTATGGTGTAAATTCAACCCATACCCCTAATCTGTTTTTACACGCCATCGTGCCAACATTTTTTTTTTTGAAATTAAAAATGTTAGCCTCAAAGGAAAACTGGCAAGTTGTTGCAGACTTTCTTGAGAATGTCATAAAGGAAAAAGAAATAGAAGAAGAAAGAAAGAGGATATTATATCTTAAGGGCGTAAAAAAGACCATAATGTTGCCGTGCCTTGTTGACCGCGTAGCTATACGGTCAACAAGGAGATAGTAGGGGTTTTAGCCGGTAAGAGTCCGGCACTACCCAAGTGGGTGTCTATGAGGATTTCCCCTACTGTATAATAAAAAAAAAAAAACGCCATCGTGCCGAAACGCTAAATCACTTGGCGGCACGTCTTTGACGGTAGGGTGGTAACCAGCCACGGCCAAAGCCTCCCATCAGACATATTATTAACGATTTGAAGTACGGTTCAGCGAGACCGCTATAACATAATCTAGCAGTAGATTTCAACTGAATTTCACACCAATACATCACGTGCTCGCGTTGCTATTTGTTTACTTGTCGGCCTGTCTGTCAGACGTAACAGATGGACCTGAGTTCCTTACGAAAGCTTATCAGGTTATGGAAAATTATTCAGCACAATTGCTTGCTTATTAACTTGTGAATGCGGGAAGGTGAATTGTTTTATTCTGTTATTTTGCTACGAATATGTTTTTTTTCAGCGAGCGAGTCGCGAAAATGAAGTGGAAATGGGCGGGGCACATAGTTCGAAGAGCTGATGGACGATGGGGACCCAAGGTGCTGGAGTGGCGACCCCGCACCGGGAAGCGCAGTGTTGGCAGACCCCCCACTAGGTGGACCGACGACATCAAACGAGTCGCAGGGAGTCGCTGGATTCAGGCGGCGCAAGACTGAGGTCTGTGGAGGTCCATGCAAGAGACTTATGTCCAGCAATGGACGTCTATAAGTTGAATAAGAAGAAGAAGATATTTTTTTTTGTTAAAAAGGAATATCAGCCAAGCTGAACTTGACTGATAGTCTCCTCTCCCCTCCAAATAAGTGAAAACTTGTGTTAGGAGTGGGTACGACAATAGTGCAACGGTGGGGATCGAATCTGTGACTTTTTGTTTTCGGTCTGCACCTTTAACCGTTGGGCTATTGAGGCTTAAAAATTCATGTTTTTTGTTCCGTAAGGATGATAGCCGTTACTAAGGCTGAAATCTATAGATCCACTCTCACTCAGTTTGGACTCAAGGTAGAGTTAAAACGAGTCTATCTTGAGTCTGAGCTGAGTCAGAGCACGCTCTATAGATCTCAGCATAGACTAAGCCGGCTAAAACTTGTCTTCTTTTAGGGGGGGTTCGAGGTTCTTACCCAGCCCACAAAATACATAACAGAACAGGTACAGAAGACACACTCCGTAAAATTATTTAAATAAATAGCGACACAATAAATGCTTTTCAGATTACACACCGCTAATTTGTCTACAATGACCTAGAAGTTGCCTCTCTTTCTATCGCGTAACTCTTATCCCATCGCGCTTTGTTAGCCCATTGAGTTGGCCCGTCGGGACGGGACAACGCCGGGTATTTGTAGCGATATGCCTACGTAAAATGCGAAGTGCGCTTGGCTTGCCCAGGGTACGCAACTACTTTTAGTTTTTCGGTGTTATGTAGGTAGGTACGTTTCCAGCCACTAAGTATCACTCACTTTGAAGGTATTGAAAACATCGTGAGAAAGTCTGCCAATTTTCCACGAGAAAACTGCCAATATACTTATATATACCTACATTATTATTAAATCTTGTTTGACGAAGGAATAAAATGACCCAATCAATAAATAATAAATTGAGATGCAAATATTTATAAAACTATCAATGAAATAAACGCAAGAACATCAATGGCTTTTAATTGAATAAAAAACGCCGTATTTGCCGCCTTGATTGCGTCATTGTTGCGTGTGAATGCGCTGTCACAGATACGCGGCAGTCGCCATGTTGCGGTTGCCATGGCGACCGATTGTCGGCGTGGGAAATATGGCGGGATTCGGTCGCGCTCGTGTGAAAATGCGATTTCCGATGAGTGCGATTTTTAATTAAAAATCCTTGTAGAGATTATTGATTTTTAACGAAGCCTTTAAAATGAAAAAACCCGGGTATTATCTTGTTCTTTATTACTTATTTATTTAAAGCTTTTCAGCTTTTATTCAGTTACTTACATCAATTGTTTTATTTTCTTTTTTTTTAAATCTTTTATCGTTCGGATATTTTATCATCGGTTTCGGGAAATTATAAAAATAAGGCTCTACCGTATAAGGTCCAATATTTCAAGATGGCCATCGTCGACCGTTACAAAATGACCGTTGACAAGCTGAACCTACTATCCCTCGAAGACCATAGTCCTAACCACTAAGCTATCACTGCCCAATATAAATAAATGTTATCTAAAAACAAAACGAAAATAGTTATTACTAAGGACGCCATATACCGTCATATGGATGTGTCTTAATGCGTAAGGCATTTGTTAAGATTTAACACGCCTGTCCTATATCCTCAATGTTATATTGGGTAAATTGCAATTTTACGGTCATATCCATAACTTAATGTCTATGCCTACTATAAACGTAACACTACTCGTGGTGCTACCTACTCCCTCATTGTTGAACAACAATTTCACATAGGTAAGTATATTATAAGCACAACATGTTATAAATTATAAGTATAATTATATGTAATATATGTAAGTATGTATATAATTATATGTAATACTCACCACAAAGATTTTTCAAACATGACGAAAACCCAAATTATATTTTTCACTTATTAATCACAATTAACACCAATTCACTATTTACTAACAAAAAATCTCAAAAAAACAGTTTATTAAAAGCAATAAGTCTAACGTGTATCCGAACGTTCACAAAAAAAACAAAATGGCGTAATAAAAAACAAGATGGCGCTAAAACAATATACGTCAGTTGCAAGCGCGGGAGTTGGATTGAAAATGACAATGGCTGCGGTGTTATCGACTTTTTAACATACAGCCTATAAACAATAAGACATGCGTTTTGTAATTTGCGCCTGATACTTTGTTACCTTTAAGGTTTAAGAGTCTCCGGCGAGCTTGAGTAAACTTGAGGTTCCATACAAACGTATTTTCATAGTTTTCATTGTCATCTCATCTCATTACTGAGCGCAAGTGTCCTTTCAGAGAAGGGTAATGGGTTATAGACCATAGTCCACCTAGGCTATAGGTTATAGGTCCACCAAGTGAGGATTGGCAGATTTTAGACACCTTTGTGTGGCTGAATATTCTGCTAACTGTTGAAAAAGAAATTGATTAATTTTTTATTCAAATAAACTTTTACAAAATGCTTTCGAATCGTCAAATGAATCTGCCACTGGTTCGGAATGCCGTTCCAATCGAGAAGAACCAGCAAGAAACTCGGCAGTTGCTCTTTTCTACACGACAGCAATTTTTAAGGGCTAACATGTCATGGAATAAAAATAATCATTGAGTGAAATAAAATAACATCGTGTTTTGTACATAAGCTTTGTGTTTACCTCAGCATCAGTATAGGTATGTGATGTAATTAGGTGCTTGTAGTACACAATGCCGTAAGGCATGGGAAAATGTTCTTTTCTTTTTTGGCCTCAACGGAGTTCACAATAATGAGTTAATTACGATACAAGTTCTTTTATATACCTACATGACCTATTCAGTAATGTGTGATGAATCGATCATGTACCAATGAGATAGGTGCCTCGACCTACCTAGCCCTAGAGCATTTATGGCTGATTTCAGCATCAAGTTATTTTGTCGACCTCCCTGGCTCAGTGATGAGCGCTGTGGTCTTATAACTGGGAGGTCTCAGGTTCGATTCGCGACGGGGGCAATTTGGTCTGGTGGGAGGCTTTGGCCGTGGCTAGTTACCACCCTACCGTCAAAGACGTGTTTTTTTTTTAAACGAACATATAAAATAGATAAAAACAAATGATAGATATACCTAAGTATGTCATGCTCTCTTTAAACATTTCTGTGGTGGTGTCGTGTGGTGCGGGTTGTTACGTTCCCTCAAATATGGTTGAGCGTGGTATGACATAGCTTTGTAAAAAAAAAAATTTTTTTGAAAAGAGCAACTGCTGAGTTTCTTACCGGCTCTTCGGAGCAGAATCTGCATTCCGAACCGGTGGTAGATTTATGACGTGTCATAAGAGCTACAAGTTAGCCTACAACTACATGAAATAAATAAATTTTGAATTTGAATTCGAATATAGTGCACAAAACCTAAAATGCCAATTTTGTGGGATATCACAACTTACGTAGGAGATATCGATATATTATGTAAGTTACCACTGACTGCCCCCGAAATAATAACCTCTATAATAATTTTGGATAACCGGTACTCTAGAGTATAATTTTTCAAAAAACTATCGAGTGCGCGATAAAATGTGTCAATAATAAATCTAAACTCAATTTCCCACTATGACTCCGCGGTTTTTGCATAAAGGATTTGATTAATGAATCCACACACAAACCGTTGGAGGAAACTTTAAAACTTAAATTTGCAAAAAGTTACATAGTAACATAGTAAAATTTATGTCTAAAAGAAAGTCAGAAATCCCTAAAAGCTTCGTTTAAAAAACTACCTAGTGAAATTAAAATGTGGTCTTATAAGAGTCTCGGGTTCGATTCCCGGCAGAGGCAATTTAATGACCGATGTGTTCAAATTGTTGCACAGTTAACGCTACCTTGAAAAGTTATGTTGGAGCTTCAGAAAGGCCTCTGAACCCAAAATAAATTGAAAGAAAGAAAGACTTTATTTGCTGCATTGTAAATACAAAGTAGATACAATAGTTTAGCTTTAGGTATACGTACAGCTATTTACAATCAGCCATTTATGTAAATGGCATGCAAAACTTAGATTATAATAGAGTAAAAGTTAGTAATATTGATTAAATAACAGTCGCAACCCAAAAAATTGTATGTTAAAAGTACAATTTAATCAGGATGTAACAGTAAATTCTGACCAACCCAAAAAACCTAGTTCAATTTTAAATCTCTGCGTAAATTGCGATTTAAATCTCGGAAACAACCTATAAATAAATAAGCGCCGAGAGATACAAAGATTTCCAATTTAAAAGCACCATAAAAACCAGGGCAAAGACAACGGCGTCATCACAATAAACTAACCTAGTAATAAAGCGACGCTACATAAGAATATCTACATGTAGGGGAACCTTCAGATAAACCAAAAACATGGGATACAACTACATAAAGCCATCATCAGCGGCCAGTAAACATAGGCCAACATGTATGTTGAAGTCGCGGGTCTAAAATGACAATGCTCACTACTAAGTACTAAACATAGGCCTTAGATACCGCCAACGTTGCTTTTCCTCGACCTTTCGCATATGCCTGAAACTTTCCGGATGTCATTCACTCGCAAATTCGCTTTCTTATGAGGCTTATAGCAAGCAACCATGTTTCGCATTGTGGAGAGAAAACAATAAACCCGAAACTTCTTTAAAATAAAAGTATTAGTAATTTAAATAAGTACAAGTACATAAGACATTAGACAATGATGGAGGACGCATACGCGGTTCGGCGGGTTGAGAGTGAGAGAGGCGTCACAGGCGGTGGCTCAAGGAGTTACTTTTTTATTCATTTCATGTAAACCTAGGCAAAGGTTCATTTACATTCTGCCAACAGGGATCTATAAGTTATCACTGGAAACACACACTGTTCGAAGGCATTGGTCTTCAGGTACTGAGGGATTTTGAACGAGCAAAAACAAGTTGGTATCTACGTATATATTTACGCGTGTATAGAAAGTAGGAAAGTCCATCAAAGTGCGATCATCACGGCCCCTCTATCTCCATGGAATGTTGCCAATATTTGAGACAATGCCTGATGTCGTATACCTTGCATCATTGCATAGAAGTTCGGCTCTTTATCTATGTGAAATATGATAACTTTTGAGAAATATTCTCACAGATGCGGCTGCCTCTATTCAGTGAAATGAAGTTGGGTTGTGAGTTTGTGACAGTGTATTACTTATTTTTCGGTATACTCTTGATATTTCTTCGCAACGAAAAATGGAAAGAAAATCCTTCTCACTGCATTTCATTAATATCTTCTGAATCACTGGAGCTCTACTGGGCATAGGTTTCTCTTGAATACATAGGGTTTAAGCCATCGTGCACTACGCTGGCCAAATACAAATTGGCAGTCTTCACACACCTTTGAAATCATTCAGAAGAACTCTCATGCAAGCATGCAGTAAGTTTGTATGGAAACTCGTGTTGGCTCTAACTTAAGGGAGACTCGTTAAGTTTTTGCTTAAATTAGAGTATGTGCTCGGCTAAAAATGGTCTCGCAACATTAAAACAGACCACCTAATTCGTTCCAGACAATTAATAAGTATAAGGACAATTGGTCCATTGTTCATTTATTTAAAAACTAGCTTTTGCTCGCGGCTTCGCTCACGTTAAATTCAATTTTTTAAACCCCTATTTTACCCCCTTAGGGGTTGAATTTTCAAAAATCCTTTCTGAGCGGATGCCTACGTCATAATAACTGTCTGGATGCCAAATTTCAGCCCGATCCGTCCAGAGGTTAGGGCTGTGCGTTGATAGATCAGTCAGTCAGTCAGTCAGTCAATCAGTCACCTTTGCCTTTTATATATTTAGATATAGAAATTTTAAAGCTCTAGCAAAACTCAGATAGACGGATAATTTCAATCCGAAAATTAGTTTCTGAATTAAAGGAAAACTACGTAAGGAAAGTCAAGTTTGATCTAACATAATTTCAATTTCTTTATTGCGAATTTGAGTAATATATAGGTGTTACAAATAAAAATAAATGGACAACCAAACTACATACAACCAATACAGCATGCAACATTAAAAAAATTGTTATTAAATGTCAAAAATTCATAATTAAAGTAAGTATTATAAGTTCATAAGGGAGACTCGTTAAGCCTTAGCTTAAATTAGAGTCTGTACACGGCTAAAAGTGGTCTCGCAACATTAACACAGACCACCTAATTCGTTCCAGACTAAAGTATAAAGACAATTGGTCCAACAATTGCCAAATGCAATTTTTCCAAATGTTCGGGCGGCTTAGTTTGTAGTTGGACCCTCGCCAACGCAATAATGGAGTTATAGAGAGATGCTCCAAGATTTGACGTTCACTGCTGAATGATAACGTGTATCTACTATCTAGTAACAGTAGGTCAAGGGATTGATCGTTTTTCTTGCAAATATGGTTGAGCGAAGCAATGGCTGGATCATGCGTCATGCTCGTGAACGGGTGCCACCAACGGGAATGGGTCTGCTTTGACTGCCCGTCTTGACATGTGTTGGATTGGTGTACCTACGTATGCATTTTTGCATTTTTGAAGCTTTATTGTGGAAGCACTGTATACATAGCATAGCTTTGTAAAAAAAAAAAATTTTTTTGAAAAGAGCAACTGCTGAGTTTCTTGCCGGCTCTTCTCAGCAGAATCTGCATTCCGAACCGGTGGTAGATTTATGACGTGTCATAAGAGCTACAAGTTAGCCTACATGAAATAAATAAATTTTGAATTTTTAAATGGTAAGAGTTTTTTTACATTTAGAACCGATTTCAACGCTGTCCTCCTCAAGCTATAACTTCGTTAACTAGCCACGGCCAAAGCCTCCCACCAGACCAGACCAGAGACAATTCAGAAATTATTTGCCCCTGCCGGATCGAACGCGAGACACCCAGTTATAAGACCACAACGCTCACCATTGCGCCAAGGAGGTCGTCAAGGAAGTCAATGGTCGTAATAATATGATCTTTATGGTCGAAATAAATGTTTTTTTTTTTTTTTTAACTTGCAATGTTTGTTTGTTTAGGTCCAAATCTTGCGAGCAGAATTACAACCACCTCCCAGTTTCCGACTGAGGTGAAATTTTGCGTGTAAATCGGAAAAACAAATCAAATTTGTATTGTTCTATTGTATTCTGTTCTACAGTGTTTCCACTTTATTTGTGTCTCAGTTATGTCTTAAAATGAGTATCTTAATATTAGTATTTAATTCGATGCCTTAACATGGGTAGCCTAAGTACACTCACCGGCACGGAAACTTGGCCACTCTGTTTTTTTGATATATTTGACACAAAATATTTTTTTTTGTTTTTAAACCTATGTTAGTGAATAAGAAATGCACTTTGTTATGTTTTTAACGCATTTTTACAGTCTCAAAGATTTTTTTTTGTTTTAAAAATAATGTTTACTTAAAATCACTAACTTGCAAGGAAATCAAATCCAGTTTTAAAACACTACAAAATTGAAAATTACTAAAATTTATCAGTCCCCTATACATTTTAATAACGCGTATTTCCTCCTCTTGCTCTTATGACCGCCTGCATGCGATCTGGCATGCTTTGGATGCTGTTTCTGACATCAATTTGCGATAGGTTCTCCCAAGCGGTCACGGCTGCATTACGGAGCTCATTGATTGTTTGCGGCGGATTGGGACAGGATTTTATCTTTATTTTGAGCATGTCCCAGATGTGTTCTATCGGATTTAAATCCGGACTACGAGCAGGCCACTGCAGTTTTTGCATACTGACATCTTGAAGGTACTCGTTCACACAGCTGGCTACGTGCGGGCGCGCATTATCGTGCATTAACAGGAACTGTCGTATTCAATTAATTCCATATAGGGTACAACATGTTCCTGGATGATCTCTTCGATGTATCGCGTAGCAGTTAATCGATTGTCAATGACAACCAACTCTGTACGGGCATCGGAACTTATTCCTCCCCACACCATTATGGACCCACCGTGGAAACTAACGGTTTGTGTGGTAGTTTTAGGTAGAAACCACTCTCCTCTTCTTCTCCATACTCGTTCGCGACCATCTGGTGCTCGTAAAGTGATTTGGCACTCATCAGTAAACAGAACTCGGGCCCACTGCTCGTGAGTCCAGTTAGCGGGCTTACGTGCAATCTGATGTCGAGCTACTCGATGCTCTCTCAGAAGTTCTGGACCTCATGCTGGCCTGCGTGACTTTAAATTAACTTCCTCCATACGTCTTCTTATCGTACGCTCGCTTACATTCACACGTCTCACGAATTGGAGCCGCTGGCGGATCTCAACAGCAGTGAGGTATCGATTTCTTAAAATTTCTAGGACAATAAAACGGTCATCCCGAGCCGATCTGTATCTCATACCTCCACTGCCTGGTCTTCGTGTGTAGCTGCCAGTCTCCTGGTGTCGTTTCAAGGCATACTGCATTGATGAACGCGATATATTGAGTACGGTAGCCACTTCACGTTGTGTCAGCCCTTGGTTTATTAAGGCTACAGCTTGTGCAACTTGCGCTAGTGTTAAAGCCATATTTTTAACTTTAAGCCACGATTAAGTCTTTAATTAACGCCACAAAATCACAAAAATTCAGTAACGCAACAATGCACTTTACAGAAAACAAAATCAAAGTTTTGAACTTAACTGCTCAAATGACCCAATTCGACTAAAAATTAAAAGTAACAGGCGTAAGTCCTCAAGGATAATGAATTACACTCTTGAAATAAAGGTAAACATTTTTTTGTTCTTCCTTCATGGGAAACATTTGTTAGAAACACTTGAAATTGTTGCAAACGCTTATTATGAGCTTGGCCAAGATTCCGTGCCGCTGAGTGTATGTCATGCTCACTTAAACATTTCTGTGGTGGTGTCGTGTGGTGCGGGTTGTTACGTTCCCTCAAATATGGTTGAGCGAAGCAACGGCTGGATCATGTGTCATGCTCGTGAACGGGTGCCGCCAACGGGAATGGGTCTGCTTCGTGTCTACCCATGTTAGCATGTGTTAGGTTGTGGTAGATGTGCATTTTTGAAACTTCTGTGTGGAAACATTGTGTGCATAGCCTAGTTTCTTTAACAATTGTAAAAAAAAAAGTTTTTTTTGAAAAGAGCAACTGCTGAGTTTCTTGCCGGCTCTTCTCAGCAGAATCTGCATTCCGAACCGGTGGTAGAATTGTGACCTTTCATAAGAGCTACAAGTTGACCTACATGAAATAAATAAATTTTGATTTTGATTTTGATTTTGAAATGTGAACAGACCCCAAATAAGACACGTGGGTCCTCACACACGCTGTACATAAACTCGAATAAAAAGCGAGGCTGAGGCGCCTCGTAAAAGTAACTAAGCAGTTTAGGAGGTATACGTGAGCGTGCATAACAACACACATCGACCGCTGGAGTTAGAGCCACTGGATGTGACGAAACCTTTATTATATTTTTATTATTTATTTATTTATTTTACTCTTTATTTGCACCAAAACAACAACAAAAGTTCAACTTGACTAATATTCTTTATTATAAAAAAGAAAAACGAAACTAGTGAATGAACGTCCATCGATTGACGAAATTGCCCTTTCGGTGTCGCGCGGTCTGCAACGATAAATATTTATATATATTTTTTTTAATATATAGACTAGCGCTTGACTGCGATCTCACCTGATGAGAAGTGAAGATGCAGCCTAAGATAGTACGCGCTTGCCTAGAAGATGCCTATTCACTCTTGTTTTAAGGACACCCACATTGTAGTTAGTTGGAAAAACGGAAGCCGGAAGAGCATTCCAAATTGCGGTGCGTATTAGGAACGAGGAAGCGAAGTGCTTGGTGCGGGATCGTGGAATTTCGACCACGATATGTCGCATCCAGTACATTTAAATCACAACAAACATTACCGAACAAACAATTGTTTAAATATTAGTGTTTACAGGCGCGAGTGTAAGGGGGGGTGAGAGGGGGTGTAATGTAAGCTCGCGCACGTTACACCGGGTTACGGGTGTGATAAACTTTGGTGGTTGACGGCGATTGTTTCCACCGATTCAGTAGCACGTTTCGTGAACGCGCTACTGAATAGAATAGAATAGTTTTTTAGATGTATTCTGTCAACCGCATTAAGATTTTGACACAAAAATAGAAAAAAAAATTGTAAATTTTTGGGGTTTCCCCGTACTTAGAACTGAAGCTCAAAAATTTTTTTTCATCAAACCCATACGTGTGGAGTATCTATGGATAGGTCTTCAAAAATGATATTGAGATCATAAATCGTAAACCACAATTTATATATGTGATTTATATTATACTTTTATATTATGTTACTTGCTGCTACGGAACCCTTCATGGGCGAGTCAGACTCACACTTAGCCGCTTTTATATTATGTAACATGTGGATTTTTTGTCTAAAATAAAGATTTTTTTTATGTATGTTCCGGGATCGAACCTGCGATCCCCTGAATGTAAGGAGACCGCAGTCCTAACTACTAAGCTAACACTGTTTCAATAGATATAATATCATAACCTGCATATTTTCCCGCTGAAAACATTTTGAGAGAGGAATATTGCTTATTCATAGCTTAGAAGAATATGCATGCATATATCCGAGCATCGTGCATATTATATTGTGATGTCATGCATACGTGATGCGATGCACGGATTTATGATTCTGTGCATAAATAATACGCGAGCTCAGAAAAAATTAGGAAAGACAAAATTTTATAGAAGAATATCCGGTGCAGTGAATAGATTACGTCATATTCTGTGAAGAGGCCAGAAAAATAGCTTAGGTATTGACTATTGATACAAACTTCTAATAAACTAACAAGTGAAAAGTTTAAAACATACATACTTCTAACAAAACTCTTGACTGCCTCGTTGGTCTAGTGGTTAGCAAGTTCGACTACGGATGACGAGGTCCCGGGTTCGAATCCCGGGTCGGGCCAAAAATGTATTGGATTTTCTGTTAAGAAATTTTCAGTAGGTACTAGCCCGGAGTTAGGAAGTCGGCGGTGAGTCACCCCCGTGCCTCGGAGAGCACGTAAACCTGCCGGTCCTGCGCCTGATCTCTTTCCGGTCGTGTCAGATTTTCCGTCCCATCGGACTAAGAGAGTGAGGGAATAGAGAGTGTACCTGGGTTTGCGCGCACACTTGTGCACTATAATATCTCCCGCGCAGATAGCTAATCTCTGTGGAGATTGGCCGCCGTCTACAAAATGTCTAATAAGGGCCAGCATTAAGCCTGTCTGCGACGTAAACCTATAAGATTATCTCCTACCAATAATCGCTTAACGTGCTAAAGAAGTTTTCACTTCAAAAATACGGAAACAAAATCAATAAAAACAGTCAAAGACGTGCCGCCAAGCTATTTAGCATTCCGGCACAATGCCGTGTAGAAACCGATTAGGGGTACGGGTTGAATTTACACTGCTATACCCCTTCCAAGTTAGCCCGCTACCATCTTAGACTGCATTCTCACTTACCATCAGGTGAGATCGCAGGCAAGGGGTTGTCATCGAATAAAAAAAAAACTCTTTCTTAAATGCCGATTCAAATTATACAAGTTAAAAAATTCAGTACACCCACTCACAATACCTCATAGCAGTCGTAAACGATCCGCGTAATCTCCGGTTAATACTAGCTTAATTCTCATGCGTCGTTTGGCTGAGGTAACAGAATTACCCGCGGTGACAAATGGACGGACATTTCGCCCGGAGTCCCCTAATGGGGACAGTTTACTTCGTAATGGTGTTTTTTTTCCACTGAGATTGATGCCACCCTTTTATTCTTCGTTCGAAGTTGACGTCTCATAGTGGGAGCTAAGATATGAATAGCTTTAAAGTTATTTTTTTTTTAATCAATTTTTTTTGGGGTTTTATACCCACTGGTATGCCAACCCCATCCAAAAGTATAAAAGATACTTACCCTAAAAGCTGAAATTAGATTATTCATTAGATTACCTATGGATTACCGAAATTACATATTGATGCCCACACATAATTACAAGAAATAGAGGAAGATCAATGTGTATATCACAATAAGATGGTTGAAGCTTTGATATAGTTAGGGTTATAGATATGTACCATAAAATAGTCTGTTATATGAAAGCGTAACTATCTTACTAGACTAATCTAGTGACATGATTATTTCACTGCCACAAATCGAAGTGGGGTGCAGAGTGCGATACATTTTAAGATTGTTATTCCGCCTGCAATTTGATTCTATCTCTCGCCGGCCACTGCTGTGGCACGCTCACTGCGCTCGCACGGCTTGTGCGTTGTAGTAACTGTAAACATATAGAAAGAAAAAGAAGAAAGAAAGAAACGTTTATTTTATGAATTGTGCTACACATCACCCAATAGGTATACTTAGATTTGGCTGTCCATGACATAATGACATGATATACAAATTGATCAGCGTTTTTTTCCATATTTACCGTTGACATAAGCTCGCATCGGTAGAAAAATTTCAAAAAAAATCATGTTTTTATATTTATTGTAACATCGTTTAAAAATCTGACAATTGATGAGATGTCTGCTTCTGAAAAAACAATTTTCAGCTTTCTCATTTACTCTTCATTCTTTTAAATCTCTCTTTATTCTTTCAAAAAAATAATGTTGTTTAGTCGAAGATTTACATAGATGTGTCCGAAGTTAATCAGGTTTACTAAAGTGTAGCTTGGCTTTAGCTTAGCTTCAGCTATCAGACCTTAACGCAGCCGCTGCCATTGTGATGTTAAGACCCGTCTACACAGACTGTGTTATGTGAGCATCAAAACAATATAGCTCACCCCCACGCTGCTATCATATTACGTCGTTCTTTGTACTGCTGTCGAGAAAATCTTTGAGATAACCTTTGGAAAATCTTTTGACATGTTGTGTGTACAAAGGCTTTAATGTGTTTTTTTATACACGAGTATTACTAGCTTTTGCCCGCGACTACGTCCGCATGGAGTTAGGTTTTTAAAAATCCTTTAGAAAAGGAACCTTTCGTTCTTTCGGGATAAAAGGTAGCGTATATGTCACTTCCATTTTGAAAAATGGTTTAAAAGGTGACGGAGTGGTACCCCAGAAACAGAAAAAGAATAATATAAACGTAAAATTTTTTTTTACAAAACCGACTTCAACTCCACTGCAAAGTATATCCATTGTGCCACTTGAAGAGTTCCCTCGATTTCTCCAGAATCTCATCATCAGATCCTGACCTGATGACAGTGGGACCACCTGGGAAGTATACTCTTTCAAACAAAAAAAGATTTTTCCAAATCGATCTAGGCGTCTTCGAGTAATCGGGGAACTTACATGTAGGACACAGTCCAGAAATGGGGATTTAAAACTCTAAACTAATCACGCCTTAAGAGATCTGATCTCTTAAAACGCTGAAACCCTACCTAAAGCCGTCTCCAACCGCCCCTATAACGGCCCCTGTCCTCACATCTATTCTATTTAACCGCAACACGTCAGACAAACCACCATCTGAACGTGAGGGTAACTATCAAAGATATTAAAGTATTATTTAATCAACAATTAATTACACTCATCAAAATCTATAGGTAATATTTCAATACATTAAAGTTGTATATCTTTACTATTTCAATATTTCGCTAACACACATAATAACC
The DNA here is from genome assembly GCA_038048805.1 of Hipparchia sbordonii. Lineage (NCBI taxonomy): Eukaryota > Metazoa > Arthropoda > Insecta > Lepidoptera > Nymphalidae > Hipparchia > Hipparchia sbordonii. Next base: position 7,461,832 of record CM076117.1, on the reverse strand, counting down.
GCGACAACTCTAACCAACCGCTAATCTAACTCTCTACTGATTAGAGATGACGAGCGACAACTAACTTCAGACGACTGACTCGACACAGAATGACGAATGAATCAATACACGCTGTACGCTTCCCTTTTATGGACCGAACGAGTGGGGAGGGAACAATGATACCAATGCTACGAAACTACCGTCATGAAACGTTACAAGACTACCGTCACTAAATGGCGCTTTAAACAATAATCACTCTAATCCTACTTTCCTACAAATAATTATACTTAATATTAATCAGTTGGCCAGTGTTGCCGACAGTCGGCCATCCAAATCGAGTCGTTCGACCTCGGGCGACTGACAACAAGGTACGGCAGCTTAAAAACACTGTATTATAAGTTCTTAGCTCCACGAATAATACAAATTCTATATTAATTATAATATTAACGCAACATATATATGCAAAACTATGGGTCCTGTAACCTGAAAATAAAACATTATTATTATACACATAATTAATTCTAGTATTAATCTTGTAACCTGAAAATAAAACATTATTATTATACACATAATTAATTCTAGTATTAATCTTGTAACCTGAAAATAAAACATTATTATTATTATTTAAGGACCAGGGTTGTCCAGAACCTAACAGGACCAGGGTTGTCCTGAAATCTTTCATTTAAGGACCAGGGTTGTCCAGTATGTTAACAGGACCAGGGTTGTCCTTTATATTTCATCAGCTCATCTTCTCATCAGCTCATCTTCTCGCGTGCAAAACCACGCGCATACAACTCTGAGCAACTGTAAGCAATAAAAACATTAAAAACGTCCCATGTGCTGCTTTCAAAGAAAGCAACACAACTCTCAGGACACCATTCAACTCCAAAACATTTTCCTCGCTCAGAAGTAGCGAGCTCTATGAGCATGTAATAGTTTTAGCAAAATATCAAAACCAAAAGATTCAATAGCAAGCCTACGACTATTTTTAACACTGTTACTAAAGTAAGGCATACCTTATAGTGGCCATACATTCTACTCTTCAGTTCAGTGTGGTACGAATCAGTCGGATCAGTAGTTCAACTCTATAGACGACTCAGTTTAACCATAAGGTCAAGAAACTAGAAGAGTCAAGTAAAAATAAACAAGTGATATCTGTCTACGATGTACTTTACATCGCTTGCCACGTAATCGTGGTTGTATACCAAAATCCCAAAAATTAACAAACTGTTTAATGTCAGTCAGTCAAATCAAATTTGCTTAGTCAAAACATCGATCAAAGTATGATAGCTTGGTCTAATCTGACTTTAACTAATGATTCAATGATTCAAATAAGAAAAGTAAATTTCTTTAAAGTCGACAACTAATATTTAAATAAGATTCTTTTCAATTATGTAAGTCAGTGCAAGTACATCTTGTAATATGCGCATGTGCGGAATTATCACTAATTTCATTGATAGCCACAGCATCCCTTAATTATACGCGTAGGTTATCTTTATTCACCAATTAATAAATTAACTGAGACGAATAAACTATCACCGGTACATATTTATGTGACAAATTTTCTATTTAACAAATAAGTAACACCAGCAAATTAAACAAACTACCCGTTTAAGTTTTATCAAAAATCTAAATAACTGAATACCATCGAAGGCACTACCCAAAATTACTACTCACTTTTGTAGAAATTAGAAATGGAACCAAAAGTTGTTTGATATTTGTTACTGCGTGAGCACTTGTCAAAACTAGTTCTATTCAACAACTTTGAAATCATCAGTAAAATTGATCGAAACACTAACAACCATATATGTACGAGATAAACACGAGCCACTTAACCAATTTTGTTTTGATTCATGTTTAACTATTTCACGAATTTAATTTCACTTTCATTTGCACAACGTAATATTAATATCACGCAAAGTTATTATGATTTGCAAAACAACCTTTGATAAATAGGACTCTGCTACCTATACTCGGAATGAAGTCACTCTACTTCATCTGGCTATCAGTTTTCATAACCGTTCAATTTACGATTAAAAATAAACAATTATTGTCAAAAACATATTGGAAACGTCAGCAAACTATACGAAACATTATTAGAGATCAATAAGATAACCACAAGCCACATTATCAAATTTGTTTTACTGAAGAAGTAACTGAACGACAGTAACTACACACGTCTCGAATTTAATTTTCTACCTTCGTTACGCAAATATAATTTTTGCAACACGATCTTTAATAAACAAACTGTGCAATCTATACTTCGATTACCCACACTATATTTTATGAGAATACCCGGTTTGATAATTGCTCATTGTACGATAAATTTAAATCACAATGCGTCACATATTACGAAATGCACCAACGTAAACGGGGATAACTCAATTTAATTATCTCTTCCAAAGATAATTGGACAAAGAATGATAAACAAGGAACATTATAAAGAATCACTACACCGAAATTCATCAACTGTTGAATAATATCACAAATCTCGCAATGGCTGTACTTTCTGAATTCTTTTAAGCGCATCTACATACGAGATCGCACATTAACTAGTTTTCACGAAACCACAATATTTTAAGCTATTCGACCAAACAGGAATCTCATTTTTCCATTTAACTTAACTCGTAAAGTCAACAATGATTCTTTGTTAACCTTCGCATAAAAGAGGTTAGAAAAAGGTTTCTAGCTAACGTAACTATAGCGGGCATGAATTTGCCATGATTTTACTCAAATGGTCAAAAATATATTGGAAACTTCTTACCGACACGTAGGCTTGTACTTAGCAAAGCACATCTCATGTGCAACTGGCACGCCGTGGCAGGCGTCGCAACAAGCAACGATGTGCTCGGCAGGCGCCAACCGGTGACGCGCAGAGAAGCCGCGTTCACCGCTGCGACCCGCTACAGCGCGCTCGGCAGCGCGCAGACAGGTGAGGCGCGCACAAGCGCGTCATCGGCGCAGCGACACGTTCTGACGTGCTCGCCAGCGCGCAGACAGGTGAGGCGCGCAGAAGTGCGTCATCAGCGCAGCGACACGTTCCGACGCGCTCGCCAGCGCGCAGACAGGTGAGGTGTGCAGAAGCGGCCTCAGCAGCGCAGCAACGCGCACCAACACGCTCGCCAGCGCGCCGACGCGAAACCAGGCACCGTGGCAGACAGCAACGCAGCACACATTACTGAAGCCGCTGCTGCTTGGCACCGCGTTTGCACAAAGTACCTTGCAACTACCTGCAAACTATAGCACAAATTGGCACACGCTCGTTTACCTAAACGAGTCAACGACTCGTTTCAACAAGAACACTGTATTCCTACTCAATGTCAAAACCGAACATCAAAAAGGAAAGTGTTTTCCTTTTTCCAAATCTCCCAAAACCACAGATGGGAATCGAACAGTAAAAGTTATTCGCTCGAACGTGAAGACAAAAACTAACGGCTGTGTGTGAGGTTATCAAGGCTAGTAGTGAGCATAGGTCTATCCCACTTCTGAACTGTAGGACACAGTCCAGAAATGGGGATTTAAAACTCTAAACTAATCACGCCTTAAGAGATCTGATCTCTTAAAACGCTGAAACCCTACCTAAAGCCGTCTCCAACCGCCCCTATAACGGCCCCTGTCCTCACATCTATTCTATTTAACCGCAACACGTCAGACAAACCACCATCTGAACGTGAGGGTAACTATCAAAGATATTAAAGTATTATTTAATCAACAATTAATTACACTCATCAAAATCTATAGGTAATATTTCAATACATTAAAGTTGTATATCTTTACTATTTCAATATTTCGCTAACACACATAATAACCGCGACAACTCTAACCAACCGCTAATCTAACTCTCTACTGATTAGAGATGACGAGCGACAACTAACTTCAGACGACTGACTCGACACAGAATGACGAATGAATCAATACACGCTGTACGCTTCCCTTTTATGGACCGAACGAGTGGGGAGGGAACAATGATACCAATGCTACGAAACTACCGTCATGAAACGTTACAAGACTACCGTCACTAAATGGCGCTTTAAACAATAATCACTCTAATCCTACTTTCCTACAAATAATTATACTTAATATTAATCAGTTGGCCAGTGTTGCCGACATACATAAGAAAAGATTCCGACGAATTGAAAACCTCCTTCTTTTTTGAAAGTCGGTTAAAAAGATACAAGCAATTCAAAGGATGGGAGGATGGTATCCGATATTTGGTCGCAAATATGTGGATTGTGGATTTCTAACCAGAAATCGACTCCATGGAGAACTTTAGACGAGGCCTATGTCAAGAGATACGCAACAAGTTTTTTTAATGTTTTAATATCTATTGGAAAATGTAATTGATGCTGCGATAAAGGCTATTATAACACTATATTAACACTATAATGTCATATTTAGATAATCTAGGTATTGCGCCGTGTTTACTCGCTCGCACCGTAAGTAGGAATGTGTAAGCGCGGCGTCGCCTGCGCGGGGTGAAATTGCGACGCCGTGGATTGCGTAAGACGCGGTGACTATTGCATCATCCGCGACGTTGCCGCTCTGCTAAGACGTACCTACTCGGGGAATATTGCATCATCCGCGACGTTGCCGCATCGCTAACTAACGCTACTCGGGGGCGTCTCCTTATACTATTTTTTATTTTTTTTTTTATTTATTTATATCACTCTGCAATCTCAACCTATGCAAAAATCTGGTCGATCCCTTACTCCGTTGCTGCGTGATTGAAGGACAGATCAATGAACTAACAAACAAAGACACCTTCGCGTTTATATTAAGTAATTATATAGGTAAAGTAGTTATATAGTTTAAAATTAGTACATAAGTATGAATAATCCATCAATCTTCGAGAACAGATTTAAACGAGTCCGTCTTCGTTTTTCCTTCAATCAGGCCGCAACAGAGTTATAGATTGACATAGGCTTCTTCTTATTCCAGAAAATCAAAGAGTTGTCACAAGATTTTTACTAAGAACTAATTAGTCATTGAATAAAAATAATTGGTACCAAAACTACTAAGCTCCTGGACACCCTACACTAAGTGTAACTTAATTAAAACACCTAAAAAACTTGACGAAACTTGTCGCTCGGCTGGCACATTTTTCACAAGAGTTATAACTTGAGAAGTTACTTGCGCGGAAAGATTTCCACTTTTCAGTTTAAATTCAATTAGAGAATATTCTAGATCGTTTAAGATTCTGTTCTGATCGTTTAAAATTCTGCTCGATAGTTTCAACAACCCCCGACGCAAAAAGTGGGGTGTTATAACAGAAAGATACGTAAATAGACAGACTTCAAACATATTAATAAGTTATCAGTTATAAGCGTAGAATGAGTATCCTCTAGAATCCTACCAAGCCAGCAGCAAGTGTCGCCGAAAGGGATAGGTAATAAAGTACATACAATATTAAAACGCTGCAACGCACCATTGTTTATATTCTGGATCAGTTTTAATAACTTAAAGCACTCTTTATTTCTTAAAGGTACCTACTCTTGTACGTCTTGTTGCTCACAATCACCACACAATGTATTGTGAGCAACAACTCAAAACGTGGCACGCAGTGAGGGACGGATATAGACATAGGCTATGTCACATAGCTGTGTCTCATTCTATATTGTTTGACATCGCTATACTGCATCTCTTTCGAGTGGAATTGAAAAGGAGATATTAAATTCGACCGTAGCAATTAACAGTGTCGGATCTACATTTTGGCGATTTTCGTTTTGTTGCATTAAGGGTCTTAGAATGGGGATAGCAATGCCCCCACCAATTGTGAAACTTTTGGAATCAACCAACCATCTTTGGTTTTTGCAAGTGCAAGGGTTGGATATGTTGACTGTTTTTCACTTTTCACATATTTGAAGCTTTGAGCGGCCGTGCCCTGGAGTAGTGGTTTTTCACATGCGACTATGTTAATTGCTACGGTCGTTATCATTAAGTCTATAGTACTTCTCTGTCTACGGTTGTAAGTGTGTCTCTATGTATATCAAAGTGGTATTTCATCTTTTTTTTTTTTTCGATGACAAGATAGCCCTTGACTGCAATTTCACCTGATGGTAAGTGACGATGCAGTCTAAGATGGTAGCGGGCTCACTTGGAAGGGGTATAGCAGTATGAATTCAACCCATACCCCTTATCGGTTTCTACACGCCATCGTGCCGGAACGCTAAATCGCTTGGCGGCACATCTTTGACGGTAGGGTGGTAACTAGCCACGGCCAAAGCCCACTAGACCAGACCAGAGATAAGTTAGAAATTATAAATTCCTAAACTGCCCCCGCCGGGAATCGAACCCGAGACCTCCCAGTTATAAGACCACAGCGCTCACCACTGCGCCAGGGAGGTCGTCAAAAATCTTCTAGGGGAATCCCTGATATAGATAGAGATAGTAGAAGAGTAATACGGTTTAAGATGAACGATATGAACATTGTGGACAAATTCAGAGCGCGTCAAGCCAAGTGGCTCCTGGAACGGTTTTAATCAGACTCACTCGCTCCGTTCACGAAGCGAATCTAATTTTGGAGCGACTTCCACAAAATGCGGTTTCCCAAGCAAACGGGCTAGTGGTGGTCGCGTTCAACATCGATAGAATAAAATAGAGACTAATTTTTTATTCAAATAAACTTTTACAAAGTGCTTTCGAATCGTCAAATGAATCTACCACTGGTTCAGAATGCCGTTCTAACCGAGAAGATATTACTCTCTATACTTCAATTCTAATTCAATTTTTTAATTTCATGTGTGCCAACTTGTGGCTTCCGGTGGTAGATTTGATGACAAGTCTCGACTTGTCATCAAATCTACCACTGGATTTGGAAAACTGATTCTGCTGAAAAGAGCCGTCAAGAAACTCAGCAGTTGCTCTTTTCGAAACAAAAACAAACTTGCTCAACTTTTTACTCAGGAAAAATCAAAATTATTTTGCTAAAATTCGCTTAACCAGAAAAATCTGTGTGGTAAAACGCATCGCTCGCGTTGTACAACATACAACATCGTTCCTTCAGGTGTAGATTGTAGAAGAAACGCAGGAACAACACCACCACATAAACTCTTCAAAATACACTCTACGTAGTACGTTTTGCTGCGATACCGTAGCAGCTTCAAAATATGTTGACGTGCCGCCAAGCGATTTAGCGTTCCGGCACGATGGCGTGTAGAAACCGATTAAGGATATGGGTTGAACGTACACTGCTATACCCCTTCCAACTTAGTCCGCTACCGTCTTAGACTGCATCGTCACTTACCATCAGGAGCGATCGCAGTTAAGGAGTATCTTTTCATCGAATAAAAAAAATTCTTGCTAAATTTTATTTATCGAATCAACATAGGATTTTTAAATTATCGATATACTCGTAAAGTCTTCATGTTACTTCACTAGCATCAAGTAAAGAGTCCGTCGCCGTTAACATCCGAGGCGTTGTCGGTCAGGAATTTGACTTGTACTAAACCAATACAATAGAACCCCGTCCCGGTTCACTGAGCAAAGGGGCGCGGATCAACTTACTAATTGTCATTGTATATTTTAATTAGATATATCACGGTAACTATGGTATATCCTATACATATTTAATGCTTGGAATACATATTCTGCTATAGGGTTGTTTAAGACACACTTTCACACACACACCCACACACGCGTCCACGCGAACACATATTGTGAATATCTTAATTGTTTTTATTTCTACTTCCACTTCTGAAAACTACCCTAAATTAACTATAATTTAACTATTATGCATTCTCTGTGAAACTTTATATATTTTTATTCAAATAATGTAATCATTTTCAATCATTTAAGAACTAAAATAATCTTGTAAACCTATGTTGTAAACGCTGTTGATTACCAATAAATAAATGAATAAGAAGTGCAAAGTGATCGTTTGAAATGCGCTGTCACAATTAATCCACACGTCTCTTAATAATAGCTAAGTACATAGTGTGACGAATATCGAAATCTATCAACGTTATCGAGTTATACGAACTCGTGTGGAGTCCAGCGGTCTCCACGGAGAGCTTACTGTTGCTGGCTGGTTATGAGCTGGCCACTATCTATCACTTTTATTTTCATATTCGAAGGCATTCAAACTTGGAATGCAATTTGAATGTTGTTTGGAATGTAAGTTTGAACAGGCGTCGTAATGCATTATTCTTTTATACACCGCCCGGGCCGGTGATCTAAATTTCAGTAATATTCTCGACTTCCGTCCACGCCGGACGACACAACGCCTGTTCATCCAAGTTTAAGTTTATCTTGTTACATTATTTTATTGTTGGATAAATACAAATGTACAATAACCAGTGTGATACGGTTTCATTTAGATAGGGCTTCATTTCCCCTATATTGGTGACCCCGACCCGTACAATTTTATGGGTTGCCCGGACAAGTTGTGTGCATAATTGATGGACGGCCGTAAGAAATATTATTTATTATTGGAAAATGTGAAACGTAACGTCATCGTATCGTAGAAGTGGAAATACGCAGCGAAACCTCATTCGAACGATTAGAAAATCATATTTAAAAACAATTTGACAAACGTCGACGTCGTCGCCCGTCATTCGTGAAAGTGAAGTTTTAAAGAAAATTTTGGGACACTAAAATTTAATTTTAATATTTTTCTTTTTCAGTGTATTAATTTTAGATTTATTTTAGTGATTTTAGGTATATAACTAATACGATTTTTGTGTACTTAATTTTTATTTAATATGGAGGCGAAATTAAGAGATTTAGCAAAAGAAAATGAAGATCTTAAGAGTAAACTGAAGGAGTTGGCTGGTTCAGCTATTCCTTTACTAGAGGAGAACAAGTCACTAAGGGATAAAATTGCCAGTTTTCCGGCGCATCAATCGGAAGCCCCCATGGAAGACACGAGGGTATTTAAAGTGTCCGCGAAACTTCCTCCGTTTTGGTCCGATCGGCCAAGCATATGGTTTGCCCAGGTCGAGGCCCAATTCTCAATTTCAGGGGTAACAGCGGATCAGACTAAGTACGATTACGTTGTAGCTCAATTGGATTCACGTGTGATTGGCGAGGTGGAGGATATTATTACTCAGCCGCCGGTCACAAACCGTTACTCCTTTTTGAAAGGTGAGCTTATTCGTCGTTTATCCACCTCTGAGGAACAGCGGGTCAGACAATTAGTGAGTGATGAGGTACTAGGAGATCGCAAACCGTCTCAATTTTTACGCCATTTGCGTTCTTTAGCGGGGCACGTACTCTCCGATCAAAACATTTGGAACTATTTTACTATCGTTAGATTTTAGATTAAGGCGTGATTTTAGGTGGCATTTCATAATTTGTGATGTGACAACTGCAATTATTGGCGCTGATTTTCTCGCGCATTTTTGCTTATTACCCGACTGTAGGTCAGGTCGAGTTCTTGATGGTTCGACTGGCCTGTCGTGTGTTGCATCGGTTGCCCATCACGAGCAGGTTAGCATTAAAACTGTAGCTTCAGAATACAATATTTTATCTGAATTTCCCGCGATCGTTCGCCCGCCGGGTCCGGTTCGTTTAATCAAACATAGTACCGTACATTACATCCGAACAACGGATGGTCCGCCGGTTTGTTGCCGTCCGCGCCGCCTTGGTCCATCAAAGTTAGCTGTTGCTAAGAAAGAATTCGATAGCATGTTAGCTTGTGGCACCGCAAGGCCTTCAGATAGTGCGTGGTCATCGGCACTTCATTTAGCCCCGAAGGGGGAGTCTGATTGGCGTCCGTGCGGTGATTATCGTGCTTTAAACGCTCGCACGATTCCAGATAGATATCCAGTACGTCATATCGGAGATTTCAACCAAAACTTGGTTGGATCAACGATTTTTAGCACGATAGATTTGGTTAAAGCGTACCATCAGATTCCAGTAGCGAAGGAAGATATCTGTAAGACAGCTATCATTACTCCATTTGGTCTTTTTGAGTTTCCTTATATGACCTTTGGACTTAGGAACGCAGGGCAAACATTTCAAAGGTTTATCGATGAAGTTGTCCGCGGTTTAGATTTTTGTTTTGCTTATGTTGACGATATTTTGGTCTTTTCCAAAGATCAACAACAGCATTTAGAACATTTACGTATCCTTTTTAAAAGATTAGAGGAATACGGGATTGTTATTAATGAGAAAAAATCTCATTTTAATCTTACAGAAGTTCGTTTCCTGGGATATACCATAAGCGCTGCTGGGATTAGTCCTCCTACGGACAGGATTAGGAACCTTCAAGAGTTTCCTTTGCCTAAAACAGTGCAAGGTGTACGTCGTTTTCTCGGTATGGTGAATTTTTATCGTAAATTTCTCCCTAGTATTGCGCTCTATCAAGCTCCGCTCATTGATGCTCTATCAGCAATTCAAGGTAAGGGTGCAAAGCCATTTACTTGGACTCCTGACTTAGAGCGTAGTTTTATTATTTGTAAAGAAAGTTTAGCTAACGCGACTCTGTTAGCACACCCAGTCGCTGATGCTCGGCTAGGTTTATTTACAGATGCATCGAGCTCTCATGTCGGTGCATGTCTGCAGCAAGAGGTCAGACAGGGTTGGCAGCCTATTGCATTTTTTAGTAAGAAACTTAATTCTAAGCAATCAACGTGGCCTGCCTACTATCGTGAATTATTAGCTATTTACGAAAGTGTGCAACATTTTAAGCACATTCTTGAAGCACAAGCGGCAACGATATATACAGATCATAAGCCGTTGCTTTACGTGTTTACACAAAGACGGGAAAAACTTCCGCCCGTTCAATTAAATCAATTAATTTTTATTTCTCAGTATACCACGGACATTCAACACGTTAAGGGAGCTGAGAACGTTGTGGCTGATGCATTCTCGCGCGTCGAGAGCGTCGCTGCTCAAGATATCCTGGTTGAGCTTGCGAAGTCGCAAGCAGCTGATGAGGAATTAAAGGCGCTGAGTGACTCAACGTCGATGACGTTGGCTCGGGTCACAATTCCAGACACCAGGTTAAAAATTACATGCGATGTGTCAACAGGTAAACCACGTCCTTATGTAACTCCGCAGTTTAGGAAGAGTATTTTTGAAAGTTTTCACAATCTCTCTCATCCCGGGGTCCGTGCGACTAATAAATTAATTTCGGAACGTTTTGTTTGGCCATCTATGAAAAGAGACTGTCGTGCATGGACACAGGCTTGTCAGGGGTGTCAGTTGTCGAAAGTGACGCGGCACACTAGTGCACCTTTCTCTAAGTTTGCTCTCCCATCGGAGAGATTTGCATATATCCACATGGATATTATAGGCCCATTACCTTATTCTTCGGGAATGAGGTATTGCTTAACTATCGTGGATAGATTTACTCGTTGGCCAGAGGTATTGCCTATGCCAGATATTACAGCGGAAACTTGCGTGGCAACTTTCGTCTCTGGCTGGCTATCAAGATTCGGTTCAGCACGGGTTATTTTAACAGATCGAGGATCTCAATTTGGCTCGCATTTGTTTCAGAAGATAGCTGCGGTTGTAGGTGCTCAACACCAGACGACAACCGCGTATCATCCTCAAGCAAACGGGATGGTCGAAAGATTTCACCGGCAGCTCAAGGCAGCGATCATGTGCCATGCGAATCCAAGGTGGACTGAGGTTCTCCCGTTGGTACTTCTAGGGATCAGGAGTGCCTGGAAGGAAGACCTCGGCACTTCCTGCGCAGAGCTAGTCTACGGGGAGCCGCTACGTCTACCAGGTGAATTTTTCGACCCTAAAGATTATATTAAGGACCCAACATATTTAGTGGACAGACTCAGGTCTCATTTCGCAAATTTATCTCCATCCCCCGCTTCTGACCACAATAGTAGGAAGATATTTCATATCCCAAAGGATTTAGCTTCGTCGGAATATGTTTTCGTTCGTAGAGGTCCTTTTCAAAAAGCCTTAGAGCAACCCTACGTAGGCCCTTTCAAGGTTCTAAGTAGGGAAGGGAAACATTATAAAATAGAAATGAAAGGCAAAGAGGAAAATATTTCAATCGACAGGTTGAAACCAGCCTATGTTTTAGGTCCGGAGGAATTGGACGAGCTGGGCAAACCTGTTGTTAGGACGCGTTCAGGGCGTAGAGTTCATTTTAATCTGACTTAGTTAATTAATCATTGTTTGTTTTTTCCTTACTTTTCATGTCTTCCTGGGGGAGTGATGTGGAGTCCAGCGGTCTCCACGGAGAGCTTACTGTTGCTGGCTGGTTATGAGCTGGCCACTATCTATCACTTTTATTTTCATATTCGAAGGCATTCAAACTTGGAATGCAATTTGAATGTTGTTTGGAATGTAAGTTTGAACAGGCGTCGTAATCGATTCTTTTATACACCGCCCGGGCCGGTGATCTAAATTTCAGTAATATTCTCGACTTCCGTCCACGCCGGACGACACAACGCCTGTTCATCCAAGTTTAAGTTTATCTTGTTACATTATTTTATTGTTGGATAAATACAAATGTACAATAACCAGTGTGATACGGTTTCATTTAGATAGGGCTTCATTTCCCCTATACTCGTACTAAGCCTGCTAGGTCTATATTGTATCTCGAACGCTCGTATCGTTAATCTTAAACCCGTATAGCGTCTACAAAGATAGGTTACGGAATGAATAGCAAACTTAATGCCTAACTTAACTTAATGTCTCAGGGTGTATGTGCCCTTGTGTTGTAAAGCTAATTTTATAGCACACCTGACAGTGCTTTAATGCTATTATTATGAAACAAGGTTAGAGGTTTAAACCACAAGGAAATTGAGTAATCAACTCTGTGTTTCTATTAAACCTAAAACGTACTTTGAAACTGTGGAACCAACTTCCTGCAACGGTGTTTCCACTAAGTTACAACATGGGGTTATTCAAGGGGCGGACCAACAAATTCCTAAAAAGCCGGCAACGCATTGGTGGTGCCTCAGGTGCTACAAATGTTCATGGGTGGCGGTAATCACTTAACATCAGGTGACCCGCCTGCTCGTTTGCTCGCTAAAAATATTTAAAAAAAAAATAACGAATTATTTATTTTAACGATCGAAAGCAGCACCGATTGGCAGGTAGAGTCTGTCCAATAAGTCAGTTGCCATGGCATTGAAAAATAGTTTGTAGCAACATTGTGAGTCGATGAATCAAACAGTTTGATCGTAACAGTCCTACAACGAAATTTCTTTTTGAAGTCCAAGTAACTTTTCTCCTAGATTTTTGTGTGCTGATTACGTGAAAAATAGTCAAAAAATTCCATCACATCAGAATTTTAAGGAAATATTTTTTTGGGAATTTGGGAAGTTGGTTCCACAGTTTCAAAGTACGTAGAAAAAAGATCTGGCACATCGGATGGTCGAAGTGCTCCAGGCATCCAAGTGGTGAGGGTGAAATTGAGTTAAAATTAATTAAAAAAAAAAGACGTGTGGCACTCGGGGACTGCCGCGGTAAAGCTATTGCATAGCATTTTTATCAACGCCATCTAGCGGCTCACCGTAGAGGAGTCCCGTGTCAGGTTATTTTCGTTACGGAATTTCTGGATTCGGTCTCCACGCTGGCCCGCGATAGAAGCTATGCAATAGCTTAATAGCAGCAAAATAATTAAGACCTGCTGCGGGTGTCATATTTATCTAACTGAAAAGACTTTACACTGATACAAACATTTCTAGACAATCCCACATCTCAAGACGATAAAGGTATAAACTGTTCTACAACTAAAACCAAGTGACATTAAATTCAATATACACTTAACCTCGCTAATCCAACACTAAAGCTCGGCTTACAGTGTTCCTCGGTAGTCCGGTCAAAATTGACTTAGTTCAGTTTACGTGGTTTGCGGCTAACCGCAGTAGGAACAAAGGTATGGACACATTTTGAGCGTAACTACATTTATTTATAAACTCATTCATTTAACCCTTCTCTGATCCATAACTGGGCACATGTACCCTGGAAATCCATAAACTGTAGCTATCAATAATAGACTAAAATAAAAATATGTAATTCGCCATTTTGTGGCGGCGTGGCGGCCATCTTGGACCGATTTTCATCAAACATAGCTACGGTACCACACACACACACACACACACACATACACAAACACACGTGGATAATAAATGGAAACTATCACTATGATCATTCTTATTTTATTAGCTTACATTTACTTCAACTTAGGGAACAGTCAAGATTTCATCAAAATCAGTTCTTTATCTCGAAATAAACAGAGGTTTCTTGCGGGATTTTTAAAAACTAACTTCAGATGAAGTAGCGGGCAAAATGTAGAGCTTGTGCTGGGTGGAGTTTGACTGTTTGAACTTCTCAGACACCCTGAAGATGTCATTATTAGCACCCTTAATAAAATTGGGCCGTCTCCCCCGCCCTTAATATTATTTTCGCTAATTTTTCCTGCACAGTAAAGGTAGGTACACACTTATAATGAATAACTAGATTCGTTTTACGGTCACGACTGACGCGTTCTGCGTAGCATAGCGCAGGCGATGGAGACGTCATCATAATCTAATCTAAATAAATAAAAGATAAAGGTGACTGACTGACTGACTGATCTATCAACGCACAGCTCAAATTACTGGACGGATCGGACTGAAATTTGGCATACAGATAGCTATTATGTCGTAGGCATCCGCTAAGAAGGGACTTTTGAAAATTCAACCCCTAAGAGGATAAAATAGGGGTTTGAAAAATTTAGTTTAAAGTGAGCGAAGCCGCGGGTAAAAGCGAAGCCGCGGGTAAAAATATTTTTATTTAGATTTAGTTTATACAAATTCCGCGGGAACATCCTTGATTTTCCGGGATAAAAAGTGTCCGATCTCACACCAGGTCCTCAACTACACCTACGAAAAATACGATTGAAAGACAAACGATGACTTAATAAAAATAAATAGCTTTAAGTGGCTTTAAGTATATATTTTTGTAAAGTACAGCGGCTCCACGGTTGTCATTGTTCTTTCTCATTACTCTTTAGTAATAAACGGGGCGCTGCGATGGTACATAATTTGTGTCCTTTGATATTCCCACTGAAATTGGCACATTTAGCCCCGCCCCCCCCTCTCTGCCGCGCCGCCTCTCACACCGTAATGAACCATATTAGAAATTGTGTTTTTCTTATTTTGGATACGAAGCGCTAAGGTGTGAAACGCATTTCCAGCGTGTGTGTATCCACCGTGTATTTGAAAACCTTCAAGGCAACACTGAATAGATAGATAGATAGATAAAAAAAAATATTTTCCCATGTAACAGTTACAAAAAATATGCTTGCAAAGTATTTAAGTGCATTGAAAGAAATATATGGATATTTTTGTAGTGGATAGTGATAATTTCAACCACAGATTTACCAGACTATGACATAGAGAGAATAGGCAAGCCACGAAGCCACTTTCGAAGACTCCCAATAAGTAATAAACTGTTTGTATGAAGCTTTAAGATTTAAGATAGATTCAATGGATACAGTTTTCCGGGATGAAATGTAGCATATGTGTTAACCCTATGTATGAGCTATCTCCATTCCAGAAGTAGCCTATTTCCAGCTAAATCGATTCATTCGCTGTGTGACGTGAATTTGTCACAAATATCAATCCATCCTCATAAACTTTATAATATTTGTAGGATAGTTAAGTAGATATATATGTACGGAATGCTTGCATACAATCCAATACATGTTAAGACGGGCAGACAGAAAGCAGTCCCATTCCCGTTGGTGGCACCCGTTCACGAGCACGACGCATGGTCCAGCCAACATGATTCGCTCAACCATATTTGAGGGAACGTAACAACCCGTACCGTTCAGTATTAGACTAAACTATCATTTATCGATAGCCCAATAGATTAGATCGTCTCCTTTTAATTAGCTGCAGTGCTTGTAGGCGCGGCAGCCAGGCCCGGCCTATAACCCTTCTCAGAGGGTAAACTAATTCCCGACACAAAGCCGTGCGACGAGTGCGGCGGCTAACGAACTAATGTTTGTGCGACGTATCGACGGAGCTACTACGGAAGGAGCGTCAGCAAAAAAACCTTTTAAATTTTAACAAAAAAAATGTTAGAATTATTTTGCTGTAATCCGCCAACAGAAAAAATCTGAATGGTCAAACATGCAGTTATAAGCTAAGCACCGCTTGCCTCCCCAACCAAGCAATAAAGCAAAGTTCCCAAGCAAGCAATGCCACCACCACTCACATGCACCATCACACAAGACTTTTATACTACTCTCAACGCACGTTTCGCCCCGACACCGGAGCATCCTCAGGAGATATCGAATTTACAATGCTGTATTGTCTAGTGACGTTCGTGTCAAATGCGCGGAGAGTTGGAGAGAGAGATTACCCCCTTAGGGATGCATTTTCAAAAAGCCTTTCTTAGCGGATGCCTACGTCATAATAGCTATCTGTATGTCAAATTTTTTTTTGTATGTTATGTTTTTTTATTTTTTTTTGTTCTTTTGTGTGTTCATAGCTGCCAGTAAAGATTTTTCTAATTCTGAAATATCAGCCCGATCCGTCCAGTGGTTTGAGCTGTGCGTTGATAGATCAGTCAGTCACCTTTTCCTTTTATATATTTCAATTAAATAAATTAAATAGGTATTTTTTTGCTATCCCTCCTCGAGATGCAGCGCAAAGGTGAGTTTGTCGGGCCGGCGAGCGTCAAGGCGGCATTGTTTACGATCACTTCATCTGTTCTACACACACGAGACACACTAAAGGTGGATTCATGCTATACCTTACATCGTCGGGCCGGATTTTGCACCTGACTGCGTCAAAGCCAAAAGGAAAAGAGAACCCTTAATAAAATTGGTCAAAAGCGAGTCGGAAAAAAATATATTTTAAGGAAACTCTTTAATTTTTAACTTTTTTTAAATTTACTATACAGGGTGTCAAAGTCAAAGTCAAAGTCATTTATTGCATTATACATTGCCTCTTCGGGCGTGCAACATACATAAATACAGGAAAAATATAAATTAACAATGTCTAAATAAGTCTAAAGTTACATGTAAAATCAAAAATATCTAAGTTGAAAAAATTCATTAATAAATTATAAAATGTCTTATCTAATAAAAAGTCGCGTAATTTATTTTTAAATTGATTTAGATTATTACATTTCCTTATGTTTTCAGGTAACTTATTGTATATCTTAATCGCCATCACACAAACACTTTTGTTCAAGAATGAGGTTTTGTGAGTGGGATACCGGAATAAATTTTTACAGCGTAATTAGTGTGTAATTAATTGTGTACACAGTGCGTACAGGGTTTATTAAAAAAGGCATCAAAAAGAGCATAGAAAGAACAGCAGACCTGTTCTTTGTTTGCTCGTTTCGGTGCCTCATAAATGTTGTCGCAAAAGTATTCGAAAGACTTATTAATACGAGGTTGATACAAGAAATTGACAAAAATGGTGGACTACATCAAAATCAACATGGCTTCAGGCCAGCTGGGACAACTGTTGATGCCATCAATGAAATAGTGCACATAGCTAGGGAAGCCAAGTTAAAAAAGACGTGTGGCACTCGGGGACTGCCGCGGTAAAGCTATTGCATAGCATTTCATCTAGCGGTGATCCGCTAGATGGCGTTGATAAAAAATGCGCCATCTAGCTCACCGTAGAAGAGTCCCGTGTCAGGTTATTTTCGTTACGGAATTTCTGGATTCGGTCTCTACGCTGGCCCGCGATAGAAGCTATGCAATAGCTTAAAAACTTTTGAAATTCCCTTATTCTGTTCGATGTCCGAAACGCTTTTAATACAGCTACGTGGCCGAGAGGACGGACGGATCGACAAGATTTCTTGCATGAGTATAGTTGAGCACCGGAAAGTGACATAGGCTACTTTTTATCTCGGAAAATCCAAGAGATTCCGCGGGATTTTCAATAACTAAATCCACACTAATATTATAAAAGCGAAAGTTTGTATGTGTGTGTGTGTGTGTGTGTGTGTGTGTGTGTGTGTGTGTGTGTGTGTGTGTGTGTGTGTGTTTGTTACTCTTTCACGCAAAAACTACTGGCTGAAATTTGGAATGGAGATAGATTATACCCTGGATTAATACATAGGCCACATTTTATCCCGGAAAATTAAAAGGTTTCCGGGGGAAACAAAAAACCTTAGTTCACGCAGACGAAGTCGCGGGCATCATCTAGTATTCTATAAAGACCGACTAAGCCAATGAGGCAGGTGGTAGATACTAGACTGTCTACATACGTCTAAATAGATTCGAATAAAATGCAAACAATTTTTTCGCTTTGTCGAGTTGTGTCAACACCATTTCTAGCCCATTCATGAATGTGTTATAACTCTGTTAAAACAGTTTTTCCGGACAAGCTTTTTGAATAGTATTTGAAACGTGCCGACATTTATTTTAACTAAAATCCCCCGTGAGTTTAGCGTAGTCCATCTGCATAGGTTTTTACTCAACTACAAAAGGATAGGGATGAAATTATAGGACTTTTTGACGGATTGACGCACGCAAAAAAAAAAAGACGTGTGGCACTCGGGGACTGCCGCGGTAAAGCTATTGCATAGCATTTTTTATCAACGCCATCTAGCGGCTCACCGTAGAGGAGTCCCGAGTCAGTTTATTTTCGTTACGGAATTTCTGGATTCGATCTCCACGCTGGCCCACGATAGAAGCTATGCAATAGCTTAAAAATATATTCGCGATGAATATTGAGAACCTCCTCTTTTTTTTGGTCGGTTGAAAAGTCGACGCGGTGATAAGGCATATTTAGTTCTTAGTTCATAGTTTATTCTTGCAATTCAGGAGGGCACGTAAGCTCCACTTGTGGTTACGTAGTGTACATGCACTACGTAACCACAAGTACCCTCTCGTCTGGTGTCGTTGGTCCACCTGGTGGTAGGTGTGCCAAGAAGGTCACCACTCTAGCATTTTGGAACACCAACGATCCTCTTCTTCTTCTTCGTTTCCTGGGAATCTTTTCTGCAAGTAGGCGTCAATTCGCTCGTTTTGCGTGGTTCCGCTAGTACGGCTCCCCGCCGGATCACTCCAGCCAGCCGAGCTCCCTCCAAAATCCGAGCAGGCCACCCAGGTCGGCGAGGACTTCAGGAAGGGTAGCTGGAGAGCCAATGTAATCGTGCCGTTGGTTGGATACACCCCTGCACTTAAGCAGTACGTGTTCCGGTGTCTCGTCGCCCTCCATGCATGCTCTGCACAGAGGTCTGTCGGTAATACCTAGAATGTAAAGATGCTTGTTAAGTGGACAGTGTGGACACCAACGATCATCAGTTCTTCAAACTATATGACGCGTCTTTACTGAACTGATGGGCAAAAGCCAGTGAATTATATTAATAAATCACAATATTACGTGGTAATAATTATCCAATAAATAGTTTATTATTTATTTAAAGTATCATTTCGCAGAGCGGAGTTGAATTTTCCGACACAATGCATCTGCGCTCGCTAAAACATTTAACCCGCGGAGCGTGGCGGCTCGGGGCTCATTAATTTGATCATATTTATTTTGTACTCGATTGTTTGGACGACTATTTTTGTGCTATGGTTTTAACTGACGAGCTGCTTGCGCGAGTAACTATTACCTATTATCTATATATATAAAATTCAAAGTCCTGACTGACTGACTGAGATATCAACGCACAGTCTAAACTACTGAAGTTAGAAACTTGAAATTTTTACAGTTGGTTCCTTTTATGACGTAGGCGCACAATAAGAAAGGATTATTGGAAATTCCACCCCTAAGGGGTTCAAATAGGGGATGGAAGTTTATATGAAACTCCGTCATTTTTCAAGCTGTTTCCATCAAAGTTGGTATTTGATCTATCAGTTAAAAATAAAGAAGTACGTGTGTCACAGTTTTTGAAAATTCCACCCCAAAAACCCCTAATTCTACGCGGACGACGTCGCGGGGGCAAAAGCTAGTTTATAAATAAAATAAATCCACGAGATCTCATACCTGCAGAGATATAAGACCTCTAACTTAATATAAAATACTAAACTCTATTAGATATACGCACCAAGCGCTTTGCTTCTTCGTTCCTCATACAATGCAATTTGGAATGCCCTTCCGGCTTCCGTTTTTCCAACTAACTATGACGTGGGTGTCTTTAAATCAAGAGTGAATAGGCATCTTCTAGGCAAGCGCGCACCATCTTAGGCTGCATCTTCACTTACCATCAGATAAATTCGCAGTCAAGCGCTAGTCTATTACTAAAAAAAGTATAGAATACTATAGGAAAAATTAATATTTTCTGTAATACGCCAAATCAGAAAAAATCTGTATTGCAACACGTCCCGCCCTCGCTATACAACGTCGCTTCTCCAGAATAGAAGATTCACAGGAAGAACATGCAATGACGAATGCATGACCTTACAATATTGCATTTTGGAGTCAACATCTTCTAATGATGCTCTGGCGACTCACTCCCATAGACCATAGATCCATAGAGTGAAAAGAGAGATTACAGCTTTACGTGCTCTCCAAGGCAAGGGAGTGACTCACCGTCAACTTCCTAACTCCGGGCTAGTACTGAGAATTTCTTGACAGAAAAACTGGATGCATTTCTTGGCCCGACCCAGGAATCGAACACGAAGCCTCGTCATCCGCCTTCGAACGAAGTGTGTTTTTCTACGAGTTGTGGCAAGTCACTTGTACGAGTAATTATCCCACCTAAACGCAGCACTTACATGACAACTGGCGTGTGGAGAATAATTTTAAATGTTTACTTTCAATAACTCCCTGATTCGATATTGATTGGATTGTAACTATGTATTTGTTCAACTAAAAGGGAATATTCTCGTTTTTATCCGACTGCGGCACGCAAGGGAGGGTAATGTGTTTATCAGTTTATGTATGAGACCAAATGCATGGGCCGATTTTGATGATTCCGTCAATCGATTTGTGTTGGTATTGGGAGTGTCACTAAAGACTTGACAGTAATCAAAATTCAATATGGCGACCACCAGACGCTATATTGTGAAAAAGAAAAAATTAAAGTCTACAAATTAACTATGTTAAGTGTGGTATTATTGAAATTTGAAAATCATTGTTAGGTTTCTTTGATCGTTTTGACTGACCATTTACATACTTTTATATTGAACATTAACAGAACATTAAGATTAATATAAAAGTAATTATTATACAGTGCACCAAAAATCGCATAAATCTATACTGATATTATAAAGCTGAAGAGTTTGTTTGTTTGAACGCGCTAATCTCAGAAACTATTGATTCGAATTGAAAAATTATTTTTGTGTTGGATAGTCCATTTATCGAGGAAGGCTTTAAGCTATATAACATCACGCTGCGACCAATAAAAGCGAAGCATCTGTGAAAAATGTTGCAAAAACGGGGAAAATTATCCATATTTAAGGGGGGGTAAGGTATTAAAATTTATTTTTTTCGTTTTTTTATTTTATTTTTCTAATCGAATGCATAATATCTCAAGAAGATTGTGTTAAAATTTCAAGTCGATCGGGGCAAAAATGACGAAGTTATGAGTATTTCAGCGTCCGTTGCCAGCCTGAGGTTTTACAGCCCCACCCGCCCCAAACGGGTCTGTTCAGGTAAAGTCGAGTATATTCGAGGCATGATCTATGCATCAGTTAAACGCTGTATGCTGTGCTGAGCAGTAACAAGTGACGGACCTGGCATCGACGACTCTGTGTGAGTATAAAAAAATTGTCGAATTTTATCTTGAATACTTCAGTACGCGAACTTTAAAGCGTTTTTCTGAGACTTGTCATTTTTGAAGTCCGTGTCATAGCTAAATTCTACTGGACCAATCGTTTTGAAATTTTGCACAGTGTTTCTTCACATAATTCCCCAGGTATTGTCGAGAGCTTTTTTTTTTGCAATAATTATCAATTTTTTTTACAACAGCTAATTAGCCGTTTTTTTTAGCGAAAATCTGGTTTTTGGCTTCCAAGTGCTACGAAAAATCGAATAAAAAAAATCCTCTCGTGAATACCTCAACAAACATCTCCTTTAACGAATGCATTTTGATTTTTTTGTTTCAGATGATTTGGTTGCGAGTTATGATGGACACGCAAAACAACTTTTTCTCGAGGCGCCTCCGGAAATTCACTGTCACTCGCTCAATTTTTGATATTTTGCAATGAAAATTTAGGAGAATATTGTTCTAATGTTACATTATCATGTATGGATCAACTGAATAAACTAACACCATCTGTATTGCCAAAAAAAAAATCTTGAAAACATGCCTTTTTTTACCAAATTAACCTTACCCCCCCCTTAAAATATATTCTTTTAAAAAATTCTTAATCGCGATCATAATTACAGAAATTGACGCGGACGAAGTCGCGGGCAACAGCTAGTTCTCAATAAAATAAATTCTCTATAATAATATGTTCCGTTAATCATTTTGTTTACATGCTCGTAACGCTTTACTGTCTGGCGCCTGATTACAAGCACGCGTCACCTCACATTTATAACGAAAGGGCTTAAATTAGACAAATAATAAATAGCGGCAATTTGGTCATCCGCTGACTCGGCACCGCTCTACCTGAAAATAGGGATGTGACGGTGTCACAGTGAAGTAAATAAAGTTATCGATAAAAAGATAAAAATAAAACGTACAACGACTCTTTGCTTGTACGGACATTTAATTTACTTATCGTTCTTGCAACATTGTATCCGTTTTTCTCCTACAGATTTTTTGTTTTACCTGTTTTATTATTTTATATCATAATTTTAGAATCATAAGGTTTCAATTACAGAAACAGATTTTCTAAAAAAACCCAGTCTCATCCCCACTAAAATTTTTTTTTTGGTATAACCTAGGGCACGCGACTGGATGTATGGATCAAACTTTCACATTTATATAATAGGATTAGTAGAATAGAATGCAATAGTTAACTCAAAAAAAAAACTCGTACGCTACACTACAGCTCAGATATTATAAAGCTAACTAAAAGCATATTATGTTAAATACCTAATAATAATAAAAAACGACTAATTACCATGGCAGAGGGGAGTGGTATACCGATCAAAAAAAAAGGATAGGATGTAATACCTACGATTATATTGCCAAAGAAATAACTGTATTTATTGCGATCCCCGTCCCTTACTTACATTAAGTTCTCTCGTACAGGTTGCCTGGAAGAGATCACTATTAGCGATAAGATCACCTTCTATGTTACACTGTTTATTTACTTGTGTATTTTGTTTTTGTTTTTCAAGCAATAAAGTTGTATAAATAAATAAAAATAAATAATCTGTTGTCGATAAAACCATCCCAACACTACCCAGTTCCATCGAAACGAGGCGGTGATTTGTGTCGAGAAATGTTTTTTCTTGATTCGCCGCGCGCTCCCGATTATACAACCTTATTGCTTTCCTGATTTATAACATGACCCTAGTGATGTTCCTAAGAGATCTATGTATGTACACCTGTGGACGCCTAGCGATTCAGACGTCTAAAGCCCGGATCATATAATAAAATGAGCTTTTGCCCCCGCGACTTCGTCCGCGTGGAATTAGATTTTGGAGTGGAATTTTCAAAAACTGTGACACACGTACTTCTTTATTTTTAACTGAAATACCAACTTTGATGGAAACTTCTTGAAAAATGACGGAGTTTCATATAAACTTCCATCCCCTATTTAAACCCCTTAGGGGTGGAATTTCCAATAATCCTTTCTTAGTGTGCGCCTACGTCATAAAAGGAACCAACTGTAATAATTTCAAGTTTCTAACTTCAGTAGTTTAGGCTGTGCGTTGATATCTCAATCAGACAGTCAGTCAGGACTTTGAATTTTATTTATATTGATAGCTTTTGGCAGCGGCAACATAAAAACAGTTTTAGTTTAGTTTTTCTGGTGGGAGGCTTGCCCGTGGCTAGTTACCACCCTACCGTCAAAGACGTGCCGCCAAGCGATTTAGCGTTCCGGCACAATGGCGTGCAGAAACCGATAAGGGGTATGGGTTGAATGTACACTGCCATACCACTTCCAAGTGAGACCGCTACCATCATAGACTGCATCGTCACTTACCATCAGGTGTCAAGGACTATTTTGTCATGAAATCTATACTAATATTATAAAGCTGAAGAGTTTGTTTGTTTGAACGCGCTAATCACAGGAACTACTGGTTCGAATTGAAAAATTCTTTTTGTGTTGGATAGTCTATTTATCGAGGAAGGCTAGGCAATTATAACATCACGCTGCGACCAATAGGAGCGAAGCATCAGTGAAAAATGTTGCATAAACGGGGAAAATTAAAATATATTCTTTTAAAAACTTCTTAATCGCGATCATGATAACAGAAATTGACGCGGACGAATTCGCGAGTACAGCTAGTAAAAAAAATAGTTGTCTGAATATTATGTCCAAAAAATAAACCACATAGTCTTCATACAGGAAGCCGGGCTATGATAAGCAGGCCATTCGTATACGTGACGCGGCCGGCTGGAGTTTACGAGCTCTGCGCTAACGTTATATTATATACTCGTCCTGATAGAGGCGTAAAAGTGTATTAAAAAAGTGTTTTAGCTGCAAACAGAGATTACTCGTTGTTTGAGCAACTTCCTGCTGTTATTCTTCTCCATATCCAATGAAAATGTTTACTTAGCAAGTTAAATAATCACAATTTGCTTCAATGTTGAAGGAAAACATCGTGAACTATAAACTACTGACATGATGACGTAGTGTCATGGCGGGTACTGTTTTGCGCGTTACGCATTTTTGCAGCACGGACTTGATGGATGAAAAAAGTGAAAACTATTTTTTTTGTTTTTTTTTTTTTTTTAATATAAGAATATTAGCCAAGATGAACTTGACTAACATTCTCCTCTCCCCTCCAAGTAAGCGGAAAGCTTGTGTTAGGAGTGAGTACGACTATTGTTATTGACTATTGACTATTGTCTTGCACTATTGTGCAACAGGCCGGGATCGAACCTGTGACCTTGACGGTTTTCAGGCCACTCCTTTAACCGTTGGGCTATTGAGGCTTTTGCCTTTTCCAAGTCAATTTCCAAAGAAGAAAACTTCCGTCATAGTTGTGATTACATTAAAAAATACAATTATTATTTTCTTGCCAACGGTACGGTATGACGTCATTTTGTAACGGTCGACGGCGGCCAACTTGATGTGGATGGGTACGGGTTAGTATGTAGGTTTGTATTTTGTAGTGGTGAGTAAATAACATTAAGTGTTTAAATTAAATGGACTCGAGGGCTTGGAGAATCAAAATGAATTGTCTGCGGTTACTGGTAGACATCTTTATAAAGATAAGTATTTATTTTATTGTCCACCATCTTTTTTACCCCGGGGCAAAAATAGGCGTGTTGTAAGTTTGACATGTGTACATCTTTGTAACTGGGTGTCTGTGCTAATGAATCGATTTTGATATGGCTCCTGTTTGAAAGCTAGAGTGATCGAGATGGATCTTAACAATAATAATTTAATTTATGTTTAGGCGTTTGAAGATCATCAGCTCATTAACTATTTGATTAAAGTGCCTTAAAAATGAGTAGAATTTTGAGAATAAAATAGAATAATTTTTATTTCAAATAAACTTTTACAAAGTGCTTTCGAATCGTCAAATGAATCTACCACTGGTTCGGAACGCCGTTCCAACCGAGAAGAACCAGCGAGAAACGAGTTTCTTGCTAGTTCTTCTCGGTTGCGCTTTTAAAAATAAAATAATATGTAATAACAATATTATGTTGTGTACAGTTTACGAGTTAATTATGTTCATGTATTGCTGGAGCGAGTTATGTCCAGATATGTAAGACTATGTAATATATAAATTAACAAAATAATGTAATTGACTTAATAATTTAATAATGTTCGCGTGGGTTAAGGTTTTTTATTCCCGCGGGAACTCTCTTATTTCTCTGGATAAAAAGCAGCCTATGTGCTATTCCAGACTATAATCTATCTCTGTGTCATATTTCAGCCAAATCGGTTCAGTCGTTGCGACGTGATTGAGTAACAAACATACAAACTTTCGCATTTAATAATTTTTTTAATAAAAAATAATAATAATAGGAAGGATATGTAGCAGGGGTAACGACGCTCAGATTAGATGGAGATTACGATGCAAAGAGAGCCTCAGGACATCACGCCGAAAAGGCTTTTAATATGAAAATTGACGGCCCCGCGCAGTGAAAAGAGCACGTCTTTGCGAGCCTGTGTAAAAAATAGGCGATCCAATATGAACCGTGCCGCGTATATCACAGTACAAGACAGACGTGAATGAGGAATTACGGGGGGTTTACACGTCGCGACACGACTGACCTCAGACATAGTAAGTTCAGTCCAAAGATTATGTGATTGGTTGTAAACGATACATAAAGTATGCGAGCGTTGTAAGTAGAACTAAATTAAATTAAATTTAGTATTTCCTAATAGATAATATGGTGTCTTGGAAAAAAGTAGATCGACAACTGTAATATGTCGCTAACAGTTGCTATAAAACTGTATAAAACCGATTGAAAAAGATACATATCACTAATTTCGTGACTGTCGTATGGTTCGGCCGTGGTGTAGCGGTTAACACACTCGGGTGCGATTCCCAGAGAGACGTGGGTTCAAATCCCGCCGGCCTCGGAATTTTTGATATGTATTTATAAATCTATTAGGTTATTTCCTTTAAGTGTAGGTGAACACTTCAATAAAAAATTAAAATTAGTATTTCCTGTCCTACTAAAATTAAATCTGTGAGGATGGATGAATCGATGGATGTTTGTTACTCAATCGATTGTGCATCATGGAGTCTGTGCATCTGATGATGCTACGATGTCGGAGTGAAACGTACGTCGAGTGTGTTTTAAAGGAGCTTGTGTGTCTCTGACGTAAGAGATCCACACAGTAATAGGTATAGTTCTTGCAATTCACCGAGGGCGCGTGGCTCATGGTTGTGGGCGTGTCGTATCTGTATAAGTGTGAGCGAGAGCTTGCTCCCACCTGACTGCTCCCACCTGACAGGCACGCACACTTACGCAATGTGCATGTACATGACGTAATCACAAGTAAAGCTCACGCGCCCTCATGAATTGCAATAACTATAGAACCCCGTACAGTGGATAGACAATCTGGTACATGTATGATTATTTATATGTATACGACACGACAAATCGCACCGTACGAAGGCAGTCTAACATTATGGAGATTAAAATTGTTTTTTTTCGCTGACAAGGCGTTGTCGGCGCGTGTGTACCGGCAGCAGCAGCAATCCGTTTGTCTCCGCTCCTGGATTAAAGATGAACACAGATCGATGTTTACTTTATTAGATTTCACAAAGACGTTTAATCTTGTATTTGCCACAGATAGGAAATATCATGTAGGTTGTACTTTCAACCTACCTTTCGATACCTCCTACGTAAGTTGTTGTATCCCCAAATCGCTTACGTGACGCGTTAATTGTTGTGAAGCTCAATACAATGGTTTAGGCCGTCGTTTACAACTCTATACGTCTTGAGAGTATATTAAAAAATGCTGATTTTAATTTTTTTTTAATCACATGTCAAAAAATTTACAATCAATAAAAATGATTGCAACAGAAGGTATAACCAGTGACTTCTTATTGGTTGACACCCTCCCGCTATTGGTTAAAATGCATTGATGCAGTAAGAACGCCATAACTTCAACCAATCATATGTACTTAATTGCAATCGTTACAATGATGCAATCAATTTTTGACAATTCCACAGCGGATTTTTGAAGAAGTCAATCTTAAGAACTTAGAGAAACTTTGTATAACTGAAGAAACAAAATGAAAAGATACTGATTTAGCGAATTCTTTAATAACTCAACGCTTCCTTTTAAAACTTGATTAATTTATTTATTCGGATTTAACCCGAAGCCCTTATTAAGCTATAAATATGTTGCTTTTTTTTATGAACTTGTTTACTCGAAGGAAATTTTTTATACAAAAAAATCAACTAAAATCACAACCCAAACAACTGCTCTCTGCACCATTTAAATATCTTCGATTGTTTTTGGTATGTTATTATTTTATGCCACACAATTTTAGAGCTTTACATAAAACAATAAGGTTCATATCGCACTATCAAGGTATTCATGTCGTAGAAAGGTAACTCCTGACGCATAATTTAGGCATCGAATTTTCTTAGAAATGTGTAGTAGGCTTCACTATGATTTGTATAACATGATACGTAGTTAATAATACAATATGTAAAGCGGCGTCTACGCTTGGCGAACCTTTTAGGAACGTATGGAGCGAGTAATAACGTAATTCGATTAAGATGCTTGGAACAAGTACACAATATGGATAAATAATTTTTGGCGACCTCCCTGGCGCAGTGGTGAGCATTGTGTTCTTATAGCTGGGAGTCCCTAGATTTTATTTTTGTGTATTTTTCTTCATTTTCATAATCTGTATCCATGTGTAAGCGAATAAACGTATTTTCTTTTTTTTTCTTTCTTCTATCCATGTTTGTTGCGAGTCGCAAGCATACTCTGCCAAGTTAAGTTTGAGGACAGTCTCTGTTTACCCAGTGTTATTTGTTTTTATATGTTGTGTTTAACTCGCTGCGAACAGAAAAGCTTCGCACATTCTCGACTCGCCAAGTGTAGACGCTGCTTAATTCTTTTACTTGATACATTCTATAAATATTATATTTATTATTTTTGTCTATAATAATAAATTTAAAGCTACATCCGATGTATCTTTTTTATCTGACGACAAGATAGTTCTTTTCTGCGATTTCATCCGATGGGAAGTGACGATGAAGTCTAAGATGATAGCGGGCTAACTTGAAAGGGGTGTGGCAGTGTACTCGTACACCTAAATGGTTTCTACCCTCCACCATACTCTCTGTTGTGAGCCCATTTTCACCAACCATTCCTACCTAAATCATCCCCTAAATAGGAGTCTTTCTACGTAGGTAGCCCCTAAATATAGTCCCCTATCCAATGTCATCTCTACCTTTAGAAGGTCCCTAAAGGTTCGTGAAAACGAAATTATCAGAAAGCGTCACCTAATATTCATATTAATGTAGCCTATAAATGGTAGGGATTAAAAACTAGAGGTTTAATTTAAATTAGCTTAATTCGAATTAATGAGTAATTAGCTAATTGATACTCGGGATCGAAAGATTGTGATCTCCAGAGGAATGGTATAGAACAAGTTCAGACTTACAAAGTCAGTCACCCATCCAGTTACCGACTTTTATCAAAGTTGCTTAACTTTCGATAAATATGGTCAAATAAAATCATTGTTTTACAAGGGATAGCTCGTAAGAAATTAATTCCTACAACTTGTAAGGATAGGAATTAGGGAGTTAGCAAGTTTTGCAAGCGTTAAGTCTCCGGATAATAGTTCGCAATTCTAACTTATATAGTTGTGTAGTGCGTGACCTTTGTTGATGAAGCTTATTGGATTAGGGGATCAAAATAAATGCAGATTACACTTCACTACAGCAAATTTTCAAAAAAAGAAATGGGCAGTCCCATGACTGTCCATGTTCTTTTTTTTTTTTTCAAAAAACTTGCTTTGGAATTCTTTTGTTATTTTTTGAAAATTTTCCGTCAATCCCCATGGATTCACGGAAGTGAAAACATGTCATACTCATAGCAAATTCCTTCATCGTTGAAGCATATGATATAAAAATTCAGAGGTGCGTGCCCGGCATCGAACCCGCGGCACACACACTCCCGACTAATTCCCTTTTCAAAAAAAAAAAAAACAAAATCAAAATCGGTTTATCAATTCGGCTGCTACGATGCCACAGATAGACACACACCCACACATACACACAGACACGTCAAACTTATAAAACTTATAACGTTTTTGCGTCGGGAGCTAAAAATGGCGACTTCGAGAGCCTCAGAGCCTCTCGAAAGTTAGAGGCGCGCCCGGAATCAAACCCGCGACCCCCGAACAGGAAACCCTAGTCCTAACCACTAGACTATCACTGCTTCATCCTTATACAGTAGGTCTTGAGGGCCTATCGAAAAGCCTAAACCAAATAAACAGAACTGCTAAACAATAATCTTAAGCCCCATGATCATAAGGCTCGGTTTTCCCTGTATAATTATTAATTACTAAGTTTCTTTTTTAACTATTTATTTACATTTAAATTTATTAACTTTTATAACTGACATTTTGTATCATATTTCATATATTCATTTTATTGTATAATATTCACACACCAGTACTGGTAAAATGTATTAGGCTCGTTTTTCTTATATTACATCATATTGTACCTGCATTTTGGTGAATAAATTATCTATCTATCTATCTATCTATCTATCAATTACTATGCAAGCCACGCAAGGGCGTGAGCTAGCGAAGGCTAGCGGCCGATATGTAAATAGGTTCGTTAAGTACAACCCGGCGACCACGTGGGTTCCACTAACAACAATAATAATAACTAGATGATGCCCGCGGCTTGGTTCGCATCGATTACCTAAGGTTTTTTTATTCCCGCGGGAACTCCCTTATTTCCCGGGTTATATGTGTTATTCCAGACTATAACTATCTCTGTGCCAAGTCGGTTCGTCGTTGCAACGTGATTGAGTAACAAACATCCATACATCCACACTTTCACATTTAAAATATCACTATCACTACATAGTATAAAACAAAGTCGCTTTTTCTGTCCCCATATCCCCTTGGTCGCTTAAATCTTTAAAACTACGCAACGGATTTTGATGCGGTTTTTTTTAATAGATAGAGTGATTAAAGAGGAAGGTTTATATGTATAATAACATCCATTAAATAGTGGAGAAATACTGTTATTTTTGAGGTTTCTAAAGTGATGTCGTAAATAATTACATTTTTTCCGATTACTTCCATTTCCGGGACGTAGCGTTTGCGGCGGTTCCGGCCGGCCGGGGCGGCGGGAGCGTGCCTATAAACTGTTTTACTCTAAAAACGCGTGCGGGCCACGGGCAGTATTGAATAAATGAAAACTACTGGATCGATTTTAATCATTTTTTCAGTGAATGACATAGGCTATATATTTTATACCCGTGCGAAGCCGGAGCGGGCCGCTAGTTAATAATATAATAGGATTATCCGTACCCGTAGGTACGACCTCACTAATATTATGAAGGTGAGATGGTTGTCCTAACCTAACTGTATGTGGACAAAAACTAGTAAAATATTCAATTAAAAAAGAACTAAGAAGTCTGTGTTAAATTATTTTGCAGTTTTTGCTGTGTTTTCAATATGACGCCGAAACACCCATAACTTTGTCCGTAACTTTAAATAGGAGCTGAGTACAGCAGCTTATAATTATTTCTCCCTCATTACCATGCGCACACTGAACACTGAACTAATTACCATAACACGAAGCGCGCTTGAATATATCTCAAGTAATAATTTTTGCATTGTTTACTTACAGTACGTAGTATAATAGGAAACTTTCTTCTTCATCCTCATTTACAGGAGTGTATTTGTTTAGAATTTCATGGCATGTGGCACTCTCTATGCTCAAGACAGCCTCGATATCATCTAATGCATATGCTTACTTGCTTCCTAATATATATTGTAAATGTAAAAATGTATTTGTTTGTTGCTTAATCCTAGAATCACTCAGCCACGGAGCACCGAATCGTCGTAATTTTTCGCATGAGTATAGATGAGGACTTAAACTTTGACAAAAGCTACCTTTTGTCCCGCAAAAACAAAGGGTTCCTGCAGAATTTTTTAAAAACCTTACTCCAAGCCATGGCAAATTGTTTTGCCTTGTTTTCAATATGACGCCGAAACACCCATAACTTTGTCCGTAACTTTAAGTAGAAGCTGAGTACAGCAGCTTATAATTATTTCTCTCTCATTACCATGCGCACACTGAACACTGAACTAATTACCATAACACGGCACGCGCTTGAATATATCTCAAGTAATTTTTGCATCGCAGCGGTATTATTTTATAGTACGTAGTACGTACCAAAGTTTCTTCGCTGTCCCAGTTAAATACTGGGAGTATAAGTAGCTTATTGATAGTTCCATAAGTTGTCATAAATTCTTATTCTTTAAGACGTACTTACGTGCTCTCTGAAGCACGGGGGTGACACACCGCTAACTTCCTAACCCTGGGCTACCTACTGAGATTTTCTTGACAGAAAACTCAATATTTTTTTTTTTGGGCTGACCAGGGAATCGAACTTGAGACCTCGGTATACACAGTCGAACATGGTAACCACTAGACCGACGAGGCCATCAGTGTAATTAATAGGGGTCAAAGCTCGGAGGAATGAGGTATACAATGAGGTCAGAAGAAAACTCATTTTAGAATGAGCGCAGGAAGAAAGCCTGTTGATTGAAGAGCCTCGTAAGCCCAAAGTATTAGACTCGTAAACAAAGCATTAACTTTGCGAAGACTCCGCTTTTTAACCATTAACCGCTAAGCTCATTGTAAATTCTGCAGTCCGATTCCTAAAAGGCTGTAATGTGAAAAAACCTAATTTTGAGTTATGTGAAAAAATCCAAAAATCCAGAAATCTATCGTTTACAGTGTAGTCGTTTGTGGGAATGGGCGTGACTTTCTATAATAAAAGTCCACAGTCGATCTTAGACTTGCCTTTACACAGGTTTAACAGGGTATTCTAATACAGAAGGCATGTTATACAATTTGAAGATTACGCAAATGATAAAAAGCGTGGACATAACTCGCTCCAGCAATACATGAGCAAAATTAAATCGTAAATTGTACACAATGTAATATTGTTGTTCCATATTATTTTATTTTTAAAAGAGCAACCGCCAAGTTTCTTGCTGGTTCTTCTCGGTTGGAACGGCATTCCGAACCAGTGGTAGGTTCATTTGACGATTCGAAAGCACTTTCTAAAAGTTTATTTGAATAAAAAAAAATTCTATTCTATTCTAGTGTTTTTACTCGACTATGGCAACGCCAATAGAAAGAGGAGTATGTATGAATGTTTCTTTGTGCGTGTGTTCTAATGCATTTGACGAGGGCTCATAGCTCATGGTTGTGTGTGTGTCGTATCTGTATAAGTGTTAGCGAGAGCTTGCTCCCACCTAGGCTCCTGACAGGCATGCACACGTATGCAATGTGCATGTACACGACGTAACCACAAGTAAAGCACTCGTAACTTCGTGAGATAAACGTACTATAACAGGAAACTTAAAAGCTCTATATTTTCCAAACTAGTTAAGATATTAAAAAAAGAAAAGTGCATTGTTATAATATTAAGAACCTTTAGTTTAAGTACATATATAAAAAAAAATTGTCAAATACCCAATTGGTGCTTTACAGTCTTTTACAAGTCGGGCGTCAGCGATAAGGCCATTGTAAATTCCCTGTCCCAGCTTTCTCGGAGGTTTCCTTTTCTAACTGAGTCCTTAGTCTTGACGTTTAAAATTCTAGCAACATTCGTCAGCGCCGAGTTTACTATTTATCTGCGTTAACTTGCTACTCTTAACTGAAGCAAGTGGAGTAATAAGATTCTTTACTGCGGCATTAAATAACTGTAATCGACTGAGCCAAGCGAGATACTTATTTGGTTTTTATTTATTTAAAAAAAGGTAAGTAGATATAAAGCATATATTGGACAATATAGCTTTATAAGAAGTTCTTCTCACTGGGGAAATTGTCTCCGCACGACATTAACTCCATGCGTCTTATAAAACGAAGCAATGGCTGGATCATGCGTCATGCTCGTGAACGGGTGCCACCAACGACGCTAATGGGTCTGCTTTGTCTGCACATCTTAACATGCATTGGATTGTGTGTATCTACGTATGCATTTTCGAAGCTTCATTGTGGAAGTACTGTATACATAGCATAGTTTTGTTACCTATTGTAAAAATTTTTTTTTTTGAAATAGCAACTGCTGAGTTTTTTACCGGCTCTTCTCAGCAGAATCTGCATTTCGAATCGGTGATAGATTTATGACGTGTCATAAGAGCTAAAAGTTGGCCTACATGAAATAAATTTTTGAATTTTGAAAAAACACATCTCATAGTCCACTGACTGATCGCATGATGAAAAAAGCTAGATACTTATTTGTTTTTTTGTTTTTTTTTTATATTAAAAATGGGAAAGTGATACTCTAATGATATCCTTGCTACCTACTAAAAATTTATTTAAAAAAAATGAAATTATTAATGTACACTTGTTTTTTTTTTTTTCTTCGTCAAATTATTGAAAAATGTAGTTGTAAAAACAGATACAAAATGTCGAAATGTCATCGAACAAAGTTGTAGCTTCAACTTTAAAACTATTGTTGGTGGCGGCAGTTTAATTTGCACGTAACTCATGTTTATTCATGCGGATTTGCATGACTTTTCGGGTCGGATTCGGCCAATAGTAATCCCTCAGTTAACATTATTGCAAACTGTTGTTATGGTGCTTTTACATTATCTATGGAACTTTTACATTATCTATGGAACTTTTACATTATCTATGGAACTTTTACATTGTCTATGGAACTATTACTTTAACTATGGAACTTTTATAACACGTAGTATAGTGGTATTCTGTAAAAATAACCTGCGTCAAATAAAATGAAATGAAATAAAATATTTCGTTTTATTTCATTTCATCTGTTACATCCCTAAACTTTAAGGCATGTTTTTTTTTATTCGGTTACAAGATATCCCTTGACTGCGATCTCACCTGATGGTAAGTGACGATGCAGTCTAAGATGGTAGCGGGCTAACTTGGAAGGGGTATAGCAGTGTAAATTCAACCCATACCCCGAATCGGTTTATACACGCCATCGTGCCGGAACGCTAAATCGCTTGGCGGCACGTTTTTGACGGTAGGGTGGTAACTAGCCACGGCCAAAGCCTCCCACCAGACCAGACCAGAGACAATTTAGAAATTATAAATTCCTTAATTGCCCCCGCCGAGAATCGAACCCGAGACCTCCCAGTTATAAGACCACAGCGCTCACCACTGCGCCAGGGAGGTTGTCGGTTGTTGTTGTACTGCTGTGGCACTATTATCAATTGACGTCAATTACAAAATGTACAAAAACGCCGAAATTATAGCGGTAACAGAAATACACATTCTCTGAAAATAACAACTGTCTAACTATTACGCATCGTGAGATACAGCCCGCTGACAAACAGACGGACGGACGGACGGACGGACGGACGGACGGACGGACGGATAGCGGAGGCTTAGTAATATGATCCCGTTTGTTACTTTTTGGGTACAGAACCCAAAAAAAGGTACCGGCTGCATTGAGAACCTTCTCCTTTTTGGAATTCGGTTAAAAACCGTTAACTTTATAATTCCCCGGTTATTTTCACGTTATTTTATTTTGCCGATAGGCCCTTTAATTAATTTTAAAAGGAATGCATGTAAAGAGCTCTTTAAAATGTTTTAATCCTACAGTACGTAACAATATTGGCTTGTTAATTACAGACACAGGTAATTAGCCGCGATAGCAATTACATTAAAATTATATGGACGCGAAATTATATAAAAGTAAACCTTGATCCCTGTTAATAAATAAATTATTATGAGTATGTGCGAACCGAAATGCGAAATGCCCAATTTCACCAATATGGAATAAGTATTACTCGAGGGTAAAACAGTTATTCCAAGAATAATAAGAATATATAGGTTTCAACAGAACCTGACCGAGGTTTTAATCACTACTCGAGAGTAAATCTATTGTCCAGGAGTAACCTCATCATCATCATTTCAGCCTGCGGACGTCCACTGCTGAACATAGGCCTTTCCCAAACAGCGCCACCACACCCGGTCCTCAGCTCTTCTCATCCAGCCACTTCCCGCCACTCTCTTTATGTCGTCGGTCCATCTTGCTGGAGGGCGCCCCACACTATGCTTGCTTGTCCGCGGTCTCCACTCCAGAACTTTCCGGCTCCAGCGGCCATAACTCTAGGAGTACCCTATCGAAAGTAAAATAAAATTACTGGTCAGTAAGTATAGTAATCTGGGAATCTTACTCCGCCCTCTAACTTCTACAACCGCACCGCACGCCACCGAACGCAATTTCACCCTCACCACCTGGGTGCCTGGAGCACTTCGACCATCCGTTGCTCCAGATCTTTTATTCCACTGACTACCAAATTGTGGAATTATCTCCCTTCGACAGTGTTCCCACTTAATTACAATTTGGGGTTATTCAAGGGGCGAACCAATAAATTCCTGAAATGCCGGCAACGCATCGGTGGTGCCTCTGGTACTACAAGTGTTCATGGGCAGCGGTAATCACTTTACATCAGGTGACCCGTCAGCTCGTTTTCCCGCTATTCATGTAAAAAAAGTAAGTATATAGTTATTAGATTCTGGTAAATATAGAAAGTCCTTCCGATAGTGTAATATTTACTGTCGGGTACTGAAAGAGGCACATATACACACACACACACACACACACACACACACACACACACACACACACACACACACACACACACACACACACACACACGAAGAACTCTAAGACGGTCCTAATGTGCTGAATTGTTGACCCCGCACCGGAAAGCGCAGTATTGACAGACTCTCTACAAGGTGGACCGAAGACATCAGGGAGCCGCTGCCTGGTTACAGGCTTCGCAAGACCACCGCATGTGGAAGTCTATGCAAGAGATCTTTGCCCAATTATGGACGCCTAATGTTTGATAAAGGTGAAGAAGTGTATAGACTTGTTACAGTCGAAGTTAAAATAAAAGGCAAATGGCAAAACGTTCATTCGAATTCTCGGGAGCTAATTCTTTTACCTGATTGCATGAATTAGAGGGCTTTCAGTCGACGTAATTTTATTACACAGAGCGAGAGGCAACTCGTCTGTACAGAGCGAAAATTGAATCTCCAATGGCTCAACGCTGGTCTGACATCCGAAAGGTCCTTGGTTCACATTTAATAAGTAGAGGCTATTATAGTGTTAGTTAGTGAATTATTTATTGACAAAGTTACTTGGAAGCAATCGACTTTGCTTCGGCTGTCCACGAGACACATAAGCTACACAAAATCTTCAATTATTTATCGCAATCGTAAATCGACTGGATGCGAAAGGCCTTCGATAGGCAATGTTGGCGCTACTTGAAAGAGGCCTATGTCCAACAGTGGATGCATGTGGGTTTATGATGATGTTCATTAACTCAGATCGCCGTAATTTTTTGCATGTCGATGTCTATGTGCTGATAAATAAGTAAGTACTGTTATTCGACCAGTATATTACTTTTGGCGACACAAATGCAAAGCTGAGCTTAAATTCAAATTCAAATTCAAAATTAATTTATTTCATGTAGGCTAACTTGTAGCTCTTAGGACACGTCATAAAACTACCACCGGTTCGGAATGCAGATTCTGCTGAGAAGAGCCGGTAAAAAACTGAGCAGTTGCTCTTTTCAAAAATTTTTTTTTTTACAAAGCTATGCTATGTATACAGTGCTTCCACAATAAAGCTTCAAAAATGCATACGTAGGTACACCAATCCAATGCATGTCAAGATGGGCAGCCAAAGCAGACCCATTCCCGTTGGTTACGTCTAAAACTACGTACTTACGTCTAACCGTATAAAATTCGCAAAGAAAGCACATCAAATTAGTAAACATAACATGAACGGCTGTGTACTTCGCCGAGAGAATCACGTGTGTTCTAATTATATTATGTCTAGACTTCGTATAGGTTTGGAATTATTATTATGTCTACCCCTATTTTGTGTCTAAGAATTCATTGAGGGTTTACAAGTATAACGCTTTTCAGTGCTTGCCTAGAAGATGCCTATTCACTCTTGCCTTGAAGGTCCAAAATTACAATGTGCCAGGAAACACGGATGCTGGAAGAGTGTTCCAGTGACCTTAGCGGTTCTTATCAGAAACGTTGAATTGAAGGATGTAGTGGCCACATAAGCAAGATTCATTTGACGATTCGAAAGCACTTTGTAAATGTTTATTTGAATTAAAAATTATTCTATTCTATTCCTAATAAGGTGTCAAAGCCTTACACCAGAAAAAAAAATCGCACCGATCACATTCAGTTAGTTTAAACTTTCCAATTCTGTAAAATAATTTTTAAATTTCGAAGCCAGGCTGACCAATTAAAAATAAATTACGAGTTCCTGAATGGGAGGCAGACAGGGTTGACGTCTCGTTTAATGTAAATTATAATAATCAATTAATAGCGCTGATCGCCTCGTGGTCAAGATTTCTGCCTTTTTTTTGGGGATCCGCGTTTTTATTCCCAGGTCGCCACCGAACACAATTTTACCCTCACCACCTGGGTGCCTTGAGCACTTCGATCATCCGTTGTGCCAGATCTCTTTCCCACGTACTTTGAAACTGTGTTCCCACTAAATTACAACATAAAAATAAAAACTCCACATAACCTGTGACTCTAACCACGGATTGCGGGTATCTTTTAAGATTTCTCCCTCATAAAAAAGGTAATCTCTGGTACGGGGTGAAGCACTAGTATTAATCTGTGATAGGTACGGTCTTTAGAACTTCGATATTCCTTCACTTTAACGGATCGTATCAACGCGAACGTTTCGTGAGAGTTAATTGGATGTCAATTACTTAAGGATGCAAACACTCAAGTCTTCTCACGGCTGTGTGATAGAAAATCGAACGGTTAACAGGGATGAAAGCTGAAAAACTGTAACCCGACTACCGAAAATTGGATGTAACATCCGTTTTCTTCTTCTTTATCAACCAATAGAGGTCCACTGCTGGACATAGGTCTCTTGCATGGACTTCCACAGACCGCGGTCTTGAATCCAGCGGCTCCCTGCGACTCGTTTGATGTCGTCGATCCCTCTATTGGGGGGCTGCCAACACTGCGCTTCCCGGTGCGGGGTCGCCACTCCAGCACCTTGGGACCCCATCGACCATCAGCTATTCGAACTATGTGCCCCGCCCATTTCCGCTTCAGTTTCGCGACTCGCTGAGCTATGTCGGTGACTTTGGTTCTCCTACGGATCTCCTCATTTCTGATTTGATCTCGCAGGGATACTCCGAACATATAGCTCTCTCCATCGCCCGCTGAGTGATCCTGAGCCTTTTTATGAGGCCCATAGTTAGCGACCATGTTTCGGATCCATATGTAACATCCAACATATTAATTTTGTTTGTATAAAATGTAGTTTATCCCGGATCACCGTAACGAATCGATTGACAATCGTCAAAATCGGCTTAATTTTTCTTTATTTTAATTTACATTAATTGGAAAACCTGTATACATTTTGAAAGTGCTACAGAAAATTCATCGTGTAATATTAGTGTGTGGGTACTTCGGAAATATGTCGCGATGAAAATCTCCCGTTCTAATTTCAAAAGTTTCTCAGTAAAACGTATAAATCTATGTTACTGTAAAAGCCAGAAAAACGGTTAAACCTACAAAACGCGGCTCTCTACGTTCGTAATTACTTGATTTCATCAGGGGTTGCAAGAGTGTGTAAGACTTGGACTCAGTTCAAGGTTCAATCCAAGTTTTCGGAGTTATGTGCGTTTTAAGCATATAAATATCACTTACTTTACGAATTTGGGTGAAGACAAGTGATTTCAATCAATATGATATGTGCGCAAACAGATTCTGGTTACTAAAGTAATTATAACTAATTCCTTTACCATACAATAAATATATTAAAGTTTACAAAAGGATGCCGTCATATTATATTAATCACTAATATTCAATTATTTATTATTGAAGAAGAAATCAAAACTTTTTTGTGAGAAAAGTCATTTAATATATTTTTTCCAGCAAGTTTTTTACCTTGTTCTCAAAATATAATAAAGCTTTCCAAGTCTCAATAATCTGGG
This sequence comes from Hipparchia sbordonii, assembly GCA_038048805.1. Taxonomy (NCBI): domain Eukaryota; kingdom Metazoa; phylum Arthropoda; class Insecta; order Lepidoptera; family Nymphalidae; genus Hipparchia; species Hipparchia sbordonii. The sequence continues at coordinate 7,422,254 of CM076117.1, read as the reverse complement.
TAAGTTATTGTATAACCTGGCCCAATGCAGAAAAATCCTATAGGAAAATGGGCAGTTCTACTGGTCGTAGTTCAAACAAATGTCCTTGACTACTTAACTGTGGTACTGGTAATCTTGTGCATAGTATAGGAGTATTGTTTAGGTGCAATGGGCCAAATTACAAGGGACTTTGGGATTTACCTCACTTAAAGCTTTTACAGTAACATGACGTACACGACGTTCATGAAATTCAAATTTAGAAATCGTGTTCGCTTTTTAAATCCCGGATTACCGGCTGTAGCCGCAATGTCAAACTAATCGGGCTTAATTCTTATTTCGAATTTGAATTTCGAACATGTTCGATTTTGTTTCTGCGAATTCGAATGGATTGTGACGTTGTTGGTGTATTCTTTTTATTCTTTTAAAAGCGGATTTACTTCGGTAACTTTTTGTTTTGAGCTTTTAAAAGTTTTCACTTTGATGCATTCGATGATTGAATTGATATAGATTGAGATTGATTCGATATGCAAATATTTGTTTTGTTATTTGAAAGCTATGCACCTAGGAATCTACTGGTTATAAGCTTGGTCAAAAATTAGCACAGTTTAGACCATTTGATAGAATAGAATAGAAAATTTTCTATTCAAATAAAAATTTTCAAATTGCTTTAAATCTTCCAGTGACTGTGTTACTGGTTCGGAAAGCCATTCCATAATTCCAACCGAGAAAAACCAGCTAGAAAATTGGCAATAATTATAACTTATTTTCTAGTTTTTATTCTACTTTGTGTAGATAAATAAAACGAATATATTAAAAGGCGATAGTTTGTATGTGGGTGTACTGTGTATGTTTGTTACTCCATCACGTCACAACGAATGAACTGATTTGGCAGAAATTTATATGTACTCATAATTATTACACTTTATAGAGTTTTAAATTGATAAAAAATTACATATAAAAATTATGAAAAATTAATTGAAATAAGCTCCAAAGTCAATATTTAATTTCATCAAAAAGTAATTATTTTTTTATTAAAGCTAAAAGTAGTTACAAGCGTTATTGATTTAAATTTATATTACAAAAATCGTTCATTCATTTGAATTCCGAATGTAAACTCAACAAGGGAGTTTCATCATACCTAGTCCATGCTGGGCAATGGCGGATTCTTCTCACACCTTTGAGAACACTATGGAGAACTCTCAGATTACAGATTTCCTCACGATGATTTCCCTTACCGTTGAAGAATGTGATAATTAATTGCTTAAACGCATATAACCTCGAAAATTTAGAGATCTTGGGATTCTAACACCAGAATCACTGTAATATGAACGTAAAAATTATTTTTACAAAACCGACTTCAAACGCCATAAAGTATATCAACTGTGCCTAAAAAATTCGATGAGTTCCCTTGATTTCTCCAGGATTATCAGATCCTAACCTGATGATAATGGGACCACCTGGAAAGTTTTAAACAAAAAAAGTTTTTTCCAAATCGATCCAGGCGTCTTCGAGTAGGTAATCGGGGAACATACATAAATAAAAAAAAATCCGACCAATTGAGAACCTCCTCCTTTTTTGGAAGTCGATTTAAAATAGGTTGTAGCAACTTTGTGAAAGGGTCATTGATGAATCAAACGGTTTGGTAATAATTTACATAAAAAGAAATCTGATTTTAATTGAATTTACTGTGCACACATTTATGTTGAAAGGTGGAATAAATGGAAAAACTCTTGACTTATTGAACAGACTATATTTACTTTTTATCCCGGAAAAACAAGTTTTAACTCCACTCGGATGAGTTCGCGGTTACGAGCGTCATCTAGTTTTGAAATAAATTCTTTTAAAAGCAATCATTTTCTTTTCTGTCACGTTATCTTTGTATTTAGTGTGTGTTCGCACAAATTGAAGCCGCGCGCGCTAAGCCGCCGGATAATATCCCAGACCGGGGCAAATGAGAGTTTCATGACACCGCCGGGGAGTTAGGCGCTGTCACTGTGGAGAGAGTTTTCTAGAAATAATGATAAATGTAAATTAAAAATTTAAAAACCCCCGACTTTTTACAACTTAGCTATATTTGATGAAAATCGGTCCAAGATGGCCGCCACCACAAAATGGCGGATTACATATTTTTATTTTAACGATTACTGACTAGCGATTAGGATGTTGTAACATGTCGAGGGTGTTTTAAATTTTAAATTTACATTTGTAGCATTAATTGTCCCATAGATTGGAGTAAATATCATGCTCGTGAACGGGTGCCACCAACGGGAATGGGTCTGCTTTGACTGCCCGTCTTGACATGCGTTGGATTGGTGTACCTACGTATGCATTTTTGCATTTTTGAAGCTTTATTGTGGAAGCACTGTATACAAAGCATAGCTTTGTAAAAAAAAATTTTTTTTGAAAAGAGCAACTGCTGAGTTTCTTGCCGGCTCTTCTCAGCAGAATCTGCATTCCGAACCGGTGGTAGATTTATGACGTGTCATAAGAGCTACAAGTTAGCCTACATGAAATAAATTAATTTTGAATTTGAATTTAAATTTTGAATAACAATTCGTAGTCGCTACGCCACGCCGCTATTTTTAGAGCAGCGGAAAAAAAGATAGATGCACACTGCATAGTCACATTTACAGAAAAGGCAGTTTGCCTATTATATATACTATAGGAATTTTTAAAAGTTTGTTGAAATTGGTCATTTCAATCGTGAAGTAGGTACTCGTATTTTAAAGTCCATCTCCATAGTAACACGACGCAATATCTTCGCTGTGACCGCGAGGCAGTGAGGCAGCATTATTAAAACATTAGTCGCAAAGAAAAATGTATTTTTTGAGTCGAGGGGATGTTTACACGCCCCTATTACGTTACCCGAGCCTTTCTTCCCTTATTCCTTTTTAATTTGGCTATTGTTCTTCGGCTTAGAAATTTCTCAGAAATCGTATCTCATATATATCGCAAACCTACATCAAAAGTCAGATAACTCAAAAAACGTAATTTTTCAGTGGATGAAAAGTACTTTTCTGATATTTTTTTAGTCAACTTTTGAAACTCAATTTTATTATAAGTTACATTTCAAAACATTTATACACAATAGGAAATAGTTATGTACAACATACAACATACTTATGATTTAAAATTGTGTTTCATAACTAGGGTTGCCAGATTTTTTTCAGCCTATAAGGGACAAATGGTTAAATGGGCAAAAAAATACGGGATTTTAGTTTTTTACCCGGGACAAATAAAAAACAAAATTATTTAGTGTAATTTTTTATATTTTTCCGAGGATCGAGTCAGTTTTAACATTGTCATTCTGACACAAACACTGTCATTGGTCGATGCGGGCTGCGAGTGTAAGTTAGTAGCGAGACGAGTACGTTTTACGAACGTTACATGTGTGAATACTTAGATCGATTTCATAATGAAAAACGACGTACGGTTCAAATACGGGACATAGTCAGTCCCGCCGGGACATTTTAAACTATGCCTAAAATACGGGATATCCCAGGAAATACGGGACGTCTGGCAACGCTATTCATAACTATACTAACACAAAATTCATAAATAAGTACTTTTTCATCTACAAAAATCGGCCAAGTGCGAGTAGGAACCGCACGCGATATGTTCCACACCATCCTAAAACATTTAACACCAATTATTATAATTAAGATCAGATAAAAAAAAACAGATATATCGAGACACTGTTTAATTTTTTTTAATTATTTATTAAAACGCATTCTATGAATATATTTTCAAGTATCCTTATGGTTCATGAGATACAGCTCGCTAACAGACAGACGAATAGCAGAGGCCTAGTAATAGGATCCCATTGGCACCCGTTGAGTATTAAACCCTAAAAAAATGCCCTTTTTTGAGTTGTCTGACTTTTAATCTGTGGGCGCGATATATTTAATAGCCCAAGGCATTGGGAAGTCCAAATAAAGAACCTATATACAACACGTATACTTATAGTACATACATATGTACTATAAATATACCTACGTGTATATAGGTACACAATAGATGACTAGCTTCACCATCGATAAGTCACCGACATCTCACTACTGAGCATAGGAGTACTTTCAGAGATGGGTTACAATAGAATAGAATAGAACAGAATAGAATAGAATAATTTTTTATTCAAATAAACTTTTACAAAGAGCTTTCGAATCGTCAAATGAATCTACCACTGGTTCGGAATGCCGTTCCGACCGAGAAGAACCAGCAAGAAACTCGGCGGTTGCTCTTTAAAAAATAAAATGATATGTAACAACAATATTATATTGTGTACACTTTATGGTTTAATTTTGCTCATGTATTGCTGGAGCGAGTTAAGGACTTCACACACGGCAGCTATAATGTAAAGATGTATATTATAGCACGATACATCTCATTACATCTTTCCATATAAATCGTCAGGAGACCACACACGACAGCTATAATGTAGATTTTATTTTACATCTTCGTATCTTAAGATACAGAGCGATACGAAAATATACATTTATATTTCGATACATATCATTTTGAGACGTATACCAATGGCATTAAGGGAAAGATATATTACATTACCTGCTCCGTGTGTGATAGGTTAAGATAATGTAAAGCTATACATCCCGGGATGTAATGTACATGAATATACATTATAGCTGCCGTGTGTGAAGTCCTTTATGTCCACGCTTTGTTATCATTTACGTAATCTTCAATTACGCCTTCTTTATCAGAATATCCTTAATCGAGGTTATAGCCCATAGTCCACCAGACCAATTATCTACCAATTGGTAGACTTCACACACCTTTGAGAATATTATGGAGAACTCTCAGGCATGCAGGTTCCACATTATAGTAATTAGAGTTTACACTATAATTAGAGTGCATCTCAAAGTCGATATAACTCAATAACGGGATGCTGGGGACGTGCAGTGACGTCACAGCGGATCCGGCTCGCGGAAGTTCAATCAGTTTGCTCCGGACAGCCGGTTCCGGTTCGGTGGCTGATATACTCACCTGGTTGGATGGATTTAAATACACACATCTATACAAATAAATTAAATTGAAGTGTCTGTTTGTAATATCAAAATAACAGCTTTTCTAAGTGCTCACCTAGGTGCCTGGAGTACTTCGACCATCCGTTGTGCCAGATCTTTTTTCCACGTACTTTGAAACTGTGGAACCAACTTCCTGCGACGGTGTTCCCACTGAATTACAACATGGGGTTATTCAAGGGGCGGACCAACAAACTCCTAAAAAGCCGGCAACGCATTGGAGGTGCCTCTGGTGCTACAAATGTTCATGGGCGGCAGTATTTAATGGGCGAATTGTTAATTATATTACCACTAGCTTTTGCCCCCGCGACTTCGTCCGCGTGGAATTAGGTATTGGGGTGGAATTTTCAAAAACTGTGACACACGTACTTCTTTATTTTTAACTGAAAGCTCTAATACCAACTTTGATGGAAACAGCTTGAAAACTGACGGAGTTTCATATAAACTTCCATCCCCTATTTGAACCCCTTAGGGGTGGAATTTCCAATAATCCTTTCTTAGTGTGCGCCTACGTCATAAAAGGAACCAACTGTAAAAATTTCAAGTTTCTAACTTCAGTAGTTTAGGCTGTGCGTTGATATCTCAGTCAGTCAAGACTTTGAATTTTATATATATAGATTGAAGGATATAATTGGTTCTATACTCTTAGTAATTATCCATGCCAAAGAGTAATTTTTGGACTTTTTTGCAAATTTGTCACTATATTACGACGATCATGACGAAATTGACTAAACAAAATAGTTGCTTTGAAATAAAAAGTTTAATATTAAGAGTAAAGGTACGTAAGTCAATTTAAGGAAAAAACAAAACGGATCTCTTTAAACGAGCTTCCAAACTTTGTATACTCGTAGAGTGAATGTAACCAGAGATAACACATCTGAAGAGCGGCTAATGAATACATTTTCATAGTTTTCTATTCGCCATAAGTATTTGGATTTAGACGATTTAGTGCCAATCCGTGGGGGAACCTGCACGCTTGAGAGTTCTCCATGATGTTCACAGATTATTTGATCTTAACGTGATAATTATGTCATACTGTGCGCTATGGAACCTACCCCAACGTATAATCGTTGTGATGCTTTTGGGGCCCCGTTTTAGCGTTCTAAATTTTTTTACCTTCTCCACCCCTCCCCACCAAAGTACCGTTATGTGCGTTCTAATTTCAAATTATTTATTTCAATAAGATTAGCTGAGGCTTTTATGACAAGTCAAGAGTCAGAAAGCACATTCTGCTGAGAAGAAACCTACAAGAAACTCAACTGTTGCTTTTTTTAAACAAAATGTTACAGTAAATGTTATGCAGCTTCTATCTTGTGGGCAGCTTGTTCCCATGCAACTTTATCATTAAGAAATTCATTAATTTACTAATAATAAATATATATTTTTACAAATTGTTTTTTATTTAATGGGTTGATCTAGGGATAAAAATCCGTTGTACTAATTAGAATGATCCAAATGCCACATATCAACTGAAAGATTAATTGAGCAGATTTATCCGATCTGTCGCTGATGTATTATTGAAATATCCCCGTCAGTAGAGTGAATAAATAACAGTTGGATAAATAAAAGTTGATAAACTGCCGCCCGACCCTTGTCAACGGCTAATCAGACGGACGGTTTTGATTTATTTATCCGCTCTAACTTGTGCAACTTTTACGTGAACGTCGTTGATACAGTCTCATTTACTTACTCTCCATTACACTTGATATATTTATTTAGCACCAGATAATCTATATATATATAAAATTCAAAGTCCTGACTGACTGACTGACTGAGATATCAACGCACAGCCTAAACTACTGAAGTTAGAAACTTGAAATTTTTACAGTTGGTTCCTTTTATGACGTAAGCGCACACTAAGGAAGGATTTTTGAAAATTCAACCCCTAAGGGGGTAAAATAGGGGTTTGAAAAATCGAACTTAACGTGAGCAAAGCTGCGAGCAAAAGCTAGTAAAACAATAAAACATAACCATTTAAAAGACGTGCACAACGACAGTTTATCTCTAAGGAAGGGATTTCTTTCAGTATTCCTCTTATGTAGCCTGCAGAGATAGGCAGGTACTTTAAAGCTAGATATTAATCTATAAAAAAAAACTTTAAAAAAAATGAGAGATAAGAGCGGATAAATAAATCAAAACCGTCAGTCTGATCTCAAGTAGATACCTATCTAGGTATATGAAAATTTTGTTATCATTCATTATATGAATGAATAATAATAATATTTTATTAAATTTGATCTTTCTTACCCCGATTTTACCCCTTTGCGGTTGAATTTTCAAAAATTGTTTCTTAGCGGATGCCTACGTGCTTTCCTACGTGATTATAGCTATTCGTTCGCCCAATCCATCCAGCGGTTAGAGCTGTGCGTTGATAGATCAGTCAGGCAGTCACCTTTTCCTTTTAAATGGCTCCTGGCTGAAAATCAGCGCTGCATACCTTTGTTAAAGATATGCAGCTTTTTGCTGAGCTCGGACCTTTTTTCGGGTTGTACCAAACATGACATAATATATTAACCCGGCGCTTCTATTGCTTGGGTGTTTTGGTAAAATGCCTAAGAGGTGGAAGTGTCGGCATACCTGGGGCCCAAGTTTGCTATTGCAATTGTAGTTCAATTGTCTATCAATGACATCCCAATTGCTACTTTTAGCAATTTTGGTAGTCTACTAATTCAATAGCGTCACAATTGTTTTCCGATGGTTTGCCACTGACACATCTAGCTTTGAATCTAGCTTAAATAAACGTTTTTAATGTGAATTTTTTTTTTAAACTCATTTCGGCAAACGCTTTTTAAGCTAATGGCAATACCGAGGTATCATTGAATTACAATCCAATTATAAAAAATCGAACGACCATTGTGAATTTAGTAGACTACGAAATTTTGGACCAATGATAATTGAATTGTAATTGTATTGCGGTTCAATGACAATGACATGTAAAATAGCAGACTTGGGGCCCTGTGCCTTAATGTATCGTGATGTGTGGCACAATTTCTTAAATAAATGCTTTTTCTTTCTTTCTTCTTTCTTATATATTTAGATTATGTGACACTTTGACAAGCCACGTCTCGGGTTTGTATATCAACGGTAAAAAGTAAAGTCTTTGACGGTATTAGAGATTCGCAAAAGAATCTTCAGGGATTCCATGTAACGTACGCTTAAGTTAGGTAGGTACAGTCCCTTGATACTTCCTTACATTAAGAATAATAAAAACTTTCGCGAAATGGAATAAGTTAGGCACGTTTTATCAATTATGTTTTATCAGCGAAATATATTCACTTATTTGCCTACTGCTCGACATTTGAGCTAGGTAGGTACTTGAGTCAAGCTAAAAAGACCTGTTTAATTCCTTTATACTGTATTGAAAAATCTATATTAATAGGTAGCATAGTCATAGTCATAGTCATTTATACATAAATATCATTACACGTCAATCATAATTATTATTTAAAATCCTATGTCAATAATAATAATAATATGTCAATCACATTATATTGGTATACATATTTTATGTAGGTACTTAATTCTTATGTTCTAATAATAATAACAATGTCATAATAATATGTCAATTGCCTAGTCTAGAATCTTTCTTGATAAAAACTCATTATAGCTATAGAAAGACTCCTCGACAAGCCAATTTTTCAGTTTTCGTTTGAAACTATTCATATTTTGTGCAATTTTTACGCTGTGGGGGATTCTATTAAAAATCTCGGGACCCATACCAGCGACTGTTTTTGTGGTTTTCTTAAGTCTGTGGCGTTTCGTCAGCAGGCGATTAGGATGTCGTAAGTTATAGTTCTATCATATCATAAAGTACAATGCTACTAATGTTATAAAAGCGAAAGTGTGTTTGTTTGTTGGTTTGTTGGTTTAATGGTTTGTTGATTTGTCTTTCAATCACGCTGCAACAGAGCTACGGATCAATGTGATTTTTAGCATGGCTATAGTTAAGGATCTACAGGGCTAATAGAGATTACAAGTAAAAGTGTAGATAAAATTTTGTCGTCACGCGCATGTTAGCCCTACAGGTCCTTAACTATGCTAAAGATTACATTGATCAGTAGCCCTGTTGCAGCGTGATTGAAGAACAAATCAACGAACAATTAAAGCCACGCGCTTGACCACTCTGACCCTTTAACCTCTACTTCAAAACTGACCTTTCAAATTTCACTTCACCTTTCACCACCCGAAACCTTTTGAACTATTGAGACTTTTACAAAAATTAATCCAATTAGTTTTTATAAAACTTCAAAACTAGAAGTCTCACAACAGAAGTTAACATAATATAATCTGACTGAGCACTCGAAAATTCCACTTCAGACGTATTTGGAAAACTGTTTCTGAAAGTCCTCAGACAGGCATTGAACTTTGGTCTGCGCTCTTTTGTTCCAATACCGATAAACCTTTGACTAAATCTGAGGGCAAAGGGCGGGCGGCGGGGATAAAACCCCTGGCGTGCTCCATACAAATGAAGTTTAATAAGATAGAATAAATATGTTTTTCTTCAATTAAAATTATTAAAATGTGCTTTTGAATTGTCAGTGTCAGTTATTATTAATTGTTTGTTGGTTTCCTTCAATCAAGGAGCCACAGATCGACATGATAATATTTTGCTATAGATATCTACTTCTACTTGAGGACTTGAAAAGTGACATACGCTATGTTTTATCTCAAAAAATTAGAGTTCCAGAGGGATTTTTAAAAACCTAATTTCATCTAGACATATTTTTTTTATTATGAGATATGCTTGCGCTTGACGACAATCAATGATGGAAAGCATTGATGGGGTCTAGATTTGAGCGCGCTTGCCTAGAAAATGCCTATTCACTCTTGTCTTGAAGGTACTCAGATTATACGTGGCCGGAAACACAGAAGCTGGAAGTGCGTTCCATACCTTAGCCGTTCGTTTCAGAAACGTTGAACTGAAGCGTTTCGTGCGAGCAGGTTGAATTTCAATTTTCAACCACGTATGGGTGCCAGCGTTCACGATTTCTCGAAGTTCTGTGGTAAAACGGGGAATTTGCGGGCAAAACCTAGTTTTTCCTAAGTCTTAGAGAGTAATGTTCATTATTGAGACTCAATCTACGTATTACTTTCCTTTTAAAAATGATTTTGTTGAGAATTTCGATTGCAGCCTAAATTGAAAAATAGCGTATAGTAGTAACTCTTATGCCTTTACAGGACAAATTGAAAAGTGGCATTAAATAATAAGAGACAATGCCGCGCCGAGGCCGGCGGGGCAAGTGAGGGAATCCATTCGCCACTCCACGGCCTGTTTATTACGCTGACGACGTTATGCAACCAGGCTTCATTTCATTTTGTATTTTACTAGCTGATGCCCGCGACTTTTTACGCGTGGATTAAGGTTTTTAAGCTATTGCATAGCTTCTATCGCGGGCCTTGAGCGTGGAGACCGAATCTAGAAATTCCGTAACGAAAATAACCTGACACGGGACTCCTCTCACCGCTAGATGGCGTTGATAAAAAATGCTATGCAATAGCTTTACCGCGGCAGTCCCCGAGTGCCACACGTCTTTTTTTGATTCCAGAGTTCATCTTTAGTTTTCCGGAATATAAAGTAGTCTACAGACCCCCCGCTAGGTGGACCGAATCAAACGAGTCGCAGGAAGCCGCTGGATTCAGGCTGCGCAAGACTGAGGCCTGTGGAGGTCCATGAAAGAGACCTATGTCCAGCAGTGGAAGTCTATCAGTTGATAAAGAAGAAAGTGGCCTATGTATTAACCAGGGCACAATCTATCTCCTGAAAGTAATTTCAGCCAAATCCGTATAGTAGTTTTGGCGTGAAACAAACATACACACACGCACACACATACGCACATGGCGTGAAAGATTAACAAACATACTCACACATACACACATACAAAATTTCGCCTTTCTAATATTAGTGTGATGTGATGTGGTTAGTATGGTAGTGTGATTAGTGTGATGTGAAAGTGTTTGTTAGTTTTCTCCCACAATAAGGCCTCAATATACTCAATAGAGGCATTATTGTGGGACAAACGGTGCGGGCTGAAAACTGAAAAGTCACAGGTTCGAACCCACCCGTTGCACTATTGTCGTACCCACTCCTAGCACAAGCTTTACCCTTATTTGGAGGGCAGAGGAGCATATTCTCCAACTTCAGCTTGGCTAATATTGTTTTTTTTAAAAAAAAAGGTCCGTTGGATCGATATGATTTTCGCGGATTTGGATATACAACAAACGGTTTAAGTTTTATGGTTTTCATTTATAATTAATAACACACACAAATGATCCTAGTTGGTCGAAAATAATTATATTTTTATTATTTATTTATGCCTCAGCGTAGCCAATAAAAACAGGCAATTATCTCCTTATTGCATAACACCGTCCGCTGAAGAGCGCATCTTTCGCAGGAAATATCATTAGCGGTACAGTCGGCGCGGAAAAGAGGCTTCCGCTGAGAGCTAGTGCATTTCTGCCCTAATTATTTATTTATGACCGCTCCGCATCAAACTCTCCAAGTCTTCACTAAGTCTGTTTTCTGCTTGAATTAACACCTTTATTATATTGTATTGTTCTTTATTGTACCTACTAGCTGATGCTCGCGACTTCGTTCGCGTAAATTGATCTTCTTAATTCGCGGGAACTCTCTTATTTTCTGGGATAAAAAGTAGCCTATGTGTAACCTATGTGTTATTTCAGACTATAATCTACCTCTGTGCCCAGCCAAATCGGTTCATTCGTTGTGACGTGAAGAGGTAACAAACAAACACACACACACATACAAACTTTCGCCTTTATAATATTAGTAGTGTGACCTTACAAGTCTTACAATAATTAATTTACACAGGCAAAAAATGTTCGCAATGTAAAGACATATTTTACACTAGCTTTTGCTCCCGCGACTTCGTCCGCGTGGAATTCGATTTTGGGGTGGAATTTTCAAAAACTGTGACACACGTACTTCTTTATTTTTAACTGAAAGCTCAAATACCAACTTTGATGGAAACAGCTTGAAAAATGACGGAGTTTCATATAAACTTCCATCCCCTATTTAAACCCCTTAGGGGTGGAATTTCCAATAATCCTTTCTTAGTGTGCGCCTACGTCATAAAAGGAACCAACTGTAAAAATTTCAAGTTTCTAACTTCAGTAGTTTAGGCTGTGCGTTGATATCTCAGTCAGTCAGTCAGTCAGTCAGGACTTTGAATTTTATATATATAGATTGACTTGGACAATGCAAGTGGATTACAAAAATTTGTTAAATCGGGGAAATCGTTATTTTGAGGTACGTTATAAAGGTTGCACTGTATATTAAAAATTTTAGTGAAATACCCAATTTCCAGTAGCAAAGCTCTATACTCGCACAATTCTAGCCGAATTAACTTCAGGAAAGGATATAGGCGTTGCAAAACGTCTGGAACCCGACGCTCGAGTATGTATGCGTCCCGGGTGCGCCATTCGTAAAATTGTAGCGATACTGCGGCCCGCGGGAACCGTTCCGGCGATTATAATCCTGCGAATTGCGATACGACCGCGTCATCCCTCTTCGGAACGTAAATGTCTTACTTACGCAAATTCTGTGCTAATAAAAACTTACACACTGGATTCTGGTGGGAGGCTTTGGCCGTGGCTAGTTACCACCCTGCCGTCAAAGACGTGCCGCCAAGCGATTTAGCGTTCCGGCTCGATGGCGTGTAGAAACCGATCAGGGGTATGGGTTGAATTTACACTGCTATACCCCTTCCAAGTTAGCCCGCTACCATCTTAGACTGCATCGTCACTTACCATCAGGTGAGATCGCAGTCAAGGGCTATCTTGCCATCGAATAAAAAAAAAACACTGCCTAAACTCGGCTTCCGAGGCGATTACCCCTTTTTTATAAATTAGCGAGCAAACGGGCAGGCGGGTCACCTGAGGTTAAGTGATTACCGCCGCCCATGAATTTTGTAGCGCCTGAGGCACCACCAATGCGTTGCCGGCATTTTAGGAATTTGTTGGTCCGCCCCTTGAATAACCCCATGTTTTAATTTAATGGAAACACCGTCACAGGAAGTAGTACCCTATCAGTGTTATGACACTATGCCGTTTAGATTTTAATTTTTCCTAATTGCGTTCTCACCTGATGGTAAGTGCCGATGCAGTCTAAGATGGTAACAGGCTAACTCAGCAGTGTACATTCAACTCATACCCCTCATCTGTTTCTACACGCCATCAAAAGAATATCCGGCTCGAAGGACCATATGTAGATACGGTCCTGGACCGCATAGATGTTAAGGCATTGTGCCGTTTGAATTCCAAAATATTACTACCCTCGTTTCCGAGATGATCCTTAAACTACCTGTAGGATTCTATAATCCTACAGGTAATTTAAGGATAAGGCCTATGTCTTGCTAATGAATAATAATCTAAATATAGAAAAGGCAAAGGTGACTGACTGACTGACTGACTGACTGATCTATTAACGCACAGCTCTAACCACTGGACCGGTCGAGCTGAAATTTGGTATACAGGTAGCTGTTAGGACGTTGACATCCGCTAAGAAAGGATTTTGGAAAATTTCAATCCCAAAAGGGTTAAATAGGGGGTTTGAAAAATCGAACTTAACGTGAGCGAAGCCGCGGGAAAAAGCTAGTAAAATATAAAAATAACATCCTCGTTGGTCTAATGGTTAGCATATTCGACTACGGATGACGATTCCCGTGATTGGAGGACAAACCAACAAACAAACACACGTTTGCATTTATAATATTAGTAGGGATATAGAACGAGTGAGCAATGTCCTCGTTCCCGATTTGATCACGTCAGGAAACTCCGGGCATCTCCCTCTCTTCCAGCGCGCTGAGCGTCTCTGAGCAAACAAATTACACCAATTTCCTCCAGAATTATCTCCTAAAAACGGGCTGTTATTAAAAATTGATGTCTCCCAGACATAATTCCGCGAGACGCTGCCGTGATTTAGGATATAATTAAACTTAATGACGCTCTGTTGCGTGCTTACTTTGCGAGTCTTTGTCATTTTCTTTATTTTATTTGAACATCTTTATTACGCACATAATTACACAGCCAGAGACAGATAATTACACTAGAGGTGACCTTTTATGAGTGATCTCTTTCAGACTAATAAATAATTATATCTAAGGCTTATTAATTTCAGAGATGGGGAATGAATGTATGTAGGTAGATATAATAACATAATATACTGGTAGTATAAAACTAGATGATTCCCGTCCGCGTGGATAAAGGTTTTTCGATTCCCGCGGAACTCTATAATTTTTCGGGATAAAATGTAGCCTATGTGTTAATCCTAGGTGTGAGTTATCTCCATTCCAAATTGCAGCCAAATCGGTTTATACACACGCATGCACACACGCTCGCCCTCTATTGTTTTGGCTCTTTTCAGCATAAATAATCTCCTTTTTGTAACGATGGTAGTGCCTTGACTTATCGTATGAGGTAAAAGTTGGTTTACATGAAATAAATATATCATTTTGAATTTGAGACAGGCAACCTTGCGCCGATGCTCCAAACGTTGAAGTATCCATTTCATCTGCATTTCAATCTTCATCTATATATAAAATTCAAAGTCCTGACTAACTGACTGACTGAGATATCAACGCACAGCCTAAACTACTGAAGTTAGAAACTTGAAATTTTTACAGTTGGTTCTTTTTATGACGTAGGCGCACACTAAGAAAGGATTATTGGAAATTCCACCCCTAAGGGGTTTAAATAGGGGATGGAAGTTTATATGAAACTCCGTCATTTTTCAAGCTGTTTTCATCAAAGTTGGTATTTGAGCTTTCAGTTAAAAATAAAGAAGTACGTGTGTAACAGTTTTTGAAAATTCCACCCCAAAATCTAATTCCACGCGGACGAAGTAGCGGGGGCAAAAGCTAGTCGACGAATAAGTTACCAATTTGGAAAATATGGAATAGTTAAAAAGGTATATTCACGGGTATTGTTTTTTGTAGCATTGTTTGTAATTTGAAATTTGAGAGCCTTGCAACTTTGCACCGATGCTGTAAATGTTGAAATATCTCCAACATTTCAATTTCTAGCTTTGGAAAATATTGAATAATAGTCAAATGGGTAAATTCATCGGCATTGTTTTCGGTAACATTGTTTATTTGTAACTAACTGAAGCCCGCGACTTCGTGCGCGTGGATTGAGTAACATACATCCATACATCCATCCAAACTTTCGCATTTATAATATTAATAGGATAATAGGATAGTAGGAAGAAGGATAGGATTTTGAATTTTGAGACAGGCAACATTACGCCGATGATTATATTGTTTTTTTTTTATATGAGCAAGTGGGTCACCTGATGTTAAGTGATTACCGCCGCCCATGAACACTTGTAGTACCAGAGGCACCACCAACGCGTTGCCGGCTTTTCAGGAATTTATTGGTCCGCCCCGTGACCACCATATTGTAATTAAAACTGCCTCGTTGTAGTGGTTTGCAAGTTCGACTACTGACAACGAGATCGCGTGTTCGATTCCCGGGTCGAGCCAAAAAATGTATTGGGTTTCTGTTAAGAAATTTTCAGTACTAGCCCGGAGTTAGAAAGCTGATGGTGAGTCACCCCCGTGCCTCGGAGAGCACGTAAAGCCGTCGGTCCTGCGCATGATCTCTTTCCGGTCGTGTCGGATTTTCCGTTCCATCCGGCTATGAGAGTGAGGGAATATAGAGTGCACCTGTGTTTGCGCACACACTTGTGCACTATAATATCCCACGCAGATGGCTTATTTCTGTAAAGATTGGCCGCCGTGGTCGGATTCGGTCGGGAGGACATTTTTATTATTATTGTAATTAAGTGGGAACACCGTCGAAGGGAGACGAAAGATCAAAGGAAGGAAGGGTCGAAGTATTTAAACATTACATCTTTATTTCAATTTTCACCGATGAATAACTCGCAAATTTGGAAAATATTGAATAGTTAAAAAGGGATAGATTCACCGGTATTGTTTTCTGTAGCTCAGCGCTGGCTGTCGGCCGGCTCGCGTAAATCACTCGCATGTTCTGTGTGATTTATAAGTCACCACCTCGCATTGAAAACGCTTTTCACTTTATTTTCACTTCTATTATGTATTACTTTACTAGCTTTCATCTGAAACTTCGTCCGCGTGGAGTGGCTGTTAAGTGTTAAGAATCCAGCTGGAATTGTTTGTTTCTCTGGGATTCAAAGTGTCCTATGTCATTCTTCAGATCCTCGAGTGCAAAAACTTATGTCAAGAAACCAAACAAACTAACAAACAAAGACACTTGACTTGACTTTTGACGACCTCCCTGGCGCAGTGGTGAGCGCTGTGGTCTTATAACTGGGAGGTCTCGGGTTCGATTCCCGGCGGGGGTAATTTAGGAATTTATAATTTCTAAATTGTCTCTGGTCTGGTCTGGTGGGAGGCTTTGGCCGTGGCTGGTTACCACCCTACCGTCAAAGACGTGCCGCCAAGCGATTTAGCGTTCCCGCACGATGGCGTGTAGAAACCGATTAGGGGTATGGATTGTATTTACACTGTACCCCTTCCAAATTAGCCCGCTACCATCTTAGACTGCATCGTCACTTACCATCAGGTGAGATCGCAGTAGGGTTTCCGATTTCTCGAGGTTTTTTAGTTCTCGGGTGTCGAGACTTCTCGAGCCTGATTTCTCGGGTCTTCTCGGGTTGTCGAGAAAAAATAAAATACGTCTAAATTTTTGTTTAATTAATAAAAAGAGTCTTTAATTTAACTGTGTTTATTTTACATGAAAAAATCAACATAATTTTTAACAAAAAAAACAAGTTCTCAATAAAAAATCAGCTCAAAACAAAATTGCTAACTAAAAACAATCATACTTCTTCTCCTTATCATAACTAATCTCATCTCACTAATCTGTAATAAAAAACAAAATCTCTGTTAACAATCAGCTTAAAACAAACATCTTAACTAAAAACAATCATACTTCTTATTATAACTAATCTCACTAATCTAGATCTATACTATTATAATAAAGAGGGAGCGCGAATTTTGTGAGTTTGTATGTATGTCCGGAGCAAACTTTGGAACCACCGCACCTATTTCAAAAATTCTTTTACCAATTCAAAGGTACATTATTGCAGATGGTTATAGGCTATATATTATGCACATAAAGTATTATGGCTAGATATTATGTGCAAATTTGTTAAGGAAGTCGGAATTTTTTTGAATCTTAAACGTTTTCAAGGCATGCGCTGGGTCATATACTGCTATTGGATGAAAATGATGTATGGGTGAATTGTTCCTCTTAAAAAGTTCTAAAAAAAAGTCCGCGATAGCATATGTCTATCTTCTAAGAATAACTTACAGTGACCATTTCTATCTTTCAAATTTTGATTAAAAATAATGAATTATTTTCGAAGGTTCTTTAACCGATGCGATGTCAATCTATATCTAAATAAATATGTTTATTATCGTAAGTATTTAGTTAGAACATATTTGCCCTTTACACTATACAATTTAAATAAATATCATAGGAGTTATCGGAAAATTAAATTAATATGTGTCGGCCGGCGCGGGGGCGGTGCACGGCGGCGGGTTTCGGCGCGGGAGATTCCTCTGGTTCCTGCGGTGATTTTATTTACAATCGTCTCCTATAAGAAGCTCTGTGCGATCAGTCCCGTAAAAACAAATATGAATTTAAATTTTCAACCCGGACGAAGTCGGCGCGGGCTTCTAGTCTTTAATAAAAAACAAAATCTCTGTTAACAATCAGCTTAAAACAAACATCTTAACTAAAAACAATCATAATTTTTCTCATCATAACTAAAGATCACTCACTAATCTCACTATGTATTATTACAAAGAAAGCTAAGCGTAAAAATGTTTATTTAAACTTCTCGATGTCTCGACTTTTCTCGAGCTGAATTTCCCGGGTACGAGACCGACCGATTTCCCGGGAATTCCCGGGACGAGAATTCCCGGGAACAAACCCTAGATCGCAGTCAAGGGCTATCTTGTCATCGAATTAAAAAAAAAACTTTCGCATTTATAATATCTACTAACTACGAGTATTATTGTAGGGATTGCTTGAAAATATTCTTATCAAAACACTAATTACTTTTTTTACACATAATACCTATATTCAGATTCAGATTCAAATATAGAACAAGTAATATTATAGGTATAATAATACTATTAGAATAAACACAGTCCATTATTAAACCTCCAGTGTTGTGGCGTATTCAATACAATAGAGTAATGAGGCAGTAATGGTTATGTAATATTCACCTTGCGCTATATTAGTTTGTTATTAGGAGATATAATGGAACAGGAGAACGAACAGAGACTTCCAAATCTATTGTTCTCGAAAGACCGGAAGCCGTTGTTGTAGGGGTATTTACTAAAATAAAACTTACTTCGAAATGGAACTCAACTATATCAAATAAGGGATAATCCTTCCTTCCATGATCAAAACGCAAGATGGCGGACTAGTTATTTTTAATGCACTGGTATTAAATGAAAGGGCTTGCTGAAAACAACGCGAAAAATAAAGTGACGTCACTCTAAATCTAATATGGCGAACTTCTAAAGATGGATTTAATTTATTTTACCTATTCGGTGATTGGTGAAGTGAGTTTGCTGTTTGCTTTCGAATTGAGTTTGTATTTTACTGTACAGTTCTGCTAAAATGGCTGAATTTGATAAGCGGCTTAAGTCTTAAGTATGCTTGTCTTATCGAAAGCTACCTATGAGGGTGTGTTCGTATTACGCTCATAGTTTGCGCCCATTGCGGACCATCAATTAGCTTATAATACAATGAACTTTATTATTCATCCCCCTACGCAAAAACGCAAAAACGACGGTGCGTTATAAGTTTGACGTGTCTGTGTGTGTGTTTGTCTGTGGCATCGTAGCAGCCGAACAGAGGAACCGATTTTGATTTTGCTTTTTTGTTTGAAAGGTGAATTCGTTGGGAGTGTTCTTACTTCTTAGCTATGTTTGATGAAAATCGGTCCAAGATGGCTACCGCGACAAAATGGCGGATTACATATTTTTTATTTTTATCTCACGTGTCGGGGCTGTTTTAAATTTTCAATTTACAAGTGTATAATTTCATCCAACTCACTCTCGAGGGAAGTTGTCACTTGTATAGGGACAGCAAGCGCAGTGTTAATCATAGATTAATTAAAGAGGTCAGTGTAATAACCCCAAAATGAATTCCTATTATTTTCTTTACCTATAATTTTTTATTCAAATAAACTTTTACAAAGTGCTTTCGAATCGTCAAATGAATCTACCACTGGTTCGGAATGCCGTCCCAACCGAGAAGAACCAGCAAAAAACTCGGGGGTTGCTCTTTAAAAAAAAATATGAGCAAGCGACTCTATGGTAATCGCTGTTTCGTACGCATTGCGGGGAAAACACAAGTGATAATGAAATGAGTGGTTATGAAGCGAAAAACGCTCGCCAGAGAAACATCTTAGCGGCGCGGCGTCATTATTATTAATCATTTTAACCCTTGTCTATTGTATTAATTAAACCTAATCACAAACTAAATTATATTCGACGACCTTTTACTGACCGACTACTTTATAGAATAGAGAAGTTCTTTAATCAGATAAACAACAAATTGTTTACGAAGTGCTTTCGAATCGTCAAGTGAATCTACCGCTGGTTCGGAATGCCGTTCCAATAGAGAAGAACCAGCAAGAAACTCGGCGGTTGCTTTTTTTAAACTAGTAGTTAGCCTCGAACTGAGACCTCGCGGTATCCCATAATTCCCAAAAGATAGTTTTAATTATATATTGTAATAATTAACTTTTAACATTAGACGCAATAAAAAATAATAATAGTTGACGCAAAACTGTTTTACTGACACAGCGCCATCTATTAGCATTATTGTGAAGCTATTAGCATTAAAAATTAAATAATTTCGTTTCTTTATAATATTTATCTAATTATTAAATTAAATTTAAAAAAAAAATTTTTGTACACTGTTCAAAGTCGTCTTTAAAAAAATATATCGCAAGTCTATGTAACGCAACAAACAAAATTTTACTTCAAACACGCTTCTATGAGAGCCCCCCTGAAATAAAGCTTTTTATATTTTTTTATACAATGTTTGGCTGAAAGCCATCAGTTTACATATTATATCTAAATTTGAAGTAATTACGTTCAGTAATTCAGAAGTTATAGGGCTCTGACAGACATTTGGACGTACACACTTCTCTGTCCAGTACAGACAAGCGCCCTAGTTGACTCAGAGAACTCGCTTCGCTTGTTCAACTATTTACTTGTGTACCTATTACAGTCATTACCATCTCGTTTGACAACCTCCCTGGCGCAGTCGTGAGCGCTGTGGTATTATAACTGGGAGGTTCCAGGTTCGATTCCCGGCGGGGCAATTTGGGAATTTATAATTTCTGAATTGTCTCTGGTCTGGTCTGGTGGGAGGCTTTGGCCGTGGTTAGTTACCACTCTACCGAACAAACGAAACGAAAGGATAACTGACTGAATTATCAACGCATAGCCCAAACCAATGGATGGATCGGGCTGAAATTTGGTATACAAATAGCTATTATGACGTAGCCATCCACTAAGAAAGGATTTTTAAAAATTCAACCCCTAAAGGGGTACAATATCGGCTTGAAATTCGAACTGATCGTGAGCGAAGTCGTGGGTAAAAGCTAGTCTTAAATATATAAAAGGCAAAGGTGACTGACTGACTGACTGGCTGACTGACTGACTGACTGACTGACTGACTGACTGACTGACTGACTGATCTATCAACGCACAGCTCAAAGCACTGGATGGATCAGGCTGAAATTTTGCATGTAGATAGCTATTATAACGTAGGTGTCCGCTAAGAAAGGATTTTTGAAAATTCAACCCCTAAAGGGATAAAATAGGGGTTAGAATAATCGAACTTAACGTGAGCGAAGCCGCGGGGTAAAGCTAGTATCTATATAAATTGTGAACGGGGCAGTGAATCAGTGAGCAGTTTCAGCGAACGTGTTCCACATTAGCAATAAAACAGCGGGTTAAAACATCGCCGCTCCTGTTTCCGCTGCATTGTAAATCACGCGGTGTGTTGCGTATGATTTATGAAACGCGGCGCGCGATACGCGGTCTCGTTTTATTATTTGTGAACTGTGAGGACTTTACGTGATTTGACGACCTCCCAGACCCAAATGCCCTGTGGCGGTTGCTCTTTCTTAAAAAATGTGCTATTGCAATATTTTTTTTTATATTGATAGATTATCGCTTGACTGCAGTCTCACTTGATGGTAAGCAAAGATATATTCTAAGACGGAGCGCGCTTGCCTAGAAGATGCCTATTCACTCTTGATTTTAAAGGTATCCCAAGCTATAGTTAGTTGGAAAACAGAAACTGGTAGAGAATTGGAAAAGTTGCGATGCGTGGAATTTCGACTATTTACGGGTTTAGATCCATGTGATACTTTGCGTTTCGATGGTAGAAAGGTTATTGAACTAAATCGAATAGTTCTTGAGCACACTCTCCGAAATATACACTACACACAATGAATTTCGAACTTACACTGTGGTTACACTCCGAAGTTACACTAGAGTCAATGGTCTTGTGGCATAATTAGTCAATTTTCAGAGAATTGACACCAAACAGTCATATTGTCGTGTTTGTTGGTTAAATACTCAAAGCCTATACAATGGCGACTCATGAGAGCGATCGAGTGTCACTAGCTACTTGCACAGAGTAGCTCTGGCATACAAAACTAATAAAATCCTCGTTTATTTACTACGGTAATATTTTATTTCGGAAAAAGTATAGATTTTAACTAGTAAGTATTGCAAAAAAAAGGTGCCATTTCAGGCTCATTTACTGCATCATTTATAATAAAATCACTAAAAATAAGACTTTGCCCATTATATAATTTGCAAAAAACAAGAATTTCAAAATATTTCTTTTTTTTTTCAACATTTTAAGACATTGAAAAATCAAATTTCACCGAATTTAATTCAGCGATTTAGCCATAGTTTCATCAATGTCACACATGATGTAAGGCTACAAGATACACAAATAGTTTAGCTGATAGATAGTTGAATTGGTTGCAATAATAAGAGCTTTTTTTTTAAATAATAATAATATTTTATTTCATAATAAAGGTAGTTACAAACAGACTTAACCTAACAACAATAAATGCAAAAACACTTATATTATTAGGTTCAGAACTGGCTGTCCTTGCTAGATTTTAGCTTAATAAAGAAGTATCTGCTGTCATTAACCTGTATCTCAAATAGTGATTCCGAACAGCATGTCAACATATCTACATACATGGCAAAGGCTCATCTGTGTCACACGTTACACAGTACACGATAGACACATTATCTAATTTAATTTGTTAAAATAATAATGAAAATTTCTAATCCCAAAATAAGCTTTATAAAAAATCCTCAGTGATTTAGCAATAGAGCTTCATCTATTGTTAGACATTAAACTTTATGTAATACTCACCACATAATCTAACTAGTAGTTGAATTTATCACAAAAAAATTGAGTTTCATTAAAGAAGTCTATTGTGATTAACCTGTATTAAATTGTGCCAACTGTCAAAGTATGTCAACATGTTAACATTTCTATCCTAATCTGTGTCACACATCACACTATAAAGTACGACATACACATTATCTAACTGCAAGTTTTTGTCACAAACTTTGTATTACTTAGACATAATTTTTACCAAATAAAAGCTTAATAAATGAAGTCTGTTTTGTAATTAGCCTGTATCAAATTGCGCTCACTGTCACCGTGTGTCAACATGTCAACATTTCTCTCGTCATCTGTGTCACACATTACCTACTCTACACGCAATAATATTACGTCATCATCAATAAGGCTTTTTGATTGACACACAGTGAAAAGTGCAATGTTGGCAGGAATCCCTTCTGCATTTGGAAAACCCCAACAACTTTTGGTTCTTCGAACTTGTACCCAATAAACCCGCCACATCAGCTTTACGATCGGGATGAGCTAAGTCGGTAACTCTGGTTATCCTATGAAAATCATTTCTGATTTCATTTCGCAGGGATACTCTAAACGTTATAGTTAAAGTTAATTAAAAAGACTCGATAGCCCCAATGTTAATGGTACGGACTGAAAACTGAAAGATCGCTGGTTCAATCCCCACCCGTTACACTATCGCTGTATCCACTCCTAACACAAGCTTTCCGCTTATTTGGAGGGTTGAGGAGAATCTACCTAAATCTGTTCTTTTCTTTATAAGCTTTATAAGAATAAGAAAAAGTCATCTAGTTTTCCAAAGCCAGTTTTATCAAACAGCTTCAATAGCCCAACTGTTAATGGTGCGGGCTGAAAACTGAAAGGTCGCAGGTTCAAACCCCACCCTTTGCACTATTGTTGTACCCACTAGCACAAGCTTTCCCCTTATTTGGAGGGAATAGGAGGAGGAATATTCTTATTAGAAAAAAAAACATGGTTATCATTTCAGCAAACATCAACGATGCGCTACAGAGGTCACCTCTCAGAGAAGAATTATCGGCCACCCATGACGCTGGCAGAATACAAACTGACAGATTTCACACAGCTTAGAAAATATTATGGATAACTTTCAGGCTTGCAGGTTTCCTCACGAATTTTTTCATCACCGTTAAAGCAACTTTTAAACGCATATAACTCTGACAAAATATATAAGCAATTTTTGTCATGTTTATTCAGCCATAATTGGTAGGTAAGGTATGTGTAGTAAAAATACGGTATCTACACTACTTTATAACGGCATCACGCACTAGTCTGTCACACCTCACGTATCAAAGTTAACAAGCTCCCGTCACTAGGTAGCAGTACATCGGAATGGATTTTCCAAATTCTAAAAGCAACAATATTTGTGAAAACTTACTACATACCTGACACATTTTGGCATTAAATTATACCTAGTGGGTAAATTATAATTTTTTTTTTAACGTAAAGTATACAGTAACAGTAAAATAACAGAAAAAGAACTTCTTAATAAGTCTTTATCAGTCTATCCCTAGGTCGTTGATATTCCACCTACGCGCAAGCGCTTTAAGTCTTCATTCCTGATTCGCACGGCTAGGGTCTGGAATGCTCTTCCAAGATCTGCGTTTCCTAACACGTACAATTTGGGTATCTTTAAAACAAGAGTGAATAGGCATCTTCTAGGCAAACGCGTTACACCTTAGACCGCATCATCACTTTCCATCAGGTGTGGTAGTGGTCAAGCGTGTACCTATAAAAAAAAATAGACGTTCACAGCTAGATAAAGATCTGGCATGGACTTTACACGCCATAGATCACGCTCTTGCACCGGCTGTATCCAACGGTTGCCTGCGACTCGTCTAATATCGTCGGTCCATCTATTGGAGGGGTCAGCTTAGAAACCCAACGACTGAACTTACTGTCGTATGCATTACAATTTACACTAGACTATACCTATTAAACACATAGTTCAAAGTAAAAGTTATAAGTAAATAAATCTATATATATAAAATTCAAAGTCCTGACTGACTGATTGACTGACTGAGATATCAACGCACAGCCTAAACTACTGAAGTTAGAAACTTGAAATTTTTACAGTTGGTTCCTTTTATGACGTAGGCGTACACTAAGAAAGGATTGTTGGAAATTCCACCTCTAAGGGGTTTAATTAGGGGATGGAAGTTTATATGAAACTCCGTCATTTTTCAAGCTGTTTCCATCAAAGTTGGTATTTGAGCTATCAGTTAAAAATAGGGAAGTACGTGTGTCACAGTTTTTGAAAATTCCACCCCAATACCTAATTCCACGCGGACGAAGTCGCGGGGGCAAAAGCTAGTCTAAAATATAATCTAAACCTCTGGAACGAGGAAATGTGCCCATGAACGTTGGTTGCGTTACCCCGCTGAATGGCCAAACTTCATGTTGGTCAAGGTAACTACCAGCTCTCCAAAGTCCAATCCCTAGTATAGGGTAATAATAATAAAGGAAACATCAAAAACGATTCCCTTTTTGGCAAAAGGCAAAATGACGATGTACACAATATGATTTTTTCACTTTTATGTCAAGAACTCTTCGGAAGCTAACTTGACTTTCCTTATGTTTTTTCCTTTTTACTCGTAGCACCCTGCGATTTAATTTTTCAGGACTGTTTTACTTTCATTCATCTTGCAATGTATGTATGCATGTACCTACTAAGTGTGTACTTATATTTGTTTAGCAAGAATAGGTTAGTTATTTTGCTATAATCCGCCAACAGAAAAAATCTGTATGGTTAAACATGCAGTTACAAGCTAAGCACCGCTTACCTCCCCAACCAAGCAAAAGTTCCCAAGCAAGCAAGAAAAGGTTGGAGTTATTATGCTATAATTGGCCAACAGAAAAAATCTGTATGGTCAAACATACGATACAGCATTGTAAAGTCGACATCTCCTGAGGATGCTCCGGTGTCGGGGCGAAACGTGCGTCGAGAGTAGTATAAAAGTCTTGTGTGGTGGTGCATGTGAGTGGTGGTGGCATTGCTTGCTTGGGAATTTTGCTTTATTGCTTGGTTGGGGAGGTAAGCGGTGCTCAGCTTGTAACTGCATGTTTGACCATACAGATTTTTTCTGTTGGCGGATTATAGCAAAATAATTGTAACACTGTTTTGTTAAGTATACTGTTATTTTGGGCATGATGGCCACCTGAGCTCCCGGCGCTGTGGGCATCAATCAATGTGGTAACGCCGTCACAGGTCGGAAACACTTGCCCGCGTCGGTTAACGATCACTAATAGTTCGCTTGACGTGGAGTGTTTCTGCTACGTGCGGAAATATACCAAAATAAAGTGTTACATTTTACCAGTCCAACTTTTGCCGCCGAACTTCAACCATTTGACAAATTGGCTATCAAGCTATATGCCTCGCGATTATATGCGATTTTTTTTTTATGTGAATAGCGGGCAAACGAGCTGGCGGGTCACCTGATGCCCAGGAACACTTGTAGGACCAGAGGCACCACCAATGCGTTGCCGGCCTTTCAGGAACTTATTGGTTTGCCCCTTGAATAACCCCAAATTGTTATTAAGTGGGAACACTGTCGAAAGGAGATGATTCTACAATTTGGTAGTACGTGGAAAAAAAGATCAGGAGCAACGGATGGTCGAAGTGCTCCAGGCACCCAGGTGGTGAGGGTGAAATTGCGTTCGGTGGCGAGCGGTGCGGTTGTAGAAGTTAGAGGGCGGAATAAGATCAAATAGCTCTTCAGAACATCATCATCATGTCCTTGTCCTTTTCCCACGCTATGTGGGGTCGGCACAACATGTCTTTTTCTTCCACTCACTTCTATCATTCGTCAACTCATTATCTACTCCTCTTACACGCATATCCTCTTTCACACAATCCATCCATCTCTTTTTTGGTCTTCCTCTACTCTTTTGCCCTTCTACATGCATATTTAACATTCTTCTACTAATATGGTTTTCTTCCCTCCTCATTACATGCCCATACCACGCGAGCCTATTACTCCTCATCTTTTCGATTACTGGCGCTACTTTCAAACTTCCTCTTATATACTCATTCTTTATCTTATCCATTCTTGTCACACCACACATCCATCTCAACATACGCATTTCGGTAACATGTACTCTTCTAACATCCGTCCCTTTTACCGCCCAACATTCTGAACCATACAATGTGACAGGTCTAACAACCGTTTTATAAATTTTCCCCTTTAGTTTAAGGGGCATTCGTGGGTCGCAAAGCACTCCTGAGACCTGTCGCCATTTCATCCATCCTGCATTCATTCTGTTGCTTACGTCTCGGCCAATATTACCGTCGCTTTGAAAGAGCGAACCGAGGTACTTAAAATCGGAACAGACTGGTAGGGGTACACCATCTAAGGCAATTTTTGAAAAATTGGAGGGGCCACCGAAGTCACAGAACAGATGTTCTGTTTTAGTTCGGCTGATTCTTAGGCCAACACTCTCCAATTTCTCTTGCCATTTTTCCAGTCTGCTCTGGACCTCCGACGCATCTTCCCCGACAAGTACAATGTCATCAGCAAACAGCATGCACCAGGGTGCTTGCTCCTGTATGTCTGATGTTAGCGCATCCATTACCAGGAGAAACAAATAGGGGCTTAAAGCCGATCCCTGATGCAAGCCCACTTCCACATTGAACCTGTCAGTAACGCCAGCTTCTGACCGGACGCTTGCACTCGCTTCTCTATACATTCCTTTTATAAGTCTTACATACTTCTCGGGAAATAGCTCTTCAGAACACTCCCCGTTATATAGCCGATAGAACACGCAAAGAGAGCGTTTTGATGACCTCCCTGGAGCAGTGGTTAGCGCGGTGGTCATATAGAGGAAGATTGATTTTAGCAAATAAGCTGTTGAATCTGTGGTACCTACCTAAAAAAATTTTAAATAATTAACGAAACATCGATTCAATTAACTTTTTTGAATAAACCAATGCACGGAATCCGCTGAAAAACCAAAATTTCGAGAGTAAATGGGAGGCTATCTAACGCTCCGAGCCGCGGAATAACTTTTCTAATTTAGCGGAGTGGACGTTATCTGACTTAGTGACGTCATCAATCTATGGTGGAATGGCCAAAATATTTTAAGATAATTAAAGTTGTAAATTGTCCTAATTTACAATCATCTCTATGTCTATTTTAGTAAAGAATTACTTATTTTATGAAGTGTTGTTATTATAATTACTCGTACTACTACTAACTAGGACTCTAGGAAATTAGGACTTTAATCCTTACTAATCCTTACTAATATTATAAATGCGAAAGTGTGTTTATTTGTTTGTTGGTTTATTGGTTTGTTAGTGTAATGTATTTATAATATTAAGTAGGTAGGTCTAAAGCAAATGTCAATGTAAAACATGTCAAATGAAATAAATCAGTCTTGAGTTCGCCGCCTTCCGAGTTTTACTCAAATATCACAAGTGGCGCAGTTTTGGTAGTGTTTTTCGGAAAATTTACATTATGCCATTCGGAAAGTTACACGAGTTTGATATTCATGGTGGGGCGAAATGGGATTCATACGTGCGGCTCGTGGAACAGTTCATCCTATTGAATGCTATCGGAAAAGAGTTACGCGTGGCCACGTTGGTCACACACGTGGGACCGGTTACGTACGAACTTATGTGTGACTTGTGTGCGCCGGATCATCCCGAGGACAAGGAGTTCGAGGATCTGGTGGCACTAGTGCGCGAACACTTGGAACCGAAGCAATCAGAAATAGCCGAACGGCACATATTCCGACAGCGGCGGCAGATGGAAAGCGAGAACGTGGGCGTGTTTCTTCAAAAGCTTAAACATCTAGCGACACATTGTAATTTTGGTGCACTTTTGGAAGAGAATATAAGGGATCAATTCGTTTCTGGCCTGCGAAGTGAGGAAATGCGTTCTCGCTTGTTCGCTGAACCTACGTTGGATTATAAAAAGGCGGTGGAGTTGGCGCTGGCATTGGAGGCGGCTGAAAGACATGCCGAGGTCGCGGCCTCGAGTGGTAATCCAGCCGATGCAGCGCCGAGCTCTGGAAGCTCGGGACTCGGGCAGAATGGGGACGCAGTGCATCGCGTGACGTCGGCGCCGGCGGCTGTGGACGGGGCCAGTAAGCGAGGGCAGAGGCCCTTCTGCTGGCGATGTGGTTCTTCTTTTCACCGACCGTACCAGTGTTCTTTTAAGTTTCACACCTGTTATACCTGCGGGTCAGTTGGACACTTATCTAGCCAGTGCGGAAAGGGTGCTAAAAGTGGTGGTAAAAATGGTGGTAAACGGGGTCCCAAAAATGTGCAATATAAATCGCAAAACTATATAGTGCAAAGTGATACGGACAGTGATGCGAGTGATGCATTGCATCACCTTTCAACGGATACAAACCGTAAGGACGATCCATATTATTTAACTGTAAAGGTTGAAAATCATAGTATTTTATTTGAAGTTGACACGGGCAGCAGAATATCGGCCATATCAAAACAGTTCTATGATCGCCATTTTGCGCATTTGCCATTAATAAACGATGAAGTAAAATTTCGTTCGTATTCGGGCGATGCGATCGTGCCTCTCGGCCATGTCAACGTACGCGTCACGCGCGAGAGCGAGAGCGCTGTCTTGCCATTATTCGTGATTACTAATGGCGGACCGCCTCTCATGGGTCGTCTGTGGTTGCGTAAATTAAAAATAAAATCGATAAATTTGTTTAATATAACAAGCGAAAATGATAAAATGATTTCAAATTTAAAGCAGGAATTTCCTGAGGTTTTTAGAGATGGCATTGGCACGTTTAAAACCCCTATTAAGCTGCAATTGAAAGATACGGAACCGATATTTTGCAAAGCTCGTCCGATACCCTTGGCGCTGCGCATACCGGTCGAACGCGAGCTACAGCGGCTGCAAGCCGAATCTGTTATAGTGAAGGTGGAAAGGTCTGATTATGGCACGCCAATAGTGCCGATTATAAAGCGGGATGGGTCTATTCGCATATGTGGCGACTATAAGATAACGGTAAATAAACAATTAAAAGATTTTCACTATCCATTGCCGCGCATCGAACAGTTATTCGCAGCGCTGAGTGGCGGTCAACAATATACTAAGTTAGATTTAAAGAATGCCTATTTACAATTAAATCTGCACGAGTCCTCTCAGCCACTCACTGCGATTACGACGCATGTGGGAACTTTTGTCTATAAAAGAGCTCCTTTTGGCTTGAAATGTTTACCCGAGATTTTTCAAAAATTGATTGAGGAGACTCTGTGCGGTATCGACAATGTTGTCTGTTTTATTGACGATATTTGTATTACGGGTCGTAATAAAACTGAACATATGAATAACTTAAAAGCAGTGTTAACCAGATTGACTGAAGCTGGGCTTCGCATAAAATTTGAGAAATGTGAATTTTTTAAAGATGAAGTTTGCTACCTGGGGTATAGAATAAATCGACACGGTTTATATACCGACAAAGATAAAGTGGCGGCAATCGCAAACTTACCGATACCACAGAATGTGTCGCAACTACGAGCGGCACTAGGATTAATGAATTATTACGCACGATTTTTAGTGAATATTAGTACGACATTGCAACCACTTTACGCTTTGTTGGCTAAGGGCGCCCGCTGGCGGTGGACGGGGGCATGTCAGAAAGCGTTCGATCAGATCAAGGAGCAGCTGGTGAGCGGGCCGGCCCTGGCGCACTACGATCCGCAGCTCCCGCTGGTGCTGGCGGTAGACAGCAGCGCGTACGGCCTGGGCGCGGTGCTGTCGCAGGTGTATCCCGACGGCAGCGAGCGCATCGTGTGTTGCGCGTCGCGCACGCTCAACGACGCAGAGCGGAGGTACAGCCAAATAGACAAGGAGGCGCTCGCGATAGTTTACGGCGTCGCGAGACATCATCAGTATGTATTCGGCCGTAAGTTTACGTTGCGCAGCGATCACAAAGCGCTCACGTATATCTTTGGCCCCAAACATGGAATACCGCAGACGGCCGCCAGTCGATTGCAGAGGTATGCGGTTCGCTTGGCTGCGTACGATTTCGATATAGTATTCGTATCGACAGATAAAAATGGGAACGCCGACGGGTTGTCTCGCCTGCCGTTAGCCGTGATCACTAAAGGTAAGGGGTCCGACCGCGACGAAGAGGCGGCGTACGTGCATTATTTAGAGGACAACTTTCCTTTAAATCATACGGACATAGCGAGAGAAACTAAGAAAGATGTCATTCTTTGTAAAATTTTTGGATATATATTAAGCGGGTGGCCCCCGCAGACTGAAGTGGAGAACGAGAAACCGTATTTTCATCGCAAGGCGGAGCTACAAATCGATCACGGGTGTATCGTCTGGGGATACCGAATCGTTATCCCTAGAGGATTAAGGCAGCGTGTCGTAGAGGAAGTTCACGAAGGTCACGTGGGTATCGTGAGGATGAAACAAATAGCTCGCAATTTTGTTTGGTGGCCGCAACTGGATTCAGATTTGGAGCAGCGTGCGCGGTCGTGCACCGCATGCCGCGAGGCGCGCGACGCGCTGCCGCACGCGCCGCTCGCGCCGTACGTCTGGCCGCGAGAACCATGGGCCAGACTACACGTCGATTTTTTATATTACAAAGGTATGCAGTACTTCGTTGTAATAGACGCACACTCGAAATGGATCGAAGTCGTAGCGATGAATACCGGGACGTCAGCCGCAATGGTCATCGGCAAGTTGCGCGCTCTGTTTGCCCGATTCGGAATCCCAAAGCAGCTGGTATCGGATGGTGGGCCGCCGCTGACGTCGTCGGAATTTGAGCATTTTCTTAAAAGAAACGGCGTCCACCATATTCTCACCGCACCGTACCATCCTTCGAGTAACGGTGCAGCCGAAAATGCGGTCAAAACAATTAAAAAGGTAATGAAAAAGGCTACGACGGACGGAGAGAACATTGAAACCGCTCTCAATAAGTTCTTGTTACAATATCATAACAGTGCTCACTGCAGCACGCAGAAAGAGCCCGCGGTCGCTATGTTCGGTCGGCGGCTACGCACTCGCCTCGACCAGTTGCGTCCGCCCTCGGCGGCGCAGTGCGTGGAGGCGGCGCAGCACCGCCAGGTGATGCACGCCGGAGGCACGCCACGAGAGTTTTCGCAGGGAGACACAGTCTTGGTAAGAAACTATTCTAAAGCGGGCGAAAAATGGAATGAGGGAACGGTAGCAGAAAGGACGGGCTCCGTCACGTATAAAGTGAGAATGGACAAAGAAGGTAGGAAAATGAGCACTAAACATGCCGATCAAATGATCTCTAATAAAATATCAAAACGTTATTCGTGGGCAACCGGTGTGGGGAGCGACGCTTCCGACGCTGGGCAGGTAAGTGCTGCAGCGAACGGGACGCCGGTGTTGTCGCCGCGGGCGACCGGCACCGGCACCGCTGAACCCGGAGAGGTCTCCCCGGCGTCCCCGCACGCCTCGCCCGCTGCGACGACACCGGCGGCGGCACAGGCAGGCTCGCCGACAGCGCCGCTCGAACCAATGGGGCAAACGCGTATGAACCTCCGTCCACGGCAAAACCGGCCTAATAAAAGGCTGGTGTAGTAATTAATTTTTTTTTTTTGGGTTATTGGCATATAAGTGTTTTGGTCTCACGAGTACTTGATAAATATATACATATAAATATTGTTTTTTTTTTTGCGTTTATGAAATAGAGAAATATGTACCTACTCATAAAATTGTAAGTTATAATCCTT
This sequence comes from Hipparchia sbordonii, assembly GCA_038048805.1. Taxonomy (NCBI): domain Eukaryota; kingdom Metazoa; phylum Arthropoda; class Insecta; order Lepidoptera; family Nymphalidae; genus Hipparchia; species Hipparchia sbordonii. The sequence goes on along the minus strand of CM076117.1, from coordinate 7,390,088 downwards.
TTGTTGTCTTGTGTAATGGTACCTACCTACTTAAGTACAGTGTACCTAATTTTGTTTTTTTTTTATTTTTTTTTGTTTTTCTAAGGGAGGAAGTGTAATGTATTTATAATATTAAGTAGGTAGGTCTAAAGTAAATGTCAATGTAAAACATGTCAAATGAAATAAATCAGTCTTGAGTTCGCCGCCTTCCGAGTTTTACTCAAATATCACAGTTAGTTTGTTGGTTTGTCCTTCAATCACGCTGGAACAGATCTACGGATCGACGTGATTTTTTGTATGGATATAGTTGATGACCTTGAGAGTGCCTTAGGCTACTTTTTATCCCGGAAAATCAGTTTACAATGCCCATAAACGACCACTTGGACGGCGTGTATTTTTTGTAAATATAAGTACGTAGTGGTAGTTTTAATTTATTTAAGTTATTTATTTAAGTTTTATTTTGTTGTATGTTCTGTATTTATACATCTATACTTATAATAAAACTGTTTACAATGCTGTATTTTCAATGACAATGTAAGCGTAAGATAAGCGGTCCTTGGCTTGTAACTGGGAAATGGATCTACTTTCTGTCTGCCCGTCTTAACATGTATTGGATTGTATGTAGGCATGCATTTTTGAAACTTCCATAATGTTTCCATAATGAAAACACTGTATACATAGCATAGTTTTGTTACCTATTGTAAAATTTTTTTGAAAAGAGCAACCGCCGAGTTTATTGCTGGCCCTTCTCGGCAGGAAGGGCATTCCAAACCAGTGGTAGATTCATCGACGATTCAAAAGTATTTGTAAAAGTTTATTTGAATAAAAAATATTTCTACTCTATTCTATTCCGCATGTTTGACCATACAGATTTTTTCTGTTGGCAGATTATAGTAAAATAACTCTAACCTTTTCTTTCTAGGTTCGTTTTGTTTTAAAGGTTTTACTATTATACTAGGTTTTGCCCCCGCGACTTAGTCCGCGTGAAATTAGGTTTCGGGGTGGAATTTTCAAAAACTGTGACACACGTACTTCTTTATTTTTAACTGATAGCTCAAATACCAACTTTGATGGAAACAGCTTAAAAAATGACGGAGTTTCATATAAACTTCCATCCCCTATTTAAACCCCTTAGGGGTGGATTTTCCAATAATCCTTTCTTAGTGTGCGCCTACGTCATAAAAGGAACCAACTGTAAAAATTTCAAGTTTCTAACTTCAGTAGTTTAGGCTGTGCGTTGATATTATCTCAGTCAGTCAGTCAGTCAGAACTTTGAATTTATAAAAACCTAATTAATAAACCTTATTCCTATCCGTTCTGCGATATGAATGTTAAAGTGACTTTCCATTACTTATTTAAGAGGAGGTCCGCAGCTAACGAAGTGCCGATCTTTTTGCTCCGATCTTTCGTATTGATGTAGTTACACTGATTGGGACGAAAAAGGAAAACATTGGTTAGCTCCGAGTACCTCTAATATTGCGCCAATCGGATTATTGCAAATTTTTCATGAAATTCTCTTCTTCTTTATCTGTCTTCTGAACATACAAAAAGGAAAAAGAAACTGATTCACTGACTGACTGGTCTATCAACGCACAGCTTTAATCACTAGACGGATCTGGCTGTTTGACGTACAGATAGATGACGTAGGCATTTGCTAAGAAAGGGTTTTTGAAACTTCAACCCCTAAAAAAATAGGGATTTCAAAAAAACGAACTTACGTCTGTCAACACTTCGCTTTCGTGCGAGGTTGCCAATTCAACGACTTGGGAGTCTTGCAACCCCAACGACCGTAAGTTATTTTCTTCATCGTCAAAAACCCTCTGTAATAAAAAGCCTTTATATTTAAGAATCAAACGAACTTACCTTGTGAAGTTTGATATCTAATTATACGAGTGTCTTGACCGAAGATGATTATTTATTGTTTACAAGCAGATCGCGAGATTGTACTGTCCTTATCACACATTTAGAGCTATTTAATATATATAAAATATATATTTTCATTATTATTTTTAAATTTTATTATGACAAAAAAGTTTCTTATTTACTCCCACCAAACACATCACCCGGCCCCACCAAATCCCGCCTAGCGTCATTCTTTAGAGCCGTATTTTTTCGATAGGTCGAGGGATTTTGAAAAATTAGGGTGGGTGGGTTTGTAATCATCTTCGGTCAAGACACTCGTATAATTAGATATCAAACTTCACAAGGTAAGTTCGTTTGATTCTTAATTATACTTCGCATCTTTCCCGAAGATGATTATTTATTGTTTACAAGCAGATGTTTAGAGCATCGAAAAAATGCAACAACATTACATAAATTATTTCTTGTTCGTTGATACTTGTTGAGACTAGATTTGATTAAAGTTATATTAGTAAATACTTATTTTATAATCAGAAGTAAAAAAAGAGAAAAGCTGTCAAATCTAAGAAAAAATAAATATTGATTGCTATAGGAACAAAGATGTCGTTTTAATTTAGTTTAATTTTCTTATTTAAATATTTGGAAAAACGTATGTTTAGCTAAAATGCTGAACATAAAAATGGTCCTTAACGAACGCCGGATATTATTAATATTAGGAAAGAAGAAGATTTAAAAAAAAAAAAAATACAGTCCAAAAAAGTTTGTGAATTTATTATTTTACGAATTATTTATAATGGAGACTAATGATATTATAACGCTTTTAGAAGATACTTTACACCTTATAGAAAGAGCGCATATCAACTTTAAAAAGGTACCGAAAACTCAACTTACTCTAGGATATGTAAAGATAAGATCACAATGTATACAAGAATATTGGGCGAAGTTCAAGGAATTGCATTCGTTGTTGTTGCGAACAATAAAGAAGGAGGAACTGATGGTTGTGCCCTATTTTTTAAACGATGTATATGGAACATGCGAAGAAAAATATTTGACAGTAAGAACGGAAATGGAGGAAATTATGAGTTCTTTAATGGAGGACACGTTTCATATTGCTTCAACGGTGAATAGTTCTGCTTTGAAAATGGGAGAAGTTAAACTTCCCAAAATAGATTTGCCTAAGTTTAATGGGGAATATGAGCAATGGTTAACATTTGAAGATGCTTTTATTTCATTAATTCATAATAATAGTAATTTGACAAACTTTCATAAACTTCATTATTTAAAATCCTGCGTAACAGGGGAAGCGGCTACTTCACTAAAGTGTTATAAGGTTACTGAAAGTAACTATGCTCCAGCGTGGGAGGCATTAAAAGAGCGATATTGTCACAAACGTTTAATAGTCAACACAATCTTCAAGCGACTCCTTGGACAAGAAAAGATATGTACACAATCAGCAAGTCAACTAAAAGTTCTTATTGATGGAATTAAGGAAGTTATTACTGGATTAAAGAATGTTGGAATCTCTACAGTCTCGTGGGATCCAATTCTCATTTTTATAGTCACAGAAAGATTAGACATTGATACACATAGAGAATGGGAAGATCATGTTAGCAAAGAATATAATAAAGAATTACCAACTTTTATCAGTTTATTAGATTTTCTGGAAAAAAAAGTATTTACATTAGAACTTATTTCATCTTCAAAATTTAATAAAGAAAGCAAGAACGCGTTTTATTTATTGACAAAGGAAAAGGAAAGGAAGGAATCTAATTGTACATATTGTAAAGAAATACATAAGCTTTATCAATGTGAAACATTTAAAAGATTGAATGTGAAACAAAGGAAGATATTTGTAACAAATACAGGTCTTTGTTTTCGTTGTCTGTCTCCTGGACATCGTGCATATATGTGCCAGAATAGATTTCATTGCGAATATTGTGGTAAACGTCATAGTAAACTGTTACATGACTTTAATAATTATAATAGAATAAGCGTAGGAAATAAATATGTTTTGAATAGTGGTACATCAAGAGAAAATGATAGCATATATGACCCTACTCGTAGTATAGAACGTAAGAAATGTAATGATGAAAGAGACGAAATTACTAATGCTACATTTAAATCTCAGGGCTCTAACAAGAAAAGTAATTGTAATTTATTGGCTACAGCACTTGTACCTGTGAAAGATAAGCATGGTCAAACATATTTTATGAGAGCCTTAGTGGATCAGGGTTCACAGGTGACATGCATTAGTCAAAGAGCAGCTCAGTTGTTAAAATTAAAACAATATCCTGCAAAAGAATCTATAGTTGGTTTAGGAAATAAAGAAACAGAAGTAAACCATACGGTACAACTTGAGCTATTGTCAAGGTATGAGAAAGGGTTCAATCTTAGAATGAACGCGTTTGTTACAACTGAACAAGTCATTACGTATTTGCCAAAACAACCAATAGACAAACTTCCATGGCCCCATGTTGTAGGATTACCGCTAGCAGATCCAAATTTTAATCGACCAGACAAGATAGATCTGTTACTAGGAGTTGACGTATGTGCGCAAATACTTCAAAATGATATGTTAAAAGGACCTGCGGGTACACCTTGTGCTCAGAAAACAAATTTAGGTTGGATTTTATTTGGTAATGTGTTCTCAGTTTTATAATTTTCTTATGTTATTAGAATGGGTATTTGGTTTGTTTTAATATATTTTTTTTGTTGTAGTGATAATAGGAAATAATATAATTTATTGCACTATAACATACTTTGTAAATGGTTTATATAAGCGACTTAGATTATTTAAATATAGGTAATTTTGTCATATTATATAATCATTCAGGATTTAGAAGAAATGTTAATTATGGTTAGGTTTGTTTTGTTACTAGTTCTATTTGAAAAAACATGGTTTTTGCGGGGCTGCATGTTGAGACTAGATTTGATTAAAGTTATATTAGTAAATACTTATTTTATAATCAGAAGTAAAAAAAGAGAAAAGCTGTCAAATCTAAGAAAAAATAAATATTGATTGCTATAGGAACAAAGATGTCGTTTTAATTTAGTTTAATTTTCTTATTTAAATATTTGGAAAAACGTATGTTTAGCTAAAATGCTGAACAATACTTGACAAATTAATCGACAGAAATAATTTACATACCAAACTATAAGTCATTAAATAACATCTACGTTATTCTTGTATTAAGGTAGAAATTAGTTATTTGTTGAATAATAATTTTAACTTTGAATTAACTAAGAATTCAGTTTTACCTGATTTTTAGAAGTTTATTGTACTACTGTAATAGTACTTTAGAATATATTAAATGAGGATTCAGACTAACTTACTGCTTTTAGGAACACCTGACTTGCAGTCAGTTAACTTCGATGCATGTCGCGTGTTAGGGGCACCGTTTAATGTTATACGTAATTAATGCCACATATCCAGAATTGATTTAACACAATGAGATAAAATTGGAGATTTTTTTTTTTTAACTGACAAAAGACAACCTTTCTACTGATGCAAGGAATAGGTTTTATCTGAAAATGTTTTAAGGGAGAACTGGATACACTTTAAAATTTTCTTTAATAAGTTATATGGCAAAACAATGAACGGTTAAAAACTGATTGGTTTTGAGCCTTTCTAAAATCATCTATTTTAATACGAATATTTTCCGATTCAAAAGGGAATGTTTTGAATATTTATAATGCTAAGGATGCTTGCATTCTTTTTTAAGAGTTAATGTGTTTAAAGACAAGTCTTTTAGAGAGATTAATTCATTAGGGAAATTATTCTGTAGATACATTAATAGGTACTAGATTAGGAAATCAAGACACCTTTAAAGACCTTTATACCGTAGTATTATGACCAGAGATTTCGCTTATTTGGCCAGATAAAAAGATAGCGCGAACTTGTAACGTTATGTTACATTTGAATACTACTAACGCCATCTATGGTGTCGTGGTGGCATCTTTACTTACGTGGTGGCTGATTAGATCTAATAATCGTTAGGTATTGTTTATAATGTTAGGAATGTTACAAACTGATAACTGTTTTCCTGAAATAAAAATATAATATTAGAACCACAATAATTTAAACCTTTGTTCTTGCATAAAACAACCATGACTTAATCGTACTAGGAATGAGACCATTACTATGTCTAGCGATGCATTAGAGACATCGCGCCTCAGTAGTGACTGCCTAATAATTTCCCTGCCACTAGGGTTAGATTAACATGGAAATGACGATGCTCTTTGAAAGAGCAGATAAGTAGGATTTTAATATAGGTTAGGTGGTTTCGAAACCAGCAGGTTGGTCTGTACCGGGCACAAGGTTAAATGTGCCAATATAGCAGTACGACAACGCCCTCTGCCTTGACACATTTAATGTGGCGTAGCAATTAGATTAATCTGAAAAAAAAAAAAACATAAAAATTTAAGTTGAATGCATCAATAATTTCAGACTAAGCTTAATTTCCATGAAGCGTATCTCTGACATTCATAATTTTGATTATTGGTAAATAAATCCAAATCAGGTGTATCAAAAAATTCCTGTATCTGACGAAACGCGTAATCTATTCAGTGTTTATATTAACCGTTTTGACGAGATTCAAAATCTGAGATTAGGTTCGTATTGAACTGACGCAATAAAAGTATAAATTTGATTCTTCACACCATTGCCATATATTACGTGCGATTGTGTTGGTTTTTTTTTTTTTTTTGGTTTTTTTTTTTTTTTTTTAACACTTGGCTGCGATGATGGTAAGTGAAGATGCAGCCTAAGATGGAACGCGCCTGCCCAGAAACTACCTTTTCACTCTTGATTTGAAGGAACCCAAATTGATTTGAAAGATGTGAGAATATAGCGCCCATTTTATTGATATAGGCAATAGCTATCTATTCCTCATAATGCTTGAAAGAATAGATGCTTTAAAGGCTACAAGCAAGGCGAGACAAGAAGAAGGCGATATATGTATTTTGTGAATTATTCTGCTACGGAAAAGTCTTAAAATGAGGAACCTGCAGAATCAATATAGTCCTTCCGCCATACGAAATCGTCTGTTAAACGTTCGGAAAGAGTCATATATATTATTTGTTATAATTGTCAAAATAGTTGAGTGCCAAAAAATTATCCTTTTGTAAACAACCCATCACTCACTGGGCTGTCTAGCGTCAGCAAACCAACATAACTAGCTAGTTTTCTGATGGTATGTACATTGTTCTGTATTCGATAGTTCAAGGGTACGCATTCTTACGTTACGTTGTACTTATACATTTTTTCTTTTTAAATTTAAAACCCACAAATAAATATCTTTTCTGTGGGCCAAGTTTGACTTTTTTTTTCCTTTTTTTAATTTCTTAATTAGTTAAAAAACCTTAATTGTATACATTATGAATCTTTGAATAAAATAATACTGGTAAAATTATTGTTTTTACACTATGTTTATATTATTATTATATTATTGTTTTTACGTAAAAAAATTCCAATACACAAGAAATCGTCAAAAAAGAATTATTGATAAGTGACCTAACGAACTTGAAGACGGAGGAAAGATTTCAATAACTTTATCTTCTGTAATATACATAAGAGATAGTAAAATACAAACGAAAAACAATCAAACTTTAAATTCATACAGTTAATAGTAAAGCTAGCGTTGTTAACCACCAAAACCATATTTCGATCTATGATCCAAAAAGCTGCAATTTATTAAGAAATTGCGTTTTTCATATCGCTATATCAAAAACTACAGCAGTAAGTAGAATGCTAATTAGATGGATTGATAGAGAATTTTTTAAGTAAGATAGCATTAAAAAACAAAAAAATCGTATTTGGTCAAATGTTGGTTAACGGCGTTATAGCTTGAGGAGGGTAGAATACCGTCGATTTCTTCATAAAATATGCATTTAGTAAAAAAATATGCAAATTTTGTCTAAAGTGGCCATGAAGCAGATTTTATAGATCAACATTAATGCCGTATCAATTTTCAAGTGAATGGCATAGATTATTAAAATTTTTTAAATTTAATAAACCAAGGGTTTAGGGACTGTAAAGATTTGTGTGATGAATTTACCCAGAAGGCAAATCAAAATATAACCTGAATATAACAATTCCGTAATGCATTCACTGATTTTGAGAGAATACGATCTATTTTAGATTTATTAATTGTTTGATGTTCTAGAACTATGAAATGGAATTTGAAATTTTAACCTTTTAATTTTTATAGGTTATAAGGGTAAAATTTTTATAATCCAAAATGATTTTATCATTCCCAGTCATGAAGAACATACTGCAGTCTGCCAGCGATAGGTCAAAACATTTTTCTGTTTTTTGTACCTGTGACAAAGGACCTTTGGAGTTTGCGCGTAGGGTCGAACGCTAAAGTGTCCCGTCCCACTCGCATGGCGCGGACTCAGACGCTTGTGGTACCCGCCATAGGGGATGCTGATACTAGTGCAAGTATAATCGCGTCTCGACGCGGAGCCCCCCGTGCGTTTAGAGCTTCCGGGTTGCAAACCGAAACACTCGGTTGTGAGCGCAGCTGATTTGGTTTATCGCTGTTAAATGTCGATTCTGAGAAGTAGAAATAGCCATATAGCATTTTAATTATTATTTTATACATCTTGTTTTTGTTTTCTTACAGCAATCGCCCTCCATCGCTTAGTATTATAATAACTTCTTGGCCAATTACAGATAGACATAGAACTCGAAATCTGATTCTGCTTCTCCTTGCTGTACTTTTTAATCATATTATGTACAGTTTTCGACAGGCGAACATTGACGCATAAGCTTGATCTTGTCTTTTTTGCGTTGGGTCTGAGCCCAAAAATTACAAAAACCTTCATTTTCTCGGAAGAGACTTAAATATCGTCTTTGGAGTCGATATTTATCAATTTTATTTTAATGTACTTTGTAAGGTAGGTAATTTAAATTCTTACTATTAAATCTCACACAAGCTTTGCGTCTGAACCAAACTAAAATGGTAAACCAAACTAAACCAAACCAAACTAAAATATTATAATAGATCCACACACAATATATGTCGGGATACAATTTCCACACACGATTTACGTCGGGATATGTGTAACATTAAGTCACAAATTAGTTGGTAGGTAGTTTGAAATCCTCAAAATAATTCTCACACCCGCTTTACGTCGGAGTAATTAATAATAAATCCACACACAATATATGTCGGGATACAATTTCCACACACGATTTACGTCGGGATAATGTGTAACATTAAGTTACAAATTAATTACTAGGTAGTTTTAAATCCTCCAAATAATTCTCAAACACGCTTTGCGTCGGGGTAATTAATATATCCCGTGGGGATATAAATAACTAAAACTTTCGAGTGAATATTGAACATTAAAGAAGGTAGAAAATACTCAAATCTTACCTTGATTCCTTTGTCCGGAGATACTGTTGCGATTAATCTTCAGATGACGAACTTTATGAGACTATTTTCCTTCTTGAATATCCTATACCTATACCTACACACAATATTACAAATTAAATAAATATAAAATATCACGCTTTCTTAATTTTTGTTGGACGTGTGACTCGGACGACACAAAATCACGTAATGACGCTAGGCGGGATTTGGTGGGGCCGGGTGATGTGTTTGGTGGGAGTAAATAAGAAACTTTTTTGTCATAATAAAATTTAAAAATAATAATGAAAATATATATTTTATATATATTAAATAGCTCTAAATGTGTGATAAGGACAGTACAATCTCGCGATCTGCTTGTAAACAATAAATAATCATCTTCGGGAAAGATGCGAAGTATAATAAACAGTTTCTAAGCCTCAATAGGCCAAAAAAAATACCACCTTTGCAAAAAATCACGTCAATCCGTAGCGCTATTAGGGTCGGATGTAGGATCGTGAGTCACGAAATGGGGGGAGAAAGGTGTTGTATTCGGTAGAGGTTTGGTCCCCAATTATAACAATACCACTCGCGTAAAAGTACAATGCACATTTTTCGAGAAAACAAAAACAAACATTTTAACCTAAAAACGCGTAAAACATCGAGAAACGAATGCTATAAACTGTGAGAGCTGGATAGCATGCATAATTTTGGCTAAGTGTGACAAGGACGTAAGATCATGTCACAGACAAGTCTTATATTGTCAAAACTGTCAACTGTCAAAACTGTTTATTTTTGAAAAAAATAAGTACTTAAGGCAAGAAAGCTTTTCCACTCGGAAATGACATGGGCTGATATAGGTCGAATAGTGTGACAGAACCGAATTTGCCAACCTCGACTCCACGTAGTCTTGTCTGCCCTACCCCTAGAGTGTTTTTATGAAGCGCGAAGCCAGAAGCTCGCGAAGGAGGTCCTGAATGAAGCGAGCCTACGAGGCCGAGTGGAGCGAAGGGGGGAGGTGGCGAGCGAAGCGAGCCGGCGACCTCCGTAGCGAAACGAAGGTCGAGTAGGTGAAGCTGAATGAAGGGGCGACGGAGCGAGTCTTCTGGCATAGCCCATTTGATTTATAGCAAAGCACAGCTCCCGCCACAGCCTTCGTGTTTATTTTTTTACCACCCAGAACTCCTTACAGTTGTGATAGGGGACACCTCCACACCTCCTACCCCTCTCCCCTCCTCCCTGAGATGATGAATGTTATAACTTTTAGGTTAGGTCTATGGGGTTTTCTTTTTCATTTTTCTCAAGAACGGTGTATTGTCTTTTTACGGAAGTGGTGTTGGAGGGTAGGGGACACCCCCCCCTCCCCACCCTCCCCCCACTCCCCCCAATTTCGTGACTCACGAGTCTAAATTTTAACCCGCTATTATGTCGTAACTAGCTTTTGCTCGCGGCTTTGCTCACGTTAAGTTCGATTTTTCAAACCCCTATTTTACTCCCTTAAGGGTTGAATTTTCAAAAATCCTTCCTTAGTGTGCGCCTACGTCATAAAAGGAACCAACTGTAAAAAATTCAAGTTTCTGACTTCAGTAGTTTAGGTTGGGCGTTGATATCTCAGTCAGTCAGTCAGGACTTTGAATTTTATATACATACTAGTAGGGCGCGTGGGTGCGCGGCTCGCTAAAGCGAACCGCGTGTTTTCTGATACCGACTAAATTTCTATGGTCGCCATCTTGAATCCGCCATTTCGGTAATTTTTTCAGCTCACTGCTAATTGGATGAGGTTTTGAGTGACTTTTGTTTGAAGACCCCCCCATCTATCTTCAATACCCTGACCGTGCCCCTCACCCGTCTCCGAAATCCTCAATCATCAGATCCCTCCATATTTTTCCTCCGAAGGAATTTTTGTCCTCTATACGAATCCATCAGAAATTTGGAAAAGAAACCGTATCAAAGTCTTGCATATAATTTGTATGAAAAAAATAAATTCCGCCATCTTGAATATTTTTCTATTCATCAAGTAGACTTGCAAGTACTGACCATCTTATTCTAAAAAACCAATCTTCCATCTTTTATAGTCTCCGAGATAGACACCCACGAAATTTGTATGGCTGCCATCTTGAATCCGTCATTTTGAATTTTTTTTCAGCTTCCTGCCAATTGGATGAGGTTTCGAGTGACTTTTGTTTGAACACTCCTTACCTATTTTCGATACCCTGGCCGTGCTCCTCACCCGTCTCCGAAATCCTCAACCATCAGCTCTCTCCATATTTTTCCTCCAAATGAATTTTTGTCCTCTATACGAAACCATTAGAATTAGGGGAAAAGGAACCGTATAAAGTCTTGCATATATTTTGTATGGAAAAAAATTAATTCCGCCATCTTGAATTTCTTTTCTATTCATCAAGTAGACCTTCGGGTCCTGATCATCTTTTTCCAAGAAACCACTCTTCCACCTTCTATAGTCTCCGAGATAGACACCGATGAAATTTGTATGGCCGCCATTTTGAATCCGCCATTTTGGAGTTTTTTTCAGCTCTCTGCCAATTGGATGAAGTTTCGAGTGACATTTGCTTGAACACCCCCCACCTATCTTCGATATCCTGGCCGGTGCTCCTCACCCGTCTCCGAAATCCTCAATCATCAGCTCTCTCCATATTTTTGTTCCGAATGAATTTTTCTCCTCTAAATGAAACCGTGAGTGAAAAAAAATTTTTCCATACAAAATTTTACAGGAGAGGTGATCAATGAGTCAGTGAGTCAGTCAGTCAATCAGTGAATCAGCACGAGTAGCTATATATATAGTAATATAGACAAACCAACAAAGTTAAGAAACACTAGGTCATTGCTTTCACGTTTATTAAATAACTATGTATAAATATGGATTATCAATATAGAATAAGAAAAAATCAGAATCAGAAAAATCTTTATTGGCACAGCTATAAGTATAAACACACAAAAGTACAAAATAAATCAAAATTTAAAAACACTTTTATGATAGGTATTAGATATCGTTATTTTGTACAGAAGAATTAGAGCATCGCACCTATATCACTGAAAAATATAGGAGCCTGTCTCATTATTATCCCAAGAAAACCACTCCCATTAGGTATGTGGTTAATTGAACGGATCACAACCCTCTGAAGTGAGAAATATACGTGAAGCTCATCAATGTCGTCGTGAGCACTTTTTAGCAAATCAGCTTAGAATCAATAAAAAAAAGTTGACCGTGCAACTCAGTTTGCCTGTTATGTGAGACTAGGCTAAAATTGGACCGACCTTACTGAAAAGGGTAAGGTTATCGATAAAATAGGTTTGACCAAGATTACACACCTACTCGTTTGAATTCACAAAAGAAATGCAAACAGTGGATTATGCAAACGGGCACAGCGATACAGGGCGATGGCGCCGCCATCTCTCCGCGGCGGCCATTACGGGACACAATAGACATTCCCTTGATGAGGTCACCCCACCACGAAGATAAAATGGACATGGCTTATTGGATCAGCAGACCGATTCTGCAGAAGCTGCGTCAATCATTGCTACAACAGTCCTATATATATAATACCTAGAACAGTCTCCGAATATCTTGTTGGAGAAAAAAGGGAGGAACACATAAAAAAAACTCCAACCTTTTCTTGCTAAAAAAAATCATTGCTACTTCTCAATGGGGATGTTAACACTAATCACAAATTAATGTTAAGTGTTAATTTTATGATAGTTTGTAGGATTAGGATATCGAAAATCACATTTTTGTAATTTAATATAACTTAATAAATTTATTAAAAATGATTTTAAATGATGATTTTTTTAATTATAATTTGATGTCACGTGACTGCAAACGCCAACAAGAGCTTGTGACGTCACTAGACGAACCGCGAAACAAACGGAGTGATTATAGGTATAGTACGCGCCACGAAAGAAGTCCCGCGGCCATCAGGTGGAACTAATAGATTTTACATACAATTGTTAGCATCCATCCCTATTGTGGTGATGGCAGAGGTTATCAGGCAGAGGCAGAGGTGGAGATGGCAGAGGTTCTTTCTGCCATAGTGCATTGCCATTAGCGAGAGGCGTTTGCAGTCGTCATACTCAAGCTATCACTTTATAGAAATGCACAGCAGAACTATCCCACCTAACATTTTGGCATCAATTAGAGCTTATTTAGAACTTATCGAGGTATAAAAGCTGTAAATCAGTAGCACTCATAGCTATTAGCGCTAAGAGAGTCTAGACAAGCAATATATTTCACTTATAGCTGTACTACAACTACCATACCACTCATGGAGTTAGTATTCACCTATTTAGAGCCTACTTAGCACCCAAAGAGTTAGTGAAGGATTTTTTGCTCTCTAATGATTTTCATCAAACATAGCTTCCGACTAATTCACCTTTCAAACGAAAAAAAACAAAATTAAAATCGGTTCATCCTGCTGCTACGATGTCACAGACACACACGCACACACAGACACGTTAAACTTATAACACCCAGTCGTTTTTGCGTCGGGGGTTAAAAATGGAAAACTGATGCCTCATCCAAACAAATTAGCATCATCATCCGTCCACTTTTAAAACCATTCATTAAGTCTGCAACAGTTTAATTCAAGTCAGAAGAAGTTAATGAGACGTCGGCCATCGCAGTTTTTAATTTTATGCCCTCATTTGCCCCGCGCCAGTTTGTGTAAACCCACCTTTATTAGAGCTACTGTTGCTCTATTAAACCACCGACTAATTAAACTTCTTAATAATTGCTGTTTTGGCTTTGTCTCTTTGCTGAAACAAAGGTAAAGTTTAATTTGGTAGACGCCTGTCAAAAATAATTAGCAATTACGTATATCTTATGTATTGCATACCTAATGAAGCGAAGAGAACAGTAACGAATATAAGAAAAAAAAAATTTTAAAAACTGTAATCCGACAATGGAAATTTGGATTTAACATCCATCATATCAAGATGCTGGCGTGGCACCGGGAAGCACAGTGTTGGCAGACCCCCCACTAGGTGGATCTACAACATCAAACCAGTCGCAAGGAGCCGCTGGATTCAGGTGGCACAAGACCGAGGCCTGTGGAGGTACATGCAAAAGACCTATATCCAGCAGTAGACGTCTATCAGTTGATAAAAAGAAGATCCTTCGTAATTGTTTCGTTCATAGTTTTTATCACCCGGACTATCATAACAAATCGATTGACATCTGATTTATCAAAATCGGCTCAGTAGTTTAGGCGCTTTAGTGGAACATTCATAAAACGAATAAACCTTTCTTTTGGCTTTGCACTAGTCTGGTAAACATTAGGAAGTTCTTATCAAACTCTCTATGCCCTGTACAAAAATTGTCTACACATTGCACGTGATTTGACAGAGCTTCAGCGTCGATACTAAAGTCTGATTTTTAATTCGGTGGAATTCTGACAGATGTCATTTTATAAATAGAGCGAGTTATTTGTATGAAAAACAGTATTACCACCTGTAGTTCGATTTTACCCCAAACTATCTGTCAGGCATTTGTCATATATCTATGTGCGGCCATTGATTTTTATTTGTATAAGTTTCAATTTATTATCTTTTTTGCGGGATTTTTTAAATCTCTGGTAACATTAAGATACGTCAGAATTCCACGAAATTAAAAATCAGACTATAATGATGTCGTCGGAGACGCTATTGTCGTCGTGATATGACATATGATTTCTGCGGCTTTTGTTTTGACGCTACGGTTGCTAAAGAGGATAGATAAGCAGGCAATATTATCCAATGTGCACCTAGACACTGAATTTAATAAAAACATGTTTTCAATGCCTGGTGAAAATATATAGCGATTGTGTAAATCAAACGTATTGCGTAACTAATCAGCCAGAATAAACACTAAAATTTAGTATTCCGAAAATCTATAATAGTATTAAAAACTTGTATTTTACAGTTTATGTGAAATATAATTTTCCTTAAAAGCGCGACTAATTTGAGCGTTTTAATTGAACCCTAATTGGACATGAGTGCATATTCTATGATCATATTAAAATCACCCCCAGCGGTGTGATACCCTTAATTGCGTTTCAAATCCATTAATGTCAGCTATCATATTTTGTAATATCATTATCTACCCAATAGATATGAATTTAAACAACAAACTGCAAGCATTTGTAGAGTTTCTATAGAAACATCACATTCTTTTAATGCCTTAAGAAATATGAATGCAATAACGCAGCTATAAAAATCTGCTTTGAAATTTTTTGACGACCTCCCTGGTGCAGTGTTGAGCGCTGCGGTTTTATAGGAGGTCTCGGGTTCGATTCCTGGCGGAGGCAATTTGGTAATGTATAATTTCTGAACTGACTCTGGTCTGGTCTGGTGGGAGGCTTTGGACGTTGCTAGTTAGTAGCGACGTAGTAGCTATAAGCGTTCCGGCACGATGGCGTGTAGAAACAAATTAGGGGTATGGGTTGAATGTACACTGCCATACCCCTTCCAAGTTAGCCCGCTACTATCTTAGACTGCATCGCCACTTACCATCAGGTGAGATCGCAGTCAAGGACTAACTTGTCAATTGTCATAAAATAAAAAAAACTTATCTTTCTATCTATGTTGCAGTTGTAAGGTGTGTGTATGTGTGTTCTATTGATCTTTCTGATACTAATACCAGTTGTGTCAAAAGATGAAACCTGCCGATTTAAAGCCCAGTATTGAAGATGCTGGTTAAGAGAAGATAGAAACCTAACTTGTTGTAAGAGCCACATGTTACCCTACATGAAATAAATAATTCTTGATTTCGCGAATAGTGATATTTTCCGATAAAATTACGACATTCTGTACGGCTTTTTCAGAGATTAGTTTAACTTATATCTCATCTATTTCAGTTTTCTATTTATAAATGCGAGATTCAATGATACACAGTACCTACTGGTGAGGTTTAGGTTGGAGCGCGCTTGTCTAGAAGATGCCTATTCACTCTTGCCTTAAAGGTACTAAAATATACGGGGCATGAAGTACGGAAATCCGAAGGATGTTTCACACTTTAGCGGTTCGTTTCAGAAACAACTTTTGTAAATCTTCACTCATATTTCTGTTAACAAATCACCAAACAATTGGAGATACATGGGGCTTCATTTTGACGTTGACAGCGTACTAGTATGAAATGCACGCTGACTGCATTATTTGCAGTCGCGTCACGTCGATGACTATATACATACCCTGTTTCAAATCAACGTTCAAACGATTGTAAACTTTATTTGCTCTCAAAAAATACATCATGTCTACATTGTGAACGTGGCGCGGATGCCAAAACAACTTTGTATAGCGAAACTAAAACTGAGATTAGTTTTAGTTTCTTCTCATCATCTCATCATAATAATTGTAGTATACTCAAACACTCACGTATATAGTAGTCAAGTATATAGTCCGTATATACCAATGCACACTCCAGGCACACATAATGTGTGTTACACAACCGACGTGCTATCCGACCCGTGGTCCTAGCACGACTGACTAATGACTCTAATGGCGCCTGTATTTATAACATGTTTCCTCCAATATTCACAGACTACCCTCTGTATGCTACAGTAATCACCATACTTTCGTAGGGATTGTAAGATGAGGGTACAAA
Source organism: Hipparchia sbordonii (assembly GCA_038048805.1). Classification (NCBI taxonomy): domain Eukaryota; kingdom Metazoa; phylum Arthropoda; class Insecta; order Lepidoptera; family Nymphalidae; genus Hipparchia; species Hipparchia sbordonii. Next base: position 7,373,300 of record CM076117.1, on the reverse strand, counting down.
TAAAAAACAATCTTAAATTAGAATTAGAGTTCATTTTTGTGCATGCATTCTTATATACGCTCCAAATTAAAATCGGTCGTACTGAATTTGTGACTTTAAATCCATACCTACATTTCAGGTTCATTTTATTTCGACTAGTGTCATCGAATACGAATAAGATAAATCGAATTAAATCTTATACTACCCCTACTGTTTAACGACAGTTTTTCTAATATGTAGGTACTGTAATAGTGACGGCTACATATTGCAAGCACAATGTTACGCCATGAATTTTTTCTAATTAAAGATTATAGCGAAATAAGCTTCTCGTGGCTTATTTTAATTTTAACATTCCAATTAAAAAGGTTAAATACAGAAACGTAAACAAGATGTAAATTACGTTCCACATGACATTAATAAGTACAAAACGCGAATCACGGATTTGTTTACCTCATTCCGGTAGGAGTATGGGGTAATTGAATTGGCTGATTAAACTCTCTTTCAACGGAGCAAGTCAATTAAACTGTTACATACGACTTCTGGGAGTGGAGGGGGAGTTTCAAGTTACAAACTCTAGCGGGTGTACTTTTGTTTTAGGATTACCTTCGTTTTTTTTTCACTTCTCAACCGACGAAAAAATAGAGTTTTCAATTCGCCACGTATATCTTTTTTTTTTATTCAAGACAACGCATAATTGTTCACAGAGTTGTTCGATTTTAATGATTCTTTTTTTATTAGATATAGTCTACCTCGAAATTGGTCTCACTTAAATTTAAAAAATAAATTTCACTTCTAAAGGTAGTCGCACCCAATTTTTCCGATTTTATCACCCATAGTAATCGTAACATTAAAAGTGTAGGTAATACCAAGTTATAGTTCTTTCAATTCACGAGGGCACGTGGCTCATGGCTGTGTGTGTGTCGTATCTGTATAAGTGTGAGCGAGAGCTTGCTCGCGCCTGACCGCTTCCACCTAGGTTCCTGACAGGCACGCACACTTACGCAATGTGCATGTATTCGATGTAACCACAAGTAAAGCGCCCGTAACTTCGTGAGATAAACGTACTATTGCAACACTTATTCTATGGTAAAGCCAAGGTATTTTCCGCTTTCCGCTCACATTTGGACCTTACGTGTGCAGGAAGTGATTGGATATGAAATTTTAATGCCCTGTAAAGGAAAGCCAATCACTTAACGATTGTTCTATCCAGGTGATCGGTATTACCCTTTGCTAGAAGAAACTTACATATGAACACCTGATAAATTATGATTTAATTGTAAATCTTCACATGCAGATTTGATTTTCACAGCAGTAGATCAAGTTTTAAATATCCGAAAAGAAAAACAGGCAAAAATTACATAATATTCAATGGAGACTTAGTAATAGTGTCCCGTTGATAACCCTTTCTATACGGAACCCTAAAAATTTGACGATTACAATCATTTCTTATTGGATAGCACTTTCTTCCGAGTGATCAAAAACAGTTTTCTGGCGGGATGTTTAAAAAACTAACTCAACACGGACGAAGTTGCAGATAGAAGCTAGTAAAACATAATATCGTCGGGGATAATGCAAAATCGCGTATGTACATTTGGTAAAAATAAAAACCGCGGATCTACACTAGTCACAGTTTTACATGGAAAGTTTACCTACAACTTTATAAATTTCTTATTTCTACGGCTATTGGGCTAATTTTTACACAGAGAGTATTAATTCATGTGTTCTATGTATTGATAAAAATAGATATATTTTAAAGTGATTAATTTAGTCGCTACGACACTTACGCGGTTTTGATTTGACCACAAACGTATGAAAATGGATTTTAATGTACTAATGTTAGTTACGCGGATTTGCGCTATCAGATCTTAGGTGATAGAATAGATAGATATTATAATAGATAATAATCGTAATATCAGTGTTTACAATACGGAATATCATCGGCCGCTGATGTATTATTCATGGTGTATAATGACGTGTCGCGTGAATTATGTGTAGCGGACAGATGGATGTTATTATATTATGTACTAGCGGACGCCCGCGACTTCGTCCGCGTTCATAAATCACCACAGTTTAGGTTGGCAGAACCCCTTCAACATCAGGATTGAGGAGTTGGAACCCGAAGTTTTTATGGGACCATCTCGCAAAGTTTTTGTGTCGATTAAAAAAAGATTCACGCAAATTGACTGATTTGACTGATGTAATGACGTGGAAACTGATGCATTTTATCTCGCGTGCCGAAACTAATACAAAAGAAACGCGAGTTTCGGAACGCGACATTAAACTCCTCCAACTATGTATTCTGTGCTCCAACGCACACACGCACATTGTTTTGATAGATATGATCTTTGACGTTAGGAACACACCTACATTGCTTAGACAACAGTGAGTGCTTGTAATTTAATATGAACTTTATACCATAGCAATAAAGCTCAAATTGACTACGTTTTAGTTTCAAATCATTTGTATGGGAAAAAGAAAAGGGCTATTTTTAGGGTTTTTCAAGCAATAATTCTAATTTTTCTCGCCGTAAAAACCATCCTTGAACTTCAACGAACATTTTAAAAAAAGATTTGGCCAAATTGGTCCAGGCGTTGTTGAGTTATGCGCTTACCAACACATTTTGCGATTCATTTTTATATTATAGATTATTGATATATTCACTTTTTGAATACACAACGCAACCGTGTACATATATTATCTTTAGCTCGTAAAACAAAATGTATTTTCTCAAACATGCTTGCTTGGAGCATTATTTTGACAACCTTCTCCGAGATAAACCGAAATTGCTGTACTGGCCGAGCAGCGGCCGGCAAAAGTTGTATGAAAATCCATTGCTGGCGTGGTTTCGCGGCCAGATAAATTACATAGTAAACTCATATCTGTCGAGGACGAAGTCGCGGGCATCATCTAGTTAACAATAATTCTGTTGCCTTGTTTGTAATGTTAATAACATATAAAATTTAACACCAGCTATGTATTATTAACATCGAGTAAAAACTAAATGTTTATTGTATGGAGAACCTCTTTAATTTTTACCTTTAATTATTACTAGCCGATGCCCGCGTCGTCGTTCGCGTAATTTTTAAAATCCCGCGGGAACTCTTTGATTTGCCGGGATGAAAAGTAGCCTATATCACTTTCCAGGTCCTCAACTATACCCATGCAAAAAATCACGTCGATCCGTAGCTCTGTTAGGGCATGATTGAAGAACAAACCAAAAATTAACAACAGTGTGCGGCTCATGGTTATGTGTATGTCGTAGCTGTATAAGTGTGAGCGAGAGCTTGCTCGCGCCTGACCGCTCCCACCTAGGCTCCTGACAGGCACGCACACTTACGCTATGTGCATGTACACGACGTAACCACAAGTAAAGCGTTATTTAAGGACAAACCAACAAACAAACATACTTTGCTCTCTTTTCCTATTCTCTCTTTAAACATTTCTGTGGTGGTGTCGTGTGGTGCGGGTTGTTACGTTCCCTCAAATATGGTTGAGCGAAGCAACGGCTGGATCATGCGTCATGCTCGTGAACGGGTGCCACCAACGGGAATGGGTCTGTTTTCTGCCCGTCTTAACAGGCATTGGGTTGTATGTTTATGAAATACAGTCCACTAACAGACAGACGGACAGACGGACAGCGGAGGCTTAGTAATAGGGTTCCGTAGACACCCTTCGGGTGCGGAACCCTAAAAAGAGTATCATCTAGCACAATAACAAGGAATTCCGTCGGCCCGTCCGTTTTTGCTAATAGAACGTGTAATTAGGGCACCCTACTCAGCCGGATAACATTGTGTTAGAGGGAACGTTTTTACCCTGTTTATACCAATTTAATGGCCCTCCCATCAGATATTTGGGACGAATTTATGGATACCTATAGGATATTAAAAATGTTATCAAGTTAATAAGTATTCTACTTGGGAAAATATCCTAAAAAGACGAAGTATTTTTCTTATTTCGTAGCTGATTACGAAAAATAGTTACGACTAGCGGACGCCCGCGACTTCGTTCGCGTCTTCAATTCACAGTTCCTAAATCCCTACAGTAAAGTGGGCAGAACCCCTGCAGCATCAGCATTGAGGAGATGGGTCCTGTAATTTAACGATGTAGTCTTTACTTGGTAGGTACCTACAATAACTATTCATAATCAACAGTTCCTAAATCCTTCCCGTTTAGATGGACAGTATACCTGCAGCATCAGGATTGAGGAGTTGGAAACCGAACTTTTTATGAGAGCGTCTCGCAAAGTTATTGTGTCGATTAAAAAAAGATTCACGCAAATCGGTTAAGAAATCACGGAGATATCGATGTATACAGGTAGAAAAACACAACTCCTTCTCCTCCTTTTTCGAAAGTCGGTTAAAAAAGTAGCCTATATTTTGCCCGATAATATCAGCTATCTACCAGTGAAAGTCCCGTCAAAATCGGTCCAGCCCTTCCCGAAATTAGCGGCAACAAACAGACAGACAGACAAAAAATTAAAAAATTGTTTTCTTGTTATAAGTACCGTATTTACTTTCGTATGCAGTTAGTAAAAAGCTATTCTTTTGATATTACAAACAGACACTTCAAATTGATTTATTTGTATAGATTAGGATGATATACATAGGTATGCTAGGTTAGGTGTAGAACTATTTTTTTTTAAAGAATCTGAAGTTCTCCTCTCACCTCCAAATAAGTGAAAACTTGTGTTAGGAGTGGGTACGACAATAGTGCAACGGGTGGGGATCGAACTTGCGATCCTTGAATTTTTAGTCCACCGCAACTGTAAACGTTGGGCTATTGAGGCTTTTAAACAAGGAATCCTTAAAATTTCGCATTATGCGACCATCTTATTAAAGATGCAATTTTTTTTGACACAGATACCCACTCCTAGCAAAAGCTTTCCGCTTATTTGGAGGGGATAGGAGGATATTAGTCAACTTCAGCTTGACTAATATTCTTTAAAAAAAAAGACGTGTGGCACTCGGGGACTGCCGCGGTAAAGCTATTGCATAGCATTTTTTATCAACGCCATCTAGCGGGTCACCGCTAGATGGCGTTGATAAAAAATGCGCCATCTAGCGGCTCACCGTAGAGGAGTCCCGTGTCAGGTTATTTTCGTTACGAAATTTCTGGATTCGGTCTCCACGCTGGCCCGCGATAGAAGCTATGCAATAGCTTAAAAACTACTGAACCCTAGAAGAAAAAGGAGCTTAAGAAAAGAGCAACTGTATTAAAAACGAATTTATGAAAATCCAAATACGTTTACCGAGTTCCCGGTTCAGATAACCTCTGAAATGTATTTATCACCAACAATATTAACCTAACCTAATTCAAGTTCAAAAACTGTTTAATCTTTGTGGGGAAGGAATCCGGTGGGAGAGTCGTAGGGGGGAGGTATTAGTAAAATACCTCCTGTAGGGCCAGATCCCCCTTTCCGAAGCTTTAATGGGCTAAATATCTTGAGCCTGGATAACTTGCACTTGTAGCGTTGGCAAAGAAAAATCATTCCCAATTTAAAGACTGAGTAAAACATCGTTTGAAAAAATGTCCAACTAACTATATAATAATAATAATAATAATAATAAAAGCCTTTATTCTAATACGTAAGAAAAATAATCAAAATACATAACATTACTTTTCCACAGATAATAATAATTACTACAAATACATTAATATTACAAATTACAAATTATTTAGATTATAAATCATCATGTCAAAAAATAATGTATTTAGGTCAATTCAGTATTTATTTATGTCAGTCAAAATATTATTATTTTTTTTTTTTTTTTTTTTACTACCTATATAGGTGTCTTTAAATCAAGAGTGAATAGGCATCTTATAGGCAAGCAAGCAGCATTTTAGGCTGCATCTTCACTTACCATCAGGTGAGATCGCAGTCATTCGCTAGTCATTATTATATTTTAAAAAAATATGTTCACGGTTCTACTGACCAATTAAATGACAGCCATCGCTTGTTTTTTTTTTAAAGAGTTCAGGCACCTATAAGTTGACGCCATTTTGCTAGTTTACAAGGGTTGCTTGATGCTTAAGTCAATGTTGTTGTATGATTTTTTTCACCTTTCTATCTTCAACTTCTTACCATCTTAGACTGCATCGTCACTTACCATCAGGTGAGATTGCAGACAAGGACTAACTTGTCATCGAATAAAAAAAAATCATCAGCTATCGATTAGATTGCAACTCGCAGTGGAAATGGGCGAAGCACGTAAGTTAGAAGAAAATATGATGGCGACCCCAGAATGACGATATCCATGCAAGAGTCCTTTAACCAGCAGTAGAGTCTATTGCTTAATAGATAATCACATCACATCACATCACACTTCACATCACACTTCACATCACACTAATATTATAAAGCCGAAAGTTTTTATGTGTGTGTGTGTGTGTATGTTTGTTACTCCTTCACGCCACAACGAATGAACCGATTTGTCTGAAATTTGAAATGGAGATAGCTCATACCTAGGATTAAAACATAGGCTACGTTTTATCCCGGAAAATTACAGAGTTCCCGCGGGAATCAAAAAACCTTTATCCACGCGTACGAAGTCGCGGGCATCGTCTAGTAATATATAAACGTAAAAATTATTTTTACAAATCGACTTCGAAAGTATATCAATTGTGCCTATAAAATTTGAAGAGTTCCCTCGATTTCTCCAGGATCCCATCATCAGATCCTGACCTCATGACAAAAGAACCACCTGGAAAGTATACCCTTTCAAACAAAAATAGAACTTTCCAAATCGGTCCAGGCCTCTTCGCGTAATCGGAAAACATACATAAAAAGTAAAAAATTAAAAAAAAAAAGATTCCGACGAACTGAGAACGTCCTCCTTTTTTGGAAGTCTGTTAAAAAGAAGAAGTACGATTATTGGTTACTGTGTATAAATACCGTCACTACTCGTATGACGTTAAAAAAAAAAGATACCGGTCGAATTGAGATAACGTCCTGCTTTTTGGAAGTCGGTTAAAAAGAAAACGTTGGCCAAAAATCATTAGATAAGACCGCCTGCATCTATAAAGTATAAACCCTTTTGATTTTTTTGCTAACGCTACCGCTTCGCTTAAGTATAAATTAGTACAGAAGATTGGGCCTAAATCGCACCATTTACGAACGATCCAGCTCAAGAATAGAATACGATACACCAATACGTACTATACACGTAGCACGTTCAAATTCAAATTCAAAATATTTATTTGATGTAGGCTAACTTGTAGCTCTTATGACACGTCATAAATCTGCCGCCGGTTCGGAATGCAGACTCTGCTGAGAAGAGCCGGCAAGAAACTCAGCAGTTGCTCTTTTCAAAAAAAAAAAAAATTTTACAATAGGCAACAAAACTATGCTATGTATACAGTTCTTTCACAATGAAGCTTCAAAAATGCATACGTAGGTACACAATCCAATTAACCGTTAACTCTGAATACTTAGGCTGAAATCTATAGACCACACTCTCACTCTGCTCAGACTCAAGACAGAGTTAAAACGAGACAGACTTATGTCAGAGCATATTTATGTTTCGTTAGAGTTACTATCTTAAGTCCGAGCTAAGTCAGAGCACCCTCTATAGATCTCGACATTAGTAGGTGGCGCCTAATCTCCTTGGTCGTATCGGCTGTCGTCTCATCGGACTACGAGAGTGAGGGAATAGCGTGAGCGTCTCATTTGGAGCTAACACTTGTGCACTATAATATCACCTACGCAATTGCCGTAGTAATAGGCTCTATTCCGGAATTTTTACTTATGTAATCTCGCTTTTACCCGCGTCTTCGTCCGCATGGAATTGGAAATAAGTGAGCTTCAAATTTTAACTTTAAATAAACCCACGCAAATTAGTAGTTAAAAAAAATTAACGTTTGATTTCTGAGGGTAGTTTAAAATTATTTATGTAAACGCACGGTAGATACCTCTCACGTTTTAGTTACAGGCACATGAATAATACCGAGAGAGAGAGAAGTTATGTGCAATATTGTCTTTTTGCAAAGTATACGAGCAGTGGGGCCAAAAGAATTAGGATGACAAATCTTACGGCTTTTCAAGCTGATTATTTTTTGAACCCCGACAGAAAAAGGGTTGTTATAAGTTTGACGAGTGTATCTATGTGTCTGTCTGTTCCCTCGTAGCGTTGTGGCGTGAAGGAGTAACAAACATCCAAATAATCATCCATCTTCACAAACTTTCGCATTTATAATATTAGTAGATTAGTTGGAGCTAATATTATAAACTAGTTGATATCCTCGACTTCGTTCGCGTGGATTGACGTTTTTAAATTCCCGCGTGAACTCTCTTATTTTTCAAGACAAAAGTAGCCTATGTGTCATTCCAGACTATAATCTATCTCTGTGCCAAATTTGCGTGAGTATAAGGCGGCGAGGTAACAAACATCCATCCATCCATACAGCCATCCATACATTCAAACTTTCGCATATATCATACAGTAGGAAGAATGATTGCGACTTATCCCTGTACATACAAACGTACAGATACATTACATGTCCCCTGCCATGCGCGTAACTTGACGTACACTGTTTGTTTAGGATCTAGTTTGTATTCAGGTCAGGTGTTCAAGCCGTGGGCCAAATAAATTTCACTTCCAATAAACTCGCGTTGGTTGTAACCATTCAAAAAATAGTTTTGTCGACTCCCCTGGCTGAGTGATTTGTGTTGTGGTCTATGGCTGAGTTACACTAGGAAAGTATCTCGAATATAAAAAATCACATAGTTCGAAGAGCTGATGGTCGATGGGAAGGTGCTGGAGTGGCGACCCCGCACCGGAAAGCGCACGAAGCAAAAGGTGACTGACTGACTGACTGACTGATCTATCAAGGCACAGCTCCTACCACGGGGCGGATCGGGCTGAAAGGCATACATATAGCTATTATGGTATATAGGCATCCGCTAAGAAAGGATTTTTGACATCCCTGAGTTTGAAAAATCGAACGAGCGAGTTCTTTCATTTCACGAGGGCTCGTGGCTCATGGTTGTGTGTGTGTGTGTCGTATCTTTATAAGTGTGAGCGAGAGCTTGCTTGCACCTGACCGCTCCCACCTAGGCTCCTGAAAGGCACGCACACCAACGCAATGTGCATATACACTACATAACCACAAGTAAAGCGCCTGTAACTTCGTGAGATAAACGCACTATAAACGCACATGACTTCGATAAGTCAGAGGCAACGAGTAAAATTGTACTTTGGACGATTCCAGTCGCGGTCAAAAGCCCGGGATAACGTGCCCGGGATTGAATGCGGGCCCATACAGGCCCTTGTGGACTATCACAAGGTCAACAGAACACAGGCCTACCCATTAAGCTATCACCTATATAATTGTCATAATATAATACGAGTACATACCACGGTAAGTTTTTGGAACGAAGTTCCTTATCGCGCGTTGTGAAAGGGGGCTAGACGGAAAAAATTCTTACGAAAAGTTGTCACGACACTTTTTACTATAGTAAGCTTTTGTAAGCTGTGCGGCGTCGCATGTTTCTCTGTCTGTCTCTCTCTCTCTTATAGAAAGCAAGCCAGATATTTTCATTTCTATTTCGCATTGAACTTCGTTCCATCCGGGTGTCCCTTGACACCTCTCAAGTTTTTTTTTAAGAATATCTTTTCTCTCTCTATTCTCCTCTCCCCCCAAGTAAATGAAATCTTGTGTTAGGTGTGGGTACGACAATAGTGCAATGGGTGGGGATCGAACTTGTGACTTTTCAGTTTTAACCGTTGGACTATTGAGGCTTTTGACCACGGTGATCGTTTCAGCTGGAACTGTCGATATTTCACCATATATATATACGCTGTTTGATACAAAATAAATAACACGCACGCGGCAACTTCGCCACAAAAAGTGCTAGTCGCCCCGAGGGTGAAAAAAAAATTAAAAAAAAATTCTCCAAGACCAAGCGATGCAGAAAAAAGGCACTTTTTCCATGAAATTCCATTTAGTAATTGGATTTAACGCGATCGCTTTTACGTGCACTCCATGTTTGCTGTGACGAATTTATAAAACGTTTTTTTTTATTGTATTTTTCTTTTTGTAGGATCGGGGTTTTGCAAGTAAACATCAATAGCTTTAACGGTTACCTCACGAAGTTGCGGGCTCTTTACTTGTGGTTACGTAGTGTACAATTGCACATTGCGTATGTATGCGCGCCTGTCAGGAGCCTAGGTGGGAGCGGTCAGGCGCGAGCAAGCTCTCGCTCACACTTATACAGATACGACACACACACAACCATGAGCAACGAGACCTATACAAAAGAACTATATGCAATTAAATTAAACTTTTTTTTTATTCAATGACAAGATAGTCCTTGACTGCAATCTCACCTGATGGTAAATAACCATGCAGTCTAAGATGACGTCATTTTGTAATGGTCGACGATGGCCAACTTGAGATGGAAGGGCAGCGACTGATCAAGAGTTCTGACCGCCCTAGGCTAATTATGAGAACGCGCCCCCGCCAAGTGTGTTACGGACGGCTTAAAAAGTAGTAAGTGAGTAGAGTAGTTGTGTGAAAATTTTAACATGATTCATACTACCTATAAAAGTTTCAGATCGATCTGCAATGATGCAAGATTAGTGCATGCGAAGACACGATTTCAGCGCGCCCCCCCTGACCCTCGCGCCTAGGCTGCAGCCTAATTAGCCTAAGGGTTAATCAGGCCTTTCAGGAAGGGTAGGAATACATCGTTGCTTATAGAATTGGTCATCCTATAAAAAAATTCTTCATCAAAATATTACCGTAATCTACGTCATCAAAATAAAACCTAGGTCACCAAAGGGCGCTGTAAAAATACACTTTTTATTATTATGCCCATAAAATTGTGGGATTTTTAATGACCGTCCGTCGACAATTTAACATTAACGTTTAAAACGCAAACGAAGGAGGTCAGACGACAAAAATTATACCTTATCGGGACACAATAAAGTTCAATTTACTAAAAGTTTGTTTTTGTGATTTTTGCTATTGTGACAGTTTAGCAACTCAGTATACAGTAGTGCAATGAAAATAAATTACAAGCACGTTTCGTATTAATAAGAAAACGATTTCGACTCTTAGACGTAGTAGGTGCCAATTATTTTCAAATATGTTTTGTTTTGCTTATAATTTTGATTTGTGAAAAGTGAACTTGTTACAGGAATCGGAAATTTCAGACTTTCAAAATTGGTTACCCATCTAGTTTCCAGCTTTGTTCGAAACTACTTAACAAGTGCAATCGTTTACGAAATCACACCATCGAATTCAAAAATTCAAAATTTATTTGCAAGATTAGGTAGGTAAAGTCTTGTACAATGTTCTGTGCTTCAAATTGTCAAACAGTAGCACGCAGAAAATTTATCAAGCATTTTAATAATGTCTATACAATTTATATATACACAATTTGTAAACAGTTACAAACTGTCCATGTTATTTATAAAATTATTACAAAAAACATACAATAATACTGATGTCCAAATATAATCCTAAAAATTCAAACACAAAAATAATATTATAACAATAATAAAATATCAACGTATAGGGGTCGTTCTACTTTTCTACCGACAATGAAACGACGTTTTTCTGTTTTTTTGGTTTTTGAACTATCTATAATTGTGTTTTATGTGTGGGATTTAAAAAAAACTGCATCTGTCTTTTCATTAGTACTAATTAAAGTTTCCTTCCTAGCTAATATTGATTCTTTTTTAATGTTGGTTTTTGAAAAAATAATGTGACAGAGTGGCCTTTTTCTGTAGAGACAACATTTCAGTTTACCACTCTGTCACGGTATTATACGGAAAACGAACGTATAAAATATGCTGGTTAGAGAACATGAAAAATGACATAATATTAATAGATAAGAAAAATATGGACGTTTATTCGAACCGAATAAAAAACCGTTTATATTAATACTCCAACGAGATGCCATAATAAGAAGAAAGACAGACTATTGTCGGTAGAAAAGTAGAACGACCCTATATAAAACCACTATGATTATCACGGAGACAATAAATACACTATCGCTCACTAGCAATAGCAACGGCCATGCACAATTTGAATTACCTACTGTAAGATTGTTAAACTATGGAATTAATTTATTGCCCAGTATATTTAGAAGACCTAATTTGTTAAGGAATAGAGTTCATTTTCCTTTATGCCATTTCTATATGGTTTCTAAATTATAATACATAAAAACTGAAGAATTTCTGTTTGTTAAATGCCCCTTTGGGGGTGACTTTGTTCGGTTATGATCGTTTTAGGATTTTTTTTATTAGTCTGTGGGGATATAAATTTTCAATTACGACTACTTGGTGAAGACGTTTTGAATAAATTGTAGATACTTTACCTACTGATAATTTTTTTCTCCGGAACATTCACACCTTTCGCCATAAAAATGTGATGGAAAATAAAAATTCGCTGAGCCGTTGACGTACAACATCTGCCAGTGGAAGATCTATCTATCTTTTTTTTTATTCAATGACAAGATAGTCCTTAAATGCGATCTCACCTGATGGTAAGTGACGATACAGTCTAAGATGGTTGAGATGAGATGTCGCTCACACAAATTATTAGGTACTAGACTGTCCAGCCAATAGAAATCTCGTTTTTCTACTCAACCTATTTGAAACCCAAAGCTCTATGTTGTGAGCTGCTCCTGCTTCAAAAATATATATTTCATGTAGGCTAACGTCTGGCTCTTATGACAAGTAAAGACTCTACCACCAGTTCGAAAATCCGCCACAAGAGCCAGCGAGAAATTCATCAGTCTAGTAGTTACAAATCTAATGAGCTACGCCAGAAGACTCGCTCTATCGTCCCTTTATTTATCTGTTCAATGCTTCATGTCCGACCTCTTTCGCGAACTTCTGGCATAGATTCAGGAAATATGAAATTTGTGTGTGTGTGTGTGTGTGTGTGTTACATATTTTTTCTTAATTTATAAGGTGTTTTACATTTTCAATTTATAGTGTAAATATCATTTTTGCTAATCGATAGTTTTTAATTTTCCCAGATTTAAAGGTTTCTTACAATTCTTTTGATGGCACATTCTAAATCCACTGATCCCTTCGTGGCATATGGAACTCGTTAGTGTGTGTTCCCAGATTTATTACTATTTCTTACAATTCTTTTGATGGCACATTCTAAATCCACTGATCCCTTCGTGGCATATGGAACTCATTAGTGTGTGGCATGAGCTATATTCCGGGATACTTTTTATCCGGTTCGACCTCGCGCTAATTGCCGCGGGGAAATGGGCTTTTCCTACCTGCTAATTGGTTCTGTATGCGAGCAGTATTATGTTGCAGTATACTTTATTTCAAGCTATAATAGTCTTCTGATAGCCTTCGGGCATTTTTTCGGAGGGTGTTGTGTTCGATTCCAGGCACACCTCTCTAGAACTTTTTGAAGTTTTTTGCATTTTAAGCGATTAATAATATAAACGTAAAAATTCTTATTACAAAACCGACTTCAAACGCCACTACATAAAAAATTGAAAAGTTCCCTCGATTTCTCCAGGATCCCATCATCAGATCCTGACCTGATGACAACGGGAGCACCTGGAAAGTATACCCTTTCAGACAAAAAAAGAATTTTCCAAATCGGTCCAGGCATCATTGAGTTATCGGGGAACATCCATAAAATTTAAAAAAAAGATTCCGACGAATTGAGAACCTCCTCTTATTTTGGAAGTAGATTAAAAATCACGTATAACTGTGAAATGAAATGCCGAAACCTTAATCCACGCGGACGAAGTCAGAGGCATCATCTAGTGCCTATATAATAAACTAGCTTTTGCCCCCGCGACTTCGTCCGCGTGGAATTAGATTTTGGGGTGGAATTTTCAAAAACTGTGACACACTTACTTTTTTATTTTTAACTGAAAGCTCAAATACCAACTTTGATGGAAACAGCTTGAAAAATGACGGAGTTTCATATAAATTTCCATCCCCTATTTAAACCCCTTAGGGGTGGAATTTCCAATAATCCTTTCTTAGTGTGCGCCTACGTCATAAAAGGAACCAACTGTAAAAATTTTAAGTTTCTAACTTCAGTAGTTTAGGCTGTGCGTTGATATCTCAGTCAGTCAGTCAGTCAATCAGGACTTTGAATTTTATATATATAGATACTATCTATTATATCTAAGATTTGCCATTACACAAAAACCCCTTGTTAAAAGATTTATTAACTTAGGTTATTACACTATGTTAATGAATTTCCTGATGACAAAGTGCATGGTTTTGCATTCTAACTACCAAAAAGATAGTGGTTATAAATAAAATTGTAATAGCTACTTAAGAGAAACCGTTCCTGCTGGTTGATCTTGGTTTTTAAAACTATAGAAAACTTTTCTATTTTTAACCGACTTCCAAAAAGGAGGAGGTTATCAATTCGGCCGGTATCTTTTTTTTTATTCTATTAAATATAACGTAGCGTACCGCCCTGCCAGTGAAAATTTTATCTAAATCGTGCCATCAATATGGTTGTTTTATGAGAGTAACTCGTGAAATAACTCACTCTTAACGGCCATTCTCTGATGAATACTGCCTATTAAGAAGTTGTAATGTTAAAAATGTGGCCGCACGCCTCCCGGAGATAGATTTCCGAAACCTTGAAACTATTAAACGATGGCCGGATCTTAAATCTTCGACGCGATTTTATCTTTTGAGTTTCAGGTTTTATTGGGTAGGATTAAAGGCCATTCGAGAAAAGTTTTAAGTAGGTACCGCTAAAGTTAGGAAGTGTTGACCCAGTGGTTTAGATTTCCTCATCGTTTCGAGATGTTCAGGGTTCAATCCCAAGGACGCATCTCTGACATTTATGAGTTACTAGCTAATGCCCGCGACTTCGTCCGCGTGGATTAAGGTATCTCGTTTTAACCTCTATCGTGAGTCTAAGTTGAGTCTTAGTTGAGACAGAGAATCTCAGCATAAGTCGCGGGCATCATTTCTTTCTTCTTCTTTATCAACCGTTAGACGTCCACTGCTGGACAATGATCTCTTGCGTGGACTTCCACAGGCCTTGGTCTCGCGCCGCCGGAATCCAACGGCTTCTTGCGTCTGATGTCGTTGGTCCACCCAGTGGGGGTTCTGCCAACACTGCGCTTCCCGTTGCGGTGTCGCCACTCCAGCACCTAGTATTTTCTTTTTAATGCAATTACAAGATAGTCCTTGACTGTGATTTCACCTGATGGTAAGTAACGATGCAGTCTAAGATGGTAGCGGGCTAACTTGGAACGGGTATGGCAGTGAAGATTCAACCCATACCCCCTAATCGGTTTCTGCACGCCATCGTGCCGGAACGCGAAATCGCTTGGTGGCGTAACTATAGGGTACTGGTAGGGTAGTATTTGATAAAATTAAGCTAACTCTAAAGTATAAAAATAAAAGGCTTTCTGAACTTTACGACGCAGAAAAGGCACTCTTTCCATTTTTCCACTGAATTCCATTTACTAATTGGATTTTAACGCGGAAACTTTTTTGTTTTGTATTCGACGCTCGGTAACTTCCATGGCGTTTGTAAGATTTAATTGCATTGAAGATTTTTCTATGAAAAGCAAGATTTATAATAGAATACGTCTGTAATATTTATATCTGCCCGTAGCCCTTATAGGTTATACGACCTATTCAAGGGCCTGTATCTTTTTGTACATATTATTTAGAATAGAATAGAATATTGTTTATTCATTGACTTACAAAAATGAAATAGGTACACTTAGACTTACACGTAATATACAGAATTACTTACGGTAGGGTGGTAACTAGCCAAGACCAAAGTACGACCATCAATAGTGCAACTGGTGGGGTTCGAACCTGCGACCTTTCAGTATTCAGTCCGCACCTTTAACCGTTGGGCTATTGAGGCTTTAAACTTATGCTTGTGTGCGATCAACTTTACTGTCTAACAATCTGTCAACGACTCACACTACATAACATACAATCAATGGAACAAACGTCTGCAAAGATTTTCAGTGATTTCCATGATGTTATTATAATATGGAAGCAAAATAAAACGGAAGAAACAATGTTGTAACAATATTTGTGTCTCCGGCGCGATTGCTGTACAGTTTCCACGCGACGCAGGGTTGCTACAACATGTCAATTTTTCAATGTACCAGAAAATTGACATTGACCCCCTTATAGCGAACCCCTGATCTCACAACTACCCAATTTAATCATAACAGAGGGTGAGCATAGGCAGGGGACATGTTATCCACGGGGAAAGTATGAAATGTTTATCCCCTCGTCGCTCAGTTTTATCAATCTGTAGAACATGGGCAAAATGGTGGAAATAATATACACAGTGGATATACATATTTATCTAAATATATAAAAGGCAAAGATGACTGACTGATCTATCAACGCACAGCGCTAACCACTGGACCGATCGAGCTGAAATTTGGCATACAGGTAGGTATTAGGACATAGGCATCCGCTAAAGAAGAATTTTCGAAAATTTCAACCCCAAGAGGGTTAAATAGGGGTTAAAGTTTGTATGAAAGTCCGTCATTTTTCAAGTTATGTCCATGAAACTTTGTATTGAGGCTTTCAATTAAAAATAAAGAGTAAGAAAATGAGGGAATTTCGTACAAACTTTCACCCCCTATTTAACCCTCTTGGGGTTGAAATTTTCAAAAATTCTTTCTTAGCGGATGCATACGTCCTAATAGCTACCTGTATGCCAAATTTCAGGGCATTTCAACCCCGAAGGAGGTAAAATAGGGGTTTAAAAAATCGAAACTAACGTGAGCGAAGCCGCGGGTAAAAGCTAGTAGGGATATATTAGTATATCCACTGTGGATATTGTCTCCGTTTTGCCCATGCTCGCTGAGTGGATAAAACTGAGCGAGGGGATAAACATTTTATCCTTTCCTCGTGGATAATATATCCCCTCCCCGTGCTCTTTGCTCACCGCGCAGGGCGTTAGTGGCGAGTGACAGCCCTGCACAGATTCAGGGCAATATTTTATTTGGCACAACAAGTCCTCCGACTGAGTGATTCTATCATTCGAAATGCTGATATTGATAGACATTTTTACAGTTTTCATTGTTTGTTTTATCGTAGCAATAGGAATACCAATTGTTACTGGTTTTTGTTTGGTAGTAACAATCGTTACTCCTTTTACTCCGCAATAAAATAACGTTAATTCACCAATGTATGGTTCTCCATAATGTTCTCAAAGATATGTACAGTCTGTCAATTCCCATTAGGCCAGCGTGGTGAGCTATGATCTATAACCCTTTTTTTATATGAATAGCGAGCAATAGAGCAGGCGGGTCACCTGATGTTAAGTGATTACCCATGAACACTTGTAGTACCAAATGCACCATCAATGCGTCACCGGCATTCCAGGAATTCGTTGGTCCGCCCCTTTATAGATCTCAGCATTTGACTAATTTATAGAGCGTGCTCTGCCTTAGCTTGAACTCAAGATAAAAGTTAAAACGAGACACAAATATGCTCCGACATAAATCTGTCTCGTTTTAACTCTGTCTTGAGTCTGAGCAGAGTAAGAGTGCGGTCTATAGATTTCAGGCTAAGACTAAGAAAGTAAAATAAGTAAATGAAACAGTGTAAATAATTTAAAAAAAAACATTTTTTAAAAGCAAACGACGACGACGAGCATCTTTAAGGTCTTTTTCGACGACGGTCGAAAAAGACCTTAAAGATGCTCAAGTTAATAAACACCTGGCACAAAACCGTGCTCAATGGAAGAGGAGGATAAGGAAGGCCGACCCCAAGTAAATGGGAAAAGGTCTAGGGCGAAGAAGAAAAAGAAGAAACAGTGTAAATAATTAAAAAAAAAAAAACATTTTTTAAAAGCAAAGCACAAGCTTTTAGTAGCTGGCAAAATCGTTAGACCCTGGATACCATCAAGGACCGGAGTTCATGTCAAGACGAATAAAACGAGCCCAAACTTGATGGATTTTACGATTTAATTACAGAGTTTAATTGCAAAGTTTCTACAGCCACCTTTCAGCTCAATCATCAGACTCTACAGATCTAATAAGCTTGTAAAAATAATATTTTAACGCCATTATTTCATAACGCCATCTACAGGAACAGAGGAAACTTCAAAATCAAGTCCGCTTGCGCTCTGCAACAATTTGATCTATCATCGATCCCTAGCACTGCCATCTATTGTCAATTTCAATAGCTTGTAATGTTAATGATATGATGCAAAACTAGATGGCGTTACTTGTATCTTGCATAAGCGTTCTCTATCTCACTGGCTATTTTATTTTATTTATTTATTTAATTGAGTTAAAACTTAAAATACTACATAAGTAGTTATTCTTCTTGCAATGCTTTTAGGTTCCGTAGGTACCCAATAGGTGTTTGATCGTCCGTCTGTCAGCGAGCTGTATCTCACGAACCTACTTGAAATTTTCACAGAATGTATATTTTATTGCCGCTATAACAACAAATAATAAAAAATATAGGGCCCCCTTACAAGAAACGTGATTTTTTTGGTGCTTTTTAAAGAACAATCACGAAACAACACAGCAACGGATCGACGTAATTTTTTGCATTGGTATTTCTGAGGACCTGGAGAGTGACAGGCTAATTTTTACTCCAGAAAATCAAAGAGTTCCTGCGGGATTTTAAAAACTAGGACGAAGTCGCGGGCGTCAGCTTGTAAATAAATTAATATTTGTGATTCACAAAGGAAAGATTCTGTAAACAAGGTCTCCGACCAAAAAATCGCAGGATTTTTGCCAATAAAAAAAATGCACATTGCACAGTTCAAGTAACTTACAAGGAGATACAGAAAGGAGATGTGACAATTTTTTTTTAAGCTATTGCATAGCTTCTATCGCGGGCCAGCGTGGAGACCGAATCCAGAAATTCCGTAACGAAAATAACCTGACACGGGGCTCCTCTACGGTGAGCCGCTAGATGGCGCATTTTTTATCAACGCGATCAAGCGGCTCACCGCTAGATGGCGTTGATAAAAAATACTATGCAATAGCTTTACCGCGGCAGTCCCCGAGTGCCACACGTCTTTTTCTCTATAAACAGCTTTCTATTTGCAAGCCAGTTGCAAAATAAAACCTTTCATAATTTACCTCCTTGGTTGCCATGTTTCGGAGTAAAAGATCGCTCCATTAAATTACACGACAGATATGAGTTTAGTATATAATTTATTTGGCCGCTAAAACACGATAGATATGGATTTTCATACAACTTTTGCCAGCCGCTACTCGCATGTATTTGGCCAGTAGAGCAATTTCGATTTATCTCGAAGAAGGTTGTCAAAATAATGCTCAAATTTCCAAGCATGTTTGAGAAAACCATATTAGTAGCACAAACACAACAGGTTTCATAATAATATAATTACCGACGCCAATCAGAAAGTATTAAAAGTGGCACAGAATATGAATGAATACATGAAACGCAGACAAACCTGTCTCTCGGTCCATTTTTCAAGAGCAGAGATTAATAAACCCATTATGTTTATACCTACGTTAATTTATAACTTATAGACTTATGAATGAATCTCACGATGGACGCAATTACACCGTTGTGTAACAAAGACATAAAAGACGTGGACAACAATTTTTTTTTTTAAAGAATATTAGCCAAGCTTAACTTGATTAATATTCTCTTCTTCCCCCCCAAATAAGCGGAAGCTTGTGTTAAGACTCATAACTTGGGAGTGGGTACGACAATACGACAATAATGCAACGGCTGGCGATTGAAGTTTTTAGTTTTCACTCCGCATCTTGATTGGGGCTTCAAATTAATGACATTAATGAATCTGTTGATTGATACTATCATTCTTTGTCATTATTAGTTAAAAATTGTGCAATTGTAGGTATTATAATAGGTAGGTTTCAATGAGCAAAAAAACCGATTATATTATTTTCAGTTTCCTTTATTTGCTTGAATACAATATGAACAATGGATGGTATAATAGTATAATAGTAGTAGTAATAATAATTACAGAATTTCAATAAAATCGCCCATTTTATTGTGTTTTTAATTAGTAGACCGTTTAGGGGTATGGGTTGAATGTACACTGCCATACCTATTTCAAGTAAGCCCCCTACCATCTCATCATCATCTTAAACTGCATCACCACTTACCATCAGATGAGATCGCAGTCAGGAACTATCGTGTTATCGAATAAAAATAAAAAAGACTGTAACAAAGCAAATAAACTAAAGAAATAGAACAACGTTCGCAAGCGAATTGCGGTGTGATCGCGTGCAACCACGATGATACCGCTCATTTCCTTCCATTCACAATTTCATACTCGTATCGAGTAGCGACCGGTTCCCATTGAAGCTGGACTCGAGGTGTACCAGCGCGTGGAACAAGTTACAAGCGCAACGCGGAACTGGCAAGCCCTTCGTCGGGCGGTTGGACCGTGGCTGTAGTTAAAATGATCAATACCCGGGGTTCGATCCCGATCGGCCGCGCAATTTTTACCCGACTGCGGCATACAAAGGAGGGTAATGTGGGTAGCTAGCTACTGTGGAGTATACCAGAGTTTTATTTATTAGTCTATGTATATGTATGTATGCGGCGCTCTGGAAACCAAACGCGTGCGCCAATTTTGATGATTCTTACATCAATCGATATGCGTTTATCTTGGGAGTGTCACTAAAGACATGACAGAAATCACAATTCAATGTGGCGACACCAGACGCCATATTGTGAAAAAGAAAAAATTAAAGTCGACAAACTATGTTGAGTGGGGTATCATTTAATAGGTATTTGTAAATCATCAATCAAATCTATGGCAATTCAAAATTGGTTAGCAAACATTCTCAGTTAATTTTTTTTTTTTCACTTATATATATTTAATTTTGAAAATTTTGATCTTGATCATCAACCGATAGATGTTCAAGGGGCACTTGCACAGACTGCAACAGGCTTCGTTCTTGCGGCACCTGCATCCAGCAGCTTCTTGCGACTCGTCTAATATCGGTTCGCCTAATGAGCGATCTGCCAACACTAGCTTCCCGATGCGGGGTCGCCATTCCAGCACCTTGGGACCCCAACGACTATCAGCTCTTCTAACTATGTGTCCCACCCATTGCCATTTTAGTTTCGTAGGGGATGTTCCCACCAACGGGAATGGGTTTGCTTTGACTGCCCGTCTTGACATGCGTTGGATTGGTGTACCTACGTATGCATTTTTGCACTTTTGCATTTTTGAAGCTTTATTGTGGAAGCACTGTATACATAGCATAGCTTTGTAAAAAAAAAAAAAAATTTTTTTGAAAAGAGCAACTGCTGAGTTTCTTACCGGCTCTTCTCAGCAGAATCTGCATTCCGAACCGGTGGTAGATTTATGACGTGTCATAAGAGCTACAAGTTAGCTTACATGAAATAAATTAATTTTGAATTTGAATTTGAATTTGATGAGGAATTCTCACTTCTGCTTGTGGCATACACCACAGATTACAAGAATACGGGTTACAAGAAAACCTGTTTGTTTTAATAAAACGACCGCGCTTCCTTCCACCGCCTCTCATGAATATCGTATGCTTGCTCCACTGGAATTATACGATTATACATTATACATCTATACAAAAGAGTGTACGATTATAGAGTCACATTATAGAGCGGGAAATTAGGTACATCCGTCGAGATAGGTCATTTGAGAACCGTCCGTAACTATGGAATTAATTCCATCTCCATTTATGGGCTTTGGTCAATAACAGTGAGCCTAATGGCAGTGAGTTTAAGCCTCAATAGCCCAACGGTTAAAGGCGCGGACTAAAAACTGAATGGTCGCAGGTTCGAATCCCACCCGTTGCACTATTGTCGTACCCACTTCTAGCATAAGCTTTCCGTTTATTTTGAGGGGATAGGAGGATATTAGTCAAATTCAGCATTGGGTAATATTCTTTTTTAAAAAAAAAGTGATGATCTAGTGGTTAGGACTGCAGTTTCAGGAGGGGTCGCGGGTTTGATTCTGGGTATGCACCTCTGACTTTTCAGTCTAGACAATACAGCATTGTAAAGTCGACATCTCGTGAGGATGCTCCGGTGTCGGGGCGAAACGTGCGTCGAGAGTAGTATAAAAGTCTTGTGTGGTGGTACATGTGAGTGGTGGTGGCATCGGGAACTTGGCTTTCCTGCTTGGTTGGGGAGGTAAGCGGTGCTTAGCTTGTAACTGCATGTTTGACCATACAGATTTTTTCTGTTGGCGGATTATAGCAAAATAACTCTAACCTTTTCTTGCTAATCATGAACTTCCGCAAAGTAAGGCCTGATTCTATCCAATATCCAAAAATATTGTAGTTAGGTAGGCAATCCCAAAGCCGCGAATCCCAAACTGACTGGTACATAAATATGGAAAGCTGTAGTTAAACGATTAAGTTTTAATAAGGAATCTGTTAGAAACTTGAAAATTATCAAGTTTAATCAAAAATCTTGGCACAAGAGGGGCTGGGTTCCGTCGTGAGGAAGCTGCAGACCGCGGTAATGACTAAGGCTGGAATTATGTTTATCTGCCCCCTTATAGTTTGAACAAAGCTGCGAGTATGGTGGCCATACAACAGGATTTAAACAGGACAGGTAAAAATACCTTTCCTGATTTTTTTATTTTTATTTTTTGTGTACGTACATGTAAAAATTACAACACAAAGTTTAGAAGATAAAAAAAGAAATTTCATCCAGCTTCCAGATATTTGTGAGTCAAGAAAAAAGATTAAAACCCCGATTACGGAAACATGTATGTACCTACAACGTCGGACGAGAAAGTCGCAAGGAGCCGCTATATACAGGCGGTGTAAGACCGAGGCCTGTGGAACAACGGACATCTATCGGTTAATATAATATTTGTGCGCATAAAATATACCTAAGACATCCGGACCATAATAAAAAATTAACTAACACGTCTTCATTCAACAAAATCAGAACTGTAGCAAATACATAGACTGTTAAAATTAAAATCTATCCTTTTTGATTTACCAGATTTGGGTATTTTTGCGTTTATCGTTTGATATCCCCTACAACATATTGTTTAGGTACCTTTTGTTTAGGTACTACAAATAAATAAACATACATACATAGACTGCTAAAATCATAATTTATCCTTTTGGATTTACATATTTGGGTATTTTTTCGTTTATCGTTTGATATCGCCTACAACATAATGTAATAATAGGTAGGTTTTTAGGTACCTTTTTAACACATACAACTTTTGAGTTTACTGAGTTTTTTCCGGCTCTTCTCAGCAAAACCTACTTTCTGAACTGATTGTAAATTCTTGATTTGTGATAATCATTGGCCTACATGAAATAAATCTTTTCGTTTTTTTTTTAATTCTACTGATAATAAGTTGTCTCTGGAATGTCCTAATTTGTTTCAAAATCATGGTGCGCATAGCCAGGCTGCCCGTTGGCAAGATATATAAAACTTCTCCTATTATGCAAACTTTGGGCACTGCGCACAATAAGCATATAACGGCGCGATGAGGCAGTACTGTACACAGCCACTGTACTGTACTCAGTGATTATTTGAGATTTCAATTACTGCCCCTTTAGTAGTTCTGCCTTCCTGGTACTTTGTTGACCTTCTGCTTCTACACATAGCGTTCCGGCACGATGGCGTGTAGAAACCGATTAGGGGTATGGGTTGAATTTACACTGCTATACCCCTTCCAAGTTAGCCCGCTACCATCTTAGACTGCATTGTCACTTACCATCAGGTGAGATCGCAGTCAAGGGCTATCTTGTCATCGAATAAAAAAATACAAAGTTTTGCCCATGAAATTATCACGCTGGGCTATACGAGCCCGTGTAGTAAATCTTCAGAAGCAGATTTGATTTTTACAGCAGTAGATCAAGTATTAATTATCCGAAAAAAAAACAGGCAAAAATTACATCATATATCCAAGGGACGCTACTGAGTAGAGACATAAAATAATTAAAGTTCAACAAAAAAAATCGCGAAGTTACGTCTAATTTTAAGCCAATTTGCATTTAATTTCAATGCAGGCCATATAAAATTTATATAAAATTCCTATACTTTTCACTAAAAAACCGATAAGTACAGTCATTTTTTTTAAATCTTTTTTTCAGGCATTCTGAGAACTGTTAAGCGCTTCGGAGTCATTTATTCAGTCTTATTCAGTCTAGCTAGTATGAATGGTTATTCCATCATTTTGGAAGCCCAATATACCTGCCCAGTGCAATCATTATAAATGTAATTGTTAGGAAAAATCAGTTCTTCTTCTCTGAGATCTTTTTTTCTCTGAGTGAATTCAGACATGCTGTCTGAGGATTAATTACACTACTCCATTAGGGCAACAAAAGCTGACATAGTTCAAAATGTTTGTCTTAGATACAAGGCCAGTACAAAATTACCCATTATCCTTTATTTACCTTTCCTATCTTATTTAAAACTAACAGTGGACGTTCATTTTACTTATTTTAGCAGACCCTCTATTTAGTACCTAATCGGTAAGAAATAATTTAATTTTAACATATTATGCAGCATCCCAATCACTAAAGCTCTTTCGCAAGATTCAAGTTTTGCCAATCTCGCCATATATGTAGATGGGCATTATTATTACAAAACATAATATAAACGTAATTTCTGCCTAACATTATTGTATGTATGTCAAGTAATACACCTACATCGCACACCTACAACAAGTTTCACAGTTAGACATTTCAACTCGGTGTATTTCTTAATTCGTAAGCCGGCGGCCATCTTGGATCTCTTCCGGTCACGTGACCGTTTCCCATGTCGATCAAGATTCAAGATGGGAGATTGGAAAATTAGAAATTATAGTTAATTGTGGCGGTGTTTTAATTTTAATGAGATATTTGTTAATGTGATGCACTTTTGTGTTATTGACCTTGGCTTTAAAATTAGAGAAGATGCGGTCTGTAGGTATTCGATAGCTAATGTAATATTATGTGTGCTAAGTCGCAGACATCAGCTAGTAGCTATATAGGTACATGGCTACTAGCTGCTCCTAACTGCTACTAGCTACTTTGTTCGCAAGGATTTAGTTTTCAAAAATCCTGCGGAAACTTTGATTTTTTGAGATAAAAGTAAATACAAACACACTTTCGCATTTATAATATTAGTAAGGATATCATAAAGGATAGTAAGGATAAGTAAGGATCAGTAAGGATATTAGTAAGGATTAGTTAGGATGGATTAGAAAGGTCGCAGGTTCGACCCCACACGTTGCACTTTTTTCATACCGACTCCTAGTCCTAACACAAGTATTACGCTTATTTAGAGAATAGAAGAGAGTATAAGTTAAGCTTGGCTAATACAAGGTAATAAAACAAGTGTCAATTAAAAATTTAAAACACCGTCGTTAAAATAAAAAAAATGTAATTGCCATTTTGTGGCGGCGGCCATCTTGGACAGATATCCATCAAACATACATAGGTAAGAACACACACACACCCACACACACGCACCCCGTCGTTTTTGCGTTGGGGGTTAAAAAAGACTGGAAAGGAAAATGAAAATTGAAAAAAAAAAGAAAAAGATTATAGAGATAGGTGTAATAAAGTAATTAGAACTAACACAAAAGTCTGAATCATTAAAACGGGCCATTCCGCGGATCGGGCGAACCGATCCATTGCGAATGTGAATGGGCCACGCAGGAACAATTAAAATAGTCGGTTTCCCTTGATTCACTGCAGCATCGGTAATGAGGCGGCGCTCGGTAGCCGCGATGGAATTGGGTGGATAAGCCTTCAAAAGAAAAAAAAGAAAAAACTGTATCCGGGCCGTTCCCTATAAATGTGCCATTTCTGACACCATTCTTTGATGTTCTTCGAAGAATATTTATTGGGATTGAATCACCGACCTCTATCTTTAATCTATGATTAGCATGGACATGCTGATGCTATACAAATGACAGCTTAAAATTATGGATCACATTGAAGCGCCACATATTTTGACATACGATTGTCTCTGGAACTATAATATTACAAATGGCGCACCGGCCTCTATAATTAATCTATGACTCATATACAATCATAGATTAAATAAAGAGGTTGGTTATGAAATCATAGATTAATAATTGTAAAGGTTGGTGAGCCATTTGTATTGTTATTAGTTCCAAAGACACCCATATCTTTGCTTACAATGCCAAAATGGCGTCAATTCAATCCAAAATTGTGTAAATCAAGTAAGTCAAGTAGGTCCCCCATTTTCCCTCGACTGCTATACTTACATACTTACGTACTTGTTAAGTGAAATTTGTTTATCCCAGGTGTTGAACACTGGACCTGAAATCTAAATTCAAACTAGATCCTAGACAAACAATGTACCTACATCACTGCATAAAGTTATCAGTGATACATCACTGCAAAAATTATTTTCTTAATTTTATTGTCCTCGCCGGGAATCGAACTCTAGACCTAGTTTAAGACCACAGCACTAACCAGTTCGCTAGGTTCGAATTTAAGTAGGAATTTAAAAAGACGTGTGGCACTCGGGAACTGCCGCGGTAAAGCTATTGCATAGCATTTTTTATCAACGCCATCTAGCGGCTCACCGTAGAGGAGTCCCGTGTCAGGTTATTTTCGTTATGGAATTTCTGGATTCGGTCTCCACGCTGGCCCGCGATAGAAGCTATGCAATAGCTTAATAATACTATAGGCAGGTCCACATTAGCCCGCCTAATGGAGTTCACGTTAATACCACGACAAGTGAATCCGGACATTAGCGCATATGCCAGATGCTCTTAGCACTAACTGACTTTGTATCAAAACTACATACGAATAAATACACCTACAGGTAAATAACAGTAGGGTTAGTGTAAGATTCAATACGATTGATCGTATTCGTAGTCGATGACATTAGTTTCAAAGTAAAATGAACCTTAACATCATTGATTTAAAGTCACAAATTCATTTGATTTGGAGCGTATTCGTACACGTAAGCATATAAGAATGCATGCACGAAATTGAGCTCTAATCTGATGATGTTAAGGTTTATTTTACTTTGACGCTATTGTTATTCAATACGAATACGTATTCGTATTCTATGACATCACGTACGTACGCTTGAAAAGCTTAAAAAGGCCGCGCGGCCATTCGTGTCAAACGATTCTGGTCTTTAGCGACTATGTAAATAAAGTTTAAAATCATTTCACACTGAAAGTACTCGCCGCACCACTTCCGCCCGCTGCCATTCTGGTGTAGATCGGCCCTTAATTTTTAACCGACTTCCAAAAAGGAGGAGGTTATCAATTCGGTCGGTATCTTTTTTTTATACTAACCCTACAGACATGACATACTTGATAAGAAGGAAGGAAGATGAAAAAAAAAATAACTTTGAACTTTCGCCCAATATCTCTTAGCCTATCATCCCCTATAACAATATTAACAACCTCCAAAATATTTACAAGTAACAAGAAATAATTATCACAAGTTCTCAATAACTTGGCAACCCCTAAACTCATCAAAGTACACTCGACGACAATAATAAGGGGGTATAATAATAACAATTATACAAGTTTACATTATACAAGTATACATTATACAGTGCACAGATAGATATTCCACAGGGTGTAAAGGTAGCCCTTGGATCGACTTTGGAAAGGAATTTACATGGATGTAAGATGTATGGAAATCGCAGTTTTATTCCAATCAAATTAGTTGGCCCTGCCCAAAAGCGTGATAAAACAAACAGAAGCCAAATCGAAAAACCAACCAACCAACCACTTTTAGTAAATATTATTCGCCCTAAAAATTTTTTTGGATACCTCTTTTACAGGTAAAAGGGGATTTTTCGATTTTTTTCCTCTATTTTATTGTCTTTTAAAGATATCTTTTTGCCAATAAGTCAAAAACTAAGCGCATTGTAAATTGTAACAAGTATCAATTTATGATAAAAAAAAATATATAAATTGCGATCTTCATGGGTACGAAGTCATGGTTTTACTAGAGGTAGGACCTTTATCGATAGGCTTCTTACACTTTAAAAGGAAAACATGTATTGCATACGTAAAAAAAACTGTTTACTCAGCGAAATTATAGTTAAGTAAGTTTAAACCAATTTTTCGAGCGCGAGATTTGTCAAAATGGCCCTTTAATAGATGACCTGAGTGAAGAGTACATCAAAACAAGCTAGCATAACGTAAATAATAGGGACTTAAACAATCGTTCATGTATCAGTAAACCGGCCGTTAATCTTTGGGCGCCAGATTAATTGCGGAGCTCATCCAGTTAAACTAACAACCCCCAAAATCTTGTCAGAAACTTGAACAAGTTTAATTAATCGCTGGAACACGGGACATACTTTGTGTTTGTTTCGGTAACTTGCGGAACGGCCCGTAGTTAAAGAAAATGTGATTATAAACGTTAACACCAACCATCCATATTAATCTTCTTCAAAAACATAAATTGTAAAAAAAACCAAGTCTCGCAACTCAATAGATTTATAAATACATATCAAAAATTCCGAGGCCGGCGGGATTCGAACCCACGTCTCTCTGGGAGTCGCGCCCGAGTGTGTTAACCGCTACACCACGGCCGAACCATACGTCGGCCACGAAATTAGTGATATGTATCTACTTTTTCAATCAGTTTTATAGCAACTGTTAGCGACATCTAGTAGCGACACATTACAGTTGTCGACGTACTTTTTTCCCAAGACACCATATTACAACTCAACGCAACTCAGTTCTTCTATCGTAAAAAGTTGTGAGACAGACAAGTCCTTTCATTTGATACCCATATTAAGAGTGTCGTGAAAAAAAAAGACGTGTGGCACTCGGGAACTGCCGTGGTAAAGCTATTGCATAGCATTTTTTATCAACGCCATCTAGCGGCTCACCGTAGAGGAGTCCCGTGTCAGTTTATTTTCGTTACGGAATTTCTGGATTCGGTCTCCACGCTCAAGGCCCGCGATAGAAGCTATGCAATAGCTTAACTAGTCTCTCAATCCAAACGAGAGACAATCCAGAAATTACAAATTACCAAATTGCCTCCGCCGAGAATCAAATCCGAAACCGTATTAGTACCGTACCGTACTAGTAGAGTACTCCGTCATTTTTCCAGAATAAAAGAACACAGGAACAACACAACAGCAACACGCAGCGCCACACAAGCTCCTTCACAACTAGGGTTGCCAGATTTTTTTTCAGCCTATAAGGGACAAATGGTTAAATGGGCAAAAAATACGGGATTTCAGTTTTTTACCCGGGACAAATTAAAAAAAAATTATTTAGTGTAATTTTTTTTTGATATTTTTCCGAGGATCGAGTTAGTTTTAATATATTTGTATTCGTTTTAACATATCTGTAAAAATCAATACAATTATAATCGTAATTAAAAAGGGTCATCAACTCGCTATTTAACGAACGTTACGTGTGTGAATACTTGGATAGATTTCATAATGAAAAACGAAGTACGGTTCAAATACGGGACAGAGTCCGTCCCGCCGGGACATTTTAAACTATGCCTAAAATACGGGATGTCCCGGGAAATACGGGACGTCTGGGAACGCTATTCACAACACACTCGACGTACGTACGTTGCGACACCGGAGCATCATCAGGAATTCCGCAAAGTACCACCTGCTTATGTCTAAAATAAACAAACCAGCCAACAAACCCACAAACAAACACATTTTCGAATCATACTGACATTATAAATGCGAAAATGTGTTTGTTTGTTGGGTTGTCCTTCAGTCACGCTCTAACAGAGCTATGGATCTACGTGGTTTTTTGCATAGGCCGGAAAAACAAAAAGTTCCCATGGGATTTTAGAATCTATATCCACGCGAACAAAGTGGTGGGTATTGGCTAGTTTATATATAATACATATTAGTAAGGTTATGAATTAATTCCGAAAATAATTAAATATTTATTATTGTTATTATATCAAATTAATTGTTTGTCTTATATAAAGATAATCGTTAGCCGATGAGTCTTTCCCCCCGGGACGATGGGAGGTCCTGAAGGTGGAGGGGAGGAGGGGAGCAACTGAAGCGTAAACTTCAGCTCAAACTTTAATTAATCTTTGAAACACGAGACTTTCTATTTGTATTGGCAACTCACGAGTCGACTTGTGTCAAGATCCAAGAATGATTATAGAATAAATTCGTATAAACTACAGCTTCAAAAGCCTCAATAGCCCAATGGTTAAAGGTGCGAACTGAATACTGTACCCTAAAGTTAAAATCTATAGACCGCACTCTTACTCAGCTCACACTCAAGACAGAGTTAAAACGAGACAGATTTATGTCAGAGCATATTTATGTCTCGTTTTAACCTCTATCTTGAGTAAGAGCACGCTCTATAGCCTAAAGGTCGACTGAAAACTGAAAGGTCGCAGGTTCGTTCCCGACCCGTTGCACTATTGTCGTACCCACTCCTAGCACAAGCTTTCCGCTTATTTGGAGGGGAGAGAAGAACAGTAGTCAATATTCTTTAAAAAAATATCTCCTGCGCAGATGGCTAAAATCTTTGAGGAGGTTGGCCGCCATAACCGGATTCGATCGTGTGGATTTTGTCCAGCAATGGACATCCTAGATAGATGCAATCGATAGTGGGCTTAGCAGTAATTCAGCCAATGTCAACGCACTTTTAAATACCAACACATTACATAACTTGGGTTTGAACTTGGAACAACTTAAATTAATCGCCAGAACACAAGACTTGGTTTGCGTTAGGGCTCGCTAAACAATTTGTTACCAAACAAACACTAGATAGATTTGACTCGCTGAAGATAACGAATATTATCCTTAATGAATGCACATTCTAAGTTCTTAGTCTTAAGTCTCGGTTAATGTCAACAACCGGCTAAACTTCTTACGAAGGAGTGACTACGGACGCAACGTTCCACTTGCTGAAAAACCGGACCATTCGGTCTAAAAAGCTTTAAACTTCGACCATCCGTTGTGCCAGATCTTTTTTTTCACGTCCTTTGAAACTGTGAAACCAACTTCCTGCGACGGTGTTCCCACTAAACACAATACAATTAACATGTTATTACAACAAAGAGTTATTCAAGGGGAGGATTAACAAATTCCTGAAAAGTCGGCAACTCATTGGTGGTGCCTCAGGTGCTACAAATGTTCATGGGCAGGTTCAAATTATGGCTCTTACGACGTCAAGAATCTACCACCGGTTTAGGGAAAGCTACTTTATTCTGCTGAGAAGAGCCGGCAAGAAATTTAACAGTGTAGTAAAGTGGTCCAATAATAATAGGGTATGAGGGATGGATGATTTAAAAATGTATTCGGAAAGAAAGAAAGAACGATTTCACATTTTGTAGCCATAAGATGTCTTTGTACATACCCTTTCTATATTTAAGTTTAATTTTTAAAGTTATGATGTACAGAATAAATAAATAAACGATCAGAACGAGGACGTTTTTGACAGCCTCCCTGGCGCAGTGGTGAGCGTCGTGGTCTCATAACTGGGAGGCAATTTGGGAATTTATAATTTCTGAATTGTCTCTGGTGTGGTCTGGTGGGAGGCTTTGGCCATGGCTCGTTACCACCCTACCGTCAAAGACGTGCCGCCAAGCGATTTATGGCGTGTAGAAACCTATTAGGGCTATGGGTTGAATGTAGATACACTGCGTCACTACCATACCCCTTCCAAGCTAGTCCGCTACCATCTTCGACTGCATCGTCACTTATCATCAGGTGAGATCGCAGTCAAGGAGTATCTTGTCTAAATATATAAAAGGCAAAGGTGACTGATTGACTGACTGACTGACTGACTGACTGACTGACTGATCTATCAACGCACAGCCCTAACCACTCGACGGATCGGGCTGAAATTTGGCATCCAGACAGCTATTATGACGTCGGCATCCGCTAAGAAAGGATTTTTGAAAATTCAACCCCTAAGGGGGTAAAATAGGGGTTTAAAAAATTGAATTTAGCGTGAGCGAAGCCGCGAGCAAAAGCTAGTAATCCAATAAAAAAAAAGTCTGCTCTTACCCGCGTTGCTTTTGGTATCATCCAGTGAATATATCGCCTGGGGGTTTTCTGTCCGAGACGCGCAAGTTGGACAACTTTAATTAATCCCTGAGATGCGAACGACTTTGTGTGTGTTAACTACAGTGGTGAGACCACGTTTACTCGCGGGACTTTTACCCGACCGCGGCGAAGGAAGGGTTGTGATTTTAGCAGTCTATGTAATGTCTGGTGGGAGGCTTTGGTCGTGGCTAGTTACCCTACCGTCAAAGACGTGCCGCCAAGCGATTTAGCGTTCCGGCACGATGGCGTGTAGAAACCGATTAGGGGTATGGGTTGAATGTACACTGCCATACCCCTTTCAAGTTAGCCCGCTACCATCTTAGACTGTATCGTCACTTACGGTCAAGTGAGATTGCAGTCAAGGACTATCTTGTCGCCGAATAAAAAAAATGTTTGTAGTATGTACGTATGTATAATGTTTGTATGTGTCTACGTAAGTCCTTTTTTTTATCGCTGGGAAATACAATAACCTAATAGAAAAAAAAAAAAATTAAAAATCCTACAATAACGCCTAAACTACTGAGCCAATTTTGAGTCTAGATGCAGTCTTAGGTGGTAGCGGGCTAACTTTGAAGGGGTATGGCAGTGTACATTCAATCTATACCCCTAATCTGTCTTTACACGCCATCGTGCCGGTACGGTAAATGAAAAAAATAAAAAATGAAAAAATGGTAAATCGCTTGGCGGCACATCTTTCACGATTTTTCGATTTTCGATTTTTATTCGATACTTTGTTATGAAGACAATCTATAGTTCAAGTGCTCGATCGTTCGATTCATTCGATGGTTTTTTTTAGTAACTATCGAGAAACAAAATAAAAATTTTCTAGACGAAGAATTTTTTCTAAGTTTATAATCCTACAAGCTTTATGTATGACATATCTAAGACTTAATAAGCTGAATAAGCCTTTGCTACTGAGAATTATAGCAGTAGGTAGTACTTATTGCTAATTCTTAAAGTTTTTCTGGCGCCGATCACAAAAGATTAATTTAATATCTGTCACTAATTTAAGCAGGTACCTAATTGACATTTAGCCAAAAGTCTAATTTAAATTTTATGATAGCGCTACGCATAATAACAAGAAGATAATAGGATAAAAAACTTGTTATCAACCGAAAGATTATTATTCATATTATTGAACTAGTTTTATAATGAATGGTCTATTTATAGTTCTTAGACTTATAAAGAGCAACGACATAATAATATTGTCTTAGAAACAACTGCGATATATACGTGGACTTCAATGAATTTAAATTGTTGTTCTTTACTTGAAGACTCCTCGAGCGATTTGGAAAATTCTTTTTAAGCTATTGCATAGCTTCTATCGCGGGCCAGCGTGGAGAATCCAGAAATTCCGTAACGAAAATAACCTGACACGGGACTCCTCTACGATGAGCCGCTAGATGGCGTTGATAAAAAATGCTATGCAATAGCTTTACCGCGGCAGTCCCCGAGTGCCACACGTCTTTTTTTGTTTGAAAGGGTATACATCCTAGGTGGTCCCACTGTCATCAGGTCAGGATCTGATGATGGGATCCTGGCGAAATCGAGGGAACTCTTCAAATTTTATACGCTCAATTGATATACTTTGTAGTGGCGTTTGAAGTTGGTCTTATAAAAAGAATTTTTACGTTTATATTATATTAAAATAAACTTTTACAAAGTGCTTTCGAATTGTCAAATGAATCTACCACTGGTTCTTACTTAGTTTCAAATGATGACAAATGCCACTGCATTCTTACTAATAATTTGAATTAAACAAGTTTTCTTTACTGGATTTACAAGATCATTAAGGTGAAACAAGATCCGTTGTACGAGAAAATGTATTGAAAAATAAGTTATAGTTTCTAGGAATATAATAAAATGCACATGTGATTCGACCACCCATGCCACTGGTTTACGTTATGTTTTATTATGAACGTGGTACCGCTATAAAATGCATGTTTGTTTATTGATTTTTATATTCATAATAACTTTGTATGTAACATCCTGAACTCCTGAACATAGAGATTTAATTTTTTAGGTCGAGGGACCATTTAAATTACAATCATCACGCTAATATCATAAAGGCAAAAGTTTGTGTGTTTGTGTGTGTGTGTGTGTGTGTGTGTGTGTGTGTGTGTGTGTGTGTGTGTGTGTGTGTGTGTGTGTGTGTGTGTGTGTGTGTGTGTGTGGGTGTGTGTGTGTGGGTGATGTGTGTGTGTATGTATTTGTGTGTATGTGTGTGTACATTATAGCCAAAATGAATGAACTAATTTGGCTGAAATTTTTGATTGAACCTGCGATCTTCCGAATAAGAGACTGCTGTCCTAACTCTAGGGAAATGAAGGTCCGTGAAGGTGGTGGCAGAGAACCGGTCTAAATCTCTGTCATCTGAATAAGATGAACTATGAAGCGCTGTAAAGCAATCATATATGGATAAACTTAATTGTCAAATGATTGGGCCTTTTTAAACGAAGGGGAAATCTTCTTAAAGACACCTGAAATCCTAAGGGAGAATTCGAGTTATGTAGGATTTTTACCCAATTAAAGCCCCCCCATCCTCACCCACCCTTAGCCTATATTGGTAGGCTCATCTCTTAATAACACAACCGGAGCCTCTCTTGCGCCTACCTAGGACTCTAAGTCTAGGGCCTAGGCTATCACTGCTTTATCTTATCTGTTACCAATTGAATTATTCGATGTCTTTTGTCGGATCTCCTTTCAATATATCAAAAAACAAACCTACTCCGTCATATAATATGTGATCAAAGGTTGGTTTTAACTTTTATGCATTATATCCGTTCATGACACCTTGTTTCCTGTTCCGTTTTGATGAAATTTCTGCTAAATGGTAGTCATGCCTGATTTTTTTTTTAATAATGTAAGCTTCAAATTCAAAATTTATTTATTTCATGTAGGCCAACTTGTAGGTCTTATGACAAGTCATAAATCTACCACCGGTTCGGAATGCAGATTTTGCTGAGAAGAGCCGGCAAGAAACTCAGCAGTTGTTCTTTAAAAAAAAAACATTTTTACAATAGATAACAAAACTATGCTATGTATACAGTGCTTCCACAATGAATCTTCAAAAATGCATACGTAGGTACACAATTCTTATTCAGAAGATGTATTTTGACAAGTCATCTCTAGAAAAAGGGATATAGTATAGAACGCTGCAGTGTGAGCCTCCTCATATACCTTGGAGTAGTTATACTAGGATGAAAAGAAAGTATGTAGTATTGGCACATAGGCTTAGGTCAGGACACATTCCAACCAACAAATTCGGTTACCTTATGGGAAAAACATCTTCCCCTAATTGTGATGTTTGTGGCGTCCTGGACGATGTGCACCATTTGTTGGTGGAATGTGTTCGGTATCAGTCTGATAGAGTCCGTTTGATGGAAGATTTAAGACTGAACAGACTGCACGTTGGTGTCTTTCACAATTTATTGGCAAACCCAAATTCTAACGGAGCGTGCAGTTTGTTCAGTCTATTCATGTGTAAATAATATTGTAGTTTAATATTTTGTAAATAGTTTTTAGTTTTTAGGGTACAATAAGGCTGACATACGTCTTAACGTAAAAGCCTTCCAATTAAAGATTAAAAAAAAAAAAAAAGATATTTCTTTCCCGTCCGTTGGTGAATAGAGTGAGGGAAGAGAGACACATATGTCCACTACAATATCTCCTTCGCTAGCTAGGCTCGTTAAGATTGGCCGCCTGGTAACTGGTGGCCGAGTTTCGGTCAGGAGGACATTATAGCCGAGTAAAAGCCCTGCTGTAATAGGGCCAGCGTATGATATAACTTTAGAGAGCGGGCGCACCACAAAGCCGAGGCGACCGCGCGCCGCGTATCATATACCGACCTTTTTGCCGCGGATGTAGATACTGGGGAAGTGGCGAGCGAAGCGAGGACAAATTTTTTTTAATACTAAAAGAAAAAGCTATTAAGCTATTGCATAGCTTCTATCGCGGGCCAGCGTGGAGACCGAATCCAGAAATTCCGTAACGAAAATAACCTGACACGGGACTCCTCTACGGTGAGCCGCTAGATGGCGTTGATAAAAAATGCTATGCAATAGCTTTACCGCGGCAGTCCCCGAGTGCCACACGTCTTTTTTTTGCAGTAATCCGCCAAACCAGAAAAAAATGTGTATGGCAACAAGCGCCGTCCGCGCCTTTCGCTAAAAAAACAATAATAATGTCGGATACAAGCAGGCGTTACTTTGCGAAATTCCATGATAGTACTAAAAGAAAATGTGTTGCTGTAATTCGCCAAACCAGAAAAAAATCTGTATGGTAATTGGCAACAAGCGCAACCCGCGCCTTACATCGCTGTTTCTCCAGAATATAAGAAACGCAAGAACAACACAACATCAAGACGTTGCGCCAGGAGCGTAACGTATCTCCTTCCAAATAAACGGAAAACTTGTGCTAGGAGTGGGTACGATAATAGAACAACGGGCCCGGATCAAATCTGCAACCTTTCAGTTATCTGTCCAGCTAATGAGATTTCAGATTATTTTTTGTTATTTGAAATTATATGAGTCACTTTATCACATCACACTAATAATATAAAGGTGGAAGTTTGTTTGTGTGTGTATGTGGGTGTGTGTGTGTTTTTGTCCTGGAAAATAAGAGATTTCCTGCGGGGATTAAAAACCCTTAATCCACGCGAAGTCGCGGGTATCAACTAGTTTGAAGGTAAAATGAATTATGAGATTATCTATATATATAAAATTCAAAGTCCTGACTGACTGACTGACTGACTGACTGACTGACTGAGATATCAACGCACGCCCAAAACTACTGAAGTTAAAAACTTGAAATTTTTACAGTTGGTTCCTTTTATGACGAAGGCGCACACTAAGAAAGGATTATTGGAAATTCCACCCCTAAGGGGTTTAAATAGGGGATGGAAGTTTATATGAAACTCCGTCATTTTTCAAGCTGTTTCCATCAAAGGTATTTGAGCTTTCAGTTAAAAATAAAGAAGTACGTGTGTCACAGTTTTTGAAAATTCCACCCCAAAATCTAATTCCACGCGGACGAAGTCGCGGGGGTAAAAGCTAGTCAATTAATAAAGTTTCAATGAGGTCACTTCCAGCACAGCTTTACATCAGTGACCTCCCAAAATACAATGTCGGCTAATTTCTGGCCCCGATGTAGTTTCCATGAAATTAAATTTTGGTTTTCCGCTAACCTTTTATTGCAGCATTAGGGTTTACTTGGCTTTGATCCCACTCGCCGTTATCCCCTTAAACCCTGTGTTTTTATTATTATTCCGGATTTTTTTTATCCATATCATACAGTGGAAACCTTTTTCATAAACCTTAGGAAAGATTTGTTCTAATCGTCTGTGTAAATAAAAATGAAATTTTGCTTGTTAACGCATCACTTGAGAGCATCTGGACCGATTTACATATTTTTACAAGACGTATGTATGTATGTATGTATGTTTGTGTAGGTCAAATTTTGCAAGTTAAATTAGAACCACTTCCCCATTTTCGATTGAGCTGAAATTTTGCATGTATATGTGAGTATAATATACATATATGTAAATTAGATGACAATGCAATTATATGTACATGTTTAAAATGTTCGTAATAGTCTGAATTAAGTTTTCATTCGGATTCTGGAAAAACTAAACGTAATTTTTTTTATGGAATTTTTGTATTTTTTTATTCAATGATAAAATAATCCTTGAATGCGATCTCGATGTAAGATGTCGATGGTAAGTGACGATGCAGTCTAAGATGGTAGCGGGCTAACTTGGAAGGGGTATGGCAGTGTACATTCAACCCATACCCCTAATTTGTTTCTACACGCCGTTGTTCCAAAACGCAAAATCGCTTGGCGGCACCTATGACGGTAGGGTGGTTTACTAGCCACGGCCGAAGCCTCCCGCCAGACCAGACTAGAGACAATACTAGATAGGTAGTAATATAAAAAAAAAATCATCACAATTATGTTCCAATCTTATTTATTTGTATACAGAATAGAGCTAGCTTATGTATTTGTATAGAGACAGAGCAATAGAACGATCGTTTTCCAAACTTTCTTTACGGCCGAAATTAATAATCAATCCTAATCCAATTTTACCTATCCGAGATTGAGATCCTAATCCATTTTTGAGTTTATGTGTGTCTATAAACAATCCGAAGATTGTTTATTCTATCTGTAGAATCAAGTAATCGACGGGAGGTCCGATCTCAGATTACGGATTGTCCTCTGTTTGAAAATGAAAGTTCGAGCGTATTAATAACCAATCTTTCAATTTTGACGTTTAGTTCGGCTCATGTTTTGATCGAAATTTGCAATCCTACGAATTTCTCGGTTTAACTGTGGAAAAATGGCGATATCCGTATCTTCAAGCAGTGATAGTAGTGATTTGGAGGACCTGATGCTGGCTTCCGACGACAGTGATGCAGATGTAGCACCGAGAGGCAGTGCACGTAGATTGAGAAGAGTAAATTACATGCAGACTCTTGATGATGCTGACTTCACTTTTAGATTTAGGTTGACAAAAGGAGCAGTTAATTCATTATTAGATGAAATAATGCCCTTTTTACGCGTGACCTCTTCAAGGTAAGTTAAACGGAAA
The DNA here is from genome assembly GCA_038048805.1 of Hipparchia sbordonii. Taxonomy (NCBI): domain Eukaryota; kingdom Metazoa; phylum Arthropoda; class Insecta; order Lepidoptera; family Nymphalidae; genus Hipparchia; species Hipparchia sbordonii. The sequence goes on along the minus strand of CM076117.1, from coordinate 7,334,822 downwards.
ACTACCTTGTTGATACTAGATTGTGCCTCGCGTGGATTTGAATTTTCACCGCGCAGACTGTGAATTTTTGTGGTAAAAGTTTTAATTCAATATCAGGATATGATGTAAAGGTTTAATAAACACATGCTTTTATAATATTATGATATAAATGTTACTTTATAGTAATTTTAAAATATATTGAGATAATTCTTTGCAGAAACTATGGAGTCTCTCCACTACATCAGCTATTGTTGACGCTTCGCTTCTATGCGTTGGGGACTATGCTCATATCTGTAGCGGATTTTGTGGGTGTGTCAAAATCCACAGCAGGTAGAATTGTAAAGGATGTATCATCTGCAATTGCCAGATTATATGATAAATACATTTATATGCATCAAAATAGTGCTGACAAATTTTACAGAATAGCTGGATTCCCTCGAGTTCTAGGTGCAATAGATTGCACTCATATACGCATACAATCCCCTTGTGAGTCACAGCCTAATCTTTAATTAATTTGTGTCAATTATTACTGAAATATAATTAGTAACCTAACCTAACCAAGAAATTATTTATGTTTAGGTCATTTGATAGGGGAAGAATTTAGAAATAGAAAAAATTATTTTTCAATAAATGTCCAAGCTGTTTGCGATGCAGATTTAAGACTAATGAATGTTGTGGCTCGGTGGCCAGGGTCTGCCCATGATGCAACTATATTCAATAATTCTACCCTAAGAGGCAAGTTCTAAAGTATAATATAATATGTATGTATATAACCAGTGTACTGTCAGTTATTATTCACATACTTACAACATTCATACACTAACAATATGAAAATGTTTTTTTTGTACTTTTATAGCTCAATGTGATGCTGGTCAATATGGGAATCGCTGGTTGCTTGGAGACAGTGCATATCCAAACAGGCCCTATTTATTGACGCCGCTGCTAAATCCAAGAACAGAGGCTGACAATAGATACAATGAAGCACATATTAAAACTAGAAATCCCATTGAAAGGTTTCTATATACCTATATATTTTTTAGTTATAAAATGTAACTGGATAATCCTGTTCTATTTTTGAAAATATTATTATTAATCAAGAAAACATCAGTGTATGGAACCTAATTAGTACAGCATCAGTCTTTTATTAATATATTTAAATGGGAAAATTTATTGCTAATAGGAGGATATGAAAGGATCTAGGATACTTTCAGTCCCAAAAACCCTGAGTTCTTTTGGGATAGGGAATGAATTATTTGTTTTTTCTTTACAAAGGTGTACATTGTAAATGTATTGTCATAATATATTCCACAAAGTATTATAGTACTTGGTGGACATATGCATATATAATAATTTTTCTTATTTTCAGAACATTTGGAGTTTGGAAGCGTCGTTTTCCGGTTGTAGGTCTAACTTTGCGTTTATCACTGTTAAACATACATACGGTGATAATAGCTACGGCAGTGTTACACAACATATGCAGGAATAGCAACCTCGAGGAAGTTCCCCCAGAAGTTGACATCCCAGAGGAGAACAGTATCGAGGAACTCTTGCAAGAAGAAATTAATATTACTCAGAGAACTGATCTCATACAAAACTATTTTAGTTAAGTGTTAGTAATTTTATGTATTCGGTGTCTTAAGTTTTAATAAAACATAATTTTAACTTTAAAACTGTTTATTAATAATTTTATTGATCACATTAAATATCTAAGTAGGTACATAGTTCACTTCTTCATATTCTCAATCTCCATTCTAAGTTTTTCATTTTCTAATTTTAATTTTTCATTTGTCAATTCAAAATATTTCAACTTCTCCCCCAAGCATTGTTTTTTTAATTTAAAATACTCTGCAATTGCAAGGTCTTTTGCAATCTTGGTTCCATCTCTTGTTTGCCTCTTTTTACCTGTTAAATAATATTGTAAAGTTTATTGTATTGTAAAAATACTACTGTTTTTCTAATAACTTATAATAACCTACTGTTGTTTCTTATAAATACATACTTCCATACTACTTTTATTGGTTTTATAGTGTACAACCAAAGATCCGATTTTGACAAAATTTTGCAGATAGCTTGCACCTTGATACATTAGATACTTTTACCCGGGAGAGTGAGGGATTTATTTTATTAAAAAAATAAATCCTAAACTTAAGCCCCAGGCTCAGTGTTTCTTTTTTAGATATTTCTATTTTACTTCAACTAACATAAAATAAAAAGTAATAAATTATTTTAATATAATGATATAATAAATTGAATAATAATAATGTCCTCCCGACCGAATTTCAGCCACGACGGCCTATCTCCAGAGAGATTAGCCATCTGCGCAGGAGATATTATAGTGTACAAATGTTTGCGCAAACACAGGTGCACTCTCTGTTCCTTTACTCTCATAGTCCGATGGGATGGAAAAACCGACACAACCGTAGAGAGATCAGGCGTAAGACCGACGACTTTAGTGCTCTCCGAGGCACGGGGGTTAAACATCGTCTATTTCCTAACTCCAGGCTATTACTGAGAATTTCTTGTCAGAAAAACTCAATACTTGTTATGGCCCGACACGGGACTCGAACCCGGGTCCTCGTCGGCCGCAGTCGAACACGCTAACCACTAGCCCAACGAAGCAGCTAAATTGTAAAAAAATAAATTGAATATAATGCAATCAAATAACCATAATACCTGATCTTGGAGTAACAAAAGGCCTTGCCTTGTTCGAGTCATCTTGCACAGTTACCACCACATTGGGCACTGTCACCTCACTACAGCTGCTGGGCACCACCATCAAATTATTGGGCACTGTCACCTCGCTACAGCTGCTGGGCACCACTACCACATTATTGGACACTGTCACCTCATTTTCTACATGGGGTGGTATTGGGGCATCTTTGAAATCTAAAAAGTCTATATTAACCATTGCTTCACCACCCTCACCAAACCCGTTTGGTTCACTGTCACCCCCATATGGAACTTTAAACCCACTGGCTGTGGTCCCCAATAAGCTAGATACGCGGTCTAATATTTCGTCCTGGGGAATGTAGTCACCTGCTCCACCTCCAGTCTGCAAAGTTAAGAAGATTATGCTTTATATAGTATGTAATATATTTACAAAACACTGTTCAGAGGCTTCTTACAGCCGATGTTTTATTCAATTGTGAAGTGAACCAAAGTATGTGTGAGAAGCAGTGATAGCTCATTGGTTAAGAACTCTGCCTCTCAAAAGGGGGTGGGGGTTCAAATCCTCGGCATGCACCTCTGACATTTTGGAGTTATGTGTTTGTGGAGTCGAATTCTGAGAGGAGACCTGTGCCCAGTAGTGGGGAATAGAGAGCCCATAGAGTGGGTTGAGACTGAAGTGAAAAAGACAAAACAGGAATTTATTAGCACTATAGAATACTCATATAATATAATATTAATATTGCTATGCTTGGGCTCTATAGCAGAAATATTAATTTATAGTATATTCTGTAATTTATACAGATGTATATAATATGTAAGTAATTACCTGAATATGGTTCATTCTAATTTTTGCACTCCTTTTCCGAGAGTTCTTTTTTAGGTTCTCCCATTTCAATCTTAACTGCTGTGATGTACGTGGATATTTTGTAGCAGTTGCATTAAATTTTTCTGCAATTTTATCCCACTCATCGACTTTCATTTTGTTGCTTGTAGCATTTGTTTTCTTATTAGTGATAATTTTACTAGCTTCAATTAAATCTACGAGAACTTTCGTCTCTTCTTTCGTTAAGGGTTTACCTTTTACCTATAAAATAGAAAATGTGGTTACAAAGTAATAATTCATAGAAAGTCAAGCAAGAAACTTGGTGTACTTGTAGATTTCTTCGAGTATTATGTCAATATGACCATGTTTCGGAACAAAATTGATTCACCAGCATTGAACACATTGATATTGTTTGATAGCATTGATGCATGGACACTGCATCGCTGCGGCGGCTTATGGAATAGTTAGTTAAATAACTCGCATTGCAAGTTACATCAATTTATCATAAAGCCAAAAACCGAAAAAGTACCTATTCTCTTTCGAACTAACGTTATCGCAACACACTAACACACACTTTAGTGAATGGAAATCTTTTTATGTACATAATATACGTTCAATACTTAAATACTTACGCCTTCCGAATCCATTTCTCATAAACAAATTCAAATTATGTATTTTTGTAATTGTTTGTCTTCTCTCTCTACGTTACCGGGGCACAATTTGATAGGTTATAAAATTGTAATTAAAAACCAAAGAGAATATAACCATTCTTTGACAGCGGCGGCGTTCCATTACCATAATTTTTAAACACTAATAAATAAGATTAAATTTAGTTATTTACATTATTATTATTTTAAATAAATACTAGGTTTATAAAATAAAGACAGGTGTATTCCAAATATTTTTTGCGTATACATAAAGTAAATTGGTTTTAAAGTTATGCGAAAAAATGTAGGTACATATTAATGAGTCCTGCATAAAACGGAACGTTCGGGAGGGAACGGATTGTTATGCTATCTACAAATAGATAAGGGTCGGAATTGACCAGTTTACATATTGGCACGTAGATTAGAGAACAGTCTTTAGATATCTATCAATCAGAGATACGTTTTAATCTTGGATTTCAGATACATTATTAATTTCGGCCGTAAGTCGGTAATCGAACCTTGTAATCTAACCTTTACTCGCAAGACTTGGCGTATGACGTCACAACCTGCGGTCACAATCTAAAGAGCGGATGGTGTAAAATTATTCCGAACAGGTTCATATCGAAACACCGTGGAGAATCAAAATCAAGCAAAAATCACCTTTATTCCTAATCCAATAGAGTACTCTTAGACCGCAAAACCTTTTTGCAAATTCAAAGTCATTGATATTTTTGTATACAAATTATTCCCACGGTAAGAGATCGATAGAAACTGGATTTCTAGGGTTCCGTGCCCAAAAGGTGCTAACGCGACCCTATTACTAAGCCTCCGTTGTGCGTCCGTCCGTCCGTCCGTCTGTCAGTTTACCTATAACGGTTCATGAAATACAGCCCGAATACTACTAGATAGATACTTGAAAGGAAGTGGGTTGATAAGGCCCAATGTTCGCCCCTCATACACTCGAAAAAAAAAGTTCCAGATTCCGGCAAATTGTAAATGTAACTATATACTTCAAGATATAAACTTTATTTTAATATAAAGTTTAGGTGATAAAAAAAATAGTAAGTTACAGAAAATATTACCCAAAAAGAGAGTGTTTCGGCTTTTTCATACATTTTAGTCGTTTTTTAAGCAACCCACCTCCTTTAAATAACAACAAATAATAAAAAGTAACAATGATAGCTTAGTGGTTAAAACTGTGGGCTCCTATACGGGGGTCGCAGATTCGATCCCAGGCACGCACCTGGACAAAGGTCTCTTGCATAGACTTCCACAGGTTTCGGTCTTGCGCCATCTGTACCTATCCAACGGCTAGCTACAACACGTGTGATGTTACCCCCTACTAATGATGGATTCCTGATGATGATGATGACGAGGAAAAAAAAAGTGAAAAATTAAAGAGGATATCCATACAATAAACTTTTATTTTTGCTCGATGTTAATAATAGCTGGAGTGTTAAATCTTTTACAATCCTACGGAACCGTCTGTGTGCGGCGAAACTCACACTTGGCCGGTGTTTTATCAACTTTTTTTATTATATAATTAGCAAAAAATTAGAGTCGTCCAAGCTTTTTTCTATTTGAATTAGACTAGTCAATATTGTAATTAGGTAGATCACCTGTCTAATTAGTTGTTACATTAATTGCCTAGTTTGTTACTCAAAAGCTGTGAGGGAGAAAAATGCTATTATTTTCTGTGATTGATGCTAACATGGTACTTAGTTATATTAAGTTCTCTTAACCAAATCAGGCCACGGCGACCAATCCACAGAGAATATCCTCGCAGGAGATATTATAGTGCACAAGTGTGTGCGCAAACATAGGTGGGATGGAAAGAGATCAGGTGCAGGACCGATAGCTTTACGAAGCACAGGGTTATGGCAGTATAGCGGTGACGTAATAATATTTTTAGGATTTTTTTTATAAGTATATCAGTCTAAATTAGATAATTTTTTTTTTTAACAAAAAGAAAGAAATATTAGCCAAGCTGAACTTGACTTATATTCTCCTCTCCCCTTTAAATAAGCGAAAAGCTTGTGCTAGGAGTGGGCACAACAATAGTGCAACGGGTGGGACTCGAACCTGCGACCTTTCAATCCGCAGTCCGCACCTTTAACCGTTGGGCTATTGAGGCTTCAACCGTATCCCAAATTAGACCTAGATCCCTAATCGGTTTCTACACGTTATCGTACCGGTACGCTGAATTGTTTGGTGGCACGTATCCAGAGAGTAAAATTGGCTATTTTTTATTCCGGAAAATCTAAGAGTTCCCGAGGGATTTTTAAAAAATCAATCCACACGAACGAAGTCGCGGGCATCAGCTAGTAAATAAATAGATTCTAAATAAGAATAAGAATTTATTTATTGACATATGAAAATTTACATATTTCTATTGGTCCCCACCCTCTGCGCTAGGAAAACCTGTGTTTCAGAGGATTTTATTTATTTATTTATAGCCTTTTATTACAGACACATTACAATATAAATTACACAAAATACATTTAAAAATTGGTTGACAATATACAATTTACATAAAATACTAAGTAACAATATTGATTTTTTTTTAATTTTTTTATTTATTAATTAATTTATATATTTTAATTAAAGAACAACATCAGATCCCGCCTGATTTGCATCTGTTTGCCCTCTGGCAAAGGCCTCCTCTAACCCTTTCCACACAACTCTGTCTCTTGCCTTCCTAGTCCAAATTTTACCTGCTGTCCTTACTATCTCATCTTCCCATCTGATTCTCTGCCGTCCTTTTCTTCGTTTTCCTATTCTAGGTTGCCAAAGTGTTACCATTTTAGTCCAATTTTCTTTTCCCCTAATCATATGGCCCGCCCATTTCCATTTTAAAGTTCTTATTCTTACTGTAGCATCTTCCACTTTTGTAATATGCCTAATATGCTGCTTTGTCTTTCTGTCCGTGATTTTTATTGCTGACATACTTCTTTCAATTGATCGCTGGCAGACTTGAAGCTTATGCAGGTGCTGTTTAGTCATTGCCCAAGTTTGGCAGCCAAAAGTGAGGATCGGTAGTATGCATGTATCAAATAATTTCTTCTTTACAGACATAGAAATAGTTTTGTCTTTCATTATATTTTTTAAGGACCAGTAGCGATTCCATGCACCGGCTACTCTTTTATCAATTTCTTGAGTCATGTGGTTTTGGGTTGAAATAACTTGACCAAGATATATGTAGTTATCCACGTATTCGACAATGTTATTTTCCACTCTTATTTCGTTTTTTATCCCATTAGTCATAACTTTAGTTTTTTCTAAGTTCATACTTAAACCAACTTCCCTACTTCGACGTGCTAGGTCATTTAGCATTAGTTCTAGCTCATGAGCGTTTTTGGCAAAAAGTATTAAGTCGTCAGCATATCTAAGGTGATGCAAAGGCACTCCATCAATCAGTAACCCATAATCCTCCCAGTCCAATTTTCGAAATATTTGTTCTAAAACAGCCGAGAATAATTTAGGTGAGAGGGGGTCTCCTTGCCGTACTCCTCGTTCTATATTTATGACTGATCCCTTTTTTTCTAACTGTATTACTGCTGTACTCTTAGAGTAAATATTTTTTATTATTCTAATGTACTTGTTATGCACGCCTTGACTTCGAAGTGCTTCCCAAATTTTTGTTTGTATTAAAGAATCAAAGGCTTTACTATAATCTACAAAGGCGCAGTAAAAAGTCATGCTGTACTCAGAATATTTTTCAAACAACTGTCTTACCACATGTATGTGGTCTAGCACAGAAAACCCTTCTCTAAATCCAGCTTGTTCTCGTGGTTGGTTCTGATCAAGCACCTTCGTTATTCGGCTTAGTAGTACTTTTGCAAAAACCTTATAGATATTTGATGTTAAACTAATTGGTCGATAATTATTGATGTTCTTCTTATCCCCTTTTTTGTGTAGTAAGATAATATTTGATACCGTCCATTGTATTGGTATTATCTCTTGGTCCACAATTTGGTTAAAAATATTCGTAAGCATTGGTGTTAATAATATTTTATAGTATATTAGACACTCATTTTTTATTTTGTCTGGTCCTGAGGCCTTGTCTTTTTTCTGAGTTTCTATCGCCTTTTCAACCTCTCGGCTTAATATGATAGGTATCTCTTCCTCCTCATCATGGTATTCTGTCTCGCACTCTACAGACGCTTCATCGTCCATCTTATAAAGATTTTGATAGAAAATTGTAGCAACATCTATTATGGCTGATCTCTTAGTTTCCTCGTTTCCGACTTGGTTGGTAAGGCGTGGTACCCAACTCTTTGTATCTGTTAGCTTTTTAAGAGCTTTTTTGATTCCTCCTCTTAATATAACTTCTTCTTCGATAGTTTTCATTCGATTTGCTCTTCTATCTCTCCTTATATGAATATTTATCTGTTTACTGATTTGTGATATTTGTTTTCTTATCTCGTTACTGGTCTTATCTTTCGGTTTTTGGCTTAAAAGTTGTTTTCTTTCCTTTAATAACTCCTTAGTTTCCTCAGAAAAAACATTTGAATTTGTTCGTGCATTTAATGGTAACGTTGCATAGCTTTGAATAACTTTTTCAAGGCAGTGATAGTTCTCTTGAACAGATTTATCTTTAAAGTTTAGATCAATTTTAAATAGTTGGTCCTTAAGACTCGCAGTATTTTTACTAGCAACAGGATTATTTTGTAACATTGAACTTCCTTGATATTTTCTTCTTATTTTCTTTTCTGGTTTTGTTTTTAGTTGAGCTCTTACCATTCTGTGATTGGTATTAAAGTTTAAGGTGTTAACTACACTTACATCATTAAACATTTTTGGCTTATTTGTTATTACATAATCAATTTCATTTTTATAACGTCCATCCGGGGAGACCCAAGTCCATCTTCGACCTGTTCTCTTTTTAAATTTGCTATTTAAAATACTCAAGTTATGCTCGAATGCAAAATTAATTAGTCTTTCTCCATTTTTGCTTCTTTTACCTGCGTAATAGGGTCCCCGAATTAGTTCCTCACCAATCTGCATGTCACCTATTTGTGCATTAAAGTCACCCATTACTATTAGGTTCCTATAGTATCCCTGATGCAATACAGTACTTAGATCATTATAAAATTTATCTATGTCTTCAAGCTTAGCTTGTTCGGTTGGTGAATAGATTTGGATGATCGGCCAACAATCCTTGTATCCATGAATTTGCACACTCAGAATAGCTATTCTCTCAGAGATACCAATGAACTCTTTTATCTGATATTTAAGTCGGTTACTCACAAGAAAACCTACTCCGTGTTGTCCAGGTGTTTCTCCTATATAATAGAATATAAAACGATCATGTTCCTCTATTTGCTCTCCTATACGTCTTACTTCACATAAGCCTATTATATCCCAATTTATTTCGTTAAGAGCTTCTTTCAATTCTGCTAGACTATCATCGGATTTTAGGGTACGCGTGTTCAAGGTAGCAATGGCAAAAGTTTGACTTTTGTAATTATTTCCATCATTCTTTTCCTTAGGGTTTAGAGGGTTGTGGTCATTTTCCTTTCCCACGGTGACCAACCGGCTTGGGGAAGGTGATTTGTTAATTTTATAATGTGTTTGTATATTTTTTAAGTATGTAATGTTCCGGGGGCTGATATTGTTCTTTGATTGCTAATTTTTAGTTGTTTGTTTTGACGAAGATTGTGACTGTGACAACGTCCTGTCTCTCATAATAGTAAACGCATCTCTTTTGTTAATTTTGCTGGGTGCTTGTGGTGGTGCATTCTTTTCCGCAGTTTCTTGCATCGGTGGAGAATTTGCAAGCGGTCTTTTCTTGTTTTCATAATTCTCACATTGCCTTTGTGGATTAGGTTTTACAACTAACTTATCGTATTTTAAAAATGCAATGTTTCCTTTTTCCCTCTCTCTTTTCAGGTTTTCTTGCAATTCTTGCCGTTTAATTAATACCTCTTTTGGAAAATCTTCTGCAACTCTAACTCCATTACTTAATTTCTTCTTATTTTTAAGAATTTCCATTTTTTTCCACGACGTTAAAAGTTTCACAAGGACCGGTCTACTCTTATCTTGCACAAATTTCCCTATTCGATAGCATGTAACGACTTCGTTTATTTCCATATTTATTTGTAAATCTGTTTTTATAATTTTTAGGATGTTGTGTATCATTTGTACCTCGTTGTCTTTATTTTCTGGTATGCCATAAAATATTAAATTGCATCTTTTTTCTTTATTCTCAAATATTTTTACCTTATTTTCTAATCTGTCCACTTTTTCTTTCAAAATTTGATTTTCTTCTTGTAAAGGCTTTATTTCCAATTCCAATTTATTCAATCTTTCAATTATAGTATTTGTTTGCTTTTCTATAAGTTTTGATAAAATTGATACAAGTTCTTCATTATCCATTTTTAAATAGTCCTTGTATTATAGTATATTCTCCTCTCCCCTTTAAATAAGCGAAAAGCTTGTGCTAGGAGTGGGCACAACAATAGTGCAACGGGTGGGACTCGAACCTGCGACCTTTCAATCCGCAGTCCGCACCTTTAACCGTTGGGCTATTGAGGCTTCAACCGTATCCCAAATTAGACCTAGATCCCTAATCGGTTTCTACACGTTATCGTACCGGTACGCTGAATTGTTTGGTGGCACGTATCCAGAGAGTAAAATTGGCTATTTTTTATTCCGGAAAATCTAAGAGTTCCCGAGGGATTTTTAAAAAATCAATCCACACGAACGAAGTCGCGGGCATCAGCTAGTAAATAAATAGATTCTAAATAAGAATAAGAATTTATTTATTGACATATGAAAATTTACATATTTCTATTGGTCCCCACCCTCTGCGCTAGGAAAACCTGTGTTTCAGAGGATAGTTCCTTCCAGATACAAGATATATATATATATATATATATAAGTTATCTTAAAATAGGTATAACATAGGTACAACATAAAATTTAACTAACACTGGATGCATAAGTGTGTCTATGTGTGTGTGTGTGCTTGAGTGTTGTGTAACTACATAAATACGAAATTGACTTTTTTATTTCGCGCAAATACTAATTCAATATTTTTAAGTTATTTTCGGTTTCATCATAGCCCTTGGATGTCAGCCAGCTTCTAAGCTTTTTGATCAAATTTGATCAAATACTTATATATACTTATATATAAAATATACTTTAGGCTCCAACGTACTCTAGGGAGCAAGGAAGAAAAGCTCCTGTAAATATGAGCAGTTTTAATTAGACACGCAACACGGCGGCTAATGAGTACGATATAGACAACAGCTTACAAACTACGGACAGCTGCCAGCGGCGAGTGATAAATCACGCTGCGGTCGTGTACCGTCCGCAGATAAATGTATCAACAAGAAAAAAGTGTACAACTGTAACCCAACTGCGGAAAATTGGATGTATCAGCCAAACAAATGACAAATTGGATTGTATGTGATCCATTTTTGAAACTTCATTGTGGAGACACTGTATACGTAGCATGGTTTTGTTACCTATTGTAAATTTTTTTTTTTTTTTTGAAAAGAGCAACCGCCGAGTTTCTTGCTGGCTCTTCTCGACAGGAAGGGCATTCCGAACCAGTGGTAGATTCATCTACGATTCAAAAGCACTTGTAAAAGTTTATTTGAATAAAAAATATTCCTATTCTATTCTATTTTAATTCGATACCTCCAACGTAAGGTGTTGTATCCCCAAAACGCTTACGTGACGCGTTAATTGTTGTGAAGGTCAATACAATAGTTTAGGCCGTCGTTTTAATAACGATACAACTTTATACGTCTTGAGAGTATGTTGAAAAATGCTGTTTTTAATTTTTTTTTAACGAACACATAAAATAGATAAAAAGAAATGATATAGTGTTTAAAACTTAGAATGCCAATTTTATGGGATACCACAACTTACATAGGAGGTATCGAATTGTTTTAAAAGATATCTCACAACCATGTTTAAAAATACAGCACGTGGTCATGCTTTCAAAAAAGTTTGTCGCCCGACTCAAAATTAGTTACTTACATTTAGGACCTTAGTAAGACTAAAAAGATTTAAGTATATTTTATATTTATGTTTTTTCTTCAGCTTTCCGAACATATAGCAGATTCTCGACTTGTCACAAAAGTTACAAATTGGTTTAAATAATTTAGAATTTTAACATATGTATTTTGTTTTAAACAAAAATGGTTGTGTTGCAATTTTGAATGAAAATATGTGCGGGATGCATATAATTTCGGCATTTTCGATGGTTAAAAAAAATTAAACCAATTTAAAGCACACGCACGTTCTCCATTGTAATTTAAGTAAATTCTAAAGTTAGTTTAACTTTTTCTGCTATCGGTACGACCATCTTGGCTTTATCTTCCAAATCTCTTAGGGCACACATTAGCCCCGTATGCCATACAACATACAACATGCATGGGATCATTGTTATGGGGTTAGGCTCTTGATATATTGTTTTAGGCTATTAATATTAACCCTGCGCTTACTTCGCGGGTCCGAGAGACCGCTAAAGTGCCCCTAAAGTAGGGTAGCATATTAGTCTTGACTCCTACAGAGTTGACCTGATCCTAAGTCGTCTTAAGACGACCTCTCTGGCGCAGTGGTGAGTGCTATGGCTGGGAGGTCTCGGGTTCGATTCCCGGCGGGGCAATTCGGGAATTTATAATTTTTGAATTATCTGCTGTCTGGTCTGGTGGGAGGCTTTGGCCGTGGCTAGTTACTAACCTACCGTCAAACGTGCCGCAAAGCGATTTAGCGTTCCGACACGATGGCGGATAGAAATTAGGGGTATGGGTCGAATGTACACTGCCATACCCCTTCCAAGTTAGTCCTCTACCATCTTAGACTGCATCGTCACTTACCATCAGGCGATATCGCAGTCAAGGACTATCTTGTCATCGAATAAAAAAAAAAGCTACAATAAACCTATGATCTATTATGTATTATGATCTATTTATATTTTTTCTTAACTGCCCAAGAATCGATTTCATCAACGTCGCATTGGGGTTAAAATAGGGGGTTAAAAATCGAACTTAGCGTGAGCAAAGCCGCGAGCAAAACCTAGTTACATATAATCAAGGTACAGGATAATCAAAGTGTTTAAGAAGAAGAATTATTATGAGAAAAAGTTCTAAAACTATCCTGTCACTTGTAAAGGACACAGTGAAGGAAAAAGAGCTTTCAAAGTCGAATAAAGAGATAGTCGGAAGGATTTTTGCTCTGTCATTTATAAAGGACTCGCGAAGCAAAGGATGCAAGCACTTCCTGTGCGATGTATATGTACTAGCAAAGTCGGGTACAATGGCTATAGTGTTATTTACCTGCGGGTACTCGCTGTACACTCTGTGATAAGTGTTGGCTCGGATTAGGGTTGGCACTTTGATTGTTTTTCTTTTTAAGCTATTGCATAGCTTCTATCGCGGGCCAGCGTGGAGACCGAATCCAGAAATTCCGTAACGAAAATAACCTGACACGGGACTCCTCTACGGTGAGCCGCTAGATGGCGTTGATAAAAAATGCTATGCAACAGCTTTACCGCGGCAGTCCCCGAGTGCCACACGTCTTTTTTTTTGATAAAATTTATTAGAACTTAACTTAACATAAACTCGACTAAGGTCCGATTTCAATATCGTAAAATAAGTCTTATTCGAGCGTTTTGTCATTTCGGCAGATTTTCAATACAAAGACAGTGATTCTTGAGTCAAGATTTTTCTGAATTCAGTCTTTCCAGAGCTATCACCCTAAGTGCGAGAAGACCAACAGTAAAATCGTAGACGCGTACCGTCACTTTCCGACTCGGATGTCCGATCCGACTATCGGATCGGATATGTGTTGAATGTTCAAACAAAATAGTGGCTCCAATGCCTTCCGATAGTCGGATCAGACTATCAGATCCGATTCCGATGATGAATAACCGATCCGATGATGAAAAAATTTGACGTATATCGACTATCTAAGGGTTTTAAGCATGAAAAACGAACTTAATAAACGAATTTTACCTATAAATTGACAACCTCGGTGGCAGCCCTATCAGTACAAAGCGCAGTTCCGAGCGAACCGACCTCCGTTTCCTCTCTACACAACTCCGAGAGATTGTAATTTTCGTAATTTTATCCTTTCTACGTCGTATATTCACATAGGCTACTTTGTGCGTGTTGCTGAGCTAGAGTTAAAGGAGCCTATGTTCAAGGATCAAGATAGCCCTTGACTGCGATCTCACCTAATGGTAAGTGACAATGCAGTCTAATATGGTAGCGGGCTAACTTGGAAGGGATACGGCAGTGTACATTCAACCCATACCACTAGTCGGTTTATTGCTGGCTCTTCTCGGCAGGAAGGGCATTCCGAACCAGTGGTAGATTCATCGACGATTCAAAAGCACTTGCAAAAGTTTATTTGGGTAAAAAATATTTCTATTCTATTTTAGTTTTCTACACGCCATCGAACGCTAAATCGCTTGGCGGCACGTCCTTGACGGTAGGGCGGTAACAAGCCACGACTAGGGAATGCAATCTCGATCTCGCGAGATCTCGTTCTCGCGAGATCTCGGCCTTTTTTAGCGAGATTGATCTCGGACGAAAATAGGGCGAGATCTCGCGAGATTAACGAGATTGTACTCGAGCATAAAAAAGTCTTATTCGAAGCGCGGACTGACACGGACGGAGTTGCGACCTATCGGTTTCGTTCGGTGGGCGAATTAATTTTTAAATTACTAAAAGATTTTGGTTTGATATTAGAAGAGAAGACTGGCTGTTTTTTTTCATTTGTTATTTCAAATTCAAAATTTATTTATTTCATGTAGGCCAACTTGAAGCTCTTATGACACGTCATAAATCTACCACCGGTTCGGAATGCAGATTCTGCTGAGAAGAACCGGCAAGAAACTCAGCAGTTGCTTTTCAAAAAATAAAAAATAAAAAAATTTACAATAGGTTACCAAACTGTGCTATGTATACAGTGCTTCCACAGTGATTTGATAGATAAGTAGGTACGTCAAAGTTTACTTAGAAGTTTATTAAAAAATTATACACAATTTGATGAAAATAAATGTTATCTTATAATACTTATAATTTTTATTATTTTTTTTTCTAATTTATTTAAATATTGTGATTATTTGCAAAAAAAACACACAAAACTGCCAATCTCGCGAGATCTCGCCAATCTCGCTTAAGCCCCAATCTCGCGAGATTTGCATTCCCTAGCCACGACCAAAGCCTCCCACCAGACCAACTTTAAAAGAACTTTTATTCAACAATGGACGACTATCTGTCGATAAAGAAGAAGATGAAATAACACAGAAGCAATTAGAGCCGCAAGGGCCGCAAGACAAAATGCCAGTTACTTAAGAATTTTGACAGCTTTTGTATTAGCAATCTGTCAGAACGTCACCGGATATAGTACGTTTATCTCAAGAAGTTACAGGCGCTTTACTCGCGTTTACGACGTGTAAATGAACACTGCGTAAGTATCTGTCAGGAGCCTAGGTGGGAGCGGTCAGGCGCGAGCAAGCTCTCGCTCACACTTAATATATACGATACACACACAACGAAGGGCCATGAGCCCTCGTGAAATGAAAGAACTATACCAGCCAGTGTTTCGAATTTCGAACCCACGTCTCACGTTTACATTCTCTAGTCTATGGCGCATAGAGCCGGGAGTCGGGAGCGTAGTAATGGAACCATTATATAAACGAGCGTCATACGGGACGCACGTGCGGGGCGCGCTCGACGTCGCGTGATGGCGGCCATTTTCTAGCATTATACTCCTAATGACGCACAGAATAAAATGTTGTTATTATTGTAAACTTCGTGATTATTTACTTACTAGCTTTCGCTCGCAACTTTTGCTTTTTTGTTTGTTTTTGAGTAAAAGCTTATTATCACTCTCCAGATCCTCAACTATAAATTGCAACTAAAATC
This sequence comes from Hipparchia sbordonii, assembly GCA_038048805.1. Classification (NCBI taxonomy): domain Eukaryota; kingdom Metazoa; phylum Arthropoda; class Insecta; order Lepidoptera; family Nymphalidae; genus Hipparchia; species Hipparchia sbordonii. The sequence continues at coordinate 7,318,813 of CM076117.1, read as the reverse complement.
TTGCAAAAATTACGTCGATCTGTTATTCTGTTGCTTCGTGATTGAAGAAAAAATCAACAAATAAAAACATTTTTTGCATGGGGTAGGTATAGCGAAGCTGCGGACAACAACTAGTATTTAGATAAAACTCGTAAGAATATGAATTCTGTCATTATTTTTGAAGCCGATGGAAAGATATTAAAGAAAATCCACCCGCCATTGTGAAGAAGGAAAACATAAATTACCAATCGATTTGTAAAGAAAGCAAACAATGGTTATTGTAGAGTGGGCGATTGTTTTTAATAGGCCAAGAGACGGCGACGTTTTCTTTCGTTTTATTTTCGCACTTCCGCTGGCGTCCCGGCTAAGGTTTATTTTGCTGTTTTCTCGGGAAAGTAACCTCTTTTCTTAGAGTTTGTAAAAACTACATCGTTAAGATGAAAAGCTAGGGGCTTATGCCCATAGATTTTGCGTTATTTATTAACTTTGATCGTAAGGGTTACAATTAGTGAAAATGTGAACACTGTGCACCGTATAATGAACGGGTGCCGCCAACGGGAATGGGTCTGCTTTGACTTCCCATGCTGACATGTGTTAGATGTATTGTATTTTTGAAGCTTCACTGTGGAAGCACTGTATACTTAGCTTACTTTTATTACTTATTGTAAAATTAGTTTATTTTATTTTTTGAAAAGAGCAACTGCTGAGTTTCTTGCCGGTTCTTCTCAGCAGAATCTGCATTCCGAACCGGTGGTAGATTTGTGACATATCATAAGTGCTACAGGGTAGCCTACATGAAATAAATAAATTTTGATTTTGATTTTGATTTTGATTTTAATTTCATCATCAGACATAAATATTAGTAAGACTCAAGCACTCTACAGTAATCCGGTGTTTCTTTTTTTATTATTCACTTTATTGCACAACAAAGTTGTCCGGTGGGTAGTTTTGGTCGTGGCTAGTTACCACCCTACCGTCAAAGATTGCAATTTGGACGGTTGGCCGCAACCAAGCGATTTAACGTTCCGGCGTATAGAAACCGACTAGGGATATGGGTTGAATGTACATCGTCATACCCCTTCCAAGTTAGCCCGCTACCATCTTAGACTGCATCTCATCATGATTACACTCTCACTCTGCTCAGTCTCAAGACAGGAATAAAACGAGACAGATTTATGTCAGAGCATATTTCTATCTCTTTTTAACTCTATCTTAAGTCTGAGCTAAGTCAGAACTCTACAGATCTCAGCATAAGCTTCTTGCTTCCTTATTACGTAATAACCTCCTAATACGCAACGCAATTTGGTATGCACTTCTGGCTTCCGTTATCCCAACTAACTATAACTTAAATCACGAGTAAATAGGCATCTTCTAGGCAAGCGTGCTCCACTTTAGGCTGAGATTGCAGTCAAGCGCTAGTCTATGTATTTAAAAAAAATGCATCCAAGCAAATACGGCCATTTTGAAAATGTCAACGAGCATGACACATTGCAACAGATATCACTTAATATAATCGTCGGTGTAAACGCGATGTGAACATGTTATAGCTTGCCAAAACCGCCAGTAAATTAGCTCTCAACATAAATTACTAATAAGCGACCACGCTTGACTGTTGAATTTCATTGTTTCGTGTTTACATTCATATTATTATAACTTGCTTGCGGTCGGTTTGATATTCATTATTCTATAGTTTTTATTTATTGTTCACTATTCAACACCGATTCGATTACTATAAAAGCAGATAGTAAAATACTATGACATATCTTTAACCGACCTTCATAAAAGGAGGAGGTTCTATATTCAAAGGAGGTTCTCAATTCATCGGAATCTTTTTTACGTGTGTTCCCCGATTACTCGAAGACGTCCGAACCGATTTAGAAATTTTTAAGCTATTGCATAGCTTCTATCGCGGGCCTTGAGCGTGGAGACCGAATCCAGAAATTCCGTAACGAAAATAACCTGACACGGGACTCCTCTCACCGCTAGATGGCGTTGATAAAAAATGCTATGCAATAGCTTTACCGCGGCAGTCCCCGAGTGCCACACGTCTTTTTTTTTGTTTGAAAGGGTATACTTTTCAAGTGGTCCCATTGTCATCAGGTCAGGATCTGATGATGGGATTTTGGAGAAATCGAGGGAACTATTCAAATTTTATAGGCGCAATTTAATATACTTTATAGTGGCGTTTGAAGTCGGTTTTGTAAAAAGAATTTTTACGTTTATATTATTTAACGTTAAATGTTAAATTATTATTTATACTATTTATACTAAAAAAAATTGAAAATTGTATTGTTAACGACATTCATAAGACCTTACACAAGCTTAAACTGAATAATAAAGACATTGAAATGAATTGAATATTTATATGAATTTCAATTTTTGAAAAAAAAAATCAAAAATTGAAATTATTCATGTCACCGCCTAGATCGTCCTACCATCCTAACGTCAAAGACGAGCCGCCAAGCGATTCAGCGTTCCGGTACGATGGCTAGTAGAAAAAAGAATTAAAAATATACATCATTTCCCTTATATTACTCTTAGTTCAACTTGTGAACTAAAACGACAACAACAACTACAGAAAAAACCAATCAATTTGTAAATAAAGCAAACAATGGTTATTGTAGAGTGCACAATTCTTATTTATAGGCCAAGAGACGGCGACGATTTTTCTTATTTTATCTGTGCACTTCCGCTTGCCCCGTCTCGGGCACATTTTGCTGTTTTTTCTTGGATTTGTTGAGAAGCTTCTTTTCTTTTAATTTAAAAAGCTACTTCGTTTTGACATACCGATTAACACAGCATTCCATTATCATATTGTAAATATCTAATATCTGTTACAACATTTCTATAATTTGTACAGCTATATAAAAATAGTTATTTTCGTAAGACTTGTAATATCCGATATGGTCTAGTGGCTAGGATACCTGGCTCTCACCCAGGAGGCTCGGGTTCGATTCCCGGTATCGGAATTGCATTTTTGCTTTTTTATTTAGTTTCTGTATAGAAATTCCATGCTCAGATAAACCAAACGGAACAGTACGGAATACGGGGACTAACAATTCAAAACATACTGTGATATACTTACTATCTTTACTAATATTACAAATGCGAAAATGTGTTTATTTGTTGGTTTGTCCTTCAATCACGCTGCAATGGAGCAACGGATAGCCGTGATTTTGTGTATGGGTACGGTTGAGGACTTGTAGAGTTAAATAGGCTACTTTTTACACCGGAAAACCAAAGGGTTCCCAAGGGACTTTTAGATCCTATCTCCACGCGAACGAAGTTACGGGCTAGTTTGGTGATAATTCGAGTAAAATAAAAAGCTTACAATTATTAGATCACCGTCTCTTATGTTATTTCTTATAAAACCCGCCTATAAACGTATGAACGGCGTATCATAACATTAAGCAGGGAAGTACTAAAAATAACAAGCCTGATTGATTTATAGGCGTTTAGGGCCCGATAAGGGATCAATAAGGGCCCGATATGAGGCTTATCGGGTTTTATTGGCCGTTTATCGGGCCTTACAGCTTAGCTGCAAAAAACGGGAGCAAAAACCACAGAAGCAAACACATGTTTCCATTAGATTCGCAAAACACTTTTTGTATTTGATACTTAAACACCTCAGAATTCTACTATCGGTCGAGTTGACCATTGAGATAGGGACAACTCGACCATCCAGATGAAATTATTGATATAAATGTACTACGTACTATTTATGCTTGTATTTATGGCATTCTGAACATTCGCCTTGTTCAACTGAGATGCACAGTCGAGTTTTTTAGGTTCTTGAAAATGAAATTTATTACAAAAACCTCAGCCAATTCAGCCAATCACCACAATTGTTGATGCAGCTTTAACAGTGTGTATCTGTGTTGCTGTGTACCTATCTGGGTGCCTGTGTGTCTGTGTATCTATGTATCAGTATTCGCATCTTGACATATTTCACTTATCTAAACCGCTTTTTAAAAAAGGGATCATTAGTTTACATCGTAAAAAATAGACACACAAACAATTCACACGCACATACACTCACTACACACACACCCACAGACACACGTATCCACGCAAACACACGTTGTGAATATTTTTAATTATTTTAATTGTTTTTTATTTTTACTTTCGCTTCTGAAAATTACCCTAAATTAACAAGCATATTGTATTATGAATTCTCTGTTGAACTTTATATATTTTGTTTAATTCAAATAATGTAATCATTTTTGGCTTTATTTAAGGACTATAATAATCTTGTAAAATTGTGTTGTAAACGCTGTTGATTACCAATAAATAAATAAATCTGTGTAATTGTGTATCTGTGTATCTATGTATCTATGTATCTGTGTATTTGTGGGTCTGTGGGTCTGTCTTTTCCCTCCTACACGTAGCGCCCCAACGAATGGACTGATTTTGATGCGGTTTTTTCTCTTTGCAGGCTAACGTGCTCGAGGTGGATCTCAGCTATAATTTATGAAAATCTGCTCAAGCGTTTGAAGATTATCAGCTCATCATTTCTACTTTGATTAAGGAGTCTTACATTGTTGAGTGTACCAAGTCGGTTATATTGTGCGTTAGGGAGTTAGGCTGCCTGTCCATTGAAGCGAAGCGGAGCGGAGATGTGTTCGGTGGACGAATGATATTATTGAGAGATGACGTGATAAAATTATCGCGTCATCTATCAATAACCGGATTGATCTGCGAAGCACGCTCCGCCCCGCTCTGCTTCAATGGACGGGCAGCCTTCCTATTTCTCGTAAGGGCCCAGTCACATTCAGACTAAAGAGATAATCTTTTGTAAAGCTTACAAAACGATAAAATGTAATATCATCCACTGACAAGTAACTTGCGCAATTTGTTGCATAAACCCATATCAAACTTGCAAAATTTGATTTTCTGCCTATGCTTATTACTAGACGATGTCCGCGACTTCATCCGCGTGCATTGAGGTTTTTTTAATTCCTGCGAGAACTTTTTAATTTTCCGGGATGAAATGTAGCCTATGTGTTAATGTGTGTTATGAGCTATCTCCATTCTAAATTTCAGCCAAATCGGTTAATTCATTGTGGCGTGCTGGAATAACTAACATACACACACTCACCCATACAAACTTTCGTCTCTATAATATCAGTGTGATATTACGCGCCTCAATAACCTACGCTTTTAAAAGTGCGCGAACAGTTCAATCCCCGTCAAATGTCATGTCATGTCATGCGACATAACACTGTCTACAAGATACTTATGTCCAGCAGTGGACAACGGTCGTGTCGGGTAACAACGACCTGCCAACCGACACGACAATAAAGTGGTTATTTACAGCAATTTATTAAATCGTACGACATTTGTTAGTACCTACGTGGCCTTAGCGTAGGCGTCCCATTATCCGAAGTCGCGGAACAACTGACAAAAGTAAGTATATGACAGCAGTTAAATCCACGCTTTAATTATTCCACCACTGAGTTATATGACAACATTCGCTTTAACGGATAAACGGGACGTTAAACTCCTGATTCCACTGTATGCGATGCTATAGCTTTAGAAGCAAACACCACACACACACGAACACACACAAACACACGCGCGCGCTTGCTCTCGTACACACACGAACAAACTACAAAGTGCGTATTGCCAACCATAGATTAATACCTAGAGTAGAACCAATAAATATTCTGTTCCTATTATGCGCGAGACACGTGGATTTTCTCCAATTTTCAGATCTTCCCGCCACCCACGTGAACATATTTTTTAATTATTTTTTTCAAAAAAAGGAGGAGTTTCTCAACTCGACGCGTATTTAAATTTTTATTATAATTTAATTTAATTTATTAAAACAAAGGATCCTTGTGAATTCATTATATTATGAAGCTGCACTCTTCAAACGCCACTATAAAGCATAAAAATAATTTTCTTACGTCGCGCATCGGTTTCATTGTTTCTATTTAGGCCCACCCGACGTCAACATACGTGTAAAATGAAAATTATTATTGTAGTGGCATTTGAAGTTAGGTTTTTGAAAGGATTTTTAAATTAATAATGTCCTCGCGACCGAATCCGATTACGGGGGCAAATCTTCACAGAGCGAGATGATTTTATAGTGCACAAGTGTGTGCGCAAACACAGTTGCGCTCTCTATTCCCTCACTCTCATAGTCCGATGGTACGACACGACCGGAGAGAGTTCAGGCGCAAGGCTTTACGTGCTCTACGTGATTAACGTACAAGGGTCACGACCCTCAGTCATTAGGAACAAATACAACGTAGATACGTGTAGGACGTAAGTATCCAGTAAATTAGTGTAGATCTATCCACAGTAAAAATGTTCTCATTCTAAAAAGAAAATGATCTAATAATTGGCTCGAGTAAATGAACTCCATATAATGTTCTCATGAAGGTTTAATTGGAAAGTGGGTAATTACAAGCGATGAAATATTTTCTCAGACACTACCTATTATAAGTATGTAGGTATGTTATTATTTGTCAAAAGAACAGAAGACTTTTCTTCCGAGAATGAATGAATGAATGAAACTTAGGAAACTTCACTGTATAAATAGCATAGTTTTGTTACCTACTGTAAAAATTTTTTTTTGAAAAGAGCAACCGCCGAGTTTATTGCTGGCTCTTCTCGGCAGGAAGGGCATTCCGAACCAGTGGTAGATTCATCGACGATTCAAAAGCACTTGTAAAAGTTTATTTGAATAAAAAATATTTCTATTCTATTTTATTCTAATGTGTCTTTGAGGGTTCCGTACCTACCCAAAGGGTAACCAACGGGACCCTATTACTAAGCCTCCAGAGTCCGTCCGTCCGTCTGTTTGTCTGTCAGCGATCTGTTTCTCATGATCCGTAATAGGTAGAGTTGTGTATTTCTGTTGCCGCTATTTTTTTTATTACGAGATAGGCTTGCGCTTGTCGACAATCAATGATGTAAAATTGTAAAGCATTGATGAGGTCTAGGTTGGAGCGCGCTTGCCTAGAAAATGCCTATTCACTCTTGTCTTGAAGGTACTCAGATTATACGTGGCCGGAAACACAGAAGCTGGAAGTGCGTTCCATACCTTAGCCGTTCGTTTCAGAAACGTTGAACTGAAGCGTTTCGTGCGAGTAGGTTGAATTTCAACCACGTATGGGTGCCATCGCTCACGATTTCTCGAAGTTAAACGGTAAATAAAAACAAATAATACAAATAAATTAAAAATTAAAGCTTTCCGCTTATTTGGAGGGGAAAGTAATATTAGTTAAATTCAGCTTGGCTAAAATTGTGAAAAAAAAGACGTGTGGCACTCGGGGACTGCCGCGGTAAAGCTATTGCATAACATTTTTTATCAACGCCATCTAGCGGTGAGAGGAGTCCCGTGTCAGGTTATTTTCGTTACGGAATTTCTGGATTCGGTCTCCACGCTGGCCCGCGATAGAAGCTATGCAATAGTTTAAAAATTTTTTTAGACCGTCTCTAGCTGAATTGAGATACAAGTGATACAACATAGGTAATGATTTTATTTATGTAACTCAAAGTGTGTAAAACTTTGTAGATATAAGAAGATACGTAGATATAAAGGAGCTCTGTAAAATGTAAAGTTCAATGATTCGCGCAGATATTTCCTTTCGTCTAAGTGAACGCTTACATAAAACTCTGTGCACGTTTCCATTGATAGCAACGGATAAAGATGAAAACGTTCTTATTCTTATTTTTTTTTTCTTATATTTTTAGCGAGAAAACGAGCAGGCGGGTCACCTGATGTTAAGTGATTACCGCCGCTCATGAACATTCTTCTTCTTCTTCTTCACTCCTGGGGTTTCTTCTCCGCAAGTAGGCGTCAATCGCCCGTTTTGCGTGGTCCCACTGGTGCGGCTCCCCGCCGGATCACTCCAGCCAGCCGAGCTCCTTCCAGAATCCGAGCAGGCCACCCAGGTCCTAGTTACACCTGATGTTAAGTGATTACCGCCGCCCATGAACATTTGTAGCACCTGAGGCATCACCAATGCGTTGCCGGCTTTTTGGTAGTTTGTTGGTCCGCCTCTTGAACAACCCCATGTTGTAATTTAGTGGGAACACCGCCGCAGGAAGTTGGTTCCACAGTTTCAAAGTATGTGGAAAAAAAAGATCTGGCACATCGGATGGTCGAAATGCTCCAGACACCCAGGTGGTGAAGTTGAATCATATTTGGCTTAAGCCATGTATCCCTGCGAGATCAAATCAGTTATGAGGAGATCCGTGGCAGAACCAAAGTCACCGACATAGCTCATTGAGTCGTGAAACTGAAGTGGAAATAGGCGGGGCATATAGTTCGAAGAGCTGATGATTGTTGGGGTCCCAAGGTGCTGGAGTGGCGACCCCACACCGGGAAGCACAGTGTTGGCAGACCCCACTAGATGGGCCGACGATATCAGACGAGTCGCATGGAGCCACTGGATGCAAATGGTGCAAGACCGAGGCCCGTGGAAGTCCATGCAAGTGACCTTTGTTCAACAGCGGACGTCTATTTGTGGATAAAGAAGAAGAAGAAGATACATTCATAAAGCAACAAACATGGCATTCAAATCATGCAACATGTAGCCCAATATGTTAAGCGATGATGCGGCTTTTTTCCCGTCAACGACACGCATTATTATGCATTGTTGTTATTTTTTCCACGTGGATGAAGTTTTGGACTAAAAGGTTGATTTATGATACTAACAAACTCCGCATTATAATATATTCTAACTAACATTATGAATGCGAAAGTGCGTTTGATTGTTGGTTTGCTCTTCAATCAACAGAACTGAAAAAAGACTGACGTGTTTTTTGCATGGCTATAATTGAAGATGTAATTAGGTATTTCTATCCGAGAAAAACTGTGTTTCTAAGGAATTTTTAAAAAATAACACCACGCGGACAAATGCTAGGCAATAAAATAAAAATATCATGATGAATTAGGACGGTATTTTCTATTCTTCCTTTGCTTATAGATGACGCACCGTCACGTCAAATAAATCGGACGTACAATGGAAACAAGCGACCGGAATATCCAATGTGAGTTGAAAAGTAGCAATTTGGGGCACTTTGTCTCAGACTTTGTGATTTGGCTGAAACTTTCATGAACTCTGTAAATAGAGGAATTATTGTGAAATTGGAGGCCATATTGGTTTTCTACATACGGGGGTAATATTTTGTTCTTTTTAGAGAAACAATTTACCTCATTCCAAGATAGGAAGGAAATAAGGTATTCATTTAGTTTTTTTATGAACTTTCATTTAATTTCATGCTTATCAAATAGAAATAAGGATGAAGATTTTTAAAAGTTAGAATGATTTAATCTATATATATAAAATTCAAAGTCCTGACTGACTGACTGACTGACTGAGAAATCAACGCACAGCCTAAACTACTGAAGTGAGAAACTTGAAATTTTTACAGTTGGTTCCTTTTATGACGTAGGCGTACACTAAGGAAGGATTTTTGAAAATTCCACCCCTAAGGGGTTTAAATAGGGGATGAAAGTTTTTATGAAACTTCGTCATTTTTCAAGCTGTTTCCATTAAAGTTGATATTAGAGCTTTCAGTTAAAAATAAACAAGTACGTGTGTCACAGTTTTTGAAAATTCCACCCCAAAATCTAATTCCACGCGGACGAAGTCGCGGGGCAAAAGCTAGTGAATCTATAAAAGAATAGTTAGGTGCTTAGTAGACTAATACTACTAGGTACTCTCTATTCCCTCACTCTCATAGTCCGATGGGACGGAAATCCGACACGACCGGAGTGAGATCAGGCGCAGGACCGACGGCTTTACGTGCTCTCCGAGGCACGGGGGTGACTCACCGCCAACTTCCTAACTCCGGGCTAGTACTGAGAATTTCTTGACAGGAAACCCCAATATTTTTTTTTGCCCGACCCGGGAATCGACCCCGGGACCTCGTCATCCGCAGTCGAATATAGCTTATACCTATTATAGAGCAGTGATTAGCTTAGTGGTTAGAACTACGGTATCCTATACGGGGGGTCGAAGTCGGTTTTTTGAAAAGTATTTTTTTTTATATTATTATTTTAAGCTTTTTAGTATAGCTTCAGGAGCTAAATATAAAAAAAAACGATCCCGACGAATTGAGAACCTTCTCCCTTTTTTGAGGTCGGTTAAATATGGTGGTATTCGGGTTCTTCCATAGTAAAGTTTAATAAAATATCCGTAAAAATAAAATATGATTCCCTCAAAGAAAACTTATTGCTTCTTGTTGCTTTGATGTATAGTAGGTACCTATTCGATAGCAATGCAGTCGTAATTAGAGGACAAAGAAAAATGATTTAATAAAGGGAATATCAAAGAAAACGCCGGCCCGAATGAGATTCCGATACAATTCGCGACAGAGTTAAGGTCGTAGCCGATTTACACGACTCCGCTCCCACCCAACCAAAGTATGAGCATTCAAATATGGACTTAATATCGTGCTCTGGAGGTGCACTTTACAGTAACAACACTAAATAGAAAACAGCGCGCGGTACCGTTACCGTACCGCGGTGTTGTTACTGTAAAGTGCGCCTCCAGAGCACGATATTAAGTCCATATTTGAATGCTCATACTTTGGTTGGGTGGGAGCGGAGTCGTGTAAATCGGCTACGACCTTTAGCTTTCTATAAGGTACTACTCGTAATAATGGGAGGTAGGTATACTTTTGCCCGCCGTTTTGCTTGCATTTCATAACGAAAATAAATAAAGCATCCGAATCCGGTCCGACGACGGCCAACTTCCTCGGAAAATAGACCTCTGCGCGGGAGATATTATAGTGCACAAATGTGTGCGCAAATACACTCTCTATTCCCTCACTCTCAAAGTCACCGACGCGGTTTTACGTGACTTTTTCTTGACAGAAAAACCATGTGCTTTCATGTTTTGGCCCGACCCGAGAATCGAATCCGGGACGCCATTTTTTAGGATTCCGTACCCGTAAGGTAACCAACAGGACCCTATTGCTAAGACTCCGCTGTCCATCCATCCATCCATCCATCCGTCTATCCATCCATCACTCTGTCTGTCAATGGGCTGTATCTCATGATCAGAGCTCCCCGCCTACTAGAAATGTGTTTTTTTTGTTCGGCGTTTTTTGGTACGGAACCCTTCCGATTATTAATAACTAGCTTTTACCCGCGGCTTCGCTCACGTTAGGTTCGATTTCTTAAACTCCTATTTTACCTCCTTCGGGGTTGAATTTTGAAAAATCCTTTCGTAGCGGACGACTACGTCATCATAGCTATATGTATGCAAAGTGGTTTAAGCTGTGCGGTGATAGATCAATCAGTCAGACAGTAACCTTTGCCTTTTATATATTTAGATTTAGATGATGCCTTTTGTGGTAGATTTTTCAAAACCTGTGACACATGTATTTTATTTATTTTTAATCGAAAGCCCAAATACAAAGTTTATACAACTTTAAAAATGAAAAACTTTCTTACTAACATTCATACAATTACAATACAATTTCAACTCAATCGGTCCAGTGGTTAGAGCTGTGCGTTGATAGATCAGTCAGTCAGTCAGTTAATCAGTCAGTCAGTCACCTTTGCCTTTTATATATTTAGATATTCAGCGAACTCGTCGTATTAAAGCGACGATACTGCGTAGTGAGCCTTTAAAGGCTTACTTAAAATGGTTTATCACTGCGTCGATTATTGCGCATCTAATAATATAGGCCTTAATGACTTATTCACCTAGTACACAGCATAGACTAGACCCGCGGTCTGTGAATCTAGACTGCGCTATAAATCTGCGCCGCTCAATAGCGCCAGCTATCTCGTACGCGCTAATTGTGTGAAAAGCATTCAATAAATAATAGGGAGCGCGAACAATGAATTGCGCCAGAACGCTGAGCGAGCACAAGCAGCGGATCTCGAGGCACAGGCGAAGGGCTGTTAAGAGTTAAGTGTGTGGTAAAGTGTGGTAAAGTGTATGGTAAAGTGTTTGGTAAAGTGTGTTAAGTCTGTTTTTCTATGTGTCTAAAACGCAATCGAAGCAATACATTGTTATAATAATTTAATAAATAAACGAAATTTTCCGATTAACTAACTGGTATAGTTCTTGCAAAATCTGCGACGCTCAATAGCGCCAGCTATCTCGTACGCGCTAATTGTGTGAAAAGCATTCAATAAATAATAGGGAGCGCGAACAATGAATTGCGCCAGAACGCTGAGCGAGCACAAGCAGCGGATCCCGAGGCACAGGCGAAGGGCTGTTAAGAGTTAAGTGTGTGGTAAAGTGTGGTAAAGTGCATGGTAAAGTGTTTGGTAAAGCGTGTTAAGTCTGTTTTTCTGTGTGTATAAAACACAATCGACAGCAATTAAAAGAAATTACCCAGGTTTATTATCATCGATGAAATTACCCGATTAACTAACTGGTAAATATACAATAAAAGCTACGTAAGTATTGCTATGCCATAAATCTGCGCCGCTCAATAACGCCAGCTATCTCGTACGCGCTAATTGTGTGAAAAGCATTCAATAAATTCACAGGCGAAGGGCTGTTAAGAGTTAAGTGTGTGATAAAGTGTGTGTTAAAGCCTCAATAGCTCAACGGTTAAAATTGCGAACTGAAAACTGAAAGTTCACAGGTTCGAATCTCGTCCGTTGCACTATTGTCGTAACCACCCCTAGCACAAGCTTTTCGCTAATTTGGAGGGGAGAGGAGAATATAAGTCAAGTTCAGCTTGGCTAATATTCTTTAAAAAAAATCTCCACAGAGATTAGCCATCTGCGCAGGTGATATTATAGTGCACAAATGTGTGCGCACACATAGGTGCACTTTTTATTGTCACTCTCATAGTCCGATGGGACGGAAAATCCAACACGACCGTAGAGAGATCAGGCGCAGGACCGACGGCTTTACGTGCTCTCCGAGGCACGGGAGTGACTCCTACTCCGGGCTAGTACTGAGAATTTCTAGATAGAAAAGCCCAATACATTTTTTGGCCCGACCCGGGAACCGAACCCGGGACCTCGTGAACTTACTAACCACTGGACCAATAAGGCAGTTAATAACTGATAATATTTGCTTCACGACTACAACAGACCACCACTCACAGACAGCATTAGACTGCCACAAAAAACGCTGTCGCTTATGTCTTACGTCGCCCTAATGATAATAAAGGAGTTTGTTAAATCAAAATGCATTGTTCTAATGAAAACGATTGATCCTTGTTGGATTATACTTCTGTTTTTAATCAACTTTACTACTACTTATAAGCCTTTCATTTGTAGAATGCTTCATGAAGCTTTCCTATACCTTGGAATTTTTCGGGAAAAAGTGAACATGTCTCCAGCATCTTGACGACCTCCCTGGCGCAGTGGTGAGCGCTGTGGTCTTATAACTGGGAGGTCTCGGGTTCGATTCCCAGCTGGAGCAATTTGGTAATTTATAATTTCTGAATTGGCTCTCGTCTGTTCTGTTGGGAGACTTTGGCCGTGGCCGTACCGTCAAAGACGTGCCGCCAAGCAATTTATCGTTTCGGCACGATGGCGATTAGAAACAGATTAGGGGTATGGGTTAAATGTACCCTGCCATACCCCTTCCAAGTTAGCTTGCCACCATCTTAGACTGCAACGTCACTTACTATCAGGTGAGATCGTAGTTAAGACTATCTCGTCATCGAATAAAAAAAACTTTGAGGCTCCAACGTTCGTCAATTCTTCGAATCGAACTATGCAAAAAATGAAGGAACTTATCATATGAATATAGATAGGTAAGTAAAGATTACATACCTTTACCTATCTATTCTTACTTCCTTACTATCCTTACTAATATTATAAATGCGAAATGTTTGTTGGTTTGTCCTTCAATAACGCTGCAACAGACCTACGGATCGACGTGATTTTTTGCATGGGTTTAGTTGAGGACCTGGAGAGTAACATAGGCATAAGTAACTTCCCGCGGGATTTTAAAAACTAGTTCCTCGCGGACGAAGCCGCAGTCGCCAGCAAGTATTCAATATATGTATATCAAGTGCATGGGCAGAAAGCTGAAAGTGGCGAGTGACGTCGGTTTGTTTTACTCTGTGTCCACAGTTTAAACTACGTTATTTTTCCATCTCCTTGCTGGTGGATAGTTTGCATTGTGTACTGTGACTATGGTGCAAGAAAACTTTGGTATAAATAATGTCTGAGGGTTGTAACCTCTATCCATTAATCCACAATGTCTAACCAAAGTAAATTATAGTTCCTTCCTTGAAAAAAAGGAAGGAAGGAGGTTCCTTACTAATATTGTAAACTAGAAGACTAACGTTTTGTGATTTTTTCCTGCGGATTTCCTTAACGCCACAGCGATTTGGCTGAGATTTGGAATTGTAGTATCGCTAATAGCGCCGCCCCGACACTGGCTCGGCAATGCACGTCTACTCGCACCGGCGGTTCGCGTAATACTGACGTAGCAACATTGCTCATGAACACACGAGACAGTGTATACACTACATCCCTTCCACGTTAAATAAATAAACAACTAAGATAATTTCAAGAGTTCACTTCTATATAATAATTTCCGGCATCACTAAATCCTCAAATCATAGTAGTGACATGAGTTAGACTATTCCAAAGTTTTGGTATAGTTATCTGCACGACACAGCTTTAGAATATCAGCACATATATAATAAATCTCAAATTCAAATTCATAATTACTTATTTCATGTAGGCCAACTTGTAGCTCCTATGACAAGTCAAGAATCTACCACCGGTTCGGAATAATAATAATATTTTCTAATCACTTATTCAATCTTCCCTCAGTTACAGTTTATTCCATTACTTTGTCTATTCTTCTCATCCTGATCTTTCTCCGGTACTGTTGTCCACTGGCCTTCAATCTTTTTAAGATGAACTACATTCCTTAACTAACTTAGTCACCTTCATTTAGTGTCGATTCTGTAGTTCCTCTCCGCACTCTTTTCCTTTCTCTTTCTGAGTGATATCCCGTCGATTCTGTAGTTCCTCTCCGTACTCTTTCCCTTTCTCTTTCTGAATGATATCTCTATTTCTCACTTCAGTGTCTATTCCTAATCAATCTATTTTATCCACAATTGTTTAAAATAATTTTTTTTTTTTTTTTTTTGCAGGATTTCACTAAATTTTTGTCTTCTATTTTTCCGCGGCCACTTTACCTTAGAAAATAATCGACCCTTCCTTACGATCTCGGAATGGCCTTTGCGTATGGCATCTATAACATTCTTATGCGACTTCTGAGGTATCACCATCCGGTTACCTCTGAGCAATATAAAGCATAGTTCGATCTCAAAAAATTTGTTATTCTTTACGAATTCATCCTGGTTGCGCTCATAAATTCATTTTCCAGTTTAGTGGTGGTCGCATGACCAATAATATAATTTTTCCAATATTTAAAATTTCCGATTTAATGGAGGCTTATTTCCAAAACCACTTTATATTTCCAATTTAATGGTGGTTGCATGACCAATAATACAAATATTCTTATACTTGAAATTCCCAATTTAATGGAGGGTTTTCCAATACCACTAGATGTTTCCAATTTAATGGTGGTCACATGACCCGTAATACCAATATTCTGGTATTTGAAATTCCCAATTTAATGGAGGTTTATTTCCAACACCACTTTATATTTCCAATTTAATGGTGGTTGCATGACCAATAATACAAATATTTTCATACTTGAAATTCCCAATTTAATGGAGGTTTTTTCCAATACCACTAGATGTTTCCAATTTATTGGTGGTCACATTACCAATAACATAAAAGTTGTTATATCTGAAATTCCCATTTTAATGGAAATAATCTTCAACTAGTGCTTCAATATAAAAATACTAAAATCACACTCAATGTGTCCATTTTAACAAATTATAACCTTTTTCTATATACAGAAACCAAAAGAAAATCGACCTATATTGATTTAATTGTAAGTAATTTTATGAATTCATCTCCTGGAATGAATTACCTGGCTTTGTCAGATCATAAAATCGCACAACACTGTCCAACCAATAACTTAATCGTCACATTACCAAAGTAATCTTAAACTGACAACACTACACCAGAAAATCAAATAGAAACAAGAAATACCGATTGACGGTTGACAATACACACGTTGCGAGTCTCATTTAATGGACCGAACGAGCGAGGAGCAATGGTGTAATGCTCAATGAATAGTAATACCAACGTTATAAGACTACCGTTACTAGATGGCACTTTAAATAATAATCACTTTAATTTTAATCTCCGACACGGCCAGAACTGACAATCACACGTTCCCGTGTGGCAATGCACTTGTTGACAGGGAAAGGAAACATTTGAGATATACTACTTGTAAGGTTCGGACTACCTGACATGTTATTTAAAATCAAATAACTCAATTTAACTGTAACCCATTAATTAATTGAAATCATAACTATCCGAATGAAAAGTTCCCACTAATTTAAATTGATCAATATCTCAGTCACACATCAATACAGAATCCATTAAAGGGACCAGTAACTGCTTAGTCGTACAATTTTAGGACCGACTGCCACCTGCAGCGCATAACTATAACAGCGACCATCGGTCACGCAAGTTAACCAAACAAAATCAAATACACTTGTATACCCACAGGTATTCGGGTTGCATCAAATTGCCAATTGTAGTCTTCTCAGAACCCGAACCACCCTAGGCCAAAACTGTAGTTTCCTCAAGACTCGAGTTTCAAAGCATAGTCGGACGCTCATTACACCAACACAAAGTGGAAGCGATACGTCCGATGTCTGCAGATACGTCCCGCCAATGCGTACGTTTAAGCATCTTATTCAACATGATTGTCACTATCGTTATCTAACTTTAAGGGAACTTCACATCCAGGCTACCTTCGAAATCTATCGTGAATGTACTTGTAAGTACGCTTATTAATCAATGACTTCAGAACATGTCAGTCTTCATCTAAGATTTCTGTTAATTTAAAGGACCTTTAAACTTTGGATCTTACTTAAAATGGAAACTTCATTTAAAAATGAAAACTTAAATCTCATCAGCTCAAACTAATGGACTCGATTGTCAACGGTACTCAACATAATCACTCGTAGCGTAACCCAAACAAACAAATTAAGGTTTATTATTTTGATAAACTCTTTATTGCGACGTCTGTTCCGTCACAAAACACATATACAATTTCCATCCAGTTACTAATACACGTAACCTCTATCCGGTTACTGCAATCCATAACCTCCATCTGGTCATCGACTTAACCAAACCAAACACCTCTATTTGGCGTTCTCACAGAGCGGGAACGCAAAACAACAAAACAGTAACAAATTTAGCAATGAAATAAGTTTTCTCGACAACTTACAAAATTAGGCATTACTCTTTTATTTATAAGTTCTCGCAATGAACATCAACGCAATATCCTCTAGTTAAGATCACTACCTTCTATAATGACTACTGCGGCTACTAATAATCAAAGCAATACATTTAGTCTGAGCATGTTGCCCTCAACCAAGTTACAGTCCCACTTTGATCTCATTTTAACTCAGCATTAATCTCAACTTCATTAACTAAAAAGTCTCAAAGATCATTGAACATAAAAACATTCATTCATCATTGAATCATAGCATTGATATACATTACTGTTGAATGACTTCACAAATGTCGCAATAGCTGTGCCTTCTTAACCCCCTTTTTCCTAATTGCAACCCTCTCCTATTATATTCCATGTGCATACATATTTGTCTGCAGTCTGTGGTCTGCTGTCAATATCAATTGTTATTATTACACTGCTGTGTTCTGTGAATTAATTAAATAGTTGCTTTATTTAGTAAGACGGGTTTTAATATTTATCAACGTCTTAATTCTTGTGTAACTTGTAAAACCGTGAAATATCTTACATGCTAACTGGCTATGGAATCGCCATGGCATCGATCATCCTCAAAGGATCTCTCTGATCCATGCATCCACGTAAACATAATATTATATTGGTTTAGTTTATTTAAATATTAGCATGTAAGTTTATCTTTTTATTATTGCAACACCGCCTGCTGTTTGTTTATTTTTTATTTTCCTTAGCTATAAGGTTGTTTGGAAGAGTTCGCCTTTTAGCGATAAGGCTGCCTTTTTATATCAACAATCGACATAATATATCTTGTTAAGTTTACTTTTTTCTGTTGTGGTGCAATAAATAATAAATGAATCACCACTACTCACTGTGCATCCACACACGGGATTGCACACCAACCCTAGTTTCCACGAAACTACTGGAACGTAAGCTGACCCCACAGAAATCTTAATTTCCCATTTACCTTAATAATCAACAATGATTCTATGTTACCCTTCTCATAAGAGGTTAGGAAGAGGTTTCTAGCTAACGAAACTAATGTGGCCATAAAATCATATCCCATGGCATGAAGTCATGTGGGTATAAAATTCTAACGTGGCATGAAGCTACATCTGTGGGTATGAAATTACCATCTCACTTTTGATGACGACAAAGGCACCCCTGGCCGAACATCAGAAGCAAAACGGAAAAAATTAAACTAACAACCATACGACTATAACTGAGCATTATTAAACGTGATTATCTCATGAAGGAGACGATACACCTCACCGAGCAACTAATAAAAGAAATCACCAACTATCTCGATAAAAATAACTACCCGCAGTAAGGTTATATCGTAACCATTGCGTAATAAACACAGAACCCAACATTTCCATGATTGGTTGTCTAAGGGAAACTCTTGGCAAAACTGATTCCATACTAACTAAAATATACTTATTTAGTTTTACTTCCATATTAACATCCATGATCTTTAAAATGTTCTTCCACAAACAAGTATAATGCATAAAAGTACTAACTAACTGTTAAACTGTTACCTTAACTGTTTTGTTGGGATAAGAAAAATAATTTAATATTTTCTCCACTGAACTGGCGAAGGCGAAGAACAGGCTTATATTAGGTTACTTGCAAGGTGTAACAGAATTTGTTAATGTAACTTATTGCTGAGCCTCATGAATGCCCTGACTGTGCGTTTTAGTTTTGATATTTTGAATAGTTATTAGGTACCTATCAACGGCCTTTGTTCATGCGACTCGCATAGCTACAGATTGTTTATTTTAACGTTAGGGGATCGTATTAATAGTATGGAGCTTGATAAATAATAATTCCTTTTGTGACTTTTCCGGCGTCACTTAAGGTAACTTTTGTTTGTATTAAAATATGATCAATTGATTATTGTTACTTGAGGCCGGGGTTCCTATATTCCTGACCGGCACCAGCAGATCTATTGTAAAACTTGACGCGAGTACACGCTTTTTAAATACACCAAATCAAAATGAAATACGAAGTTATTTATTTAACCAACCTGACCCACTTTCTATTACAAGGATTTTACCTATGATATCATATTAAGTCAACCATAGCCCGAAATACAAATCACATCATGTAATAACAACGATATTATCTCTACGTCATTAACTCTGACCATTTATAAAATTATCCATTATCTATGATTAATAAAATATGGGTATTGTGAAAAATAAAAATTTAACTCAGATTATTTTATAATAAAGACATTTTCTAACCGATTTGCCTTTACTCCCTTTGTAATTTTATATTCTGTTTCGTTGCGTTGTTATAATAACAATTCTCGAAACTAACCGTCTGAAATATCAACTAATTTATAACCAATAACGCCTGCCATATCCTTCCCTCCTTCCTTATAAAAAATATTTTTTCCACTTACCTTTTTTCTCGTCGCCAATGTAGTATCGCTAATAGCGCCGCCCCGACACTGGCTCGGCAATGCACACGAGCACCTGTCGCACGTCTACTCACACCGGCGGTTCGCGTAATACTGACGTAGCAACATTGCTCATGAACACACGAGACAGTGTATACACTACAGGAATGGAAATAGCTCCCTCCCAGGATTAATACATAGGCCACATTTTATCCCGGAAAAACTGAAGGTTCCCGAGGGAAACGAGGGATTTTAAAAAACCCATGCAGAACCTAGTCAATCATAGTTCTATATGTTAGAACATATAGAATTATGATTGACTAAATACTAAGTATAGATACTCTCGAAAGATGACTCTCGAAAGGAATGCGTAACAAGCATTTCCACCAGCGGAATATAAAAAAAAAGATCTTGATAACCACAAAAAGGTAAAGATGTTCGAGCAAATAAACTATCTTTATCTTTATCTCTTGGTCACCCTACAGTGAAGCGACTTGTCTTGCGAACTGCTCAATTCAGTCCGTATGTCCGTTAGTCTTCCAGTTGGAAAAACTATTGCATTTTTATTTATACAGCTTTTACTACTAAATATTTACTTCGCCGTTTTTCCTTTTCTCGCTAAGTTTCTCCCGTGTTTTTAACAGATTTGTCTTTTTGTCAGCTTCTGAAGACCTCTCGGGTACAGCGTATTTCTTAGCTTATTTTTTTTTTAAGAATATTAGCCAAGCTGTACTTGACTAATATCCTCCTATCCCCTCCAAATAAGCGAAAAGCTTGTGCTAGGAGTGGGTACGACAATAGTGCAACGAGTGGAGTTCGAACTTGCGACCTTTCAGTTTTTAGTCCGGACCTTAACTACTAAGGCTATTGGCTACTGAGGCTATACATAATTTTATTTATTAAACAAGCCTTTGACCGCAGTTTCGCTCACGTTAAATTCGACTTTTCAAACCCCCTATTCTACTCCCTTATATGGGTTGAATTTTCAAAAATCCTTACTTAGCGATTGCCTACGTCATAATAGCTATATGTATGCGAGATTTCAGCCTGATCCCTCTTGTGATTTGAGCTTTGCGTTAATAGATCAATCAGTCAGTCAGTCAGTCACCTTTTCCTGTATTTAGATTATTCAATAAAAAACGCATTTTTCGGTAAGCCCTTGAAAACTAAAAAAGCACTGCCGACTTCAACGTTTTTTTTTTATGACAAAATAGCCCTTGTCTGCGGTCTCATCAGATGGTAAGTGACGATGTCTGTCCAAAACTAGTAGCGGTCTAACTGGAAAGGGGAATTTACACTTAGTATTCATTGATCATTCATCTCAATTCGTTGCGTCGCCCGCCGGTACGGGTCTCCAGTAGTTGTCATCTGTCTGACGTTTATCTGTCGTCTGTCTAATGTCTGTCTGACCTAATAAATATGTCTATCGTCTGTCTGTCATATGTCTGATGTCATCTGACTTCTATCTGTCGTATCTCTGACATTTCTCTGTCATCTGTCTGGTGTCTGTCTGACATCTAACTGTCGTCTATCTGACGTTATTCTGTCGTCTAATTAACGTCTGTCTGTTATCTGTCTGACTTCTGGCTGTCATGTATCTGTCGTCTATCTGACGTCTGTCTGACGTTTGTCTGTCATCTGTCTAACGTGAAATGACGTCATAAAACAGAAGGCATACAATTTTTGAACGGATAGAAGTTAAAACGTATCCAAAAAAAATATTTAATAATAACAAAAACAGAATAATTCGAATATCAATCAAAACCATATTATTGTTATTACTATACAAATATATTTCAGTAAATATCCCACATAACTTATCGCTCGCATTATTTTGATTCATGTCGTCATATTTCCACCCGCCATTTTGGATTGGCGACATCGGATAAATATTGTAATATTTTATATCTGATGTTATTAGATTTCGATATTCTGTACCATAGGTATATCTATCTAGATTTAAGATTCATAGTGCGTTGTGAAAAATATTTACCGCCGGTATTTATAACAGCCGTTGATTATAAGATTGCTGACTAACACGAAATAGGCATGATGGCCAATTTTAAAAAACTGTTGGATAATGTTAGGAAGTATCTACTATTTCGAAAAAATATCTTATTTCAACAATAAGATAAGAATTGGTAGATAAAATTGCCATTTCAATTATGAGTTTTAAAATTCACGTAAAAACGCTCGACGGTGTCATGGCGTCGTTCGTGACGTCACTTCTATGTTTTTCCCAACAGTTTGTCAAAGTTTGAAGGTATATATGACGTATCACTCTGATTGGTGTTCAATCCAATATGGCGGATTGCTGATACGATTTTATGGTTTTATTTTACCAAAATAAACATCAATCTCGATCAAAATAGAAAAATAAATACGTTTTTTATAATCCATGAGATTAATTCATAACTTTCATTGATTCTTGGTTACTGTCAACATGCCTATTGCGATGAAAATAAAAAGACAAGACGTAAATTGTTTGCATTCCTGTTTTACTTGCGCTTGTGGGAATGCGTGGCGAACGATGTCGCGCCGTAGAGGAGATAATTGACCGAGCGAAGCGAGCGCGCCGCTGCCTGACGAATTATCTTAAAAACGATTGGACAGACGTCCACTGCTGGACAAAGGTCTCTTGTATGGACTTCCACATGCCTCAGTCCAGCACCTTGGGACCCCAACAACCATCAGTTCTTCGAACTGTTTGAACTTAACTACAAGTTTGAACCGTTAGACCGTTCGTATTTCACTCAGTTTCCTTTAAGTTAAGAAAAGGTTTTTTTTTATATGAATAGCGGGCAAACGAGCTGGCGGGTCACCTGGTGTAAAGTGATTACCGCTGCCCATGAACACTTGTAGTACCAGAGGCACCACCGATGCGTTGCCGGCATTTCAGGAACTTATTGGTGCGCCCCTTGAATAACCCCATATTGTAATTAAGTGGGAACACTGTCGAAGGGAGAAGATTCCACAATTTGGTGGTACGTGGAAGAAAGGATCTAGAGCAACGGATGGTCGAAGTGCTCCAGGCACCCAGGTGGTGAGGGTAAAATTGCGTTCGGTGGCGTGCGGTGCGGTTGTAGAAGTTAGAGGGCGGAATAAGATCAAACAGCTCTTCAGAACACTCCCCGTTATATAGCCGATAGAGGACGCAAAGAGAACTTACGTCTCTGCGGTGTTCCAAGCTTGAAACTCTATTTAGAAAAATTTAAGTATATGGGAAGCATTTGAGGTAAGAGACCGCGACACGTGATACGTCGCCATCGATAGTACAGTCTATTCAGCGACAATTAAGCCTGGGTGTAATGTGATTGTAGAGCGTGGCCCGTGTGTATCAAGGATATATGCCCCATATTGCTATCCTGCGTCGCGCTCGCCTACCTGCACCTCACAGTTTACCTCCCGGGCCAGCCTTTGACACTCTAAAATACCCATATCCTTCGCAAATACCCTCCAACCTCAATAGATCTCTACAAAATAACTTCCAAACCAAATACTGATGGGTCTGAACGCGGCACATGACACAGGCGTGCGTCAAAGCCTTTACATTCCATACATGTACCCAAATAGATACATTCTACAAACAACGCCGCTGCCACGCCGAAATTACCCCTATTGTTGGGCCATTACAGTCCTAATTGCGTTGTGAAACGTTGCAGCAAATGTGTAGCGAAAATTGCATGACTCGACGCATCCGAGCTTTGGGGCAAAATAATCATAGATTATCTAATAGATACGTTTAATGTAGATGCGACACAATGTCCAATCCACAGTACCGGTCCCAACCCGATGCGCTTTAGAATATATAATAAAATCCCAAGTAACATAAAAGCAACAGAGAATTATACGGCGTTTATCAACTCCTTGTAAAAAATTCTTATAGATAAAGCCTACTATAAAATAAATTATTTCCTTAATGAATAACTCGGCACCCGTCTCTGTGCTAACCCAATATTTACTGTGCCCCAACGGGGTTCTAATGACAAAATAATGATCTCGAAGTAGTTATAAGAATCATCGTAAATTCATATTGGAATGCAATTAATAAATGAATATGAATATGTGCTGTCGACCTTTCGATCACCACCTGTTGTACTATTGTCCTTCTCACTCCTAACACAAGTTTTTCACGTATTTGAACAAGAGAGGAGAATATAAGTTAAGATCAGTGAAGTAATATTCTAAAAAAAATTTACAATAATTGTATTATGAGTCATGCATGTCTCTAGCTAATATCCGAGAATTCGTTCCCGGGAAAAACCCGTGAAGGATGAAAAGTATCTACAGATTATTGCCAAGATTAAAAATGTAAGTATCTGTTTCAAGTTTTGAATCAATCGAAACAATATAACCCGAATGCATAGCAATACATATTACATTGAAAAGGGTTTGATAACAAGCAAATAAATAATTATCAAAAGAACCCCTACTACTACTGAGGATTAGGGGTATAGGTTGAATGTACACAGCAATACCCCTTCCAAATTAGCCCGCTATCATCTTAGACTGCATCGTCACTTACCATCAGGTGAGATCACAGTCAAGGAATACTTTGTCATCGAATAAAAAAAAAATAGGCGTTTAGCATTATCTAAATACACTTTGATGCATCTGTAGCTATAGGGTTTAGTCTCTGACACAACTCAGCCAATCAAAATGCATGATGCGGTTTAGACAGTGCATTTAATTTCTTCTGAGTCGTCCAACATTGGGCGTTAGGCATAAACTGAATACACTTTGAATCATCTGTAGCTACAGGATTTAGTCTTTGACACAACTCAGCCAAACAAAACGGAAGATCCGGTTCAGACAGACACAACTGGCCCCTCCACTAGGATTAGTCTAGCATTAGGCGTTAGGGCATAAGTGCCTACACTTGATAGACTCTCGGCGCGAACCCTCTGTAAATATTACCTACTCTATACACACTAGTATAGCAAGCTTCGTCTGGCTTGAAATCTTTCACTTTTAACAGGAAATAGAAATTGCTGTAATAACCCAAGTAGCACACGAAGGCTGCTTAGCAGCTGAATAACGAATTCCCGTCACGCTTAAAGCTGTATAAAAAAGCTGCATAAGGGCTGTATACGGCCGTATACAGCTCTTATACCTCTTAAATGGGCACAAATTATACAGCCTTAAGTTGAGTAAAAGATTACAAGTTACTCTTTATTCAGCAAATATGTCACGTGACGTAAAAGTGAAGTAGCAAACCATAGATAATACAAATCTAGCAAATTAATATACTTCGTGGAGTGAATTGAATTTGATTGAATACGTGTGGTTATATATTCAAAGTTAAGTGCATTGTTTTCATATTTATAAAAGAAAAATGATTGGGAATGTAATTTTACTGACATTATACATATATATTACCTAAGAAAATTTTAGTGCGCCACGAAAATATTCGGTTTTTAATTAGTTTCGTGATATAAATAAGCCGTGATGAAAACTTGAATAAACAATTTTTAGTGCTTTGAAAAGAATTATAAGATAAAAAGTTGTTATTATGATATCGAGAAGTAAAAACTAATGCAATCCATTCCTAATTCATACACAAAACATCATAAAAGTTGAAAAATGAATCAGTATATTTATATAGGTTATGAGGTTATACAACAAAATGGTGGATTCATGTTAAACAGCGACGTGAATAGTTAAAACTCTGATATTCAGCAATAAGCTTCATAATAGTTCACACGTGCCCCCTTAATAAGTCAGTGTAATAAGAGTTCACAAATACCTTCTTATACAGCATTTGGCGTAATTTTATCCACTAAACAGCCCTTATTCAGCCTAAGCTGTTTAAATATCACTGACAGCTATTATGCAGCTGTAGGATCACCAGTGTACTCTTAAAAGAGTCTTAATACGCATAGAGTTTCAAATAGGTCTAAAAGTGAGTATTTATACAGCTATCTGTGCTACTTGGGAAGATGGCGGATTAAGACTAGAAATTGCCACTCGTATACTTACGGTGGCTTCACAGTATATTTTTTTTTATTTTTTTTTTATATGAATAGCGGGCAAACGAGCTGGCGGGTCACCTGATGTAAAGTGATTACCGCCACCCATGAACACTTGTAGTACCAGAGGCACCACCGATGCGTTGCCGGCATTTCAGCCTTGGTAGCATGAGCGGGAGAAATTTTATCCCCGGGAAAAGGATAAAACGTTTAACCCCTTGCTTAGCTTTATCCACCCGTCGAGCATGGGCACAGCGGTGGAAATAACACTCAGTGGATATACTTATAGAAATATACATCGCCTTCTCCTCTGTCGCCATGCTTTAGCATTAGGAAAAAGATAATTTTATCCCCTGTCAGTGGATAAAATCGGGGGATAAAACTTTTATCTCCTTCCCATGTTACCAGTGCATCCGGCATAAATATTTTTAGCGGGCAAACGAGCAGGCGGGTCACAGATTGATGTTAAGTGATTACCGCCGTCCATGAACATTTGTAGCACCTAAGGCACCACCAATGCCGGCTTTTCAGGAATTTGTTGGTCCGCCCCTTGAATAACCCCATGTTGTAATTTAGTGGGAACACCGTCGCAGGAAGTTGGTTCCACAGCTGTTTTAAAGTACGTACGGTGGCTTCAAAGTATATTTACCTATAATGTGAAACTCAAGTGAAAATAATGACCGGTCAAATGCGAGTGGGCCTCGCATACGACGGGTTCCGCACCAAAAAACACCGAAAAACAACACGTTTTTTTTTATTATTATTTTTAGGGTTCCGAAAAAACTTCGGAACCCTTATAGGCTCACTTCGTTGTTCGTCTGTCTGTCTGTCTGTCAGTGAGACAAGACCCTTTTTTTATAGCGGAGGCTTGGTAATAGGGTCCAGTTGGTTACCATTCGGTTACGGTACCCTCAAAAAACATATTCTCGAACAAACAAAATTCTCTGAAAATTTCAACTGTGTACCTATTACGGATCACGAGATACAGCCCGCTGACAGACAGACGGACAGACGGCGGAGGTTTAGTAATAGGATCCCGCAAAAGTGGGACCCCGCAGATGCGGGATCGGATTAACTACTTACTACTAATATCATTCTAAATGCGAAAGTACACGCTTTTTGTTAGTTGGTTTGTCCTTCAATCATGCAGCAACGGAGCCATTGCTCCTTTGCCATTTTTTGCATGGACATAGTTGAGGAACTGGAGAGTAAGGTTAGGTACCGTCCCGGAAAAATAGAGTTTCCATGTGATTTTTAAAAATCTTTCACGCAGGCGATGTCACGGGCAAAAGCTAGTAGGTATAGGTTCCTAGTCGTAACCACGGCCACGATATAACATTATAAAGGTGGTCGACCTTCACCTCATCTCCATATCTACTCTTAAAACTGATTTATAGACGTATAAAATACAGTATAGGCACCTACAATGTAGGTACCTATTTTACTTTCAGTCTAAATCTCTGACTTTGACTTTGCACGCACTCGATACTATCAAAATCATAACAAAACATTCGTATTATTTCAATACAAAAACTCTACGTAACCGGACGCACGGCGAACTAGATTATTTCAGAACAGCTGTAAATATCAATCTAAAACCAACCTTATCTTGTAACAATACCATTGAAATTCGATTAACTTGATGTCATTTATGAAAGCAATTCACAACTCGCGCCAGCTGCATACTGTATGGGTACGAAAGCGATAGCTACACAGTCCATCCCGCTCTAACCTATGGGAAAGCGGTATAGCATTTGCTTGCCGGTTTGAACACGCGACGTTGCCGGTCTTACCGGACGCCGCCCGTTCCCGGCAAGCAAGTCATCAGTATTCTGGTTACAACCGGCAGGGTTATACGCATTTTTTTAACGATAATTTTAACATATTTTAAGTGTTTTAAACCGTTTTTGCTAAGAAATTGGTGTAAACTGTTAAAGTTCGGGTGTTATGACAGCAGAGGGCGCCATATTTGACGCGCCGATTTTCAAAATGTCTGACTCGGATGACTCGAACGATAGTAATAATTGTAAGTTACCTATTCTGTGGAAATATTCTTGCTTTAAGACTTTGTATTTTTAACGTTAGTATTATTATAAGTTCTTTGATTATAAGTTAATTTAGGAGTAGGTATTACCTACCACATCATAAAGCTGTGGTTTAAATGCTTTACGTACCTACCTAGTAGAGTTAGTGCAAGAAAAGTGAAAGGAAACATTTTATTCCACGAAATAATACAAAAAGAATGTTTCCTTCGCCTAATAAATGCCTGATATTATAATAATTTTGTTATAACTATTATGTAATATCTAGACATTATATCAGGACTTACCTACCTACCTATTTATTTTGCTTTATAGAGTTTTTTGAAGCTTTTCTATCCAGACTCGATTTCCTCTTGATGTACTGTATCTATTAGGTACTGTAAGTATCACAAGGTGCCCAAATGCAGACTATATATTTTATTTAAAGAATATTAGACAAGCTGAAGTTGACTAATATCCTCTAATCCCATCCAAAAAAGAGGAAAGCTTGTGCCAGGTGTGGGATTCGAACCTGCGACCTTTCAGACTATATTGGATGGACGGACCCGCTGGATAGAGCGGCACAAGATCGTGTTCTGTGGCGATCGGCCCTTGTCCAAACGTGGCAGTCCATCTGTAAGCTAACGACGAAACCTACTGACCTACTTTTAATTTTGTTATTTATTAGTACCTAAATACAACTGTAGAAATTGAATCTTAGAACTTTGTAATAGCGTTCACAATTCAATGTGACTCCAATACACTTGTTATCTTACGTAATGAGTCCATACAAATGCATTGTGATAAGACGTAACGTCATTTTGCCAGTTTATATGTATGTTCACGGTAAAATGACCTTTAGCTTTTAAATAATTGGTGCTATTTTTAAATGGACTTTTCTATTAGGTATTGTACTAAACTACCATGCTATTGAAACGCAGTCATATCGCATAACATTCGGCTAGCCCTAGCCTCGACTTCGTGGAGTGTCACCTCTGTCACTCATAGGGGAAAGTTAAGTTTTAAGTTGGTCCATTTATTTCAACAGGTAGGTAAGTCTTTTAACCGACTTCCAAAAAAGGAGGTTCTGAATTCGTCGGAATCTTTTTATTTTTTAAGTATGTTCCTCGATTACTCGAAGATGCCTGGATCGATTTGGAAAATTCTTTTTTTGTTTAAAAGGGTAAACTTCCGAGATAGTCCCATTGTCGTCAGGTCAGGATCTGATGATGGGATCCTGGAAAAATCGAGGGAACTCGTTTTATTTTGTACTAGCGGCCCGTCCCGGCTTCGCACGGGTGGACATAAGTTTTTTTTTTAAATAAATATAACCTATGTTACTCAAGATAGCTAGTAGCTTTCAAATGGTGAAAGAATTTTTGAAATCGGCAGTCGGCACAGTAGTTTTTGAGTTTATTCATTACAAACATACAAAAATACAAATCTTTCCTCTTTATATAGTAGTGTAGAAAAAGAATTTTTACGTTTGGCAGACTTTAGACAAATTTTCTTTGAAATACAAGAACAGTTATCAGATGACTGCTCTTTAACATTTACATAAGCACTAATGAGGTCTAGGTTGGAACGCACTTGCCTAGAAGAACATCCGACAAATCGATTTTGTTCGTATAATGTTTGGCCTATGTCCCCCGGATCATCATATCATATCGCATCAATTGACCCCTTTATTTATCAAAATTTAGTCGCTACAATGGAACATTCGTTAATTGTAACATACATACAAACATACATTCATACATAGACTGCTAAAATTCCTTTCCTTTTGGCTTTTCCGTAGTTCTGTAAAAATAGTGAATTCTGACGTCATAAATATTTGATCTTTTGTAGTTCAGTCAGTAATTTAAAATATGTACTTCTTTTGGAAGAACCTCTATTTAATATCGAAAGAAATAATTTTTGAATTTCGTTTTACCATAAGCTGTTTTAATACCTATCCCAATCGATTTACCTAGGCTTTCACTGATAAAGATATGCAAGTTTTTTCAAAAACCTTTCGTCTTCCAGGTTCCTTCAAGCTGACAATATCAACGGAGCAACTGATCCAGTCTATACACAATAGAAGTTGTCTATGGAACAAGTATGATGTGACTTACAGGGACAAGAAAGCTAGGGATAAAGCCTGGACTGAAGTTTATAAAGAAGTCTATTCGGACTTTGATACGCTCAAGGAAAAGATGAAAGCCAGAGTCGGTATGTATCTGAAAAAAAATTACTGAATGTAAAGTCTATCGAGAAGATATGTAGAGGAACTAAAGTTACTGACATATCTCAGCGAGTCGTGAAGCTAAAGTGAAAAAGGGGGCACTTAGTTCGAAGAGCTGATAGTCTTTGGGGTCACAAGGTTCTGGAATTGACCCTGCACCGGAAAGCGTAGTATTGGTAATTCCCCTACTTGAGGGACCAAGGATATTAGACGAATCGCAGCGAGTCGCTGGATACGGGCAGTGCAATACCCAGTCCGGAGATGTTGGCTCTAGTTTGATAAGAGAATGTCAACCATCACAGATGTTTATTTTTAACACTTTGTAAACTGTAGCTCATATGTAGACGAAAGCTATGCTTGGAGTATCTCCAAACATAGCTTACATCTCAAACCAAAAATGAAACCAGAAAGCTATGTTTGGAGTATCTCCAAACATAGCTTACATCTCAAACCAGAAATGAGACGATCTTTACGAGAACCAGAGCCACCGACACAGCAGTCATAGAACTAAAGTGCCAATAGGAACAAACATAGCTTGAAAAACTATAGTGCGGTCGCGGAACAGAAAGAATTTCGTACATTAACCTGTTACTACCTGTCTCTGTCACTCCCGCTTTAAAACAATGCGTCACGCTCGCACAAATGCAATGACCGCCGTCCTCGGGGATTGTAAACCTTTTACTTGCAAACCTAAGGTTTGTTTTTGTTTGCTTGTAAATTGAATTTAGGGAGTCTAGATCATAATGTAGACAAAACTGTACATTATTTCGTTATAACTGTGACAGGCGAGACGTCGTCGGAAAGTAGTTACTCCGATACAGAGAAATCGGACTTTGATTTTTGAATTTTCATTTTTTTATTTCTATGTAACAAGTTAATATAACTCGATTATAATAACTGTTTAAAAATAAATAATTTATTTAATAAGCTACTAATTTTTTTTCTCCTTCAAATATTTTATATAAACCGCACTTAATAGAAAAATGTTTGTGACCACTGTCAGTAGGCAAAGAGGTCATTGTACGAAATTCTTTCTGTTCGGCGACCGTACTATAATAGACATTAAGGTATGATAGGTAGATATAATAGACATGGTAAACACGCATCGTAAAACAGCATTGGAAGGCCCTCTGATAGGATGACCTCAATCAAGCTGCTGTTAGACGCTGGATAATGGAACTTTCAAGAGACCTATATCAAGCCGTGAAAGTCTGTCGGTTTAGAATTTAGATGATGCTGGTACATCACAAACTTTGATGCCAGTTGTAAGTTGTAGAATGTGACGTATTTGTCATGCATGCATTTATTAATTAACCTAATGAGGATGAGTGTAACGCACTAAGTGATCAGTCTACTGATTCAATAGAAGCCGTGCTAATTGTTCAGTGGGCAATTACTGCGGGGTCGGCGACTCAAATACACTCCAGTCTAGGTCACTGATTTAACACTACATCTTGACCATATTCAACTCAACTCTCACCGCGATTAGCTAATAACTAATTGGAATTTCAATTAAAATAATTGCGACAAGTGTATATTTATAATTTAAATCAACAGAATAGACCTAAAATAGGGTAGATTTTTTTTATTCAAATAAACTTTTACAAAGTAATTTCGAATTGTCAAATGAATCTACCACTGAATCGCAATACGTAGACACACGTATAGACATTAAAATAGATAAAGGGCAGAGAAATACTGATTTAAATGAAACGGAAACACCACGATATTGAAGAAAAAATTGTAATCAAGCCTAAACTTAAGTCTCAGATAGAAGTAAAAATATTTAATTTTTGTTTCAGGACAACAGATATCAAAAAAATGGTTCAACATCCGTGATGCCTACGTAAAATCGTCTAAACAGGGGAGACCGTACATCTACATGAATATCCTAGGTTTCCTTGACCCAATCATACTAGGTGATAAGAATATAGGAAATCAAGAGTCATTTTTAGAAGAAGATCAAAACGAAAGTTGGTTTCAAACCTCGTTTGTTGATATCGAAGAGAAACCAAAGAAAAAGAAACGTAAAGTGGACATTGTAGCTAAAGATTATCTAGAGATAACTGAACCTGATAGTAACAACTTAGTTTCTATACTTGCTAGATTAGTTGACAAAGAAGAAGATGAAGACAGAGCGTTCTTCACGTCCATAGTTCCATCTGTTAAGTCGCTAACGGATAATTCTAAGTTAGAGTTCAAAATAAAAGTAATGAAAATGTTAAAGGAATTTAAAATGAAGGATAATGTGGGCGGGTTCATTAAAGTGCGTGATACTGATTCTGATTAGATGCAATATTAAGAGATTAATCTAGAGGAGTCTGCAGCGCCTGAAAATTTCATGAGACTTAAAGGCGCAAAGAATATAGATTGTGATTTTTTTATGTGAATAAAGAATAAAGAATAAGTGGTCCTACTACCGAGGCTTAAAATAGTATTATTTCAATATTGTCATCCAATGACGACCTTATGTAACTTGCTTTAAAGACGTCATTGCATGAAATATCAACACAATATTACGTTAAGCGTTGGCGGTACGCCTCCAGTAGGGTAGTAAGTGAAGAAATTATATTAAACCTAAGCGTTAAAAATCAAGAGTTTTTTAATAAAGATTATCAAAAAAAACCAAAACAGAATGTAAAAGAAGAAGTAGGAATTGAGGGCCTATTTCTCAATCGCTGAGTAAACTTGAACCGAGGAATAAAATTAACAGATTTTCAGTACAAAAACTGTCAAAACATCTTTATTACTCTATTAAATGTTATTCAACGAGGGTGAAATAAATTCTGAACCTCTTTAAATTACAGAAGAAACTAAAGAACTTTTAAAGAATTTTTAATCGATACCTTTGTATACTTAATCAAAACAAAGAATTACTATTTTATTATTATCCGGGGGAGACCAATGTTATTTAATTTAAATAAATAATTAAAATGTATACCTGATAAGGTCACCTTTTATTTTACTTAATTCATGTACCACATAATATTATGCAATAAAGTTGTTTAAATAAATAAATAAAATTAAATTACTTAGTTTTTTCGATAAATAAATGCCAATTTAAAGTTTCACTACCGTTGCTATAACCTTGACATTTTGTACATCTGCCATAGTAGGTATATTATTCAAGTATTACGCATTACCTACATATTATGTTGGTTTTGTATTTTATATGGTCTAGAAATAGTCCAGTCATTTGGTAGTTCTACCTCAAAAGTTTTCGGGGAGTTTTGAAAATTGGTGATTTAATAGATTTCGACGTGCTATATCCGAATTTTCATTTTGCCATTTCGCATCTCGAAAAAATGAAAAAATGGCGCCCAAAACCAGTTTTTTGACAATAGCTCCTTTCCAACTCATTTTACGATGAAAATAGTTATGTAATAAATAATAATTAAACTATAGAAAATTTCCTACACGGTTAATCTGAAACGAGTCGCTGGTAGAGCTGGATACAAATGGCACAGGCTCGTGTTCAGTGGCCAGGCTAGAGCTCTTGCAAGACACCATTGTACAGTAGGGGAAGTATTTTGTTAAGAAGATTTATTTGATTTCAGTTCAGGTACATAGCCATTAAAATTCAACAGAGCATTCCGATTATACGGATTACTCGACTTATCCTACAAGAATCAATGTTAATAATATAATTATTCACAGTATATTTATCTACAAATTATCAGGTTATATTCGGGCTTCCGATAAGTATGGGCTTAGGATGTGGTCCAATGATAGGATAACAACCTTCTACCTTAAAGTTTTAACCTTCATCTTTGTCGCGAGTTAAAACCAAGTCTAGTTTTAACCTTAGGAAATGGTGACTGACTGTTTCACTGACTGACTGACTGATCTATCAACACACAGCTCAAACCACTGGACGGATTGGGCCAAAATACAGACAGTTATTAGGACGTAGGCATCCGCTAAAAAAGAATTTTTGAAATTTAATTTTTAAAATAACGCCTAAGGGGGTAAAATAGGGGTTCGAAAAATTGAACTTAACGTGAGCGAAACTGAAAAAAGCTTTTCGAGATTTAAAACTCGCTTACGGCTTGTACCACACCAGGTTTAGATCAAGTAATGAGGCTTGCCATTTGCATATTATACATGTTTATACAGCTATTGATTTTGTAATGATATTTAATGAAGGCCTTTGATCGCGGATTCGCCCCCGATATTGTGAACATTATTAAGGCTAAATTATCTAATCTATTCTATCTATCTATTTAGCCTTTATTTACCCACGACTGGGCAAATGCCTTTATGACGATCTCCGTGGCGCATTGGTAGCGCGGTGGATTTGTTTGACCGGGGTTCCGGGTTCAATTCCCGGCTGAGCCGATTGAGATTTTCTTAACTGGTTCAGGTCTAGCTGGTGGGAGAACCTTGGCCGTGGCTAGTTACCACCCTACCGACAAAGACGTATCGCCAAGCGATTCAGCGTTCCGGTACGATGCCAAGTACAAACACCTACCTATAAGGGGTGTGGACTTTATCCCACCCCTACAAGTTATGATAGCGGGCTATCATCTTAGACTGTATCATCACTTTCCACCAGGTGTGATTGCAATCAAGGGCTAGCTTGTAGTGAATAAAAAAAAAAATGCCTCCCTCCGAATTCTCCATCTCTCGCTATTCTCTTAATAATATGTGTGTTGTATTCTATTCAAACGAATATTATAAAGCCTCAATAGCTCAAAGGTTACAGGTGCGGAATGACAACTTAAGGGTCGCAGATTCGATCCCCACCCGTTGCACTATTGTCCTACCCACTTCTAATACAAGTTTTCACTTATTTGGAGGGGAGAAGAGAACATCAGTCAAGTTCAGCTTGGCTGATATTCTTTAAAAAAAATGAATCTATACATATAATAAAATTGTAGAAAAGTGGTGTCTGTACAATGGAAATATATAAAAAAAAGTAGCAGGGGTTGTTATTATATCGATGCTGAACCCGAAATTGTAATTAATTTTTTTTTGTCTGTTTGTCTGTTTGTCTGTGTGTTTGTGCACGCTAATATCAGAAACGGCTTATTCGATTTAGATACCGTTTTCACTAATATATTGTAGTAAGCTTCACTTAACATTTAGTGTTTATTTCATGTCAATCGGTTCATAAATAAAAAAGTTATGTCAATTTAATCACGGCGAACATTTTTAACGTACAGAGTACGTACTACACGCCTCGCGCCTGAGCGTCCGTGGCTATATAAAGCGCGCTGAGAGCCGCGCCCTGAAAAGTCACTATTCCACGCGAACGAAGTCGCGGGCACAGCTAGTATTAAATATTATTTAATGAATGACGCTAAGTGAGGCAGCAAATGTATCCATTACAGATATAAAACGGTTACAGTAGGTATTTTCCTCTCAAGCCCCCAGCTTCCGCGCACTTTGCCTAATTGGAATCCCATCGACCCCAGCCTAGCCTTAGTGCAGTTTTTAATTGACGTTAATTAGATTTCGAGCGGATTGGAGGATGGTTCTTTTTTGCTCAGTAAGTTAACCTATATAGGTTAGGTATCTCATAAACTTAAATTAAGGGCTACTAGCTTTTGCCCCCGCGACTTCGTCCGCGTGGAATTAGATTTTGGGGTGGAATTTTCAAAAACTGTGACACACGTACTTCTTTATTTTTAACTGAATGCTCTAATACCAACTTTGATGGAAACAGCTTGAAAAATGACGGACTTTCATATAAACTTCCATCCCCTATTTAAACCCCTTAGGGGTGGAATTTCCAATAACCCTTTCTTAGTGTGCGCCTACGTCATAAAAGGAACCAACTGTAAAAATTTCAAGTTTCTAACTTCAGTAGTTTAGGCTGTGCGTTGATATCTCATACAGTCAGTCAGTCAGTCAGTCAGTCAGGACTTTGAATTTTATATATATACATAACCGGGAATGGGTCTGCTTTGTCTGCCCATCTTGACATGCTTTGGATTGTGTAAGCCTACGTATGCATTTTTGAAGCTTCATTGTGGAAGCACTGTATACATAGCATAGTTTTGTAACCTATTGTAAAAAATTATCTTTTTTTGAAAAGAGCAACTGCTGAGTTTCTTACCGGCTCTTCTCAGCAGAATCTGCATTCCGAACCGGTGGTGGATTTATGACGTGTCATAAGAGCTACAAGTTAGCCTACATGAAATAAATAAATTTTGAATTGGAATTTGAATTTAATGAAGCTTAGGATGGTTCGAGAAATTGGAGCGTCACTCTCTTAGGCTATTTTAACACGAAAAAACTAACAAAAGCTAATAAATTCATATTTCTTCACCGCTCATGAATAATACAGTTGGGCTAGTTAGTTATATCCTGAGTGGGAACATCAATTTGAGCTGCAGCTTACCATCGCGTCTAAATAGGAATCGAGGCACCTGTCGCAGCGCGTGCTGGAAGCTGAGGGGTGCAGGGGATAAGAGATCGGCGGGCTTTATACGGTTACATGCATGCCGAGGCTTGGCAAGCGTTCACAAGCTCCAAGCCATTACAAACGCTAAGATGCCCTTTACACGCTTGTGAGTGTGTTACGGACAGGCAAACTGTGCAGACGTGGTGCAGACAAACATGGAAGTGATGGAAGTAGAAGTTGAAGTTGTGTCGGCTATTGCGTTTGTCTTTTGAACTACTCATGATTGATACGCCGTCGTAATAGCGCAGCGTAGAAACACCCGTTCGGCGCGAGCTCATGAGCGACACTAAGCACGTGCCAAAGTGTAAATGCGCCGTAAGCGCTTGCCACAAGCTTCTTTTGATTTGTGTTCAAAAACCGACATTAGCCCGGATCGGCGACAAGCTCACGCAAGCCAAGCCAAACACCCCGTGACAGGTTTGCGACAGGCGTAAATCTCGCGATCGTTGCTGTCAAACGTCACTTCTCACCCTGATTACATAAAATTTGCAGTAGCAACAGCAGCAGCAAAGCGACAGCAATCACTACGCGATCGGTTGCAAAATGTTACTAAAAATCGTATTACGGAAGCCAATCGCACGTCTATCGGAGGGTTTAGACCTGTAAGACCTGTAAGTGACGAAATTTTCATTTATGAACATACTTAAATAATGGAAAAACAGTTTTCTTTGTAATTTTTCCTAAATATCATTTCAGTATTTGTAACAAAATTTGGTTCTCGAACCACTATAGAGTTTTTTTCGGCCGTTTTTTGCAAGCTATTGTCGAACTGACAAAAACACTTGATTCAAAAAATATTGAACGTTACATTCTATGTCTTGTACCACACAGCAGGGCCACGGCAGCTTGTTATCGAACTATGATAAAAAGTCAATTATAACTAGAATGTCACCTGTAAGCTCCCAGCCGAGGCATTTGCTAGTAGCAGCTTTCCGCCATTTTTAAATGCCTGCAACAAGTGCATGGATCCCTGGAATTGAAACACTGGTATTTATTTTTTATTTCCCCTCTCCCCTCCAAATAAGTGAAAAGCTTGTGCTAGGGGTACGGCAATATTGCAACGGATGGGAATCGAATCTGCGACTTTTTTTTTATACGATGACAAGATAGTCCTTGACTGCGATCTCACCTGATGGTAAGTGACGATGCAGTCTAAGATGGTAGCGGGCTAACTTGGAAGGGGTATAGCAGTGTAAATTCAACCCATACCCCTTATCGGTTTCTACACGCCATCGTGCCGGAACGCTAAATCGCTTGGCGGCACGTCTTTGACGGTAGGGTGGTAACTAGTCACGGCCAAAGCCTCCCACCAGACCAGACCAGAGACAATTTAGAAATTATAAATTCCTAAACTGCCCCCGCCGGGAATCGAACCCGAGACCTCCCAGTTATAAGACCACAGCGCTCACCACTGCGCCAAGGAGGTCGTCAAAGAGGGAGGGGAGTCCTTGACTGCGATCTCACCTGATGGTAAGTGACGGTGCAGTCTAAAATGGTAGCGGGCTAACTTGGAAGGGGTATGGCACTGTAGATTCGACCCCTTAATCGGTTTCTACGCGCCATCGTTTCGATGGATGGGTGTTGGATAGATTTCATAAGAATGACGCAAGTTCGCACTAAGGAAAGTTATCGGACGTTTAGAGGTACGGACGCGGCAGCGTACCATAACGCTAAAGAACTATGACTTCACCTGGTTTCTATTTAAATGATGTAACACTTTTCTTTTTTTTAATTTTTTCTTCACCATTGTTTCTCGGTCTTCAAAGAGAACAATAGGATTTCCTGTTCCGGGTATCGAATCTGAACCCATTGAAGATTCGATACAGCTCACATAATTACTAAACCATAGGGTTTAATTGAACGTAAACACCTTAACAGTTGAAAGGGGATCTATAGGCTCAAATCCCATGCAAGGAATTCCACATATTTCAAATCAAATCAAATTTTATTTGCTCAAACATATCAAAACAGGTGTTAGTAAAAATATTGGTTCAAGATGTTTTACCTGATAAGAGGCACGCAAATATTTACACTATAATAAATAATTAAGTATTGAATAAATAAATAATTAAATTGACATAATTAGTATTTAAATTATTCTCAACAAATATATTATGTAACGAGTCGCAGGGAGCCGCTGGATTCAGGCGGCGCAAGACCGAGTCTTGTGGAGGTCCATGCAGGAGACTTATGTCCAGCAGTGGACGTCCATTAGTTGATGAAGAAGAAGAAGAAGATATTATGTACCTATGCTATTAAAGGACATGACCAGTGATTGCCCTCGGGATGGGGAAAATGTGCAGGATTACAGCTTTTACAGAAAGATTAAAAAATTGAGGCCTAATTTACTATGGATTTATTATTCCGATAAAGGCATGATTTAAAATATCAAAAAAAACCAGAATGTTTATTGCTTCCGCTTTCTCTTTAATGCACTACTTCATACTTAAACTTCCGCCCACTTGTATTAATGCCCGTGATACACATGCTAGTGGATGATATGCTAGTAAGCTGGCGTGCCAGGTACTGACAGAATTTCAGCGCGTGACATACATGCTTGCGCAAGCACAAATATTAATAAGATCTTGGCAGATAGTAGAGAGTTGCGATTTACAAGCAAATACGTTACGACCTGCCTTCGATTCTGTAACTCAGTGCCTATCAAAAAATGAAAGCCACTGACATATATTTTTTATCCATTGAAGGATTTTACTATGTAAAAGTAAATCATATTTCTCTTCAAACCTTCAATGGATAAAAATGCCTATCGTCGTTGATAGGCACTGAGTTACAGAATCAGCCCCTTGTTTCGCGTATTTGTAGCTGGCAATACGAATCTCCCGTCCCACTTCCCTTCAAGGGGAAAAAATCAAACGGCTTGCGAGCCATTCGTATGCTTTGCTCTGGCACGTGAGTTACTGGCAGAATCTCGATACACATGCGAGTAGCTCATTATTGTTTGTAACTGGCATGCTTTTGTGCGAGTAACAAGCATGTGTATCACGCACTTAAATAGTAAAGAGAAATTCCGCTTCGCGACACTAGATAGCGCTTGTCTATTGAAAAATTAAATTATTCGTGCAAATAAAGTTGTATTATTCCGTGTCCTAGGATCTGTACAAAAATATTAAGCAATTTTTTTCTAAGCAACTTTACAAGAAAATTATTCTTACGACTCGATAAACATATCTTAACGCCATCTTGTATCGAAAGGAAGAGGTATTTTTTGAAAAGTTTTCTTATTTTTTCTCAGTTTTCAAGGCTTCAGACTCCTAAAACTTTCATCTCTGAAAACTATAGAATATAACAATTACAAAAATAAAACTATTATTATTGCACGTTGATTTAAATATTTTAGACTTGATAACCACAATAACTAGCGCCCTCTAGTATCGAAAGGCAGAGTTATTCCGTAAAACTTTTCTATTTTTTTTCTCATTTTTCCGAGCCTTTAGACCCCTGAAAGTTTTTTATCTGAAAACTACAGAATATAAGAATTCCAAAAATAAAACAATCTTTGCTGCACGTTGATTTTTGACACCTAGGCGAGAGCCCTTTGCTCCACTGGTCATGTCCTTTAAAGTTTATTATATTTTATCATCGAAGTTGGTACTCATTTATTGAATAACTAGCGGACGCCCGCGACTTCGTCCGCGTCTTCAATTCAATTCCTAAATCCCTACAGTTAAAGTGGGCAGAACACCTGCAGCATCAGGATTGAGGAGATATGGCGCCATATTACTAGCTTTTGCTCACCCGCGGCTCACAGTAAGTTCGATTTTTGAATTCTATTCAATCCTATTTTTCAATCCTATTTTACCCCCGTAGGGGTTGAATTTTCAAAAATCCTTTCTTAACGGATGCCTACATC
Organism: Hipparchia sbordonii; assembly: GCA_038048805.1. Classification (NCBI taxonomy): domain Eukaryota; kingdom Metazoa; phylum Arthropoda; class Insecta; order Lepidoptera; family Nymphalidae; genus Hipparchia; species Hipparchia sbordonii. The sequence continues at coordinate 7,278,675 of CM076117.1, read as the reverse complement.
ATAATAGCTATCTGTATACCATATTTCAGCCCGATCCATCCAGTAGTTTGAACTGTGTGTTGATAGATTAGTCACTCAGTCAGTCAGTCACCTTTTCCTTTTATATATTTAGATACTTGATGACTTCGGTTAGCTAATAGGTTCTACTGAAGTACTTACATTTAATTCTGACGTTATAATATCTATTATGGGTCAGACGCCATAACCCACGTAAAGGTCAACCAGAATAGGAGCATTTAGCGGCAGCAGCTGCTGACAGGTGTGGCGCCACACCTGCCGGCCATACGCAGCTAGATGTGACATTGACCTTGTGTTTATAAACGTACCACTATAATAATCCTACTATAAGTCTCAATAGCCCAACGGTTAAGGTTCGGTGATCAGCTAAATAGAGCCGAAAGAAGATCATTTTATTCAAAATCTATTGGTCATAATACTATGAAAAAAAAGGGAGTTACAATTGATCATATTTCTGGCCTGATGCCTGTTTCCAAAACACAATGACGTAAACTTTTTTCAATAGAAAAAAATTGCAAAGTTGCCTCTGCAAATACATGAATTCCCATTTTTCTCAGTTACCATACATTAATTTTTGTAAAATTTAAGTACAATTTGTTTGTCATATTTTACTACAAAAAATGGCAGTTTTAGATTTTTTTTACAGCGACTATTATAATTTAATCTTTTTTTATCACAATTTGTGTCTTGGCCGTTTTATTTCCCAGTAGCGGCTTCTTTGTCACTCGTACTCAATTAGACAGTGATCGCTGAGGCGTGCTGCTAGATGGACCTGCGCTGCACTGCTCTCGCTCGGCTATCAAATAACATCGCGAAATATAATAATTGAAAATTGTTTTTGTTTTATGTTGAAGAGTATTTTGTATATTTTAGTGAAGTCAAATAGAGTGTACCTAGTTATAAGTTTGTATACAATATATTGTTAATAAATAAACCATAATATAGTTGTAAATAAATAAGTACTAAGTAGTAGAAATTTTGAAAATGAGTCCGAAAAAGAAAATGAACAAAATAAGAAGTCGGTTAAAAACAACAAAAGCAGATGGTGATAGTTATAAGTGTCTACCTACCTATTTTTAATTTTATCGTACAGTACGTAAATGTGCGTAAATCGGCTAATCAAATTGTTGTGTGGTACTTTACTATAATGTACCTTATTTTCGTCATTCTTTCTAGTAGAAATTTGGCTCAGTTAGTTTGGTCGCGATTTGATAATTAGAAATTGCAGGTTCGAATCTCAACTACGTTCATTTTGCATTTTCTAAAAAAAGGTTTTATGTTTTTTTTTTTTAGGACAAGTGTTTTTTTTTTTCAAAATTAATTATAATAAGTAAAATTGTTTTTGTTTTATGTTGAAGACTATTTTGTATATTTTAGTGAAGTTAAATAGAGTTTACCTATTATTTTGTAAAGGTTTTGCATTATGTAAGGGATCATGAAATATCAATTTCATCATCAATTTTCAATTACTTGAAAAAACGTAATAATTGTTGAAATTACGTAAGTTACGTAATTTCTTCACAATTATTACGTTTTTTCAAATTACCTGCGAGATCAAATCAGAAATGAGGAGATCCGTAGGAGAACCAAGTTACCGACATAGCTCTGCGAGTCGCGAAACTAAAGTGGAAATGGGCGGGGCACATAGTTCGAAGAGCTGAAGGTCGTTGGGGTTCCAAGGTGCTGGACTAGCGACCTCACACAGGGAAGCTCAATGTTGGCAGATCCCCCACTAGGTGGACCGACGACATCAAACGAGTCGCATGGAGCCGCTGGATTCAGGCGGCGCAAGAACGAGATCTGTGGAAGTCCACGTAAGAGACCTTTGTTCAGCAGTAGACGTCTATGGGTTGACGAAGAAGAAGGTAAGTATCTAATAATAATGGTGTAATACCCCAGTTCGTCGTACAGTTCGGCTTATCAAACTGTAGTTAGCTTGTTAGGTATATCTATAGTTAGGTAGTTAGGTATAGCTATACTAGACCTTATTTTCGTCGTTTATAGTATTAGACGTTGGGCTTAGTCAGTGTAGGAGAGAGTTGATAGCTAGAAGTTACGGGTTCGGTTCTTCTACCGTGTTTGTTTTGCATTTTCTAAGCGCATTTTTTTAGGACAATAGTATTTTTTTTTTTCAAAATTAATTATAATAAGTTATATTTAATTTTCAGTCGGAAAAAACGTTTGAAGCTCAGTTCTGAGGAACCATCAACATTGCAAGAGTGAGTAAAGCCTTTGCTCCGAATCTTGCGGGCAGCGGTGTGGCGACGGCGCACTATGGGACGAAATCATATAAACCGTCTCGAAAATCAATAACTTTTTTGTTTCTTGACATTTTGATTTGAAAATTTGTACACGTATTATTGAATGTATAAGCTACTAGAAAAATGAAACACCAGTATTTTAAAGATAATATTTATTTCGTGAGAGCATGTCAAAAATCAAATTATTTAATTTTCCATAAGTACTAAAAATTGAATTATAATACTTAAAATTATTTCATTATTAATAATTATTGTCATTTTAGTTATTTCATTAAAATAAGTACTAGTTAAATAATAAGAATGATCTTATTTACATAATAAAAAATTTTTTCACCCATGGTTTCGTGTAGAGGACAAAAATTCATTCGGAGGAAAAATATCGAGAGAGCTGATGATTGAGGATTTCAGAGACGGTTGAGGAGCACCGGCCAGGGTATCGAAGATAGGTAGGAGGTGTTCAACCAAATGTCACTCGAAACCTCATCCAATTGGCAGAGAGCCGAACAAAAACTCCAAAATGGCAAATTCAAGATGGCGGCCATACAAATTTCGTCGGTGCCTATCTCGGAGACTATAAAAGATGGAAGAGTGGTTTCTTGGAAAAAGATGATCAGTACTTGAAGGTCTACTTGATGAATAGAAAAAAATTCAAGATGGCGAAATTAATTTTTTTCATATACAAAATATATGCAAGACTGTTAGGATTCTTTTTCAGAATTACCGATGATTTCAAATAGGACAAAAATTCATTCTTAGAAAAAATATGGAAGAAGCTGATGATTCAGGATTTCGAAGACGGGTGAGGAGAACGGCCAGGGTATTGAAGATAGGTGGAGGTTGCTCAAACAAAAATCACGCGAAACCTCATCCAATTGGCAGGGAGCTAAAAAAAAACCAAAATAGCGGAATCAAGATGGCGGCCATATAAATTTCGTCGGTGCCTATTTGACAAAGAATAAAAAATCGAAGAGTGGTTTTTTAGTAGAAAATGATCAAGCCCTGAAAGTCTAAGAGCAGAAAAACCGCGGTCCACTGCAGCGGGCCACGCACCCACGCGCTCTACTAGTTAATATATATATAGCTACTCGTGCTGATTCACTGATTCACTCACTCAGTCACTGACTCATTGATCACCTCTCCTGTAAAATTTTGTATGGAAAAAAATTTTTTCACGCATGGTTTCGTATAGAGGATAAAAATTCATTCGGAGGAAAAATATGGAGAGAGCTGATGATTGAGGATTTCGGAGACGGCTGAGGAGCACCGGCCAGGGTATCGAAGATAGGTGGGGGGTGTTCAACCAAATGTCACTCAAAACCTCATCCAATTGGCAGAGAGCCGAAAAAAAAACCCAAAATGGCGGATTCAAGATGGCGGCCATACAAACTTCGTTGGTGTCTATCTCGAAAACTATAAAAGATGGAAGAGTGGTTTCTTGGCAAAGGATGATCAGGACTCTAAGGTCTACTTGATGAATAGAAAAAAAATTCAAGATGGCGGAATTTATTTTTTCCATACAAAATATATGCAAGACTTTATGTGGCTTTTTTTCAAAATTTCTGATGGTTTCGTAGAGAGGACAAAAATTCATTTGGAGAAAAAATACGGAGAGAGCTGATGGTTGAGGATTTCTGAGACGGGTGAGGAGCACGGCCAGGGTTTCGAAGATAGGTGGAGGGTTCTCGAACAAAAGTCACTCGAAACCTCATCCAATTGGCAAGGAGCTGAAAAAAAATCCAAAATGGCGGATTCAAGATGGCGGTCATATAAATTTCGTCGGTGCCTATCTTGGAGAGTATAAAAAGTGGAAGAGTGGTTTTTTAGAAAAAGATGATCAGTACTCGAAAGTCTACTTAATGAATAGAAAAAAAATTCAAGATGGCGGAATTTATTTTTTCCATACAAAATATATGCAAGACTTTATGTGGCTCTTTTTCAAAATTTCTGATGGTTTCGTAGAGAGGACAAAAATTCATTTGGAGAAAAAATACGGAGAGAGCTGATGGTTGAGGATTTCTGAGACGGGTGAGGAGCACGGCCAGGGTTTCGAAGATAGGTGGAGGGTTCTCGAACAAAAGTCACTCGAAACCTCATCCAATTGGCAAGGAGCTGAAAAAAATCCAAAATGGCGGATTCAAGATGGCGGTCATATAAATTTCGTCGGTGCCTATCTTGGAGAGTATAAAAAGTGGAAGAGTGATTTTTTAGAAAAAGATGATCAGTACTCGAAAGTCTACTTAATGAATAGAAAAAAATTCAAAATGGCGGAATTTATTTTTTTCATACAAAATATATGCAAGTCTAAGATAAGGTTTCTTTTCCAAACTGATGGTTTCGCATAGAAGATAAAAATTCATTTGTATGAAAAATATGGAGGGAGTTGATGATTGAGGATTTCGCAGACGGGTGAGGAGCACGGTCAGGGTATTGAAGATAGGTTGAGGGTGCCCAAACAAAAATCACTCGAAACCTTATCCAATTGGCAATGAGCTGAAAAAAACTACCAAAATGGCGGATTCAAGATGTTGGCCATACAAATTTCGTCGATGTCTATCTTAGAGAATGTACAAGATGAAATAGTGGTTTTGGAAAAAGATGATCAAGATCCGAAGATCTACTTGGGGAACAGAAAACACGCGGTTCGCTTTAGCGAGCCGCGCACCCACGCGCCCTACTAGTAATTTTATATACCTAGAACTAAAATATTTTTATTTTTCAACATTATTCATAAAGGTCCTATTATCTGAGGATATTAATCCATGGAAAAATCTTTGGAATCATAACATTCGTCCCAACCATTTATGAGACGGTTTATATTATTTCGTCCCATAGTGCGGCGGCGGCACTATGGAACGAAATAAAAATTTTCTCTAAAATTGATAGTTTGCCCGAAATAGTTATTTGTTCAACAAGATAGCAAAGTTTTTTGTTGCGAGTGCCTAGTTTGAATCCCGAGCGAGAGAAGGATTCTAAGTTAGAATCATAAAATATTTATTAGAACATTTTATTTATTTTTTATTCGATAACAAGATAGCCCTTGACTGCGATCTCACCTGATGGTAAGTGACGATGCAGTCTAAGATGGTAGCGGGCTAACTTGGAAGGGGTATAGCAGTGTAAATTCAACCCATAACCCTAGTCGGTTTCTACACGCCATCGTGCCGGAACGCTAAATCGCTTGGCGGCACGTCTTTGACGGCAGGGTGGTAACTAGCCACGGCCAAAGCCTCCCACTAGACCTGACCAGAGACAATTTAGAAATTAAAAATTCCTAAATTGCCCCCGCCGGGAATCGAACCCGAGACTTCCCGAGACCTTTTTTGAAAATCGGTTAAAAAAGTAGCCCATATTACTCCTACCATCAGCTATCTGCCAGTGAAAGTCCCATCAAAATCGGTCCAGCCGTTCAAGCGTGATGTTTCGACAAGGGAAATAGGGATTCATTTTAAAAACTAATCCACGCGAACGAAGCCACGGGCATCAACTAGTAATTTATCAATATATCAATATACAGTAAAAGCTCCTTATTCGCGCTTCCTTCATTCGCGGTTTCACTATTCGCGGATTAAAAAATTGTGACCCAATTCCTTTATTCGCGGCTAAAGATTTCTTTATTCGCGGATTTAGTCGGTACATAGGCTTCAACAAGCACTGGAAATGTGACATTTAATCTGAAAAATCTTAGTGAAGGTTTAAGAATGGCAAATGAGCTGTGTGATTTCTTTATGAAAATTGATCCGTCCATGGAACGAAGTCTTATTTTTAAGAGGAAAATTGCTAATGCCACTGCTGAATATCAGTTTGAACTGAAAGAGCTTTTAAAAACTGCCAAGCAAGAAAAAATTACAAAGTTCTTTAAACCTTTGCCTAAGCCTGACGATAATAATTAATAAGTATGGTCAAAAACTTCAATTAAATTGTTATTTTTTTATATGTTTGTTTTTTATTTTGTCACCTAGGAACGTATCCCCTATAATCCCATACAAATTACCATTCTGTATTCACGGTTTCTGTATTCGCGGCATATTTGCGGAACGTATACCCCGCGAATAAGGAGCTTTTACTGTATAGAATATAGATTAAAAAATTAGGTAATAAATTAAAAAATACAACACCTAACTTAAAACACTATTTATTCAAATTATGTACTTAAGAAAATGTAAGTAATATTGAAATACATACTATGGTAAAAAAAAAAGCTAAAAATGAATAAGGAAATTAAAAAAACAATGTTTCATTACTGGCTAGGAATCGAACCTGTACTCTGTCTCTGAAATTAAACTGTAGCCATACCAACCGAGCCATATACGTTACAATATGATTGACGAAAATAAGTTACAGTACAGACCTAATATAGTTTTGTCAGCCGGACTGAGTCATTTCTTGCCGCCACCTTGTCGCTATCAAAGCTAATATTCCGCGCTCGCCCTAAATTCGTCCGGGGGCCCCCCGCGGTTGGCGGGACTAATACCGCGCGCTTTCCTCTGCCGCACCCCCTCAAATACCTAAAATTCGTCCAGAACCTCGTCTTAAAGGTGCGGACTGAAAACTGAAAGGTCGCAGGTTCGAACCCCACCCGTTGCACTATTGCCGTACCCACTCCTAGCACAAGCTTTCCGCTTATTTGTCTATGATGATAGCGAGCTAACTTGGAAGGGGTATGGCAGTGTATATTCAACCCATACCCCTACCCCTCTGTTTCCTCACGCTATCGTGACGAAACGATCGCTTGGCGGCACGTCTCTGACGGTAGGGTGGTAACTAGCAACGATCAAAGCCTCCCACCAGACCAGAACACAGACAATTCAGAAATTGTAAATTCCCAAATTGCCCCCGCCGGGAATCGAACCCGAAACCTCCCAGTTATAAGACCACAGCGCTCACCTCCGGGGAGGTCGTCAAAGGAGGTTGTTTTAAATTTTCAATTCACATTTGTTTTCTTATATTACACCATCCACGCAGAAAGATTTTACGGAATAAAAATCCACACGTCCCGTTGAACATGGCGCCGGACGTAGCGCGGAGCCGGACGTCCGGTATCGACAGATTGTCCGGCCCCGGGACGCGGCGACTTCGCTGCAACCGACAAGTGAATTTCAGCTTCGCGCGGACATTTTCTATGTTTAATACGTTTTTGAAGTTTTTTTTTAATTCTGGTTGTTTTTTTTTTTATTTAATCATAATCCTGTTATCCTATTAATATTATAAATGCGAAAGTTTGGATGTATGGATGTTTGTTACTCAATCACGCCGAAAATACCGAACTGATTTGGCTAAAATTTGGTCCAGAGATAGATTATATTGTTTTGTCTATTTATTTTTAATTTCACGTCATTTTGTCTGGTGGGAGGCTTTAGCCGTGGCTAGTTACCACCTTACCGTCAAAGACGTACCGCCAAACGGTTTAGCGTTCCGGCACGATGGCGAGTAGAAACCGATTAGGGGTATGGGTTGAATGTACACTACCATACCCGTGTTCCAAGTTAGCCCACTACCATCTTAGACTGCATCGTCACTTACCGGGGTTATTCAAGGGGCGGACCAACAAATTCCTAAAAAGCCGGCAACGCATTGGAGGCGACTCAGGTGCTACAAATGTTCATGGGCGGCGGTAATCACTTAACATCAGGCGACCCTCCTGCTCGTTTGCTCGCAAAAATATAAAAAAATACGTGTGGCACTCGGGGACTGCCGCGGTAAAGCTATTGCATAGCATTTTTTATCAACGCCATCTAGCGGTGAGAGGAGTCCCGTGTCAGGTTATTTTCGTTAAGGAATTTCTGGATTCGGTCTCCACGCTCAAGGCCCGCGATAGAAGCTATGCAATAGCTTAAAAATGAGCCAACCCTACTAAAATTAGGGTAGGTTACTTCACTCATGTGTCTATACACTACAGATTACATAATATGCTGCGATTAGATTGGTCGCACGCCGCGTCCAGGCGGGCGTGGGGACGGGAATTCGAAAAATTTCAATCTTCCGATCCGCCTGACCGGGATTTTTGTGGAGATCGGCTACATCCCGTATTGAAATCGAAATACTTTTACACTCTGCTCGGTTAGAATTGACCAAGTATGCAATCCGGTCTGTGGAAGGGACACTGCCAAACGAGAAAAAAGTTTGAACGCTGTAACCGGCGACACAAACTTAAAGAGGTATAGTTTTTTCAATTCACGAGGGCGCGTGAGCTTTACTTGTGGTTACGTCGTGTACATGCACATTGCGTAAGTGTGCGTGCCTGTCAGGAGCCTAGGTGGTAGCGGCCAGGCGCGAGCGAACTCTCGCTCCCACTCATATAGATACGACGCACACACAACCATGAGCTACGCGCCCTCGCAAGTTGAAAGAACTATACAGCTATTTATGTTCCCGCAATTCTTATTGTATGGCTGTCACCGTATAAAAAGGCTATCTAACAACACTGAAAGTCTACCAATATCTTAGTTTATGAAATAAATTGTTTGACTATTTAATTATCCAGTGTTTTTAGAACCCGACTACGAAAAATTGGATACAGTTATAGCTTGGCAAAAAAGAATAGAAGTAAACAGGGGCGCCACTATTTAAAATTTTCTTGAATCTACAGCATTAAATTAATTTTTTAATTTAGATTTGAATTTATTTTTAAATTTTTTAGTTGCTTATAATTTGGCAATTAACACTAATTTAAGTAAAAACAAAATAAAAGTAACGCATTCTCATCCAATTAAACGGTAGCTTATTTCCAGACCGGAGGTCGACACGTGACGTCACAGGAATTCCACCGGAAGTGCCGCCATGACGGCTTAAGCGTTGGCGAAAAAATTACGCTTTTCGGCGGGGAAAATGGCGACTTCCGGTTCCGGCGCCAAATTGACGTCAAAGTGTTGAAATTCCACGATTTATAGTATACAGCACGACTGCATTGAGTTTTGCAAACGTTTTCTCCTTATTGCATGCGTAAAATAATTTTCTGTAATGAATTGTTATTTCTCACGCAAAACTTACAGGACGATAAAGTAGTAAATGTGCAAAAAAGTTTAAACGAATATTTTAATTACAGATCGCTTGATAAACTATATAATGAAACAGGTAATTGAAATGAAATTAAATACAAATTTTTTTATCCGAAATAGGCTTGCGCTTGACGACAATCAATACTGGATAGCACTGATGAGGTCTAGGTTGGAGCGCGCTTGCCTAGAAGATGCCTATTCACTCTTGCCTTGAAGGCGCTCAAATTATAGGTGGTAGGAAACATGGATGCTGGAAGAGTGTTCCACACCTTAGCGGTTCTTATCAGAAACGTTGAATTAAAGCGTTTCGTTCGAGTAAGTTCAGATAAGGATGCTAACGCTCACAACTTCTCGCAGTTCTGTGGTAAAAAGATGAAGGAGGAACTAGGTTTTTTTTGTACATTAAAGGCACACGCTTGACCACTACCACACCTGATGGAAAGTGATGATGTGGTCTAAGGTGTAACGCGTTTGCCTAGAAGATGCCTATTCACTCTTGTTTTAAAGATACCCAAATTGTACGTGTTAGGAAACACAGATCTTGGAAGAAGGTTGTGAAGTTCCTGAGCGCACTCTTTTGGCACAGCCTTAGACGGATAAAAAGAAGTTGTCAAAGCTATGCTGACGGCGCTGATTGCATTACGCAATCACCATTCCGTTATGAGTAAAAAATGGTATTTCTCAGTAAGCCGAGCGTCGTTGGCCGGCCGGGCTCGTATTTGCACTGCAATAGGCAATGACGGCGAACGAGTTACAATTATTGCCGCATCTAGTGTTTAGGTGGTGTAGCTATAGTCAAGTCTTATTTATCTTTTGCTGGTGGGAGGCTTTGGCCGTAGCTGGTTACCACCCTGTTTTTTTGTTAACGGGGGCGAGAAAGCGTGAGTGTTGCCAGTGGCGTAACTACAGCGTTTGAGGCCCGTGGCAAATTCATCGTATGGGGCCCTCACTCCCCCAATATAAAGAAGCTCAACCAATGAGATACCTGAACGGGGGCCCCTTCAGGCTGGGGCCCGTGGCATTTTGCCGTCTTGCCACCCTATAGTTACGCCCCTGAGTGTTGCCATCCTTATGTGGTAGAAATCCCACCCACTGGAACAAAACGCTTTAATTCAACGTTTCTGATAAGAACTGCTATGGTGTGGAACACTCTTCCAGCATCCGTGTTTCCTGCCACTTATAATATTTGAGTACTTACCTTCAAGGCAAGAGTGAATAGGCATCTTCAGGCAAGCGCGCTCCAACCTAGACCTCGTCAGTGCTATCCAGTATTGATTGTCGTCAAGCGCAAGCCTATTTCGGATAAAAAAAATCTTCTTAAGATACCCGATATCCGAGAGCAGAAGTCGGGTTATGTAGGATTTTTACCTACAAAAACCCCCTCGGTGGCCATCCTCAGCGAATATTGGAAGGCTTCGAGATCTCCTAGGAACACGTATCGGTGCCTTCCCTACACGACGCCATTGGGCTCATATCAGAGGGAATAGCCCCAAACTACTCGCACGTATAGTTACTACTCGCACGAAGCTAGTGGAAGAACGTAGAAGTTTAAAAGCCAGTGGAGCAACAGTGTCTGAACTTAATAAAATAAGTTCTTTGATACAGGCAGAATGTAGACGTGATCGAAACCGTGCTTTGGCAAAGATATGTGAAGAACTTGAACAGCACTCCGTTAAGTACGAAACAAGGGATCTCCATAATAAAGTACGTTATCTGACTCGCACGTTTAAGCCGAAAACCTGGGCCATAGAGAACTCCGTCGGTGTAACAATTACAGAAATAAAGGACATCGTTACTATATGGAGGAATTACTGTAAATCACTGTTTTCTGATAACAGCACTGCGCAGAACGACTTCGGCGCCGTAACTTGTGTTGATGAACAGGAACCCACAATATTGAAGGATGAAGTGCGTGCGGCTATCTTGCGTCTTAAGAGCAATAAAGCCGTGGGAGTCGATGAGTTGCCTATAGAAGTTTTTAAGGCCATGGGAGAAACGGGCGTTGATGTCATACACACCATCTGCTGCAAAATTTGGGAAACAGGGTGTTGGCCAATAGAATGGTCACATTCCTTATTCATCCCGCTGCATAAGAAAGGCTCAACGAAAAAATGCAATAACTATAGACTGATTTCTCTTATATCCCATGCCAGTAAGATACTACTCCACATCTTGAATACAAGACTTCAGGCCTATTTGTCGCATCAAATCGCACCCGAACAAGCTGGTTTCGTTAAAGGTAGAGGTACACGAGAGCAAATACTTGTGATCCGTCAAATCATAGAGAAAGCTAGGGAGTTCAATACCCCACTATACATCTGCTTTGTTGATTTTCGGAAAGCATTTGATACTGTCAAATGGACAAAGCTTTGGCACGTGCTATCACAAATGGGAGTACCTCTACATTTAATACAACTTGTCAAAAGATTGTACTTAGATGGTACAGCAGCTGTTCGGGTAGACGAAATAGAGTCTACAAGTTTCAAAACCGAAGCTGGCGTTCGACAGGGGTGTATCCTTTCACCATTGCTGTTTAACATCTACACCGAACACATAATGCGGATTGTTCTGGAAGACTGGGATAAAGGCATATCTGTCGGGGGACGGAAGATGTGTAATCTCAGATATGCGGACGACACTACTCTACTTGCCCAAACAAAGGAGGATATTGAAGAACTTCTAACACGTTTGGAGATTACCAGCCTTGAATTCGGACTGGCTATCAACAGAGATAAGACCAAGATGATGATAGTAGATCGCGCAAATAACAACAAAACAGAAATTCAACGCATTGCCAACTGTGAGGTGGTGCCAACCTACATCTATCTTGGTTCTACTATCTCCAATACCGGTGGCTGTGAGTTGGAAATCCGAAGACGATGTGCTATAACCAGGTCTGCGGTGGAGAAGCTTAATAAGATCTGGAAGGACAGAAGGATTACCAAAAACACTAAGGTTCGACTTATGAGGTGCCTTGTGTTTCCAATCTTCCTCTACGGGGCTGAAACCTGGTCCCTCAGACTGCAAGACCGCCGCAAAATTGATGCCTTAGAGATGTGGTGTTGGAGGCGACTCCTGAAGATCCCTTGGACTGCTTTCCGAACCAACAATTCCATCTTGAAAGAACTGAAGATAAAGGAAAGGCTATCGTCGACTGTGCAGTTACGAATTCTGAAGTTCTTTGGCCACATCTCTAGAAATGAAGGATCAATTGAGCGGTTGGTAGTGCAGGGCCAGGTGGAGGGGAAAAGAGCGAGAGGACGCTCCCCCACACGATGGACAGACTTAATTAAAACGGTGACCCAGACAACTGTGGTGGAGTGCTCCCGCAATGCCACAAACCGCCAAAAGTGGAAGAACATCGCGCGGGAGGCGGTGCGACACAAGAATAAGGAGACCGACGACGACTAATGTCGCATCATCTTTGCGGCCACGACCACTCTGTCAAGAGTGACCGATTGAGAAGAAGAACTCGCACGTATGATTTAAAGCTACTTAAGCTAGTTACCACCCTACTGTCAAAGACGTGCCGCAAAACGATTTCGCGTTCCGGCACGATGGCGTGTAGAAACCGATTAGGGGTATGGGTTGAAGTATACTGCCATACCGAACGAAGTTGCGGGCATCAAGTAGTAAATAAATAAAATAAACCATCGCAGCAGCTACCACGACTATAGATAGGCCTGTACGAGCAGTCGTTACAAGACTAGTGTTTTTACCGTGTTTTTGCGCACGCAGCCTCCGAGCCTAACGGTATGAAACTGTATCAAGCGTTCTGTGATTTTACATTAAGTTCAAACTACATCTTTAGTCTAGTGACTGGCTTATTTGGCTGTAGATCATGGGGACCAGGCTTTGAGTCCTGGGTTTTTTTTTATTCGATGACAAGATAACCCTTGACAGCGATCTCACCTGATGGTAAGTGACGATGCAGTCTAAGATGGTAGTGGGCTAACTTGGAAGGGGTATTGCTATACCCCTTCCAAGTTAGAAAATAAAGTAGCGTAAATTCAACCCATACCCCTTATCGGTTTCTACACGCCATCGTGCCGGAACGCTAAATCGCTTGGCGGCACGTTTTTGACGGTAGGGTGGTAACTAGCCACGGCCAAAGCCTCCCACCAGACCAGACCAGAGACAATTCAGAAATTATAAATTCCTAAACTGCCCTCGCCGGGAATCGAACCTGAGACCTCCCAGTTATAAAACCACAGCGCTCACCACTGCGCCAGGGAGGTCGTCAGGGGGGTTGTCAAGAAATAATATTTATTAATAGCAATCCAGCTGTGTAATTGTCTAAAAATGATTGCATCTGTCTAACCTAACCATCGCAACGGCCTCTGATTGGCTGAATTTACTGCGTTCTTGCCGCATCAATGCATTTTAACCAATAGCGGGAGGGTAATTATGCAAAGTGTGGGATTCGAACCTGCGACCATTCAGTTCCCAGTCCACACGTTTAACTGTTGGGCTATTGAGGTTGACGCCACGGTTAATAAGACGTTGTGTATAAGCTGTTACAACTAACACTGTGACGTTGTTTGTAATCCTGAATAAATAAAATGAAATAAAATAGAATGTTCGTGTAAAATCAACAAAAGACAATGTTAATATCTATGACTCTCTCTTCGTCATCTGTCCCAGAGACAAGCGGGACACTCGCCAACTGTCACTTGTCACAAGTGACACTTAATGACATTAAGCGACAGAAAAAACGGCGGTTACGGCTCTGTGTGAATTTGTAAAAAGACTACAACGTAAAATTGTTAACAACTTAATTTTAATAAAAGTTAATCAATTCAGACAATCTAGTGTTTTGCGAATAGGCCAGTTACAAAAGAGTAAAAACAACTTAATTATAAATTTGCAGCGTGTTACTACTTTTTTTTGAGCGAGGCAATGGCTGGATCATGCGTCATGCTCGTGAACGGGTGCCGCCAACGGGAATGGGTCTGCTCTGTGTCTACCCATGTTAACATGTGTTTGGTTGCGGTAGGTGTACATTTTTGAAACTTCTGTGTGGAAACATTGTGTGCATAGCCTAGTTCCTTTTAACAATTGAAAAAAAAAAATTTTTTTTTTTTTGAAAAGAGCAACTGCTGAGTTTCTTGCCGGCTCTTCTCAGCAGAATCTGCATTCCGAACCGGTGGTAGATTTTTGACGTTTCATAAGAGCTACAAGTTGGCCTACATGAAATAAATAAATTTTGATTTTGATTTTTTTTTGATTTTTTTGATTTGTTTTACCCTTCTTATTAACAAATTTCATTGTTTTTTAATAATAAACAATGTTCCGTATGTTGCAAAACGCTGCAAAAGTACACGTTACAAAACTGTAAGAACAACCTAATTATAAATTTGCAACGTGTTACTATTTTTTTTACCCTTGTTAATAACAAATATCATTGTTTTTAATAATAAACAATGTTCCGTATGTTGCAAAACGCTGCAAATTTAATAAACGTTACAAAACGGTAAGAACAACCTTATTATTTTGCAGCGTGTTACTAATTTTTTTGGCCATACTATTAACAAAAAACCCTTTTCACCCCTTTTCAACCCTTTCCGTACACCCCACAACGCTGCAAAATCACACGGTAAGTTATTTTACCTTCTTTAAAAACCCCCTAAAATTTTATCAAGTTACTAATTACTTTCGGGTTTTGGCTTTAATGACTGGCCTAGAATCCTAACACACTAAGATAGAAGAAATCTGAATTTGAGTTTTTAGCGTAACCCCCCATCCCCTTTGGTTGGATGATCCCGGTAATTTACCAACTATCAGAAAAGATAACAACATAGACAAGGCATTGATGTCGCAAAACGAATAAAAACTGGCCCACGTCCGGCCGAGCCGGCTGGCCGCCGCTATGCAAGACTGAGACACGCGCTTGTATATTTTTCCCACGAATTAAAATATGTATATTTTTTTAAGTCTTTACTTCAACATATATTTAGTTTATACATTCATGACATAAAAAAACAAAACATATATTTTATATTATATTCTAAAATAACACATAACTAAATCAATAAATAAAATCATTTATTTCGACCATAAGATCATATTTTGTTAGTGACGAAACACACAGTAAAAACTAATGTTATTAAACTAAAAAACTAATCCTAAAGCTTTATCTAAGTATGAAAGTGACCATAGGCGAGAATCATTTATTTTTCGGGATAAAAACGCCTTTTTTTTTACTTGATTGTGCGATACAAAGGAGGATAATGTATTTGTCAGTCTTTTTTCGTATGTATGTTTGTGGTGCTCTGGACATCTTCCCAGTAATGGGTCCTGACTTTTAAGTCAATATTATTTAACAGAATTCTAGATTGCTGGACTTCTTGTTTTTCCTTTTCGGTTTTTATTTAAAACTAGCTTTTGCTCGTGGCTTTGCTCACGTTAAGTTCGATTTTTCAAACCCCTATTTTACCCCCTTAGGGGTTGAATTTTCAAAAATTCTTCCTTAGTGTGCGCCTATGACATAAAAGGAACCAACTGTAATTTCAAGTTTCTAACTTCAGTAGTTTAGGCTTTGCGTTGATATCTCAGTCAGTCAGTCAGTCAGTCAGGACTTTGAATTTTATATATATAGATTAAATTTTTATGTAGTCAGGTTTTGATTTTTTTAATTTAATATTTTATTTAGCTTCTAACCACGAGTTAGAGTTTAAAAATTTCCATAGGAACCTTTATTTTTCCGGTCTTAAAAGTAGCATACAACACTTTTACAATTATACCCATTAGCCATACAAAAATTACGTCGATCCATAGCTCAGCGTTTTAGTTTCCACGTGTCCAACTATACCTATGCATAAAATTGCATCCATCCGTTGCTGGCTTGCTGTGTGATTGAAGACAACACATAATTTGCATATACACGATCTTCACGTCAGTAAAATGAAGATGCTCAGATGGATATGTGGAGTTTCTCGGATAGACTGAATCCGTAACGAGCAAATTCGTGGTAGCCTTAGGTGTGAGTTATCACTGACAAAGTACAAGTCTTATCTGCGCTGGTTTGGCCACATACTGTGCCGCCAAAACTATGTGAGTCACAACTTTGACCTCCTCCCACCTCCCTGGCGCAGTGGTGAGCGCTGTGATCTTATAACTGGGAGGTCTCGGGTTCGATTCCCGGCGGGGGCAATAAGGAAATTTATAATTTCTAAATTGTCTCTGGTCTGGTCTGGTGGGAGGCTTTGGCGTGGCTAGTTACCACCCTACCGTCAAAGACGTGCCGACAAGCGATTTAGCGTTCCGGCACGATGGCGTGTAGAAACCGATTAGGGGTATGGGTCGAATTTAACTGCTATACCCCTTCCAAGTTAGCCCGCTACCATCGTAGACTGCATCATCACTTACCATCAGGTGAGATCGCAGTCAAGGGCTATCTTGTCATCGAATTAAAAAAAAAACTTCTTTAACATGCACGTCTCTAGTCAGCGGTCTTGAGGCTGGCTGAAGATTGCTCAAAGAGGTGCAGATGCTTATGATCTTTGAAGGGAGGATGATAATTGAAAGAAGAATAATTTCTAATTAATTCCCCTCATTCCTCCAAATAAGCGGAAAACTTGTGTTAGAAGTGGGTACGACAATAGTGTAATGGGTGGGAATCGAACCGGCGACCTTTCAGTTTTCAGTCCGCACCTTTAAACGTTGGGCTATAGAGGTTTCATTAATTATTACAAAATCCTACTAATATTATAAATTCTAAAATTCGTGAGGATGGATGGATGTTTGTTACTCTTTCACGCCACAACGAATGAACCGTATTGATGGAAATTTGGAATGGAGGTAGCTCATAACCAAGAATAACACATATTAAAGAGTTCCCGCGGAAATTAAAACAAAAAGACGTGTGGCACTCGGGGACTGCCGCGGTAAAGCTATTGTATAGCATTTTTTATCAACGCCATCTAGCTGTGAGAGGATCCCGTGTCAGGTTATTTTCGTTACGGAATTTCTGGATTCGGTCTCCACGCTCAAGGCCCGCCATAGAAGCTAAGCAATAGCTTTAAAACCTTAATCCCGAAGTCAGGGGCATCATCTAGTAAAATAAAGAGTCGGTGTCGCTTAACACCATCCTTGAGTCATTAAGACCGGTTTAGGAGTAAAAAGCGACAGCACAGGTCGATAGCCGCAGGTGTGGACGGACAGATGTGACGGCGTATGTATGTACATGTATACAGACATACAAACTGTGCGGAAGTGTATGATACGATGAAATGTTTTGATTTCGTCATACTACAGGACATGAATTCTTCATAGATTTTTTAAACAGTTCTTATTCCACATTAAGTTTTACTTAACTCTAATGGATGCTTAACTTCAAGAGTGAATAGGCATCTTCTAGGCAAGCGATGCATTCTATGATGTTAGATTCGGGAGGTCTCGGGTTCGTTTCCCAGCGGGGGCAATTTAGGAATTTATAATTTCTGAATTGTGTCTGGTCTGGTCTGGTGGGAGGCTTTGGCCGCGGCTAGTTACCACCCTACCGTCAAAGACGTGCCGCCAAGCAATTTAGCGTTCCTGCACGATGGCGTGTAGAAACCGATTAGGGGTATGGGTTGAATTTACACTGCTATACCTCTTCCAAGTTAGTCCGCGACCATCTTAGACTGCATCGTCACTTACTATCAGGTGAGATCGCAGTCAATCTGCAAATAAAATAAAATATAAAAATGTTATGTCACAGTCATAGACAATAGAGAAACCCATATAATAAAAAGATAGTAACTATGTAGGAATAAAAAAAGAAGTGACTTAACAAGAAAAAGATTTTATCGCCAGCAATTACTCCCTCCCCCCAAAGAAAGGTCCCCAAATGGTACATTAATTAATGACCCGAGTGATACCGGCCGCCATCTTGTTGAACCTCATAAATTTATTAATTAACTCGGGACAGTCTTTTTTCCCGCCGAATTATACAATGTTTTCATTTGGCGAATTGGTGTAGTTAAATTTACGTTGACAGCTATTATAGAATGTTAATTTTAACGATCATTTAAGTAACAGTGTCATTTGATCTTCAACGTTATTTAAAATTAAATAATTTAAACTAAGCAGTATGTATCCTTACTAATCCTTACAAATTAAAGTCTATTTTTCCTTAGCTGGATAGTTAAAAGCTAAAAAAAAATTCCGAGAAACGTGTAACCGACAAAATACGCTCACGGGCGCTTACGACGTTCTAGATTAGTTTTCCACTGGTTTTACGGTTTCATTGTCAGTGTGCAGTAAGAACGTCCTATACGCCATGCTTAGCGCGTCGATTACGCGTTTCTGCGAGAAAACGATTTTTACCGTATAACATAAAAATCTACACTTCTACACTACTATTATAAAGAGGAAAGATTTGTATTTTTGTGTGTATGTTTGTAATGAATAAACTCAAAAACTACTGGACCGATTTGGTTGAAATTTAAAATGAAGATATATTATACCTTAGATTAAAACATGGGCTACTTTTTATCCCGAAAAAAATTATAGTTCTCGCGAGATCTTGAAAACTAATTCCAGGCGAACGAAGTCGCGAGCATCAGCTAGTATTAAATAAATGAAATCAAAAACCAGACTGTATATTTCAACAACAAATGTTAAAAATAAAATAAAAATTAAAGAGGGCTCCCCTATCAGAAACGTGTTTTTTCGGAGTTTTTTCGTACGGAACCTCACATATGCGAGTCCAACTCATGTTTGCCCGGTTATTTATACTTTAAGCTTAGTTGAATAAATTCAGCAGTTTACATTAACTGACGTTAAATGACCGATAATAATTAACTGTAAGTACTTATCTACAAATTGATTTGCAAGTTTCAATAAGCACAGCCATCTATTTGCAATAAATTACGTTAACCTGTTCAAACCGGTTATAATTTACGCCGATATATCCGGTTTAATGCAGATACTACCGGGTCCCAAAGTCGCTTAGAGCTAAATAATAGTGTATTAATAATATTGTAATTAACAGTATCTATTGCTGTTGATATAATATTCTTTTTCACGTAATTTATCACAATAGAACAGTTTCAAAAATGAACATCAAAATCAAAATTTATTTATTTCATGTAGGCCAACTTGTAGCTCTTATGACACGTTATAAATCTACCACCGGGTTCAGAATGCAGATTCTGCTGAGAAGAGCCGGCAAGAAACTCAGCAGTTGCTCTTTTCAAAAAAATTTTTTTTTTTACAATGGTTAACAAAACTAGGCTATGCACACAGTGTTTCCCCAAAGAAGTTTCAAAAATGCACACCTACCACAACCTAACACATGTTAAGATGGGTAGACACAAAGCAGACCCATTTCCGTTGGTGGCACCCGTTCACGAGCACGACGCATTATCCAGCCATTGCTTTGACATTTGTTTATTTTGACATAATTATTATAACAACATTTATATAACCCCTTAAAAAAGCAGAAGATATAAATACCATGCTTGTTATCATTTTAAAAGAGTTATCAGATGTTTATGTGTTATATTAATTAGATATTCTGACTTATGTATTATTAATCAATTAGTGCGTCGCAATTCTGATTACACTAATTAATTTGCAAGTTAACTATGACAATGCAATTATTTATGTTTAACATTGATTACTGTCTCACGCTAGGCAGATAAAGTTATCAGGTCTATATTATTTAAAGTTGACTGTTTTCTTATACTTTAAGGAAATTTCCGAAAATAGATATATACATATGACTAATTATGTAATATTACTAGAAGCCCGCGCCGACTTCGTCCGGGTTGAATATTTGTTCTTGTAGAAGACGATTGTCAATAAGATCACCACAGGAACCACACGAATATCCCGCACCGATATCCGCCACCGTGCCCCGCCGCGCCAGCCGGCACCATTTTATTATTTTGGAATATTAATTTTCCGACAACTCCTAAGATATTTATTTAAATTATATAGTGTAAAGGGCAAATATGTTCTAAATTAAATACTTACGATAATAAACATATTTATTTAGATATAGATTGACATCACATCGGTTAAAGAAGCTTCGAAAATAATTCATTATTTTTAATCAAAATTTGAAAGATAGAAATGGTTACTGTAAGTTATCCTTAGGATATAGACATATGCTATCGCGGACTTTTTTTTAGAACTCTTTAAGAGGAACAATTCACCCATACATCATTTTCATCTAATAACTGTATATGACCCAGCGCACGCCTTGAAAACGTTTAAGAGTCAAAAAAAATTCCGACTTCTTTAACAAATTTGCACATAATATCTAGCCATAATACATTTATTGACATAATTATAGCCTATAACCATCTGGAATAATGTACCTTTGAAATGGTATAAGAATTATTGTAATAGGTGCGGTGGTTCCAAAGTTTGCTCCGGACATACATACAAACTCACAAAATTCGCGCTCTCTCTTTATTATAATAGTATGTATAGATAAATGCAAAAGTTTGAATGTACGTTTGTTACTCAATCACGCCGCAATGCCTGAACCGATTTTGCTGAAATTTGGTACAGAGATAGATATACAGACTAAAATTTTATCCCGGAAAACAAGAGAGTTCCTGCGGGAATCTAAAAAAACCTCAATTCACGCGAACCATTGACCATATATTACTTCTTACATCAATGACGCGAACGAAGCTGCGGGCATCATCTAGTATTATAAATGCGAGAGTTTGTATGTGTGTGTGTATGTTTGTTACTCCTTCGCGCCGCAACGAATGGACCGATTTGGCTGGGAAATGGAAATAGCTCATACCCAAGATTAACACGTAGGCTACGTTTATCTCGGAAAATTAAGAAGTTTAAAAAAAAAAAAAAAAATCAAAAAACCTAAATCATCTAGTATTATTACGTATCCTTTATTCCCTCTTATTTATTTATCCTAACTCCTAAAAATGTTGGAGTGAAAGAGAATAAAATGAAAATACGTATCAACTAGTCACGCCACTGTAACTTGTTCCTTTTGTTTTGTCATTCGGGATTCTAATGAACAATTCAGACATTTTATAGGAGCTTGCATTAAGACGGGTATAAAATTCGAGTCACGTACGTCATTAGTATTGTGGTCACTAACTTCCTAAAAGACTTTCTGCGCGAAATTCGCGAGTTCATTTCCCTGGACGGATGTTGCGGTGTATCTGACAATTTTTTTTATATATGTACTTAAAATAAAGCTTTTTAATATTATAACAACCAATAAGTTCCTGAAAAGCTGGCAACGCATTGGTGGTGCCTCTGGTACTACAAGTGTTCATGGGTGACGTAATCACTTTACATCAGGTGACTCGCCAGCTCGTTTGCCCGCTATTCATATTTAAAAAAAATAACACAATGTCATTTTTCTTTTTTTAACCCCTGATGCAAACTCGCCGGGGTGTTGTAAGTTTAACGTGTCTGAATGTGTGTGTGTCTGTCTGTCTGTACTGGCATCGTAGTTCCCGATTTTGATTTTGTTTTTTTTTTGTTTGAAAGGTTTTTTTTGTTTTCCAAGATAGTCCTTGACTGCTATCTCATCTGATGGTAAGTGACGATGCAGTCTCAGATGGTAACGGCTAACTTAGAAGGGGTATGGCGGTATACTCATACCTATCAACTCACAAAAAACACTGAAACCCTACCTAAAGCCGTCTCCAACCGCCCCTTATAACGGCCCCTGTCCTCACATCTAACCTATTTAACCACAACACGTCAGACAAACCACCATCTGAACGTGAGGGTAACTATCAAACATATCTAAGTAGGTATTTAATCAAATACACTCATCTAAACCTACGGGTAATATATATTCGATTAGGGCGTGATTGCTATCACCACCCGTCAATCAAATACCACGACCTAGACGCGGGAGCATCCAATAGCCGTATGAGTCTCTGGAAGAGACTGAATTAATAACGTCCAAAGCGCTGTATTTATACTAACGGCGCGGCGGCAGACCGGCGCCTACGTCGTCAACAAAGTCAAACTACCTACTACTAGTTTTATCAAACTACCTTCAATACCTACATTAAAGTTGTATATCTTTACTATTTCAATATATCGCTAACACGGCCATCCTACATGGTGACCGCCCCGGGCACACCACGAGTCTCATCAATCATTCTACACTCATCGGAATATTTCATCATGCGACCCCAGAATTCAATCAACATGACCATCCCACCTAAGGGAACTAGCCAAACTTAGGAGACAGATGTGTCATCGTTGAAAGTTGGTGAAAACTGTCCATCATGCGACCCCGGAACTCATTCAACATGACCATCCCACCTAAGGGAACTTGCCAAACTTAGAGACAGATGTGTCATATTGAAAACCACTTGCACTTAAAGAACATTTAGCTCACTTAAGTGTTCGTTCTCAAGCTCGGGCGCTCGCAATCCAATGTGACGTTCTTCATTCAAATTCATTTATTCATTATTTAAACTGTGCAACACAAAATGTCAATGTCCATGATGCAATATTCCTCATCAACCCTTTTCTTTTTTTTTTTTTTTATCACTGCTCGGTCTAACCTGACTTTATCTAATGATCCAAATAAGCAATTTCTCACGTTTTAATTTGACTGATTTTAAACTGACAAAAACTTTATTTGGACAATAATAATTGAACTGTGAACGTGTTCATACCACTTCTGATATCAACTCACAAAAAACACTGAAACCCTACCTAAAGCCGTCTCCAACCGCCCCTTATAAAGGCCCCTGTCCTCACATCTGACCTATTTAACCACAACACGTCAGACAAACCACCATCTGAACGTGAGGGTAACTATCAAACTTATCTAAGTAGGTATTTAATCAAATACACTCATCTAAACCTACGGGTAATATATATTCGATTAGGGCGTGATTGCTATCACCACCCGTCAATCAAATACCACGACCTAGACGCGGGAGCATCCAATAGCCGTATGAGTCTCTGGAAGAGACTGAATTAATAACGTCCAAAGCGCTGTATTTATACTAACGGCGCGGCGGCAGACCGGCGCCTACGTCGTCAACAAAGTCAAACTACCTACTACTAGTTTTATCAAACTACCTTCAATACCTACATTAAAGTTGTATATCTTTACTATTTCAATATATCGCTAACATACCCCTAATCGGTTTCTACACGCCATCGTGCCGGAACGCTGAATCGCTTGGCGGCACGTCTTTGACGGTAGGGTGGTAACTAGCCAAGGCCAAAGTCTTCCAGCATGTGACATTTAATTCCTTTGACGCAAAGTCAGAGATGCATCCCCGGAATCGAACCCGCGACCTATTGAATACGTTATCTTAATCCCAACCACCAAGCCATCACTGCTCTAAAATAAACATGCACACAGAAATTCTATTGTATAAAATTCTATTAATATTAACTGTGATTCGAATTTCTGACGATAGAAATAACGTGTAGGTAATTATGCCAAATATCATAGCCCGGTTACTGAAACCCTGGTTAATTAGCTGATTAAATAATTGATCAAATTAGCGAATCGTTAAGTTAAACGTCGATTATTTCAAAATAATATTACGAATACAATAAAGAAATCAATTTATGTTAAAAATGTAACAATTTTTCTGCAAGTAAATTTTAAAAGGCGGCTTTAAAAATTTAGCCTGTAAGTTAGTTAACTATTTAAGATAATGTACCTTACATACGTGTTTCACCTATGTTTGATGTATGTTTAACGTGAATAAAGAATTTATAAAATCAATTAAATCAATAGATAAATATATCTAAATTCTATTTATTATTATTAATCCTATTATCCTATTATTAATATTATAAATGCGAAAGTTTGTATGTTTGTTACTCAATCACGCCATAACGACTAAACTGATTCGGCTGTTTGGCACAGAGATAGGTTATGGTCGGTAATAGGACATAGGCAAGACAGGCTACTTTTTATTCCGGAAAATTAAAGAGATTAAAAAACCTCAATCCACGCGAACGATGTCGCGGCTATCAGCTAGTATATAAAAAGAGAAGGTGACTGACTGACTGATCTATCAACACACAACTCAAACCACAGGACGGATTAGGCTGTGCAGAAAGCTATTATGACGTAGACTTTCGCTAGGAAAGGATTTTTGAAAAATCCCCAAGGGGATAAAATAGGGGTTTGAAAAATCGAACTTAACGTGAGCGAAGCCGTGGACAAAAGCTAGTTACAAATTTCCACTTCCCCATCTCCATCCCTACTAATATATAAATGCGAAATTGTGTTTGTTTGTTGGTTAGTCCTTCAATTACGCCGCAACAAAGCAATCGACGTGATTTTTTGCATGGGCAAAATCGAAGACTTCCCGCAGGATTTTGAAAACTAACCACGCGGACGAAGTCGCGCGCATCAGCTAGTAATAATTTAAATAAAAATTTTAATTTGCAGATGTTGCACGAATTTATAAAGACCTATTCTGACACTGTGTCCCGGGAAATTAAGGTTCCCGGCGGGATTTTTCAAAAACCTAGCTCTGTATGGATTAAATGACTTAATAGCCGTTGATTTAATCAGCCTTTCAGGAACCGGGGCAAAGCCCACAGTCGCGAATTAATTTCAAATGAAATATGTAACGCGTTTGTTAGGAGCGTGCGCCATTGCTTGTTATGTTCCAGTATTATTGTTGCATTTGTACATTTTATCATGCAAATTTTACTGTTGTCGAAATGTGGATATTCATTAATTACAATCGAAAATGTAACATGTAAGAATAACATTTGTAAAAACAGAAAATAAATCGGTCAAAAAACAAATAAGCTAATAAGTTATAAGCTGTTTTACTGCAAAAAAAAAAAAACTGTATCCGTCGCTTTCTAAAACAATCTTTTGTATGGACAGTGTATGGAGCTACTGAATTTGTGACGCCACATGTCAGTAGCGCTCTTTCTGTCTAACAGGATACTTTAAAGCTATATATTTTCGAGACTAGTTAAGATATTAAGAAAACAAAAATGATATTATGTTTTTATATTAAACAAGACGTGTGGCACTCGGGGACTGCCGCGGTAAAGCTATTGCATAGCATTTTTTATCAACGCCATCTAGCGGTGAGAGGAGTCCGTGTTCCCGTCGAGCCTTAGGTTTTTTCGTTACGGAATTTCTGGATTCGGTCTCCACGCTCAAGGCCCGCGATAGAAGCTATGCAATAGCTTAAAAACTTTATTTTAAGTATATAAAATTTTTTTTGTGAAATACCCAATTACTAGTTAATAGTTCACTCGTATAGTAATTATAATATCAGCAGCTATCTACCAGTGAAAGTCCCGTCATAATCGGTCCAGCCGTTCCCGAGATTAGCGGCAACAAACAAACAGACAGACAGACAAAAATTTTAAAAATTGTGCTCTTGTTATAAGTACCGTATTTACTTTCGTATGCAGTTAGTAAAAAGCTATTCTTTTGATATTACAAACAGACACTTCAATTTTATTTATTTGTATGTATGTATGTATATGACATACAGGTCCGTGGCTCATGCCATTCGCGGATCATTCGAAATGCGCTCAGCCGGCGTCAGGTGCGAACAATACAACGCCACAGGGCATACTACACCACCTGGCCGAAAAACTGGACAACCTAAATATCGTCGGTCAAATACTGGATAGAATCAGGCGTTACTTTGCGGAAGTTCATGATTAGCAAGAAAAGGTTAGAGGTACTTTGCTATAACAGAAAAAAATCTAAGGGAAGGTAAGCGGTGTTTAGCTTTTAACTGCATGTTTGACCATTCAGATTTTTTCTGTTGGCGGATTATACCAAAATAACTCTAACCTTTTCTTGCTAATCGTCGATCAAATTCATTTATGGTGCGAGTTGTTTTTTTTTTCCAAAAAGAATATTAGCCAAGCTGAACTTGACTTATATTCTTTTCTCCCCTCCAATTAAGCGAAAAGCTTGTGCTAGGAGTGGGTACGACAATAGTGCAACGGGTGGGATTCCTTTTCACCTTTCAGTTTTCAGTCCGCACCTTTAACCGTTGGGCTATTGACGTTTTAAATATAATAAATAAATAAATGTTATAGCGGCAACAGGATAATACAAATTGTCTGAAAATTTCAAGTCTATCTATTACGGATCATGAGGTACATGAGGCTGACAGATAGACGGCCGGACGGATAGACCTTTTGGGTATGGAACTCTAAAAATCAAACTTAAGAACGTCACAAGAAACAATATATTGTAGGAAATAAATACAATAAGTAAGATTTCGTAGTAATGTTGCGTATCATTGGCATTCTGGTTGGAATGGCATTCTGAACCAGCCGTAAATTCACTTGACAATTCAAAAGCACTTTGTAAAAGTTTATTTGAATTAAAAAAAAAACTATTCTAAAAGTTTGTTGCATAAAAAAATATTCTATTCTATTATTTTCATAACCTTCCCATTCTGACAGGAGAGTAACAAACATTTTAGATTGTGCTCGATTTTATTGCACGGCAGTGTATCAACACCTGTTTCACATAAGAATCGTGCGCATTGTTGAAAAGAAAAAACACCCTTCTAACTTTTTATAGATCTGTGTTTAAAGTACAATGCTGGTTTTCTTTGTATATTCTATTTTTTCTTTGGCAAAACGAGCAATGTATATCGTACAGCAAACTTGAATTTCGACTATATTCAGGGAATCGTCTGTCCTGTATCCATTGAGTGTTTTCATTGCAACTTTTGGTTTTATGTGAGCAAAACGAGCAATGCACATTTCCTATGAAAACATTTTGTGAGAAATGATATTTTTTTGGTTGTCGAATTGTTTAATGTGCTTAATTTTAATGTGGCTACCATCTGTCATTGTTAACTTGAATTTTCAAGTCACGACATATTTGTAAGCAGCAAAAGTTGGTTAAGTTGATATTTTTCAACAGTATTCAAAGGAATGTGACCTTTGTAGTGCAGCTTGCCTGTCCCAAGTCCCAAGTTCAATTCCTGACACATTGTACTATGTATGTTGGTAATGCGATGACAAATGTTTGTTGTTGTCTAGCAAATATATCCTATTAATATTATAAATGCGAAACTTTGGATGTATGTTTTTTTACTCAATCAAACCGATTTGGCTGAAATTTGGCACAGAGATAGATTATAGTCTGGAATAACATATTGCTACTTTTTATCCCAGAAAATAAGAGAGTTCCCGCGGGGATAAAAAACCTTAATCCACGCGAACGAAGTCGCGGGAATCATCTAGTCATCTAGTATTATAAGTGCGAAAGTTTGGATGGATGTGTGGATGTTTGTTACTCAATCACGTCGCAACGACTGAACCGATTTGGCTGAAATTTGGCACAGAGATAGATCATAGTCTAGAATAGCACATAGGCTACTTTTAATCCCGCATAATAAGAGAGTTCCCGCAGGAACAAATAAACCCCAATCCACGCGAACGCAGTCGCGGGCATCAACTAGTCTTCTTCTTCTAAATATATAAAAGGCAAAGGTGACTGACTGACTGACTGACTGACTGACTGATCTATCAACGCACAGCTCTAACCACTGGACCGATCGAGCTGAAATTTGGCATACAGGTAGCTGTTAGGACGTAGACATCCGCTAAGAAAGGATTTTGGAAAATTTCAACCCCAAGAGGGTTAAATAGGGGGTTAAAAAATCGAACCTAACGTGAGCGAAGCCGCGGGTTAAAGCTAGTAATTTATATGGTAGGGGCTGTTGCGAGCGTCGTACTAACTACACGTAATTATGATCTTCCCACGGCTCGGGGCATGAATGAGATTATTCATAGGTTCGAATCAGTGCGGTTGTTAGGCGTCTTCACTTGAAACTCTATAGGATGTTCCTTTTTTCTCCGCACCGTGGTTTCTTTAACTTTTTTTTTAAATTTCTACCCGACTATGTCAAAGCCAGAAAGGAAGGTTTATTTTAGCACTCTATGCATTTTTTATTCGATGACAAGTCAGTCCTTGACTGCAATCTCACCTGATGGCAAGTGACGATGCAGTCTAAGATGGTAGCGGGCTAACTTGGAAGGGATATGGCACTGTAAATTTATGTATATATAGAGTATATGTATCTATTTACGTATGTTTTTTTCTTACTTACATTCTAGCCTTACAGTAAAAAATCCTGATTCGCTAGTTTACCTACCTAATGATCAACTTATAATTTTTTTTATTCACTTTATTGCACAAAAGTATAGTTCTTTCATTTAACGAGGGCTCGTGGCTCATGGTTGTGTGTGTCGTATCTGTATAAGTGTGAGCGAGAGCTTGCTCGCGCCTGACCGCTTCCACCTAGGCTCCTGACAGGCACGCACACTTACGCAATGTGCATGAAGGCATGTACTCGACGTGAACACAAATAAAGTGCCCGTAAGTTCGTGAGATAAACGTACTGTAATAACGAAATCAATATCAAAATTTAACTTTGAATTTAATCCTAGGTTCTCCAATAGAACTGAGCTTAAATTGGAGAATTCTTGACTGAATCAATAACGAGCAACGTTAGCTGCAAGAACATAACTAGACAAAACATATCAGTAATGCTATATCGCTCCCGACAAAGGCTTTCGCTAATTTGAATAACGGGAATACGCACAACCGCTGCATACATCTGCTTTACTAATTCCCACTGTGCGCCAAACTCGCTCAGATGCGGTTATATGTCATTAATTATTACTATTAATCTGTATAATTATACACAATAACTGAGTAATCGAAATCCTTACTAATAATATTATTTATTTATTTACACACTTAATCTACCTTTACAGGTTTCTTAAACTAATACGATAGATAGCTAGCTATTATTAATATTAAAAATCAGAGAGTTTGGACGTATGTTTGTTACTCAATCACGCCGCAACGATCGAACCGATATGGCTGAAAGGCACAGAGATAGATTATAGTCTGCAATAACACATAGGCCACTTTTTTAACCCAGGAAATAAGAGGGTTCCCGCGGGAATAAAATACCCTAATCCATGCGAACGAAGTCGCGGGCATCGGCTCGTAGAAAAATAAATTAACAATCAGCGTCAAAATGGTGATATTCAAGTTGCTTCATTTACATACACTTAATAAAATTAGTAAGTAAAAACTTCGCTTTGAAAATGTAGGACATAGATATCTGTTTTATTCCAAGTTTAATTCTGAAGGTATAATTAATCTAATTATATATATCAGGTATTATCTTCTTGTGACTGTTCATCTATATATATATAAAATTCAAAGTCCTGACTGACTGATTGACTGACTGAGATATTAACGTACAGCCTAAACTACTGAAGTTAGAAACTTGAAATTTTTACAGTTCGTTCCTTTTATGACGTAGGCGCACACTAAGAAAGGATTATTGGAAATTCCACCCCTAAGGGGTTTAAATAGGGGATGGAAGTTTATATGAAACTCCGTCATTTTTCAAACTGTTTCCATCAAAGTTGGTATTTGAGCTTTCAGTTAAAAATAAAGAAGTACGTGTGTCACAGTTTTTGAAAATTCCACCCCAAAATCTAATTCCACGCGGTCGAAGTCGCGGGGGCAAAAGCTAGTATGTACATAAATTTAAAAAAAAAAGTGCTTATGTCAGAGCACCCTGTGCAGCGCGTTATCTTAGCCGTAACCTCAGTCGTCATAGTCCGTTGCGCAGTGTGCGACCCTCCCACGGCGACCGCCTTTCATAAGCGGCGCGCGCCGGACCCCCCCGCGCCGGGGACATGGACGGAAAATGACTTCATATACGACTCCGTACACCGTCCGTCGGAGATAAGCCATCTGCGTAAGTATACGCGCAAACGCAGGTCTGTATTCTCTCACTCTCATAGTCCGGTGGAATGGAATGATCATCAGCAACAAACAAAACAATAAAAAGGCGTGCACAGGGAGAGCTTATCTCTAAGGAAAAGATTTCTTCTAGAAGCCCTCTAATGTGAGACATGCAGAGGTACGTAGGTACTTTAAAGTTTGATTTTTCTGGTGGGAGGCTTTGGCCGTGGCTAGTTACCACCTTACCGTCAAAGACGTACCGCCAAGCGTTTTAGCGTTCTGACACGATGGCGTGTAGAAACCGATTAGGTGTATGGGTTGATTGTACACTGACATACCCCGTCCATCCCGCCACCATCTTAGACTACATCGTCACTTACCATCAGGTGAGATTGCAGTCAAGAACATTGAATAAAAAAACACTAAACTATCACTCGTTATTGATTAGAACGAACTAACTAAGGAATAGTAGCTATCACAAAGTTTTTAAAAGGTCAACTATAATCTAATGCTCGAGTCTTGAAATTATAGCTCTGGAGTGCTGTAGCTTCATGTAGCTGATGATAGACTAATTATAGACTTGATTCCGCATTCCGTTCGTTAGGAAAGAATAGACGATAAAGGACCTTATACATTGGCTTTTACACAAAACGCTCATTTGCGACAAGGGTGACATAACTCAAAATTCACCAATTTTAGTGTCGAAAATTTATACAGGTACTTTTTACTATAAAAACAACATTAAGCTAAGCACAAAAAAATAAGTGCGAGAAAGATTGTGACTTAATGCTCTGTCGCTTTGTTGGCCGCTGTGTTGTTTCGAGACCGCAGCATCGACAAAACATTACTCTCTAACGAGAGAATTCTCTCATCGTCGATTTTGAATTATGACACTCTTGTCGCAAATGAGCTAAAATATAACGTGTGCAGTCATAATCTGCAAAAACGAAAGGACATGAAATTAGGCCCAATTAATCATTAAAGAAAAAAAATAGGAAAAGATTTCTTTTTTTTATTATTTCACCTAATGCATGACCTCCTTATGTCAATAAATGGTAATTACTTATAAACTAACAGGGTTATAAAGTTGAAATAAACACAAAAATAATCTTGAATAGCATGTGATCAAAAGTAACGTAAGTAAATAAATAGCGCTTTGAAATCATTTTCTATTAGAAAAATAAAATTATAATAAAATAATTATTATCACAAATTTTTGCAGAATTTTTCAATGAAAGTGTTTTTTTCTCAGAAAAACGGCCATGTAACTTAGTGATTAGTGACTTGTAGAACTGTACAAGTCACTAATTCAAAAGCACTTTGTAAAAGTTTATTTGAATAAATAATTATTTAATTCAATTCAATACGTACTTATCATTTAATTTAATTTAAAAAAAAAAGAAAAAAAAATTTTTTTTTGAAAATGATACAATTAATAGTAAGTACATAATTTTTTCACAAATATTTTTTTGTTTTTCTATGATTATGATAGATGCTTTTAACATAATAGAAGATATTAAATTTTCAACGACGACTTATAATATTATAATAAGGAAAGGAAGTTTATACGTTACCCCAGTGTAAAGTCAACTTTACAACCTAGGTTCAAAATGAAAGGAAGCACTAATGACCTGCGATGGGTTTACTATACAATTTACTTTCCTTGTCTTGACGTTTTCAGACATTGTAGCTTTTTGTAAAGAAAAATAATAAAAATCGGCCAAGTGCGAGTCGTACTGGCACACGAAGTGCTCCGTACCATCGTAACAGCGATTGTTAAGATCGAGAAAAAAACGCCGAAAAAATCACGTTTCTTGTATGGGGTCTCCCCTTTATTTTTTACTAGCTGATACCCGCGACTTCGTCCGCGTGGATTGAGGTTTTTAATTCCCGCGGGAACTTTCCTATTTTCCGGGATAAAAAGTAGCCTATGTCCTGTTCCAGACTGTAATCTATCTCTGTGCCAAACAGCCAAAATCGGTTCAGTCATTGCGACATGACTGAGTAACAAACATACAAACTTTCGCATTTATAATACTTACTAGATAATGGGATAATAGGAAATAGGATTTTGTTTTTATTATTTGTTGTTATAGCAGCAGTAGATATACATATTCTGTGAAAATTTCAAGAATCTCTCTAAAACGGTTCATGAAATACAGTATGCTGACAGACAGACGGACGGACAGACGATATCAGACGAGTTGTAAGGAGCTGCTGGATACAGCCGGCGCAAGACCGAGACATATGGCAGTCCCTATAAGAGACCTATGTCCAATAGTGGCCAATCACTTGACGACACAAATGCATCGTTTACATACGCATCATTATATAACAAAGAGCTATTTACCATAACCCTGCCACAATAAAGATCAATATATATGCTTTAACTACATAATAATATGCAATATCAAACTATATGTATTAGCATATATGTATATTAGGTACACTCGCACAAGAAATTGCATATACGGTTTTTGCTTTAGAGATATATAATGTTGAAGAGTTTTATCTTTATTATACAGTCTTTACGTCTGTTTTATATTGAAAACTAGATATTGTCTGCTACTCACATTTTTTTAATGAAAACTTTTTAAATGAAAAACCCCGTGAATACTCTTTGTTTTTCAGGAATAAAAAGTTTTGAATATTTTTCCGCAAAATATATTGAATATTGAAATCAGTTCATCGGTTAAGACGAGAAAAGATATATTTAACTTATAATTCTAAATGTAAAATTCTTTTACAAATACCGACTTCAAAGGACGCTACAAAGTATATCAAGTTTGTCTAAGCGTGTGTAAGAGTGTGAATATACCGGTTGAAATTTTAATGGTTGTACTCCCTGAAAGAGGTGAATGTGCTCATGAAACTGAACAACTTTCCCCAAGGAACATAGGTCGAAATATGAAAAAAACTAAAAACCATACAAACTTGACGATCAGCTGATTGATTTACTATGGGAGGTCCAATTTTTTTTTTCATATTTCGACCTATGTTCCTTGGGGAAAGTTGTTCAGTTTCATGAGCACATTCACCTCTTTCAGGGAGTACAACCAATGAAATTTCACCGTGTATATAAAAAAAATCCAACGAATTGAGAACCTCCGCCTTTTTTCGGAGTCAGTTAAAAACACGAAAGTAATTCAGTTTGAGACCATCACTGAGTCACCCAACAGAGTTACTTTTGGGTGATTTTTAAGATCCTAACTCGGACGAAGCCGCGGTTAAAAGCCAGTATGCAATAACCAATCAAGTGTAGTATTCTCATTTCTCGCATGCAAATGCAGTGAATGATTTTTAATACATCCATTTACCCGTGGGAACATGCCGGCGTGTTATTACTGTTTAACGCGAAAATTATAAATTTATTGCAAAAAACCAGTTTTTGTAAGGTTTTTGTACTTTGATCGCGGGAGTTAAGAGTTTTTATGTTAAAGTATATTGATTTTCATAAAGTTCATGACTTTATTATTGACTAGCTTTAAGCCGCGGCTTCGCTCACGTTAGGTTCGATTTTTTAACCCCCTATTTAACCCTCTTGGGGTTGAAATTTTCCAAAATCCTTTCTTAGCGGATGTCTACGTCCTAACAGCTACCTGTAT
The DNA here is from genome assembly GCA_038048805.1 of Hipparchia sbordonii. NCBI lineage: Eukaryota > Metazoa > Arthropoda > Insecta > Lepidoptera > Nymphalidae > Hipparchia > Hipparchia sbordonii. Next base: position 7,245,104 of record CM076117.1, on the reverse strand, counting down.
ACCTACCAAATTTCAGCTCGATCGGTCCAGTGGTTAGAGCTGTGCGTTGATAGATCAGTCAGTCAGTCAGTCAGTCAGTCAGTCAGTCACCTTTGCCTTTTATATATTTAGATTAGATGTCACAGTATTGGAAGGTTGTCTATGTTAGATATAAGCAAAAAAAAAATTTTTTTAATAATTTTCTCTAGTTACAAAAGAGGTTTTACTATAATATATTAAAATTTGCGACCCGCCCCGACTTTGCACAGGTATCTACTTTTAATTATTTATCTATAGCCAAAAAAAAATACTCTTGATCCGATCGCTACCAAATTTCAAAGGATCACCCGAAAAATTCATCGGTCCAGTCGTTTTGGAGTCCATGGAAAACATACATATACACGTCGCTTTTAAATGTATATATATATACATCACATCACATCACACTAATATTGTAAAGTCAAGTTTGTATGTGTATGTATTTATGAGTGTCTCTATGTATGTGTGTGTGTATGTGTGTGTGTGTATAGTCTTAATAGCCTAATGGTTAAAGGTGTGGACTGAAAATTGAAAGGTCGCAGTTCGAACCCCCACTCCTTGCACTACGCAAGGAGTGGGGGTTGAAAAGTCAAAGTTTGAACTAGGAGTAGTGTACCCACTCCTAGTTTAAACTTTTCGCTTATTTGGAGGGAAGAAGAGGATGTTAGTCATCTTCAGTTTGGCTTATATTAAAAAAAATATAAAGGTATATAAGGTCATCAGTTTACATCAAAATGAAACTATAACAAAAAACGCATAGAAGATGCTCGGTAGTTAGAAGTGAAACAAAAGGCGATAAAAACAGTCCCACGCACCGCTTTGACCCCCTGAGTCATGTCACGGTTCAGGGGGCTTGACTCAACCGAAAAACGGCCAGGAGGCTCCAAAACGCGGGTCGAATGCAACCCACAGCCCAAGTCTTTAAGAATGTTATGTCCTTTTTGTTGTAATGTATGTTAAAGCCTAAATGTATGTCGCACCATATCGCTCATTTGCAACAAGGGTGACATAATTCAAAATCGACGATGAGAGAATTCTCTATAATAGAGAGTAATGTTTTGTGGATGCTGCGGTCTCGAAACAACACAGCGGCCAACAAAGCGACAGAGCATTTAGTCACAATCTCTCTCGCTCTTATTTTTTTGTGCTTAGCATAATGTTGTTTTTATAGAAAAAAGTATAAATTTTCGACACTAAAATTGGTGAATTTTGAATTATGTCACCCTTGTCGCAAATGAGCGATATGTAAGAAGCTTAAATGTATACTTTGTCAATGGTCTCAATAAAGTCTTCTTTCGGACAAGAATGGTTTGATGATTTATTTTTAATTTCTTCTTCTTCTTTATCAACTAATAGACGTCCACTGTTGGACAAAGGTCTTTCGCATGGATCCCCACAGGGCTCGGTCTTGCGCCGCCTGACTTGGACAATTGGACATGTATTCTACAAACTTATATGCTCAAAAATAAATACAGCATCTATGTACTTTAATTCAAAATAAGATTCAATTATAAACATCATTTTTTATGTGTAGCAATAAAGAATTTTCTATATTATATCTATCTAACTAAATCCTATTAATATTATAAATGCGAAAGTTTGGATGGATGTTTGTTACTCAATTACGTCGCAACTACTGAACCGATTTGGCTGGAATTTGTCACAGAGATAGATTATAGTATAAATACATATAGGCTACTTTTCATCCCGGAAAATAATAAATTTCCCGCGGGAATCCAAAACCCTTTATCTGCGCGTACGAAGTCGCGGGCATCATCTAGTGACCCATACATATTCCACACCCCGGCTTCAAGTTTGATTTTAACTTTCGAATAGCATTTATTTATGTGCGGTGTGGTGCGGGTTGTTACGTTCCCTCAAATATGGTTGAGCGAAGCAATGGCTGGATCATGCGTCATGCTCGTGAACGGGTGCCACCAACGGGAATGGGTCTGCTTTGACTGCCCGTCTTGACATGCGTTGGATTGGTGTACCTACGTATGCATTTTTGCAAAGCCTTTTCAAAATTTTTTTTGAAAAGAGCAACTGCTGAGTTTCTTGCCGGCTCTTCTCAGCAGAATCTGCATTCCGAACCGGTGGTAGATTTATGACGTGTCATAAGAGCTACAAGTTAGCCTATATGAAATAAATAAATTTTGAATTTTGAATTTGAATTTGAATTATATCATATTTCCTGCGTGTTGAAAATTAAAAAAAATCCCAGATTTTTCAGTAAGTGGCTTTCCACGAAAAAGGTTCATACAAGTAGTACACGCAATCGAAATTCAACAAAGAACTTTGAGCTCCGTTATCCATTAAAAGGTTTATATTGAGGTGGAATTGGGTCGGGCGGGTAGGGGGTTCTTTTTTTGAATCCGGTGTGCGAGCGAGAGGGGAGACCTGCGTTCACCTGCGCCCGCGCAAGTGGCGGATGAATTCTTCGGTTTTAGAGATCCTCAAATTCAAAATCGAATTCATTTATTTATTTCATGTAGGCCAACTTGTAGCACGTCATAAATCTACCACCGGTTCGGAATGCAGATTCTGCTGAGAAGAGCCGGCAAGACACTCAGCAGTTGATCAATATTAACCGTAAACCTCACTTCCAAAGTTTCTTGCTAGCCGAGTGTCTTGCTGGTTCTTCTCGGCATTCCGAAACATTGTGTGAGGGTATGCCAATCTGAATATATAAAAGGGAAAGGTGATTGACTCACTGACTGATTGACTGACTAACTGATTGATTGATTAACTGACTGATCTATCAACGTACAGCTCAGCCCGCTGAACGGATCGGGCTGAAAAGCATACAGATAGCTATTATGATGTAGGCAAGAAAATAATAACTATAGAGTTAAAAAAATGACAGACTTTTCAACAGAAACTTAGTTTTTTTTTGGTGAATTTATTGAGTTATGTGAAGTCATTGAACAAATGCTGTTCAGCAACATGCATTGAAGTTACATGTTGTGGGAGGTTGGTGGTAAATTACAATTAAGCTTGTATATTCAGATATCAAATGTCATGCAATAAATCAGTGTTCGCCTAACGCTGTGGTTTCATTGCCACATCTTGACACAATGGTAGATTCATTTGATTCAAAAGCTCTTTGTAAAAGTTTGTTTAAATAAAAAACTTTTCTTTTCTATTCTATTCAAACATTCGAACTGTAAGTGCGTGTAAACTCAAGTTTGTTTGTAATATCGCTACTTTATTCTAGCAATGTGCAGACATATCGCTCATTTGCGACAAGAGTGACATAATTCAAAATCGACGATGAAAGAATTCTCTCGTTAGAAAGTAATGTTTTGTAGATGCTGCGGTCTCGAAACAACACAGCGGCCAACAAAGCGACAAAGCATTAAGTAAGTCATAATCTCTCTCGCTCTTATTTTTTTGTGCTTAGCGTAATGTTGCTTTTATAGCAAAAAAATAAATTTTTGACACTAAAATTGGTAAATTTTGAGTTATGTCACCCTTGTCGCAAATGAGCGATATGCTGTGATACATAATATCTCTAACTGCCACGTTGGTCCAGTGGTAAGCAAGTTCGACTGCGAATGACGAGGTCTTAGGTTCGATTCCCGGGTCTACTAGTACTAGTACTAGTATTCTAGTAAAGTCTTGGAGAGCACGTAAAGGCGTCGGTCCCGGGCTGATCTCCGGTCGCAACGGATTGAACTATGAGAGCGAGGAAATACAGAGCACCTGCACAAACACAGGTGCACTCTCTATTCCCTCACTCTCATAGTCGCATGGGACGGAAAACCCGACAGGACCGGAGAGAGATCAGGCGCAGGACCGACGGCTTTACGTGCTCTTGGAGGCACGGGAGTGACTCACCGCCAACTTCTTAACTCCGGGTCAGTACTGAGAATTTCTTGTCAGAAAAAACCAATATATTATTGGCCCGACCCAGGAATCGAACCGAATGTCGAATGTGCTAACCACCAGTCCATCGAGCAGTAGCATAAAACACTAGCTGATGCCCGCGACTTCGTCCGCGTGAATTTAGTTTTTAAAATCCCGCGGGAACTCTTTGATTTTACGGGATAAAAAGTAGCCTATGTTTTAATCCAAGGTATAATCTATCTCCATTTTAAATTTCAGCCAAATCGATCCAGTAGTTTTTGCGTGAAAGAGTAACAAATATACACACATACACACATACAAACTTTCAGCTTTATAATATTAGTTTGATTCGTATGCAGAACCAACGCACTCTACCTGGCTCACTCTTGGCGGTTCACGTAATTTCTGTCGGCGCGTAAAATGAGTTTGTGTCATTATGTCGATGCGTTGTTGTTTTGTTGAACTCTTGCGGGATGTGGCTAAGTAATAATTGTTGTTGCTTTGTATTATGTAGTACTAGGTGATGCCCGCGGCTTCGTCCGCGCGGAGTTCGGTATTAAAATCCCTCGGGAACCCTTCGTATTTTAGGGATAAAAAACAGCTTTTTTTTTTATTCGATGACAAGATAACCCTTGACTGCGATCTCACCTGATGGTAAGTGACGATGCAGTCTAAGGTGGTAGCGGACTAACTTGGAAGGGGTATAGCAGTGTAAATTCAACCCATACCCCTAATCGGTTTCTACACGCCATCGTGCCGGAACGCTAAATCTCTTGGCGGCACGTCTTTGACGGTAGGGTGGTAACTAGACACGGCCAAAGCCTCCCACCAGACCAGACCAGAGACAATTTAGAAATTATAAATTCCTAAAATACCCCCGCCGGGAATCGAACCCGAGACCTCCCAGTTATAAGACCACAGCGCTCACCACTGCGCCAGGGAGGTCGTCAAAAAGCTTATGTCACTTTTCGGGTCCTCGAATATACCTCGTCAAAATATCACGCCAATCCGTTGCTGCGTGACTGAAGGACAAACCAAAAAACAAACGCGCTTTCGTATTTCTAGTAATAGTAAGTAAGGATGTATGAATATTAGTAATGAACTTTGAGTTTAAGTAAAGAAGTAAGGAAAGTATGCATAAGAATTAAGAACTAGTAAGGATTGGGATAAAACAAAAATATTTGGGTACAACTAATATAATAGCCGATGTAAGGAATTGCTAAGCGTTAAAGGCATTTATTTTTCAAGCAATTTATCTAAATAGAAGGGCTTGATCTTTAGCGAAGGACCTTTAGCAAAATGTTAGGTTCCCTAGAACCTCTCACTAATATATGAGCACGCTGTATTATAAAACTAGCTGGTGCCTGCGACTTCGTCCGCGTGGATTTAGTTTTCAACTAGCTTGTGGAGTCTACCCCTATAAGCTTTTGCCCCCGCGACTTCGTCCGCGTGAAATTAGGTATTGGGGTGGAATTTTCAAAAACTGTGACACACGTACTTCTTTATTTTTAACTGAAAGCTCAAATACCAACTTTGATGGAAACAGCTTGAAAAATGACGGAGTTTCATATAAACTTCCATGCCCTATTTAAACCTCTTAGGGGTGGAATTTCCAATAATCCTTTCTTACTGTGCGCCTACGTCATAAAAGGACGCCAACTATAAAAATTTCAAGTTTCTAACTTCAGTAGTTTAGGCTGTGCGTTGATATCTCAGTCAGTCAGTCAGTCAGGACTTTGAATTTTATATATTATATAGATAATTTTGGGGGAGATAAGAAGTAGTCTATGTCACTCTCGCGGTCCTCAACTATACCCATACAAAAAAATCACGCCGATTTTTGCTTTGTTGTGGCATGATTGAAGAACAAACCAACAAACAAACACACTTTCGCATTTATAATATTAGTAAGGATGCGTGAGTTAGTCCGTTTGGTTGTTACATTTAGGACATTTGATCTTTTTTGTTTATTGGAAGACTAGCTTTTGCCCCCGCGACTTCGTTCGCGTGGAGTTAGGTATTGGGGTGAAATTTTCAAAAACTGTGACACACGTACTTCTTTATTTTTAACTGAAAGCTCAAATACCAACTTTGATGGAAACAGCTTGAAAAATGACGGAGTTTCATATAAACTTCCATCCCCTATTTAAACCCCTTAGGGATGGAATTTCCAATAATCTTTTCTTAGTGTGCGCCTACGTCATAAAAGGAACCAACTGTAAAAATTTCAAGTTTCTAACTTCAGTAGTTTAGGCTGTGCGTTGATATCTCAGTCAGTCAGTCAATCAGTCAGGACTTTGAATTTTATATAAATAGATAATTTTGGGGGAGATAAGAAGTAGTCTATGTCACTCTCGCGGTCCTCAACTATACCCATACAAAAAAATCACGCCGATTATTTGCTTTGTTGTGGCATGATTGAAGGACAAACCAACAAACAAACACATTCGCATTTATAATATTAGTAAGGATGCGAGAGTTAGTTCGTTTAGTTGTTACATTTAGGAGATTTGAACTTTTTTGTTTATTGGAAGATAGACTTGCACTTGACGACAATCAATGATGGAAAGCACTGATGAGGCCTAGGTTGGAGTGCGCTTGCCTAGAAGATGCCTGTTCAATTTCTGTAATGTAGTTTTCTTTATTTCTTTCTTCTTTCTATTGACTCGTCGCAAAGGAGTACAACCTTCAAATTCAGATTGAAATAGGCATTTTCTAGGCAAGCGCGCTTCATCTTGTTCAGCATCTTCACTTACCAGGTCTAATATAAAGTTAAAGGAAAACATCGAAAAAGCTAAAGTCGGACCTCCAGAGTGGTTCACCCATCCATTTACCGAATGCGATCAAGGTTGCTTAACCAGGCCGATTGATTAATAAGTGCCGTAAAAACTAGGCACTTCCTTGTCTCAATAGGCACAATTAAGATAATTAAGGTGTACATTCTCTCTTGCAAATAAATGTTACACAAAACACAAAAAGCACATGCCTGAAAAAACACAAAAAACGCACGCCACACGAAATGTTTACGTAACAGAATACAAAACTACTGATAAATTGTGTTTTGGAAAAAAAACAGAGGTAGTAGCATCTTGTAAGATTTTTTTGTTCTCACGGGCAACCCGTTTTTACTTTTTCGTTTTTTAAGCCGCGAGATGGTGGTAAAATTCCCTTTGAAAGAATAAATTGGTAGAGTTAGCGGACATATAGCGAATATATATCGTTACGTTGTGTTATTAGTTACAGAAATACCATTGGTGACACAGTTAGCCTATATTTGAGGTTTTAAAGTTATTCTGAAAACGCATCGATTCTATGGAAAGAACACCTATAGTTTCCACGAGGAGATAAATTCTTGCTTATGTCATGATTTTATAAAGCTACCGATATAAACTAGAATCTGAATTCATTTATAGAATCGGTAAATTATGAAAAGTAGTATTATAAATACAATTATTGTAATAAATAGCATGGCCACATTTAAAAAGCGGGCCACACTGAATCATTTTTTCAAATATTTTTAGTGAGCAGGCGGGTCACCTAATGTTAAGTGATTACCGCCGCCCATGAACATTTGTAGCACCTGAGACACCACCAATACGTTGCCGATTTTTCGTTGTAATTTCGTGGGAACTCCGTCGCAAGAAGTTGGTTCCACAGTTTCAAAGTACGTGGAAAAAAGATCTGGCACAACGGATGGTCGAAATGCTCCAGGTACCCAGGTCGTGAGGGTACGTAATTACGAATACGAAAAATTCGATAGTAAATACGACATAAATACGACACAGGAGCTGGTCATAAACAGCGTAAGATCCTGACATGTGGAAATCTTGAAAAGTTCTAAGGATGATTAAAACTGAGATAATGTGGTAAAGTTTGACAGATGACTGTAATTTATTTTAAATCATAGATTAAAAAAAATAGAGACTAAAAAAGTAAGTCATTTTGTAGGTAAATAATACGGTAGTTACTATTCAGATTTTTGAAATTTGGAAGTTTATTCAAGTGTTAATAAGAGGTCACTTAACGGCAAGCAGTAGCTTATGACGTGGAAACGCAATTAACGTTAAAACTGTAATTAAGATTGTAAAAAGCTTAATTCCAAGGATTTTAAATTTACAAAAAATGAAAGACTTCACACTAATTAAAATAGGTAACAGCTAGTCTAATGAGATACGACTGAATTCGAAGCTAAGTTGAATTCATTCAAATATTATATTATACCTACTTATAATAAGACCTATCTTGCGCAGGATATGTATTTTCAGGTACTTTTATAAATAAACCGTTAATTTCTAAGCCCAAAAACATATCACTCTAATATTATAAAGGCGAAAGTTTGTGTGTGTGTGTCCATAGAAAAATATACACGTCGCTTTTATATACAGGGTCACTGGAAATGTGACGCATTTCTCAAGGGTTTATAGATGGGGTCAAAACTAATCGATTTTGTTATATGATATTGTATCCGAAACCTAACGGTTAATGAGTTATGTGTGTCTCTGTATGTGTGTGAGTGTGTGTGTTCTTGTAGTTCTGAACATAGGGTTAGAACTTAGAAGTCCTCCCGATGTCTTGGGGTGTAAAAAGTCAATTTTTGTATGTTTCGGCTCCCTCTGAAACACTGCAGCCGACTCTAGGTCTATGATACGAGTTTTAAATTATAACAAAATCATTGCAGCACCTAATAAAATCTGGAGTAACCTTATGTTCCTTAAATTAGAGTAGATTTTTGAATGACTCGTTCAAATGTTGCGTGTTTTTGTGTACTTTTGAGTGTTTTTTTGTGTGTTTTTCTGATCGATGCACAGGTGCTGTAGCGGGTATTGGTTTCGGTGGCGTCCTCGAGTTTAGGAACGATTTGACGATGGCTTTTAAGATTTCGAGATAGAGAAGGGACTAATTTAGGGAGAGGGTAGACTGGGTACTTTTAGCGTTACTGATCGGCGTTTCTATGGCTTTTAACACTAACATGGGCACAACAACAAACGCAGAAATCAGCGTTCAAAATTTGCGAAAACGCAATGCAATTACAAAAAGCAATGAAAATTGAACGCTGCTGCCAATAGTAGCCAGTTTGTCCTATCTCTTATCGATTGGAATATTTATAATAAAAGTGTAAATCCACACATACGTGTATTATGATTTTATTATATTATCTATATATATAAAATTCAAAGTCCTGACTGACTGACTGAGATATCAACGCACAGCCTAAACTACTGAAGTTAGAAACTTGAAATTTTTACAGTTGGTTCCTTTTATGACGTAGGCGCACACTAAGAAAGGATTATTGGAAATTCCACCCCTAAGGGGTTTAAATAGGGAATGAAAGTTTATATGAAACTCCGTCATTTTTCAAGCTGTTTCCACCAAAGTTGGTATTAGAGCTTTCAGTTAATAATAAAGAAGTACGTGTGTCACAGTTTGTGTTAGTTTTTGAAAATTCCACCCCAAAATCTAATTCCACGCGGACGAAGTCGTGGTGGCAAAAGCTAGTGTATTTATTATAGCAAGTGTAAATTGATTTCAATCACCCCCAACATGTGAATCTATGGCTCTAACGCTTTATCTAACGCTTAATCTATGGCAGAAATATGTACTACGATATACCTACCAGATATCCTGTTAGCCAGTTTTCTGCTCCATCATCAGATCCTCCTCGATCCTTGATCATCATCTATCTAACACCTATTCTTTGAGATCATTGTAATGAGCCCAAACACAGTAGGTATATCTGCTAAGTATAAGCTAAGAAGTTGGGTATTCTGTTGAATTTTCAAAAATCCCTATGCCTATGTCATATTAGCTATCTGTATGGTCTGTATGCCTTTCAACCGTCCAGTGATTTGAGCCGTGCGTTGATAGATCAGTCAGTCAGTCAGTCAGTCCTTTCATATTTCTTTTTATAAGTTTCAGCGTTTATATCTAGCTCAACTGTTCAAGGAAGACGTTTCAAACAATTTTTCGGAAGTCTTGTGAGATTAAAAAGAAAATTATTTCCTTGAAGTCCGTCCATTTTTTTACATTACGTGATAAAATACGTAAGGCGTAAACTCGACCGACGGCTAAAGGTCAAAAGGTCCCCAGTCGAATCTGTTTTATCTTAGCATAGCAAAAAAACCCCTCTTAAGTCCCCATCGTTTTGAGCTTAACCTAATCCATTATAAATGAACAGAGCTAAGAGATCTTCAAGAACATTCTAAATACGAGAAAAACATTCGAAAATGGGGAAGATTAAGTAAGTAGGTACCTATCTACTGAAAACTTAAAGGCAGAGGCTGCTTTTTTAACCTGTCAAAAGGCTTTTATAATAACTATGAATTTCTAAGTATTTGCGAGGTTTTTTATTTTATTTGTATTGCGGTATGGTTTAATCACTAACTTCTATACCTACTTATTTAATCTCAGTCAGTAGGTTTGAAGAATTCGACGGGGCATGTCTAGTTGAAGGAGGATTAAAAAAAGACCAGCACTGGTAGCATGGGCAGGAGATAAAAGTTTTATCCCCCGATTTTATCCACTGACAGGGGATAAATTATCTTTTCCCTATGCTAAAGCATGGCGACAGAGGAGAAGGTGATGTATATTTCTATAAGTATATCCACTGAGTGTTATTTCCACCGCTGTGCCCATGCTCGACGGGTGGATAAAGCTAAGCGAGGGGATAAACGTTTTATCCTTTTCCCGGGGATAAAATTTCTCCCGCCCATGCTACCAGTGCTGCAAGGAAAGAAAGCGGAGCTAGTCGCGCAAGTAAACCTTATTTATCATCTAATTAATAAACAATTTCTATAGAGATTGACAACTCGTTTGTAAACAATAAATGGCGTCCTGTAGCTAGGTATAATTAATTGAGAGTAGTCTTCCAAATTACGCATTCATTTTCGTTCTAAATCGAATCGAATCGAGTCGAAAAGCGTTAACGCATCACGCAAGATGCTACGCCGGGAATGAGATATACGCAGGCTCCCAGGGCTGTAGCGTACTGATCAACCCCTCTCCCCTCTCGTACCCCCCTCGGTCCCCCGCGCGCACCCCACCCCCAATCAGCAGCATTCGGTCCCGAACCACTGTCGAGTTCGGACGTATCTACGCGCCGCGTAGTCACACCTGTGGCTCAATACAAAATACCACCAAAAACCGCGAGTTCGAATCAGGATTACAGTGTCTAGTGAATGAAGTGTGTGTGAATTTTTTTATCAATGAACAAGTTTTTAGTTTGACCGGTTTTTGGGTCTGGTTTCTTATATCTTGGACATCCGGAGCGACTAGTTTGGACCGTGGGAGTATGTGTTTTTTTTTTAATCATGACATTTCTAGATGAGGCTTTTTTACGTATTAGGTGCTCAAGTCGGTTTATTAACCTGTATTAATTAAGTAATAGCTACAGCTTTTAAAACGGACATTAATAAAATAATGTCAGGTTTCTATGCACAAATCGTCTATGGATTGAATAGATGTTTTCGATTGACTTCGAGTCATTATGGCGTCCAGATTTTGAATTTCGAACGTAAAACCTGTAGTTTATAGAGTTATCTTTGTCTCTCTTGAAACCTAAAATTGCGTTCAATATAACCAAAATACTATTCAACTTGAGAAAATTGAATTAGGTATCCTACTTTAGAGCAGATGATAGACTTGGAATCCAATAAGCAAAATAATAATAATTTTTTCTTAGCCAAATCCTATTGGGACAAACATCTCTAACAAATGTAAATTGAACATTCAAAACACCCCCGATAAAATATTTATTTATTTACTAACCAACTCTTACCTACAGGACAAATTCCCAATTCGCTAGTGTATATACCTTAAAAACTATCATATATCCAATGTATTAAAAAAAAAAAAATAACCTAACGTCAACCATGAATCTATCTATAATCTCCGGAGTATGTATGATATGCCTGACATCTTGTTGCTGCAAGTTGCTGAGGAGTTGGGTATCTTTCAGACTACTCCATGCTGCAGCATCAGCTCAAGGTTTCCATGCCATGTAAATAATCCCAAGAAACAGTACACCCAAATCAATCGCACTAATGAAAGTTTGTAAAACCCATTAATCATAAAAATCACGCAAAAAATCGTTGCTCCGTTATTGCGTGATTGAAGGACAAATCAACAACCAACATATTTTCGCGTGTATAATATTATAGTAAGAATAAGACTCCGTTGTTGCGTGATTGAAGGACAAATCAACAACCAGCATATTTTCGCGTGTATAATATTAGTAAGAATAAGACTGATCAAAGATTACGATGAGCAGACATTTTTAAGTTTTTAAAACTAAAAAATATTTTCACGAAAATGTAGGTAGGTAGGCAATGATCGTTTAATATTTTTAGGGTAAAGATGAAAGGGTATTTAAATGTTTATTTATAATATTGAAATAGGTCGGAAGGACGATTTAAAAGGACCTATAATTTACGAATAAAGGCGGGTCGGATAACGCTTTTGATAAAATCGAACATCAAAAATTTTTCTTATCTGTGTAGGTAGGAAGGATTAATTATTAATATCAAGCCAATTTTATGAAGGTAATTCAAAGAATCTTTTGAGTAGGTTGGTAGGAATATTCAAATGATTTAGGTTCTTAGAATTCTAATTTTTTAACGTGTTTTTATGTAGTAGGACCGTTAGAAATATCTTATAGTGATAATTTTGAGGGCAAGACATTGTCAAAGTTCGAAAAATATACAGTGAAAATTATGAAATTCATCTAACCAAAGAATGGACGACTTCCCTTGCTTATTTGCTTATTATTCTAAAATACTATTAAAATGTTCTATACTTTTTTGAAGTTTGGAAGGTTTTTTATTTTTATAAGGTATAATTTTTTCTTAAATTTTACTGCCACGGCTATACATATATCTGATCAATCGTTTTACAGGTAGATTAGCACGGAAAATTCTTAAATTAGTGGCATAATGTTTATTTATGCCTGGTTGGTAAGTAATAAATACATAATAAATATATCAATGTTGCGAGAGAAATATTATAAAATCTTTAATCTAAATATATAAAAGGCAAAGGTGACTGACTGACTGACTGACTGATCTATCAACGCACAGCTCTAACCACTGGACCGATCGAGCTGAAATTTGGTAGGTATACAGGTAGCTGTTAGGACGTAGACATCCGCTAAGAAAGGATTTTGGAAAATTTCAACCCCAAGAGGGTTAAATAGGGGGTTAAAAAATCGAACCTAACGTGAGCGAAGCCGCGGGTTAAAGCTAGTAAATAGATAAGCAAATGGATGTGCGTAAACTAGCTGTTGGCCGCGACTTCGTCCGCGTCGATTTAGTTTTTAGTAATCCCGTGGGAACGCTTTGATCTTCCGGATTAATAAATAGCCTTCGGTTCGGTTCTTGTTCGGTTCTCGTCGGGTGACCGCCCTCGATCACCGACTTACCGCATCGTATTGTTCGCCCGCGCTATTTTTTCTTTTTGTTCAGCTTCTAAGAGTTGTACCGAGATATTCAATTGCCTATAACCTTCCTCAAGAATTGGGCTATCAGATACAAAAAGATTTTTTTAAATCCGTCTGATAGTTCCAGAGATTAGCGCGTTCAAACAAACAAACTCTTCCATTTTATTATATTATATAGTACATCGATGTATACAGATACGTGCATCGATAGATGGTAAGAAGCGTTTTGCTTTAGTAGATACTTATTTGTGACAGGTATAATGCATTTGTATACCTACTCTTCTTTTTAAGACTTCGTCTCTGAGCTTATTCTTTTAAATTATAGTTTGTTCACCGTCTCCTTGGCGACTGAAAGCATAAGCTACCTTGTAATTTATTTATCATAGGACGAAGCTAAAACAAATACTAAGTAATAAGCTGATGGTAAACACGTGCGACCTTACCCATAGACTCCGTAAATAGAAAAACATTAAGGCTACACAAATACTGAAAGATTGATAAACATGTTATTGATATCCTTACCAATATTAATATTATTAACTTCAATACCCCAACGTTTAAAGGTGCGGAGTGAAAACTGAAAGGTCGCAGGTTCGAACCCCACCCGTTGCACTATTGTCGTACCCACTCCTAGCACAAACTTTCCGCTTATTTATAGGGGATAGGAGAAAATTAGTTAACTTCAGCTTGGTTAATATTCTTTTTAAAAAAAAAAATGCGAAAGTGGGTTTGTTGGTTTGTCCTTCAATCATGTCGCAACAGACTACGTGTTTATATAAACGTGTTTTTATATGAGTATGTTTGCGGATCTGTAGGGCTAACATGCGCGCCACGAGAAAATTTTGTCTATCCATTTACTCGTGAAATCTCATACCAATTCACGAGTAAATGGGTGACAGTGACATAAACTTTGTCTGGTGGGAGGCTTTGGCCGTGGCTAGTTACTACCCTAACGTCAAAGACGTGGCGCCAAGCGATTTAGCGTTACGGGCGTTACGGCACGGTGGCGTGTAGAAAACGACTAAGGGTAATGTACACTGCCGTACCCCTTCCAAGTTAGCACGCTACCATCTAGACTGCATCGTCATTTACCATCAGGTGAGATCGCAATCAAGGGCTATCTTGTCATCGCATAAAAAAAGAAAGAAAAAGACTACTATTTAGTGTAAAGTTTTTTTTAATCTATTTTGAATTAGCACCATTGAAGGAAAAATATGGGTAATAAAAAGAACACGAAGGTTCTGAGCCTTAGTACAGCTTCTGGCTTCCGGTAAAGTATTATAAAACTTGTGAGGCTTCTATCACGGCTGCCACGATCGATTAGATTCCGACTACCTGCATCGAACCTTACAAATTATATACAGGTATAATACAACAAAATAGAGGCATGTACTACCCTTCCATCTCGAGTTGGCCGCTGCCTCGCGCACCGCACCGCAAGTCAGACCCGCTTAGTACATATAACAAGAAGCTTAGAGGTGGAATTTCCTTTTCAAATTTAAATAGGACCAACTTCGAGGTAGACGCTATCCATTAAAAAAAGAATCATCAAAATCGGTCGACTCTGCGAAAAGTTATGCGTGGTCATACATTAAAATCTAAATATATAAAAGGCAAAGGTGACTGACTGACTGACTGACTGACTGACTGACTGACTGACTGACCTATCAACGCACAGCTCTAACCACTGGACCGATCGAGCTGAAATTTGGTATACAGGTAGCTGTTAGGACGTAGACATCCGCTAAGAAAGGATTTTGGAAAATTTCAACCCCAAGAGGGTTAAATAGGGGGTTAAAAAATCGAAGCTGACGTGAGCGAAGCCGCGGGTCAAAGCTAGTAATATATATGTGACGAAATGAGAACCTCCTTTTTTTCATCGGTTAAATATCAACGTTAATGAATTCAATTATTTATTAATCTTGTACCTACAGTCTACACCTCAGTTAGGCGTGTGTCACCGGAAATTGGGGTATTTGAAAGATGGCGGCTTTACAGAATTAGTTACACAATCCAACAAACTGGAATCAAATGAGTCAAAGTTTTAAAAACAGTTCGGTAGTTTTGTTTTAAGTAATTTGATATTTCGCTCGAAGCTCGATACCTATGTTTTGCTCTAATTTTAGATTAATTAATTTCAAAATTATATAAAACAAGTATTATATATAAACAATCAACAAACTTAAAATAATATAAAATTAAAATCTAAATTATAATAATATTATATATTGGATTGAAAAAAAGTAACTTTAGTATTATATTATGTAGGCTGCATTTTTGAAGCTTCACTGTGGAAGCATTGTATACATAGCTTAGTTTGGTTACTTATTGTAAAATTATTTTATTTTTTGAAAAGAGCAACTGCTGAGTTTCTTGCCGGTTCTTCTCAGCAGAATCTGCATTCCGAACCGCTGGTAGATTTATGACGTGTCATAAGTGCTACAAGGTAGCCTACATGAAATAAATAAATTTTGAATTTGAATATATCATATAATTCGATGATAGTCGTTGGGGTCCCAAGGTGCTGGAGTGGCGACCCCGCACCGAAAAGCGCAGTGTTGGCAGACCCCTCGCTAGGTGGACAGACGACACCAGACGAGTCGCAAGGAGCCGTTGGATACAGGCGGCGCAAGCCCGGAGCAGGTGGAAGATTATATGCAAGAGACCTATGTCCAGCGATGGACGCCTATCGTTTGATAAAGTAGAAGAATTTCGAAATTGCTTAATTTTACGACAATTTTGATTACGAAAATTAGTAACGATGGATAGATGGATGGATGGAGGATGGATTTTTGTTTGACGACTGGACCGATTTGGCTGAAATTTGAGACACAGACAGATTATACTCTGGAATAACACACATGCTACTTTTTATCCCGGAAAATAAGAGAGTTCCCGCGGGAATTAAAAAACCTAAATTCACGCGATCGAAGTCGCGGGCATCGCCTCGTAGAAAAATAAATTAACAATCAGCGCCGAAATGGCGATAATTCAAGTTGCTTCATTTACATCCACTCAAAAAAAATTAGTAAGTAAAAACTTCGCTTTGAAAATGTAGGACATAGATCTGTTTTATTCTAACTGCGTGAAGCTATGAGTTTGTCTAAAAGTGGGCGTCACTTTATCTTCACAATATGTTTTTTGTCCAAATGAAAATAATACGTTCTGGTGTCATATTTCAAGATTAACCTACCTACCAGATTACTGTTAACTAATGTCGACCTTTATACCTACTTTATTGTAATCCACCCACTAAAAAGCCGGTTGTGTCAACGTATCTTAACGGAGACTTAACTTTTAACACGGGCTAAAGATAGTCGTCTGATGGAAGCCTAGCCGTAGATAGTTACCACCCTACCATCAGAGACATGCCGCAAAGCGATTAAGCGTTCCGACACGATGGCGTGTAGAAACCGATCAACTATCGGTAAAAAGTTAACGGCAGGATCTCCGAAAACAGCCTGTTTTTGATTCAACAATCAAATATTCTTTGTTTTGATAGGTTAAAAATATATGTTGTAGTTTAATACACGTTCTAAATTACTTTACCGTTCAAAAGTCCATATTTTGAACTTCACTCGATCAAATAATATTCCGAAAACAGTGTAGTTTTTAATTGTTGTTCAGGTTGTATTTATAATAATATATCAAAGTTAAACTAAAAAAAAATGTCAAAAAATAGGCAAAAGCTTTTAGAAGAATATTTTACCGTTAATTTTTCTCTAAAAAGTTTTCTTTTTTTTACTGACTGTTTTACTTTTTTATAACAAAGTGGCTCGTGCACCTCACTTCAATTGCTTGCAAGTTACTGCGGCCTAAGATCGTGCCCTTAAGGCAGTTTTTGTACTATTATTGTACCTTGATTGTACCATTTGTTAACAAAAGTTTACTGAATATTGACGCTACCGATCGGTAAAAAGTTACTTTGACGTTAAAAAGGTTTTGTATCAGTTGTGTCATTAATTGTATCATTAGAGTGTCATATTTGAATCTGCATTTAAAATAATACTTTTCATGAAAGTTTTACGAAGATCAAAGAGGTTATTGGTAACAAATGACATGTTAATATTATATTTGATATATTTTACAATGCTTTCTATTTTCGATAGAAAAAATGATGTAAAGAGAAAATACGGTTTAAGAAGGGAACTATCATATTGTGATTTTTACTTAACAAGGAAATAACGCTAGTAAGTAAGCAAAAGTTAAAGTTGTAACGTTTGTTAAGTAACAAATATAGTTACGATAATCAACGGTTAAAATCAACCGGCTCTATTTAAGCCTACTTAATAGACCTACTTAGACTCAGCTCAGGGCTTGTAGGATTATTCCGTACCAAGTGAGATACGTGATTTAGTTTCTTTTTAAGAATTTTATTCTTTCTGAGTATAACTTCCTTTTTTATTAACTCTAATTTTAGCTTTATGCTAGCCAAAGCATATTATTTTGATTTTTTTGAAGCTTTTTTTTTGGGGGTTTCTATACTTTTTTATTTTTTAAACAAAAAATATAGGAAGAAGTATTAAGGCGAACAAA
The DNA here is from genome assembly GCA_038048805.1 of Hipparchia sbordonii. Taxonomy (NCBI): domain Eukaryota; kingdom Metazoa; phylum Arthropoda; class Insecta; order Lepidoptera; family Nymphalidae; genus Hipparchia; species Hipparchia sbordonii. The sequence continues at coordinate 7,227,271 of CM076117.1, read as the reverse complement.
ACAAAAAAAAAATCAAGTCGGTCAAACCGTTTTTGATTTTTAGTCAGACTCTCTCTCTGCGTTGTGTTCCCCATTACTGAGGGTCGTGACCTTTTCCACCAAGGACTCTTTTGTAAATGATGTCGCGCCATGTGCCTCGGTTTTTGCGACATGCAAGGCTTCGTAGACCTTACTATCGAGAGTGGTGTCAGACTGACGAAAAGCAAACTGATTTTTATAATATAGAGATGAATGAATTCGAAGGGGATAATGCTAAACCGAGTAACTAGCAATAGTACATTAAAATCCATTTTCATACGTTTGTGGTCAAATCAAAACCGCGTAAGTGTCGTAGCGACTAAATTAATCACTTTAAAAGATATCTATTTGTATCAATACATAGAACACATGAATTAATACCCTCTGTGTAAAAATTAGCCCAATAGCCGTAGAAATAAGAAAATAATATATATAATATATATATATATATTTCTCTATAAAAAGTCGATATCTCCTGAGGATGCTCCGGTGTCGGGGCGAAACGTGCGTCGAGAGTAGTATTAAAGTCTTGTGTGGTGGTGCATGTGAGTGGTGGTGGCATTGCTTGCTTGGGAACTTTGCTTTATTGCTTGGTTGGGGAGGTAAGCGGTGCTTAGCTTATAACTGCATGTTTGACCATACAGATTTCTGTTGGCGGATTACAGCAAAATAACTCTAACATTTTTTTGTTAATAAAGTTAGTTGATAAAGGTTAACTTCCCCTGTAAAACTTGGTCTAGTGTAAGTCTGCGGTTTTTGCCAATGGTACATTCGCGGTTTTGCACTATCCGAATTGTTAAAAAAAAAGTTGCGATTACTCTAAAATCTTCCTCTGGAGCGAAAAGACACCAATGTGTAATTAAAAACAAGTCATTCGACTTCCTATCACTCGCTTGATAAAAAAAAAAAAACTTTCACCGTAAAAAAGAACAGGTCTAACTACTAAATAGCCATTTTATAGTACAAAAACCACACAATAAATCTAAAAAGATCGTGGGAAACAAACCTGCTTGATTACGATTATACCAACCCAACCTAACCGCTAAGTGCAAGAACCTGTTGGACCTTGCAAGTTGCAGGATACACATCCTGTGGACTTGAGTTACCTACCTTGCTTTTTTTTTTCGCGTCTTGTAAGGCGAAATATTGTTTGCATGTTGTTTATTTGTAATTTAATGACAACAAACTATAATTTTTACACTTATATAATCACACTATCACACTAATATTATAAAGCCGAAAATTTGTATGTGTATGTGTGTGTGTGTGTATGTTTGTTACTCCTTTACGCCACAACGCATGAACCGATTTGGCTGAAATTTGGAATGGAGATAGCTCATTCCCAGGATTAAAACATAGGCTACTTTTTATCCCGGAAAATTAAAGAGTTCCCGCGGGAATCAAAAAACCTTTATTCACGCGAACGAAGTCGCGGGCATCGTCTAGTAGGTACACTATAATTTCAAGGCAAGAATAGACATCTCAGCAAGCGCGCTCCAGCCTAGACCTCATCAGTGCTCTCCACCGTTGGTTGTCGTCATAAGCAAGCCTACTTGGCTTTGTTTTTTATTATTTACTAGCTTTTTCCCGCGGCTTCGCTCACGTTAAGTTCGATTTTTCAAACCCCTATTTTATCCCTTTAGGGGATGAATTTTCAAAAATCCTTTCTTAGCGGACACCTACGTTATAATAGCTATCTACATGCCAAATTTCAGCCTGATCCGTCCAGTGGTTTGAGCTGTGCGTTGATAGATTAGTCAGTCAGTCACGTTTGCCTTTTATGTATTTAGATTAGTTGATGCCCGCGGCTTTGCTCGCGTGAATTTAGTTTATTTTTAAAAATCCCGCGGGATGCCTTTGATTTTCCGAGATAAAAAGTAGCCTATGTCACTCTCCCGGTCCTCAAATACACCCATACAAAAATCACGCCGATACGTTGATTTGCTGCGGCGTGATTGAAGAACAAACCAACAAACACACACAACAACACACTTTCGCATTTAAACAATTATGTAAGGATTATTTAAAAAAAATGCCAATAAATACGCAAATTAAATCATGGCAAAGTGCCTGGCTCTCAAACTGAATCTTGTGTTACGGGAAGCCAGTCTTTTGCCCAAATATACAATGGGAATAAAAATGGTTAACTCAAAAAGACTTTTCACTTATAATATTAACGGTACAAAAGAGATAAAAAGATTTTTTAAAACTCGTTCGTAAAAGCACTTTGACACAGAATTTTGCAATTTCAACCGTTCTTTATTTCTTTTTTACGAAAAGCTTTGACCACCTTTGGCATTAGTTTTGAATTTTGATGTCTTAAATTTTTAATTTTATGATTGCCATCTTAATGATTGAAAACTCATAAAGCCAAGCAATAATCTATTAATATATTTTAAGTATAATATAATATCGTCGGCTATAACTTTTTTACTGACTGACTGACCTGACTGAGATATCAACGCACAGCCTAACAGCTTCTGAAGTTATAAACTTGAATATTAATTGTACTTATGTTGGTTCCTTATTATGACTTATTAGGCTGCTATCACAAGTCATTAATGGACTATAATTAGTAGGTCAAAATGGCTTGTCCTGACTGACTGACTGACTGACTGACTGACTGACGATCAACGCACAGCCTAAACCACTGAAGTTAGAAACTTGAAATTTTGACAGTAGGTTCCTTTTATGACGTAGGCGAGCACTAAGAAAGGATTTTTCGAAATTCGCCCCCCAAGGGGGTAAAAAGGGGGGTTAAAGTTTGTATGAAACTCCGTCATTTTTCGAGTTATACTCATGAAATTCGGTATTTAGGCTTTAAATTGAAAACAAAAAAGTACGTGTTTCACAGTTTTTAAAAATTCTACCCCCTAAGGGGTTAAATAGGGGTTGAATGTTTGTATAATAGTCCTTGGTTCTTCAAGTTATTTTTCAAGTTACGTTTATGAAACTTGATATTTTGGCTCTTGATTAAAAATAAAGAATTATGTATTTTACATTTTTTTTAATTTCTCCCCCCAAGGGGGTAAAAAGGGGGGTTAAAGTTTGTATGAAACTCCGTCATTTTTCAAGCTATACCCATAAAATTCGGTATTTAGGCTTTAAATTGAAAACAAAAAAGTAAGTGTTTCACACTTTTAAAAAATTCTACCCCCTAAGGGGTTAAATAGGGGTTGAATGTTTGTATGATAGTCCTTCGTTCTTCAAGTTATTTTTCAAGTTATGTTTATGAAACTTGATATTTTGGCTCTTGATCAAAAATAAAAAATTACGTATTTTACATTTTTCGAAAATTCTCCCCCCAAGGGGGTAAAAAGGGGGGTTAAAGTTTGTATGAAACTCCGTTATTTTTCAAGCTATACCCATAAAATTCGGTACTTAGGCTTTAAATTGAAAATAAAAAAGGACGTGTTTCACGGTTTTCAAAAATTCTACTCCCAAAGGGGTTGAATGGGGGTTGAATGTTTGTATGAAAATCCATAATTTTTCAAGTTAATATCGAGCAACGGATCTACGTGATTCTTCGATGGGTATGGTTGCAGACAGTGTGTTATAGGTTACTTTTATTCGGACAAAATCAGGAGTCCGCACGGGATTTTCAAAGAACCTAATTCCACGCGGACGAAGTCGCGAGGGGACAGCTAGTATAATATAATGTTATGAATAAATATTAAAGAAAGATTACTAAATTACCTATTGCCCAATACCTAATTACCCAAATATATGCGAAGATCTATTTTTAACCGACTCCTAAAAAAGTTCTCAATTCGTCGGAATCTGTATGTTCCCCGATTACTTGAAGACGCCTGGACCGATTTGGAAAATTCTTTTATTGTTTGAAAGGGTATACTTCCCAGGTGGTCCCATTGTCATCAGGGCAGGATCTGGTGATGGGATCCTGGCGAAATCGAGGGAACTCTTCAAATTTTATAGACACAATTGATATAGGTATTTTGTAGTGGCGTTTGAAGTCGGTTTTGAAAAATAAAATTTTTTATGTTTATATATGTCATGAAACTCATGTCATAAGACCTGACTAACTCGTGGTTATAAAAATAATGTATCAAATGACAGCCCCGAAACGTATATTTTTAGTTGGGACCAACGTGCCGCACGTGCTTCCACACTGTCACATGTGGTCTAAACACAATTTATCATTTAACTAATTTGTATCCATCCTAGTTTATACAACCCTTTATGGTATCCCTACTAATATTATAAATGCGAAAGTGTGTTTGTTGGTTTGTTGGTTTGTTGGTTTGTTGGTTTGTTGGTTTGTCCTTCAATCACGCAGCAACAGAGCAACGGCTTGCTGTGATTTTTTGCATAGGGGTAATTTACGGGCCGGAGAGTGACATAGGCTACTTTTTATCCCGGGAAATAAGAGAGTTCCCGCGGGAACAAAAAACCTTAATCCACGCGAACGAAGTCGCGGGCATCAGCTAGTAGACTATAGTTGTTAGATTTTTTTTATTCGATGACAAGATAGCCCTTGACTGCGATCTCACCTAATGGTAAGTGATGCAGTCTAAGATGCTAGCGGGCTAACTTGGAAGGGGTATAGCAGTGTAAACTCAACCCATACCCCTAATCGGTTTCTACACGCCACCGTGCCGGAACGCTAAATCGCCTTCTACGTCTTCGACGGTAGGTTGATAACTAGCCATTGCCGAAGCCTCCCACCACACCAGAACAGAGACAATTCAGAAATAATAAATTCTCAAATGGCTCCGCCGGGAATCGAACCCGAGACCTCCCAGTTATAAGACCACAGCGCTCACCACTGCGCCAGGGAGGTCGTCAAAATTAATTCCGTTTTCACCAACGTTCCATAAGTTTTACTACTACACCACCACGCGGTTCTATCCACGTTGGTAAGCTAGCACAATCCAAATTGGCAGACTTAAAATTCCCTACGCAAAATCTTAAAAAAGCGGCCAAGTGCGAGTCGGACTCGCCCATGAAGGGTTCCGTAGCAGCAAGTAACATAATATTCTTCTTGTAGTTCGTTGTAACTTTAAATGAAAGGTAAATTGCGATTTACGATTTATGACGTATTCAAAAAAGAACTATTTACTAGATGTCGTTCAAACCAATTTTCGGTGGAAGTTTGCATGGTAATGTACATCATATATTTTTTTTAGTTTTATGCAACTTTATTTTGGTAGATTCTTGACTTGTCATAAGAGCTACAATTCGGCCTAAATGAAATAAATGATCTTGAATTTTTTGCACTCAATATTCTGAAGTACGTAGTTCAGCCATATGCCAGACTATTTCTTATTATTCTGAAGTCTTTATTAGGAACACCCCGCATTTAAACTTTGTAGGAGAAGACTGGTTTTGTTCTTGACTTAGGCAAATAGCCGGAATCGTGTGATCGCTTGGCGGTAGGGTGGTAACTAACCACGGCCGAAGCCTCCCACCAGACCAGAAGCAAGACAATTCAGAAATTATAAATTCCCAAATGGCCCCGTCGTTAATCGAAACCCGAGACCTCCCAGTTATAAGACCACAGCGCTCACCACTGCGCCAGGGAGGTCGTCAAGACCTCCCCCATGCTACCTCTTCTTGTATCTTGTCCCGAGTTTCAACCCTTCCGGCCACATCAAAATTAGCCGGAAGGCTGTGCGATATGGTCGCTGCTTGCCGTCAGTGACTGTCGGATGTCTTCGTAGTTAAGTTAGTATTAAGTAGGATAAGTTTATTGTTATTTAGGTTAAGTATTTTGACGACCTCCCTGGCTCAATGGTGAGCGCTGTGGTCTTATAACTGGGAGGTCTTGGGTTCGATTCCCGGCGGGGACAATTTAGGAATTTATAATTTCTAAATTGTCTCTGGTCTAGTCTGGTGGGAGGCTTTGGCCGTGGCTGGTTACCACCCTACCGTCAAAGACGTGCCGCCAAGCGATTTAGCGTTCCGGCACGATGTCGTGTAGAAACCAATTATTAGGGGTATGGGTTGAATTTACACTGCTATATCCCTTCCAAGTTAGCCCGCGACCATCTTAGACTGCATCGTCACTTACCATCAGGTGAGATCGCAGTCAAGGGCTAGCTTGTCATCGAATAAAAAAAAAAAGTATCTTATATGCATTTCGATGGGGTTGGCGTGCCACCTGGTAAAAAACCCAAAAAAAATAGATTAAAAAAAAAACTTGAAGCATGGTTACCTCAACGTAAACAGTTGTATCCAGAATATCGAACACATGCGTGCGACGCGGGAGATCGCTCTGGGGGCATTTTATTTAGACTCTGATGTATTTTCACATTCGCGAAACATTAACTTGGCACATTTAGATCACGCTTAACGTGATTGTCTTATATAATTGGACTTTTTTTATAAAAGAATATTAACTAAGATGAACTTGACTAATATTCTCCTCTCCCCTCCAAATAAGAAGAAAGCTTGTGTTAGGAGTGGGTACGACTTTGAGAATTCAAAATTCAAAATTTATTTATTTCATATAGGCTAACTTGTAGCTCTTATGACACGTCACAAATCTACCACCGGTTCGGATTGCAGATTCTGCTGAGAAGAGCCGGCAAGAAACTCAGCAGTTGCTCTTTTAAAAAAAAAAAATTTTTTTACAAAGCTATGCTATGTATACAGTGCTTCCACAATAAAGCTTCAAAAATGCAAAAATGCATACGTAGGTACACCAATCCAACGCATGTCAAGACGGGAAGTCAAAGCAGACCCATTCCCGTTGGTGGCACCCGTTCACGAGCATGACGCATGATCCAGCCATCGCTTCGCTCAACAATATTTGAGGGAACGTAACAACCTGCACCACACGACAATAATATCAACAATTAGATAATGCCCGCGAATTCTTCGATCGCGTAGATAAAGGGTTTATAAATATAACATTAAGGTTAATATAAATGTGTGATGTACCTAATGTCGGTGATCGAACTTCAGACTCCCGAAACACAGTCGAATCTTAACCACAAAGATATCACCGCTTTTGATATATTATTATGTATTTGATATATTATTATAATCAGGATCACTCAGCGGGCAATGGAGAGCTGCGAGATCAAATCAGAAATGAGGCAATTCGTAAGAGAACGTAACATTTCTTACTTTCTTTCTTTCTTTCTTACATAGTATCATTAACTATGACACTAAGAAAGCTTAGCTAGTTATAAACTACGAGTAGTTATAACTTTTTTTAACCGTAAGTCTAGTCTGGGAGGGATAAGGGAACCAATAAAATAAACACATATCTAGATTGCACATATACCATAACCCGCTCGCACAGTCAAATAAACAGCATCGTAAAGTGGTCAACGAACGGCATTGGTAACAAAAAATGAGATAAAATAAATAAAAAATAATGAAAATACGCCATTCGGTGGCCACATGGACTCCGTTCCCACGTTACATGTGCGGCCTTTGCGAAATGTGCCTCTATAAAGTAATATACGTTGGTATTATATACATATTAATCCTTATTAACATTATAAATTCAAAATTGTTTGTCTGGTGGGAGGCTTTGGCCGTGGCTAGTTACCATCCTAAAGTCAAAGACGTGCCGCCAAGTGATTTAGTGTTCCGGCACGATGGCGTGTAGAAACCGATTAGGGGTATGGGTTGAATGTATACTGCCATACCCCTTCCGAGTTAGCCCGCTACCATCTTGGACTGTATCGTGACTTACCATCAGGTGAGATCGCAGTCAAGAACTATCGTCATCGAATCAAAAGCCTCAATAGCCCAACGGTTAAAGGTGCGGACCGAAAGCTGAAAGGTCGCAGGTTCGAGACCCGGCCGTTACTCTATTGTCGTACTCACTACTAGCACAAGCTTTTCACTTATTTAGAGGGGAGATGAGAATATAAGTCACTTACAGCTTTGCTAATATTCTTTTAAAAAAAAATTAAAAAAAAAAAAGAATAAAAAAACAAGTTTGGAACTCTTTGCAAGACCTATGTCCAACAGTGGACGTCTGTCGGTTCATAAAAAAGAGGACAGTATATCGCTCATTTGCGACAAGAGTGACATAATTCAAAATCGACGATGAGAGAATTCTCTCGTTAGAGAGTAATGTTTTGTGGATGCTGCGGTCTCGAAACAACACAGCGGCCTACAAAGCGACAGAGCATTAAGTCACAATCTTTCTCGCTCTTTTTTTTGTGCTTAGCGTAATGTTGTTTTTATAGCAAAGAGTATCGACACTAAAATTGGTGAATTTTGAGTTATGTCACCCTTGTCGCAAATGAGCGATATGCAAGCCAACCCGCGCAAAGCCGAGGCTAGTCACCCGCATCGTGAATAAGTTTAAGCTACATTTAAGTTTAGCACACATAATATATCGACCGGTTTTAATCGGTTCACCAAATTAGGAGAGTTTATATTTACATTTCATCAATATACCGTTGCTTTTATCTTTATACTTGAGTAGGTAGCTACTCCGTATACAGCGTAACGTTATTTTTTGTTAGGAAGCTAAAAAAAGTTTTGTCTGGCTAGTTACCATCCTACCGTCAAAGGCGGCACGTCTTTGACGGTAGAATGGTAACTAGCCACGGCCAAAGCCCTGCTATTGCAATTGTAGTTCAATTGTCTATCAATGACATCCCAATTGCTACTTTTAGCAATTTTGGTAGTCTACTAATTCAATGGTGTCACAATTGTTTTCCGATGATTTGCCACTGACACATCTAGCTTTGAATCTAGCTTAAATAAACGTTTTTAATATGTAGTTTTTTTTAAACTCATTTCGGCAAACGCTTTTTAAGCTAATGGCAATACCGAGGTATCATTGAATTACAATCCAATTATAAGAAATCGAACGACCTATGTGAATTTAGTAGACTACGATATTTGGCCCAATGATAATAATTGAATTGTAATTGTATTGCAGTTCAATAACAATGACATGTAAAATAGCAGACTTGGGGCCCAGACCAGAGACAATTCAGAAATTATAAATTCCCAAATAGCCCCCGCCGGGAATGGAACCCGAGACCTCCCAGTCATAAGACCACAGCGCTCACCATTGCGCCAGGGAGGTCGTCAAATGCCCAAATACTCGTCTGGTGTCGTCCGTCCACCAAGTGCAAAAGCTAATATTTTATATCGGCACTTAGGCATGTTGTTAATTGTTACATGGGTAATCGATATATTACAATGTGTGCTATTGTACTTAAATAATACAAGAATATATTATTATTTATTGTATTTAAATTCTCGCTTCAGACGCGTTGGCTGTCAGTGTTAATGTTTGTTTTCCTTTCAATTTGCATAGCACCTATCAATCAAATATCAGGCAAAATGCGGAAACGAAATATGAAACGTATACTTTGTAACCTCCAATCTAATGCGTTACATAAACATTAAACACCCAAAAAAACCTACGAAATTTCTCCGCATAGATGGAAAGCCTTATATGAAGCACAGACCGACGCGGAGACATAATAATTGCCTCTCACAAATGTTGCTCCACCTACATATTGTTTTATTAATGGCTCGCCAATCATAAGCGGAAGCGAATTATCTTCTAAATCTATACTAATATAATAAAGTGCAAGAGTTTGTTTGTTTGAACACACTAATCTCTGGAACTACCGGTCGGATTTGAAAAATTCTTTTTGTATTTGATAGCCCAATTCTTGAGGAAGGCCACGCGGACGAAGTCGCGGGAAACAGCCTAGTATTATGTAAAAGGCGCCTAACTGATCGGGCTGAAATTTTGCATACAGATAGCTTTTCCGACTTAGGCATCCGCTAAGAAAGGATTTTTGAAAATTCAACCCTTAAGGGAATAAAATCTTTTATCCAAAGATCATAATATCTTCTGCATTGTGGATTGTAAATTTCACAAAACTGCAAGACGTACCGCGACGTTATGAACTTTGGCCCACACGTAAGCATAATATGTTTGTACCAAGCTCCAACCTAAAGATCTACAGTACCTACCGGACCCAATGTGTGTTAGAATATATAATAAAATCCCATGTAACATAAAGTAAAGTAAGTAAAGCAATGGAGAATGATACGGCGTTTATTAACTCGTTTAAAATTTTTCTTATAGATAAATCCAACCATAAAATAACTAGAAGACGTGAAAAACTTTTAATTTAGTTGGTAGTTAAACTGCGAAAAGGTGACCTCACATGCAATGAAATCATCATAATACTATAAACTATAAAATAAATGACTTTCTCAATGAATAACTCGACGCCCGTCTGTCTACTAACCCAATAATTGCTGTGCACCAACGGGGTTCCAATGTAAAAATAATGATCTCTAAGTAGTTATAATAATAATCATTGTAAATACATATTGGAATGTAATTAATAAATGAATATGAATAAATTGACTTTCGTTAGGAAGAAGTGAGTTTGAAGTAAACGCTTTGGCTTATAGCTTGTACCATACTAAACCCGCAAGTAGGCTACGCGTGGGTTCGAAAGATAGTATGTCGCAAGCCAATACAAGTTTTAAAGAAATACTTAATGACTACTGAGTGGGACTTGCTACTGAGGCCAGCCCATTCAGGGTCTTGTCGAGGACTGAAGGCCGGCTCGCGACGGTAGCTGCTACCGTTTCTACATCATCATCAACAACAACACCACTAACAACAACAACAAAAACACCAACAACAACAACAAAACAACCCATCAACGGCTCTCTATTTTACCGTTTTTTTTTTAATGACAGATACTAATTTTAAAACTTTAATTTATATAAACTTGTAGATAAGTCATTATGAAAAAAACATTTTTTTTTATGTTATAAGTATAACTCATGAAATATACGGAGATACCTATAGCGCAGAAAAAAATCTCTCAAATATTTGATCACATAGAAAATTTTCAGATGTATTATTTTTTTTAAAAAGTAACTTAATATAAAATTCGAAGTGTATTTTATACTTCAACTTTCGTAAGCTCGTGGATTTATATATACAGGTTTTATGAGTAAAAGAATACATTTCATATTTTCTTTTACGTTCAAAGTGATTTAACGTCGAAAAAATTTACAACCAAAATGCAAAACTAGTAAAAAATTCCAATAGCATGTCTTAAGGCGCCTACAAATAAAACGCGTGACGACATTGTAGTGTTTTTTTATTCGTTGACAAGAGTGTCCGTGACTGCGATCTCACCTGATGGTAAGTGACGATGCAGTCTAAGATGGTAGCGGACGTGAACGTGCCGCCAAGCGATTTAGCGTTCCGGCATGTTGGCGTGTTGAAACCGATTAGGGGTATGGGTTGAATCTACACTGCCATACCGTTTCCAAGTTAGCCCGCTACCATCTTAGACTGCATCGTCACTTACCATCAGGTGAGATCGCAGTCAAGGGCTATCTTGTCATCGAATAAAAAAATAAAATAAATACTACAATCTGCTACATTACACGTTTATTGTATACAGCGTTACCCACCTTCCGTCGTCCTTCATATAGACCAGCGTTTCTTAACCTTTTCTTCCAGTCCACGGACCCCTAGAAAATCAAGCACAATTTCAAGGACCCCCTTGATAAAAAAAAACACAGGAATATATTTCGAAATTTTATTTTAGTAGGTACTAAAAAATCATAAAAATTAAAACTACTCGTACTGTATCAATAAGAAGGTTGGTGTTGCTTTTTTGCAACTAAATTAGTAATATTTGGGTTGATGTTATCACTAAGTTGTACTCACTTTACACTTCACTCGACACTGTCAGTCTGGGTCCTTACGAGACTTTCTTTAATTTTGATTTACAAATGTCCATAGATAAGACGGTGGACCCCTATACACATACTCGCGGATACAGGGTCTATATCAGCGTTTCTTAACCTGTGGAGGTTAAGAAACGCTGATATAGACCCTTATTAACGAATCGCGTTTTGTTTGTCTCGATCTTTAAGCTTGGCGTTATTCCTACCATGTCCGCTGGTTATAAAGGTTTTTTACGAGATATCGATTTTATAGACTAAATCGTAAAGTATTAAAAAGTCTCATTTTTCCATCTTTTGCTGCAGTCGTAAAGATTCTATCACTTTAATAAATAATGGAGTAACTATTTTACGACTTGGCGTTTAAGGCGACATTGTTCTAAGCTGTATTCACAAAAATTATCGAGATTTATCTTATCCTATAAATCCTACTAATATTATAAATGTGAAGGTTTGGATCTATGGATGGATGGATGGATGTTTATTACACAGTCACGCCGCAACGACTGAACGAATTTGGCTCAAATTTAGCACAGAGATAGACTATAGTATTGAATCATAAATTGGCTACTTTTTATTCCGGAAAATGAGAAAGTTCCCGCGGGAATTAAAAAACTTTAATCCAATAATAAAAAAAATATTTTTTATAAAAAAAGACAAAGATTTTCTAATTTGTTTATTTTTCTTTTTTTTTTCAGAATTTTGCTGATGTGGGCCCGAGAACAGCACAATGCGATGACTAAAAAGTTAAATTTAGTTAAATAGGTAGTTTAGTTCGGTTTAGTGATTGTGCCAAAGATTAAACTTAAAATAGTGAAACTTTGACTCGGAGAATAGTGTGAGTGAACGAAAATGTGTAGGTGATTAGCCAAGTGAAGGTTGGAACGCTATGTGCTGTGAACTATTTCAAAATGTGTCAAAAATTGGGCATTCCGGTCGCCATTTTGTGTGGTAAGTTTAACTCTTATTTTAACTTAGCCATAGTATTTATGTATCACGATCTGTCAAGACTTATGTTTACGTTGGTGAAATCGGCCCTTAAAAATAATTACCAGTAAAATGCGAATCGGACTCGCATACGAAGGGTTCCGTACCAAAAAACGCCGAAAAAAACATTTCTAGCAGTGAAACCCCCTTTATTTTTTTATTATTTGATGTTAGATCGGCAACAGAAATGAATGAATGAATGAATATACTTTTATTGTACACCAGATATAATATTAGAATAGACACAATGTTAATAAATAGTATACAATTTGGCGGAAAAGAAATACACATTCTGTGAAAATTTCAACTGTCTACCTATTACCTATCATGAGATACAGCCCGCTGACAGACAGACCAACGGACAGACGGACAGTGGAGGCTTAGTAATAGGGTCTCGTTGGTTACCCGTCGGGTGCAGAACCCTAAAAAGCAGCCCCAATACTCATACTTTACACCAATGGAGGCTTAAATTAATTTCGAACAGGCCACAATAATAATCATGAAATTTTAATACAGTTTAATTAATTTTTCAATACCCTAGCGATCGTTCTTCAATTATGAAGTCACAACATTTGTTTGTACAAACAAAAACCGTTGAAAAACATTGTTCTGTCAAGTGTTTCGGAATTAAAACAATAAAACGGCGGAGGGGTGGGTACAACCCCTTTTTTCGCTTTTAAAAATATTACTAATGCTTTTAAGTGTTAGGTATTGTGGGGCTGAATGCAAGCTTGAAGTGTCTAGTGTATTTTTAAAACAATGTTTGCGGGTCGGCATGCAGAAATACGATTTGTTTTTGTTCCATATTTAATGTAACTGCGTACTACCCGTTCACGTCAATTTGGCCGCTACCTCGCCCGGCGCTTCCCCGCACCGCACCTCAAGTCAGACCCGCTTAGTACAGATAGCAACCTACCGCTTGCGATTGTCACTAGTCTTTCAAACTTTTGTTATTATTACTTTTTAAATGTTTTTGTTAAGTTTTAATTAGTTATTTATTTTTGTTTGGTTACTATTGTTCGCGTATAATTTCTACGATGAGTTAAAAAAGAAAAAGTGTTACATAGCGCAGAGTAGGTATTCATTGACTTTCTCTGAAGAAGAGAAAAATAAGAAATTAAATATCATGCCCTTCGAGCTTCAAGGCGTAATTGCCATTAAAAGCATTGCCAGAAAAGAAATCTTCTGTCGCAGACTTGGCTACAGTAAAAATTACAAGTATTATTTAATTGTCAATGGTACCAGTATGACGTCATCAGACAAGGGCGCACCATCTTAGGCTGCATCTTCACTTACCATCAGGTGAGATCGCAGTCAAGTGCTAGTCTATCTATATATATAAAATTCAAAGTCCTGACTGACTGACTGACTGAGATATCAACGCACAGCCTAAACTACTGAAGTTAGAAACTTGAAATTTTTACAGTTGGTTCCTTTTATGACGTAGGCGCACACTAAGAAAGGATTATTGGAAATTCCACCCCTAAGGGGTTTAAATAGGGGATGGAAGTTTATATGAAACTCCGTCATTTTTCAAGCTGTTTCCGTCAAAGTTGGTATTTGAGCTTTCAGTTAAAAATAAAGAAGTACGTGTGTCACAGTTTTTGAAAATTCCACCCCAAAATCTAATTCCACGCGGACGAAGTCGCGGGGGCAAAAGCTAGTATAATAAAAAGAAAGGAAACCCAATTTTCGACCTGGTACCCAGGAATCGAAGCGCTAGACCAACGAGGCAAAATGAGTACCAAATAGCTGTTAGCGCTAGCAATATAAGAGAGTAAATCATCAAAGGGATTAAGTAGTGAAGCCCATTCAATCATACTCAAGCGAGTCCCGCGAATCCCGGCCAGCGGGAATCGGTCATCACTCACCCGGATAATTCCCGTATTAACGCCGGGACACCACGGCTACCTACTATCTACGAAAAATAGTTTTCGCTCTATTACCTACCTAGTCTATTATTATTAGGGTTCCATAGTAAAAGTACAAGGAACCCTTATATTTTCGCCAAGTCCATCCATCCGTCTATATAGATAGACTAGCTTTTGCCCCCGCGACTTCGTCCGCGTGGAATTAGGTATTGGGGTGGAATTTTCAAAAACTGTAACACACGTACTTCTTTATTTTTAACTGAAAGCTCAAATACCAACTTTGATGGAAACAGCTTGAAAAATGACGGAGTTTCATATAAACTTCCATCCCCTATTTAAACCCCTTAGGGGTGGAATTTCCAATAATCCTTTCTTAGTGTGCGCCTACGTCATAAAAGGAACCAACTGTAAAAATTTCAAGTTTCTAACTTCAGTAGTTTAGGCTGTGCGTTGATATCTCAGTCAGTCAGTCAGTCAGTCAGGACTTTGAATTTTATATATATAGACTATAGGTAGACTATGGTCTATACTTGGCCTAAACCCATTTCATTCTGAGAGGAGACTTGTGCCCTATATTGGACCGCCGAAGGGTTGAGATAGATTCCTCGTAAATATTACTTTTTTTTAAATTAACCGACTTCCAAAAATTTTTTTTTTACACAGAAACTTAAGTATATATTTCCGGGATAAAAGGCACCTTTGAACGTTACTTTTATAATCCTCTATCTGCCTGTGAAAATTCCATGAAAATCGGTCCCGCCGTACTAAAGATTAGCCCGTTCAAACACATGACCTACAAATTCCATGGAAACATTTGACTGAACACAATATTTTAGAGATAGTGTCAATCATTTTGACTGATAACTTTGGTAGTAAGATAAATATAAAGAAGTTATTGACAAACATACCAACATTTAACATTTCTTATCTTTTCTTCGGAAAGGTTAAGTAAATATTTAAATAATATAATAAATGAAAAAATTCTTTTTACAAAACCGACTTCAAACTCCACTACAAAGAATATCAATTGTGCCTATAAAATTTGAAGATTTCCCTCGATTCCTCCAGGATCCCATCATCAGATCCCGACCTGATGACAATGGGACCACCTGGGAAGTATACCCTTTCAAACAAAAACAGAATCTTCCAAATCGGTCCTGGCGTCTTCGAGTAAAGTAAAAAAAAAGGATTCCGTCGAATTGAGAACCTCCTTCCCTCCTTTTTTGGAAGTCGGTTAAAAAAGGTGAGATCGCAGTCATAAACTTGTATTTTAAATCTGTACGGACGAAGTCGCGGACATCGTCTAGTCGTGAATGAAATATCGTATTCCAATATTTCTGCAAATAGGCCTATGCTTCATCAAATATGAAGCCAAGGAAAAACTTCTCTCTGTCAATCCCATTTCTCGACGATTTTATTAGAGATCCTTGCTTAATGGGACCTTATTGAATTATTTATCATTTACTAATGCTGAAATCTATAGAGCGTGCTCTGTATTCAGCTCAGACCCAAGATAGAGGTTAAAAAGAGACACAAATATGTTCTGACATACATCTGTCTCGTTTTAACACTGTCTTGAGTCTGAGCTTAGGAGCTGAGTGAGAGTGCGGTAGATTTAACCTAAGACTGTAGTACGAAGATTTTCATACAATTCTTGCGGTATCTGTAGCTTTGAAAATATATATTTTTACAAAATATCTGATAAAGTGTAAACTATGCAGATAATAATTTAATCTAATAAATAAATCCTATTAATCCTATTATAATATATATATAAATGCGAAAGTTTGGATGTATGGATGGATGGAAGGATGTTTGTTACTCAATCTAGGCGGAACGATTAAACCGATTTGGCTGAAACTTGGCGCAGAGATATATTACAGCCTGAAATAACACATAGGCTACTTTTATCCCAGAATCTAAGAGCGTTCCCGCAGGAATCAAAAACCTTAATCCACGCGAACGAAGTCACGGCCATCAACTAGTTTTTAATGAATTTTTGACTTTTTCGTATTTAAACAACATAATTTAAAAAAAATGCTTAACGGGTTCGCACCACAATAAAATGTCGAAATGTCGATCACGTTCACGACAGATTCGCCTGTGATGGCAGGATACTCTCTCGGTATTAGCTAAAATGCATTGTTGCAGTAAGAATTATATGTAACTTCAATAAAATCAGCCAATCAACCAAACAGGCGAGACTGCAGCAATTAAAGTATTTCAACCGGCTGGATCGAAATATCGACAGTTCCAACGTAAAAATTTCGTCATGGTACGTGCCCGCTTAAAACATTATAATAACGTAATTTATAACGGAGCTGCGGAACCATCGATCAGTCAGCGATTCGCTATTAGCTTAACCTAATCAATATCGGCGGGATGTCAACGTAATTGACTTAAAAAACTTCCAACGAGACTAAATACTGACAAAAACTTGCCTCGTTCGGTATATTCCTCGCTATCTGTTCCCATCATCCTTTACGATACGATTTTGTATTAAACACTAGCTTTTGCCCGCGGCTTTACTCATGCTAAATTTTAAATTTTATTTTTCAACCTTCTATTTTACCCTTTTGTAGTTGAATTTTCAAAAATCCTTTCTTAGCGGATGTCTACGTCATAGCTATCTGTATGTAAAATTTCATTCTAATCCATTCAGTAGTTTGAGCTGTGCGTTGTTAGATCAGTCAGTAAGTCATATTTAGATTTTTACCCCATGATTGCACCTTGTCTAGTGGTATTCTCTATTGATTCCATTTATTTACGATATAGCTTTAATTAAGTTTTTTGTGTCTTATTAATGATACCCGCGACTTCGTACGCGTGGATTGAGGTTTTTTTGGAGTTCCGTGGGAACTCTCTTATTTTCGGGGATAAAAAGTAGCCTATGTGCTATTCCTAGTCTATAATCTAACTCTATGCCAAATTTCAGCCAAATCGGTTCAATTGTTGCGGCGTGATTGAGTCACAAACAGCCATACATCCATCCAAACTTTCGCATTTATAATATTAATTAATAGGATTAATTGTTATTTAAATTCGAAACATTTTAACCCTTCAGCACTTGACCTTCACCCAAAATAAGATAAAGTTCACAATCCTTTTCTCGTCTACATAAACATGTTCAATTATCGGAAGCGGTCTTTTACGACACTTCAACAGAACGTCCTATGTCAATGGAGACCCACTTTCCCCTTACTTCGATGTTTTGCCGACTTTTTTCTTTCGAAAGTAAAGTTTACGACGTCATCCGGGCCTTTCGTATTTTCCTAGAGATCAATTTATTCCTCTTTTCAGCTGAATCTCGACTTTTTTTGCCTAATATCATAAGTTTTTTTATGCCGGCGAAAACAGATAATTGGCTCGTAAAAGTTTGATTAAATAATAAGAGAGTACTTAGAAATTATTATGTAAGAAATATCGTCAAATTCAAAGTCGACTTTAAAAGTATTGCTATCTTTTGCTATTTATGATATTTATGAATAATTCAAGCCTGAAATAATATTTTCGTAACGGTATCCTTATCCTACTAATATTATAAATGTGAAAGTGTGGATGTTTGGATCTTTGGATGTTTGTTACTCAATCACGCCACAACGACTGAACTGATTTGGCTGAAATTTGGCACAGAGATAGATTATAGTCCGGGATAGAACATAGGCTACTTTTTATCCCGGAAAATAAGAGGGTTCCCGCGGGAATCCAAAAAAACCTCAAACCACGCGGACGAAGTCGCGGGCATCAACTAGTCATTTATAATTTCATAGTTATATCGTTAAATATAATGTTAACAAAATATTAAAAAAACATCATTTTTAGTTCACATAAAATAAAATAATAAATAAAATAAAATAGCTTATATTATTCCTTACCCAATATTAACATTCGTGCACAATTTTCTTATTAATAACTAAACACATTCAAATACTGAATTCATAATTTCAATTTATAACTAATGCGTTGCCGGCTTTTCAGGAATTCGTTGGTCCGCCCCTTGAATAACCCCATGTTGTAATTGAGTGCGAACACCGTCGAAGGGAGTTGATTCCACAATTTGGTAGTTCGTTGCAAAAAGCTTGATCTTGAGCAGCGCGGATGGATATTTATATAAAAAACTAGTAACACCTTACTATCGTCTGCGTAAAGTGCAGAAGTCCTTTGTGGGGTCGAGTACATGGTTTTATAACTTGATTTCGAAAGAATTGGTAGATTTACCATTACATCAATTTAAACAGTGTGTAAAAACACATTTACTAAGTAGAGGTTATTACACAGTTAATGAATTCCGTTGCTTGGAACCAATCTGCTTTGCTTCAGCTGTCCACAAGATAGATAAGCTACTTATTGTAACATTTTTTGTTTTGAAAAGAGCAACTGCTGAGTTTCTTGCCGGCTCTTCTCAGCAGAATCAGCTTTCCGAACCGGTGGTAGATTCTCGACTTGTCATAAGAGCCACAAGTTGGCTTACATGAAATAAATAATTTTGAGTTTGAGTTTGACAAAAAAATTTAAATATGCTTCCTATTCACATAAAAAAAATGATATATTTAGTTACATTAAAAGCATGCCAACTAATTAGATTTCGTAACTAAGCCGTAAACAAACACGCCGTTTACCGTCGCCATTTATTTGAGTAGAGGGCGCCTTTTAATTTGGGTTTGTTTATTATCATCCCTTTTTACCTTTCTCCTAATCCTTTCTCATAACAGGCTTATTATATCCCACAGCTGGACAAAGGCTTCCACTCTTAAAGGAGAGAGATTTATACGAGTACACAATAATGTTGTTAATCTTGTTATCGAATAAAAAAAGAACACTTGATTCTTTTTTTATTCGATAACAAGATAGTCCTTGACTGCGATCTAAACTGACTGACTGAAGGGGTTTGGCAGTGTACATTCAACCCATACCCCTAATTGGTTTCTACACACCATCGTGCCGGAACGCTAAATCGCTTGGCGGCACGTCTTTGACGGCAGGGTGGTTACTAGCCACGGCCAAAACCTCCCACCAGACTAGACCAGATACAATTTCCAAATTGCCGCTGCCGGGAATCGAACCCGAAGAGCCAGGGTGGTCATTTTGTTGATTTGTCCTTCAATCACACAGCAAAGGATGCATGGTTGAGGGCCTGGAGAGCGACATAGTCTATTGCTCACCCCGGAAAAACAAAGGTTTTTCCGTGATTTTTAAAAACGAATTCGCGGGGAATATCTAGATATTATGCGGTTTAAGCAATTAAACTTCACTCGCTTTTATAATGAAGAAAAACGTCGTAATAGTCTTAAAAGGAATCAAACCATCGAAGGATCCATTTTTAATGTATGCTTTAAAATTTAATCCGCAAAGTTTTAGTAAGTATTTAAAAATCTCGCGGAAATTCTTAGATTTTCCGGTATAAAAAATAGCTTATGTCACTCTCCAGGTCCCCAACTATACCTACACGTGAAAAAAATCACATTGCTCCGTATCTCTGTTGCGACGTGATTGAAGGACAAACCAAGGAACCAACGAACAGATAAACTCGCATTTATAGTATTAGTAAATATTAGGTGCAACTTTTAACGTGTTACAATGGAAACTGTTCCAAAAAACTGATTTTTAAAATAGATCTTTACATTAAAAAGAACCATGTATAATTTGTGTCAATGCTGAGATTGACATGAAAAATACCCAATAAACATTCCAAAGATAGACGATGTTATACTTGTACCTGTTATTACAAGAAAGAACCTAACCACAGATCATTATCGACAAAGAACTTGACAATTATAGTGCGTACTATAAAGAACCTATTAAAAAAACAACGGCTATTCAAAAAGAAACTTTATCACTACAGAATAAAGTAGAATGATAATAAGATGGGACACTCGTAAGTTGACAAAGCTCGCAAAGAATTTCACTCACATCAAAAACGTACATAAAACAGACCTTATATTAAAAAGTAAAGTTGAAATTTTAATATTCATTCAAATAAATTGTCAGAGTGAACTAGTACAAAGAGCTCACTCAAAAAAAGTTACAAGTCAAATTCGACCTTAATGTAAAGGGGTAAAGTAAAAAATCTACTGTGAACAATATTCACTAGAATCTAGTGACGTGTAAATTCATCGATAGTTAAGCCGATATTTCATTTATGAAAATGCCGTCGCGGCGTCCTATTATTTTCGTGTATTATTGGTACCTACTTTCTTTGGCAACGATGATTTTAAAATCCGCGATTTTTAAACCGCGCAATTTTACCTTAGTAGAGAACTCAAGTAATTTTGCGAAAATAACTGTAAAGTTATACAATCTTATTAGTAATAAGTAAATTAATTTTATTATTATTTATTTAATATAATTTTTTTAAATGCATATTACACCAGATACAGGATGTAAATGGGAATGATACGAATAGTTCTCATAATTCCTCGACTATGCCTCAAGAAAGTCCGAAAGTTGTTTGTGGGAATGGGTGTGACGGTCTATAATAAAATTTCACAGTCGCTTCTAGATTTACCTTTACACAAGAAATCAATCAAAAGTATTCTCACGAAAATAACATATTGTGCAATTGATGAATACATAAAACAACAAAATCGAGAATATAACTCGCCCCAACACTTCATGAGACTTTAATAACTGTAAATTGTATGTACAACATAATATTTTTAAAAGGGCAATCGCTGAATTTCTTTGCTGGTTCTTTACGGTTGGAACGGCATTCCGAACCAATGGTAGATTCACCTGACGATTCGAAAGCACTTAGTAAAAGTTTATTTGAATAAAAAATTATTCTATTCTGTTTCAAATGTATCTAATATTATTATCGACCTTAGCGCAAACTCGACCGCCCGGGACAACCTCTCATTGCATTTGAATATAGAACACGTTGCGGTTTGTGTCGATTTAATCGAAAGTTATTAGCTACTGGGGCTAGTGCTGGGACAAAATCGATATGCTTTTGTTTCGCGTCCGGATTGTCACGTTAAGCCTGGAAATACACGTCCGATTTTGTTTCCGATTGTCTGATCAGGCTACCGGATCGTATTTACTCGATACACATCCGATTTTTCCGTCAGGCTTTTTCTGAACTCAGTCATTCCCGAGCTATCATCCCGAGTGCTTGCGTTTGGAGCAAAGCAAAAGAAAAGAAGATGGATGACGAGTTAATAGTAATAGAAATATTTTTTATTCAAATAAACTTTTACAAGTACTTTTGAATCGTCAATGAATCTACCACTGGTTCGGAATGCCGTTCCTGCCGAGAAGAGCCAGCAATAAACTCGGCGGTCGCTCTTTTCAAAAAAAATTTTTTTTATATACAATAGGTAACAATGCTATGCTATGTATACAGTTTTTCCACAATAAAGTTTCAAAAATGCAAAACAATCCAATGCATGTTAAGACAGGCAGGCAAAAGCAGACCCATTCCCGTTGGTGGCACCCGTTCACGAGCATGAAGCAGGATCCAGCCATTGCTTCGCTCAACCATATTCGAGGGAACGTAACAACCCGCACCACACGTCACCACCACAGAAATTTTAAAGAGAGGAAAGAGAAAGAAGAAAAAACGTCGCTATTGGATTCATCCAATCAATTTGACAAGACTTACCGAGAGTCATTTCTATTTAAAACATCCAAAATAATTCATAATAATAATAATTTTATTATTATGATTTTTTTTTTTCATAATTTTCGCCCATTATTCGAACCACAACGATGCGTCCACACAGTGTCAGCGCTAGATTTTTTGGGCCCTAAAAAATCCCAATAAGCAAAATTCCGCCCTAAATTTGGGGCTAAAAGCCCTGAGTTGGGAACCCTGACTGGCAAAATCGGAAGGAGTAACCGGATGTCTATTTTGTCTCATACTAGAAGTATGTAGACCGCGCCTTCAGACAATCGGACCGACAGTAAAATCGGAAACGCCTCGCGCCCGTTTCCGACTCGGACGTCCGATCCGGCCACCGGATCGGACGTGTATTGACTGTTCATACAAAGTAATGGCTTCAACGCCTTCCGGTAGCCTGATCAGGCTACCGGATCAGACAATCGGATGAAAAAACCTGACGTGTATTGCCTGGCTTAATCATAGGAATTTGCCACGCGCCGGTTGGTCTCGTAAAAATGTACGGAGCTTTTTGATTTTCGAATTATGATCCGGAAAACATTTGCAGCTTCCGTAGCTAGTTATTCCAATTTCAAAATGTGAAAAATATTTTCCCCAGTGTTTTTAGAGGTTATAATTTTTTTTTTGTTTAGTGTTTTTATTTAAGTTCGTTTTAAAAACTGTTCAGGCGGAAAAATATAATGCCAATTGCATTAGCAAGTGACGATTTAGTGAGGTGAAAATCCTTACTGATATAAATATATTTATAGTAATTTCGTATTTAATGCGAAAGTGTGTTTGTTTGTTGATTTGTCCTTCAATCAACAAATAAACCAATCCGCATGTAGTTTCGAAATTAAACCAAAACTACGTTTGTATGAAAACTAAAGTAAAGTACGAGAGGCTCTTGATATTCAAAAGAAAAAAAAACCTTTAAATCCAGCCATTCACGCAGTCGCGTAAGGCCGTGTACACACGCGAGTGACAATTGAAATAACAAACAGACTGGTTAATTTGAGCGTGCTTGCGCCATGTGAATCCTACGCTTAAGGCTGACACTGTAAACTATGTTTTAAATGCTGGTTCAAGTTAGGAGCGGTAGCGATTTTTACTACCAAGACTGAAAGTCCAAGATGTCTGAAAGATCTTGGTTGCAATAATTATGAGCGTTCACTATTCAAAAGTTTCATTTGGACCATTGTCCTGAAAATCTTAGTCACTTTAGTAATTAACAAGACGAAAGATTCTATCAAGCAATTCGTAACATGGAGGAACAATATAAACATTAAAGGTAGATGCGACTTGCATAATGATGACAGATTATTGTTATTTTGAAAATAGCCTTCCATCCACATTGGAAATTATCTTTCGTAACCAGCTAAGAAATAAGAAAAATACTTTGTCTTTTCGTACCTAGTTATTAATCAAGAATATTTTATCCGGGTTCGTAACTATAATTTCGTCGTTTCGTAACTGGTTACTAATCAATAATATTTAATCCAGATTCGTAACAACCTTCTTCGAGAAAAATGGAGCGATCTTTTACTCCGAAACATGGCAACCAAGAAGGTAACTGATCAAAGGTATTATTTAAATTTAGAACTGGCTAGCAAATAGAAAGCTGTTTATTGAAAAAAAAAAAACAAGTGAATCCTTTAACGCGGGAAAAATTATTGTTGTTCGCCATTGATTTTGAAAAGTAAATTATATTTGACACTACTATACTACTACTTAGTTTTAATTCCCGCGCGTTAAAGTACTATACAATCCTTGGCCACAACTAGTCATTGGTGGACTTACGTATGTGTTACTTGCGTATTTACACGTTCGTCCATCAATGCCTCTTTCGCTGGCTGCTGCAGTAATGTGCTATTCTTTCTTTTCTTTATTCCACGAGTTTTTCCGGAAATTGTACGCCAGTACCTCGTGAATTGCACCACCCAAACCGCCAGGAGCGTTCACCTCTGTAGGGCTCGTCGCGTCGCCTCATAAGACGCTCTCGGCGCCCACTCAGCTCCGCCGCTACAGTATTAGCCGATGAAGAGTTCTTTGTCTTCCCCTTTCCTTTCCTTTTCCTTTAAGAAATCATCGCTTTATACTCTCATTTTTCTTGCGTTAAAGAGTTTTCCCGCATAATTTGTTTCGTACCTTTTTTATTTTTTTAACCAACTTCAAAGAAAGGAGGAGGTTCTCAATTCGTCGGAATCTTTACGTGTGTTCGCTGATTACTCAGCCAGGCTTAAAATAAGATTTGATTTTTTTTAATCAGCGGAATGTAAATACATATAGCATAATAGAAGCCAATTAAGCTAAGAGAAAAAATCGTCATTTTTGAGTTTCGATGATTTACGCATGGACCGATTTGGAACATTTTTTTTTAAAGAATGTTAGCCAAGCTGAACTTGACTAATATCCTCTTATCCCCTCCAAATAAGCGGAAAGCTTGTGCTAGGAGTGGGTACGACAATATTCCAATGGGTGGTATTCGAACCTGTGACCATTCAGTTTTCAGTTCGCACGTTTAACCGTTAGGCTATTGAGGCTTATTTTGTTTAAAAGGATATACTTCCCAGGAGGTCCCATGATTATCAGGTCAGGATCTGATGATGGGATCCTGGAGAAATTTTGTAGGCACTTTTAATATAGGTACCTACTTTATAGCGGCGATTGAAGTTGATCGGTTTTAAAAATAAAATAATTTTTCTGATTATACTACATCCGTATCCTTACTAATATATAAATGCTAAAGTGTGTTTGTTTGTTGGTTTGTCCTTCAATCACGCTGCAACAGAGCTACGGATCGGTGTGATTTTTTGCATGGGTATAGTTGAGGGCCTGGAGAGTGACATAAGCTACTTTTTATCCCGGAAAATAAGAAAATCCCGCGGGAATAAAAAACCTGAATCCACGCGAAATAAATCCCGGGAATCATATTGTATATCAATATCAAATAATTCATTTAAAACGAAAATGTCATTATTTACAAAAATATATACAAATATATACATACTAGCTGTTGCGCGCGACTTCGTCCGCGTCAATTTCTGTTATTATGATCGCGAAGTTTTTAAAAGAATATATTTTAAATATGGATAATTTTCCCCGTTTTTGCAACATTTTTCACTGATGCTTCGGTCCTATTGGTCGCAGCGTGATGTTATATAGCCTAAAGCCTTCCTCGATAAATGGACTATCCAAGACAAAAAGAATCTTTCAATTCGAACCAGTAGTTCCTGAGATTAGCGCGTTCAAACAAACAAACTCTTCAGCTTTATATATTAGTATAGATATAACGTCTTTCATCACCCCATGCATATTTATAAGGGCGTCAGTTCTGAAGCGGCTCACGTGCCCTCTTCACAGCACTCAGGCCACGCGGGGGCAGACATATCTCGGGTGGTACATCTTTTATATTCATTATGTACATTATGTACAAAACGTGCCGCGAACTTGCGACGTTTTAATTTGGCGCTGAATTCTGAAATCTCGCAGATTATGACCTTGAGGCTTCAATTCAAATTCAAAATTTATTTATTTCATGTAGCCCTTATGACCCGCGTGCTCGTTTGCTCGCTAACAATAAAAAAAAAAGAAAACCCGGGAATCGAACCTGAGAGTCCTCGTCATCTGCAGTCGAACTTGCTAAGCTATTTATCCCGGAAAATGAAAGAGTTCCCGCGGGAATAAAATAACTTTAATCCAGGCGGCCAATTTAGTTATTGATAAAAAAAGTCGACGACCTCCCTGGCGCAGTGGTGAGCGCTGTGGTCTGGGTTGTCTGGGAGGTCTCGGGTTCGATTCTCGGCGGGGGCAGTTTATGAATTTATAATTTCTAAATTATCTCTGGTCTGGTCTGGTGGAAGGCTTTGGCCGTGGCTAGTTACCACCCTACCGTCACAGACGTGCCGCCAAGCGATTTAGCGTTCCGGCACGATGGCGTGTAGAAACCGATAAGGGGTATGGGTTGAATTTACACTGCTATACCCCTTCCAAGTTAGCCCGCTACCATCTTAGACTGCATCGTCACTTACCATCAGGTGAGATCGCAGTCAAGGGCTATCTTGTCATCGAATAAAAAAATAAAAAATAAAGTAAGGTAGGTTAAGGTACTTCAACTAAAAAGGTTTCTGAGTGGAAGAATTGGATTTGGTCCGTATTAGCCGTTAACTACCCGACGATACTCCTAAAAGGCACAGGCTGATGAGATTACGGCGGACAATAGAAATCTCCCCGCGGGGACACATTCGATCACCATTCCGATGGACAACCTGGAGTTTCGATTCGAAGCTCTTTTTTTTTGCTGTCCCTACTCCCTACTAATCCTATTATAATATAATACTAGCTTTTGCCCCGGCGACTTCGTCCGCGTGGAATTAGATTTTGGTGTGGAATTTTCGAAAACTGTGACACACGTACTTCTTTATTTTTAACTGAAAGCTCAAATACCAACTTTGATGGAAACAGCTTGAAAAATAACGGAGTTTCATATAAACTTCCATCCCCTATTTAAACCCCTTAGGGGTGGAATTTCCAATAATCCTTTCTTAGTGCACACTAAGAATACGCCTACGTCATAAAAGGAACCAACTGTAAAAATTTCAAATTTCTAACTTCAGTAGTTTAGGCTGTGCGCTGATATCTCAGTCAGTCAGTCAGTCAGTCAGTCAGTCAGGACTTTGAATTTTATATATATAGATATATAAAAGGCAATGGTGACTAATTGATTGACTGACTGACCTGTCAAAGCACAGCTCAAACCACTGGACGGATTAGGCTGAAAGGACCATGGGCAATTTTGTATGGACCCCGTCCCCACCCTCCAACAGTCACCGGATTTATGTTAATATGTTCATTTGGATCCAAATAGACGTAAATAGTTGGTTTCAGCTTCAAAATCAATGGGGTTTTTATAAAAAAAAAAAATTTTTTTTGTTTGAAATTGATTTATTTTTGTTATTTTTTCTATATTTTATCGTACAAAAATAATATAACAGTAAAAATAACTACTTCTACTCTGTTACAAACACCGTTTTATACATTGACATCATCCGCGTTTCTTTGAATTTCTGGACCTGGGACGTCATAGTCTGCGTTTCAGATGCGACCTTGTCGCGTAGCATTGCTAGCTCTTTGCCAGCATATTATGGCACACTGTCATCGTGTTATTGAATAGAACCTGGAAAAAGAAGAAAACTCGAGGAGTATTAGAATCTGCCTTCTGAAGCAAGGGTCGCGAGGTCAAATCTCGTTGGGCACAAGTATTTGTGTAATGAATATTTTTTTTTTTTTTTTTATATATTTTTAGCGAGCAAACGAGCAGGCGGGTCACCTGATGTTAAGTGATTACCGCCGCCCATGAACACTTGTAGCACCGGAGGCACCACCAATGCGTTGCCGGCCTTTCAGGAATTTGTTGGTCCGCCCTTTGAATAACCCCATGTTGTAATTCAGTGGAAACACCGTCGCAGGAAGTTGGTTCCACAGTTTCAAAGTACGTGGAAAAAAGGATCTGGAACATCTGATGGTCGAAGTGCTCCAGGCACCCAGGTGGTGAGGGTGAAATTGTTTTCGGTGGCGAGCGGTGCGGTTGTAGAAGAGAGACGGTGGAATAAGGTCAAATAGTTCTTCAGAACACTCCCCATTATATAGCCGATAGAATACGCAGAGAGAGCTAACATCTCTGCGGTGCTCCAGGCTTTCCAGCGGGTTGGTTAATTTGGGATTGCCCACAAGCCGAACTGCCCGCTTTTGAATCCGGTCAAATGGAAGGAGTTGGTATTGGGGTGCTCCAGCCCAAAGGTGAGAGCAGTACTCCATATGCGGGCGGACTTGCGCTTTGTAGAGTAGGAGCCTATGCTCGGGCGCAAAGTACCGCTTTGCTCTGTTGAGCACACCAAGCTTTTTCGAAGCTAATTTAGCTTTTCCTTCCAAGTGATCCCGGAACTGGACGTCGTTCGAAATGCAGACACCAAGAATCCCAATGCTGTTGGAAGGGGCTAGGGGGGTGTTCTGGAAGAGAAGAGGAGTGGTGAAGGGGGTCTTTTTGGCGGTGAACGCACAAACTTGTGTTTTTGAGGGATTGAAATGGACAAGATTTTGTGAACCCCATACTGACACTTTATCAAGGGAAGCCTCAATGTCAGACACAAGTTTGGCTCTATTCTCCTCTAGCATTGCGCGGGAAAATTGTGCATTTCCTTTGTAAAGGGCATCACCAGTACTGTCATCTGCATAACAATGGATGCTGCTGTTTTGCAACATGTCATTGATATGCAGAATGAACAGTGTAGGCGATAACACTGAGCCCTGTGGAACGCCTGCATTGATGGGCTTAGGGTCAGAGCAAAAGCCGTCGACAGCGACTTTGATGCTGCGTCCATCAAGAAAGCTAGCGACCCAATTACAAAGCAGCACGGGGAGTCCGTAAGATGGTAGTTTCGATAGAAGGGCCCTATGCCAAACCCGATCAAAGGCTTTGGCGATATCAAGGCTAACCGCAAGGGCTTCTCCCTTACTGTCGATAGCATCCGCCCAACGATGCGTGAGGTATACAAGAAGGTCACCAGCAGATCGGCCGTGACGAAAGCCATATTGACGATCGCTGATGAGCTGGTGCTCCTCAAGGTAACTCAGCAGTTGGGTGTTAATTATTTGCTCCATGACTTTAGACAGTAAAGAGGTAATCGCGATAGGCCTGTAATTCGAGGGATCCGAATGATTGCCTTTTTTCGGGATTGGATGAACCAGGGCAGTCTTCCATGAAGACGGAACAATACTAGAGGAGTAAGATTGCCGAAACAGACGCGTTAAGACGGGTGTTAACTCCGGAGCACACGTCTTCAGCACAACCGCAGGAATACCGTCGGGCCCACTCGCCTTGTTGACGTCGAGAGAGAGAAGAGTTTTACGCACAGCACTCTGAGTGAAGTGTATATCACTAAGAGAAGATGGACACCGTTGGATGGTAGGCGGTGTTCTCCCGCCGTCATCAAGCGTTGAGTTGGCAGCAAAGAGGGTGCTCAGAATTTCAGCCTTCTCTTTGGCAGTGTGAGCCAAGGTATTGTCCGGTTTGCGTAAAGGCGGAAATGGAGAACGGCAGAAATTGCCTTGTATGGCCATCGATAGGGGCCAGAATGCACGGGAGCCAGAAGGCAGTGCGACTAGTCTCTGCCCAATTCTGTTGATGTGCTCAAATTTTGCCCTGGCGATGGCATTTTTGTAGGCTCTGGAGGCAGCATTAAAGTTTTTCTTTAAATTAACAGCATTTGGGTCTTTATTGCTTTGTGCTGAGGACCAGGAACGGTAGCAGGTACGCTTGAGAATAGCGGCCCTATTACAGATCCCGTTGAACCATTTCTGAGCGCGCTCCCCGGAGGGTTTAAGAGAGTTGGGAATATAACATTCCATACCCTGGAGTATGGCGTCAGCAACAGCCTCAGCACAGAGGCTGGGGTCATTAGAAGAAAAACAAAGCTGTGACCAGGGGTACGAGGCGTAGAATTCACGCAGCCCATCCCAATCAGCTGATTTGTAGTGCCATACTCTACGGCTACCGGTATCACGCGTGCGAACAGTAGATGGAAGTTGCACGGAAGTCTGAATCAGGCAGTGATCAGATGTTCCGAGTGGATCATCGACACTAACAGAGTAGCCGGTAGGGTGAGTGGTGAGGAAAAGATCTAATATAGAGGGAGTGTGATCAGCGATATCGGGGATCCTAGTGGGTTTAGTTACTAGTTGGGTGAAGTCGTATGCCAGGACAAAATTATGAGCACACCTCCCAGCGTGGTCAGAAATACGTGATCCAAGCCATTCCATGTGGTGGGCATTGAAGTCCCCCAGGATCACCACCTCCGCGGAAGGAATATGCTCCAGCACATAGTCTACCGACCTTTGTACGTGGTCGAAGAGTCGGTCTGTTTCTGCGTTACCGGTATGGGATCTATAGAGACAGGCGTAGACCCGGGTTCGGCCCCCATGGTCCACGCGAATCCAGAGAAGAGACAGATCCCCAACCTCAAGGCTGTAAAAGCGTTGACCACAAATGTCCCCTCGAACGTACACGCACACGCCTGCACGCGGCGAAAAGACGTGTTCCAATTTGTAGCCGGGGTAGTTTAGATACGAAGTATCCTCGGGGGGAGAAATTTGTGTTTCAGTGAGAAAAAGTAAGGCTGGTTTTACCGTTTCAAGATGATGGTGAACGGCATTAAGGTTGGAGTGCAAGCCTCTGATATTACAAAAGTTCACACGTAGTGTGGAACGAGGCGCCGCTGTAGAACGTTTATTTCTATTTCTTTTGTGCTTCATAATTAATGTTTATAGGGGGCTATACGATGAGGGGACCGGGTTGACGAGTGGTGCAGCGATGGTGGTCTCCAGGTCAAGGATATGGAGACAGACATCCTCGATCACGCAGGTTGGTGAGTTATTGGCGCGTGGGACGGAAGGGCCCCCAATCCGATCCGCTGAATGACCGGCGGGTTCCACTCCGGTCTCCCACTCCGGCACTCCGGTCATTCACCGGGCTTTTTTCGTCAGTGGCGGGACAGCCTCCTACGACGGGATATCATAGGTTCGGGTCCCCTACGGACCAACGGGCGGCCAGCGGACAACCGTTTCATCGGGTCTCCCTGGACCACGCGCCAATATATCACGCCTACGAGTACGGGACTGACTTTTACTTCCATAAGGACCCAAAGGCCACAAACACTGCACCACTCGGGAGGATGGGAAGGGTTAAGCTGGCTCTCCAGCTCGCAGTCGGAACGCAAGGATGCTTTGCGACTGATTACGGCTGGAGTGTGGTCGCTAGCCAGGCGGATTTGGGATAAAATCCTACCACGAAGCAGAAATACCGTCGAGATTAAGCCATGCGGTATCAGGCACGGCGACCCTTAAAGGGGACTGGGAGTGTCAGAGCCTCGTTTGCAGACCGGCGGGGTGCACCACGAGCAGGTGAGGTTGACATGGCCACAAAGATGTTGTTCGGGCCACTTGCACCCCAAATAACCCCAAATATGACGCGTTATGTATTAACTACTGTTAATACACGTCATAAAAAATGAGAATATTATATAAAAAAGATTTTAGTTACCTGTATCAGCGCATTTTGTGAAATATAGTTAACTAATGGGTCGGTGAGCGGGGGGAGGGGGTTATTTTGTAGCTGGTTATCTTTATGTGCATGCTCCACCCGCCGGTGTGCAAAAAATAGATAAATGAGCAGATATTTTGGAATTAGTCATCAATAATACGTCAACGAAATATTTTTTTAAACGTAAGATACTATGAGAACCCCATGCATTTGGGCATCGTCGCCATAGTAAAAAAATATCATCTTGCCAAGATCTATCAATTGCGCTACATTTCATTCTTGTTGATAGGTGGGGACGATTCCGCCCATAGTCCTTTGACATACAGATAGCTATTATGACTTACGCATCCGCTAAGAAAGGCGGGTCACCAGATGTTAAGTGATTACCGCCGCCTATGAACATTTGTAGCACCTGAGGCACCACCAATGCGTTGCCGGCTTTTGAGGAATTTGTTGGTCCGCCCCTTGAATAACCCCATGTTGTAATTTACTGGGAACACCTAAAACGAGGAACAAACTTTTTTTTTTTTTTTTTTACGCGACACACAGCTTTTGTACCTACCAAAAAAGGAAGAAAGTTCCTCTTTTAAAAGGTAAACAAACCGATAATCGGGGGTAAAATTGGAGTTTACTCCGCTCGCGTTGAAAACCCCGTTTAATTTTTTACCGAATGAAGGACTTATGTGAATTTCTTTTGTTTGACCTAATAGATTTATAAATACATATCAAAAATGTAATGTGTCGCTACTAGATGTCGCTAACAGTTGCTATAAAACTGATTAAAAAAGTAGATACATATCACTAATTTCGTGGCTGACGTGTGGTTCGGCCGTGGTGTAGCGGTTAACACACTCGGGCGCGATTCCCAGAGAGATGTGGGTTCGAATCCCGCCGGTCTCGGAATTTTTGATATGTATTTATAAATCTATTAGGTTATTTCCTTTAAGTGTAGGTTAACACTTCAATAAAAAATTAAAAATTCTTTTGTTTGTTTCAACAGCACTCTCGGTGGTCAGTGGTGTTCAACAGCAGTACTTCCGGGTGGCGCCGCGGAGTTTACGAGTGCAAGAGGGCTCGGAGGCGGTGCTGGAGTGTGCCGTGGCGAACCTGGGGGGCCAAGTGCAGTGGGCTAAGGATGGATTTGCTCTTGGTAAGACAAACAAACATACATTCATAATCCTACTAACATATTTTTTTGACTTGAAACATCTTTGAAATCACA
Source organism: Hipparchia sbordonii (assembly GCA_038048805.1). Taxonomy (NCBI): domain Eukaryota; kingdom Metazoa; phylum Arthropoda; class Insecta; order Lepidoptera; family Nymphalidae; genus Hipparchia; species Hipparchia sbordonii. Next base: position 7,194,800 of record CM076117.1, on the reverse strand, counting down.
CCAAAACATACGGTCAGAAAATGTACCGTAACGAAAAGGTCTATACAGTCTTACCTTAATAACTACAAAACTATAAGTCTTAGTAGATTTATAAATACATATCAAAAATTCCGAGGCCGGCGGGATTCGAACCCACGAAATTAGTGATATATGTATCAACTTTTTCAATCAGTTTTCTAGCGAAATCTTGTCTACTTTTTAGTAGACTAGAACTTAGTAGTCTAGTAATCAACTTTTTTCCCAAGACCCCATATTACAATGGAGCTCTTAAGAAATTACTCGTATTGCCACATTGCTTGTTACAATTTTTTATTTTTTATTAAAGTGTTAACCTACACTAGGGTGATTTCGCCGGTTGGCGACCGATTAGCGGGATATTCAACTTTATGTCAATATTTAAGTATGTTGCACCCATAGCACATGTATTAAGGGGAGGGTAAGGTATTAAAATTTATTTTTTTCGATTTTTTTTTTATTTTTCTAATTGAATGCATAATATCTCAAGAAGATTGTGTTAAAATTTCAAGTCGATCGGGGCAAAATTGACGAAGTTATGAGTATTTCAGCGTCCGTTGCCAGCCTGAGGTTTTACAGCCCCACCCGCCCCAAAAGGGTCTGTTCAGGTAAAGTCGAGTATATTCGAGGCATGATCTATGCATCAGTTAAACGCTGTATGCTGTGCTGAGCAGTAACAAGTGACGGACCTGGCATCGACGACTATGTGTGAGTATAAAAAAATTGTCGAATTTTATCTTGAATACTTCAGTACGCGAACTTTAAAGCGTTTTTCTGAGACTTGTCATTTTTGAAGTCCGTGTCCACCATAACTAAAAATCTACTGGACCAATCGTTTTGAAATTTTGCACAGTTTTTCTTCACATAATTCCCCAGGTATTGTCGAGAGCTTTTTTTTTTGCAATAATTATAAATTTTTTTACAACAGCTAATTAGCCGTTTTTTTTTAGCGAAAATCTGGTTTTTGGCTTCCAAGTGCTACGAAAAATCAAAAAATCGAAGAAAAAAAAAATCCTCTCGTGAATACCTCAATAAACATCTCCTTTAACGAATGCATTTTGATTTTTTCGTTTCAGATGATTTGGTTGCGAGTTATGATGGACACCGCAAAACACCTTTTTCTCGAGGCGCCTCCGGAAATTCACTGTCACTCGCTCAATTTTTGATATTTTGCAATGAAAATTTAGGAGAATATTGTTCTAATGTTACATTATCTTGTATGGATCGACTGAATAAACTAACACCATCTGTATTGCCAAAAAAAAAATCTTGAAAACATGCCTTTTTTTTACCGAATTAACCTTACCCCCCCCTTAAAGTTATATGACGGGGTCCTAGATATTGTCAAGTTATATTTAAAAGTAAAAAAATAAGAATTACAGTTGTGAAAACATTTTAAATTGAATAAATCTTAAAAACTATGTGAAATGCTAGTTGGCGACCACTTTTGCTAGTTGACGACTGCCCCCTTATCTAGTTGGCGACCTCTCAATTTGCTAGGGAAAACTAAATTTGATTAATTAAAAATAAAAAATATGAACGTGTTAATGTTTAAAAAATAATTATTATTCATGCTTTATTATTCATACATTTAATAAATTATTAAAACACATTTTTTCATGAGATCAAAGGTACACTTTAATATTCAAGCTTAAGCTTAAATGAATCTTAGCAAGTATAATACATTTTCCTACACAAGTACAAAATTAAAAATATCACTTTAAACAACAATTACAAAAGTTTAGAATCAAATCATCAGATCATCAGATCTCGGGATGTTATACATTTTACATTTTTTTCTAATACCGTGTCCTCCTTCTCTTATATTTTTAAAGCACATTTCAGATCTCTTTGAGAATAAGCCGGTGTTATTTTCTAATACGGTTTGTGGAGGACATCTGTAATGAAAATTTTATATATTAAACACCTACATAATGCAAAAAACAGATAAGATTATAAGTAGTGATTGCAAATGGTCGTAAACCCACATATTAATTTGCTCATTTTTAGTTGGCGACCACTTGAAACCCATACATTTTAAGATGTTTTATAATAATAATTTGGTGGTCGTAAACTAAAAGATACACGGATAAAAATAAACAAATTAAATTGAAAGTGATTAAATTCCGAATTAGATTTGTAGTCTATAAAAAAGAAAAATAAATGTTTTTCTTTCTAAATATCTATTGGCGGCCAGGTGGTCGCCAACTGAAGTTATTGGATAATTCCAATTTCAGTTAGCGACCATTCAACTTTTTTACCTGATTTTGTGTATTACATGTAATAAATGTACAAATAACGTAAAACATATATATATCCACTTAATAGAACATTAAAAAATTGACTCAAATAAATACATCACGATCTACTTACCTCGAACGCTTCACTTACTCACTATTTTTTTCGTTGTTTTGGGAACGTGTACGCGCCGAAAGTATGAGCGGCGGATTGAACTAAGATTTGTTTGCTTTCGGGTAAACACAAAGCTGCCAACTATTGTAGGTAAAACTAATAGGTCTATCCCCCTCTTTACTTAAGTGAATTTTATTTGGAAAAGAAGAATAGAATTCTTATTATTTTCGTTTTAATGCCGTAGGACCTGTTAGTGGTCGGCTAACTGACCCCGGTCGCGTAACCCCCGAAATCACCCTACTATAAATCTATTAGGATATTCCCTTTAAGTGTAGGTTAACACTTTGATAAAAAATAAAAAATTATAAGTCCTAGAAACATGAATCCAATGTCATTATTTAGAGTATTTAGAGTATATTTTAGTCATCTCGTTGCTAGTACTTTGCGTTTTCATCGGGGCCGGGCGGGGCGGCGGGGGAGGGGCACTGCGTAGAATAACCGAAACTAGCAAATATAGATGTTTCACGTTGAAACTTAAAACCAACGGCCGTGTGCACCGACGCAACTCCACTCGTTTATTTTTTTATGACTATTGTATGACGAGATAGTCTTTGAATGCGATCTCATCTGATGGTAAATGACGATGCAGTCTAAGATGGTAGCGGGCTAACTCGGAAGGGGTATGGTAGTGTACAAAAAGATTCCGATGAATTGAGAACCTCTTCCTATTTTGGGAGTCGGATAAGGAATCAAAAAAAACGTTTCAATTTGAGTCCGCGCATTTAACCGCTGGGCTATTGTGGCTTTAAATCATTAATTAACCAACTGTAGCAATGATCGCTATTTGATAATCTCAAGTTGGGAGCAAGGGATGGCAGATCCATTTCAACTCCGACACGACATTCCAGCTAGTCTGTGAACAGTTAATTACACCACGAGTGCATAAAGGACCGAATTATTGCTCATCCCCCGGTCTCGAATATCTGAGGCGCCATGGCCATTATACAAGTTCGAGTGTCGATACAATTATATCGATGTCAACGGTTAATGTATCATGCGCCTTTAAGTTACACGTTAAGATACAAGCGGAAGAGTTTTAGTACACGACTAGATGATGCCCGCGACTTCGTCCGCGTGGATAAAGGTTTTTGATTCCCGCGGGAACTCCTTAATTTTCCGGGATAAAAAGTAGCCTATGTTTTAATCCTGGGAATAAGCTATCTCCATTCCAAATTTCAGCCAAATCGGTTCATGCGTTGTGGCGTAAAGGAGTAACAAACATACACACACACATACAAACTTTCGCCTTTATAATATTAGTGTGAATAGTGTGAAGTGTGATGTGAAGTGTGACTGCCTTGACCAGATTCAACTTTCTGATCCAGTGGTTCGCGGACTGCTAGTGGTTCATGGCAGCACTAGAAGTGGTTCGCGTAATTTTGGAAAAGTATCCGTATTAAAAAAACGTCGTTTCAATTTGAGTCCGCACCTAACCATTGGGTTATTGTGGCTTTAAATCATTAATTAACCAACTGTAGCAATGATCGCTATTTGATAATCTCAAGTTGGGAGCAATGGGTGGCAGATCTGTTTCAACTCCGACACGGCATTCCGGCGAGTCTGTGAACAGTTAATTACACCACGAGTGCATAAAGGACCGAATTATTGTTCATCCCCCAGTCTCGAATATCAGAGGCGCCATGGCCATTACACAAGTTCGAGTGTCGATACAATTATATCGATGTCAACGGTTAATGTATCATGCGCCTTTAAGTTACACGTTAAGATACAAGCGGAAGAGTTTTAGTACACAAATGCCTTTACCATCCCCCTGATTCTGTAACTCAGTGCTTATCAAAAAATGAAACACAAATAACAAATCAACAAACAACTTTCGCAGTAAGGCTATAAGTACAGATTATTCATATTCATATTCATATTCATTTATTTGTTGCATTCCAATGTCATAGGTACAATGATTCTTAAAAACTAGGGACCACCCTTTACATTGGAACCCCGTTGGGGCACAGCAAAATATTGGCTTAGTAGAGAGACGGACGCCAAGTTACTCATTACAGACAATAATTATGATTAAGGGAATTTATAGTTTCTGAATTTTCTCTGGTCTGGTCTGGTGGGAGGCTTTGGCTGTGGCTAGTTACCACCCTACTTTCAAAGACGTGCCGCCAAGCGATTTAGCGTTCCGGCACGATGGCGTGTAGAAACCGATTAGGGGTATGGGTTGAATTTACACCCTTCCAAGTTAGCCCGCTACCATCTTAGACTGCATTGTCACTTACCATTAAGTGAGATCGCAGTCAAGGATTATTTTGTCATAGAAAAAAACCTAGGAAATTCGTACAGGGATCCTCTTTGCAGATGCTCGAAAAAACCTACCTTTTTTTGCGCGACGTCGCCAACAGCTCGGCTGCCCCATTTCAAAACTTAGTAAGTGTGATTGATAAAATTTTAAAGGAGACCAAAAAACATATTTGCGGTAGCCCTTCTGAACTCTGAACTCTTCAGTATCTGTTGGTGAATTAATGTTTCATAAATAAACTACTTTGAAAGCTTTTATCTAAATATATAAAAGGTAAAGGTGACTGACTGACTGACTGACTGACTGACTGACTGACTGACTGACTGACTGATCTATCAACGCACAGCTCTAACCACTGGACCGATCGAGCTGAAATTTGGCACACCGGTAGCTGTTAGGACGTAGACATCCGCTAAGAAAGGATTTTTCAAAATTCAACCCCGAAGGAGGTAAAATAGGGGTTTGAAAAATCGAACCTAACGTGAGCGAAGCCGCGGGTTAAAGCTAGTCTACTATATAAAAATAAGTCGGGTTTTCCTTCCTGACGCTGTAACTCCAGAACGCACGAACCGATTTCCACGGTTTTGCATTCGTTGGAAAGGTCTCGGGCTCCGTGAGGTTTATAGCAAAGAAAATTCAGGAAAAATTTCAACAATTTAAGAACGCGGACGAAGTCGCGGGCGTCTTGTTGGATATATTTATTACTTCGCTAAGCCTTGTTGTTGTACAAAATATGTTTTTTGGCCCCTGTAAAATTATGTCAATCACACTTACTAGGTTTTGAAGTGGGGCAGCCGAGCTTTCGGTTGCACTTTGCTCTTTAGTACCTCCGCATTTGAGACGAAGGGGTGCCAAGAAATTTCATACTCGCTCATAACTTGTGCCGGAGTAAATCGTTATACATACCTAGCTTATACCGTCGATCCGTCTACAGCGTGTCTCAATCAATCGGTCCACAGTTCCTCGTTTATTTGTACAGCCATTGTCTCTCCTGATTGGGGTGCGTACGTTCCTGCCGCTTGGAAACGTCCAAGCTAACCTCCAGCCTTTGGAATATTTGTGACTTCCGCGTGGATTAATGATTGTCAATTCTCACGGGAACTCTTTTATTTTTCGGGATAAAATTTAGCCTATGTGTGAACCCCAGGCGTGAGCTTTCTTCATTCCAAATTTCAGCCAATTCAAAGGTTCATTCGTTGTGGCGTGAAGGAGTAACAAACATACACACGCACACACATACAAACTTTGCCCTTTATAATACTAGTGTGATTTATTTACTTACTAGCTTTAGACCGCGACTGTTGTCTTTTTTATTGCGAAAAAACAATGAGTTCCCCCGATAACTTTGTTTTTACTTTGAAAAGATGACTGACTGACTGATTTATCAAAGCACAGCTCATACCACGTGACGGATTGGGCTAAAATTTGGAATACAGATAGCTATTATGACGTAGGCATCCGCTAAGAAAGAATTTTTGAAAATTCATCCCCTAAGGCGGTATGGGGTTTTAAAGAAGCGAACTTAATGTGAGCGAAGCGGGCAAAAGCAAGTTAAAACATGAGCACCGTTTCCAACCCTGTCGGAATTTAATTGTTACTAACTACTATTTCCTTGTTTGGAATTTTCCCAGCGGTCGGACTGTAGTTAGAATGAAAGGCTTCGTCTCCTTTGTCATACTTGTACAGCCCTTTTGATTGGAGATATCCCGGGCTTTTTCCAATGAACCCCGGACAGGCTTCCGCGCCGCTACTCAGAAGCTGTTTTGATGTCGTTCTACACTTTGATGTTATTGTTTTTGTTTTTTGATTTTAATTCCAAAATAGGGGAGGTGCGCTTCAGTTGAACGATAGTAGAATAGAATAGAAATATTTTTATTCAAATAAACTTTACAAGTGCTTTTGAATCGTCGATGAGTCTACCACTGGTTCGGAATGCCCTTCCTGCCGAGAAGAGAAAGCACTAAACTCGGCGGTTGCTCTTTTCAAAAAAAAGTTTTTACAATAGGTAACAAAACTGTGCTATGTATACAGATATTCCACAATGAAATTTCAAAAATGCATACCTACCTACTAATCCAATACATGTTAAGACGGGCAGACAGAAAATAGACCCACGTGATTTTTTGTATGGGTATAGTTGAGGACCTGGAGAGTGACATGGGTTACTTTTTATCCCGGAAAATCAAAGAGATCCCGCGGGATTCTTATAAACTAAATCCACACGAGCAAAGCTGCGGACATCAACTAGTTCTAAATATATACCTAATAGGAAAAGATGTCTAATAGGCTGACTAATTGATCTATCAACGCAAAGCTCAGTCTGTTTCGTCTACTGATTTGAGCTGTGCGTTGATAGCTCAGTCAGTCACTCAGTCAGTTAGTCATCTTTTCCTTTTATATTCGTGAGGTTTGCACCGGAGCGCAATTTCGAGCATCGGTGAAAATCACCGGGGATTTGCCATTCTCCGGAGATTCACCGGAGATCTCCGGTGAATCTCTCTCTATGGTACGTATGGTACGAAATAGGATCAAATATATAGGTACCTACCTAGTAGGTATAGTGTAATATAGGCCTTATGATCTAATAATCACCGGTGAAACACCGGTGTTTCTCCAGTGTTTTCACCGATTACTTTCTCCGGAGAATCACCGGTGATTTTCTGGTGATCACTGCTCCGGTGCAAACCATTAATTCGTGCTGGAACGTTAAATCGCTTGGCGACAGTCTTTGACGGTAGAGTGGTAACTAGCCACGGCCAAAGCCTCCCACCAGACATGCTTTAATGACATGCTCTAAGAATGTAGTACCTACAATTTCCGACTTGAAACATCTTCCAAAATTGTTTTTGTAAGCAATAATCCCTTCCCGGCAAGATTGTAATCCTCTAAATTAGAGTAATTAGATGAATAATTCAATTATCCGGAAAATTTAATCTCGTTAAGCTCAATTACCTAACTTCGTCCGGATCTTGTCAATAGAGGCATTAGGTGCTGATATTGTTAGAACTCCTTTGTACACAAACTTAGGTACAGACGTTTCATATTGAAATAATGCTTTATCTTTATTTGTAGTATCCATGCTGCAGCCTAATCTGATAAATGAAACACGTACTTTTGTGAACAAGTGTACTTAATTGAAAATTTAAAACACCCCCCGACATGTGAAATTAAAAAAAAAATGTAATTTGTAATTTTGTGGTGGCGGCCATCTTGGATTTGAAAATCAATGTCGCCTGTCTATCGGTCTTCTATCGGATACACTTTGGAGAGTGCGCGCAGGTACTTCACAACCTTGTGCCCCCCTCACCGTTTTACCACAGAACTTCGAGAAATCGTGAGCGATGGCACCCATACGTGGTTGAAATTCAATCTACTCGCACGAAACGCTTCAGTTCGACGTTTCTGAAACGAACGGCTAAGGTATGGAACGCACTTCCAGCTTCTGTGTTTCCGGCCACGTATAATCTGAGTACCTTCAAGAAAATAGTGAATAGGCATTTTCTAGGCAAGCGCGCTCCAACCTAGACCTCATCAATGCTTTACATCATATATTGTCGTCAAGCGCAAGCCTATCTCATAATAATAAAAAAAAAAACATCACAGATACGAAACGAGACAGATTTATGTCGGGGCATATTTGTTTTAACTCTTATCTTGAGTCTGAGCTAAGTCAGAGCGCGCTCTATAGATCTCAGCATCAATCACTTCCCTTAGAGATTTTTTGGATAAAAACCGTGAACTCCAAAGTGGTAAATTATTCAGTTTTCAAATTAACAATTTTACGGCAATCAAGTTATTTACTAGCGTGAAGCTATTATCACGCTTATCTGATTGGCCAACAATTTTTTAGGGTTCCGTACCTAAACGGTGCCAACAGGATCCCTATTACCAAGCCTACACTGAATTACAACATGGGGTTATTCAAGGGGCGGACCAACAAATTCCTAAAAAGCCGGCAACGCATTGGTGGTGCCTCAGGTGCTACAAATGTTCATGGGCGGCGGTATTCACTTAACATCAGGAGATCCGCCTGCTCGTTTGCTCGCTAAAAATATTTAAAAAAACCCTCCGCTGTGTGTCCGTACGTCTGTATATCTTTCAGCAGTATTTCATGAACCGTTTAATGTCGATACTTGAAATTTTCACAAAATGTGTATTTCTATTGCAGCTATAACAACATTTGTTGTTGTTGATTTGCTATTTAATAATAAGTTAAAAAAAGTTAAAAATTAAGGGTCTTCGTAATAGAAACTTATTTTTAAACTAGCTTTAACCCGCGGCTTCGCTCACGTTAGGTTCGATTTTTTAACCCCCTATTTAACCCTCTTGGGGTTGAAATTTTCCAAAATCCTTTCTTAGCGGATGTCTACGTCCTAACAGCTACCTGTATGCCAAATTTCAGCTCGATCGGTCCAGTGGTTAGAGCTGTGCGTTGATAGATCAGTCAGTCAGTCAGTCAGTCAGTCAGTCAGTCAGTCAGTCAGTCACCTTTGCCTTTTATATATTTAGATAAATAAATTCTTTATTATGGATTCTATGGTCCACTTACGGTCACACACAATACAGAATACATATAGTAATAAATAGACGTAATTAACTCAATGATACATTAAATACAAAAAAAAATACAATTGAATTAATTTATAATACAGACTTATACATTTTATTACTTATTTTTGCTCTTATTAACAATGTTTGGTGTTAAATTTTTTACAATGGTACGGAACCTTTCGTGTGTGGCTCCGATTCGCAATTGCAAGTTTTTTATTTTGTGCTTAATGGGTGTATATTTTCTATGAATCATAAGTCGTAATTCCTTGATACACAGTCGACGCCATTTTTATTACCATATACCGATTCCGTAGGTTTTTAAAAACCCAGTGTTTTTTCAGGTTAAAGGTGCGGACTGAAAACTGAAAGGTCGCAGGTTCGAATCCAACCCGTTGTACTATTGTCGTACTCACTCCTAACACAAGTTTTCACTTATTTGGAGGGGAGAGGAGAACATCAGTCAAGTTCAGCTTGGCTGATATTCTTTTAAAAAAAAAAAAAGAATAAAGACTAGCCCTATACGTTCCCTCAAATATGGTTGAGCGAAGCAATGGCTGGGTCATGCGTCATGCTCGTGAACGGGTGCCACCAACGGGAATGGGTCTGCTTTTGCCTGCCTGTGTTGACATGTATTGAATTGTATTTATTTGTATTTGTATTGTATTTATTTTTACTTGTATTGTACTCAAGAAAATTCATCGTGGAAGCACTGAATACATAGCATAGTTTCAATAACAATTGTAAAATTTTTTTTTTTTTGAAAAGAGCAACCGCCGAGTTTCTTGCTGGCTCTTCTCGGCAGGAAAGGCATTCCGAACCAGTGGTAGATTCATTGACGATTCAAAAGTGCTTGTAAAAAGTTTATTTGAATAAAAAATATTTCTATTCTATTCTATTCTATTCTATTCTATGTCCTCAACTATACTACCTATGCAGAAAGGAAAACCTGTATGGATGAGAAATTTTTTTTTCTTAAAAAAGAATGTTAGCCAAGCTGAGCTTGACTTATATTCTCCTCTCCCGCCCCAAATAAGCGAAAAGCTTGTGCTAGGAGTGGGTACGACAAGTGTACCGGATGGGGCTCGAACCTGCGACCTTTCAGTTTTCAGTCCGCACCTTTAACCGTTGGGCTATTGAGTTCTTTATAATGTCCCAAAGGTGTGTGAAGTTTAGCAGTCTCCGGTTGTGTCGGATTTTCCGTCCCATCGGACTATGAGAGTGAGGGAATATAGAGTGTATCTGTGTTTGCGCACACACTTGTGTACTATACATAATATCTCCCGCGCAAATGACTAATCTCTGTGGAGATTGGCCGCCTTGGCCGGATTTGGTCGGATTGAGATGTATCAAATGAAAATGAATGGTGTAAAAATTAAACCTCTTAATTAAGATTTAGCACAAAAAACGTAAAACTCCACTCCAAACTTAAAACTTCAAAACACTCAATAAAAAGGCCTTTACATAAATCCCGGCGAAATTACTCGTGATACTTGAAGGCAGCTTCTTCAAAAGACTTCAGGGGTCAAGTTAAACTGGCCGCGAGAGCTATTTAACTCGAATTTTTCCACTTAAAATTAAGCTAGACCAACTAAAAGTTATGCCTAGAATACGCATCGGTGGCCTTAACTCGCCAGCGCATCGCGAAACCGCAAAAAAGTACGCGAAAAACCCTTTTTTTTGTTTTTGTTCGGCTCGCTTTTGTAGAGAGAAAAAATACCTATGTGTGTTTCGGAAGCTAAAGCTGAAATGCTTACAATATTTTTACAGCATAAAGTTTGTTCTGCGTTACCGATAAGCGTCCAATGCTGGACATAGATCTCTTGGATAGAATTCCATCTGTCTCTGTCTTACAACGCTGCAACAGAGCTACGGACAGACGTGATTTTTTGCATGGTTATAGTTGAGGACCTGGAGAGTGACATAGGCTACTTTTTATCCCGGAAAATCAAAGAGCTCCAGCGAGATTTTAAAAACTAAATGAAGCACGTAATGGCAGATATTTGTCGTAATTTGTCATGTCATTTAACAATAAAGTACTCTATTATACTCTTCGTCGTTCGGAACAATTTTTTCGTTTGTTTTGTGAGTATATAACTCATCCCTAGTAGAATATCATAGCGAGCCAATGCCAGTCTAACAATAATTGCTGCAATAAAGCAAAGTCAAAGAAAACAACACGTTTAGTTTATAATTCAGTACGAGAACAAAAAAATGGTGAACGGACTTAACTTAAGTAGAAGCACTACAAACGCTCAATAGAAAGTTTAATACCTAAGAGAATTGAAGCTTTGCTTCGCCCCGGTTTTTAAGTTTTAACTACCTATTTAACTTGATTTTTAGTGTTCCCCGTTTAAAAATAAAAAGCGGAACGCTTAAAGAATTACTTTGGTGTCTGTTGGTTTGTTAGGGTAGTTTAATTCATCATCAGCAGATACATCTATCTATCTATGTGACGATTTAAGGATACATGTGTATCTATCTATCTACCTATTTACAATGATTTCTACTAGGGATGAGTTATATACTCACAAAACAAGAGAAAAAATTGTGCCGAACGACGAAGAGTATAACAGAATACTTCATTGTTAAATGATATGACAAATTACGATTGCCATTACGCTCTTCATTTACCCTATCCACCTCTTTTTATATACAATATCATAGCTTATCTAAGGATACATCTATCTATCTATCGATCTATCTAAGGATACATTTCGACCGTTCCGTAGAACAAAGTCTCATCTGCTAAATTCATAACTTGAGATTTGAGCCTTGCAGATGTGACTTTTAAGGCTCAAATTTTATGAGGGGCGGATTTTGGGCCTTATCAACCCACCTCCTTTAGCAGATGAGCCTTTGTTCTGCGGAACGGTCGATCTGTCTATCTATCGATCTATCTAAGGATACATCTTTCTATCAATCTACCTATCTAAGGATATATGTTTGGTCCCCAGGCTACTCCTCAGTAATACCGGGCTACCCTCGCTACACCATGTTCGGGGACCGCCGCCACGGGATATACAACCTCCGTATTGTCAACGTGACCCTGGAAGATGACGCGGAGTACCAGTGCCAAGTGGGGCCGGCGCCCAAGCACAAAGTGATACGAGCGAACGCGTCTCTGACTGTTATATGTAAGTACCCTCATTTTTTTTAGAAAGTACCCTCATTTTTTTAAATTTATTTAATCATAATAATAATACAAACATGTTTCCATGTACTATCTCGCCAAACTTGTGGGCCAGTTTGCTGGCGAGTTGGCGCTCTTATTATTATTTACATATCACGCGAACTTACTAACAAATATAAATATAAAAAAAACTTGAGAGGTGTCAAGGGACACCCGGATGGAACGAAGTTCAATGCGAAATAGAAATGAAAATATCTGGCTTGCTTTTTATAAGAGAGAGAGAGACAGACAGAGAAACATGCGACGCCGATAGCAAAAAGTGTCGTGACAACTTTTCGTAAGAATTTTTTCCGTCTAGCCCCCTTTCACAACGCGCGATAAGGAACTTCGTTCCAAAAATTAAACAAGCATTACTAATTGATAATACTAACAGAAACAAAAAGAAAAGTAAATCATACAAAAAATTATGTGTGTAATCGAATGCCAGAGTAGGTAGGTACCCACTCTTAAGTCAAAATAATAGAAACTAATAAAAAAAATCGCAAAAGCATAGCGAAACGCAATACTTACAAGGGTCGAAGGAAATATATCAGACCCTATTGCTTATTGGATACGGAACTAGCGAATTTGAATAAAAGGCTCTGTCGTAAAATAGTCGCCATCCTATTATTGAGGTTGTAGGGACGGGATGCGGCTATCGATAGCAATATACCATATCGACATTTTCGTATTGTACTTATCGTTATCCGTATGAGAGCTTTTGTTAAGACAGCTTTAGTATAATATAGTGAAGTGAAATATTGTTTATGTTTGTGGATTATTTACTTTGTACATAAATAAACAAGTGTATATCAACATTTGCATACTTTGCTGTGTTATGAACAAGTATATTAAATAAGTTAAATAAGCGTTTCAAGCAAATATGTACGTAAGAGCAATATACGTTTAGTTTTATTATAATACTGATATTTTGTTTTACGGGGCCGAAAAAAGCCTCAATAGCTCAATGGAATAGATGCGGACTGAAACTGAAAGGTCGCAGGTTCGATCCCCATCTGCTGCACTATTGTCTTGCCCACTCTTAGCACAAGCTTTCCGCTTACTTGGAGGATTCCCGGCGGGGGCAATTTGGGATTTTGTAATTTCTGAATTTTCTCTGGTCTGGTCTGGTGGGAGGCATTGGCCAGTTACCATCCTACCGTCAAAGACGTGCCGCCAAGCGATTCAGCGTTTCACCACGATGGCGTGTAAAAACCGATTAGGGGTAAGGGGTTGAATAAACCGCCATACCCCTTCCAAGTTAGCCCGCTACCATCTTAGACTGCATCGTCACTTACCATCTGTGTGTCGATTCTCTGAAAATGATTGCATCAGTGTAACGATCGGAATGAGCTCTGATTGGCCGGTACCCTCCCGCTATTGGTTAAAATGCATTGATGCAGCAAGAACGCCATGAATTCAGCCAATCAAATGCCATTGCGATCGTTACACTTTTTTTTTCTTTTATCATGTCTGCGACGCGGCAATCTTTTTTTGTATACATGAATAGCGGGTAAACGAGCTGACGGGTCACCTGATGTAAAGTGATTACCGCCGCCCATGAACACTTGTAGTACCAGAGGCACCACCATTTCAGGAACATTTCAGGAACGGCATTTCAGGAACTTATTGGTGCGCCCCTAGAATAACCCCATATTGTAATTAAGTGGGAACACTGTCGAAGCGAGAAGATTCCACAATTTGGTGGTACGTGGAAAAAAGGATCTAGAGCAACGGATGGTCGAAGTGCTCCAGGCACCCAGGTGGTGAGGGTGAAATTGCGTTCGGTGACGTGCGGTGCGGTTGTAGAAATTAGAGGGCGGAATAAGATCACACAGCTCTTCAGAACACTCCCCGTTATATATCCGATAGACGACGCTAAGAGAGCTTACGTCTCTGCGGTGTTCCAGGCTTCTGTGACGTTCTGGTGGCTGATAGCAATCTGAATTTGGCTTGAGCTTGGAGCAAATTGTCCATTGACGTTTCACTCGCATCACATTGTCGGTGTCACTAATTAATTAGAGAAACACACTTTTTCTTTTTAATCTGGTGAACTGTAAGCTACCAGTTCCCTTCAGTTGCGAAGCTAGTTTATTTGAATGGCCTGAGAGTCTGGATTGATACCGCTTGCTTATGCACACGATTTCCTGTTATACCGTCTTCATCTCGTTATACTGATGCAATAGAGATTCTGTGGTGGTGTCGTGTAGTGCGGGTGGTTACGTAAATATGGTTGAGCGAAGCAACGGCTGGATCATGCGTCGTGCTCGTGAACGGGTGCCACCAACGGGAATGGGTCTGCTTTGTCTTCCCATGTTGACATGTGTTGGATTATATGTATTGCATTTTTGAAGCTTCACTGTGGAAGCACTATGTACATAGCTTAGTTTGGTTACTTATTGTAAAATTATTTTATTTTTGAAAAGAGCAACTGCTGAGTTTCTTGCCGGTTCTTCTCAGCAGAATCTGCATTCCGAACCGGTGGTAGATTTATGACGTGTCATAAGTGCTACAAGGTAGCCTACATGAAATAAATAAATTTTGAATTTGAATTTGACATACAGGTGAGATCGCATTGTAGGGCTTTCATGTCATCGAATAAAAAAATCCGGTAAAAACATAGTGAAACACTTATCGATACTCCACGAATTCTGCCCTCAGAAACCTATCAAGGCAACCCCTTCACCCTCATAAACCGAGATCCTAGACATATCAGCCGCTCGATTCATCTCGGGGTTAAGCTTTCATATAAAAACGCCCCACTTGCGCCCTTTTACGCCCTTTTACGCCCTTCCAAAGCTACCGTACAAGATTTTGCGCTTAGGTAATGCTTATTGAAGATTTTTCATTTTGCGTTTGGTTTTAGTGCTATTTAAAGCTTTATGGGGCTTTCCGTTTATTCTATCGCGGAATCGATGTTCTTTCTTATTCCGCTGTCGTGACACATCGTTTGTCTGGTGCATTTTTTTGAAGCTTTATTGTGGAAGCACTGTATACATAGCATAGCTTTGTAAAAAAAAAAAAAAATTTTTTTTGAAAAGAGCAACTGCTGAGTTTCTTACCGGCTCTTCTCAGCAGAGTCTGCATTCCGAACCGGCGGTAGATTTATGACGTGTCATAAGAGCTACAAGTTAGCCTATATGAAATAAATTAATTTTGAATTTGAATTTGAATTTGGAGGGCCGTGGCTAGTTACCACCCTACCGTCAAAGGCTTGCCGCCAAGCGATTTAGCGTTCTGGCATTATGGCGTATAGAAACCGATTAGGAGGTACTCATACTGCCTTACCCGTTCCAAGTTAGCCCACTATCGTCTTAGACTGCATCGTTACTTACCATCGGGTGAGATCGCAGTCAAGAGTCCTTGACATCGAATAAAAAAAAAACTATTTCATCATACCTATTCGAAAAACGAATATTGGCTTCAGAGGATAGCGGGAGCAAAATTTAATTTTTAGTCCCATGGGAGTTTTCATTTCTCTCTTCTGATTGGTCCATGTCGTGCTTTAGTATGTGTTTATTACTACTGCGATCGTTGCAGAAATTCAAAAAACTCGAAATTCAAAAATGTTTGAGCAGCTGTTGTCTTCGATAAGTCACGTGATCATAGAAGGTTGATACTCCTAGCTTTTTCTCATAGGTAATGATGAAAAATAGTGTGTCACTCGGGGCCAAATTTTTTGTTCTCGGGCGGCGTATATTGAATTCCTCGCTACGCTCAGGATTCTACTTTAGAATCCTTTACTTCGCTCTGAATTCAAAATAGCGCCCTCGGGGAACAAAAATTTTCTTTGGCCCCATATAACACAAATACCTATTTTGATTTATTGGTACTAAACGAACCTGTACAATAGTCATAGATAGATGTATATAATACGCCTGCTAAGCGTCTGAAATATGGAATCGCAGTAACTTTTCCCGCGGCTCGGTTCACAAGTGGAAATATGCCCGCTACGTATACACGAGTGTGTTTTAACAAAGCAAAGTAGGAAGTTTCGCGGCGGATAGTTTTCAAGGTTTTGGCAAACTGCACTCGTTTATTTGGCGTATGCTCTGCATACAATTTTGAGAACTTGAATCTGGAATTTCTCGGAATAAGTTCTCCGAAGTACTAATGTTCTTCAACGTCTTTCCATGAATGTCAATCTCAGTAGTATAGGATATGTTATAGTACACGGCGTGGTGTTGGCTTAGTGCTTATGACTTCAACCTTATAATTTTTTTTATAAGGTTGAAGTACTTACTTAAAATTTTTTTCATAAGGTTGAACTATAGGAAAAAATATAAAGAAACAATATATTAAGCAGACAATAATATCTACTGTGAACAAGAAGAATGACAGGTTAGAAAAAGAAAAATTACAAATTATTAAAAATAATAATTTAAATATACATAATATATATCAATGACCAGGGCGTTTATATTAATTACTAGCTGATGCTCACAACTTCGGTTTAGTTCGGTTCGGTTAGCTCGGATAAAGTTTTTTATTTCCCACGAAACTCTTTGATTTTCCGAGATAAAAAGTAGCCTATGTCACTCTCAAGGTCCTCAGCTATATCCATTCAAAAAAATCATGACGATCCGTAGATCTGTTGCAGCGTGATTGAAGGACAAACCAACAAACCTAACTATAGTATAGCTAATGGGTCATAATATATTCATAGGTTATAGCTAGACCCTGTGCCTAGGCGCTATAAGTACCTATGCAGTGGCATGTATAATGTTAATGTACCGATCTGAATTCCCCCTTACCCAACCAATTACAAACTTTAAACAACACAGATATTTTTCCAAAGCAACCAAGCACCGACCCCTTTTCAACCCCCGGGCGATTTTATAAATATTTTAAAAAGGTAAGGGTCGTAACTTAGGACTAACAGTGAAACTTTTATAAAACGAGAGATCGCGAGGAGAGGAGAAAGGTATATAATTGCTGTAGGAGGAAAAGAGAGGGCGAACACCGGGGCGAATTGTAAAACTTCATTGTTATTGGGTAATCCCGGATTAGAACGAGAGGTGGCAATGTTTGCTTAACCTTTTTTTTTGTAAATAATAAATTTTTAGTAAACCTACTTCTTGTTTCAGGGTACGCCTCGTTTATGAAAAGGTCATGAGATAATAATAAGTGTCCTCTATTCTCTCTAAAAATATAAAAGACAAAGGTGACTGACTGACTGATCTGTCAACGCACAGCTCAAATCACTAGACTGATCGGGCTGTTTGTCATAGAGATAGATAGATTATTTTTTAATTTTATTTTTATAATTTGTCATTATACTAATTAATTTCTATCATTTATTTATGTACACATTTACCTTATTGTTTCTAAAAATGTTTACAAATATACATTTTACAAATATAAATATAAAAACATTATTAAAAACAATCATTAATAATTATAATTAATTATCATTATCATATATTATTTTATGTATTTCCATAGCGGCTTTATCCTGTGAAAATTTCAAGTATCTACCGATTACGGTTCAT
Source organism: Hipparchia sbordonii (assembly GCA_038048805.1). Classification (NCBI taxonomy): domain Eukaryota; kingdom Metazoa; phylum Arthropoda; class Insecta; order Lepidoptera; family Nymphalidae; genus Hipparchia; species Hipparchia sbordonii. The sequence goes on along the minus strand of CM076117.1, from coordinate 7,176,901 downwards.
GAAAAACAGCCTACAGACAGACAGACGGACGGACGGACGGACAGTGTAGGCTTACCTACTAATAGGGTCCCATTGACACGATTTTGGGTAAGAAACCCTAAAAAAAACAGCTGCATCAGTTGCTGTAATGACCACCTAGGTAATTCCATTCGTGTTCTACTTTGTATACGAAACACTAAATAAACAAGTTGGACCGCTTCAGGATAAAACTTTAAACATTTTTCATCCCCCAACAATCAACTTTAACTCGGAACACGTCGTTTGTTAAGGCAAACATTAAAAAAAAACTACCCAGACAAAGTATCATGTATTCCACCACAAAGTTCCTAGAAAAGCCTCGGGTTTTGTTAAAAGTTGTAACTTGTAACTTCAAAAGGAAGAACATCTTTTTCTTTTATACCAACTACATGAAGGTCTTTGTACACGAAACTTTATTCGCGGATGAAGTGCTAAATTAATCTTTCATAAGCGATGCTGGAGGAGTTTTTACGTTTGCTGAATTTGTCATTACCTCAGCTCAAAGTTTTGAGGGTTCTTAGAATGTAAGTGTTAGACTAAGTACTCCATCATCATCATAAGACCCCGCGACCCCGCACCACTGCACCTGGATTCAAGCGGCGCAAGACCGCGACCTGTGGAAATCCATGCAAGAGATCTTTGTCGGACGTCTATCAGTTGATAAAGAAGAAGAGAATGTACATTCTTTTGTGGTAAACATTATTGTTATTATTTTTACATTGCATTTAATGTAGAGAAGTCAAAAAATGAAAAAGCCTCAATAACCCAACGGTTAAAGGTGCGGACTGAAAACTGAAAGGTCGCAGGTTCGAATCCCACCCGTTGAACTATTGTCGTACCCACTCTTAGCACAAGCTTTCCGCTTATTTAAAGGGGATAGGAGGATATTAGTCAACTTCAGCTTTGGCTAATATTCTTTTTAAAAAAATGTACATTTGTACACGAAAGGTATTTTTTCAGTCAGAAAACAGAGTAAACATCGTATCAAGTTTAACTTGAAACGAGGTAAAGTTACAAACTTGCAAGACGGATTAATTTTTAAACAGCCAGCAAACTAAGCAAATGCACAAAACAGAAAACTAGTTAAATGATCATTCTCTACGGCATTGTCAACGTTTCGAATTTAGAAGTTAATTTTGCACCCCCTTTGGGGATAAACTTCAATTGTTGCACCGGCACAATAGCGATGCGCGTTCTGTTTAACCGACTTCCAAAAACAAGGAGGTTCCAATTCAGCCAGTATCTATTTTTTCTGTTTCTTTTGACGACTTCCCTGGCGAAGTGGTGAGCGCTATGGTCTTATAACTGGGAGGTCTCGAGTACGATTCCCGGCGGGAGCAATTTCGGAATTTATAATTTCTCTGGTGGTCTGGTGGGAGGCTTTGGCCCTGGCTAGTTATCACCTTACCGTTGAAGACGTGCCGTCAAGCGATTTCGAGTTACGGCACGATGGTGTGTAGAAACAGATTAGGGGCATGGGTTGAATGTGCACTCCCATACCCCTTCCAAGTTAACCCGCTACCATCTTAGACTGCATCGTCACTTAACATCAGTTGAGATTGCACTATCTGGTCATCGAATAAAAAAAAATATGTCCACCGATTTCTACGGGGTTGCTGACAATATAAGAGACGCGTTTGTTGAAGTTGGGCGAGCATCGCGCATCGGTTTCATCGTTTCTATTTAAGTCCGCCTCGGGACGCCCGGGACCTCGTCGTTCGCAGTCGAACTTGCTAACCGGTAGAACAACGAGCAGTAAAAGCTAGCAGGTAGATAATAAGTCATGAAACAATTTCCAACTACCCGCAATCAGCTTATAAATGCTTATAAACTATAAAATAAAGTAGTTTATTTATAAAACAGCACAAAAAGCTTCCAGTAGACAAAGTATCGGTGTACCCAACTTCGGGCCATTGTTCGCCAAAGTTGCCCAACGAGCCGGGGTTTTAAAAAGTTGCAACTTTAAAAAAGAAAGCTCGGCTTTTATGTCGCTTGTGTTGCGAGTTTATTCGCGGGGGGTGCAAAATTAACCTTTTAGAGCTGACAATGCTGTGGAGAATGTAACTTTAATAAGTTTGCTTTTTTTTTCAACTTTCGCTGATTTCATACGTTTTTATATATAACTTGTAATTAATTTTTCTTCCACGTGTTTTATTCTGGCCAATAAATAACCTTGCAATCAGCCGTCCGAGTGGGAGTATATTTGATTTTAAATGTCTTTACGATTATTTCCCATTAAAGAGATTTATTTTTATTTTTATTCGATGACAAGATAGCCCTTTACTGCGACCTCACCTGATGGTAAGTGACGATGCAGTCTAAGATGGTAGCGGGCTAACTTGGAAGGGGTATAGCAGTGTAAAAATAAACGAGGATACCTTGTGTCAATTTCCTCAACAATATCATTACAAAAAATGAAGTCGATCCGGTGCTTCCTTGCTTGCCTTGAAGGACAAACCAACAAACAAACAAGCACGATAGTAGTAAGAACTAAATGTTGACTATGAGCCACATTTTAGTTAGCACGCACCATATTAGACCCTATTTCCTGTCATCATAAGAGGAACTGTCAAATTAAAATCAATTCGTTCAACTCCAATTTACTGTCACATATTTGTACACAACAAGCAGAACTTGACAGTCTGTAATTTCTATACAAGGTCATATTTAGTAACTATACAGTGAGTGATAATTTTGAAAGCGTCTCTTATAATTTGAAAGGAAATGGACAGTTAACAATTTTCTTTTTGAGGTAAACGGCTATCTCATTTTAGGCCGCCTCACTCTACCCTACGTGGAAGTAATTTTACATGTTTACAAGATAAATACGATTGCATTGCTTTAACTCGGAAACTTTGCTATAGAGTACCGTTTAGAACACCTATGCGAAGTAACCGAATACATCAACTCTTTGCCACTACAAAATGTCGTACTAATGCAGGCAAGCGATCTCCATTATATCGAATGACACAATCATATAATGAGCGCTTTAATAAAATAGATATTTTTTCCACGCGTGTAGGCACATTTAAGAAGTTGGTTGTGGATACATTGAAGCTTGAAACTTAGTCATTCTATGTTTTGTAATTATAAATATCGATTTCCTTTTTTTTTTCTTTCTTCTTTCACTGTTTTCCCCTATTTTTTTTAATAATTGTCCATAATGTCCACTTATGTTTACTATATTAAATTAAATGTAACTTGTGGTTTGCGTGGTTGACGCCACAATTAATAATATTAGTTTATAATTTTTTTAGTAATAATATAATATTGTGATGTTGTTTGTAAACCCAAATAAAATAAATAAATAAATAAATAAATAAGATAGTCCTTGACTGCGATCTCGCCTGATGGTAAGAGACGATGCAGTGTATGGTGGTAGCAGGCTAACCTGGAAGCGGTATACTTACCCATAATCAACCCATACCTCTAATTTGTTAAAAGGTTATACGCCATCGTGACGCTAAATCGCTTAAATGTCTTTGACGGGAGGGTAGTACCTAGCCACAACCACCAGACCAGACCAGAGACAATTCAGAAATAATAAATTCCCAAATTGCCCTCGAATCCGAGATCTCCCAGTTACAAGACCACAGCACTCACCACTGCGCCAGGAAGGGTCGTCATTAATTACACGGTTAATAACGCAATTACATAAAATTAAATTAAGGCCACTAGTCACTAGACTACCACCAGACCAGAGACAATTCAGAAATTATAAATTCCCAAATTGCTCCCAAATTCGAGATCTCCCAGTTACAAGACCGCAGCACTCGCCACTGCGCCAGGAAGAGTCGTAATTAATTACACGTTTAATAACGCAATTACATAAAATTAAATTAAGGCCACTAGGCACTAGCCTACCACTAGACCAGAGACAATTCAGAAATTATAAATCCCAAATTGCCCCCAAATCCGAGATCTCCCAGTTACAAGACCACAGCACTCACCACTGCGCCAGGAAGGGTCGCCATTAATTACACGTTTAATAACGCAATTACATAAAATTAAATTAAGGCCACTAGGCACTAGCCTACCACTAGACCAGAGACAATTCAGAAATTATGAATTCCCAAATTGCCCCCGAATCCGAGATCTCCCAGTTACAAGACCACAGCACTCACCACTGCGCCAGGAAGGCTCGTCATTAATTACACGTTTAATAACACAATTACATAAAATTAAATTAAGGCGTAGTGAAAATTTAACTGCTCTGAAAACTTCAATAGTTTTGCGAGCCGAGCTGAGTGTAAAGCGAGAGCTCCCCAGTGTCCGAGTGCCTTTGACTTTGACTCCGACTTTAGAAACTATTTCAATTAAAATTTTCAACTTGTAGTATAGAATTACGAGTGCACATATACTAGTGTAATTGCCTTGTAAAGTTTATTGAGATCTTTGATCGTTTTCTCATTTAATCTAATGCAATCTAAGATAGTAGCAGGCTAACTTGGAACGGGTATGTACGGGTTCAACCCATACCCCTAATCGGTTTCTACACGCCATCGTACTGGAATGCGAAATCGCTTGGCGGCACGTCTCTGACCAGACCAGACCAGAGACAATTCAAATATTATAAATTCCCAATTTGCCCCGCCGGGAATCGAACCCGAGACCTCCCAGTTATAAGACCACAGCGCTCACTCCTGCGCCAGGGAGGTCGTCAAATAAAATAGGTATGATAAAGCGCATGTATAAATTTGTTATGTCAAAGAGGGTATACTTATCCTAGAAATATGAATTCAACGTTACACTCTGGCCCCGGTTGAGTCAAACAAGGTTGAGTCCCTCCATGCGACACTTAAACTATTCCCAACCCTCGACCCGAGAATTCCTCCTAAACTATATTAACTTACATTAACTCCCAGCAGTGCGGTTCTTATCTTTTCTCTCTTTTCTTCTCTTTTCTCTCCAATACAAAAACAACGGATCGTTATAAGTTTGACGTGTGTGTGTGTGTGTGTGTGTGTGTGTGTGTGTGTGTGTGTGTGTGTGTGTGTGTGTGTGTGTGTGTGTGTGTGTGTGTGTGTGTGTGTGTGTGTGTGTGTGTGTGTGTGTGTGTGTGTTTGTGTGTCTGTGGTATCGAACGGATGAACCAATTTTGATTTTGGTTTTTTTTGTTTTAAAGGTGAATCAGTCCGGAGTGTCCTTAGCTATGCATGTTGAAAATCGGTCCAAGATGGCCGCCGCCACAAAATGGCGGATTACATTAGTTTTTAGCAACTCCCTCAATATAGATATCCAATGGAAGGGCTTGACTAGTAGAATACTATACACTATTATTAATTTCAAATCCAAGATGGCCGCCATTACAAAATGGTGAATTAAATATTTTTATTTAATTTCACATGTCGGGGCTGTTTTAAATTTTCAATGTACAGTTGTTGAAAATTGTGTGCAACTGAATTTGCTTTGATTCCCAGTTGTATTGTTTTTTTTTTTTATAATGTACAGCACAGATCACCAATTAGTTTCATTGGGAGTCAGTGTTAAAACATAATAAATACTAGCCGATGCCCGTAACTTCGTTCGTGTAGATTCAATGATTTTGTTTGGTACATATTAAAAAAAAATCTCTCTTTGAAAACTACATGATATATGTGAAAAGTAAGATCAAAAAACTAAGATTTTGAAGAAAATTTCAGACACATTTTTTGATTTTTCTACCTGGATTTTGAAATAAAACAGTGTTGCAACAAACGAGCTTATATCAAGTGCAAAGGCGGCTTTATCTGTAAAGTGAATAGGTATGTATGCATCACAGAACTTTGCACCATTGAAGGCAAACTTCTTTGCAGAAGTTTCAAGGGATGCCGAGTTGCCTTGTTATTTGTTTAAGGTTCAACTTATGAGAAAATATGTACGCAGAAGCTTGCATAGAGTTTCCGAGGCAAAGGTATTTGAATTTTTTTTTTAATAATGAAAATGTAATCTTCTAAATATATAAAAGGCAAATGTGACTGACTGACTGACTGACTGACTGACTGACTGATCTATCAACGCACAGCTGAAACCACTGGATGGATCAAGCTGAAATTTTGCATGTAGATAGCTATTATAACTTAGGTGTCCGCTAAGAAAGGATTTTTGAAAATTCAACCCCTAAAGGGATAAAATAGGGGTTGGAATAATCGAACTTAACGTGAGCGAAGCCGCGGGGTAAAGCTAGTTTTTTAATATTATTCAAGATTTAATATTATTCAAGGGGTTATTCAAGGGGCGGACTAACAAATTCCTGAAAGCCAGCAACGCTTTGGTGGTGCCTCTGGTACTATAAGTGTTCATGGGCGGCGGTAATCACTTAATATCAGGTGACCCGCCTGCTCGTTTGCTGGCTATTCATATAAAAAATATTATAACACAATGTAATTTTTCTTTTTTTTAATATCTTAACTAGTTTCGTGAAAAGCTTTTAAGTTTCCTGTTAGAAAAAGAGAGCGCTATTGCAATATGACGTCACGATTCAGTAGCTCCATACACTCTCTATACAAAATTTCGTTTTAGAAAGAGATGGATACAGTCTCGGGCTCGATTCCCGGCGGGGGCAATTTAGGAATTTATAATTTCTGAATTGTCTCTGGTCTGATCTGGTGAGAGGCTTTGGCCGCGGCTAGTTACCATCCTACTGAACAACATTAGCTAAAGGTACTTATAAAATCCCATAAAAATAGAAGTTTCTGAGAAAATCGTAATAGAAATATAACGTCCTGGCAATCGGATCCGGCCACGGTAGTTAATCTCCACAGAGATGAGCTATCTGCGAACGAGATATTACAGTGCACAAGTGGGTGCGCAAACACAGGTTTACCCTTTATTCCTTCTCTCAAAGTTCGATGGGATTCGAATCTGACCGACGCTTACTTGCTCTCGGAGGCACGGGGGTGACTCACCACCAATTTCCTTACTCCGGGATAGTACTGAGAATTTCTTGACAGAAAAATCCAAAAAACCGAAGAAAAAAAATTGCATCGTATATAATTCTGGAATCAAATTGCGCAATTTTTCTCACGTATCCCAAAGAATAGAAGAAAATCATCAATTTCTTTGACATGAAATCTGCATACATTTAGATATAAAGACAATCTCAAGTGGAAATGAAAAACATAGTTACGAGTTAGGTATCCAGTCAAGCATTTCTTATGTCCTAGATATTGTCTGGCGCAGTGGAGTCCTGAGGGAAATCTTGCGTCTAATGCGAGCACATTGCGACATGCAAAACATATGAGGGCATTAGAAAACTCTGGATTAGAAAAGGAAGGGAAGGGGATAGCATTAGAGAAGCACCGGCTGGATCTTGCGTCATGCTCGTGAACGGGTGCCACCAACGGGAATGGGTCTGCTTTGTCTGCCCGTGTTGACATGCGTTGGATTGTGTACCTATGGTTGGATTGGGTATGGCAGTGTAGGTACAGTCAACCCATACCCGTAATCGGTTTCTACACGCTATCGTGCCGGAACGCTAAATCGCTCGGCGGTACGTCTTTGACGGTAGGATCGTAACTAGCTATGGCCAAAGCCTCCCGCCAGACCAGAGACAATTTGGAAATTATAAATTCCCAAATTGTCCCAGTTTTAAGACCATATTATAATACTTTCTACGCCAGGGAGGTCGTCTTGAATCTCATGACATGGTTATGAGTTATGACCCACATAAAACTGTTCCTACATAGAATACTGTTAATTTTTACTTTCCATGTGATAAGCATAAAAATAAGCAACTTTCAGCAAATGAGCAGCGATGCATGATTTATGTGAATGAGTCATGCTCGCGACTCAGTGAGCCAATTGCAAAGAACTCGCAAAGAAGCATTGTGGAGTCGGAAGTCGGAGTGAATGGGAACGGGGATGCGTCTTGTGGAGAAAGAACAACAATGTGTGCTTCGAGTGAAGTGGATTGTGATTAAAAAACTACGTAGGAACTCATATTTTTATCATGGAGATGCATAATATGCTACTTTCTATCTGCGTCGTAATTTTTATAGCTCAGGAATTTTATTTCTTGTAAGGCCTTGTATTACTAACAAAACTGTAGTAGGTGTTTAAACAGAATGCGATGATCTTCCAGAACTTCCCAGTAAAGTACTAGATTTCGTTTTTTATATTTATCGACGATTGGTTTCAAATTTGGTTATCCATCCATTTAGCGACTTGGGTCAACGTTGCTTATTATTGCAATCGACGGATAATATTGACTATTTTCTAATTTTGATTAGTTTCTAAATTAGCATAGTTTTGTGTACTCAATGTTTGTGTACCTCAATAAATAAATAAATAAATAAGTACTTACCGCACTGCGAAGTTGTAATAGGTCCAACTTTATGATCCATGTAATATCAGATTTCTGCTTTTTAAGTCTTGACTTTTCATAGGCCTACATGGAACACATGTTTTGAATTTAAAATTATGAGGAATTAATTTTTACTTTGCATTATATTATTATGAGCAAAGATAAGAGACTCTCAACAAATGAGCAGGGATGCATGATTTATGTGAACGAGTCAGGCTCGCGACTCAGTGAGCCAGTTGCAAAGAACTCGCAAAGAAGCATTGTGGAGTCGGAAGTCGGAGTGAATGGGAACGGGGATGCGTCTTGTGGAGAAAGAACAACAATGTGTGCTTCGAGTGAAGTGGATTGTGATTAAAAAACTACGTATTTACGTTTAAATATATCTAAACATTAAATTCATCTTGAAGAAAAACTTTTTCTGTAAATTATATTACGTATCTGCTGATTTATAATTCATTTGTCCATTCAGTCATAGCCATTTTTTTATAAACTATAGAAGCTGTAAATATAGCGTAGTTGTTAGCGTAACGTTCGTTGACCAGTGGTCGAATTGGGTCAACCCATTAATGGGTCCATGTTACTGCAGACCCATGACGCTTATTTATCCTATCCTACTTTAATATTATAAATGCGAAACATTGGATGCATGGATGGATGGATGAATGGATGGATGGATCGATATTTGTTAATCAATCACGCCGCAATTATTGCGGCGTGATTGATTAACAAATATCGAGTAATTACTGAACCAATTTGACTGGGCACAGAGATAGATTATTGTCTTGGATAACATGTAGGCTATTTTTTATCCCGGAAAATAAGAGACTTCCCGTGGGAATTAAAAAACCTAAGCTAGTTATTAATATTGAGAAAATGTTAGAATTATTAATTAAAAGAGCAACCGCAGGGTTTCTTGCTGGTTCTTCTCGGTTGGAAAGGCATTCCGAACCAGTGGTAGATTCATTTGACGATTCGAAAACACTTTGTTAAAGTTTATTTGAATAAAAAATTATTCTATTCTATTATTTGCTATTTTAACCTGCTGGTATAATATAAAAGCTGAAATGGATTGATGTAACATCTGACGTAATAACTTGCAGCTCAAATGCTGGTTCCTGAAACTTGTGATTTTGCATCTAAGTTTTGCTCTATAAAGATCTCTCGATAAGGATTTTCAGAAAATCCACCCAAAGGCAGCCAAAGCGGGTTGACTGGTTATAAATATAGAAGTTTCACAATTTCCGCACTAAGTTATATACTGTGATAGGATTACTTTGATCACTTGATAACACTTATTAGAAACTTTGGGTTCTCACACGTTGAATGAGCTCTTTGTTTTACTATGGCTCAAGTTCCCATGGCACCCGTTATAACTGTTCGTTTGTGTCTTCTATGGTACCTCGTGAACTCATTCTTGTATTGATTTTAATTAATAATATTATGACTTATATAGCTTTATTAGCTTAAGCCCGCGGCTTCGCTCACGTCAAGTTCTAACTAAACTAGCCACTTATATTCTCTGCACCCCTAAGCTATAAAAGGTCCGGTACTCAGTAACGTGTGGTGATTGAACCTGCGACCCTTCAGTTTTCAGTCCGCATCGTAAACCGTTGGGCTATTGACGCTATAATATGAGCAAGGATAAAGATTAATTGAAGAGTGCTTTAGATAATCTGAGCTTGTATTCCATTAAAAGCTAAAACGATTAGCCGAAACCCACGCCTATATATTTAATGCAATAACAACAAACAAGATACAGCCGGCGGGCTAAGTAACGCTATGATTGTTCAATTTGAGCCCTCCCCCCACTCCCTCCCTTCCCAGGGGATTTGGGGAGGGCACTCAGAAACATTCGCTTTATCCCGGAAAAGATTCCCTCGCCCGAGATAACTGGAGTGAATTTCTATAGAATTACACTAGTAAAAGGAAAATATAAGTTTAATATGAAATAGTACTCTGTGCTAGGCTAGGGAAGAATCTAGCGGGACGCGGAATTATGCGGACTGAATTCCGCTCGTGGGTTCCACTACGTAAAAAGCTGCGCGGAAATCTCTTTTTGGTTCTGCAATGTTTGACTGTGTGACGTGGTTATTACCTTTACCTCGCAGTGTAGGAGGGCCCTAAATGATCTATAGTCTATCACTTCACATCTATATAATATTACAAAGGCGAAAGTCTGTGTGTGTGCGTATGCGTGTGTGAGTGTGTGTATGTTCTTCACGCCACAACAAATGAACCGATTTGGTTGTTTGGAATGGAGCTTGGGAGCTATTATAGTTTTTACAATTCACGATGGCGCGTGGCTCATGGTTGTGTGTGTGTCGTTTCTGTACAAGTGTGAGCGAGAGCTTGCTCGCGCCTGACCGCCCCCACCTAGGCTCCTGACAGGCACGCACACTTACGCACTGTCCATGTACATGACGTAACCACAAGTAAAGCGCCCGTAACTTCGTGAGATAAACGTACTATACCAGGATTAACAAATAGCCTACATTTTAAATTTATTTTTATTTTCCCCGGAAAATTAAAGATTTCCCGCGGGATTCGAACAAACCTTAATTCACGCGAACGAAGTTGCGGGCATTATATAGTTTTTACAGCAGCAATCAGACATCGTAGAAATTATATTATATTTTTTAAACAGGCAAAAACCATCATTCTTTGTCAGACGTAATCGACCATACGTCAAAATAACGAATTCCCATTCCAAACATCGAATGTATCGAAATACCAATGTATCAATACATGTAATAACATATTACGTGAATTTTTCAAACATTTCACATGACGTGCTATATTAAAAATCACCTACTATATGCTAGGGGCACCATAGTTTATCTGGAAGTCCGGACATCTTTATAAATAATGTTAATTTTTTAATGCTGGGAAACCATGTTTACTAGCTATCGTTATATATGCATGAGTAATTATGCTCTCTTTCAAAACCTAATAATTAAGAACAAGTGTTCAATAATATGTATTAATTTAATTTAATTACATTACATTTAAATGGTACAAAAAACATAATATAAGTAACTTTAAATCCTACTTATTATGCATTGGGGTCTTAGATTCGATTCCTGATATGAAATGAATGAAATGAAGAATGTTTGATACTTGCATTCATTTAGTTTGATATGCTGCATAAAAAAAATAAACATTATTTGTTTATTTTTAAAGATTTTTCTTAGCAGGTAATAGCTTCGTTTTTGTCGATTTTTCTCTGTAGGAGAAGCATTAGCAAAACTACTGTAGATTCATTACCAAAATTTCAGTTATTCATAATTTATCCTACACATAACTTATTTTTGAATCAATAATAACGACATAAATAAATAATATAAACGAGAATATAACTGGGATCTACAGAAACCGGGTCTTAGTGAGTTTATATGCTGTATTACGTATGTATATTTTTGTATTACGATCAGTGCAAAAAAAACTGTCTACTATGCATTTTTAAGGTATAGGCGAGTGCCATATTTTAACGAATGTAAATAAATATGAGAAAATAAATTCTTACTAATCCTTACTAATAATATTATAAATGTGAAAGTGTGTTTGTTTGTTGGTTCGTCCTTCAATAACGCTGCAGCAAAGCTATGGATCGACGTGATTTTTGCATAGGTATATTTGAGGACCTGGAAAGTGACATTGGCTACTTTTTTATATCGGAATATCAAAGAGTTCCCGCGGGATTTTATAAACTAAATCCACGCGGACGAAGTTGTGACCAGCTAGTGAATAAATAATAAATAAATAAATAGGCTTGTCCACACTACTCACACACCACACTACTCATACACTAATCGAATGTGTAAGGGTGACCATACTTTAGTATGGTCACCCTTACACATTCGATTACGAATACTCAATTTTTGTTCATAAACAAGAAATATAGGGCTTGTTACATTTTTGCGTTCGCTGAAAAAGCAATTTTCTACAATTGATAACTTTATTGGAGTTTTTTATTCATGATAGATTTGTGTGATATATCGTGATCATAACTTTCTTCTTTTCTTTTTTTTTTAAAGAATATTAGTCAAGCTGAACTTGACTTATATTCTCCTCTCCCCTCCAAATAAGCGAAAAGCTTGGGCTAGGAGTGGGACGTGGGTACGACAATAGTGCAACGGGTTTGTCTCGAACCTGCGATCTTTTTCTGTTTTCAGTCCGCACCTTTAGCCTTTGGGCTATTGAGGCATAACTAGGGATAATACTCCTCCTTCTTTATCAACAATAGACGTCCACTGCTGGACATAGGTTTATGTCATGTAAGCTCACGTGTCACTTATGACAAGGCAACACTCTACCACTAGTTTGAAAAGTTTCAGTTTCGATAATAATTAAGAAAACTCTTTTCAAAAAAATTTAGTTTGTAAACGTTAATTGAAGTTGGATGGACCTAAATAGAAACGTTGAAACCGATGCGCGATGCTCATCGAAAAATCGTTGGATGTACATAGAAATAAAAGATATCGAATCAAGAACCGCCTTTTTTCGAAGTTTAAAAGTTGGGGAACGATGAGATATTTCGGTTTTTATTTTCATTTAGTTTGGTTAATAAGGTTGTGAAAAAAGAAGAAAAATAGCTAGCCCAATTGCCTGAACCGACTACCCAAGTTAGAACAACTTGACGCAAAAAAGTGAGGAGACCCGACCCCAAATGATGGGAAAAGGGGGAGGACAAGAAGAAGCAGAATGAAAAGTTGAGTCTTCAGATTTTCATCCCAGATGCAATTCAAATTCTCTTGTATGTAGCAATAAAGAATTTTCTATCTATCTATCTATCAAATTCAATCGTGCATTAGAAAATTGTGGAAAATTTTGGTGAAATTACTTACATGCTGAAATTTTCACACGTTAGATGTAAAGCGGGCTCATTTTTATAGGTTATGTAACAGGGTCATAAAAGCGAGGTTAAATATATTATTACGACCAATAGAAATCGTTCTACCTACTAGCTACCTATATTGTTGTTCTGAATTTATGATATATTGTTGTTAAATATATCATAAATTCAGTATATCTATTTTTTACCCCCGACAAAAAGAAGAATGTTATAGGTTTGACGTGTGTGTCTGTGTGTGTGTGTCTGTCTGTTCCCTCGTGACTCCTTAAGGAATGGTCTGATTTTTATGCGGTTTTTCTGTTTGAAAGCTGATGTGATTTGCATGGGTATAGTTGCGGACTTGGGGCTTCTTTTTATCCCCGAAAAGTCAGAGTTCTCACGGAATGTAAAAATTTAATCCACGCGGACAAAGTCACGGGCATTAGCTAGTTACTGAATAAATGTTTTTTTAAATACACCTATAACATCTATAGACCTACCTAGTTATCTTAAGACTAGCGCTTAACTGCGGTGACACCTGATGGAAAGTGAAGTGAAGGAAGTCTCAGAGTTGCAAGAGACTTCTGTTGAAACTTCAACATCAACTGCAACAAGCGCTAGTCTATATATTGAAAGGAAAAGGTGACTGACTGACTGATCTATCAACGCACAGCTCAAGCCACTGGACGGATCGGGCTGTTTGGCAAAAAGATAGACTATTATGACGTAGGCATCTGCTATGAAAGTATTTTTGAAAAATCAACCCCTAACGGGGTAAAATAGGGGTTTGAAAAATCGAATTTAACGTGAGCGAGGCCGCTGGCAAAAATTTGTCTATATAAAAACAAAAACTGGAACAACGATTATTTATTTATTATCCTACATAATCTAAATATATAAAAGGCAAAATTGTCTGACTGACTGACTGATTGACTGACTGACTGACTGATCTATCAACCCACAGCTATTATAACGTAGGCATCTGCTAAGAAAGAATTTTTGAAAATTAAGCCCCTAAGGGAGTAAAATAGACATTTGAAAAATCGAACTTAAGCCGCGAGCGAAGCCGCAAGCAAAAGCTAGTAATATTATAAATGTGAAAGTTGGTATGTATGGATGGATGAGTGGATGTTTGTTACTCAATCACGCCGCAATGACTGAACTGATTTGGCTGAATTATAGCCTGAAATAACACATAGGCTTTTTATCCCGGAAAATAACAAAGGTCCCGCGGGGAAAGAAACCTCAATCCACGCGAACGAAGTCGCGGCATTAGCTAGTAATTCCATAATACCATCTGCTCCAATGACCCCATAGCTGCATTTATGGGACAATAAAAAAATGAAGACGCGACAAATTCCCCGTGTTAAGTTATTATACATTCCACGATCATTTTCCTTTTTATACGCGAATAAAAAATAACCGCCGTTTCGGCTAACGTGTGAGGATGCCTCCCTTGTAATTTCATCGGATGTTTTTTGTCTGCTTCGCGTCGTCTTCCCCCTTCCCCCCTTTACCCTCCGTGATGGATGGCGTACTTAGTTTTTGAATATAACAAATTTACCTACGCTTTAGGGGTATCATACGGAGCGACGGTGGATACCTTTTGTTACGACACCTGCAGGGCGGAATGGTATCGATTGGATTTTCACCTTTACATGATAATTTTTTATAGAGTACCGTCAAAGTATATGTTTTTGACGTATAAAAAAAATCACAACCCTCTCTTGTGTCCTTTGATGACCTATATCTCTTCTTATTTTTGTTTATTTATATAACTTTTTTTATTTTATTCGTTGAAAAGATAGTCCTTGACTGCGATTTTACCTGATGGTAAGTAACGATGCAGTCTAAGATGGTAGCGGACTAATTTGGAACGGATATGGCAGTGTAGATTCAACCCATACCCCCTAATCAGTTTCTACACGCCATCGTGCCGGAACGCTAAATCGCTTGGCGGCACGTCACGGTAGGGTGGTAACTACCCACGTCTAAAGCCTTCAACTAGAGGACCAGACAACTTTATTGCATGAAAAAAGAACGAAATATATAAGTAAATAAACACAAAAGGTGACCTTCTTCTTCTGAATAGGTAAACCTATAAAAATTAAGTGAATATTAACGGTCCAGAAATCCCGCAGAAATCGATGGACATTCATAGAAAAAAAATATACCGGCCGAATTGAAAACCCTTTTAGAAGTCGGTTAAAAATATATAAAATGAAAAGAAGATTGATTGACTGACTGATCTATCAACGCACATCTCAAAGCACTGCACGGATCGGGCTGAAACTTGGCAAGCATTCGCTAAGAATTTTTGAAAATTCAACCCCTTGGCAAGCATTCGAAAGAATTTTTGAAAATTCAACCCCTGAGGTGAAATAGGGGTTTAAAAAAATCGAATTTAACGTGAGCGAAGCCACGGGCTAAAGCTAGTCATATATATCTTTTATATCTCGCAGTAAAAATGTAAACCTCATTCAACACCTTTCCTACGAAGCACTAAGCCATTTACTAATGAATGAGACGTAAATGTAGCTGGCAATTATGCCTATCTTTACTACCTAATTGCTTACTTGAAAAGGTTTTTCGTGAAATGTTTTGCTTTGAAAGGTCTACTAACAACTAAAAGAAATGTGAAAACTTTCCACTTAATTACAATATGGCCACTTAATTACAATATGGGGTTATTCAAGAGGCGGACCAATAAATGCCTGAAAAGCCGGCAACGCATTGGTGGTGCCTCTGGTACTACAAGTGTTCATGGGCGGTGGTAATCACTTAATATCAGGTGACCCGCTTGCTCGTTTGCCCTCTATTTATTGGAAAAAAAATCAAGCAAAATGTCCCTATATAGGGATTGAATTTTCAAAAGTCTTTTCTTAGCCGATGCCTACGTCATAATGGCTAACTGTATGCCAAATTTCAGTCCGATCCGTCCATTGGTTTGGGCTCTGCGTTGATAGATTAGTCAGTCAGTCAGTCAGTCAGTCACCTTTCCCTTTTATATATTTAGATATATACAAGGTGTTTGTTAATGTGTATAACTTACCAGCAACCACCCATGCACTTTGACCCTATAAACACAATGGCGGTGGTAAAAAGTAAAAATTAATTATCAAAAACTTTCATACAAAAATAATTAATTAATTAAGAAAAAAACATTTTGGAAACCCTAACTAGACATAATAACAACACGCCACATAAATCCCTTTCAATTCCTGATTCCCTAGTACAAACAACTTCGATGTTTAGAAAGAGTCGTAAATTCTTACCGAGTGCCGCGCACTTGATGTCACGTGATGTCTTTTCGGAATAGGTAGGCAAGCGCGAAATCACTGACGACCTTTGCTGACGACTGACAAGTCGACCACTTTGCCTCGTTACTACGTACACTACGTCAGTAGTGGTGATGACCGGATAACGAGGTCTAGGTTCGAATCCTGGGTCGGTTCAAAATTACACGCCTTGCCTTATTAGGTTTCTGACAAGAAATTATCAGTAAGTATCGGCCTGGAGTTAAATTACAAAGTTGGCGTTGTGTCACTCCCGTTCCTCGGAGAACATGTTATCAATGATAAATTTTAAGATTAATTAAAGCCCACCAACCGCAGCTGCAGCAGCTTGGAGGTATGGATGTACTTGGATTGGAGGGTCTAATTAGGTTCATCTCTAAATAACTTGCGAGTGGCACAGGTCTCCCTTCCAGATTGATTTAGTTTAGACTCAAGAAGCTCAAACAGAGCCGCCCCTAGTTTCCTAACTTTAGGCCGGTACTGGGGGTTTCTTGGCAGAAACTCAACTCTAAAAATGTTATGACCGACTACGCAGGATTCGAACTCAGACCGCAGCAGATTTGCAACCGAACATGTAAACCACACACTCCACAACACTAACACACATGATTATGTCATAAATACTCCATTCCACAGTTCACTTAACAGAGACGCAATCGATAGTTGATTATACCGCAACCGTTCACGTGCAACTGCGTTGTAAATTGTAATCCCAAAAAATTAAAGCCGCAAGACGAGTGTTGCCAGTCATGATTTTGATTTTACCCGTTTTTCTTTTAAAAAATCCCTTTTTTTTATTCAATGACAAGATAGCCCTTGACTGCGATCTCACCTGATGGTAAGTGACGATGCAGTCTAAGATGGTAGCGGGCTAACTTGGAAGGGGTTTAGCAGTGTAAATTCAACCCATACCCCTAATCGGTTTTTACCCGCCATCGTGCCGGAACGTTAAATCGCTTGGCGGCACGTCTTTGACAGTAGGGTGATAACTAACCACGGCCAAAGCTTCCCACCAGACCAGACCAGAGACAATGTAGAAATTATAAATTCCTAAATTGCCCCCGCCGGGAATCGAACCCGAGACCTCCCAGTTATAAGACCACAGCGGTCACCACTGCGCCAGGGAGGTCATCGAATCCCTAGTCCTAAAACAATATTTTGACTTTCTTTTGGCAAATAACTTGTAAAATGAAAAACTGAATACTGTTTTAGGTAGCAATTTAAAAAATACTTATTAACAAAAGTGTTACATTTGAAAAGCCACATTTTCATCTCAAGAACGTACCTAACATTTGGTAGTTACTGTTAGATTCCAAAATTATTAAATGCACTCGCAATTATCACCAATTCTTTTAAAAATAGTTAAGCAAAAATCTTGCATAATACAAGTATTTTGTGTTGTTTTTCCCGAGGTAAAGGCAAAATTTCTAATGACGTAAACACTATCAAAAACTATTATTTTCTAAGTCTCCTTATTTTCATGGTGCCCTAGTATTCCACGTAATTTTACGATACACCAATATTACTTTGACGCGCCGTGCGAGTAAAGGCGAGGCTACAAACAAGACTTGCGGTTGCGTTTACGCAACGAAAAATTTCATTGCATAGGACATCGTACGAGAAAACTCTGTCCATTAGTTTAGTTTCTAATGAGACATGGACCACACTAAGTACTTTAGTAGAAATTTATCTTTGTATTCTTCCATTGGTTTCTCCCAAAGGACAGGACGTTCCTGAATCAAGAAAATCAGATAATCGTTATCGTAATTAATCATCTTGACATGCACACGCTGGGAAGTGTGGATACCGATAGAATGGTACAGGTTTTTTCGGTGCACAGCGGACATTTCCACGGTGTGTTGTGCGACGTCTGTGATTTTTACAATGCTGCGACTTCACACCCCAATGTGTGCTCGCCCTTACCGGCGGGCGGTGTTTCGAGAACACGTACCGGCGCCGCCAAAGAAAAGCCGCCAGAGACGCCGCCCGCCGCTAGCTAGAGCGGCACCTGCGGCGAGCACCGGGGACAATCACCGGTGATTTGCCATTCTCCGGAGATTCACCGGAGATCTCCGGTGAATTCGAATACAGATTTAGCATCAATTAAAATGTTTTTAACTGTTAATGTTCTAGTACAATGCAATGGAATTTTAAGCGCATCGATATTGTGTGAACTCAAAATGATATTAGATGTATTGTAAAGGTTTTAAATAAAAAAAATATTAAGAAAAAAATATTTTACTTTATTATGATAATTATTATTTAAGGAGGTAGGAAATAATGATAAAGTAATTGTATTTGAATAAATGTTATTAAATAATTAACAATGTTGATCAACAAACTTCTTTTTATTTAAATAATAAAATTACTTGAGTTATGATTCAATAATAATCGGTTAAACACCGATTACTTTCACCGGAGACTCACCGGTGATTCTCCGATGAAAAATCACTTCTCCGGTGCAAATCACTACGCCGAATACCGCTCGCTTTCAACTTCTAATGCTAGTACTATGCTTGCACTGTACTGCAAGCGATAATAATAATTATTGTATCGTTTTGCAATTGATTTATTATTAAAAATTTCACACACATTCATTCGTTCATTCACATACAGTAATTGTTAATCAAAACCACAACGAGATATTAATTACCTGCAAATAAAGAGGCGGCAGTCACTTTATGGATTACGTAGGTACGGACTTTAACTTATGGAGTCCGAAAGTAGTCGGGAATATTCTTGCAAAATACGAGATTTCTAATCGGTTTTCACTCTACTGAACAATACTACAGGTTACAGGTTTAATTACATGCCGATTAATGGTTAGGTATCGCATCTGGAATATTTTATCGCAACGTTATAGCATAGCAAGTAGTACGTTGTAGGCCGAGACTAGGATACCAGCGCAGCAGTAGAATAGAAGTACTTTTAAGATTTTTCATTCATATTTTTATCGTTGGCAGTGCATTGCCATTGAATCAGCTGTTTTAAAGGGCTGCCACCGATACATTTATGGTGAATTTTTGAAGTCCTCATAACTTGGCCAGGATATGAGCTACACGTCTCATGATATTTTTTCATGTATCTATACACCGACCCCAACTTATGGGTTTCGGTAGGATAGGGACATTAACTAACACCTTGTATAAGAAAATACATAAAAGTTATTAAGTATCTGAATGGCGGCAACACCTGTGTGATATCCCATTTAAATTCCTTACGATATATATACTTATACTTAGATATCCATACTTATACTGTATAATAT
Source organism: Hipparchia sbordonii (assembly GCA_038048805.1). Lineage (NCBI taxonomy): Eukaryota > Metazoa > Arthropoda > Insecta > Lepidoptera > Nymphalidae > Hipparchia > Hipparchia sbordonii. Next base: position 7,157,204 of record CM076117.1, on the reverse strand, counting down.
AAAGTTACGTGTTTTGATATCTATTAAGAATTTTATGGTAAAGCAAGGCAATGTGGGGTTTGCCCTAACTGATAACTTGGGCTGTAACTTAAATACAAGTATTTTTATTCACCGTAGACAGGATTCTGTGTTCTGGATTGTCTATTGTTTGCAGCTATTTCGATAGGCACGCGCCGTTTTCCTTTTGTTTCGGCTATTTCGATACCTACTTGCGTTTGGCACAATGTGGTTTTTCGACCATTTTGCTTTTTGTTTTTTGTTTGACTCATTTAGAGATACGTAGCTTACAATGGAAAAACCGAGCTGTTATAGGATAATATCATTTTTCGTCCTTAATCCTACTTAATATTTATAAATGCGAAAGTTTGGGTGTATGGATGGATGAATGGACCTTGAGAGAATGCCAATTACTAATAATTAAAAACTGCCGAGTTTGAAGTCACGAATTGAATGAATCCCAGTGTCGGTAAAAATTGACTTCAAAAAAATCAAGTCATCATCACATATTATAAAGGTGAAAGTTTGTTTGTGTGTGTGTGTGTGTGTGTGTGTGTGTGTGTGTGTGTGTGTGTGTGTGTGTGTGTGTGTGTGTGTGTGTGTGTGTGTGTGTGTATGTTTGTACTCCTTCACGCCACAACGAATGTACTGATTTGGCTGAAATTTGGAATGGAGATAGTTCATACCAAGGATGTTCAATTAACACAAATGATTCAATTTATCCCAAAAAATTAAAGAGTACCCGCAGGAATTAAAAAATCTTAATCCACGGGGAGAAATTTGCAGGTATCATTTAGTAAAACTGCCAAGTTTGACGTCACGAATTGAATGGATCCCAGCGTCGGTAAAAATTGACTTCAAAAAATAAAGTCATAATTAATATTCGCGAAGTATATTATAATTCGTACAATAAGCTGTCGGCGATATTTCATTACCGTGGTGTTGAGTCGACGGCGACATTACCGTATCCTTTTAGACGGTATTACAAAGCCCTTTGAAAATTTACTTTATAATTTCCCCCCTTTGTAGGGATTTAACAACATGAGTCTTTAATAAAAAGGGATTTTTTGATCCTTCTTGCTTTAAGACCTTCTGCTAAAATCCGGACCTGTATTTTGTAATTACTCGTACATTCCAAGTCAAATACAAAGCCTTTATTTTCCCTTATTATAACTACATATTTACAGATTTTATGCTTATATAGAATAGAATAGAAATATTTTTTATTCAAATAAACTTTCAGTACTTTTGTATCGTCGATGAATCTACCACTGGTTCGGAATGCCCGTCCTGCCGAGAAGAGCTAGCAATAAACTCGGCGGTTGCTCTTTAAAAAAAAAATTTTTTTTACTTTTTCCACGCGGACGAAGTCGCGAGAATCAGCTAGTATAATAATATATCGGTGCCTTTTATATAATACAGCCACCTCAGTTTGGTATAATTTAATAACTTGCCGTGACTGGATCGAGTAATTGTTTTCCTGTACAACGAGAATTAATATAATAAGGGAAAAATTGTGTTACAATTTGTTGGGGATTTATGATACAAATAAAAAGTAAGAGTAATAATAGCTTAAAATAACGAAGACTAATGAATACAATTATAATATATATAACGTTAGATTACATGTAATATGTTAACACTAGCAATGTTGGTTATGGCAGTCTCAGTTAGGTCTCTATTTCTATAATTGTCTGTTGTTAATTGTCTTAATTAGTGTAATTGGAGGTTTCCGTACTAATAAATAAATAAATAAATAATATACAGTATGGGCTTTATTAGGGAGGCAACATACGATCAAGTTTGCCGTCAAGTTTGCATGATACTTAGGGATTCGAAAAAAGGATCGATACCTGATTAGTATATCGATACTTTTGGTTCGATACCTAAGAAAGCTCCCGAATGCTGTACCACTCCATCGAGGGAGATAACGCTATATATCAGAAAGAGAATAGTATAGACTATAGCCTGCTTACTTGCGGTACTTTCCCGATTACTCCATACTTTTACCTCATCGCTAGATTTCACATGTCATATAGCAGACTATATTATTCTCTTTCTGATGTACCTATAGCGTTATCTCTCTCGATGGAGTAGTAAACAGCTTTCTGGAGTTTTCCTAAGTATTGAACCAAACTCAAACTCAAAATAATTTATTTCATGTAGGCCAACTTGTGGCTCTTATTATAAGTCGAGAATCTACCACCGGTTCGAAATGCTGATTCTGCTGAGAAGAGCTGGAAGAAACTCAGCAGTTGCTCTTTTCAAAAAAATGTTAGAATATGTAGCTTATCTATCTTGTGGAAAGCTGAAACAAAGCAGATTGGTTCCAAGCAATCTTGTCATTAAGAAATTTATTAACTGTGTAATAACCTATACTTATTAAAAGAAAAAAGTATCGATACTACTCAGGTATTCATCCTTTTTTGGAATCCTAAGCATCATGCAAACTTGACGGCAAGCTTGATCGTATATTGCCGCCCTTACATACCCTGAACCAGATTAGGTCTCTATTTCTATAACATACAATCTACTCTATGGGCTTTATCACATACCCTGAACCAGATCGTAGATACATATATCCAGGTGACATGTCACAGTGACAGCGCTCGTTACGTCGCTGACGAATGGAGCCACATTATACCAAACGATCCCCCGGGCCTAATAAATATCACTAATACCTTATTGCGCTTTTTTATTATAACATTCTATTACTTTTATTGCTTATGTGGTTCGTGTAATGGATTATAATTCAACATCTTGTTTTTTTTTTTGCGACGATCTTTCGCCGCCGGGCCATTGCGTTGGCTGAATAACGGCGGCATAAAATACAAATAGCTTTAATTTCCATTTACACTTAAATACTGTCTTCAATCTTCATACTAATTATTTCCTACTTAATATGTTTTACTAAACTAATTTTTAAAATTATTCATGTATCTATTATTTTAATGTGTTTCGTGTGGAGTGGTGTGTGTAAATGTAATGTCCTGTAGTGTAGTTTCTTATGTAAACGGTGGCATTAGTTGAAAAAAAGCGTTATTTCTTGAAGATAATAAATAAATAATATAAAGTTTTCTTATTGTAAAATGCTGTTACATAAAATCATATAAAACACTTCTATAAAACTTACAATAACTTAAAAATAATAAAACCAATCGGAGGCAACCTCAGCATTTCTGAGCATTAACAGCAATGTTTAGCGCTGATTTTAAGTTTGCTCCATTTCTATTTGGATCATGCAAAAATGGCTAACTCGACTCGATTTTTCGACATTTTTGGTTTCATTTTCGAGGCTTCACCGATGAGTCATCGACAATGACGAATGAATGTGACAATGATGAATGAATGAAGCTTTCCGCTTATTTAGAGGGGAGAGAAGAATATAAGTCAAGTTCAGCTTGGATAATATTCTTAAAAAAAAAAAAAATGAACCGTATGTATTTGTGCGCTCGCTTAGCCTCTTTGATGACGCTGTAATAGCCCGTACAATATACAAAAAAAAAAAACGCTCGGCGTAATAAAATATAATCGTTAATAGTTGGACGCCGTGGCCCGGACGTCAATATGTTATGTGGCTTACATATTTATTGTTAGAAAATATGTCAGTGTCGAAGGATAACTTATTGTTGTGAATAATAAAATACATAAAACATTCGATTTCAGTCAGCCAATCGGCAATATCGGATTAAAAAGAATAAATAGTTTCACAAAATTAATTGCTAAGCTAAGTTGCTAAGTGTATTTCGGTGTCCATGGTTACTCTTCTTTATCAACCGATTGATGTCCACTGTTCGACAAAGGTCTCTGGGCTTCCACATGTCTCGCTCTTTTGCCGCCTGTATCCACCGTCTGCCTGCGACTCGTCTAATGTCACAGGTTACATAGTGGGGGTCTGCTAGGACACCGCTCCAGCACCTTGGGACTCCCACAACCATCAAAACAATGTCCTACTGACTGAATTCGGTCACGGCGGCCAACCTCCTCAGAGATTAGCCATCTGCCCGGTAAATATTATAGTGCACAGGTGTACGCGCAAATACAGGCGCACTCTCCATTCCCTCACTCTCATAGTCCAATGGGATACGACTGGAGAGAGATCAGGCGCGAGACGGACGGCTTTACTTTAAGTGCTCAGGTCTTAATTTTTCATTTTTCAATTTTCAAAATTACGTTTGAAAAAGAGACGGATACAGTCGCAATAAAACAGCTTATAACTTATTTGTTTTTTGACCGATTTATTTTCTGTTTTTACCATGTTTTTACAAATGTTACTCTTACATTTTCGATTAATGAATATCCACAAATAGCAATAGTAAAAAAGCTAATTGGCTGGTTTTATTTATTTTAGGCTCTCTAACAAACATATCTGGCTAATTGCCGACATCAATGGACATGTTCGTTCAGGGAAAACGATTTAAGGTTTTAGATAGCCAAGCGCCGAAAGGTATTTCGATTTTTCTATGCTTTCAAAAGGTCTATTGAATGTGTGAATGCGTGTCAAAAACACGAAGGAAAATGCATTAAACTTGTGTCGGCTTTAGAGGCTTTAGTATAGTAAAAAAGATTAAGTCTTTGCCACAGATAAAATATAACAAACTTTTCAGTTGAATACTGAAAATAATGTTTTTTGCGCAAACTATCAGCAAGTTTAAGAACTATATTAAGGGTATTCTAATAAAGAAGGCAAATTATACAATTGAAGCTTACATCTAAATATATAAAAGGCAAAGGTGACTGATTGACTGAATGACTGACTGACTGACTGATCTATCAACGCACAGCCCTAACCACTGGACGGATCGGGCTGAATTTTTTCATCCAGGCAGCTATTATGACGTAGGCATCCGCTAAGAAAGGATTTTTGAAAATTCAACCCCTAAGGGGGTAAAATAGGGGTTTAAAAATCGAATTTCACGTGAGCGAAGCCGCGAGCAAAAGCTAGTAAATGATAAAAAGCATGGAGATAACTTGCTCCAGGAATACAAGATAATTAACCCATAAATTGTACACAACATATTAATATTGTTCTTGTAATATAATTTTACAATATATATAGATATAATATATAGATAGAATAGAATAGAATAATTTTTTTAGAATAAAAAATTATTCTATTCTATTCTATCCTGGCTGTTCAAATACAGTCAGTATTCCACGCGGGCATGATTTGTATTTTAGGCATAAAAATGTAGAAAAATATTTGTGGTTTTTGAAAATCCCGCGAGAATCCTTTAAACCCATAAATATGAAAACCCATCCGTTTACCGACTTATGTCAACGACGCTTAAAACCAGTACAATGAATATTCTATTACACCATATTCTGACTGTACAAAATTCGTCAAACTCAGCTTTGCTAGAAAATTCTAGTCTAGAATGAAAAATCTAGCTTTCCTGATGTGTTCAGGGCGAGACAAAGTCTTGCTGCCTTTGTAGTACAATGTCCCTTATGTACCATCGCATAGAAAATTGTTAGATCTATTTTATTATTTATCCTTCATCGTCTCAACCGAAATGCTGGACAAAATCACGTCCACTGCTGGACAAAAGCCTCTATCGGTGGCTCAAGCTAAGGTTTTATCACTTATGTTATATACATTTATACTTCACTTTATTTTTCAAGATAGAGGTCGCTACTTTTATGTCGCTTTTACACTTTTAAAATGTATTGGGGTTTTTGTTAGGTCAGTACTAGCCCGGAATTAGGAAGTCGGTGGTGAGTCACCCCCGTGCTTCGGAGAGCACGTAAAGCAGTCGGTCTGGCGCCTGATCTCTTTTCGGTCGTGTCGGATTTTCCGTCCCATCGGACTATGAGAGGGAGGGAATAGAGAGTGCACCTGTGTTTGCGCACACACTTGTGCACTATAATATCTGCCGCGCAGATGGCTAATCTCTGTGGCGATTGGCCACCGTGGCCGGATTCGGTCGGGAGGACATTATTAATACTGTCACTGTTGGAATACGCAACATACTTGCTTACTCTTGCTTATTTAAGCTATTGGCGTTCCAAAAGTAGGCCTTAATTAGGCTTTATAGCCCATTTCAACGTTTACGTCTATAATTAGACCTAGAACTAATTGGGCATTTGTTTGCGTCCTTGGTAGCCCGAACGATCGTTTCCCAAACTTTAATTAGAAATAACGTCATTGAATATAATCAAACAAACGAGCTTCAGTTAATCCTTTTTTTACTTTCAAATTTCTTTTTCAATTTTTAAATTTTGTTTGTAATCATCTTTACTACTGACATTCAGTTTTGAATGGCGTTTCCTTGTAGGAACACTACACCCTTTAATTTCTTATACTGATTCTTATGCTGCTTGACTCATCGTTTTCTTGCGACTCTTGTGTAGACTGTGATAGATGACGTGCTTTTTTCAATTTTTTGCAAACATTGAGTAAATAAGGTATATTATAATGTTAAGGACACTTTGTTATTTGTTAACTCTGGCTTTAACCTAAGAGTTGTATTTTTTTGTTCGTTTGCCTTCAACTACGCAGAAACCTAACATCAAAATAGTCTTAATTTTTTTGTACAGATTAGATAATGATAAAGATGTAGAGATTGACACAAAATACTTTTTCTCCCTTCTTTTTTTGCGAAACAAAAGATTTCTGCTAGAATTAAAAAAGTCTTATTCCATGCGAATTAAGTCGCGGGCAAAAGCCCTATAAAATATTTATATAATATAATATAGATAAGAGATAAAATTACAAATTTGTTACATGGAATACATGCTAATATGATTTAAGCGTATTATTTAAAACAACATCGTATATCCGCCTTCATATTAAAACAAGGCATGAAAATACGCTTTTCGGATTTACAATATTTAGATTAAGATAAAACATGTACGAACGCTTTGTGTCGTCCCGCCCCCCGCTTTTTAGGGGGTGATTTCACCCCCGGTGGGTGGCGTCGCCCACTTTGAGAGGCACTGGCTTTAACCTAAGAGTTGTTGTATTATTTTAAGAATCATTAACTTTTTCATTAGTGTATCCCTATTTTATTTTATATCTTCCTCTAGAGGGCTCTTCTGATCCTTTTATTGTTTTATTATTACAAGAAATATTATCAATATACATACATAATTTTATAAAACAATGTTTGTTCATCTGTGCGTATGTCTTAGAAACTTCTGATTTCTTTAAGAAGATTATACTATGTTGCACTGTACTGACTTACAGACGTAGAATTCATTCACTCCTCCACCGAAGGATGCCTGGTAGAGATTGCTGTGTTAATAATAAGGCCGCCTATGAATGCTTAGTTTTAAGTTGTGTACATTTTTGTTTACTCTTACTAAATGTGTGCATAAGTAGTTAATTTGTATCTATCTATCTACGAGTAAGGTTTAGGTTTATCCTTGTCCTTACTAATATTAATATTAATGCGAAAGTCTGTTTGTTTGTTAGTTAGTTGATTTGTCTTTCAGTCACGCCACGCAGAGCGGATTGAAGTGATTTTTTGCATAGGTATATGCGAACTCAAGAGTGACATAGGCTATTTTTATTCCGGGAAATCAAAACTAAATCGACGCAGACCAAGTCGTTTGAATGAGCTAGTTATTTTATAAAGGTTCAGTGTGAATTCAGTTATGTAGGACACAATCCAGAAATGGGGATTTAAAACTCTAAACTAATCACGCCTTAAGAGATCTGATCTCTTAAAACGCTGAAACCCTACCTAAAGCCGTCTCCAACCGCCCCTATAACGGCCCCTGTCCTCACATCTAATCTATTTAACCGCAACACGTCAGACAAACCACCATCTGAACGTGAGGGTAACTATCAAAAATATCAAAGTATTATTTAATCAACAATTAATTACACTCATCAAAATCTATAGGCAATATTTATTTGATTAGGGCGCGATTGCTATCACATTCCCACAATCAAGTACAACGACCTAGACGCGGGAGCATCCAATAGCCGTTTGAGTCTCTGGAAGAGACTGAATTAATAACGTCCAAAGCGCTGTATTTATACGGACCGAACGAGTGGGGAGGGAACAATGATACCAATGCTACGAAACTACCGTCATGAAACGTTACAAGACTACCGTCACTAAATGGCGCTTTAAACAATAATCACTCTAATCCTACTTTCCTACAAATAATTATACTTAATATTAATCAGTTGGCCAGTGTTGCTGACAGTCGGCCATCCAAATCGAGTCGTACGACCTCGGGCGACTGACAACAAGGTACGGCAGCTTAAAAACACTGTATTATAAGTTCTTAGCTCCACGAATAATACAAATTCTATATTAATTATAATATTAACGCAACATATATATGCAAAACTATGGGTCCTGTAACCTGAAAATAAAACATTATTATTATTATTTAAGGACCAGGGTTGTCCAGAACCTAACAGGACCAGGGTTGTCCTGAAATCTTTCATTTAAGGACCAGGGTTGTCCAAAAATGAATACCGGACCAGGGTTGTCCAGTACCTAACAGGACCAGGGTTGTCCCGAAATTAGTGGACCAGGGTTGTCCAAAGCATAACAGGACCAGGGTTGTCCCGAAATTAGTGGACCAGGGTTGTCCAGTATGTTAACAGGACCAGGGTTGTCCTTTATATTTTTAACACTGTTACTAAAGTAAGGCATACCTTTAATTCAGTACGTAATGAACTTTAACTCAGTAACGGACTTTAACTCAGTAACGAACTTTAACTTGGTAACGAACTTTAACTTGGTAACGAACTTTAACTCGACAGTGAACTTTAACTCGACAGTGAACTTTAACTCGATTAACTCGACAGTCAACTTTTAACTCGACAGTCAACTTTTAACTCGACAGTCAACTTTTAACTCGACAGTCAACTTTTAACTCGACAGTCAACTTTTAACTAGACTGGCAACTTTTAACTAGACTGTCAACTTTAATTCGATAGTGAACTTTAACTAGATAGTCAAATTTAACTTGACAGTTAAATGTAACTCTTCAACTATAACTCGACAGTTAACTTGAATCCAACAATTAACTTGAACCGAACAATTAACTTGAACCCAACAATTAACTTGAACCCATCAATTAACTTGAACCCATCAATTAACTTGAACCCATCAATTAACTTGAACCCATCAATTAACTTGAACCCATCAATTAACTTGAACCCAATAACTAACTTGAACTCAATAACTAACTTGAACTCAACAATTAACTTGAACTTAAAACCTCCAAATAGATCCATAAACAACTACTTTAATAACGGCACGCATAACCGCAGCAACAATAAATCAAATAAATATATACAAATAAGTAAAGGCATATATAAACGCAGTAATAAAATAAATTAATTAATCAATAATTACTTTAACAGCGGCATACATAACCGCAGTAATAGAATAAATAAATATATAAAATGAATGAATAAATAAATACTTTAACAGCGGCATACATAACCGCAGTAATAGTATAAATAAATAAATCAGTAAATAAATACATTAAAGCGGCTTACATAACCGCAGTAATAGAATAATCTAATACTGTGGAACACAACCATAATATTGCGGTATACAACCACAACTGATTCCACTTGTTAATATTCTTCCAATCAAACAAAACCAGACTCGGTTTTTCTTTAATATCATGAAACTACCACTTTACCATCAGGGAATACCAGATAAAACGTTAATCCAATTTATTCATACAACCTCTAATAATTTATCTTATTGATTCTAAGATTTTACCAAAAATAACAAAAGATTCGGTTTCAATATTTAACCTCATGACTCATTTTTTTGACTCCAAATCATTCAAAACAATACAACTGTAAAGATGACTTGAGCAAATCAAGGCAACGTGGTTCTATCCCACTTCTGAACTGTAGGACACAATCCAGAAATGGGGATTTAAAACTCTAAACTAATCACGCCTTAAGAGATCTGATCTCTTAAAACGCTGAAACCCTACCTAAAGCCGTCTCCAACCGCCCCTATAACGGCCCCTGTCCTCACATCTAATCTATTTAACCGCAACACGTCAGACAAACCACCATCTGAACGTGAGGGTAACTATCAAAAATATCAAAGTATTATTTAATCAACAATTAATTACACTCATCAAAATCTATAGGCAATATTTATTTGATTAGGGCGCGATTGCTATCACATTCCCACAATCAAGCACAACGACCTAGACGCGGGAGCATCCAATAGCCGTTTGAGTCTCTGGAAGAGACTGAATTAATAACGTCCAAAGCGCTGTATTTATACGGACCGAACGAGTGGGGAGGGAACAATGATACCAATGCTACGAAACTACCGTCATGAAACGTTACAAGACTACCGTCACTAAATGGCGCTTTAAACAATAATCACTCTAATCCTACTTTCCTACAAATAATTATACTTAATATTAATCAGTTGGCCAGTGTTGCTGACAGTTATTTTTGTAAATTACCTTTTACTTTTGGGCATGTACACATTAGATACACATCCATATTGTGAAACGCTTTTCCATCATCGAATCATTCAATTGGTTGGAAATAAGAGTTAGGTTCAAATTCAACCATGCAAAAAATCGTGTTATTCCGTAGCTTGATTACTCTACGATTGGAGGACGAACTAACATAAATACTTTCGAATTCATAAGTAAGATAGTAAGGATAAATGAATAAAATCAATACAACTTATGAAATAAAAAGCCATTTGAACCACTTACTAACGCGTTGAAACGTTCCGAGAAAATATTTAAAAACGCTATCGCGAACAAAACGGCCGCAGCGTTGCAAATGAAATAAAAATTAAAAGAAAAAAAAAAAAAAAGCTCAAGCACTTTTGTGCGCCAATGTACCTGGATTTTCGCTGCCAACCGAGGCGTTACTTTTAATCTCGAATATTGCTATGACAGTATGAATGAACCCTGTTGCTGTCCCTTTCCCGCTTACAGCAAAATATACCCATTAATCTTGCATCCCTTTCACTCATATATGAAGTCTTATACACAAGAAGTACAAATGTTCCCTGTTGCTATCCCTTTCATAAAGCACAAAATATACTTATTAATCTCGCATCCCTTTCACTCGTATATTGTGAAGTGATATACACAAGCAACAGGGTACAAATGTACCCTGTTGCTATCCCTTTCTCTTTTCTAAAGCAAAAATGTCAAATTGTACCCATTAATCTCGCATCCCTTTCACTCTTATATTGTGATTTCGTATTATACCTACACAAGAAGTCCGAATGTACCCTGTTGCTGTCCCGTCCTATTCAAGGTCCTATTATAGCAAATCTAGGTTTTGCTTGCGACTTCGTCCGCCTGGAGTTAGATTTTAATCCCGCTGGGACCATCTATTTTTCCGGGATAAAAAGTACCCTATATCACTGTAAAAGTCAACTATCCCCATGCAAAAAACACGTTCCATCCATTGCTCTGTTTCTGCATGATTGATGGACAAATCAACAATTAAACACTTTTGCATTTACTAGTATAGCATTAGTTAGGATTTAAAATGGAATCAATGGAATTCTAATAAAGTTTGTTATTCTAGGAATAAACTCGTACCTACTAATGGGTTGTGATAATGAACATTTTTTTTTATTCGATGACAAGACAGTCCTTGACTGCGATCTCACCTGATGGTAAGTGACGATGCAGTCTAAGATGGAAGCGGGCTAACATGGAAGGGGTATGACAGTGTACATTCAATCCATACCCCTAATCGGTTTCTATACGCTATCGTGCTGGAACGCTAACCACTTGGCGGCACGTCTTTGAAGTTAGACTGGTAACTAGCTACGGCCAAAGCCTGGCATCAGACCAGACCGGAGAAATCCAGACGTTTTAAATTCCCAAACAGCCCCTGCTGGGAATCGAACCCGAGACCTTCCAGATATAAGACCACAGCACTCACCACTGCGTCAGGGAGGTCGTCAAAAATCACGATGTTGATGATGATATTCATAGTTCAATGACCTCACCCAAATACGGAACAGTGTCCTTTGATTTCTCTTCCGCACTTAAGTTGAAGCTAAGAAATTTTTATTATTAAGCTTAATCTTTTATGTAAATTAAAGACCAAGCATTAGTCACGATTAATTTTCCGGAAAATTACTTCGCTTAATTAAACATTTCCTAAAATGTAGTCGAAGAGTTACTCCCACTCAAATTTAATCGAAATAATAAAAAAAAATTCATGACAAGATGGCGGTCGCGTCTTTTTTAAAAATCCCGTGAGAACTTTTTAATTTTATTGGATACAAGCAGACGTTACTTTGCGAAAGTTCATGATTAGCAAGAAAAGGTTAGAATTATTATGCTATAATCCGCCAACAAAAAAATCTGTATGCTCAAACAGGCAGTTACAAGCTAAGCACCGCTTACCTCCACAACCAAGCAAGAAAGCCAAGTTCCCAAGCAAGCAATGCCACCACCACTCACATGCACCACCACACAAGACTTTTATACTACTCTCGACGTACGTTTCGCTCCGACACCGGAGCATCCTCAGTGTCGACTGGTAGAGTGTATCGGCCTTATCTTTAACCGTTGCTTAATATTAATTAATAACCATCGATTAAGATATACTAAACCCTTGGTGTCTACAAGAATAATACTTCTTCCTACAATCCCATCGTTCGGATGTGTCGCCTGTATAATGATATTAGCTTAATTGATAGTAATGTTGACATTTTTAACAATAACATAAATATCTTTAGAAAACAAATTCTAATCATCAACTATGTAGTTTGCATGTTTTTCTTTGTAATAGTTATCATAATTATTGCTTTCACTATTGGTGTTTAATTGTATAAGTTATTTTATTACCTACTTACGTTATTTTTTTTATTTATTCTTTTTTTATTCCACCACAATATGGACCACGTCAATATTTTATGTCATTCATTTAGGTACTAATTATATGTTATAATTTTCTGACTTGTTAGTTAATTTATTCAATACCTGTACACATATTAGAGGTTGTTACTTGGTTCTTGATAAGCTGTATGTATTTATATTTTGTGCACTTTTTAGTTTCAACCTGGTTTGCGTGCCTCTTTGATAAAATAAAAGTAAAATAAATAAACTTAAATAAATTAACTCAGTGCAATTTTCACCCCAGCAATACAGTACTAGTCAGCTAGACGCGGTAAATCGATAACAATTAGTGAAATCCGAGAGTCGCGTGACTATTTAGCTATCGAACAGGAATCGGTTTGGTATCGAATTGATTATTCTACGCTTCGGTTGTTCAACTGTGGCAAATGAAATTGTTATTTCCAAACGAAACGCGTGCTAAATAGGTACCTAGATCTTTTTAACCAACTTCCAAAAACGGAGGAGGTTCTCATGTGAGTGGTTGTGGCATTGCTTGCTTGAGAACTTTGTTTTCTTGCTTGGTTGGGGAGGTAAGCGGTACTTAGCTTGTAACTGCATATTCGATCATACAAATTTTTTCTGTTTGCGGATTATAGCAAAATAATTCTAACCTTTTCTTGCTAATATTTTAATATCTTCAGGGCAAGAGTGAATGGCATCTTCTAGTCCAACCTAGACTTTTTTTATTTTACTCGATGACAAGATAGCCCTTGACTGCGATCTCACCTGATGGTAAGTGACGATGCAGTCTAAGATGGTAGCGGGCTAACTTGGAAGGGGTATAGCAGTGTAAATTCAACCCATACCCCTAATCGGTTTCTACACGCCATCGGAACGCTAAATCGCTTGGCGGCACGTCTTTGACGGTAGAGTGGTAACTAGCCACGGCCAAAGCCTCCCACCAGAAAACCTAGACTTTATCAGGACTTTCCAGCATTGACTAGCAAGAAGCCTATCCAACAATAAAAAAAAAATCTGTTTTGTTTTCCTATAAATAAATAAAATCCATTGGAACTTTACGGCTTAAGTTTGAAAGGAACCTTTCAGGCTTAGCAGAATAGAGCAGCTCGCGAACAACCTATGTTAGCCGCAAGTTGAAACGCATATTTACATTTTTAAAATCCAAAGCCCGAACATAAAAGACAAGCGAATATCCGAGGCGTGAACTAAAATATTTATAAAATGAAAGAAAGACACGAGACAGCGCGAGGCAAAAAGAAAATGCATTTTCCACACGAAAAATAAATATTGAGGCGACCTCTCTCTTTGTGGAAGGAAACACGACCGACAAGATGTTATGTTAAAATTTAACTCTCAAACTACAATAGAGTTTTTGAAACGTGAAACTAAGAACTTAACAATTCACAAATAAATTTAAATTAACTTCGTCTTCTGCTTTTATATTACTAGTTGATGCCCGCGGCTTTGCTTGCGTGGATTTAGTCTCTAAAATTCCCGCGGGAACTCTTTAATTTTCCGGAATAAAAGTAGTCTATGTCACCCTTCCGGTCCTCAATAATACCAATGGAAAAATCACGTCGATCCGTTGCTTTGTTGCAGTGTGATTGAAGGACAAACCAACACACTTTCGCATTTATAAGGATATAAGGATTTTATCCCGGAATTTTAAAGGATTCCTGCTGAAATCAAAAACCCTTAATCAGTGCGGACGAAGTCGCAAGCATCAGCTAGTCAATTCAAACCTTAGCCTCCACCTAAAGTCCTTAACAGGTACCCTTGCAGCATCAGGATTGAAGAGTTGAAGGCTGAAGGTCACTCAATAGTGTAAAGTCATGCTAACGAAATCTATGCTCTAAATTACTTAAAAACTGGCTCTCTAGAAGTAAAACAAGATTTAAACCAAATATAAGTAAAGCTGGATAAAACTGTGAACAGAAAAGAGGGGAAAAAAGAACCAAATCACTACCATTAACTGGTAACATTGATTATGAACACAAAAAGTCGCCCATTTACCCAATTTCACGGCGCATTGGTGTAATCGGGCAACACTGAATAACTTAGCGCGTGCGATATGCCATTTAGGCGCGCAGTGGGGCGAAACTTTATGACCATATCGACCATATTTTTGTAACTAGCTTTTACTCGCGACTTTTCTTTCGCCCACGGCGGAATGGAGACAATATTCGTAGTTTTTTGTTTTGACGAAAGAGGTTGTGTGTTTGTTTTTGTTGTAATTTTCTTTTAAACTTTTGACTCAATTTTACGTTTGCAATGGGGTTTTTTGTAATAAATACGTGCCGCCAAGCGATTTAGCGTTCCGGTACGATGGCGAGTAGAAACCGATTAGGGGTATGGGTTGACTTTACACTGTCATAACTCATATCCCTTCCAAGTTAGTCCGTTACCATCTTAGACTGCATCGTCACTTATCACCAAGTGAGATCGCAGGCAATCTAGACTATCTTGTCATCGAATAAAAATAAAAAAAAGTACGTATCACTCCTGAATCCATTCACGTTTTAATCTACTATATAAAAATAAGTCGGGTTTTCCTTCCTGACGCTATAACTCCAGAACGCACGAACCGATTTCCACGGTTTTGCATTCGTTGGAAAGGTCTCGGGCTCACTGAGGTTTATAGCAAAGAAAATTCAAGAAAAATTTCAACAATTTAAGAACGCGGACGAAGTCGCGGGCGTCCGCTAGTTTTTTATAAAATGTTATCATATTCCTGAAAATGATGCGAGGTCGCCACTCCAGCACCTTGGGATCCTAATGAACATTTTTCTATCTCCTGACATTATCTTATCCTGATATTTGGCAAAAGTGATAACAGGCTTGTAATAAGTCACACAGCCATAGGTCCACTAATAAGCATGTGAAACAAAACTCTGATATTATCGCGGCAAACGTTTTGTCGGTCCGTTGCGTGCCTAACTGGCATATCGCACGCGTTAAACAATTCAGTGTTACCTGATGTTTATCTATCTGCCGACAAATAGGGAAAAATGAATGTATTTTTAATGAGTTAATGATTGTTTTATTACGTGTGTCTGTGGTTTGAGGGACGTTACATATCCGTGGATTGTGCTGGTTAAACATCATAAAACCAAGTCGTTATATGGATGGGTAGCCGAGTTTGGAAATCTGCCATTCAATTTTGTAATAAAATCGTATTCATTATGGACAACTCTCAGGTATGTAGTTTCCCGCTCGATGTATTCTTAATGGATTAACTATAGGTACTTACAAGAACCATTTTAATTATATGTTTTATTCCGATTAGTGGAATAATAATACCAAGGTGGATCGACGATATCAGACGAGTTGCAGGGTGGATACAGGTGGCGCAAAACCTAGTATGTGGAAGTCCATGCAAGAGACCTTCGTTCAGCAGAGGACGTCTATCGCTTAAAAAAGAAGAGCAAAAAAAATTATTTTAAAGCCTCAATATCCCAAAGCTTAAAGGTACGCACTGTAAACTGAAAAGTTGCAGGTTCGAACCCCACGCGTTGTACTATTGTCGTACCTACTCCTAGCACACGCTTTCCGCTTATTTGGAGGGGGTAGGGGGATATTAGTCAATTTCAGCTTGACTGATCTTCTTTTATGGCCTTTTATAAATGGGCCCGCCTGCTGTATTAATATTGTTAGTATATGTAAAAGATATATACATTTAAAATGGCCGGGGTTGATACCCAATACATCTAGCTTACATGGAACAATAGTGAGCGGACAATGCGAAGTTATTACAATGAGATATTGTGCTCTTTGTTACAACTCGACAAGTTACGTTCTACATC
The DNA here is from genome assembly GCA_038048805.1 of Hipparchia sbordonii. Classification (NCBI taxonomy): domain Eukaryota; kingdom Metazoa; phylum Arthropoda; class Insecta; order Lepidoptera; family Nymphalidae; genus Hipparchia; species Hipparchia sbordonii. The sequence continues at coordinate 7,140,606 of CM076117.1, read as the reverse complement.
AAGTTATTGTTACCTTTTGGAGACGAGTTACTTCTGAATCACATCCAATCATCGTCAATTCGTCGCTGGCCCACTATTGGGCGTCTCTTAGAGTGGGCAGGACTATGCTCAGGAGTGGGCCGGCGAGTGGGCAATCGAAGTCGCTCTCTTTTCGGATAAATGTTCGCAGAGATGTGTGGACTGCGTTCACCTGTTCGGGGGAGAAGGTTAGGAGGAGGGAGGGGGGAGGGGGAATAATCACTAGGCAATGTTTCACTTGCACAGGAGATGTTGACTTCGAGTTTTGAAGGAGTTTACGTGGCGCTGAGTCAACACTCAGCAACGTGTTCCTGTGTTTTTTTATTTCAAACGAGCAGGCGGGTTCACTTGATGATAAGTGATTACCGCCGCCCATGAACATTTGTAGCACCTGAGGCAACACCAATGCGTTGCCGGCTTTTTAGGAATTTGTTGGTCCGCCCCTTGAATAACCCCACGTTGTAATTCAGTGGGAATTCCGTCGCAGCAACTTGGTTCCACAGTTTCAAAGTACGTGGAAAAAAAAGATCCGGCACACCGGATGGTACTTTTCTTTAAGTATGAATAGAATAGAATAGAATAGAAATATTTTTTATTCAAATAAACTTTTACAAGCACTTTTGAATCGTCAATGAATCTACCACTGGTTCGGAATGCCTTTCCTGCCGAGAAATGGCCGAGAAGAGCCAGCAAGAAACTCGGCGGTTGCTCTTTTCAAAAAAATAAAAATTTTACAATTGTTATTGAAACTATGCTATGTATTCAGTGCTTCAAGATTTAACGGCACCTGAAACCTGTATGCCTGAGAGCCTGCTTTGCATTGGGCCAGCGTGGTCTGTAACCCTTCTCTGAGAGGAGACTACAGATCAGTATTTTTGATGGGTTGCTGCAGATTCCCGTTCTGAGAGGAGACCCGTGCGCTGCAGTGGGCCGGGGATGATTGAAATAAAGATAATACAGTTATCTCTCTCAAGGAGGAGTTTATCCTCTTCACATTTTCTTTTGCCCGTCGCGTCACGCCGCGCTTTCGCGATAAGCTTTGACGTTGACTTTCTTGAAGTTCGCCTTTTTGCGGAACATTCGCGAAACATATCATACAGTGGAATTCCCACGGGCGTTGGCATTTCTGTGATTCGAAAGATTACGTCATAATGTTATGCCTTCTCGCTTTTTGCCCTACTTTTCATTCAATGACAAGTGACTTGACTGATGGTAAGTGCAGTGACAGTTTAAGGGAAGATTCTTTTTTATTTTCCGGGATAAAAAATAACCTATGTCACTCTCCAGGTCCTCAACTATACCCATGCATAAAATCACGTCGATCCGTAGCTCTGTTGCAAGGTTATTGAAGGACAAACCAACAAACAAACACTTTCACATTTATAATATTAGTACATTAGTACATTTATAATATTAGTAAGGAGATTGGCTTACTTTTGTCATTGTCTTGTAGAACAATAGGTTCTTAAATAGTCTTAGAATTAGACGTAACATCAAAGCGGACTAAGTCACGGGCACCAGATAATCTAAATATATAAAAGGAAAAGATGACTGCCCGTTTGACTGACTGACATACTGATCTATCAACGCACAGCTCAAGCCACTGGACGGATCAGGCTAAAAGGCAGACAGATAGCTATTATGACGTAGACATCCGCTAAGAAAGAGTTTTGAACATTCAACCCCTAAAGGGGTAAAGCAGCGGGCAAAAGCTAGTTTCGCATAAAATCCCGCGGAAGTGAGGAAAGAAAACATCGCGACAAAAAAAATATGAACGATATTATTTTTTGAACACGAAACAGATCTTTGTACTTAATCTCGACGCTCTCCGCTCGGTGTATTTGTACATCGTTTCGCGAAAATTCCGCAAAAAGGCGAAAGCGAAAGTCAATGTCAAAGCTTATCTGGAGATAGCCGGCGATGCGAACGAGGAAAAAACGTAGAGATGTACAAAAAAGGTTCACCAAAAAGAAAAGAGATATACGGATCTTTTGATACAAATAACTTTGTCATTCTTTTATCGTGTCATAATCCAAGATACAAAAAACTTTGATCTTTGAGCGAATATGTCATTCAGCAATATCAAGGCAGTTTTTTTATTATAATCTAATTGTTGATCCAATGCGTATTGACTGCATCTACACCTCGCATGCCAGCCTGGGCATTTCAGCGTATTGTGATGGAAATGTAAAAAAACTTTTTTTTGCCAGTGCTTGGTACTAGTACTAGATCTAAAAGAAGGCCTATCTGAGCAACACATTCCAGTTACAAATTGCAACGTTTGCTGGTGACGACTGTTAAGTCAAGTCAAGTGTAAGTAACTTGTTAGTCACTGTGTCAGTAAAACTCCCTATTTTATTGCTACAAGATGCTACCCTATACAAACTCATTTCAGCACTGGAAAGATTCACATCGAATTGGAGCATAGTTCATTTTTATCTTTCATTCGCGAACTGCCCAACTCTAACAAAAATTATAAAAGATATTCCATTCTGAGCAAAAACTCTGAATTATTAAACGCTTTTCTCTTTGCTCGCGAAATAATTTTCTAAAAAGATTCGAGTTCTGTTTTTTTTTCTTTTCTTGAGCATGTATTTTTTCGGCGGCCATATTTTTATGTGAGACAGCTCTATTCCTGGGAATAGGACGGGAATAATAAAATAGCCTGCGATGTCGTGTGTTTGTGTTGTAATGGAAATTCTTGTCTAGAAAACGACAATTTTTCTGTGTTTGTTGAAATGGAAAAATTCGAAAGAATGACTATTCTAACTTCATCCACTGAACCATTGTCGTGCTCACTCCTAACACAAACTGTAGTCTAAGCACGACCATTTTAACTTTCGAATACTAAAGGTGAAGTTAACGCCAACAAGCAATTTTGTATGAAAATGACAGCAACGCTTGTCATTTTCATACAATATTTCTTGCTGATGTTAATTTCTCCTTTGCTATTCGAAAGTTAAATTGTTCGTGCTCAGGCTACTGTACACTTCGGCTGCCCCTTTTCAAAACCTAGTAAGTGCGATTGACAAAGTTTTACAGGAGACCAAAAAACGTTTTATGGTAGATGGTTTAGCAAAGTAATAAATATATTCAATAAAAGCTTTCAAAGTATGTAGTTCATTTACGAAACATTAATTCATCAACAGATACTGAAGAGTTCAGAAGGGAGACTACAAATAGGTTTTTTGGTCTCCTGTAAAATTTTGTCGATGACACTTACTAGGTTTTGAAATGGGACAGCCAACTTGTGGGGAAGGGAGAATATTAGTCATATTTAACTTGGTTCATATTCTATGGGTAAAAAACATCTATATCTATACAAATAAATACAATTTAAGTGTGCTTTTTACTAAATGCATGCGATACTATCGGGAGTAACATAGTACTTTATTGACCCACTTTTGAAAAAGGAGGAGAAGGAATTGTGTTTTTCTACCTATATATGTCGATATCTTCGCGATTTCTAAACGAATTTGCGTGAATCTTTTTTAATCGATACAAAAACTTAGCGAAATGCTCCCATAAAAACTTCGGGTTCCAACTCCTCAATCCTGATGCTGCAGGGGTACTGCCCCCTAAACTGTGGGGATTTAGTAAATGTCGATAATGAATACTTACATAGTTATTGTAGCTAACAGACTCTTTCGTTGAATACCAGGACCCAACTCCTCAATCCTGATGCTGCAGGGGTTCTGCTCACCTAAACTTAAGGAATTTAGGAACTGTCGATTCTGAATTGAAGTCGCGGGCGTCCGTTAGTATAAAACATGTTTGAAAAAAAAATGTGTTTGTGAACTAATAAGAAATAAGATTTTTTAAATTATTATTTTTCAAAAATAAGACTATTTTTTTAAATTAAGTATTATTTTTCAAGTTACCTAGGCATTTTACTAAAACCTAAAAACCTAAATGGTTATTTAATTTCACCGTCATTGATCTCTTTCTGCGTCGTATTCCTCATTACTGAGGGTCGTGACCTCTTCCACCAAGGACTCTTTTGTAGATGATGTCGCGCCCACTGCATTATCATCCCTTCGTTCATAGTATAGAAAATATATTGTTTTAATTTTCGTTTTGGATAAAAAATGAATGTTTTTGTTTGTATTCACTAATCGACGACTATTAACAATACACGTAAAAATTTAATCCGAAAAGCTATCATTTTCTAACATCCATATTTTCAAAACGGTTTGTTAAAAAAAAAGCGTTTTGTTAGGGTATTAAAAAACTCCGTATCAAAGCAATTTTCTGATCGACAGATAGTGAAATTCAATATGTAACATTTTTGTTGCGTTTATTTCCGCCATCGGATGAAGGTAAATCCAATAACTACGCTGCACGCTGCAGCGATCCGGCGAATTTAATTTTGTTCTTGATTTGACTCGTTTCATCATAGTTTAAGTGATTGGTATTCTTATTTATTTATTTATTTATCTATATATATAAAATTCAAAGTCCTGACTGACTAACTGAGTGAGATATCAACGCACAGCCTAAACTACTGAAGTTAGAAACTTGAAATTTTTACAGTTGGTTCCTTTTATGACGTAGGCGCACACTAAGAAAGGATTATTGGAAATTCCACCCCTAAGGGGTTTAAATAGGGGATGGAAGTTTATATGAAACTCCATCATTTTTCAAGCTGTTTCCATCAAAGTTGGTATTTGAGCTTTCAGTTAAAAATAAAGAAGTACGTGTGTCACAGTTTTTGAAAATTCCACCCCAAAACCTAATTCCACGCGGACGAAGTCGCGGGGCAAAAGCTAGTTTCTTATATATGTACCTATGTAATGCTCTCTTTAAACATTTCTGTGGTGGTGTCGTGTGTTGCGGGTTGTTACGTTCAACGCAACGGCTGGATCATGCGCCATGCTCGTGAAAGGGTGCCACCAACAGGAATGGGTCTACTTTCTGTCTGCTCATCTAAACATGTACTGGATTGTATGTAGATATGCATTTTTGACACTTCATTGTGGAAACACTGTATACATAGCATAGTTTTGTTACCTATTGTAATTTTTTTTTTTTTTTAAAAGAGCAACCGCCGAGTTTATTGCTGGCTCTTTTCGGCAGGAAGGGCATTCCGAACCAATGGTAGATTCATCGACGATTCAAAAGCACTTGTAAAATATTTTTATTTGAATAAAAAATATTTCTATTCTATTCTATAAACATTGTAAATTAATTTAAAAAACCGGTGAAGTCGCAAAGTGAAAGCAAGGAACGCCGAAAAAATCACAATTCTTGTATCCGTTTTCTCCCTTTATTTTTTTTATTATATGTTTTTATAGCGGCAACACACATTCTGTGAAAATTTCAAGTATCTATCTATTACGGTTCTTGAGATAATATACCACTGATAGATGGATGGACGGACGGATAGATAGAAGGACGGACAGCGCAGGCTTAGTAATACGGTCTCGTAGGCACTTGGCTTCAGTTGTTTCTGTTAAATTTCACTAGAATAATTTGGGCTAGCATGTGCGTGTCGGACGAAAGTCCCCTAAAAATTTAGGTGATAAAAAAAACTTTTATCTGTGCATGCGCTGTGTTTCGAGTCACTCACCTTGTAATCCCTGAGTAATCAACCTCAAGAATCATAAAATTCCGCGCTAAACGACGCAAGGAAATAAAAAATCTTCAACTCGAGAAGAAGAGAAATTAAACTCTCAACCTCACAAAGTATAATTAACGGAGGGAATTCCCGAACCGCAGTAATTATCGCAAGCCTAAATACGCAAGACGTTAAATTTTCAGATTTTAGAAGTTGATGTTGAAGAGTGATAATTTCAGATTTGAAAAGTTGATGTAGAAGACCGATCAAAAAAAATAAAACGCACCATTTTGAACCGTCTTGAAAAACAACAGGTTATAAATTCGACACGTATGTATGTAATATTATTGGAACAGCAAAATCAATACTATAAGTTGAAAGACGTTTATTCACATATGCAAATATGAATAAGGAACCGCGGGCTTTCATGAACTTTATTAAGAAATTCATTAGTTGTCTAATAATCTCGACTTGAAAATTATTCTTACAAATTATTTATTTTTTCTGTAGTTGCATAGGATTTCAATACTTTTCAGAGACGATATCAAGTCGTTATTAGTTTATGAAAGGTTTTAAGTAAGATTTTATTTATGTATCTATGAGATAAGTTCTAATTTAATCTACTTAGGAACTATTGCATCTTTAGCCATAGATAGATACTAAGGAAGTCGCAGTATAAAGCCCGTGATAAACCAAAGATTTTAAAATCCGGTGAACCAAAAGCACAGAAATTAAATCCTCAACCCGAAGAAGTACATAATTAATGGAGAAAAATTTCAAAACGGCAGCAATTATCACGAAGGCAAATACGTAAGGAGTAAAATTTTCAGTTTTTACGAGGTTACTGTACAACAGCGAGTTCAACTGGAGTTTCCACATCGTAAAATTTATCGTGACCCTCATAAATCTTGAATATAAAATGGAAAGCCCCTCGCTCAGTCGGAATGGAATGAACGGGTCAGTTTTACCACTTTTGGTAGTTTAATATTGACTGGGGGACGGAGATTTACGGAACTTTCGCAAATTAGTTGATCGACCAAATTGTGGATTCGGGGTTTCATTTTTATGATGTTTTTCGTCCACGTGTGTGAAATATAATAAGAATAACGAACTGCGAGCAAAAGCTAGTCTAAATATATAAAAGGAAAAGGTGACTGATTGATTGACTGACTGACTAACTGATCTATCAACGCAGGCCTCAAATCACTGAACGGATCGAGCTGTAATTTGGCATACTGATAAGTGATAGCTATTATAATGTAGGCATCCGCTAAGGAAGAATTTTCCGCTAAGGAAAATTCAACCCCTAAAATTGGGTGTAAAATAGGGTTTTGAAAAATCGAACTTGACGTGAGCAAAGCCGCGAGCAAAAGCTAGTAAAAAAAGTTGAAGAATAGAGTTCGAAACTATTATATAGTATATGTATAAAATTATTCATCTGTGGTTCGAAAAAACAAAATGAAAAACCAGAAATCTTATATACTCTAAGCCAGAAATGAATACATTAACTTGAACGAAGTAGACAGCAGTCATGATATAATAATGAATTGAGATGCCTTGGGAACAGGCAAACATTTTAAAGATAAATCTTTTATTTGATTTTCATCGAGGATATCATAGGAATCCCGTCAAACACCGGCAAAAGTGGAAAGTTATCGAAGAAGTTGTAAGCCGCTGTATTGATTGATAGATCGCATTTCTTTCTTTAACTTTTCATATAACACGCTTTGTTCTTTGCTTCGAATCTTTGCCTCAATACACACTAGTGTGAAGTTTGTCAAACATTTTACTTCAATCATAAGCTGTAGTCCAACAAACACTGCATCGAGCTTGTGTTAAGCTTTAACTGATTCTCGTATAGCTCAAAACGCCGTTAAACGTGAGTCAAAACAGTGTAGTTAATATTGTATGTTTGATTCTTATTACTATTTTTTAAACTTGACCAAAAGTCTCCTCTCTTCTCCAAATGAGCGGAAAGCTAATCCTATCCTATCATGGGTTTGTTCCTCTGTCCTTCAATCTAGTAGCAACAGAGCAAAGGACCTACAATCTACATGATTTAGATTATAATAAACCTTGAGAGTGGCATAGGCTTTTTTGTAAAACAACAAAAGTTTTTCCGGGATTTAAAAAGCCTAGTCTCGATGAAAAGACAAAGAAGCATTTTGGTTTCTTCGAAATTTTAAAAACCCAACTCTACGTGGATGCCGTTGCGGGCAATAACAAGTTTATAGTACGTATTAGCAAGAATGAGTAAATGAACTGTTTTAATACTTTACCTATATTTTTTCATCAATCTTTGCGCAGCGTTTGTTCGGACAGTGTGTATCAGCGATCTCGCGACGGGGGTTCAAATCATCAATCTTCAAACTCTTTGTTTGTTATCAACTTTTTCTTTCTTCTTTGGGGCAAGAACAGGGATTTGTATAATCAATATTGATTTTAATGAAATCAAAGTTTTCCCAAGCCGCTTTCATAAAGATTCAACGGATATAAATTGCTGTATTTTGCTGCAAAAGTGATGATAAACAGAATTGATTTATTAAGCTACTGGAATTTGCCCCCGCGACTTCGTCCGCGTGGAATTCGGTTTTTGGATTGGAATTTTCAAAAACTGTGAAACACGATCTTCCTTATTTTTAATCGAAAGGCAATAAACCAAGTTTCATGGATATAGTTTGAAAAATGACGGACTTTAATACAAACATTCATCATATTTATCCTCTTTGGGGGTGGAATTTTTAAAAACTGTGAAACAGGTATTTCGTTTTATTTGAAAGCCCAAATACCGAGTTTCAAATACTTCTGGCAAGGAACCCTAAAAAAGCACTGCAATACGAAAAAATCTTAGTTTTACACGACTACGGCCAGGCCAAAAGGAACAGTTCTGCTTTTAGCAGTCTATGTATGTTTGTATTTACGTATGTTCCACGGTAGCGCCTAAATTACTGAGTGGATATGCGCACTGAGGTGTCACTCAATTCGCTATTATGGTCCATGTGACATGGACTACATTTTACAATTCGCTATTACGGTCCGGGCGACATAGGCTACATTTTACAATTCGCTATTATGGCCCGGGCGACATAGGCTACATTTTACAATTCACTTTTATGACCCAGGTGACATAGGCTACATTTTACAATTCGCTATCATGCTTCGGGTGACATAGGCTACATTTTACAATTCGCTATTATGACCCGGGTGACATAGGCTACATTTTACAATTCGCTATTACGGTCCGAGCGACATAAGCTACATTTTACAATTCGCTATTATGACCCGGGTGACATAAGCTATATTTTATATGAACAAAATCAACATGACTGACGTCACATCCAATTTTTCATACACGGGTTACAGTTTTCAAACTTTTTCTTGTTATCAAGAGTTCTAGATAAAACTCGTTAAACTTCCCAAAATTAACCAAAATTATTATCAAAATTGAACTTCCAACGTTCGCTGTCTTCCTCGCTTGTAAAAGCAGATAAGCCCGTCGACTCGCTTCTTACTTTGTGTTTCCGTGTAAGTTGCTGAAATTTCACGCGAGTTGTAAATTTACGCATGTCTTTGTTATTCTAGCACAAAGCATGCAAATTCCCCGGATAACCCTATACAGAGTAGACTCTCTTGTGTTCTGGCTTGGAATGTTTCGCCGGTGCACCGTAGGTACTACAAAAGCTGCTTTTTGAAAGTTACTTTGCGTTATAACAACATTAACACTTCTTTGTGGAAAATTTCTTATTGAAAACTTTGAGCTTATTCCATTCTTATATTTAACTAGCTTTTGCTCGCGGCTTTGATCACGTTAAGTTTGATGTTTCAAACCCCTATTTTACCTCCAGGGGTTTAATTTTCAAAAATCCTTTCTTAGCGGACGCCTACGTCATAGCTATCTGTATTCCAAACAACTCGAGCAGTAATTTTAGCTGTGCGTTGATAGATCAGTCAGTCACCGTTATCTTTTACAAATTGCAGTCATTTTTTAGTATTCATTTGTGTTTCAAAGTATTTTTCCAATAGAGCCTCAATAGCCCAACGGTTGAAGATGCGGACTGAGAAACTGGAAGGTTGTAGTTTGATCCCCACCCTTTGCAATATTGTCTTACCCACTCCTAACACAAGCGTTCCAGTTATTTGAAGGGGAGAAGAGAATATTAGTCAAGTTCAGCTTGGCTAATAAATAAATAATCTTTGAAAAACGATTGCAAAAGAAAAAAGAATCAATTTGAATTTTTTTGAAGAAAAAATTTTGGCTTTTGGAAAAGGTTTTTAGGATTGATTCATACGCCTTTATAACTTGTTTCTGAAAAAATATTTGGTTTGCGATTAATCAATGTATAAAAACTCATTTATTAAGTTGAGGTTATTACAATATCAATTAATTTCTTAATGGCAAAATTGCGTGAGAATAATTTGCATTCACTACGAGTACCTACAAGAAAGTGTACACATTTTCTTCAGTCAGTTACAATGGTATATTTACATAATTATTGTTACTTTGTGTTTGGAAAAAGCAACTGTTGGGTTTCTTACCGGCTCTTATCAGAATCTGCGTATCAAACCGATAGTGAAGTCAGAAGTCTGATCCAGAAGAAATAAATCATTTTGAATTTGGAACATAGGTATTCCAAAGTAACTGCTGAGCCAAACGAGCGTTTACTTAGACATAGTGCCTATCAATTGAGGTTGGGTAATGGTTACCACGCCTCCGATCAAGTGTCTCTCCATTATATTAATTGCGCACTCCCCGGCCAAATTGTGACGTTACCACGTATCATGATGTATGCTATACCACATAGTTATAGAATAGAATAGATTATTTATTTAAATATCTATAAACACACAAATTACAATAAAAAATAAATCATATACATACTTTGCACGAAATAAAAATAAACTGCAAGTACCTAAAGCTAGAACAAAAACATATGGTGCGAAAACTATACAATTTGAGGGAGCACTACTATATAATAGTCTGCCTCAAGAGATTGTAGCTCAAAAGTTTTTGTAACTTTAAAAAAAACTTAGAGTGCACATTCAAAAAAATTGTGTTTAGTATTTTTATTGTTAGGAGTCACCATTTTTTGTTTTTCATGTTTGTAATTTTATATAAATTTTAGTTTTAAGTTCTCTATAAGTGAGCAAAATGTTCTTTGGAGAATAAATTTCTTTAAACCTAAACCTAAATAAATAAATAAAAATTTATTCAGCTCACACAAATAAAAAGAAACACAAGCTATAATTTAAAAAATTAAAAAACACGACTGCCCAGCTAAAAAACAAACTAAAAAAAATACTACAGTCATTACCTTTGAAATCTTATTCACATTTTTAAATGGTATTTTTTTGTGAATCACTGGATATTGAACTATAGTGTTATATATTTTTGGAATCTACTCGTCATTTTCTAGTTGATGATTATGTACTTAAGCTTTTTTTCGAATATTTTTTTTCAACTTTAGTGTTTAATGCGGAACCATGGTCACCCCATTTGAAATCTTACTCACATTTTAAAATCGTATTTTTTTGTGAATCACTGGATATTGAAATATAGTGTTATATATTTTTGGAATCTACTCGTCATTTTCTAGATGATGATTATATACTTAAGCTTATTTTCGAAATTTTTTTTTCAACTTAAACTTTAATGCGGAACCATGGTCACCCCATCAATTTTTTTTTAATTTTACTAGCCTATGTCACCCGGAATAAGTTAAGGATTCTAACGATACCTCATTCATCAAAATCGGTTCAGGCGTATAGAAGTTATGGTGGAATATAGGAACTACATACATACATGAACCTTGAAAACAATATACTCATTTTTTCAGGCGTCAGTCAGTCGTATTACAAGGGGTCGCATAGCAACAATCTAAATATATAAAAGGCAAAGGTGACTGACTGACTGACTGACTGACTGACTGACTGACTGACTGACTGACTGACTGATCTATCAACGCACAGCTCTAACCACTGAACCGATCGAGCTGAAATTTGGCATACTGGTAGCTGTTAGGACGTAGACATCCGCTAAGAAAGGATTTTGGAAAATTTCAACCCCAAGAGGGTTAAATAGGGGGTTAAAAAAACGAACCTAACGTGAGCGAAGCCGCGGGTTAAAGCTAGTTTATGCATAAAGTACAAATACTTGTTTACATTTCATTCAGACTGTTGGTCGACCGAGGTTCCACAGGCGGCTAACTTAACTGTGCTTATCAAAGAAAAATAAAAGCTTTGTTAAGCTTTTTATTAAGTGGAATTACGAAGGCGTGAATAACTTGATGGTTAAAATAAAAAGAAACAATCCAAGGTTTGCCGCATAACTTGCGAATTAAGTAAAAGTTAAAAGCTTTCAAGAATCGCTAATCTAAAACAAATGTTTATGTTACATTAGGTGTGTAGATGGATTTGCATTAAATCTATGCTTGGATAAGTTGGTAGGACCTAGCTTTAGCGAGCTTTTTTAGCTCCGCCTTATTCTATGTGGAGGTTTTTTGTGAACTTTTTAAATCTTCCCAGTGGATTATCAATTTTTTTTAACCGACCTCCAAAAACGGAGGAGGAATTCGTTGGAATTTTTTATTTATTTTTTATGTATGTTCCCCGATTACTCGAAGACGCCTGGACCGATTTGGAAAATTCTTTTTTTGAGGATACTTCCCAGGTGGTCCTATTGTCATCAGGTCACCTGATCATGGGATCCTGGAGAAATCGAGGGAACTCTTCAAATTTTATAGACACTATTGTTTTACTTTATAGTGGCGTTTGAAGTCGGTTTTGTAAAAATAATTTTTACGTTTATATTTGATATCTGTGTCAACATCAACATTTTGTGAACATATTATTCAAAATCCCTATAAATATTGTAAATGATGTTTTTGTTTGTTAGTTTGTCCTTCAATCCAGCTACAATGGAGCAATGAATCAATTTTTGACTCTGACTTATTGGTTATATTATACTCTAAGCTCTGACTAGTTAAGTCACAAGGACTTAAGATGATATGATGATGATAAGAGTTAAAACGAGACACAAATATGGTCCGATATAAATCTGTCTCGTTTTATCTGTATCTTGAGTCTGAGCTGACCCAGAGCACGCTCTATAGATTTCAGCATAAGATTTGTCAAAGGCGAAGTGAGATAGAGAGTTTTCCTACACTGGTAGCATGGGCAGGAGATAAAAGTTTTATCCCCCGATTTTATCCACTGACAGGGGATAAAATTATCTTTTCCCTATGCTAAAGCATGGCGACAGAAGAGAAGGCGATGTATATTTCTATAAGTTTATCCACTGAGTGTTATTTCCACCGCTGTGCCCATGCTCGACGGATGGATGAAGCTAAGCGAGGGGATAAACGTTTTATCCTTTTCCCGGGGATAAACTTTCTCCCGCCCATGCTACCAGGGCTGGTTTAGCGGATAATAGCAGAAGTTTGTTGTTCCTGATGTATCATGGAATCGAGTTGAAGTAATTTCGCTTAAATTTAGTACTGACGTCAAAAAAGTAGGTCGATAGATGTGAAGGTAGAAAATGTGAAAAAACGGTGTATTTTCCACACATCCCTCAGGAAATGTTGCCGGGGAAAACGTGGAAAACGGGAATTATTATTAATAAGCCATTGTTTTGGATGTTGTTTTCGTTCAATGATTTATACCGTTCCTCTATCTGCATCACGTATATCATCCTTAACAGCAATAACTCTCGCTTAGAAGTTACGCGTTAGGGAATATTGCTTACTGTGTTTTTTTGCTATAAATACTTTATTGCAAGTCTTTTTTTTTTTTTCCCTCTCGTCTATCTGCGATCAGTCCGTGACTAATATCCTCCTATCCCTTCCAAATACGACGACCTCCCTGGTGCAGTGGTGAGCGCTGTGGTCTTATAACTGAGAGGTCTCGGGTTCGATTCCCGGCGGAGGCAGTTTAGAAATTTATAATTTCTAAATTGTCTCTGGTCTGGTCTGGTGGGAGGCTTTGGCCGTGGCTAGTTACCACCCTACCGTCAAAGACGTGCTGCCAAGCGATTTAGCGTTCCGGCACGATGGCGTGTAGAAACCGATAAGGGGTATGGGTTGAATTTACACTGCTACATCCCTTCCAAGTTAGCCTGCTACCATCTTAGACTGCATCGTCACTTACCATCAGGTGAGATCGCAGTCAAAGGGCTATCTTGTCATCGAATAAAAAAAAAAAAGTGGAAAGCTTGTGTTAGAATTGGGTACAACAATAGTGCAACGGATGGGATACGAACCTGCGACCTTTCAGTTTTCAGTCCGCACCTTTAACCGTTGGGCTATTGAGGCTTTAAGCAGGTTAGGCTTTGCACATCCATTGACGAGCGGGGTCGCCACTCCAGCACCTTGGGACCCCATCGACCATCAGCTCTTCGAACTATGTGCCCCGCCCATTTCCACTTCAGTTTCGCCACTCGTAGAGCTATGTCGGTGACTTTGGTTCTCCTACGGATCTCCTCATTTCTGATTTGATCTCGCAGGGACACTCCGAGCATAGCTCTCTCATTGACGTCACAGTTAACTATTTCACACAAGCTCGTATATACTTACTGTATATTGTATACTTACCAAGTTTTTATACGTTCTTTGTTATGTTGAAGAGTCTTGATACTTGCTGAAACATTTACATTAAACCAATAACCTTTCCAACTTCGACCACAGAGATAAAATTTACAGCATTTCTGGAACATTGTAGTCAAGAGACAGTGTCATAAAGTATCCCTAATATTTGTAAAGTGTAATTTGAGTTCGCTCAGACATTCGACAGAGTTAAAGCGAGACATAAGAATGTGTTGACATAAATCTGTCTCATTTTTGAGTAAATTCAAAATTAAAACTATTAAAACTTATGAAAATTTTGTCAAAAATAGTTTCAGCTGTGTTTTTTATTTTCATGCCAAGGAACGGCAAGCTTGTCTTGCTAGACTTATCTTTCTATGCTTAATCGTGACGCTATAATCCACTGAATTATACTACACTAGAAATATCAGTATGAAAATACATGTATTGTATGTACATTGTACAAGTATGGTAGTGTCCATTGAAAAAAGCATTAGGTATATTTTTTTTTTTTTCAACAACTCATTATTTTGACAACGAATTATTTTCTAATCTAAGTTAAAATGAGCTATCTCACGATGTCACATATCTTATGTCAGATAGTATATAGTTATTATTGAATAACTTTGTATTGCAATAAACAGTGATCTTTAAAATAGGATTTTAATCTTAACACAAAGGCTATAAAGTTTTTGATGAAATCAATACCTTTAGAATGTCACAGCCGTTTCTCAGACTAAACCCTCCCCGTAACGTCAAATAAAGAGTCACACCCTCTCCACCCCCTACTAACTCCCCCCTTTTCAAATATTCGCGATGCGTCCCCTGAGTTATTTAGGCAGGTATTTTACCTACTTTAATATTGGGATCCCGTTTAGAAATTTCATTCTGTTATCTAATCGAAGCTGTCCCTGATATCTACTTATTCGAATGACGAAAACCATTCTCACTCTACTTTTTTATGTAGTAATGAATCTTTATTTTATGCTACGGTCTCCTTAGCTATAAAACTGAGCTGATGTTTTTAATTTCTTATTTTATTTTATTCGATGACAAGATAGTCCTTGACTGCGATCTCACCTGATGGTAAGTGACGATGCAGTCTAAGATGGTAGCCGGCTAACTTGGAAGGGGTAAAGCAGTGTACATTCAACCCATAACTCTAATCGGCTTCTACAAGCCGTCGTGCCGGAACGCTTAATCGCTTGGCACATCTTTGACGGTAGGGTGGTAACTAGCCAAAGCCAAAGCCTCCCACCAGGTCAGACCAGAGACAATTCGGAAATTATAAATTCCCCAATTGCCCCCGCCTGGAATCGACCCCGATACCTCCCAATTATAAGACCATAGCGCTCACGACTACGCCAGGGAGGTCGTCAAAAATGCGAATTTTGGGAGTAAAGAAAATTCTATTTCACCCGATTGCGAGACGCAACGAGAATTATAATGTAATAGATTTATAAACCTAATAGATTTATAAATACAAATCAAAAATTCCGAGGCCGGCGGGATTCAAACCCACATCTCTCTGGGAATCGCGCCCGAGTGTGTTAACCGTTACACCACGGCCGAACCACACGTCAGCCACGAAATTAGTGATATGTATCTACGAATGTGTTAATCAGTCCATAGTATATTATAGCCTCGTTGGCCTAGTGGTTAGCATGTTCGACTACGGATGATGAGATTCGATTCCCGGGTCGGGCCAATTAATGTATTGGGTTTTTCTATGAAGAAATTCTCAGTACTAGCCCGGAATTGGGAAGTTGGCGGTGAATCACGTCAATCCGAGTCGATCCGATGCTCCGTTGTTTCCATGATTGACGGAAAAACCAAAAAATAAACAAAGCACTTTTTTCCATCTATATATATAAAATTCAAAGTCCTGACTGACTGACTGACTGACTGACTGACTGAGATATCAACGCACAGCCTAAACGACTGAAGTTAGAAACTTGAAATTTTTACAGTTGGTTCCTTTTACGACGTAGGCGCACACTAAGAAAGGATTATTGGAAATTCCACCCCTAAGGGGTTTAAATAGGGGATGGAAGTTTATATGAAAGTCCGTCATTTTTCAAGCTGTTTCCATCAAAGTTGGTATTTGAGCATTCAGTTAAAAATAAAGAAGTACGTGTGTCACAGTTTTTGAAAATTCCACTCCAAAACCTAATTCCACGCGGACGAAGTCGCGGGGGCAAAAGCTAGTTTATAATAATAGTTGATGCCCGCGACATCGTTGGTGTGGATTAAGGTTTCTTAATTCCCGCTGGAAGTTTCTTATTTTCCGGGATAAAAAGTATAGAAGATCACTGTGCTTTTCAGCCAAATTGGTTCGGTCGTTGCGGCGTGATTGAGTAACAAATATCCACATGCAAACACCAACCACACACATGCAAACCACACACATGCAAACTTTTGCTGTAGGAAAGTATAGAGAAAATTACCCAACCGGATATCGATCCCCCATCCGCGCTCACAATATCCATTCGTTTCAATTCTTTACTAGAGAAAAATACAATAAAACTAATTCGCTTAGTGAGCATCTTTTCCACATGTTTTTCTTCAGCCTTCAATCTTTTCAATGATCGCAAGGTTACTCGAATACCTACTTATGCTCCCTTAGTATTAGTTTTCGAAAACGGCATTCGATATCGAATTCTCCTCCATATAGATATCCACAGATAACACTTTGTTTCTGACCTACTTGAGGCAATTGTACGAGTAAGCGTCATAGTCTTTTAATTCTGATTCTGATTATAAGTGTGTAATACTGGGTTCGATTCCCAGACGGTGCAATTTGTGATAAGTACAAAATTTTTAAATTGTTTCGCATCTGGTCTTGTTGGAGGTTTAGTACAGGAAAAGACATGTATTAAAAACGATAAGGGCTATAGTTTTAAATAAACCGTCATCCAAGTTAACCTAATTCCATGTTAGAGTTCTTTGTAACGTCTCGTCATCGAATAAAAAAAAACTGAGAACTAAAACGGATGGTACAAAAACTACGCATTTAAATAAAAAGCTGTAGATCAAATTTACACTGACTCTATAAGGAAGGTCGATCACGGCGACTTTTTGTAGCGATTGAGAAGTGATATAATTGCATCAAGAGCACGATATAGTCGAGACGCGGTCGCTGGCCGTATACCTTCGCCCAAGTAACCACGATTTTGCATCGCTACTATCTCGATACAGCATCGATAAAGTCGTGCGCTGTAGTGAACACTGAATACCTCCCTTATAGGGAAATTTACGCTTACTACCAAAGTTATCGACACGTGTAAACTCACACTAGATGCGCTATTCTCATCCGATTGGGTAATCAATCGTGTGCTGTCGGAAACCGCGTCGAGTTTATCCCTTTCGGCTCAGTAAAATTCGTTTGATAGATGTTAATGGTGCTAACATATTGTGGAATTGGGAGTGGCAGGGTGTACACGCATTGACATAGTTCAGACGCTCCTTGTGACTCGTCCTCGTTGGTCCACCTATTCCTGGCACGATTTCGCAACTTAAGCACCTTTGGACCTCGACGACCATGAGTTGTTCCAACTATGTGCCTTCATTGACTTCCACAGGCGGCACATCATCGTGCCGGAACTCTAAATCGCTTGGCAGCACGTCCTTTGATGGTAAGGTGGTAACTAGCCACGGCCAAAGCCTCCCACCAGAACTATAGTTAGGCCTAATTGTTAGCGACCATGTTTTGAATTCATAAAAATTATTAAGTCACAACTGGCAACACGCACAGACTCTGTTCGAAAACTAGTCTTTAGACACTGAATAATTGTACTCATACTTTCATAGAAAAAAAAAAACAAGAAAAATATTAAGACGTGTACCTATTTATTTTTATTGTATAATATTAGTACCTATTTGTTTTTTAAGTACAAGATGGATTGACCAAAGCTAAGGTGAAGTCAAAAAAGCCCTTAAACAGGGCTAGCGTTTTTTTAGTTAGTCGCGCGGATAAACAACCGCAGTGCGCAGAAAACCTTGTTATTGTTACTAATACCAATAAACTCGTGTTCTTTGTTATACTTCAATGGAATCTAATATAATATAGGAACTCGATAGCTTAATATTGAGTCAAGTAATCTCACGATGTTCTGAGGGCCTCTTAAGTTGGAATGTTTATCATTATTGTGTTTACCCGTATTTCTTGTAATAAGTTTCTTATAAGTTATATTGCTTATTATCGGAAGAATTTTCATCAAATTTTGGTAATACAGGAAGTCTCAAGAAAGTAGCCCTGCGAGATTAAATCAGAGATGATGAGATCCGAAAGAGAACTTAAGTTATCGACATAGCTCAGCGAGTCACAAAACTGAAGTGGAAATAGGCGGGGCACATAATTTTTTTTTTTAATTCAAAGAAATCAGAAGGTCGTTAATGTCCCAAGGTGCTGGAGTGGCGATCCTGCACTGGAAAGCACAGTAGGTATAGTCAGAATTCCAATAGGTGAACCGAAGACACCAAAGAGCCGCTGGATACAGGCAGCGCAAGAATAAGGCCTGTGAAAGTCCATGAAAGGGATCCTTCAGTACCGGTGGTAAATTCTCGACTTCTCATAAGAGTCAAAATTTGGCCTACATAAAATAAAATAATTTGTGAATTTGAATTTGAATCGCAATCTGATCTGATCTTAACTTCTAAAACAGTTAGTTATATTCTTCTTCTTTTTCAACTGATAGATGTCCACTGTTGGACAAAAGTCTCTTGCATGGACTTACACAGGCATTGGTCTTGCTCTGCCTGTATACGAAGTATACGAAACAAATAAAATTTGTAATAAAAAAATATTTAAAAAATCAATTTTAGATTTTTTTTTCTGGTAAGGCATACATAATGAATAGATAAATCGATATTGGGCTAACTTGAACTAAGTTTTAGATCAATAAAAAATGAACTTATATCAGGTATTATAGGTATGTTTGTATGAAAAATCCTGCGAGAAGCATGGCCTTAAATATCGTTTGGGATATCTCAGCCGACTATAAATTATTCTGTCAAAGAATCCTTTAATTGGATACGGATGGCTGTGACACCACCATTTGGCGGATAAACTTCTAATTTCTTCCCAGAAGCCCCAAATTAACTCCGCGCGGACGGAATTCACTCGATGTACTGAAAACTTGGGGCAAAATTTATCTTCAGCTGAAAAGTTGAATTGAGCACTTATAGATTGCTCCGATTTGAATTTGCGGGTGCGATAAACTTGTCAGACAAGAACGGAATTATAATTACTGGAGTTTTTCCTCGAAATTGGTTTTTTGATCTGGGTTTGGGACTGTTTTTTTTTATTCGATGACAAGATGGTAGCGGGCTAACTTGAAAAGGGTATGGCAACTTGGCAATGTAGATTCAACCCATACCCTCTAATCGGTTTTTACACATCGTGCCGGAACGCGGAATCGCTTGGCGGCACGTCTTTGACGGTAGGATGGTAACTAGCCCCGGCCAAAGCCTCCCACCAGACAAACAGACAGTTTTGTGGAGCGTTTACCCATGATCTCAGTGGGTCGATCCATTAATGGGCTTTTGGTCTGGGTTTGAGACTGTTTTGTGCCATGGTCTGAATGGGTCTGAAATAGCCCGCGAGTTTTATTTATTTAGACATAGAAGTACTAAGAAGGCTCAGGATCACTCAGCGGACGATAGAGAGTTATGGTCGGAGTATCCCTGCGAGATCTAATCGAGAATGAGGAAACGTAGGAGAACCAAAGTCACTGACATAGCTCAGCGAGTCGCGAAACATAAGTGGAAACGGGTGCGGCACATAGTTAGTGGGGTCCCAAGGTGCTGGAGTGGCGACCCCGCACGGGGAAGCTCAGTGTTGGCAGAAGATGCACCGACGACATCAAACGAATCGCGGGGAACCGTTAGATGCAGGCGGCGTAAGACCGAGAGCTGTGGAAGTCCATACAAGAGACCTTTGTTCAAGTGGGCATCTATAGGTTGACAAAGTAGAGAAGAAAAAAGTGGTTTATATAATTTTTCTTAATTAAAAATTTATTTATTCATTTATTTCAATTATTTATGTAGATATAAACAGTTACAAGAAAATATTATTAGAGTAAGTGGACTCAGATGAAGGTTATTTCTAAGAAATAATTTTCTTTCAGCTTCTTTTGAAAGTAAGTAAGGTGAAATTGTAGAGTGGTAGAGTGTAGGAGGTTTAGAGGGGTAATTGTAAAGTTTTTGTTGCAATATTGAGTTGAGACTTGAGGTTACAATATTGCCAATGTTCCAATATTGTTTGTAGAAAAGGAAAGCATTACTTTCTTTCGTTTTTATCACTTGTGGTAATGAAAAGTCGCAAGTAAACTATAGGTTGGTGAAGGATGAAATCGGCGAAAATTTACGATCGATGCCCTATCACTAATCTTAAAACAAATAAATCCACAAAGGAGGGGCCTTTCACGTTTCCAATTTCGAGAATACCTTCAATATAATTATAATACCGTCGTAGTGGGGATAGGTTTAACGCACTCGCAAATTCTAATTGGAGCGATCTATAAATGTTCAATGAAACTTTTCAGATGAAGATAAATTTTCCTTCAAGTTTTTAGTAGGGAAGTCGATTGCTATCTCTACTTCGCTCGATTTGAAAATTACCTATTTATCTAAAAGAAAGCAGTGGTAGCTTAGTGGTTAGGACTGCGGCCTCCTAGTCGGGGGGTCACAGGTTCGATCCCGGGCACACATTTGACTTTTCGGGAACCATGTGTGTGCGTTTATGTAGGTAATTGTCGCGTTCAAAAGCTTGTAACTCTTCAATTGTATAGTATAACTCTTTCAAGAGAATATATTCTCATAATTTTCTTAATCTTGTGCAAAGACGAGACTAAAATTGACACTGAAACTTTATTACAGAATGACACGCCCATTCCCACAAACGACTTTCCGACTTTCTTGAGGCGTAGTTGAGAAAGAAGTACAGAGTGTGGATTCCAAACTTCAACGTATGGAATAAAGGCTTAGTTTGTCTCATTTCAAAGTCATCCCACCGCAATGCAGTAGCTGTTACATAGTATCCAAAAAGAATTAAGGAAACAATTTTAGTCTACTAGATTCCAGTTTCATTCGAAGCCCTAAATCCTTGGTAGGTTTCCAAGTTAAACTGAATCCGGAAACTAGTTTAACCGTATATTTTGTGACAGTGATAAGTTCATTTACTTCCAAAAATAATATCTGACTTTTAACTTCTCTCGGGTAGTCGTTTTAAGAAATGCGAACGACTGTTTGGCCATACGAACATAATCTTATGTTTTCTCAGGAGATATGTAATAGCAATAGAGAAGATATTTTTGAATCATAATCCTTACTTCTTTACTATAATATTATAAATGCGAAAGTGTGTTTGTTTGATGGTTTGTCCTTCAATCAAGCCACAACAAAGCAACGGATCGATCGATTGGGACATAGGCTACTTTTTATCCCAGAAAATTAAAGAGTTCAGTCGGAAGGATAATTTTATTATTAGGTAGAAGTCTTAGTGCCGATTCCACTAACGTCGAGTGACGTTTAACCGAGGAATAAATTGGGCGTTTTGACAATTTTTGTATTAAAAATCTGCCAAGATATCTTTACGCTCAAATAAAACTTATTTTACGAAAGTGGAGTCGGCCCTTAAACAATTCCTCTTTTTCTATTCCAAGCTGCAAGCTGTACATCATTTAAATATATCATCCTATGTAAAACCTACTTTATCTGTATTAATGGAGCTTATAGACCGTCAGAATGAATTTATTAGATTTATCTGCACGTTTTTTGCACCTCGAAAACCGTGAATTATACGATGTCTACGGCTTTTTTGGGGGTCTGAAGTAATCTCTAATTTGCGTAAGAATTTTTATCCGTTTTCGAATTCATTGGTGGAGTTCGATTTTGATTAATTTTTCTGCTTTAATCTCGAACTTAGTGCCAATTTTGATTTTAGCACCTCAATAGCTCAGCGATTAATGGCGTGGGTTGAAAATTGAAAGGTCGACGGTTTGATTCCCACCCGTTGCACTATTGTCGTACCCACTCATAAAACAAGCTTAAAGCTTATTTAAAGGGGGGATGGAAATATTTGTCAAGTTCAACACAGATACACTTCTTTAAAAAAAATGTCATATCGATGTCAATCGCTAGAGTAATGGTGCGATCTATAGAGCGTGCTCTAACTCAGCTCAGATTGAAGACAGAGTTAAAACGAGACAGATTTATGTCAGGGCATATTTGTGTCTCGTTTTAAGCTCTATCTTGAGTCTGAGCTGAGTCAGAGCACGCTCTATAAGCCTTTCGTTGAGAGACATTGGAACATTTTTTAGAATAGAAAAGCTAACATCTCAATACGCCAGTTAAACTTAACCCGAAGATGGTGAAGTTGGCACTTTATCTTAAGGTTCTACTTCACAAACGTCGATTAGCAGCTAACCGACGCATAAAGGTCGTAGCCGATTTACACGACACCGCTCCCACCCAACCAAAGTATGAGCATTCAAATATGGACTTAATATCGTGCTCTGGAGGTGCACTTTACAGTGGTACAGTTTACGCGCGGTACCGGTACCGCGCGCTGTATTCTATTTTGTGTTGTTACTGTAAAGTGCACCTCCACAGCACGATATTAAGTCCGTATTTGAATGCTCATACTTTGGTTGTATGGGAGCGGTGTCGTGTAAGTGGGCTACGACCTTAAACTACGTTTTGTAAGTTTTTGTGTTTAAAATCTGTCAGTTTTATTCTTCAGTATAAGTTTACTTGGCGATGTTGATATAAGCCCTTGAATATGTGTTTTCATAAAACTGACGTGTACATTTTTGTTTCAGGTAAGTACTTCCTTAATAATGGCGTTTGGGTAAGATGGGTCGTCAAAAAATTAATCATGCAATATAAGGTCAGTTTTTTTTTATCGTATGGCAAAATAAGGTCAGTAATGACACTCTAACCTCAATCCCTCCCCTCCCCTAGGTAACAGGATAACTCGACGTCCGCACTATGACATTACATTGTTCCTCCCCACATTATTCCGGCCACTGTCTCGAGACACAATAACTTGCTCTTTCCTTTTCCATCCAAGCAAATTTACATTTTCCATCCCCCTCTCTCAATAAAAACACTGGATGTGTAAAGAAATATCGGGATTAGGAACAATGTCTCCCATTTTTTTTAATATAAATAGACTAGCGCTTGACTGCGATCTTACCAGATGGTAAGTGAAGATGCAGCCTAAGATGGTGCGCGCTTGCCTAGAAGATGCCTATTCACTCTTGTTTTAAAGACACCCACATTATAGTTAGTTGGAAAACGGCAGGGCATTCCAAATTTTTCCCATGAAGAATGCCTGAGGATATTTCTATTCATCGTCGTAAAGACGTCCAACAGTCCAAAACATATTAATCAAATAAGAAATGTGCTGATGATCTTTAAACGCCTTAGCAGATCTTCATAAATTGTTGAGAAGATCTATCGTGTTAGTTGTCAAATAAACTTTTACCAAACGCTTTCGAATCGTCAAGTGAATCTGCCAGTGGCTCCACTGTTTTTTTTTTATTCGATGACAAGATAACCCTTAACGGCGATCTCACCTGATGGTAAGTGACGATGCAGTCTAAGATGGTAGCGGGCTAACTTAGAAAGGATATAGCAGTGTAAACTCAACCCATATCCCTAATCGGTTTCTACACGCCACCGTGCCGGAACGCTAAATCGCTTGGCGGCACGTCTTTGACGGTAGGGTGGTAATTAGCCACGGCTAAAGCCTCCCACCAGACCAGACCAGGGACAATTTAGAAATTATAAATTCCCAAATTGCCCCCGCCGGGAGTCGAACCCGAGACCTCCCAGTTATAAGACCACAGCGCTCACCACTGCGCCAGGGAGGTCGTCGAGTTTGTGAAACTGGAAGTGACTGTGAAGGTAGCTTCAAGTTCCTGATTAACGCTCTCCAATTGGTGAATATATTAGGGTTGAGGCCGCGGCAAAGAAAACCTACCGATTTAGAGCGAGGAGCTGGTTCCGTGTAACATATCGTTGTGGTTCCGAACCGATCTCGCCGGTAACGAGGTTTGAGTTCGTGTTTTGCATTAAAATAGGGTTGTTCTGCACTGCGACATACGGCTAGGGTTGCCGCTTGCTGAGAGAAAAATGCGGGATAGATAAGCATGGAAAAAAATTAAATTAAATTGGGTTAGAGCCGATTTCACCAATCCTTACTTTCCTTACTAATATTATAAATGCGATTCTGTGTTTATTTGTTGGTTTGTCCTTCAATAACGCTGCAACATAGCTACGGATCGACGTGATTTTTTGCACGAGTATAGTTAAGGACCTGGAGAGTGACATGAGCTTTTGACATGAACTTTTTATCCCGGAAAATCAAAGAGTTTTGCGGAATTTTAAAAACTAAATCTATGCGGATGAAGTCGCGGGCATCAGCTAGTACATCGTATATCTTATACGAGCTCAAAGGTATTTTGACAGCTTTTGTATTGAAAATCTGCTTAAATATACTCGGATAAGACTTATTTTAAACAGACAGGTTAAATTTTTATACTTAAAACCTTCATTGGTTTTAAGTAGAATCCTTGTCATCTCAACTTATAGCTGTCCACTACCTAAGCTCAGGTCTCCTCTTAAAAGGAGAAGGGTTTTGACTATAACCCACCACGTTGGCCAAGTGCAATCCGCACACACTGACACTTCCGACACACATTCAAATCTCACACACCTTTGAGAACTGACTACGACTCCTCTCAGGCACACAAGTTCCCCCATGTTGTTGATGTTGTTCATGATATTTAATATCTTGAAACTTACATAACAGTGAAAAGTTTTAGGTGCGTAAAGGAAGCCAAACTATATATTAACCATTAAGCTATATCGCACCACTAAACTATCTATATCATACCGGCATCCCAATGACAGGTTGTAATAGAATAATCATTTTTTTTTTACATAAACCTGCTTTCTTGTATCAAAGAGACAAGCTTTAAAATATTTCTCATTCAAGTCTGTCCAATTTTTATTTACTGGTACAGGTGCAAGAGATTCAAAAGAACTCATTTCACATTAGATATTGAAATTCTACTTCATTAAATATGCAACATGAACCGAATGAGTATTCAATGTGAATTATCAATCATATAATTATTATTAATCATTTAGGCACTATTCGTTAGTCCCGAGTTTCGGGACGCTTATTCGTAGTGGCAACCCTGCGTCAGTCGCGTAATGTGTTATAGATTAGTGCAAGCGAATTTGAAATCTCCGCTCCGTACATATAGGGGCTGAATTAGTGAATCGCGAGTCGCATTAATGCCGCCGTGTTCCGCAGCTTTTAATGAAGTGCCGTGTTGTGCTGTCAGTGATTCTAGCTTGTGTATGAGATGGTGCTGCGTTAATATCACAGTTTATGACGCCATGATCTAACCCACCCTTAGGACTACGAGGAGGTGTGACAAGGACAGATCTATACGATGTAATGTAGCTAGAGTGAGACGGCAGCAATGCAAGTTGAACGTGTCGCGAGCAACAATTAAAACAAGTGTATACTTCGAATTTTTTAAATACATATCAAATATTCTGAGGCCGGCGGGATTCGAACCCATATTTCTCGGAAAACTCGCGCGCGCACGTGCGCGCGTGTGTGTGTGCGTGCGTGTGTGTGTGTGCGTGCGTGTGTGTGTGTGTGTGTGTGTGTGTGAGTGTGTGTGAGTGTGTGTGTGAGTGTGTGTGTGAGTGTGTGAGTGTGTGTGTGTGTGTGACAGTTTGAAAGGTGAATTAGTCAGGATTGTTCCTACCTATGTTTGATGAAAATCGGTCCAAGATGGCCGCCACCACAAAATGGCGGATTACATTTTTTTTAACTTTGTCGGGGGCATTTTAAATATTCAATTTACATTTGTTAAAAAGGTAAATCGCGTGAAATACTTGGTACTATATTACGATCTTCACATAATACTGGCTAGGCATGCAATCTATATAAGAGCTCGGATTACATCTTAGGTACCTAAGAAGAGAGAATTTCCCGGGAAAAGTTAAGCTTGTTTTATCAGGTTATTTCCCCGTTTTCCGATGAATTGTTGAGTCCAGTACTTATCAACGCTTTATTCTGTAATTTCTATTTGAAGTAACAAAAAAACAGCAAACATTTTCTAGAAAAAAGAAATTAAAACGTCGGCTGCTATGAAAGGCAATTTTTAACCGACTTCGAAAAAAGGAGGAGGTTCTTTTTTTTCTTTTAATTTTTTATGTATGTTCCCCGATTACTCGAAGACGCTTGGTCCGATTTGGAAAATTCTTTTTTTTTTAAAGGGTATATACTTTCCAGGTGGTCTCATTGTTATCAGGTCAGGATGTGATAATGGGATCCCGGAGAAATCGAGGGAACTTCAAATTTATAGGCACAATTGATATACTTTGTAGTGGCGTTTGAAGTTGGTTTTGTAAAAAGAATTTCTACGTTTATATTATAGGTACTTTAATGCAGTTTTTGTGCTTTTAAGGGGAGGCCCTACGGGACCCTATTACTGAGCTTCCGCTATCCGTCCGTTCGTCTGTCCGTCCGTCCGTTTCATCCAGAAAAAGTTCCCACGATATTTTTAAACGCGAACAAACTCGCGGGCATCTGCAAGTCTTTCATGAACATCAAACCTAAAAACTTGTAAAATCTACCTTGTAAAATAATCTTTTTGATACTTAGATTTCATCAAAACCACCTTTATACCCCCGTTAACCTCCAAAAGCTTCTCATTTATAATTAACAGCGTTGCTTCAGCTCATCTTTACACCGCTGTAAAGGCTGAAACACACAAAACGCGGAGCGATGACTATGTGTCTAGTGGTTCTAATCTTGTAAGGACATTAGACGTCGTCGTGGCGGTATGCCATCGTGATATAGATATTCCGGCCCCAATGTAAGCGTAGGAACCATGCAATGCTATATTCTTCATACAGTTAAAAAAAAAATTCATTTTCTAGACTCTATCACGGGTTCGGAAAGCAAATTCTCGTGAGAATAGCTGGCAAAAAACTGAGCAGTTGCTCTTTTCAAAACAAGTGTCTTAGATTATGTGGCTGTATTTTGTGGACAGCTGAAGCAAAACCGATTGCTTCCAAGCAACTTTGTCAATGTTCTTTTTATTGCACGTGTTAACGCGAATTTATTGTGACTTTCACGCTGTTATTGTGTACTATGCATCTCGATTTCCGGGAAGGCTGTCATCCAAAACTCGCCTATCATACAAATAAAGGGTACATAAAATCTCAATTGTGGTGATTGGCTGAATTTAAAATATTGTTTTTTGCGACAGCACATTTTAGCCAATAGATATTTATAGTTTTGGCCACGCAAAGGTGATTGCTGTAGCAATAATTTCAGGCCATTTCTTTTGTTTTTTGTTTAAACGCTTGGCTGCGATCACACCTGATGGTAAGTGAAGATGCAGTCTAAGATGGAGCACGCTTGCCTAGAAAATGTCTATTCACTTTTGATTTGAAGACATCCAAACTGTAGTTATCTGGAAAAACGGAAGCCGGAAGCTGGAATGGAAACGGTCTTGTGGCTCTTCTCAGCAAAATCTGCTTTCCGAACCGGCGGTAGAGTCTCGACTTGTCATAAGAGCCACCGGTTGGCCTGTAAAAAATTTTGAATTTGAATTATTAAGCAAACTCGTTGCTGGTTGCGCTCGGTCTGCCGCCGTACAGTTTCCTCCACGCGTTGTATCTGCCCAAGCCTTTATAGTACCTTTAAAATTTTATCGCTAAGATTCCTAACAGCCCTCAGCGGCCATCTTTATAAATCATCTACCGACCCTCACTTGAAAGTTACCCTACCGGCAAGTACCCTGAGCTCATAGTTTAAACATTGTATCTCCATTAAATACTAGCTGATGCCCGCGATTTCATCCGTGTGGATTGAGCTTTTTTATTCTACGGTATAAAAAGTAGGCTTTTCAGATTCCAGACTTTAATCTATCTCTGTGCCAAATTTCAGCGAAATCGGTTCTCTCGTTCAGGCGTGATTGAGAAACAAAAATCCATCCACCCGTAGATCCAAACTTTCGCATTTATAATACTTGTTGATACAGTCGCACGCCGTATTTCGTTTGAGATAGACGTGTTACTATTGCTTTGTGTTGTTGGTGCGGCGGCCGTGTGCCGCGTGCGCATTCCTACGTGTGTAGGTAGTTAGCGGACCGATCGATGCGATAATGAGCGAGTCGGGTGCTTGGTGTGCGGACGAAACAATGTTATGTGAAGGTGATTCGGAGTTAGTAGGTGCAGTACAAGCGAGTGAGGATCAATTAACAAAAAAAAGGTCAAGGCAAGATAATGAGGAGGGTGAGGAAGAATGGCAGACGGTGTCGAGAGATGCAAAAAGAAAACAGAGGGGACAAAACTCAAATAATTTTGATATGAATTCTCAAGTTTGCGTTACTCATTCGGAGATCTTACCCAAACAATTCGCATTAGCGAAAGCTTTTAGGTCTCACGGGATAGAGGGTGTAACACGCGTCAAATACGTGAATCCATTTAAAATTTTGGTGGAATTTGATAAAGAAGTTAATGCAGATAAGTTTATCAATCATGGTGAGTTCAAGAGATTAGGCTGGAGAATACAGAAAACATGGGAAGTGGGCATATCATATGGTAAGGTAAAAGACATCGAGTTGGAAATCTCCTGCGAAGAGTTACTAGAGCACATACTATCTGACACAGCAATTGCTTCGATTAAACGACTAAATCGTAGAGAAAATGATGGTTCCTGGGTTCCAAGCGAAAAAGTAAGAATTGGCTTTGTCGGACCTAAACTTCCGCCCCATATATATTTGCATCATCTGCGTATCCGGGTGGAACCGTTTGTGTTTCCAGTTACTCAGTGCTCCAGGTGCTGGCGGTATGGACATCTTTTCAGAATGTGCCCCTCAAATAGAATTAGATGTCCTAAGTGCGGTGAAGATCATGAAAACTGTGACCGCACCTCCTTCAAGTGTTGCAACTGTGGCGGTAATCATTTAAGTTTGGCATCTAAGTCGTGTCCAGTTTTTGTGAAGGAGAAAAAAATACGCCAGTTGATGTCAGAGTTTAATTGCTCATATAAAAAAGCGCTATCGATATATGTGCCACCTTCCCCACCTCGTACAAGGAATCAAGATAAGTCATCTCAAGGTAGAAATGAAAATACCCGACCTCACACATCCTCTATGCCATCTTCGTCTCAACCCAAGGAAAATACTGGAAAGGTGCCTTGTGAAGAGGAAAATGTAAACAAGTCTGAAGATAATAGCAAAAAGAAAAAGAAGAAAAAGAAGAAGACGAAAATTCTATTCCGGGTAGGAAATGAAGATGAAGAAATGGAGTGGTTAGATTCAGAATATGAGTCTGAAGCGAGCGATGAGTCAAAGTGTAGTGAAGTTAATACTGGTGATGGTGCTAGCAAGGTTCAAGGAAGTAGGAGTAATGAAAGTAAAGGTCCTGAATGGCAAGTGTACCTGAAAGTTTTACTTGAAAAGCTTAAATCTATATTATTTGATACTAGACGTGATGATTCATTGATGGACAAGATACGAAGAGGTGTTAGATATTTTGTACAGTGGGCTAAAGATGTCTTTCAAGATGTTATTACCAAAATTCCTGTGATCAAAGACCTGGTTCACTTGTTTACTTAACATGGCCCAGTACTCCAAAAAGAGAATTAATCTGAACTTGATACAGTGGAATGCTCGTAGTATTAGACCTAAGATTAAAGCGTTTGAGCAGTTGTTGATTCAGGAGAAGATTCATATTGTAGCGCTATCGGAAACTTGGCTTGATGACGAAAAATATATTAGGATAAAAGATTATAACATATTTCGATGTGATAGAGACGAATCGTATGGGGGGGTGGCGATATTAACTCACAAATCATTACAGTCATTTCCGTGTAGGGTAGATCTTATTAATCCCGGTATAGAAATTATTCATGTTAAAATACTTAATTGCAACGAAATTGAGAATATAATCTCTGTATATTGTCCTTCCAATACTAGAACTACCCAGGCAGACTGGGAAAGAGTATTTGCCATAGCCACGTCCAAAACTATTATACTTGGTGACTTTAATGGTCATCATTCGATGTGGTCTACTAAATCGGACAATAGAGGCTCCCAAATTCTGGACGCCTTTACAGAAAGTAATATGGTTTTGCTGAATGACGGTTCCACTACTCGAATTCAACTGGTGGATGGTCAGTTACGCGAGTCTTCACCAGATATGACGTTGGTCACCTCTGATGTTGCACTTAGGTTTAGGTGGTCGGTTACAAATGAATCGTTAGGAAGCGATCACTTGATCATTAAGTTAAGCACGTTTTATGTTTCCGAATTTAAAATCCAGAGGAAGAGAAATTTCAAACTAGCAAAGTGGGAGAGCTATCGGACGTGTCTCGAAGATTTATTTCTAGATTTAGACTTTCCAGAGGATCCACAAATAGCATATAATTCTTTTATTAATAATATTAATAATGCTGCTGAATCACACATCCCGAACATTAAAGTTTGTTATAATCCAGAAACGAAATTCAAACCTAGGGAATTTTGGAACACAAATCTATCGAAAGCTGTTGCAATAAGACGGTTAGCATTAGGAGTATTTAGACGAAATCCAACTCCGTCCAACTTGTCTAAGTTAGAAAAGGCTACTGCCGATGCACAAAGAGACATACGTCGCGAACAATCAAAATCTTTTCGCAACTTTTGTTCATCTATTGATGAAGTTACATCATCAAGAGATATGTGGCAACGCATGAGATGGCTGAAAGGTTATAAAAGTCCTCGTCAACATATAGAGCCGAGTAAGTGTGAAGCCTTGCTACATAGTTTATGTCCAGACTATGTTACTCCAGCGAAACCACAATTTATGCCAACGAATAGTTCAATAGAGGCTCCTATTACAATTCAAGAACTTAACAAATCTATAAAGTCTAAAGATACCTCTCCTGGCTGTGATGATATTTCATTTTCTATGATCGATAATTTACCTTTAGTTGCTAAACAATGGCTGGTTAAGTTATATAATATTTGTCTGTTTACTAGTTTTGTACCTTTGCAGTGGCGTGATATAGCCGTGATACCCATTCCCAAGCCTGGTCGAAATTCAGACAATCTGTCATCTCTTAGGCCTATCTCTCTTATCTCCTGTTTGTGCAAGATTTTCCATTCTATTATTAATAAACGTCTAGAATGGTTTATGGAACGAAGTAATATACCTTCGGATAATTCTATAGGTTTTAGGAAATTTCACTCTTGTTTGGATGGATTAGCTAAATTAGTTGCACATATTCAAATGGGTTTTACTAGAAATGAGATAACGCTAGGTTGTTTTATTGACGTTGATAATGCATATAATAAGTTGGACATATGCGCACTGTTACGTAAATTAAATCATTTAGGAGTTGGTAGTAAAATTTGTAATTATTTATGGGAATTTTTAAAAGAACGCAAGTTAAGGATAAATTCAGAGGACTATCGTTCTATACCTCGGAGTACTGGTCAAGGCCTAGCCCAAGGAGATCCATTATCACCTTTATTATTTAATGCCGCTACTTATCATATTTGTAAACAAATATATAGTGCTGACATTAATATATCACAGTATGCGGATGACTTTGTTATTTATTCTACTAATAAAAATTTAAATGTAAGTGCCGCTTACGTTCAAGAGGCTTTAAATAAATTGTATATCTTGTTTGGTGAGTTAGGTTTAGAAATTTCGACATCTAAAAGCAAGATTTGTGTTTTTAAAAAAGGACCGAACAGATCTCCAGTTGAGATTAAAATTAATAACAATGCTCTGCGTACAGAAGATAACGTTAAATATCTAGGTATGTGGTTGGATCGCTCCTTGAGGTGGAGAAAACATATCAATGAGGTTAAAGAGAAGACCTTAAAATTTCTTAACGTATTCAAGGTGCTAGCAGGTTTGGGTTGGGGATTACATCCTCAACATTTGAGACGGCTGTATATAGCTCTTATTAGAAGCCGATTGGACTATGGCTGTTTTCTGTACGCGGACAGCTGCAATTCGCATCTTGGTAAATTGGATAGGGTGCAGAATATGGCTATGCGGATCATAGGTGGCTTTTTAAGAAGTTCTCCTATCCATGTTATGGAGGCAGAATTAAACTTGCAGCCTTTGGGTATTCGTAGGAGTTTTTTGGCTGGCAAATTTTTATTGAAAACCAAATCTCTTTCTAGTAAAGCAGGATTGATTGACCTTTTACAATTACTGCTGTCGCGTTGTACGCCTAATTTCTGGAAAAGGAGAAATATCCCCTTGCTTGCGTCTTCTCAGAATGACTGGGTTGATACTTCAATATATTCCAGTAATAAATTAGAAATGTTTAGTTTAGATTTGTGGGTTAGTAAAATAGATCTTAGTGATGTTTTATGTATGAATATTGAAGGTATGGATCAAGCCAAGGGTCGATATAGTGTCGTTGATTTGAAGCAGATCTGTACTAGATACCTAAATAACAAATTTCCTAATTATTACCAAATTTATACAGACGGTTCTAAAAACTCCAGTAATTCGGGTGCAGCTTTTTTTGATCCACAAATGGATATTGAGGCAAAATTCAAAATTGAAGCTAGAATTTCCATTATGCACGTGGAACTACTTGCTATTCTTGAAGCATTATCCTACGTTAGCCCTATTTTATTTGATAGATTTGTAATTTTGACAGACTCTAAAAGCGCGCTTCATCACTTGGCTAGATGCTCCTCGACGTTTCGAGGGCTACCTATAGCTTATGAAATTATTAAAATCCTTTTAAATTTAAACTCTCTAAATAAAACAATCAAAATCCAGTGGATTCCATCCCATATTGGCATTACTGGTAACGTTAAGGCAGATCAGCTGGCTGATATGGCTAGCTATGAAGGGGTGTCAGTACTAGTGTTACCTTTTTATACCGACTGTATAAATTTGTTGAAAGAAAAAACCAGAGCCTTATGGAAGGAGTACTTTGACCTTCGCTCGAAAGATAAAGGTATCTGGTACAGAACTGTTCAGTCTGAACCGTTTACATCTTGGGTCAGCAACTGCTCTTTAAGCCGAAGAGATGCTGTAGATTTAATGCGGCTTCGTTCCGGACACATTCCATTTGCTAAATTCGGTTTTTTAATGAAAAAAGTTAATACACCAAATTGTCCTGATTGTGATAAGCCTGAGGACGTAATTCATATTTTACTGGAATGTGTCCGCAACGAGGCCGAGAGATGGATGGGACACTTTTGTACGTTATCCCATGCTCCGGCAGATCGGCGGCTGCAACAGCGCTCTGGCTCATCCTCTGTCGGATGAGGCTAGAGCGCTGGTGCAGCTTTATAGGAAGTGCGTGAGGCGAACTATTTAAATTTATTTTTATTGAGGTCTAATGGAGTGACCTAGTCCTTATGGACCAAACTCCGTAAATATAGATTAAAAAAAAAAAAAAATACTTGTTGATACCCGCGACTTCGTTCGCGTGGATTGAGGGTTTTTATTCCCGCGAGAACTCTCTTATTTTCTGGGATGAAAGTAGCCTATGTGTTATTCCAGAGTATAATCTATCTCTGTGCCAAATTTCAGCCAAATCGGTTCAGTCGTTGAGGCGTGATTGAGGAACAAACATCCATCCATCCATGCATCCATCCATACATCCAACCTTTCGCATTAATAATATTAGTAAGATTTTCTACTGGCATTTCTCAGCTGTATTCGCCCTTGGCCCTAATGAATATAAAACCAATCTTTGAGTAAGATATTTTCTAACAAATTAAGCCTGAATCCAAACAGACCTTCGCTAAAGAAATTCATAACACAAAGTAAAAGGATTTGTACACAATCAGAAAACAGGCTCCGTGAAGCGCTCCTAATGAAATTAATAAATCGCGGCCGGGCTTCATCCAGTACCTACTTGCGAAATATGGATAGCGGCTTTATTTTACTAGCAAAATAATATTAATAATTATAATAATTCCGGTGTCGGGGCGAAACGTGCGTAGAGAGTAGTAAAAAATCAAAATCAAAATTTATTTATTTCATGTAGGCCAACTTGTAGCTCTTATGACACGTCATAAATCTACCACCGGTCCAGAATGCAGATTCTGCTGAGAAGAGCCGGCAAGAAACTCAGCAGTTGCTCTTTTCAAAAAAATTTTTTTTTTTACAATTGTTAAAAAAACTAGGCTATGCACACAATGTTTCCACACAGAAGTTTCAAAAATGCACACCTACCACAACCTAACACATGTTAACATGGGTAGACACAAAGCAGACCCATTCCCGTTGGCGTAGTATAAAAGTCTTGTGTGGTGGTGCATGTGAGTGGTGGTGGCATTGCTTGCTTGGGAACTTGGCTTTCTTGCTTGGTCGGGAAGGTAAGCGGTGCTTAACTTGTAACTGCATGTTTGACCATACAGATTTTTTCTGTTGGCGGATTATAGCAAAATAACTCTAACCTCTTCTTGCTAATCATGAACTTCCGCAAAGTAATGTCTAATGCTATCCAATAATTATACTACCATCACCATAACCAGTGTAAATAAGTAGTGCTTCCATTTATTGGATGTCATCGTGATGTCAATTCAACCCCAGCCTAGAACTAGACACAGATATCTCAAAATAAGCGGCCAATTTCGAGTCATCGCGCACAGAATTACTGGGCACAGTATCTATTGGTTGCTCTGTTGCTGTGTGATTGAAGGACAAACCAACAAACAAGCACTTTGTCGCATTTATAATACTAGTGATGATTATTAATATTTATTTATTAGTTATATATAATATAATATTATATAGTTAATATTTATTTGAGTCTCTACGAAATTAATTTTCGTGTTTACGCTTTTACGAAGAAATGATAAAATCTCAAACTATATTTTAACTTCGCTACTTACTCGAACTTAACCGAAGCACGGTTAAGTTCGCTAAGTGTTGTTTGCTTCGGGACAGCCGTGCTGCGAAGCGTACATAATAGGCTCTAACTTTATTAAATTCTAAACGACGTTAACTTTATGTTTCTTATTATACGCTGTTAAGGTTTTCTAAGTGACGATGCAGTCTAAGATGGTAGCGGGCTAACTTGGAAAGGGTATGGCAGTATACATCAACCCATGTCCCTACTTGGTTTCTACACGCCATCGTGCGGGAACGCTAAATCGCTTGGCGGCACGTTTTTGACGGTGGGATGGTAACTAGCCACGGCCAAAGCCTCCCACCAGATCAGACCAGAGACAATTTAGAAATTATAAATTCCCAAATAGCACCGCCAGGAGTGGAACCCGGAACCTCCCAGTTATAAGATCACAGCGTTCACCACTGCGCCACGGAGGTCGTCAAAACCTATGACATAACAGAACATATGTATTTTTATATTTGTGACCTTCCTACACCAACTTCTTGCCTGTATAATTGTAATATTATAAATGAGTTAACTATAACCTAATCAAGGCCTTTCTTTGTATTTCAATCCATTCTTGGCGTTCGGTTACAAAAATCTGTAATTAATTAGTCTGGAGGGGAAATAAATAAAAAAACAATAAAGCCAAGTCGAGTTCTAATATACCCTTATTTTCTTTTTCTTAGACGAGATCTTTCTTTTGGAGCCGGCAAAGATGTTTGATGTAAAAGTAGAGCAGCCATTAGGAAAATTTTGATAAAATACGAAGGATAAGATTAGATTGGGGCTATACGAATATTTTAAATACGATATTTTAATGCAATCTTAGCAAAAATCTCTATCGATCCATCGAACGACTTTTTTAGCTTTAGGAAGCAGAATTATATATATACTAAAATGATTATAATATACTAATGATTATAATATACGACGGCCAATCTCCACATATATTAGCCATCTGTGCGGGAGCTATTATAGTGCACAAGTGTGTGCGCAAACACAGGTGCACTCTCTATTCCCTCACTCTCATAGTCCGATGGGACGGAAAATCCGACACGACCGGAAAGTGATCAGGCGCAGGATCGACAGCTTTACGTACTCTCCGAGGCACGGGGGTGGCTCACCACCGACTTCCTAACTCCTGGCTAGTATTGAAAATTCTCAAAAGAAAACCCAATACATTTTTGTCCCGACCTGGGAATCAAACCCGTGACCTCGTTATTCGTAGTCGAACTTGCTAACCACTAGACCAACAAGGCAATTATATTTTAGATACTATACTACTCTAGCATTAAAGTTGCATCAAATGATCACATAAAAGCATCAGAGCTATGCTTGAAATGCGCTACACAATCGAGAAACAGGTCAAAGCTCAGCGTTAAACTTTCACACCAACATTACCGCGCCTCACTTTGCTAGATGAAAATTGACATAAGAGCCTTCAGAATCGTAACTGTGGAAGCCAAAAGAGTAACTGCCGAGTTTCCCGCTGGCTTTTGAAATAGTATAAATTGTGCAGCTTTTAAGTTAAAGCCATTTTCCGGGTGGAATCGGAAAAAATTTGTAGCCCCACTTAATACAGTCAATATTCAAAGTTTTTTTTTGTCATTTTAATACTTACATTTATTGACATAACTATTTCTAAAATTAAAACTATTAATAATAATTATTAAACATTTATGTGGTGGTGTCGTGTGGTGCGGGTTGTTACGTTCCGTCAAATATGGTTGAGCGAAGCAACGGCTGGATCATGCGTCATGTTCGTGAACGGGTGCCACCAACGGGAATGGGCCTGCTTTGTGTCTCACCCATTTTAACATGTGTTAGGTTGTGGTAGGTGTGCATTTTTGAAACTTCTTTGTGGAAACACTGTGTGCATAGCATAGTTTTGTTACCTATTGTAAAAAAAAAAAAAAATTTTTTTTTTGAAAAGAGCAACTGCTGAGTTTCTTGCCGGCTCTTCTCAGCAGAATCTGCATTCCGAACCGGTGGTAGATTTAGGACGTGTCATAAGAGCTACAAGTTGGCCTATATGAAATAAATAAATTTTGATTTGATTATTTCTAAAATTAAAACTAATATAAACCTAAAACCTAATTGATATCACCGCAGTTATACATGTCACCCAAGATGCTGGCAGCATTGCCCCTTTGGATGGCCAAACTAATTCTTTGGCCAAAGTAGCTGCCAGCTCTTGGTCCCCGGTGAACTCGATTTTATAACCGGTCGCATTTCACCGGTTATAATCTCCATAAAAACCTCATAAACCTACGTAAGGTTTTTAATAAATGTCATTTTTTTGGGATATAAAATGAGTAAAATCAATAAAATTTTGAGCTATAGTGCGTATAAATGAATTTAGTGTTCTAGTTTTTCCTATATTAAAAGTTACCACTAGACACAGTCAATGCAATAACAATATTTGAACGAGCTAAGCGAAGAATGACATTTTTTTGCGAAATCTAGTCAGCCGGATGATATAGGAGAGATATTTATACAGAAGGAAAATTAAAAATCAAATTGGCTCATTCGTCGGGCTTTTAATCTAAAATAGTTGTCTGCTCTGTCACTCTATATTATTATATATCTGAAATATCCATTTAAATTGATTTTAAAAGGAATTGAATTTAATCATTCATTCGAAGACGTTTTTTTCAAAGTGGGGAGGATTCAAATGTTTTATAATAGCGGGATGTTCTCCTTTTTATTTTCCCTCCTTTTTTCCTATTCTATTTTCCATTTGATTAAACCCGATGCGAGTTCTAAGATTTTTGTTTAGGGCTGTCAACGAGAATTAAATAAAAACACATATTTTTTTCATACATATATTTTATTGCTTACCTATTTATTTCAAATGATTGCATAATATCATCACAATGTAGGTTTTAGATTATCAGAGACATACGAATTTTAAAATAAATTCATTTAGGACTCGAGTAATTTTAATAAAAATAATCTCATCGGACTTGTTATTGGAGCTAAATTTTAGAAATCTTCAAAGTAAATCTTTAAATTTTGACGACAAAAATTATCAAAATAAAATATGTAATTGATTTTTGTTAAAACAGCAGCATTTGGCAGCCCTACATTTATTATCAATATTGAGAGACATTTTGTAAGATTTCGCAATGAATTTACTTATTTCTCCAATTCCCCACTACGTTCGTAATTCGAGCGGATTTAATAATAAATCCTTTATATATGAAGTGGTTACATAACAAGATTTTTCGTCCATTAGCGTAGAGGCCTTTTTGGTTCAGAATTTGTTCAATTGGTCTAACTGAACAATTTCTGAACCAAAAAATAATACTGCGCGAAAAATTTGTGTAAATTAATTTAAAACACCCCCGACATGTGAATTTATTAAAGATGCACACAAAACAGGTTGACACTAAAAAGTACACAAAATCTGAATATATAAAAGGCAAAGGCTGACTGACTGATCTATCAACGCACAGCTCAAACCGCTGGACGGATCAGACTGAAATTTGGCATACAAATAGCTATTAGGACGTAGGCATCCGCTAAGAAAGGATTTTTGAAAATTCAACTGCTAAGGGGGTAAAATAGGGGTTTGAAAAATCGAACTTAACGTGAGCGAAGCCTCGGGCAAAAACTAGCATAAATATACAGCTCATCAAGAACCAAGTAACAACCCCTAATATGTGTACACAACATTATTGAATAAACTAACTGATTTTTTTTGTTAAACAAAAATATTAGCCGAGCTGAACTTGACTTATATTCTCCTCTCCCCTCCTTGTGTTTGGAATAGATACCGTTGTTCTTTTGAGGCTTCAATTTTTGCCTGTTTTTTTTCTGATAGTTAAAACTAGATCTACTGCT
Source organism: Hipparchia sbordonii (assembly GCA_038048805.1). Lineage (NCBI taxonomy): Eukaryota > Metazoa > Arthropoda > Insecta > Lepidoptera > Nymphalidae > Hipparchia > Hipparchia sbordonii. Next base: position 7,101,692 of record CM076117.1, on the reverse strand, counting down.
ATAAAAATCAAATCTGCATCTGAAGATTAGAATAGAATAGAAGTATGTTTTATTCAAATAAACTTTTACAAGTGTTTTTGAACCGTCGATGAATCTACTGGTTCGGAATGCCCTTGCTGCCGAGAAGAGCCAGCAATAAACTCGGCGGTTGCTCTTTTCAAAAAAAATTTTTACAATGGGTAATTAAACTACGCTATGTATACAGTGCTTCCACAATGAAGTTTCGTAAGTCCTACATACAATCAGGCACACAGAAAGCAGACCCATTCCCGTTGGTGGCACCCGTTCACGAGCATGAAGCATGATCCAGCCGTTGCTTCGCTCAGCCACATTTGAGGGAACGTAACAACCCGCACCACACGACACCACCACAGAAATGTTTAAAGAGAGCATGACATACTTAGGCTTTTAGATTACACGCGTTCTTAAGCAAAATAATTTTACTAGTATAAACCGAAGACTAGCAACGATAGGCGTTATAGGCGATATTAACCCTTGCACGAGGCGCGTCGGTCGTTACGACCGATCCGGGTTATTATCACAAACATATGACAATAATCGTTAACACTTGGCGGCTTAGATTGAGCCGTCGTCCAAGTTAAGGCCGTTAACTATTTGGGTTAACATTTTTATGCTCCTCCTTGATAATACGGAAGGTTTTATTTAAGTTTTAGGGTTCAGGAACTAAGCCCCGTCGTCTGTCCGTCTGTCTGTCTGTCAGCGGCCGTTGTATCTCATGATTAATAAATTATATCCGCTATAACAACAAATAAAAAATAATTACTAATTAAAGGGGGCGTTTTTTTGGTACGGAACCCTTCTTATGCGAGTCCGATTCGCATTTGACTTACTTTTTTATTTTAATTTAGAATTTAGTTTTGTATTATATTAAGTACTAGCTATTGCCCACGACTTCGTCCGCGTCAATTTCTGTTATTATGATCGCGATTAAGAAGTTTTTAAAAGAATATAATACTTTATATATGGATAATTTTCCCCGTTTTTGCAACATTTTTCACTGATGCTTCGCTCCTATTGGTCGCAGCGAGATGTTATATAGCCAAAAGCCTTCTTCGATAAATGGACTATCCAACATAAAAATATTTTTTCAGTTCGAACCAGTAGTTCCCGAGATTAACGCGTTCAAACAAACAAACTCTTCAGCTTTATATATTAGTGTAGATTATAAACTAGCAACCCGCCCAGCTTCAATTTAAAAATGAAGAAATCGAGATTTTCATACATATAAAAATACCATCTAATTTTCCGACTTTTCCGATGGATTTTCCAAAAATTTTCTATCATACAAACCTTGTCCTTAGTATAGGGATACTATGAAACAAACAAAACTCCTGATTTCGTATTCAGTTGGTACCTTTCATTAAAACCGAGGGTCTAATTTATTTACCGTTAAATTTATACTTACCGTTTACCAGTGTTATTTATTACCGGGAATAAATTAAACTAAATGATCGAATTCGACGCTTGAATTACACAGAATGCTTTCTACCCTTAGCCATTTCAAACTCTCTTAAATTGGTTACCAAAGACAGATCTTCAAGGTAAGCTCGGAGTAAGCACTAGTTCTTATCAAGAAACCCTACTAATATTATAAATACCAAAGTGAGGATGGATGTATGGATGTTTCACGCCACCATTCCTTCACGCCACAGCGATTTTTTTTATTCGATGTGTAGATAGCCCTTTACTGCGATCTCACCTGTTGGTGAGTGACGATGCATTCTAAGATGGTAGCGTGCTAACTTGGAAGGGTAAGGGTAGCAGTGTAAATTCCACCCAAACCTCTAATCTGTTTCTACACACCATCATGCCGGAACGCTAAATCGCTTGGCGGCGCGTCTTTGTCGATAGGATGGTAACTAGCCACGGCCAAAGCTTGCCTACCAGACCAGACCAGAGACAATTCAGAAATTATAAATTCTCAAACTGCAGACGACGGGAATCGAACCCGAGACCTCCCAGTTATAAGACCACAGCGCTCACCACTGCGCCAGGGAGGTTGTTATCAAATCGTCGGACGATTTGGCTGAAAGGAATGGAGATAGCTCATACCAAGGATTAACACATAGACTACATTTTAACCCAGAAAATTAAAGGGTCTCGGGTTCGATTCCCGGCGGGGGCAATTTGGGAATTTATAATTTCTGAATTGTTTCTGGTCTGGTCTGGTGGGAGGCTTTGGACGTGGCTAGTTACCACCCTACTGTCAAAAAAATTAAAGAGTTCCCGCGGGAATCAAAAAACCTTTATCCACGCGCATCATCTAGTTTAGTTAATAAAAAAAATCATATAGATTAGATGCAGCGATATATATCTATATATATAAAATTCAAAGTCCTGACTGACTGACTGAGATATCAACGCACAGCCTAAACTACTGAAGTTAGAAACTTGAAATTTTTACAGTTGGTTCCTTTTATGACGTAGGCGCACACTAAGGAAGGATTTTTGAAAATTCAACCCCTAAGGGGGTAAAATAGGGATTTGAAAAATCGAACTTAACGTGAGCAAAGCCGCGAGCAAAAGCTAGTATATATATATATCAGTTTATCGGGAACTATGTAATTTAGTATGCGCTGATTTATTCCCGATCCGGCCGCGTCCGATAAGGCAAACAAACGGCCGGTTTGTCCCTCCCAGTCTTATTTTGTGATCGAAGCTCCCAGTCCCCTGCCGGTGTTTTGCCATCCCTTCCATGTTCCACGGGTATTCAAACAATCACAATAAACTAGAATTTGCCCATCGCCCTGTTACGTGTACCCGTCCACTCCAAGTTTTTTTTTTAGCAAACAACCGAGCAGGCGGGTAACCTGATGTTAAGTGATTACAGCCGCCCATGAACATTTGGCACCACCAATGCGTCGCCGGCCTTCAGGAATTTGTTGGTCCGCCCCTTGAATAACCCTATTTTTTTAAATATTTTTAGGGAGCAAACGAGCAGGTCGGTCGCCTGATGTTCAGTGATTACTGATTATGAACATTTGTAGCACATGATGCACCAACAATGCGTTGCCGGCTTTTCAGAACGTTGGTCCGTCCGTTGGATCTGGCACAACGGAAGGTCGAAGTGCTCCAGGCACCCAGATGGTAAGGGTGAAATTTTGTTTGATGGCTAGCGGTTCAGTAATAGAAGAAAGATGGTGGAATAAGGTCAAATAGCTCTTCAGAACAGTTGACTATCGTTGACCGTTACAAAATGACGTAGTTCTGTGGCAAAACTGTGTAGGAGGTTGTGAAGTTCTTGAGCGCACTCTCCAAAGTAGGTTAATACCTACTTTGGAGAGTGTGGAGTATCCGATAAAAGACCGATATACTCACAGGCGATAATTTAATTTCTTCGTCTCTTTAATTTTCCGGGATAGTCTACGTCACTCTTCAGATCCTAAACTATAAGAAATCACGTCGACTCCGTTGCTTCCAGTAAATTGCCGCGTGATTAAAAGTCAAACCAACAGACGAACATACTTTCGCATATTTTATAATATTACTACCTACTTGGCAACACAATGCACACTATATTCCTATATTCCCTCACTCATAACAACCGCTACAGCCCGGAGAGAGGTAAATACCGTGATATATCATCATCAACTTCTCAACTCCGGTCTGTCACTAAGAATTTCTTGACAAAAAAGAAGTCCAATATTTCTTGACCCCCCGAGACTACAGTATAATCCTCCACCTTAAATAAATAATCATAATATACCCCCATTAAATAAGGTCTCTATTCGCCATACCCTTTCTGGACCTCTTAGGGAGGAATAAAAACACATAGGCCATAACGGGCAGGGTGGGGCCACCGCGTAGATAAATATGACGTATTATTATGTTCCGAGAACGGGGTAACGGGGAAGAGGGCACCGTGGCAGGCGGAGCGGGCGCTGCGAGCGATATAGCGGGTACAAGCGTGGAACTACAACTCAATAACCAAAAGTTTCTAATACTAAACACCATACCTAACAAAATTTAAGAAAATCACATTAAAAATGATCGCGATCATTCATTTCTAAGTACCTAGTTGAGTTGCTTGGATAAATGAAGATCATGCTTGTTAATTTGTTTTTCTTTTTTTGTGTTATTGTGTTATCATTAATGCAAATATTATTAGGAACGCCAGCTCGTCAACAATCTGGCCAGATCGTTAAGATTATTTTTTGTTCATTTTGTGAATAAATAAATTTAAAAATTTAAAAGAATCATCATTAAAGAGTATGTAAATTAAAATTATATTGAGTCCACTAATTAGTTATTCTACTGGTTGCACCAAAAGGTATAGTGATGGTCATACTTTTGTAATGTTTTTACGGTCTTACATACAAAACTGACATTTAAAATTAAACTCTCCGTGCTATTTAAAACTGACTGCAGCTTGGGTTATTAGGTAGGTATATTGAGGCTCAACCGCATTATACTATTCATGTAGTAAGGACGCTTCAAAACGACTTCTATTACATGAGCAATATTGCTTTAAACTCATATATTCAAAATCATCCTTCATCCTAAAACCTTATCCCTGCAGACGCGGTTCCAAAGAAACCGCTCACTTCACTCAATTTGTTATATTAGTAACATTGTTACTCTTGCTAAAAAATTGCATTAATTGTACTTTTAAAAAAGGCAAGCTCCATTGTCACATTTATTGCGTTACCGACTCTAAAACTTACAATAATGTTCAGCTTCGTTTAAATGGATCGCTAATGAGCCAGCCATTCCATTCCTTTCAACGCGAAAGAACTATTGCTAATCGCTCTGCTTATCACTATGCTAGCGCTCTAAAAAACGAATGCTCTGTATTATTCCAAGAAAAATGGTACCGAGAAAAGTAACATTCCCTGTTACTGTCATGAGGATTTGTTTTTCTTTGGTATTCAGTGGGATACACTGACTCCCAATCCGATTAGCGCCATTCTGAGCCTTAATCCTACAAAAACAGGGACTAGAATCGTATAAATTAATAAAATTTTCCGTCTACCTTACGTAGATACCTTTAGTTGGATTATTACCTTACATTTGCCGGCGAAATGTAGCGGAAATATTAAACCGAAATCAACTCTATCTTTGCAGTAATAAAAGTGGTTTTGTGTTAACCAATTTGGGGGATGCAATTAAAAATATAATAATAAGTATAGGGGAATAAAATATAATGATGTTTTTCTTTGTTGCTCCTTCTAACTTTCGCTTTGCTGTAATTATAAGAAATAACAATGATTTTCGGTTTCATTTTCCTTTTGGTCGTATTAATTAAGGATTTTGTTTTCTTGCGGAATTTTCTTTTTTTGAGAATTTCGCCAAAGTTTATTAGGTTCGTTTATATCCCCGCTTGGGGGATGGCAGTTATTTTTTATATCTTTAATACCAAAAAATGGTATGAAAAGGGGTTATGTTTGGAAACCGCAAATTGCGAAAATAAAAAGTTATAGACTTTTTAATTTTTATAGATCTAACGTACTCGTATTTTACCTACGTTATAACTATATTTCATTTTACTTTGAAATGAAAAGAAGTTCTGAGTTTCTTGCCGACTTTTCTCAGCAGAATCTGTTTTTCTAACCGATGGTAGAGCCTCTACCTGTCATTTTGTATTGCTGAAACAAAATGTTATGTTAAATAAATTATTTATTTAACATAACATTTGTATTGCTGAATATCATTTTCCTTAATAATAGTATCTCAGCAATACATGCATCAGAGTATATCGCTGAATTAAATTTTTTCCAATAGTAGTGCCTCAGCAATAAGTGAGTTTAGGGATGAAACAGAACGAAGTTGCGGGCATCAACTGGTATTTTATACGAATGAAATGAATGTGACGTACTTTACATCTATTTTCCGCAGTCAAGTTAAAGTTCTCAGAGCTTTTCTTGTTAAAATACATGTAAGGAAAGTAAGGTGCGTATTTAATTTGGAAAATCATCCCTGTTTCCTTTTGTTTCAAATGATACCAATAAGATATACAATATCTTACACCCTTCATCTAAAGAGCTGTCATCCAATGTTATCCCTTTTTAAGGGACCTCAAATTTCACAATGCGGAGAAATTCAAGGTAGGTATACAAGCAGATATTTTGTTTCAAAAACGCTGTTTTTACCCATATCGGGTTGTAAACGGTTTATACGTGAAAGGTTGTATGTTTGTGTGTTACTTTGTTACCTCTCGCCTGACTGGTTGCCACTCTATCGGTCATCTATCGGATATACTTTGGAGATTGCGCTCAGGAAATTAAAAACCTTGTTCCTCCTTCACCGTTCTTCAGAAGTGTGTGACGTCGGCATCGGAATCCAGCATCCGGCAAACGAAAGGGATCGAATCTGCGACCTTTCAGTTTTCAGTCAGCGCCATTGGACTATTGACATAGAATTTAACATAGAATAATAGCCAAGTTGAACTCGTCTAATATTCTCTTTTCCCCTCCAAATAAGCGGAAGCTTATGCTAAGACTAGCTTTTGCCCCCGCGACTTCGTCCGCGTGGAATTACGTTTTGGGGTGGAATTTTCAAAAACTGTGACACACGTACTTCTTTATTTTTAACTGAAAGCTCAAATACCAACTTTGATGGAAACAGCTTGAAAAATGACGGAGTTTCATATAAACTTCCATCCCCTATTTAAACCCCTTAGGGGTGGAATTTACAATAATCCTTTCTTAGTGTGCGCCTACGTCATAAAAGGAACCAACTGTAAAAATTTCAAGTTTCTAACTTCAGTAGTTTAGGCTGTGCGTTGATATCTCAGTCAGTCAGTCAGTCAGGACTTTGAATTTTATATACATAGATTAGGTAGGACGATAGTGCAAGTGAGATCGATCCTGCGACCTTTCAGTTTTCAGACCGCACCTTTAAACCGTTGAGCTGTTGAGGCTTAAAGTAGACATTATAAGTAAAACACTCGAGTAGAGACGCCCATGGGATTACTTTCCCTTACTTATTTACGCATCCCTATACAACCCTAATTAAAGGATTCAATTAACTCTTAATCAAAATTCCGGTTTCCAGAGCAAAATTGTGTTACGGTTTTACGTTGTCAGTAAGTCTATGTCTTTCTTAAGCTCGAGTTCCCATACAAACTTGGTTTTGTATAAAATTAACTACTAAACGATGCCCGCGTGGATTATGATTTTTTGATTCCCGCGGGAACTTTATTTTTTATTCGATGACAAGATAGCTCTTGACTGTGATCTCACCTGATGGTGAGTGACGACTCAGTCACATAGTAGCGGGCTAACTTGGAACGGGTATAGCAGCGTAAATTCAACCCATACTCCTAGTTTGTATGTTTGTTACTCAATCACGTCGCAACGATTGAACCGATTTGGCTGAAATTTGGCACAGAGATAAAGGCACATAGATAGATTATGGTATGGTACTAGGCTACTTTTTATCCCGGGAAATAAGAGTGTTCCCGCGGGAACAAAAAACCTCAATCCACGCGAACGAAGTCACAGGAATCATATAGTGTTACTCGTAAATCTTCAGTCATGTTTGAAAAGACAGCTTTTAAAAGAGAGTTTTAAAATTTTTCCTCAAGAATATTCTTATACTGGAAAAGAATTACACATCTCTCCCAAGTATTTCAATGCTATAGGATAATTAGAGTGAGGCGTTGAGGCGGAACGGAAAATTATTTTCAGCGCGCGGTTTAAGGGTTCCCACCCCTATTTTTAATTTTTTGCCATTTCTCCCGTCTAAAAGTCCGTCCCGATTTCTAAAAGGCCGTAAAGTGACAATAATAATAATTGGCCTTTGAGTTATATTACTATTACTCAATATTAGTATAAAATGTACTGTTTGTAACACTAAAATAGGAATAAATGTATTTTCTTTCTTCTTCTTCTTTCTTTCTTTAATATTAAAATGTTTTATTCCAGTTCCAGAGTTTGACGACCTCCCTGGCGCAGTGGTGAGCGCTGTGGTCTTATAACTGGGAGGTCTCGGGTTCGATTCTCGGCGGGGGCAGTTTAGGAATTTATAATTTCTAAATTGTCTCTGGTCTGGTCTGGTGGGAGGCTTTGGCCGTGGCTAGTTACCACCTTACTGTCAAAGACGTGCCGCCAAGCGATTTAGCGCGATGGCGTGTAGAAACCGATAAGGGGTATGGGTTGAATTTACACTGCTATACCCCTTCCAAGTTAGCCCGCTACCATCTTAGACTGCATCGTCACTTACCATCAGGTGAGATCGCAGTCCCCCCCCCCCCCCGCGACTTCGTACGCGTGGATTAAGGTTTTGTAATTTCCGCGGGAAACTTCTTATTTTCCGGGATAAAAAGTATTCTGTGTTATTCCAGACCATAATCTATCTCTGTGCCAAATTTCAGCCAAATCGGTTCAGTCGTTGCGGCGTGATTGAGTAACAAACATCCATCCATCCATATTTACAAACTTTCCTGTCTGTGTTTTAAAAATGCGAAAGTTTGGATGGATGTGTGGATGTTTGTTACTCAATCACGCTGCAACGACTGAACCGATTTGGCTGAAATTTGGTACAGAGATGGATTATAGACTGCAATAGCACATAACCTACTTTTTATTCGGGAAAATAAGAGAGTTCCCGCGGGAATTAAAAAAAAAAACTCAATCCACGCGAACGAAGTCGCTGGCATCAACTAGGCTTGTATATTTGCCTGGCCGATGTAATTTAGATTATCCTAGGCTTAGCTTCGGATGCATACGGTGTTACGGCTTTTGCTAACCACTAGCGTATGCATTGTAGATATAGAGTCACTGCAGATGTCCGATTTTTTAATAGATCCGATTTTGTTAGTTGAGTCGAGCCGCAGTTTACCTCGTTGGTCGAGTGGTTAGCTAATTCGCTTATGGATCGTGAGGTATCTGGTGTCAGACCAAAAAAGTTATTAGGGTTTATTAAACGATTTCAACAAAAAAAGGAGGTTCTCAATTCGATATATTTATAACATTTTTTTTGGCGATGTTACTCAATTCTCTTGTTGTTGTTGGGCCAGCGTCGCCGCGCATCGGTTTCATCGTTTCTATTTAGGCCCGCCCGACTTTATAATTATTTTATACTTTTAAGTGGCGTTTGAAGTCGGTTTTTTAAAAATATTTTTCTATATCATTATGTCAGTAAATTTTCAGTACCAGCCCGAAATTAAATCGGGTCACTAGAATATTATTTGCTTATATTAGTGTTGTAATTTTGGCATAGGTGTTAGCAGGAAGTTGTATGTTTTGGTTGACTTGAAATGAAATTAGACTTCACAGAGAGATCACACACATAATGTCGCCTAAAAAGAAAGAAAAAGAAGACAATATTTGTTGATCCTTTCACCAATTTTTATTAGACCATTGTTTTTCTGTCCTGCATTTTAGACTAAAATTTTACTAGTAGCTTCTACTGGCTTTATTAATTTATATTTTTCATTCTGCGGTTTACATTATGTATTTTCATGCATTAATATCGCCAACTTTTGTCGGATCTTCTATTATTCGGTTGTGTGCGATAAGCTTTTATCCCCGGGAGTATGTATTGTAGTTTAAAGCTTAGCTTGTAATATACATTTTTGATGACTCCAACCGCTTAGCCTCGCGGGTAGCTGATTCAAGTGGTTTGCAATAGGTCTTGGAAATATCTGTCGCACAGAATATAAAACTAAATCGTATGTATATGGTAATCCTTTTGTTATATTTAAATGGTCTTATATGAATTCCAAACCGGTGGTAGAGTCATTTTTTTTAAATATTTTTAGCGAGCAAACGAGCAGGCGGGTCACCTGATGTTAAGTGATTACCGCCGCCCATGAACGTTTGTAGCACCTGAGGTACTACCATTGCGTTGCCGGCTTTTTAGGAATTTGTTGGTCCTTGAATAACCCCATGTTGTAATTCAGTCATGACGAGCTATAAGAGCTACAAATTGGCCTACATGAAATAAATAATCTTGAATTTAGAATTTTTGAAAAGCACAATTATATAAAAGCCTAGCTAAGGTCCACGACTTCGCGCGCGTGGATTTAGTTTTTAAAAATATTATTTCAAGTTCCGTTAATCCGTAGCTCTATTGCGGCGTGATTGAAGGACAAACCAAACAGTTTACATTACACTTAAAATTAATAAACATATACAAAACATACACCAGCAAAGAAGCCTCCAAAAAAAGCTTTAAAACTAAATCTAGTTTATTGTAAGGCCGAAAAGGAGGTAAAGTTTGTACATACATATTTTGAAACCAAAATCCATGCGGACGAAATCGCGGGCAATAGCCAGTTACATCTAAATACGTGATGTGCTTGATCAATAATTCAAGTTGTATCGGATTGGTTATACAACGCCCTTCAACGCGTCCCATCTGGGAACCCAGCCGTCTTTTCCACTTTAATATTCTATTTGGGGAACAAAAGCCTTGTATAGTACAGTTTACTAACAACGTTGAAGGAATTAGGACTTTATATACCTACTAGCTTTAACCCGCGGCTTCGCTCACGTTAGGTTCGATTTTTTAACCCCCTATTTAACCCTCTTGGGGTTGAAATTTTCCAAAATCCTTTCTTAGCGGATGTCTACGTCCTAACAGCTACCTGTATGCCAAATTTCAGCTTGATCGGTCCAGTGGTTAGAGCTGTGCGTTGATAGATCAGTCAGTCAGTCAGTCAGTCAATCAGTCACCTTTGCCTTTTATATATTTAGATTCTAAGAGGTTAGAAGAGGTATCAGATTGCTGAATAGGTATATGTAAGTAACTAGCTTTTGTCCCCGCGACTTCGTCCGCGTGGAATTAGATTTTGGGGTGGAATTTTCATAAACTGTGACACACGTACTTCTTTATTTTTAACTGAAAGCTCTAATACCAACTTTGATGGAAACAGCTTGAAAAATGACGGAGTTTCATATAAACTTCCATCCCCTATTTAAACCCCTTAGGGGTGGAATTTCCAATAATCCTTTCTTAGTGTGCGCCTACGTCATAAAAGGAACCAACTGTAAAAATTTCAGGTTTCTAACTTCAGTAGTTTAGGCTGTGCGTTGATATCTCAGTCAGTCAGTCAGTCAGTCAGGACTTTGAATTTTATATATATAGAGAAAAAGCTGTTTAAACAATGCCTAAAAATATCGATACCTCCCATGTAAGTTGTTGTATCCCCAAAACGCTTACGTGACGCGTTAATTGTTGTGAAGGTCAATACAATGGTTTAGGCCGTCGTTTCAATAACGATACAACTTTATACGTCTTGAGAGTATGTTAAAAAATGCTGTTTTTTAATTTTTTTTACGAACGCATAAAATAGATAAAAACAAATGATTCAGTACACAAATCTAAAATGCCAATTTTGTGTCATACAATAACTTACGTTGGAGGCATCGATATACGTCTTACTAAGCCGCGATTATTACAAAGTTAGCCTACAAGATAGTACTTATAATAACTTATTACATTGTAATAGCTGAAAGTACTGAAAGAAAAAGTAATATTTTGCTGTAATCCGGTAAACAGAAAAAATCTGTAGGGCACACACAATTGCAAAGATTTTGACTTTGCAATTTGCAAATGCTTGTCTTTGACAGTAGGGTGGTAACTATAGTAACGACCAAAGCCTCCCACCAGACGGAGCAGACCAGGGAAAATTCAGAAATTATAAATTCTCAAATTGCCCCCGCCGGGAATCGAACCCCTCTGGTCAAGGAGGTCATCAAAAAGAAGGATTTTGTACTCTAAAATCAGTTTTAGAACGTAGGCATTCAATAACGTACATCGGTACAGTTATTGAATCATTTTATTCCTACGGACATGAGTAAAGGTTCAAAACAACTCCGTGTAAAAATCTGCTCCTACTATTTTTCCAGAGTCAAATCAAAATCGGTGCGCGTTAAACACCGATTTAGAGCTATTCCGTCCAAATGGTAATTGCATTTGAAGTCTCCGAGAAAAAAGATAAAAAGACCATACTTGCCACACGATTTTAGCTTTTAGTGCTGGGCAATAGAGGCGATGTTGTGTGTTTGTATATGGTTGGGCAGGGTGACAATCCCTGTGATTTTAGTTTGGCTTAAGTTAGCAGCGGATAGCGGGGAGGAATTTAAACCTATATGGATATGGAATAACCTTGAATACAAGATTCATCGTCATCATCATGATCATCTCAATCAGTTCTTCAAGCTAGAATACGATATTTAAGAACCTCAAACATAATCGTTTTGGGAAAGACTTTTTTTTTGGGAGAAGAAGGGAGCTTTAACAATAGAATACTCACGGTATTGAGTAATTTAGAAAAAAATCATGTCAATTCGTTGCTCGTTTGCTATGGGACTGACGTGTACAAACCAAAAACATATACATTATAATATTACCAAGGATACTGTAAAAATAATACTGTACTTTTGCTCCACCAGGGAAACATAGGACTAAAGCGAAGACTACAGCACTCAACACAACTGAGCCTTTAGTTGGTACTATTGGTCAACCTTAAACCTTAAAGTAATAGCTTTAAGGTTTTCATTAAATGACATCTCAAAACAAAATTCAAATAATACTGCTTTAAGCGTTGGTAGAAGTTTGTACTTTTAATACTCAAAGAGTTGGTAGATTGTTGGCTGTATAGGCCTTGACCATGGATGTGTGACGACATGACGACGCTACCGAAAATCTTCTGAGTGTGATACAAATATTTTCTAGCTAGCGGCTGTCAGTTGGACCACAGACGAGGTCCAATGACGTGACATTCGGCTCAACGCTAATTGCTCTGTGTGGCTCTTTATTCTATCCGCCTTTTATTTTTAATTGCTAAATGCCTGCGTTTTTTAATTATTATTGGCCCCCGTTTTATTAACGGGAATTAATGTGGAAACAATTGTTTATTGCCTCTCGGTGGAATTTTAATCGGGTGGTGGCAAAAGTTAAACAATGGCTACTCACCTTGCTAGATTTATTTCCAACTTTAATAATTCTCTATTCATTGCAGTCAGTCTTAACCCAAAACAACCTCCTCAGGACACCCAAGCGGTTCCGTGCTAACCTGGGTGTCCTGAGGAAGTTGTTATAGTCCGTGTGAGTCGGACACACCCTGCTAGAAGGCAGAAGTCCGTAGGGATTTTTTCCTCCTCAAACAAAAAAAAGCCTTAACCTAAAAGCTCTAAAATATGTTTGTAGAATGATGATGCTGCAGCATCAAGTAGTATGCGAGATACCTAACTTCTCAGCAACGTACAGCAGACACAGTGTATTTGGGCTTATTAAAATGGTCTCAATGAGTAGGTGTTGGATAGATGATGATCGAAGAGCTACTTTTATCCCGGAAAAACAACGGGTTCCTGAGGGATTTTAAAACCTGACTCCATGTAGACCAAGTAGCTGAATACAATGAACCTTGGGTATTAATAGATTAACGAGCTATATGTACGCATATAGCCGGTTATTGTATAGAGCGTAGTAGTAAATTGTAGTCTAGTTAATTAATGTAGGTATATGGGAGACGGTACGTGCCAAAGACGCATAGCCAACATTTGTCACGTCTCCGTTGCCTGGTATATACCTACAGAGCGTCCCACAATTGTGCCTACAAACTGGCTAGTAGTTCGTCACTTCAAGATTCAAGAACTTCAAATATCCTGATAGTGTTTTGAGAAAGACGGAGTTTTAACCCTCGACGCAAAGACGACGACACTATGATACATTTCAAATCCAAGATGGCGGCCAGTATAAAATGGCGAATCACATATTTTTTTAATTTCACATGTCGCGGGTGTTTTTTTTAAATGTTGAATTTACACTTGTACACTAATAATCTGAAAGGTTGACGGTTGAATCCCCACCCTTTGCTTTATACCCACTCCTAATGGGTACAAGCTGTAACAAGCTGTACGTTTTTTTGGAGGGGAGAGGGAAATAGTAGTCCAGTTCAGGTTGGCTAAAAGACGCCCGACGTAAAAACAGGGGTGTTATAAGTTTAACATGTCGCTAATTTGCGACAAGGGTGACATAACTCAAAATTCACCAATTTCAGTGTCGAAAATTTATACTTTTTGCTATAAAAAGAACATTACGCTAAGCACAAAAAATAAGAGCGAGACAGATAGTGACTTAATGCTCTGTCGCTTTGTTGGCCGCTGTGTTGTTTCGAGACCGCAGCATCCACAAAACATTACTCTCTAACGAGAGAATTCTCTCATCGTCGATTTTGAATTATGTCACTCTTGTCGCAAATGAGCGATGTGTATAAGTTAATGAGTATATGTGTATCTGAGTGCCTGTCAGTTCCCTCGTTAGCTCCCTAACAATTTTTTTGTCTGAAAGCTAACGTAATCAAGGAAAAACCAGCAAACAAGCAAACAAACACACTTTCGTATTTATAATATTAGTAAAGATACTAAATGCAAAAAATGTATAAAGAGGAAAATAAAATGCGTCATCAAATAAAGAACTTGCGACATTAAGTGAAGACACTTTGCAACTTATCACTTAAAAGCAAGATCAGTTTCGCTTCGCAATTTAGTTAGTACCTATTTATATTTTTAGCAATGACTGCAATTTACTGAGAACTCGAGACAATTTAATAAAGACTCTGTCACTGAGGAAATAAAGATAATTTTATCTCAACCACTCCTTTTGTATCGAGGACGCAATCAAAAGTACAGTTAGATTGGGAGCTGGTGATTTATTCTTTAAAAGTTTTTTTTACTTTACATAAATAGCTTAAAATTTTAATAACTCACATATCTTATCTATACAACTTAATAAAATTGAGGTACCTAGACCAAAATCATTCGCTATAGCATCGTATTATGAACGATATCCAACCTACAGCTAGCGCCATCTATTTTAACTTGCGACAATACGAATGGTAGTGTAACATCTATTAAAATTGAAGCGTTTGTTTGTTGGCGCTAAACTCGGAGACGGCTGGACCGACTTTGACTAGACTTTCACTGGTAGATAGCTGATGTTAGCGGGAGTAACATAAATTACCGGTTTTTTAAAAAGACCCAGCTGAGAACCTCCTACCTCTGCACTTATAATGCATTAGGAGTTGTACTGTGCACCGTGCCATAGAATTTTTCAAACCAAAAGTTTCGTGAGCGATGTTCGCTTCCATAATCGGCTCCAGCCAGGACCGCCGTTGACGGTTACGTCAAAGAGGATATCATCATCTTTAGACCAACGAGTTTTTTTAAATCTATTTTAGGAGGGAGGAGGGGGAGTTACCAGCTGGTTACCATCGAAACATATAATAGATACTTAACCTAATTAACAATAAACTTATCCTACTTAATACTAACTTAACTAAAAGACATCCGACAGTCACTGACGACAAGCAGCGACCATATCGCACACCCTTTGGGCTAATTAATACTCACGTTTAGATAGCCCTTGACTGCGATCTCACCTGATGGTAAGTGACGATGCAGTCTAAGATGGTAGCGGGCTAACTTGGAAGGGGAATAGCAGTGTAAATTCGACCCATACCCCTAATCGGTTTCTACACGCCATCGTGCCGGGACGCTAAATCGCTTGGCGGCACGTCTTTGACGGTAGAGTGGTAACTAGCCACGGCCAAAGCCTCTCATCAGAAACAGTTCAACAATTCAACGTTTCAACAGTTTTGCAACTGTAGATACCTATACAAGTATGTACGGGTGGGTGTTAGGAATCGGGACTTAGAGCGGTACGAGGCCCTTGAACAAATTATTCGCCGGCTCTGAGCCTAAGTAGTTCGCGTAATCGGCTTGCGTCCAAGCACTTAATGATTATGCGGACACTCAAGAGATTTCAGCGTTCAATTGTATCCATTGGGATAGTGGGCACGGAGCTTTAAACTGTTCTATATTAAACTCTTAACTGCCTCGTTGGTCTTGCGGTTAGCATGATGGACTAAATGACGAGGTATCGGGTTCGATTTCGGGTCGGGCCAATAAAATGTATTGGATTTTTCTGTCAAATTCTCGAGTAGTCGGGCTAGTGCCCGGTGATAGTAGGCTGTGAGTTACCCCCATGTAGTTAAGATGTACCTAAGTGGTGAGTCACCCCCGTGCCTCGGAGAGCACGTAAAGCCGTCCGTCCTGCGCCTGATCTCTCTCCGGTCGTGTCTAATTTCCATCGGACTATGAGAGTGAAGGAATAGAGACCTGTGTTTGCTCACACACTAGTGCACTATAATATCTCGCGTGCAGATGGGCCGTAGCTGAATTTACTAATAGGTATTGTATTAAAGGCCATTGGTCAAAAAGAATATTATCCATGTCTTACATGACTAATATTCCACTTTCTCCTCCAACTAAGCTTTGAAACTTCTGAATGATTGTTTTTTTGGTTTCAAAAAACTTTTAAAAAAAAAGCGTTATACTCGTGGTACCACAAGTACGAAAATGGGTCAGAAAGATATTATTATTATCGTGTTTCACGGGATATACAGTTTTAAAGTTACTTTTGGCTTTAACTGAGATTTGAACTTAATAATATGGTTGGTATGAAACGTAAAAAGTCTAAAATTTTACCAGTGTCTGGAGACACTTTGAAATAAATTATGCAAATCGCTCCGACCACATCGCTTGTACCATATTGTCACAGTGTAGCAATCTCACAGTAATGCAATGGTCATGAATGTGGCGAATAGTACTAGAGAAAATTTTTATATTTTTGTTTTGTTTTTTATTCGATTTCAAGATTGTTCTTGTCTGCGGTCTCACCTGATGGTAAGTAACGATGTCTAAGATGATAGCGGGTTAACTTGGGAGGGGAATGGCAGTGTAAATTCAACCCATACCTCTAATTGGTTTCTACACGCCATCGGGCTGGCATCGCTTGGTTATCCCACCAGATCAGACCAGAAACGATTTAAAAATTGTGAATTCCCAAATTCCCCCCGCTGGGAATCGAACACAAGACCTCCCAATTATAAGACCATTATAATATAGGCTACATTTTAAATGAACAAAGTCAATATTACGGATCTGACATCCGTAGGCGGGTTTTGAATTTTATTAACCGCCTTCCAAAAGGAAAGGTTATCAATTCGACCGGTATCTTTTTTTTCTATGTATGTCCACCGATTTCTCCGGGGTTTCTGGACCGATTCACGCGATTTTTATTCACCTTATGGTGGCATATAAGCACCCACTCTGTGCATATAAGAGACGCATTTATTGAAGTTGGTCGAGCATCGCGTATCGGTTTCATCGTTTCTATTTAAGCTGCCCGACTTCAAAAAACGTGTACAAAGTAAAATTATTTTTATATTTTGTAGTGGCGTTTGAAGTCGGTTTTTCGAAAAGAATTTTTATATTAAAAGCACCTGCTCAACTGTATGATTGTCGAACGGTGCGATCGCAGTCGCAATGCATTGGTTACGGGCTTGGCGCCTCGCCAGAGTATCCCGTTCAAGCCCTGGATATTCCCGGCTACTGGATTATGAGACACTTTTTCCGATACTCGAGGTTCCTTAATTGGTAATTGGTATCAAACACAGCTATCTACTTTAGTTAACTAGTTATTCTATTTAATTTCATTGAAAGTTCTACGTATTATGGTATGGATCAGGGTAAAAGTCGGGTAAAACATCTAGTTTTTTTTAAACGGACTGCGATCTCACCTGATGGTAAGTGACGATGCAGTCTAAGATGGTAGCGGGCTAACTTGGAAGGGGTATGGCAGTGTACATTCAACCCATACCTCTAATCGGTTTCTGCACGCCATCGTGCCGGAACGCTAAATCGCTAGGCGGCATGTCTTTGACAGTAGGGTCGTAACAAGCCACGACCAAAGCCTTCCACCAGACCAAACCAGAGACAATTCAGAAATTATAAATTCCCAAATTGCTCCGCCGGGAATCAAACCCGAGACCTCCCAGTTATAAGACCACAGCGCTCACCACTGCGCTAGGGAGGTCGTCAAAAATCTAGTTCTGTGATCGCTTATCTTTAAGACGACACTGAACTCGCATTATAATCACACTATATATTAATGTTATAAAGCCGAAAGTTTGTATGTGTATGTGTGTGTGTGTGTGTGTATGTTTGTTACTCCGTCACGCCACAACGAATGAACCGATTTGGCTGAAATTTGAAATGAAGATAGTTCATACCCAGGACTAAAACATAGGCTACATTTTATCCTGGAAAATTACAGAGTTCCCATGGGAATTGAAAAACTTTGATCCACGCGGACGAAGTCGTGGGCAACGTCTAGGAGCTGAATATTTCTCAAAGGTAGAATTTGGGACGAATAGCATCCATAGCACGTAACGCTACATACCGCTTTTATTTGAAATTGGAATTCAGACAGATAGATAGAAAATTCTTTATTACTACAATACATACAAGAATTGATGTTTACAATGGAAACTGATAAAATATGTAGATACGAGTATATAAAGTGCACAAAGGCGGTCTTATCGCTTTGCGATCTCCTTCAGACAACCTTAATAACTTAAAAGAAACTTATTGAGGTATATAGATATTCTTCAGGTCGTCGAAACGCAACTATGTTCACAGCGACCATAAAGATTAGCGAGTAGGTACTTTAAGCTCTGAAGTAAGCTTTTTAGGCCTGAATTCCGAAGATTCTTTCCACGTACTTTGAAACTGTGGAACCAACTTCCTGCGACGGTGTTCCCACTAAATTACAACATGGGGTCATTCAAGGGGTGGACCAAAAAATTCCTGAAAAGGTGCTACAAATGTTCATGGGCGGCGGTAATCACTTAACATCAGGTGACCCGCCTGCTCGTTTGCTCGTTGAACTACTTACAGAGTACTTTCGAATCGTCAAATGAATCTATCACTGGTTCGGAATACCGTTTCAACCGAAAAGAACCAGCAAGAAACTCGGCGGTTACTCTTTTAAAAATCTATACTAATCTTTACTAATATATAAAGAAGAAGTTTGTTTGTTTGAACGCGCTAATCTCAGGAACTACTGGTTCGAATTGAAAAATTCTTTTTGTGTTGGATAGAACCATTTATCGAGGAAGGCTTTAGGCTATATACCATCACGCTGCGACCAATAGGAGCGAAGCATCAGTGAAAAATGTTGCAAAAACGGAGAAAATTATCCATATTTAAAATATATTCTTTTAAAAACTTCTTAATCGCGATCATAATAACAGAAATTGACGCGGACGAAGTCGTGGACAACAGCTAGTTTTATTATAAAACTAACCCGCGGCTTCGCTCACGTCAGGTTCGATTTTTTAACCCTCTATCTAACCCTCTTGGGGTTGAAATTTTCCAAAATCCTTTCTTAGCGGATGTCTACGTCCTAACAGCTACCTGTATGCCAAATTTCAGCTCGATCATTCCAGTGGTTAGAGCTGTGCGTTGATAGATCAGTCAGTCAGTCAGTCAGTCAGTCACCTTTGCCTTTTATATATTTAGATGTCACATCCATCCCCACAAACGACTTCCAAACTTCCTTGAGGCGTAGTCGAGGAACCACGAGCCTTTTGGTCTAGTCGCACATATCTATAAAGATAGCTGGAGTTGTCGATCCGAGCGGGATGAAATCGACGTAATATTTTTTTGGGAAATCCATCGAACTCCACTCATCAATGTTTGCGATACCCGCATCCCTGGGGCGTCGTTCGTTGTAACTCAATTGCGAGTGCGAAAAAAATGCGGAGAGATACATCGGTGCTAGATATAACTTGAAAATAAATAACCGATCAAACTCTCTCTCTCTCTCTCGGACTCGCATACGAAGGTTTCCGTACCAAAAAACGCCGAATAAACACGTTTTTAGTAGGGTCTCTTTAAATTTTAATCAATTTTAATTTTTATTAGGAATATTTTGTCGTTATGGCGGCGACAGAATTGCACTTTCTCTGAAAATCTTATTACACATCATGAGATACAGCCCGCAGACAGACAGACAGACGGACGGACAGCGGAGGCTTAGTAATAAGGTCCTGTTGGTTACCCTTAGGGTACGGAACCCTAAAACTTATAGTTAGCCAACTGCTAAATCACTTAAAATTAAGGCTTCGCGCAAATCAGCCACCGACAAGAAGTCAACATGATTTTCATAATTTTTGCATAGACTCGTCGCAAACGTGCAGCGAGTGGCGGCCACTCGGTGCTCAGTGTCTCGTGTCAGACGAGTCACAAGGAGCCCCTGGATACAGGCGGAGCAAAACCGAGAGCTGCGTAATGTTAAAAATGTCCATGCAAGAGACCGTTGTCCAGCCGGAGACATCTATCGGTTGGTAAAGAATAAGAAACAATAAAAAGTTCTTTCCGTAGAGTTACTGAAGCTGAAATCTAAAGACCGCACTCTCACTCTGCTCAGACTCAAGACGCAGATAAAACGAGATAAATTTATGGCGGAGCATATTTGTGTCCCTCTTAACTCTTGAGTTCGAGCTAAATCAGGGCATGTTCCAGTCTGCATTAGTCTTAAATTTTATGGCACATCCAGGAAACTGGGATCCGCGTAAGTGATCAGGGCTATTGATCGTTAAGGGCTTTGTGACCTGACAACGGCGCGCGAATTGCGCGAATTGTACAAATTGTAGGAATTGTGGACTACATAACGAGCCGCGATGTTATCACACACCCGATTGAGTGGGACGTACGGGGACAGGCGTGTATGACGAGGGGACAAGCGTGTATGACTAGGGTCCACTTGTACTGGAGGAAAAATGGGGATCAGTCAAAACTTTGAAGATCGGTACTAAGGAAGCCTAAAAAATAATTGTGCCTATAAAATTTGAAGAGTTCCCTCGATTTCTCCAGGACCCCATCATCAGATCCTGGCCTGATGACAATGCGACCACCTGGGAAGTATACCCTTTCAAACAAAAAAAGAATTTTCCAAGGCGTCTTCGAGTAATCGGGGAACATAAATAAAAAAAAGATTCCAACGAATTGACAATCTACTCCTTTTTTGGAAGTCGGCTAAAAATTTAATAAAATCGTTACTTTGAATACACCGGTAACCGACATGATTTCGGTGCATTTAATCGATTCACCGGTAAATTGAAGAACATTTCCGGTAAGTTGAAATGTTCAATGAGGTCATTATTTCTGTGTTACTAGTTGGTGCACGCGACTTCGTACTCGTGAATTGAGTTTTTTTTAATTCCCGCGGGAACTCGCTTATTTTCCGGGATAAAATGGAGCCTATGTGTTATTCCAAACCATTATCCATCTCTATGTCAAATTTCAGCCAAATCGGTTCAGTCGTTGCTGTGTGATTAAATAACAAACATCCACCTATCTATCCATTTATCCATCCATAGCCATGCAGAATTTGAGTACCATTTTCTACCCCCATCCCCATAAGGAATGAGATTTGAACCGTCAACCTTTAGTTTTCAATTCCGCACCTAAAACTGTTGAGTTATTTCCGCTCAAAGAATTAAAAAAAAAATTAAAACTTACGAGCAAAAGCTAGCGTATTTATCCAACTGTCACAGAAAATAGCGAAACAAATCCGTATCACCCGATACCCAGAGAGATAAAGCCAAGCTCGACAAAATCGATACACGAACAGTGAAGCCAAGCCAAGCCAAAATACAAGGACGGGTATAAAACTAAAAATTAAACAATATATCCCAGACGTCTGCCAAGCTGAGCTATTAAGTTTGATGCATATCTGGTGATTTTGGCAGCGGCGACTCGGGAAGGGTCGTTAGCTACACCATGAAGAGGTTTAAGGAAAGAATAGACAATTGCTTTTTTTTATACGACTGTCTGAAAAAAGGAGTATATTGTTTTCAGGGTTCACGTGAGTTTCTATATTCTAGCATAACTTCTATACGCCTGAACCGATTTTGATGAATACGGTATTGTTAGAATCCTTAACTTATTCCGGGTGACATAAGAAAGTAAATTAAAAAAAAAATGGATGGGGTCGATGGGGTGACCATGGTCTCGCATTAAAGACTAAAGTTGAAAAAAAAAATTCGAAAATAAAATTAAGTATATAATCATCTTCTAGAATCTAGAAAATGATGATTAGATTCTAAAAATATATATAACACTATAGTTCAATATCCTATGATTCACAAAAAAATATAATTTAAAAATGTGTGAATAAGATTCCAAAGGTAATGACTGTGGTATTTAACTTTTCAGTTTGTTTTTTGGCTGGGCAGTCGTGTTTTTTAATATTTTTAATTATAGCTTGTTAATATTAAACGATGTTACTGTTTTATTGCACACTATCTTTTTCCTGCCGCTTCGCTCACGTTAATTTCGATTTTTTCAAATCACTATTTTACCCTATTAGTGGTTGAATTTTTTAAAAATCCTTTCTTAGCGGATTTTTACGTCTTAATAGCTAACTGTATGTCTTTCGGCTCGATCCGTCTAGTGGTTTCAGCTCTGCGTTGATAGATCACCTTTTCTTAAAGATATACTATTCTAATCTATTCTATACAACTGCGAAGCATTTCACCGAGCCACCGAATATGTCCAACTTTACAAAAAAAACGGTGATGTTATTGCAACATTTGTAAATTTACAACGTACCGGACAGTGTTGCCAAGTTTTCATTCAAACAAAAATGGCGGACGTATGTCCGTTTGGTAGTTACGGTGACGATCATAAAGGTTTATGAGAAGTGTTCGTGGGTTTAGTTTCTTTATTTTTTTTCGTTTATTTTGGCTCTACGAATGTTTCGACACTATAGGCATTTTACCCTTCCACCCAGTTTATAAAACCGTTAAAGCCCAATGCAGACCAGTGAAACCTAAATATGTCTGTCAAAATGTATGGAGTTTTAATTTTTTTTTTTAATAATACTAGCTGTTGCTTGCGGCTTCGCTCATGTTAAGATCAATTTTTCAAACCCCTATTCTACCCCCTTAGGGTTTTAATTTTCAAAAATCCCTTCGTGGATGCCTACGTTACAATAGCAGATATTTATATGCAAAACTTCAGCCTGATCGGTCCAATGATTTGAGCGTTTATAGATCAGTCAATCAGTCAGTCACCTTTTCCTTTTATATATTTAGATAGACTAGCATTTGCGCGCGGCTTCGCTCACGTTAAGTTCGATTTTTCAAACCCCTATTTTACTCCCTTTGGGGTTTAATTTTCAAAAATCCTTTCGTGGATGCCTACGTCATTTCAGCTATCTATATGCCCAGCCCGATCCGTTCAGTAGTTTGAGCTGTACTTTCATAGATCAGTCAGTCAGCCAATCAGTCAATTAATAACCTTTTATATATTTAGAAGATTTGGTCAAATACCAATATCAAAACTAAAAAATTAACATTTCAACAAATGAATACCAGATTGTTTGTTTAATTTTTTCTTGTGATTCTACATGTCCTCCTGAATAGTGAACTCCGCAGACATCTAGTTATTACCAGAATGGTGTAGTACAAGAATTCCAATTACTTCAGCCGGCGTCAGTCCTGGAAGTTAGCACTTTAGCAATTAGTTTTATAGTGAATTCCGAAAATACTAGCAAATACTAGCCCGACAGTAATTCAGGAAAGCAATTTAATAAAATACCTAAATACGTTCCTTTAAGTGCTTTAAGATCAAAGAATTAAGGGCATGCTACTTGCGGGTTTTTATTACTTTTTTTTTAATTCTATGACAAGATAGTCCAAGATGGCAATCTCACCTGATGGTAAGTGACGATGCAGTCTAAGATGGTAGCGGGCTAACTTGGAAGGGGTAAAGCAGTGTACATTCAACCCATAACTCTACTCGGCTTCTACGCGCCATCGTGCCGGAACGCTTAATCGCTTGGCGGCACGTCTTTGACGGTAGGGTGGTAACTAGCCACGGCCAAAGCCTCCCACCAGACCAGACCAGAGACAATTTAGTATTTAGAAATTATAAATTCCTAAATTGTCCCCGCCGGGAATCGAACCCGAGACCTCCCAGTTATACAACCAGAGCGTTCACCACTGCGCCAGGGAGGTCGTCAAAAGGTGTGTGAAGTCCGCCACTTCACAGGTGTGCGTTACGCGTAAGGCCACCTTATCTTTTACAAATGCGACGGGGGCACAAAATGTTAATACCCCGACCACAATTAAGGGGTACAATGGGCCCTTCGCAAACACCCGGGGCAAACGTGCCCAAATGAGCTCGCCGAAGTTTCGCTTTGGGGCTTCCCAACTACGCGTTCGTACGCAGTTTTCCTTGCCTTCATATTGCCATTGTTTTTTATTTGCCTGCCTCTATACGTCTGGAATGCTTAAAACTATGGCTTTGTGAAAAAAAAAAATTCAATTCCATTTGGTAGACTAAAGCCTTTCTCTAATGCTGAGGTCTATAGAACGTGCTCTGACTTAGCTCAAACTTAAGATAGAGTTAACATGAGACACAAATATATGCTCTGAAATAAATCTTTTTTTTTTTTTTTTAAAGAATATCAGCCAAGCTGAAGTTGACTGATGTTCTCCTCGCCCCTCCAAATAAGTGAAAACTTGTGTTAGAAGTGGGTACGACAATAGTGCAACGGGTGGGATTCGAACCTGCGACCTTTCAGTTCGCACCTTAAACCCTTGGGCTATTGAGGCTTATATCTCTTTTGTGAGCCGTTGATGGGTGAAGAAATATTTTTGTTACAAATAAAGTTGTCAAAAAATACCTTTGCAGAAAGAAAAGAAATATTACGTGTAGAAAGATGTTAAAATAAGTTTATTATTAAACTTACTGTTAAACTACATCTAAAATTACCAATACGCTCAGGGCCTGCGTGGCGTACTATGGCCTATAACTAGGGTTGCCAGATTTTTTTTCAGCCTATAAGGGACAAATGATTAAAATGGGCAAAAAATACGGGATTTCAGTTTTTTCCCCGGGACAAATAAAAAACAAAATTATTAAGGGTAATTTTTTTTTTGATATTTTTTTGAGGATCGAGTCAGTTTTAACATATTTTTGTTAATTATTAATAAAATAAAATTAATTAATAAAAACGGTCATCAACTCGCTTTTTTATGAACGTTGCGTGTGCATACTTGGATCGATTTCATAATGAAAAACGAAGTAGGTACGGTTCAAATTCGGGACGGAGTCAGTGCCGCCGGGACATTTTAAACTATGCCTAAAATACGGGACCTCTAGCAACGCTACCTATAACCCTTCTCTAAAAAGAGACCTGCGCTCAGTAATGAGACTTTAAAGGGTTGCTCACAATAAAGCGCAAGATTATCTCATAATGAAAAAAAAAAAAAAAAGTTGCGCCTCAGAACGTTTCTTTCAACGCGAAAGAGGAAAGAGGTTCCTTCGAAAGGAACTTTGCAAAAAAAAGTAGGGTAGGTACAGAACCACGATTTAATTATAGCCGGTTCTTATCTCAGTCGGACAGGCTCGGGTGTTGAAAAAGTCAATAATTACCTTCTCTAGCCGCCGCGAGTGCTTCTCGATGGGTGGGTATCACATTGGCTAGCTGAAAGCGATTGATTTTAAAGTTAAAAAGTTCACTTGGAAACTTTAAAATCGCATCCATTCAAAGGTACTTGAAGTTTTTCGAGTGTCAAATTAAGTTGCTTTGGATTCCAGTGGACTTTTCTTTTGTTTCGCTTTGTAGATGTCCATCTTTGCTTGCATATACCTACTTACTAATATCCTACTAATATTATGAGTGCGAAAGTTTGTTGGTTTGTCCTACAATCACGCAGTAGACCAGTGGTAGATTCATTTGACGATTCGAAAGCACTTTGTAAAAGTTTATTTGAATAAAGAATTATTCTATTCTATTCTATAGTAACGTAGTATTGAATCGTCTTGATTTTTTGGTTGACTTTAGTTAAGAATTTAGAGAGTGACATGGGCCTTGACCCCAAATCTACAAGATCCCCGCGGGATTTTAAGGGATTTTAAAAAGGATCACTCAAGCAGCCGAAGTCGCGGGCGAAATCTAGTCTTTTCCCCACGACCTCATCCGCACGGATTAAGGGTTTTTGAAAATTCCGCGGGGTCCCTTATTTTTCCGGCCTATGTCACTTTCCAAATCTTCAACTATTTCAACCCATACAAAAAATCACGGTGACGACATTCAGATGAGCCGCTGGATACAGACAACGCAAGATCAAGGCGTGTGAAAGTCTATGCATAAGACTATATTATGTCCAGTATATTGTTAAGCTGGATATCTATCGTTAATAAAGAAAAAAAAATCATGGAAGTAGATCCGTTGATTCGTGATTGAAGAAAAACCAATATTTTTTTTATTCGATGACAAGGTAGTCCATGACTGCGATCTCACTTGATGGTAAGTGACGATGCAGTCTAAGATGGTAGCGGACTAACTTGTAAGGAGTATGTCAGTGTACCCATACCCGTAATCGGTTTCTACACGCCATCGTGCCGGAACGCTAAATAACTTGGCGGCACGTCTTTGACGGTAGGGTGGTAACTAGCCACGGCCAAAGGCTCCCACCAGACAAATATAGTACAAGCATTTATAGTATAAGTATTTATAATTTTACGAAATACTTAATTATTACAGCTCACGTTACTCGTAGTAACCCTTATATCTAGTGGGTATAGGTTACATTGGCAAGCGGCGCGATTTCAAACTTTCCGAGCGTTTAATTAACACTTTTAAAGCTCTTGAATACGACTCATTTGGACGTACTCAAGTCTTTTGAATGAGATTTCTTTATCTGAAGTTAGGTTAGCTTTTCCCCGCAACTTCGTCCGCGTGCAATTTTTGAAAATCCCGCAGACATCCTCTGTTTTTAAAAGATAAAAGTAGCCTATGTCATACTCTAAGTATGATTTAAACTACCTTCTATCCCAGGAAAGCAGACAGTCTCGCGCGATTTTAAAAAGTTAGTAAAATATATTCATTCATTCATTCATTCATTCATTACCCCCGCCGTGATTTGAACCCGGGACTACCCACTTATAAGACCACAGGTCTCACTACTGCGACAGAGTTGTGAAACGCTCAAAATATGTGGTACCAAGAAGTTCTTGAGAGTTTTTATAGCTTTATTATATTACTACAGAGTTTGGTGATAAAATTGCGGTTTTATGGGTAATTAAATCGCTTTACAGTGGTAATATCTTATTGTAAGCGTCAACTTCTCGCGTCAGGAAATGGTATGTTGGATGAGTGATAAGAGTTTGCGACACCAAGCTTAAGCCATGTTTCCATTAATTCAATCCTGCCTTCCAATTTCTGAAAGATAGAATAGAATATTCTTTACTGCTTCACACAAGAATGAGTGTTGGCATCCTTATGTGGTAGAAATCCAACCTACTCGAACGAAAGGCTTTAATTCAACGTTTCTGATAAGAACCGCTAAGGTGTGGAACACTCTCCCAGCATCCGTGTTTCCTGCCATTTATAGTTTGAGGACCTTTAAGGCAAGAGTGGATAGACATCTTCTAGGCAAGCGCGCCCCAACCTAGACCTCATCAGTGCTATCCAGTATTGATTGACGTCAAGCGCAAGCCTAAAAAAAGGATGATTTGTTTACAATTTTTTGAATCTTATAGTTATAATTACTACGCGCAAAGGCGGTCTTATCGCTTTAAGCGATCTCCTCCAGACAACCTTAAAAACTTTAAAAGAATTTACTGAGGGATATGAGAAAGTGTAACTAATTTTATATTAACGTTTAGAAAGTGAAAAAGTTGTAACCTTACTGCCGATAATCCTATTAATCCTATCCTATTATAATATTACAAATGCAAACGTTTGGATTCATGTAAAGAAATGAAATGAAAATAGACATAGAGATAGATTACAATCTGGAATAACATATAGGGTATTTTTATCCCGGAAAATGAGAGAGTTCCCGCGGGATTTAAAAAACCTCAATCCATGAAATCGAAGTTGCGGACATCAATTAGATTTTACATACATACCAATTTTGAAGTCGGTTAAATAATGTGAATTTTTTTCTATCTGGTTATTCAAACAAAAGTCTTCAATCTATTGCAATCATATTTTAATTATTATTTACAACGTCTTTGTCTGCCAATCTGCACTTGGCCAGGGCGATGCACTATGAGGAAACCTGTGCCCAACAGTGGGCAGTGATTATTTACAACTCATGTTTAAATTTTGTAATTTTTGTAACTTGACTGGCATGTCATGTCTTCACTGTATAATGTCAACACAGTTTATACTTCTGCGGGGTCATCGTTCTAATCTGTTCTCGCATCACTTTGTTGTATAGACTTTAAATAAACAAATAAACAAATTGTGTCTCAGTTATGTCTTAAAATGAGTATCTTAATATTAGTATTTAATTCGATGCCTTAACATGGGTAGCCTAAGTATGTCATGCTCACTTAAACATTTCTGTGGTGGTGTCGTGTGGTGCGGGTTGTTACGTTCCCTCAAATATAGTTGAGTGAAGCAACGGCTGGATCATGCATCATGCTCGTGAACGGGTGCCGCCAACGGGAATGGGTCTGCTTTGTGTCTACCCATGTTAACATGTGTTAGGTTGTGGTAGGTGTGCATTTTTTAAACTTCTGTGTGGAAACATTGTGTGCATAGCCTAGTTTTTTTAACAATTGTAAAAAAAAAAATTTTTTTGAAAAGAGCAACTGCTGAGTTTCTTGCCGGCTCTTCTCAGCAGAATCTGCATTCCGAACCGGTGGTAGATTTATGACGTTTCATAAGAGCTACAAGTTGGCCTACATGAAATAAATAAATTTTGATTTGATTTTAAAAAAAAAAACGCTTCATCGCCCGCTTCCGACTATGAATGAAGCCGCACCGCGTCGAGTACTGCTTCTAATTACATTTCACCAACACCTCGGTACAGAAGCCGCTTTGTCTTTTATCTCTACGAGTCCGCCATTGTCTGAGATTCGCTCTGGCTTCGTTAAGTACACTCAATTTTTTCGGTTGAGAGTCTGAAAAAATGGAGATTTTTGACTTATTTTGACCCATGTTTTGTCTTTAAAATGAACTTTTTTTTTAATTTTTCTTATGTTAAAAGAATATTGAAATATCGCAGTTTATTTGCAAATTAACAATGACATAAAAAAATACAAAACTAAGTTCTAAATTAAAACTAAAACCTAAATACTGCCTAAATATCAGAAACCAAAAAAAGAATAAACAAAATAAAAAAAGAATATTTAGCCATGCAATACTTTCAACACAAATTATACTATTTATTCTTTGCTTAGTTAGAGGGTTCATACGAACCATTATTTCATTAAAAAATTTCTTCCCAGGGAATTTTCAAAAATAAATCCATGCGAACGAAGTCGCGGGCATCAACTTAATTTATTACATTGGTAAGGATTCACCCGCGTAGTAAAAAAAAAAAATAGTTGACCTCGTTGAAATCTCACGATCGCAACAACAAATATGATCATAATTTGGCTTCTTTCACACACGATACGATTTTCATCCCGAAAAATCAAGCAGTTCCCAGGGGATTTTCAAAAAATAAATCCACGCGAAGTCGCGGGCATCAGTTTAGTTTATTATTTTGATAGGGATTAAAAAAATAAAAAATAAAATAAAAATAAAAATCATTTATTTCAACCATGAGATCATATTTGTTAGTAAGGAAAACATACACTAAAACTAATGTTAGTAATTTTTAAAACTATCTAATCCTAATACCATATCTTGGATAGTGTAATATCTAAGTTACTGGCGTACTAAAAATATAGATGACCTCGTTGAAATCTCACGATGGCAACAACAAATACATATTTTGGCTTCTTTCATCCGAACACAATCATGAAAAGCTGCTTCGGTGAGACACGTAGCATAAAGTCAAACTGCGCCTTTAAAAGTCGGCCGAAAGCGCTTTATTAACACTTTTCCAACGTATTGTTTTCCTTCAAATAAAACTTTGTCGGCTATTTGAGCGGAATTCGTAATCCGAGAAACACGATTGCCTCCAAAGTTTTCAACTTTTATATACCCCTCGCAACTTACCCCATAAACCTAACGGCCTTTGTAATAAAGCTCAATTTGTTCTAAACTTTGCGGTAGTGGTAGGTTGTACGTAAGTTAGATTCGCTCGCGGAGTTCACTCGTATGGGTTTTCTTTAGCTGTTTTTCTGGAAAAATAAAGAAGATGGTGTTTACTTAATAAAATCGTCTCTCAGCCAGTTTGCTTTGCTCTGATCCGAGGAAAAATCCATTCTAGGGGATTATAGCAAAGTGTTGTTCTTTACTACCTCTCGAATTTTATGGATATCGCGAAAATCTTGCTTCTGTCTACAACGTGTATTGAAACTCCAAAATAATACTGAAGGAGGGGAATGTGCTCATGAAACTGAACAACTTTCCCCTAGGAACATAGGTCAAAATGTGAAAAAAAAATTTGGACCTCCCATACATTTGACGATCAGCAAATTGATTTACTACGGGAGGTAAAAATTTTGTTTTTCATATTTCGACCTAGGTTTCTTGGGGAAAGTTGTTTAGTTTCATGAGCACATTCACCTCCTTCAGTATTATTTCGGAGTTTCATTACACATTGTATATTTTCATATAATTTGATCCAGCCAATATTTTTTGTGGAAACATATTACATACATAAATGCCGATACAATAGAATAGAATACAAAAGTTTCTTTATTCAAATAAACTTTTACAGTGTTTTTGATTCGTGTGGAACTCTATACCGTTTCTTCTAAGATCGACATCTCAGTGGTTGTCCACACTACGAGTATTTATCAAACCCCTTTATTTTACAACTCACGTCCTAGCTAACAGGGTATTTCTGTCTATCGACCAACGGTTATGCACCCAGGAGACTTCACAATGTTGGTTATAGCTTTTCCAACGCTTCGCAAGAGTAATATTGTCAGAATTTCCTATTTCTTGTGCACTAAATAATTTTATTTATCATATTATGACTCTCAAATTGCTGCAGTGCAAATCAAATTTGAGGTAAAGGATATTTCTAATTACCGACCAACGGGTATGCTCCCCTGAGCTCAAATAAAGTTAGCTATAGCTTTACCAATGGAACTTAACATTGTCAGGGGTTCCCATCTCTCAGGCGAGGCATAACTTTCAGGGTTTATCAGCTCTACATGTCATAATATGATTTCTAAATGGCTGCAGTTCACATCTCACGATTTAGGTAACAGGACCTTCCTGTCTTGCGACCAAAGATGCGCCCCTGAGCCATATACAGCTTTGTTATCACTTCCCAAAGGTAAAATTCCATTAATATTGAAGCCACAAACTTGCGGACTGAAAACTGAAAGGTCGCAGGCAGGCAGCTTGTGCTAGGGGGTTTGAACCTGCGACCTTTCTGTTTTCAGTCTGCACCTTAAGCTATAGAGGCTTAAATATTATTTGATTTGGTGTGACATACTTCTCAGGCAAAGTATTATTTCCATAGTTCATCGACTCTAAATGTCATGTGACTTCCAAATCGCCGCAGTTTACAACTCACGACCTAGGTAACAGGATATTACTGTCTAGCGACCAACGGTTCTGCTCCCCTGAGTCCGCACAAAGGTGGCCACAGCTTTGTCATCGCTTCCCAACGGTCATTATTTGCTTTCGGTGTTTCTTTATTACGTTGTTTTGTCTCTTTTCTCCTCATTACGGTGAGATAGTGAAAATCGCGACAGAGATATATGTGCTTAGTGCTTTCACAATGGTCTACATTCTTTGTGTTGTATTATAAATGTTTTGTCATACAACTTGCCTAGATGTGAGTTTTGGGTATTACTAGAATTTGTTGGAAAACAAAAATGTAGGTCGTAATTTATATAGCTACTGATTTTGCCCGCGGCTTTGCTCACGTTAAGTTCGATTTTTCAACCCCTTATTTTAACCCCTCAGGGGTTGAATTTTCAAAAATCCTTTCTTAGCGAAAGCCTATGTCATACTCGTAATAGCTATCTGTATGCCAAATTCAGCTTGATCCGTCCAGAAGTGTAATCTGTGCGTTGACAGATCAGTCAATCGATCAGTCAGTCACCTTTTCCTTACATATATTTAGATTTAGAAGGAGATAGATAGAAAATTCTTTGTTGCTTCGAGCATTTGTTGCTATAGTACGTTTATCTCACGAAGTTACGGGCACTTTACTTGTGGTTACGTTATGTACATGCACATTATGTAAGTGTGCGTGCCTGTCAGGAGCCTAGGTGGGAGCGGTCAGGCGCGAGCAAACTTTCGCTCACACTTATACAGATACGACACACAACCATGAGCCACGAGCCCTCGTGAAATGAAAGAACTATACACGCAAGATACATTACATTGATGTTTACAATTGAAACTTATAAACGAACTAGATGATACCCGCGACTTCGTCCGCGTGGATTGAGGTTTTTTATTCCCGCGGCAACTCTCTTATTTCCCTGGATAAAAAGTAGCCTATGTCCTATTTCAGACTAAAATCTATCTCTGTACCAAATTTCAGACAAATCGGTTCAGTTGTTGCGACGTGATTGAGTAACAAACATACAAACATTCGCATTTATAATAGTGCGCAAAAAGGAAGAGGAGAATTGAAAGGAGATCAGCGCCCTGCCCTGGTAGCATGGGCGGGAGAAATTTTATCCCCGGGAAAAGGATAAAACGTTTATCCCCTTGCTTAGCTTTATCCACCCGTCGAGCAAGGGCACAGCGGTGGAAATAACACTCAGTGGATATACTTATAGAAATATACATCGCCTTCTCCTCTGTCGCCATGCTTTAGCATAGGGAAAAGATAATTTTATCCCCTGTCAGTGGATAAAATCGGGGGATAAAACTTTTATCTCCTGGCCATGCTACCAGTGCAGTATTGGACTTTTAATAGGCTGGGTTGAATAAATATTCTTTAAGAAAAATAGCGGAAACATTGAGGCAAGTACAATAGGCGAACTGTAGCTGTACCATTGTATTTAAACAAAGCCGCGTGTAAATGCCTAGTGCGGGAATTAAAAGCGAACCCATTACAAAAGTGGAAGCGTTAAAACCACTGACCGAATACTCTTTAACCGAAATCCTGGTTTAATTCCCGTTTACCGCGTTTTACTTAGCTGTGACAATGAACGCTTTGCAGCGGCCCAAGTTACGAGCTTCTAGATAGATAGATAGATGGATAAATAGACAGGAAATTCTTTTTTATTTTCTTTTAAGCTATTGCATAGCATCTATCGCGGGCCTTGAGCGTGGAGACCGAATCCAGAAATTCCGTAACGAAAATAACCTGACACGGGACTCCTCTCACCGCTAGATGGCGTTGATAAAAAATGCTTTGCAATAGCTTTACCGCGGCAGTCCCTGAGTGCCACACGTCTTTTCTTTTTTTTAAATAACGTAAAACACCCACTACATTACATGGTAATTCTCTGGCTATTTCAATGTATTAAATTTTTGGTACTCGTATAAATGTTACGGTAAATGTGGTAATTTATAAACTAGCTTTTTCCCGCGGCTTCGCTCACGTTAGGTTCGATTTTTCAAACCCCTATTTTATTCCTTTAGGGGTTGAATTTCCAAAAATCCTTTCTTAGCGGACATTTACGTTATAATAGGTATCTACATGCAAAATTTCAGCCTGATCCGCCCAGTGGTTTGAGCTGTGCGTTGATAGATCAGTCAGTCTGTCAGTTACCTTTGCCTTTTATATATTTAGACTAGCTTTAACCCGCGGCTTCGCTCACGTTAGGTTCGATTTTTAACCCCCTATTTAACCCTGTTAGGGGTTGAAATTTTCCAAAATGCTTTCTTAGCGGATGTCTACGTCCTAACAGCTACCTGTATGCCAAATTTCAGCGCGATCGGTCCAGTGGTTAGAGCTGTGCGTTGATAGATCAGTCAGTCAGTCAGTCAGTCAGTCAGTCAGTCAGTCAGTCACCTTTGCCTTTTATATATTTAGATAATTACCTCAGGATTTAGTAAATAAATATTTATTCAGCTCTTACATAAATAAAACATTAAAAATAATACATACACATTTTGAGTAATACTAAATCTAAGACATAAATTGGGTATTTACTTTTAAAAAAAAACATGCATGTTAAAGCTGAAAAGGCTAGCCTCAGCATAGTGCTGCAGTATTAAAACTGCAGCGCTGATTTTCAGGTATAGCCTAAATGTAATAAATACTATAATTTCATCACTTTTATCGGTTATTATTAATAATTCACGACTGTTTTCATAAAAGTAATAAAACAAACAAGACACTGAAACCCTCGCCACCACCCAAAGTCGAACTCTTACCAAACGTAAGAAACAGGAATATTAACCGAAAAAATCAGTTAACAAATCACCTATACCATCAATCTTTACTAATTAATTATTTACTAATTATTTTATTATTACATGTACCGTAACAAATAGATAAATAAAGTGCGGTAACAATAAGTATCGATAGTTCAAAAGAAACAATGATCTCTGCTGCAAATAAAAGCCAATTGGAATTTAATACGTACACCGATATTATCACAAAATGCAATATTACAATTTTATGAATAAAAAATGTATGTATCGTACATTGGATACGAACACCGCATTGCAACCTATTTTTCAAGTTGTACACCGTTTACAATATTATCGCGACGATATCGCGACATTATTAATTTACTCTCTGTTTGTAAACATAGCAAACCTAAATTAAAACAAAATCGACTGCTCCGTAGAACAAAGTCTTAATTGCTAAATTCATAACTTGAGATTTGAGCCTTGTAGATGTGACTTTTAAGGCTCAAATTTCAAGTTGTGAATTTAGCAGATGAGACTTTGTTCTACCCAACGGTCGAAATATAATTTTTGAAAATATCATCCAAAGCAATGAAACGACAAAATGTGCTCAGAACGCTGGTTATGTTGGATGGCTAATAGTTTGCCCAACCAACCCTGTTGGATGGCCAAACTCTTAGCCATGGTAAATATCAGCCCTCCGTTTACCAGTGGACTCTATGAGATGACAGACAGGATGACTGATCCTTAAAAAAAAGGATTGTAATAAAAGGACAATGTATACTATGTTACTTTACCTGTCGATAGTGTTAGGCTTGCTGTGTATTGTTCTTTGCAATTTATATCCACAAATTAGATTCTTTTAGGGCTCTTCTATCCTACTTCAATTTATGTTGAAAATACTGTATTCTATTAGCAGACAAATTAAAATAGGTTTCAACATAACCCCCAAATTGTTTCAACAGAAAGTAATAGTAGAAATCTTAAAGTGAATTACTCTGAGGTTAATGAACCGCACAGTAATTAGTTTTTGTTATCTTTTATCTTTTTTTAAACGGTTATGTCTTCTAAATTAAAATATATTAAATATTTAAGTCTTTTAATGAAAAAGTCGTATGGCAGTAGTGTAAATGCGGTCCTAAACTGCGTGATATCAATACCGTGGAAAATAGATGTTCTAGTTTAGATTTCTAGAACTCGACTGCTTCTGTATCACTTTAATGCGTACTTAATATTACATGTGTGCTACAATACAATACCATCTATTTTATTTGTACTTATTTTACACGACAGGTAAACAAGTATTTATAGTGTAGTGAAGTGTATAATACTACAAAACACTTCAAAATTAACAATCATTTTGTCAATGGCACTAATTATAATTGTTGAATTGTATATATTACAAACTAGCTGATGCTCGCGACTTCGTCTGCGTGGATTTAGTTTTTAAGCTATTGTATAGCTTCTATCGCGGGCCTTGAGCGTGGAGACCGAATCCAGAAATTCCGTAACGAAAATAACCTGACACGGGACTCCTCTCACCGCTAGATGGCGTTGATAAAAAATGCTATGCAATAGCTATACCGCGGCAGTCCCCGTGTGCCACACGTCTTTTTTAAATCCCGCGGGAACTCTTTGATTTTCCGGGATAAAAGTAGCCTACGTCACTCTCCAGGTTCCCGTGTTGTGTGAAGTTCCCGCGGGTATTAAAAAACACATTAATTTTCGCGGATAAAGACGCGGGTAGGTATCTAGTTATATCTATTTTGTACCCATGTTCGAGCAGACAAAAATATTTATCGTTATTTTTATCCCTAATGGATATATAACAGGGTGTTTTCCTTTTGGACGGCTCACGTATCGAATTTCGTATTTCGTAATCTCAGATAAGGGTTGAATATCACAGGAAATCATCATTCGAAATCGGGATCCATTTTGCCAACTATTGCAATATACATAGATAGAGCTTTATCCCGCACCGCAAATAGGCGCTACCCGGATAGCGCCATTGATTTCACTATTTTAATATTCAAATAACGCGAGACCGTGATTCATTTCGGTCACAATTCAAGTGCGAGGGGTGAAAAGGGGAGGGGGAGGGGGGATTTCAAATTAATTGTCCGTCGACTCTTTGCGAAATGCATTTTGAATAGTTTCCTTGCACTTCAAAGGTTGACGACCACTGGTGCAGCGGTGCGGAATTACCGGATCGATTTTCGACGAGATTAATAATTTTGATCCCCTTTCTTACAAAGGTTGGCGACTGCTGAGTTTAGACACAGAAGTACAAAAGCACTTTTATGTGTTGTATACTAGCTGATGCCCGCGACTTCGTTCGCGTGGATTGAGGGTTTTTATTCCCGCGGGAACTCTTTAATTTTCCGGGATAAAAAGTAGCCTATGTGCTATTCCAGACTATAATCTATCGCTGTGCCAAATTTCAGCCAAATCGGTTCAGTCGTTGCGACGTGATTGAGTAACAAACATCCAAACATCCACACTTTCACATTTATAATATTATTAGTAGGATTAGTAGGATAGTAGGATTAGTGATCAGATGATTAGAATATGGCTGTGCATGGATGGTTTGTTACATAAAGCCTCTTTGCTCACGTTAAGTTCGATTAATAAACCCCTTTTTTACCCTCTGCTCACGTTAAGTTCGATTATTAAACCCCTTTTTTACCCTCTCGGTCTTGCGCCGCCTGAATCCAGCGGCTCCTTGCTACTCGTTTGATGTCGTCAGTCCACCTAGTGGGGAGTCTGCCAACACTGCGCTTCCCGGTGCGGGGTCGCCACTCCAGTCCCTTGGGACTCCATCGACCATCAGCTCTTCGAACTATATGCCCCGTCCATTTCCACTTCAGTTTCCCCTCCTTCCCTTATTACCCTCTTAGGGGTTGAATTTTCATAAATTAATTATTCTTTCTTCGATAAAT
The DNA here is from genome assembly GCA_038048805.1 of Hipparchia sbordonii. Classification (NCBI taxonomy): domain Eukaryota; kingdom Metazoa; phylum Arthropoda; class Insecta; order Lepidoptera; family Nymphalidae; genus Hipparchia; species Hipparchia sbordonii. Next base: position 7,064,730 of record CM076117.1, on the reverse strand, counting down.
CCAATGATTTGAGCTTTGCGTTGATGTATCAGTCAGTCAGTTTATATAATATTTAACCGCGACTTCTACCCTGTTAGGTTTTAAAATCCCTCGTACCCCTTTATGTATTACAGGATAAAAAAATTCTCAATAAAAACACGAATAAATGAGAAAGATCTAAATAATTTGCTCCGACATTCGGAACTAGTTTTATATAAAAAGTATTTCAGTAGATTGGGTTTTTATAATAGCAAAATTGTGTATCAATAACGGTCGGTTGCGTCGACGAAATTGCAACTATCTTCCAATCTAAACGAGGCTCCCAGCCAGGGGTGGAAAATCGGTATAATACAGGTGGACAGGGGTGCCGCTACCACAAATAAATTGGGTGTTTGAATGTTGTCAGAATGACAGACAGTTGTCAGAATATTAACTTTTTTTTTAATTCGATGACAAAGTAAAGATTGTAGACTTGATTCGTGGATTAAACTAAAACAATTACCGTGGTCCGTACTCGTATAATTTTATCAAAATAACCCCAACGGGGTTCCAGTGAAAAATGATCTCTAAATAAGAATCATTGTAACATATATTGGAATGTAATAAATAAATGAATATGAATATGAAATTAATGCCGATATTCATTAATTACAATCGAAAATGTAACATGTAAGAATAACATTTCTAAAAGCAGAAAAAAAAACGGCCAAAAAACAAATTAGGTAGTTATTTTAATGAGTCCGTCTCTTTCTGAAACGAAATTTTGTATGGGGAGTGTATAGAGCTACTGATTTTTGTTTGGGTATAGTTGATTATCCATGGTGCATGATTGAAGGATAAACCAACACAAACTTACGCATTTGAAATTTTATTAGGGGTACACTAAGTAGTGTAACATTTTGAATCTTCTGCGGGTTCAACGCTTTAAGGTGAAATATTAGGGATTTTCTTTCTTTCTTTATTTTTACCAAGTATGTAGGTAGGTATATTTTAGAGCTTGTTCACAATGGAATCATATAGACTTGTGGTTAGCTCTATTAAGTCTACTGCGCAATTTAGAAACAATTTAGAACTGCAGAAAATTCCTCACAATTTACTGAAAAACAAGATGACAACCCTAAAACCTCGTAAATTCACGGTTTTCAGCCAATATCGGCTTAAGTGTGCGGTGATAAATTATTTCGCTCAAAATATTGTTTTATCTTAATTTAGATGACTAAACAAAAACAATGAATTAAAACGTTCTTAGATAATAATGAATGGTGGGCTTATTGTTACAGAAATATCCTAAGAAACTAACAGGCACCGTCCTAAACAAATACTGATAAGACGATCAATTATTATTTATTATTAATTGCGACGAGTCGCAGATAAACTCCAAACTCCAAAGTCTGGAACATCGGCGCAAGTTTTTGTTTCTTGTGCCTTTGAATCCCTCACTACACTCAGGATTCTAACTTAGAATCTTTCGCCCGCTCGGGGTTCAAACTAGGCGCTCGCAACAAAAATGAACTTTGCTATCTTGTTGAACAAATCGCTCATTTGCGACAAGGGTGACATAACTCATAATTCCCCAATTTTAGTGTCGAAAATTTATACTTTTTGCTATAAAACAACATTACACTAAGCACAAAAAAATAAGAGCGAGAGAGATTATGACTTAATGCTCTGTCGCTTTGTTGGCCGCTGTGTTGTTTCGAGACCGCAGCATCCACAAAACATTACTCTCTAACGAGAGAATTCTCTCATCGTCGATTTTGAATTATGTCACTCTTGTCGCAAATGAGCGAAATAACTATACTTGGTCTAATTTCCCGTTCTCTTTTGTTCCAGCACCCCCAAATGCGGTGGAGATCGTCAACCACCCCCACAACTCCAAGCTCGAGATGAAAGAGGGGGAAGACGTGGTGCTGGAGTGCCAAGTGAGGAACGCGAAGCCCGCCGCCAAGATCGTGTGGTACCGGGGGAACCAGGAGATGAAGGGAGAAAAAGGTATGCTTCAAGTATTTTATTTATTTACTAGCTTTTGCCCTTGCGATTTAGTCCGCGTGGAATTAGACTTTGGATTGGAATTTTCAAAAATTGAATTGAAAAACAAAATACCAAACATACATACATTTCATCTTTGACTGGATCCTTACGTAGATCTACGCGATGTATACCACACAAAGTACGAAATCTAATTTATAATTCACTAGCTAAGCCTATATTAGAATATTTAATAGAAATATGGGGATATGCGTATAAAACTAATCTGAAAGATCTTCAAATATCTCAAAATAAATTAATAAAAACTTTGTTCCAGCTAGATTACCGATTTCCATCTAAAGAACTTTATAAGAAAACTGATATCTTATCTATTAGCCAATTATATAAGTACAAGACATGTATTCTAGTTAGAAAAATACTTTCGAAATCTATAAACACACAAATCACAATTAAAAATAAATCATAATTATACATATTTTGCACGGAATAAAAATAAACTGCAAGTACCTAAAGCTAGAACAAAAACATATGGTGCGAAAACTATACAATTTGAGGGAGCACTATTATATAATAGTCTGCCTCAAGAGATTGTGGCACAAAAGTCTTTTCTAACTTTTAAAAAAAAACTTAGAGTGCACATTCAAAAAAATTATGTTTAATGTTTTATTGTTAGCAGTCACCATTTTTTGTTTTTTTTTGTTTTGTAATTTTATATATTTTAGTTTTAAGTTCTCTATAAGTGAGCAAAATGTTCTTTGGAGAATAAATTTCTTTAACACACAAACATACATACCTATACCTTGAAAAATGACGGACGTTCATACAAACACTCATCCCCCATTTAACCCTCTTGAGGGTGGTATTTCAACAAATCCTTTCTGGGCAGGTTAGTGGGTGTCTATGTCATAAAAGGAACTTACTTTCTTTTCTTTTAAGTAAATTCAAATTGTAAAATGACCAAATTAGTATTCGTCTTTTATACTGTGAAATATAAAATACCATACTGGTCAAACAACACTTGTCGTTCCATATACTTAATTTTGTCGAATATTATCTCACTTGGAGTTTTAGTGACAAACTACATACTTAATCTTACTTCCATACTTCAGTCATATTTCTGCAAGGTCCGGTCTATATTCAGTATATAAAAGTCAATATTAACTGAGATTTTTTGATTTTATTGCTACAAAATATATCTATTCGAGTTATTTAAAGTACGCAATAAACCTCATAAATAATAAAAATTTATATTGATGGAACATCGGCAAAAGGCTTTGATGAAGTTTAAAAACGGAAGTTAAAATCACGGAAAATAAATCGACAATTAAAAATGCCGTTCGTAACTGACAGCGTGCATCCGACATACGTCATTCTGAAAATCTGCTGAAAATACCAAAGTAGACTGAGAGCTGGTGGATAAATAGCTCAACATGTTTATTGTAAACGACAGTCAGAAATGGAAGAAGTCAACTCGAATAAACCCTTTCCTCTCCCTCTCCTTTCTCCTCGCTTGTTACATTATATAGGTCAGATATTTTTTCTTTTTGAATTAGCTCTTTACAGCAGTAACTGCTTTCGAAACGGGAAATCTTGATCGCATAATAACCACAAGGTGCCCTGCATAAAATATATAGATAGATAAAAACTTTATTGCACACAAGAAAGAAACAAAATCTGGAGTATATATAATTTCGAATTTGATTTTTTAAATATTTTTATTCGACTAAAACTTCGTATATTTATTTGAAACATGAAAATCCGAAAGAATTTGACTTAAGTAACATTACGAAAACATAATATCTAAAGACGTTGCTTCTTAAGAATTTTTAGCTACTGTTTTTGTCGTTATTTCTTAGTTACATGAAGTTTTAGACGTCAAGTGTATTCATAAAGACAGTTAATAAGGTTTTATCTATTCTAAAATATATTTCGGTAAGGAAGAAATATTACCGATATATTTAATAATCTTTCCAAATTTTGATATAATTATAATATATGTAAATTATATTAAAAAATTAAATATTTTAATAGTATTAATTATTTGCAAATACATCGTTATCATTGCAATATTCTGTGTTGGTTATGAATGCGAAATAAATGAATCTAAATAAAAAAAATGAATACCTATCATTCACTAGCTCTGCGACTATTTTTTTTATCAAATAGACAGTCGAGCGAATGGGTTTGACGTCGTATCATTATCGATTTTGAAAATTGCAACGCGAAAAAAACTATCTGTTATTTTGTTTCGTATGTTTTCAAATAAATCACACTTGCCACACTAATCACACAAATCAAACTTCATATACGTACTAATATTATAAAGGCGAAAGTTTGTATGTTTGTGCATAATATGTATGTTTGTTACTCATTCGCGCCACAACGAATAAACCGATTTAGCTGCAATTTGGAATGGAGATAGCCCACACCTAAGATTAACATATAAGCTATCTTTCTATCCCAGGTGAATGTTTGTGTGTGTGTGTGTGTTTGTTACACTTTAACCCAAGAACTATTGGACGGATTTGGCTGAAAATTGGAATGAAGATAGATTATACCCTGCATTAAACATGGGTTATTTTTATCCCGGAAAATTAAAGAACTCCCGCCGCAATCACAAAAACCTTATTCCAAGCGGATGAAGTTGCGGGCATCAACTAGTTGTCAATAAAATGGCTCCCTCGAGCCTCGCTACCATTCTCGCCTGACAATGCCACTCTTGATATAAACACGTCGTCAAATAAAATAAACTTTTCTTAATACCTATTCGAAAAACGAATATTGGCTTCAGAGGATAGCGGGAGCAAAATTTAATTTTTAGTCCCATGGGCGTTTTCATTTCTCTCTTCCGATTGGTCCGCGTTCGTGCTTTAGTATGTGTTTATTACTACTGCGATCGTTGCAGAAATTCAAAAAACTCGAAATTCAAAAATGTTTGAGCAGCTGTTGTCTTCGATAAGTCACGAGATCATAGAAGGTTGATACTCCTAGCTTTTTCTCATAGGTAATGATGAAAAATAGTGTGTGTCACTCGGGGCCAAATTTTTTGTTCTCGGGCGGCGTATATAGAATTCCTCGCTACGCTCAGGATTCTACTTTAGAATCCTTCACTTCGCTCTGAATTCAAAATAGCGTCCTCGGGGAACTAAAATTTTCTTTGGCACCATATAACACTAGTGGTTCGCCCCGAACTGAGACCTCGCGATATCCCATAATTCCCAAAAGTTTTAATTATATATTGTAATAATTAACTTTTAACATTAGACGCAATAAAAAAAATAATAGTTGACATAAAACTGTTTTACTGACACAGCGCCATCTACATTAGCATTATATCCACATTAGCATTATAGTGAAGCTATTAGCTTCACAATAATGCTAATAGATGGCGCATTAAAATTAAATAATTTCGTTTCTTTATAACATTTATCTAATTTTAGTATTTGTTGTTCAAGTACAGGATATAACTGAATTTTCAACCAAGTTTCACGTTCTAATATTCAGTAATTCAGAAGTTATAAGGCTCTGACAGACATTTAGACGGACACTTCTCTGTCTAGTAGGCAAGCGCCCTAGTTGACTCAGAGAACTCGCTTCGCTCGTTCAAATATCAGCCCCTGTCATTACGCGAACTTTATCCCTCATTCCGCGCACAATGAGAGAAACTTCCTGCCCTATTTTTAGTTTGGGTCCATTTTGAAATTAAGCAAACTACTGGAACGCAATTTGGAACCTTTTAAGCTGATAATGGCGGCGAACTTTTAGTTTGAAATACGTAAACTAGGAACAGGGATAAATTGTGCAAAACGCTTTAGCCGGAAACACATCTGTATCTTCGGAAATAATGCATCTTAACAGCGCGTGTATAGTTCTTGCATTTTACAAGGGCGCGTGGCTCATGGTTGTGTGTGTGTCGTATCTATATAAGTGGGACCGAAAGCATCCTGACCACTCCCACCTAGGCTCCTGACAGGCACACACACTTACGCAATGTGCATGTACACTACGTAATCACATGTAAGGCTCACGCGCCCTCGTGAATTGAAACTATAATGGTAAAGATTCAGATGCACATTTGATTTTTACAGCAATAAATCGAGTTTTAAGTATCCAAAAAAAACAGGTGAAAATTACATCATATTTTCAAAGAACGATACTGAGTAAGAACATATAATAATGCTTCGACAAAAAAAAAATCGCGAATTTAAGTCTAATTTTTAACCAATTTGCATTTATTTTCAATGGTTCCAACAAATAACAAACCGACAAAACAACAAACAATTAATATACTTTCGCATTTATACTATTAATAATAGGGATGTTTAGTGCAGATGTTACATCGATTAAATATTTTGTATTGGATAGAATATTGGATAGAATCAGGCGTTACTTTGCAAAAGTTCATGATTAGCAAGAAAAGGTTAGAGTTATTTTGCTATAATCCGCCAACAGAAAAAATCTGTATGGTCAAACATGCAGTTACAAGCTAAGCACCGCTTACCTCCCCAACCAAGCAAAAAAGCCAAGTTCCCAAGCAAGCAATGCCACCACCACTCACATGCACACACACAAAACTTTTATACTACTCTCGACGCACGTTTCGCCCCGACACCGAAGCATCCTCAGGAGATATCGACTTTACAATGCTGTATTGTCTAGTAAATATTTTGTTTGTTTCTTTTAAATATTTTAAACAAAAGCTTATAATTTTCACTCCTGTTCACAGCCTTAACAAGTTTCAATAAATTCACGAGTCAACATGTCAACACAGTACTTATCTATTGATAAAGTGCCCCAGAAACCATACACCCGAGTTCGTACGCCAGTTGAAAACTCGATACCCGCGTTAATATATCGATAATTGGGTCCCATCACTAATTGGCGTTATCTCGCTGCCATTAATTAAGCAAGTTTTCATTTTCAATTAACAAACAATCGACCTGCTCTATTAAACTGAGCGGTTTTATCGATTATCGACATGTTTATGCACGTCACTACTTTTTTGTGGTTCCTGTTTTTAAATTAATGTTTTATTTGCGGTTTTAAATAAGTATTTACCTACGGTAAAAGATATCTTTATTTTTTAACTAGCTTCGTTTGCCTATATCCAGCTCCACAGGAATATTCATACAAATTAATTTTTTTTTTTAAGCTATTGCATAGCTTCTATCGCGGGCCGGCGTGGAGACCGAATCCAGAAATTCCGTAACGAAAATAACCTGACACGGGACTCCTCTACGGTGAGCCGCTAGATGGCGTTGATAAAAAATGCTATGCAATAGCTTTACCGCGGCAGTCCCCGATTGCCTTACGTCTTTTTTTACTTAAACTAGCTTTTGCCCGCGGTTTTGCTCAAGTTAAGTTCGATTTTTGAAACCCCTACTTTATCCCCGTAGAGATTGAATTTTCAAAAATTCTATCCTAGCCGATGCGGATGATGATATTAAACGAGTTAAGTAATCCTTTAAAATATTACATGGGTAAATATTAACTTTCTAAAAAACATTAATGTAAAGCTGATGTTTGGTAACTTTTAATGATGAAAACTTCTAAAAGTGTTTAATTAATCCTTTAAAATTGACCGGAGAGGTCTTCGATGGTTTAGATCTAGTTAGTCTCTTCTCGTTAAATATTTTCCAAAGTTAATCCTATGTAGTACTTAATCACTTAATGGCATCTTTCGGTTGTAGGCACTCGAATCTTTTTCATTCATTAATTCATTAATTTCAACCTACAGCTGTCCCACTGCTGGGCACAGACAAGATAGTCCATGACTGCGATCTCACCTGATGGTAAGTGTCGATGCAATCTAAGATGGTAGCGGGCCTACTTGGAAGGGGTATGGCAGTGTAGATTCAATCCATACTCCTAATCGAATTATTTGAAGGGGAGAAGAGAATATTAGTCAAGTTCAGCTTGGAAAAATAATCTATAATTATATATAAAAAGGCTTGTCCTGACTGACTGACTGACGATCAACGCACAGCCTAAACCACTGAAGTTAGAAACTTGAAATTTTGACAGTAGGTTCCTTTTATGACGTAGGCGAGCACTAAGAAAGGATTTTTTGAAATTCGCCCCCCAAGGGGGTAAAAAGGGGGGTTAAAGTTTGTATGAAACTCCGTCATTTTTCGAGTTATACTCATGAAATTCGGTATTTAGGCTTTAAATTGAAAACAAAAAAGTACGTGTTTCACAGTTTTTAAAAATTCTACCCCCTAAGGGGTTAAATAGGGGTTGAATGTTTGTATAATAGTCCTTCGTTCTTCAAGTTATTTTTCAAGTTACGTTTATGAAACTTGATATTTTGGCTCTTGATTAAAAATAAAGAATTACGTATTTTACATTTTTTTTAAATTCTCCCCCCAAGGGGGTAAAAAGGGGGGTTAAAGTTTGTATGAAACTCCGTCATTTTTCAAGCTATACCCATAAAATTCGGTATTTAGGCTTTAAATTGAAAACAAAAAAGTAAGTGTTTCACACTTTTAAAAAATTCTACCCCCTAAGGGGTTAAATAGGGGTTGAATGTTTGTATCATAGTCCTTCGTTCTTCAAGTTATTTTTCAAGTTATGTTTATGAAACTTGATATTTTGGCTCTTGATCAAAAATAAAGAATTACGTATTTTACATATTTCGAAAATTCTCCCCCCAAGGGGGTAAAAAGGGGGGTTAAAGTTTGTATGAAACTCCGTTATTTTTCAAGCTATACCCATAAAATTCGGTACTTAGGCTTTAAATTGAAAACAAAAAAGTAGGTGTTTCACAGTTTTTAAAAATTCTACCCCCTAAGGGATTAAATAGGGGTTGAATGTTTGTATGATAGTCCTTCGTTCTTCAAGTTATTTTTCAAGTTATGTTTATGAAACTTGATATTTTGGCTCTTGATCAAAAATAAAGAATTACGTATTTTACATTTTTTGAAAATTCTCTCCCCAAGGGGGTAAAAAGGGGAGTTTCAATATTCATAGTTAAGACAGGACAACGTCTGTCGGGTCCGCTAGTATTATTTAAAAACAATGTCTAAGCCGGAGGGTAAACCTACTAATATTATAATTAAATGCGAAAGTTTGGAAGTATGGATTTATGTTTGTTACTCAATCACGCCGCAACGACTGAACCGATTTGGGTGACATTTGGCGCAAAGATGGACTATAGTCTTGAATACCTAACACATATAGGCTACTTTTTATTCTGGGAAATAAGAGAGTTTCCACTGGAATTAAGAAACCTCAATCATCTTGTAATAGTTACAGATATAATGTAAAACGTTTGTTTGGCATTTATATTCAGGCAAAGCCGAGGGTAACAGCCAGGCTTCAGAAATCATAACCCTTTCAGTGGAATAGTCCGATAAAATAGAGCTGGGCTTAGCTGATAGGGCCGCGGGTATCGAAGTCGAGAGGTCATGTCAACGTCACTCAAGAGCTATTGGCTTTGGGAAATCTGTGACTGGCGTTGAAGGAAAGCCACTAGATGTGGCGAAAAATTGCATCGGACTTTTCGATTTCCTTAGAACGTCGTCTTAACGAGAAAAATTTTTCTTTTTTATATTTTTAGCGAGCAAACGAACAGGGTCAACTGATGTTAAGTGGTTATGATATTTTGATGTGGCTTGTTGATAGTTTAAACCAACTTCCAAAAAAGGAGGAGGTACTCAATACGTCGGAATCTTACTCGAAGATGCCTGAACCGATTTGGAAAATTCTTTTTTTGTTTATAAGGGGTTACTTTTCAAGTGGTTCCATTGTTATCAGGCCAGGATCTGATGATAGGACTCTGGAGAAATCGAAGCAATTCTGCAACTTTTATAGGCACAATTGATATATTGATGGTAGTGCCGTTTGAAGTCGGTTTTGTAAAAAAAAATATTTTACTAATAATTTTTTGCAGTTTGTAAAAACAGTTCAATTTGAATATACCCCGTCTCTGGCATGTAAGCCATCTCTACCCCCATCAAAATCAACTCAGCAGTTAGGCCGTATTATTTCTAACTATTTTCTATTATTGATTTAGTTCCTAGAAATTCCTCTTTGATATTCCAGGATAAAAATTTCTCACAGGTTCTCAACTGTATTTTATGCAAAAAATCAAGTTAATTCATAGCTCTGTTGCAGCGTGATTGAAGGACAAAGCAACTAACAAACACGAGCGCATTTATAATATTAGGAAGAATAAAAAGGAAATGAAATAATCATTTAACAAGCAGGTTTTGAATTTTCAAAAAGGTTTTTGAAATTTTGTGTATATGGTCATGCCACATCTAGTCCCTCTAAACCAAAGTCTAGTGATGCATCTAACGAATATCGACATGTAATATCCCGCTATGAATTTCGGCATCGCTCTTCTCAGTCCGGGGTTGGCATTTTTCTATTAAAACCATCCCTTATCTTTATTACTCATGGATTGATGGTAATGTAGGGATAGACTTGGATATTCTACGTAAAATGAAAGTGATATACCGAGATTTGGCGAACTTTTACCGTAAAGGTCGCCCCACATTTATCGACGCGGAATCGACTGAGCCAGTCCGAACAAGTTTTATCAAGTGATCTGATTGCTAGTAGATAGGTGTAGTAGTAAAAAAATTATTTTCACCAAATGCAAATGCGGAGTGCAAAGGGGCCTTTATTAGGGTTAGTGTAAAATTTAACTCGATTGATCGTATTCGTATTCGATGACATTAGTGTCAAAGTAAGTTGAACCATAACACACATTGAATTTGAGCTCAATTTCGTGTATGCATTCTTATCACAATATATTTATAACAACATAATATTTGTCAGACAAAACATTTTGAGTTACAAAAAAAGAGTGATTTGTCCGATAGACCAAGTAGAAATCCAAATAGGCTCATGTTTCCTGGGCTGCGCCTCAAGAGGGTCCAAAAGACATTTGTGAGAATGGGCGTGACGTTTTACAATAAAATTCCACAGTCAATCTTAGACTTGCCTCTACACAAGTTTAAGAAATCAATTAAATCTACTCTCATGAAAAAAGCATATTATACAATTGAAGACTATGTGAATGATAAAAAAGCGTGGATATAATTCGCTCCAGTGATTCATAAGACAGTAATAACTATCCTGTGTTCAATAACAAATATGGTTGAGCGAAGCAATGGCTGGATCATGCGTCATGCTCGTGAACGGGTGCCACCAACGGGAATGGGTCTGCTTTTGCCTGCCTGTGTTGACATGTATTGAATTGTATTTATTTGTATTTGTATTGTATTTATTTTTACTTGTATTGTACTCAGGAAAATTCATCGTGGAAGCACTGAATACATAGCATAGTTTCAATAACAATTGTAAAATTTTTATTTTTTTGAAAAGAGCAACCGCCGAGTTTCTTGCTGGCTCTTCTCGGCAGGAAAGGCATTCCGAACCAGTGGTAGATTCATTGACGATTCAAAAGTGCTTGTAAAAAGTTTATTTGAATAAAAAATATTTCTATTCTATTCTATTCTATTCTATTGTAAAATTTTTATTTTTTTGAAAAGAGCAACCGCCGAGTTTCTTGCTGGCTCTTCTCGGCAGGAAAGGCATTCTGTTCCAGTGGTAGATTCATTGACGATTCAAAAGTGCTTGTAAAAGTTTATTTGAATAAAAAATATTTCTATTTCTATTTCTATACATATAAGCTCCAAATTAAAATCGGTTGTACGGAATTTGTGACTCTAAATCATTACAATTAAGGTTCATTTCACTTTGACGCTAATGTCACCGAATACGAACACGATCAATCGAATTATATCCTGCTAGCTGCTGCCCGCGACTTCGTCCGCATAGATGTAGTTTTTAACAATCCTACGTGTATTTAAAAATCTTTGATTGTCCAGAATGAAAAGTAGCCTTCGGTTCGGCTCTCGTCGGTTGACCGCTCTCGGCCACCGCCTCTCATTTCCCTTTTAGTAATTCGATTTCGCTTAGCGTTTTTCTTACTTTTTCTCTTTTTGCTCGGCTTCTAAGGGCCGTACCGTGATGTTAAATAAACTACAACCTTCCTCAAGAATTAGATTAACAAATGCAAAAAGAATTTTTCAAATCCGACGGATAGTTCCAGAGATTAGCGCGTTCAAACAAACAAACTCTTCCACTTCAGTATATAAAATATAGATTCTAGCCCTACTTATCCCTAAAGTGATCTCTTACAGGCAACCCACGTGTATAAAGCTAGTAATATACTTACTTTTCGCTTCGCTTCAGTGAAAACTCTCCCTTATAAGAAGTCCAAAGTCGAAAAAACTCCGCTCACTTGTAATAATTACAAAGTATATTATTATTCCCGGGAAAAAGTAATATAAAACAGGGGTTTTTCCCCGTGAGTTATCATTACCGAGTCGAAATAATTCCGCTCTCCTTTACGAGGCGGGGGCACTCGAAACCGCGCCGTTGTTTACGGTATGGCCCTTGTGGTTTTTGGGGGCCTTTGGTAACACGGAGGAAACAGTAGTCTTCTTTTTGACACAACTATCCAAAAATAGGGTATAATGCTTTCAGGGTTCACGTGTGTAACGTCACGTATGTATGTCTGTTAAGGCATTTACAAGTTATAGTGGAATAAAGTCCGGTATAACTTCTAAATGCCTATGCAGACAGGCATACATGTACGGGATTTCGTTAGGAAAATTATAAATCATCCCAAGCGGCATTGGCTATAAATTTTTAGCTGACATAAACTTAAAGCTGATGGTTGGATTTTGTATTCTATTTTAATAATTTGCTTCTTTGAGAATTCGTCCAAGAAATTCTAGAAAGGAAGAGAAGAGAGTCAACTTATGAAAAGTATAGCACGAGATTAAGACCTGTTAATTTAGTTTAGTTAATTTTGCTCTCCTTTGCGAGGTGGGGGCACTTGAAACTGCGCCGTTGTTAACGGTATGACCCTTGTGGTTCTTCGGGGTCTTTGGAAACACGGAGAAAACTGTGACCCTAATGTAATTTTTCAAGCGTACGTTTTTTTTAATACTAGCGTTTGACTGCGATAACACATGATGGTAAGTAAAGAACAGTCTAAGATAGAGCGCGCTTGTCTAGAAAATGCCTATCCCCTCTTGATTCGAAGGTACCCAAGTTATAGTTAGTTGGAAAAACGGAAGCCGGAGAGAATTCCAAAGGAGAATGCCAAAGGCTTATCAGGAACGAAGAGGCAAAGCTCTTAGTGGAAGATCATGGTATCTCAACCACATGGCGGTGCAGATTCATGCGATGTCTTCTTTTTCTTCTTTATCACCCGATGAATGTCGGATAGACCGAATAAGAATAAGAGTGCGAATAGTTTGAATCTCAGCTACGTAAAGATTTTAAAACCTAACGGTGCCTAAAACCTAACGGTGTTCATAAATCTGCAATTAATACTAGCTTTGTGAGAAAAAGCCCCTATTTTTTAGGAATTCTTCCAACAAATCCTCCAAAAGAACAGAAAGGAGACACTGTCTGTGAAAAATTAATGCATTTTTCCATACAATGCCTTCTGAAAAGATGAGAAACGCGGCCATTCCACTTCAAATGCAAGCGTGATTTACACTAATGTATAGGTTAATGGCACGGAACCCGCCTTTTATTTCATAAGGGGTGGATACTTTCCACGGACTAGCGTTACAGGCGTTGATACTAAGTGTGAAAGATATCCTTACTAATACTACTAGTGCTACTAAACCTACTAATACGAGTATTATAAATGAGAAAAATAATAATCCTATTATCTTCTATCTTCTTAATATATAAAAATGAATCGCTTAATGTGTTGGTAAGCGCATCACGCGTGAACGGCTGGACCGATTTCGCTAATTCTTTTTTTATTGTGTTTGTTATTGTTAGGAGAAGGTTCTTATGAAAGAAAAAATTAAGAAAATTGCGCGGAAAATTAGAAAATTTAAGAAATATTAACCACCATATTAAATTATTTCTAATGTAACCGCTTTTACAATTCAAACTTTTTTGATGTAACCTTATGGCGTTTGACATAACATTGACAGAATGCGTGCTGCCAATTTCGTCAAAGAGGATGTAAAAAAACTTAAGACAGGACAACGTCTGTCGGGTCCGCTAGTAATATTACTAGTGGTTCGCCCCGAACTGAGACCTCGCGGTATCCCATAATTCCCAAAAGATAGTTTTAATTATAATATATTGTAATAATTAACTTTTAACATTAGACGCAATAAAAAATAATAATAGTTGACGCAAAACTGTTTTACTGATACAGCTCCATCTATTAGCATTATTGTGAAGCTATTAGCATTAAAAATTAAATAATTTCGTTTCTTTATAATATTTATCTAATTTTAGTATTTGTTGTTCAAGTACAGGATATAACTGAATTTTCAACAAAGTTTCAGGTTCTAATATGCAATACTTTTTGACATATGGCTCAAATTAAATCTCCACTTAAAAGTTAAATAATTTCGTTTCTTTATAATATTTATCTAATTGTAGTATTTGTTGTTCAAGTACAGGATATAACTGAATTTACCACTAAGTTTCAAGTTCTAATGTCTTGTCATTCTTGACATATGGCTCAAATTAAAATCTCCACTTTGAAAACCCCCCATTTCGTCAATTTTAAGGGACAAATTAAAAAAAATATATTTTTGTACTCTGTTCAAAGTCGCCTTTAAAAAGATATATCGCAAGTCTATGTAACGCAACAAACAAGATTTTACTTCAAACACGCTTCTATGAGAGCCCCCCTGAAATAAAGCTTTTTATATTTTTTTATACAATGTTCGGCTGAAGGCCATCAGTTTACATATTATATTTAAATTTGAAGTAATTACGTTCAGTAATTCAGAAGTTATAGGGCTCTGACAGACATTTGGACGTACATACTTCTCTGTTCAGTACAGACAAGCGCCCTAGTTGACTCAGAGAACTCGCTTCGCTCGTTCAATAAATGCGAAACTTTGTATGTTTGTTACTCAATCACGTCGCAACGACTAAACCGATTTGGCTGAAATTTGGCACAGAGATAGATTATAATCTGGAATAGCACATAGGCTTTTTATGCCGGAAAATGAAAGAGTGGACGAGGTCGCGGGCATCATCTAGTAATATTATAAATGCGAGGAAGTTCCTATCCTCAAAGTTGGTGAGAATACATCCATCCTCACAAACTCTCGCATAATCCTAGCGGAGGAGAATCCACATCCGGATGGATGGATGGATGATGGAACCACGCCACAATTAATGAATCGATTTAGCTAAAGTTTTGAATGGAGTATTATAATGTGTTTATTTGGCGCTTACTACACTCCTACACGCTAGCATCTGTCGCGTTTCACAAGAGATTTCATCTGTCGCATGGATTTTTTTTCTGGCATTCTGCGCACTGTCAACGAGTCCCTAGTTCCTTTTTTTTTCATAAACATTAAATGCCTAACGCATACCCCTCCGTCAGGGGAAACGAAGGGGTTATGTGGGGCTTGTACCCACTAGGTAAAACCTGCCTTTGTCCCTCCACGAACCCTGGTAATAGCGTGTGTTACCTTTGGCGGAGTATTCACCACGTCAGTCCCTAGTTCCCTACGAGTATATCTAGGGTAGGGTAGTATATCGACGGCAGCAGTATAATGTTTGGAAATGATCATTTTCCCTGTATCGTTATTTTATTTGGTCCGTTGCCCTGATGAACGAAATGTTGTTTATTATCGGCCTTAGTTAAGGGGGAGCGCTCCCCGATGATAATTCCCTGAAAGCCTATTTATAGCAGAATATGTTTGACTGTATCGTATCAAATTATTTTGTTAATATCGTATCAAATTATTTTGTTTATATAAACGTTCATTAGGAGTCTTTTATGTGATAGGTTAACTGTAATTAGCGTTCCGGCACGATGGCGTGTAGAAACCGATAAGGGGTATGGGTTGAATTTACACTCCTATACCCCTTCCAAGTTAGCCCGCTACCATCTTAGACTACATCGTCACTTACCATCAGGTGAGATCGCAGTCAAGGGCTATCTTGTCATCGAATAAAAAAAAAAATTAGTCTGTTGGTTAGCATGTTCGACTGTAGGAAACGAGGTTCCGTGTTCAAATAGCCTCAATAACCCAACGGTTAAAGGTGAAAACTGAAAGGTCGCAAGGTCGAACCCCACCCGTTGCACTACTGTCGTACCCACTCCTAACACAAGCTTTTCGCTTATTTGGAGGGGAGATGAGCATATGAGTCAAATTCAGCTTGGCTAATATTGTTTTAAAAAAAAAAGACGTGTGGCACTCGGGGACTGCCGCGGTAAAGCTGTTGCATAGCATTTTTTATCAACGCCATCTAGCGGCTCACCGTAGAGGAGTCCCGTGTCAGGTTATTTTCGTTACGGAATTTCTGGATTCGGTCTCCACGCTGGCCCGCGATAGAAGCTATGCAATAGCTTAAAACTCGGGTCGAGCCAAAAAAAAAATTTGGGTTTTTGGAGAAATTTACACGCACACGCAAGAACGCAAGGTACAGAATAGTTCTGCACCTCTACGTGGTTGAAATTCCTAGGACGCGAATTAAGCGCTTTGCTTCCTCATTCCTGATACGCGACGCTAAAATTTGGAATGCCCTTGCGGCTTCCGTACACTACAGATAACTATAATTTGGATTCTTCAAATCAAGAGTGAATAGACATTTTCTCCAAGCGCGCTCCATCTTAGGCTGCATCGTCACTTACCATCAGGTGAGATAGCGTTCCATGATTAAACTGTAGTCGAATGCAATTTTTTTTTTGAACCCCGGATCTTTTATTAGACATATTAACTTAGCCGAAAGGGGTTCAGTTCAGGGATTCACGGAAATCGTTCCCAAATTCAGCAAACTAATTAAAAGATATCGACAAGTCTTCGCGATTGAATTTTCCAACATTTTCCAATTTCGTCTCGCTTCGATTTCGTGTCTCGAACAGAAGCCAACTCTTGATTCCTTGATTTTCTCTTGGAAACCTTAATTTTTGTGCCTTTTCAATACTAAACGTATATAATATTATTATATTACTAGCTTTAACCCGCGGCTTCGCTCACGTTAGGTTCGATTTTTTAACCCCCTATTTAACCCTGTTGGTATCGAAATTTTCCAAAATCCTTTCTTAGCGGATGTCTACGTCCTAACAGCTACCCGTATACCAAATTTCAGCTCGATCGGTCCAGTGGTTAGAGCTGTGCGTTGATAGATCAGTCAGTCAGTCAGTCAGTCAGTCAGTCACCTTTGCCTTTTATATATTTAGATATAGAAAACTTATGAGTTTGCTAGATATCAAATTTTCGGTCCTACTTCTTTACCTTTATTATAAAAGGAAGCCTATTTATTTAACAATAAATCTATTTTCTCTATCTATTAAACAGAGCTATTCTAAAAATCCTATTAATATTATAAAATGCGAAAGATTGGATGGATGGATAAGAATAGGAATAAAAATTTATTTCTTGACATATTATAATATTGTTTGTTACTCTTTGTTACTCAATCATGCCGCAACGGCTGAACCGATTTGGCTGAAATTCAGTATAGAGATAGACTATGGTCTGGAATAACATATAGGCTACTTTTTATCCCGGAAAATAAGAGAGTTTCCGCGGGAATCAAAAACCTTAATCCACGTGAACGAAGTCGCGGGCATCGATTTGTATGAAATATATTTTTTCCAGGCTTACAAATCCTTACTAATATTACAAATGCGAAAGTGTAGATAGATAGATGAAAACTTTATCTACTACTACTTACACACAAAAAGAAACAAAAAATACATCTTAAAACTACGCATGCAAAGGCGGTGTATTTGTTTGTTGGTTTGTCCTTTAATCACGTATCACGGAGTAACGGATCGCCATGATTTTTAAGTGTGACATATCTCGGAAAAAACCAAATAAAGTATATCTACTGGTATTGGTATATATATATACCAATATATAGCCTAAGGTTATATAAACTTTTCAGCCCAAGCGCAGAATACACAATAGTACCTACCTACTGCAGTGCCAAACGTACATTTAACTTTACAGTACAGTTTAAATAAATTAACTCTCAAATATAATATTATACGCATTACACTGAGTCTCACAGCAAGCTATCTAGTTCTCCACGGGACTGTTATGTCTAAATTGCCAAAATTAAGCCGAATACACCTCCAGGGCGTGCGTAGCGTGAAATATGTACAGACCTGGCAGTTATAGTTTACTTTATAGGCAGAGGGGCGAACATTTGTAATATTAGTTCTCTCTACAAGCTCGTAGCCGTGCATTTAGTCAGGTCTTGGGAAAATAACGTCGTCTGGATATTACATTAATATTACAAAGGCGAAAGTTTGTAGATGCGTGTGTGTGTTTGTTACTCCTTCACGCCACAACGAATGAATCGATTTGGCTGAAATTTGGAATGGAGATAGCTCGTACCCGAGATTAATAAATAAGGTGCATTTCATCCCGGAAAATTGAAAAGTTCCCGCGGGAATAAAAGAACCTTAATCCACGCGGACGAAGTCGCGGTCATCGTGTAGTATACCTATTTGAAACTTAAGAAATATAGTAGGTAAATAATTTTTTTTCTGTTTTTGTTTTTCGTCTCGCTTAAAAAGATAAAAAAAAGTAAAAGGTCGGATAAAAAGATGTAAAACACGATAAGGATTGGATTTTGTAAAAGTCTCTATATTATATTATTATATTAATAAAAAAAGTAAGTACAATTTTTTGACATTGACTCTACAAAAATATCTTGAAGTAAGCATCATATCGTCGGGGATAGTGCAAAACCGCGTATGTACAATGTACATTTTGTAAAAACCGCGGATCTACACTAGTCACTGTTTTACGGGGGAAGTTTAAAACTTAATCTTATTTCTACGACTAATTTTAACACAGAGAATATTAATTCATGTGTTCTATGTACTGATAAAAATAGATATCTTTTAAAGTGATTAATTTAGTCGCTACGACCCCGCGATTTTGATTTGACCACAAACGTATGAAAATGGATTTTAAGGTATTAATGCTAGTTACGCGGTTTTCTACTATCCCCAACGATATAACATTGAAACTTGAAACTAGAAAACTGGAACACACTGAGTGGCAGCTAGTCTAGTGGTATAATTTTTCTCATACGTTATCTGTCAAATTAAAGATGCTAAACTCGGATGCCGGCTCAAAAACGAATTTCAAGCTACGTTAGTTTCTATACGGGAAAGTATATCTTCATTTCGCATGTCATAGCACTTACACGTCAGATACGTTTTTATTTTATTTTTACCAAATCACGTATTTGCCTTGTCAAAACTTTTTTTTATTCGATGACAAGATAGTGCTTGACTGCGATCTCACCTGATGGTAATTGATGATGGAGTCTAAGATGGTAGCGGGCTAACTTCGAAGGGATATGGCAGTGTACATTCAACCTATACCCCTAATCGGTTTCTACACGCCATCGTGCTGGAACGCTAAAACGCTTGGTCTTTGACGTATGGTGGTAAATAAAATATGGTGGCAAATGTAAAATGTAAGAATAACATTTGTAAAAAAAAAGACGTGTGGCACTCTGGGACTGCCGCGGTAAAGCTAGCATAGCATTTTTTATCAACGCCATCTAGCGGTTATTTTCGTTACGGAATTTCTGGATTCGGTCTCCACGCTCAAGGCCCGCGATAGAAGCTATGCAATAGCTTAAAAAATATTAAGACACCGAATAGAAATTTAGCATATGTATTATTATGTATGTACGCTATGAACTTATGGTTAAAAGCCTACACATACTTTGATCACGAGCTATTTGCTCTTATTAATTGAGGAGTTTCGTCCTCCATCTCCGAAGATATTCATCCTGCCAACCTGACGATACGAACTTTCAAATTAAAAAAAAAGCCCTTTAAGTATTTAAAAAAAAATTAGTCAAATATCTAATTATGGCAAAGCTAAGAAAGGTTTATTTTAGCAATCTATCGTCAGAGAAGTTCGTAAGTCATTTTGGCGGGTTTTAACATTTTAATGCCTTTGCAACCGTGCTGTCTATAAAATGCTGCTCTATAATTTCCATTTTTATTATAACTAGGGTTAGTATAAGATTTCATTCGATTAATCGTTTTCGTATTCGATAACGCGTCAAAGTAAATTGAACCATAACAAAATTGAATAAGAGTTCAATTTCGTGTTTGTTTCGTGTATGTTATACGTTTAAGTATACGGATATGCTCCAAAATAAAATCGGTTGTATTAGAATAGCATAGAATAGAATAGAAATATTTTTTATTCAAATAAACTATTACAAGTACTTTTGAATCGTCGATGAATCTACCACTGGTCCGGAATGCCCTTCCTGCCGAGAAGAGTCAGCAAAAACTCGGCGGTAGCTCTTTTCAAAAAAAAAAATGTTTTATAATTGGTAACAAAACTTGCTATGGATACAGTGTTTCCACAATGAAGTTTCAAAAATGCAAAACAATCCAATAACTGTTAAGAAAGGCAGACAAAAGCAGGCCCATTCCCGTTGGTGGCACCCGTTCACAAGCATGACGCATGATCCAGTCGTTGCTTCGCTCAACCATATTTGAGGGAACGTAACAACCCGCACCATATCACACCACCACAGAAAGTTTAAAAAGAGCATGACATACTCAGGCTACCTACTCATGTTAATACATCGAATTGAATACTAATATTAAAATACTCATTTTAAGACAAGACTGCGTATTGAATTTGTGACTATAAATCATTAAACTAAAGGTTCATATTACCTTTACGCCAATGTCTTCGAATACGAAACGATCAATCGAATCTTATACCAACCCTAAAGAAGTAGGTAGTAGTTTTAACGTTAAAGTTTTATTATTTTAATTATCCCAGTCTTCTGCGTCATTTTGATTTACGCCATTGTCTATAAAAATTTAACTCAATCCAGTTTTTAAGGTTTCTTTATTTTATAGTTTAACTATCTGCTGCCGGCGACTTTATTCGTGTGGACTGAAGTTTTTCAATTGCGCTAGTTAGTAATGGCTTATCAATTTTTTCTCGATCGTGTCACGTCTTTAACATTCCTAACTCTGTGGTCCCCAGTTTTTAATGTATCTGAATGAGAAGCTACAATAGTTTTAACTCTGAACATTTAATAGTTTTAGTATGCAAATGTGAAAATATAATTTATAACTGCCTATGTAAAGCTGGAATTGTTAAATTGCGTAAATGTGCATATTTCATTAGGAGGGTTCGGTACAATTTGGTTTAATTTATGCGAATGTATTCTGTAGGGATTTAAATTTTGTAAGTTTTTAAAATTTTTTTTATAGCCTTGACTTTTGTTAAGATACTAGCTGATGCCCGCGACTTCGTCCGCGTGGATTGATTTTTTTAAATCCCTTGAGAACTCTCTGTCTTTACGGGATAAAATACCTTTTATTCCGTAGAAGGAGGAGAGAAGAGAATTTTCAAGGCTTGTGTCAATCTCCAGGTCCTCAACTGTACCCATGTGAAAAATCGCGTAGATCCATTGATTGTTGGTGTGATTGAAGGACAAACGCATAAACAAACATACTTTCGCATTTATAGTATTAGTAAGAAAAAAATAGTAAATTAAGAGTTAAAAAATAATGTAGATTTAGCGTGGATTCGTTGCTCCGTTCTGTTCGTGATTGACAAACAAACAAACCCGCTTTCGCAGTTATAATAATGTAAATAAGAATATTTGAGCTAGCCCCCTGGCTAGCTATACCTGGCTTGATATACCTTGTCGGTCAGTCCCCTGACTGACCGACAAGGTATATCAAGCCAGACGTCTAGACGTATCGAGTTTTGATTCAAAATATCATACAAGTCTACACGAATAATATTTCGTATATTTTAATACTAGCGGATGCCCGCGACTTCATCCGCTTCTTCAATTCTTAATGGACAGTTCCTAAATCTCCACAGTTTAGGTGATTGAAAAATTCACGCAAATCGGTCAAGAAATCACGGAGATATCGATATACAGAGGTAGAAAAACACAACTCCTTCTCCTCCTTTTTCGAAAGTTGGTTAAAAAAGTAGTCCGATAATATCAGCTATCTACCAGTGAAAGTCCCGTCAAAATCGGTCCAGCCGTTCCCGAGATTAGCGGCAAAAAACAGACACACAAAAATTTTAAAAATGTATTTTCTTGTTATAAGTACCGTATTTACTTTCGTATGCAGTTAGTACAAAGCTGTTTTTTTGATATTACAAACAGACACTTCAATTTTATTTATTTGTATAGATAGTCTTTATTAACGTAGAGATATATGAGACGACACTTCTTTTCTTTTTTATATCTTTTTTCATTGTTCCCTCCCTTTTTTCCTCCGAAATTTGAGATCGTACTAAGTTGATACTAACGATCCTTTGTACTCTAATTTCACTGACGTTTTATGTAACATGTTTAGTTTTCAATTTATTATTAGGTAATTATTTAAAAAAAAAAAGACGTGTGGCACTCGGGGACTGCCGCGGTAAAGCTATTGCATAGCAAATAAACTTTTACAAAGTGCTTTCGAATCGTCAAGTGAATCTACCAATGGTTCGTGGTTAAATTATGTCAATATTTAATTTAAGAAAATCAGTCTACAGTTTCTGTTTACTTATGTTATAAACTCTTGTTTCAGTGTCAAGCGAAGAAATAAAAGAGGTGGAAGGACCAACAGGAAATCCGAAGTCTACCAGATACACCACAATATCCAGGTAAATTGTATTCATAATTATTATTATTATTTACTTTTACTATTTTACTATACTGCTGTTGGAATCTCCCACCAAACTAGAACAAAGATAATTCAAAAATCATAAGATCCCAAGTTGCCCCCACCGGGAATCGAACTCTAAACCTCCCACTTATAATAACGAAGGTTGTCCAAAAAACACTATAATGATTTAATCTACAAATTAAGCATGACCTAATAAGTCATGCTGAATGACCTATTCGGTCAGCATTCATCACATATTGAATGCTGTTGAACCAAAGCAAGCTCTCAAAGGGACTTTAGTCTTTTAAATATTTTACGAAGTCATTAAAACGTAAACGTTTACAAACCCCGTAGCAGCACCAGTCCATATAAACCACATAATAATTTAAATACCAACATAAAAGGGACGCCAGTACATTACAAACTAAGTAAATACAGATACGAAATGATAAAATCAGGGTCCCATACGCTTTCGCAACTAATTCCGAGTCAGACAATCTGTGTCAAAGCGTGATATGGGTCTTTAGATTGGGGGGAGTAAAATATATAGCCTATGTTTTATGTGCGGCTAATGTGTTGGTTAGATTGGCTATGCGTTTAGATTGTCCTTTCATAGGGAAATTGTTTTATTAAGATTTATTAGCTGGTAAACATTCCTCTGGCATGGGGCCTAATGAATTTAAGACCCCAAGAAATGGGGGATGTCGAGCCTTTTTAACCCAATTTCGTTCACGTGGAATTAGGTTTTGGATTGCAATTTTTAAAAACTATGAGATTACTATCTTTATTTTTAATCAAAAGGTAAGGACCCGATTTCATGGGTATAACTAGAAAAGTGACGGACTTTTCTACAAACTTTCACCCACTATTTAACTCCCTTGGGGGTGGAATTTCAAAAATCCTTTCTTTGTGGATGCCTACGTCATAAAAGTAATCTACTGTCAAAATTTTAAGTTTAACTCCAGTGGTTTAGGCTGTGCTTTGATAGATCAGTCAATGTTAATCAGTTAGGACTATGATATAGTATATGTATAAAAAGAGGTGGATATGTTACAAGCGTGCGGTAAATGAAGCGAGTAATGCCAGGTATTTGTCGTAATTTGTCATGTCATTTAACAATGAAGTACTCTGTTATACTCTTCGTCATTCGGAACAATTTTTTCGCTTATTTTGTGAGTATATAACTCATCCCTAGTAGAATATCATAGAGTCAGGACAAATCTTTTTATAAGTGTAGATAACTTAAATATTTTTTTTATTCAGTAAGAACTTGCTGCATGAGTTAAATAAGTTTTTAACATATCTGTTGTATACTTACTCGTATAAAGCGATATGGCAGCAATTTGAGAAAATTTCATGAAAATTATATACGAAAACATCTTGTTGAACGATCAGCGGCGAGAACGAAATGTCGAAGTTTTAATTCAAATGTACGGAGTTTGTGCCATTTCGCTACATAATCACCTAAACGTCGGGGTGTGGGGTAACATACTGACAAACACAACATAAATTACTTTTTGCAAAATGTTGTAGAGTCAACCGCTGTTCATGAATATAGAACTGTCTAGACATGACAAGTTTTATTTGACCACGCGACTTCAGTTAAGTTTTGGGGGTGAAATTTTCAAATACTGTGAAACCCGTACTTCTTTATTTCGTAATCACAAAATACCAAGTGTTATGGATATAACTTGAAAAAAATGACGAACTTTCTTACAAACTTTCATCCCCTATTTGTCCTCTTTGGGGGTGAAATTTTTAAACACTCTAAAACACGTTTTATTGATTTTTAATGGAAACTCCAAATACCATGTTTTAATGGGTATAACTTGCAAAATAACTGACTCTCATACAAACTTCACCCCCTATTTAACGTCCTTTAGGATGGAATTTCATAAAATCCTATCTTAGTGGATGCCTACGTCATAAAAGGAACCTAACTGTTGAAATTTCAAGTTCCTATCTCCAATAGTTTAGGCTGTGTGTTGATAAATCAGTCAGGAGAAATCGGATTTATTCTTTAAGTGTAGGTTAACACTTTAATAAAAAATCAAGAATACTATTCGCTCTTGCCTTAAAGGTACTCAAGCAAACGTACACGTGGCACAAAAAAGGGAATATTTAAATCAGTTTAAATAAAAATTCAATCTGAGGTCCTCGGAAAATATATTACGAGATATTTGAAACCGATCCTTACAACGACAAATATTAAATTCCTTTTACGGGATTGGAATGATTTAATAATCCCAAAATATTTACGACTGGCTTTTAATCGTGTCATCGCTGCCGCCATCTTTAAAAAAAATATATCCGATACAAAACTACCGATTTTTATTTCTCTGTTTCTGCTGTTCTTTTGGGTTTTAATTTAATTTTTTAAACCATCCATTTAATAGTGCAAACAAAATAGAAAAAGTTATTTAAATCGATCAAGCCGTATTTGAGTTTTAGCCACCTAACGAACAGCAATTCATTTTTATAAAATAAATACATATAGATACATAGAGTAGCTTTTTCCCACGGCTTCGCTTATGTTAAGTTCGATTTTACCTCCAAACACCTATTTTACCCCCTTAGCGGTTGAATTTACAAAAATTCTTCCACAGCTCGATTCATCTAGTGGTCTGAGCTGTGCGTTGATAGGTCAATCAATCAGTCAGTCACCTTTTCCTTTTATATATTTAGAAGATAAAGTAACATTGTGTTACATTATTTCTTGTTTTCTTTTTTCGAATTTTCATAATTAAGTAGATAGTTTGGGGTATGTACGTCGCTGTGAGATTCCATGAATATATGAATAGAATTTTTACGTCACACGGTCCAAGCTGCTGCATGGAACGGTAATGCTAATGACACACGAAATTAGAATTACCTGGATATGAATAATAAAAATTGGCGCACTTTTCGTATCTTCCTCGTCGTTCCTTACTAATATAATAAAAGTAGTTTTTGCATGCGGCTTCGCTTACATTAAATTCGATTTTTCAAACCCCCTATTTTATTCTCTTACGAGTTGAATTTTCAATGTCTACGCCATATTAGCTATTTATATGCCAAATAGCCCGATTCGTCCGGTGGTTTGAGCTGAGCATTGATAAATCAGTCAGTCAATCAGTCAATCACCTTTTCCTTTTATATATTTAGAAGATAATATAAAACGTGTTTGTTTATTGGTTTGTCCTTCCTAAATTTAAATTGTGGAGCTATTAAATCGATACGTCATGTTGTAATATTGGTCTCTTTTCTAGCAGGAAACTTAAAACTTCAATATTTTCGGGATTTGTTAAGATATTTAAAAAAAACTGGCATTGTCTTATACTATTAAAAAGTATATAAAAAAATAGTCTTATACCCAATTTTATTGTATCTAACTATCTATATATCTACATATATAAATGTAAAAATTAATTGTTGTTCGTTATTCTCGCCAAAACTCAAAAACAGCTTGACCGCTTTGAGTATTTTTTTTTGTTTTAACTTGTCAAAACCAAAAAAAAATAAAAAAAATTATGCAACATGCAAAAAAATATCCTCGTTTAAATGGGCTTTTAGAGTGGCAAAGATGTCTCTTCCATCAAAAACATATCTTGTTTGGTCATGACACAGACCGAAAGTTCATCGAAACTTTCAAATTGATGTTCCGAACGAAATAATGTACGCGGAATGAGATTACTTTGTTGTTGGACATTTTATCGTTCTGTCTGTTGGACACATAGAGTTTGGATGTTCTGTGGTTGGACATACTATCCAACCAATCCAAATGTATTGTAATAAATTAATAGTAATATAATGAAATGTATAATGTATATGTAATAAATTAATAGTAATGTAGTGAAATAGATTTTAAGCTAACTTTTAATGTTGCATGCTGTATTTAAGCAGAGTTTGGTTGCCCATTTATTTTATTTGTAACACCTGGATATTACCCAAATTCGCAATAAAGAAATTGATTGATTGATTTTGGTGAAACAATTCTTACTATCGTATTAATTAATTAATCCTATTATCCTATTAATCCTATTATTAATTTATAAAAGCGAAAGTTTGGATGTTTGTTAATCACGCAGCAACGGC
Organism: Hipparchia sbordonii; assembly: GCA_038048805.1. Classification (NCBI taxonomy): domain Eukaryota; kingdom Metazoa; phylum Arthropoda; class Insecta; order Lepidoptera; family Nymphalidae; genus Hipparchia; species Hipparchia sbordonii. Next base: position 7,038,035 of record CM076117.1, on the reverse strand, counting down.
TGAACCGATTTGGTTGTTTGGTATAGAGATAGATTATAGGCTGGAATAACACATAGGCTACTTTTTATCCCGGGAAATAACAGAGTTTCCGCGGGATTATAAATCCACGCGGACGAAGTCGCGGGCATCATCTAGTATTATAAATGAGAACTTATATTCTCCTCTCCCCTCCAAATAAGCGAAAAGCTCGTACTAGGCGTGGGTACGACAATAGTGCAACGGGTGGGGTTCGAACCTACGGCCTTTCAGTTTTCAGTCCGCACCTTTAACCGTTGGGCTATTGAGGCTTAACTTTCGCATTTATAATAGTAGCATCCCATTAAATCATCCGCACTATTTTAATTCCATTCCAAAAACCCAGTCAGTAATTTCGGCTGAAATTGCACTCGCTACTATACAAGATAAGCCATTCTTATTTAATTCCGAAAGTCGAGTCGACAAAATGCAGCGCAACTATTGTACTGAACTTTCGTGCATTTTGAACCATAATTAATTCCCCGCGTAACACTCACGTCACACTTTAATCTCGACGTAATGTTGGATTTATTTCGTTACTTGGCCAGACAAACTGTCAGGGATTTAAAGTTACATTTCGACTATTATTTCATACTAGATGACGCCCGCGACTTCGTTCGTGTGGATTAAGGGTGTAATTGCCGCGGGAATTCTTAAATTTTCAGGGATAAATATGTATTAATCCTGTTACATGTCTATGAAAGTTCCGTCAAAATATGTATATCCGTTCTGAAGATTAACTCAGCTTAGCAACTAGCGACAAAATAACACTCCTTTTAGTTATTTAAATGCAGTTCCAATAAGGTTAACACTCTTTTTAGTTATATAAATGCAGTTCCAATGAAATATTGTAGGTATATAAAGTTTATAACTCCACGGATTCATAAAATTCTACCAGAAAAAAGGACTTTGCAATAAGATAAATAATCCTATTTAAGTAAAAAGTTGATTCACAAAATGAAACTCAACTATTGTGGTGAACTTTTCGTGGATTTTGGACCATAATTAATTCCCCGCGTAACACTCACGTCACACTTTAATCTCGACGTAATGTTGGATTTATTTCGTTACTTGGCTAGACATTCTGTCACTAGCTTTAATGCTGCATTTTGAATATTATTTTAAATGAGGTTGGAACCCATTATCCAACAATTCCACTAATGTCTATATATGCGAAAGTTTGGATGTATGGATGTTTGTTAATCAATCACGCCGCAACAATTGAACCGATTTGGCTGAAATTTGGCACAGAGATAGATTATAGTCTGGAATAGCAAAAATCCACGTGAACGAAGTCGCGTCATCAGCTAGTATTTAATATTTATTTAGTGTCGACAAAAGAGACGAATAAAAATTTTACATATACTTTTAATTTGAAACTTATCCGTTTTGCAGAGAATACTGTAAAAAAACAACTTTTATTTCTTTATATGTAGTTTAATTAAAACATTGTAGAAATACAAAAGGTGAGTACCATTAAGTCATAACGAGGCTCGAGCCTATAATTTTCTAGGTCGATGTTTCAACCGTAATTTTATTGTAAAATTGTGTCAGAAAAACGGATCTACAGATGCATAAAGATAGAACAGTTTGGTTGCGTCCAAATTCGACTCATTAGCAACTACATAGCAACTATTGTGGTGAACTTTTCGTGAATTTTGAACCATAATTAATTCCCCTCGTAACACTCATGTCACACTTTAATCTCGACGTAATGTTGGATTTATTTCGTTACTAGACCCGGACACACTGTCACTAGGTTTAGAGCTGCATTCTGTATTTTATTTTTAGGAGTTTAGACTGCAAGCTGTTGTGTTGAAAGAACAACACTACTTTAAAGGGCTGAGCACACCGGCTGCGTAAGCTTGTACTTGCACGTACCACGTGCGTTGTAATGTATGGTACTAGTTACTGTATGAGACGCAGCAGTTTGCAGCTCCCAAAAGACAAACAGGAGGAACGCTTCGATCACAGAAAAAAAATAGGAACGTCATAATATCGCGTGCAGTGATGACGCTGTATTCAATATCATTCCATGATGTCAATGGGAGCTCCTGGGAAGTATTATATACCCTTTCAATCAAAAAAAGAATTTTCCAAATCGGTCCAGGCGTCTTCGAGTAATCGGAGAACATACATAAAAAATAAAAAAGACGTGTGCCACTCGGGGACTGACTGCCGCGGTAAAGCTATTGCATAGCATTTTTTATCAACACCATCTAGCGGCTCACCGTAGAGGAGTCCCCTGTCAGGTTATTTTCGTTACGGAATTTCTGGATTCGGTCTCCACGCTGGCCCGCGATAGAAGCTATGCAATAGCTTAAAACTCCTTTTTTGGAAGTCTGTTAAAAATGTCAAAGGGGGTTTAGGTTTGTTAAACCCTGCTTATTTATTAATCTAAACAAGGGTTTTAAATCAGTTTACGAGTATATTATAGCGAACCAAAACTAAGCAAATCTGGTATGATTTAATTAACGAATTTGCAGGTATAACTGTGTAATTAATTCAAAATGACGGCGATTCGACGTGAATTTACGAGTACGATATTAACGTTAAAACAAAATGTCGCGTGTGAGTCTAATTAATTATCCACAGCGAACAAAAAATTCGACTAGCACTTTGTTTTAAAAATGAATTATTATGTGAATCGAATGCATTATTGAAATCGAGTTTTTTGACCGACTATAGCAAAGACATGTCTATGTATATATTTATGTTTGAATTTAAGTATGTTCCACTGTAGCTCCTAAATTACCAAGTTGATGATTAATGAGGTGTCAAACGATTCGATGTAATGGTCCGAGTGACATACTTTTTATGCTACACTTTAAATTTCAGTCATAGTTTTACTACTAGCTGTTGCCCGCGACTTTGTCCGCGTGGATTTAGTAATCTACGCGGATTTTTAATAATCCCGTGGGAACGCTTTGATCTTCCGGATTAATAAATAGCCTTCGGTTCGATTTTTGTTCGGTTCTCGTCGGGTGACCGCCCTCGACCACCGACTTACCGCATCGCATTGTTCGCCCACGCTGTTTTTTCTTTTTGCTCGGCTTCTAAGAGTCGTACCGAGATATTGAATATCCTATAACCTTCCTCAAGAGTTGGGCTATCAGATACAAAAAGAATTTTTCAAATCCGACTGATAGTTCCAGAGATTAGCGCCTTCAAACAAACAAACTCTTGTACTTTACTATATTAAAAATAATAAAAAAGTATAGATAAGAGCAAGTGAACAAAATAACGCTATCTCATCCAATTTGAATTTGGCCTCACGCTCTAACACACTCCAAAAGTAAAACTCCAGCAAGCGCCCATACATTTCCATACAATTCTTTGGCTCAAACGCATTCCATTTAACCCATTACTTGCATGCACGCTTCTCGAATAGTGGCTACAGACTTTAATGTAATTCGAGAATTTCAGTGTCGAGTGGATGCAATTAAAACGGGAGCACCTACCTCCCCCCCCCCCCCCCCGTACTCTGTACCAACCCATGTATGGAATTTGTCTCTTTAATATCGAGTATAATATATTGTACACTGTATAAGCCTCAATAGCCCAACGGTTAAAGGTGCGGACTGAAAATTGAAAGCTCGCAGGTTCAAACCCCACCCGTTGCACTATTGTCGTACCCACTCCTAGTACAAGCTTTCCGCTTATTTGGAGGGGATAGGAGGGTATTAGTCAACTTCAGCTTGGTTAATATTCTTTAAAAAAATAGTAGCTGTACTTCTAGTAGCAGGTCTGATGGCTAAAATGTTTGAAAAAATAAATTGAGGTTTCTGTTAAGAAATTCTCAGTACTAGCCCGGAGTTAGGAAGCCGGTGGTGAGTCACCCCCGTGCCTCGGAGAGCACGTAAAGCCGTCGGTCCTGCGCCTGCTCTTTTTCCGGTCGTGTCGGATTTTCCGTCCCATCCCACTATGAGGGTGAGGGAATAGATAGAACACCTGTGTTTGCGCACACACTTGTGCACTATAATATCTCCCGCGCCGATGACTAATCTCTTGTGGCCGCCGTGGCCGGATTCGGTCGGGACGACATTAGAATAGTATAGAATAGAAATATTTTTTTATTCAAATAAAATTTTACAAGTACTTTTGAACCGTCGATGAATCTACCGCTGGTTTGGAATGCCCTTCCTGCCGAGAAGAGCTAGCAATAAACTCGGTGGTTGCTCTTTCCAAAAAAAAAAAATATTTTTACAATAGGTAACAAAACTATGCTATGTATACAGTGCTTCCACAATGAAGCTTCAAAAATGCATACGTAGTACACAATCCAACGCATGTCAACACAGACAGACATAGCAAGACCCATTCCCATTGGTGGCACCCGTTCACGAGCATGACGCAAGATCCAGCCGTTTTATTTCTTATTTTTTGTTACAGGGTGCACTTCAAGGCGAGTGCCGACGACGATTATGCAGACTTCACGTGCGAGGCGAGACACGAGGCGCTGCAGCGAGACACACCCATGCGAAGCACAGTGCAACTCAGCGTCTTATGTGAGTTCAACACTAAAGGCCTCCGCACATTGGGCCACTGGTTGCAACGACTTTTGGACGCTGGTAGTATTCAAGACGAGCCACTAGAAGCGACCTCCAATCGTCGCCACCAGTGGCCCAATGTGTCCCTCACGCTTAGGTGACCACACCCGCAGCTTGTGGCTCGGAGGCAGTTACTCGCTCAGTTTGCGTCGGTACCATTATAAAATGTATGGAAAATCCCGTCCACAACTTGTGGCGGCCACTAGTCTTCACCGCCGGTGGCCCAATGTGCGGCAGCACTAAGTCATCAAAAGAAGGGCGATATATCCGATAGACAATTGAGAAATCCAAACAGGCTCGTGATTCCTCGATTACGCCTCAAGAAAGTGTGAAAGTCGTTTGTGCGAATGGGCGTGACGTTCTATAATAAAATTCTTCAGTCGATCTTAGACTTGACGTTTACACTTTAAGAAATCTATTGAGGGTATTCTAATAAAGAAGGCGTAATATACAATTGAAGATTACATAAATGATAAATAAACGTGGACATAACTCGCTCCAGCGACACATGAGCATAATTAACTCGTAAATTGTACACAACATAATATTGTTATTCTTAGTTTCTTGCTGGTTCTTCTCGGTTGGAACGGCATTCCGAACCAGTGGTAGATGCATTTGACGATTCGAAAGCACTTTCTAAAAGTTTATTTGAATTAAAAATTATTCTATTCTATTCTATACTTACAAAATTCTTTTTTTATGCAATAAAAAAATATTGCTATACACTGAGTTATATACACGTTTAATCTATTCAAATAACTATTAACTCAGGCGTGCAAAAAACACGGCACAGAAATAACATGACTCCGTTCATAAACAATGGGCTACAAAACAATTAAACATCCAAATAAAAGGTGTGTGGGTGGATGTATGACAGGGGAATTATACTGTCATATTATGTAATACTAGCTTTTGCTCCCGCGACTTCGTCCGCGTGGTATTAGATTTTGGGGTGGAATTTTCAAAAACTGTGACACACATACTTCTTTATTTTTAACTGAAAGCTCTAATACCAACTTTGATGGAAACAGCTTGAAAAATGACGGAGTTTCATATAAACTTCCATCCCCTATTTAAATCCCTTAGGGGTGGAATTTCCAATAATCCTTTCTTAGTGTGCGTCTACGTCATAAAAGGAACCAACTGTAAAAATTTCAAGTTTCTAACTTCAGTAGTTTAGGCTGTGCGTTGATATCTCAGTCAGTCAGTCAGTCAGTCAGTCAGGACTTTGAATTTTATATATACAGATTAGATGATGCCCGTGACTTTGTCCGCGTGGATTAAGACAATTTACTGTTTAATTTTCTGGGATAGATTGTAGCCTATTCATTGATTCACACACGCACGCACACACACGCACGCACACACATACACACACACGCACATACAGAGAGAGACATACAATCTATCGCCTATATAATATTGGTGTAATGTGATGTGATATAATAATTCGACGGGTGAAAGGCTAATTGATCTAAGCGACATTTTGTAAAACTTGCAGGAAGACTGATCAAAGTTTTTTTTTTGGAAAAAAAAAATCATAAAAAGACAACTATTGGATAGTCTTTTATTTATCCAACAGTTGTTTTTTTATGATTTTTTTTCCTGTCTTTGCCTTTCACCCGTCGAATTATGATATGTCCACAGTGTGGACATGTCCTAATTCTAAGAATAGATCACATTAGCGGCCATCATTTAGTTAAAAATAAAGGAAATAATAAGAGAGGGCGCTGATGTGCTCATGTCAACAACTAGTCCACAATTTTATCTCATTTTAAAATAGTAAAAGTGAATAAACAGTGTTAAAAGTGAATAAATATTGAAGAATTACTGCTAATTCAAATGGAAAAATGTTATCTAAACATAAAACCTCAGGACAATTGCAAAAAACACAAACAGTGCGTAACGGTCAGTGACAGCTAACTCTGTTTTTAAAAATTTTTGTGCAAAAAGAGTGCAATTAAACAATTGATCGACATCTATTTGGACATTTCTGTGTATTTAACTGTGAAGAGCATTGGCATGAAGAACTTGACTAATATTAGAACAATACTATGTGAAATAAGTGACCATTTAAACATAACCTTAAAACAAAGACATAACGAAGCTTTTAATAGTGAAATAAACCGTTGACTACGATTAAAGACTCTATAAAATTGCAAAAGAACATTAGTGCCATAATTATTATTATAAGTGGAACAAAAAACTTTCAATTACTGAATCTGAACTGAAATGTGAAGTCATCGTCAATAGTATTAAATTATTTTAAGAAATTAGAAGACATAAGTCGCCATCTGTTGATAAGTAGCGGATCCAGGAGTCACTAGTCTTCGCCTCTCACCGCTAGATGGAACATCTTCATTATTGATATTTTTTAAGATTTTTATTTCGCTAACGCCACCTATAGTTGAGTAGTAGTAACCTAGTAGAATTCCTGCTGCGATAGCGCGCTAGATGGCGTTGATATGAAGTAATATTTTAAATCTTCTTCACTGCTGATTACTAACTAGATGGAAGCACTTTATTAGATATTATACAAATATATAGGATAAAAATAAATAAATAAACAAATACATAATGGACGAAATGATGAGAATGCTTAAAGAGATCCAAATAGATATGCAATTTCAAAAACAAGAAATGAATAGTATACAAGACAAGTTACTAAAAATTAACGATAACATAAACCAAAAATTTGAAAATATCGAAATACAAACCAAAGCATTAGAAGAAAAATTTGAAAATCAGCAGAAATATTTAGATAGATTGGAACAACAGATGAAGAAAAGAAATATTATATTTTTTGGACTTGAGGAGAAGGAAAGGAACTACAGTGAATTAGAAGAAAATATAGTTAACATAATAAATAATACAATGAAAATACAATGTGAAAAAAGAGACATAGAGTTGGTGAGGAGATTAGGAAAAAGAAATGGAAACATCAGGCCTGTTGTGCTGACTTTAACTACTATGGGTTTAAAAATACAAATTTTAAGAAACAAAAAATCGTTAAAAGATACATCTATGTACATAAAAGAGGACTTTTCCCCTAAGGTTCTGCAAAAAAGAAGGGAATTACAAGAAGAATTTCTGACTAGAAGAGAACAAGGAGAAAACGTGATTATGAAATACGATAAAATTATATTATTGCGCACTAAAAGCCCTGCAAAGCACTATTCTAAGACGAAACAAGCGAGTCCAAAAATAAGAAGCAACAAAAGAAAACCGTATTCTTCCCCAGAAACTCTACCACCAACACAGCATAACTCTACCATTCACAAAAAGAATAAAACTACAATTGAATCTTATTTGACTTCCATGAGCACCCAATCAAGCTCTACAACACCATCACCACGAACTTAGCAACCAAAGGCCTCTCTCCAACCACAAAATAAAGACCTTTTATTATCAAATAGTATCTCTCCCAAGACGGCTGGTCCCCGAGGGAGTAGTAGACTATCACCCTCCATCCAACGTTTATACATTAATACACTTAATGTTAGATCTCTTGTAGGAATAGGACGTCAGGAGGAACTAGAGCACGCCCTACAAAACATTAAGTGGGACATATTAGGTATCTCAGAAGTTAAAAAAGAAGGAACTCACATCATAGAGCATGACGAGTACATTCTACTCTATACAGGAAAGAAAAGCGGAAGAAATGGTGTCGGATTTATGGTTAAACAGAAGTTAAAAAATAATATAACCGACTTTAATGCCATCTCAGATAGAGTCGCCAGATTAGACATGTGTATAGAATCTACTTCAATTACCATCATACAAGTTTACTCACCCACGGAAAAGTCATCTGAAGAGGAACTTGAATATTTTTACAATGATATAACAATAGCTCTGGAAAACACTCTTTCAAAAACATTTATAATAGGTGACTTCAATGCGAAGATTGGCCATGCTACCCCTGAAGATAGTATAATTATGGGCCCGTGGGGATATGGGATTCGAAATAATAGAGGATCACGGCTTATTAACTTCTGTTTTGAAAATCAACTCTACATCATGAACACCCACTTTAATAAAAAATCAAAGCAAAAGTGGACATGGCGATCACCAGATGGGCAAACATTGAATGAAATAGATTTTATTATCGCTAAAAAGAGTAACGTCGCCTCAATACAGAACATTGAAGTCATCGGCACCTCACACCCGACTGACCACAGAATGGTAAGAGCAACGTTCTCTATTTACGCGAAGATACAGAAATCAAGGAAAACATTTAGGAAAAAGCAGTCTGGATACCTACCTCTTGAATGCGAACACCTAAAAAACGCTTTTATAGAGCTATCCAGTACAATCGAAAACACGCATGATATTCAAAAAAGTTATACGAATCTGATCTACACAATCAAAGAAAGTGTAAGTACACTACCAAAGTTATCGAATGAGGATAGAAGTGAATATATAATAACAGAAGACATTAGAAATTTAATATCAGAAAGAACAGAGCTCAGAGAAAAACCAAGAAAAACAGATTTAGAAAAGAAACGTTTGAAATACCTCTATAAAAAAATTAGGAAATGTTTAAAATTAAATAAGCGAAACTATAAATTAAAAATATTTGAAGAAGAACTAGACAAACGGAGATCTGTCAAACGAGGAAATAAGCGTTTAAATAACACCAAAGAGTGGATACCAACACTAAAATCCAAAACAGGCACACTTTCTACAAATAGAAATTCTATATTAAAGATAGCTACTGATTTCTATCAAAACCTGTACAGCACGCTAGAATCATACAAAACGGACTCTACATTTAGTGAGATAAATTTGGTAGAGGTTCCTACTTTCTTGGAAAGTGAAATCTGGTTCGCTATAAGCTCTCTAAAGGCAATGAAAAGCCCGGGCGAAGACGGCATAACAAACGACACTATTAAAACGATGATAGAGCCTATAACTCCTATCTTAACTCGGTTGTTTAATAATATCATGCTTCAAGAGAGAATACCAGAACAATGGGAAACTTCTGTGATAACATTAATTTATAAAAAGGGTAACCCGCAAGATATCAACAACTATCGGCCTATTAGTCTTCTGCAGGCAATCTACAAGCTGTTCACTAAAGTCATACTTTATAGACTGAAAAGAGAGTTTGACTTCCAACAACCACGTGAACAGGCAGGCTTTCGGAGTAACTACTCTACTTTAGATCATATTTTCACTCTAAGACAAGTCATTGAAAAATATGTAGAGTATGGAAAAACTTTGTATGTAGCGTTTATAGACTATACTAAGGCTTTCGATTCAATTTTCTACGAAGCTTTATGGGTTGCCCTTAGAGATCAGAACATACCCGAAAAATATATAAACGTCCTTAAAGAAATTTATTCAAAAAGTAAAGCTCTTATAAAACTTGAAAAGAGAGGTAGAGTTTTCGATGTAAAGCGCGGAGTAAAACAAGGAGACCCAATCTCTCCAAATCTTTTCACTGCTCTTTTAGAACATATCTTCAGAAAGTTAGACTGGACTGGCCTTGGAATAAATATAAATGGTGAATATTTAAACCATCTTCGTTTCGCTGACGACATTGTCATATTAGCAGAAAATCATGAGCAACTATTGTATATGCTTCAAACTCTAAATGTCCATAGTAGAAAGTGTGGCCTAGAAATGAATCCTGAAAAAACATGTATCATGTCAAACGGAGATCGATGTATAGTCCAAATAGAAGAAAAAACAATAAAATACGTGGAAGAATATGTTTATCTGGGCCAAACCGTGTCATTTCAAGGACACTACATGGAAGAGGTCGATAGGAGAATTAAAAAAGCGTGGGCATCATATTGGTCCTTAAAACACATCTTTAAGTCCCACATAGACATTAAACTCAAAAAGAGGGCTCTAGACTCCGTTGTAACGCCAACACTACTATACGGCTGCCAGACATGGCCAATAACTAAGGGCATCATTACAAAAATACAAGTCTCTCAAAGGGCCATGGAAAGGAGCATGCTAGGCCTAAAACTAAAAGATAGGACTAGAAATAAATTGATAAGGAAAAAGACGCAAATTATTGACGCGGCAAAACTAGCATGTCTCCTTAAATGGCGTTGGGCCGGGCATATAGCCAGAGCAAAAGACGAGCGGTGGACGGAGAAACTGCTGCACTGGTGGCCGCGAGGCGAGCGCAGGCCGAGGGGTCGGCCGCGGCGCCGCTGGCGCGACGATATCACCGAGGTGGCGGGGACTACTTGGACGAGGCTGGCGAGGGACAGAGCTGAATGGAAACGGATGGAGGAGGCCTATGCCCAAAAATGGGCGCTCCAATGACTCAAATATTGACATAATTGAATTCAATAACTATGACATATAATTTAATTACCTAATTGACATTGGAAATAAAGGCTTATTATTATTATTATTATTATTAAAGGAAATAATATGGACAGGACATTGTCCACATATCGTGTCCCATGTTAACCTCAGCGTGGGGTGGCTGTCCCAATTTGATGTAACTGCTCCTAAAATATAAACGTTGCGGGAGACAACAATGTTTATTTTTGCGAGTATCACCATGAGCTCAACGTCTCTACTGAGCACAGTATCTGATATTTTATACATATTTCTAACTAGCTGATGCCCGCGACTTCGTCCGCGTGAAATCCCGCGGGAACTCTTTGATTTTCCGGGATAAAAAGTAGTCTATGTTTTAATCCAAGGTACAATCAATCAATCTCCATTTTAAATTTCAGCCGAATCGGTCCAGTAGTTTTTGCGTGAAAGAGTAACAAACAACAAACACACACACACACACACACACACACACACACACAAACACACACAAACACACACACACACACACACACACACACACTCACACATTTTCGGCTTTATAATATTAGTGTGATGTGATGTCTTATGCCTAGTTTAATTGTTTAAAAATGGCAAAAGCAACTAGTAAATTATGTCGAAATTTTTCTCTATCACAACCAAGGTATATGATAAAACATATACATATGTCTAAAATATCCGTAATTTTAGTGTCAAGTATAAGTAATGAATCACTCAGTATAAATATACTTGCTCGTCTTGCGTCCAACGATGCTATAACACTGTTCAAATCCTTAAGTCTGATTTGATTGTAATTTTTTTTATCCGAAATAGGCTTTCGCTTGACGACAATCAGTACTGGATAGCACTGATGAGGTCTAGGTTGGAGCGCGCTTGCCTAAAAGGCGCCTATTCACTCTTGCCTTCAGTACTCAAATTATAGGTGGCAGGAAACACAGATGCTGGAAGAGTGTTCCACACCTTAGCGGCTCTTATCAAAAACGTTAAATTAAAGCGTTTCGTTCAAGTAGGTATCCAACCTATTACATAATTTGATTGTAATCATAATTATATTTAATATTTTTATTATTCTGTTTTTGTATATACACCTGTACTTAGATTATAATGGTGCTTACATATACCAAGACTAGTTTTATCCCGCGGCTTCGCTCACGTTAAGTTCGATTCTTCCAACCCCTATTTTATCCCCTTAGGGGCTGAATTTTTAAAAATCCTTTCTTAGCGGATACATACATTATAATAGCTACCTGTATGCCAAATTTCAGCCCGATCCGTCCAGCGGTTTGAGCTGTGCGTTGATAGATCAGTCAGTCAGTCGCCTTTGCCTTTTATATATCTAAATATATAAAAGGCAAAGGTGACTGACTGACTGACTGATCTATCAACGCACAGCTCTAACCACTGGACCGATTGAGCTGAAATTTGGCATACAGGTAGCTGTTAGGACGTAGGCATCCGCTAAGAAAGGATTTTGGAAAATTTCGACCCCAAGAGGGTTAAATAGGGGGTTAAAAAATCGAACCTAACGTGAGCGAAGCCGCGGGTTAAAGCTAGTTTAGATATAAAAGCCCCTGAATAAATAAAGAAAAAATATATAGTACAAAGAAGTGTAATTAAAAAACTTTGCTGTCAGTTCCACGCCATCCAGCAGCCTCGAGTACCTACGCGCAAGCTTCATCGGGCTTAACGACTTCGTTTTACTTGTTACATACGCCTTCTACTTAAAATTAATTTCTTAAACGTTTTGAGACTTTGAGATAATAGCTCTTTGACTATTTGAGGTATTTTGGAGTTTGTGGAGAATTCCTTTCAGGCGCTGCCAGTGTTATATTGTTGATATGTTGCGAATTCTAGTGAAATATCTGTAAAAATACATAGGCATACCGCACGCCACCGAACGCAATTTCACCCTCACCACCTGGGTGCCTGGAGCACTTCGACCATCCGTTGCTCCAGATCTTTTTTTCCACGTACTACAAATTGTGGGATCGTCTACCTTCGACTGTGTTCCCACTTAATTACAATATGGGGTTATTCAAGAGGCACACCAATAAATTCCTGAAAAGCCGGCAACGCATTGATGGTGCCTCTGGTACTACAAGTGTTCATGGGCGGTAATCACTTTAACATCAGGTGACCCGCCTGCTCGTTTGCCCGCTATTCATAAAAAAAGGCTTTTAGTTTTTCTTGCTAACATGAAGATTGGAGAGGTTACCTTTTATTCCGGATAATAATGGGCAATTTGAAATGAAATTTAGATTACATTTAACGTAACAATTCTTTTTACAAATCCGACTTCAAACGCCACTACAAAGTATATCAGTTGTGCCTATAAAATTTCAAGAGTTCCCTCGATTTCTCCAGGATTCCATCATCAGATCCTGACCTTATGACAATGGAACCACTTGGAAAGTATACTTTTTCAAACAAAAAAAGAATTTTTCAAATCGGTCCAGCCCTCTTCTAATAACCGGGGAACATACATAAAAAAATATTCCGACGAATTGAGAACCTCCTCTTTTTTGGAAATCAGTTAAAAAGTGTTGCTGCGCGATTGAAGAATAAACAAATACATTAGCATGAGAACATTTAAACATATTAGTAAGATTAAAACACCGAAAGAACCAGAAAATCAATGCAGTAGCATCTTTTCCTTTTCATTTGTCCACCATTTCTCTAGACCGACAAATTCCTCTATTCGGAATAAATCCATCCCGAAGATCTCTAAAGACCTATCTCAAATAAAATGTATGATTTAAAACTCGTCGAGAGCAAAGTAAGCTGGCTAGAAAGAATTGCAGCAATTTCTCATACATTCGAGCTGAGGAAATAAAACAAATGTCCCGGACTTATGAACGTCAGGATTATCGCTGGACATTCAGTTAACTTGGATTATGTCCCGGACACAATTACTTCGGTGTTACAAATTGTTGGACGCTTAGTGTTTGTCAGATTTTTTTATTTATAATCTCATTAATTCAATTCGAATGTAAGCTTTAATGTTCTTTTAATAATTTGTGTATAATGTACCGATCATTAATTATGTTTTGTGTTTTAGTGTATATTGTGAACATTTCAGTGGACATAATAGCCATAATAAAGAATTCATTCATTTATTTATTTACCATGCTTTTTGACACCGCCTTAGCGCAGTGGTTTTATAAGTGGAAGTCTCGTGTTCGATTCTCGACGGGGATAAATTAGGGGCTTATAATTTCTGAATTGTCTCGGGTCTGGTCTGGTGGGGACTTGGTCGTGGCTATTAATCACAAACGGGCCGGACTTATGAACGTCAGGGTTATTGCCGGACATTCAGTTGACTTGGATTATGTCCCGGACACAATTACTGTTTTTGTCAGATTTTTTTATAACCTCATTAACCATTTTTGACGACTTCTCTGACGCAGCCATGCTGGGGCCTTATAAAATGAAGTGCAGGGTTCGATTCCCTGTAGGGGCAATTGAGGATTTATATATAAATTGAATTTTATTTATGTATAAATTGTAGGCGCCATATTTGTTTTTTCAACTTTCGTAGATATATACATGGAACCCAGGATGTAACTGCTTGATGTATTCACATTTCAGATATTAATAATAAATTAGGGCTTTAAATAGAAATAATGTAGTTATAAAGAGCCAAATATTTGGCTGGACCAAAAAAACTCAAAAACTTCAGAGAAAAAGAAGAATTTCGAATTATGGTAGATTTTAAGTCATTGTATTTTTTTAAATGTACGACTTACATTCAATTTAAGAATGCACTATGGGAGTGTAAGAATTACCTAACCTAATTAAGATACTTGCATAACAATTTACGCAGTACTTTGTTTCTTAAGGGACTTTTTTTATAAAAAAATGGCAAAATCCTTATCAAGATGAGTAGAATAGAATAGAAATATTTTTTATTCAAATAAACTTTCACAAGTACTTTTGAATCGTCGATGAATCTACCGCTGGTTCGAAATGCCCTTCCTGCCGAGAAGAGCCAGCAATAAACTCGGCGGTTACTCTTTTCAAAAAAAAAAAAAAAAGAGTGCGGAGTGAAGCTTTGTAACTTGTAGAAGACTTATTATAGTAAAAAAATAACTTAGAATTCGTTGCAATAACAGCGGTTTTGAAGCCTCGGTACCAACACTCGGTCGCTCGGACGGTCTGCAAACAAGTTCGGAATTGCAAAATGGAGTTGTGTTTTCGCTGACGGTACCGTGGCGCCCTCTATGAATTATTAATTATTTCATTTGATTTGGACGGAGGGTTTTTCACTGTATTTTGTTTCACGAACATTGTTCATACGGCGCGCGGGCTCTGTTTTAGAAAATGTTAATTTTTGTACAGGAATTTGACTTACGCTTTTTTAATGTAGAATCAAGGAACGAAATAAAAATTCTTTTTAAAAAAACGACTTCAAACGCCACTACAAAGTATGAAAATAATTTTAGTTCGTACATGTATGTTGAAGTCGAGTGGGCCTACATAAAAACGATTTTAAATTTTTTAATAATATTTCAACATGGTGAGGTCGCAGGTTCGAAGCCTACCCGTTGCACTATTGTCGTACCCACTTCTAGCACAAACATTCCGCTTATTGAAAAGAAAACAGTCATTACTTAGAAAGTATTTATTTAATATAATTACAAACTTATTAATAGACAAACATCGCCGAAAAAGTATATCACACTTCACATCACACTAATATTATAAAGCCGAAAGTTTGTATGTGTGTGTGTGTGTGAGTGTGTGTGTATGTTTGTTACTCCTTCACGCCACAACGAATGAACCGCACTAATATTATAAAGCCGAAAGTTTGTATGTGTATGTTGTGTGTGTGTGTGTGAGTGTGTGTTTGTTAAAGATTTTAGACTTAATTCGTGGTTTACTGACATAACTGAAATTGTGTGTTTGTTACTCCTTCACGCCACAACGATTTGGCTGAAATTTGAAATGGAGATAGCTCATACCCAGGATTAAAACATAGGCTACATTTTATCCCGGAAAATTACAGAGATCCCATGGGAATTGAAAAACCTTGATCCACGCGGACGAAGTCGCGGGCATCGACTAGTAATTTATAAAAGTTATAAGAGCACTAAGCAGAACAGTATCTATATAAGATGTAATATTATAGATATTTAGTTAATATTTTACGTAAAAAGCCGCGGGCAAAAGCAAGTATCATGAATACATGGTGTTCTGCAACACTAAATTCCATCAGCCTGTATAATTATATTCGCGCGTTGTTTTCTTTTCCCCTATGCTCAAGTTTCATTTAGTGGTGAGGTTCGAGCGATAATATCGATAAAAATAATGAAATCTTTTTATTTTTATTAAACAATGAATTTATTACAACAGATAAAATTACACATGCATATTTTGTATTATCTATATATATAAAATTCAAAGTCCTGACTGACTGACTGACTGACTGACTGAGATATCAACGCACAGCCTAAACTACTGAAGTGAGAAACTTGAAATTTTTACAGTTGGTTCCTTTTATGACGTAGGCGCACACTAAGGAAGGATTTTTGAAAATTCAACCCCTAAAAAATGGGGTAAAATAGGGGTTTGAAAAATCGAACTTAACGTGAGCAAAGCCGCGAGCAAAAGCTAGTATTATTATGTATAAAAGCTAGTATATAAAATGTAACGTAACTATTAAAACCAATATAAATCTAAAATCACCACAAGGCAGCAGTGATATCGATGAAGTTTAGATTTATTTAAGCTTTCATTTTAGAAATAATTTAATGCCTAACTAATACACCATATAGCTGATCTGATTTATCTAATGACATTAAGCTGGTATCGTGAACACTGGCACTATTATCTTTCTGTATTACCAAGCTTAACCATCACATCACACTAATATTATAAGGGCGAAAATTTCTGTGTATGTTTTTCTCCTTCACGCCATAACGAATGTACCAATTTGGTTCAAATTTTGAATGGAGATAGCTTGTATCCAGGATTAACACATAGGCTACAATTTATCCTGGAAAATTAAGGAGTTCCCGTAGGAATAAAAACCTTAATCCACGGAGACGAAGTCGCCGCATCGTCAAATGGGCTATAGAAACCTGAAGCTGTGGCTAATTTGATGAATATGGGCCCAAAGTTTAAAACGCAAGCGCCGCAAAAATAAAGTCGCTACAAATTTGGGTAATAAGTCATAAGGTACTTAAAAGTTATGATATTCCAAATTAATTATTTCATGTAGGCCAACTTATAGCTCTTAAGACACGTCATGCCTCGACCATCGCTTCGGAATGCAGATTCTGCTGAGAAAAGCCGGCAAGAAACTCAGGTGTTTCTCTTTTCATAACAAAATATTACAATATTAATGCATAGCTACATAATATTACAATGTTATTAACTTATTAACTTTTGTGGGTAGCTTATCGATAGTATTTTCCATCGATACATTATTTTATCGACCTGTGCCCAACACTAGCTCTCATGAATCGCGCCAGAGGGCCCGCTGCGCTAAAATAACACACTGCTTACTCCAACACATGCGGTATCAGGTTTTGGTTAGAATGAGACAAATAACTTCGCGAGTATTATACTCGTAATATATAGCTGCTAGGGACATGGCAATTTTGGTGTTAACTTATATTATAATTGCGAAAGTGTGTTTGTTTGTTGATTTGTCCTTCAATCACGCCAAGAGCTACGAGAGATCGACATGACTTTTGGCATGGATAGATCAGGACCGATGATATAGATTAGGTACTTGTTGTTCCGGAAAATCAAAAGTTTCTGCGGGATTTTTAAAGCTAAATCCATGTGCATTGTGCACGAAGTCACGAGCATAGTATCAACTATAAGTTTTTTTGATTTTTTTGAAAAAAAAAAATATTATAGTCCGTATATACGGACTATAATATTTTTTTATATATTTTTTTGTACTAGTGTACTAGTGTACACTTCAGATAACATAATGTGTGTTACACCAAAGACGTGTTGCTCGACCCGCGGTCCTAGCACGACTGATGAGAGACAAGACGGCACCCTCACGATATGTTTCCTCCAATATTCACGGACTACCCTCTATATACTATAGCTTGTCTTGGAGCTTTATATCACACCTGGCGACAATATATCTACTATACGAAGTCTTTGATCTTCACTGACAAGATTAACTAAATTACCAAACAGTATGTTAGACAATAAACAGAAACACCGAATGCTTGCATTCCATATTATTCCCAGTCTACCCGGCATGTGTGACTTGGCAAGTGACAAACAAACTTACACGTCAAACATTACAATTTAATTGTATGTAGATGGTATGCGGAGTCCTAATTCTAGACAACGCAGTGTAAATACATACAGTGACGCAATGCCTTTGATGTTTGCGGAACAGCCGACATTGTGGAATTTCATTCTATTTTTTCAATGACAAGATAGTCCTTGACTGCGATCTCACCTGATGGTAAGTGACGATGCAGTAAGATGGTAGCGGGCTAACTTGAAAGGAGTATGGCAGTGTACATTCAACCCATACTCCAAATATGTTTCTAGTTTTCTACACGCCATCGTGCCGGAACGCTAAATCGCTTGGCGGCACGTCTTTGACGGACGGGTGATAACTAGCTACGGCCGAAGCCGTAGTACTAAAGTGGAAGATATTATAGTGCACAAGTGTGTGCGAAAACACAGGTGCACTCTCTATTCCCTCACTCTCATCGTGACTCATTGAGTTGTATCATTAACTCTGGCTCTTGAACGGATCTCATCATTTCTAATTTGATCACGTAATACTTAGAAAGGAAGTGTATTTTAAAGTATAATGAAAAGGCAAAATTTGGTCCCTCTTTATAGCTACAAAGCCCAATTAATTAGGACGAGTTTCCATTTCCACGCAACGGCTTTTCCTTTTAGCTCTCGAGAAAATATTATATCATACCTGTGGGTAGTATAATATTTAACATGATAGACGGTATTCGTATACTATGACATTAGCGTCGAAGTAAAATGAACCTTAAAAGTATAGGTTTAAAGTCACAAATTCAGTACAAACGATTTTAGTTTGCAGCGTACCCGTATACGTTAAAGTATTAGAATGCATGCACGAAATTGAGCTCTAATTCAATCTGTTTATGGTTCATTTTACTGTGACGCTTATGTGGTAGTATACGAATACGATCAAACGAATTAAATCTTACACTAACTCCACTGATTTCTTTCTTTTTTTTTTCGCATATCAAATCGCAGCAGAAAAAAGAAATTAACTTTCATTCGTCTCTATTCTTTCTAAATATCCTTGTTACTCGGAATTTTGAACTGCGTAGAAAGTAACTTAGTAAATAATGTTTTATTTGCTAACATTTATAGCTGTATTTACTCAAATATTTACGTCTACCTTACTCTATGTACCTTCCAGGGTAGCCAGCTGCAACCGTTTTCTTATTAATATTATAAATGCGAAAGTTTGGATGTATGGATGGATGGATGTATGTATGTATGTATGTATCACGCCGCAACGACTGAACCGATTTGGCTGAAATTTGGCACAGAGATAGACCATAGTTTAGGATATGTATATTGTATAATACAAGAGAGTTCCCGCGGGAATCCAAAAAAACCTCAATCCACGCGAATGAAGTCGCGGGCATCATCTAGTCATCTAGTGGTATTATAAATGCAAAAGTTTGGATGTGTGGATGAGCCGCAACGACTGAACTGATTTGGCTGAAAGATGCAGAGATAAATTATAGGCCAATTTTTATTCCAGAGTTGAACGAAGTCGTGGGCATCAACTAGCTTACCATCAAATGAGATCGTAGTGAAAAAATGACTTTTAGACAAGTAAAAATTTAAAATTTAAAACACCCCTGATATGTGACTCTATGACCGGACTATGTGTGATATAAAAAAAAAACAAAATGGCGGAACGGTAAATAGGCCAAAATATTCATCCTGTAAAAGCTTTCACTTTATAAAATTTATAAAATAACCTCTAAATAATGATGATAGTTTTGTGTTGAAAATAAAACAAAACAGCCAAAAGCCCGTCAAAGTGTTACCAGTAGTTAAACACAACTTGAAAGTTCCCAAAGTTTCCCGCCCACCCTTTGAGCCAAGAGGGATTTGTAGTTTGCTTAACTTCTGCGGCCTTTGGATGAATTCACGATATCTTTTTATTGTTCGCTAGACCATGACTGAAATTGATTTTTACCTAAGAATAAGAAAATATTTATTAGCATATCGTCGGGGATAGTGCAAATCCGCGTAACTAGCATTAGTATTACATTAAAATCCATTTTCACACGTTTGCGGTCAAATCAAAACCGCGTAAGTGTCGTAGCGATTAAATTAATCACTTTGAAATATATCTATTTTTATCAATACATAGAACACATGAATTAATACTCTCTGTGTAAAAATTATATCAGTATGGTTTTCACTAATAGGCGTAATAGAAAGAAAAAAAAAATGTGGTACTCGGGGACTGCCGCGGTAAAGCTATTGCATAGAATTTTTTATCAACGCCATCTAGCGGTAGGAGGAGTCCCGTGTCAGGTTATTTTCGTTACGGAATTTCTGGATTCGGTCTCCACGTATAAGGCCCGCGATAGAAGCTATGCAATAGCTTAATTATCAACTAAACATGCACTACTTTAAATAAAAAAGACAAATTTTAGTTACACTGGGTGCACATGAAGTGAAAGAATGTTTATTTATTTATTTTATTTATTAAAGACGCTAGCTGACAAGCGATTTAATTCAAATTTCAAATTCAAAATTATTTATTACATGTAATCCAATTTGTAAGCTCTTATGTCATGTCAAGACTCTATCACCGGTTCGGATGCAGACCAGAGACAATTCAGAAATTATAAATTCCTCAATTGCCCCCGCCGGGAATCGAACCCGAGACCTCGCAGTTTTAAGACCATAGTGCTTACCACTGCGTCAGAGAAGGTCGTATTTACATTATGACAATTTTTTTTGACATGTAAAATTTTGAATTTTTTTCTGTTCCCTTCCAGATCCCCCAGGCGCCCCCTACATCGAAGGTTACGCGGAGGGGGAAACCGTGCGTCGCGGTCAGAGCCTGGAGCTGGTCTGCAGAAGCCGTGGGGGAAACCCCCCGGCCCAGCTGATATGGTACAAGAATGGGGAGCAAATCCGCATGGCATACAGGTATGTGAGATTATAATAAACCAATCCTCCATCTTTTATAGTCTCCGAGATAAACACCGACGAAATTTGTACGGCCGCCATCTTGAATCCGCCATTTTGGTTTTTTTTTTTCGGCTCTATGCCAATTGGATGAGATGGAATTGAATGGATCAATGAGTCAGTGAATCAGTGAATCAGCACGAGTAACTATAGGTATATACTAGTAGGGCGCGTGGGTGCGCGGCTCGCTAAAGCGAACCGCGGTTTTTCTGTCCACAAAGTAGACCTTCGGGTCTTGGTCATCTTTTTCCAAGAAACCACTCTTCCATCTTTAAAAGTCTCCGACGAAATTTGTACGGCCGCCATCTTGAATCCGCCATTTTGGTTTTTTTTTTTCAGCTCACTGCTAATTGGATGAGGTTTTGAGTGACTTTTGTTTGAGCAGCCCCCACCTATCTTTAATATCCTGGCCATGCTCTTCACCCGTCTTCGAAATCCTCAATCATCAGCTCCCTCCATATTTTTTATCCAAATGAATTTTTGTCCTCTATACGAAACCATCAGCGGAAAGGAACGTCCTTGCACATATTTTGTATGAAATAAAAAAAAATCCGCCATCTTGAATTTTTTTCTATTCATCACGTTGAACATTGAGTTCTGATCATCTTTTTCTAAGAAACTACTCTTCCATCTTTCATAGTCTCCGAGATAGACACCGACGAATTTTGTATGGCCGCCATCTTGAATCTGCCCTTTTGGTAGTTTTTTTCGGCTCTCTGCCAATTGGATGAAGTTTCAAGTGACTTTTGTTTGAACACTCCCCACCTATCTTCAATACTCTGACTGCGCCTCTCACCCGTCTCCGAAATCCTCAACCATCAGCTCTCTCCATATTTTTCCTCCAAATGAATTTTTGTCCTCTCTACGAAACCATTAGAAATTTTGAAAAGGAACCATATAACGTCGTGCATATATTTTGTATGGAAAAAAAAATCCGCCATCTTGAATTTTTTTTTCTGTTCATCAAGTAAACTTTCGGGTCCTGATCATCTTTTCCCAAGAAACCACTCTTCCATCTCTTATAGTCTCCGAGATAGACACCGACGAAATTTGTATGGCCGCCATCTTGAATCCGCCATTTTGGAGTTTTTTTTCAGCTCTTTGCCAATTGGATGAGGTTTCGAGTGACATTCGGTTGAACACCCCCCACCTATCTTCGATACCCTGGCCGGTGCTCCTCACCCGTCTCCAAAATCCTCAATCATCAGCTCTCTCCATATTTTTGTTCCGAATGAATTTTTGTCCTCTATACGAAACCGTGAGTGAAAAAAATTTTTTCCATACAAAATTTTACAGGAGAGGTGATCAATCAGTCAGTCAGTCAGTGAATCAGCACGAGTAGCTATATATATAGTAACTAGTAGGGCGCGTGGGTGCGCGGCTCGCTAAAGCGAACCGCGGTTTTTCTGTCCACCAAGTAGACCTTCGGGTCTTGATCATCTTTCTCCAAGAAACTACTCTTCCATCTTTCATAGCCTCTAAGATATACACCGACGAAATTTGTATGGCCGCCATCTTGAATCCGCCATTTTGGAGATTTATTTTCGGCTCATTGCCAATTGGATGAGGTTTCGAGTGACTTTTGTTTGGGCACCCCCCACCTATCTTCAATAACCTGGCCGTGCTCCTCACCCGTCTCCGAAATCCTCAATCATCAGCTCTCTCCATATTTTTGCTGCGAATGAATTTTTTTCTTCTATACGAAACCAACAGAAATTAGAAAAAAGAAACCGTATCAAAGTCTTGCATATATTTTGTATGAAAAATATAAATTCCGCCATCTTTAATTTTTTTCAATTCATCAAGTAGACCTTCGGGTCCTGATTAGTTTTCCCCTGAAAACGATTCACCCATCTTTTATACTCTCCGAGATAGACATCGACGAAATTTGTATGGGCGCCATCTTGAATCCGCAATTTTGAATTTTTTTTCAGCTCCCTGCCAATTGAATGAGGTTTCGAGTGACTTTTGTTTGAACACTCCCCACCTATCTTCGATATCCTGGCCGGTGCTCCTCACCCGTCTCCGAAATCCTCAACCATCAGCTCTCTCCATATTTTTCCTCCAAATGAATTTTTGTCCTCTCTCCGAAACCATCAGAAATTTTGAAAAGGAGCCGCATAAAGTCTTGCATATATTTTGTATGGAAAAAAATAAATTCCGCCATCTTGAATTTTTTTTCTGTTCATCAAGTGGACCTTCGGCTCCTGATCATCTTTTGCAAAGAAACCACTCTTCCATGTTTTATAGTTTCCGAGATAGACACTGACGAAATTTGTATGGCCGCCATCTTGAATCCGCCATTTTGGAGTTTTTTTTCAGCTCTTTGCCAATTGGATGAGGTTTCGAGTGACATTTGGTTGAACACCCCCCACCTATCTTCGATAGCCTGGCCGGTGCTCCTCACCCGTCTCCGAAATCCTCAATCATCAGCTCTCTCCATATTTTTGTTCCGAATGAATTTTTGTCCTCTATACGAAACCGTGAGTGAAAAAAAATTTTTTCATACAAAATTTTACAGGAGAGGTGATCAATGAGTCAGTGAGTCAGTCAGTCAATCAGTGAATCAGCACGAGTAGCTATATATATATTAATATTAAAATAGCTGTTTTACCATACACACATCGAACTATATATAAAGCTTAGAAGCGCAATAGTCGACGCGATTTAAAATCATTTTTAGTATAGCCGACTATCCAGCTAACGTCGCGTTATTAGTACGACGAGCTCGCAGAAAATTATTAAAAAACTAGATGATGCCCGCGACTTCGTCCTTCCTTGTGGATTAAGGTTCTTCAATCCTCGCGGGATCTATTTAATTGACCGGGATAAAATGTAGCCTAGCTGTGAGCTATCTCCATTCTAAACAGTCAAATCGGTTCATTCATTTGTGGCGTGCCAATTTTTGATCTATCACTACTATGATATTGTACTAGGGATGAGTTATATACTCACAAAACAAGCGAAAAAATTGTTCCGAACGACGAAGAGTATAATAGAGCACTTCCTTGTTAAATGACATGACAAATTACGACAAATATCTGCCATTACGCGCTTCATTTACCGCACGCTTGTAACATATCCACCTCTTTTTATACATATACTATATCATA
Organism: Hipparchia sbordonii; assembly: GCA_038048805.1. NCBI lineage: Eukaryota > Metazoa > Arthropoda > Insecta > Lepidoptera > Nymphalidae > Hipparchia > Hipparchia sbordonii. The sequence goes on along the minus strand of CM076117.1, from coordinate 7,013,860 downwards.
GTATTACTAACATAAGTATCCGCTGAACTTAGGCTGAACTACTTACTATCGAAAGGTTAAAAACAAACAGCGTAGTTCTCAAACTGTAGTCGATTCAATCGAAAAAATAAGAAATGAAAAAAACAGTGCATCATTCGATAAACCATATCGAAGTCCTATAAAAACTTCGAAGATACAGCGGGCTACAGGGGGTGGTAAAAAACATCCCCCCACTCGCCCTACGCTAGGGTTATCAGGTGAAAGAAATACCCCGTAATACCGGAATCAATATAAGGTTATAATTTTTTCTTATATATATATCTATGAATTTCAATCTGTTTTATGATGCATGATATCTAAATATATAAAAAGCAAAGGTGACTGACTGACTGACTGACTGCTCTATCAACGCACAGCTCTAACCACTGGACCGATCGAGCTGAAATTTGGCATACAGGTAGCTGTGAGGACGTAGGCATCCGCTAAGAAAGGATTTTGGAAAACTTCACCCCCAAGAGGGTTAAATAGGGGGTTAAAATTTGTATAAATGTCCGTCATTTTTCAAGTTATATCCATGAAACTTTGTATATAGGCTTTTGAATAAAAATAAAGAAATACGTGTTTCACAGATTTGGAAAAATTCACCCCCAAAGGCTTCATACAGGGAGCTATGATGACGTAGTCATCCGCTAAAAAAGGATTTTTCAAAATTCAACTCCGAAGGAGGTAAAATAGGAGTTTAAAAAATCGAACCTAACGTGAGCGAAGCCGCGGGTTAAAGCTAGTCAAAGTATAATATCAAACCTGAATCTTCGATCACGTATCGTGTATTGAAACTCCGAAATAATACTGAAGGAGGTGAATGTGCTCATGAAACTGAACAACTTTCCCCAAGGAACATAGGTCGAAATGTGAAAAAAAAAAATTTGGACCTCCCATACAAAATTGACGATCAGCTGATTGATTTACTATGGGAGGTAAATTTTTTTTTTTCATATTTCGACTTAGGTTCCTTGGGGAAAGTTGTTCAGTTTCATGAGCACATTCACCTCCTTCAGTATTATTTCGGAGTTTCAATACACGTTGTATAAGGAAATCTAATACTGCGACATGACAACCCTGCACCCCCTTACCTCACCCCCCGGACGTTCCAGGGATCGTATTAAGCTGGCAACAGATAGGGCGTATGTCCCCTTGATTTATGTAGCTGTACACTTAATGATGGGCAGCAGTCGATGAAACATTAATCGATAAAAAGTTTCAAAACTGTAACTCGATCACGGAAAATTGGATGTATTGATTTTGTCTGTACAAAATGTAGCCTCTGTCACATAACTCATTGCCTCTAAAAATATTGTATAGTACGTCTATCTCACGAAGTTACGGGCGCTTTACTTGTGTTTACGTCGTGTACGTGTACATTGCGTAAGTGTGCGTGCCTGTCACGAGCCTAGGTGGGAGCGGTCAGGCGCGAACAAGCTCTCGCTCACACTTATATACATACACACTCACAACCATGAGCCACGATATATATTACAACACTAGACGATGCCCGCGACTTCGTCCGTGTGGATTAAGGTTTTTCATTTCCCATGGGAACTCTGTAATTTTCCGGGATAAAATGTATGTTATGCCTATGTTTTAATCCTGAGTATGAGCTATCTCCTTTCCAAATTTCAGCCAAATCGGTTCATTCGTTGTGGCGTGAAGGAGTAACAAACATACAAACTTTCGGCTTTATAATATTTAGTGTGATATTATCATGTGTATTTTTGCAATCTGGCTAATATCTTATTTTTTAAGGCTGTAGTCTAATTAATAAATAATATTTATTCGTCGGCTGTAGTCTATAGATCGCAGTCTCACTCAGCTCAGACTCAAGATAGAGTTAAAACGAGACAGATTTATGTCATAGTCTCGTTTTAACTCTATCTTAAGTCCGAGCTAAGTCAGAGCACGCTCTATGATCTCACCATTTGATCTTACTTCCTACTATTTGACTAATATTATAAATGCGAAAGTGTGTTTGTTTGTTGATTTGTCCTTCAAGCACGCTGCAGCAGAACTACGGATCGTCGTGATTTTTTGCATGGGCATATTTAAGGACCTAGAGAGTGACATAAGCTTCTTTTTATCCCGGAAAATCAAAGAGTTCCCGCGGAATTTTAAAAACTAAATCCACGCGGACGAAATCGTGGGCATCAAACGTGGGAATATAAATGCGAAAGTGTGTTTGTTTGTTGCTTTGTTGGTTTGTCCTTCTATAACACTGCAATAGAGCTACTGATCGACGTGATTTTTTTTCATGGGTATAGTTGAGGACCTGCACTGGTAGCATGGGCAGGAGATAAAAGTTTTATCCCCCGATTTTATCCACTGACAGGGGATAAAATTATCTTTTCCCTATGCTAAAGCATGGCGACAGAGGAGAAGACGATGTATATTTCTATAAGTATATCCACTGAGTGTTATTTCCACCGTTGTGCCCATGCTCGACGGGTGGATAGAGCTAAGCGAGGGGATAAACGTTTTATCCTTTTCCCGGGAATAAAATTTCTCCCGCCCATGCTACCAGGGCTGGAGGATATAAGCTACTTTTTATCCCGGAATATCAACGAGTTCCCGCGGGATTTTAAAAATTAAATCCACGCGGACGAAGTCGTGGGCATAAGCCAGTGTTATTATATAACTTTCAAATTGATCGCTATCTTCAGAACTTATTCGGTCAAAAATACGTATAGTTTCAACAAAAATATTTGTCGACATACAATAACTAAAAATGTGTTCGTATTTACGAGTTAGCTTACGTTCTTTGCCAGACGCTTTTAACGAGAACAATGGATGAAGCTTTTAAAATAAATAATTCTTGTAACATTGAACTACTTTTAGCGTCCAGTTCGATGTTTTATTTTTTCGATGACAAGATCAACTCTTGACTGCGATCTCATCTGATGGTAAGTGACTGTACAGTCCAAGATTGTAGCGGGCTAAATTGGAAGCAGGTATGTCAGTTTTTGACCCCGTACGCAGACGACAGGGTGTTATAAGTTCGACGTGTCTCTCTCTCTCTCTCTCTCTCTCTCTCTCTCTCTCTCTCTCTCTCTCTCTCTCTCTCTGTGTGTGTGTGTGTGTGTGTGTGTGTGTGTGTGTGTGTGTGTGTGTGTGTGTGTGTGTGTGTGAATGAAAGGTGAATTAGACGGGAGTGTTTTTAGCTATGATCTAAAATCGGTCCAAGATGGCCGCGTCCACGAAATGACGAGTTACATTTTTTTTTTAAATTTTACTTTTTATTTTACTTTTTACTTTTTATTTCACGAGTTACTTGTTAAACTTTTTTCTTGCTGAAGCAGACTCTAACGATGTAATTTTATCGTTACATTTTTTAACGTCTAACAAACTGTCGGAACCCTTTTATCGATATTAATTTTTTATCGATACCATGATGTCCAGCTAGCTGCTTTCTATTTGTATTAGAATTTCTCATCTTAAGCTTCAGACTTTTCCTTTTTAAAACATGACTGTTTTCAATTTACTCTGTCGATTACTAATCGAGGTACTCTTTTCCTGAATATGATTTGAGCTTAGTCGGTATATCTGCATTAAAATTCTACACTAATTTGGTTGGTTATAAACTTTATCTTTAGTACACGTTTTTTTAACCGACTTAAAAAAAAAGGAGGTTATCAATTCGAACGTATGTAATATTATTGGTTCTTGTTGGTTTTTACATTAAGTTCCATTTTTCAAACCCTTATTTTACCCCCTTAGGGATTGAATTTTCAAAAATCATTTCTTAGTGGATGCCTGCATCAAAATAGCTACCTGTAAGCCAAATTTGAGCCCGATCCGTCCAGTGATTTGTGCTGTGCGTTGATAGATCAGTCAGTCAGTCAATCGCCTTTTCCTATTATTTTTAATCCAATTTTTAGTATTGAAATCACAATCATATTTTCACACTAATTCAATTAGTCTTACTTTAATACCGTTATTCATTATCGGCATATTTGTAAACAAATACAAGTGTCTGTTACAAGTCTGGTGGGAGGCGTTAGCCGTGGCTAGTTACCACCCTACCGTCAAAGACTTGCCGCCAAGGGATTTAGCGTTCCGGCACGATAGCGAGTAGTAACCGATTGGGGGTATAGGTTGAATCTACACTGCCATACCCCTGCCAAGTTAGCACGCTACCATCTTAGACTGCATCGTCACTTACCATCAGGTGAGATCGCAGGCAAGGGCTATCTTGTCATTTTTGGCACAGCACAGAGGTGTGTGTGTGTGTGTGTCTGTATGTGTGCACATCACACTTACGCAATCGGTACGTTTCGACCTTACTAAGCTGTATGCAAGTTTACGTGAATCTTCCAACGTTTTCGATGTTATAAAACTCGTTATAAGCCTTCAGGAAGCTAGTGATGTAATTATCGTTACAGTTGCGGCACTAGCTAGTGTTGTTACGTAGTTATCGATTTTATTGCAGGGCTTTATAGTTTTAGAGGCGGCCTCGGTTATGACCGTGGGAGTGTCTGAACGGTTTAGAACTCTTTATTAGAGTTTTCATTTAGTTGTAGTACAGGCATATGTAAAGCCATATCCTACTAATATTATAAACGCGAAAGTTTGTAAGTATGGATGGATGGATGGATGTTTGTTACTCTTTCAGTAAAAACTACTGAACCGATTTGGCTGAAATTTAGCACAGAGATAGATTATAGTGTGGAATAACACATAGGCTACTTTTTATCCCGGAAAATGAGAGAGTTCCCGCGGGAATTACAAAACCTTAATCCACGCGAAGTTGCGGGCATCAACTAGTGTAAAACAGGCTGGCTTATGCCGGCGACTTCTTTCGCTTATTTTATTAAAAATCCCGTGAGAAATCTTTGATTTTCTAACTAAAAAGATAAATAAAAGAAACTCGTGGCCGTCTACTGGATACAAGCTATCTCCGTGCCAAAGTTAAGATTCGTTCACTAATTGGTTAGGTTAGTCGAGTATAGCATGCTTCAATGCAGATTACGAGGTAATAGGTTCGATTCCCGGGTCAGACCAAAAAATGTACCTATTGGGTTTTTATCAAAAAATTCTCAGTATATACTTGGAGTTGAAAATTGGTGGAATTTCACCTCCGTGCTGTGTGCTTGATCTCTTTTCTGTCGTGTAAGATTTCTATTTCATTAGGCTATGAGAGTGAGGGAATAGAGAATGCCCTGTGATTCATGTAGTTGCAAAAACTTAACAAACAGATTTTGCATTTATAACATTACATAGTATACATGAATAATGCATGCACAAATACCTCGTATTTAACTAGATGAATTCTAGAGAATGTTAAAAGCAAGCCACTAATAGGTATTCAAACTAGGCACTTAAAAAATAAATTAAGTCCAGCTGAACCCTTTCAAATTGATTTAACTACAATTTCCCGGTAATTAAACCGTGCAATTAACCGGTAATTAACCCCACAAATGACCGTAAAACGACCCTAAACGCACTTTAATCTTATCGCGAATCGTAATCTAAAACCTACATACATGGCACTCAAATATTTCTTTTCACCCCCTGTTTCAACCTCCATTCATCCCTATTTCAACCCCTTTTTCGATTCAAAGCGTACACCCGTATTACCAACTAAACGGCCCTAACGATAACAATTCGATTTTATCGCGAAACGATTTTATCGATAAGTAAATAAAATCGTATCATTTACAGTAATCTGTGCAGATAAAATGTTTCGATTTATGCGGCGATAAATAAAATATGCGGGTAATTTGAAAATATTTTTTTAGCTAAAGATTTCGGTAGATAGTTTAGGTAGGTTGGTAGGTTTGGTAGGGCGGGCCTAAATCTATTTACGTTTTTAAACGATGAAACCGATGCGCGACGCTGGCCCGACTTCAACATACGTGTATAAACTAAAATTATTTTATACTTTTGAAGTCGGTTTTTTAAAAATATTTTTTTTTATATTACCTATTATTTTAAGCTACGTTCTTTCAAATTAAAAAAAAATATTGAAATCGGTTCAGATACGACGGATTGATGGAATAACATCGCCAAAAAAAAATTAAAAAAAAAATACGTGTCGAGAACCTCCTCTTTTTTGGAATAACATTGCCAAAAAAAATTTAAAATAAAATACGCGTTGAGAACCTCTTCTTTTTTGAAGTTGGTTAAAAATTAGTCAGAATTAAGTTTGATTTCGTGTATTAAGTATAAAAAATTATTCAAATACCATTGATATAATCATTTTTTTGGTCGGTGAAAAAACCGCCGATATCTTCCGAACTAAATGTCGAGCGAAGATTTGCGCGAATGTCCCCAAAGATTTGTGTCCCCACATTGGCGGTTACAAATAAATTTCTTCTGGGCATTCTCATTTCCGTTCTGAGGGCGTTCGTAACCGGATTAGGAAGCGTCCACACTAAAAAAATCTTATGAATCCTCACTAGTATTATAAACGAGACGATGCCCGCGACTTCGTCCGCGTGAATGAAGTTTTTGTGATTCCCGCGGGAATTTTGAATTTCGGGAAGTGATGGGAAGCTTTAGCCGTGGCTAGTTACCACCCTACCTTCAAAGACATGCCGCCAAGCGATTTAGCGTTCCGGCACGATGGCGAGTAGACCGACATACCCTTTCCAAGTTAGCCCGCTACCATCTTAGACTGCATTGTCACTTACCATTAGGTGAGATTGCAGTCAAGGACTATCTTGTCATTGAATTAAAAAAAATGCCGGCGACTTGTCCGCGTGAATTAAATTTTTTGTGATTCTCGCGGGAATTTTCCGAGATAAAGTGTAGTCTTTAATATATATATAGCTACTCGTGCTGATTCACTGATTCACTCACTCACTCACTCACTGACTCATTGATCACCTCTCCTGTAAAATTTTGTATGGAAAAATTTTTTTTCACTCACGGTTTCGTATAGAGGACAAAAATTCATTCGGAGGAAAAATATGGAGAGAGCTGATGATTGAGGATTTCGGAGACGGCTGAAGAGCACCGGCCAGGCTATCGAAGATAGGTGGGGGGTGTTCAACCAAATGTCACTCGAAACCTCATCCAATTGGCAGTGAGCTGAAAAAAACTTTCAAAATGGCCGATTCAAGATGGCGGCCATACAAATTTCGTCGGTGTCTATCTCGGAGACTATAAGAGATGGAAGAGTGGTTTCTTGGAAGAAGATGATCAGGACCCGAAGGTTTACTTGACGAATAGAAAAAAATTCAAGATGGCGGAATTAAATTTTTTCCATACAAAATATATGCAAGACTTTATACGGTTCCTTTTCAAAATTTCTGATGGTTTCGTATAGAGGACAAAAATTTATTTCGAGGAAAAATATGGAGAGAGCTGATGGTTGAGGATTTCGGAGACGGGTGAGGAGCACGACCAGGATATCGAAGATAGGTGGGGAGTGTTCAAACAAAAGTCATTCGTAACCTCATCCAATTGGCAGGGAGCTGAAAAAAAATCCAAAATGGCGGATTCAAGATGGCGGCTATACAGATTTTGTCGGTGTCTATCTCGGAGACTATACAAGGTGGAAGAGTGGTTTCTTGGAAAAAGATGATCAAGACTTGAAGGTCTACTTGATGAATAGAAAAAAATCAAGATGGCGGAATTTATTGTTTTCATAGAAAATGTATGCAAGATTTTGGATACGTTCCTTTCCAAAATTTCTGATGGTTTCGTATAGAGGACAAAAATTCATCTGGATGAAAAATATGGAGCTGATGATTGAGGATTTCGGAGACGGGTGAGGAGCACGGTCAGGGTATTGAAGATAGGTTAAGGGTGCCCAAACAAAAATCACTCGAAACATCATCCAATTCGCAATGAGCTGAAAAAAGATACCAAAATGGCGGATTCAAGATGGCGGCCATACAAATGTCATCGGTGTCTATCTCGGAGACTATAAAAGATGGAAGAGTGGTTTCTTGGAAAAAGATGATCAAGACCCGAAGATCTACTTAGTGAACAGAAAACACGCGGTTCGCTTTAGCGAGCCGCGCACCCACGCGCCCTACTAGTTTTGTATATAAAATAATGGAAAGAAAGTAAGAAAAAAGGCGAAAACGTAGTAATAACGCGGGCGGGCAATGCGATTCAGACATCGATGTTAAATATGAAAACTTGGCGAAGGGAAAGTTCTTAATGTATAATTAATTATTGCAAATAAACCTTTGATGATTCTTGATAAGAAAAGCCTGTTTTGTTTTTGAATGAGGCTTTATTTTAAATTTGAATAGCTCTTCAAATTTATAATCAGCGCCATCACTTGTTGATGTACTTTCCTTCACCGGAACGGCAGAGCTTTTCTGTAAATGGCCTCAACGCTGACGCAGCGTTGTGATAAAATATAACTAACTGATTTCAATAGAAGAAGCTACTCAATTCGACGCGGTTTTTGAGTTGCGGTTGCTACACCATAACTTACTTTAATTTTAATTTATATTGATACTATATATTTAGCTAACCTAAGTCAGATTAGGCAAGCTTCAATACCCCAATGGTTGACGTTTCGATCACCAACCGTAGCTTACCCACTCCTAGCACAGCTTCACGTTTGGTTGATAATCAGTGACGTTCCAGCATTGATAATTTTCTTTAATAAAAAACAAGAGAAACCCCCTGTTCTCTCTTCTACAACCGTACCGCTCACCACCTGGGTGCCTGAAGCACTTCGACGGTGTTCCCACTAAATTACAACATGGGGTTATTCAAGGAGCGGACCAACAAAATTCCTGAAAAACTGGCAACGTATTGGTGGTGCCTCAGGTGCTACAAATGTTCATGGGCGGCGGTAATCACTTAACATCAGGTGACCCGCCTGTTCGTTTGCTCGCTAAAAATATTAAAAGAAAGAATTAGTTTTAAAACTTTACCCAACTACGGAAAATTGAATGTAACATCCGAAATATTCATTTTTCGCCTATGTATGACACCTGGACCATAATAATTAATCCATTCAACAAAATCGGCGCCATATACATACATACAGCTAAAATCATGACTCTCCCTTTTTGTATTGCCGTAGTAAAAACGATTCGACGACGAGTTCGTCGACGCATACAGAGTTTTACGAAATAATGTCCAACAGGAAATATTCCCAAAGACTGAACTTGACAAGTGATCAAAGGGCGAGCTGAGCCAGTGAACTTCGTTTGTAACTTAGCGGTGGTAATCAAAGGCTAGTTGCGGCGGGAAACACTCTGCTCGGTTAAGCAATGTCGCCCCGAGTCAGTGGATGGGTGAACGAAGTTTCCCCTTGCACTTGTAACACTGTCCAAGGCCCATACTATCAAGCTTCAAGCGGTATTTGGGTATTTTATCTTATTCCGCCCTCTTCTACAACCGCACCACACGCCACCGTATGCAATTTCACCCTCACCACCTGGGTGCCTGGAGTACTTCGACCACCCGTTGCTCCAGATCTTTTTTTCCACGTACTACCAAATTGTGGGATCATCTCCCTTCGACAGTGTTCCCACGTAATTACAATATGGGGTTATTCAAGGGGCGAACCAATAAGTTCCTGAAATGTAGGTAACGCATTGGTTGTGCCTCTGGTACTATAAGTGTTCATGGGTAGCGGTAATCACTTCACATCAGGCGACCCGCCAGCTCGTTTGCCCGCTATTCATATTTAAAAAAAAATTACTGTTGTCAAAATGTGGATATTCATATAATTACAATCGAAAATGTAACATGTAAGAATACCATTTGTAAAAACAGAAAATAAATCGGCCAAAAAACAAATGAGTTATAAGCTGTTTTACTGCGACTATATCCGTCTCTTTCTAAAACGATATTTTGTATGGACAGTGTATGGAGCTACTGAATTTGTGACGCCACATGTCAGTAGCGCTCTCTTTGTCTAACAGGATACTTTAAAGCTCTATATTTTCGAGACTAGTTAAGATATTAAAAAAATAAAGATGACATTATGTTTTAATATTAAAAAACTTTATTTAAGTCAAGTATATAAAAAAATTAGTGAAATACCCAATTTTGTTTGACACATATACACACAATATCAACCTTAAAGTCATTGCTCCAAGGTTGACATTATGTTAAAACAAAGTTATTATTTTTCTTATATAATATGATCCTGTTTTTTTTAATCCATTACAACATAGTCCTTGACTACGGTCTCATCTGATTTTAAGTGACGATGCAGTCTAAGATGGTAGCGGGCTAACTTGGAAAGTATGTCGGTGTATATTCAACCTATACCCTTAATCTGTTTCTACTCGCCATCGTGCCGGAACGCTAAATCGCTTGGCGATAGATTGGTAACTAGCCACGGTCAAAGCCTCCCACCTGACCAGACCAGAGACAATTATAAATTTCCAATTCGCTCCGAACACTTCCCAGTTATAAGACCACAGCGCTCACCACTGCGCTAGGGAGGTCGTCAAACTCTTTCTTAGATATGATGCTGTGACGTGATTGTTTTGGACTTTTGATGACGTCATTTGCCTGAATCGTTAGTACAAGTCCTAGTGCGGTTCTAAATCGACTCGCTAAGCGCTAAGTACTAGCTAAACCCGAAATGTTATCGCGAAATTTGTAACAGCATTTCGCAGACATGTTAGGGCGACTTCCATCCAGCGAGCTGTAATTAAGATTTAATCGCATGTAAGTTTAACTTAGCCAGGGTTGTCACTCGTCCCGGAATATTTGTGAAATGTCCCTATTTGAAGTAGGTACATACACTGTTACGAATTCTTACAAACACTCAAATGGCAAAGCTGAAGAGAGATTTTTAACCGAGTTCCATGAAAGAAGGAGGTTCTCATTTCATAAGAATTTTATGTATGTTCCCAGATTACTCGCAGACGACTGGACCGATTTGGAAAATTCTTTTTTATTTGAAAGGGTATACTTCCTAAGTGGTCCCACTGTCAAAGCCTCAATAGCTCAACGGTTAAAGGTACGGACTGAAAACTAAAAGCTCGCAAGTTCAAATACTACCCGTTGCACTATTGTCGTACCCACACCATGTTTCGCTTCTGGTGCTCCGCTTATTTGAAGGGGATAGGAGGATATAAATCAACTTCAGCTTGGCTAATATTGTTTAAAAAAAATGACATCAGATCAGGATCTGATAATGGAATCCTGGAGAAATCGAAGGAACTCTTCAAATTTTATAGCTACAATTGATGTACTGTTTGAAGTTGGTTTTGTAAAAAGGATTTTTACACTCCTTAGTAGGTTCAGTCACCCACGCAAACCTATCCTGATTAGCCGGTAATCTTTATACTTTTTGTGAATCAATGTAAGTACATATGTAAATACATGAAGGAAGAAGAGCCAATTATTAATAATCACGGCTCCATTTTGAAGTATCATATATTCTTAGAAAATGTCGTCCCGATTTACATTTAACCTGAGTGACAACCCTGCACTAAGTGTGTATTCATAGCAATGCTTGAATATTCGCTTTGAGTCTCCCACTGTAGAATTAAACGGATTTTTAAAAGGTGGGCCGGGAATCTTTTGAATGAGATGTTTTTCAAAGCGCGAATCTGATCCCAAAAAGCCAACGGATTTTCCAAAAAAAATAGCCTTTTTTTGCGCGCAACGCTCGCTCGGACTTTATAATTTAGCTCAAGTACTCTATTCATTTGCGTTTTTTGGAAAACTACTTCGGTACTTACTTAAAATGCATCTTTACAGCGGCTCTTCTAAAAACTCGTCTTCTGGACAAAATGGTTTAAGAAAATATCTCAAAATGCCTTTTGTATTTAATGCTTTAAAATATATTTTTTCAATAAAAATAAGCTTTGCACAAGAACAAACTGTTTTACAAAATAAATTTTACATGTTTTTTAGCAAATAAAGGAATAATATGAATTAAAAAAAAAAAACATTTAATGGTCGTTCAAGGCTTACTTCTGTTTTGACTCAGTAAATGTTTAAAGCAAAAAATACTTGCCTATTAAGATGGTTGTAAATAATTTTATTGTTATTATATTAAAATACTTATAAACATTTATAAGTGATCAAATTACTGACTTTTTTCGAGTTTCCCTTATAGAATACTAAAATTTTGCAGTAAAAGTTAATGTTTTTATCACTTTTTAATTTATATTTTTTTAATTATATAAAGCTATATTAGAAAATATGTACACCAATTTAATCTATGTAAAACCTCATCGATACCAGCACATAGCTTCCACGACGCTTGCAACATTGCCCCTTTGGATCGCCAAACTAATTCCTTGTCCAAGCTTTTGCCAAGCAGCCAGCATTTTGATCCCCATTTTTTGTAAAAAAATAAAATAAAAATAAATCACCTAGCCGGAAAAATAAAACATTAAAGAAATCGTACATCAGTAGTGATGTGGAGCGCTGTAATGGGCATATCGATAGTCGATATATCCGTAATGCGGGTTCTACAATGGAGCGCTGACGTTTTTACGGTCCACCGCTTCGGGCGACGTATTTTAATGAAGTTCACTGTATTTTTGCTTCTGTAGCAGTCTGTTGTTGCGATTTTATTCAACAGAAATACAATTTATATACATGTATATTGTGTACCATACATAAGTTTCACGATCTCACGCAAACTCGAATAAATTCGAATTTCTGTACGAAAATTAGTTGTGCTTCAATTTTGTAAATATGAGTGTAATAAGTACATATATTGAGCTTAGAAATTATGAATTTTTCCTTTTACAAAAAAAACAGAAACAAAAAATTTTTTTTCGTTTTTGTAAAATGTAGCCTATGTTTCACTATTACGGTCCGGGTGACATCTAAATATATAAAAGGCAAAGGTGACTGACTGACTGACTGACTGACTGACTGATCTATCAACGCACAGCTCTAACCACTGGACCGATCGAGCTGAAATTTGGCATACAGGTAGCTGTTAGGACGTAGACATCCGCTAAGAAAGGATTTTGGAAAATTTCAACCCCAAGAGGGTTAAATAGGGGGTTAAAAAATCGAACCTAACGTGAGCGAAGCCGCGGGTTAAAGCTAGTTAAACATAATCGGCTCAGCAGTTTAGGCGTTATGTTGGAACATACAATACAAAATATATTCAATACATACACACATGTATAATCATAGCCCTTCCTCTTGATTGTACCCTAGTTGAGTAAAAAGAGCACGTTTATTTATTACGTTCTTTACTTCTCCTTAACTCTTTTATTTTTGTCACATAAAAATTAATGTAAAACCTCATTTTAATTTGAAATCAATTCGACTTGTACATAGTTTCAAGTTTAATTGTAGTTTCTATCTCTAAGGTTCTTTTCTTCTTACTTAGCTATTGGCTAATAAATTTCTAGACATAAATTATTGTGCTTTGTCAGTTGGATATTAATTTCTAGCTTGAAACAAAGCCACGGTCGTATATCCTCCACTGCTAGTTACGGTTGAAGGATTAACTCCGATATAGAATAGTCTTGACTTGGGCTGATGATTAATTTTTAATTCATTTCATTCTTATCGATAAAATAAAATAACATTATTTAAAATTCAATAATTACTCTCTTCAATATTATGTTATTCAAATTACTTTCTCTTCAGATGTCTTTCGAATTATTAATTTTGAAATGGGATTACTTAGAAAAACTTTTTTACAATTTTATTATTACAATTTTAAAAGTTCTATCGATTAGTCAAATGAGTACCTTTGTTAATGTAAATTATTAATTAAAAAAGGTTTATTTAACAAAATTTTAGCACCAGAAATAGGGTTTTCATGAAAGTCGATTAAATTTTATGTTAAAAGGAAATCTTACGGGAATTATTTATTGCAACGAAAAATAAAACACAGCCGGCGAAAAAATTAAACTATGAAAAAAACATCATACATCACTAGTGATGCGCCACGCTGCACGAGCATATCGATAGTCCATATCGCAATAAAGCTTATAAATATATTATTTTTACACTGTGTGCCCTGAGTGACGTAAAACCACAGTATAACAATCATATTTTTATCTCACCCTGTAACCTATAATGAGAAGCGTTTCTCAATGCCGCATCTTTTTTTTTAAGTTGCCCTAGCAGCTCATGAGACAGCAATAACTGTGAACATTATTTTTTAATGTGACTGGTACCATGCAAGGTTTTGCCCATAATGACCGCGCTGGGCAGGCGAGTTTGGTCATCGCAGTTTTTTTTTTTAATGAGTGTTTTGCTGGTCATCAGACGAGTCGCAGAGAGTCGCTGGATGCAGGCGGCGCAAGACCGAGTTCTGTGGAGGTCCATGCAAGAGACTTATGTCCAGCAGTGGACGTCTATAAGTTGAAAAAGAAGAAGTTTTGCTGGTTCTTCTCTGTGTGAATGCCATTGCGATCTAATGGTATATTCATTTGCCGAATCAAAAGCTCTTCGTACAAGTTGATTTAAATTTAAAAAATATCTATTTTCTACATCAACTTAAACAAAATTAACAAATCAAATCTTTACTCGTTAAATTTTCTTACAACAACAAATATACTGTGAGAAAAATAATAAACATAGGTTAAACAAACCAGTACAACACGCAACACACAATATACTAAGATTAAAACGTGTTTGTGAATTAATTAAATCCCAACAATGCCGGGGATATCCCTCGCATCATATGCCCACTGTATGATTGTTGAACAGTGGCAATACACTATGTTTTAATGCAATTCAGTATAAATTTTCCTCTTGAATACAGATAACGAAATATCGATAAGGGCTTACGTGGTCGGATTTCACGACATTTTTCCTCTAGTCGGTGTTTAAAGACCCTCTCTGTATTTTTTGACGACCTCCCTGGCGCAGTGGTGAGCACTGTGGTCTTATAACTGGGAGGTCTCGGGTTCGATTCCCTGCGGGGGCAATTTGACAATTTATAATTTCTGAATTGTCTCTGGTCTGGTCTGGTGAGAAAGGCTTTGGCCGTGGCTAGTTACCCTACTGTCAAAGACGTACTGCCAAGCGATTTAGCGTTCCGGCACGATGGCGAGTAGAAACAGATTAGGTATGGGTTGAATGTACACTGCCACACCCCTTCCAAATTAGCCCGTTACCATCTTAGACTGCATCGTCAAAATTGAAGTGTCTGTTTGTAATATCAAAAGTACAGCTTTTCACTAACTGCATACGAAAGTAAATACGGTACTTATAACAAGAAAACAATTTTTAAAATTTTTGTCTGTCTGTCTGTTAGTTTGTTGCCGCTAATCACGGGTACGGCTGGACCGATTTTGACGGGACTTTTACTAGTAGATAGCTGATATTATTGGGCATAGTATAGGCTACTTTTTTAACTGACTTTCGAAAAAGGAGGAGAAAGAGTTGTGCTTTTTTACCTCTGTATATTGATATCTCTGTGATTCCTTGACCGATTTGCGTGAAATTTCGTGTTCCAACTCTTCAATCCTGATGCTGCAGGTGTACTGCCCTCCTAAATTGTGGGGGATTTAGGAAGTCGCGGGTGTCCGCTAGTGATAAATAAAGTTTATCTTGACAAAAGTATTATTTGAGTTGCTTTTATTCTAGCGAACACCGGGAAAAGCTGATATTTTCTTGTAACATACGCGGGCGCAATATTTTCATTTGAGGCACAAGCTAAATTGTTTGGACAGCAGTTTGCGATGCTGTCGGCAGATAAGGGTCACGCCACATCCGACGGAGCAGAATAAAAGTTTTCTTATGGGAATGTATGCTGAAAATTATGGACATATTTCTTGCAATTCACGAGGGCGCGTGGCTCATGGTTGTATGTGTGTCGTATCTGTATAAGTGTGAGCGAGAGCTTGCTCGCGTCTGACCGTTCCGACCTAGGCTCCTGACAGATACACATACTAACGCAATGTGGATGTACACAACGTAAACACAAGTAATACGAGAAGTAGTAAGAGATGCTGTAGATTTAATGCGCCTTCGTTCCGGACACATTCCATTTGCTAAATTCGGTTTCTTAATGAAAAAAGTTAATACACCAAATTGTCCTGATTGTGACAAGCCTGAGGACGTAATTCATATTTTACTGGAATGTGTCCGCAACGAGGCCGAGAGATGGGACACTTTTGTTCGTTTTCCCATGCTCCGGCAGATCGGCGGCTGTAACAGCGCTCTGGCTCATCCTCTGTCGGATGAGGCTAGAGCGCTGGTGCAGCTGTATAGGAAGTGCGTGAGGCGAATTATTTAAATTTATTTTTATTGAGGTCTAATGGAGTGACCTAGTCCTTATGGACAAAACTCCGTAAATAAAGATTAAAAAAAAAAACACAAGTAAAGCTCACGCGCCCTCGTGATTTGCAAGAACTGTACCAGTAATGCGTCCCTACCATTGTGTTTGAAATCGAATATTATACAATTCAAGTATACATATAGTATTGCAATGAATATTGAATCTATAATTTATGTTAAAAATGTTACAGTCTTCATTATGTAAATGTTAACAGGCGCAATTTTGCCTGTCTACATTATCTACAATACTATTATAAAGAGGAAAGATTTGTATTTTTGTGTGTATGTTTGTAATGAATAAACTCAAAGAGTACTGGACCAATTTGGCTGAAATTTAAAATGGAGATAGACTATACCTTGGATTACAACATAGGCTACTTTTTATTCCGAAAAAAATTATAGTTCCCGTGGGACTCTAAAAAAAAACTCAATCCACGCGTACGAAGTCGCAGATATCACCTAGTAAGTTATATAACTACTTAAGACAATACAAAACCTATGTTTTGCATAAAATTTAAGTGAATAAAGAACTTACCAATCGCAATCCAGACCTTCACTGGTTATTACCAGTGATTACCAATGATTACTCAGGTAATCAATCATCCGCCTCTGCCATTAGTCAATACTACACAAATAATATTTCCAAAGGTAATAAATAATAACAGTGATATATCGGAACTGATTTTGCTAATACCAACACTTTATTACTTGCATTAATCCTTATTCCTTGCTAATATTATAAATGCAAATAATTATGTATTTGTTTGTTAAATCTATGTAATTTTATCTTGAACGTTCCCGTGGGGTTTTGAGATTTTTAAAAATCTAAAAGTGGTAGATTCATTTGACGATCCGAAAGCATTTTGTAAAAGTTTATTTGAAAAAAAAAATCCCTCTATTCTATTCTTAGTCGCAGGCAAAAATTAGTGATTTTTTTAAATTCAATGACAAGGTAATTATTGACTACGATCTCACCTGATGGTAGGTAAGTGGCGATGCAGTCTAAGACGGTAGCGGGCTAACTTGGAAGTGGTATGGCAGTGTACATTCAACCCATACCCCTAATCTGTTTCTACACGACATCCTGCCGGAAAGCTAAGTCTTTGACGGTAGGGTGGTAACTAACTATGGCCAAAGCTTCCCACCAGACCAGACCAGAGAGAATTCAGAAATTATAAATTCCCAAATTGCCCCGCCGGGAATCGAACCCGAGACCTCCCAGTTATAGGACCACCAGCGCTCACCACTGTGCCAGGGAGGTCGTCTTTAATAATTACCGCGGTAATCCGACAAATGTGTCGCTACCTCACGTCGCAAAAAAGCTGAGGACATGATAAATGATATCTGGATTACGGGCCGGGTCAAAGTTTGATTCCCGGGCTAAGCCTCGAATTTCTGAGACGGTATTATCCTTGGCAAAAATCTTTATATTCATTGCACTATCTGGTATCTTTTCTTTTGATGTTTTGTTATCTTTTGTAGGCTTTTTGTGATGATTTTCTTGCTTTAATACTCATAGCTAGAAGTTTCATAGTATTGATTCTATTAGGTACCTATATTAACAACTAGCTGTTGCCCGCGACTTCGTCCGCGTGGATTTAGTTTTTAATAATCCCGTGGGAACGCTTTGATCTTCCGGATTAATAAATTCGGTTCGGTTCTTGTTCGGTTCTCGTCGGGTGACCGCCCTCGACCACCGACTTACCGCATCGCGTTGTTCGCCCGCGCTATTTTTTCTTTTTGCTCGGCTTCTAAGAGTCGTACCGAGATATTGAATAGCCTATAACCTTGCTCAAGAATTGGGCAATTTAGAAATTATAAATTCCCAAACTGCCCCGCCGGGAATCGATGCTGAGACCTCCCAGTTATAAGACCACAGCGCTCACCACTGCACTAAGGAGGTCGTCAAATGCTACCATAGTTCTGTAAAATAATAACCCCCTTTTTATCTGCACCGGTTGGGCAAAAACCTACAAACCCCGCGCCTCGGACGCTAATATTTCATGCAAGCTAAAGTTTTATCTCAAACTTTTTGAAGTTCATTCATAAATCTCGATGGTTATAAAGATGAATTACTTCAGAATGTGGCGGAGATTTGTTTGGCCGCACTAAAACAGCTCAAGCGGAGTTTTAAGACACTTTTGCTTTTAAAAGTCATTTTCATTCAAGAACACTTCAAAATATAGAGAGATACCTTTTAGATTTTATCAGTGTTAACACATATTTTAAAAAGATTTCGTGTACCTACGTACGAATAAAGTTTTAAATATTGCGAGATTCAAACTTGTTATTTAGTACTGGCAACATCAAAATACAAATCATTTTTTAATAATTAGAGGGACAAATAACCTTGGTGTAGTGATGAACATATTTTATGTGGGATGTAATTCAATCCTTGAAAGCAGGTAGAAACTTTTATAATTTTTTTTTTATTTTTTTTTTTTGTTTTTTTTTTTTATGTAGTGATAATACTACTTTTGCCTGCTGCTTCGCTCAAGTTAGGTTCGATTTACTTTCAAATCTTTATTTTACCCCCTTATTGGTTGAATTTTGACCTACGTCATAACAGCTATGTCTTCCAGCTTTTCACGAGTTGCGACATAAAATAGTTGATATTTCACTAAACATTACGCTCCTTAGAATCTCGCGCAATGGGACAATTTTTTTTTGAAGAATAGTAGTTAAGTCCTTGGCTTATATTCTCCTCTCCCCTCCAAATAAGGAGAAAGCTTGTGTAAGGAGCGGGTACGACAATAGTGCAATGGATGGGAATCGAACAGCGACCTTTCAATTTTCAGTCCGCACCTTAAACCGTTGGGCAATTGAGGCTTATAAAAAAAAAAACAATATGTTAACGAGAAAACTTTACGAGTGTGTCCACTGTAGAACGGCCCAATTACCGGCTGAAATTTCAATTTGAATTTCAAAGCGACAATTTCGGAATTCTGTAAGAGAATTGGAATAAAAAATGGACGGAAGGAACGTAAAGGAACGTAATCACGACATGCTAAGTAGGGCGTTGCGTCTGTATAAAGCTTTTTGAACAATCGCTCCGCCATTTTTTATTTAACTTAGGTCCCGTTCAAATGGGCGGACGACATAATCCGACACTGCTGCCCATTTCTACATCCTGACTCTAATTTTTTCGATTTGTTTTGTTATGTAATTGTACAAGTGTTCCTATAAAGGTCCGCACGCACTACGCATTTATGCAAGAGTAATCGACGTCGTGTTTGCAGAAGAACTATGCTGTAATGCTGAAATCTATAGAGCGTGCTCTGACTTAACTCAGACTTAAGATAGAGTTAAAACGAGACACAAATATGCTCTGACATAGATCTGTCTTGTTTTAACTCTGTCTAATTGTGCCTGAGCAGAGAGAGAGAGTGAGTGCGGTCTATTGATTTCAGCCTTAGTTTTAGCCTGTTAAACGCTTAAGTTTTGAAAGCGAGATAGAAGTCTTAGTAAAATAAAAATAGGTACCCAAATTTTATTATACTAATAATTATAAATATTTTTTTAAAGAAGACTAGCCATTCTGAACTTGACTGTCCCTTCATTGCTCATAGCATAAAGCTTGTGTTAGGATGAATACAAATATAGTGCAACGAGCGGAGTTTGAACTGTCGAACTTTCCACCTCTAAGCGTTGGGCTCTATGTTGGTTGAGAAGGTTGGTTAGTTGTTGGTCGGTTTAGGCACTAAAACTTCAAATGAATCTTTGATGATTGATGATTTGATTTTGCAACGTGCCGTCACGTCAGTGCTGCCAACATTAGAACGTGAAACCATTTAGCGATGCGTCAACTGTAAATTGGTCGCTACCACTCGTTACCTGTGCTACTACCAGTAGTAGCATCCAGTATTACAAATCAAAAATACCACGACGTTAACATAAAAGCAGGCTTCGTTTAAACAACGTGCTCGATATAAAAACCCAAGTCGCAACTTGCAACGGCAAATGTAATAACTTAGGTGCATACACATTTCATATTAACAAATCCCCTTGTTTCCTGTTAAGACCGCAAGTTATTACAAAAGGTTCCTTTATACTACAACACAATAGAAAACTCGCGTCTAATAAATAAGGATGCCTCACGTGAAATACAGTCGCCGGACTGTCTTAACCAGTGTATACGCGGCTTAATAAAGCGCAGTGTATAAAATATAACGCAAGCGCGTTGCACTGTATACATGTGTGGTACAAGAATCTCTTCTGTGTGCGCTCACTAAATTTTGCCTCTGTTAGATTATTACTTTAAATTACGTAGCTTCAAGTAAAACAGTAATAGTGTAGTTTAAAATATAGAGCTACAAAACTATACAGGATCCCAGATTTACATAGGTCTTCTACGCTTCGTTTGGTTGGATTTAGGTTTTTAACAATGTAAAGAAAAAGCTGTCAACTGCCTGAACTATCAACGCACAGCTCAAACCACTAGACTGATCGAAACTTGGCATACAGATAGCTATTATGACGTAGGTATCCGCTAAGAAAGGATTTTGGAAAATTCAACCCCGTAGGGGATAAAATAGGGTTTTGAAAAATCTAACAATGTGACGGGAGCCGCGGGCAGAAGCAAAAGTTTACCCAGGGTTTCCGCGGGATTTCTTGAAAAAAAAAATCCAGTATTAGTATCTATTGAAAATTATTTAATATGGACACGGAGGGACAGTATGGATTATTTTACCAAAACAAAAGTCTAGTAGGTATTGATTATTATATTATTTTATTTTTAAAAGAGCAACCGCCGAGTTTCTTGTTGGTTCTTCTCGGTTGGAACGGCATTCCGAACCAGAGGTAGATTCATTTGACGATTCGAAAGCACTTTGTAAAAATTTATTTGAATAAAAAAATATTCTATTCTATTCTAGTAAGCTTATAGAGTATTCCGCCCGCTTCCGCTTATAACTTGGCACCTCATTACAAATTTCTCTCTAAATTTTCTGAGGCGTTATTTATTACTTAATCTCGACTTCCAGAGAATGTTTTTAAGAGTAAACTGTCTGTGATATAACGCTTTGAGGAATGGGGTAATGTCCCCCGTTTCAGGGACATTAAGATCTCGGTGGGGTAAATGGGTATTCATGACTTTAAATGCGTTTATTCGTTATCTGACCTCTTTACCCGAATTTGATCAAGCGAGGACGCTTGTTCTTGCTCGGTCACTAAAAGACCACATTCAAAAGACGTACAGTCTTTTGAATGTGGTTAATAATTCGGATTTTTTTTATTTTATCAATGACAAGATAGTCTTTGACTGCGATCTCAACTGATGGTTAATGACGATACAGTCTAAGATGGTAGCGGGCTAACTTGGAACGAGTATGGCAGTGTTTTTATTACCGTAATCGGTTTCTACACGCCGTCGTGCCGGAACGCTAAATCGCTTGGCGGCACGTCTTTGACGACGGTGGTAACTAGCCTCTCACCCGTTGCACTATTGTCGTACCCACTCCTAACACAAGCTTTCCGCTTATTTGGAGGGGTAGGAGGATATTAGTCAACTTCTGGTTACCTATAATATTCTTAAAAAAACTTTAAGTAAGCGAAGATGCGGGCAAAAACTAGTATTCTAATAAGACTCCAACCTCATGTGTATGGTGCGCGCTAGTGGTAAGGCTTGTTAAATATAGATTTATCCAAAAGATAAGCATTTGGGTCACGGTCGGCTGCTCAAAATATAATATTTAAAAAATTACTCCCAAAAGACGAAAGAATATCACATAAGCGATGTACATCTTGGGACTTTGGGGGACTTTGCCAAAATACCCAGATTCGCTAACGACGTATTTATAGTTCCACAGTGTAGTAATCATACAGTTAAGTTAGGGGCAATTAATTTTTTGCAGAGCAATTGCAAGATGGAAGGTCTCAAAAAGGCATCATGACAGTAACCAAGAATCATGGTTTATAAAAAAACGTGTTTATTTTTCTATTTTGACCGAGATTGGTATTTATTTTCATAAAGTAAAACTGTGAAATAAGTAGTATCCGCCATATTGGATTGAACACAAATCAGAGCGATACGTCACAACTCACATCTATCTTTAAACTTTGACAAATTTCTCTGAAAAAATATAGAAGTGACGTCACGAACGACGCCATGACACCGTCGAACGTTTTTACGTAAATTTTAAAACTTAAAATTGAAATGGCAATATACCAAATATATATACCAAATCTTTTTCTTTTTAAATAAGAAATTTTGTCGAAATAGTAGATACTTCCGATCATTATCCAACAGTTTTTCAAAATCAGTCATCATGCCTATTGTCAGCATTGTGTTCGCATTTTAGGTATGATGCGGGGCTCAGGTTGAGCTTTACACCCATTCTTTTTTTTTAAATATGAATAGCGGACAAACGAGCTGGCGGGTCACCTGGTGTAAAGTGATTATCGCCGCCCATGAACACTTGTAGTACCAGAGGCACCACCGATGCGTTGCCGGCTTTTTAGGAATTTGTTGGTCCGCCCCTTGAGTAACCCCATGTTGTAATTTAGTGCGAAGTTAGTATTTAGTGGGAGTGGGCTTTTTTATCATTGTTTTTCATCAGGCATGAATGTCCTCGAACGTAAGTCTATCTTAGAATTGAAAAAGAGTGTTTTGGAGTGACTGTGTGATTATTAAACAGTGGAAATACTGTTCTACGACGAATTTTATCTTTTTTTTCTCGTCTCGACAATGGATTTGAATGATGGCGATATAATAGCGTTCATCTCAGTTGATTGATAATGCTTTAACTTTTTTCGAAAAACCCATTGAGAATCGGCGGAATGAAAAATCGGTGGCGTTAAAAATACACAGTTAAGTTTTTTTGGGCGCCGAAATCTTCGAAGTAACAACAAAATGATTTAAGTGTAAACAAATGACGCTTAATTTTAACATAATTATTATTTACAATAGCCGAGTAACGTTTAGCTGTATATAGAAGTTTGACAGATTTTCTATTGAAAATCTATCAAACTTATTCATCGGCTAAAGTTTACTTTGTAATTGAGAAATGAAAGGTGTATAGGAGAAATAGGAGGCTTTGTCCGTCAAAAATAAGCCGCCAAGCGATTTAGCGTTCCGGCACGATGGCGTTTAGAAGTTGATTAGGGGGGTATGGGTTGAATGTACACTACCATACCCCTTCTAAATTAGCTCGCTATCAACTTAGACTGCATCTTCACTTACCATCAGGTGACATTACAGTCAAGGTATATCTTGTCATCGAATAAAAAAAACTATAAATTCGTTTTTTTCAACCAAAACAATTTTTAGACTCCGCTCTGGAGTTTGTTGGAACTAGCCATCAGTCAAACTTCCTTTAAAGCATTCCAGAGATTGGATCTGGGAGAGCGTTCCCGTTCGCCCGGAAATGGGAATTTTACCAAGAAAAGATTCCTTCACTCAACTTGTGTGCTTCTTCCACTCAAAAATTCAAAACTCAAAATTCAAAATTTATTTATTTCATATAGGCTAACCTGCAGCTCTTATGATAAGTCACAAATCTACCACCGGTTCGGAATGCAGATTCTGCTGAGAAGAGCCGGCAAGAAACTCAGCAGTTGCTCTTTTCAGAAAAAAAAAATTTTTTTTTTTTTTACAAATCTATGCTATGTATACAGTGCTTCCACAATAAAGCTTCAAAAATGCAAAAATGCATACGTAGGTACACCAATCCAACGCATGTCAAGAAGAGTCAAAGCAGACTCATTCCCGTTGGTGGCACCCAGCTTCGCTCGCGTTAGGTTTGATTTTCCACTAAGTTACACAAAACTAGACAATACAGCATTGTAAAGTTGACATCTCCTGAGGATGCTCCGGTGTCGGGGCGAAATGAGCGTCGAGAGTAGTATAAAAGTGTTGTGTGGTGGTGCATGTGAGTGGTGGTGGCATTGCTTGCTTGGGAACTTTACTTTATTGCTTGGTTGGGGAGGTAAGCGGTGCTTAGCTTGTAACTGCATGTTTGACCATACAGATCTTTTCTGTTGGCGGACTATAGCAAAATAACTCTAACCTTTTATTGCTAGAAATACATATCTCTGAAAAAACTTTTTCTTGCTAATCTAAACTTCCGCAAAGTAAGAAGTTGGATAGAAGTAGGCGTCTACTTCTATCCAATATACGTATTTCAACTAAATTTCAAAGCCCTATTTTACCCCCTTAAGGATTGAATTTTTAAAAATCCTTTCTTAGCGGATGCCTACGTCATAATAGCTGTATGTATGCAGCAAGAGCGCCATAAATTCAGCCAATCAGAGTGCATTGCGATCGTTACACTGATGCAATCATTTTTAGAGAATACCACAGCTGGTTATCTATCTAAATATATATTATAAAAAAGTGACTGACTGACTGATCTATCAAACGCAAAGCTCAAACCACTGGACGGATTGGAGTCATAATGGATAGCTATTATGATGCAGGCATCCAAGTTAGCCCGCTACCATCTTAGACTGCATCGTCACTTACCATCAGGTGCGATCGCAGTCAAGGGCTATCTTGTCATCGAAAAAAAAAAAAAATCCGCTAAGAGAAGTTTTTTGGAAAGTCAACCCCTAAGGTGGTAAAATAGGGGTTTGAAAAATCAAACTTAACGTGAACAAACCGGTGGGCAAAGCTAGTATTAGATAAACTAGGATCGCCCATTTTGGAATTTTCCCACGACGGAAGGAAGGGTCAATCGCGCGCCGACCGGAACGATAATAATATATCTTTCCTTATGATGAGAGGGTGAATATAAATTACTTACGACATATTTCAGGCTTATGTAAAAATAAAAGTGACTTTTATATAAAACTAGCGGACCCGACAGACGTTGTCCTGTCTTAACTATGAATATTGAATTTTGTTGTTGCCAAAATTAATGATATCAAAAACGTTTTCCCAGTCCCACCGGGAGCATCTAAGAAAAAAAGTCCGCCAGTTCCATCGTTCACTATATATTTCAATTAACAATATTCAGTTTTTTACATCCTCTTTGACGAAATTGGCAGCACGCATTCTGTCAATGTTATGTCAAACGCCATAAGGTTACATCAAAAAAGTTTGAATTGTAAAAGCGGTTACATTAGAAATAATTTAATATGGTGGTTAATATTTCTTAAATTTTCTAATTTTACGCGCAATTTTCTTAATTTTTTCTTTCATAAGAACCTTCTCCTAACAATAACAAACACAATAAAAAAAGAATTAGCGAAATCGGTCCAGCCGTTCACGCGTGATGCGCTTACCAACACATTAAGCGATTCATTTTTATATATTAAGATAA
The DNA here is from genome assembly GCA_038048805.1 of Hipparchia sbordonii. NCBI lineage: Eukaryota > Metazoa > Arthropoda > Insecta > Lepidoptera > Nymphalidae > Hipparchia > Hipparchia sbordonii. The sequence goes on along the minus strand of CM076117.1, from coordinate 6,988,421 downwards.
AATAACCTTCATCCGAATATAATACTTAAACAACCCTAAATATTTAGATTCAGAAAAGATATTTTATGACTAGCTTCTTGCTAGCTACGCGGGTATTGAGATTTTTTAATCCCCACGGGAACTCTCTTATTTTCCGATATGAAAAAATAGCCTATGTTATGTTAGACTATAATAATATACTAGCTTTTGCCCCCGCGACTTCGTCCGCGTGGAATTAGATTTTGGGGTGGAATTTTCAAAAACTGTGACACACTTACTTTTTTATTTTTAACTGAAAGCTCAAATACCAACTTTGATGGAAACAGCTTGAAAAATGACGGAGTTTCATATAAACTTCCATCCCCTATTTAAACCCCTTAGGGGTGGAATTTCCAATAATCCTTTCTTAGTGTGCGCCTACGTCATAAAAGGAACCAACTGTAAAAATTTCAAGTTTCTAACTTCAGTAGTTTAGACTGTGCGTTGATATCTCAGTCAGTCAGTCAGTCAGTACTTTGAATTTTATATATATATAGATTTCTGTGTTGTTCAGCCAAATCGGTTCAGTCGTTGCGGCGTGTTTGAGTAACAAACATACATCCATACATCCAAAGTTTCGCATTTACAATATTAAGTAGGATTAGACGAAACCAAGTTGTTTCTCTAGCTAATATTTACGAATCGAAGTCCAACATAGAACAGACACGTGTTCTTTCATATATATTCTGTAATTTATCAGTTTTCAAAATTACACGGCATCAAAAAGCAGGTTCTGCAAAGAAGAGTCGGCAAAAAATTCACAAAATAAAAAGCAAAATTGTTCGCTACCCGCTACCGCTTATGACTCGCACCGCGTTCAATTATTCACATGAACGCTACTCTTGATTGGTAAAATCATTAGACCAATTACTGTTTTGACTCCTGTCTTTAACTGTTGCGTGTACAGGAAATGCGCTCTAATTGCCTACACGCTACGGTGCAAAATGGGATGCAAACATCTAACTATCAATGTTTCATGCATTGAAAGCATTCGTAATGAGAAACATGATACGTATTTTGTTGATGTAAGGGTCAGCTCACACAGGGGCGCGACGCGACGCGACGAGGCGCGCAGATTGCGTAAAAAGGCGTCGCGAGGCGTATCGCGACGCAGCTCGGCGTAGGTTGTTACTACAACTTGGCCTACAAGTTGGCCTACATGAAATAAACTAGTGGTTCGCCCCGAACTGAGACCTCGCGATATCCCATAATTCCCAAAAGTTTTAATTATATATTGTAAATTATTACAATATATAATTAAAACTTTTGGGAATTCTTAACATTAGACATAATACAAAAAAAAATTGTTGACATAATACTGTTTTACTGACACAGCGCCATCTATTAGCATTATAGTGAAGCTATTAGCTTCACAATAATGCTAATAGATGGCGCATTAAAATTAAATAATTTCGTTTCTTTATAACATTTATCTAATTTTAGTATTTGTTGTTCAAGTACAGGATATAACTGAATTTTCAACCAAGTTTCGCGTTCTAATATTCAGTAATTCAGAAGTTATAGGGCTCTGACAGACATTTAGACGGACACACTTCTCTGTCTAGTAGGCAAGCGCCCTAGTTGACTCAGAGAACTCGCTTCGCTCGTTCAATAAATTTTGATTTGATTTGATTTTGATAATTCTCCTTTCTATTTTAATTTTTTTTTGAAATCGGTTGAAAGTTTGGAACCACTGGCCTAGAATTTTGAACTTCCATCGTTTATAACGACGAGGAAAACTATGCAAACTATGTAAAACTTGTGAAATCACTGACGCCTGGACTTTATTTTCCATAAATATTAAAAACCCTCGGAAGTACGGGTTAACGATGAATAAAGGAGATGTCCCAAAATTGCCCCAGAGTCGTTTCAAGTTTGTAAATTGAAAAATACCAAGAGACCTAACTATATAAATCTAATAAAATTACTTTTCAATTATTATTTTGAAAGACATAAATAGAAACCTACGAACTAGCGGGGTTTTAAAATCATTCTAAAAATAAGTATTTTCATTTCCTGTTATTGTTTACTGCCATTTTATTTTCAGCTAGTGATGATTCGATACAATACAAGCAAGTACTCGATACTTTTGTTTCGATACCGAGTACTTTTGGTATCGAATCACTACTTTCGAGTCTTACTTGGTATCGGAAGAAAAGTATCAATTCGAATCAACATGCAGATACGAGTTCACTAAAAAAACTGGCCACATGCGGTGTGGTCTGCATCTCAAATAAAATGACGATACTACTTTTAGGTTATGTCATTATTTTAAATCTTTAACGTTTGTCAGTGAACTGACGGTGATCGAACTATATTTTTGGCATGATTTTTTTGTACAATGTGTAGGGTAGGTATCATTCCACTAAACCGTCCGAATGATATTGTATCGATACAATTAGCAACTGAATCGTTTACCATTGTATCGATCTACATATTAAGTATCGGATCGGGACGAAAATCCCTATACAACATTCTTAATCTGTGCCTATACAAGGAACTTCGTTGAGTTGCATGTTTACGCTTATGTGATTTTACTCGGCTTTGAGTAATAATTCTTCAAGTCTGCGTCAAGTTGATGCTCCGCAGTGCTTGTAAGTTTGCATCGGAACATTCGTGAGTGAAACGTGAATTAGAGATTTTGACTCTTGTTGTGTTGTGATATCTCGACTGGGCGGCAATGGCTTTTCATAATCGTTGTGTTAACTGTACCATAACTTTCGATAATCCTCGCATAATATCTCGAAGAGTGCTTGGATTAGACTCACCACTGCGTGATCTTTTGCTGGCATGGATTTCTCCTATGTAGGTGGGTATATTCACTAACACAACCTTTTCGGTAGGTATTTTTAGTGAGATGTTAGGGTACTCAATACGCAATAACCCCACTATCTAGGGTCAAAAATACTATTTATTTGTAATTTACACAGGAAAACAAACCCAAAGGTAAAACTTTCATCGTGACGCATAAACTTTTTTTTCTGGGGCAAACAATGTACTGGAGATGGGCCATCTCCTTTTATACTATACTACACTTTTTTAGCCGCCTACGCCAAACCGAAAGGGAAGGGTTATGATTTTAGCACTCTATGTAATGTGTTCGTATTTAAGTATGTTCCACATTATCGACTAAACTACTGAGTCGACTTTAATGATTGAGGTGTCAAATGCCAATCGAACAAAATCAATGTGACGAATAAAATTTTCTTTTTGTCTTTTCTCTTTTTTGTGTTTCATCTAGTTATCAAGTGGCACATACGCCCTTCTAATTAGACAAATAAATTAAAAGTAAAAAATATTTTTAAAAACAAGCTTTTATTTAAATGCGCTGAAAAGAATAAAATAAACTTTTCTTTTAAAACTTTTACTATCTACTTGTAACGTCTTTACACAATTTATATGACATAAAAGCCTATATGTTATTCCAGACTATAATCTATTTCTGTGCCAAATTTCAGCCAAATCGGTTTAGTCGTTGCAGCGTGATTGAGTAACAAACATCCAAACATCTACACTTTCACATTTATAATATTAGTAGGATTAGGATATTATTAGGAAGACAGCAGTGCAAAACCAAAAGCAAAGCTATAAAAAACATACAACTATGAGTACGAAAGTCATAAAGTTTCGGGTTGCCATAAAAAACGCATAAATTCTTAAGGTGTCCCTTGAAACTATATTTTCTTTGTTAACTAAAGTAATTAAGATCCCAAAAGCCAGTCGAGGATGAATCAAAGTTTTCGCGCAGTCCGAGGATCGTTTTTCACTTCTGTACACTTAGTACGAGTTTGCATATCTCGATATCGTTGATTTTCGAAAGAACATCGAAACACTGTAAGCACGGAGCAAAATGAACCTAATCACTTAAAGATAAATTTTCTGTACACTACTTCTACTTCGCTTGGGTAATTTACTTCGCAAACTTTTCCGCTTGAGGCGCTGTCTGATGAAGTGTGGACGAAATTGATTCTTTTCTTAATTGGTCGACTACACTGGTGTGCCTTTAACTTGCGTAGAGGTACATATATGCTACATATGTGTTATGTAAGCCGCCAAAGCAATGCATGCAGTGCATGCACGTGCGTCTACCCGTTTGCTGAAGCGTGCCAGTCAACAAAAGCTATCACCAGAGAGCATCAGGCATGTCGAAACGAAAGTTGGAAGGGCACCAGTGTTGGTAGACCTAGGCCGTCTTGCACCGATCTGCATAATCATGTTTAGTGCTGTCACTTTTTGGCAAGTTTAGTTCAGCGTGAACAAGAAAAGGACAGGTATAAAAAATTTAACTTATTATATTTAGTGGGTTGGTGCAAGTGGACCTTAGATTTAGAAACAAACGTCTGGGCAGTAGGGTAAAGATGCCGAATATGAGATACCATTTACATATTCGGCCATAAAAAATAAGTTATTGCCCTAATGACTATGAAAATTACTTATATTCGATAAGTATTTAATGCGGCGATTAGTTTCGCCAAAACCTAACTATCTCATATTTGGCAACCATCTCATATTCGGCATCCTTACCCTAAACGCATGTGTTAATATATGGGTAATAATTATTTCAGTAAAGAGTTAAGGCTGTTCCATGAAACAATATTTCGGCAAAACAACTTTTCATTCAGTTTTCATTATTGAAGTATTTTCATCCTGACAAAGTATTAATATGTAGTGGTTATCTCGATTTCCCTCAGCGTAAAATCTCTCACATGCGTCTAACGCAAGTAGAAATGCAAGTTGAAAACGCACCAGTTTTATTAGACCTAGAGTTAGAAGATAAAGTGCTCGATCCATTTAATTCCACGTTTATATGTTTCGAAAGTCGAATTCCATTAACGTTGTCGGCACGTGCAGTGTGCATACTTGTACTAACTCAACTGTTATCTTTGTCGCTCAGGCGGTTTCTTTTGTTCGTTAGTTTTAACTTTTAACCTTCCATTTTAACTTCTGCTTTCGAGTTCAAGTGAAAACGATAAAATATTACCGCTGGGTCGTTACCCCAATGTGGGGATTTATAGGGGATTTATTACCGCCTTAGATAGCCTTACATTGTATTCCCCGATTGGCCGCCATGTTCTCTTATCAGGGTATACAATGAAAGGAATATCCTACATCCTACTAATATTATAAATGTGAGAGTTTGGATGTATGGATGGACTAGTTGATGCCTGCGACTCCGTTCGCGTGGACTGAGGTTTTTCAATTCCCGCGGGAACTCTCTTATTTTCCGGGATAAAAATAGCCTATGTGTTATTCCAGACCATAATCTATCTCTGTGTCAAATTTCAGCCAAATCGGTTTTGTCGTTACGGCGTGATTAAGTAACAAACATACAAACTTTCGCATTTATAATATTACTAGCTGATGCCCGCGACTTCGTTCGCGTGGATTAAAGTTTTTTATCCCCGCGGGAACCCTTTAATTTTCCGGATAAAAATTAGCCTATGTGCTATTCTAGACTATAATCTATCTCTGTGCCAAATTTCAGCCAAATCGGTTCAGTCGTTGCGACGTGATTGAGTAACAAACATCCAAACATCCACACTTTCACATTTATAATATTATTAGGATTAGGATATTAGGATAATAGGATAGATGGATGTTTGTTACTCAATCACGCCGCAACGACTAAACCGATTTGGTTGAAATTGAACACAGAGATTGATTATAGTCTGGAATAGCACATAGGCTGCTTTTCATGCCGGAAAATAAAAGAGTTCCCGTGGGAATTAAAAAGCCTCAATTCACGCGTACGAAGTACTTTATAAAAGTTTATTTGAATAAAAAATTATTCTATTCTATTCTATTCTATTCTATTCTATTCTATTCTATTCTATTCTATTCTATTCTATTCTATTCTATTCTATTCTATTCTATTCTATTCTATTCTATTTCTCTTGTTATAGAACCAGCGGCAGGATGTCAGAGAACGTATTGTCCTTCAAAGCGGACGCTTCGGATAATAAGGCCCGATACACATGCGAAGCGAAGAACATCATGATCAGCAACACTTTGAAGGCAGAGATCGACCTTACCGTACTTTGTGAGTATTTTAATTATCATTTGCTATTGAAAACGTGTTTTCCTTCAAGTTTACGCAGCTGGTAATAAGGCCTGATACACATGCGAAGCGAAAAACATCATGATCAGCAACACTTTGAAGGCAGAGATCGATCTTACCGTACTTTGTGAGTATTTTAATTATCATTTGCCATTGAAAACGTGTTTTCCTTCAAGTTTACGCAGCTGGTAATAAGGCCTGATACACGAGCGAAGTTAAAAACATATTGGTTAATGTTGAATTTTTTGTCTGTCTGTGCGCGCATCACGCGAAAACTGCCGGATTAGAATAAAATTTGTAATAGTGGTAGCTGATACTCCGGGTCAATATATAGAATACTTTCATCCTGGTAAACAATAAGGTTTATCCGGAATTAGGGGATGGAAGTTTTTGTTGATTTTGCTCCATAACTTCGTCAAATCTAAACCGAATTTGATAATTCTTTCTTTATTATAAACTAGCTTTAACCCGCGGCTTCGCTCACGTTAGGTTCGATTTTTTAACCCTCTTGGGGTTGAAATTTTCCAAAATCCTTTCTTAGCGGATGTCTACGTTCTAACAGTTACCTGTATACCAAATTTCAGCTCGATCGGTCCAGTGGTTAAAGCTGTGCGTTGATAGATCAGTCAGTCAGTCAGTCACCTTTGCCTTTTATATTATTATATAAATTGTGTACTATTAGAAGTATTTTGTTCAATTTTGGTGAAGATCTACTTAATATTACCGGAGATAGAGGACATAACTTCTCGCGGATAGTAGCAAGTCACTCTAAACTTTTTCCACGCGAACGAAGTCGCGGGAATTAGCTATATTAAAAACTATATTAAAAACTTGTCAAACAGAATTCACACAGCAAAAGGATTCCTGATATTAAGTTACATTTTACCGTAAAATGTTATTAATATGACGCTAGATGAAATACGTAGCCGCCATTTTAACTTTGGGAAGACCCTTCGGGAACGGGTTTGCGAGTAAAAACGGAATGTACACACAATTTCACAGCACTTCCGCAAATTCACAAATCCTTTGCCTGTGTTGACAAACAGGGATTGCCGAAGAGTTGCAAGATACCCTCAGTACAATTTATAGGATATCGCGATTTCGTTTTTTTATACGACTGCCTGAAAAAGGAGGATATTGTTTTCAGGGTTCATGTATGTATGTGAGTTCCTATATTCCACCATAACTTCTATACGCCTGAACCGATTTTGATGAATGGGCTCTGGTTAGAATCCTTAGTTTATTTCGGGTGAGATAGGCTAGTAAAATTTAAAAAAAAATTGATGGGGTGACCATGGTCCCGCATTAAAGACTAAAGTTGAAAAAAATAATTCGAAAATAAGGTTAAGTATATAATCATCATCAAGAAAATGATGAGTAGATTCCAAAAATATACAAAATTATAATTTTAAACAATAGAATTTTAAACAATCCCAAAGGCTTGTAACAGAAATAAATCCTATTATCCTATTAATATTATAAATGCGAAAGTTTGGATGGATGTATAAATGTTTGTTACTCAATCACGCTGCAACGACTGAACCGATTTAGCTGAAATTCGGCACAGAGATAGATTAAATAAGAGAGTTCCCGTGGGAATCCAAAAACATCAACTAGTAATAAATAAATAAACAGTAAAATCATTCCATTTACCATACCAGAAGCCCTAGTATAACGGAAAAGGGATGGAGAAATTCTCCGTTCCTTTTACCTCTATATTAAACTACACTTTTACGTAAAGTTAACGTAAACTTGAGAAGTTACACTAGACCCACAGAATAAAGTAACATTTTCCAGCTGTGACTTTCTTTGACCTTAAAAAAGGCGAAATCAGCAAAATCTGCGGGAGTAACTTGTCCCAAGCGCCAACCTTTGCTTTCTTATTGTTTATTAAAGAAAACTCCAGAGTCTCAGAGGTAAACAAGAAGGAAACGCCTACAGATTCAGAAATACTTTTCCAACCATTGATATACAAAACACCCCTGGATACTTATTTGGGTTAACATAATATAGAAAGTAAGAAAGAAAGAAGCGTTTATTTAATGCATTGTGCCACACATCACCCAATAGGTATAGCTAGATTAGGTTGTCCCGGCGCCTCCACCACTTGAGCATTAAAGATAAAAGACGTCAAGTAGAAGAAGCGCCGGAACAACTAAGTCATGTGTGGCACAACCCGGAAAAAAGGTTGTATATAACTCAGCAAAATGTTGTATGCTTTGTACATGCACAAGAGCATACAGCGCTGATTTTCAGCTAGGACCCTGATTCGGGTGGCGCTTCGGAATTCTACATCGCAGCTGTACAGCTATACTACCTTACTTATCACAAGCTATAATACTTACTTACTTCGCTGGCTCAGTGACCCAAAGAGGATCTTGGCCTCCGACACCAGAAGCTGCCACTCATGCCTGTCCTGCGCCACTTCACGCCAATCGGGTGTATTGAGGGCTTGCAGGTCTTTCGACTCTTCGCCCACCCAGCGATACCTGGGTCGTCCAATGGGGCGTTTTCCTATTGGGCGACCCAAGTATGCTCTCCTCACAGCACGATCCTCTCCCATTCTCTCCAGGTGGCCGAGCCAGCTGAGTTTTGCCGATTTATATTCTCCAATAATATTGGGTACAAATACAAGCTATAATAATGAAAAAAATTAAAAAATACATCTGCCCAGCCAAAATTAAACTATAGTGTTATATATTTTTGGAATCTACTCATACTTTTCTAGATGATGACTATATACTTAAACTTATTTTCGAACTTTTTTTTTCAACTTTAGTCTTTAATGCGGGACCTGTATATCTTTGTCACATCGTAAACTATATCAATGGTACGGAATTTTTTCCTGGCGATTTTGTCCTCAAAGGAGGTCAAAGGATACTTTTGTGAGGGTAGCTCGATTAGAGCTCGAGAATTTGAGATTTTTTGTTTTAAATATATAGACTATCGTTTTTGCGTCTGGGTGTACTAACAAGAGTGAATAGGCATCTTCTAGTCAAGCGCGCACCATTTTAGACTACATCATCACTAACCATCAGGGGAGATTGCAGTCAAGGATAAAAAAAAATGTTGATAAGCTATAAAAGCTTTCAAAAAAAATTTTTGGAGAAATAATGTTCCAAAAAATTAACATTATTAAAAGAAAAGATTCCAGAAAATGCTCAACGATAAAGAACGATATAATTTTGTAATTACGCTTTGACTTCATAATCAAATTTGAAAACGCTTGGAAAATAATAGTACATTATGGTACAAGTGTAAAAGTTGGTGATTACCGCTGAGGCGCTATTGAGACCCGAGCCGTCAGGTGAGGGTCTTAAGGTAGCCGAGGACGGTAATCATCAATATACACGTGTATCATACGACGTTTTTCAACACACTTGTGAAGAAAATAACACTAAAATAGTACATTATGGTACAAAACAGTGAAAACGAGTTGTGAAAATTTTTTCGCAATGGCGGGAAAAATTAATGTTGTTCTTTTGTTCGCCCTCTTGAGATGCTCTTGAGGGCAGGCAAAGATCGACGACCATACAGCCTATTCAGGTGTTTATTTGATTTAATCAGTTTTCCGGAATGCGCCATAGACTAAAAGAATGAGGTTTCTTTTTTCTTGGCTTTTCTCTTATAGCCACATACAAAATGGGGAATTTCGAATTTTCTTTATTACAAAAAAAAACAAAAGTTTTATTTATTAAACACGTACATGTTGAAATTATCTATTTAAATACGGAGTTGTATGAAATGAGCAAGCAATAGATACATTAATTTAACACGATATTTTTATAAATTATTGAACAAGATCTTTTTTGTAATAGAAACTTTTTTTAGAACACAGCAACTCACCCAATAAAATTTAAAAAAAAAAAATCTATAACTCACATTGTGAATAATAGTAATCAAAAGTCACAGTTTGAGTTAGAGGTGTCATTGTGTGCCTAGTTGCGGTGAACCGGGAGCCCCTTTATGAGCAAGTGTGTTGAAAAAGTTATTATCCGCTGAAATACTCTTTTATAAAGATTTAAAACTCGAAAGAATTTACTCGAAAATACTTTGTGATTCAAAGATTAAATTCAGAGGAAATGCGCGACATGTTAGGATAACTTAGCATTGGAAAAAGGAGGTCCTGAGTTCAATTCTCGGTTATATCACTAATAGCTTTAGCCGCAATTTCTTCCGCATGGAGCTAGGTTTTTTAAATATCCCGTGGAAATCCTTTGGTTCTCCGGGATAAAAAGTAGCCTATGTCACTCTCTACTTTCCAACTTTACGCTCTAATTTTCAACTGTCCATGTAAATAATCACCTAGTTTTCCATCGCTATGTAATTAAAGGTCAAACAAACACCTTCCTTATTCCTTTATAATCCTACTTCCTACTAATATTATAAACTAGACGATGCCCGCGACTTTGTACGCGTGGGTAAAGGTTTTTTGATTCCCGCGGGAACTCTGTAATTTTCCGGGATTAAAAGTAGCTTATGTTTTAATCCTGGGTATGAGCTATCTCCATTTCAAATTTCAGCCAAATCGGTTCATTCGTTGTGGCGTGAAGGAGTAACAAACATACACACACATACACATACAAACTTTCGGCTTTATAATATTATAGTGTGATTAGTGTGATAGTGTGATTCGAAAGTTTGTGAGCATTTACGTTACTCCTTCACGAAACAACGAATGAACCCATTTGGCTGAAATTTCGAATGCAAATACTATGCGATACTCATATCCAGGATTAACACATAGGCTTTATTTTATCCCGAAAAATTATAGAGTTCTCGCGAAAATTCAAAAAACCTTATAAATGCGAAAGTTTGTGAGATGTTTGTTCCTCTTTCGCGCTAAAACTATTGGACGGATTTTGATATAATATTTTTTATACATCAGAATAGCACATAGGCTATATTATATCCGGCATAAATAAAAAATTCCCGCGGGTATCGAAAACCATTACCACCGCGGATGAAGTCGCGGGCATCAGCTAGTAATTGATAATGACCTAAAAGTCAACCTAACTTCTTTGTTGTTTACATAATATGAAGCAGTTGCCTCAAACTTGAAGCTCAAGAGCGTATAAAGTATAGGATTCGCCAAAGCTCGAATAATGCTATAATATTCGGAAGTTTGTAAACTAAACTTCCTCCGAACACCTGACTTTAAAACCGTTCGCCGACAATTTTTCCTGACTACAATAAATTTTGTATACCGAAGTTGTGTAAGTCGTTCCTTCCCCAATCACAATCGGTCAGGGCTGTCAAATGAAATAAATTAATAAATATTTATTTAATAAATCAAAAAATAATAATAAGTTCAGGAATAAAATAGCCACATAAAAAACCAAAAACAAATAACTCGTTTCTCAGTTATAAATCCCCAATTCCTCAATAACGCCTGGACCGAATTGGAAAATTCATCATTTATTTGAAAGGCTATGCTTCTCAGGTGGTACCATAGTCATTAGGTCTGGATCTGATGATGGGATCCTGGAAAAATCGGGGGAACTCTTTAAATTTTATATGCACACTTGATATGCTTTATATAAGCGTTTAAAGATGATTTCTTAAAAATAATTTAATGTTTATATTTTGTCCGGATAAAGCTGAAAATTTTAGGCAGCTTATCTCTTATCTTTCATGGACTAACACTGGTTGTTAGTGGAATAAAAAAAGCAGTATCTTGAAGCACTTAGTTGATTAAAGGGTTAGTGAATAGACCGGCCACAGCTCGGCGCGTCCAGAAACCCATTTCGCCCTGTCAATCAAAGTTTTTCGGTTTAGAGTGCTTTTTATTCCGCTATGAAAGCGAATCTACTCGTAAATCTGTTTTTTGAATATCCTCTGACGGGGAGAATGTTTTTGAAACGCTATTGGTTCGCCAGTTAATTATTAACTGCTGGTGGATAGCGGAAAACCTGCACCAATCATTGTTACAATCTCAATCTTGTTGATTGGCTAAATTGATTGCGTTCTTTCTGCAATTTCAGCCAATAATGATGAGAGAGTGTCGGCCAATCAGAGATGATTATTATGATTGTCACACTGTAGTAATGATTTCAATTAGTTAGCAATGCTAAAACCAAGGCTAAAACTCATTGCTACAATTTCTGGCCTTATAGTCAACTTAGCTCAAAGAGAAAGTTCTATCAAAATCGGTTTATCTATTCCGAAGATTAGTCTGTAAGAACGGACACATAGATTTTTAAAATGTAAGGTTATGTCAGAAAAGTATACAATAATTAAATAATACGTAACTTATAATTTGCGGAATAAACTTATTTGTACAGGTGCCAACCCTGATTCAATGCTATTGTCACTTTAGGTGAAAACTTTCAAACAGTGCTTTCTTAAGCAAAATACTCGTCCATATATCTACGAGTTGCGAAGTTTGGACATGTGTGAAAAATAGGCGCCTGGGACCCGCTTTGAGCAGGCTTAGCATGAGTTGACAGATTTCGATGACGTTGATAGATTTTAACAACGATTTATAGAAAGAAATAAAAGAAAAAAAAAAACGTTTATTTGAGACACACATGCACGGTTAAAGACAGAGAGACATATGTTAGACAAAACAAAAAATAAATAAATATTTGTGGTCCCAAAATGGACTCCACTCAGCATATGCTATCCCTGTGGTGAAAGCAAAATAAAATTCGTTAGTTCAACATGTACCACTTATGTCATAAATTACGTAATAACTGAAGTGGCCATGGCGCTGCTGAATGGCACTCGAAAGTAGAAGCTCTATATAATCACAATCACAATCCTAATCCTATCCTAATAATATTATAAAGGCGAAGGTTTGTATGTATGTGTGTGTGTTTGTATTTTTGTTACTCCTTCACGCCACAACGAAAGAACCGATATGATTGAAACTTGGAATGGAGGTAGCTCATACCCAGGCCAGGATTAACACATAGGCTACATTTTATGCCCGAAAATTGAAGAGTTACTGTGGGAATTAAAAACTTTAATCCACACGAACGAAGTACGCAAATAAAATGAAAACGAAATCTATCAACGTTTTCGAAACTTGCGAACCCGCACTAAGGTGTCCGCGTTCCAGCGCGCCCAGTTCGAATCGAATAACCCATTTAGGGGGATTCCCTTTACACACATTGCGAGCTTACGGGATCGGATTTAACTGGATATATGACTAGGGGATAGTCCGAATACGCTCGCGTATGTTTTCACTCACGACCAATTTTAAATAAAGTTTTGATAGGTTGTGGATCTGTGTCGACAAACAAGAGAAATTCATCAAAGGTTTCATAAATAAACTAGCTTTAACCCGCGGCTTCGCTCACGTTAGGTTCGATTTTTTAACCCCCTATTTAACCCTCTTGGGGTTGAAATTTTCCAAACTCCTTTCTTAGCGCATGTCTACGTCCTAACAGCTACCTGTATGCCAAATTTCAGCTCGATCGGTCCAGTGGTTAGAGCTGTGCGTTGATAGATCAGTCAGTCAGTCAGTCACCTTTGCCTTTTATATATTTAGACTTGCTGTTGCCCGCGACTTCATCCGTGTGGATTAAGGTTTTTAATAATCCCGTGGGAATGCTTTGATCTTCCGGATTAATAAATAGCCTTCGGTTCGGTTCTTGTTCGGTTCTCGTCGGGTGACCGCCTTCGACCACCGACTTACCACATCGCATTGTTCGCCCGCGCTATTTTTTCTTTTTGCTCGGCTTCTAAGAGTCGTATCGAGATATTGAATAGCCTATAACCTTCCTAAAGAATTGGGCTATCAGATACAAAAAGAATTTTTCAAATCCGACTGATAATTCCAGAGATTAGCGCGATAAATAGGGAAGTAGGATAGGATAAACTGAATAATATGTTAGCCAGTAAACTGAAGTAATGAAAGAAGTAAAAAAAATGAAGTAAACGAAAAATTAATTCGTACTAATGTAGTACATAAAAAATTATTCTTAATACAAGTTTTTAATGTACCTTTCTAATTGTTGAACCATCTCCCTTCGACAGTGTTCCCACTTAATTACAATATGGGGTTATTCAAGGGGCGCACCAATAAGTTCCTGAAAAGCCGGCAACGCATTGGCGGTGCCTCTGGTACTACAAGTGTTCATGGGCGGCGGTAATCACTTTACATCAGATGACCCGCCAGCTCGTTTGCCCGCTATTCATATTAAAAAAAACCAACAAGTTTTAGGTATTTTTCAATTCATTTCAATTAACACTCCACACTCTCCACACAACTCTCGATTTAAACTTTTCTACAAGAATCAAGTTTCAAATCTACAATTGGCAAGCTTCTACGAAGTTACTATTCGTATTCTAGAGTTATTCCAAAGAATTCATTGAAAAGTTCAACTCAATCGATTTTTCTTATAAAACGTTATAAAAATCTGGAAAAGACTTTCTTGTGATCGCAAATTGATTAAGCGAGAGTTAGATTCTTAGTTCTAGGGTTCCGTATCCGTTTTGTATTTAACTTTGAATTGGGTCGAAAGTTGAAGAGAACTCTATGAAGTTACTACGCTAAGTTTATGAAGTAAGTATGTATGAAGTTTCTTTTGATTACACTTTGCTTTAAGTTACCAACTTGAATATGACGGTATTTTTCAATATGTAGACTAGAGATTGACTGTGATCACAATTGATGGTGACGATGCAACCTAAAATGGAGCGCGCTTGCATGCAAAATGCCTATTCACTCTTTATTTGGAAGTACCCAAGTTGTAGTTAGTCTATATAAGGTTAAATTAAAAATTTGAAAAACCCCCAACACAAACTAGTCAAGCCCTTTCATTTGATACCCATTGAGGGAGTTGTGAAAAAATATGTAATTCGCCATTTTGTGACGGCGGCCATCTTGGACCGATTTTCATCAAACTATGTTAGGAAGTAAAAACCTCAATCCACGCGAACGAAGTCGCAAGCATCAGCTAGTATCCTTATATCACAAGAACATTACAGATTTAGGTGGCAGCCTCCAACATTTTTCTGCCATCCCATTCTCATTACAGAGAGCATTTCTGAGAAAAATTCTCATTTAATAGAAAGTATAATAGAAAATTCATAAACTGAAAGGAATTATTCGCGGAATAAGCAAACTGAACAATTTTATGGAATGTTACAAAATTGCAAGTCAAACGAAAGCAATCGTTGTAAAGGCACAGACGCTTGCTGCGACTGACTTATATATTTTACTTGCTAGTGTTTAAATCGACTTCGAGATTGTAATGATATTTTTGCTTTGGTATTCACAATTGTTCATTGTGGAGTCAACGTTTCTTGAGGATGCTCTGGTGTAGGAGCGGAATGCCACACTTGTGTCGTTGTCGTAGACTTGCTTTTAGACAAGTTTAAGAAATCTATTAAGAGTATTCTGCATATTATATTCAAATTCAAATTCAAAATTAATTTATTTCATGTAGGCTAACTTGTAGCTCTTATGACACGTCATAAATCTACCACCGGTTCGGAATGCAGACTCTGCTGAGAAGAGCCGGTAAGAAACTCAGCAGTTGCTCTTTTCAAAAAAATTTTTTTTTTTTTACAAAGCTATTCTATGTGTACAGTGCTTCCACAATAAATCTTCAAAAAATGCAAAAATGCCTATGTAGGTACATCAATCCAACGCATGTCAAGATGGGCAGCCAAAGCAGACCCATTCCCGTTGGTGGCACCCGTTCACGAGCATGACGCATGAATATACAATTGAAGATTACATAAATGATAAAAAAGCGTGGACATAACTCGCTCCAGCAATACATGAGCATTGAGCATAATTGAATATAAAAACTCGTAAATTGTACACAACATAACATTTTTTTACATAATATTATTTTATTTTTAAATGAGTAACCGCCGAGTTTCTTACTGGTTCTTCTCGGTTGGAACGGCATTCCGAACGAGTGATAGATTCATTTGACGATTCGAAAGCATTTTGTAAAAGTTAATTTGTATAAAAAATTATTCTATTCTATTCTAACAATACTTTATGTTCTTGTCCACAGTTGCCCCATCCCACGTGACAATCTCCGGACCCTCGGAAGCTAGAGTGGGAGACCCCGTCCCTCTCAGCTGCAGCACGGCACCCTCGAACCCCGCTGCAGATATCAAGTGGCTGGTCCTGGGTAAACACCATCGAGATGCCAGCAACAGAACTGTTATATCGCCTGAAGGTAAGCTACCAACATTTAAGTGACTAAAGGAACCCCAATTGGTTATTTCACTAATTTATTATTTTTTATAGACTTAAAATAAAGTTTTTTAATATTAAAACATAATGTCATTTTTGTTTTTTTAATATCTTAACTAGTCTCGAAAATATAGAGCTTTAAAGTATCTTGTTAGACAGAGAGAGCGCTACTGACATGTGGCGTCACAAATTCAGTAGCTCCATACACTGTCCATACAAAATATCGTTTTAAAAAGAGACGCATACAGTCGCAGTAAAACAGGTTATAACTTATTCGTTTTTTGATCGATTTATTTTCTGTTTTTACAAATGTTACTCTTACATGTTACATTTTCGATTGTAATTAATGAATATCCACATTTCGACAACAGTAAAATACCCAATTGGAAAAGTGTTATAAGTCTGTCTCATTGCAGTCCTCAAAGCGACCGATTTTTTTAAGAATGTGGATTTTCCACACCATTATTATACAGTCTAGTTTTGCTTGCAATAATTTGCTTTCATTTGCTCACGCGGCAGTCCGAGCGTGCCCGAGCTAAATGCAATCAATTTGATAAAAATATTGTACTCCCTCTGTCTTATACGCGCGTAGCGTGTTAGAAAAGGACAGATAGATACTTTTTGTCTGATGACAAACACGAGACTGAAGTGCGATTGTATACCTTTTCGCGTTTTGGCTTTCTTTCGGTTCGGACAATTTTTAGCGCTGACCCGAAGTCCATAGTGTTATTATATGTCAATGGATAAATGTAATGCTTTATCCCACAGGTGGCTGGATCACCACGTCGAATATAACAGTGGTGGTGGAGCCGAACCGTCGCTCCATCGTGGTGGTATGCCATGGTATCAACGGCCAGCTTACTGAGAACGTGGTCGCCACACACACCATCAATGTTCTATGTAAGTTATGTCATAATTTACTACTAGGAGCAGCAGGGGTCTTCTCTGTGTGACCTTAACTAAATAAATATTAGAAATAAAAAAGGGTCTAAGCGCGAAAACAAAATATAGCAGGAATTTTTTGTTTCAAATAATAAATCATTTTAACAACACATTATATATATTATTTATGTATATTGTATATATTATTTATGTATATTATATAGTAGGTATTGTAGTATATGTAGTGGTGTACATTTTTGACCTATACCACTTTATAATTTCACCTTACTCACTTTCAAGGGAAGCTGGAAAAAAATTTCTTTTTTTTAGAGATAAGCTTCACCTATGTCTACTTCTTCTAATATATTGTGTTGTTTTGAAAATTTTATATGTACATGAAAAATAAAAATAAATAAATAAACATTTCTTTTATTTTAAACTTCACATGGTTATCATTAAAATAAAATTCTTTACAACGCTAGTCGTTCAGTCCTTATTTTAGGTTATTGGCGAGGGAACATACTACATAATAAAGTAATAAAAACCGAAACGAAATTTTTGGCCTTATGGACCCTTTTTATTTCTAGTATTCAAATGTGGACCTTTACAATAAAACTTTGCTATTTTTAGGCAAGACGTTAACTTTCCAATTAACGTTTATCCAAATGCACTTTGTAAAAATTTATTTGTATAAAAAATTATTCCATTATATCCTATTCTCTTCTATTCTTTTCTACTCTTCTCTCTACATCCTTTTCCAGAAATTATACGTTTCAACCTCTCTGCCTATAATGTTTCGTATCGGTCAAATTTTTTTTTTATTCGATGTCAAGATTCTTCTTTCTTCACTGCGACCTCACCGGGTGGTAAGTGACGATGCAGTCTAAGATGCTAGTGGGCTAACTTGGAAGGGGTATAGCAGTAGATATTATATTCAACCCATACCCCTAATCGGTTTCTATACGCCATCGTACTGGAACGCAAAATAATTGACAGGTGGTAACTGGTAACTAGCCACGTCCAAAGTCTACCAGACCAAACCAGAGACATTTTAGAAATTATAAATTCCCAAATTGCCCCTACCGGGAATCGAACCCGAGACCTCCCAGTTATAAGACTACAGCGCCAACCACTGCGTGAAGGAGGTTGTCGAAATTCAAGTCACGAGCTTTAAAATGTACAGGCCTGCGCCGCGTGGTCCTAATTTACGGTCCCTATCGATATTGACATTATATATGTCCCGGACATGACCAGTGGCCTGTAATAAACCGATACTGGTTGTCGATTTAACAGCGACGCTATTGGGACATTGTCTGGGATGCGTTTTACTGCTGCTGAGTTTAAGTTATTTGGTGCCTTTTGTTAAGATTTTTAACCTACTTCGAAAAAGGAGGAGGTTCCCAATTCGACATGTATATTGTAGCCTCAGGTTAACAGGGACTTTCAATAAACTATAAATTAACTAATAACTCCTCTAGTTAATCATACCTCGTATATTTTACACTGTCCAAAATTAATTTTATAATGCAATTCAAATGACAATAGGAATGAGAAGCCGCCATTTTTTGTTTCTATCTCACTCTGTGTAAACCGCATGTGAGCAGGACAGAAATATAAAATGGCAGTCCTAGTCTCATTTGAATTGCATCATACACTCCGTAAGCAATCCGCCCGTCCGCCATATTGACCTATGCAGTCTATGGAGGGTACCCACAATCATAGATATGTCTTATAATTATTTTATATTTTAAATAATAAATGTATCATATTAGAAATTCTAAAATTGTTCATACATTAATTTATAAGGAAAACTTAAACTCACAAATTGAAAACAAAATAGTAATCAAACAATAATAAAGATCTATAATAAACAAATGATTAGTGGGCTTACAATATAGTACATATTTTTTAATGTTACTCCATCTCCTTCAAATCTGAACTGATTTCAATATTTTTTTTGTTTGAAATGACATACCGTCAGAATGGTTGGGAAATTTGATGAAGATCTGTTGAATATCTTCGGTGATGGAGGACGGTACTCCTCAATAAATAAGAGTAAATCGCTCGCGATCAGAGAATATGTAGATTGATCTACAGCTACACTAAAAAGCTATAAAAAACCAACTTCAAACGCCACACTACAAACTACTACAAAGTATAAAATCATTTTAGTTTCTACACATATGTCGAAGTGGGGCTTGCGTCGCGCATCTATTTCATCCTTTTTATTTAAGCCCACCTGATTTTAACATACATGTACTTACAAACTAAAATTATTTTATAGTTTGCAGCGGCATTTGAAGTCGGTTTTTTAAAAAGAATTTTTATTTTTATTTATTTTTAATGTAGTTTGGCGAAATAGCTGTTGCGGTATTAAAGAAAAAGAAATACCACTTTCATTACCTTATCTAGAATTCTACGACATTGCCTGACTTGAAAAGTTTTCTTTAGGTCCTCCTACCTTTCTATCGTATAACAGGAGTACCTCAATATATTTTCAGTCGTTACTAGAAAAAGCAAACAAAAAAAGTTCTCCACCTTTCAAATCCGTGAGTCCCCGTGTAAATATATTTTTCCCGGCTTTTTTCCCAAAAAATCCCCTTTCCAATCACGTTCAGCACTTCGCACACAAGAAAAATAAACAAGGGAAAAAGCCAGCGGAACAAAGATGTATGAAAAAATAGCGTTAGTACTCTATGGGTACCTACTTTTTAAGGAATATTTACTTCTACCTCCAAGGTATATAAATCCTTAATAATATTATAGACCCTAACTTTGTTTGTTTGTTACTCAATCACGTCGCAACGACTGAACCGATCTGGATGAAATTTGGCACAGAGATAGATTACAGATTGGAATAGCACATAGGAGACTTTGTATCCCGGGAGATAAGAAAGTTCCCGTGGGAATATATAACCTTAATCCACGCGAACGCGAAGGTATCATCTATTTGCTTCCTTTTACCGTAGAAAAACAGGGAAATATTTTTAGAAATCTAATTCAACGCGGACGAAACCTCGGGCAAAAAATAGTTTATAAAGGAACAAAGAAAGGGCAGAAGAACAAATATACGAAAATTAACGAGATTTCACATAATATTACGTAAGTAGGTACTTACTCCGCGGGTCATCTTTGTATACTCACTCACTGAATAGGTATTTACTTAATAATTCAATTTCATTCATTTTCTCTGTATGTTGAGCACAAGTATTAGCATAGAGTAACGATTTCATGAAAAACTAAATTTAAGGGCGTTCCCACACCTGTAAGTTTATTCGCGATTATTTACGCGAAAACTACTAAACAGATTTGAATGAAAGGTATAGTGTAAGCTGATACTCCGGGTCAATATATAGGATACTTTTTATCGGATAAACAAAAAGGTTTGTCCGGGATAGGGGATGAAATTTTTTGTTGATTTTGCGAGATTTTGCGCTTAGTCAAATCTAAACCGAATTTGATAATTCTTTTTTTATTATAAATTATATACTATTATAAATATTTTGTCCAATTTTGGTAAAGATCTACTAAATATTATCGGAGATAGAGGACATAACTTCTCGCGGATACACCTAGCAATTCACTCTAAACTTTCTCCACGCGGACGAAGTCGCGGGAATCAGCTAGTTATAATAGTGATATAGTATCCTATATTAAAATATACTTGTAGATGACCGCGAGCTAACTCTACATTAACAGAGCCTAGTACGTGACCCGCAGCCGAATGTGGCAATAACCGTTATATGGGCTAACCCGAACTTAACATGAACTTTGTGCGACCATTTTGTAGAAATAACCCGCTATTCTATGATATAACTGCTGAATTTAGAACTTACGTAATGTGAAAATGTACATATATAAACGCTGTATGTTTGCTAAATCATTAGTGATATTTATTAAGCTATTGCATAGCTTCTATCGCGGGCCTTGAGCGTGGAGACTGAATCCAGAAATTCCGTAACGAAAAAACCTATAGCTCGACGGGAACACGGACTCCTCTCACCGCTAGATGGCGTTGAAAAAAAATGCTATGCAATAGCTTTACCGCGGCAGTCCCCGAGTGCCACACGTCTTTTTTTATTTATTTATTGGTTGGTCAACAGGAAATCACATAACAATTACATAAAATTATACTACATTTATAGAAACATTTCAGATGTGCACCCAATTACAGGCAAACCGACATGCGTATAAGCAAAAGTGCAAATGCGGGTTTGCCAGTTAACAATATTACACAAGGTTAATTTATGGTTCTTGCAATTCACGAGGGCGCGTGGCTCAAGGTTGTGTGTGTGTTGTATCTGTATAAGTGGGAGCGAGAACTCGCTCGCATCTGACCGCTCCCACCTAGGCTCCTGACAGGCACTCACACTTACGCAATGTGCATGCGTATAGTAGTGCAATATAAGTTTTAAGCTATTGCATAGCTTCTATCGCGGGCCAGCGTGGAGACCGAATCCAGAAATTCCGTAACGAAAATAACCTGACACGGGACTCCTCTACGGTGAGCCGCTAGATGGCGTTGATAAAAAATGCTATTGCCACACGTCTTTTTTTTATTCGATGACAAGATAGGTTGGTTATATACTCAAAGCAAGATATTCCTTGACTGCGATCTCACCATCAGGTAAGTGACGATGCAGTCTAAGATGGTAGCGGGCTAACTTAGAAGGGGTGTGGCAGTGTACATGCAAGCCCTAATTTGTTTTTACACGCCACCGTGCCGGAACGCTAAATCGCTTGGCGGCACGTCTTTGACGGTGTAGTGGTAACAAACCACGGCCAAAGCCTCCCACCAGACCAGACCAAAAATTATAACTTTCCAAATTGCCCCCGCCGGGAAGCGAACTCAAGACCTCCCAGACCACAACGCTCACTGCGCCAGGGAGGTCGTCAAATGCCACATTCGTGTGCGGATCACGTGTAGCCCCTGTTAATGTAAAGTTGGCGGGCGGTCATCTTACATAGCTGGATTTACTTCGTGTTATTTTATTAGATGAGGCGAAATTGGCCGCTCGGAGATTCTCGTGGTTAGGTTAGATAATAGAACTGTACAGGAAAGTTGTTGAGCTGAATTTTTCTTTAGAAATTGTTGGCTAATTCGTTCTCACTTCGCTCAAGAAGACTGTCTTCTTATTTTGCCTTCAACTAAGCCTGATAAAAAGTACTCCAGTTTATGGGTTAGCTAGATTTTGCCGGCGGCTTAGCTCACGTTGTTCGATTTTTCGAATCGCTATTTTACCCCCTTAGGGGTTGGATTTTCAAAACTCCTTTCTTGGTGGACGCTTACGTCATAATAACTATCTGTATGTCAAACAGCCCAATTCTTCCCATGGTTTCAGCTGTGCGTTGATAGATCAGTCAGTTTGTTAGTCGGATGGTCAGTCAGTCACTATTTCGTTTTATTTATCGTCGGGGATAGTGCAAAACCGCGAATGTACCATAGGTAAAAACCGCGGATCTACACTAGTTCAAGTTCTACAGGGGAAGGTTAAAACTTTAAGTATAAATTTCTTATTTCTACGGCTATTGGGCTAATTTTTACACAGATTGTATTAATTAATTTGTTCTATGTATTGCTAATAATAAATCTTTTAAAGTGATTTTAGTCGCTACGACACTTACGCGGTTTTGTTTTGACCACAAACGTGTGAAAATGGATTTTAATGTACTAATGCTAGTTACGCGGATTTGCATTATCCCCGATGACATATAGAACGCACATAACTCCAAAAAATCAAAGACGCGTTCCCGGATCCATTCAATAGTCAAACTTATGTCGCGTACAATAATTTTTTTTTTTCGAAATCTCATGAATTATAAAAGACTAGCTTTTGCCCCCGCGACTTCGTCCGCGTGGAATTAGGTATTGGGGTGGAATTTTCAAAAACTGTGACACATGTACTTCTTTATTTTTAACTGAAAGCTCTAATACCAACTTTGATGGAAACAGCTTGAAAAATGACGGAGTTCCATATAAACTTCCATCCCTTATTTGAACCCCTTAGGGGGGGAATTTCCAATTATCCTTTCTTAGTGTGCGCCTACGTCATAAAAGGAACCAACTGTAAAAATTTCAAGTTTCTAACTTCAGTAGTTTAGGCTGCGCGTTGACATCTCAGTCAGTCAGGACTTTGAATTTTATATATATAGATGTACATAGATGAAGTGATAATAAAAATAGACGCCTCATTTACTCGGATGCCTCATTTTCCTGCGGAGCTGCGAAATAGTGCTTTAAAATACGTCAAAGCCACGCTCGCGGCCGCCATGTTGGAAAACTGCAGGAAATATGATAATTCGGAGCGGACGTCCGGCGCGCTTGTTTATACGCTGCCTTAGTTTCAAACAAAAAATAGTTTTTAGTTTAGTTTTTGCGTATGTTTTAAACAGATCCTCCTTTATGGGCCAAGGGTGTCCTTCCGGCTTCTGTTTTCCAACTAACTATAACTTGGGTATTGGATAGAATCAGGCGTTACTTTGCGGAAGTTCATGATTAATAAAAAATGTTAGAATTATTTTGCTGTAATCCGCCAACAGAGAAAATCTGTATGGTCAAACATGCAGTTACAAGCTAAGCACCGCTTACCTCCCCAACCAAGCAATAAAGCAAAGTTCCCAAGCAAGCAATGCCACCACCACTCACATGCACCACCACACAAGACTTTTATACTACTCTCGACGCACGTTTCGCCCCGACACCGATATATCTCCTGAGGATGCTCCGGTGTCGGGGCGATGTTTGATTGCATGTTTGACCATACAGATTTTTTCTGTTGGCGGATTACAGCAAAATAATTCTAACATTTTTTACTATAACTTGGGTGTCTTTAAATCATTAGTGAATAGGCATCTTATAGGCAAACGTGCACCATCTTAAGCTGCATCTTCACTAACCATCAGGTGAGATTGCAGTCAAGCGCTAGTCTATATATTTAAAAAATAGCATACAGATAGCTGTTAAGACGTAGCGTAGGCGTAGGCATCCTCTAAGTAAGGATTTCCAAAAATTCAACCCCTTAGGGGGTAAATTAGGGGTTTTAAAATCGAACTTTACGTAAGCGACATTGTTCCCACTTAATTACAATATGTGGTTATTAAAGGGGCGGACCAATAAATTCCTGAAAAGCCGGCAACGCATTGGTGGTGCCTCTGGTACTACAAATGTTCATGGGCGGCGGTAATCACTTTACATCAGGTGACCCGCCTGCTCACTTGCCCGCTAGTCATATAAAAAAGCGAAGCCCCCTGGCAAAAGCTAGCCCCAGGATTACGACGCAGAAGGTACAGATAAGACACGATTAAACTGCATAAAAATGCACAAAATAAAAAAATAAAAAAAATAATTTCTTCTCTAGACTAACCTACGTGGTAATTTTCTTGCGCACATTCTATTATATCCGCTGTGCAAACAGATTAAACCGCGTCTTCCACTTGGCTTACATCACCCATATTTATATCCGGTTGAATTCACAAGCTGATGCTTGGATGAAACGAGAAAGCGCTATACGTGGAAGTGAGACAGGAATACTGAGGCTGCTTTTATTTTTTAATTTATAATTTCCTGATAAAGTCGAGACCAAGGAGCTTGGTTTTAACACAGTTTTTTGTTTGAGATGAACATCCGTTTTCAATTTATTTAATCTATAGTTTGTTTTCATAAGGTTACTTCGGTTGTTTTGTTGTTAAAGAAATCGGTGGATCCAAAAAAGATACCGGCGGAAATTAGGACCTCCTCCTTTTTTGGAAGTCGGTGAAAAATTTTGACTTTTTGACAGTAATAATATCGTTGTTTAGTAATGATGTATGGATGCTCAATCACGCTACAACGACTGAACCGATTTAGCTGAATTTCAGCACAGAGATAGATTATAGATAATGGGATAACACATAGGCTACTTTTATCCCGGAAAATAAGAGAGTTCCTGCGGAAATTCAAAAAAACCTCAATAGGGATGTTAACAGTAATCACAAATAATTAATGTTTACTGTTAATTTTATGATAGTTTGTAATATTAGAATATCGAAAATCACATTTTTGTAATTTAATATAACTTAATAAATTTATTAAAAATCATTTTAAATGCTATATTTATAATCTGATGTCACGCGACTGCAAACGCCAAGAAGAGCTTGTGACGTCACTAATCGCGAAACAAGCTGTATGTATGTATGCCATGAATCGCGACCAATGTTTGTTTGACGAATGACGTCATGTCAGTCACGTGACAGTTGTGGAGTGTTTTAGCAGGAACATTCAAAATTACTCTATTTTTGTATATTTTCTCATCGAAAATACTAATATTTTTAAATATTTTTTTTTTTATGGTAAACAAGGGTCAATCTTCAAAATAAAAGCAATTCCGAAAAATTGTTAACATCCCTATTCACACGTACGAAGTCGCGGGCATCAACCAGTATTATAAATGCGAAATTTTGGATGTATGGATGTATGGATGTTTGTTACTCAATCACGCCGCAACGACCGAACCAATTTGGCTAAAATTTGGCACAATTAGATTATATAGTCCGACATAACGTATAGGCCACTTTTTATCCCGGAAAATAAGAGAGTTCCCGCGGGAATTTAAAAACCTCAATCCACGCGAACGAAGTCGCAGGCGTCAGCTAGTCATCAATAAATAATAGATGAAGGAAAGCGAACCGGTTGCTTGTACTAGAACACATGCTTCCGATCTATTCCGTTCTGAATGTTTCTTTTTGCTGGCTCATTCCTAATGGGCTTGCCACAAGTTATACGCTGTAGCGATTTTTATCGCTACTAACTTTTTCTGTATTATTTACTTCCTTGCTTGATGCTCGCGAGTTCATCCGCATGGATTAAGGTTTTTTTTGTTTCCCGTGAGAGCTCTTTAATTTTACGGGATAAAATGTTGCCTAGCTCCGACTTCGTCCGCGTGGATTAAGGTTTTTTCTGTTTCCCGCGGGAATTCTTTAATTTTCCGGGATAATATGTTGCCTATGTGTTAATTCTGGATAGGAGCTATCTCCATTCCAAGTTTTAGCCAAATTGGTTCATTCCTTGTGGCGTGGAGGAGTAAGAAAGATACACAAACATACATACACATACAAACTTTTGCCTTTATAATATTAGTAGGATTAAATACATAACTACAAAATATTATGAACTTACTAACGGAGAGTATAAGATTGTAACTACTTATCTTGCCGTAGCTAGGTACCAACAAAAATGCAAAAAAAAAAATCAAAAATTGCGATTCTAAAAAGATTTATCTTATCAAGAACAACTTGTACTACTCATGAGTTTTAACTCAATCACTGTTTGAGAAAGCATATTTCACTGAGAGCTGACAATAAACTCGACAATCAAAGTTTTTGGCGTGTCACTGCCGGGTAAAAATTAGATTCAAATGTAGTCCAACTTGTAATTCTTATGACACGTCAAGACTCTACCGCCCGGTTCAGAATGCAGATTCTGCTGAAAAAGCCGGCAAAAAACTCACCAGTTGCTCTTTTCATGACAAAATATTACAATATTAATTGTAAAGCTACATAATATTAAAATGTAATAAGTTATTAAACTATCTTGTGGGTAATTGGATGCCAAGCCGATTGATTCGATGCTTATTCCAACTAGTTTGTAAGCTTTTTTTAATGTTAAACTTTTTTCTATCGAATTAGGCTAAGTACCTGTAAAGATAGATATAAGTGAGTCGAAATAAATAAATAAAACTTTGTCATTGCACCTGAAACCACTTCCGCTATTTTTTATATATTAGGCCGCACCCCAAAAATATGATTAATGACCCCCCCAGATAACAAGTTTGCGCTTGCAGAACGCTTAAACGCTGGTAAAGCATAAGATCAAAGGCTTTTCATGTCTTAATTATGTTGCTACGCGCTTCCTTCCCGGTGTAATGAATAAAATATTGTGGAAGTAATTTATTTTTCTATCTTGCGCCTGTTTTACACCAGATTAGAGGAGATTTAAAACTCGTTAGAGCTTCCTACTAAGATGTTCATGTAGATAGATGGATTGGATGGTTGGATTGTGTGTACCTACGTATGCATTTTTGAAGCTTCATTGTGGAAGCACTGTATACATAGCATAGTTTTGTTACATATTGTAAAAAATTTTTTTAAAAGAGCAACTGCTGAGTTTTTTGCCGGCTCTTCTCAGCAGAATCTGCATTCCGAACCGGTGGTAGATTTACGACGTGTCATAGGAGTTACAAGTTGGCCTACATGAAATAAATAAATTTTGAATTTGAATTTGATGACCATATTTTTAATACATCATCGTCAAGTGTTATCTAATGCAAGTTGTCACCGTTTTCTAACTTAACTAAGCTAAGTTAGGTGACGCTTTCTGTCAATTCACGTCATCCATGCACGTCATTTGTTGCCCTTTTGCGGCGTGATTGAAGGACAAACAAAAAACTACTAACCAATAACCCAAACGGCAACAGTCCAGCACGGCTAAGTAGGATGAACAGACTTCAATAGCCCAACGGTTAAAGGTGCGGACTGAAAACTGAAAGGTCGCAGGTTCAAGCCCAATCCGTTGCACTATTGTCTACTCACTCCTAGCACAAGCTTTTCGCTTATTTGGAGGAGAGAGGAGAATATAAGTCAAGTTCAGCTTGGCTAATATTCTTTTATTTTTAATTCGCCTCAATAGCCCAACGGTTAAAGGTGTGGACTGAAAACTGAAAGGTCGCAGGTTCGAGCCCGATCCGTTGCACTATTGTCGTACTCAGTTTGGCAAATATTCTTAGTTTTTGCATGAAGTGTAGCAAATCTATACACCAGGTGAGATTGCGGTCAAACGTTAGTCTATATATTAAAAAAAACACACACACACACACATACCCCTACATATACACACTTTCTCTTTATAATACGTATATTAGTGTGATTACCTACGGCGTAGAGCGTAGCATAGACTCTACGGCTCTACGCTACGATTCTACGCGGACATTAAAATGTACGTCGTTTTTCTTTCTCCCTCTTCGACATCCAACTGGACATAGTTTCTTGATGATAGAGAAAATGAATCATCGTCATCATCATCATCTCAACCGATAGACGTCGATCTCAACACTTGCAATTCATCATCATTTCAGCCTGCGGACGTCCACTGCTGAACATAGGCCTTTCCCAAACAGCGCCACCACACCCGGTCCTCAGCCTTTCTCATCCAACCACTTCCCGCCACTCTCTTTATGTCGTCGGTCCATCTTGCTGGAGGGCGCCCCACACTACGCTTGCTTGGTCGCGATCTCCACTCTAGAACTTTCCGGCTCCAGCGGCCAAGCAACGGCTGGATCATGTGTCATGCTCGTGAACGGGTCCCACCAACGGGAATGGGTCTGCTTTCTGTCTACTCGTCTTAACATGGTATTGGATTGTATGGAAAGTTCATTGAGGAAGCACTGTATACATAGCATAATTTTATTACCTATTGTAAAAAAATTTTTGAAAAGAGCAACCGCAGAGTTTATTGCTGGCTCTTCTCGGTAGGAAAGGCATTCCGAACCAGTGGTAGATTCATCGACGATTCAAAAGCACTTGTAAAAGTTTATTTGAATAAAAAATATTTCTATTCTATTCTATTCATCGCTCCTGCAATAAGCAGGGCCTGCCCACTGCCACTTCAGCTTACTGATAGTTTGGGCTATATCACCTTGGTTCTCCTACGGATCTCTTCATTGCGAATTTTATCCTTCAGAGAAACTCCTGACATAGCCCTCTCCATAGCTCGCTGTAATTCATCCATATCAAATTTCAAGCCAGCACAAACGTCGCTTGACTACCAAATGAGGTGACTGTGAAAAAGCGCCCAAGCGACATTAGGGTTGCCACAATTATAGTTGAGCAATTAATTCGTGCGCCGTCCGCATGCTCATTAATGTAATGAGTGGGACGTGCTACGGCGTAGCGCCCTAGGTTCACTTCCCAATCGACATTGTGATAAAAAGATGCATTAGGTCTAGAATTCTGTTCTGGGTAAAACCAATTTTCGAGATATTGTGACTTGTACACATATATTCTATTGTACAGAGAATCTGAAATCGGCAGGAATAAATGGAGCTACAATCATACTAATATTGTAAAGGCGAAAGTTTTTGTGTGTGTATGTTTGTTACTCCTTCACGCAACAACGAATGAACCGATTTGGCTGTTTGGAATAGAGATAGCTCATACCCTGGATCAATTTTATCCCCGAAAATTAAAGAGTTCCCGCGGGAATTAAAAAACCTTTTAAGAACCAGTTTACGTTTATCATTCCCTCTCTCTCGCACATTCTAATATGTTCTTGTCAAGTAAGTTCTTAGATTACCGGATCGAGCTTAAAAATGGCTTTTCTGTCAAAAATTCTCAGTACCAGCCGGGAGTTAGCAAGTTGGGGGTGTGTTAACCCCCATACCTCGGAGAGCACGTAATTTCTCTTCGTAAGTCCAGCACCTGATTAGAATAGAATAGAATAGAATAAAATTTTTTATTCAAATAAACTTTTACAAAGTGCTTTCGAATTTCTCTTCGGTTGTCCGTCCAATCAGACTATGAGAGTGAGGGGACGGAGAAAGCACCCATGTGCACACACCTGTGCACCATAATACATATTATATCTCCCGCGCAGATGGCTAATCTCTGCGACCGGATTCGCTCGGGATGACATTACATTATTACTGTAATGTTATAATAGTAAAGTTAAAGAACTAATAAAGGACCAATTATCTACGGTTGAACGGGGATCAGACCTTTGGGCGTTAGGCCGTCTCCACACGCCTCAACAAATCGGGTTAAAGATTGAATCGATATCGGTGACAGGGACAGCCTATACCCGTTACGCCTGCGTTAGAGAGAGATAGTGTTATTTAATTAAAACGCATGGAGGCTCGAACTGTCCCGGGCAAGAATTAAATATCGCTAATGTTGCTGCTTTAATTTCTATTTGTATTTAAGTCGTTTTTGATGAATTTAATTTGGAAAGCTCTATTTCGGGATATAATCTAATTTTAGACGACCTCTGCGTTGCCGTCCGGTTTCTTAATTGTACGATTGGTCGTACAAATCAGGATATTGGTCTCTTGATAGATGTCCACATGTCTCGATTTGCGCCGCATGTATCCAGTGACTTTCTGCGACTCGACTGCTGTCGTCTATCCACCCAATAGGGGGTCTACCAACACTTTCGAGAAGTAGCCACACCAACACCACAAGATTTAACACGATTGGTCATATTCGTATACTATGACATTAGTGTCAAAGTAAAACGAACCTTAATAATATTAATTTAAAGTCACAAATTCAATACAACAGATTTTAGTTTCGAGCGCATCCATATACGTAAAATATAGAAATGCATGCACGTAATTGAGCTCTAATTCAATGTGTTTACGGTTCATTTTACTTTGACGCTAATGTTATAGTATACGAATACGATCAATCGAATTAAATCTTACACTAACCCCACAATTCTTTAAATTATATGCCCCACCCATTTTTTTCTACAGATTTATTTTCTGTTTTCACAAATGTTATTCTTACATGTTACATTTTCGATTATAACTAGCTGTTGTCCGCGACTTCGTCCGCGTCAATTTCTGTTATTATGATCGCGATTAAGAAGTTTTTGAAAGAATATTATATTTTAAATATGGATAATTTTCCCCGTTTTTGCAACATTTTTCACTGATACTCCGCTCCTATTGGTCGCAGCGTGATGTTATATAGCTTAAAGCCTTCCTCGATAAATGAACTATCCAACACAAAAAGACTCGTTCAATTCAAACGAGTAGTTCCTGAGATTAGCGCGTTCAAACAAACAAACTCTTCAGCTTTATAATATTAGTATAGATTAATGAATACCCAATTCCATAAACTAACGCCTGCTTCTATTGAAACAACCCTAAAGCTTCTACACCACCCAGCCGAAGCTATTCTTATCAAAGATTAACACAGTTCCCTAATCCGATTACGAAGATGACGGCGACTGGTAATTAGAGCGCGGCCAAACAAACGTGCCTAATATTCAATTAGGGGGAAATACGGAATTAAACCCACTACATACACAATGATAAGGCAGTCGATTGTAATGTGTGTGTAGAAATAATGTGATGAATAGCCTATCACATCACATCTCCAGTCACACACATCACATTCATATCACATTTTCTGGTGGGAGGCTTTGGCCGTGGCTAGTTACCACTCTACCGTCAATGACGTGCGAAGCGAAATAGCGTTCTGCCCCCCGATTCAGACCCTTCCGATAACTTATTTATCGATCAATTTGGTTTGTTACCGTACGATAATATATATTTTTAATTCGTAAATGCTCTTGTAATCGAATGTATCTTGTCGATGTCGATAACGTAGTCGATACCGAATCGTATCCTCAAACCAAACGCTCTGAATCACACGACAAAATTTTTTTATACGAGATCGATATCTAACCGTGTCGACACGGTATGTTATCGAACAGGTCTGAATCGCCCCCCTGGTTCGACGGCGTGTAGAAACCGAATAGGGGTATGGGTTGCATCTAC
Organism: Hipparchia sbordonii; assembly: GCA_038048805.1. Classification (NCBI taxonomy): domain Eukaryota; kingdom Metazoa; phylum Arthropoda; class Insecta; order Lepidoptera; family Nymphalidae; genus Hipparchia; species Hipparchia sbordonii. Next base: position 6,956,764 of record CM076117.1, on the reverse strand, counting down.
TGCCATACCCCTTTCAAGTTAGCCGGCTACCATCTGACTGCATCGCCACTTACGATCAGGTGAGATCGCAGTCAAGGACTATCTTGTCATCGAAAAAAAAAATCACACTAATTTTATAACGTCGAAAGTTTGTATATGTGTGTATGTATGTGTACGTTTGTTACTCCTTCGCGCCACAACGAATGAACCAATTTAACTGAAATTTGGTATGGAGATAGCTATTACATTTTATCCCGGAAAATTAAAAAGTTCCCGCGGGATTTACAAGTACATGGAAGTTTTTTTTCTCCTGATTACATAGCATGGAAGTGAAGTAATTATTTACTATAACTGAAAATTAAAGCCACGATGGTTCCAGAACTAAAACTGTCTTTGCAAGTATTTGTTCAGCGCTAACCTAGCCAAATTGTCTTATTTGTGTAGGATGCCTTAACGTGCGTTGTTTCCATTATTATGATTACTATACTGTGACAGCGGGTTCCATATTCAAATACTAATATTTGTTTGGAGCCTTATTTAATGTAATATACATACGATACATTGTCCTACTAGTCTATAGTTCTTGCAATTTACGAGGGCGCGTGGCTCATGGTTGTGTGTGTGTCGTATTTATATAAGAGTGAGCGAAAGCTTGCTCGCGGCTGACCCATCTTAATATGTGTTAGGTTGTGGCAGGTGTGCATTTTTGAAACTTCTTTGTGGAAACACTGTCTGCATAGCATTAGTTTTGTTAACCATTGTAAAATTTTTTGAAAAGAGCAACTGCTGAGTTTCTTGCCGGCTCTTCTCAGCAGAATCTGCATTCCGAACCGGTGGTAGATTTATGACGTGTCATAAGAGCTTCAAGTTGGCCTACATGAAATAAATAAATTTTGATTTTGATTTTTTGTAAAAAAAATTTTTTTTTTTGAAAAGAGCAACCGCCGAGTGTATTGCTGGCTCTTCTCGGCAGGAAGGGCATTCCGGACCAGTGGTAGATCCATCAACGATTCAAAAGCACTTGTAAAAGTTTATTTGAATAAAAAATATTTCTATTCTATTCTATTCTATTCATAATAACGGTATGTGGAAATACTAACTTAGAGATTATTATGAGAAACTCTGAAAGTACAATAATAAGATAGAGCAACCGCATAGCCTCGATCCGCTGGCAGCCCGCCCAATCAGTGTACAGTCGACCACATATTGTCGTTATCAGTATTTTCGTTCTACCCTCATAATAAAAATAAATATGTCGGTTTGTAGATTTTATCATAACTCTATTAGATTTGAGCTTATTGGAATTTCAGTACTGTTTTGTTGTAGCTTTTTATTTTGGTTATAAACTCATGTTCTATGTTCCGGAGAGAAATAGTTTATTTTTTTGGAAGAAAATACTTTTGGCTTAGTCATAATGCTGCCACTGATAGAATAAAACAGCTTTCTTTTTTTTTTTCAAATAAACTTACAAAGTGCTTTCGAATCGTCAAGTGAACTTCCACTTCCTACCGAGAAGAACCAGCAAGAAACTTCGCGGTTGTTATTTTTAAAATACTTATTGTTTTGTACACAGTTTATAATCTTCTCGGCAGGAACGGTATTCTGAATCAGTGGTAAATTCATCTACGATTCAAAAGGACTTAAATAAGTTTATTTGAATAAAAAATATTTCTATTCTATTCTATTCTATTCTTATAACTAACGTCTCATGAATTGCTGAGGCAAGTTATATCCACGCTTTTTTATTATTTTATAATTTTCAATTGTATGTAAATAAATAATAATATTTTTCTAATTAATTTTAATGCCATTTGCCATTTGGACGGCATGTGTTTTCTGTAAATATAATTATTAGTATTAGTTTTAAGTTATTTTTATATTGCTATATTTCATCATTACTGTTAAAAAAGTACCAATAATTTTTTTTTAATCCTGAGTAATATTAGAAACCTGTGTAACGTCTAAAACGATAGTGGTTACGACAATAGTACAAAGGGTGGTGATTGTACCATCAACCTTTCAGTTTAAGTCTGTGCATTAAACCATTGAGCTATGAGGTTTCAAATAAAAATATTGTGCCAAAATGCGTGTCCGAGTGTACCTGCTGTCATATTTCCAGGGATCAAATGGCGACATCGTTACACTTCGCCATTGTTTATGAAGAAAGCCCGCTTTTTACTCAGAAAACACGAGATTCTCTTCATATCATCCGGGGATGGGATATACTCGCATATATAGGATGGAGGAGGGAGGAGGTGTACTAGGATAGTTAAACAACACGGAAATATATCGAGATAGAACGGTTATCACGACTGTTTTACTAAGGATTCATGCTTGCCTTTTTCTGAACAAAGCACGCCATTTCAAAATAATGTTTTTATTGATAACTAGTTAATGTCCGCGACTTTTTTCGCGTGGATCAAGGTTTTTTAATTCCCGCGGGAACTCTCTTATTTTTTGGGATAAAATGCAACATATGTTTTTCCGGACTATGTCTATCTCTGTGCCAAATTTTAGCCAAATTGTTCAGTCGTTGCGGCGTGATTGAGTAACAAACATCCGTCCATACATCCATCCATCGTAATTGTAATAGGATAGGATAATAAAAAATAGGAATAATAACAGGAATTAGAATAGAATCATTTATTAATTTATTTGCCACCTGGTTCGGATTTAATTCGGAATTGATAGGATGTTATCTGCTAGTTGTTACGTTCCCTCAAATATGGTTGAGCGAAGCAATGGCTGGATCATGCATCGTGCTCGTGAACGGGTGCCACCAACGGGAATGGGTCTGCTTTTGCCTGCCTGTCGTGCATTGGATTGTTTTGCATTTTTGAAACTTTATTGTGGAAGCACTGTATACATAGCATAGTTTTGTTACCTATTGTAATTTTTTTTTTTTTGAAAAGAGCAACCGCCGAGTTTATTGCTGGCTCTTCTCGGCAGGAACGGCATTCCGAACCAGTGGTAGATTCATTGACGATTCAAATGTACTTGTAAAAGTTTATTTGAATAAAAAATATTTCTATTTCTATTTCTATTTCTTACATTATACGTGTTGTCCTCAGACCCGCCGTCCGCACCCATGATCACGGGCTATGTCCCGGGCACCACACTGTCCGCCGGCACTGTCCAGAAGCTGTCCTGCATCTCGTCCGGAGGGAACCCGCTTGCCACCTTGACGTGGTTTAAGAATGACAAAAAGGTACGCTACTAGTGTGTACTATTATACAACGTGTAATGAAACTCCGAAATAATACTGAAGGAGGTGAATGTGCTCATGAAACTGAACAACTTTCCCCAAGGAACATAGGTCGAAATGTGAAAAAAATGTGGTCCTCCCATACAAAATTGACAATCAGCTGATTGATTTACTATGGGAGGTAAAATGTTAATGATTGTAGTGGTAGCTGATACTCCGGGTCAATATATAGAATACTTTTTATCCTGATAAGCAATAAGGTTTATCCGGGATAGGGGATGAAAGTTTTTGTTTATTTTGCTTCATAACTTCGTCAAATCTAAACCGAATTTGATAATTCTTTTTTTATTATAAATTGTGTACTATTAGAGATATTTTGTCTAATTTTGGTGAAGATCTACTAAATATTACCGAAGATAGAGGACATAACTTCTCGCGGACAGTAGCAAGTCACTCTATACTATTTCCACTCGGACGAAGTCGCGGGAATCAGCTAGTATAAAATAAGAGTTATACTAAATAATAATTAGAGTAAAATCTTCCTTTCTTTATCAACCAATAGACATCAATTACTGGAAAATGCTCTCATGGACTTCCACATGCCTCCGAAAATAGCTTTTCTCATTATTTTTCATGAAAATATTGTTAAGCCAGCATTGTGAGATGGGTCATCATTCATTTCATTAGAACTGTCGACGATAATAAAGCCTTTTTACTCCTAATTTGTAAAGTGTAGAATGACGTCTTTTCATTATGAAAATAACTAGTTTATGCCCGCGACTTCGTTCGCGTGGATTGAGGTTTTTTAATTCCCGCGGGAACTCTGTCATTTTCCGGGATAAGAAGTAGCCTATATTTTATTCAAATAAAACAGTATTTTTAGAGGCACATTGATTGTGGCTGACTTAGTAATTTAGAGGACAATGTATATTTTTAGAGGCTAATAATGCCGTTAAAAAGAAGCCTGTTTAATTACATGCCATTATATTTACAAAAAATACACGCCATCCAAGCGGTCGTTACCGGGCATGGTGCCCAAAATACCATACCTGTAATTTGTCTGCCATACCAAAATCAAAATCAAAATCAAAATTTATTTATTTCATGTAGGCTACCCTGTAGCACTTATGATATGTCACAAATCTACCACCGGTTCGGAATGCAGATTCTGCTGAGAAGAACCGGCAAGAAACTCAGCAGTTGCTCTTTTCAAAAAATAAAATAAACTAATTTTACAATAAGTAATAAAAGTAAGCTAAGTATACAGTGCTTCCACAGTGAAGCTTCAAAAATACAATACATCTAACACATGTCAGCATGGGAAGTCAAAGCAGACCCATTCCCGTTGGCGGCACCCGTTCACGAGCACGACGCATGATCCAGCCATTGCTTCCCCTTAAAGGGTCTCTTGTGTTTATGTACCTGTTACATGTATGAAATACTTATCTATGTTCCTAGATACATTCAATAACGAAAACAACGGACAAGTCGGTGTCAGCGGAGATATCCATCCTGACCAACGTGACTGACAACCAGGCGCAGTACAGGTGCGAGGCGACCAACAGTGCCACGGAGATACCGCTCTTTGAGACCGTCACCCTGAACGTGCAATGTAAGTGTTATTTTTTTTTTTAATCCGAGATAGGCTTGCGCTTGACGAGAATCAATACTGGATAGCACTGATGAGGTCTAGGTTGGAGCGCGCTTGCCTAGAAAATGCCCATTCACTCTTGCCTTAAAGGTACTCAAATTATTGAACGAGCGAATCGAGTTCTCTGAGTCAACTAATGCGCTTGCCTACTAGACAGAGAAGTGTGTACGTCCAAATGTCTGTCAGAGCCCTATAACTTCAGAATTACTGAATATTAGAACGTGAAACTTGGTTGAAAATTCAGTTATATCCTGTACTTGAACAACAAATACTAAAATTAGATAAATGTTATAAAGAAACGAATTTATTTAATTTTAAATGCTAATAGCTTCACAATAATGCTAATAGATGGCGCTGTGTCAGTAAAACAGTTTTATGTCAACTATTATTTTTTTTATTGCGTCTAATGTTAAAAGTTAATTATTACAATAAATAATTAAAACTTTTGGGAATTATGGGATATCGTGAGGTCTCAGTTCGGGGCGAACCACTAGTTATAAGTGGCAGGAAACACGGATGCTGGAAGAGTGTTCCACACCTTAGCGGTTCTGTGTTATTGTATTAAGTGTTAATTAAAAGCAAAACCTTTTGACTTGTAGTAGTGTGATTAGGGGTGTGGGTTGAATGTACACTGCTATACCCCTTCCAAGTTAGCCCGCTACCGTTTTAGACTGTATCATCACTTACCTCACCATCAGGTTAGGTGAGGAATTGAAAAGCCTTAATCCACGCGGACGAAGTCGCGGTCATCGTCTAGTAATATTATAAAGGGAAAGTTTGTATGCGTATGTGTGTGTGTGTGTGTGTGTATGTTTGTTACTCTTTCATGCCACAACGAATTAACCAATTTGGCTGGTAATGAAGGCAGCTCACATCCAGGATTAAAACATAGGCTACATTTTATCCCGGAAAATTAAAGAGTCCGTACGGGAATTAAAAAAACTTTAATCCACGCGGACAAAGTCGCGGGCATCGTCTAGTTTTGTCAATAACACTTACTAGATTTTGAAATGGGGCAGCCGTGTAGTTGCAACCGGTCGTAATGTTTCGTCGCTTGCAGTTAATCCGCGATCAATATAAATCCTGAGCGTGCCAGACTTAGGAATAGTTTGTATTTAGTCCTCAATTCAATATAATCAACAAACTTAAAATAATATAAAATTAAACTCTAAATTATAATAATATTATACTACAACTATTTCTAAAATTAAAACTATTAATAATAATAATTATTTCTAAAATTAAAACTAATATAAACCTAAAACCTCATCGATGTCACCGCAGCGCGGCATAGTACCCAAGATGCTGGCAGCATTGCCCCTTTGAATGGCCAAACTAATTCTTTGGCCAAGGTAGCTGCCAGCTCTTGGATCCCCGGTGGACTCGATGATCTAAAAATATCATCGAGTCCACCGGCATAGCTCTCCAAAAAGAGCTCGAGCCCCCGGGTTTGTTACTTTTAAAAGTCCAAGAATACTGATTATATTTTCGCGTTTATAATGCGAGTGCTTTGATAAAGGTTGGATTGTGTATCTACGTATGCATTTTTGAAGCTTCATTGTGGATGCACTGCATACATAGCATAGTTTTGTTACCTATTGTAAAAAATTTTTTTTAAAGTGCTACTGCTGAGTTTCTTGCCGGCTCTTCTCAGCAGAATCTGCATTCCGAACCGGTGGTAGATTAATGACGTGTCATAAGAGCTACAATTTGGCCTACATGAAATAAATTTTTGAATTTGAATTTGAAATTTATAATGCGAGTACTTTGATAAAGGTTTCGTTTTAGTCTGAGTCTGAGAGGATGGATGGATATATATGTACAAAAACTACTGGACGGATTTTGATGAAATTTCACAATGTAGTAGCTTGTACATCCGAATAGGACATAGACTACATTTTATCCCGGAAAATTAAGAAGTTCCCGCGGGAATACCGCTTAATCGACGCGGATGAAATCGCGGGCATTAGTAGAGCGAACAAACTCGAACGAAGACGCTGTCTGGTGCTAGTTTTTTATATTTCGTGTTAGGAAACTTATATAACTTGCTTTATAGCAATGAAAACCTTTGTTGAAGTATTATAAATTTCTCGAAAATATGATCAGTATTCTTGGACTAAACTTTGTAAAGTATTATCATTAGTAATTGTTGAGCACACAAACTATTCCTAAGTGCCGGTTTCACCAGCATCGAGTTACGTTTAACCGAGGAATAAATTGGGCGTCCTGACAGTTTTTATATTAAAAATCTGCCAGAATATCAAAATTTCGCTCGGATAAGATTTATTTTACTTTGCACCGGTTGCAGCTACATATTTGAGCTAGAATTAACTCTTAAACAGAAAGAGAGTGATGAAAAAGAGAATAACACGAAGAAATTCCATATTGGAATGTTATATGTTATCCAATTATTTATTGTAGATTTCTTTCTATGGAAATTTTATTGAAGATGAAAGGGATTATGTTGGAAAGAAAATAGCATTTTACATGTGAAATAAAATCAGTAATCATCAAAACCAATCACAAGTAATCAATTTTCTTCATAGAAACATTAAACAAAGGGCGAAAAATAGGCAATTTTTCATAATGTATTAATAGTTTTAATTGGATACGTCGTGTTACATTAAAAAAAAAGTTGAAAATTTCTGATTAATCAGTCGGATAACTTTTAAATGCTACTTAATAATATAAATGTCTACTTCTTCTAATATGTGTTTTCTTGAAAATTCTATATGTACTTACATGAAAAATAAATAAATAAATAAATGCGAAAGTTTTGATGTATGGATGGATAAATGGATGTTTGTTAATCAATCACACCACAACGACTGAAAGGCACAAAGATAAATTAAAATCTGGAATGACACATAGGCTACTTTTTATCCCGGAAGAAGAAAGAGTTCCCATGGAATTTTTAAAAACTAAATCCACGCGAGCGAACTATCAACTAGTATTAACAATAATTAACGACTTTTCCTTGAATGAAACGTCTGTTACGTTTAATTTTTAACCGTTTGTTAAATTTTAACCAAAATCAACCAATGGTCGCACCAACCGGCCCTGAGGAATTTAATTTAAAGCAAAAGTCTTTGTAATTCCCGCTATATCGTTAGTTCCCCAAGTAGCGTGAGACTAATTGTCTTATTTTTAAAATGGCGGGAGTTTAATATTGTTTGTAAGTGAGTCTATTTATTATTCTGGGACGCGATGCAAAAGCTTTTGTTCTTTAAAACGGAATGGATGGCGTTTCGCTTAAAATTGGTAGAGATGTACTGTTTAACGTTGTTAATTACATTTTATTTTCATTCATGTATGTACCTTTATTCCACCATATCTTCTAAATGCCCGAACAGATTTGGATGTATTTGAAATATCCCGAGTGAAACTGGATATAGCTTTTCAGTTGATATAGGTACTTTAAAGCAGGAAAGTTTTTAATCTGTTTTAAATATTTTTGTACTAGTTAATGTCCGCGGCTTCGCTCGCGTGGATTTAGTTTTTAAAAATCCTGCGGGATCTCCTTGATCTTCCGGGATAAAAATAGCCTATATCACTCTTCAACTATACCCATGCAAAAAATCTCGTCGATCCGTTGCTTTGTTGCGGCGTGATTGACGAACAAACCAACAAACAAACACACTTTAACATTTATAATATTTGTAAGGAAGTAAGGATATATTATGCGTTATGTATGTATGTTTGTGTTTACGTATATTTAACTGTAGCACCGAAACTAATGAGCCGATTTTGATAAATGAGATGTCAATCGATTCGTCATTAACTTATTCTGGCCCGAGTGACATACGCTACATTTTATACGACCAAAACCGATATCGTCGGGGATAGTGCAAAACCGCGAATGTACCATTGGTAAAAACCGCGTATCTACACAAGTCCAAGTTTTACAGGGGCAGATTAAACTTTATAAATTTCTTATTTCTACGGCTATTGGGCTAATTTTTACACAGAGAATATTAATTCATGTGTTCTATGTATTGATAAAAAATCTTTCAGTGATTAATTTTGTCGCTACGACACTTACGCGGTTTTGATTTGACCACAAACGTAATGAAAATGGATTTTAATGTACTAATGCTAGTTACGCGGATTTGCACTATCCTCGACGATATGACGGATGTTACATCCAAGTAATTGCGTTACAATTTTCAAATTTTTATTTTCTTTTTTGTGCACAGTCGCACCGGAAGCGGTGAAAGTGAGAGCGGAACCGGAAGAGCTCAAGCCGGGAATCGAAGCGACGCTCTTTTGCGACGCGGCCTCCAGCAACCCGCCCGCCACGCTGTCGTGGTGGCGGGACGGAATCCCTGTCCAAGGTATCATCATCGTCATTGTCAATATCATCATCATTAATATCATTATCATCACCAACATCATTATTATTATCATCATCATCATTCATCAGTCACAATGCATCCAGTATTGGACATAAACCTCTGTTAGGTATCGCCGTCCGGTCCTGCCGGATTTTCGTCCCATCGGAATAGGGAGCGAGGGAATAGACATTGCATTTTTGCAATTTTTGAAGGTTCTTATAATAATAATTATTATTTACTATTTTATCGAAAAGACCCAAGTCTTGATACTTGAAATTATTTTTAATTTTTTTTTAACGTTTATAATGTTTAGGCAAACGACCATTTTAAAGAAGTTTTTCCCTCATTCATTAATTCGTTCAATCATTCAAACGGCCGCCCGCCTTTCCTCTTAAGCTAACCATGCTCAAATTCCAGGTCGACCCATGCAACTGAAGAAAGGTCTACACGGGGGAACGGTCTCCACCATAGAGCTGAAACTCAACATTACCAAAGATCTCAATGGCGCGGTGTACACTTGCCAGGCGATGAACGAGGCGTTGCAGCGGAGTGTGCACGACGCCCTAACCCTCAAAGTGTTATGTAAGTATTATAAGGTATCTGTCCTAACCAGCGATCACAGAAGAAAATCTTCTGTGATTGCTGGTCCTAACACTCATAGTGTTATGTGAGTATTATGGCCGTGGCTAGTTACCACCCTACCGTCAAAGACGTGCCGCCAAGCGATTTAGCGGTTCAGCACGTCCTTCCAAATTAGCCCGCTACCATCTTAGACTGCATCGTCACTTACCACCAGGTGAGATCGCAGTCAAGGACTATCTTGTCATTGAATAAAAAACAGACACCTATTAGTTTAAAATTCACTAATTTTTTCGAAATAAAGCTGCAACGATTTGCTGCAAAAAGGCTGCGAATGAGTGAAAATACAGATTAGTGTTCACAAAAGAAGCTTCCGTCGTGCTCTTCCGATGGTCGCAGAGAGTTCTTTCCCATTCATTCATTCGTTAGATCTTTTCCATTCACAGTTCAACAAATGTAATCTGGCCGCCATTTAAAATCCCCCTGATGTTCAATTTCCCAGATGAATCAACAATTTCTTTGCTATTTTTATATTACGCCTTCCTCCTTGGTCTAGTGGTTAGCAAGTTCACTACAAATTATGAGGTCCCGGGTTCAAATCCCGGGTCGGGCCAAAAATGTATTGGATTTTCTGTTAAGAAGTTGTCATTACTAGCCCGGAGTTAGGAAGTCGGTGGTGAGTCACCCCCGTGCCTCGGAGAGCACGTAAAGCCGTCGGTCCTGCGCTTGATCTCTTTCCGTGTCTGATTTTCTGTCCCACCGGGCTGTGAGAGTAAGGGAATAGAGAGTGCACCTGTGTTCGCGCACACACTTGTGCACTATAATATCTCCAGCGCAGATAGCTAATCTCTGTGGAGATTGGCCGCCGTGGTCGGATTCGGTCGGGAGGACATTATTATTCCTTCCTCATTAGAATATCCTTAAAAGATTTCTTAAACTTGTGTAAAGTCAAGTCTAAAATCGACTGTGGAATTATAGAACGTCACGCCCATTCCCACAAAATAAAAAAGCAGAAGTTTATCTTCTTATTTAAGTAATTGATTTTTAACATAGACAACATCTCAACTGTGATCGTAGGTTAGGTTAGGTTTAAAGAATTTATTCTCAACTTACAGAGAACTTCACTACATAGTATAAAACAAAGTCGCTTTTTCTGTCCCTATTTCCCTATGTACGCTTAAATCTTTAAAACTACGCAACGGATTTTGATGCGGTTTTTTTAATAGATAGAGTGATTTAAGAGGAAGGTTTATATGTATAATAACATCCATTAAATAGTGGAGAAATACTGTTATTTTTGAGGTTTCTAATGTGATGTCGTTACATTTTTTCCGCTTACATTGCAAACGCAGGCTGAACCCTTCGAGATTTATCAAAATAATGTACTAAGTATTGTACACATTGAAAAGGTCTACAGAAAACGCCGCGCTGGTATATGTCTATCTCTTATGGATATCCCCCAATAACATTTTATTGTCATTTACTTTTTACGACAAATAATGGCTTATTTTCGAAGGGATTTTAACCAATGCAGCATTAATCCTTATCTAATTAAATACCTTAAATACATTGTTGATTTAATACAGATCTATATGGCCCTTTACAGCATATGATTTAAATAAATATTTTCGAAGATATTACAGATTTAAAAATTGCGGAACATAGCGTATGCGGCGGTTGATAAAATCAAAACTAATAAATCAAAACTACTGGATCAATTTTAATCATTTTTTCAGTGAATGACATAGGCTATATATTTTATACCCGTGCGAAGCCAGAGCGGGCCGCTAGTAAGACTATAAAGTTACGTACGTACGTAATCATATGAAAACAAAAATGGTGACTCTTAATAATATTAGAACTAATTCCTAGACTATTTTGACTTTTCAGTAACAATCTCTTGAGCCAGACTATTATGTAGTAGTACTCCCTCAAAATGTACAGTTTTAGCACCATATGTTTTTGAATGAATGAACGAATGAATATACTTTTATTGTACACCACACATAATATAAGAATAGACACAATGAGCTTAATAAACAGTATACAATTTGGCGGCCTTATCGCTACATAGCGATCTCTTCCAGGCAACCAATGGTGTTAAAGGACATAGCTACAGATACTAGAGGTAGGTGGTGCAAATAATATACAAACTATATACATATAATAATATCATGTTTATGTTCTTATCATGGCCCCTTAATCCAAATCACAGAGTTCTGAGCGTCAGCTAGTCTTCAAGTAAAACACAAAAGCGATGCACTTTCAGCGGGCGACGAAAGTCTTAAGAAAAATGCGACTATCTCACGCTATAACAGAACCTCAAGTAGCTAATCCCTTTTCATAGTTTGTGGTTTCTGCCTCGCTCTCCCGGAAAATTTTCTTTACAATTTTCTCGTGTAGGTAAATGTTTACTTCAGGTTAAAGGGGATTAAGGTAAGGTGTTTTCTTAAGTTGCTGTAAAAGCGTCGCCGCCTTTTACTTGTTTATTTTTATAATATACTAGGTTTTGCCCGCGGCTTTGCTCACTAAATCATACACATACTTTGCACGAAATAAACATAAACTGCAAGTACATAAATCCAGAACAAAAACATTATGGTGCGAAAACTGTACAATTTGAGGGAGCACTACCTACCTATATAATAGTCTGCCTCAAGAGATTGTTACTGAAAAGTCATTTGTAACTTTAAAAAAAAAACTTAGAATGCATTTTCAAAATACTTGCGTCTAGGAATTAATCTTTTTATTATTAGGAGTCGCCATTTTTGTTTTTTCATATGATTGTAATTTTTATATTAATTTTACAGTCTAACTGTTCTTTAAGAATAAATGCTTTAAACCTAAACCTATGTTTGATTTTTTGACTTCTATTTTAACCTCTTAGGGGTTAAATTTTCTGTATCCTCACTCAAATAATCCGATTTACCCGCCACCTCCCTCCTTCAACCTCGCGGTTATATGGGCCGAAGCAATGGTACTTGCTCGGCCCAGTACTTGCTCTGGGCGTGTTTTACACATAATCCGATATGAAAAAAAACCGTCACGACTGGAGAGAGATCAGACGCAGGGCCGACGGCTTTACGTGCTCTGCGAGGCACGGGGGTGACTCACCGCCAACTAACTCCGTACTAGTATTGAAAATTTCTTGACAACTCCAATACATTTTTGACCTGACCCAGGAATCGAACCCGAGACTTTATCATCTGCAGTGAAACTTACTAGCCACTAGTGACTAGACCTACGAGGCAGTTGCATACTAACTTAACTCGGGTGTCACGTTGTATATCTATAGTTCTTTCATTTCACGAGGGCTCGTGGCTCATGGTTGTGTGTGTGTCGTATCTGTATATCTAAGTGTGAGCGAGAGCTTAGCGCTCCCACCTAGGCTCCTGACAGGCACACACACGCAATGTGCATGTACACGACATAACCACAAGTAAAGCGCCCGTAACTTCGTGAGATAAACTTACTATAACGTGAATACTTTTCCTTAGAGACTTGTGTTTAATCGTATTTTTTTGTTCTAGACGCGCCAATCTTCGATGAGACAACCCAGTACACGACAGTAGGGGTCGAAAATGAGCCATTAGTGATCATGCTACGAGCTGACGGCAACCCAAGCAGCATCACGTACACCTGGACCAAAGACGGCCTGCCCATAACGCAGGCTTCGTATAGCAGCGCAAGTGAGTTCATCACATCACACTAATATTATAATCACACTAATATTATAAAGGCGAAAGTTTGTATGTGTATGTATGTGTGTGTATGTGTATGTTTGTTACTCATTTACGCCACAAAGCATGAACCGATTTGGCTGAAATTTGGAATGGAGATAGCTCATTCCCAGGATTAAAACATAGGCTACTTTTTATCCCGGAAAATTAAAGAGTTCCCGCGGGAATCAAAAAACCTTTATCCACGCGGATGAAGTCGCGGGCATCATCTAGTCATCCATATTACCCAACCAACACTCTCAATACACAACAGCATAAATAGAGAACGGCTGGATCATGCGTCATGCTCGTGAACGGGTGCCACCAACGGGAATGGGTCTACTTTCTGTCTACCCGTCTTAACATGTATTGGATTGCATGTAGGTATTCATTTTTGAAACTTCATTGTGGAAACACTGTATACATAGCATAGTTTTGTTACCTATTGTAAAACTTTTTTTTTTTTACACTAAAAGAGTTTTTTGCTGGCTCTTCTCGGCAGAGAGGGCATTCCGAACCAGTGGTAGATTCGTGGACGCTTCAAAAGCACTTGTAAAAGTTTATTTGAATAAAAAATATTTCTACTCTATACGATTTGAGCCTCTAGGGATCATGCTGGCTACTCTAGCAGCATCACATTTTTATCGTTTTTAGGGTTCCAAACGCCTCTTCCACCAGACAAAAGAGCCATATAACGTAGTTATGTTCACTGTAGTTGTTACGTAGAGTATGTTCTGAGTTATGTAACATAGGAACGTAAATATAGTAGTGGACCGTGGCTCGTTAGCGCAGACCCTAAGCCGCTTTAGCGCCAAGGGCGTGGCCCTGAGCGCCGACCCTGAGCCCTTTACATAACCCAAATAAGTAATGAGTTTAAAACGGATCGCTTGGCTGGAAAAACTGAAATATTAAATTCCTCTAAAGAAACATGTTCGTACATGTTCCCATATGTTTTTAAAAGCCGCCTCCTCATTAAAATCGGCCCTGAAGCTTTTTAGCTATGTAAAGGTATACGCCTATTTTACGAGCCCGAAAAAAACGTAAAATTTTAAAAAATCATGATGAGCTGTAGCGCCTCTTGTACAGCTCCTTTAATTAAAATAAAAAAAAATATTATTTCCGGTGAAATTTGCATAATCATAAAACTTACACAGTAGTATTTCAGAAAAGGGGTAAAATAAACTATTATGTTTCTTGCAGTCTCTTCTCAGCTGAATCTGTTTTCAAAACCGATGGTAGGATCTTGATTTGTTTTGAGAGCCTTTAAAAGCCATAGGTATGCTGAAAAACTAATTTTAAACATTGTAATCAGTTAACCAATTCCATAAATATTAATTAGATGGGTGAGTGAGAGTAAGTACTAAGTAGCCTTTTGGTATCGTCGTTCCCTCCATGCCTTGGAAAGCAAATTAAACCGTTGGTCCCGTTTATTTCTAACTAACATCTGATCTTCTTGGCCATACACTTCATTACTGAATGTCGCATCCTTATGTACGTGCCTTCGTGGCGCAAACAGGATATAAAATTATTCAATACTTGTGTACTATTTTTGAGCCTGACACTCTTTTCTTTAATTATTTCTTGACGGAAAATCTAAAACGTAATATAAATTTTTTGCTTGTCTATATGCGGAAGGATACGCAATTTTTTATCAAAAAATAGCCGATGCCCGCGACTTCGTTCCCGTGGATTTAGTTTCCGGGATAAAAAGAAGCCTATGTCACTCTCCAAGTCCTCCAATATACCCATGCAAAAAATCACGTCAATCCGTAGCTCTGTTGCAACGGGATTGAAGAACAAACCAACCAACAAACACACTTTCGCATTCATAATATTAGTAAGGATTAGTAAGGATAAGGATATTAGTAAGGATGCTGTCGAAGTTGAAAAATTTTGGCTAAGCGGTGTAGTGGGTGGGTGACCTTTATGAATAAACCCTTTGAAATAAAAAATATCAAGTTAAATATCGTCACGTCTAAAGTGTTGCGCGGTCATTAAAATGTGATGTCGACACTTTCAAAAGTATCAAGTGTGAAGCATATCTTTATGGAATTTTTTTTTTACTTTAGGGTAAAAACTTAATATATTAACCAAATGCAAAGTAGGTCAAGTAAGTAAAGTAAGAAAATTCGTCAGCAATCCATCAGCGACTCACTACTGAGCACAGGTTAGGGGATATTTTTTTTTTTAAAAAGAACATCAGCCAAGCTGAAGTTGACTAATATTCTCCTATCCCCTCCAAATAAGCGGAACGCTTGTGCTAAGAGTGGGTACGACAATAGTGCAACGGGAGGGATTCGAACCTGCAACCTTTCAGTTTTTAGTCCGCACCTTCAACCGTTGGGCTATTGAGGCTTAATTATTAATTTATAATTTCTAAATTGTCTCTGGTCTGGTCTGGTCTGGTGGGAGGCTTTGGCCGTGGCTAGTTACCACCCTACCGTCAAAGACGTGCCGCCAAGCGATTCAGCAAAACAGAAACAGATTAGGAGTATGGGTAGATTCATCTACACGGCCATTACATACCCCTTCCAAGTTAGCCCGCTACCATCTTAGACTGCATCGTCACTTACCATCAGGCGAGATCGCAATCAAGGACTATTTGTCATCGATTAAAAAAAAATGAAAAGTCAGAGGTGCGTGCCCGGGATTGAAGCTGCGACCCCCCACTAGACTATCAAATTTCGACTTGATCACAATGGGTATGTTTATCATATATGCCAATTTCACAATTAAATTACCTACACAAAATCTACATAATTCAATATCATTACTCTAATATTATACAGCATGTTCCAATAATCGATAAATCTAAAATCACAACTCAAAACGTGAGAGAATTATTAATTAGCTGTACCTAGTGTATGGTTATATGAGTACCAATTAATTATTTATTATCGAGTTCTAAATCTATAACGAGCCACCGTAATCAATCCAAATCGTCAAAATGTCAAATCGACAAAGTTATTTAATACACCATGTATATTATACAACAATGCAGTACAATTTTGTGTGTGGTGATCAAGTGGTAATTAATGTGAGAGTAGTGATAGTCTAGTGGTTAGGACTATGGTTTCCTATTCGGGAGGTCGCGGGTTCGATTCCGGGCTCGATCCCGGCACGGGCACCTCTGACTTTTTAAACGACTTCCAAAAAAGGAAGAGGTTCTCAATTCATTGGAATCTTTTTTTAAATTTCTATGTACGTTCCCTGATTACTCGAAGACGCCTGACGTCGATTCATTGTTCCGTTGCGGCGTGATTGAAGGACAAACCAATAAACTAACACACTTTCGCATTTATAATATTAGTAATGATTTAGTTGCTATTTTTGTTTAAATTGTAGCCTTATAAGCCTCAATAGCCCAACGGTTAAAAGTGCGGACTCAAAACTGAAAGGTCGCAGGTTTGAATACCACCCGTTGCACTATTGTCGTACCCACTTCTAGTACAAGCTTTCCGCTTATTTGGAGGGGATAGGAGGATATAAGTCAACTTCAGCTTGGCTACTATCCATTATCTTATAAATATATAAAAGGCAAAGGTGACTGACTGACTGACTGACTGACTGACTGACTGACTGACTGATCTATCAACGCACAGCTCTAACCACTGGACCGATCGAGCTGAAATTTGGTATACAGGTAGCTGTTAGGACGTAGGCATCCGCTAAGAAAGGACTTTGGAAATTTCAACCCCAAAAGGGTTAAATAGGGGGTTAAAAAATCGAACCTAACGTGAGCGAAGCCGCGGGATAAAGCTAGTCTAAATATATAAAAGGCAAAGGTGACTGACTGACTGATTGACTGATCTATCAATGCACAGCTCTAACCACTGGACCGATCGAGCTGAAATTTGGTATACAGGTAGCTGTTAGGACGTAGACATCCGCTAAGAAAGGATTTTGAAAAATTCCAACCCCAAGAGGGTTAAATAGGGGGTTAAAAAATCGAACCTAACGTGAGCGAAGCCGCGGGTTAAAGCTAGTTACAATAATAATTCTACCTACTAATGATTAAATATAACATTTTGTTATCTATGCCAATATATAAAGCTGAAGAGTTTGTTTGTTTGAACGCGCTAATCTCAGGAACTACTGGTTCGAATTGAAAAATTATTTTTGTGTTGGATAGTCCATGCATCGAGGAAGGCCTTATGCTATATATAACATCACGCTGACCATAATAACAGAAATTGACGCGGACGAAGTCGCAGGCAACAGCTAGTTTTGTTATATAATAAGTGCGTAGTAAAGTAATTGTCTACTTGACTTCATTAAACTTGATACATCTTAAAGCGACTCCATTTCACGGTTGAAACTCCCGGTGAATGTAATTTTCTACTTCAGCAAAGGGAATATTGAAACAGATTATATTATTAGTTGTGTTCCGACTTTGTGATTTTCAATGACTTAGGGTGAGTTCATGTTGAGTAGCAGTAAATAATTTAATCTAAATATATAAAAGGCAAAGATGACTGACTGACTGACTGACTGATCTATCAACGCACAGCTCAAACCACTGGACGGATCAGGCTGAAATTTTGCATGTAGCTATTATAACGTAAGTGTCCGCTAAGAAAGGATTTTTGAAAATTCAACCCCTAAAGGGATAAAATAGGGGCTTGAAAGATCGAACTTAACGTGAGCGAAGCCGCGGGGAAAAGCTAGTTATTGATATATTATAACTTTTTTTTTTTAATTGACGTTCTTTATCTTCTGAAATGTATAAAAGGAAAAGGTGACTGACTGATCTATCAACGCACAGCTCAAATGACCGGACCCATCAGGCTAAAGTTTGGCATACAAATAGGTATTACGACGAAGGCATCCGT
The DNA here is from genome assembly GCA_038048805.1 of Hipparchia sbordonii. NCBI lineage: Eukaryota > Metazoa > Arthropoda > Insecta > Lepidoptera > Nymphalidae > Hipparchia > Hipparchia sbordonii. Next base: position 6,938,465 of record CM076117.1, on the reverse strand, counting down.
ACATCATACAAGGAAGGATTTTAGAAAATTCAACTCCTAAGGGGTGAAATGGGGGTTTGAAAAATCGAACTTAACGTGAGCCGGAAAAACCTAAAATAAAAGCGAAATTTTGGCAGACTCTACACTATGTGGACCAACGAGTGGCAGGAAGAAGAAGGATACAGGCAACACAAGACCGAGACCTGTGGAAGACCAGGCAGGAGACCTTTGTTCAGCAGTGAATGTCTATGAAGAATTCTGGCGCGGCTTGAATCCAACGGCTCCTTGCGGCTCGTTTGATGTCGTCGGTCCACCTAGTGGGGGGTCTACCAACACTACGCTTTCCCATGCGAGGTCGCCACTCCAGCACCTTGAGACCCCAATCTATATATCCAGCCACCTTTGCGACTCGATGAGCTATGCAGGTTTTTTTTATTCGATGGCAAGATAGTCCTTGACTGCAGTCTCACCTGATGGTAAGTGACGATGCAGTCTAAGATGGTAGCGGGCTAACTTGGAAGGGGTATGGCAGTGTACTCATACCCCTAATCGGTTTCCACACGCCATCGTTCCGGAACGCTAAATCGCTTGGCGGCACGTCTTTCACGGTAGGGTGATAACTAGCCACGGCTAAAGCCTCCCAGCAGACAAAAGGTAGGTAGGTAATTTCGATTCCCCTCATTACTGATTTGATATCGCATGGATACTCCGAGCATAGCTCTCTCCATCGCCCGCTGAGCGACCCTAAGCCCTCCTATGAGGTTCATTAAAACATTAATGTAACTTGAAAGGAAAATTCACATCCTAGATTCAATTAGGAACAAAAGTGCTTTGGACAGTGAAATCAATTGAATCTCTCCCAAACTTTACAATTCTACATGCGAGTATCACTAAGTTAACTCGAAGTTTCAATTCATATAACATTATACCCCTTTATGAATATGCTTTCTGCTGAGTCTGGCATTTGCATTCACCGAGACTTGTGAAATGCAGTTACAATTAGGGTCTATTCAGACGTACCACACCACATCTACCCACATCCACAATATAGCGACAAATTTATGTGGAGTAGTACACAGTAATTTGTTACTTGGACTATGTTACTTCAGGCGACAGCTGCAGTGAGGCCAATTCTACATGATCACAGTTTAAAAGTAAAGCCTGCCACGTAACCATAGCACCGTCATAACTTCTTTTATCTATATCTAAAGCGAGCAAACAAGCAGGTGGGTCACCTGATGTGAAGTGATTATCGCCGCCCATGAACATTTGTAGCACCTGAGGCATAACCAATGCGTTGCCGGCTTTTCAGGAATTTGTTGGTCCGCCATTTGAATGTGTTATTCATGTTGCAATTTACTTTCCCGCTAAATAGCTTGAGTTAAAGAGAAAATGCCTATTTTGACACAGAAATCTCTTTCCCACACAATTCCATCAGACACCAGTTGCAACTCTATAGGTATTTATGTTTACCATAAATTATTGTTTCGTAGCGAAACTCTTCTAGTAGTCTCATCTATATAATACTAGCTTTTGCTCGCGGCTTTGCTCACGTTAAGTTCGATTTTTCAAATCCCTATTTTACCACCTTTGGGGTTGAATTTTCAAAAATCCTTCCTTAGTGTGCGCCTACGTCATTAAAGGAACCAACGAATACACAATTAAAACAACTTTCGCTTGTTTGGCATGTCAATATCCATACAACAGATATGTCTACTTCAGAGATATTTTCTCGGAGGAGATACTTAAAAGACATTTTACCGCCGTGGTATGGTCGTGGTGCGGCCCGTCTGAACAGACCTTACCTTCGCCTTTGAAATGCAAGTAACATTTAATATATGTACCAAGTTTAAATGAAATCGATACGATACTTCTTCGTCGTGCGAGGATGTTCCTGGAGCTAAACCAGCCCCTGTTTATTATTCCCAGCACACATCCTTACAATGTCATTTATATAAGGTCTAACGCAGACAACCACTTTATAACTGAATTTAAAAATAGAAGGAGTTCTCAATATGAGGCTTCAGCCACCTTAGACTTTAAGAGAGGGTGTTCTCAATTTGACAGAATTTTTGACTATATTACTCCGAGCTCCTTTCAAATTTTGATTTAACTTTTTGTAGTCTATTTAATTTAACCCCATATAACCCCTGCGTTTCCCCTAACGTAGGGGTTAGATGTTAGGCTATAAAAAAACTATTTAACTTCAATTAATAAAGCCTCATTAGCCCAACGGTTAAAGGTGCGGACTGAAAACTGAAAGGTCGCAGGTTCGAATCCCACCCGTTGCACTATTGTCGAACCCACTCCTAGCACAAGCTTTCCGCTTATTTGGATGGGATAGGAGGATACTAGTCAAATTCAGCTTGGCTAATATTCTTTAAAAAAAAATTAAGTATTTTTATGAATTTCGTGTCCCAAAGACTGATCCACGCCTCAGGTGACCAAAGAGCTGGCGGTTAGTTAGCCCAACGGCTAAGCATCGCTATCCAACGAGGGAATAGCGCCAGTGTTTTGGGCGCCATTCCCAGTCACCATGCCAATTATTAGTAGTTTTAATTTATTTAAATTGTTTCTAAGACTTATAGTTTTGTAGTCATTAAGCTAAGATGGTATAGAGATAGACCTTTTCATCTATATATATAAAATTCAAAGTCCTGACTGACTGACTGACTGACTGACTGAGATATCAACGCACAGCCTAAACTACTGAAGTTAGAAACTTGAAATTTTTACAATTGGTTCCTTTTATGACGTAGGCGCACACTAAGGAAGGATTTTTGAAAATTCAACCCCTAAGGGAGTTAAATAGGGGTTTGTAAAGTCGAACTTAACGTGAGCAAAGCCGCGAGCAAAAGTTAGTTACGGTACATTTTTCTGACTGGTACCCGTATGTTTTGGTGTGATTTTCACGTTTTACGTCAAAAAAAAACTGTTGTAACTAACAACAACTGTTGTTTGTTGTTGTAACTGTTGTTGTTGTTGTTATTCTTTCCCATTATTTCTTCTAGGCGACAGAATAATCTCAGAAGGCAGCATGTTGAACATGACGCGGCTGTCGCGTCACGATGCCGGTATCTACACGTGTGAAGCTGTCAACTCGCAGGGCGCCGCTACTGTCAACATCACCGTTAATGTGCATTGTGAGTATGATATTTCTCTTCTCAGAAGAGAAAAAAAGAGTTCCTTTCTGTCTGCCCTCCTAAAGCTTTCGTTAACTACCAGAAAGCGGGAATTTATATAGAAACTAGTCGATTCCCGCGACTTCCTTCGCGTGGATTAAGGTTTTTTAATTCCCGCGGGAACTCTCTTATTTTTCGAGTTAAAAAGTAGCCTACGTGTTATTCTAGACTATAATCTATCTCTGTGACAAATTACAGCCAAATCGGTTCAGTCGTTGCGACGTGATTGAGTAACAAACATCCATACATCCGCACTTTCGCATTCAAATTATTACAATATTTATAGATATGAATTCGTCGCACCTTTAAGTCCCTTGACTTGTTGGTTTTTTTCTAAATCCCATCCCTAAGAGGGTAAAATAGGGGTTTGGAAAATCGAATTTGAACGAGTTTGAAAAAACAAAAGCCAAAGAAAGAATTAAGAAAGAAAGTACTTATAGACTTGATAAATAAAATAGCTAAATAAATTATTCACGAACTCCTAGACTAGCGCCACAAAGAAACTGCAAAGCACATAATAATTCGAGCCATTTGTTCCAGACCCGGCGGGAATAAAGGCGGTGTCACAAAGCGCCCTCCCCAGCCCCAACGAGAACGCGCTGCTCGCCTGCAGTGCCACGGGTGAGACGTCTGTCTGGTGCCTAATAAGAAACGTGTCGCGAATGCGGCTTTGAATTATCTCTTAAAATGTTCTGCATTTATTTTGGAATTGACTAAGGTCCACCTTGCACACCCTAAGATATATTATTTAAGATAAATTTTTGAGGGAAGCAACGGCTGGATCATGCGTCGTGCTCGTGAACGGGTGCCGCCAACGGGAATGGGTCTGCTTTGTCTACCCTTCTTAACATGACGGATTATATGTACCTACGTATGCATTTTTGAAACTTCATTGTGAAAGCATAGCATAGTTTTGTTACCTATTGTACAAAAAAAAATTTTTTTTTTTGAAAAGAGCAGCTGCTGAGTTTCTTGCCGGCTCTTCTCAGCAGAATCTGCATTCCGAACCGGTCGTAGATTTATGACGTGTCATAAGAGCTACAAGTTGGCCTACATGAAATAAATAAATTTTGAATTTTATACCTGTCCTTTTCTAGTTCAGAGAGCTTGACAAAAAGTGACAGCATTTCAAAATTTAACTTATAAACATGATTGGTGCAAGACGGCCTAAATAAGCATGATGACCGATTTTGAAAAACTGTTTGGACAATGTTTGGAAGTATCTACTATTTAAAAAAAAACTTCTTATTTCAACAAAAAAAATTCAGAAGTTATAAATTTCCAAATTGCTTCCGCTGGGAATCGAACCTGAGACCTCCCAGCTAAGAGACCACAGCGCTCACCACTGCGCCAGGGAGGTCGTCAAAACTCAGAATACCTTCATATATTTTGTCTTCTTAAACAGGTAACCCCCTAACAGCAGAGCATATTCGATGGGAGCGAAAAGGTTACGACCTTTCCTCGGCCACTATAACCTTCGAGCCCAGGAACCAAACCAGCTACCTCCTCATCGAACGAGCCACCCGCGAGGATGTGGGGCGGTTCCAGTGTGTCGTCAACAACGGGATATCCGGTGAAACGAGACAGGAAGTTGTGCTGGTGGTCAAGTTTAAACCGGAAATGGATAGTTCGCCTAACTTAGTTAAATCTGCTTCGAACGCTGGTCAAGTTGGGAGGTTAACTTGTCGGTAAGTTGTTTTCTGAAACTATTACTTGTTATTTACTTGTTCTGGGGTGTGTTCCTAACAGTAGTATCGTTTACTACGCCTCAAGGAGGTAGTTTGTGGGAATGGGCGTGTCGCTCTGTAATTAACTCGTCACTAAATTTTTTGCTTTAAAACACAAAAATATACAAATTAACGCTTAATAAAAACAAAACAGTCCCTTAGTACGATTATCTAAGCGTTGATAGATTTCGAATACGAAATACTTCATTTAACCGACTAACTTCAGAGATCTAAAGCTGAAAATTATTATATTATTACTACAGATTTTTGTCACAAAATATTATCCACTTTGGGTATTAGTTAAGCCTAAGATTAGATTTCCGTCCCATCTGACTGTGAGGCTGAAATCTATAGACCGCACAGATAGAGATAAAACGGGACAGATTTATGTCGGAACTTGTTTGTGTCTCGTTTTAACTCTTATCGTGCGTCCGAGCTGAGTCATAGCATGCTCTATATCTCAACATGAGATCCAGGAAACAGAGATTGCATCCATGTTTGCTCACAGAGGCGGCTCTAGCTCATGTAGCGCCCATGTGCAATCAATATCTTGGCGCCCTCTAGTAGACGCGCGGCCAAAATGGAATACTTACAATACAAGAATACCGTTTGGCTTACGCTTATATTTTCACCAGTGAAAGAAAATTCAGGTGCAAAAAATGGTGCAATTTTAAATGATGAAGGGAAGCAATAGGTACACGAGCAAAAAGTATTTTTATCGCTGCGAGCGACGCATGCTTTTTGGAAGTGTCGCGAGCGCGGCTCGGCGCTAAAACCCTGCGCCCGTGCACACCCTGCACTATAGGTAAAGTCGGCACTGTTTGCTCATATAATACTTGCATACTATCGTGCAGATGGCTAATCTCTGTGGGAGTTGTCCGCCGTGACCGAATTCGACCAGAAGACACGATTTCTATCAACTACAATGACGAAGGAAGTTATCACGTTTTGATTTTCGAAATCTATGAACGTTGTCGAGGTGCTCGTACTAAATCGGCGTGCGGATTAAACCGGCTTAAATGCATTAGTCGAATGTTAGCCGGTCGCGTTGTTAATTAGTGCTAATCTGGCATATTATAGGAATTCTGCGAGCCCGATTTTGTTAATACGCCTGTGATATGTCTGACATATCGGTTTTGGATTTTCCGCGTATTGTTTTTGTTCGAAATTAAAATTCTCTTTGCTAGTTTATATTTGGTTATTATGTGGTTATTTTCATATGCATATTAATAGCGTTATGAGGTTAAAAATTTTATACAGGATTATCGTCTAGGTACTAGATGATACGTCCCGGCTTCGCCCGAATGGAAATTTTAATCCTGAAATACGTCTTTCTTCATTTTTAATTGAAATTTTTAACTTAGGACTTTCCTTTTTTACTTATCGTAGAAGACGAAACGCTAGCAATAGTAACCAAACAACTAATTTAAAGTTAACAAAAACATGGAAAACGTGACAATAACAAAACTTTGAAAAAATTGGTAGTGACAATCGCGAGCTGTACCTATCTGTACTAAGCGGGTCTAACTTGAGGTGCGGTGCGGGGAAGCGCGGAGCGAGGTAGCGGTCACCTTGATGTTAACCCATAGTACTTGTTGTACATTACTTCAACTAGTCCTGAATAATTTTCTGTTTCACAGATGTAAAGCCGCCCCAGCCCCAAACTTCACCTGGTCGAAAAACGGTGCAAAACTCCCTGTCAACACGTCGACCAAGTACTTCGCAGAATACCACAAAACCGATGCCATAACCTACACGTCGGTTCTGCTCATCAATGACGTCGGTACTGCGGACTACGGGTCTTACGAATGTGGCGCCAGAAATGATCTAGGATTCAGCACTACCTCGGTGAAACTCGACGTCACTAGTGCACCCGGTAAGTGTTGTTAATCAATAAAAATGAGGGTAGTTTTAGCACTAGGTAAACTACCCTACTACTGTCTCTAGCTCACGAGCTGGGTCTTACGAATGCGGTGCCAGAAATGATCTAGGATTTAGCGCTACCTCGGTGAAACTCGACGTCACTAGTGCACCCGGTAAGTGATGTAAATAATTGAAAATGAGGGTAGTTTTAGCACTAGTTAAACTACCCTACTACTGTCTCTAGCTCACGAGCTGGGTCTTACGAATGTGGTGCCAGAAATGATCTAGGATTCAGCGCTACGTCCGTCAAACTTGACGTCACTAGTGCACCCGGTAAGTGATGTAAATAATTGAAAATGAGGGTAGTTTTAAATTTAGTTAAAACTACCCTACCACGTCGGTTCTGCTCATCAATGACGTCGGTAGTGCGGACTATGGGTCTTACGAATGTGGTGCCAGAAATGATCTAGGATTCAGCACTACGTCCGTCAAACTCGACGGCACTAGTGCACCCGGTAAGTGATGTAAATAATTGAAAATGAGGGTAGTTTTAGCACTAGATAAACTACCCTACTACTGTCTCTAGCTCACGAGCTGGGTCTTATGAATGCGGCGCCAGAAATGATCTAGGATTCAGCGCTACGTAGGTGAAACTCGACTTCACTAGTGCACCTGGTAAGTGATGTTAATCAATAAAAATGAGGGTAGTTTTAGCACTAGTTGAACTACCCTACTACTGTCTCTAGCTCACGAGCTGGGTCTTACGAATGCGGTACCAGAAATGATCTAGGATTCAGCGCTACGTCCGTGAAACTCGACGTCACTAGTGCACCTGGTAAGTGTTGTTAATCATTGAAAATGAGGGTAGTTTTAATACTAGTTAAAACTACCCTCATTTAAAATTAAAGTTAAAATAAAAATATATCACTCCATATACCTCCCCGTCATGGTAAGTGAAATACGTGTAAATCGTTGAAAGTGACTTGAAGGAGTAACGAATAACTATCATCCATCCATCCATCCATACATACATCCATCCTCACAAAATATTCGCATTTATAATATTAGTAGGACGTATGATAGGATATTTTTTTTCTATTATCTGTGACTGACGCAGAATTTTATTCCCAGATCCCGTGACGTCAATCGCCGTGACGAACGTGACTCACAACTCCGTGTCACTCCAGTGGACGCCCGGCTTCGACGGAGGGCTGTTCTCCTGGTATCGGGTTCGATATCGGTACGTTATTTATTTAGTTTATGACATTAGAATTAGCCGTATATATGAATATAGCCGTATGAGTCTCTGGAAGAGACTGAATTCGCAGCGTCAAACCCGCCTATTTATACCCATTACCCGACGGCCGGCGCCAGTCCGGCGCCAGACGAGTGTCTACGCCGCACAGCAACAATGTTTTTATCAAACTACCTTCCAATAATAAAAGATCAATTTAAATATGACCCTACCTTCAATACATTAAAGTTGTATATCTTTACTATTTCAATATTTCGTAATCAATTTTAAACATGAGGCTAACAGTTAGTTCCATAGTTACTTGGATCGATTTCATAATAAAAAACAAAGTACGGTTCAAATACGGGACAGAGTCAGTCCCGCCGGGACATTTTAAACTATGCCTAGAATACGGGACGTCCCGACGTCTGGCAACGCTAGCTATAACCCTTTTCTGAAAGGAAACCTGCGCTCAGTATTGAGCCATTAATGGATTGCTGTTAACGATGACCAACAATATCCTTATTCCGCAGTAAAATAATCGAAGAGTCGTACCGGTACGAGGATGTGACGCCGAGGAACGCCACATCGTTCACCATCCACGGTCTAGACCGAAACACAGACTACGTGTTTTCGGTCATGGCCATCAACAAAATAGGCCCCAGTAAATATAGACCAGACGATACCAGAGCTACCACCCTTAGTGAGTATACACCTTTATTTTTAAACGACTTCCAAAAAGGTTGAGGTTCTCAATTCGTCGGAATCTTTTTTTTTTTATGTGTGTTCCTCGATTACTCGAGGACGCCTGGACCGATTTCGGAAATTCTTTTTTTGTTTGAAAGGGTATACTTCCCAGGTAGTCCCATAGTTACAAGATCAGGATCTGATGATGGGATCCTGGAGAAATCGAGGGAACTCTTCAAATTTTATAGGCACATATATATACTTTGAAGTGGCGTTTGAAGTCGGTTTTGTAAAAAGAATTTTTACGTTTATATTACTTCGTTTCTCCGTTCGCTGTAGCATGGTAAGGGTAATAGGTCAATAAAACGTGGTTTTGTACCGTATTGTTGCAAGTATAAGGTTCAAATTACGAAACTTTTACCGAAAAAAATCTTTTTTTCGGTAAAAGTCTCAATAGGTTTTAATGGTGTGATTTTGATCTCAATTGGGTAGTTGACTACATTTTTTTAAATTATAATAAAGATTGTTAATATTATAACACAATTCCATTTTTAAACAAAAAAGAAAGAAATATTCTAATTCTCGAAAATATAGAGCTTTTCAGTTTCCTGTTAGACAAAGAGAGCGTTATTAAATTATGACGTCACGATGTCCACGACTCCATAGCAATTTCGTTTAGAAACAAACGGATACAGCCGCAGTAAAACAAATTACAATTTTTTTTATTCTTGTGTGACTGCTAAATACTCGTAATATATAACATTAAATTAATGTTTCGAAATATCAATTTCAATCGGTCTCAAAATTTATGTACAGCGATCTGGTTAACAAGATATTAATTATAATAATATTTTAAATATATACGGTGCACTAAATTAATTTACAAGTGCATAAACAATTTGCCGAACTAAGCTTCCAGCTAAATTCAATATTAATTAAAATTTAATATTAATAAACCGTAGAACACGGCGCGTTGATTATTATTAAATAAATTATGCAAATAAAATTCAAATTGTTCCACCATTCAAATCGAATTTATTCATAAAATATTCATAATATATTATTCATAATAAATTCATATGAACACAAAATTTATGAATGCATTTTCAAATACAGAATGGAACGCTAACAATAGTTTTCGGAAAACATTTGGGGATTTGTAATTCAGTTTTTAGCTGATTGGTGTCTATGTATTATATTAACCTCCGACGCAAAAAGAGGTTCGGTGTTACAAGTTTAACGTGTCCATCTGTGTGTCTGTCTGTTCTGTCGTAGCTCTCCAACTAATGAACAGATTTTGATGCGGTTTCTTCTTTTTGAAAGCTAATGTGATCGAGATGTTTCTTAGATATACGTGTTCGTGTTGTCTTGATTTTACCACAACACTCTAGGAGTAGGATAGACCAGGGCCCCGAGTCTGCTATTTTACATGTCATTGTCAGTGAACTGCAATGCCATTACAATTCAATTATCATTGGTCTAAAATTTCGTAGTCTACTAAATTCACAATGGTCGTTGGATTTCTTATAATTGGATTGTAATTCAATGATACCTCGGTATTACCATTAGCTTAAAAAGCGTTTGCCGAAATGAGTTTAAAAAAAAACTACATATTAAAAACGTTTATTTAAGCTAGATTCAAAGCTAGATGTGTCAGTGGCAAACCATCGGAAAACAATTGTGACGCCATTGAATTAGTAGACTACCAAAATTGCTAAAAGTAGCAATTGGGATGTCATTGATGGACAATTGAACTACAATTGCAATAGCAGACTTGGGCCCCAGGCTGCGTGGAGTCAGGGTGGTCAGATTTCATAGACGTGCTTTCATAGTACCGTAGTTATATCAGCGCAGCGAATTTCCTGGAGGATGGCATATAAAATAATTAAAAATGTATTGTGTATAGATCTTGATCAATAAATTAAAAAAAAAAAAAGACGTGTGGCACTCGGGGACTGCCGCGGTAAAGCTATTGCATAGCATTTTTTATCAACGCCATCTAGCGGCTCACCGTAGAGGAGTCCCGTGTCAGGTTATTTTCGTTACGGAATTTCTGGATTCGGTCTCCACGCTGGCCCGCGATAAAAGCTATGCAATAGCTTAAAAAAATTGTGTTCTGGAAGCTTTATAAATACCTCAAAATGATATGAATTAATTTTTAGTATAAAATTTAATTCAATTGATCGTATTCGTATACTATGACATTAGCGTCAAAGTAAAATGAACCATAAACACATCGAATTAAAGCTCAATTTCGTGCTTGCATTCATATACTTTTACGTATACGGATACGCTCCAAACTAAAATCGGTTGTACTGAATTTGTGACTTTAAATCAATACTCTTAAGGTTCATTTTACTTTGACGTATACAATTACGATCAATCGTGTTAAATCTTATACTAACCCCATTGGTAACAATTTACAATGCAACTATTCTTGTAACAACTTGACTTTAGAGAAATAATTGCAAAAAAAAAAATTTAACCGATCGTCGTCTGTCGTCACTTCAATTAAAATCTAAATAAATGAATTCCGAAACACGAATAAATGAATTGAGAAACACAAAAGAATGTTTCCATTTTTTACATTTGCATAGATTTATACAAAAGTATGCCTTATTCCATGCTGCATAGACGTGCTGCCCTCATCAGTACAGTCAAGTTCAGAAGAGTACAATTCATACAACGTGCCCGGTGTTTTTATAATAACTGGGACCATTGTTGGCACGGCTCTTATACTCTTGAATGTACTGCTGGTCGGTTACTGTCTGCATAGGAGGACGAATAAACGTATTCGAGGTTTGGATTTTATGTAAAAGTGGTTCATGTTTTATGTATTAGTGAATTGTTTATGCGAAAGTGAAAACTTCGTTGGCCGGTTGTTTTTCTTGTTTGCACTAACTATATAGTTACAGTTACTGGTTTTATAATTGCTTCGCTTTTTAATTGTTTGTAAAAATTGTTTTATTCTAAATCTTGAATTATTCATACAGCCATTAAATACATTTGGTTACAGTTCTCATTTCCACTCAACTATAGAGTATTACGATGTTTTGCATTTTTACAAAAATTTTAATTGGCAATTTAGTAAAACAATTATTTTGAAGACTTCTGTAAGTTTTCATTGTCGAATAAACTATTATTTGTTTATTTTTTATGTTTTTCTTATTTTTTTATTTTCTTTTCTTTCTAGCTTCATCAGAAGTAGGCGAGCTAAATGTAGTTTCCACAGAGTATGTAGAAACGGCTGACGTATCAAAATCCGTGGTAGTCTATGTTTCCGTCGCCGGCGCCATTTTGGTTTTGATTAATGCCGCTTTAGTCGCTTGTTTTGTTTTCAAAAGACGCTCCAGACGACTAAAAGGTAAGTTTTTTTTTTAATTTGCATTTTTTTCCTACGTAGTTAGTAAAGACTTTGCGATAAGAAAATACAACTTGATAACATACTATAAGTAGTTTGACGAAAACATTGTCACAACAATTTGTCTTGTTTAATTTAAAGGCACCTGGTGTAGTACTCACTGGGAGCAAAATAAATGTAGTTTCGCATAACTTCTTTGATTTTCTGAAGAATGTTTCATTTTATACGCTCCCAAACCAAATTACACGAATGCTCATAGTGAGTGCTGTGTAGGTATTGAGTCCTTTAGATAAACACGAACCAAAGAAATAAGTCCACTATAGAAATATAAATAGAAATAGAAGGGGTTTATTTGCTTGGTTGTAAGTACAAAGTACGATGTTATAAATTAAAGGTAGAGCAATTTACAATCAGTCATATAAATACCGCGCAAAATTTTAATACAATATATATATATATTTTTTATTCATTTGATCATAAATGTTCTTAGTTCTTATTATAGTAAAAACTCAGTCATAAAAGTATTAAATGTGAACACTTTTCTGTTTCACTGTACTTGAGCACAGTTTCAAATAGAGGTCGAGTAGTTAGTCAATATTTGCTTTTATTACGTGTAGTTTTAGATATTTTATGTTACGGATCTGTGATTACCTTATATATATCTAGATCTATGATATAGTATAATAGATAGACTCTCGATGCTGTGAATGAGTCGAAGAAAACTAAGACGAAAAACCGGTGGTAGAATCATAACGTGTCATAGGAGCTACAAGTTGGCCTACACGAAATAAATAGTTTTGAATTTTGTCCCTCATTTTCCCGCTCACTGTCAATCACGTCCTAAATTATTACAATATTGCGTTATTCAAAATGGCGGTTTGGGTGATATAAAAGTGTGCTGAAAATAAAAAGGTTTTTTTTATATGAATAGCGGGTAAACGAGCTGGCGGGTCACCTGATGTAAAGTGATTACCGCCGCCCATGAACACTTGTAGTACCAGAGGCACCACCAATGTGTTGCCGGCTTTTCAGGAACTTATTGGTTCGCCCCTTGAATAACCCCATATTGTAATTAAGTGGGAACACTGTCGAAGGGAGATGATTCCACAATTTGGTAGTACGTGGAAAAAAGATCTGGAGCAACGGATGGTTGAAGTGCTCCAGGCACCCATATTATTCCAATATGTTATTCAAAAGTCATTAATTCTCTTCTTTTACATAGAACAAGCCGGCCAGTCATCTAAATCCGCGACAATAGAGATGTACGCGCCATCGTCCTACAATGACACCATGACAGGCGAAACTCTCAGCTCTGTGTCGGAGAAATCGGAGACCTATTCCCAAGATGGCGACGACAGGCAGCCACCGCCCATCCCTGAAGTACCGAGCATGCCCAATAGGCACATGTTGAATCAGGTAAGATTTTTATGCCATTTACCTGCAATGACACCATGACAGGTGAAAATCTCTGCTCTGTGTCGAAGCAGTTAGAAGCCCCTGAAAAAATCTGTATAGTCAAACATGCAGTTATAAGCTAAGCACCGCTTACCTCCCCAACCAAGCAATAAAGCCAAGTTCCCAAGCAAGCAATGCCACCACCACTCGCATGCACCACCACACAAGACTTTTATACTACTCTCGACGCACGTTTCGCCCCGACACCGGAGCATCCTCAGGAGATAGATAGATAGATAAAAACTTTATTGCACACAAGAAAGAAACAAAAATTAATAAAACTTAAAACTACGCATGCAAAGTAGGCCTTATTGCTACAGAGCAATCTCTACCAGGCAACCATTGGTGATAGGAGTGAAATGATGTGTGAAGAGATATCGACTTTACAATGCTGTATTGTCTAGCATGTGAGTGGTGGTGGCATTGCTTGCTTGGGAACTTTGCTTTATTGCTTGGTTGGGGAGGTAAGCGGTGCTTAGCTTATAAGTGCGTGTTTGACCATACAGATTTTTTCTGTTGGCGGATTATAGCAAAATAATTCTAATTTTTTTTTGTTAATCATGAACTTCCGCAAAGTAACGCCTGATTCTATCCAATATATTCAAATTCAAATTCAAAATTAATTTATTTCATATAGGCTAACTTGTAGCTCTTATGACACGTCATAAATCTACCACCGGTTCGGAATGCAGACTCTGCTGAGAAGAGCCGGTAAGAAATTCAGCAGTTGCTCTTTTCAAAAAAATTTTTTTTTACAAAGCTATTCTATGTATGCAATGCTTCCACAATAAAGCTTCAAAAAATGCAAAAATGCCTACGTAGGTACACCAATCCAACGCATGTCAAGATGGGCAGCCAAAGCAGACCCATTCCCGTTGGTGGCACCCGTTCACGAGCATGACCCATGATCCAGCCGTTGCTTCGCTCAACCATATTTGAGGGAACGTAACAACCCGCACCACACGACACCACCACAGAAATGTTTAAAGTATACATATATAATAACTTTTGTCCCCAGACGGACGCGTACCTCATGGACGAGCAAGGGTTGGTGATCCCCCCGCCGCTGGACTACCCCCCGCCCAACTATGCGGTGTACGAGGGCGACCACGCGCGAACCCTGCCTCATCCGCACCGCCACAAGGACCTCAGCGGACATAGCACGCTGGGCCGCAGCGCGGGTGAGTCGCGAATACAATTCAATAATTATTTATTTAATAATAATAATAAACATTTATTCAGCCAGCAAAACACAATAAATTTTTTAGTAATAAAAAAATTACTTAATTAATTATTTGGTTATTTTGATTATTTATAAATAAACTAGCTTTAACCCGCGGCTTCGCTCACGTTAGGTTCGATTTTTTAACCCCCTATTTAACCCTCTTGGGGTTGAAATGTTCCAAAATCCTTTCTTAGCAGATGTCTACGTCCTAACAGCTACCTGTATGCCCAGCTCGATCGGTCCAGTGGTTAGAGCTGTGCGTTGATAGATCAATCAGTTAGTCAGTCAGTTAGTCAGTCAGTCACCTTTGCCTTTTATATATTTAGATAAATAATCCATTATTTGGTTATATAATACATTGGCTGGTAGAGGCCTAGTCACAACTAATAATACTAACATAGAAATAGGAAATTTTGTTTACTAACGCACTAACATAGTTGCTGTAAAATTTAATTTAAATTTAATTTTTTTTTGTAATGCTATGTTGTCTGAAATAAATGATTATTTATTTATTTAATCCTATTATCTTATTAATCTATAAGATTAAATTTAAAAATAAAATTAATGCGAAATTTTGGATGTTTGTTGCCCAATCACTTCGCAAAAACCGAACCGATTTGGCTGAAAGGCACAGAGATACATTATAGTCTGGAATAGCACATATGCTACTTTTTATCCCGGGAAATAAGAGAGTTCTCGCGGGAATAAGAAACCTTAATCCACGCGGACAAAGTTGCGGGCATCGTCAAGTTAATAGTTAAACAATTAAATAATAATTATGTCAGTGAATAAAAAGTAATTAATAAAATAAAAATCTAGTTTCTACCTAAAAAGCCGGCGCTTCTGCCTGAAATTATGCCGATATTAAAACTATTATCCGAGAATGGGTAAACAGAATTACCTGGCAACCCCGACGCCTCGAGAGCTTGTATTATTTCAGACGTGTAATTTTAGCTGATAATAACTTAACGAAAAACACCGACCCGTTTAGAAAATAAGTTTAAATTTTGCGCGACAATTTCGTAATTAAATTACTTTGCGTACGTGGTTTTCGTGCCGGAGCTAAATTTCTAATTATTGAGTACAAAACTTCAATTATATACAAATTATAATTTCGCATTTTACAAGTTATAATTTTCAAGCTTTTGAGACAAAACAGTCCGTACTTATCTAAATATATAAAAGAAAAAGGTGACTGACTAGACTGAATGACTGACTGACTGACTGATTGGTTGTCTATCAACGCAAGGTCAAACCACTGGATGGATCGAGCTGAAAGGCTGAGAAAAATTATTTTTAATTCCCACAGGAACTCCGGGATATTTATCCTATCTGTTAATTCTGGGTATGAGCTATCTCCATTCTAAATTTCAACCAAATCTGTTCATTCGTTGTGACGTGAAACAGTAACAAACATCGATCCATCCATCCATCCATCCTCACAAACTTTCGCATTTATAATACTAATAACTAATGGATACCCGCGACTTCGCGTGGATCAAGGTTTTCTAATTCCCGCGGGAACTCTTATTTTCCGAGATAAGAAGTAGCATGTGTGTTATTCCAGACTATAAAGCCAAATCGGTTCAGTAATTGAGTAACAAACATCCATCCATACAGCCAAACTTTCGCATTAATAATATTTATAATAGGATTAGTAGTATTAATGTATTATATTTTCTTCCAACCAGGTAAACAGAACTACATCCCAGCGCCCAGTCCAATGCCACCGCTGGACGGCTCGTACTACAACATGGCTTCCGACCGGTACCTGTCCTACCCGCCTCTCATCGGGGAATACTTGCAACAGGTAAGCTAAGCCTACTTATTTTGATCGTTGGCGCACTCCGCATAAACTGTGGAGTGCGCCATTTGAACTCGCAGGATTACTCGGAGTAATCATGCGAGTGTGCTCTCTTCGTCATCCCATGCTTACCCTAGTCAGGCCTGGCGCACTCCGCAGTAAACTGTGGAGTGCGCCATTTGAACTCGCAGGATTACTCGGAGTAATCATGCGAGTGTGCTCTCTCCGTCATCCCATGCTTACCCTAGTCAGGCCTGGCGCACTCCGCAGTAAACTGTGGAGTGCGCCATTTGAACTCGCAGAAATTCTTAAATTGCTAGTTACAAGTACATGGTGTATCTCTTCGAAGGCCCTCAATTCAGAGAGTGCGAAGTTACGTAAAAGTTACGTGATACCAGCCGGCCAGGGGCAGTACCCCTGTAGCATAAGTATTGAGGAATTAGAACTCGAAGTTTTTATGGAAGCATCTCGCAAAGTTTTTTATCGATTAAAAAAGATTCATGCATTAATAGATTAGATTAAGATGTACCAGGTACCTACTAACATAAAAAAAAACAAATGACACATCCACATGACATTCTCACATCACATCATTTGACACAACACTCAAAACACATACCTTTACTAACGTACTAACTACTGTTTTCTAAGCATAATATTATAAGCATAGGTAAAATCTCTAAATATGTAGGTAGTTATGATAAGGAGAAAAATAAAGGCTTTTATTCGGAAATAACCCGGTGCGATATACTCGTATGAACAGTCAACGCCGTCGCATTATTTCACAGTAACTTTTCAGCACGTGCATGAAAAGTTTTGTGACAGTTTCATTGAGTTTCCACCTATACATCCACGTTATAAAACGCTGACTCCTATTTGAATTTGAATGAAAACAGAAACTGTAACATTGAGTTAGAACTTAGAATGTACTTAGATGTATTAATAGAACTTTTCAGAGGATCCGGTGCTTTTGGAAGCTTATGTCGACCGTGCGTAAATCCTTTCTACTAATCCTTCTGTATTATAAACTAAATGATGTCCGCGATTTCCTGCGCGTGGTTTTTAATTTCCTCTTTAATTTTTCGGGATAAAATGTATTCTATGTTATAATTCCGGGTGTGAGCTGTGTCCATTCCATATTTTAGCCAAATCGGTTCATTCGTTGTGGCGTGAAGCAGTAACAAATATCCATCTATCCTCACAAACTTTTGCTCGCTAAGCTGTTTTAATGCGACTGTATCTCTTTCTATTTTTTTTTTTTTTTTAAATATATAGACTAGCGCTAAAAGGAAATTTTGTTTGTAGAATGTATGGAGCTACTGAATCGTGAGGTCTTGTTGTAATACCGCTTTCTTTTTCTAACTGGAAACTTAAAAGTTCTATATTTTCGAAACTAGTTAAGATTTTAACCAATATTAAAAAAAGAAAAATGACATTGTGTTATAATATTAAAAACTTTTATTTTAAGTAAGTACATATATGTATTTAGTCTAATACTCAATTTCATTATAGAACGTCACGCCCATTCCCACAAATTCTTTCAGACTGAGGCGTACTTGAGGACTAGACGATTATATTGTTTTTGCTTGTTGCAGCAGCAGCAAGGTCGGACCCCCACGCCGCCGCAGCAGTACGGGTCCCAGGTTCCGAAGCCGCACATGATGAACGGGGTGCCGCCCTCCCCATCGCATATGACCAGCCCGCCCCTCAACTGTGGCTTAGATGGTGAGATAAATCCCTAACTAACTGCCTCGTTGGTCTAGTGGTTAGCAAGTTCGACTACGGATGACGAAGTCCCGGGTTCGATTCCCGGGTCGAGCCATTAAAGGTATTGGGATTTCTGTTAAGAAATTTTCAGTACTAGCCCGGAGTTAGGAAGTCGGTGGTGAGTCACCTCCATGCCTCGGAGAGCACGTAAAGCCGCCGGTCCTGCGCCTGATCTCTTCCCGGTCGTGTCGGATTTTCCGTCCCATCGGACTATGAGAATGAGGGAATAGAGCGTGCACCTGTGTTATTTAATAATAATATAATATAATAATGGAGGCAGTCATTTCAAGTAGGGATTTAATAATCCCTACTTGAAATGACTGCCTCCATGGATGTAAATGTACTACGTAAAGACTATTAGATACGGCGATCTGAACACTCACCTTGTTCAACTGAGGTGCACAGTCGACTGTGCATTAGTTGTTAGTGTGGCATGGGCATTGGCGACGTACGAACGGGACGCTTAAAACTTTTTAAGCACCTAATTTTGAATTAAAAAGCCAACAATAACCTTATATTCAAGTTACAAAAAAGTATAGTTGATTTACTGAATAATAACGACATCATAGCGCGATGTACAAGTTTTTATGTTCGCATCTTTGTATCTATGGTGATGGTATTAGGTTTTTCTGTCAAGAAATTCACAGTAGGTACTAGCCCGGAGTTACGAAGTTGGTGTGTCACCCCTATCCTAACTCCAGGCTAGTACTGAGAATTTCTTTGACAGAAAAACTCAATACATTTTTTGGCTCGACCCGGGAATCAAACCCGGTACCTCGCCATCCGTAGTTGAACATGCTAACCATTAGACCAACGATACCAGTTCTACAAGTACTGAATATATAGATAGATAGATAAAAACTTTATTGTACACAAAAAAGAAACAAAATTTAATACATCTTAAAACTATGCATGCAAAGGCGGCCTTATTGCTAACAAAGCAATCTCTACCAGGCAACCATTGGTGACAGGAGTGAATATATGTAATAATGGAGTAGATTATCCGCCAGGTCTGGACCGACAGTCCGCGGGCGGCACGCTGCGACGTCAGAGATTCGATAAGATGGCCGTCCCGCCACCTGACGTCACTGTACTGCATCAGGGGAATTGTAATCAGGTATTAATGTATATAATATATACTCGTATTTTTTTAATTTACTAGCTGATACCCGCGATTTCATTCGCGTGGATTGAAATTAATAATTCGCGGGAGCTCTCTTATTTTCTTTTTTTTAGTCCATGCCAACACAGTTCTTGACTGCAATCTCACCTGATGGTAAGTGGCGATGCAGTCTAAGATGGTAGCGGGCTAACTTGGAAGGAGTATGTAGTGTACTCATACCCCTAATCGGTTACTACACGCCATCGTGCCGGAACGCTAAATCGCTTGGCGGCACGTCTTTGACGGTAGGGTGGTAACTAGCCACAGCCAAAACCTCCCACCAGACATAATAAATATCCTTATCCTGATAAAAAATTCCATTCCGTAGCCTATGTGTTATTCCAGACTATCATCTATCTCTGTGCCAAACAGTCAAATCGTTTCAGTTGTTGCGGCGTGATTGAGTAACAAACATCCATCCATCTATCCGTACATACATCTAAAAATTAAGTTAGTTTATAGCCTACGTCAATATTAATAGCTATCTGTATGCCAAACAGCCCGATCCGTTTAGCGATTAGAGCTGTGCGTTGTAGTTCAGTCAGTCACTCAATCAAATTTTCTTTTATATATTTAGAAGATTTTATTCAAACGTTATGTTTTTTTTGTTCTAGCATCTACCAATGAACCAGACATCGATAAAGCAACCGCAGTCGATCTTAAAAGATCCATCCAGACACAAGTATGGCAATCAATACGGTAGCCCCATATCATCGAGCACGCCACAGAATAGCAACTCCAGTCAAATACTGACAGTACAAAACCTTACCTCCGACGTACCGCAGTACGGTACGATCAAAAAAGAAAACAAGAAACAAAACGTTACGATAGACGAATCTTACATAAAAAGAAACGAAACTCACGTAGTTTAAATAACAAAGTGAACTGACTTTTTTAAAGGAAAGTGTTTCAAAGTGACTGCTTTAATTGCAGAAGTGAACGGATGATTTTATTGGAAAAGTGATTAATTAATTGAAGAAGTGAACGGGTAATTTTATTGGAAAAGTGATTAATTAATTGAAGAAGTGAATGGTTAATTTGAAAAGTGATTAATTATAAATGTAACTGTGAATTCAAACGAACGGTTCGAAAGTTCGAATCTATTGTAAATAAAGTGGCGATAGACTAGTGAAAGAAAATTAGATAGTTTTAAAATTTTTTCATTGAATGTGATACCAATGACCGAACTTTTAAAGAGCATGTGTTAAATGTCCACAAGAGTTTAGATAGAATTGTAAATCTAAGACTTAAACTGCCCCTTAGCCTCGAGTTTAAGCTTTTGAACTAAGAGTGTTAACTCGTTAGGTACTCAAGTTATCTGTCAATTTGAATGAGTTTTGATTGAATTTTGAAGCCTTCAATGCGCAGTGGTAATTGCTGTTGTCTTTTAACTGAGAGGTCATGGGTTCGCTTCCCGGCGGGGGCAATTTGAACATTTGTTATTTCTTAATTGTCTCTGGTTTAGGGGTATACATCTTACAATTTAGCCCGCTACCATCTTAGACCGTCACTTACCATAATGTTAGATTGCAGTCGATGTCTATCTCTTCGTCAAATTAAAAAAAATGTAGCAATCGGAATGACCAACACTACATGTGTCCATACAAATTGACGTTTAACGTGAACTCAAGTGAGTAAGTTTATGCAAAAAGTCAAACTCGAGGCTAAGAAATGTTAAAATGGGGCTAATACGTCAGGTTGTAAGAAGTATTGATTGACTGACTTATCAATATTACGAAATGTAAATATATTTTTCTTTTTGTAATTAGACGATACGTCCAAATGACTTAAATATGGATTACCTACGATTAAAAGTTGAATTTCTTTATAATAGTATTAAGGTGAATTATCACAGTGACGTTTCAATTTTAATAAACAACAGGAAATACTTAACAGCTATATTCTCCATCGTCACTTTTAAATATTTTAATTAAAATAAAATTATATTGTGAAATATTAGATGGGTTATATTATATTTATGGGTTTTTCTCTTCATAAATAATTCATATATCTCGTGAGGTGCACGAAACTGTAATTAGTTTAATATTCACTTTAAATTGAAGTTGTCTCTTTGCCAAACGTAGTATACGCGATATCATGAATTTTATGTGAAATTTAAACAAATTATGGTTTCAGGCAACTCACGGTAATCTGTACTTAATTTTAATATTACGCCTTTTTTGTGACAATTTTTTCACTGTGACTGTGAGAATTCGCCTTAAGTAAAGTGAATAAATCATGTAATATATTCAAAATCTTTTGAATGAATTAAATCTAATTAATGATTCCCCATGAAGGATCTCTTTCGGTTAAGTTTTTTATTATTGTTCTAATAGTGAATATTGTTATAGATAGTTTTTTGATTATATTAATTATCTTTTTACAAAATTTATGGGAGAATTTTGAATTTGCCCTGACGACTAGAACGTCGTTTGTTTTATGAATTGTTCTCAAAATATATTACTATATTAAAAGCGTTTATTGTTATGTTTTAAAAAGACTCCCGACGTCTAAAATTACATAAATCGAACGCATTTTAAAAATTAAAAATCATTTTATACCACCTAATTATTAACACATTTTTTTATAATTTCAATTTATTTAGTAAATCAGGGAGTTAATTCAATTATACATTAAAAATAAATTAATTGTCTGGTTTAAACGGATTTATATTTTTTATATAAGTAATTATATTTCTTTTTTTTTAATTATAAAATTAATTCAATTTAACTAATGAATGTTGAATTAATTAACAGCTCTATATGAATGTGGACTGAATCGATTTTGTATTTCTGTAATATAATAGTAACAATTTTAATTATTGCATTTCATTAACTGTACATAATACGAAATAATACTCAATCGCGAACTGACAATAATAATAAGTTTTTATTAATTTAAATCCTCCTAACCTTGCTTACATTAATTGTAAATAAATCATTATTGTAATTTTTACATTTAATAGCATTTCTATTACAAAATTTAATCGGTTTTAATACAGATACCAAAGTTTTTTATTAATTTTATTCTTAAGTTATTAAGCTACTTTTATTTTACTTTATTTTATTTTTCAATTCGATTATTGTAACACTTTATTTTTAGAATAAATTAATTGAAAGTCCCGTTGATTGACTTTAAATATTAAAACAAAAATTATTCAAAATTTCTAAAATCCATCCAATGATAAAAATATGACTATATTTACAGATGGAAAATATTTACTGCTACAATTCGAATTTAAATAAAAAATGTCTAATATATATTTTTTGTTTTATTTTATTTTCCTTTTATCCTTTTATTTAATTTTTATAATGAAAAGACTCCAATTATTACAAACATATCATTAATTAAATTCATTTATAGCTTAAAATAAATGAATGTTTAATTTGAATAATCAATTTCATATTTAACATTAATTATTCAAAGTGCCAAATTTAATTATACTAATTTCATTGTTTTAACCTTTTTGGCTTTATTAATGTTAAATAGAAATACTATGTAGCTACGTTGTTCGTCCTTCTAATTAATAAAAATAAAATTTAGTAATGTATTCAAACGGTGCCTTATAATTTTACGCCATTTTGAGAATAAAATATCACTTAAGGTATTGCCAAAATCTAATCTTAAATAAAAATAAACGAACTTTTAGGTGTAAATGGTATAAAAAAATAGGTTTGTCAGTTAATTCTGATTTAGCTTAATGGAATCAACAAAGGAATTTAGAAAATTTCAATCAAGGATTCATTTTCATTTTATATTAATAATTATGTAACTTTTCATAATTAAAATGAACACATTAAATACTTGATTTGTTACTTATACTGACTCTGTTACAATAGACTGAATTTCTAAGCAATTTTTGTGTTATTTTTGCAGAAATATAATTAAATAAGTAATTAGAAAGCGATTAACGCGTTACATTTTTTATTAAAACTTCATGTTTTTAACATTAATTAATTGTAATACATCCATTTCAAGTTTTTGTTGCTTATAATAATAATCCGTTGTTATTCATAAGAGATGTTAAAATAATTGTTTTTGAATGTTAAAAATCAAGAGCTTGTCATTTAGATTTAGGAACTCGATCGAATGTTCAAAACATACTGTCAATATATCTAAATTAAAAGAATTAAATTTAATAAACGAGTCAATGTTAAATTTTGGAAATTTAATATCACCATTATTGTTAACATTTAACCAAATAAATGTTAACATTTACATTATTCATCATATAATTTAGCCATTTCAATAAATATTTATAATTTTAGTTTACAATTTAACGTAATAAAAAACCCAGTGAATTTACTTTGGAGAAGCGTTTTTATAATATTTTTAGTGTATTTAAAATATTTGTGATCATCAAAATGATTCTATCAACGTAAAAAATATCTGATATTAATATATTTGTCTCACTTATTATGTGCCAAATAATTACATATACGCTTACAAAATAATCCTTTATTTTTATTAATTTAGTATTTCCCTATATCTTTATTTTCACCTAAAAGCTATTGGATTTGGATTTATTATTTAGAATTTAAAATTTTTATTAATTATAAATTTTTATGAAATAAAATTCATATATATTTCTGAATATCTGTTAGCTATCTGTTATTATAGAAAAATTTAACATTAATATATTAATATTTTTTAACACGTTGATAAAATTACACTAAAACATGCTCGTTCATTGTAAAATATCACCTTTTAATAAAAGACATAAGGTTGTAAATTGTTCGATAATTCCAAATGTGACTTTGATATTACGTACATAATGCTCATGATGTGTAATCAGCATAAATTGGATTAAAGCATATATGTTAAAAATGTGTTTCACTTCGAAAATTTATCATTTTTTTTCACTTTTAATTTTCGACTTTGATTTAAATTCAATAATTTTTAATTAGTTTTTAATTCAATAATTTTTAATTCTAATTAGTATTACACAATAATTGAATACTTAAAATATTTATTTCATATAGTTTCAACTTGTTATAAAATGACTGATGGTAAGTCAAAACTCTACGGTAAGTCCTGGTAAAAGCCAACAGAAACTTAGCAGTTGTTATTTTTTAAAGTAAAAGTGTAAAATGTGGCTAATTATGTTAAAAAAAAAAAGAATATTAATCAAGCTGAACTTGACTTATATTCTCCTCTCCGCTCCAAATAAGCGAAAAGCGTGAGCTAGGAGTAGGTACGACAATAGTGCAACGGGTGGGGCTCGAACCTGCGACCTTTCGGTTTTCAGTCCACACCTTTAGCCGTTGGGCTATTTAGGGTCCTGTCCTACGCTGTCCCTTTCATATTAAGTTTTTACTAATTAAGTCATCATCAGTCTCATTTAAGTCTCAATAGTCCAACGGTTAAAGGTGCGGACTGAAAACTGAAAGGTCGCGGGTTCGAGCCCCACGCGTTGCACTATTCTCACACCCACTTCTAGCACAAGCTTTTCGCTTATATGAGGGGAGAGGAGAATATAAGTCGAGTTTACTTTGGCTAGATAATATTCTTATGAAAGAAATTCTTTTCAAAAAACCGACTTCAAACGCCACTACAAAGTATAAAAATAATTTTATTTTGTACACGTTTGTTGAAGTCGGGCGGGCTTAAATAGAAACGATGAAATCGATCGAGTGACGCTTACCTAATAATCGCTTCCTGAGGAAAATAGCACTAAATTTAATTCAAAATCTAAAATCTTCCTTCAGTAACCATGTGTGGACTAGGGGCTTCAAAAACATATATCAATAAATAAAATTCAAGCCCATATTCTATTTAGTCTTGTCTGGTGGGAGGCTTTGGCCGTGGCTAGTTACCACCCTACCGTCAAAGACGTGCCGCCAAGCATTCCGGCACGATGGCGTGTAGAAACCGATTAGGGGTATGAGTATACTGCCAAACCCCTTCCAAGTTAACCCACTACCATCTTAGACTACATCGTCACTTACCATCAGCTGAAATCGCAGCCATGGACTATCTTGTCATCGAATTACAAAAACTCTGCAAGACATCGGGACAGCTTCCATCCTTAGAAACGTCGTTGATATTCCATCTATACCCACGAAGCGCTTTAATTCTTCATTCCTGATTCGCACGGCTAGGGTTTGGAACGCTTTTCCGAGATCTGTGATTCCTAACACGTACAATTTAGGTATCTTTAAAACAAGAGTGAATAGACATCTTCTAGGCAAAAGCGTTACACCTTAGACCACATCATCACTTTCTAGCAAGTGTGATAGTGGTTCAGCGTGTGCCTATAATGTATAAAAACTAGTGGTTCGCCCCGAACTGAGACCTCGCGATATCCCATAATTCCCAAAAGTTTTAATTATTTATTGTAATAATTAACTTTTAACATTAGACGCAATAAAAAAAATAATAGTTGACATAAAACTGTTTTACTGACACAGCGCCATCTATTAGCATTATTGTGAAGCTATTAGCATTTAAAATTAAATAAATTCGTTTCTTTATAACATTTATCTAATTTTAGTATTTGTTGTTCAAGTACAGGATATAACTGAATTTTCAACCAAGTTTCACGTTCTAATATTCAGTAATTCTGAAGTTATAGGGCTCTGACAGACATTTGGACGTACACACTTCTCTGTCTAGTAGGCAAGCGCATTAGTTGACTCAGAGAACTCGCTTCGCTCGTTCAAAAATCAAATCTTTTTCTTTATCAACCGATAGGCATACAGTCAAAAGGTATCTTGCATAGACTTCCACAGCTCTCGGTCTTGCGCCGCCTGTATCCAGCGGCTCCCTGCGACTCGTCTGATGACAATTTTATTCGGGTGAAATGAAATCTACCACAAGGTATAAGTATGTAAATATAAATATATTTATATTAAAGGACTTGTAATGCAGTGTTATTACAAGAAAAAGCATTAATATTATAATAGTAAAAGCTATTCCCAAAATAAATATATGGTAAACAGTAAATACATATGTGACGTCAAATACAGATACCCATATGGTTAGGGTTTGGTACAATTTATAAGATTCGACGGGCGATATGGCAAATATAAAAAAACAATAACATGCCGCTCGCGCTTAAAAATACACTAAAAACGCACATATATGCAATGAAGAGTCAACCCACATAACTTTATCAATTGAAAAGTTAACTTTATTCCTTAACATTATGTATATGTATTTCATTTGACAAAGGTTTGTGGGTTGAAACGTTACTGCGTATTTTTTAAAACCATAGACAGTAGAATAAGCCTCAATACACCCATTGCACTATTGTATTATCCACTCCTAGCACAAGATTTCGCTTATTTGAAAGGGAGAAGAGAATATTAGTCAAGTTTAGCTTGCCTAATATTCTTTTAAAAAAAATCAGTAGAATACAAAATAAGACTGTTCTTACGCTTGTACCTTGTACCATACACCGACACGTGATGGCATTCATATTGATATGTTAATGGATGGGTCGTATATATGGGACTGTAGGATCTTATACTTAGATTGCTATATTCGAGGCTTTACTTAGATGGAATCAGTGAAGTACGCACTGGCGTGTTCACGTTAAGTGCGTGCGAGGTAGCGGATGCGACAATTTCAAAGTTCTTGTTTCAAGACAGTTCTTGTTTACAAACTAGCGTGTTGTGAAGTAAAGAAACACAGACTTGTTGCGTATTTTCAATATGACAGTGGAGTGGCATTTATCATATATTTATATTTTTACATTAGACTCATATATACCTATGATATTCTACTAGGGATGAGTTATATACTCACAAAATAAGCGAAAAAATTGTTCCGCACGACGAAGAGTATAATAGAGTACTTTATTGTTAGATGACATGACAAATTACGACAAATATCTGCCCTTACGCGCTTCATTTACCACACGCTTGTAACATATTCACCTCTTTTTATACATCTACTACCTCTTTTTATACATATACTATACCGCTCATTTGCGACAAGGGTGACATAATTCAAAATCGACGGTGAGAGAATTCTCTAGTTAGAGAGTAATGTTTTGTGGATGCTGCGGTCTCGAAACAACACAGCGGCCAACAAAGCGACAGAGCATTAAGTCACAATCTCTCTCGCTCTTATTTTTTTGTGCTTAGCGTAATGTTGTTTTTATAGCAAAAAGTATCGACACTAAAATTGGTGAATTTTGAATTATGTCACCCTTGTCGCAAATGAGCGATATCATAGGTCCGCCTCTGCACCCGCTCGTTGCCGTGAACAGTCACTAATCCGTCGAATCTTAAATGTACGTAGGTTAATTTATCCGTGCCAAGAGAGCACGTAAAGCCGTCTCTCCCAGTTATTATTACAAGCATAGGTATCACCTATTACTTATGCAAAAGTGTCTGTCTGTATTATCCTTTAAACACAAAACCACTGCACTAATCTTTAATGTTAGACAGACACTTGTATTATGGAGATAGACAGAGACCTAACTTTTTGTCCCGGGGAATAAAGCCCGCTGACAGACGGACGGACGGACGGACGGACGGACGGAAAACGGAGTCTTAGTAATAGAGTCCCGTTGGTTACTCTTCGGGTTCAGAACACTAAAGCCACGCGTACGAAGTCACTGGCATCAACTAGTTCTCTAATATAATCCACCAAAATTTTGGTAAGCTATTGCATAGCTTCTATCGCGGGCCAGCGTGGAGACCGAATCCAGAAATTCCGTAACGAAAATAACCTGACACGGGACTCCTCTACGGTGAGCCGCTAGATGGCGTTGATAAAAAATGCTAAGCAATAGCTTTACCGCGGCAGTCCCCGAGTGCCACACGTCTTTTTTTTTCCTTGAATATCGGGGAATTCCGCAAAGTAACTATCTAATATCTATACTAACTGTGTCGTATCTATATAAGTGGGAGCGAGAGCTTGCTCGCGCCTGACCGCTTCCACCTAGGCTCCTGACAGGCACACACACGCAATGTGCATGTACACGACGTAACCACAAGTAAAGCGCCCGTAACTACGTAAGATAAACTTACTATAGTAATAGTTCTATTCCATGAATAGGTAATCTTCAAAACTAGGCCACACGTCTCTAAGCTACAAAAGCAAGTCTAAAGTTGACTAGAATTTTATTAGAAACGTCACGCCCATCCCCACAAGCGACTTTCGGACTTTCTTGAGGCGTTCGTTGAACAATCGATTGTTAGTAAATACATCATCAGCACACATCTCTAAGCCACGACATGCTTGGCTTTTCTAAGGATTGATCCAATCCGATCTAAGTAAAGCATGGAATATAGCAATCCGAGCGAGGCTTACTCACTGATCCGCAGTTCCAGATAATCCTAACTCCGCGTAGATACCATTAACATATCAATATGAACTTCACTACTGTATCTGTGGTGCAAGTTGTAAGCGGAAGCGATAGGCCAGCGGTTTTAGACTAGGGCACAGAATACCCAACAGTAGAGCTTGTCTAAGCTGAATTGTGGTGGCCCAGTATCTATGCGACGTCGGCATTCGTACAATGGACTAGCCAGCTCCAAGCCTGGACTAGAATCCGATAGAACACTTATGGGATGAGCTGAAACGTCGGGTTCGAGCCCGGGTACCTGGTCCAGTAAGGCTTCCAGAGCCCCGAATCGCAATTGAAGAGGAGTGGAATGCAATACCTCAAGATTTCCTCGTCAGGCTCGTGAGGTCGATGAATACGAGGATGCTGGCAGTTATCCGAGCAAGGGGAGGGAATACTGAATACTGACCAAAAACTTTTTCTTTAATTTTTTCTTTGTTTCTGACTTTATTTTAATTTTCATTTTATGATTACTAACGATAAACACGACTGGAAAACGACTCTTCTTTGTAAAATCCTCAATAAACACTTAATTAATTGATTAATTATAATGAATTTCCATTCATTTTCATCATCAAGAAACACACTTTCTGTAGGTATAACTTTGATAGTTGTAAGTTTTATATTTTTTGAGAAAATCGAATCAGAGTGCCAAGGTAGCGGTTGGCTCGGTTTATTTGACGTCCAGTGTATATCTTTTATTATATAAAAATAAGTCGGGTTTTCCTTCCTGACGCTATAACTCCAGAACGCACGAACCGATTTCCACGGTTTTGCATTCGTTGGAAAGGTCTCGGGCTCCGTGAGGTTTATAGCAAAGAAAATTCAGGAAAAATTTCAACAATTTAAGAACGCGGACGAAGTCGCGGGCGTCCGCTAGTTGGGTATATTAGACTTTAATAACTTAGCATGTAGGTATACGTTTTTGTCTAACTGTACGAGGCACGATGTAAATGTAGATTGTCCAAATTGAAATAAATAAATAGGTCTTGTGCCGCCTGTATCCAAAAGCTACTAATAACGAGTTGTCGATACGCGGCGCGATTTCATTAATATCGGATCACCTGACGACTTTGGATTACTTTTTATATGGACTCTGAACTTTGCATTTTTAACGAAAGTTGTTTACGTGACTTTTCTTTTAGTGAAGTCCACTCGTAAAGTTTAACAACTTGAGCGAAACGTCGGAATTTACCTTTTTTTTTTGTATGGTAATGACGATGCAGTCTAAGATGGTAGCGGGCTAACTTGCAAGGGGTATGGCAGTATACCCATACCCCTAATCGGTTTCTAACATACATCTGTCTGTTTTTAACTGTGCATGTCTGTATCACAAATAAATGCTTTTTCTCTCTATCTTTCTTTTCTTTCAGTCTAAGATGGTAGCGGGCTAATTTGGAAGGGGTATGATAGTGTGCATTCAACCCATACCCCTAATAGCTTTCTACACGCCATCGTGCCGGAACGCTAAATCGCTTGGCGGCACGTCTTTGACGGTAGGGTGGTAACTAGCCACGACCAAAGCCTCCCACCTGACCAGACCACAGCCACTTCAGACATTATAAATTCCCAAATTGCCCCGCCGGGAATCGAACCCGATACCTCCCCAGTTACAAAACCACAGCGCTCACCACTGCGCCAGGGAGGTCGTCAAAACACTCGTAAAATACGTGTATAGTAGTAAAAGAACAGAATAATACTATTCATTGTACGTAATCAAATATTTATTGTTATTTTGAAGCAATAAAATCAGATTGTGGAGCGAACCGACCGTACCAATATGAGCGTGCAATTTCATGATATTTCAGTACACCCCGCCTAGCCTACAGCGATAGCAAAAAAATATCTGGATTTCGAAATTTTTTCGTAACCAGTAACTTCTCTTCGTTTTTTATTTGACGTGGCAGATCCCTTTCCTACTCTTTAAAAAGCAATTTCATGATATTTCTGTATACCCCTGTACCGCCTGTAGCGATAGCAAAAAAATATCTGGCTTTCGAAATTTTTTCATAACTGCTTCACTTCGGTTTTTTTAGTGGAACAGTAGATCCGTTTTCTACTTTCTAAATGTGGAACGATAGCAAAAAAATATTTCTAATAGTTAAAAGGACTTTTAACTATAAGAAACCTTTTAGGCATGCCATTCAAATTTTGCTTTTATGCATGGCTAGTTAGTTAATAATTTAAGCGTAAAAATTATTTTTACAAAACCGACTTCAAACGCCATTACAAATTATATCAATTGTGCCTATAAAATTTGAAGATTTCCCTCGATTTCTCCAGGATCCCATCATCAGATCCTGACCCGATGACCATTTGATGACCTGGGAAGTATACCCTTTCAAACAAAAGAAGAATTTTCCAAATCGGTCCAGGCGTCTTCGAGTAATCGGGGAAAATACATAAAAAATAAAAAAATAATAAAAAAAGATTCCGATGAATTGAGAACCTCCTCTTTTTGTGGAGTCGATTAAAAATGTACCGCTAAACGATTTAAGATTCTGGCATGATGGCGTCACAAAACAAATTAGGCATGTGGGTTACATTAAAACTGCCATACTCCATTCCAAGTTATCCCACGTTCTCTTATACAGATGAGATCCGATGCGATCTCGGACAAGCTATCTTGTCAATGTTAATCACGCAGCAACAAAGCAATGGACCGATTTTTTGCATGTTTATAGTAGTTTATACCTGGAGAGTGACATAGGCTACCTTTTTATCCGGAAAACAAAGGTTTCCCGAGAGATATTAAAAATCTAACTCCACACCGAAGAAGTCTCAAGCAAAAGCTAGTAGGTATTATACTATACATATCGCTCATTTGCGACAAGAGTGACATAATTCAAAATCGACGATGAGAGAATTCTCTAGTTAGAGAGTAATGTTTTGTGGATGCGGTCTCGAAACAACACAGCGGCCAACAAAGCGACAAAGCATTAAGTCACAATCTCTCTCACTCTTATTTTTTGTGCTTAGCGTAATGTTGTTTTTATAGCAAACAGTAAACATTTTCGACACTAAAATTGGTGAATTTTGAGTTATGTCACAGGCCTTGTCGCAAATGAGCGATATATTTAAAAAAAACAGTTTTGCTGACGCTACCAAGGCTTAGTTTAGATTCGTCTACAAGTTGTTTATACGGAACAATATAAAGGGTCCGGCAGAGGTCAGCGCGGTCCGATACAAACTAAGGGCTTAAAGATCCCGAAGGTCATTGACCCGTGCAAAGATGATCAGGGTTAATATATAGTCATATTTTTCGATATTATCGGGAATGAGGAGATCAATACAAGAACCAACGTTTTTTTATTTTTAATTCAACGTTTCTGATAAGAACCGCTAAGGTGTGGAACACCCATCCAGCATCAGTGTTTCCTGCCACCTATAATTTGAGTACATTCTAGGCACGAGTGAATAGGCATCTTCTAAGCAAGCGCGCTCCAACCTAGACCTTATTAGTGCTATCCAGTATTGATTGTCGACAGAACAGATTGATAAAGGGAGGATTGTTATTATTATTTTATTTTGTAAAATATCAGCAGCATAATAAATTATCATATGACTTAAATGTGTAGAATAAACCAACCCTGAATATACAGAACCAAATTAATTTACGAGTTGGAACCCGTTGTAAAATCAAATACGGATTTCCTTAACTCTAAACTCAAAGCGAGAGTCACGAGTACAATGAATAAGTATAAATTTTAAAATTTAAATTGTATAAGATATGCAAAATTTTGGTTTGCACTATACTCTAAGGGAGATGTTACAATAGACTTTTTCACTTATGTTTAATTGGCAAGAAAAGGTTAGAGTTATTTTGCTATAATCCGCCAACAGAAAAAATCTGTATGGTCAAACATGCAGTTAAAAGCTAAGCTCCACAACCAAGCAAAAAACTTAGCAAGCAAAAAAGCCGCGGGCAGAAGCTAGTTTAAAAAATATCTATATGTATAAAAGAAAGTCGTGTTAGTTACACCATTTATAACTCAAGAACGGCTGAACCAATTTACCTGAAAATTGGTGGGGAGGTTGCTTAGAACCAGGAGACAGGCATAGGATACTTTTTATCCCGTATTCTATAAAAGAGTCGAGTTTGTTCGAACACTAATAACTCTAGAATGGCTAGACCGACTTTCATGGTTTTTAATTTGTTGTATTTGTCTCCGTCCCGAATAGCAGAATAACTTTTAAAATATCGAAAAAATCCACGAAAAAAAACAAATTATGAAAAAATTTCATTTTCTCATACATTTTGTATTGAACGGGTTTTTTTGATGGCAAGGAAAGTGACTTTTTACCCCGGAAAAACAGTAACCTAAGTCACGCGGGCAAAGTCGCAGGCGAAAGCTAGTAAGTAAATCAATTCGTAGTAAAACTTTGTCGGACTATGTTTTATTCAACGGTCAAATGTAAACTCTCCTTTGCTGAAGGACCGATAAAACTGTATCTTACTTTTGTTAAAGTTTCAACTATGAATTCATAATTTTATTTAAGTCGAGTCGCTGTCTTTTCGCGCTTCGTTGCCGCCCCCTCCCCCAGCGTCCTTCCACCCCCGCACTCCCCTTGTCGTGTTATACGACTCAATTTTGATATATTTTACTCAACTACGCGAAAATTTTGGCGATATATTATATTTTGTTTTCATTTTGTGGTTAACCAGACCAGAAACATAGGATATGACGACCGTTACTTAGGTTAAATAAACAAGGGTACCTCTACCTATTTATTTTTAATGCTGCTTGTGTGTACTGGTGGCTGATGTGTGTGTATGAATGAAACTGACATACTTGCCTTAGACCAGAGATTATCAAACTTATTTATTTTACCCTTTCTATTTAAATCTAAATGAAATTACAAATCAACCATCGCCCCCCTAAACCACACCAACGCCCCCCATTTTTTTTCTGGGCCCCTTAACGCCCCCCTCTAGGTCTCCAAAGCCCACAAGGGGGCGTTATTGCCCACTTTGAGAAAGACTGCCTCAGACCATTCAACTAATGAATGGTGTAAGAGTCAATGGGTGTAAGATACTAACCCATTTCAAGTTAAGGTGGTAGCTCACTTAAATGACCCCGCTCAAACACTGCATCCGCACGGCTCCACTTTTTTTAAGAATATTAGCCAAGCTGAACTTGACTTATCGCACATTTGCGACAGTAGTGACATAATTCAAAATCGACGATGAGAGAATTCTCTCGTTAGAGAGTAATGTTTTGTGGATGCTGCGGTTTCGAAACAACGCAGCGGCCAACAAAGCGACAGAGCATTAAGTCACAATCTCTCTCGCTCTTATTTTTTTGTGCTTAGCGTAATGTTGTTTTTATAGCAAAAAGTATAAATTTTTGACACTAAAATTGGTGAATTTTGAGTTATGTCACCCTTGTCGCAAATGAGCATTATATTCTCCTCTCCCCTCCAAATAAGAGAAAAGCTTGTGATAGGAGTGGGTATAACAATAGCACAACGGGTAAGCCTCGAACCTGCGACCTTTCAGATTTCAATCCGCACCTTTTACCGTTGGACTATTAAGGCTTCAAACATTGAATCGAAGTGGCCGCTCGCTGTCCATTATAGCCGAAAGCTTACCACCTTGTGACGTCTAGCAGCAAGCTCCAGTATCCGTAAGAAGAGCCCACATTTGCACTCACGCACTGCAGTCACGGAGCTATCTGCAGTGTTGCTTATGCACTGTATTCGTAGATCAGTCTTTCTCAAAGTGGGCGATAACGCCCCCTGGTGGACTTTGGAGACTAGAAGGGGGCATTAAGGGGCCTCGAAAAAAATGGGGGGCGTTGACGTGGTTTAGGGGGGCGATGGTTGATTTGTAATTTCATTTAGATTTACTTTATATTTTAAAATTTACTAAAATTAAAACCTACTTCTGTTTTTCAGTAAAATCGAACCTGATAGCCTGATATCAACAACCTTGTTAAAAATCATCAAATTCATCCATCTCATTAGATTAGTTTTAAAACTAAAATTGATTACCTACCTATATTGTTTCTTTTAATTTGATTTAACTATATTCTTAGTATTCTAAAGTTGCATAAACCTTGAGGATGTAACGTTGAAGTATAATGTAAGTTTAAACACCAGAATCGACTAATAACAGACCATAACTAAATTAATTAAAGTAATTAAATTGTGGTTTTTAAGTTTTGTATTGGAGTGTATAAAAAATTGGGGGCGCTGAAAAATAATTAATTTTCAAAGGGGGCGGTAAAAGAAATAAGTTTGATTATCTCTGTCGTAGATACATGGGTCGCTTGATTGTCGCTTGATTGTCGCTTGCTTGTAGCGTGCGGTAAATGAGATATCGGCTATCGGCGCGGTCGCGTCGGCTGTATTGCGGCAAGCTCTCTTGCCGCGCGCTGTTTATCATATGTTGTCACTGTAAAGTGTATGTACAGAGCATGACCTTAAGCCGATATTAGAATATGCTCTCTTTTAATGTGCGGGAGCGGTGTCGTGTAAGTGAGCTACGTCCTTTAATCCGCTTCCAATATAGAGTTAAAATCATTTGAAATGAATCCTAACGAAATCAATAAACTGTCATCAAACAAAAATGGAGCCGAAAAAATCATTTTAAACGTAATACTTATTTCATCCCTCCATTAAAAATATACGTTCAATACGTATGATTGAATTAATTAAAAATAATTACTCAAAGTTACAAAATAAAATTAAAAACAAACAAAAAGTCCGGCGAAAGGGGTTGATGAATTTATAAAATACTTTTGAAAAAAAAAACGCTGACTCATCAATCTCGCGTTATCAAAAATAAATGTGATATAAAAATTTTCTTTTACATGAAAATTGTAGAGTAATTTATGCTTGAAATGAAGATTGAATGTTTCATTTCAATTATTGAGATGAAGCTTGTTAATGAATAATGAAGCCTCGATAGCCCAAAGGTTAAAGGTGCGGACTGAAAACTGAAAGGTTGCAGGTTCGAACCCCACCCGTTGCACTATTGTCGTAACCAGCACAAGCTTATTATTATTTGGAGGGGAGAGGAGAATATAAGTCAAGTTTAGCTTGGCTAATATTCTTAAAAAAATGTCTTCTCGATAGACTCCGGCCACGCGGCCAATCTCTTTTTTAACCGACTTCCAAAAAGAAGGAGGTTATCAATTCGGCCGGGATTTTTTTTTTTGGTTCCGTACCCGAAGGTTAACCAATGGGACCCTATTACTAATGGTGAGATCTATAGAGCGTGCTCTGCCTTAGTTCGAACTTAAGATAGAGTGAAAACGAGACACAAATATGCTCTGATATAAATCTGTCTCGTTTTAACTTTGTCTTGAGTCTGAGCTGAGTTAGAGTGTGGTCTATAGATTTCAGCCTAAGCCTCCGCTTTGTCCATTCGTCCGTCCGTCTGTCTGTCTGTCAGCGGACTGTATCTCATGATCCCTAATAGGTAGACAGTTGAAATTTTCACTGAATGTGTATTTCTATTTCCGCTATAACAACAAAGAATGACAATAACTACTACTTCTAATACTAGAAACGTGTTTTTTTTAGCTTTTTAAAAATATAGAGGCTCGAAAATATAGGGTTTTTAAATTACCTGTTAGAAAAAGAGAGCGCTATTGCAACACGACGTCACGTTACAGCTTCGATTGTAATTAATGAATATCCATATTTAGACAACAGTCAAAATTTTTTTTTTATTCGATGACAAGATAGCCCTTGACTGCGATCTCACCTGATGGTAAGTGACGATGCAGTCTAAGATGGTAGCGGGCTAACTTGGAAGGGGTATAGCAGTGTAAATTCAACCCATACCCCTTATCGGTTTCTACACGCCATCGTGCCGGAACGCTAAATCGCTTGGCGGCACGGCCAAAGCCTCCCAGACCAGACCAGAGAGAATTTAGAAATTATAAATTCCTAAACTGCCCCCGCCGGGAATCGAACCCGAGACCTCCCAGTTATAAGACCACAGCGCTCACCACTGCGCCAGGGAGGTCGTCAAATATCCAACTAAATCAAATAAAAAGTCCATATATAGTTGAATCCAATTATTATTAAAATAATATTGAAATTATCATCGAATATTTGTCAAACAGATTTGCGGTGGAACGTTCACGGTAAACTTCACATAATACAAATCGTTATAATACAGTGTAGGGAGGCGAGGGATTCAATTCTGACCACAAAGTATCGAGAAAGTTACACACAAAACTCGCGACGGCGCGGCGTAGGTAATTGGGTATTTGACTGTTGTCAAAATGTAGATATTCATTCATTACAATCGAAAATGTAACGTGTAAAAATAACATAAATAACGTCAAAAACATGCCGCCAAACGATTTAGGGTTCCGGCACGATGGCGTGTAGAAACAGATCAGGGGATGAGTTGAAAGTACGCCTTACCACTTCCAAGTTAGCCAGCTACCATCTTAGACTACGTCGTAGCTTACTATCGGGTGAGACCGCAGCCAACGACTATCTTCTCATCGAATAAAAAAATTAAAAAAATCAACTGTTAAATGTGTTATAAGCATTAAAGTACAGTAGGTATGTACCTATAGAATTAGCAGTTTTTAAAGCTAAAAAAAGTATTTTTTACCTGAATAATTATCAAATGAATTAATATTAATTATTATTACCTAATAAATAATAGGTATTAATTCACCGAATTATTATAACTTTAATCCCTTTGCTAGTGAAAAATGTGACTGTGTCACAATGGATTTTGAAATAAGCCAGTCGCGCGTTGCCCGAGATTCCGTCACGCGTTGAGTATGTCACACACTTTATGCTATGTAAGTAAGCAATGGTTTTAAGCCTGACCACAGAATATCGATAAATGTTGATAATTTACTAATACTATAAATTTACTGTTCCAGTTTCGCCGTGCATTCGTTCATATTGTAATTAAACTTACAAAATGGAACAGTTTCGTTGCTAGCGACCCATCACTTTCACTGCTGGAAGCAGGTAGGGGACTCAGAGAAAGGTTGTAGGCCATCTTTAGGCCATAGTCCACCACGCTGGCCCAATGCGATGGAGGTGGCCCAATAGAGGGTCGACAGCCTGGATGTTATTTTTAGCCCTTTTTGGATATATGCATTGGTTGGACGTGCGCATTACGTTTCTTCTTCCTTATCAACCGATAGACGTCCATTCTTAAACAAAGGTCACTTTTATGGACTTCCACAGGCCTCGGTCTTGCGCCGCCTGTATACAGAATCTCTCTGCGACTCGTTTGATGTCGTCGGTCGGTAACGAGGGTCTGCCAACACTGCGCTGCCCGGTGCGGGGTCGCCACTCCAGCACCTTGCGACCCCAACGACTATTAGTTTTTGAACTACGTTTATTGGAGTGTAAATTTTGTTAACGTTGTGTAAACATTAGGTTTATTAGAGTGTAAATTTCGGAACAATATTAACAGCGCCGTTCTAAGTAGATACACCGTAATCCGCACCTATTACATAATGGAATTACAACGTTGATAATAGAACTTTGGATTATTAATGTACCTAGCGTCCACAATCTAGGCGGTTTGTTACATAATGTAATGTGACACAATAGACATGACCAGCAGCCTTGTAAACATGTTACATTTACAACAACTGCCTCGCTGGTCTAGTGGTTAGCAAGTTCGATTCCCGTTTCTGTCAAGAAATTTTCAGTACTAGCCCGGAGTTAGGAAGTTGGCGGTGAGTCACCCCCGTGCCTCGGAGAGCACGTAAGGTTGTCGGTCCTGCGCCTGATCTCTCGCCGGTCGTGTCGAATTTCCGTCCCATCGTACTATGAGAGTAAGGGAATAGAGAGTGTACTAGAGTTTGCGCACACACTTGTGCACTATAATATCTATCTGCTGTGTGCGAAATCTACTGAACGGATTTGAATGTTTGGTATAGTGGTAGCTGATACTCCGGGTCAATATATAGAATACTTTTTATCCTGATAAATAAGGTTCATCCGGGATATGGGTATGAAATTTTTTGTTGATTTTGCTCCATAACTTCGTCAAATGTAAACCGAATTTGATAATTATTTTTTTATTATAAATTGTGTACTTACTATAATAATAATAATAATAATAATAATAAATCTTTATTTATTCATCAATAAACGTACATAATAACATAATGTGAAGCCCTGTCTCCTGTGGAAGTAAAAACTGTGTTACAGGAGACAGTGTCTTCCCTATATTTATGAACAAAATTTCACGTTTGACAAATAAAATTAGTAACTATCTAAAGTCTAAACTATGCTAGGTAAATTATTTAAAGAAATACCATATACCTACCATATCTGTTTTAACTTGTGTATTGCTGTGTGTGTGTGTGTGTTTGTGTGTGTGTGTG
Source organism: Hipparchia sbordonii (assembly GCA_038048805.1). Classification (NCBI taxonomy): domain Eukaryota; kingdom Metazoa; phylum Arthropoda; class Insecta; order Lepidoptera; family Nymphalidae; genus Hipparchia; species Hipparchia sbordonii. The sequence continues at coordinate 6,899,393 of CM076117.1, read as the reverse complement.
TGTGTGTGTGTGTGTGTGTGTGTGTGTGTGAGTGTGTGTGTGTGTGTGTGTGTGTGTGTCAGAGTGAGTGTAGAAGCGTGTGATTTTTCTTATCTATGTACTTAAACATTTTTTATAATAAGTTCTCCGTACCCTCATAATCATAATTTTTTAACCATGTTTTTATATAACTTTTTATTTCCCTATTTGACAAAGCTTTTAGAACAACTTTATTCAATCGGTTGTATAAAAAGGGGGCTAGAAAATCGTAGTGTTTTTGAGCAAAACTACTTTTGAATGCGGGAACTGGGCATCTGTCAACTCTCTTAGAACTCGCAGGTAGGAAAGGAATTGTTTTACTGTGATATCTACGCAACACCTGATAAATAAACAGTTTTCTAACCGAAAGCAAATCACATTCTTCATATAGTCGAGTTGTAGGAAATACAAAGGGACAACACTTCATGACTTTAAGCAAGGCCCGCTGGGCTCGTTCAACTTCCAACATATGCGTTTTAGATGTTCCACCCCATGCGCAGATGCAGTAGCTGATTATACATTCTCCGAGGGTTTTATACAACTTTACTAGCATATCAGCACTACAAACAGTGCGTAAGGTTTTAAATATATACATAAGTCTTCTAATACGAGTAAATACTACTAAAATTATTTCGCCTAATTTTGGTGAAGATCTACTAAATATTATCGGAGATAGAAGACATTACTTCTCGCGGATAGTAGCAAGTCACTAAACTTTTTCCACGTGGACGAACTTACGAAGTCGCGGGAATCAGCTAGTTTACAATAATAATGTAACAATATGGCCTTTATTTACTTAAAAATATTTACAAAATATAATAATTAGATTAAAATTTGACGACCTCCCTGGCGCAGTGGTGAGCGCTGTGGTCTTATAACTGGGAGGTCTCGGGTTCGATTCCCGGCGGGGGCAATTTAGGAATTTATAATTTCTAAATTGCCTTGGCTAGTTACCACCCTACCGTCAAAGACGTGCCGCCAAGCGATTTAGCGTTCCGGCACGATGGCGTGTAGAAACCGATTAGGGGTATGGGTTGTATTTACACTGCTATACCCCTTCCAAGTTAGCCCGCTACCATCTTAGACTGCATCGTCACTTACCATCAGGTGAGATCGCAGTCAAGGGCTATCTTGTCATCGAAAAAAAAAAAAGAAGATTGTCCATATCGGAAATAAAACCCTGCAATTTATAATATAAGTGCGTAATAGGAGTCGACTCTCTATTATACTTTCCCCGTAGCTCACAAACTAGAGCATCGTATTTAGCTGTAGTGAAATTAGTTCTCGCAAGTTTCGTTTTCGCTGACAGATAATAAATGACCTCTGTCCGTCTGTTTGTTGAACATTTCTCGCTGGAAATGAACTAAGTTTGTTTCTCAGCGCTATATAGCTGATTTACATATTAAATCTGTAAATGTTTCATGGCTTCATACAAACTATCAGTATTCAAACGCGTGTACGCCGGAGGTAACTTGATTTAGCTTTGAAAGCGTTTGCTTGCGTCTAGTTTCCACGAAGTTTTTCAGGTATGTTTGCTAAAATTGGTTTCGCATTCATGACCTTTATAACTTTTGCCCGCAAAAGCACTAAGGTTTTGACGACCTCCCTGGCGCAGTGGTGAGCGCTGTGGTCTTATAACTGGGAGGTCTCGGGTTCAATTCCCGGCGGGGGCAATTTAGGAATTTATTATTCCTAAATTGTCTCTGGTCTGGTCTGGTGGGAGGCTTTAGCCGTGGCTAGTTACCACCCTACCGTCAAAGACGTGCCGCCAAGCGATTTAGCGTTCCGGCACGATGGCGTGTAGAAACCGATAAGGGATATGGGTTGAATTTACACTGCTATACCCCTTTCAAGTTAGCCCGCTACCATCTTAGACTGCATCGTCAATTACCATCAGGTGAGATCGTAGTGAAGGGCTATCTTGTCATAGAATAAAAAAAAAAAAAGGTAGACTACTACCTACTGGCAGTAATTAGGTATTTTACTGTTGTCGAAATGTGGATATTAATTAATTACAATCGAAAATGTAACATTTAAGAATAAAATTTGTAAAAACAGAAAATAAATCGGTCAATAAACAAATAAGTTATAAGCTGTTTTACTGCGACTGTATCCGTCTCTTTCTAAAACGATATTTTGTATAGACATAAATATATGGACAGTGTATGGAGCTAGTGAAAATGTGACTAACATGTCAGTAACGCTCTCTCTGTCTAATAGGATACTTTAAAGCTCTATATTTTCGAGACTAGTTAAGGTGTTAAAAAAACAAAAATGACATTTTGTTTTAATACCTACTAAAAAATTTTTTTTTAAGTATATAAAAAAAAAATTAGTGAAATACCCAATTATAATAATATAACATTAATAATAAATTATTATTTATGTGAAAGTGTCTTGGTTTGTTGGTTTGCCCTTCAATCAAGCAGCAACAGAGAAGCGGATTGAAGTGATTTTTAACCGACTTCAAAGAAGAAGGAGGTTCTCAATTCGTCTGGATCTTTTATATTTTTTGGGATCGTTTTTTCCACGTACTTTGAAACTGTGGAACCAACTTCCTACGACAGTGTTTCCACTAAATTGCAACATGGGGTTATTCAAGGGGCGGACCAACAAATTCCTGAAAAGCCGGCAACGCATTGGTGGTGCCTCAGGTGCTACAAATGTTCATGGGCAGCGGTAATCACTTAACATCACGTGACCCGCCTGCAAGTTTGCTCGCTAAAAAAAAATAGATGAAAGGGAACATCGTTCTGTACATACAAACACTAAGTGTAGTGTGTAAGCACTCACTTTGACCTAGTCAGTCCGCTGTTAGAACAAAAGCAAGCTAAATAAGCTTAAAAAAATAGTTCAACAGCTGTTCGAAACTCACAATGGCTTAAAGAGCTTACAATTGACCGCTAAGTCTATCGGCGACCCAGTTTCCAGTAAACTTATTTTAGACATAATTTTTCTTAATTCTTGATTTTATCTTAGTCGACGAGTTTGACGACCTCCGTGGTGCAGTGGTGAACACTGTGGTCTTTTAACTGGGAGGTCTCAGGTTCGATTCCCGACGGGGTAATTTGGGGATTTATAATTTAACCCTCAATAGCCCAACGGTTAAAGGTGCGGACTGCGGATTGAAAGGTCGCAGGTTCGAGCCCCACCCGTTGCACTATTGTCGTACCCATTCCTAGCACAAGCTTTTCGCTTATTTGGAGGGGAGAGGACAATATAAGTCAAGTTCAGCTTGGTTCTTTTAAAAAAAAACTGAATTGTCTCTGGTCTGGTCTGGTGGGAGACTTTGGCCGTGGCTAGTTACCACCCTACAGTCAAAGACGTGCCGCCAAGCGATTTAGCGTGCACGATGGCGTGTAGAAACCTTGAAGTATCACAAACACAATTTTTTTTTCCTTCGAGGTAGAATAGAAACCGATAAGGGATATGGCAGTATCCCTTCCAAATTAACCCGCTACCATCTTAGACTGCATCGTCACTTACCACTAGGTTAAATCTCAGTCAAGGACTATCGAATAAAAAAATCTTGACTATTAATTAATCTTTACTAAGAGATGATAATAGTACCAACATAAAATAAAATAAGTCTTATTTTATTTTACGTTCCAAAGGATAATGGGTAATTTTGTATGGACCCTGTACCCAAGACTGTGACGTTATTATGTGACGGCTTTTGTTGCCCTAATAGAGTGGTTTAACCCTGGGACAGCATGTCCAATTCACTTGGAGAATAAGATATCTTCGTTACAAGAAATGATTTTACCTAACAATTAATTTTTTTTTTAAAAGAATATTAAGCAGCCTGAAGTTGACTAATATCCTCCTATCCCCTCCAAATAAGCGGAAAGCTTGTATTAGGAGTGGGTACGACAATAGTGCAACGGGTGGGATTCGAACCTGTGGCCTTACAGTTTTCTGTCCGTACTTTTAACCGTTGGGCTATTGAGGGCTATTAACATAACAATTAATTCAATTGATAGTGTAAACTATTAATTTAAGGGTGGAAATGGAATATATCGAATATAAAGTCTTAGGATTTATTAAAAACTACTCTATAAGAGCAACAAATACCAACATAGTTCATTAATTCTTACTATAGGTAATATTATAAAAAGGGAAAGTGTGTTTGTTTGTTGATTTGTTGGTTTGTCCTTCAATCACGCTGCAACAGAGCTACGCAACGATGTGATTTTTTGCATGGTTATAGTTGGGGACCTAGAGAGTGACATGGGCTACTTTTATCCCGGGAAATCAAAGAGTTCCCGCGGGATTTTAAAAACTAAATCCATGCGGACGAAATCGCGGGCACCAGCTGGTCATGTTATAAAAACCCTGATTTTTGTATTTTCTAACCCCCTCAGTTTAGTCTGATGATAGATCGGTCAGTCAGTCAATCAGAGTAATTACAACATTGGTCAGTCAGAAACTAGACTTTGGTAAGACAAAAAAAATCTACTTAGAGTTCCCACAGACTTCTTGAAGTCACTGTGTCCATAGTATACTCTACGATTTAGTTGTCTTGAAATAATTAGTCGTACATAATAATTATTAATAAATAATCTTAGACTCAGAAGAATATAATCTCCCACTATGCCTTGCCTTTGTGGACTACAAGAAAGCCTTCGACTCTATCGAAACTTGGGCTGTTCTGGAGTCACTCCAGCGATGCCAAGTTGATTGGCGCTATATCGAGGTGTTGAGATGTATTTACGATGCTGCTTCAATGACCGTCCAAGTACAGTCTCAGCAGACAAAACCCATCAACCTGCGAAGAGGGGTTAGACAGGGGGATGTGATTTCCCCAAAACTATTTAATAGTGCACTAGAAGACCTTTTCAAAACGCTGGACTGGAAAGAACGCGGTCTAAATATAAATGGTGAATACATCTCACACCTACGATTCGCTGATGACGTGGTAATCTTGGCGGAGACTCCACAAGACCTCGAGCAGATGCTGAGTAGCCTAAGCCGTTCTTCCAGACGTGTTGGTCTCGGGATAAACATGGACAAAACCAAAGTCATGTTCAATCAACACGTTATCCCGATACCCGTAACCGTCGAAAATGTTGGAATCGAAATTGTTTCACAATACAACTACCTTGGCCAAGTCATACAACTGGGTAGAAACAATTTCGACGAAGAAGCCAACAGAAGAATACGGCTGGGCTGGGCAGCGTTTGGAAAATTAAGTCAAGTCTTCTCATCGTCAATACCTCAGTGTCTGAAGACGAAAGTCTTCAATCAGTGTGTCCTTCCCGTCCTCACTTACGGTGCTGAAACGTGGACACTGACAAAGGGCTTGATCCACCAATTCAAAGTCGCTCAGCGAGCTATGGAGAGGGCTATGTTAGGAGTTTCTCTGAAGGATAAAATTCGTAATGAAGAGATCCGTAGGAGAACCAAGGTCACTGACATAGCCCAAACTATCAGTAAGCTGAAGTGGCAGTGGGCAGGCCATGCTTGTCGCAGGGGCGATGGCCGCTGGAGCCGGAAAGTCCTGGAGTGGAGACCGCGGACAAGCAAGAGTAGTGTGGGGCGCCCTCCAGCAAGGTGGACCGACGACATAAAAAGAGTGGCGGGAAGTGGCTGGATGAGAAGAGCTGAGGACCGGGTGTGGTGGCGCTGCTTGGGAAAGGCCTATGTTCAGCAGTGGACGTCCGCAGGCTGAGATGATGAGATGATGATGAATCTTAGACTGCATCGTCACTTACCATCAGGTGAGATCGCCTTCAAGGACTATCTTTTCATCGAATAAAAAAAAAAGACGTGTGGCACTTGAGGACTGCCGCGGTAAAGCTATTGCATAACCCACCGGTAGATAGCGTTGATAAAAAATGCGCCATCTAACGGCTCACCGTAGAGGAGTCCCGTGTCAGGTTATTTTCGTTACGGAATTTCTGGATTGGGTCTCCACGCTGGCCCGTGATAGAAGCTATGCAATAGCTTAAAAATAGTATGTCCAAATTAATACAAAAGTTTCATTAATTGATGCCTGTACAAGGTAGTGTATTCTGCCATTACCGAACATATTTTAGCTGACAAAGTTCATTTAGCTGACAAAGTTAGACAGATACATATTGTATGCTTCAAAACAAGCTTAAGAAAATGCTTTCGAAGCTAAAATAAAGCTGTTCAGAACTCACAATAGCTTAAAGAGCTTGCGACTGACCGCGTTGTCGATAAGCGACCTAGTTTATAAGTAGTTAGCCGTGGAGATAATGTATTTTTTTTAATCGATGACAAGATAGTCCTTGACTGCGATCTCACCTGATGGTAAGTAACGATGCAGTCTAAGATGGTAGCGGGCTAACTTGGACGGGGTATGACAGTGTACATCCAACCCATACCCCTTAATTGGTTTCTACACGCCATCGTGCCGGAATGCTAAATCGCTTGGCGGCACGTCTTTGACGGTAGGGTGGTAACTAGCCACAGCCACAGCCTCCCACCAGACCAGACCAGAGACAATTTATTTTTTCAAAAATAGCAGATTGCTTAACTACGAGCTGTATTTTTAAGCATGCGATTTAGCGTTCCGGTACGATGGCGTGTAGAAACGGGGCATTGGTTGAATTTACACTGTCATACCCTTTCCAAGTTAGTCCGCTACCATCTTAGACTACATCGTCACTTACCATCAGGTGAGATCGCAGTCAAGAACTATCTTGCCATTCAATAAAAAAAAATACAAAGTACTGGTTTGAATCACAATTTTTTCAAGATCGTTGCAGCAAATGCGCGAAATAAAGAATTAAATTGAATTGAATGGTATTTTCTCTGAAATAGTACATTGTTACCTTAGGGATGAAAGTAACTTATTTAGTCCCGAGACGGGGTTTGGCGCCCGAGCGTAGCGAGGGGGCCTATAGTTCGAGGGACTAAATAAGTCTTTATCCCGAGTTAAACACTGTGCTTTTTATTACGAATATAAGGAAAGTCAAAATAAAAATAGAAATTAGCTAAAGAAAATTGAGTGAACTTTACCGCCTTTTTTTTTTCTTTGGCCTAGCCGGCGGGCTATGCATTTAGCTTTTTAATAGTCAAGTATTGTCTATGATTGTCTATGAATGTCTATGAATCAGTTGTCTTTACTTTATGAATAAAGTCTATCTTTCTTCTTGTCTATGGATGCACTCGGGTATGTCGTGTTTCATTTGAATTCCAATAAAAATGTGACAACTAGTTTTTTTAATTATTTGACAGCTGTCAGTTGAAAACGATTCTCCCTAGGGCTGAAAAGTATTACTTTCAACCCGCTTCTCAGGCAACTTCAGACCTACTTTCCGTGTATGAGTAATGAAAAATCATTTTTCAGCCCCACAAAATCCAGTCTTCACGTATTTTTTCGCCAAACGGTGACTACAGTAATTAAAAATTTTATAATAATCTAGTTAGATTATAGCAACAATGGGCGGTTTTGAACGAGGGTCTAAAATGCCCCCAGGATGAATTCATTTCATTGTTCAAAACTCATTAGTCGCGCACAATGGAAGATAGTGTAAAGGCGTGCGCAAACATTAGACTTGACGACTTTTATCATTCAGGACGTATAAATTTAACGTCCTTTGACTTAATGTCTGTTTAAGCCTCAACAGCTCAACGGTTAAAGGTGCGGACTGAAAACTTAAAGGTCGCAGGTTCGAACGCCACCCATTGCACTATTGTCGTACCCAATCCTAGCACAAGCTTTCCGCTTATTTGGAGGGGATAGGAGGATATTAGTCAACTTCAGCTTGACTAATATTCTTTAAAAAAAATATGGTAAAAGAAGCCTATGTCAGTTTTGTCGGCCATGCAGCGTAGTGCCGCCAATCGAATATAAAATAAATAAATATTTCTATGAAATATTATATAGATAATTGTTGAATTAAAAAAATAAATAAATGCTTGTGATAAATATCACTTTAACTAAATCTATACCTCCTTGTGATTGTAGTTTTACTGTCGAAACAAAAGTCTGGCGAAACGAAAATGTGACGAAACAAAAATCTAACGAAATGAAAATCTGTCGACACGATAACATAGCGATATAGCGTTCTAGTATGATATGACATGACATCAGACGAAGGCTATTTTACGCTACTACGGCAAAACCGAAAGGAACGGTTCTGATTTTAACACTCCAAAAATCTTTTATATTCCATTTTAGTGCCTAAACTACCGAACCGATTTTGATGAATGAGAGGTTAATTGATTGTAAATTATAGTCTCGGTGACATAGGCAAATTTTATACGAAAAAAATCAAGATGGATGTTATGTCCAATTTTCCATATTTGAGTTACAGTTTCTAAACTCGATAACAAGATGGCCTGCACAACTCCTACGTACTTATTTTGTTTTTCAAAAAACATTTACCCATACCCATTTTAAATACCAAACAATATTCTACTTTCCAATAAAGCATAAAGCTCCTAGATATACATTGTAAATAATCTTCGACATAAAATAGATAAAAATGTTTCTTGTCGTAAGTCTGCGCCCCCGCTAAGACTTATGTGACGGTTGGCTGCAAGCCAATATAAAATCGGCCCGATTTTATTGGCACTGTTTTGAGCGGAATTATAGCGGCCCGGACATTTGTCACCGCGGAGTTGAAACGATTATTATTTATATTTTACTATTTCACATTTTAACTGCAGCGATGAATTTTTTGAAAAATTGCCCGCATTACTTATGGAAATTTATGCAAAAATAGGTACAGATTATTGTACCTATACTACTACTATTAAGTAGTAGTAGTAACAGTAGTAGTAGAAGTGGTAGTAGTAAAGTTTTTTGAAGGTTAGTATCTACGTTAACTGTGTAACTGTAAATCTTAGTATTGACGGGAAATAAGGCGGCGAAACAGAAAATTAATCGGTCAAAAAACAAATAAGTTAAAATGCTGTTTTGCTGCGAATGTATACGTCTCTTTCTACAACGAAATTTTGTATGGAGAGTGTACGGAGCTACTGAATCGTGACGTCATGTTGCAATAGCGCTCTCTTTTTCTAACTGGTAACTTAAAAGCTCTATATTTTTGAGACTAAGATATTTAAAAAAGAAAAATGAAATTGTGTTATTATATAAGTTCGTGTTAAGCCTCAATAGCCCAACGGTTAAAGGTGCGGACTGAAAACTGAAAGGTCGCAGGTTCGAATCCCACCCGTTGCACTATTGTAATACCCACTCCTAGCACAAGCTTTTCGCTTATTTGAAGGAGATAGGAGGATATTAGTCAACTTCAGCTTGGCTAATGTTCTTTAAAAAAAATTAAAACCTTTATTTTAATTATATAAAAAAAAATTGACAAATATCCAATTAGGACACACAACGTCGGTTACCCATCCAGTCACCGACTGGGGTCAACGTCGCTTAGCCAGCGTGATCGATTCATATGCGCTGTCACAAATAGGCCATATGTCCCTTCGTATTGTGAAAGTCTGTCGAGACACCATTGTCTGGAGGCTTTGCCCGTGGATAGCTACCACCCTACCGTCAAACACGTGCAGCCAAGCGATTTAGCGTTTCGGTACGATGACGTGTAGAAACAGATTAGGGGTATGGGTTGAATTTACACTGATATACGGTATACCCCTTCCAAGTTAGCTCGCTACCATCTGAGACTGCATCGTCACTTACCATCAGGTGTAATCGCAGTCAAGGGCTATCTTGTCATCGAATAAAAAGAGGCTGGTAGAATTTACAAAGTTTTAAAGCTGTCATACCGCTCTACAGATTTCTCTGTGCCTTTATTTGACCTGCCCGTAATTAAAATTGGATATTATAGCTTCTACCTGGCCTAGAGAGCTTTAGACATAAGATATTTGATTTTGACTCCGCCCCGTTTTGAATTTTAAACGGGTTTACTTAAAAATCGCATAATTTTTGGGTTAAAATGAATGACTTTAGTATGGTAGAGTTAGAGTTACTTTTAGGTTTAGTTCCTAGAAATAAATATTTCACTGCTGATCCCTGAAGGAGCCAATTGGCCAGCCTCTGTTTCGTAGAGAGTCGTCTCTGTCACTGTATAACGACAAAATCTCGTTAAAGACTATAGAGGAACAGTGAATCTATTGCTATTACCACGTTTAAGGCTAAGAAAGGATTTTTGAAAATTCAACCACTAAGGGGGTGAAATAGGGCTTTGAAAAATCTAACATAACGTGAGCGAAGTCGCGGGTAAAAGCTAGATAAGGATAAAACATACTCTATACATAAAGAAATGCCATTAATTGATTTACAGTATAGTCTTTTAAATAAGTCAGTTGATTTTCATGGAATACTTTTTTCACCATGCCACATTAATGGGTGCATAAATTTTTTTCTTTTAAATATTAGCCAAGCTGAGGTTAACTAATATCCTCCTATCCCCTCCAGATAAGCGGAAAGCTTGTATTAGGAGTGGATACGACAATTGTGCAACAGGTGGGGCTCGAACCTGCGACCTTTCATTTATGAGTCCACACTTTTTTTTTATTTTTAGCAAGCAAACGCGCAAGCTGGCCACCTGATGTTAAGTGATTACCGCCGCCCATGAACATTTGTAGCACCTGAGGCACCACCAATGCGTTGGTCGCCGGCTTTTCAGGAATTTGTTGGTCCGCCCCTTGAATAACCTCATGTTGTAATTTAGTGGGAACACCGTTGCAGGAAGTTGGTAAAATAGTATAATTTATGTATACAACTGTATTGCATGAAAAAACAAGAACAAAATATATAAGTAAAAAAACAGTGTAACACAAAAGGTGACCTTATCACTAATAGTGATCTCTTTCAGGCAACCTGTACGAGAGAACTTAATGTAAGTGAGAGACGGGGATCGCAATAATTACGTAGGAAATAGAAATAGAAATATTTTTTGGAACGAAGTTCCTTATCGCGCGTTGTGAAAGGGGGCTAGACGGAAAAATTCTTACGAAAAGTTGTCACGACACTTTTTGCTATAGTTCTCTCTCATGTTTCTCTGTCTGTCTCTCTCTCTCTTATAGAAAGCAAGCCAGATATTTTCATTTCTATTTCGCATTGAACTTCGTTCCATCCGGGTGTCCCTTGACACCTCTCAAGTTTTTTATTCAAATAAGCTTTTACAAGCACTTTTGAACTGTCAATGAATCTACCACTGGTTCGGAATGCCTTTCCTGCCGAGAAGAGCCAGCAAAAAACTCGGCGGTTGCTCTTTTCAAAAAAAAATTTTTTTACAATGGATAACAAAACCATGCTATGTGTACAATGCTTCCACGATGAAGTTTCCTAAGTTCAATACAATACAAATATAATACAAATACAAACAAATATAATCCAATGCATGTTAAGGTTGTTATTATAACATCATAAAAATAACTGCATATACCAACAGTTGCATGTTAAGTTTGTTATTATAACATCATAAAAATAACTGCATATACCAACAGTTTGAATGTAGAAATCCTTCAGAAGCTTGCGAACGCTTTACATCGCAGATTGAGGGGTTTATAGATAAGCTGCACAAAGGTTGAATAAGCGGGTATCGCTGGAACCATCGATCCTCTATAGTCTATGTTCTATTCTTGTCTCGCTGTGTACCTAAAGGAGGCCATATACGCTCAAATTTGCCGTCAAGTTTATTTATTTATTTATTTAATACTAGCTTTTGCCCGCGACTTCTTCCGCGTGACTTAGGTTACTGTTTTTCCGGGGTAAAAGGTCACTTTCCTTGCCACCTTGAAAAGAGCAACCGCCGAGTTTCTTGCTGGCTCTTCTCAGCAGGAAAGGCATTCCGAACCAGTGGTAGATTCATTGACGATTCAAAAGTGCTTGTAAAAGTTTATTTGAATAAAAATTATTTCTATTCTATTCTATTCTATCAAAAACCCCGTTCAATAAAAAAATGTATGCGAAAATGAAATTTTTTCATAATTTTTTCATAATTTTTTTTTCGTGAATTTTCCCGATATTTTAAAAGTTATTGCGCTATTCGGGACGGAGACAAATTCCTACAACACAAAACAACAAACCAAAAATCATGAAAATTGGTCTAGCCGTTCTAGAGTTTGAAGTGGTCGAACAAACCCGACTGTTTTATAGTATACGGCATAAAAAGTATCCTATATCCGTCTCCTGGTTCTAAGCTACCTCCCCACCAATTTTCAGCCAAATCGGTTCAGCCGTTCTTGAGTTATAAATAGTGTAACTAACACGACATTTTATGTAATATATAGGTAGGTAGGTAGGTATACGTATCGTCTCAGAAAAACGAGTATTGTTCAAAAAACGTTATAATTTTTGTAACAGAAACCCTCGTTCTGCCGCTCTCGGTGATTTGTAATTCGAATCCGCTGCTTCGAATTTCAAAACAGTTTTTATGTTCCAAAATCTCCATTTCCGCTGGACGTTAAATTTATTATAATTCTTTGACAATCTTCGCGCGTCCCGTTTTAATTTGTAAATAATTCGCGCGCTTAATAAAACAAAGATATACTTAACTCAAATATCACAACTTGTGGGAATAAGCATTTTCTACACATATAAGTAAACTAGCTTTTGCCCCCGCGACTTCGTCCGCGTGGAATTAAATTTTGGGGTGGAATTTTCAAAAACTGTGACACACGTACTTCTTTATTTTTAACTGAAAGCTCTAATACCAACTTTGATGGAAACAGCTTGAAAAATGACGGAGTTTCATATAAACTTCCATCCCCTATTTAAACCCCTTAGGGGTGGAATTTCCAATAATCCTTTCTTAGTGTGCGCCTACGTCATAAAAGAAACCAACTGTAAAAATTTCAAGTTTTTAACTTCAGTAGTTTAGGCTGTGCGTTGATATCTCAGTCAGTCAGTCAGGACTTTGAATTTTATATATATATAAGTAAATAACTAAAGTCTTTGATTGAATATTTACGAGTAATTTACGAGTTAGTTGCGATTACGAGGCTGAAATCTATAGACCGCACTTTGACTCCGCTCAGACTCAGAGTTAAAACTAGACAGATTTATGCCACAGCATATTTCTGTCTCGTTTTAACCTCTATCTTGAGTTCGAGCTGAGTCAAAGCATGTAGAGATCTCACTATAAGACTTGAGATGAATAATAGTTAGTTCCAAGTTCCAACTTTAGGTAGGTACCTACTCAAAATGCATGACGTGAATTTTCGTGCGTAAAAAAACATACAAACCTTTTTTTTCCTACTATAAAGCACCATTATGTAACGGTGGCTTTATTTTATACTACCATCTAGCCTGTGGGCTAATAAGTTATATTATTTTAACTTAAACTTCTACTTATTATATTAATTTCTATATCTAATTTACAGTCCAATAACTGTCCTTAGTTTATTCTAATGAGTTCACTATATAATAGTGAAGTATACAAAGCTAACATTATAATATCTCGGATTTTATCTACCCGAGTTTATAATAAGTAAAAGAGATTTAATTTAAAAACTTCAAGTCAAACAACACCACATCTCTAGCAGTATAGGTAACTCAAACATTTAACTTTGAGATTTATTCCAAAGACAAATAGGTTGTGTTTTTGTTCTCATGTTTCAGAGTTCAAAACTCATTTGAATGAACACTCACCAGAATATTACGAGTCTACATTTAAACTAAGAATATTTTCTTACCAACCTTTGCCCGCGGCTTCACTCACGTTTAGTTCGATTTTCAAACTCCTATTTTACCCAATTAGGGGTTGAATTTTCGAAAATCCTTTCTTAGTGGATGCCTACGTCATAATACTCGTAGCTATCTGTATGCCTTTCAGCCCGATTCGTTCTGTGGTTTGAGCTGTGCGATGATAGATCTGTCAGTCAGTCAATCAGTCAGTCTCTTTTTCTTATAAAAATCCATTCTTATGCTGAGAGTGTGCTCTGACTCCGCTCGGACTTAAGTTACAGTTAAAACGAGACACCGCGGTGTAAGAGTTAACTAGTTTGGTTAACTTGCTATACATTGGTGTACAGTTTAAATGGTAACAAAGAACTATGTTGTATTCTAAGGTTAAAACCTTGCTAACTTAACTAAGTGTTAGACCAAAGGTACAAATCTTCTTTTGTTGTTTGTAAAGTATAAGCAAATACTGTACTATATATGTCCAGCATTGGACAACGAGGACCACGATAATGTGTCGATTAAAAAACCGATACAAATGCAGTCCACTCAAAAAGCCCGCGTATTACAAAGCTCAAGATAAAATCTAATTCATCACGTCAAGACCAGAACTGAAGACAATGGCGGAAAATTTCAAACAAGACTTCTATTAACTAGGTATATAAATAACTTAGACCTTAGGATGATAATGGAGGGCCAAACAATGGGGGATGGCAGGGAAAATTAGCCCTTATTGCTGGAACATAAGGAAGCCGAGCGAGCCTGGGAATGACGGTCCCAGAATGGCGGTAGAAATATGGAGGTCTTTGGGTCATCGCGATATTATTAAAAGTGGATAGGGTAATTTTCTATACATTCCCTCAAATATGGTTGTGCGAAGCAACGCGACGGCTGGATCATGCGTCGTGCTCGTGAACGGGTGCCACCAACGGGAATGGGTCTGCTTTCTGTCTACTCGTCTTAACATGCATTGGATTGTATTTATTTGTATTGTATTTAGTTGTATTTGTATTGTTTTGGACTTAGAAAACTTCATCGTGGAAGCACTGTATACATAGCATATACGTAGCATACGATTGTAAATTTTTTTTTTTTTTTAAAAGAGCAACCGCCGAGTTTCTTGCTGGCTCTTCTCGGCAGGAAAGGTATTCCGAACCAGTGGTAGATTCATTGACAATTCAAAAGTGCTTGTAAAAGTTTATTTGAATAAAAAATATTTCTATTTCTACTTAGTCAATATTGACCAAGTAGTGTCGTAGTATGAAAAGCTGATAGATTTTGGGGTGCCACGAGCCCAAATTATTTCTAACTGATGTCAGCAGTGAAGCCACTGATGGTGATCTATCAACGTGGAGGTTTTTTAAAAAACTCGCAGGAAGTCGATCCGTTGTTCCGTTGTTGCGTCATTTTCTCGTATCATGAACACGTCATTTTCACAGGTCGTGCAGGAGTTGTCTATATCATATGACTTTTTTTATTTTATTCGATGACCAGATACGCCTCTTCTTGACTACGATCTCGCCTGCTGGTAAGCTAAGATGGTAGTGGGATAACTTGGAAGGGTTATGATGTGTACATTTCACCTATATCCCTACTTGGTTTCATCATTGCGCCCACAACTGCGCCCATCACTACGCCCATCACAAAGCTAGGGAGGTCGCTTTGCACGGTTAGTATTATATCGCCCACCACTGCGCCCGTCATTAAGCTAGGGAGGTCGCTTTGTACGGTTAGTATTATATCGCCCACCACTGCGCCCATCATTAAGCTAGGGAGGTCACTTTGTACGGTTAGTATTATATCGCCCACCACTGCGCCCATCATTAAGCTAGGGAGGTCGCTTTGCAAGGTTAGTATTTTACCGCCGCATCCACGTAGTCATAGCTGGTGGACATTATGAAATCAGATGTCTTTCAGGGCGGTCTTATTCATCTTAAACGTTCGCGGTAATTCGGCATTGTCTTAGCTCGCCAAGGGAACGCCTATCAGTTTATCCAGTTTTATTAAAAAGGGCTTTATTTTTGTCTGGCATCAGATTTAATTACACATTAGATATAAAAAACAGAATTAGATTTAAAAAATAACAGATAGTGGTATCGCTGTCAACTTTTTGGCGTATGTAAAGACCATTTACAGTCCGCGCGGGAGCTCCGAGGAATCTTAAGGAATGTTGACGTAAGAGCTAGAGTTGTTATTTAGTCAATACTACGTTATCGATAATAAGACATCTTTAGCATCCGCGCGCGTGCATTAAATTAACTGTGAAATAATAATTCTTTCAGGATAGTATACCTATGTGCATGGAAGAAAATAACAAATTGTATAATGTCATCGAATTATAAAGGATTTTTTCTCTGCCTGTGGTCATTACTCGTTCTCGCAATTTCTTTTTCGTCGAAATTAAACAGCTATTTGCAAACACAAAGAAAAATCTTTATTTTAGTAATATTTATACCTAGTACTAAATAACTCTGCTATCGCAAACTTAAAAATAGAACTCGATAAGCGTTCTCGCGTCAAGGTACGACACTAGTACTGGGAGTGTGCGGGGTGAGGTGCGACGGTCGGGCGCGGTGCACACCCTCCCGCTTCTTCATCCCCCGATTCCTCGGAGCTCGCGCGCGGACTAGGAGAAAACCAATACTGCGTTTTAGGTGCGAGGTCGCCACTCCAACGAAGAGGCGAAACAACCCAAACAAGAAGTTCTTCACGCGGCACGCACTTTTGCAAACTATTGCAGCCAATGGGAAGCCAGCATAGGTTTTCGCGTCTCGTTTTTTTTTTTTTTTAAT
The DNA here is from genome assembly GCA_038048805.1 of Hipparchia sbordonii. NCBI lineage: Eukaryota > Metazoa > Arthropoda > Insecta > Lepidoptera > Nymphalidae > Hipparchia > Hipparchia sbordonii. The sequence goes on along the minus strand of CM076117.1, from coordinate 6,883,010 downwards.
TAGTCCACAAAACTGACTACAACTGCAACATAAAATTACATTAATGAGGCAAGTTTATGAATGTACATCTTCCGCAATTGAGTCTTCTCGATGTGGACGTGACATGCGTGATAGAGGGTACATAGAGTAACAAAAAAAAAAGAAACAACAGATAAACAAAAATTGCAAATAAATCCTAACTAAACTTAAGTGTGCTTAATTTCCTTTTAATAGACGGTATATTATCACAGAAGATATCTATAGCATCTCTGTAAATGTGTTTTAATTTGTAAATAAATAAATGCAAATTAATTTGAATGACGGGGTGTGAATAACTGGAAAGTTTTTGTTACTCGAACAACTCGCTTTGGTATTTAAATTTCGTTTCCGTTTGTCGTAACTGAGTCGAGATCGTTTTAAAATGGACAAGTGGTTGTTCACGACTTCATCTGCGTATTTATTTACTACTAGATGATGCCCGCGGCTTCGCTCGCGTGGATTTAATTTTTAAAAATCCAATAAAAAGTAGCCTATGTCACTCTGCCGGTCTTCAGCTGTACGCATGCAAAAAATCTCGTCGATCCGTTGCTTTGTTGCGGCGTGATTGAAGGACAAACCAACCCACTAGGTAAATACTGAATTGGCGACATCAGACGAGTCGCAGGAACCCGCTGGGTACAGGCGGCACAAGACCAAGACATGTGGAAGTCTGAGACCCATGACCAGTAATGGAATCTATCAGTGGTTAAAGAATAGAATAGAATAGAAATATTTTTTATTCAAATAAACTTTTACAAGCACTTTTGAATCGTCAATGAATCTACTACGTCACTGGTTCGGAATGCCTTTCCTGCCGAGAAGAGCCAGCAAGAAACTCGGCGGTTGCTCTTTTCAAAAAAATAAAAAATAAAAAATGTACAATAGTTAATGAAACTATGCTATGTATACAGTGCTTCCACGATGAATTTTCCTGAGTACAATACAGGTAAAAATAAATACAATACAAATACAAATAAATACAATCCAATACATGTCAAAACAGGCAGGCAAAAGCAGACCCATTCCCGTTGGCGGAACCCGTTCACGAGCATGACGCATGATCCAGCCATTGCTTCGCTCAACCATATTTGAGGGAACGTAACAACCCGCATCACACACACAAAGAAAAATATTAATATTCAAATCACTCGTAGCACCCCAAAGAAAGGGAAAATAAAAATCATTTTTAAATATAATAATCCTTCAATTAAGTTTCATGAATTGAAAGTGATCGAAGTGAAAAATGTTTTCAGAGAAAACTGTTTCACGTCTCGGCTATACTAGTTTTCACTGAAAACTCACTTATTTAAAAGCTTTACGTACCTACCTAATGGTAGCTTTTAAATAATATCAAATAACCTTGATGAAAAATGGAATTCAAATTCAACAAATTCAAAATTAATTTATTTCATGTAGGCTAACTTGTAGCCCTTATGACACGTCATAAATCTACCACCGGTTCGGAATGCAGATTCTGCTGAGAAGAGCCGGTAAGAAACTCAGCAGTTGCTCTTTTCAAAAAAAAAATTTTTTTTTATTTTTTTACAAAGCTATGCTATGTATACAGTGCTTCCACAATAAAGCTTCAAAAATGCAAAAATGCATACGTTACCTACGTATGCATTTTTGCATTTTTGAAGCTTCCAACGCATCCAACGCCAATCCAACGCATGTCAAGACGGGCAGTCAGACCCATTCCCGTTGGTGGTACCCGTTCACGAGCATGACGCATGATCCAGCCGTTGCTTCGCTCAACCATATTTGATTGAACATAACAACCCGCACCACACGACAACACCACAGTAATGTTTAAATATAGTTTAAGTTACCTTATTTACTAGATTTTTCCAGTGCCTTATTGTTTTCTGTTCTGTTACCCTGTTTTGTTGAAGGCATGGAGACACAGGCTACCTTTTACCCCGCAAACACAGGAGGTTCCTCGGCTTCCTAGTGTAAAAAATGTGCTTCAAATCGGGTGCCATCTTTTTTTGAAGTCGGTTATAAATCAAGACGCATCTTCAGCGCAAGCACGTCCAAAGTCGGAAGATAGATTAGTTGGGCAATTAGCGGAATACAAATTAAGACTGCAAACGTTTGCTCCTAATTTGTTTTTTAAGGCGCGTCGGTTGTAAGTATTAAGTATTAATAATAATCTAAATATATAAAAGGCAAAGGTGACTGACTGACTGACTGACTGACTAATCTATCAACGCACAGCTCAAACCACTGGACGGATCAGGCTGAAATTTAGCATGTAGATAGCTATTATAACGTAGGTGTCCGCTAAGAAAGGATTTTCGAAAATTCAATCCCTAAAGGGACAAAATAGGGGTTTGAAAAATCGAACTTAATGTGAGCGAAGCCGCGGGAAAAAGCTAGTAATAAATAATAGTCTGGTGGTAGCATTGCTTGCTTGGGCACTTGGCTTTTTTGCTTGTTTTGGAGGTAAGCGGTGCTTAGCTTTTAACTGCATGTTAGAACATACAGATTTTTCTGTTGGCGGATTATAGCAAAATAACTCTAACCTTTTCTTGCTAAATTAAAAATTAAAGAATTTTTAAGCTATTGCATAGCTTCTATCGCGGGCCAGCGTGGAGACCGAATCCAGAAATTCCGTAACGAAAATAACCTGCCACGGAACTCCTCCAAGGTGAGCCGCTAGATGGCGTTGATAAAAAATGCTATGCAATAGCTTTACCGCGGCAGTCCCCGAGTGCCACACGTCTTTTTTTTGAGTTTTTTTACATGGGAATAGTTGAGAACTGTGAGGCCATTATTGTCCCGGAAAAACAAAGAGTTTCTACGAAGTATTTAAAAACCTAACTACACACGCACGAAGTCGGATTAAGGACAGTTCCAAAACCAATAAATAATTTTATTTATACCCATCCATGCAACACACAAAGCATTTAAATCAATTGTAAATAATTTTCGAAACGACATCGTTTATATAAATCGCGTTAACAGATTGAATTTATTAAATGCGTAATTCATTTTCGTTAAGATTGTAAGTTTAATTTGACAAATTATTCCAATTTGCTGTTAATAGCTCGATAGAAGTTTTTACTCGGCCCGTTAAACTTTTCCGATGATTATTATGATTATGACAGCCATTCTCAGCAGCAATGTAACTACCTAAGTATCATTTAGGCTACAATAATTATTACACTTGTATGTTTTTACTTAAGTAGCTTACGTAAGTAGGTAACTACTAGTAACATTAGGGAAGCGCAGTGTTGGCAAACTCCCCACTAGATGGACCGACAACATCAAACGAGTCGCAGGAAGCCGCTGGATTCAGGCGGCGCAAGACCGAAGCCTGTGAATGTCTATGCAAGAGACCTATGTCCAGCAGTGGACGTCTATCGGTTGATAAAGAAGAAGAAGTTATAGTTTCACCTGTAAAAGTCCACCAAAAAAAAAAGAATAAAAAAGCCAATTTTACCAAAATGACCAATAGTAGGTACCATTGTGAAACCATTTTCGTCGATCTGTTGATTTTTCCTTCAATTACGCCACAACAGAGTTACAGATCGCCTTGATTTATACACGGATAGGTATAGCTTAGTATATTAATTTTCTAAGCAATTAATTAATTAATATAAATGTTAAGTATGTTTGTTAGTTTATCCTTTAATCACGCACATTGGAGCAACGTTCGACATGATTTTTGCATGGTGACATTCGCTACCTTTTATCCCGGAGAAACATTGGGATCCCGCGGGATATTTTAAAACCGAACTCCACACGGACAAAGTTACTGTCAAAAGCTAGTCTAAATATATAAAAGGCAAAGGTGACTGACTGACTGACTGATCTATCAACGCACAGCTCTAACCACTGCACCGATTGAGCTGAAATTTGCCTACAAGTAGCTGTTAGGACGTAGACATCCGCTAAGAAAGGATTTTGGAAAATTTCAACCCCAAGAGGGTTAAATAGGGGGTTAAAAAATCGAACCTAACGTGAGCGAAGCCGCGGGTTAAAGCTAGTAAACAAATAAACAATTGACCGCTGAAATCTTTTGGAAATTATTACCCTTTCAAAATACAGAAGTATCAATTCCAGTACAGATAAAAGCAATTACAGCTGTTATATAGTTTTATTTAATCTGTAAATCAATTCGGATACATTTATAATTTTAAATTGCGCCATACGGAATTGACATTGTTTTGCATGTTGGTGTGGTAATTAATAAATAATTAATTAATGCGACATCAGTACTGATCGTTTGTACGTAGGGTGTTCAATAATTATTGTCGTGTAGTGTTCTACAATTATATTTTGTCAAACAAATGTCATTGACTATTACTACATTTCATCATATCCTTAAACCAATCATCAATCCAGTTCTCCCATTTTTATTTAGAAATTAAATATAATTTTTTTTTCGAAGAAGTTGAGTTGGTTGCTCCTCACAATCAATTACCAATATCTTGCTTTGTGTTTTTAGTAGGTACCTCGTAATAACACATCCAAGTTTCGTCGCCATTCACAATCGAAGCTATATCCTTAGATTTGCCATTGGCAAAAAATAACACGATTTTACATCATTCGACGTGACGTTGCTCTTGCTGTTGCGTTTAGCGTAAGGGGTACCCAAAGCGTACAAGGCTTTTTTACATGTAAATGTTCAGTCCCAATTTTGTGTAACGTAGCTACAGGAATGTTTAAAAGCTGCTCTAATTGCCGGTAGGTTATATGACTGTTTTTTCATATAGCTTTTTCCACACTTGCTACCGTTTCTGGCACTGTCACTTCGAAGCATCCGCCTAGACAAGAATCATCGTCGAGTCCAAATTCGCCAGGCTTGAATTACAGATGCCAGTGTTCTATAGTCCTTGAGGATGGTGCTTCTTGACCAAATACGGAAATCATCTCATCCATACATTCTTGTGTGCTTAAACCACGTTTGAAATTGTACTACGGAATTACGCGATAATCAAAGACGCCGTAGTTAAATAAATTTAAAAAATACTGCAACCAAGTTATACTTCGTAGAGCAAAAAAACAAACTGGTAATGTTTTGTTGAAAATAACACTTTATAAACATACTATTAGTTTTACTGCTACCCTTAAAAATAAGTGGTACGACAAGATTTACTGAACACCCTACGTAGTGGGCTTTAGTTTAAAAACTGTGTACAACATTACATAATCTTTAAACAATTGTTTTAAACTTAAAAATATTTAATAAGATCCTAAGTCACATAAAAGCAATGGAGATGATATAGCCTTAAAAAATGTTTAACTAATAGATAAAGCCTTTTATTAATATAAATAACTTCTTGAAATTTTTACTGCATAGTCGCTGTTCACGTCTACGTCGCTCTGATCCTTAAGGCAGGTCAGTATTAAGTCTGTCAACATTGCGGGATGTGGCGCTTCTGCTGCCGGCATTGATCGCTCGATCTCCCTGTCCTTCAGTTCGGGCAAGCCCGCCCCCTTTTTGATCCTGTATAGCGAAGCTACCTCGCGTACACGAAGATCAAGCGGGAGCACTCCTGCCAGAACTAGTGCCGAGTTCAGGGAGACCGTGCGATAAGCCTTACATATTTTCTGCGCAAATCCTCTCTGAACCGCACCCAGCTGTCTTTGCACTCCAAGTTTCTCGACTGCTGGCGCCCAGACGCTAGCCGCGTATAAGATGATGGGTTCGACGGTCGCAGTGTAAATTGTACGAATCACTTCCGGGTGTAAGCCCCAGCTTGCTTTCGCGGCTCTTGCGAGCTGCTTGTACACATTCACTGCTTTTTTGCAGACGCTTGCGACGTGCGAATTAAAAGTGAGTTTGTCATCAAACGTCACTCCCAACATCTTTATTTGGTTAGACATGGCAATGTCAGTCCCGCCCATGCAGAGGTTTAGTTAAGTTTAGTTAAGTTTAGTTAAGTTTAGTTAAGTTTAGTAAAGTTTAGTTAAGTTTAGTTAAGTTTAGGTAAGTTTAGTTAAGTTTAGTTAAGTTAATTTTAGTTAAGTTTAGTTAAGTTTAGTTAAGTTTAGGTAAGTTTAGTTAAGTTTAGTTGTTTAGTTAAGTTTAGCTAATTTTAGTTAAGTTTAGTTTAGTTTAGTTAAGTTTAGTTAAGTTTAGTTAAGTTTAGTTAAGTTTAGTTAAGTTTCGTTAAGTTTAGTTAAGTTTAGTTAAGTTTAGTTAAGTTTAGTAAAGTTTAGTAACGTTTAGTTAAGTTTAGTTAAGTTTAGTTAAGTTTAGTTAAGTTTAGTTAAGTATAGTTAAGTATAGTTAAGTTTAGTTAAGTTAAGTTAAGTTTAGTAAAGTTTAGTTAAGTTTAGTTAAGTTTAGTAAAGTTTAGTTAAGTTTAGTTAAGTTTAGTTAAGTTTAGTAAAGTTAATTTAAGTTTAGTTAAGTTATGGTAAGTTTAGTTAAGTTTAGTTAAGTTAAGTTTAGTTAAGTTTAGTTAAGTTTAGTTAAGTTTAGTTAAGTTTAGTAAAGTTTAGTTAAGTTTAGTAAAGTTTAGTTAAGTTGAGTTAAGTTTAGTTAAGTTTAGTAAAGTTTAGTTAAGTTTAGTTAAGTTTAGTTAAGTTTAGTTAAGTTAAGTTAAGTTTAGGTAAGTTTAGTTAAGTTAAGTTTAGTTAAGTTTAGTTAAGTTTAGTAACGTTTAGTTAAGTTTAGTTAAGTTTAGTTAAGTTTAGTTAAGTTTAGTTAAGTTTAGTTAAGTTTAGTTAAGTTTAGTTAAGTTTAGCTAAGTTTAGTTAAATTTAGTAAAGTTTAGTTAAGTTTAGTTAAGTTTAGCTAAGTTTAGCTAAGTTTAGTTAAGTTTAGTAAAGTTTAGTTAAGTGTAGTTAAGTTTAGTTAAGTTTAGTTAAGTTTAGTTAAGTTTAGCTAAGTTTAGCTAAGTTTAGTTAAGTTTAGTAAAGTTTAGTTAAGTATAGTTTTTTTTTTTTTTTTTTTATTAATCTACCCATCCCTCTAACATTGTCAGAGACTGTGTTTACTTATTATTTTTATTGTCTACTCATTCATTCCAGTTCTCGCTTTTATGCCTCTCGTACTTGTATTCTTTCGTCCATCATCTTTCACACTAAGGGTATAGTTCCCTTCCTAATAGCTATAATTCGGGGATGCGTATTGTCTTTATTTATTTCAAAAAATTACAATTTGCTTAAATCTATACATTTTCTCTCTATATCTAATGTACAATATATGATCATTTTTCATTTAAATTTACTTACAACAATAATATATATTTTAATGTGCACACTTTCAATATTTTCCTTCTTGTTATTCTACACCTGCAAATAGTATTATAAAAATTTTTATAATATTTTGCAGCAAAACTTTGTCTTGCGACCTTTTCTTTATCTTACCTAATATTGGAAGTGTGCCAATTTCTATGTTTTATTGCGTTTTGTGACCGTCTCCATTATTTTTCTAGTATGCTTTAAGAATATACCTCGTTCCTCTCTATTTCCCATTATCTTGGCAAGGTTTTCCTCGTCAATGGGGGTCCCAATAAGCTGCTGCATATTATGTCTTTGTATGCTAAAGACTGGACATTTAAATAGGATGTGCTTCACCGACTCTGGTACTCCAGGTTCACAGGTGCACGATGGGTTCTCCTTACACTTAAACTTAGTTAAGTATTCGGAGAACCCGCCGTGCCCTGTTAACATCTGTGTGATAACGTTGTCTAGGTCGATTTTCCGCACAATCCTGTATGCTTCTACTGCGTCGGGGAAGAACATTTTTGTTGTTCCGGCAGTTTCTCCGGATTTGTATCTCCGGTTCCATTCGTCAAGAGATTCCTTACGGATTTGACTCTTGACGAATGAGACCGGGCACAAGTCGTAATCCGGACTCTTTTTTGAATTTAGTGCGGCGCTTTTTGCCAGCTCATCGGCGCGTTCGTTGCCAGCAAGGCCAGCGTGTGCTTTTATCCAGAACAAGGTAACAACTTTGTTCTGGACATTTTAAGTTGGTCCGGGCCTCGACCGCAAGGGAATGGTAACTATCGTAGCTGACCACGGTTTCCAGCGCGGATCTGGAGTCACTATAGATTCCAAAGCTCTGCCCAGTGCTTCTGAGAATTTCTTTCGTGGCTCTACATATGGCCAGAAGTTCGGCCTGGTACACTGTGCAATAGGATGGCAGCTTCAATTTGATGGTCTTGGTCTCAACCTCAGTGTTCCAAAAGGAAAGTGAGGCACCAACCTTATTTTCAATTTTGCTGCCGTCCGTGAAGATACTCACATCTTGGTTATTATTATTGGCGAGGTCTTCTTGGTCTACCAGGCTTATGAACTTCAGGCTCATATGAGTTGCAGGATGTCCATTCTCTGTGTATTTGGCCTTCCGCTCAACCTCCCTGCCCGCCAGATCTGGCCGCGGTACCCCCCTCTTCGCTTCATACAAGGCAGCTGCCTCACGAATGCGGATGTCGAGTGGGAGTATCCCGGCCAGAAGCAAAGCGGCGTTCACGGAGACTGTGCGGTATGCCCTGCTTATCTTCTGTGCGAAGCCACGCTGGATACCGCTCAGCTGTTTGATAACTCCCAGCTTTCTCGCTGCCGGAGCCCAGGCGCTCGCCGCGTACAGCGTGATAGGTTCTACCACTGCAGTGTAAATTTGTCTTATAATTTCCGCGTGAAGGCCCCAGCTAATTTTGGCCGCTCTTGACAGTTGCCTGTAAATATTTGACACTTTCTTGCACGTATTTGCGATGTGTGTGTTGAAAGTCAGGGAACTGTCAATAGTTAGGCCTAGAATTTTAATTTCGCCGGTCATGTTAATAGGGATCCCTCCCATGTTCAGAAGTGGTGTGTCGTACTTTAACTTTCTAGTGATCACCATTGCGTTAGTTTTTTGTGGTGCGAAACGAAGTTTGTTTCGGACACCCCACTCCTGAACGTAGGAGAGGGCGACATTTGCTTTTCGTTGCACTTCCTGGGCGGTGTCTCCATCAAAAATCAGGACTATGTCGTCGGCGAAAGCCTGGCTGTATTCGCCCCTCTTTTCCAATCCTTTTAGTAAAGGATCCAATAGGAGGTTCCACAGTATGGGTCCCCCTATGGAACCTTGTACGCACCCCTTGTTGGTCTGTTTGTCGTATGTGTGACCCGCGTAGCGCACATTGACGCTCCTGTCGTGCAAGTAACTATCTATAAGTCTGCGGATGTTATTTGGGCAGCCCTCCTCGACTAGCCGAAGTTTGATGGCTGGCCACCAGGCGCTGTCGAAGGCTCCCTCTATGTCCAACGATATCATAGTTATAAGTTTTTTCAGCTCTAGCTTGCTCCTGATATATTTAATGAGGTCATAGAGGGAGTCTTCGGTGCTTTTTTGCGGCATAAAGCCGTATTGACGGGTACTCAGTTAAGTATAGTTAAGTATAGTTAAGTTTAGTTAAGTTATGGTAAGTTTAGTTAAGTTAAGTTAAGTTTAGTAAAGTTTAGTAAAGTTTAGTTAAGTTTATAGTTAAGTTTAGTTAAGTTAAGTTAGTTAAGTTAAGTTAGTTAAGTTAAGTTACTTAAGTTAGTTAAGTTAGTTAAGTTAAGTTAGTTAAGTTAAGTTAGTTAAGTTAGTTAAGTTAAGTTAGTTAAGTTAAGTTAGTTAAGTTAGTTAAGTTAGTTAAGTTAGTTAAGTTAAGTTAGTTAAGTTAAGTTAGTTAAGTTAAGTTAGTTAAGTTAAGTTAGTTAAGTTAGTTAAGTTAAGTAAGTTAGTTAAGTTAAGTTAGTTAAGTTAGTTAAGTTAGTTAAGTTAAGTTAGTTAAGTTAGTTAAGTTAAGTTAGTTAAGTTAGTTAAGTTAAGTTAGTTAAGTTAGTTAAGTTAGTTAAGTTAAGTTAGTTAAGTTAAGTTAGTTAAGTTAAGTTAGTTAAGTTAAGTTAGTTAAGTTAAGTTAGTTAAGTTAGTTAAGTTAAGTTAGTTTAGTTAAGTTAAGCTAAGTTTAGCTAAGTTTAGTTAAGTTTAGTAAAGTTTAGTTAAGTTTAGTTAAGTTTAGCTAAGTTTAGCTAAGTTTAGTTAAGTTTAGTAAAGTTTAGTTAAGTTTAGTTAAGTTTAGTTAAGTTTAGCTAAGTTTAGCTAAGTTTAGTTAAGTTTAGTTAAGTTTATAGTTAAGTTTAGTTAAGTTAAGTTAGTTAAGTTAAGTTAGTTAAGTTAAGTTAGTTAAGTTAAGTTAGTTTAAGTTAAGTAAGTTAAGTTAAGTTAGTTAAGTTAAGTTAGTTAAGTTAAGTTAGTCAAGTTAAGTTAGTTAAGTTAAGTTAGTTAAGTTAAGTTAGTTAAGTTAAGTTAGTTAAGTTAAGTTAGTTAAGTTAAGTTAGTTAAGTTAGTTAAGTTAATTTAGTTAAGTTAGTTAGTTAAGTTAAGTTAGTTAAGTTAATTTAGTTAAGTTAGTTAGTTAAGTTAAGTTAGTTAAGTTAAGTTTGTTAAGTTAAGTTAGTTAAGTTAGTTAAGTTAAGTTAGTTAAGTTAAGTTAAGTTTAGCTAAGTTTAGTTAAGTTTATAGTTAAGTTTAGTTAAGTTAAGTTAGTAAAGTTAAGTTAGTTAAGTTAAGTTAGTTTAAGTTAAGTTAGTTAAGTTAAGTTAGTTAAGTTAAGTTAGTTAAGTTAAGTTAGTCAAGTTAAGTTAGTTAAGTTAAGTTAGTTAAGTTAAGTTAGTTAAGAATAGAATAGAATAGAATAGAAATATTTTTTATTCAAATAAACTTTTACAAGCACTTTTGAATCGTCAATGAATCTACCACTGGTTCGGAATGCCTTTCCTGCCGAGAAGAGCCAGTAAGAAACTCGGCGGTTGCTCTTTTCAAAAAAAATAAAAAATTTACAATTGTTATTGAACACAGGATAGTTATTACTGTCTTATGAATCACTGGAGCGAATTATATCCACGCTTTTTTATCATTTACATAGTCTTCAATTGTATAATATGCTTTTTTCATGAGAGCAGATTTAATTGATTTCTTAAACTTGTGTAGAGGCAAGTCTAAGATTGACTGTGGAATTTTATTGTAAAACGTCACGCCCATTCTCACAAATGTCTTTTGGACCCTCTTGAGGCGCAGCCCAGGAAACATGAGCCTATTTGGATTTCTACTTGGTCTATCGGACAAATCACTCTTTTTTTTGTAACTCAAAATGTTTTGTCTGACAAATATTATGTTGTTATAAATATATTGTGAAGCTACTGTAAGAATGCCTATCTCTTTAAATCTTTCTCGAAGGGAATCCCGCGGCCTCAAATTATAGATTGCGCGGATTGCCCTCTTCTGCAAAACAAAAATTTTTCCAATATCGGCTGCCTTACCCCATACTAAGATACCGTATGACATAATACTATGGAAATATGCAAAATAAACAATTTTTGCAGTTTCTATGTCAGTCAACTGTCGAATCTTCCTAACAGCGTAAGCAGCAGAGCTAAGTTTGCCAGCAAGCGTTGCTATATGGGTGCCCCATTGTAGCTTTGAATCCAGGGTTAACCCCAAAAACACTGTGGAGTCCTCAGTTTTCAAAGGTTCATTATTTATCTTTAAATTTTTACTGACAGTTCTCGTGTTAGGTAATAAAAACTCAACACACTTTGTTTTTTTAGCATTTAAAAGGAGATTATTTGCCGTAAACCATTCAGAAACTTGAGATAATGCATTATTTACATCGTCAAAATTGTCTTTCATCCTATCGACTTTAAAAATTAAAGACGTATCATCAGCAAATAGTACAATATCGCAAGTATTTTGGACAAAATGTGGTAAATCATTTATGTAGACCAAAAACATGAATGGACCTAGAATAGAACCCTGGGGTACACCCATTACTGAGGCTGATCCGGATGATTTTACATCATTGACACATACTCTTTGGACTCGGTTGCTGAGATAAGACGCAATGAGACTAAGTGCAAAATCTTTAATGCCATAGTGGCTCAGTTTAAGCAAAAGAGTCTCGTGATCAACGCAGTCGAATGCCTTTGACAAATCACAGAAAATACCAATGGCATTCTGTGAGTTCTCCCACGCATCGAATATGTGTTGTAATAGCCTTGCGGCTGCATCGGTTGTTGATCGACCCTTTGTAAAACCATACTGCTCAGTGTGTAGGAGTTTATTTAAATTAAAGTGTAAAAGCAGTTGGTTGAGCATTATTTTTTCGAATATCTTGCTGAGAGTTGGCAAAATTGAAATTGGCCTGTAGTTATTCGGGTCACTTTTGCTGCCCGATTTAAAAAGTTAAGTTAAGTTAGTTAAGTTAAGTTAGTTAAGTTAAGTTAGTTAAGTTAAGTTAGTTAAGTTAGTTAAGTTAATTTAGTTAAGTTAGTTAAGTTAAGTTAGTTAAGTTAATTTAGTTAAGTTAGTTAGTTAAGTTAAGTTAGTTAAGTTAAGTTAGTTAAGTTAGTTAAGTTAAGTTAGTTAAGTTAAGTTAGTTAAGTTAAGTTAGTTAAGTTAAGTTAGTTAAGTTAAGTTAGTTAAGTTAAGTTAGTTAAGTTAGTTAAGTTAAGTAAGTTAGTTAAGTTAAGTTAGTTAAGTTAGTTAAGTTAGTTAAGTTAAGTTAGTTAAGTTAAGTTAGTTAAGTTAAGTTAGTTAAGTTAAGTTAGTTAAGTTAAGTTAGTTAAGTTAGTTAAGTTAAGTTAGTTAAGTTAAGTTAGTTAAGTTAAGTTAGTTAAGTTAAGTTAGTTAAGTTAAGTTTGTTAAGTTAGTTAAGTTAAGTAAGTTAGTTAAGTTAAGTTAGTTAAGTTAGTTAAGTTAAGTTAGTTAAGTTAAGTTAGTTAAGTTAGTTAAGTTAAGTTAGTTAAGTTAAGTTAGTTAAGTTAAGTTAGTTAAGTTAAGTTAGTTAAGTTAGTTAAGTTAAGTTAGTTTAGTTAAGTTTAGTTAAGTTTAGCTAAGTTTAGTTAAATTTAGTAAAGTTTAGTTAAGTTTAGTTAAGTTTAGTTAAGTTTAGCTAAGTTTAGCTAAGTTTAGCTAAGTTTAGTTAAGTTTAGTAAAGTTTAGTTAAGTTTAGTTAAGTTTAGTTAAGTTTAGTTAAGTTTAGCTAAGTTTAGCTAAGTTTAGTTAAGTTTAGTAAAGTTTAGTTAAGTATAGTTAAGTTTATAGTTAAGTTTAGTTAAATTAAGTTAGTTAGGTTAAGTTAGTTAAGTTAAGTTAGTTAAGTTAAGTTAGTTAAGTTAAGTTAGTTAAGTTAAGTTAGTTAAGTTAAGTTAGTTAAGTTAAGTTAGTTAAGTTAGTTAAGTTAAGTTAGTTAAGTTAAGTTAGTTAAGTTAGTTAAGTTAAGTTAGTTTAGTTAAGTTTAGTTAAGTTTAGCTAAGTTTAGTTAAATTTAGTAAAGTTTAGTTAAGTTTAGTTAAGTTTAGTTAAGTTTAGCTAAGTTTAGCTAAGTTTAGTTAAGTTTAGTAAAGTTTAGTTAAGTTTAGTTAAGTTTAGTTAAGTTTAGTTAAGTTTAGCTAAGTTTAGCTAAGTTTAGTTAAGTTTAGTAAAGTTTAGTTAAGTATAGTTAAGTTTATAGTTAAGTTTAGTTAAATTAAGTTAGTTAGGTTAAGGTAAGTTAGTTAAGTTAAGTTAGTTAAGTTAGTTAAGTTAGTTAAGTTAAGTTAGTTAAGTTAAGTTAGTTAAGTTAGTTAAGTTAAGTTAGTTAAGTTAAGTTAGTTAAGTTAGTTAAGTTAGTTAAGTTAGTTAAGTTAAGTTAGTTAAGTTAAGTTAGTTAAGTTAAGTTAGTTAAGTTAAGTTAGTTAAGTTAAGTTAGTTAAGTTAAGTTAGTTAAGTTAAGTTAGTTAAGTTAAGTTAGTTAAGTTAGTTAAGTTAAGTTAGTTAAGTTAAGTTAGTTAAGTTAGTTAAGTTAAGTTAGTTTAGTTAAGTTTAGTTAAGTTTAGCTAAGTTTAGTTAAATTTAGTAAAGTTTAGTTAAGTCTGCGGATGTTATTTGGGCAGCCCTCCTCGACTAGCCGAAGTTTGATGGCTGGCCACCAGGCGCTGTCGAAGGCTCCCTCTATGTCCAACGATATCATAGTTATAAGTTTTTTCAGCTCTAGCTTGCTCCTGATATATTTAATGAGGTCATAGAGGGAGTCTTCGGTGCTTTTTTGCGGCATAAAGCCGTATTGACGGGTACTCAGTTAAGTATAGTTAAGTATAGTTAAGTTTAGTTAAGTTATGGTAAGTTTAGTTAAGTTAAGTTAAGTTTAGTAAAGTTTAGTAAAGTTTAGTTAAGTTTATAGTTAAGTTTAGTTAAGTTAAGTTAGTTAAGTTAAGTTAGTTAAGTTAAGTTACTTAAGTTAGTTAAGTTAGTTAAGTTAAGTTAGTTAAGTTAAGTTAGTTAAGTTAGTTAAGTTAAGTTAGTTAAGTTAAGTTAGTTAAGTTAGTTAAGTTAGTTAAGTTAGTTAAGTTAAGTTAGTTAAGTTAAGTTAGTTAAGTTAAGTTAGTTAAGTTAAGTTAGTTAAGTTAAGTTAGTTAAGTTAAGTTAGTTAAGTTAAGTTAGTTAAGTTAAGTTAGTTAAGTTAGTTAAGTTAAGTTAGTTAAGTTAAGTTAGTTAAGTTAGTTAAGTTAAGTTAGTTTAGTTAAGTTTAGTTAAGTTTAGCTAAGTTTAGTTAAATTTAGTAAAGTTTAGTTAAGTTTAGTTAAGTTTAGTTAAGTTTAGCTAAGTTTAGCTAAGTTTAGTTAAGTTTAGTAAAGTTTAGTTAAGTTTAGTTAAGTTTAGTTAAGTTTAGTTAAGTTTAGCTAAGTTTAGTTAAGTTTAGTTAAGTTTAGTTAAGTTTAGTTAAGTTTAGCTAAGTTTAGCTAAGTTTAGTTAAGTTTAGTAAAGTTTAGTTAAGTATAGTTAAGTTTATAGTTAAGTTTAGTTAAATTAAGTTAGTTAAGTTAAGGTAAGTTAGTTAAGTTAAGTTAGTTAAGTTAAGTTAGTTAAGTTAAGTTAGTTAAGTTAAGTTAATTTTAGTTAAGTTTAGTTAATTTTAGTAAAGTTTAGTTAATTTTAGTTAAGTTTAGTTAAGTTTAGTTAAGTTTAGTTAAGTTTAGGTAAATTTAGTTAAGTTTAGTTAAGTTTAGTAAAGTTTAGTTAAGTTTAGTTAAGTTTAGCTAATTTTAGTTAAGTTTAGTTAAGTTTAGTTAAGTTTAGTTAAGTTTAGTAAAGTTTAGTTAAGTTTAGCTAATTTTAGTTAAGTTTAGGTAAGTTTAGTTAAGTTTAGTTAAGTTAATTTTAGTTAATTTTAGTTAAGTTTAGTTAAGTTTAGTTAAGTTTAGTTAAGTTTAGTTAAGTTTAGTTAAGTTTAGTAAAGTTTAGTTAAGTTTAGTTAAGTTTAGCTAATTTTAGTTAAGTTTAGTTAAGTTTAGTTAAGTTTAGTTAAGTTTAGTTAAGTTTAGTAAAGTTTAGTTAAGTTTAGTTAAGTTTAGTTAAGTTTAGGTAAGTTTAGTTAAGTTTAGTTAAGTTAATTTTAGTTAAGTTTAGTTAAGTTTAGTTAAGTTTAGTTAAGTTTAGTAAAGTTAATTTAAGTTTAGTTAAGTTATGGTAAGTTTAGTTAAGTTAAGTTTAGTAAAGTTTAGTTAAGTTTAGTTAAGTTTAGGTAAGTTTAGTTAAGTTTAGTTAAGTTAATTTTAGTAAAGTTTAGTTAAGTTAATTTTAGTTAAGTTTAGTTAAGTTTAGTTAAGTTTAGTTAAGTTTAGTAAAGTTTAGTAAAGTTTAGTTAAGTTTAGTTAAGTTTAGCTAATTTTAGTTAAGTTTAGTTAAGTTTAGCTAATTTTAGTTAAGTTTAGTTAAGTTTAGTTAAGTTTTTTTTTTTTGTATTTTTTTTTTTTAATACACTACCCTCTAACATTTGTCAAAGTCTATGTTCTCTTTTTATTTTGGACTCTTCCATTCAAGTTCTCACTTTCATGCCGCTCGTACTTTCATTCTTCATACTAATTCTTTCTTGCATTCATCCTCTTTCATTCGATGGGTGGGGTTCCCTTCCTATCGTCTATGTGTGTACAGGTCAAGGTTTTATTTCTTTATTAAACAAACATCTTACAGGAACGATACAATTAGTTTTAGCATTTACATTTTTATTTACATCTACTTATTACTAAATTATTACTAACTATTACATACTTTCTTATCTTAATCTCTATAGTGCCAGTGCCAGTGCCCTTTTTTACAATTCTATTTACTTATGCTAAGCCAGAAATCATTATACAGTAAGCACATGTGCACAGAATAGAGTAGAATAGAATAGAATAATTTTTTATTCAAATAACAAAGTGCAAGGTGCTTTTGAATCCTTACGACTCTTGTATAGGTATTATTAAAGATTAAGTTTTTCAATAACAGTTTCCAAACACAATTTTGATATCTAGGTATACTACGCAAATACTTTTTGAGCGTCACAAAACTCACAAAACACATCTTCGGTCTTAAAACACTCGGAACGCGGCGCAACTGATACTTACTCGAAAGAAATTTTTTTCTATATAAGATAGAGGCGCTCAGTGAACCAAAACAAATTAGTGCTCACACGTAAGTTTATAAAGAGCAGTATCACTGTGAGTTGAAATTAATATGGTTCAAAGAGCGCTTCTTTAAGAAATAATAATTTAAAAGTTGAAAAAACAACAAAAATGTACAAAAAAGGCGAAACACTCTCTATTTAGGCAATAATTGCTATGACTTACTATATTATTTATCACGCAAATCGTATTGAATAAAAAAATATATATCTTCAACGATATAAAAGCATTTAAAAATAGTCGGAAATCGAAACTTTTTTTTCGAGTGAGCGGGGGGCGAAAAATGCTCCTTATCAGCCCACGTCCTTTCTTAATAATATTTTAATACAAAATTTCTAAGAATTTTTTATTAAAATTTTCTTATAAAAACTAATAGACAAAGTCTATGGTATACAGGGTGTCCCACGGCTATGCCACATGGAGGGGAAGTACCTTAAATATTGTAGATGGAACATTTTACTGAAAGAAGACTTCATTTTAATTTAAAAAACAATTTAAACTGCATTCATAGATTTTTAAATAATTGCCTGGTTGAACCGGGACTCGAACCCGCTATACGAGAAAAAAAATTAACCTGTATCTTTATCATACCGATCGCAAGGCTTCATCATAAGGATTATTTTTTGTTAAATAACATAGCATGAGAAATAATAGGAAGACCATGAATTTTAGCCTTTGATGTAAAATTTTGTTCAGAAAAATGAAAAGCTGACATTGGCGTATCGACATACAACTGACATGAACTATTACTAATGAGTATGCAATTCGTAGCTCTGTTGCAGCGGGATTGAAGGACAAACCAATAAATTAACAAAGAAACACACTTTCGCCTTTATAGGTAATATAAGTAAGGATTAGTAAGGATAGTAAGGATCGGGAAATGATGCGTACTTCTCAAGTTGTACGTCGATACGCCAATGTCAGCTTTTCATTTTTCTGAACAAAATTTTACATCAAAGGCTAAAATTCATGGTCTTCCTTTTATTTCTCATGCTATGTTATTTAACAAAAAATAATCCTTATGATGAAGCCTTGCGATCTGTATGATAAAGATACAGGTTAATTTTTTTTTCTCGTATAGCGGGTTCGAGTCCCGGTTCAACCAGGCAATTATTTAAAAATCTATGAATGCAGTTTAAATTGGTTTTTAAATTAAAATGAAGTCTTCTTTCAGTAAAATGTTCCATCTACAATATTTAAGGTACTTCCCCTCCATGTGGCATAGCCGTGGGACACCCTGTATATGAATGGTTTTTTTGAAGAAAACACGACGCCCGTCCCTATCCTAATCCAACAATAATTGGGTAGGTATTTCACTAAAATTTTTTTATATACAACTTTTAAAATAAAGTTTTTCAATATTAAAACACAATGTCAGTTTTGTTTTTTGTAATTAAGTTTATAAGTATCGTTGTAAATACATGTGGAATGTAATCAATAAATTAATATGAATATGAACTAAATGACAGGTTTAAATGTCATCCTCTCTCTCTCTATCCCTTTCATGATACTTCCTGAGGAATAGGACAGTATTTTTTTTTTTTTTTTTTTTTTACTTTTGATACTGCCGCTTCCAATGTGGCGGCACACTTTATACTTTTTTTTTTTTTTTTTTTTTTTCCTTTAACAGGTGTTTTTTCCACTCTGCGTGCAGTTCCCTAACTAGCCTTACAAACTAACTAACTATTCTAATATTCTAATCTTACAACTAAATAGATAAACACATTCATATATTACAGAGCAATAGCGCCATTTGCTTTTGCTGCAATTTTAAGTGCTTTTTCAGCAAACCCAAGAAAGTGAAATCGGCAGTTTTCGTCCTCAATCGCAATGCATAAACTATCTTGGCTCAGCTGGTAACCCAGCTTGAACTCACAATCTAGGCGATGAGCTCCGAAACGAGGGCAAGATATTAGAATATGATAAATTGTTTCTTCACTTATATCATCGCAAGGGCAAGCCGGACTACCGCTGAGCCTAAATCTATACAAATAGGATTTAATTCCGCAATGACCTGTTAGTAGTTGGGTCCTTAAGTTTGTAAGATTGAGTCGATTTAGAATTTTGTAAGCTTTATCAACCAAAGGGAGAAAGGTCTTCGTGACTGAGCCTGTAGGAGCCTCCGAGTATATTTTCTGCCAGGTTTTGATTGAGCTTTTCCTGATGAGATGTTTAGCAAACGAGACAGGGAACTTGTCGTAAATTGTTAACCCTTCATCAAGTAGCGTTGCTTCTTTGGCTAGCTCGTCTGCTCTTTCATTACCGTGCAGTCCAATATGCGCTTTGATCCAGTAGAAATTAATTTCAAGGTTTTTCTGATTAGCATACTTTACTTGCTCTTGAATATCTCTGACTAGTGGATGTTCTGGGGTATGGGAACATAAAGCTTCCAGTGCGGACCGAGAATCGCTAAAAATGTTGCCGTTATTTCCTTGCTCTTTAAGGTATACCACAGCTTGGTGTAACGCGACCAGCTCCGCCTGGTACACACTGCAATATTTCTCTAACTTACAGGTAATTTTGTGGACTTCTTTTGCTGCTTGCCAGCAACTTACTGCTGCACCCACCTTGCCAACAATCTTACTGCCATCTGTATATACCTTCATCCAGTCATTGCCAATCGATTCTAACTCATCGTTGTTTGAGATTTGCCTGTAAGATATCGAGATACGTTCCGCCGGATGTGGTAAGTGAAAGGGATTAACCCGCTTTTCCAGTTTTCTTGCAGGCAGACCGTCAAAAGGTTTCCCTCGCTTGATTTGATATAGTTCCGCCTGCTCCCTAACTCTCAGATGGAGAGGCAGAACGCGAGCTAGGAGGGCACTAGAGACTAGAGAGATTGTTCTGTGTGCTCTCGTAATTTTAATGCAGAACATTCGTGTTAAGCTGTCCAATCTTTTGATCGCATATTTTCGCTCAACTGCTGGAGCCCACACGCATGCCGCATAGAGTATAATCGGTTCTACAACCGCAAAATAAATGGTCCTTGTGATTTCGGGGCTGAGGCCCCAATTAGTCTTAACCGCCCTGGCAACCATTTTATAGATATTTGTTGCTTTTTGGCAAACGTTAGCTATGTGTGCTTTAAAGTTCAAGTTTCTGTCTATTGTTAAGCCTAATATCTTTAGCGTATCCGAGAATGCCAGAACAACACCCGAGAGTTTAATACAGGGTACATCATACTTACGTTTCCTTGTGATAATAATTGCTTGCGTTTTCTGCACGGCGAACCTCAATTTATGGTTTCTGCCCCAATCTGCGACCACTTCTAAGGCTTTATTTATTTTGTGCTCCACGTACTGGGTATTAGTGCCGGATGCAATTACAAGAATGTCATCTGCAAAGGCTTGGATATGGGCGTCTAACCTAGAGGATTGTTCCAGTAAGGGATTTAATTGTACATTCCATAGCAGCGGGCCGCAAGTTGATCCTTGTATACAACCCTTATTTGTCTCTCTGCAGACTTTTTGGCCCATGTACGACAGGTTGATAGATCTGTCCGAGAGATAGCTAGAAATCAACCTCAGTACTGTATTATCTACACTGCTCTTGTGAAGCTCTTTTAAAATGGTGGGCCACCACGCGTTGTCAAAAGCGCCTTCAATGTCTAGAGACACCATGACAACTATTTCCTTTCTTTGAAGGCCCTTTCTGACTAGATCGATTGCGTCGTATAGCGCATCCTCAGTGCTGCGTTGTGGTGTGAATCCATATTGGCGAGCATTTAATTTGTTTTGGTGTCCCAGGAACCACATTAGTCTATTCACAACTAGTTTTTCTAATACCTTTCCCATAACTGGTAAGAGGCCAATAGGCCTGTATGACTTCGGTTTTGTATAATCGTCTTTGCCAGGTTTTGGTACTACACAAATCGCCGCCTTTTTCCATATCTGTGGAAAGTGGCCTAGTTTAAGACAGTTGTTAAAGAGCGCCAGTGTAATTTCTGGGTTGTATTTGTAAGCCGCTTCGCAGATGTCAGACGTGAGCCCGTCCTCACCTGGAGCTTTCTTAGGGCTCATGTTAGCAAATACTGTATCCAGTTCACCAGCCGTAAAAAGTCGATACTGATGGTCCGCTGGGGTATTCTTAAGATGCTGCACGAGTGCTTCAACCTCCAGTCGTAGGTCAGATTGCTGCTGTGTATCCGTTAATCTATCATCAAGGGGGTAAAAAGTTTCTGCTAGGAGTTGTGCTGATTCTGCCGCTGTCAAGGCTTGAAGAGTCTCATAACATTAGCAAAGAGATACGAGAAGCGGTTTGCGGAGGCCTACATGGCCTCTATGAAATGATATTAAGACTAGCTGACTCCAGAAGTCGGCACATAGTAGAAAAAGAAAAATCTAAGTGTCGTTATGAACAGCTGATGGCAAGACAGGAGGCCAGACATGCTGCTGCGCTGGAAAAAATGCAGCAGACACACCAGGAGAGCCTGAACGAAATTTTAGAAAAGATTAAACTAACACATAAGGAGGCCGAATCAACCAGGTGGCTATCATATGAGATTGATGCTCAGTGTAAAGTGCATACTAAATGGGCAGACACATTAGGGTCAAAGATTGAAAAAATAATTGACAGAGATCGGGAATCTCAGACGTCTAGTGTTCAAATTGACTTCTCGAATTTACGTGATGAGGTCACTGAGGTCAGGAAAGAATTAGACGAGGTTTTCAAGAAGAGCAAGGAGTTAGCAAAGGAAGAAGTTTTGGTAGCAAGCAAACGCTCATACGCTGAGGTTATAGCAAAGACAACTCTGAGCCGGGAGTTAGCTCCAACTTCTATCCAGACAACACCCAAATACCCAGTCATAATTGAGTCCATTGATCCTCGACATTGCAGCGATGACATTATTAACCAAGTGAAAGGAAAGGTTAGTGCAGTGGATTTGGGTATTGGCATAAACGCAGTTAGGAAGCTCAAGAATCAGAAAGTTGCAATCTCTTGTGATTCTGAGGCAGACCGGAACAAGCTACAAGAGGCAATAAATAGCTTGACAGAAAAGCTAACTGTAACAAAGCTGCCATGCAAAAATCCTCTCATTAAACTTGTTGGTGTTATAAACGACCTCTGTGATGCGAAACTCGAAGAAGCTATATTTACACAGAATTCCAAGCTAATCTCGTCTGTTCCTGAAGAGGCCAAGACGGCTAAGGTAATAAGAAAAACTAAAGGTCGTACCGACCAAATTAACAATGTGATTATGGAGGTGAGCCCCACTGTATGGCATCTAGTGATCAATCAAAAATTACGTATAGGTTATCAAGTCATCAATGTCCTGGATCAGTCGCCATTGTTGCAATGCTTCCAATGCCTTAAGTATGGGCATAGAGCACGTGAGTGTAAGAACGAAATTAGCTGTGGTTACTGTGCGGCGAACCATGATACTCGCCAATGCCCAAACAGGAAGGAGGACCCCCAGTGCAGTAACTGTCGTGACCTTAAGGAATCCAGTCAACATCCAGCCTATAGTACAGAGTGTCCTGTGAGGCAAAAATGGGACCGCCTAGCACGGGCAGCTATAGCATATTGCTAAGATCTCCGATAGGGTTATTAAACAGGACACCTCTTCAGTAAAATCAGTCACTAGAGCCAGCTCTTCAAGGTTTACAGCAAATGTCACCAACAATTCAGCCTATGACAGTAATATGCCAGTCAGTAACAAGTACAAAATGATACAAGCCAACTGTGGCAGAGGCTACGCTGCTACTAAAGAATGTATAAGCCAAGCAGCTAAAGATGGAACCTCCATTATTCTTCTCCAAGAACCATACGTTGGTTCGCAAGGCACTGTGGTCGCTAATTATTATCGTGTAATTCAGAAAGCTGATTGTAACAGAGAATCACCAGTGAAATCGGCAGTAGTCATCCTAAATCCTAACATACAAATTATAGTAGATCCTAAGTTACTAACAGACACCATAGTGGGCTTTAAGCTTGTAATTGGTCATTGGGAGATTGGGATCGTATCCGTCTATTTTGAGAGAAGTCAAGATATGGACTCATGTATAAGAAGCCTTCATGATACCATCATTAAACTCAACACAGACAATCTCATTATCGGCGGTGATATTAATGCTAAAAGCACCTGGTGGGGTTGTGAAGCAAATGATACTAGGGGGAAAGCCTATGCCGATTTTATAGCTCAGCTTGACTTTAATATCTTGAACATTGGCAACATTCCAACTTTTCATACTTACAGAGGCTCAACACTGTTTACAAGTATCGTGGATGTTACTGCATGCTCGAACTCACTTTTGAGTATGATTACTGATTGGAGGGTAGACAC
The DNA here is from genome assembly GCA_038048805.1 of Hipparchia sbordonii. Lineage (NCBI taxonomy): Eukaryota > Metazoa > Arthropoda > Insecta > Lepidoptera > Nymphalidae > Hipparchia > Hipparchia sbordonii. The sequence goes on along the minus strand of CM076117.1, from coordinate 6,860,290 downwards.
AAACCCTTGTTTATCAGATCACCGAAGAATACATTTTAATCTTCAGCTAACACGCGATAAGGATACTTCAGTCCCCAGGTCAACAACGCGTATTTATAATACTCGGAAGGCTAATTGGAGAAGCTTCGCAACTACTCTGAAAAGCAATTTAGGAAAAGAACATTTAACTATAGAAACCATAAATACAGTTAATTCACCTGAACATATGGAAGATATAGCTGTTAGATACACCCGAGCAGTTTTGAACGCATGTAACGAGTCGATTCCACAGATCCCAATTGAGAAGCTTATAAAGAAGTCAAAATGGTGGACCGCTGAACTCACAGAAAAGAAAAAACAACTAAAAATGATCCGTAACAGAATTAGAAATGCTAATCCAAGAAGGAAACCAATGGTTATAGAAGAATACATACGAGCAAAAGCTTCCTATAAATCAGCAATCGAAAAAGCTATACCCTCCAGCTGGATTAACTTCTGTTCCAGGCAGGAAAAAGAAAATATGTGGGAAAAGTTCTACAGAATACTGAGAATTTGCTGTCCCCAGTCATATGCTAATCTATTACGCTCAGAGCAGGGTGACACCTTGACAGCGGCAGAATCAGCACAACTCCTAATAGGACAGTATTAGATCTTTTATTTAGTTTAGTTTACAGCAGCGATTCCAACAACAACACAACAACCCAATGCATTTTTTCGCCCGACGCGGGTATCGAACCCGGTTCTCGTGATTTCGCAATCGATCATGCTAACCACAAGGCCGTTCCAATACATGCAAACAAAGACAAGAATCATTACTCTTCCATTGCTTTAACACAGTGCAGTGTTCGAGTACAGAAATACTTCGGCTTTTTAATTATTCCCGTCTGGTGTATTTTACTGTAGTGTTTTTAAATGAAGCTATTTTCAATATCTCGGGACAATAATTAAAAATGGGATGAATCCGGGATAAACGAGCCTTAAATCGCCTTTGTGGAAACACATTTGTGCCCTCAAAAACAGCGGGTCAAAAGTTAATCAATCTTTTATATACGAAAATCCGTGTTTGTTCGACGCTAGTGAGCTGGTGCTTGGTGTAAGGCATAAGCGGTAGCGGGTTGTGATATTTGTGCGTGAGAATATCTAATTGGTGCAAAATTGCAGCGATGGTTTGACCCTAAACGAGTTAGCGAGATTTAATGCAACAATATTTTGTTTTGAATTTTAGCACGTTCAAAATTTTCTCAGGTTATGCCCGTTTTCACCAATCATACCTTAATAATTCCAAAGGGGAGTCTTTTTACGTAGTATGTACTTTAGTTACCATATTTACTAATCCCTTATCCAATATCATTTTCACCTTTCAGTATTCCCTAAAGGTTAGCGTCACCTGACTTAACTTCAAAACGATTAGATTAAGTATATATTTATTCGATTAAAGCTATGATTTCTGCGGAATTTCAATGCTAGTGTGTCGATTCATTCCTCGACACGTCGACCGCAGCAGTTACCCCGGGTGGTCATCGAGAAATTGCCGTTCGTCTGTAAGAACAGTAGAAAAAGTAGGCAGACTGGTTGGCTTTAGCATTAAGTCCGTCTTTTGTACTTTTTTGTGCAATCTTTAAAAAAACTCGATAGAACGGTCTGTACAATTTAAGCCGTCAGGTAACCTTAAGTTTTCTATCTTTTTAATTATTGGGCTATTTTATGTGGCTCTTTTTATTCTTGATTAAAAGACTATAGAAGGCAGGCGGCGGCAGTCACCAAGGAAGCACCTAAGGCCCGTTTTGGGCGTGCGCAAAATATATATACCTTTTTAAACTTTCTAGTATATAATTATGTGTCTAAGAGTCCAATAGTAGTGTGTGAATGTTCGTGAGAAGATACCTTCTGATTTTTATTCGTCAATTCAACCAAAAATCCATCAAACTTTAAAGACTATTTATTTATTTATTTATGTCGGACTTCACCCGCTACAGTTTTCAAACTTGTGCCACAGCTCACATCAAACTGCGCATTACTTTAATCTGAGCCCGGCGCCCGCCGTCCCGCTCGCACACCTGTAATAATGACGTCACGCACCGCTGGGCAAAGCGCCTATTTTGCACGTAGAGCCTTTTGGTCTGCGATTATTAACATTTTTGGCCTGTGTACTTCAACTCCACCATAGTTAACATAGTCGTTGTTATTACCTACTACAACCAAATAAATTCGAATAAATTTTTACTATAGTTCTTTCATTTCACGAATGAATGAATGAAATATTCTTTATCGTACACCAAAAGATAACAGCTTACATGACTAATACATACATAAACAACACATAATAGGCGCGTGGCTCATGGTTGTGTGTGTATCATATCTGTATATGTGTGAGCTCGAGTTTGCTCGCGCCTGACCGCTCCCACCCAGGCTCCCGACAGGCACGCACACTTACGCAATGTGCATGTACACCACGTAACCACAAGTAAAGCGCCCGTAACTTCGTGAGATAAACGTAGATCTACTATACTGGAAAAAGGCATCTTAACTTCACCTAGTCAATTAGTGGACCAGCAATGAGTTGAGATAATCTCATCTCATCCCTGCATAGCTAGCATGGGCGGGAGAAATTTTATCCCCGGGGAAATGATAAAATGTTTATCCCCTCGCTCAGTTTTATCCACCTGTCGAGCATGAGCAAAACGGTGGAAATAATATCCACAGTGGATATTCTTATAGGACTATACTTTTCCTTTCCCCTATCGTCATGCTTTAGCATAGGGAGAAGATAATTTTATCCCTTGTCAGTGGATAAAATCGGAGGATAAAACTTTTATCTCCTCCCCATGCTAACCCTGCTGGTCCACTAATTGATATGAGTCTCTTTGCAACATGACGTCACGATTCAGTAACTCTATACACTTTGCACACAAAATTTTGTTTTTGCAAGAGTCTACAAGACAGACACACACAGAGTTTTGTAAGAGAATACAGTCGCAGTAAAACAGCTTATACCTAACTATATTTGTTTTTTGATCGATTTATTTTCTGTTTTTACAAATGTTGTTATTACATCTTACACTTTCGATTGTAATTAATGAATATCCAGTATCTTCATTTTAACAACACTCAAGTACCCAGTTGCATCTATAATAATACTAGCTGATGCCCGCGACTGCGTCGTCTTTTTAATTTTCCGGGATAAAAAGTAGCCTATGTCACTCTCCAGGTCCCCAACCTACCCATGCAAAAAATCACGTCGATCCGTAGCAGCTCTCTTGCAGCGTGATTGAAGGACAAACCAACGAACAAACGCAATAATATTAGTAAAGATATCAGTAGGTAACGTTGCACCTGACGTTCTCATTTAAAGGCGGTCACTGAAAATCAGCGTTGGGACAGCTGGCTCCCACAGCTCTGAAACTTGGCGGCTTCGCCAGTTTTGGGTCTGTGAGGCTAGGAGCCCCAACACAAGCTGAGTGACTCACCTTTTGGTAGCGTTGCACTGCTGTACGAAGTAACGATATCTAATACCTATCATTGCTGTGTTTTTAATTTTAATTTATTTTGTAAGTATATTTTTGTGTTTATTGCTACCAATAAAGATATTTCTATTCTATTCTATTCTATTCTATAAAGCGCCCGTAACTTCGTGAGATAAACGTACTATACTGGAAAAAGGCATCTTAACTCCACCTAGTCAATTAGTGGACCAGCGATGAGTTGAGATAATCTCAACTCGTCGCTGGTCCACTAATTGATATGAGTCTCTTTGCAACATGACGTCACGATTCAGTAGCTCTATAGTCTACTAGACGATGCCCGCGACTTCGTCCGCGTGGATCAAGGATTTTTCAATTCCCATGGGAACTCTGTGATTTTCCGGGATAAAATGTAACCTATGTTATAATCCTGGGTATGAGCTATCTCCATTCCAAATTTCAGCCAAATCGGTTCATTCGTTGTGGCGTGAAAGAGTAACAAACATACACACACACACACACACATACAAACTTTGGGGTTTATAATATTAGTGTGATGTGATACACTCTCCACACAAAATTTTGTTTTTGCAAGAGACGGATACAGTCGCAGTAAAACAGCTTATACCTAACTATATTTGTTTTTTGATCGATTTATTTTCTGTTTTTACAAATGTTGTTATTACATCTTACACTTTCGATTGTAATTAATGAATATCCAGTATAATAATACTAGCTGATGCCCGCGACTTCGTCGTCTTTTTAATTTTCCGGGATAAAAAGTAGCCCATGTCACTCTCCAGGTCCCCAACCTACCCATGCAAAAAATCACGTCGATCCGTAGCGGCTCTCTTGCAGCGTGATTGAAGGACAAACTGACGAACAAACACAATAATATTAGTAAAGATATCAGTAACGTTGCACCTACTAGTAAGGATTTTTACATGGTTGTGATAGTAGTAGGGTTGCCAGATTTTTTTTTCAGCCTATAAGGGACAAATTGTTAAATAGACAAAAAAATACGGGATTTCAGTTTTTTACCCGGGTCAAATAAAAAAACAAAATTATTTAATGTAATTTTTTTGATATTTTTTCGAGGATCAAGTCAATTTTAACATATTTTTATTCGGTTTAACATATATCTGTAAAAAGATCAACTCGCTTTTTTGCGAACGTTGCGTGCGTGAATACTTGGATCGATATTATAATGAAAAACGAAGTACGGTTCAAATACGTGATAGAGTGAGTCCCGCCGGGACATTTTAAACTATGCCTGAAATACGGGATGTCCCGGGAAAAAACGGGATGTCTGGCAACGCTAGATAGTAGGTACGTACCACGTAGCGATGGACCCAAGGTCCTTTTAATACGTCCGCCATTATCACAGGTAGGAAACATCAAATTTTCATGCGCCATCTCAGGGCGGGACGTGCCTTTCTTTTATACTCTCGTATAAATGCGGACGCATCAGCATCGACCCCTCCGTAGGCAAGGAGACCACTGACACAAACCAAGCAACACACGAACCTGTTGTTATTTAGAAATAGAAATAGAAGTATTTTTTATTCAAATAAACTTTTACAAGTGCTTTTGAATCGTCGATGAATATACCACTGGTTCGGAATGCCCTTCCTGTCGAGAAGAGCCAGCAATAAAATGGCGGTTGCTCTTTTCAAAAAAACTTTTACAATAGGTAATAAAACTATGCTATGTATTGTTAGCGATATATTGAAATAGTAAAGATATACAACTTTAATGTAGGTATTGAAGGTGGTTTTATAAAAATTAGTAGTAGGTAGTTTGACTTTGTTGACAACGTAGGCGCCGGTCTGGTGCCGCGCCGTTAGTAGGTATAAATACAGCGCTTTGGACGTTATTAATTCAGTCTCTTCCAGAGACTCATACGGCTATTGGATGCTCCCGCGTCTAGGTCGTTGTATTTGATTGACGGGTGGTGATAGCAATCACGCCCTAATCGAATATATATTACCCGTAGGTTTAGATGAGAGTAATTAATTAAATAGTAGTTAGATATGTTTGATAGTTACCCTCACGTTCAGATGGTGGTTTGTCTGACGTGTTGTGGTTAAATAGGTTAGATGTGAGGACAGGGGCCGTTATAAGGGGCGGTTGGAGACGGCTTTAGGTAGGGTTAAAACGTTTTTCTTTGTAGTTGATATCAGAAGTGGGATGAACACGTTCACAGTTCAATTATTATTGCCCACATTAAATTTTTGTCAGGTTAGACCGAGCAGTGATAAAAAAAGGGTTGATCAGGAATATTGCATCATAGACGTTAACATCTAATGTTACACAGTTTAAGTAATGAATAAATCAATTTGAATTTGAATGAGGAACGTCACATTGGATTGCGAGCGCCCGAGCTTGAGAACGAACACTTAAGTGAGCTAAATGTTCTTTAAGTGCAAGTGGTTTTCAATATGACACATCTGTCTCCTAAGTTTGGCAAGTTCCCTTAGGTGGGATGGTCATGTTGAATGAGTTCCGGGGTCGCATGATGGACAGTTTTCACCAACTTTCAACGATGACACATCTGTCTCCTAAGTTTGGCTAGTTCCCTTAGGTGGGATGGTCATGTTGATTGAATTCTGGGGTCGCATGATGAAATATTCCGATGAGTGTAGAATGATTGATGAGACTCGTGGTGTGCCCGGGGCGGTCACCACGTAGGATGGCCGTGTTAGCGATATATTGAAATAGTAAAGATATACAACTTTAATGTAGGTATTGAAGGTGGTTTTATAAAAATTAGTAGTAGGTAGTTTGACTTTGTTGACAACGTAGGCGCCGGTCTGGTGCCGCGCCGTTAGTAGGTATAAATACAGCGCTTTGGACGTTATTAATTCAGTCTCTTCCAGAGACTCATACGGCTATTGGATGCTCCCGCGTCTAGGTCGTTGTATTTGATTGACGGGTGGTGATAGCAATCACGCCCTAATCGAATATATATTACCCGTAGGTTTAGATGAGAGTAATTAATTAAATAGTAGTTAGATATGTTTGATAGTTACCCTCACGTTCAGATGGTGGTTTGTCTGACGTGTTGTGGTTAAATAGGTTAGATGTGAGGACAGGGGCCGTTATAAGGGGCGGTTGGAGACGGCTTTAGGTAGGGTTTCAACGTTTTTTCTTTGTAGTTGATAGTATACAGTGCTTCCACAATGAAGTTTCGTAAGTCCTACACACAATCCAATGCATGTTAAGACGAGTAGACAGAAAGCAGACCCATTCCCATTCGTGACTTATATTACTAATTGTATGGGTAAAGTGGTTCTGCATTCCGAACCGGTGGTAGATTTTTGATTTCTCATAAGCTGACCTACATGAAATAAATAATTTTGAATTATTTTTTTTTTAATTTTGAAAATAGATTTTTTTTACTAGACTACTTAATTCTTGTTTTTGATTTTTGAAAAAGGTTCGTTTTACTAGACCACTTAGTCCTTGATAATCCCCGATACGGTAAAAAAGGAAATCATCAACAAGAGATAATTTACCACAATATGTTACGTTAGGTTAACGTAGAATTACTGATTCACATTGCAGTAATAATTTTTAGACTAACCCACATCCCACAGCAGAATACAGGTGATACTATAATAAACCACTTTGGTACGCTTGTTATGTACAACAGGTGCCACAGATATCTTCATGTGTGTATGTGTGAGAGCATGTGTTATTTTTCAGGTACATTTGGACGTGGTCTCCCAGGCTATAGCGATATTCGTCGAGGGTCGTCAACGCTCGGGTATCCTTTATTATCGTCCCGCGGGGCGGTTCTTGCGATTTCCTATAAATATTTGATTCTCTGAATGAGGAACTACATACTACATACCTACTGACGAAAGGTACCTTTAGACATTACTGTTAAAATCGCTCATTTGCGACAAGAGTGACATAATTCAAAATCGACGATGAGAGAATTCTCTCGTTAGAGAGTAATGTTCTGTGGATGCTGCGGTCTCGAAACAACACAGCGGCCAACAAAGCGACAGAGCATTAAGTCACTATCTCTCTCGCTCTTATGTTTTTGTGCTTAGCGTAATATTGTTTTTATAGCAAAAAGTATACATTTTCGACGCTAAAATTGGTGAATTTTGAATTATGTCACCCTTGTCGCAAATGAGCTAAATATATCTTCCTTACTAGTAATATAAAACAAATTCTCCAGTCACGTCAGTCTGTTTGTGAGCTTAATTCTTATTTTATTTTTCTTCGTAACGTAGTAAGATATTTGAAAAAATTATACTCAATCAATTGATGAAACATTTTAATGAAAATAATTTACTACATCCCGAACAATACGGCTTCACAAAAGGTCGTAGCACAACTGATGCAGGTGCTAAACTTCTAAATCATATTTACGACGCTTGGAATCATTCGCAAAATGCTATTGGGATCTTTTGCGACCTATCCAAGGCATTCGATTGCGTGGAGCACCAAACTCTTTTACCGAAACTTAGCCACTATGGCATCAAAAACGTTGCACTTGATCTCATTGCCTCTTACCTTAGTGATCGTACTCAAAGTGTATGCGTAGGTGACGTGAAATCGCGGGGTTCATCTGCTCTATTGGGTGTTCCACAAGGCTCGATCTTGGGTCCTTTTTTGTTTTTGGTCTATATTAATGATTTACCATATCATGTTCGCGATGCTTGTGATATTGTGCTGTTTGCAGATGATACTTCTCTTATATTTAAAACTGACAGGAAGAAAGTAAATTTTGACGATATAAACAGTACGTTATCACAAATATCGCTCTGGTTTACTGCTAATAACTTGCTTTTAAACGCAAAAAAAACTAAATGTTTAGAATTTGCTTTACCAAATGTAAGAAAAATTGATAAAACAATAAAAATAAACGGAGAAGGACTTAAGATTGAGAACTCCACAGTTTTTCTGGGGGTGACCTTGGATGACAAGCTTCAGTGGGACGCTCACATGGAGACACTAGCAGGCAAACTAAGTTCAGCTGCCTATGCTGTTAGGAAAATTAGGCAGTTTACCGATGAGGAAACTGCTAGACTTGTGTACTTCGCCTACTTCCATAGTGTGATGTCTTATGGAATCTTGTTGTGGGGCGGAGCAGCTAATATTGAAACTATTTTTATATTGCAAAAAAGAGCCATCCGTTCAATTTACAATCTCGGATCGCGCCAATCTCTACGTGAAAAATTTAAAGAGATTGGTATACTTACGGTAGCTTCACAGTATATTTATAATAATATTGTCCTTGTGAGACAAAACATTCATCTTCATAAACAAAGAGGAGATACACACAGTCGACTTCTTAGAAACCGTCATAAACTAGAAACGCCGTGGTGTCGCCTGCGCAAAGTTCAGAAATCCTTTGTGGGGTTGAGTGTACGCTTATATAATATGGTCCCGAAGGAATTACTGGATTTTCCATTGCACAGATTTAAACAATGCGTAAAGAAACATTTGTTAAGTCGTGGTTATTACAAAGTTAGTGATTTTCTCAATGATAAAGTTGCATGGAATCAATCGGCTTGGCATCCAGCTACCCAATAGATAGTGTAATAAGTTATTACATTGTAATTTATATTTGTGAGAATGGGCGTGACAGTCTACAATGGAATTCCACAGTCGATCTTAGACTTGCATCTACACAAGTTTAAGAAATCTATTAAATCTGCTCTCATGGAAAAAACATACAATAATTGAAGACTATATAATGATAAAAAAAAGCGTGAATATAATTCGCTCCATTCATGAGACAGTAATAACTATCCTGTGTAACATGATTCTATTGTATTCTGTTCTACAGTGTTTCCACTTTATTTGTGTCTCAGTTATGTCTTAAAATGAGTATCTTAATATTAATATTTAATTCGATGCCTTAACATGGGTAGCCTAAGTATGTCATGCTCACTTAAACATTTCTGTGGTGGTGTCGTGTGGTGCGGGTTGTAACGTTCCCTCAAATATGGTTGAGCGAGGCAATGGCTGGATCATGCGTCATGCTCGTGAACGGGTGCCGCCAACGGGAATGGGTCTGCTTTGTGTCTACCCATGTTAACATGTCTTTGGTTGCGGTAGGCGTACATTTTTGAAACTTCTGTGTGGAAACATTGTGTGCATAGCCTAGTTCTTTTTAACAATTGTAAAAAAAAATTTTTTTTTGAAAAGAGCAACTGCTGAGTTTCTTGCCGGCTCTTCTCAGCAGAATCTGCATTCCGAACCGGTGGTAGATTTTTGACGTTTCATAAGAGCTACAAGTTGGCCTACATGAAATAAATAAATTTTGATTTTGATTTTTGATTTAACACAACACCCTTCGCAGAGGGGTTGCAGCATATTTGAGAAATTGAGACGGAGTTAAATCGAGAGAAACATAAATCTGTCTTTTATCTGAATTTTAACTATAGGTATATATTAGAGATCGATGGTAAATACTGAGTCTGAGGAGAATGTTTAATTAATCTATCAGTATCAGGTTGAATCTATAGATTTCAATTTGAGTCCCAAAGACAGGCTTTTATCCTGGTAATATACAATGGATAAACTTACAGTTAGAAAGTTAAAATTCTATATTATACACTCTATCTTAAAGAAAACCCAGCAAGAATTCGACATCAAAATTTTGTTGCTTTCAAACTGTAAAACATGAAAATATTTACACTTATCTTTCACATTTACTTCATATTGCTAATAAAAAAATTATATGTAGGTATTTAAATCCACAGAAAAAAATATTAAACTTCCGAATTATTTTCGACCAATCTTTAACTAAAGTGGACTCTTAGACTACATAGCTATTCGTCAAGGGTCGTCAACACGCAGGTATCCTTTATTAGCATCCCGATTCCCGGGAGTCTCCTCCCGCGATTCCGGGATAAATATTTGATTCCGAACCAAGGGCGTACTTAACTTAAACAAAGGTTTAAATGAAGGATGCTGAAACAAGGAGATCGTGCGTCGATGCAAAATGAACTTCTGTTTATATTAACAATAATATAAACGTAAAAATTCTTTTTACAAAACCGACTTCAAACGCCACTACAATGTATATCAATTGTGAAGAGTTCCCTCGATTTCCCCAGGATCCCATCATCAGATGACAATGGGACCACCTGGGAAGTATGCCCTTTCAAACAAACAAAGAATTTTTCAAATCGGTCCAAGCGTCTTCGAGTAATCGGGGAACATATAAATAATAGAAAAGATTCCGACGAATTCAGAACGAGTAGTCCAGCGTGTAAATAGATGAACTATTTTGAGTGGTTGACAGCTAAGAACCTCCTCCTTTTTTGAAAGTCAGTTAAAAACAAAATTGAAAATCTTCAAATCCCTCCACGATGTCGCTGATAATTAATCTAAGGGCCAAATTCACGAATGTCGAGTGACATTTCGTTTAACCGAGGTTTAAATCGTTCTGACAGTTCTTTTACTGAAAATCTGCTAAAATATCAAATTTACGCACGGATAAGACTTATTAACCGACTTCCAAAAAAGGACCGATTTGGAAAATATTTTTTTTTGTTCGAAAAGGTATACTTTCCAGGTGGTCCCATTGTCATCAGGTCAGGATCTGATGATGGGATCCTGGAAAAATCGAGGGAAATTTTATAGGCACAAAAATGATATAGGTACTTTGTTTGATGTCGGTTTCGTAAAAAGAATTTTAGCGTTTATAGTTGTTTCACATTGGTGAAATCGACCCTAAGGCCCATATTACACTATATTATTTATAGGATCCTATTTCGTACCATAGATTATCCATCCTAGAAATACGTACATATATGATGATCTACATATATAGAAAATAATAGGTATATGGTACGAAATATGATCCTATAAATATTACAGTGTAATATAAGCCTAAGGCATAAATATACAAAACAGTGTAAAGAAAGGAAGATTTTTCCATTAGGTACCTACTTTTCCACTTTCCTACTAAACCTAAAACATACAACGGAATTTAGTCGTAAAGCAAGTCTGAGTGGATATTTTAGGCAAATCCGAGAGGATTTTCGATTTTAGTCGCGCGACGTTTTTACCACCATTTTTCCCCACCCCGAAACCGTAATACGGGGATTTAAGAAAAATATTATTTTGAGATAAATCCGGAGGCACTTAGACTGAAATCTATAGACCGTACTCTCACTCCGACTCAAGACACTGTAGTGTTGGGTAGGACATGACTTAAAAAAGAGTTTGTAAGAGTAGCCTCTTTTTTGTCCTGGGCCAGAACATTGTCCCACTTCAAATGACGCGACGCGTCCTGATGCTTGGCATTACATTTGAAGTAATGAGTACAAATATGACATTTGATGTCACTACAGTCGGATTGAAGACATTGGTACTAAATCACCAGCTTCAAAAATATGACAGAGGCAGAAACAGCAGAAAGCGTCCATTACAGTACAATTCCCGCGGGAATTAAAAAACCTTAATCCACGCGAACACGAAGTCTCGGGCATCAGCTAGTAGGTATCTAATATGGTATATGGTAAAGTCATCGTCAAATAATAAAAACCGATTACCATAGTTCCTAAATAGCGCTTGTAATTAAATAAAAAAATTTGTAAATAATTTTAAAATGTTTAATTAAATAAAATAAATAAAAAATTAAATAAAAAAAATTACAAAAATCAATACGCGCCTCTCTCTCCCTCATATTATTCCATTATTTCCATTTCGCTCGCTCGAAACGCGTGAGCGTCCATTACAGAATGAATGGCATGACATGACGCGCTATCGTAGACTTTGTAGCATGTGCCTCGCTCCTCCTCGCTTGCGCGTAAGACGACTACCGCGACAGAAAATTTGAAGTGGTACATTTTGAAATGTTGAGCCGCTCTTACATTTTGACGTCGTGTACGGGACAAATGTACCGCCTCTTGTATGTCCTACTCAACGCTACAAGACAGTGTTAAAACGAGACAGATTTATGTCGAAGCATATTTGTGTCTCGTTTTAACCTCTATCTTGAGTCTGAGCTGAGTCAGAGCACGCTCTATAGATCTCAACATTAGACAATGAAGTCTAATACAAAAAAAATACTGGTCGAATTGAGAACGTCCTCCTTTCTTGCAAGTCGGTTGAAAAAGTATATCGCTTACATATTTTAAATTAAAAAAATAACTTGAAAAAACATTTATACAAACTTTCACCCCCTGTTTAATCCCCTTGGGATTGGAATTTCAATAATCCTTTCTTAATGGATTCCTAGGTCATAATAACAGTGTGCATGCCTAACAGTGTTCTGGTGAGCTATTTGGCCTTATATTCCACCGTCTTTTTTCAATTTCAGCCTCACCACCTGGGTGCCTGGAGCACAACGGATGGTTGAACCATCCGTTGTGCCAGATCTTTTTTCCACGTACTTTGAAACTGTGGAACCAACTTCCTGCGGCGCTGTTCCCACTAAATCACAACATGGGGTTATTCAAGGGGCGGACCAACAAATTCCTGAAAAGCCGGCAACGCATTGGTGGCGCCTCAGGTGCTATAAATGTTCATGGGCGGCGGTAATCACTTAACATCAGGTGACCCGCCTGCTCGTTAAAAATATAAAAAAAGCCCGATCCGTCCAGTGAGTTGAGCTGTGCGTTGATAGATCGGTCAGTCAGTCACCTTTTCCTTTTATCTATATATATAAAATTCAAAGTCCTGACTGACTGACTGAGATATCAACGCACAGCCTAAACTACTGAAGTTAGAAACTTGAAATTTTTACAGTTGGTTCCTTTTATGACGTAGGCGCACACTAAGAAAGGATTATTGGAAATTCCACCCCTAAGGGGTTTAAATAGGGGATGGAAGTTTATATGAAACTCCGTCATTTTTCAAGCTGTTTCCATCAAAGTTGGTATTAGAGCTTTCAGTTAAAAATAAAGAAGTACATGTGTCACATTTTTTGAAAATTCCACCCTGAAACCTAATTCCACGCGGACGAAGTCGCGGGGGCAAAAGCTAGTTCAAATATATAGAATATGAAACTATATTTCGCCGTTACTGATATGGTTTCCGTAGTGTAGCGGTTATCACGTGTGCTTCACACGCACAAGGTCCCCGGTTCGATCCCGGGCGGAAACAATTCATTTTTTGCATTTTTAGAATATTCCACGCAAAAGCGAATAAAAATTGTCAAAATCACGAAAAGACCGATGAAAAATTGAGCTACTAAGAACTAAGCGGTGTCCCTTACACGCTGCGCTGTATACTAGTCCAGAATTTCGATCACTTCTAAACTTAGTGGAGCGGAGCGTGAGCATTAGACACTATTCGGGACATTCGTGAACAGGTGCCACCAACGGGAATGGGTCTGCTTTGGCTGCCCATCTTGACATGCGCTGGATTGGTGTACCTACGTAAGTACGTAGGCATTTTTGCATTTTTGAAGCTTTATTATGGAAGTACTGTATACATAGCATAGCTTTGTAAAAAAAAAAAATTTTTTTTTTGAAAAGAGCAACTGCTGAGTTTCTTACCGGCTCTTCTCAGCAGAGTCTGCATTCCGAACCGGTGGTAGATTTATGACGTGTCATAAGAGCTACAAGTTAGCCTACATGAAATAAATAAATTTTGATTTTGATTATGATTTTGAGAGCCCAGGTTCGATTCCCATGTCGGTCCAAAATCTGACAAGAAATTCTTAGTATTAGCCCAAAGTAAGGAAGTATATGATATGTCACCCCCGTGCCTCGGAGAGTACGTAAAGCCGTCGGTCCTGCGCCTGATGTCTCTCCGGTCAAGTCGGATTTCCGTCCCATCAAACTATGAGAGTGAGGGAATAGAGAGTGTACCTGTGTTTTCGCGCACACTTGTGTACAATAATATCTGCCGCGCAGATGACTAAAGTTATGAGAGTGAGGGAATATAGAATGTACCTGTGTTTGCGCACACACTTGTGCACTATAATATCTGCCGCGCAGATGACAAAACTTATGAGAATGAGGGAATTAGAGTGTACCTGTGTTTGCGAACAATCTTGTGCACTATAATATCTCCCGCGCAGATGGCTAATCTCTGAATAAGTTGGCTGCCGTGACCGGATTGTGTCGGGAGGATTTTGTTAAATTAAATGTATCACAATAATAATAAATAATAATAAATAATAAATAATCTATAAATAATCACTAGATACCTAAATAATAAATAAATAATCACTAGATACCTTCTCCAAAATCGACTTCACCATTCGTGTAATGTAAGCAATAAATTCGTTAAGTTTAAATGGACGGGAATCTGCGATATCTCAATTAGACCTTAACTAGTGGACGTAAGCCTAAATCTAGCCTAGATCTAAATCTAGGTTATTGTGACAAATTGACCGTAACGGTTGCTAATGTCGGTTATTTTTCATTATTTTGAAGAGTCTGGATAGTTTGAAAACAAATTAGATAAGGCAAGACTCAACTTTGACAAACAAACTTCTAAGAAGCTGACCCTAAATTTATATTTTACTAGCTTTAACCCGCGGCTTCGCTCACGTTAGGTTCGATTTTTTAACCCCCTATTTAACCCTCTTGGGGTTGAAATTTTCCAAAATCCTTTCTTAGCGGATGTCTCCGTCCTAACAGCTACCTGTATGCCAAATTTCAGCTCGATCGGTCCAGTGGTTAGAGCTGTGCGTTGATAGATCAGTCAGTCATTCAGTCAGTCAGTCAGTCAGTCAGTCAGTCAGTCAGTCAGTCAGTCAGTCAGTCAGTCAGTCAGTCACCTTTGCCTTTTATATATTTAGATACACTGGCTTTTATTCGCGATATCGACCGAATTTAAGTTATCACCGGTTTTTGTGAGTAAAATATAAGTGAACGGTCAGAAAGACGCAGTAAGGTTGCGGAGTAAGCAAAGGCACCGCAAGGCATCGTACGAATCTGCACCGCTACGTGGTCGAAATTCCACGATCTCGCACCAAGCGCTTCGCTTCCTCGTTCCTGATACGCACCGCAAAAATTTGGAATGCCCTTCCGGCTTCCGTTTTTCCAACTAACTATAATGTTAAAACTATAATTTTGTCTGGTGGGAGGCTTTGGCCGTGGCTAGTTACCACCCTACCGTCAAAGACGTGCCGCCAAGCGATTTAGCGTTCCGGCACGATGGCGTGTAGCAACCGATAAGGGGTATGGGTTGAATTTACACTGCTATACCCCTTCCAAGTTAGCCCGCTACCATCTTAGACTGCATCGTCACTTACCATAAGGTGAGATCGCAGTCAAGGGCTATCTTGTCATCGAATAAAAAAAAAAAAAAAAAAAGTCAGTGTCTTTAAATCAAGCGTGAATAGGCATCTTCTAGGCAATTGCGCACCATCTTAGGCTGCATCGTCACTTACCATCGGATGAGATCACAGACAAGCGCTAGTCTATAGATATATTAAAAAAGGAAAGGGCCGTTTCGTAGAAGCCAGAACACTTCGATCTTTCCGCCCTTGTAAAATAAAAAAAACCCTTATATTCATTACACCCTACCCTAACCGCAAAGTATCACTTACACAGCTCTTAAAACCTCTATCTGTTTTTTCAAATCGAATTAAATCGTCTTGTCCGGTCGTTCGGACATTTGTGACCCTAATATATTACCGCTACCGAAAATCGAGTCTTAGAATTCCGTAGTAACAAAAAAGGAACCCTAATATTCAATAGACACAGGCTCTTACTTTATGGAATTCCATGATACACAAGGAAAAAAGGGAAAACCCAATTATTGTGCTATAATCCCCTAAACTAGAAAAAATCTACTGAGTTTGCATTGCCTGAATAATAATTTATTTTCAGATAAAAATCTACATACTACAAAATATAAAAGAGTCAACAAGAATAAAAATATTAAAAAAAAAAATATTGAGAAAATAAATAAATATTAAAACAATAATTAGGTTCGTAAATCTAAAGTCGTCAATGTTGAAAAAAACTTTCCGAAAATTGATGAAGAAAAAAATTGTAAGGAAATATGCATGCATGAGAGTACTCAGGCTTCAATCCTACCATGCCGTTTGTTTTAGAAATTTTCTAGATTTAGATTTATTTTCTGTTCTTACAAATGTTATTCTTACATGTTACAATTAAGATTAATGAATTTCCACATATTGGGTATTTGTGGATATTTATTCAGAAACAATTAAAAAAGGGAGTATTAGACAGTCCCGATCAAGATGAATTTGTAACTGTCGCAATAACATATAGACTTCAGGACATGCTGAAAAGAAAAAAGGTTGATCACTCACCGCTCCTTGTCAAGTCAGACGTAATTATTATTAAAGAGACGTGTCTAAACGTTTTCGGACCTCAGTGACCCTAATATATTACCGACCGATCGCTACCGGCTCAGACCGGCTGAAACCGGATTTTTCCGCTATAAAACCAGATTTTAGCGCCTCGTGTGCAGTTAATCTGTCTACTGAGACTTTACGAGACTTTTTAAATGTGGTACATTTACATTTTAACTCAATATTGATATCTCAACGCTAATTCCGTTTTTATACATTGTTAAACTTAGCCTAAAAAATATTGTAGTTATTAGGAAACTCAACGTATCTACGATCATAGGTATGTATGTTACCACCCTACCGTCAAAGACGTGCCGCCAAGCGGTTTAGCGGTCCGGCACGATGGCGTGTAGAAACCGATTAGGGGTATAGGTTGAATTTACACTACTATACCCCTTCCAAGTTAGCCCGCTACCATCTTAGACTGCATCGTCACGTACCATCAGGTGAGATCGCAGTCAAGGGCTATCTTGTCATCGAATAAAAAAAAAATGCACCTGAAAAAGATCAATAATACAATGTTTTACAATGTCTAGAGCTTAGGGGTGAGGATTCCAACCTAAATTAGATAGAAAAAAAATCTTTAACCTAATAGCTTTCATCGTACCTTCCCGTGGTTGGATAAAAATGTTCCCAAATGTACCCTCCGCTTTAGGAAAATCTCTTTCGCAACGTGTAGTCTTGAACTTAGATTAACTGGATTTGAAGCGCTTAGAACCGGTTCAACACCGGATATATCCAGATTCAGCCGGTGTGATCCGGTTAGTGGATCTTTCCGTAATATATTGAAGAATTTCGGCTGGCGAGACGAAACACGTTTTAAAAATAGTCCAATGTTTTTCAAGTTTACAAACGTGGCGTCATTTATACCTTTTTATGTAGTGTACACGTGTAGTGTTACTTGCACGTAGATATTTACCACTTTACTACTTTTCTTATTTTTTTTTATGTATAAATTTTCTCCTTCTTAATAGATATTATTCATATATTATTTAAATAAGAATCAGTACGCATATAGGTGCAAATTATCATGATAACTGGTGTATTATATTACTGAAGAAGATGTCTGGTGGGAGGCTTTGGCCGTGGCTAGTTACCATCCTACCGTCAAAGACGTGCCGCCAAACGATTTAGCGTTCCGGCACGATGGCGTGTAGAAACCGACTAGGGGTATGGTTTGAATGTACACTGCCATACGCTTTCCAAATTAGCCCGCTACCATCTTAGACTGTATCGTCACTTACCATGTGGTGAGATTGCAGCCAAGGGCTATCTTGTCATCGAATAGAAAAAATGTGTAAGAGGTTTCAAATTTTTAAAATTCTAAGATTTTGAAAAATTTCAGCTGTGAGTTTACTTTTAATCCACTTTTGACAGAGCATAAAAAGGTTTTTTTTTCTACATTAGAGCAAATGAGCGATATGCAAGTTAGAAGAAAAGAATTTGAAATATTTCATACCTTAGCGATCCGTATCAAAAAGGTTCAACAAAATATTACTAGTAAAACAGATTTCTATTACATTTAGGAAAATAGTGGTCTATAATATGTAGTCGATAAAGGAAATATTTCCAAATTGATTTTAGGTAAACGTAGAATGTTTGAGGACGGAAGAAAGGAAGGTATTGGAAAGGTAAGGTCTTCGCCGTATATTAACGCATAACAAGACGAAATTCCCCAACTATTTTGGTTAAATAAGGTTTATAATACAGGTATAACTTTGACTGAATATCAGGTAGGAAAATCTTAATAAAATATCTACTTTTATTGGGTAAAACTAGCTGATGCCCGCGACTTCGTTCGCGTGGATTGAGGTTTTTAAATCCCGCGGGAACTCTCTTATTTTTGTGTGTTATTCCAGACTATGATCTATCTCTGTGCCTTTCAGCCAAATTGGTTCAGTCGTTGTGGCGAGATAGAGTAACAAACATCCATCCATCCATCCAAAGTTTCGCATTTATTGAACGAGCGAAGCGAGTTCTCTGAGTCAACTAAGGCGCTTGCCTACTAGACAGAGAAGTGTGTCCGTCTAAATGTCTGTCAGAGCCCTATAACTTCTGAATTACTGAATATTAGAACGTGAAACTTGGTTGAAAATTCAGTTATATCCTGTACTTGAACAACAAATAATAAAATTAGATAAATGTTATAAAGAAACGTAATTATTTAATTTTAATGCGCCATCTATTTGCATTATTGTGAATCTAATAGCTTCACTATAATGCTAATAGATGGCGCTGTGTCAGTAAAACAGTTTTATGTCAACTATTATTATTTTTATTGCGTCTAATGTTAAAAGTTAATTATTACAATATATAATTAAAACTTTTGGGAATTATGGGATATCGCGAGGTCTCAGTTCGGGGCGAACCACTAGTAATATTATTAGGATAGAAGAATTAAAGCCGTAATTCATATAAATGAACCCTAAATTAAATAAATGCGAAAATTTGTAAGGATGAATAAATGTTTGTTGCTCCGTCATGCCACAACAATAATTTGGCTTAAAATTGGAATTAAGATAACTCATACCCAGAATTAAGACATAGGTTTTCGCAGATAGAAACTAAACGAACATGAAGTACCTGAGTGCACAGTAAAGTAAAAAATTTAAGATGCACTTGACTGAATTAATATTTTTGTTTTTCGATGTAAACTATTCATATTACAAAACAAGTCAACATTAGGTTCGTTAAAAACTGAGTTCAGGAGGCGAGAAGTGCGAATTTTTTGCACCTATAATTAGTTTTTGTTCGAAACGTACAACAAAATAAAACTTAAATAAATAAAAAAAAATCGTGTGGCACTCGGGGACTGCCGTGGTAAAGCTATTGCATAGCATTTTTTATCAACGCCATCTAGCGGTGAGAGGAGTCCCGTGTCAGGTTATTTTCGTTACGGAATTTCTGGATTCGGTCTCCACGCTCAAGGCCCGCGATAAAAGCTATGCAATAGCTTTATGCTATAGCTAATAGCTATTTATATTTACAAAAAATACACGCCGTCCAAGTGGTCGTTTATGGGCATGGTGCCCAAAACAATGGCGCTATTCCTTCGTTCCCTCGATTTTTGAATAGAATAGAATAGAATAGAAATATTTTTTATTCAAATAAACTTTTACAAGCACTTTTGAATCGTCAATGAATCTACCACTGGTTCGGAATGCCTTTCCTGCCGAGAAGAGCCAGCAAGAAACTCGGCGGTTGCTCTTTTCAAAAATAAAAAAATAAAAAATAAATTTCACAATAGTTAATGAAACTATGCTATGTATACAGTGCTTCCACGATGAATTTTCCTGAGTACAATATATAATTTTGTACCTATAGTTGAAGATTCGTGAAATAGGCCCTAAATATAATCAAAAGTTCTCGATGGCCGTCATCACATTATATTTCCCAGAAAGGTTATTACGATTCCACGTTGAAGTGAGCTAAATCTAAACGCAGCAGTTACGAAGCTTCCTCCCTCAGCGCGAAAGGTGATGTATATTATTGACAATAACTGAACGGCACGTAGCCCGGCGACGAACAGCAGACCTGTGGAGACGACAATTATAGAAAAGAATAGAATATTCTTTACTAACTGATACCCGCGACTTCGTTCGCGAGGATTGAGGTTTTTATTCCCGCGGGAACTCTATTATTTCCCGGGATAAAAAGTAGCTTATGTCCTATTCCAGACTACACTATCTCTGTGCAAATTTCAGCCAAATCGGTTCAGTCGTTGCGACGTGATCGAATAACAAACATACAAACTTTCGCATTTATAATATTAATAGGAATTAATAGGATAATAGGATAGAATTAATAGGATAATAGGATAGAATTAATAGGATAATAGGATTGCTACACACAAAAGATGATTTGTTTACAATGTATTGAATCCTATAGTTAACTACTGTGCGCAAAGGCGGTTTTATATCTTTAAACGATCTCATACAGACAACCTTATTATTATTAAGCTTTGTTTATCCTACACACAAATATCTTAACAAATTAATCTTTAGATTTGTAAGTTTGATTTAGTCCTTTGTGTGTGGTCCCCTATGGGTAAAAGCCTCCTCCATCTTTTGCCATTTTTGTCTATCTTGGGCAATACACATCCAATCCTTCCCTCCTTACAGACAGACAACCTTAAAAAGTTTTAAAGAATTTACTGATGGACTGGGAAAGTGCAAGAAATCCTATAAATCTAGTCCTATTAATCCTATTAATATTATTTGTATGTTTCTTACTCAATCACGTCACAACGACTGAACCGATTTGTCTGAAATTCACGTCACGTCTTTGACGGTAGGGTGGTAACTAGCCACGGCCAAGCCCCCCCATCAGTAAACAGGAACATTAAAAAAAAATTCACACCGCACGTCTCTACACATTTCTCTGTGCCACATCCAGCCACGCGCCGGACACCAATACGCCAATAAAATGGACATTAGGCGGACCAGGGTACAGCGCGCCGCGCGGAGGCGAAACAACCCCTATCCAGTACCCAATAAACACTACAATGTCACTCACGTGTTGCCTGCCGTATACGTAACTCCATTATAAGTAAACAAATGCATCATCAGGTACAAATGGCTTTATTTTGTAGTTCGCGAGCCAGCTGATAAATTTTGCAATTTTGAAGAAGAAGAAAGAAGCGTTTATTTAATGCATTGTGCCACACATCACCCAATAAGTATTCCTAGATTAGGTTGTCCCTGCGCCTCCACCACTTGAGCATTAAAGATAAAAGGCGTCAAGCAGAAGAAGCGCCGGAACAACTAAGTCATGTGTGGCACAACCCGGAAAAAATGCCCCAACTCAGCAAAATGCTGTATGCTTTGTACATGCACAAGAGCATACAGCGCTGATTTTCAGCCAGGACCCTGATTCGGGTCCTGATTTTAATTTGATAACTGAAGACGAATATTTGCATGAGATCTGTGTCTGAAGATCTGTATTTCCTAACATATGCAATTTGGGTATCTTTAAAACAAGAGTGAATAGGCATCTTCTAGGCAAACGCGTTACACCTTAGACCACATCATCACTTTCCATCAGTTGTGATAGTGGTCAAGCTGTGCCTATAATGTATAAAAAAAGAGAATTGGAAAAACCACAACTAAACTAAATCACAACATGGGGTTATTCAAGGAGTAGACTAATAAATTCCTAAAAAGCCGGCAACGCCTCAGGTGCTACAAATGTTCATGGGCGGCGGTAATCACTTAACATCAGGTGACCTGTCTGCTCGCTAAAAAAAACTTCAAAACGGCCCAAAAGTTTTGTATACCTCAATCTAGCAGGCTCCTTTGGGATAAAATGATGGAATAGGACGAAACCGGTGGGAACTCTAACGCTGAAATCTATAGACCGCACCTTCACTCAGCTCAACTCAAAACAGAGTTAAAACGAGACAGATATAATAATAATAATAAATAATAATAAATAAGCTTTATTGTTTCACAATTGTTAGATTTCAATACATATAAAAAAAAAAACTTAAATCTATGGCTTAAACTAACACTAACAATAAACAATAGGCGGCAACCTCAGCATTTCTGAGCATCGACAACAATGCTCAGCGCTGATTTTCAGGTTGCCCCACCTCTATTAGATTTTGCAAAAAATTGCACCGCGCCCTCTGCGTTTTATTTTAATTTACAATTTATACTTCCCTTCCGAGCAAAAAAATTAAAAAAGAGAATTTGAAAAAAAAAAAAAAAAAAAAAATAATGAGAAAAAAAAAAAGTTAAAAACTCTGTCAGAGCATATTTGTGTCTCGTTTTAACTGTATCTTGAGTCTGAGCTGAGTCAGAGCGCACTCTATAGATTACGCACTAGTGTTCAATGTACTTCATGAATTGAATAGATAAATTGATATTTATCTATTCAATTAGATTTATAATAAATTGATATTTATCTATTCAATAGATAAATTGATATTTATCTATTCAATTGTCGGGAATCGAACCCCAGACCTCCCAGTCATAAAACCACAGCGCTCACCACTGCGCCAGGGAGGTCGTCAAAATTAGTCGAATTTTGAATCTTTAATATTATTCCCAACTAGATTTTTCCCACGTTAAGTTCGATTTTTCAAACTCCTATTTTATCCCTTTAGGGGTTGAATTTTCAAAAATCCTTTCTTAGCGGATACCTACGTTATAATAGCTATCTACATGCAAAATTTCAGGCTGATCCGCCCAGTGGTTTGAGCTGTGCGTTGATAGATCAGTCAGTTAATCAGTCAGTCACCTTTGCCTTCTATATATTTAGATTGAAATTGAAATGTTACGACCGTATCTGCAACTAACGGTTTTACTTTATTTATTGTTATTGTACGTATAAATAAGATGTACGCACACCCCCGACAGTTTGTATTATGTGTAATGAATCTTATTTACCGCGATGATAAGGAAGTGGAACTACCGCGATAATGGGCGGAGGTATCATTTTTAGTGCGATGTTCTGAAATACTCGTATTTCCATTCGTTATTTCTAGGGTCGGCAAACTGAAGCACAAAAACTCATAATTATATATATGTAATAAATTATATATATATTAATACACCGTCTGACTAAAGCACATAAGTCAAGTTCAATTTGAATCGCCTCAATTTGAACTCTCAAGCTCTTGAGAGTTCAAATTGAAGCGAACTGCTTTGACTTATGTGCTTTAGTAAGGCTTTAGTCGTTCGCTTCAATTTGAACTCTCAAGCTCTTGAGAGTTCAAATTGAAGCGAACTGCTTTGACTTATGTGCTTTAGTAAGGCTTTAGTCGTTCGCTTCAATTTGAACTCTCAAGCTCTTGAGAGTTCAAATTGAAGCGAACTGCTTTGACTTATGTGCTTTAGTAAGGCTTTAGTCGTTCGCTTCAATTTGAACTCTCAAGCGCGACTTATGTGTTTTAGTCAGACAGTTTATTAAAATAATATGAATATTATTGGTTAAAAAATATGAGCCGCCGACCCTAGATTTTAATATCTATTCGCTTTCATACTCTTTGTTATTTCGTGCACTGACTTGTTTGGAAGCCGGTCCAATGCTAATTTTTCCGGCGCATATATATATATTTTTTTTAATTCTAAGACAAGATTGACTTATTGATTGACTACGATCTCACCTGATGGTAAGTGACGATGCAGTCTAAGATGGTAGCGGGCTAACTTGGAAGGGGTATAGCAGTGTAAATTAAACCCATACTCCTAATTGGTTTCTACACGCCATCGTGCCGGAACGCTAAATCGCTTGGCGGCACGTTTTTGACGGTAGGGTGGTAACTAGCCACGGCCAAAGCCTCCCACCAGACCAGACCAGAGACAATTTAGAAATAATAAATTACTAAATTGCCCCCGCCGGGAATCGAACCCAAGACCTCCCAGTTATAAGACCACAGCGCTCACCACTGCGCCAGGGAGGTTGTCGCATATGACCGGAAGATGCCTTAATTCACTTGCAAGACGCAAAACCGACGGCTTTACGTGCTCTCCGAGGCACAGAGGTGTCTCACCCCCAAATTCCTAACTCCGAGCTAGTATTCTACTGATAATTTCCTGTCAGAAAAACCCAATACATTTTTTGGCCCGACCCAGGAATAGAACCTGGGACCTAATTTGCTAACCACTAGACCAAAGAGGCAATCTATATATATAAAATTCAAAGTCCTGACTGACTGACTGACTGACTGAGATATCAACGCACAGCCTAAACTACTGAAGTTAGAAACTTGAAATTTTTACAGTTGGTTCCTTTTATGACGTAGGCGCACACTAAGGAAGGATTTTTGAAAATTCAACCCCTAAGGGGGTAAAATAGGGGTTTGAAAAATCGAACTTAACGTGAGCAAAGCCGCGAGTAAAAGCTAGTTCTTCTATGTAATTACTGAAATATATACCTACCCTCGGTTCTATACGAGCCGTACAGCAGCGGAATGCAACAATAAACTCGGCCGGGCTCCATTATTGCGCCATGCGTCTTGCTAAACACACGTAACGAGTTATTGCGGCGCATCGGAACCGTGTATACCTTGCAAATTACTCCCCGTAATTATACCGTACCTGCTAACTTCATAGTTCCAACATGAGATATTGTCTATGTTAACAAGATATCAAAAAAATTTTTTCGTCAAACATACTTGGGAGCCTGACAACATTCTTCGAGATTGCTGTACTGGCCCGAGCAGCGGCCGGCAAAAGTTGTATAAAAATCCATATCTGTCGAGGTTAAGCAGCCAAATAAATTACATAGTAAACTCATATCTGTCGTGTAATTTAAAAATGGAACGATCTTTTTCTCCGAAACATGGCAACCAAGGAGGTAACTTATCAAAGGTTTTATTTAAATTTCGAACTGGCTTGCAAATAGAAAGCTGTTTATTGAAAAAAAAAAAAAAAAAACAAATGAACAAAACGAACTATATCTACCTATAAAATAAAATGCAATAAAACTTCTTAGGTTGTTTGTTCAAAGTACAGTGGAAGATTAAATAATTCATGTTTTATATCGTCTTTTTTGCGAAAGTATCCCGATAACTCCACCCTTTATAAGTAAATAATATCATATTTTGCAACAAAAAAAAAACAACCTAATAGTCTACTATTCCCTAAGTATCATCACATCAAAGACAGCCTTTGTGAGGAATCACAGATAGAATACAATTTGTCGCAAATACGACTTGGGTAGTTTGTACGGTCAGCAGGAAACTTCAAAAGTCCAGAAAAATTATAAAGAAATTAAAAATGTTGTTTTTAAGCTAAGTCTGGTTGAGCGAAGCAATGACTGGATCATGCGTCGTGCTCGTGAACGGGTGCCACCAACGGGAATGGGTCTGCTTTGTCTTACCATGTTGACATGTGTTGGATTATATGTATTGCATTTTTGAAGCTTCACTGTGGAAGCACTGTATACTTAGCTTAGTTTGGTTACTTATTGTAAAATTATTTTATTTTTTGAAAAGAGCAACTGCTGAGTTTCTTGCCGGTTCTTCTCAGCAGAATCTGCATTCCGAACCGGTGGTAGATTTATGACGTGTCATAAGTGCTACGAGGTAGTCTACATTAAATAAATAAAATTTGAATTTGAAAGTCAGAGCACGCTCTTAGCACAAAGTGTCTAGAGAAACGGAAATCCTTACTTCCTTACTAATATTATAACGAAAGTGTGTTTGTTTGTTCGTTTGTCCTTCAATCTCGCGGCAATAAAGCAACGGATCGAACTGATTTTTTGCATGGGTATAGTTGAGGACCGGGAGAGTGACATAAGCGATTTTATCCCTGAAAATTAATGAGTTTTAAAACTAAATCCACGCGAACGAAGTCGCGGGCATCAGCTAGTTATAAATAAAAACCAACTGCAAAATTGTAGTTTTTTTCTGTTCGTTTAAATGGTTTAAAGTAATTAAATTAATTTAATGTTCAAAAGTAATTTTATCATATTGATTATACTCGTACATTAAGAAAAAATATTTACAAGAATAGTCGCAATAGCTCATATATTTAAGGGTGGGCTATAAATATCCAAAGTATCGTAGGTTCGAATACCATATCTATGTGCCTATGTATTATTACATTCGTGCCTCTTTCTAACACAAATAAACTTATCGCTTATTCGGTGGAAAATGGGGAAATAATCTCTGTCTTATGTGATTTTCATTTAGTTTTATAAAAAAAAAATCTTATTTTTCTTAAAATAAGAAAAACTTTTTTTTGATCTCTTGATTTAAATAAAAGTTTGTGTTTTTTGGCAACGGTACATCTGACCTAACTCGTCACCGTTGTATATTGTTGTAAGATTTTCTTTTATGCTTCTTTATCGACCTTCCTTGCACATTAGTGTTGAGTAACTTGGAAGCGGCTTACTTTGAAAATATCGATAAATTTATTAGCTTATTAGGATCTCAACTTTTTACTCCATCTCAAGAGATTTGAGTCCAAGAGAAACGATTTAATGGATTGAGCTGAAAATTGAAACAAGAGTTTATTAAGCTATTGCATAGCTTCTATCGCGGGACAGCGTGGAGACCGAATCCAGAAATTCCGTAACGAAAATAACCTGACACGGGACTCCCTACGGTGAGCCGCTAGATGGCGCATTTTTTATCAACGCTAGATGCCGTTGCCGCTAGATGGCGTTGATAAAAAATGCTATACAATAGTTTTACCGCGGCATTCCCCGAGTGCCACACGTCTTTTTTATCTTATTATATTAAACGTTTCTAGATCGATGGATATTGCAACGTGGTTAAAAGCATTCAAAAAAATTGGAAAGATTGAGATCTATAGGGTGTGCTCTGACTCAGCTCAGACTTAAGATAGAAGTTAAAACGAGACAGAAATATGCGCTGACATAGATCCGTCTCGTTTTAACTCTGTCTTGAGTATGAGTTGAGTGAGGGTGAGGACTATAGATCTCAGCCTAATTGTTTCGAACTTTGCGAAACATGGCACATGGTTACGTTTCAAAACATTACATGGTAAATGTAATTTTGTACGTTAGAATAGAATGGAATAGAATATCGTTTATTCTATATTGTTTATGTATCGTGCCAATGAAAGGGTCCTAGCTCAGCTCAATGATACAAATATGTAACCACAACGCTGTTATTTTGCTAGGGACCAACCGAGAGAAGTTCATGATTAATTAAATAAATAAACGTACATAGAAAAGTGTATGTGTATTCCAAAATACTATTAAAATATCCATTACTGTTTTGAAGTTACATTGCAAAATAAAAAATTATAATTTAGAACGTTTTCAAACGAATTAAAAAGCGGCCATATTTTTCTTTTCCCCTGCACAAACAGAGCTCGATCAAACAACATGAAGCGATATTTACTTTGTAAATACGTGGTTTAAAACATATAAATGATCTTTAGAGAATTCCGGTAATAGAGGTTTAAATAATTTAAATTATTCATGTGAAAATATGTTATCGTTACTTTGCTCTTTTTTTTAAAGAATATCAGCCAAGCTGAAGTTGACTAATATCCTCCTCTCCCCTCCAAATAAGCGGAATGCTTGTGCTAGGAGTTGGTACGACAATAGTGCAACGGGTGGGGTTCGAACCTGCGACCTTTCAGTTTTCAGTCCGCATCTTAAACCGTTGGGCTATTGAGGCTATAAGGAGGTATATATAGGACTATAGCCCAGTAATTAACCGATGATGGGGTGAAATGAACGATTGAATGAATGACAACTCTCAGTCACTAAGCTTTTTATACTATCGATACAAAAACGCCTCAGTCCCATCACTAGCTAGTCATATCGAGTACAAAGCAAGTCTATTGTGTTCCTTGCTCTATTGAGACAGGGCTAACGACTACCTAACTAATTCATAATTTTATTAAGACGAGTGGGTACCATACACAACACCAAGAAAACACATTATATAAAGCATAGAATAGAATACAATATTTTTTTATTCAAATAGACTTTTACAAAGTGCTTTCGAATCGTCAATGAATCTACCACTGGTTTGGAATACCGAAAGAACAGGCCTTGTGAGCTTTTAGCTGTCAGATATATGGATGCGCGAGATATATTTCTGCCAATGTTTTCTGCCAAAATTCGAGTTTCCTACGCATGATTCATTAATATGCACACTGACAGAAATAATAATATGACGAATTCTTTGACGAAGTACATCATACTATGATAGTATCTTAGTAGTTAGACTTGCATCTACACAAGTTTAAGAAATCTATTAAATCTGCTCTCATGGAAAAAACATATTATACAATAATTGAAGACTATACATATAATGATAAAAAAGCGTGAATATAATTCGCTCCGGTGATTCATGAGACAGTAATAACTATCCTGTGTAACATGATTCTATTGT
This sequence comes from Hipparchia sbordonii, assembly GCA_038048805.1. NCBI lineage: Eukaryota > Metazoa > Arthropoda > Insecta > Lepidoptera > Nymphalidae > Hipparchia > Hipparchia sbordonii. The sequence goes on along the minus strand of CM076117.1, from coordinate 6,831,768 downwards.
ATTCTGTTCTACAGTAATATTAGTATTTAATTCGATGCCTTAACATGGGTAGCCTAAGTATGTCATGCTCACTTAAACATTTCTGTGGTGGTGTCGTGTGGTGCGGGTTGTTACGTTCCCTCAAATATGGTTGAGCGAAGCAATGGCTGGATCATGCGTCATGCTCGTGAACGGGTGCCGCCAACGGGAATGGGTCTGCTTTGTGTCTACCCATGTTAACATGTGTTAGGTTGTGGTAGGTGTGCATTTTTGAAACTTCTGTGTGGAAACACTGTGTGCATAGCATAGTTTTGTTAACCATTGTAAAAATTTTTTGAAAAGAGCAACTGCTGAGTTTCTTGCCGGCTCTTCTCAGCAGAATCTGCATTCCGAACCGGTGGTAGATTTATGACGTGTCATAAGAGCTACAAGTTGGCCTACATGAAATAAATAAATTTTGATTTGATTTGATTTGATCGTATACCTAATTACTATATGCTTACTAATATTATAAATGCGAATGTGTGTTTGTTAGTTTGTTGGTTTGTCCCCCAATCACGTTCTAACAGATCTGTGGATCGATGTGATTGCTTGGGTGTAGTTGAGGACCTGGCGAATGACCATAGGCTACTTTTTATCCCGGGAAATCAAAGTGTTCCCATGGGATTTTAAAACCTAAATCCATGTGAACGAAGTCGCGGGCATCAGCTAGTAAAAAGTAAATTTCGCTTTCAGTTTTTTAAGTGCCGATTTCACCAACGTGAATTACGTTTAACCGAGGAATAAATTGTGCGGTCTGACAGTTTTTGTATTGAAAATCTGTCAAAGTATCGAATAAAACTTATTTTACTCTAGTGAATTGGATCTTAAATATTACCAGTCTTATGGAATGGCCTTCCGACTTCCGTTTTTCCAACTAACTATAATGTGGGTGTCTTTAAATCAAGAGTGAATAGGCGCCTTCTAAGCAAGCGCACACTATCTTAGGCTGCTTCACTTACCATCAGGTTAGATTGTAGTCAAGCGCTAGTCTAAGTATTATATTAAGAAAATTAAAAGTATTAATTTATTTTTAAATATTACGAACTTAAAAGCACACTGGCCATGACAATCAAAGTTAATTATAAAAATTGCCTCGAGTCCAAAGCCCGTCTTTATACAATTTGCGTTAGAAAATTAAAATGGACAATTCCGCCTCAGGCGTCTTTGTAGCCGCCATTCCTATATAGTATGAAGTTTTCTATTTTAAAATAACAAACCTACTACACTTTACCCGCGGAGAAAGTTTAAACCGTTATTCCGGGATAAAAAGTTATTCCTATGTCACTTTACAAGCCCTTAACTGTGAATACACCTAAGCAAAAAATCTGACGTAAATTCTATTATCCTATTCCTATCCCGGTTCCCTCAAATATGGTTGAGCAAAGCAACGGCTGGATCATGCGTCATGCTCGTGAACGGGTGCCACCAACGGGAATGGGTCTGCTTTGTGTCTGCCCATCCTAACATGTGTTAGGTTGTGGTAGATGTGCATTTTGGAAACTTCATTGTGGAAACACTGTATGCATAGCATAGTTTTGTTACCTATTGTAACAATTTTTTTTTGAAAAGAGCAACTGCCGAGTTTCTTGCCAGCTCTTCTCAGCAGAATCTGCATTCCGAACCGGTGCAAGATGATTATGACGTGTTATGAGAGCTACAAGTTGGCCTACAATGCGAAAGTTTGGATGTATGTTTGTTACTCAATCACACCGCAACGACCGAACCGATTTGGCTGAAACTCAGCACAGAGATAGATTATCGTCTGGAATAGGACATAGGCTACTTTTTATTCCGGTAAATAAGAGAGTTCCCGCGGAAATTAGAAAACCTTAATCCACGCTAACGAAGTCGCGGCCATCATCTAGTCTAGTTATCCATAGTAATCTGTGACCTAGTTTATTGATAAACGTAAAAATTATTTTTACGAACCCGACTTCAAATGGCACTACATTTGCGTCGTGTAGTCTGCTAAAAAAGAAAACTACCCACAAAATACTATATCACAATGATAATAAAGGTTCCTTGCTTACAACCGTAACCTTATTTCCTCTTTTCCCCCTTCAGGATTTACATACGTATCTTCGGATTCCACGTCATAGAAGCATTATCATCTATCGAGTTAGAGAGAGACCGCGATAGGGATCTGTCGCGTGCCAAAAAGGGACGGAAGAATGTAGTTTCATATTGTGCTCATCTCAATATTGAGATTAAAAGTGACGCTTCGCTTGGCGCAAATTATTAGGCGTAGCGACAGCAAAAAAATATTTTTCAAACTTTTCTTGTGTTTTAAGTAAAGTCTCCAAAAGTCCCAACTAGTTCAGTGGCGAGGGGCGGGTTGAAATCCGAAAGTTGAAGGTTCAACCACTGAAATAAAATCATAGGTTTTAGTGGCAAGTAATAAGTAGGTAGAGTAGTTTTTCATAAAACCTGCTTGTTCAACGGGTTGATTTTCGTCAATAATTTTTGTAATGCGGCGGAGCAACGTTGTCGCAAATACTTTGTAGACACAGGATATGAGACTAATGGGTCTATAATTGTTTATTTGTTTTGCATCTCCTTTTTTATAAAGCAATATTATTTCTGAACTAGCCCATTGGTTAGGAATCGTTTTCTGTTTTAAAATTAGGTTAAAGAGTAAGATGAGGGGTTTAATTAAAATATTTGAGCCGGCTTTCAACATATCATTCGTTATTCCATCGGGCCCTGGGCATTTATCTATTTTTAAGTTTTTTAATGACAATTCTATCTCTGCGCCTATAAATTCTGGCACTGAATCGTTGTTAATAAATTGAATCGGTAGATGACTTGCGGTGTTTACATTATTTCTGTATAAATTTTGATAGAATTGAGTGGCTATTTCCATTAAGTTCTTTCGATTTGTAACAACAGATCCTGCTGAATTTTGTAGATGTGTCATTATTTGTCTAGTGTTATTTAGCTGTTTATAAGCTTTCTTTGTTCCTCCTGTTTTTTCTATGAAACGTTCCAGGGTATTTAGTCTGTAATTTTCTATATTTTGATTGATTTGATTTTTTGTTTCTCTGTATAATTTGCTTAATGTTAATTTTTCTTCTTTAGATTTATTTTTCTTATTTTTGAGAGAATGAGTTTGGGCTTTTGATAATTGATCATATCCACACACTTAAGATGATAATAGAAAAGTATACGGAATTTAACAAGCCCCTATATATAGCATTTATAGATTATTCAAAAGCTTTTGATTCCTTATATCATAATTCAATATGGCAATCATTAAACGAGCAGGGGTTAAATAGTGATTACATAGATCTTATAAGGGAAATTTACAGAGCGAGCAAGGCCCGAGTAAGACTAGAATCTCCTGGACCATACTTCAAAATAGAACGCGGAGTAAAACAAGGCGACCCATTATCTCCCAAATTATTTATCACGGTTTTGGAAAGCATTTTCAGAAAATTACGTTGGCAAAACAAAGGTATTAAGATAAATGGAAAATATCTATCTCATTTACGATTCGCTGATGATCTTGTTTTACTCTCGGAAAATCCACAAGATCTACAATACATGTTAGAATCACTTACACAAGAAAGTAGGGTTATGGGACTGGAAGTGAACGAAAGCAAAACAAAGGTAATGACAAACAAGAACCAAATACCAATTGCTATTTCTAGCTCATTAATAGAGTACGTTGAAGAGTACATATACCTCGGCCATCTTATTTCTTTCAAGTCTTGTATAGGAAAAGAAACAGATCGGAGAATAAAAAATACATGGAACAAGTACTGGGCAATGAAAGAAATTTTTAAAGGAAAACTACCGACCAAACTGAAAACAAAAGCTATGGATACTTGTCTCACACCTTGTTTGACTTACGCCGCCCAGACTTGGCCACTAACTAAGAAAACCTTGGACAAGGTTAGTAAATGTCAAAAAGCGATGGAGCGCAGTTTCCTAAGTTTAAAACTGAAGGATAGAGTAAAAAATAGTCTCATAAGAGAAAAGACAAAAGCAAAAGACGCCGTCAAACACATTCTTCGAACCAAATGGAAATGGGCAGGTCACATACAAAGAGTTAAGGACAATAGGTGGTCACACATTGTTACCAATTGGTACCCACGGGACTCAAAGCGCAAACGAGGCCGGCCATTCAGAAGATGGTGTGATGACATTGTCAGTGTGGCAGGAAAAACATGGTCGAGAGCAGCTATAGATAGAAGGAAATGGTTGCAAATGGAGGAGGCTTTTACCGCCATAGGCGGTCCTTACAGTGACTGTTTTAACAATACTAACATAGTTTAAGAAACATAGTTTACTAACCTAATTGTAATGTTTTGTTTTTTATTAATAAGTTTTTTTTTTAGAATAGATTTTAATTTTAATTTTATTATAAACATATTACTGTAAGGAAACAATAAAGCTATATTATTATTATTATTATTATTATTAATAAGTAGGTACTGTGGCTTCATTTTTATTCGATGACAACATAGTCCTTGACTACGATCGCACCTGATGGTAAGTGACGATGCAGTCTAAAATAGTAGCGGGTTAACTTGGAAGGGGTATAGCAGTGTAAATTCAACCCATACCCCTAATCTGTTTCTACACGCCATCGTGCCGGAACGCTAAATCACTTGGCGGCTTTTCTTTGTCGGTAAGGTGGTAACTAGCCACGACAAAAGCCTCCCACCAGACCAGACCAGAGGCAATTCAGAAATTATAAATTCCCAAATTGCCTCCGCCGGGAATCGAACTGGAGACCTCCCAGTTATAAGACCACAGTGCTCAACACTGTGCTAGGGAGGTCGTCAGGGTCGGCTTAGTACTTGCCATTACTAACTAGTGGGCAAATATACTTACTGAATAATTAATGTTGACTAGTGACAAACTGAGTACCTGCCTACCTTATCTAGTACTAAGTAGATTATGTAAGCTGTTGTTATATACCACTACAGCTTAGATATTGACCGAGCGAAGCGTGGTCTCTGAGTTTACTTGAGTGAATTTGCACTTGTCCGTCCGTCCGTCCGTCCGTCCGTCTGTCAGAGCCTTATAACTTCTGAATTACTGTACGTAATTACTAAAAATTTAAATATAATATGTAAACTGATGGCCTTCAGCCGAATATTGCATAAAATCTTTATATCAGGGGGGCTCTCATAGAAGCGTCTGCGAAGTAAAATATTTTTGTTGAGTTACATAGACTTGCGATATATCTTTTTAAAGACGATTTTGAATAGAGTACAAATTTTTTTTTTTAAATTTTTCCCTTAAAATTGACGAAATGGGAGGCTTTCAAAGTGGAGATTTAATTTGACCCATATGTGAAAAACTATAATATATTAGAAACTGAAACTTGTTTGTAAATTCAGTTATATCTTGTACTTGAACAACAAATACTAAAATTAGATAAATATTATCAAGAAACGAAATTATTTAACTTTTAATGCTAATAGATTCTATAGCTTCACAATAATGTTAATAGATGGCGTTGTATTTACCATCAATAAAACAGAATTATTGGATACCGCGAGGTCTCAGTTCGGGGCGAACCACTAGTATTTAACTAACTTATATTACATGCTTGTTTATTACCGTTGCGTAATTCACCAAAACTTATCGTATAAGTAACACACCATCCTATTAATATTATAAATGCAAAAGGATGGTGAAGGAAGGAAGGAAGGTGGTGCGGGTTGTTACGTTCCCTCAAATATGGTTGAGCGAAGCAATGGCTGGATCATGCATCATGCTCGTGAACGGGTGCCACCAACGGGAATGGGTCTGCTTTGTCTGCCCATCTTGACATGCGTTGAATTGGTGTACCTGCGTAGGCATTTTTGCATTTTTGAAGCTTTATTGTGGAAGCACTGTATACATAGCATAGCTTTGTAAAAAAAAAATTTTTTTTTTTTAAAAGAGCAACTGCTGAGTTTCTTACCGGCTCTTCTCAGCAGAATCTGCATTCCGAACCAGTGGTAGATGTATGACGTGTCATAAGAGCTACAAGTTAGCCTACATGAAATAAATTTATTTGGAATTTTGAATTTTGATGTATGAATGGGTGGATGGATGTTTGTTACTCAATATCAGAGGCCATTGCGATCGTTACACTGATGCAATCATTTTTAGAGAACCGACACACAGGGCTAGTACTAAAAATTTCATTACAGAAAACCTATAGGTATATTCTTTATTCATACACGATCTACTTACTTAGTAGTAATTTACTAACTTGGCATTTTTTGCTAACCCTACTCAGAGCTCACTTCAGTTAGAAGTCGGCAGATGTTTTTGCGCACTGTACCTCTGACACAGACACCTTTTTATGTTTAGGTCGGGGAAATAGGTCAACTGGAAGACACAATTTTTTTATAGAATGGGTACCTACGTTAGTCACGTTAGACGATTTCTAAATGCGTCGACAGACGTGTGTGTGTGTGTGATTATTTTTAGGCATACGCATTATTAATTAATCCGAGCCTATCTATATACATAACTTATCCGCGTGTAAAAAGTGACTTTATAATAAAGAAAGAATTATCAAATTCGGTTTAGATTTGACGAAGTTATGATGCAAAATCTACAAAAACTTTCATCCCCTATTCCGGATAAACCTTATTGTTTATCAGGATAAAAAGTATCCTATATGTTGACTCGGAGTATCAGCTACCACTATACTAAATTTCATTCAAATCCGTTCAGTAGTTTTTGCATGATACGCGCACAGACACACAGACAGACAAAAAATTCAAAAAAAATTGTTTTGGGCTCAGAATCGATAATAAAGCATCCTCCGATTAAAATATATCTAGATATCGTCCTCACATCTTCGTTTACCTAATCCCTATTTCTGTGTATATGTGTATACACAGCTGTACTGTAATTTCTGACCTGTTCATCTTAGTACATACAAATGGCTTTATTTTTAATTATTGATTTTTATGAACCTTGTCTGGTGGGAGGCTTTAGCCATGGCTAGTCACCTACCTTTCGTCAAAGACGTGCCGCCAAGCCATTTAACGTTCCGTCACGAATTAGGGAATGCAATCTCGATCTCGCGAGATCTCGTTTTCGCGAGATCTCGGCCTTTTTTAGCGAGATTGATCTCGGCCGAAAAAAGGACGAGATCTCGCGAGATTAACGAGATTGCACTCGAGCATAAAAAAGTCTTATTCGAAGCGCGGACTGACACTGACGGAGTTGCGACCTGTCGGTTTCGTTCGGTGCGTGAATTAATTTTTAAATTACTAAAAGATTTGCGTTTGATATTAGAAGAGAAGACTGGTTGTTTTTTTCATTTGTTATTTCAAATTCAAAATTTATTTATTTCATGTAGGCCAACTTGTAGCTCTTATAAATCTACCACCCACCCGTTCGGAATGCAGATTCTGTTGAGAAGAACCGGCAAGAAACTCAGCAGTTGCTTTTCAAAAAATAAAAAATATTTTTTTTACAATAGGTAACCAAACTGTGCTATGTATACACTGCCCTCGTGATTGAAAACACAGTAACTTAAAGGTAACTTCTATTTAACTTACTTTGTTTTCAATTACAGTAAAAGCTCCTTATTCGCGCTTCCTTCATTCGCGGTTTCACTATTCGCGGATTAAAAAATTGTGACCCAATTCCTTTATTCGCGGCTAAAGATTTCTTTATTCGCGGATTTAGTCGGTACATAGTAAATGCATATTAATAAAAAGATATTCCAATATGTATCCAACTAAATATCCTTTGTAAACGCGCCGATAAATGGACTAATAAAAAAGTAAAATAGACCTTATTACATGCGAGATGGATTCGAACAGATAGAATCAAGTGACATTCAGGAGTTGCTTGAATCGCAAGATGAAGATTTGACTGAAACCGACTTGAAAGAAATGTTAAATTCACAGCCCATTGAAGAAGAGGCTTCAACAAGCACTGGAAATGTGACATTTAATCTGAAAAATCTTAGTGAAGGTTTAAGAATGGCAAATGAGCTGTGTGATTTCTTTATGAAAATTGATCCGTCCATGGAACGAAGTCTTATTTTTAAGAGGAAAATTGCTAATGCCACTGCTGAATATCAGTTTGAACTGAAGGAGCTTTTAAAAACTGCCAAGCAAGAAAAAATTACAAAGTTCTTTAAACCTTTGCCTAAGCCTGACGATAATAATTAATAACTATGGTCAAAAACTTCAATTAAATTGTTATTTTTTTATATGTTTGTTTTTTATTTTGTCACCTAGGAACGTATCCCCTATAATCCCATACAAATTACCATTCCATATTCACGGTTTCTGTATTCGCGGCATATTTACGGAACGTATACCCCGCGAATAAGGAGCTTTTACTGTACGAGGGCAGTACAGTGCTTCCACAGTGATTTGATTGATACGTACGTCAAAGTTTACTACTTAGAAGTTTATTAAAAAATTATAGACAATTTGATTCATAAAAGTCTATTGAAAAAATTCGTGATAATAAATGTTATCTTATAATACTTATAATTTTTATTATTTTTTTTCTAATTTATTCAAATATTGTGATTATTTGCAAAAAAAAAACACACAAAACTGCCAATCTCGCGAGATCTCGAAATTGGCGAGATCTCGCGAGATTGTAAATAACAATCTCGCGAGATCTCGCTTGAGCCCCAATCTCGCGAGATTTGCATTCCCTAGTCACGATGGCGTGTAGAAACCGATTAGGGGGTATGGGTTGAATATACACTGCCATACCCGTTCCAAGTTAGCCCGCAACCATTTTATCCCGGAAAATTAAAGAGTTCCCTGGTAGGTAGCTGATATTATCGGGAGTAACATAGGCTACTTTTTTAACCGATTTTCGAAAGAAGAGGAGACGGAGTTGTGTTTTTCTACATAGGTACATATATCTCCGTGATTTCTAAACTGATTTGCGTGAATCTTTTTTTAATCGATAAAAAAACTTTGCGAGATGCTACCATAAAAACTTCGGGTTCCAACTCCTCAATCCTGATGCTACAAGAGTTCTGCCCAGCTAAACTGTGTGGATTTAGGAACTGTCGATTATAAATAGTTATTGTAGGTACCAAGTACCTAAAGACTACATCGTCGAATTCTAAGACCGACACCTCAATCCTGACACTGCAGGGGTTCTGCCCACCTAAACTGTGGAGATTTAGGAACTGTCGATTGTGAATTTAAAAAGCTGATGAAGTCGCGGGCGTCCACTAGTAATCTATAATTATATAAAAAGGCTTGTCCTGACTGACTGACTGACTGACGATCAACGGACAGCCTAAACCACTGAAGTTAGAAACTTGAAATTTTGACAGTAGGTTCCTTTTATGACGTAGGCGAGCACTAAGAAAGGATTTTTCGAAATTCGCCCCCCAAGGGGGTAAAAAGGGGGGTTAAAGTTTGTATGAAACTCCGTCATTTTTCGAGTTATACTCATGAAATTCGGTATTTAGGCTTTAAATTGAAAACAAAAAAGTACGTAAGTAGAAGAAGTAAGTAAGAGCCGCCAGAGGGCGTGAATAGTGTAAACATTGAGCTCCGTAATAAAAATTTCTTAAAAATAGTTAACTTTTGAACCATGCGATAAAAAGTTGTTAAAATGTACAAAACTGGGTGAAAACTGTGTGACAGTGTTATCTCATCATATAGTAGTGCCTAAAACAAAATAATGTTAAAATAAAAGATACCATAACGAGTGAATAAATAGTGAAACAAACTGTTATAATTGACGAAAACTGTGTAATATTATCAATTACAAGATAGTGTGCTATTAAAGAATAACTATTAAACATAGGATCATTTGTATTTCATCAAATTTACGGAGTTTGGACGAATTTACGAAGTCGAATTGAAAAAATTTACACTTTCAAAATAACGGTGTAAGAACAATACCGCCATCTACATGAATACACAAGAATTACGCCTATAATATCGACTGTGGAGTTAAATCATCACTGCCGAACGCAATATTTTTCTAATAGATGTCGCTGCTGGTCCTCTAAGAAGTTGAAAATATCGTAGGTTTCTTGGATTTGAAGAAATATTTGGATGACATCTAACGGTGATCTAAGAAACTACAAATAAAATATCTATGAGTTACATATCTACAAAATCTACTTTTAAGCACTAACTAATAAGTCTTAAATTTTATTTGGGAGATCTCATAAGTACTGAATAACTAGGTCGATTTTTTCAACGCATCGAATCATCAACGCCATAGCGTAGCGGTTATAGCTGTGGATTTACTACGGGGTGACACAGGATCGAATCCTACCATAACAAGATTATTTAATATTTATAAAGTTTTTATATTTATACTATATCTGAACTGATTGATAACACAACATGTCTAATACTAAAGCAAAATTGGAAAAGGTTACATCTGCAGCGAAGAATAAAAACTTAACTTGCTCAGCATGTAAAAAATTCATTAAAATTAATGTTAACTTGCGATGCTCACTATGTAAAAAGATCTTCGATCTGCCTTGCGCACAGATATCAGCCAAAAAATTCAATCAAATGACAAAAGATACCAAAACAGCATGGATATGTTCTTTTTGTAATAGTAATAAACGGCTGCCCAATAATAACAATTCTACAACAGCGACTAGCACGCCCACGACGAGTGCTGAAAAGCATGGGGAACCGCACCGGATTGACTTGAATGTAACGCCATCGGAAACAAGTTTGACAAGCACACACGACCAATGCGTCAGCCTTCAAGAATCGCTAAATGATGATAGTGAATCATCGCTATTATCAGCTACCTCTAACTTAAGGAGAAGCCTACCAGACCTTTCGACACGTCATAACGAAGACACTCTAAATGAACTGAAAAAATCAAATAAAATATTAAAACAGAAACTAGAAAGCGCGAACTTGGAAATAGAAAATCTTATATTAGAAAAAAATCACCTGGAACGAAAAATAATGGAACAAGAGGCAAAAATTAATAACTTGTTGCGCATCTGTTCTACCGGACTTTCACCAAAAACTCCTAAAAGTGCTAAGAAAAAAATCGGGAAAACCAACAGTCACACACTGACGAAAGTTCAAATACCACCGACTATGGAACAAAGCTGTAATCCTGGTAAATTGATGGAAAACTCAGCACCGTTGATTGAAACACATAACTGTAACGTTGGACAGATAAATAAGGAAAAAAGCAAAAGTAATAGTAACCCCAAGCCAGACCAACTACACTCGAAGGCAAAAAATCAAAGACTTGGCTATAAAAATATCTATATTTATGGTACACAACAAATTCGTAATTTAGCTACAAACCTGATAGAGTCCAGAACTAACAATAAATACCAAAAATATAACATAAGTTCAATAACTAAACCTGGTGCCTGCGCAGCTGAACTTTTAAGTGGCTGCCTTACAATGAACACACAGGATCTCGACGAACTGGATAAAATCATAATTTGTGTGGGAGAAAATGATAAGAACCCAATGGATGTATTATCTTACTTATACTCAGTTGTTAAAAAATTCAGTAATTGCACTGTGATTGTACTAAACGTCCTAAAAAATAAACACTTGAATACTCACACTCTTAATAATAAACTATCTCAAATTTGTAAAAATAAAAACTGTCACTTCATCAATAACATAACAGAAAATTGTACGATAACTAGCATATGTGATAAAGTTAATAGAGTTCTTGACACTGTTGATTATGAGTTAAAATATTTGAATCTTGCTCTACTTAGGAAACATAATACTAATCGATCTACTATACACAAAAAGGGCACTATACCATACTTCTTCTCTCGTATGAAAAATAAAAATAATCTGAAAACAAACGATAACACATCAAACACAGATAAAAAGGGAACTATTCCGTATTACTTTCCAGTAGTCAAAAATAAGTTTTTTCGTAACTAATTCACATAAAATATCCAACTTTAGAGTGATGCACCAAAACATCGCTAGCATCTTAGCTAAAAAAGATTTGCTGGAAATAACACTTAATGAACTACGAAATCAACATAATGAACCGGACGTCATTTGCTTAACAGAAACTTTCTTAAAATGTGGCCACGAAAACCTGGTAAATATCAACAACTTTATCTTGGGAGCTAGTTTCTCGCGAACAGTAAAAAGAGGGGGAGTATGCATACTTCTTAAAAAAGAAATCAATTATTGTCCTCTAGAAACCATCAAACAAATGGCTCTTACAAATCATTTTGAATGTTGTGGTGTAGAAATTTCTCATCATAAACTTATAATTGTGTGCATTTATCGAACTCCAAATTCTGATGTGTCTCTATTCCTCAATAAGATGGAAAACATGCTCTACTTTTTATCAAATAAATATAAAACTGTTAAAAATATAATTATAACAGGGGACTTTAATATCAATATACTAAAACCAACAAAAATCACAAGTAACTTAAAAGATCTGGCAAATAATTACAATCTAAAATTTGATATTTTGAAACCCACTAGACAATCGTCATGCATTGATCTCATACTAAGCAATATACAAAACGCATCTGCCTCGATACTCCACCTGAGCCTATCAGACCATGAAACGGCCCAAATTTTATGTTTTCCTGTGCAAAATAAAAATATTAAATCTAAATACTACTTTATCTACAGAAGAGATTACAGTGATGAAAATATAAAAAAATTCGTAGAATGTATTAAGAGTCTGTCATTTTCGGACATTTATGAAGAAACTAATCTAAATCTAGGATTTGACAAATTTCATCAACTATTTGGTCTTTTTTATAAATTATGTTTCCCTATTATAAAAATAAAAATAAATGACAGTAATAAGTCTCAAAAATGGATAACACGGGGGCTAAAAATCGCCTGTAAAACTAAAAGATATTTACGTTTTAAGTATTATAAAAGTAAAAAAAATAAACTATTCAAAGATAACTACAATAAATATTCTACAGTCTTAAGAAAATGTATACTTGACTCACAAAAACTTACAAATGCTAGTAGGATTTCAAAAAGTAAAAATAAGTGCAAAATTTCATGGAATATAGTGAAAAATGAGACATGCAATACAAAAGGTGATAATTTTATTGATAATATTAAATTTGACAACACAGCAATTGATGATCCAAAAAAGATAGCCTGTATTTTTAACGACTACTTCATTAAATTGACTAATAAAAACACTGACTTATCTAATGATATTAAAATAGAAAATTATCCCAGTAATAGCTTGCATTCCATGTACTTAAAACCAGTTACGCCTAACGAACTCATAAAAGAAATCACAGCTCTCAATAACACTGCGTCAGTGGGATATGATGAAATATGTACCAAAGTGGTTAAAGCATGCAAAACTTATATTACTCCGGTGCTCACACATTTGATTAATCTGTCTTTTGAGACCGGCTCATTCCCTGAGACCTTAAAGCGATCAATTATTAAACCGCTACATAAAAAAGGAGACCGTAAGGACGTCGCAAATTATCGGCCTATAACACTCATACCCATCTTTTCAAAAGTATTTGAAAAATGCATGCTAAAAAGGTTATTGGGATACTGTCAAAAGTATGGAATCATAAAAGAAGAGCAGTTTGGATTCCAAAAAGACAAATCTACAACACTAGCTATTTATACACTATTAGAAATTGTTCTTCGTAGCACTGACTCGAAAAAAATTACCACAGGATTATTTCTAGATCTCTCCAAGGCATTCGATTTTGTGAGACATGAGGTACTAATCGGTAAAATGGAAAGCATAGGTATAAGAGGTCCAGTATTAAAGTGGTTCGCGGACTACCTCCAAGATAGGTACCAATCCGTGATGATAAATAAAAAAGTTGGAAATGAAGTAGTATCCTTTCAATCAGATTTTATGATTAATAGATATGGTGTGCCCCAAGGCAGTATCCTTGGCCCGATATTGTTTATTATTTATATAAATGACATAACAAAAGTTACAGACCACAAATGTGTTCTTTTTGCAGATGACATCTCCATAATTCTGACATCAAATAATAACAATAAATTAGTACATGAATCTGACATTAATAACACTTTGGATAATATTATAAAATGGCTTGACATCAATAATCTACAAATTAATTTGACTAAAACATACTATATGCAATTTTATGACAAGAACCCTCCTACTCTAAACGTTGCTTATAATAATCAAAAAATTAGTCCTACCTCGGAAATAAAATTTTTAGGACTAAACGTGGACTTCAAATTGAAATGGAACACTCAAATAGAGACAGTATGTGAAAAAATAAATAAATTCTGTTACGTATTAAGACGTCTTAAAAATTTAGTAGATTTTAAAACTGTACTTTCAGTGTATCACGCTTACGTTGTGTCGGTTCTCAGATATGGAGTGATCTTTTGGGGCAACGGCACTGATGTTAATAGGGCATTCATCGCCCAAAAAAAATGTGTGCGTGCTATGTGTGGTGCTGCTCCTCTAGATAGTTGTCGACCATTATTTAAAAAATTAAAATTATTGCCACTTCCTTGCATATACATATTTGAAATCTGTTGTTTTGTTAAAAAACATAAGACTATGTTTACAACAGCAAGCTATACATATTATAGTCATATTCGAGATTCAAGAAACACAGATCGTTTGGTTCTAAATTATGTTCCGAAAACCCAGTATTTCTCTAAAAACTGTGTTAGCATGTGTATAAAAGTATTTAACAAAATACCCAACAGTGTCAAAGGGCTACCATTGAAAAGATTTAAAACTAAGTTATTCCAATGGCTTAATATGCATAATTTCTATGACCTTAAAGAATTCTTCGAACTTAAAATTAATTAATTAAATCATACTTATTATACCCATTGACATTTACAATTATTATTATTAAAATTGACATTGATTAGATATAGGTATGTACAATAAATTACGGAGAAATAGATTATTTTTATTGTATAAAATAATTAGGTTATAATAATAAATAATAAGCATTGGTTATGTAATGTGTGCCTATATAGTAATAAACAGAAACTTGAATATTGTACACCGGCAACGGTAGAACATGCAGGTCTTACCTACTATGCTAATGTAACACCTATAATATTATGTAATGTATATTATAATGTACCATGTTCTGGACAATAAATAAATAAATAAATAAATAAATACGTGTTTCACAGTTTTTAAAAATTCTACCCCCTAAGGGGTTAAATAGGGGTTGAATGTTTGTATAATAGTCCTTCGTTCTTCAAGTTATTTTTCAAGTTACGTTTATGAAACTTGATATTTTGGCTCTTGATTAAAAATAAAGAATTACGTATTTTACATTTTTTTTAAATTCTCCCCCCAAGGGGGTAAAAAGGGGGGTTAAAGTTTGTATGAAACTCCGTCATTTTTCAAGCTATACCCATAAAATTCGGTATTTAGGCTTTAAATTGAAAACAAAAAAGTAAGTGTTTCACACTTTTAAAAAATTCTACCCCCTAAGGGGTTAATCTATATATATAAAAATGAATCCCTATTTCCTTGGTCATCGCATCACGCGTGAACGGCTGGACCGATTTCGCTAATTCTTTTTTTGTTGTGTTTGTTATTGTCAGGAGAAGGTTCTTAAAAAGAAAAAATTAAGAAAATTGCGCGAAAAATTACAAAATTTAAGAAAACTTAACCACCATATTAAATTATTTCTAATGTAACCGCTTTTGCAATTCAAACTTTTTTGATGTAACCTTATGGCGTTTGACATAACATTGACAGAATGCGTGCTGCCAATTTCGTCAAAGAGTTTCAATATTCATAGTTAAGACAGGACAACGTCTGTCGGGTCCGCTAGTGAATATACATAAATACAAAATGATCGTCTATTCCAGTATTTCAACATCATTGTGCTTGTGTCCCAATTCATAAGGATAGTTTTTTCCTCTTTGCAAACGCCAGGCATCCAGATTCTGTTAACTTATGACTCGCATTACCTACATTAGAGTTTTATACTATTTTACAAGATCATCTCAACTAGCTGATGCCCGCGTCTTCGTTCGCATCGCTTGAGATTCTTAACTTTCTTATTTTCCGGTTTCTTATTTTGCGGCATAAAAAGTAGCCTATGTGTTATGTGTGATTAAAGATTGCTGTCCAGCTGTGGACGTCTGTCCGTTGAAAAAGAAGAAAAAGAAGCCTTGACTTTCGTAGTTGGTCTCAGTTGAGATTCAGTCAAACAAGACGTATTCTAACTTATTGTAGTACTACTACGCGTAGAGCTCGTAGCAACGTAGCACATCTACGAAAGTCGTAGTCTAAAAATCATCTTAATAGAGAAATCGATTTTTTTTTTTGTGGATTTAATTCAGAATATCTATACACATCTATACAAATAAATAAAATTGAAGTGTCTGTTTGTAATATCAAAATAACAGCTTTTTACTAAATGCTATTAATTAAATGCTAATTTAATGTAAATACGGTAATAATAACAAAAACAAAAATTTTTAAAATTTTTGTCCGTCTAATAGATTTATAAATACATATCAAAAATTCCGGGGCCGGCGGGATTCGAACCCACATCTCTCTGGGAATCGCGCCCGAGTGTGTTATCCGTTACACCACGGCGAACCACACGTCAGCTACGAAATTAGTGATATGTATCTACTTTTTCAATCAGTTTTATAGCAACTGTTAGCGACATCTAGTAGCGACACATTACAGTTGATATGTATCTCCATTCTCCATAGCTCCATTGTAATATGGTGTCTTGGGAAAAAAGTAGATCGACAACTGTAATGTGTCGCTACTAGATGTCGCTAACAGTTGCTATAAAACTGATTGAAAAAGTAGATACATATCACTAATTTCGTAGCTGACGTGTGGTTCGCCGTGGTGTAACGGATAACACACTCGGGCGCGATTCCCAGAGAGATGTGGGTTCGAATCCCGCCGGCCCCGGAATTTTTGATATGTATTTATAAATCTATTAGGTTATTTCCTTTAAGTGTAGGTTAACACTTCAATAAAAAATTAAAAATTGTAACAAGCAATGTGGCATCTATAATTTCTTAAGAGCTCCATTGTAATATGGTGTCTTGGGAAAAAAGTAGATCGACAACTGTAATGTGTCGCTACTAGATGTCGCTAACAGTTGCTATAAAACTGATTGAAAAAGTAGATACATATCACTAATTTCGTAGCTGACGTGTGGTTCGCCGTGGTGTAACGGATAACACACTCGGGCGCGATTCCCAGAGAGATGTGGGTTCGAATCCCGCCGGCCCCGGAATTTTTGATATGTATTTATAAATCTATTAGGTTATTTCCTTTAAGTGTAGGTTAACACTTCAATAAAAAATTAAAAATTTTGTCCGTCTGTCTGTCTGTTTGTTGCCGCAGAATATAATCGTAGTTACTGCATAGGGTTTTCAAAAGAACGTTGACTGTAGAATTTAACTCTGTACAAACGAATTTGTGAGTGAAATCTATAGAAAATACAGGAAACTTCAGACTATAAGGCGTCTTGGACACTCTAACCTAACGCGAGCGAAGTCAAGTATTTTCGCACATTATGTTCAATTTCCCCTTTACTTGTTCAATAAACGTTTGTCTTACTGAATGAAACTCTCCTCCCATATTCTTGTTCTAGTTTAATTAAAGACAACAATTATTAACTATGATATCATAATTTGATGATGGCAAGAGACTCGATGGATTGTCGCTGGTTCCCTAGAAATGGGAACGGGCTCTAGTGTGGAATGCAATATGCAAATTCAAATTCAAAATTTATTTATTTCATGTAGGCCACCTTGTAGCTCTTATGACATGTCATAAATCTACCACCGGTTCGGAATGCAGATTCTGCTGAGAAGAGCCGGCAAGAAACTCAGCAGTTGCTCTTTTCATGCGTTGACACTAGTCGTATTATGTTTATTTGTGTCTATTTATTTTATTTATTTATTTTATTCATAAAAAGATACAAACAAACAGTGGCCGGAGTCTTCTTTTAAGTATAAAGTACCTGTGTTAAAAGACTCCGCTCTTCCATAAGTAATAATAATTAGTTTATTCTTAAACTTAGTACAATAAATAGCATCTGTGCCTGCATGTGGTGTGTGTATGTGTGTGTGTATGTGGGGGTGTGAGTGGGTGTACGGGCGCTTGTTTGTTTGTTTTTAACACAGACAGATTTCGTTTTAGTAAAGTTTCACCTTCGTCATAATTTAGTGCCAGCAGATATTTATCTATTAGAATGTATGTATGTGTGATAATATTAATATTTATTTCATTTTTGTAGGTACACTTTTTGCAATTAATTCGTTGCCTGACCTGAAAAAGATCAATATTAAATTATAAGGCCACCTTTGGTATTACATTTTTTATTTACCTACTTTTATTTTATTTTATGATTTGTGCAATAAAGTTGTTTTAATAAATAAATAAAAGAGTTAATTTGTAAAAGAACCAAAAAAGAAAGAATAGAGCGAAAAATTGCAAAAAAAAATGCCCATCGACATCCTACGCTACTTTATGCATCGTGTATGCCCGGACCGGAAGAAGCTTATTTCATAAAAAGTTTACACATAAAAAATGTCATAAATGCTAGTTAGATAAAATAATATATTATGCCATCGCTCGCTGCAGCGGGCGGGCGCTCTGAGCGATCGCTCATTTCTATCGCGCGGACGGGTATCCATTCGCTACGTTGAATTATTGTTACTGCCATACACCACTACTACGAATAGATGGATAGATAAATACTTTATCGCACACAAAAAAAGAAACAAAATTATACTATGCATGCAAAGGCGGCCTTATTGCTAACAAAGCAATCTCTACCAGGCAACCATTGATGACAGGAGTGAAATTAACTAACTAATCACATCACATCATATCACACTAATATTATAAAGACGAAAGTTTGTGTGTGTGCGCGTGCGAGTGTGTGTGTGTGTTGTTAATCCTTCACGTCACAACGAATGAAACAATTTGGCCGGGAATGGTGATAGCTCATATCCAGAATTAACATTAATTTGCTAACAAAGCAATCTCTACCAGGCAACCATTGGTGACAGGAGTGAAATTAGGTGTGAGGATAGTGTGGTGCAACATAAAGGTATATTATTACGGTACGAATACTTACTGGCGATTACCAGTGGCAAGTGGGAAGCCTCGGGTTCGATTCCCGACTCGTTATAGAGAACGGGAGAGTCCATGATACTCAAAAGCACGCAGAGGATAATGCTCGAATATCTGGGAATGGTGACACAATGTGAACTCACAAATACGACGCCCTGCAACTCATGTTGTTTTTTAATATTCGATGATAAGATAGTTCTTGACTGCGATCTCACCTATGGTGACAATTACGCAGTCTAAGATGGTAACGGGCTGACTTGGAAGGGGTATAGCAGTGAACATTCAACACATACCCCTAATCGGTTTCTACACGCCATCGTGCCGGGATGCTAAATCGCTTGGCGGCACGTCTTTAAAGGCAGGGTGGTAATTAGCCAAAGCCTCCCACCAGACCAAGACCAGAGGCAATTTAGAAATCATAAATTCCCAAATTGACCCGCCGAGAATCGAACGCAAGAACTCCCAGTTACTTATAACTTGTGTGTCTTAACACACAGTCACCACTGTGCCAGAGAGGTGAAAAATATGAAATCGGGAATATCGGGAGGTTATGCGAGGAAAATGTTAAAAAAAGTGACTTTGGTTCTCCTACGGTTCTCTTCATTTCTGATTTCAAAATTCAAAATTTATTTATTTCATGTAGGCCAACTCTTCCATAATTAGCGACCATATTTTGGGTCCATAAGCCAATACAGGCAACACGCACTGTTCAAAGAGTTTGGAGAACCAAAGTCATCGACATAGCTCAGCGAGTCGCGAAACTGAAGTGGAAATGGGCGGGGCACATAGTTCGAAGAGCTGATGGTCGTTGGGGTGCCAAGGTGCTGGAGTGGCGACCCCGCACCGGGAAGCGCAGTGTTGGCAGACTCCCCACTAGGTGGACCGACGACATCAAACGAGTCGCAGGGAGCCGCTGGATTCAGGCGGCGCAAGACCGAGACCTGTGGAGGTCCATGCAAGAGACCTATGTCCAGCAGTAGACGTCTATAAGTTGAAAAAGAAGAAGAAGGCACTGTAAATTGTTTACATTTAAGTTAGCCCGCTAACATCTTAGATGATGCATGGTCACTTGCCATCACGCGAGACCGCAGTAAAGAGCTAATAAAAATAAAAAGTTATGAAAAGGTCCATTGGTAAGGGATAGATCGGATCGGGCAAATCCACGATTTAGCAAAAACGATTTATTTTAGCGTAATCGTCTGATACCGTACAAGGATATCATTTTTCTCGTTTGATTTCTAGACGACGCTGTGCAATTTATGGATCAGCTTTCAAAAAGTTTATTTATTTTAGCTATCATTTTTAGAATAGAATAGAAATATTTTTTATTCAAATAAATCGTCGATGAATCTACCACTGGTTCGGAATGCCCTTCCTGCCGAGAAGAGCCAGCAATAAACTCGGCGGTTGCTCTTTTCAAAAATTTTTTACAATAGGTAACAAAACTATGCTATGTATACAGTGTTTCCACAATGAAGTTTCAAAAATGAAAACCTACATACAATCCAATACATAATAGATTTATAAATACATATCAAAAATTATGGGGCCGGTGGGATTTGAACCCACATCTTTCTGGGAAGCAACAGTTGCTATAAAACTGATCGAAAAAGTAGATACATATGACTAATTTCGTGACTCACGTGTGGTTCGACCGTGGTGTAACGGTTAACACACTCGGGCGCGATTCCCAGAGAGATGTGGGTTCGAATCCCGCCGGCCCCGAAATTTTTGATATGTATTTATAAATCTATAAGGATATTTCCTTGCGGTGAATGTAATTCAATTATATAATAATAATTATATAATTCAATATTATTATGAAAAAGTACTTGTAATATAAGTAATACCTACTTAAGTACCTATTCTTGTTACATATTTTGTGAGTTGCGTAAAGGTAAATAAAAGTTGGACGACTAAAACAATGGACTGTTGAGTCGATATAAACAATCGGGCCGAAAATAACGAGGACACTTGCAAACAAAAAATAATGAAAGAAAAAGAAAGCATAATAAATAAGTAGGGGAAGAAATAAAGTAATTTGTCTTTCCCGAAATCCAAATAGCGACAGATCGAGAAAACTGGCGACTTGGGAGAGTTTACTTCTTTTTTTTTCAGGGTCCGTAACAAATTAAAAACCATCTATAAACAAATAAATAATAAACATTTATTCAGCTCAGCACACATAAGTACAAAGATTTAAAAAAATATATACAAAATTTGACTAACACTAATTCTATATACTGGACTTGTATTACATAAAAGCTCAACATAGAGCTGCAGTATTTTAAGGCTGCCACGAATTCCCACGAGATTAATAAAATCTAAACCTAAGTCGCGAGCATTAACTAGTAACTAAATAATACAAACGACTAACTACATAGTATATTTTTATTAAATTATTATTAGTCTCTTTGAATTTTAAAAAAAATCAACATAACGTGTAACGTTTAAAAAATCGAACATAACGTGAGCAAAGCCGTGGGCATAAGCTATAGTAAGTCAATAACATAGTTATAAACATACTATATACATATATGTATACAAAAGATGACATAAAAACTGACGCATGAAATCTATATGGAATAGTATGGATTAATAAGGATATGAATTCGTAAGTTAAACCCAAATCCATAGTTTTCGCATCGCCAATATACCCGTAACAAATGATTCGTCGAGACTTGTTGTGAAAATATTAATTAATTTCACACAAAAATAGATATAATAAACATTAAGGAAGCCGACTCTTATCAAAGGCCCTGTTTTCAAAATCAACTCTCCCGAGTTAATTTGAAAACTCCAGTTTTAATTACACAGTAGGTACTTAATGACTTCTACACACAACGCGATAAAAAGATACTAGGTTAGGTATCTAGTATCTTTTTATCGTTTTTATCGTATCTTTAATAGATTTTTCTCAAACATGCATGGTTTGAGCATTATTTTGACAACCTTCTTTGAGATAAATCGAAATTGCTGTACTGACCAAATACATGCGAGCAGTGGCCGGCAAAAGTTGTATGAAAATCCATATCTGTCGTGGTTTAGCAGCCAAATAAATTATATAGTAAACTCATCTGTCGTGTAATTTAAAAATGAAACGATCATTTACTCCGAAACATGGCAACTAAGGAGGTAACTTATCAAAGGTTTAATTTTTCGAACTGGCTTGCAAATAGAAAGCTGTTGTTTATTGAAAAAAAAAAAAACAAATTACTACTTTAACGCGGGAAAAATTATTGTTGCTCGTTGTTCGTCATTGATTTTGAAAAGTAAATTGTATTTAATTTCCGCGCATTATTTGAGAAAAGTACTTACAAGCCTTGGCCACAACTAGGCATTGATGGAATTACGTGTGTGGCTCGGCTTCGCTTCGGCCCACATTAACTCGTTCGTCCATCAATGCCTCTTTTGCTGGCCGTTGCAGTAATGTACTATAGATTTAGAAGCTTTCTGTTGTGTAGCAGCCTCAACAGCGCAATGGTTCAGGGCGCAGCCTGAAAAAAGTTGAAGGTTCAATCCCCACCTGATGCGTGATTATCGTATCTTTTTTTATTACGAGATAAGCGTGTACTTGGTGACAATCAGTGATGGAAAACACTGATGATATCTAGATTCGAGCGCGTTTGCCTAGAAAATGTCTATTCACATTCAATGAACACAAACAAAAACTAAAATTGTTGCAAGTATCAAGAAGTTTAATATCGTGTGTCGTGTGAAGCCATCATAAGACCATATTTTCCAAATTCGATAAAGAACAATAGGAAAACTTTTCGGAAGATAATTTCCGCAAATTCAAGTTGAGATTGGATCGTGAGAGTTGTTTGGTATATCAATTTTCGGAATAAATTGTTTTTTGGCTTCCGTAAACACTTAAAACTTTCTTTTTACCCCCTTTGCTAGGACCTATTGAGTTAGATTAATCACATTTTAAGTATTTTACGTACATATTACTTGTTTAAGTTTTTTTTATTTGGAACAAGGTTGGTTTGACTGCGATCTCACCTGATGGTAAGTAACAATGCTACAAGGTAGCCTATATGAAATTTTGAAACAATTATGCAGTCTAAGATGGTAGCGGGCTAACTTGGAGGGGGATATGGCAGTTTAATTCAACTTATACCCCTAATCTGTTTCTACGCGCCATCGTGCCGGAACGCTAAGTCGCTTGGCGGCACATCCACTATTGACATTATGTGGTAACCAGCCACGACCAAAGCCTCCCAGATGTTTGGCTTAGCAGGTTATCTTAGTCTTCGTACGTAAGTATATCGTATATTATGAATAAGTACCTAGTTAGTAACTAGTTACTAAGAATTCAATTTAATGCTTTCCCTTTTAATCAAATAAAAAAAAAGTCGTGTGGCACTCGGGGACTGCCGCGGTAAAGCTATTGCATAGCATTTTTTATCAACGCCATCTAGCGGTGAGAGGAGTCCCGTGTCAGGTTGTTTTCGTTACGGAATTTCTCGATTCGGTCTCCACGCTCAAGGCCCGCGATAGAAGCTATGCAATAGCTTAAAAATAGGTAGGTACTACACGAGTAACTTGTACTGTTTCATTTATCAAGAAGTATGTAATTGGTAGATCTCTACATGGCTTCATCAGTAAATATTAGATCTTACCTTTAACCAAGTTAGCCACCCCTGGTCTAGCCTATCGCTGCTTTGGATAGACCGATAACTATAATGTGGGTGTCTTTAAATCGAGACTGAATAGGCATCTTCTAGGCAAGCGCGCACCCTCTTAGGCTTTACTTCGCTTACCATCGGATGAGATCGCAGTCAAGCGCTGACTCTATATTTAAAAAAAAAGATGGATTTATGGTTTTTAGGTATAAAAATATTTTCTCTATTCTCATTTTTTTATTTATTTTAAAAAAGAATATTAGGCAACCTGAGGTTGTCTAATATCCTCCTATCTCCTCCAAATAAGTGGAAAGCTTGTGTTAGGAGTGGGTACGACAATAGTGCAACGGGTGGGATTCGAACCTGCGACCTTACAGTTTTTAGTCCCGCCCGCATTGCCCGCATAGAATACGTTTGTATGGACAAACCGGGTTTCCCCTTAAACATTAACACACGAAGGTCACCGTATATTTAACAACATTACGGGCACTCAAAGCGGTCGAGTGCTTTCAGTCCGCTACGACCCTTGGGACCAAATGAAATATATTGGATTGTTATAAGTTCCTTCAATACATTCAATATGAAGCACATTTTGTTTTATTCGATGACACATTTTTTTATTTATTAGCAGTCGGACTTTGAACAGTAACTAGTTCAGCCGGTTTTTTATCTATCTATATCTATATATATATAAAATTCAAAGTCCTGACTGACTGACTGAGATATCAACGCACAGCCTAAACTACTGAAGTTAGAAACTTGAAATTTTTACAGTTGGTTCCTTTTATGACGTAGGCGCACACTAAGAAAGGATTATTGGAAATTCCACCCCTAAGGGGTTTAAACAGGGGATGGAAGTTTATATGAAACTCTGTCATTTTTCAAGCTGTTTCCATCAAAGTTGGTATTTGAGCTTTCAGTTAAAAATAAAGAAGTACGTGTGTCACAGTTTTTGAAAATTCCACCCCAAAACCTAATTCCACGCGGACGAAGTCGCGGGGGCAAAAGTTAGTCATTGCATATGTAAGTAGGTATATCCATACCAACTGCCTCGTTGGTCTAGTGGTTAGCAAGTTCGAGTGCAGATGACGAGGTCCCGGGTTCAATTCCCGGGTCGGGCCATAAATGGATTTTTCTGTCAAGAAATTCGCAGTACCAGCCCGGAGTTAGGAAGTTGGCGGTGAGTCACCCCCGTGCTTCGGAGAGCACGTAAAGCTGTCGGTCTTGCGCCTGATCTCCCTCCGGTCGTGTCGGATTTCATCGGACTATGAGAGTGAGGGAATAGAGAGTGCACCTGTGTTTGCGCACATACTTGTGCACTATAATATCTCCCGTGCAGATGGCTAATCTCTGTGGAGATTGGCCGCCGTGGCCGGATTCGGTCGGGAGGACATTATTATTATAAGGTACTATACCATACTATATACAATTGTAAAACTGTTTTAATACCCTATATATTATACCTAGGTCTGGGGTATACACAAACCAAACTCGAAATTCTATTGCTTTTGCTTCCCAAAGTTCGTAACTAAGCACGTAATACGTACCTAATAGTAAATCTACCTAATACCTACCTAGTAAATCGTAAATCAAACAAGCCTTAGTCTTAGCGGGAGGTCTGCCTTCTTAGCAGTAAGTAACCACTTAAGTCACCAAACTACGTCAAGGCTGGACGGAATATGGTTAAGTTATCCATATATCTACGCTGTTACCTAAGCTGTTTTAACCACTGTTATATTACGTTAATAATTTTCTTAATTTTAAACGTTACTTTTTAACCGCCTTTCAAAAAAGGAGGAGGTTCTCAATTCGTCGGAATCTTTTTAAGCTATTGCATAGCTTTTATCGCGGGCCTTGAGCGTGGAGACGGAATCCAGAAATTCCGTAACGAAAATAACCTGACACGGGCCTCCTTTCACCGCTAGATGGCGTTGATAAAAAATGCTATGCAATAGCTTTACCGCGGCAGTCCCCGAGTGCCACACGTCTTTTTTTTTTTAATTTTTTATGTATGTTCCTTCGTCGGCGTGGATAAAGGTTTACCGCGGGAACTCTATAATTTTCCGGGATAAAATGTAGCCATGTGTTAATCCTGGATATGAGCTATCTCCATTCCCAGCCAAATTGGTTCATTCGTTGTGGCGTGAAGGATTAACAAACATACACACACACACACACACTCACCCACGCACGCACGCATACACATCACGACGTGTGATGTGATTAGTTAGCTAAATGGCTGGATCATGCGTCATGCTCGTGAACGGGTGCCACCAACGGGAATGGGTCTGCTTTCTGTCTGCTCGTCTTAACATGCATTGGATTGTATTTATTTGTATTTGTATTGTATTTAGTTGAATTTTATTGTATTGGACTCAGGAAACTTCATCGTGGAAGCACTGTATAAATAGCATAGTTTCATTAACGATTGTAAAATTTTTTTTTTTTTTTAAAGAGCAACCGCCGAGTTTCTTGCTGGCTCTTCTCGGCAGGAAAGGCATTCCGAACCAGTGGTAGATTCATAGACAATTCAAAAGTGCTTGTAAAAGTTCATTTGAATAAAAAATATTTCTGTTTCTATTTCTAAAATAAAATAAATAAAACAATAGTCTACACTTAAATTAAATTTATTGTTGTAAATCCGTCCTTAACCTAGTATAATATACTTAAACCTAACTTTATAATAATTACAACTGTAGTAGTAAAGGTAACAGGTAATTCACGGCAACATCTCTAGTTCAGCAGGTAAGGGGATGCTTTTCAGGTGAGCGAAGCGTTTGAGCGCGTCGTATTTGCTTCGCAGCGCTTCTATCTCTTCGCGGATGCGTGTGTTCTCTTCTTGCATTGCTTCCATGTCATGCCATTCCTGAAAAATAGCGCACAAAAACATTTTTTAAGCTATTGCATAGCTTCTATCGCGGGCCTTGAGCGTGGAGACTGAATCCAAAAATTCCGTAACGAAAATAACCTGACACGGGACTCCTCTCACCGCTAGATGGCGTTGATAAAAAATGCTATGCAGTAGCTTTACCGCGGCAGTCCCCGAGTGCCACACGTCTTATTTTTATTCGTTGACAAGGTATTTCTTATCTGCGATCACACCTGATGGTAAGTGACGATGCAGTCTAAGATGGTAGCGGGCTAACTTGGAACGGGAATGGCAGTGTACATTCAACCCACACCCCCTAATTGGTTTCTACACGCGATCGTACCGGAACGCTAAATCGCTTGGCAGAACGTCTTTGTCGGTAGGGTGGTTACTATCCACGGCCAAAGCCTCCCACCAGACAAAACCGCCCCAAAGCGACCCCTTCCAAGCTAGCCCGCTACCATCTTAGACTGCATCCATACCAACAGGTGACACCGCAGTCAAGAACTATCTTGCCATCGAATAAAAAAAAAGAGAATTTTTTGACAGAAAAACCCAATAATTTTTTGGCTCGAGCCGAAATTTCAACCTGGGACCTCTTCTAGGCTAGACCTAACACGACTCCATTCCACGTTGAAACACTACACCACGATCAAGAAACAAGTTTTGTATATATTAATTGTTGAACGAGCGAAGCGAGTTCTCTGAGTCAACTAGGGCGCTTGCCTACTAGACAGAGAAGTGTGTCCGTCTAAATGTCTGTCAGAGCCCTATAACTTCTGAATTACTGAATATTAGAACGTGAAACTTGGTTGAAAATTCAGTTATATCCTGTACTTGAACAACAAATACTAAAATTAGATAAATGTTATAAAGAAACGAAATTATTTAATTTTAATGCGCCATCTATTAGCATTATTGTGAAGCTAATAGCTTCACTATAATGCTAATAGATGGCGCTGTGTCAGTAAAACAGTTTTATGTCAACTATTATTTTTTTATTGCGTCTAATGTTAAAAGTTAATTATTACAATATATAATTAAAACTTTTGGGAATTATGGGATATCGCGAGGTCTCAGTTCGGGGCGAACCACTAGTATTATTATAATTGTAATATTTTGTGAGTACCAATGGGGCTGACATGAAGTAAACCTTCAAAACTTCCTTATTAAAAATGAGAATAAAAAAAAAAAAAAAAAAAAAAAAAAAACAAGTTAATGTTATGGAAATGGCATGGTGTGTATTTTTGACATTTCCTCGCACACTTACTTGACTCTTCTCCGTTTCCAATTCGTCCTTCTGCTCTATTCGTTTGATGCGACACGAGGCTGCGTAGCCCCGATTTTTCAGAGTCCGTCGACGTTGCTTCATTCTACAAATAAAGAGAAAAACATTCATTCGTTCATTTCAACCAATTGCTAGCCCACATCTGGGCACAGATCTCTCGAATCAGACGGATAGTAAAGTGTCAGCTACACAAGACGAGTTTCTCGTAATAGTTTGAAATTATCCTATGTAAAAACTTTCCAGACAATTTGACCGTTCCGTAGAACAAAGTCTCATCTGCTAAATTCACAACTTGAAATTTGAGCCTTAAAAGTCACATCTGCAAGGCTCAAATCTCAAGTTATGAAACTGGGTATTTTACTCATGTCAAAATGTTTCATTAATTACAATCGAACATGTAAGAAAAAAAATTGTAAAAGCAGAAAATAAACCGATCAAAAACAAAGAAGTTATAAGCTGTTTTACTGCGACTGTATCTATCTTTCTAAAACGAAATTTTGTATGGAGTTTATGGAGGTACTGAATTGTGACGTCATATTGCAATAGCGCTCTCTTTTTCTAACAGGAAACTTAAAAGCTCGATATTGATATAAAAAAAAATTGTTGGCTTGACCAGCCACAAAATCAATTTTAAATAAATAAATGAATGATGTATGCTATTACAACTAGACCACACAATTCTCAGATTATAATTACTATTTGTATTTATTAACATTAAAGGTTTATAACTTACTAGCTTTTGCCTGCAGCTTCGCTCACAGTTTAAGTTCGATTTTTCAAATGTCAATTTTACCCCCTTAGAGGCTTAATTTTCAAAAATTCTTTCTTAGCGTCATAATAGCTATCTGTATGCCAAATTTCAGCCTGATATGTCCAGCGATTAGAGCTGTGCGTTGATAGATCAGTCAGTCAGTCAGTCAGTCACCTTTGCCTTTTATATATTTAGATGAATTACTTACTTGATAATCTGATCTCGGCTGAGTCCACGCATCTTCAGCTGCCGGTTGAGATCCCGAACGGAAATGGACACCAGTTCATCGTCACTGATCTCTGCGCATGGTGTTGGGGATAAGGGAGCCTGGAAAATGTACAATTTAAACTTTTAAACAGTTTTGCCATTGTATGATGAGCATTCCAGCCATAAGTAAAGTAAATAATGTTAATTGATTTTTGTTTGACATCATAATATACAAAATAATCCTATTATCCTATTTCATATTAATATTATAAATGCGAAAGTTTGGGTGTATGTTTGTTATTCAATCACGCCTCAACGCCTGACCCGATTTGGCTGAAATTTGGCACATAAATAGATTATAGACTGGAATAGCACATATGCTACTTTTTATCTCGGATAATAAGAGAGTTCTCACAGGGATTCTCGGAAAACCTCAATCTATGTGAACGAAGTCGTGGGCATCAACTAGTAATGACATATTTTACGGCACAATGTGGCAGAAATCACTGATTATAATCTGTAACATGTTTACATAGTGTATTCACAAACTATGATATAGTATATGTATTCACAAATGAATAAATGAAAAAAATGAAATGAAAAGTGAGAGAATCATCAGGGCATAGGTGTGCTCTCGAATGATAATGGTTATTAAATTATTATAAGCTTATAAACTTTTAAGTTAACTTTTTATATTTTAGCAAGAACTGTACATACCATGAGAGCTTTCCTCGCAGCTAGACCCTTCAGATCATGAGGCATAATAATGTTTTGCGATCAAGTGCTAACGGGAAGCCCGTTACTCTATTTATTTTGGCTAAATAACTGTTTCTTTCCACAGATTCCTAGTCACATAGGTGTGTAACACAACCACGTAAAACGAAAGATTCTTGTACCAAATTCAACTTTAGAATCTCAAATTGATTATAGGTGTACGGATGAAATAGATAAACACACACGTAAATTGTATGGAATTTAGAAAATTGGAGAATCGAAAATATAAGAAAGTAAATATAAATACGCGAAAATATGTCAATTGTCATATGTCAAACTTGGGGCCTTTCACAGAGTAGACTATGTAGGTATTTTACATTGAATTGGGGCCTTTTGATGTTTTTTGTATCGACCTTTATTAAAATCACTTTCTCGTGAAAAATAATTTTGTCTAACAATTTAGTCATTGCATAAATATATTTTTAATTAATAAGTTCTTTAAAAATATGTTTATAGAGTTTTAGTACTAATTATGAAATTACAAGTATCCGAACGCATATCTTTTTCAGTGATGCCAGGTTAGAAAATTTTCCCAATTTTTAGGAATTCTTTCATATTAAAACAACCTTTTGTTCTTACTAAAAGATACAAAAACAAATGTATCGTTTATTTGTTTTTGTATAATGCTTAGAAAGAACCTTTTTAAAAAAATAAGGTTCTTAGTTAAAAAATACCATATTTTTATATTAACTTACAAGTTTTTACCTTATCTAAATATATAAAAGGCAAAGGTGACTGACTGACTGACTGACTGACTGACTGACTGACTGACTGACTGATCTATCAACGCACAGCTCTAACCACTGGATCGATCGAGCTGAAATTTGGTATACAGGTAGCTGTTAGGACGTAGACATCCGCTAAGAAAGGATTTTGGAAAATTTCAACCCCAAGAGGGTTAAATAGGGGGTTAAAAAATCGAACCTAACGTGAGCGAAGCCGCGGGTTAAAGCTAGTAAAGTTATAATATAAAAATATCAATTCAATTTTTAAACTGAAATTGATGAATGTGAATTGATTGATATTTGATTGGTCCGACTGATCAATTCAAGTCAGTAATTATTCTTTTTGGAAGTTTTGAACGTAGGGAAACTTTAAACTGCTTTTTAAAGAAGAAAGCGAAGCAAATATCTAGCATTGGTCTGGCAGCATTATTGGTCGCTTGCTTGTATAAAGTTGACGCCTGACGGACGAATTTTTAACGATAAAAAAAACTCGTAACGTATTTCGTAGTTGTAAGTGCACCAAAATGGCTAAAAGGAAAAATAAGCCATTGATAGATTCAGATTCTAGCAGCGAATGTTCAGATTTGGACTCTGTAAGTTAATTTGTAACCACTTTATTTGACTTGAGGTTATGTTAGTCTCGAGAATCGTCAACATTCCTTCGCTGTTTTGTTGGCGTATTCAGGCCAAGATCAATGTCTGGAGGGTGTAATTATGTCTAATGCGCATTTCTTTATACATCTTCATAGAAAATCTCCGAATTGCGCTTTAAAAATTTGGTTTGTTACGACTTCAAATTTAATGTTTTTAATAACTGTTTGGGCTATGGCCTCTTCAAATTACGCATGACTCATTGAAAATAAAGAAAAATGGAATGTTTATTAACCTTTCGTTGGCCGACATTTCTTATCCGTGAGACCTTACGAGCTACATTAATTAAAAATTACTGAGAAATAGCAAGTTTATTCGAAAGTTAAATGTACGGCCGAACAGCTGCCTTCGTTCAGAAACCTTACATAATGTTTTCAATTTCAAAATTGGAATGAACATACCCCTTTCACACATTAACTATAATTTTACAAAGATATTTAGAACTTGAATACATTTTCCAGTAAATCAAATAGAAAGTAGCTTTCATGCTTTTTGCTGGCATGTTCATGTTGAAGAACACACATGCCAATTTCTCACATATCAGTTCTACTTGATAGATGTGGCAGTTGAACCAGATGTATTAAATATTCACCATAATATTAAATCATGGAGGTATTTCCTACTTACCATGGACATAGAATAGTATCTAAAGGTAAAGAAGATTCCCTTTGCAAAATGATTTAAATAAATAGCCACTCTTATTAAAGTATTAAAGTGCAATTCAGGTTGACACAGCACGTCTACTTGCCTATCGTCTTATTCACTTAGACTTTTTCTATCTATCACATAACTCTTATCCCTTGGCATTATATAAGGGTTGTCTTTTAAACAAACTAAAAAAAAATACTGGTAGTGGCAAGGATGTTTATACTTTTAATTTTAATAAAATTAATTGAATCAAATTAAAGGAAATTCTAGGTTTGAGTTAGTTACATGAATAAAATAGAATAATTTGACCTAAAAACAAATGAACCTATTAGTATATAATTCTTTTAATTATTTCTAGCAATTTCTAAACCTGGCAAAGAAGAAAAAGAAACCAGAAAATTCACCACCACAATCAAAGCCTAAACCAAAATCATCAGGCAGCGAATCAGACTGGGATGATCATGATAAGAAAAATGGTAAATAAATTAAAAAACCTTATCTATACATCTATACAATAAATAAAATTGAAGTGTATGTTTGTAATATCAAAAGAACAGCTTTTTACGAACTGCATACGAAAGTAAATATGGTACTTACAACATGAAAACAATTTTTATTGTCTGTCTGTTTGTTGGCGCTAATCTCGGGAACGGCAAGTCCGATTTTGACGGGACTGAACTGTATTGAACACCACTTTGGTGTTCAGAATCAGGAGAAAAAAAAAATACTCTCAATGTATTTTTTTTTTTTTTTTGTTATTCGATGACAAGATAGCCCTTGACTGCGATCTCACCTGATGGTAAGTGACGATGCAGTCTAAGATGGTAGCGGGCTAACTTGGAAGGGGTATAGCAGTGTAAATTCAACCCATACCCTTAATCGGTTTCTACACACCCTCGTGCCGGAACGCTAAATCGCTTGGCGGCACGTCTTTGACGGTAGGGTGGTAACTAGCCACGGCCAAAGCCTCCCACCAGACCAGACCAGAGACAATTTAGAAATTATAAATTGCCCCCGCCGGGAATCGAACCCGAGACCTCCCAGTTATAAGACCACAGCGCTCACCACTGCGCCAGGGAGGTCGTATTCTGCGAGCTTCAGTTTTCCTCCGAAGGATAACAGCTTGAATAATCACTTTGCAGACAAATCATCATCGTCGTCTGGCTCAGAATCACACAGTGACGCGCGAAGCGATACATCAAAAAAGAAAGAACCGGCCAAGACAAGCAGAAAGAGTTCTTCCGACCATTCTGAAGATAGGAAGAAGCCGGAGCCCAAGCGTAGTGAAGTTAAGCAGAGTACAGACAACGCAGAGTCTGCAAAGAAGAAAGAGGTTTATAGTGAACCAGAGGAGGGTGAGTTAGGAAAGCTGACTGCGACCGAATGAATGAATGAATGAGTTTATATTTATATTCATTTATTGATTGCATTATTCATATTCATATACATATTGCATATTCATATTGCATTTAATTCTACTCCAAATTGAAAACAAATCGAAATGTTCGTTAGTCTGGCTAAAACTAAAAAACTTCAACTGACTGGCTTGATGATGAGGTCCCGGGTTTGATTCCAGGGTTGGGCCATAAAATGTATTGGATTTTTCTGTTAAAAAATTCTCAGTACTAGCCCAGAGTTAGGAAGTTGGCGCTGAGTCACCCACGTGCCTCGGAGAGCACGTAAAGCTGTCGGTCCTGCGCTCTCTCCAGACCAGAGACAATTCAGAAATTATAAATTCCCAAATTGAACCCCAGACCTCCCAGTTATAAGATCACAGCGCTCACCACTGCGCCAGGGAGGTCGTCAAAATTGATCTCTATGATAAGCAGAAATAATTTCTTCACAGGCGAGGTGTCGTCTCATTCATCAGACAATGACTCCATAGATTCAGAGGAAGAATTTGATGACGGGTGAGTAATTATATAATTACTTTGTCCAGAATGTCTTCTTATTAATCGACCGACAGACGTCAAGTGCTGGACCAAGGTCTCTTGCATGGACTTGCACAGGCCTCGGTCTTGCGCCGCCTACATCCAGCAGCTACTTACGACTCGTTGGATGTTGTCGGTCCACCTAGTGGGGGGGGTCTGCCAACACTGCGCTGCCTGGTACGGTTTGGAGGGGAGAGGGGAATATCAGTCAAGTTCAGCATGGCTCGCAAAAAAACATGCAATTTTTTGAATCTAAGAATGTTCGGAGGGTAGTCAAGAAAAAAATGATATTTTATTCTAGACTACCCTCACACCTAATTTCACTCCTGTAGCCGTTGGTTGCTTGGTTGAGATTGCTCTGTTAGCAATAAGGCATGCGTAGTTTTAAGACGTATTCAAGTTTGTTTCTCCTTGTGTGCAATTTTTTTCCTCTACCATAAAGCACCATTATGTAACGGTGGCTTTATTTTATACTACCGGCCTGTGGGCTAATAACTTTAACTTAAACTTCTACTTATTATTAATTTCTATATCTAACTAGCGGACGCCCGCGACTTCGTCCGCGTTCTTAAATTGTTGAAATTTTTCCTGAATTTTCTTTGCTATAAACCTCACGGAGCCCGAGACCTTTCCAACGAATGCAAAACCGTGGAAATCGGTTCGTGCGTTCTGGAGTTATAGCGTCAGGAAGGAAAACCCGACTTATTTTTATATAGTAGATTTACAGTCCAATAACTGTCCTTAGTTTATTCTATTCTATGTTCTTACGACCTAGTTAAGTAAGAGCACTATTATACTGTACTTATGCACTTTTAAACACAAAGTCGAACGATTTTGTTCTTTTAAACCTTGTTTTAATTTTTGTTTTTTCTTGTGTGCAATAATGTTTTTATCTATCTATCTATCTAGATATGACGAGAATCTCATGGGGGATGAAGAGGACAGAGCGCGTCTCGCCGCTATGTCAGAAAAGGAGAGAGAACAAGAGATATTCAAACGCATTGAGAGGAGAGACTTGATGAAGACTAGGTGAGTTATTTGTATATTTGTCTGATATATCTCGGTTTTAATTCTACTTGTCACTGTGAGAATATAATACCATTTTCAAATAAAATCACTTCAAATCAATCAAAATCACTTGTGCTTGTTATATTTTTAGCTTTCCACAATTTTGTCAAATGGAATAATATTAATACCTACTTACTATATGAAACAAATAAGAAGAGGAGAGGTATTGAAAAAGCAACCGCAGAATTTCTTGCTGGTTCTTCTCGGTTGGAACGGCATCTCGAACCAGTGGTAGATTCATTTGACGATTCAAAAGCACTTTCTAAAAGTTTATTTGAATTAAAAAAAGTGCTTAAGTTTCATTGTAGACAATTAAGGTTTAAGTATTATGTGTCGGTATTACCTTTCATCTTTTATAATCCTGTATGTTTCCTTCAAAAATAAAATTTAAAAAAAAAGACGTGTGGCACTCGGGGACTACCGCGGTAAAGCAATTGCATAGCATTTTTTATCAACGCCATCTAGCGGTGAGAGGAGTCCCGTGTCAGATTATTTTCGTTACGGAATTTCTTGATTCGGTCTTCACGCTCAAGGCCCGCGATAGAAGCTATGCAATAGTTTAAAAATAATAAAATTAAAATGATTCTATTCTACTATGTTGTTACAGATGGGAGATCGAGCGGAAACTCCGCTTAGCCAAGCGCTCGGCGGCCGAGCGGGGCGCCTCGCCCGGGGAGGTGGCGCGGCGCCGCTCCGCTCGCAAGCGGCGGCGAGCGATGCGCGAGCAGCGCGCCAAGCAGGAGCAAGCGAGGCAAGCGCAGGCCGCGCGCGAGCGGGAAGCGGAGAAGGAGAGGAAAGGTAGGAGCGAGCGCGAATGTGAGCGAGTTAGGCTTTTTAGGTTTACAGCAGAGACGTAAGCTCTCTTTGCGTCCTCTATCGGCTATACAACGTGTAATGAAACTCCGAAATAATACTGAAGGAGGTGAATGTGCCCATGAAACTGAACAACATTCCCCCAGGAACATAGGTCGAAATATGGAAAATGGAGTGTTCCGAAGAGTTGTTTGATCTTATTCCGCCCTCTAACTTCTACAACCGCACCGCACGTCACCGAACGCAATTTCACCCTCACCACCTGGGTGCCTGGAGCACTTCGACCATACATTGCTCCAGATATTTTTTTCCACGTACTACCAAATTGTGAAATCATCTCCCTTCGACAGTGTTCCCACTTAATTACAATATGGGGTTATTCAAGGGGTGAACCAATAAGTTCCTGAAAAGCCGGCAACAGATTGATGGTGCCTCTGGTACTACAAGTGTTCATGGGCGGCGGTAATCACTTTACATCAGGTGACCCGCCAGCGCGTTTGCCCGCTATTCATATAAAAAAAAGGTTTCTGTACCCGAAGAATAACCAACGGGGCCCTATTACTATACCTATCCGTCCATTCCTCTGTCAGCGGGCTGTATCTCATGATCCGTAATACGTAGACAGTTGTAATTTTCATAGAAGGTAGATTTCTGTTGCCGCTATAACAACATAGAATAAAAATTAAAATTAAAATAAATTAAAAATTAAAGGGGCAAAAAACGCTGGAACAAACACTTTTCTAGTAGGTTTCAGCGTTTTTTGGTACGGAACCCTTAGTATACGACAAGATGCGGAGTGCGCCTGGCCTGGCAAAGTTAAGTTTTTATTTAAATGGGTTCCATTGATTCACAGAGTCCGAAGTCGAAGAACAAAAGGAACCAGAAAACGAAAAGGAAAAATCGCCACAGAGTCCCGGGGAAATCGAGGACGATTCTAAAGATGCAGGTACGTTTAAATTTAAATAATAATCTAAATATATAAAAGGCAAAGGTGACTGACTGACTGACTGACTAACTGACTGATCTATCAACGCACAGCTCTAACCACTGGACCGATCGAGCTGAAATTTGGCACACAGGTAGCTGTTAGGGCGTAGGCATCCGCTAAGAAAGGATTTTGGAAAATTTCAACCCCAAGGGGGTTAAATAGGGGGTTAAAAATCGAACCTAACGTGAGCGAAGCCGCGGGTTAAAGCTAGTAATCTATATGTGTCAACTAAAGGCAACTAGAATTCGCCTGAGGGGTTGTCTGATTGGAGTTTGGAGTTGGGTTTTATAAACACTGCAAGAACCCTTCATTTTCTGGGATAAAAATTGCCTATGTTTCAACAGGTCCTAACTATGGACACCTAGTCCATGCAAAAAAATCACCATTCATTTTTCTGAGATAAAGATGGCGTGATTGAAGGACAAATCAACAAATAACCTAACTCAACGCGGACGAAATCGTGGGCAAAGCCTCAACAGCAAAACTGCTAAAGGTGCGGACTGAAAACTGAAAGCACTATTGTCGTACCCACTCCAAGCACAAGCTTTCCGCTTATTTTAAGGGGATAAGACGATATTAGCTAACTTGCTTAGCTTGGCTAATATTCTTTTTTGAAAAAAAAAGCTCAAAAAAAAATTAAATTTTTTTTTTTTATTCAATGACAAGATAGCCCTTGACTGCGATCTCACCTGATGGTAAGTGACGATGCAGTCTAAGATGGTAGCGGGCTAACTTGCAAGGGGTATAGCAGTGTAAACTCAACCCATACCCCTAATCTGTTTCTACACGCCATCGTGCCGGAACGCAAAATCGCTTGGCGACACGTCTTTAACGGTAGGGTGGTAACTAGCCACGGCCAAAGCCTCCCCCCAGACCAGACCAGAGACAATTTAGAAATTATAAATTGCCCCCGCCGGGAATCGAACCCGAGACCTCCCAGTTATAAGACCACAGCGCTCACCACTGCGCCAGGGAGGTCGTCAAAAATGTCATAGAAATCCAGTGCAATGACCAATTTTGATGAAGTTCAATTCCTTTCACAGATCGTGATGCGGAACGTTCGGCATCGCCGCTCTTTGGAGCGAAGACGGAGCGTAAGAGAAACGTTGACGACCGGCGAGTGAATGCGATGGCCTTGTTGCGAGCGCAGAGAGACGCACGCGCGACCAGAGTCGAGACCAAGCAAAAGAAGCGAGCGCAAGAACAGGAGAGAAAAGAAGAGGATGATGTGAGTGTTACTGTCTGTCTTTAGGTCCACTGTCAAGCAAATATTCCTTCTGAACTCTTTTCCCTGAGTAATTTCTTGAAAAGGAACAAATTACTTAGGGAAGGCTCGAAGGACCATATTTGTTGGCGACGAAGTAAGTTTTTGTTTTGGTCGTATCGATCTGAAATTCGGCACAAAGGTAGGTCTGATGCGGAAAGAATGAATTGAGAAGAACTGTAGAGCTTTCAAGATCATTGCAAAATCTAACCATGTGTGATACAAAGTTGTAAAATGGGTGGTTAAAGTGATAAAAGAGGAAAATAAAAAAACGAAATTCAATCATACTTTTAATAGATTTCGTAAACAACCTCACGCCAATTTTGTTTGTTTGGATATTTCGGCAATTTTAAATAAGTCTTATTAAAATTGGCGAAATTATACAAAAACTGTCAAAATATCAATATTTTGACAGTTTTTGTATTGAAAATCGGCCCTAAGTATACTTATACTATTCTCAGGATCCGGAAGAAGAAATAATAGGTGGCACAAGCAAACAGAGCGTCAAGTTAAAGGCTTCAGATATTTACTCCGACGACTCTGGCTCGGAATCCGAGGACAATAAATCTCAAGGTATTTCTATTATAATTTTTTTTTTTTTTTTTAATTAAGAATATTAGCCAAGCTGAACTTGACTTATATTCTCCTCTCCCCTCCAAATAAGCGAAAAGCTTGTGCTAGGAGTGGGTACGACAATAGTGCAACGGGTGGGGTTCGAACCTGCGACCTTTCAGTTTTCAGTCCGCACCTTTAACCGTTGGGCTATTGAGGCTTCTATATTATAATTAACCGACTTTCAATAAAGAGGAGGTTATCAATTCAGCCGGTATCTTTTTTTTTAATTCCTTAATGACAGAGTTGCTTGGAACCAATCTGCTTTGCTTCAGCTGTCCACA
Source organism: Hipparchia sbordonii (assembly GCA_038048805.1). Taxonomy (NCBI): domain Eukaryota; kingdom Metazoa; phylum Arthropoda; class Insecta; order Lepidoptera; family Nymphalidae; genus Hipparchia; species Hipparchia sbordonii. The sequence goes on along the minus strand of CM076117.1, from coordinate 6,793,229 downwards.
AGATAGATAAGCTACCGTAAAAATTTTTTGGTTTTGAAAAGAACAACTGCTGAGTTTCTTGCCGGCTCTTCTCAGCAGAATCAGCATTCCGAACCGGTGGTAAATTTATGACTTGTCATAAGAGCCACAAGTTGGCCTACATGAAATAAATAATTTTGAGTTTGAGTATAAATATACTATTGTATTTTTAATCATCAATCAATCGTTAATCATCAATATAAATTAATGAAATAAAAACAATGCTTTATACATATTCGCTGCTTCAGAACTGAAGGGCCACATCTCAAAATTTTCCAAATTCACTTTTATTTCAAAAATAGGGCCATAACGCGAAGACATTCGTCAAAATCGGCCTTTAAATCACAATAATTTACGCGTACGCCATTTTAGCATTATCATACATTGTAAGTTGGAGAGCCAAAAAAGCAAAAAAAATTCAATCTGCTCTCGTGAAAAAAATTTGATTTTGAGATTTGGCTCTTTAGTTCTGAAGCAGCGATATAACTAAGTTTCTTATCTATCTCTATTTCTATCAGGTCGCAGAAGTTCGTCAAGCTCGTCCTCTTCAGATGTAGAAGAAGAAGAGAAGAAGAGAGAACGAGAAGAAGTTGAGGTCAAGTACGCTGACACTCGGGAACAGATTAACAAACTTAGGCTAAGCAGGTGCGTAGAAATTATTCTTTCACCTCACTAGTTCAAAACGCCTTTGCTGTCTAAAACCAGTGAGCAAAAGCCGTTTTTGCTCACTCAGTGAGAACTAGTGTTGTCTCGAGAAAAGTTCAACACTTTTTTTTGCCTTTGAATCCCACACTACATTCAGGATTCTAACTTATAGAATCTTATTAAAGAATCCTTCGCCCCCTAGGGGTTCAAACTAGGCACTCGCAACAAAAATGAACTTTGCTATCTTGTTGAACAAATAACTAATGTCCAGTAGTGAGAAAAAGTTATAATACCTGGATGCATCCTTAAATTAGTGATGGGCTATTAATCGGAAAACATTCGAATTGTTCGATAGTTATCGATTGAACAACAACACAATACAACTAGCAACAACAATTATCAACAATAACAACAAGACAACAAACAAAAAACAATAACAATTGAATTATCGAAAAACTCGATTTTTTCGGTTTTGCTCGATTGTTAAACAATCGAAAAAATTAACATTGTTAAACAATCGAAATGTTTTTAGTATTTCGATTTTCTTGACTGTTGATTTTCATTCGATAGTTTTTATGAAGACAAATTAATCGACAATCGATAGTTAAACCTTAATTTCATAAGGATATATTTATTTTGACAACATTTTTGTTTTAGTTTCCTTTTATCAATAAGGCCGCCTATTGTATCTACTCGGTTTTTTTTTTGGTTTTTTACTTTAAGTTACTATTAAGGCGAGTGCTTTTAAAAACTAAAACGGGGTCATCAAAAATGCTTTTCTCTGAGCGTAATTTTTTTTTCAGGTTCAAATTAGAAAGACTAGTACATTTACCGTTCTTCTCTCGAGTAGTTCAAGGATGCTATGTTAGGATTGGCATAGGGAATAACAATGGCAATCCAGTTTATAGGGTGAGTACACTTTCTTCTTTATCAAAAAAAAAATAATTTCAAAACAACAGCCTAAAAAGCGAAAAAAATCAAAATTAGTAATTTTTCCTGAATCACTACTTCAGATTACTTTTAAAAGAAGTCCCAGTAGCCTAACGGTTACAGCTATGGACTGAAAACTTAAAAGGTTGCAGGTTCGATCCCCACCTGTTGCACTATTGTCGTACCCACTCCTAACACAAGTTTTCACTTATTTGGAGGGGAGAGGAGAACATCAGTCAAGTTCAGCTTGGCTGAAATTCTTAAAAAAAAGAAGTGAAGCCGCGGGTAAAAGCTAGTCGTGTTATTATCGTAGATATTATAAGTTAATGCAATATGTCTAAATATATAAAAGGCAAGAGTGACTGACTGACTGATCTATCAACGCACAGCTCAACCGCTTGACGGATCGGGCTGAAATTTGGCATACGGATAGCTATTATGACAAAGGCATCCGCTAAGGAAGAATTTTTGAAAATTAAATCCCTAAGGGGGTAAAATAAGGGTTTGGAAAATCGAATTTAACGTGAGCGAAGCCGCGGGCAAAAGCTAGTTTTATATATTTTACACTAAAAATATTTTTTACAGGTAGCAGAAATTATAGACGTGTACGAAACGGCGAAAGTTTACAATTTAGGCAACACACGAACAAATAAAGGATTCAAATTAAGGCACGGCACACAAGACAGAGTTTTTCGATTAGAGTTCGTCAGTAATCAGGTAATCAACACACATACACATCAATAGAACAAAATCATCCATCAGATTTTGCAGAATTTTTGATGGATAAGTCTTTCAAGAATAATAATTAATTCAATCCCCGTCGCTGGTTCACTTTTGTACACGGATTTCCTTGATCATGCTATCTTTATAGTTACATATATACATAGACTGCTAAAATACCACATAACATTTCCTAATAGCTTTACCCTAAGGGTAGTTTACACTTTGATTAGTGCGAGTGCAGGTGCTTAGTGATTAGTACAAAACACGTGTGGACTGCAGCTGATTAAGCCTAGTTTACACATTGATTAGTGCGAGTGTAGGTGTTTAGTGCAGGTGCTCAGTGAGTGAGTGTGGGCAATCCACACGTGTTTTTACTAATCACTGAGCACCTACTACTACTAGCAAAAAAATAGAACACGTTTCTATTCACTTCACTACGCTAATTACTTATCACTCGCACTAATCAGCTGCAGTCCACACGTATTTTGTACTAAGCACCTGCACTAAACACCTGCACTTGCACTAATCAAAGTGTAAACTATCCTGTAGTCAAGTAAAAATGAAAATAAATACAAAATTTGTTTTTTTTTTTTCAGGAATTCACAGACAATGAATTCCAGAAATGGCACCGCGCGATCAAAGAAGCTAACAAGAAACCCCCCACCATGGACTTTGTTAGGAGCAAGATCACCGAAGTTAAGGACGCACTTATGTACGAGTTTAAGGTGATCGAAGTCAAATCTATACAAATAAATAAAATTGAAGTGTCTGTTTGTAACATCAAAAGAACAAATTTTTACTAACTGCATAGGAAAGTAAATACGGTACTACCAAATATATAAAAAAAACCAAATACCAAATAAACAATTTTTAAAATTTTTGTCTGTCTGTCTGTTTGTTGCCGCTAATCTCGGGAACGGCTGGACCGATTTTGACGGGACTTTCACTGGTAGATAGCTGATATTATCGGGCAAAATATAGGCTACTTTTTTAACCGACTTTCGAAAAAGGAGAAGGAGTTGTGTTTTTCTACCTCTGTACATCGATATCTCCGGGATTTCTTTACCGATTTGCGTGAATCTTTTTAATCGACACAAAAACTTTGCGAGATGGTCCCATAAAAACTTCGGGTTCCAACTCCTCAATACTGATGCTGCAGGGGTACTGCTCCCCTAAACTGTGGGGATTTAGGAACTGTTGATTATATGAATAGTTATTGTAGGGGCCAAGTAGAGACTACAGCGTTAAATTCCAGGACTCAACTCCTCAATCCTGATGCTGAAGGGGTTCTGCCAACCTAAACTGTGATTTAGGAACGCGGACGAAGTCGCGGGCGTCCGCTAGTACTAATAATAAAACTGTAACGAGACGAATTCTGTACATTAAATATATTTTGAAAATTTTAATCGGAGGATGCTTTATTATCGCTACTGAGCCCAAAATAATGTTTTTTGAATTTTTTGTCTATATGTCTGTCTGTGCGCGTATCATGCGAAAACTACTGAACGGATTTGAATGAAATTTGGTATAGTGGTAGCTGATACTCTGAGTCAATATATAGGATACTTTTTATCCTGATAAACTAAGGTTTATCCGGGATAGGGCATGAAAGTTTTTGTTGATTTTGCTCCATAACTTTGTCAAATCTACATAAACTGAATTTGATAATTCTTTTTTGTATTATAAATTGTGTACTATTAGAAATATTTTGTCTAATTTTGGTGAAGATCTACTAAATATTATTGGAGATAGAGGACATAAAACAAACATAAGAGGCATAGCTTGAACTCCGTGAAATAAATAATTTTGTATTTTATAAACATTATTAAATAAATTGTTTTTGTTAGGAAGAAGACATTGAAAAAATCGTAGCAGAAAAGGAGAGATTTAGGCCCCACCCCACCAACTACGCGATGAAAAAAACTCAGCTTATGAAGGAGAGAGACGTAGCTCAATTGAGGTTAGTGGACAATTTTTTTTTTTTTTTTAATAAAGAATATTAGCCAAGCTGAAGTTGACTAATATTCTCCTAACCCTTCCAAATAAGCGAAAAGCTTGTGCTAGAAGTGGGTACGACAATAGTGCAACGGGTGGGATTCGAACCTGCGACCTTTCAGTTTTCAGTCCGCACCTTTAACCGTTGATCTATCGAGGCTTATATTACACCCATATATTTTGTTGAATGAAAATGTTTATGTTATATATAATAACTTGTTATTATTGTGTTATTATGTATTGTAATTATTATCCGAATGTTTAGCTGTGATATATAAATCTAGTCAGTTTTTATGTTTATGTTCGTAGCTTGTCTTTAATAATAGGGAAAAAATAATAATCTATACTAATACTAGCTTTTGCTCGCGGCTTTGCTCACGTTAAGTTCGATTTTTCAAACCCCTATTTTACCCCCTTAGGGGTTGAATTTTCAAAAATCCTTCCTTAGTGTGCGCCTACGTCATAAAAGGAACCAACTGTAAAAATTTCAAGTTTCTAACTTCAGTAGCTTAGGCTGTGCGTTGATATCTCAGTCAGTCAGGACTTTTAATTTTATATATATAGATTATAAAGCTGAAGAGTTTGTTTGTTTGAACGCACTAATCTCAGGAACTACTGGTTCGAATTGAAAAATTATTTTTGTGTTGGATAGTCCATTTATCGAGGAAGGCTTTATGCTATATAACATCACGCTGATCATAATAACAGAAATTGACGCAGACGAAGTCGCGCGCAACAGCTAGTTGTATAAATAAAAATATCAAATTGCATATGTAAAATGATAAAAATATATGAGTAAAATAAAAGAAAAATTCAAAAACAACAAATGAAAACAGCACGCCAAAAGTCCTTTTAATGAGAGTGGGATACCTGTTTTGAACAAAAAAAAAAACTAATCTGTCTTGCTCACTTATATGAGCAATATTACGTGCTGCCCAGCCAATAACCAATTAAAATTGTAAAAAGGGACACCCCCTATACAACCTGAATCTGTAATCTGTCTTGCTCACTTATATGAGCAACTAGCTTTAACCCGCGGCTTCGCTCACGTTAGGTTCGATTTTTTAACCCCCTATTTAACCCTCTTGGGGTTGAAATTTTCCAAAATCCTTTCTTAGCGAATGCCTACGCCCTAACAGCTACCTGTGTGCCAAATTTCAGCTCGATCGGTCCAGTGGTTAGAGCTTTGCGTTGATAGATCAGTCAGTCAGTCAGTCAGTCACCTTTGCCTTTTATATATTTAGGTAATACATGCTACCCAGCCAATAACCAATTAAAACTTACCCTTTTCCAGAGGTGACGAAGAATTAGTAGCGGACCTAAACGCCAAGCTGCAAGAGTTAGAAGAAAGAGCCAGCGCGTTGGACAAAACTAGAACATCCTCTATACAAAGCATATCCTACATCAACAATAGGAATAGGAAACTGAATGTAGAAACAGCGGAAAGAGCCATCATGGAAGAGGTAACTATGTTCATGTCCTGGGTTCGATTCCAGGATTGGTCAAAAAAAATTTTTTTTAATAAAGTGATACCTACACTTAAAGGAAATATCCTAATAGATTTATAAATACATATCAAAACCTGAGGCCGGCGGGATTCGAACCCACATCTATCGGGAATCGCGCCCTGAGTGTGTTAACCGTTACACTACGGCCAAGTTGAACCGCACGTCAGCCACGAAATTAGTGATATCTATCTACTTTTTCAATCATTCCCGAGAGATGTGGGTTCGAATCCCGCCGGCCTCGGAATTTTTGATATGTATTTTAAAAATCTATTAGGACGAAAAATGTACTGACTTTTCCAGTTAAGACATTCTCAGTACTAGCCTGTAGGGCTAACATGCGCGCCACGAGAAAATTTTCTCTACACTTTACTCGTGAATCTCTGTAGAGATTCACATAGAGACTACGAGTAAACGTGTAGACAAAACTTTCTCGTGGCGCGCATGTTAGCTCTACTGGAGTTAGCAAATAAGCGGTTTATCACCCCATTCCTTGGAGATATCACTTTTACAACTTAAATACTTTTTTTTTCTTATCTATATATATAAAATTCAAAGTCCTGACTGACTGACTGACTGAGATATCAACGCACAGCCTAAACTACTGAAGTTAGAAACTTGAAATTTTTACAGTTGGTTCCTTTTATGACGTAGGCGCACACTAAGAAAGGATTATTGGAAATTCCACCCCTAAGGGGGTAAATAGGGGATGGAAGTTTATATGAAAGTCTGTCATTTTTCAAGCTGTTTCCGTCAAAGTTGGTATTAGAGCTTTCAGTTAAAAATAAAGAAGTACGTGTGTCACAGTTTTTGAAAATTCCACCCCAAAATCTAATTCCACGCGGACGAAGTCGCGGGGGCAAAAGCTAGTTTATTATAAACTTAATACATTTAAGTATTGTTTTCCAGTTCAAAGCGAATAAAGGCAAGAAAACAGACGACCCGTTCACGAGAAGACACACCAAGCCCGTGATGAACTTCAAGCATACAGGCGGCACCAGGTCACAGGTACTAGCTACACAGCATTAATAACACGCAAAACAAGAAAAAAGTTAAAAAAATTGAATTCAAATTATTTACGAGTATTTGCAAATATTGATATCACATTATCACACTAATATTATGAAGGCGAAAATTTGTGCGTGCGTGCGTGCGTGCGTACGTGGGTGCGTGCATGCGTGTGTACGTACGTGAGTGCGTGCGTGCGTACGTGGTGCGTGCGTACGTACGTGGGTGCGTGCGTGCGTCCGTGCGTGCGTACGTACGTGGGTGCGTGCGTGCGTCCGTGCGTGCGTGGTGCGTGCGTACGTACGTGGGTGCGTGCGTGCGTACGTAGGTGGGTGCGTGGGTGCGTGCGTGCGTGCGAAATTGTGTAATTTGAAATGGAATGGAAATAGCCCATACCTAGGACTAACATATAATATAATGATATAAGTGTGACATTGTACGATTTTAGAATCCTATATATAATATATAATAATATTATAAATCTGAAAGTTTTTGAGGATGGATGGATGGAAAAAAGTCGGGGAAAAATAACGCTTGCTTTTAGGATAGAAATTATATCAATACTCGCTCCATGTTAAACACTATGTAAATCATAATTTAAAAAAAAATTGCCAGGAATTGATGAAGAATGAAGAAGCGGCGGCGGAAGAAATTAAAATAAGAGAAGAAGAAGAGAAGGTGACCAAAGAACTACAGGAGAAAGAGAGACTCGCTGTGAGTTTTTTTTTTTTAATTTTACACTAAAATGACAGATGGCGTTGTACACATCCTTTCTATATTTTTTAGCTTTTAACTTAATTATACAGAATAAACTTCAAATCAAGAGTGAATAGGCATCTTCTAGGCAAGCGCGTTCCATCTTAGGCCGCATCTTCACTTACCATCAGGTGTGATCGCAGCCAAGCGCTAGTCTATATATTAAAAAAAAAACTAATTCATTAAATAAAAAATACAGCCACAGAATACATAATAGTACAGGCGCAGAAGATTCACTCCGCAAAATCATTTAAATTAATAGCGACTCTAGCTTAAGTGGTACACGCGGTCTTATAACTGGGAGGTCTCGGGTTCGATTCCCGTCGGGGGCCATTTGGGAATTTATAATTTTTGAATTGTCTCTGATCTGGTCTGGTAGAAGACTGGCCTTGACTATTTACCACCTTACCGTCAAAGACCAAGCGCTTTAGCGTTCCAGCACGAACGATACGTTAGTATGGTACGTAGAAATCGATTAGGGGTATGGGTTGAATATTAACTGCCATACCCCTTCCAAGTAAGCCCGCTACCATCTTACACTTCATCGTCACTTACCGTCCGGTGAGATCGCAGTCAAGGACTATCTTATCAGCAATTAAAAAAAAATCTTTTTCAGCAACAGCACATGAGCGAGACGGAAAAACAGAAAGAGAAAAGAAACCCCGCCACTGACAGCAGTAGTTTATATTCCTTACACGATTTTGACATTAATATCGACATCGATTTACCGATATCAAGTGAGTGACCTATTTTTTTTTAATTAAAATTCAAGAAATTACAATTTTTTTTTTTTTTTATAAAGAATATTAGCCAAACTGAAGTTGACTAATATTCTCCTAACCCCTCCAAATAAGCGGAAAGCTTGTGCTAGGAGTGGGTACGACAATAGTGCAACGGGTGGGATTCCAACCTGCGACCTTTCAGTTTTCAGTCCGTACCTTTAACCGTTGAACTATCGAGGCTTATTTCAAAATTATTTACGTAATGTGTGTCAACCTGTAGCTGTGGTGTTATAACTGGGAGGTATCGGATTCGATTCCCAGCGGGGGCAATTTGGGAAATAATTTCTAAAGTCCAGTGGTTTGCACTGTGGGTTGACAGATTAGTCTTTCCTTCATATACTTGTTGTATGTGTGTTATTTGTTCATATACTTTGGATTATGTTTTTTTAACCAACTTCCAAAAAAAAAAGGCGGTTCTCTATTCGTCGGAATCTTTTTATTTTTTATGTATATTCCCCGATTACTCGAAGACTCTTGAACCGATTTGGAAAATTCTTTTTTGTTTGAAAGGGCATACTTCCCAGGTGGTCCCATAGCCATCAGGTAAAATCTGGTGATGGGATCCTGGAGAAATCAACTTCAAATTCAAAATTTATTTATTTCATGTAGGCCAACTTGTAGCTCTTATGACACGTCATAAATCTACCACCGGTTCGGAATGCAGATTCTGCTAAGAAAAACCGGCAAGAAACTCAGCAGTCGCTCTTTTCCAAAAAAAAAAAATTTTTTTGCAATAGGCAAAGGCACAATTGGTACACTTTGTAGTGGCGTTTGAAGTCGGTTTTGTAAGAAGAATTTTTACGTTTATCTTATTTACAGAAGCTGTATCAAATCAACCAAAACAGAACACCACAAAAGTCAAAGACACCGGCCCCAAGAGATCCCTCAACTTAGAAGAGTACAAGAAGCGTAAGGGTTTCATATGAGAGCGAGAGGGACAGCTTTATACGAGTGTTAGTGAGAGACAGAGATAGCGGCGTTATCCATTTTATCTATTATCTCTGACCTCTATTAACAGCCATTTTACATAACATCATTCCCTCTCTCTCGCACATTCTAATATTTTCAATTATTGTAAAAGTTTCATTATATTTTTGACCAAAGTGGTTCTGTTTAGCATTTTAGCTAAATATACGTTTTTCCAAATATTTAAATAAGAAACTTGAACTAAATTAAAACGACATCTTTGTTCCAATAGCAATTAATATATATTTTTCTTAGATGTCACTCATTTGACAGCTTTTCCATTTTTTTACTTCCTATTATGAAATAAGTATTTACTAATATAACTTTATCTAATCTAGTCTCAACAGGTTCATTATTATACTTGACAGCAAAATTACGGATATTTTAGACATTTTTTTTATTATATACCTAGGTTTTGATAGAGAAAAATGGCGACGAAATTTACTAGTTGCTACCTCCATTTTTTTTTTAATATAATAAACTAGGCATAAGACATCAGAAATATGTAAAAAATTACCGTAATTTTATTTTCAAGTATAGTAATGAACTTTGGTCAAAAATATACTGAGACTTTTACAATAATTGAAAATATTAGAATGTGCGAGAGAGAGAGATGCAAAAGATATTATTGTGATAGTGAAATATTAATTTATCGCTAAAAGCTAATTTATTTTAGCGAAATCAAAATAAAACTTAAAAGAAATCATAAATTATCTCCAAAAACGCAAAAAAAACAGATGGTCAATTTTTTTTTTTTTTGTGAATTAAAAATAAACAAAATCATAGATAACAGTGGAATGAAATCTCTTTGAACAATTAAGTCTGAATACGACATATGACTTTGTGGACGGAAAAATGACATACAGTTCATTTTACTTTCATTTATGTTAAATCTTATTCTTACCCCACAGGTCGCACAGTGCTTGCTTACGTACGGTTATATTCATCGAAAAGTTGCCTCTCTTTCTATCGCGTAACTCTTGTCCCTTCGCGCTACGTTAGCCCATTGAGTTACACCGGGCAATTGTAGCTTTATACCTCAATTGCGGAGTACGCCTAACCTAGTTCAGCTTGTATTAAATAGAGGTCAGAAGAATAGAATAATAGAATAGTTTTTTTATTCAAATAAACTTTTACAAAGTGCTTTTTTTCGCTTTAATCAATTGTTTCTTACGTGCAAAAAAAACAGTGATGTGTCTACAGCCTTATATGTGAATAAGATTAGAAACATACTTACAACACGTGACGCTTGTTGAATTGAATCAAATTGTAGTATTTTTATGTCCAGAAACACACTAACAACGCCTGCAGGGCTAGCATAGGCGGGAGAAATTTTATCCCCGGAAAAAGGATAAAATGTTTATCCCCTCGCTTAGTTTTATCCACCCGTCGAGCATGGGCACAGCGGTGGAAATAACACTCAGTGGATATACTTATACAAATATATATCGTCTTCTTCTCTGTCGCCATGCTTTAGCGTAGGGAGAAGATAATTTTATCCCCTGTCAGTGGATAAAATCGGGGGATAAAACTTTTATCTTCTGCCCATGCTACCAGTGCTGCAGAGCTAGCATAGGCGGAAGAAATTTTATCCATGGGAAAAGGATAAAATGTTTATCCCCTCGCTTATTTTATCCACCCGTCGAGCATGGACATAGCGGTGGAAATAACACTCAGTGGATATACTTCTAGGAATATACTTCGCCTTCTCCTCTGTCGCCATGCTTTAGCATAGGGAGAAGATAATTTTATCCCTTGTCAGTGGATAAAATCGGGGGATAAAAATTTTATCTCCTGCCCGTGCTATGCAGATGTGTAAAAATATATATATAAAATATAGTACATAATAATATACAACTGGTAAAAATCGACGTTTCTTATATTAGTTTTATATGTATATTGTATAGGGTGTTATTTTGAAAGCGATCAGCAAGGAATTTAGAGTAAATAGTTCAAAAAAAAATTCAAAATTCAAAATTATTTATTTCATGTAGGCCAACTTGTAGCTCATGTGACACGTCATGACTCTACCACCGGTTCGGAATGCAGATTCTGCTAAGAAAAACCAGCAAAAAAACTCAGTGTTTCTTAAGATTTTTCCAAAAATCCGTATACAGATCACTAAATAAACTATTTAATATTCCTGGTTAGACTGAAAATATTATAAACTTAAATGATTTTTTTTAAATATCTTTGGTTGCAGTTTATTATTTTCTCTAAAATCTACGTCATAATAGTTCCATAAACTGAATTTTCATACCCTTACTAATATTATAAATGCGAAAGTGTGTTTGTTTGTTGGTTTGTCCTTCAATAACGCTGCAACAGAGCTACGGATCGACGTCATTTTTTGCATGGATATAGTTGAGGACCTGGAGAGTGACATAGGCTACTTTTTATCCCGGAAAACCAAAGAGTTCCCGCGGGATTTTAAAAACTCTACAATCTATTAATCTATTAAATCTAATAAATAATTTAGGTATTTGCTTTTCTGATCGTTCCCAAAATGGCGCCCTGTTCAATTCGTTGCAATATAATTTTCACTAACACTCTGTAACTGTTTAACTGTAATTTTACAATTTTGTTAGTATTGTAGTTAATTATTTTTTTTATTAATTTTATTATTTGACAACCTCTTGATACAATTTTTTGTAAATGTGTTATTTTATTATTATTAAGGTGGAGACAGACTGCTTTTTGACGCATTAATTTTCACACAATTTAATGTACCATGATTGTTAATTTAATGTTTATTATTATTCGAGCACGTTGGGGTCCCAAAGTGCTCGAATGGCGACCCCCCCACCAGCAAACGCAGCGCTAAAAGACCCCCCACAATATAGATTGACGCTCTCAAGTTAGTCGCTGGCAGCTGCTGAATACAAGCCGCACAAGATTGTGGTCTGTGGCGAACCTTACAAGAGATCTATGTCCAGCAGTGGACAAATATCGAATGAGACGAAATAAAATAACGCCTTGACATACTATATTTTTTTTTCTAGAATAATAGTAAGATCGAAATCAATATAAAAGTACAAGTTATAAAGTATCTTAAATCATTTTAATTATTTTATTATATCAATTAAATATTTATAATAACGAAGAAAATCAAAATAATTTTTTTTTGCGTCACAAAAGTAGAGTCTATGCGTACCTTAACATTTGTAATTGTTAAGCCTCATTTACACTTAATATGTTATATAAATTATATAACAATATTAGATAGTTATAGTAATTAGTTATTTTAGATAAATAATAGCTGTTATCAATCTGATGATATTATGCCTTTTTGGTTGTATAAACGAAAAATGAATTAAAAAAAAAGACGTGTGGCACTCGGGGACTGCCGCGGTAAAGCTATTGCATAGCATTTTTTATCAACGCCATCTAGCGGCTCACCGTAGAGGAGTCCCGTGTCAGGTTATTTTCGTTACGGAATTTCTGGATTCGGTCTCCACGCTGGCCCGCGATAGAAGCTATGCAATAGCTTAAAAGTCTAATGAGTTTTGGTTAAAAGGTAATTTTAACCAAAACTTGACACGGGATACTTTTTGTCACAGAATATCAATAATCCTATTAAGTTTATATGCATTTCACCTGCATAGTATATTAATATGTATTTAAAGCGACGAAAATTAAACATCATTTATATAAGAATAAATAATCAGTCAGCCATCTTGTTTAAGTTAATCGCACATCTAATTGCATGTATAAAACTCGTTGGAATAATTGAAGCAAAAAAGTCGCCGACTTTTTTTTTTTTTTTTAAGAATATTAGCCAAGCTGAACTTATATTCTCCTCTCCCCTCCAAATAAGCGGAAAGCTTGTGCTAGGAGTGGGTACGACAATAGTGCAACGGGTGGGGCTCCAACCTGCGACCTTTCAGTTTTCAGTTACCTTTAACCATTGAGCTATTGAGGCTTTGGAACTGCCTCGTTGGTTAGTGGTTAGTCTCGGGTTCGATTCCCGATAGTGCAAATAAATGTATTGGGTTTTTCTGTCAAAAAGCCCTTTCTCAGCCCGGAGTTAGGAAGTTGGTTGAGTCACGCCCGTGCCTCGGAGAGCACGTAAAGCTGTCGATCCTGCGCCTGATCTCTCCGGTCGTGTCGGATTTCCGTCCCACCGGACTATCAGAGTGAGGGAATAGAGAGTGCACCTGTGTTTTTGCACACACGCTTGTGCACTATAATATCTCCCGTGCAGATGGATAATCTCAGTAGTTTGTTCACCATGACCTGGAGGGCTTTCATTTTGAATGTGCGTGCAATTATATGTGCGATCAGCTTTAGTTATATAAATATTATAATAATTATTTTAATTAGTAAATAAATATAAAATAGGTTAGTTTTTATTTATTTTTCCAGTAATGACGAACAATGACTTGAATACCTTATAACTTGACGATAAGGCCCGAATTGCCTGAAATAAATTTTTGAAGCAATATCATTTTTGTTGTTTTTATTACTTGCATACATTTCAACTACAACACTTATATTATTATAGTTGTAATTATTACAACATGGGGTTATTCAAGGGACGGACCAACAAATTCCTGAAAAGCCGACATCGCATTGGTGGTGCCTGTGGTGCTATGGGCGGCGGTAATCACTTAACATCAGGTGATCCGCCTGATCGTTTGCTCGCTGTTCACATACCTAGTTACATAGAAAAAAAATCTGACGGTTGTTGGGGGTCCCAAGGTGCTGGAGTGGCGACCCCGTACCGAGAAGCACAGTGTTGGCAGACCCCCCCACTAGATGGACTAACGACATCAGGTTGAGCAAAAAAATGCTTGTACGGAACCCTAGAACGTGTTCGAATTATGCTAATTACATAAAAGAAGAAAAAGCCTAGCGTTTGATTGATAGTTGATACTTACCTACTAGGTCGCGCGGGTTTTGCTTATCTATAGGTAGGTATAAAGATATCGAAGATATCGAAATTTATTATAGACTAACTGATGCCCGAGACTTCGTTCGCGTGGATTTAGTCAAATTAAATTCAAATTCAAAGCTATTTATTTCATGTAGATATTCAGGCCAACTTATAGCTCTTATGACACGTCATGACTCGACAACTGGCTCGGAATGCAGATTTTTTAATTCCCACGGGAACTCTTATTTTCCGGGATAAAAAGTAGCTATGTAGATGTTATTACAGACTGTAATATATCTCTGTGCCCATCAGCCAAATTAGTTCATTCGTTGCGGCGTGATAAACAAACACATCCAAACTTTCACATTTATAATAAGTAATAACGGATACTCACGACTTCGTTCGCGCGAATTGAGATTTTTTTGGATTCCCACGGGAACTTATTTTCCGGGATAAAAAGCTATGTGCTATTCCAGTCTATAATCTACAATCTCTGTGCCAAATTTCAGCCAAATCGGTTCTTCTGGCTTTGTGGCGTGATTGAGTCACAAACATTGATCCAAACTTTCGCATTTATACCTAATACTCGTATAATAGGAAGTAGGACTAGACGATGCCGGCGACTTGTTCCGCGTGGATTAAGGTTTTTTAAATCCCGCGGGAACTCTTTAACTTTCCAGGATAAATGTAGCCTATGTGTTAATCCTGGGTATGAGCCATCTCCATTCCCAGCTAAATTGTGGAATCATCTCCCTTCGACAGTGTTCCCACTTAATTACAATATGATGTTATTCAAGGGGCGGACCAATAAGTTCCTGAAAAGCCGGCAACGCATCGGTGGTGCCTCTGGTACTGCAAGTGTTCATGGGCGGCGGTAATCACTTTACATCAGGTGACCCGCCTGCTCGCATATATCACATCACATCACAGTTAATATATCACACTAATATTATAAAGGCGAAAGTTTGTATCTGTATGTGTGTGTGTGTGTGTGTGTGTGTGTTTGTTACTCCTTCACGCCACAGCAAATGTCCCGATTTGGCTGAAACTTGAAATGGAGATAGCTCGTACCCAGGATTAAAACATAGGCTACATTTTATCCCGGAAATTTACAGAGTTCCCATGGGAATTGATAAACCTTGATCCACGCGGACGATGTCGCGGGAATCGTCTAGTATTTAAAATATTAGTGTAATTAGGTATGCTACCAGAGACTCGTTACATACTTACTTAGCTGTAAAATAAGCTGATGCAGATGAATATTGTTTTCTGCGAACGGTTCGCATCGCAAGCGAAACGTGCTTGTTTTAAAAGCTTGCAAAAATTACATGCAAAAACATTCATATGCATTTTTTGTTTCGATACCTGGTACAGTTATATCGAAAAGTGATTTATGATTTAAAATTTGGTAGATATGTTTTTATCTAAAAGTTATAACCTACTTATGGTTTTTGTTTTCGTATGCTGCTATACCCGATAATTGTTTAGTTGTAGGAATTTGCAATAAGTTAGTGTTAAAGTTTCTTTGGAGACAATTAACTAAGTAGGTATTGTATATCTTTTTTTTTTATTCGATGACAAGATAGCCCTTGACTGTGATCTCACCTGATGGTAAGTGACGATGCAGTCTAAGATGGTAGCGGGCTAACTTGGAAGGGGTATGGGCGGCAGTGTACATTCAACCCAATACCCCTAGTTGGAACGCTAAATCGCTTGGCGGCACGTCTTTGACGGTAAGGTGGTAACTAGCCACGGCCAAAGCCTTCCACCAGACAAATCATACAATCATATCTATATTACCTTTAATTTTTTACAATACTGTATGTTTAAATTTGAGATTTCTTTTTTGCATTGATGTAGGTAGCTAAACATGGAACATGATTCATCAATATAACTTTTTAATCAATCGAACTATTATAGTGCACCCACACAACTATGGACTATAATATCTTCTAATTAGTTGAAAAGAAAATAATATTTGTCGCCGTTACTGAAATCGGTAAGGTGAGGTCAATTTAGGTGTATTATAAGCGATTCTAACTAAAATCGTGTCGAAAATCGCATTAGAAATAGAAATAGAAATTCTTTATTTAAACTTTAACTAAACATTTTTTAAACTTTATACGGTACCCACTTATGTCATTCTTATAGATATAACGAGTTGAGGTATCAAAATTATTTTTGATATCTAGGCTAGGCCTCTAGGCAAAAGAAAAATTACAAATAAATATTACTTACTTTTTCGTTGTGTAATCGACTGTACTTTTATTAAAAATCTGTATATAAAGTAGAACCTACACAAATTGAAATCATTAGTTAAGTTATATTCGTCTTTCTAGGTAAGTGCTTTATTTTATTATTTTTACTTACTTGTAATTATTTTTCATTTTATGTCATGTCGCGATGGCTTAGTGGGTAAAAGGTGTGGAACCCTAACTAGGGGTACGACCTTGTGCCGCTTGTATCCAATGACTGCCAGCGATTCGAAGTCGTTCAACCACCCAGTGGTCATTAGATTTAATTTATTTTTAATTTTTAACCGACTTTCAAAAAAGGCGGTTCTCAATTCGTCCTTTTTTTATTTTTTTATGTATATGTTCCCCGATTACTCGAAGACGCCAGGACCGATTTGGAAAATTCTTTTTTTATTTGAATTGGTATATTGTCATCAGGATCTGATGATGGGATCCTGGAGAAATCGAGGCAACTCTTCAAATTTTATAGGCACAATTGATGTGCTTTGTAGTGGCGTTTGAAGTCGGTTTTGTAAAAAGAATTTTTACGTTTATATTATTTACTTAACTTTTAACTCTGATGGTGTATCGATGCAGTCTAGATACCATACGCGCTAATACTTTTTTAACCTCTAACCTGTTACGTACCACGTAGCATCGTAATGGTACGCTAAATAACTTACAGTAGCGGTACTTTGTCTTTAAAAACTAACCACGGCTGAAGATTCCCATGAATTTTTATTAACCCCCAATTTTTTTTCTCCAGGTAACACAGGAGTTAATTCAAGATGGTTTCCAAACTACTGCCCGTCCTATTCTTACTTCCAATCATCTACGCGAAGATAGAGATAGACATATCGGCCACAAACGAGAAAGAGCGAGACGTCCGTATATCTGGAAGCTACGTCGATCTAATCAGTGATTTAGAGAGAAAAACCTTCGATTTGACGGATGAAAACCTGAAGAAATCCATTTCTACCTACTTTGGTTCGACCCCAGATAATGTATACTTAAGAAACCCTACGCCCTGGGGTGGGTTATACAAATCTCTTAACTGGGAGCCTGTGAAATGGGTCTTTTTGCCCAAAAAAGCTGCAATTTTGTCAGTCGAAACCAAACCAGTCACGATCGACACTCACAACTTGGTCAACGACGAAACCGAACCGAAGACTTTCGACGAGAAGATCCGTCACTTCGTAGAGACCACAGTTTCATCAAAATGGGACAAGAAATCCGAATGGGAAGTCGAGGATATCCACTATCACCTGGACATGAAAATCCCAGAAGACTCCATGTATTTTGGTTTCACGGCCAAACTGGGAGAAGACACCACGAAGTCGATGCCAATCAACGTGGAATCCGACTTCCAAGTCACTCTGAAGCCGAAACAGAAAGCGAAAGTCGAAGTTCTCGCCACTAAAGAAATCATGACAATTCGGGTAGACTACGAAACCAGTTTAGTTGGAGCCGTGGCTGCGAACTACGACAACGAGTACAAGGGTCACCGTTTCTGGGCGATGGACATCAACACGCTACTTGAAGCTGGCGGTTTGAGGAAACAGGTCTGGTCCTCCGAAGTCATTGACGTCATTCACTACAAAGACGCGATGGTAGTCGTCAAAGATGTAGACACTGATGACGTCATTTACACTGCACCTCTGAAAATGCACTAATTTTAAATTGTAATATAAATAACCTACTGTTTAATGCTTGAATAAATTATTTTTATGTTTGCCCAATTTCTTAGTTTTTTTTACACCCCATATTTTACTAAAATTGTGTAGGTATAATAGGCATATCTAATGCATAGATAATTAGCTTTTTATTATAAATAGCTAATTTTAAGTATTTAAATGCTTAGCAATACTTCTTAGAATTTAGGTACCTATAGGTAGTCTTTAATAATAACTATGTAGGTACTTATTAGTAAATGTTATTGGATTTTCTAGATAGTACATACGTTATTTAATATTTAAGTTTACCTCAAGTATCCTATCTATCCATTGTTGAAAACCGAATGAAAATCACTACAGTAGCAGGGATCTGAGATTGGTGCCGCGCCCAGGCCAAAAAACTCAGCAAAGGGAAAGTTTCAGAATACACAGTAATGTAGAATATCAATTAATAATAATGCATATTAGAATTCATTTTGATAAAACTTTTCATTAATACTTACTTCCTTACTAATATTATAAAAGCGAAAGTGTGTTTGTTTATTAGCTTATTAGTTCGTTGATTTGTCCTTCAATCAGTAACAGTGCAACAGATCGACGTGATTTTTTGTATGGGTATAGTTGAGGACCTTGAGAGATATACCTACGCTACTTTTTATCCCGGAAAATCAAGTCGATGGGGTCCCAAGGTGCTGGAGTGGCGACCCCGCACCGGGAAGCGCAGTGTTGGCAGACCCCCCACTAGCTGGACCAACGACATAAGACTAGCCGCAGGATACAGGCGGCGCAAGACCGAGCTATATGCAAGAGACCAGTGGACGTCTATGGGTGGAAAAAGAAGATTTAAATAGTAAAACGAAGGGGGTAGATGTAAATAAAACAACATTTATAACAACACACGTCCTTTTAAAATACTAATATTCTAAATAACGACACTAAAACTAACATAAGGTAGGTATTTATACAAAACACACTTAAATTAATTACAATTTTAGTTATTAATTACTATTTTTTATTCTATTTAGTAACACTTAGGGCCTATTAATTCATCTTCGCAGTGTAAACTATAAGCAATGAATAAAATTGACCGACTTGACAGTTTTTGTATTGGCAAACTGTCAAAACGTCGAATTAATTTTATTCATCAGTTAAAGTTAAATGTTAAATTAGTTGTCAAATATTTTCAACATAGGAATCAATTTGCAGTTTTGACAGAGTTTGTATTGTAAATCTGTCAAAATGTCAAATTTATTTTTAGTAAGTGTAAAGTTAATTTAGTTGAGACCTCAGCCTGCTACTTGTTTCGCGTGAAACTAATTATATACGCAATGGCTGCACCGATTTCGACGGAACTTTTACAAGAAAGTAGAGAATTAAACAAGAATCTACTTTCTATCCCTAAAATCGCACATCTAGATCAAAAGTAAGACAACTCAAAAAATATCTGTTTCTAGGCAGAAAAAAAAGCAATTCTGAATCGATTGTTAGTTAAGTTATGAAACTCAATTTTATTTTAGGTCACATTTCACAACATATTTATAAAATAAAATTGAGTTTCACAACTTTTTTAACAAACGATTCATAAATACGTTTTTTTCTATGGACCAACGTCCTTTCAAATAAAAATAAAAATTGAAATCGGTTTAGAATTGCGGAGTTATGGAGTAAATTCGCCAAAAAATTAAAAAAAAATACGTGTCGAATTGAGAACCTAATTTTTGTCGGTCAAAAAAACCAAGGAGATCACATGGGATTAAAAGCCTTAAATAACCCCATGGTTGAAATCGCAGGCCTCAACTAGTATTAAACGCACAGTACTTATTAGTTATTACCTTATTGTTTAATAAATAATTATTTATTCTATCTACTTTTAACAAAAATGCTTATTTTAATAATTGTGTACAAAATGTATTAAAAACTAATTCTTATAGTAACTTTATTATCTTCAGCTTTAACTTACAAAGGAGCCATTTCTTTAAGTGATTTAAATATTATGTAAGATTAATTAATTAGTATTTACAAATAATTAAATTACAAAAAATTTTGCTTTTAAATACAAATTCTTTTACAGGTACTTAAAAACAGAAAAAAAAATCGTTAAAATACAATTTATTCTAGATGTGATACTTGATAAATATTTTATTAGGTAGGTACCTACTTTACAATAGTTCTTGGAAATCGAGAAATAAAATCTGTTTCGGTCAGCGAATGAATATCGCTGGTTTCGGTTTTTAAAACTCTTGTATCGGAATCATTTCGGTTTCTTTCACTTAACCGATTAACCGAACCGACTGTTGACGTTTTTAAGAGTTATGTGATTTTTTCGTAGGACTTTCCATGAAAATTATAGATTTTTCATATTTAAATTCATTTTCATATTTAAATATTATATGATTTTTGGATACTTAATTTAAGTTAAAAACATGCTCGGAAACAATTTCTAGATAATTCCAAACACAAATCTTTTTAGCGATTGTTGAAGATTATTTTAATTTGACAGCTTTTTAAAATGAACCTATTTTTGATAATACGTCTATACGTAAAACGTTCGAATAATAGGAATTGTTAAATACTTTTACAATGAGGTTTTAGTATAAGATTTAATTCGATTGACCGTACTCGTATTCGATGACATTAACGTCAAAGTAAAATAAAGCTTTAGTGAATGTTCTACAGCTGTCAAATGAATACGATATTCTAACACAATCCCAATTCAGTTGGATTTTTTTATATAGAAATTCGGTTACATTATCAACCATTACATTATTTGACGACCTCCCTGGCGCAGTGGTGAGCGCTGTACTGGGAGGTCTCGGTTTCGATTCCCGGCGGGGGCAATTTAGGAATTTATAATTTCTAAATTGTCTCTGGTCTTGATTTAACGTCCCGACAAAATGGCGTGTAGAAACCTATTAGGGTATGGGTTGAATTTACAATGCTATACCCCTTTCAAGTTAGCCGGCTACCATCTTAGACTGTATCGTCACTTACCATCAGATGAGATCGCAGTCATGGGCTATCTTGTCATCGAATTTAAAAAATAATAATTTTATAATGTTTTGACAATATTTTTGAGTCTATGTGTCGAGTTTCTCACACAAAGAGAGCCTTCGAATAAGTAAAGATTGGCGCTCGCTTCGCTCGCGCCGCCGTTCACTGGTACTGTCACGAGTGGTGGTACTGGAGGTGCGCTAGCGGGTGCTCGTACAGCGGATACAGGGGCGGCGCGTGAGCGGCGGCGGCGTGCGGCGCGTCGCTGTCATCGTCCGTCGACGAGTCGAGTTGCTTGTCGCCCGTGCCGCCGCTGGAACAAAATCACATTATAATGTAGCCTCCATCTATATCTATACATCTATACAAAAAAAATAAAATTGAAGTGTCTGCTCTACCTAGTAAGTATGCTCGTACCTAGGTTTTGATAGAAAAAAATGAAGATATTTACTAATTTTTTAAATGATGGCTTTCGCCAATTTTTTAAATAATATAAACTAGGCCTAAGACATTACAAATATCTATACAAATACAAATAAATAAAATTAAAGTTTCTGTTTGTAATATCAAGAGAACAGCTTTTTACTAACTGCATACGAAAGTAAATACGGTACTTATAACAACAAAACCATTTTTTAAATTTTTGTCTGTCTGTTTGTTTGTTGCCGCTAATCTCGGGAACGGCTGGACCGATTTTGACGGGATTTTCACTGGTAGATAGCTGATATTATTGGACGTAATATAGGCTACTTTTTTAACCAACTTTCGAAAAAGGAAGAGAAGGAGTTGTGTTTTTCTACCTCTGTACATAGATATCTCCGTGGTTTCTTAACCAATCGGTTAATATTGGTTAATATGCGTGAATATTTTTTTAATCGACACAAAATGTTGCGAGATACTCTCATAAAAACTTCGGTTTCCAACTCCTCACTCCTCAATCCTGATGCTACGGGGGTACCACCCCCCCTAAACTGTGGATATTTAGGAACTGTCGATTATTATGAATAGTTATTGTAGGTACCAAATAAAGACTACATCGTTGAATACCAGGACCCAACTCTTCAATCCTGCTGCCTGTGTGAATGGGGACTGTGGGGATTTAGGAACTGTCGATTGTGAATTGAAGAAGCGGACGAAGTCGCGGGCGTCGCTAGTATACATTTATCTATAACCTCGATAGCTCAACAGTTAAAGATAGAAGTAAATCATTTTATTCAGGTACCTATTTCTCTATTTAATATCACACAAAATTGTCAGAAATATTATCGTAGAAGCCCCAGTATCATGTTTCGGTCAATACCGGCAGAGAATGGGTAGTCGTGTTCGATCAGGCCGACGCACAAACTGACGTATCCGCACCGACAGCCCACCCCTAGCTCGCCGTAACCCGACACCCCGTACCTACACTACGCCGTACCCGGCCGCGGCCATCTTTGTTTTGTTTTTTTTTTCTGTTATTTTCTTGCTCTAGACTCCGGGATAAAATGGTTTATGAATAGAGAATATTTCAATAATCTATTTTAAGATTTTTCCTCATTACTTCGTTTTTTTTAGGGTTCCGTACCCGAAGGGTAACCATTGGGACCCTATTACTCTGTCCGTCCGTCCGTCTGTCTGTCTGTCAGCGAGCTATATCAATAGAACAAAGACGTATGTAATTGCAAAAACTCGAATTTGACTTTTTGATGTTTGAGTACCTGATGCACCTTTGAGTACCTTCAAGGCAAGAGTGAATATGCATCTTCTAGGCAAGCGCGCTCCAACCTAGACTTTATCAGTGCTATCCAGTATTAAATTATTGTCCTCAAGCGCAAGCCTATTTCGAATAAATTCAAATTCAATTATTTATTTCATGTAGGCCAACTTGTAGCTCTTATGACACGTCATAAATCTACCACCGGTTCGGAATGCAGATTCTGCTGAGAAGAGCCGGCAAGAAACTCAGCAGTTGCTGTTTTCAAAAAAGTATTTTTTTACAGTAGGTAACAAAACTATGCTATGTATACAGTGCTTCCACAATGAAATGAAGCTAGCTAAAAAAGAAGATACTTAGTAGGTACCTAAATAGAGTAGGTAATGACAAGTGCGATTAAAATAGAATTTAGCTGAAGCCTGTCTGAGAGGTCATAAAGAATAAACTATGTCAACGCACAGGACCGTATTTAGATTACGTTTTCAGCCTTGCATGTAAACTAATCTGTGCACTTGTTGTATAGCTCTTGCAATTCACCAGGGCGCGTGAGCTTTACTTGTGGTTACGTCGTGTATATGCACATTTCGTAAGTGAGCGTAAGCAAGCTCTCGCTGGTTGTGTGTGTCATATCTGTTTATACAGACACACACACAACCATGAGTCATGCGCCGTCGGTTAACCGCTAAGACCTCCTAACTCAAAATGCCAAAGTTTACAGTTTTACACAAGGCACAAAAAACAATATATAAATCAAATATCTATATTCACTTATTTCACTGAAATAACTTATCCGAATTCCGAATAACATTATCTCCAATTTGATAAACAAAAAAAAAAGTAAATGAAGCTAAGGTGGTCGCATTGTTCATCCGTTTTTTTAATCCCTCGGAACTCTAAGAGTCGGTAAAGCGTTCACCCAAGCGCAAGATCACACTCCATCGAGCGAGAAGATAGAAATTAGGAGATTTTGTTATAAAGGGACGCTAGCGCCGGCCGACCTTTGGTTACTCGATACCTGTAACTACCTGTGCCTTGGTACCGTGCTTTGGAATAGAGGATAACAGGATTCTACCATAATTAATACTCTTAGATTCTAAGGCGTCAGTTACAAAAGAAAAGTTTCTCGAATGACGACCTCTCTGGCGCAGTGGTGAGCGCTGTGGTCTCGAGTTCGATTCCCGGCGGGGCGATTTGGCAATTTATAATTTCTGGTCTGGTCTGGTGGAAAGCTTTGGCCATGGCTAGTTACCACCCTACTTTATTTTAACGATTTAGCGTTCCTGCACGATGGCGTGTAGAAACCGATTAGGGGTATGAGTTGAATAAATTATTTACACTGCTATATCCCTTCCAAGTTAGCCCGCTAACATCTTAGACTGCATCATCACTTACCATCAGGTGAGATCGCAGTCAAGATAGCCATCTTGTCATTAAATTTAAAAAAAAAGAATACGAGGCAAGAAATAGTTTGCGACTATCCTATGCGAAAACTTTGAATACAATTTTTGCCCGCTTATATTTTTCCGTGATATGCAGTAGCTTATGTCACTCGATTCTGAACTATACCCATGCAAAAAATCACGTCAATCCGTTGATCCGTTGTTACGTGATGGAAGGACAGACCAACAAACAAACATAGTTTCGCATTTATAAAATACTAGACGACTAGACGATGCCCGCAACTTCGTCTGCATGGATCCAGGTTTTTCAATTCCCATGGGAACTCTGCAATTTTCCGGGATAAAATGTTTTATTCTTAATAGATATATAATTTAATAGCCTATGTTTTAATCTTGGGTATGAGCTATCTTTATTCCAAATTTCAGCCAAATCGGTTCATTCGTTGTGGCCTGAAGGAGCAACAAACATACACACACACACACATACACATACAAACTTTCGCCTTTATAATATTAGTGTGATATTAGTGTGATAGTGTGATTAGAAAGGATGACAAAAACTCGTATCAAATAAGCAATACTCGAATATGAGTGCCGAAAATTTCAATCACATTCGAGAAAGAAAAACTCTCCTAGCGTAACTGAACCCTAAAGGTGAACTCACGTTTTACTTGCATTAGCCCTCCAAGCCTTAAAATTTGGCCTAGATTTGACCTATAGAGTTATATTTTAAATATATGTTTTTTAATATATACAGTAGCGCTTGATTGCGATCTCACCTGATGGTAAGTGCAGATGCAGTCCAAGATAGTGCGCGCTTGCCTAGAAGAGGCCTGTTCACTCTTAATTTAAAGATACCCAAGTTATGGTTAGTTGGAAAAACGGAAGCCGGAAGTGCATTCTTTTTTGTGGTACATATTATAGGCACGAGGAAGTAAGTAAGCTTAGTGCGAGATCGTGGAATTTCGATGCCTACTTCTGGTTCTGATGGTAGAATGGTGACGGTGGAACTAAATTCTTTCTTATCTTTCTTTCCTTTTTTTGTTTTTTTAAGCTATTGCATAGCTTCTATCGCGGGCCTTGAGCGTGGAAAGCGAATCCAGGTAACGAAAATAACCTGACACGGGACTCCTCTCACCGCTAGATGGCGTTGATAAAAAATGCTATGCAATAGCTTTACCGCGGCAATTAAATATGATTATGTACGTTTAAACGAATTATTTGCGTTGAGTAAATGTTTTAGACCAACGAATAAACGTAATTCTATTCTATTTTAATATACTGTCTCCGTTCCATCGTGTGAAAGAAAAAGCAAGTAAACCACTAGAAAAACTCAATTATAACTGCTTAATAAGTACTCTAAAGTAGGTAACACATTAAAATAAAATATAACTCCACATCATTGTACAGAGTCCGTCCCTGGTCGCTTTTACAGCGCAGATGTGGCGGTGTCGGGTTACATACAGCGGTCCCGCTCACTCATATAGCGGCGTCCCTTTCACACCGCAAACACTTTCGTCTTGTTTGTGTAAGGGAAATAAACTGAATTATTTTCAAACTGTAACCAACTTCGAGAAAATGGTGTGCGAAACTCCGAAACCATAAATTATAATGTACCTAGGTAACTTAGCTTTCCCAAATACCTAAGCGAGAATTTGTCATAGTAACTATGTTGTGTTTAGTACTTAGCCAGAAGTTAGGTAAGTATAACTTGATATGGTATTACGTATTCGAAAACGAACTCACAAACAGTACCTACCCTTAGTGCGAGTTTGCACCTCGACAACGTCGATAGAATTCGAATATAAAAACACTAACATTGGAGTAAAATTGACCTATCTCTTGTTTCGAAGTTATAACTTTAACCTATACTTTTTATCGCAAAAACGAAGAAAAAGAAGTTAACATTTCTCAGATCCTCAACAAGACCCATGCAAAAATCATGTCGATCGTTAGATTAATCTAAATTATTAAATTGCGGATACAAGCGGCACAAGAGCGAGCCGTATGGAACCTACAATCGAGAATCGAAGTCGGAACTTTGCACCACTGGGCTAGTGGTCGTCAGACGTTCACCCAACCATTTGCTAGGCTTCGTAACCTGATACTGTGTTATATCAACAGACAGATACGCATGCAAATGAAAATATGACTAAGTACTAACAAATTAAAGTTCAATTTGCAATACAGAAGTGCAATTTCTATTTTACCTACACGATTTCCAATTTTATGTTTAACCGACTTAATGAAAGCTTGATTTGTGTTTCGGAGCACAGTTCATGTTGACAACTCTATTGCTTTTAACAATATCTCTCTGACGTTACATCGGACGTCTTTAAAAAGAGAGAAAAGAGAATACCTACACGTATGTTTGCGCAGAGACGTGTGCACTTTAATATCTCCTGCGTAGTTGGTCTAGAGATTGGTCGCCAAGGTCAAAATTCGGGAGGTGAAACTGTCTAAATAAACCTTTTTAGCCGACTACAGTAAAGGAAGGGTTATGATTTTAACAGTCTATGTATGTATTGTGTATGTGACTATTTACGAATGTTCCACCGTAGTGAATAAACTATTGAGCCGATTTTGATAAATGAGGTGTCAATCGATTCGTTATTATAGTCCAGGTGATATAGGCTATATTTTATACGAAAAAAACCAAAATGGCGAATATTATATTAAATTACAGTTTTGTAAACTTTTTAATCTTTGAAGTAATAATACGCCTACTCGTTAGTAATAGCAAATTGATCATTATTTCAAAAACATATAATAAAATTATAAGTGCCTATTTCTCAATAGACAAGTAAAATATAATTTTTGACGACCTCCCTGGCGTAGTGGTGACCGCTGTGGATATAGTTAAAAACCTACATGATGCGATTTTTCTGTATAAATCGCCCAGTATGGATGCCCAGTTATGGGCATTTATCGGCTGACGGCCACGAGCCAAACGTTTTTTTTTTCGATGACAAGATAGCCCTTGACTGCGATCTCACGTGATGGTAAGTGACGATGCAGTCTAAGATGGTAGCGGACTAACTTGGAAGGGGTATAGCAGTGTAAATTCAACCCATACCCCTAATCGGTTTCTACACGCAATCGTGCCGGAACGCTAAATCGCTTGGCGGCACATCTTTGACGGTAGGGTGGTAACTAGCCAAGGCCAAAGCCTCCCACCAGACCAGACCAGAGACAATTTAGAAATTATAAATTCCTAAATTGCCCCCGCCGGGAATCGAACTCGAGACCTCCCAGTTAAGTATAAGACCACAGCGCTTACCACTGCGCCAGGGAGTTCGTCGACGTAAAGTAATGGTAGTGGTAAATCATTATATGGGTGGTAGGTACATACCTGTCTTTATGTTCAGCTTGCCTGTCCCTTTGCCGCCTGTTTTTGAACCAATTTGACACCTGAAATTAATGAATTACTCCTTTTAAAATACAATTTAGATAAATAATGTCTGAATTAGTAGATGGATGAAATTTGGCTACCTAGTCGAATAAAGGTCTCTTTTCCCTAGACGAAAAATAAAGACGTGTGGCACTCGGGGACTGCCTCGGTAAAGCTATTGCATAGCATTTTTTATCAACGCCATCTAGCGGTGAGAGGAGTCCCGTGACAGGTTATTTTCGTTATGGAATTTTTGGATTCGGTCTCCACGCTCAAGGCCCGCGATAGAAGCTATGCAATAGCTTAAAAAGCTAGTAAAAACTATGAAACTCAATTTTATTTTGTGTCGTAAATATTTTGTTAAATACCTATGACCTAGAATGAAGTTGAGTTTCATACAACTTTATTTTAGGTCAAAACAAACAAAAGATTCAGAAAGACATTTTCTTGCGTCAAGCGAGTTATCTGATTTTTGATCAGTGTTTTTATATTCGTTGACAAGATGGTAAGTGACGAGGCAGTCTAAGATGGTCGCGGGCTAAATTGGAAGGGGTATAGCAGTGTCAATTCAACCCATACCCCTAATCGGTTTCAACACGCCATCGTGCCGGAACGCTAAATCGCTTGGCGGCACGTTTTTGACGGTGTACGATATTATTGTTTTATGAGTACCATGGCAGTGATTTGCCAATAAAAAATTATTCAAATTGCATACTAAAATACTCGTATTTATAATAATTAAATTTGACAATGTACATTGTTATTGGATATCCCAATTTCGGGTAGCTATCAAAACATCTCGATTTCAAAGTTCAAGTCAAAAACGTACCTACCTAGTCTATGAAGTTGTTTTGGAACAAACTTGGCTGTAACATAATCTATTGGGTTTTGAGGAAGCGGTAGAGAGGTATCGCGTTACTTCACCGCAAAATGGACGCGTATAAAAAGTTTATTCTGAGCTTAGTTGATGACCGCGGTTGCACCCGTAAGAAAGTTTTTTATGTAGGGGACTTCAGTATGCTAAAGGCTAGTAATCCTAATTCTACATAGGTACAAATATAGAATAGAATACAATATTTTTTTTATTCAAATAAAACTTTTTCAATACTTTGAAAAAAAAAAGTACAATAAAGACTAATAATATTCAAAAGTACTCTTTTGAATATTATTTTGATTACACCTGACGGTAAGTGAAGATGCAGCCTAAGATAGAGCGCGCTTGCCTAGAAAATGCCCATTCACACTTGATTTGAAGTTACCCAAATTGTAGTTATCTGGAAAAATGGAAGGGCATTCCAAATTTTACCGGGTTGCTACGTTCCCTCAAATATGGTTGAGCGAAGCAACGGCTGGATCATGCGTCGTGCTCGTGAACGGGTGCCGCCAACGGGAATGGGTCTGCTTTCTGTCTACTCGTCTTAACATGCATTGGATTGTATATTTATTTGTATTTGTATTGTATTTAGTTGTATTTGTATTGTATTGGACTTAGGAAACTTCATCGTGGAAGCACTGTATACATAGTATAGATTCATTAACGATTGTAAAAATTTTATTTTTTTGAAAAGAGCAACCGCCAAGTTTCTTGCTGGCTCTTCTCGGCAGGAAGGGCATTCCGAACCAGTGGTAGATTCATTGACAATTCAAAAGTGCTTGTAAAAGTTTATTTGAATAAAAAATATTTCTATTTCTATTTCTATTACCGCATCCATTACTTTTTTGATTTTTGAAGAGGAACCCTTGTATTGCTGGTGGTTGCTGGTTGGAATGGCCTCTCAAACCAACGTGTCGATTCTCTAAAAATGATTGCATCAGTATAACGATCACAATGACCTCTGATTGGCTGGTGATGCAATAAAACGCCATAAATCCAGCCAATCAGAGGCCATTGCGATCGTTACACCGATGCAATCGTTTTTAGAGAATCGATACACTGTGTTAGATACATTAACTTGGTCCTCGATCGGGATTTTGCTGTTCTAATCCAATTTTACCTGTGACTTAACGAAACTTACCTGAACGGTCGTTAAGCCCGTGGTTTCAGCCAGTTCTCTCTTTTCCCGCGGTGACGGGTAGGGGTTGTGGAGATACCAGTCGCGGAGTACTGACCGAGATTTTTCCTGTTAAGCAGAATAGTATAGTCGAACATCTTTTTCATCAACCAAGTATTATTTTTCAAACAACTACATGCCCGCGACTTAGTCCGCGTGGGTTAAGATTTTCGATTCCCTGTAGGAACTGTTTAATTATCCGGGATAAACAGTAGTCTATGTGTTAATCCAGGATATAATCTATCTCCATTCCAAATTTCCACGGCCCCTACGTAAATCATCGAAACTCAAAAATGACGATTTTTTGTCTCTTATCTTAATTGGCTGATAAAAAATAAAATCAAATCTTATTTTAAGGCAGGCTTAAAATAAGATTTGATTTTTTTTCATTAGCCGGATGTAGAATATATACTCCGTTGCTTTCTTGCGGCTTGGTTGAAGGACAAACCAACAAACATTTCTCATTTGTAATATTAGCAAGGATATTAGTAGGGATTCAAACTTACCTTAAAACAATAAGACGTTTCTTCTCCATCCCATATCGTCCTGGGCAATGGGAACTTGCGCCGCACTCTGTATTTGCCCACAGCGCCGAGGGGTCGGCCGCGTAACCTCTCTGCTTCCATGTAATGTGCTGCGTAACAAGAAAGGTAACAGGTAAGTTATAAATATCAAGAAAAGTAATTGTTATAACTGCGCCCACGAATTTTAGGTAGGTAAGTTTGTCTAATTCATTGTTTCCCGCTCGTTCAGAGCCGATCGAACGTAGTAGGTACTAAAAGATCTATATACTATAAAGCATACAGAATAGTTCAGTGTCGGGAATTTATTCTTAATAGTACCTTAGTAGGTACATGTATTACGCAAGACTATAGAGAACTGATGGTAGAGAGCTGATGGTCGATGGGGTCCTAGGGTGCTGGACTGGCGACCCAGCACCGGGAAGCGCAGTGTTGGCAGACCCCCCACTAGGTGGACCGACGACATCAAATGAGTCGCAGGGAGCCGCTGAATTCATGCGGCGGCGCAAGACCTGTGGAGGCCTGTGGCCTGTGGAGGTCCATGCAAGAGACTTATGTCCAGCAGTGGACGTCTATAAGTTGACAAAGAAGAAGAAGATAAATCTGTCTCAAGACTCAAGATCTGACTCAAGTCTGAGCTGAGTGAGAGTGCAGTCTATAGATCCTAGCATTAATTCCTGCGGTTTTTCCTAAAGCAATTTCCATTAAAGGAGAGAGGACTGCTTTCAGCTTATGGATAACGAACAAACCTTTAAGCTAATTTAACATCAAACAATTATTAACAAAACTAATAGAATTATTTATATTAATAAAAGATACAAACATAATACCTAATCTTGAGTCCTCAGATTTTAATAGTAGGTATTTGAAATGTGACGTCACGAAATTTAGGACCCCTCCCACCCCCTTGTCACGCAATGTCACATTTCGTCGACCCCCTGCCTCGGATGGCCCTTAACGAACAAACCTTTGAGCCACAGGTTCTGCAGCTTGGCGTGGTTGTGCGCGCTGAAGTTATGCGACTCCAGCAGCCGGTACAGCTCCTTGAAGTTGCCCCGGTGGAAGGCCACCATCGCCTTCGCCTTGAGCACGGACTCGTGGGCGTGCAGCCTCTCGCATGCGGGGAGCGACCACAGGAAACGGCCGAGGCGCTCGATGTTACCCGCTTGCTGCAGGACCTGGGTACAAACACTCGATAGAGTTTCAGAGATCAATCAATCAATCATTTTTTATTTTCCCAGAACATGGTTCATCATCACCTGTTGATGGAATGTGTCCGATTTCAGTCGGGGTGAGAAGAAATTGTAGGCTTTATGGATTTGAATAGAGTGGACACGGGTATGTTTTTAAATATACTCGCTCGTCCAGCATCCAACGATGCTGTAATTCTGTTCAAATCCATAACGCTGATTTGATTTGATTATAACCACAATATTGTTTTTTTATTTATTTTGTATTTGTATATGGATATTTGTAAGATAGTAAGGTATAAAAATTTTTTTATGCGACTAATTGAGTTTGTTGTTTGGGTTAGTAACATGGGTATGGTATGAGTTGAATACTTTTGAATAATAATTTGTATATTATATAAGTGTAGTAAGATTATAATGGGGCTGACATGTGCTAAAGTACCTATAAAAGTCCCTAAATAAATAAAGAGGAAAAAAAAAATATGGTTCCTGTCATACATAGGTGTTACAATAAAATATAAAGTATCAACATATTTATTCTGCCAAGCTTGGCGTGCAAAAAAAACATCATAAAAAATATACATGGAAATAATAATAATAATAATAGTAGGTATACAATTTACTTATAGTTATTAGGTACTATGAGAAAATCTTGAGATTTGCTCGGGGTGGTCACAAATATTGGCTAAACAAATAGTTGACACCGGGTTTTGCACGTGCACTCCTAAAGGACATCCGGGGGTTTTTGCGAGTCTAACCTAAATCAACATAAGACTTAGAAGAAATCAAACTTTAGTTCGCGAATGTGCAAAAAATATTTCTTATTTGCACTTTTTACTTAACTTATCTATCTGTATAAAATGTACCTACAATTTGGGAATTTATAATTTCTGAATTGTCTCTGGTCTGGGGGGCGATTCGGACCTGTTCGATAACATACCGTGTCGACACGGTTAGATATCGATCTCGTATAAAAATTTTTTGTCCTGTGATTCAGAGCGTTTGGTTTGAGGATACGATTCGGTATCGACTACGTTATCGACATCGACAAGATACATTTGATTACAAGAGCATTTACAAATTAAAAATATATGTTATCGTACGGTAACAAACCGAATCGATCGATAAATAATAGACTTGCAACGAATATTCGGTTACTATTCGGTATTCGGCCTATTCGGCTGCTTTTATTATATTCGGCCGTATACCGAATATCTACATATTATTCGGCCGAATACCGAATACTTAAATAATATATTTTGTCATAGAGAAATAATTGGTAAAATGAAAAATTTAAATCGATTGATTATGTATATATTCATATTTTCATTTCTGTTATAATCATTTAAGTAGTCATTGGTGCATAACACAGGTACATCTTCTGAATTGGAAAAATGGAGGATTCTATGTATTTGAATCCTAACTTCAGAGAAAAGGCGCTCTGAATAAACACTACTTCCTGGCGCCGACAAATATTTTGTTGCAATCTTAATCAAACACGGAAATTCAAATTTCCTCGCTTACCACCATGTATACGGGTTGTCATGACGTGATATATTACTAATATTTAAGAAATGATCCATTTCTGTTGAAACTGCATTTTTTTCTGTTGCAATATACCGCGCAGAGCAACAGCGGGCGCGCGGGCGATGAGTATATTAGAAAAAAACAAAGGAGCGCGAAACAATCACATCTGTACAAGTTTTTGGCGCTAAAATCCAGCCGAATACTTTTGCCTAATATTCGGCTATTCGGTCAGGGGCCTCGCCGAATATTCGGTATTCGGTATACTGCCGAATATACTATTTGTTGCAAGTCTAATAAATAAGTTATCGGAAGGGTCTGAATCGGGGAGCTGGTCTGGTGTGAAGCTTTGTCCGTGGCTAGTTACGTGTCGCCAAGCGATTTAGCGTTCCGACACAATAGCGTGTAGAAACAGACTAGGGGTTGAATGTACACTGCCATATCCTTCCAAGTTAGTCCGCTACCATCTTAGACTGCATGGTCACTTACCATCAGGTGAGATCGCATTCAAGGTCTATCTTGTCATCGAATAAAAAAAAGGTAAGAATAAAGTCTACGAAAAAGTGAATAGTTAATTCCGTAGTGTTGCTGGTTACATCTCAATGTATCTAACCCTAAAATAATAAGTGGGGTATTAAAGGCCATACAAAAAAGGATAAAGATAATTCTCTAGGGTTGTTCGTGAACTAATGTTATTCCCTGGTGCAACCTGTCTTTAAAAGCATTAATTATGCGCTTGTCAATCCGCACGTCATCATCTAAGCGGGCGGGCGCAAGGGTTAGTACGAATTTACATCTCGACAGCGTTGATAGATCCGCCGGGGGAAAGTCTCGGGTTCGATTCTCGGCGGAGACAATTTAGGAATTTATAATTTCTGCGTCAAGCTCGTGAACGGGTGCCACTAACGGGAATGGGTCTGCTTTGTCTGCCCGTTGTGACATGCATTGGATTGTGTGTACCTACGTATGCATTTTTGAAGCTTCATTGTGGAAGCACTGTATGTGTATACATAGCATAGTTTTGTTATCTATGGTAAAATTTTTTTTTTTTTTTAAAAGAGCAATTGCTGAGTTTCTTACCGGCTCTTCTAAGGAGAATCTGCATTCCGAACCGGTGCGGTGGTAGATTTATGACGTGTCATAAGAGCTACAAGTTGGCCTACATGAAATAAATGCATTTTGAATTTGAATTTGAATAGTCTCTGGTCTGATCTGGTGGGAGACTGTGGCCGTGGCTATTTACCACTCTACCGTCAAAGACGTGCCGCCAAGCTATTTAGCGTTCCGGCACGATGGCGAGTAGAAATCGATTAGGGGTATAGGTTAAATGTACACTGCCATACCCCTTCCAAGTTAGCCCGCTACCATCTTAGACTGCATCGTCATTTACCATCAGGTGAGATCGCAGTCAAGGACTATCTTGTCATCGAATAAAAAAACCGAGCCTTTGGTAGATTCATTTGAAGGTTCAAAAGCACTTTCTACAAGTTTATTTGAATAAAAATTATTCTATTCATTCTATTCTATTCTATTCTATACATCTTTATTCAGTTGAAATGCGAAATTAAACTGTAGCGCAGAACACACGAATTAAAAGAAAGATCCCTTCCTCGGATCTATTTTACTATGACATCATTAATTCATTAAGTTTCGATATTTTGAATAGGTCATCGTTGTCGAGATTACCGACTTGTACTAAAGGTATTATTATAGCCACAGATTATAGCTAAGTAACATTTTTTAACGATAACAGGTTTAGGATTACCATCTCAGTCGGTGGGGAGACGGTAAAAGTAGGTATGTGGTTGGTAATGATAAATGATAAGTTGGTACCCGTTATAGGAGTAGGTATGTATTATACATCTCTATTAATCCTACTATAATATTATAAATGCTAAAGTTTGGATGGATGTATGGATGTTTGTTACTCAATCACGCTGCTACATAGCTGCAACCAGCGAATGAATTGGTTTATTATACATCGATGGCTGCAACGACTGAACCGATTTGGCTGTTTGGCACAGAGTTAGATTATAGACTGGAATAGCACATATTTTATTTTATTTATTTTTATTTTTTATGTACATATAAAAATTTACAAAAGAAGATATATTAGAAGAAGTATACTATATAGGTGAAGCTTATCTCTTAAAAAGAAGCCTTTCCAGCTTCCCTTGAAAGTGAGTAAGGTGAAATACATAGGCTATCTCCGGACTGGAATAGCACATAGGCTATCTTATTTTCCGAGATAATATATATATATTATATGTTATCCGGGAAAATAATAGAATTGCCGCGGAAGTCCAAAAAAAACCTCAATCCACGTGTATGAAGTCGCGAGTATCAGCTAGTAAATAAAAAAATTTAAATAATCTGATAGATATTAGGTACCCACGTGATCTTGCAAGGGTTCTGTTAGTATATTAACCGAGGGAACCCCAACAATGGGGTGCGTTTTACCACCACAATAACAATCAGTAGACAGCCTCCGTATCTCATTATTTTCACCTCTCGCTACAAATTACTAGTAACTGATATCACACGCCTTTAGGGGCTCTCTACTCTACTTTATATTGAGCTTAGTGTCAGTTGCGCTTTAGTTGGTGTAGAACAAGGAATAGATAATAACTTTTTAACAAAAACTGACGCCAGAAGCAACTAAAAAGCGAAAAATAAAATTAAATGTAAGTTACTAATTTTGAGTCGGCGACAAACTTTTTTATTTAAAATCAAAATTAACACAGAGTATAGAATAGAAATATTCTTTATTCAAATAAACTTTTACAAGTGCTTTTGAATCGTCGATGAATCTACCACTGGTTCGGAATGCCCTTCCTGCCGAGAAGAGCCAGCAATAAACTCGGCGGTTGCTCTTTTCAAAAAAAAATTTTTACAATAGGTAACAAAACTATGCTATGTATACAGTGTTTTCACAATGAAGTATAGGATAAAAAGATAAAATAACGGTACACAACAAAATATTGTTTTTCTTTTTTTTTTTATTGGATGACAAAATAGTCCTTGATTGCGATCTCACCTGATGGTAAGTGACCATGCAATCTAAGATGGTAACGGGCTAACTTGGAAGGGGTGTGGCAGTGTACATGCAACCCATACCCCTAATCTGTTTCTACATGCCTTCGTACCGGAACGCTAAATCGCTTGGCGGCACATCTTTGAGGGTAGAGTGGAGCCTCCCACCAGACCAGACCAGAAACAAGTTAGAAATTATAAGTTACTAATTATTAAAAAAAACTGCTAAGTTTCTTGCTGGTTTTTCTCGGTTGGAACGGCATTCCGAACCAGTGGTAGATTCACTTGACGATTTAATTAAAAGCACTTTGAAAAATTGTTGTTTTGAATAACTTTTCTATTATATTCTCTGCATTTCCGGATAACACACAGACTAAAAAAAATAACATTATCTGAACACATTATGAATTTTGTAAAGTAATTAAGTCGTTGACTCAACCCTCTAATGGCGTATGGTATCGGTTACTAATTTTCCAAGGGGTGGAGTACGAGAGACCGCGGTGAAATAATGAGATCCGAGGGTCGTGCGATTATCACTGCGTAATAATTGATTTAAGCATTCTGTGATGTAATCAAAATGTTACCACATTCGGTGGGCCCATAACCTAAAAAAATATCAAAGAACCTGCTTAAATTAGAGATTAGTGGGTATAGGTTGAATCTACACTGCCATGCCCGTTCCAAATTAGACCGCCACCATCTTAGACTGCATCGTCACTTACCATCGGGTGAGATCGCAGTCAAGCACTATCTTGTCGACGAACGAATAAAAAATATATACATATATCTAAGAACCTGCTTAAAAAAGATCTAAGAAGGTGGTCTGAAGTGAAACCTTGTCAATCACAAAAACCGCATCAATAATGGCCGAGTCGATTTTCAGGAAAATGGTAACATAGTGGGTAGGTAATAGTTAATCCAATATGGCGTCAATCTAGATTCAAGTAGGCCCAAAAAAGAAATCACAGCAGCAAGTCCAGTTTTAATCATGGATTAAAGGTAGAGGTCAGTGATACAATCATTAGATTAGACAATCCCACAGTTGGACTTGGATGAACAGATCTTTTTTCCACGTACTACCAAATTGTGGAATCATCTCCCTTCGACAGTATTCCCACTTAATTACAATATGGGGTTATTCAAGGGGCGAACCAATAAGTTCCTGAAAAGCCGGCAACGCATTGGTGATGCCTCTGGTACTACAGTCTACAAGTGTTCATGGGCGGCGGTAATCACTTTACATCAGGCGACCCGCCAGCTCGTTTGCCCGCTATTCATATAAAAAAAAACCTTAAATACCTACGTTTCTTTTTTTTCTTCCTTTCTTTTTAACCTACTGAATTAACAGTTGTCGTTGCCTTGACGACCGGCTATCGGGTTTCATGGGCGTTAACATCTGGATAGCGAGCTTTAGCGATTTATGCTTAGCAACGAATTAGATTGTTTAGTAAGTGGTGTATTTTACAAGCGAAATTGGTTACTAGTTCTTCGATAGCTTCTAGATTCGCACTGTAAAAAGTCTAGGTCATAGGGTGTAAAAACGTGGTTAGCACTTTTCACTCCAGTCCACAGCATTCACAGCAGTAACTAGGGTTGCCAGACGTCCCGTATTTCCCGGGACATCCCGTATTTTAGGCATAGTTTAAAATGTCCCGGCGGGACTGACTCTGTCCCGTATTTGAACCGTACGTCGTTTTTCATTATGAAATCGATCTACGTATTCACACACGCAACGTTCGTAAAACGTACTCGGCTCGCTACTAATTTGCACTCGCAGCCCGCATCGACCAATGACAGTGTGTGTCAGAATGACAATGTTAAAACTGACTTGATCCTCGGAAACATAAAATATAATTTGTCAATTATAATAAACAATTTGTAATTTTTATTTGTCCCGGGTAAAAAACTGAAATCCCGTATTTTTTTGCACATTTAACCATTTGTCCCTTATAGACTGAAAAAAAATCTGGCAACCCTAGCAGTAACACACCACAAAAAGCACAAAAGCTATGGGCTGAAAGAGCTGGAAGAAAGAAGCGCTGCCAGGGAACGGACCCTTGTGAGATGGCAAGAGGAGTGGGACGATGGATTGGAGGTAGGAAGGGTTTTAGTCGGTAGGAGTCCGACACTATCCGTCGTCTTGGATGTCAGATGTCCATGAGGATTTCCCCTCCTACAGAAAAAAAAAAAGTAACACGCCACAAAGTAGGTACTTTAGCGAAAAGCGAATTGCGAAAAGAAGATTTAAGGGTCTCGAAGTTCTCCACTTTTAACTAGATGCGGCGGCCGCCATGAATCATGATGTCTTTCGCGAGCGTAAGGTGACAGTCAGCGCGGGAGTCAATTTTGCACTGTTTGCATTTTTTCAAATTGCGTGAATTTCAGGTTCATTGGAGATAGAAAAGGATAGGTATACGGAATAGGAAATGATGGGAAAAGAGAAGCCTTCTCAGCAGAATCTGCATTCCGAACCGGTGGTAGATCTATGACGTGTCATAAGAGCTACAAGTTGGCCTATATGAAATAAATAAATTTTGATTTTGATTTTGCCTATATGTTTTCTTAGTTCTAACCAGGTACCAGACCAGTAAGTAGTACGGAAATAGTAGCAAGGCAATAAGTACTTTTTTTTTATTCGATGACAAGTTAGTCCTTGACTGCGATCTCACCTGATGAAGATACAGTCTAAGATGGTAGCGGGCTAATTTGGAAGGGGTATGGCAGTGTACAATCAACCTATACCCCTAATCGATTTCTTCTCGCCATTGTGCCAGAACGCTAAATCGCTTGGCGGCACGTCTTTGACGGTAGGGTGGTAACTAGCCAAGGCCAAAACCTCCAGAGATAATTCAGAAATTATAAATTCCCAAATTGCCTCCGCTGGGAATCGAACATTGTTATTAACACCACAGTAAAACTATTAAAGGCCACAATCCCCCAATCCCATAATGCCACTAACAAAGAATAAAAAAAAGACCAAATTGGATCACTCACCTCACATACGCACGCGACTTGCTCCTGCGTGAACCCGAAGCTCGGTAGGGGGGCATCTCTAGGGGGGGTCGTCTCCCGCTGGCCCCACTCTGGGCCCCCCAACATGTCCAGATGCTCGTCCCCAGCCACTTTGACACCACAATTGTGATTCACACGCGAAAAGTTAGCACCTCTTTAGTACCACCTAATTGGGTTATGTGTAGCGAGCTTTATCTTTTTTTTTCAGTCACAAGGAATTAAAAAAAAACACTCACAGTAACAGTTCAAAATTTCACTGGGGATTTTAAAGGATTTAGGTTTGTAAAAAAATATATCACGGATCTATCTATGGTAATGAACTTATTCAAAAAAAAAAAGTGCACAGATAAATTCACTCTAGCATGTAGAGCTCGATTTTTAAATTTAGTTATTTTTAATGGCCGTGTTTACGACAAACGGGTATTGAGTTTTGTTTAATCTTTCACCGTTTTGTATTTTATCGTTTGAAAGGCAGCTAAATAAGCAAAGGAGGCAGCAATCCCAAAAAAATGTTTAAACAAAATCACCTTAAATGTCGATTACGTATTTGTGTTGGTTTATCCGAAAAGGGTCGAATTGTTTCTGAACGAATAGGTTGTTTTTTGTGTACGCATCGGATTTACCTTTTTAATATTTGTTCACTTTCAAGCCACTATAAAGAACCCAGTCCATGTCTGGTTCGAGTTTGCTTGGATTATTTATTTTTGGATATTTTATTTGAATTTTAATGCGTTCACCGGTTTATGAGACCTTTTAATTCGTTCGATTTTTACTTCTTCTCTTCTTTCTCGTTTTCATATTTAATATCTTGTCCATGCTTTACCTGAAAAAAACAATATGAATTTAAGAACAATTTTGATTTTGAATGTAGAGAAATGCTACCAACAAAGTTTAAAACCTTACAAAACAAACTCCCTCCGTATTTTGTCGCTCAGGACTTTCAAAGAAAATCTTTTTTATCACGAAATTGAAAGACTCCATTATTAAAAATATAAAAACTGTTTTTTTTTTTTTTGGGTAATATGAAGATACATTTCATAGGCACCATTTTAGGCTGCATGTTCACTTACCATCAGGAGAGATCGCAGTTAAGCGCTAGTCTATATATTTAAAAAAAACATTTCACGTAAATGTCTGGCTTGCAATAAATATACAAAATCCGTGAAAATTTCAAAAAGGTATCTAGTTAGTACAGTTCATGAGATACAGCCCCCTAACAGACAAACGGACGCGCAGACAGCGGAGCGAAAAAGCAACCAACTTCTAGTTAAAGTTTTCCGCTTAATCAGAGGGGATATGATTTTAATCAACTTCATCTTGGCAGATTATTTTTTAATAACCAGTCAAATGCGAATCGGACTCGTATACAAAGGGTTCCGTACCAAAAAAACGCCGAAAAAACACGTTCGTAGGGGAGCCCCCTTTAATTATTTTTTATTTTTATTATTTGTTGCTATAGCGGCAACAGAAATACACATTCTGTGAAAATTTCAACTGTCTACCTATTATGGATCATGAGATACAGCCAGCTGACAGACAAACAGACAGACGGACGGACGGACAGCGGACGCTTAGTAATAGGGTCCCGTTCGTTACCCTTCGGATACAGAACCCTAAAAGTAAGAAAAAAAAACAAATCCACGCGGACAAAGTCGCTGACATCAACTAGCCTTTAATGTAATTACAAAAATAACTTGAATATAAAAGTCTACATAAAAATACCAAAAAATAAGACGAGTCAACAAATCATTCCGAATCAAAAGTGGGAATCTCGAAAACCCACAATCAATTTTCAATATTTTTATTGCACCTAAATTCACTCACGTACTTTGAAATATTGTGAAGATGCACTGACAAGACAAACGATTTACTATTACATACTAAAACTAACCAATTAAAACAGAGCCCTATTCGTTAAACGACAAAGTTCAAAACCTTTTAAAACAATACGTACTCTACAAAACTTCTATCTCTCTCTAACATACAAGGTGGTGGTAAATGTGAAAAGGATAGAAACAGGTCATAAGGGGGCTAAATGTTAAATGTTTGGTGTTTTTAAGTAATTTTTATCATCGACACGATCGCGAGGGAGGCCTCGTTGAAATATGGAGTTGGCGGGTTAATAGTGATGTGGAACGTAGCTCAGTTGAATATATCGATATCGATATTTGTTGTAATAAATTGATAAGTTCTGTTATAAGCACATATTTTCAATTAGTTTGCGTTTTAAATACATACGATGACTTATTGATAATAAGTTCTAGTAACTTATTATAGAAGCAGTACAGTAGGTACTTAAGTAGTAGTACCTACAGTTCTCAATAGATGTTATTTTAATTTGACGTACAAATAATGCATAAATACGAAACTATAGCTTCAATAGCCCAACGGTTAAAGGTACGAACTGAAAACTGAAAGGTCACAGGTTCGAACCCCACCCGTTGCGCTATTGTCGTACCCACTCCTAGCACAAGCTTTACGCTTATTTGGAGGGGATAGGAGAATATTAGTCAACTTCAGCTTGGTTAATATTCTTTTTTAAAAAAAAAGACTAAGCATACAACGCATCTTTCAATATAGGTAACTGTAGTATCTTTTAGTTACTGAAAAATTATATGCCGTTAGTAAAAAGATTAAGTGGACCGATCACAAAATGGAGTTTCTGCTGTTCAGGCTGAACTGTAGAAACTGAAGCATTTTTCACTTATACAGTCACAGAAAATATTTATGGAACTAAAAAATAATGCAGACTACTTTTTATCCCGTATATATTTAGGCTTCCTGTGTAAAAAAAGACGTGTGGCACTCGGGGACTGCCGCGGTAAAGCTATTGCAAAGCATTTTTTATCAACGCCATCTAGCGGTGAGAGGAGTCCCGTGTCAGGTTATTTTCGTTACGGAATTTCTGGATTCGGTCTCCACGCTCAAGGCCCGCGATAGAAGCTATGCAATAGCTTAAAAGTTAAAATTTGATTTTCGGGAAAATATATTAAAAGTACTATAAGTTTATTATTATATTCAGCGGCCTAACCGCATAAATGATCTTGAAACTCAAAACATTCTATCCTGCCAAATAGAGTTCCCACGAGATTATTTATTGAGAACCTAAATTAACGCTGACGAAGAGGCAACATCAGCTATCCAATAAACATAATAATTATATATGTAAATTGCTTTTGTTAATATGTTAACATCTAGTTTTCGTACGTAAAACAATTCAAAAGTCATATTTATTTTAATATACCAATATTATATTATGCTCTTATGATATTATTTAAATTTTTATACAGGGCGTCCCACGGCTATGCCACATGGAGGGGAAGTACCTTAAATATTGTAGATGAAACATTTTACTGAAAGAAGACTTCATTTTAATTTAAAAAACAATTTAAATTGCATTCATAGATTTTTAAATAATTGCCTGGTTGAACCGGGACTCGAACCCGCTATACAAGAAAAAAAATTAACCTGTATCTTTATCATACCGATCGGAAGGCTTCATCATAAGGATTATTTTTTGTTAAATAACATAGCATGAGAAATAAAAGGAAGACCATGAATTTTAGCCTTTGATGTAAAATTTTGTTCAGAAAAATGAAAAGCTCACATTGGCGTATCGACATACAACTGACATGAACTAATGAGTACCCACTTGAGAAGTACGCATCATTTCCCGATCCTTACTATCCTTACTAATCCTTACTTATATTACCTATAAATGCGAAAGTGTGTTTGTTTGTTGATTTAATTGGTTTGTCCTTCAATCCCGCTGCAATTCGTAGCTCTGTTGCAGCGGGATTGAAGGACAAATGTCGATACGCCAATATGAGCTTTTCATTTTTCTGAACAAAATTTTACATCAAAGGCTAAAATTCATGGTCTTCCTTTTATTTCTCATGCTATGTTATTTAACAAAAAATAATCCTTATGATGAAGCCTTCCGATCGGTATGATAAAGATACAGGTTAATTTTTTTTCTTGTATAGCGGGTTCGAGTCCCGGTTCAACCAGGCAATTATTTAAAAATCTATGAATGCAATTTAAATTGTTTTTTAAATTAAAATGAAGTCTTCTTTCAGTAAAATGTTCCATCTACAATATTTAAGGTACTTCCCCTCCATGTGGCATAGCCGTGGGACACCCTGTATAATTAATATGTTAAAATACTATCGTCGCAATAAGTTATCATAGCTTATTGATTTCTGAACAGTATATTTGCATAATATCGACATATAAATGTAATGGAGGTCACACATGATACGGGGAATCGCATTGTATCTACTGTTCAAACTTTTTTATTTTCAAGATACTCCTTGACTGCGATCTCACCTAATAGTAAGTGACGATGCAGTCTAAGGTGGTAGCGCGCTAACTTGGAAGGGGTATGACAGTGTACATTCAACCCATACCCCTGGGGCCCAAGTCTGCTATTGCAATTGTAGTTACATTGCCTATCAATGACATCCCAATTGCTACTTTTAGCAATTTTGGTAGTCTACTAATTCAATGGCGTCACAATTGTTTTCCGATGGTTTGCCACTGACACATCTAGCTTTAAATTTAGCTTAAATAAACGTTTTTAATATGTAGTTTTTTTTGAAACTCATTTCGGGAAACGCTTTTTAAGCTAATTCCAATACCGAGGTATCATTAAATTACAATCCAATTATAAGAAATCGAACGACCATTGTGAATTTAGTAGACTACGAAATTTTGGACCAATGATAATTGTATTGTAATTGTATTGCGGATCAATGACAATGACATGTAAAATAGCAGACTTGGGGCCCTGATCTGTTCCTACACGCCATCGTACTGGAAAGCTAAATTGCTTAGGGGCACGTCTTTAACGATAGAGTGGTAACTAGCCACGGCCAAAGTCTCCCACCAGTCCAGACCAGAGATAATTCAGAAATTATAAATTCTCAAATTGCCCCGCCGGGCATCGAACCCGAGACCTCCCAGTTATAAAACCATAACGCTCACCACTGCGCCAGGGAGGTCGTCATCGCGAGCAAAACCTAGAAACAAATAGGTATTTAATTGATAAATCACTATCGGCATCCGTTCCGTAAAATGTAGAAAAACAGCATTTTCCATAATATTTATGTAGGTAGTATCTTCGTTTTCCATCTCTGGCTTTATATCATAGAAAATAAGTATTTTTTTTGTAATCTTAAAAAGTATGCAAATCTTTTTCAAAAGTCTTCGATTTTTTAACAAATTGTCATGAGATTGTCTTTTTATTAGTCAATCTTCATTTTTTATGACGAATAATAAGTAGCTATAATATTATGGAACGTACGTTAAACATGTCCAGTTAAAATTATAACGATTACCTTATATTTACAATTATGTAAATTACGACTTGTTTTTACGAAAATTATCTTATTTAGATCTTTTACTTCTGTATTTCTTCTTTTTTAACTAACATAATCAACTGACAGACGTCTATATAAATATAGATGTCTTATCATCATATATTTATTGTGGAAGCACTGTATACATAGCATAGCTTTGGTGCCTATTGTAAAAATTTTATTTTTTTTTGAAAAGAGTAACTGCTGAGTTTCTTACCGGCTCTTCTCAGCAGAATCTGCATTCCGAACCGGTGGTAAATTTATGATGTGTCATAAGAGCTACAAGTTAGCCTACATGAAATAATGAATTTTGAATAGAGTTTTTATAGAGTCTTCCACACGCTGCGGACTCAAACTCAAAATTATTTATTTCATGTTGGCCAACTTGTGGCAAGTCGAGAATCTACCACCGGTTCGGAATGCTGATTCTGACTTCCACCGCTAGTATCCATCAAAACCTTACTTATGGATTTCATCCATAGTGGAAGAATGCCAAAACTGTGTTCTCTATGGTTAGGTCACCATCTTGGGGTGGCAAAATGAATCGATTCTTCGAACTATTTTCGCCCATTCTCACCTCAGCTTCTCCACTCATGAGCTTTATATGTC
The DNA here is from genome assembly GCA_038048805.1 of Hipparchia sbordonii. Classification (NCBI taxonomy): domain Eukaryota; kingdom Metazoa; phylum Arthropoda; class Insecta; order Lepidoptera; family Nymphalidae; genus Hipparchia; species Hipparchia sbordonii. The sequence continues at coordinate 6,748,343 of CM076117.1, read as the reverse complement.
GATCCGTAGAAGTACGGATCTTTTCATTTCTGATTTAATCATGGAGACTCAAGACCACTCCATCGTCCACTGATGCTGAGATCTAAAGAGCGTGCTTTGACTCAGCTCAGACTCAAGATAGAGATTAAAACGAGACAAAGACGCTTAGACATAAATCTGTCTCTTTTTAATTCTATCTTGAGTCTGAGCTGAGTGAGAGTGTGGTCTTATAGATTTCAACCTTAGCGACTCTTATGCTGACTTGAGACAGACAGACAGATGGACGCACGGATGGCAAGTGGAGGCTTAGAAATAGGGTCCCGTTGGCACCCTTTGGGTACGGTCTACGGAACCCTAAAAACGGACGTCTCTAAATACAAACTCTATAACAGCTTCAATGTTTTTTTCGTCTTGTTTTTAAATAATTATGCCACCAATGCTGGACACTACAAAATGTCGTAGCTTTGGCAATTCTCCAAACAGGTTCCGGTCAACAAGCGTGGAGCAACACGTCTACTAGACGACACAATATCGTAACTGGAGGTTAATTTTAAAGGTTCCTTAATACAACAAAGCCCGATATAACTTCTTCCAGGCAGTCTGTCCATGTATCTGTACTGTGTGTTTTAGCTATTTTATTCAGAAGTTATTACAGATGCTCTGTTTAATTTTACCACATATTTAAGGCTTTTGGAAGAAATCTAAGTTCAGAGGGAGAGAAAGAATTTCATTGTATGTATATCGTTTGGTGCATCTTTGTAGATGTTTGAAAATGCTTGTATTGTTACAAGCATTTTCACCAAGGAGTCTAACGGAAAAGATTCAGCGAGCAAAGAGTTCAACAAGAGTAATGTGATGAGCAAGCGGAAGTAGAATTAAGACAACTGTATAAACTTTTTATAGGTAAAAGTCTGTTTTGTCTACACAGAGACTGCCTTGCGCCGCTCATTGCCATTTTCCGATGGAAACCTTACTTTATCGTTGCCATCCTTTATATTTTGGATCCAACGGTCCGCAACTTTGGCAGAGTGAAAAGTATCTAAAATTTATAATACCTCCTCCTCAAATGAGGGGCCCTGTTTTGCGTCAACATAATATGGAATGTTTCTTATCCTCATTTTACTATGATTTTTTCTTATTCACCCACGTAATGCGATAGACCCGGTTTTATACAATCTGGATAAATTACGATAATTTACTTATTTCTACTACATATATGATGGGCTATAATAAACCTAATGACGAGCACATTTGCGAATTTCCGAAATAAAATACGCCAACACTTTCTTTGACCGTGTTATTAAATTATATATAGAATTGAAGACGCCACCGGGAAGAATAAAATTAATAAGAGCTTAGGTGGGTATAATACTTATCATAAAATCTGTAACATATATGACATTTTTATGGTGATATTTATAGAGCTTTGAATTAGCTGACTCAAGATAGAGTTAAAACGAGACACTATGCTCTGACATTTTGTCTAGTTTTAAGTCTGTCTTGAGCCTGAGACTATAGATTTCAGCCTAAGTATTGTACGTGTGAGCTTTGATATATCTACTAGTGGTTCGCCCCGAACTGAGACCTCGCGGTATCCCACAATTCATTCATATATTTTTTATGCAATATTCGGCTGAAGGCCATCAGTTTACATATTATATTTAAATTTGAAGTAATTACGTTCAGTAATTCAGAAGTTATAAGGCTCTGACAGACAGACGGACGGACGGACGGACAAGTGGCGTGATTTAATCGCTCTATGTTCAGCTGTACAACACAAGATTTATCGATAGATAATCGCGCGGGATAGTGGTACAAATCTATGGAATAGGTATTATAATCTTGGTGACTTGGTTATTTTTGACGATCACTATTACTTTCAAAGGTTGTAAGAAACGAACATCATCGATATATTGTCCCATCACTAGCACCCCACGTGGCGCGATCTTATCGCCGCTGCTCAGCTGTAAAACACAAGATTTATCGACAGATTGCTTTGCGCGATAGTGGTACAAATCACTGCACTATTACTCGGTGACTTTGTGTTATTTCCGTTTTTGAGGTCGAAAATTGTTTTGTTTTGTAATACTTTCTATATTAATAGAATATCTTAGCTATTATTATACCTCTAGGCTATTATAAATACCTAATATTTTTTTTATTCGACGGCAAAATAGTCCTAGACTGCGATCTCACGTGATGGTAAGTGACGATGCAGTCTAAGATGCTAAAAATTCCCAGATTGCCCCCGCCGGGAATCGAACCCGAGACCTCGCAGTTATAAGACCACAGCGCTCACCACTGCGCCAGGGAAGTCGTCAAAACTTCACTAGGCAGTAGGCATTTTGGTAACACATAGAAATTACAAGCAAGCAATTTTGGATAATAAATAATGGTTATCATTAATTTTTATCCAAAATAGGCTTGCGCTCGACGACTATCAATATTGGATAGCACTGATGAGGTCTAGGTTGGAGCGCGCTTGCCTAGAAGATGCCTTTTCACTCTTGCCTTGAAGGCACTCAAATTATAGGTGGCAGGAAACACGGATGCTGGAAGAGTGTTCCACACCTTAGCGGTTCTTATCAGAAACGTTGAATTGAAGCGTTTCGTTCGAGTAGGTTGGATTTCTACCACATAAGGATGCCAACGCTCACGACTTCTCGCAGTTCTGTGGTGAAAAGGTAGCAACGACTGGATCTTACGTCATGCTCGTGAACGGGTGCCACCAACGGGAATGGGTCTGCTGTGTCTACCCGTCTTGACATGCGTTGGATTGTGTGTACCTACGTATGCATTTTTGAAGCTTCATTGTGGAAGCTCTGTATACATAGCATAGTTTTGTTACCTATTGTAAAAAATTTAGTTTTTTTGAAAAGAGCAACTGCTGAGTTTCTTGCCGGCTCTTAGCAGAATCTGCATTCCGAACCGGTGGTAGATTTATGACGTGTAATAAGAACTACAAGTTGCCCTACATGAAATAAATAAATTTTGAATTTGAATTAATTTAAGCCTCACTAGCCCAACGGTTAAAGGTGCGGACTGAAAACTGAAAGGTCGCAGGTTCGAATCCCATCCGTTGCACTATTGTCGTACCCACTCCTAGCACAAGCTTTCCGCTTATTTGGAGGGGAGAGGAGGATATTAGTCAACTTCAGCTTGGCTAACGTTCTTTTTTTTTTAAAAAAAGACGTGTGGCACTCGGGGACTGCCGCGGTAAAGCTATTGCATAGCATTTTTTATCAACGCCATCTAGCGGCTCACCGTAGAGGAGTCCCGTGTCAGGTTATTTTCTCGATTCGGTCTCCACGCTGGCCCGCGATAGAAGCTAAGCAATAGCTTAAAAATAAAATTAGAGGAATATTTTCTCAGGGCATGAAGGAATGTCCCTAAAAAGGGTCATATAGGAATATAATCCGATATTATCAGCGCTTCGCTCGTTGTTTTACGGGCTCCGCCGGCGGGGGGCTAATTAATGGCCCTGTACGGCCACATTACACAACAAGTTATGGGCCCAGTCGATGATAAACATTAAGAACATATGTTTAAGTGCCCTACCCTCAACGATTGATTGGTACCGTTCGATAGGTTTTTTATGTTCGATGACAAGATAAGTCCTTGACTGCGATATCACCTGATGGTAAGTGACGATGCAGTCTAGTGCTGAGATCCTACATATGCATTTTTGAAGCTTCATTGTTAAAGCACTGTACATAGTTACATAGTTTTGTTAGCTATTGTAAAAATTTTAAGCTATTGCATAGCTTCTATCGCGGGCCAGCGTGGAGACCGAATCCAGAAATTCCGTAACGAAAATAACCTGACACGGGACTCCTCTACGGTGAACCGCTAGATGGCGCATTTTTTATCAATGCCATCTAGCGGTGAGTCGCTAGATGGCGTTGATAAAAAAGCTTTACCGCGGCAGTTCCCGAGTGCCACACGTCTTTTTTTTATTTTTTGGAAAGAACAACTGCTGAGTTTCTTGCCGGCTCTTCTCAGCAGAATCTGCATTCCGAACCGGTGGTAGATTTATGACGTGTCATAAGAGCTACAAGTTGGCCTACATGAAATAAATAAATTTTGAATTTTGGATTTGATCTATAGATCGTGCTCTGACTCAGCTCAGACTCAAGATAGAGGTTAAAACGAGACACAAATATGCTCTGACATAAATCTGTCTCGTTTTAACTCTATTTTTAAGTCTGAGATGAGAGAGAGTGCGGTCTTTGGACTTCAGCCTAAGATGGAAGCGGACTAACTTGGAAGGAATATGGCAGTGTACATTCAACCCATAACCCTAATCGGTTTCTACACGCCATCGTGCCGGAACGCTAAATCTACCAAATACTACCACGTACTACCAAATTGTGGAATCATCTCCTTTCGACAGTGTTCCCACTTAATTACAATATAGGGTTATTCAAGGGACGAACCAATAAGTTCATGAAAAGCCGGCAACGCATTGGTGGTGCCTCTGGTACTACAAGTGTTCATGGGCGGCGGTAATCACTTTACATCAGGTGACCCGCCTGCTCGTTTGCCCGCTATTCATATAAAAAAAATCGCTTGCTAAAAACTAGTCACGCCAAAAGCCTCCCACCAGACCGACCAGAAACAATTCAGAAATTATAAATTCCCAAATTGCACCGGCCGGGAATCGAACCCGAGACCGCCCAGTTATAAGACCACAGCGCTCATCACTGCGCCAGGGAGGTCGTCAAGGTAATTTAAAAGTTGCAACATGCATCTGTAGCAATGTTGTAAACGAACGGTTACATCACAAATTGACGTTCGAAAGTTCTTGCATTGGTTTGCATCTAGAAAGATACAGGTGGCCTAAGACCGAGAGCTGTGGAAGTCTACGCAAGAGACCTTTTATTTTATTTTATTCGGTGACGAGATAGTCCTTGACTGCGATCGCAACTGATGGTAAGTGATGATGCAGTCTAAGATGGCTGCGGGTAGGGAATGCAATCTCGATCTCGCGAGATCTCGGCCTTTTTTAGCGAGATTAATCTCGGACGAAAAAAGGGCGAGATTTCGCGAGATTAACGAGATTGCGCTCGAGCATAAAAAAGTCTTATTCGAAGCGCGGACTGACACGGCCAACTTGTAGCTCTTATGACACGTCATAAATCTACCACCGGTTCGGAATGCAGATTCTGCTGAGAAGAATCGGTAAGAAACTCAGCAGTTGCTTTTCAAAAAATAAAAAATAAAATTTTTTACAATAGGTAACCAAACTATGCTATGTATACAGTGCTTCCACAGTGATTTGATAGATATGTACGTCAAAGTTTACTACTTAGAAAATTATAGATAATTTGATGCATAATTTTTCTATTGAAAAAATTCGTGAAAATAAATGTTATCTTATAATACCTATAATTTTTATTCTAATTTATTCAAATATTGTGATTATTTGCAAAAAAACACACAAAACTGCCAATCTCGCGAGATCTCGAAATTGGCGAGATCTCGCAGTATTGTTATTTACAATCTCGCGAGATCTCGCTTGAGCCCCAATCTCGCGAGATTTGCATTCCCTAGCTGCGGGTTAACTTGGAAGGGGTATGGCAGTGTAGGTACATTCAACCCATAATAATCTGTAGCAATGTTTCATGTGAACAAACGGTCACATAAAAAAAATCGAAATTCAACGTTAAAAAGTTTTTGCATTGGTTAGGTAGGTACCTAGAGAGATACTGGATACAGGCGGCCTAAGACCGAGGGCTGTGGAAGTCCATGTAACAGACCTTTGTTCAACAGTGGACATCTTCGATGAAGAATAAGAGGAAAGGCCTACCTAGGACCTAGGTTCTGTCAATGTGGTGAACTATGGTCTAAGACCTAAGTCCTTCTCCCTTTAATTTTTAACTACCCACATAGTTTTTAGAACACCACACCTAAAGGGCGCCAACAGGACCCTATTAAGCCTCCGCTGTCCGCGCGTCCGTCTGTCTGTCTGTCAGCGGGCTGTATCTCATGAACCGTAATAGGTAGATACCTACTTGAAATTTTCAGAGAATGTGTATTTCTGTTGTCGCTATAACAACAAATAATAAACATAAATCTATACTTAATATTATAAAGCTGAAGAGTTTGTTTGCTTGAACGCGCTAATCTCAGGAACTACTGGTTCGAATTGAAAAATTCTTTTTGTGTTGGATAGTCCATTTATTGAGGAAGGCTTGAAACTATATAACATCACGCTGCGACCAATAGGAGTGAAGCATCAGTGAAAAATGTTGCAAAAACGGGGAAAATTATCCATATTTAAAATATTTTCTTTTAAAAACTTCTTAATCGCGATCATAATAACAGAAATTGACGCGGACGATACAAGAAACGTGATTTTTTCAGCGTACGATGATGATACGGAACCTTTCGTGTGCGAGTCCAAATCGCACTTGACTGGTTATTTTTTTTTACTTTCTTTCTTTTTATTCAGTTTCTAAGGGTCGTACCGTGATGTTGAATAGCCTATAACCTTCCTGAAGAATTGGGCTAATAAATACGAAAATAATTTTCAAATCCGCCTGGTAAGTAGGTAGTTCCAGAGATTAGCGCGTTCAAACAAACAAACTCTTCCGATTTATTATACCTACCTACCTACCTATTGCTATCTGATGCCAGCGGTTTCGCTCGCGTGGATTTAGTTTATGAAAATCCCGTGGGGTCTCTTAGATTTCCCGGGATAAAAAGTAGACTACGTCACTCTCCTGTTCCTCAACTATATCCATGCAAAAATCTCGTCGATCCGTTGCTTTGTAGTGGCGTGATTGAAGGACAAACCAACAAACAAACATACTTTCGCATTTATAATATCAGGGATCGAACCTGCGACCCCCCGAATAAGAGTTAACCACAGCCCTAATAGGCTATCATGGCCTAAAGTTCAGGCCATATACCTACCACCACGCAACCTAGGTAGGTAGGTACTACCTACTCAGATGAGGAGGGTTTAGGCCCTAACCCTTCGATTCGAGTAGTAGTAGAAGTAGTATTTAGTAGAATAGTCGGCCAGTAGCAAGCCGGCGATGGGTTAAGCTGAATGAATGAATGAAAAATAACGCACCAAACAATGTGATTAGAGCTACAGGATTAAAACTCGCGACTCCCCGACCCTCGTTGACAATGCGCGCGCTCTAACCACTAGGTCATTGGGTATTTCTGTACATCTTAGAATATGAAGAAAAAAGAATAAATAAGGAAGCCAGCCGTGGCATACTCACACATAAATGCAACGCTAAATTAAGAAAGATCTCGTCTCGCACACAGCTACCACGCCAAACTAAAAATAAAATCCAACTCAGCCGTCGCAACACAAACTAACCTAATTAACACCCGGACACTAACATCACACTGAAAACTAAACTTTGGCAACAAAAAAACACCTCAAAAACCCCGACACTCGCTCCTAAACGCATTAGTTATCAATAAAACGTTCAAAAATGTTTAAAAACAGTCCGTTAGTTTCAACGTCCGTACAGATCGACAGCGTAAATGGAACTAGTTTGAATCGTTCCATTCTTCTTCGCCGTGATTGGTCGGACGTTGTCGGGGACGTGGATTCAACCAATGGGGTGGGTTCTTGGGTTGCTATGGTCACGCCTTCCATTGGTGGAAGCGCAGGTTCGCCATTTTCCTCATTGTGAAACAATTGGGATTATTAAAGTAGGCGGTATATCTTGTATGGGCAGTAGGGGATGTCGTAGGATTGTGAACAGCTGATATTAAATCATGGGCCACAATAAAATTTATAGCCTGGCTTGACAAATTATAGCTGTGCTTGTGGTAGAGATCGCATTGATACAGCTTATTTCCGATTAATTATTACTGAATTACCTAACTAACTATTTACGTATTTGTTTAAAATATTTGATAAATCATTTTCTCTTTCGAATCTTATTCCGCCCTCTAACTTCTACAACCGCACCGCTCGCCACCGAATGCAATTTCACCCTCACCACCTGAGTGCCTGGAGGCTGGAGCACTTCGACCATCCGTTGCTCCAGGTCTTTTTTTTCACGTAGGTACCTACTACCAAATTGTGGAATCATCTCCCTCCGACAGTGTTCCCACTTAATTACAATATGGGGTTATTCAAGGGGCGAACCCAATAAGTTCCTGAAAAGCCGGCAACGCATGTTCATGGGCGGTGATAATCACTTTACATCAGGTGACCCGCCAGCTCGTTTGCCATATTCATTCATATAAAGAAAAATCTTATGGAATATCTAGGTAGGTAGGTACTACTAGCTGTTGATTCCCGCGACTTAGTTTGGGTGGATTGAGGTTTTTTTGGATTCTCTTATTTTCCGGGATAAATGAGTAAGTAGGTACCAGTAGGTAGGTAGGTAGGTACCTACATAATACCTATCGTTGCAGAGAGAGATTACGAGATGTCAGATAGGTAAGTACGTTATATATAAACTCTCTATCTAGATTCTAGTATCTAGAACATGTCATATCCACCTACACAATATGGCATTAATTATGCTTACGGCTGAAAAAAACCGGCCAAGTGCGAGTCAGGCTCGAACACGAAAGGTTCCTTAAGTACCATTTATTTATTTGGTACCTACATACCAGAAAATAAAAAATATCTATCTAAAACAAACATTTTTAAAGGACGTGCACAAAGACAGCTTATCTTCAGGGAAGAGATTTCGTCTAGAAGCCCTCGAATGTGAGAACAGTGAGAACATACAGAGGTAGCTAGTTAGGTAGCTAGGTGGGTAGCTAGTTAGGTCCATTAAAGTTAGATAATAATCTATGAGAGAACTAAAAAATTCATAAATATGTAACTACAGATACACAAAAGTACTTTAAATGCATAACATAATAATTAAGAATATATATTATGTAGGTACCCCATAAATACATAATATATAGAACCCATTGTACAAAATTTAACACCAGCAATTACCTATTAAGATCGAACAAAAACAAAAGTTTATTGAATGGAGCCCCTTTTTAATTTTTATCTTTATTAAGTATTTTTTATTATGATAACGGCAATAGAAATACACATTCTGTGAAAATTACCTATCTACGTAGGTACCTATTCCTGAGATACCTATAGGTAACCCGCTCACAGATGAACAGTCGACAGGACAGCGGAGGTTTAGTAATAGGGTTACTCCCGTTAGTACCTACCCTTTCAAAAAAAATCAAAATCAAAATTTATTTATTTCATGTAGGCCAACTTGTAGCTCTTATGACACGTCATAAATCTACCACCGGTTCGGAATGCAGATTCTGCTGAGAAGAGCCGGCAAGAAACTCAGCAGTTGCTCTTTTCAAAAAAATTTTTTTATAATGGTTAACAAAACTATGCTATGCACACAGTGTTTCCACAAAGAAGTTTCAAAAATGCACACCTAGCTACCACAACCTAACACACGTTAAGATGGGTAGACACAAAGCAGACCCATTCCCGTTGGTGGCACCCGTTCACGAGCACGACGCATGATCCAGCCATTGCTTTGGGTACGGAACTCTAAAAACTACCTATCTATCTACTTACAGGTACCTACATATTTCAAATAGGTAAGTACCTACTAAGTAGATGGTAGAGAATAACGTCCTATCCTATGCATGGAACAAAGAAATGGAATTAAGACGTTTCATCCATACGCTAATGGTGGATGTATAGAGCGATCTCTGACTTAGCTCGGACTTAAGATAGAGTTAAAACGAGACAAAAATATGCTCTGACGTAAATCTGTCTCGTTTTAACTCTGTCTTGAGTCTGAGCTGAGTGACAGTGCGGTCTGTAGATTTCAGCTTAAGATAACAATGGCCATATGTTCAAACAAACGTAAGGAAGTGTACCAAAAACATATTCCATTATCAAAGGCCACATTATAGGTCCATCAGTTTGCTCATTTTGTCCTATTCTCTACATAAAAAGAACCTAAAAAATACCAACTTTATTTACTGCTAATCAAACGAAAATAAACTTTAAATTAACTAAAATAAGGTTGGTTGAAACTGTATATTGTGTTTGTAAAATAATAATGCATTGAATTTTTCTGTGATCGAAGGCATTGAATAAGGTCATTATACGCTTATTTGCCGCCTTTTGTGAAGTTCTGTGAGTGAAAAAAAAACGCTTTTGTTCGATGACGTTTAGGAGCAGACATCTTGTTTTTGCTGTCAAAAGTTTGGGGACGTTTTTAGGGTTAGGTAGGTAGGTACTTGGGACATTTTAATACTTATGGAAAGTAATTAAATGTAGTACCAATTTTTTTTTTTTTCAATAATGTTATCCCGCCGCTTCGCTCGCGTGGATTTAGTTTTTAAAATCCCGCGGAAACTCTTTAATTTTCCGGGACAAAAAATAGCCTATGTCGCTCTCCCGGCGTGACATAGGCTGCAGCGTGATTAAAGGACAAACCAACAAGCCAACAAACAAACACACTTTCGCTTTTATAATATTAGTAATTAGGGTGGGAACAAGCCAAGGATGCCTCACTGCGATACCTCGCGGTCGCGGTTTAGCTCGCTACCTCGATGTCATCTCCATGTAAAACAAATGTATGCAAACAGACGAGCGCGAACATGCCGAAGGATACCTCACTGCGATACATCGCGGTTCACATCGATGTTTCTCGGCATGTTCGCGCTCGTCTGTTTGCATACATTTGTTTTAAATGGAGGTGGCATCGAGGTAGCGGGCTAAACCGCGACCGCGAGGTATCGCAGTGAGGCATCCTTGGCTTGTTCCCACCCCGAACACTTCAAAGATGCCTCGCGGTCGCGGTCGCTGCTCGATACCTCGATGTCGATATCTGGATGTTTTACATAGATGTCGGTGCGAACATGCCGGTTCAGTCGCACCTGGATGCTTAGTTCAAATGCTCACTAAACGCTAAAGTAATATTCTTCCATTCCTTGGCTAAAATATATATTTTTTTATTCGATGACAAGATAGCCCTTGACTGCCATCTCACCTGATGGTAAGTGACGATGCAGTCTAAGATGATAGCGGGCTAACTTGGAAGGGGTATAGCAGTGTAAATTCAACCCTAATCGGTTTCTATACGCCATCGTGTCGGAACGCTAAATCGCTTGGCGGCACGTCTTTGACGTTAGGGTGGTAACTAGCTACGGCCAAAGCCTCCCACCAGGCTGGCCTGGTCTGGATCAGAGACAATTTAGAAATTATAAATTCCTAAATTGCCCCCGCCGGGAATCGAATCCGAGTCCTCCCAGTTATAAGACCACAGCGCTCACCACTGCACCAGGGAGGTCGTAGATCTGTTGTGGTGGTTTTTGTGCCGCTTATCCCACAGGACAGGAATATTAAAAATTAAATCTATTAGCGCATCCTTTTCCATTATTTAATTAAAATAAAAAATGAACCATAATGAATAATAATATTATAATAATATGTACCAATTTTACGAGTAGTTTAGTTATAAAAGAGTTGTGCAAATATAATACACTTAATATTTATTTTAATGAATAATTTTCTAAACAAGTACCTAAGTCTATTATAATAATTCTTATTCTAAGTTTATTGGCACAAATCTTATAGAGCTTTGAAAACCATAATTTATAAAAAATTCATAAAATAATACATCATATAATTAATATTTGAAACGCTATACCAACATTGTATTTATTTTATTAAATTAAAATGTATTCGAGGCCTAAAGTAAACGACGGTGGGAGTCCTTGAGATTCGACCAATCACAAGCCAGAGCACATCGATGCTTGCAGTCGACCGCGATGTAAAAACAAAATATTTTGCTTTCGCGTAGGCATCGAGGTAAACATCGATGTGAACCGCGATGTATCGCAGTGAGGTATCCTTCGGCATGTTCGCGCTCGTCTGTTTGCATACATTTATTTTACATGGAGGTGGCATCGAGGTAGCGAGCTAAACCGCGACCGCGAGGTATCGCAGTGAGGCATCCTTGGCTTGTTCGCGCCCTAAGGATTCATCGTGAATTTACAAGTTTTCTTTACTTATTACCTTTTTTATTGGTGGCTCTTTTAACAATATGGCTAAATACGGAACCCTTGTAAATGGAGGACCGACTCGGACTGGTGGGGCTCTTAACACCAGCAGTCAAGTACACTACAACGAGCCATAACAATAGATTAAAGAGATTTAAAACTACAGATATAAAAAGATTGTCTATTGTCGCTTTTATTTTTTTTAATCAGCTGCGGATTAGGCGAGGATCTATTTATATAAGGTTTATTTGTAACTAGCTTTTGCCCGCGGTTTCACTCACTTTAAGTTCGATTTTTCAAACCCCTCTTTTAAGTTTTACCCCGGTAGGAGTTGTATTTTCCAAAATTTTTAAAACAACCTATTTTCTACTTTTCCCCGTATTGAAAAAATATGGTGTGGAACTTCCTTCCGGCGACCGTGTTTCCTAAAGAGCAAATGCGCCATCTAGCGGCTCACCGTAGAGGAGTCCCGTGTCAGGTTATTTTCGTTACGGAATTTCTGGATTCGGTCTCCACACTGGCCCGCGATAGAAGCTATGCAATAGCTTAAAAAAAACCAAAGTGGTTTTCATCAATACACTTAACACGATGGGGGTTGCACCATTTATCACAATATGGGGCGCTAACAATCCCACAATATGCTGAGTAATGGCATGAATGCAATTGAACTCTTCAAAAATACACTTAATGTTACGATGAAAGTTTGAAGCGTGTGCGAAGTTGACATTGCCCGGTTTGAGATATGTTTCGAGGCAATTTCTAGGTATTTTAAAGACCTCCCTGGCGCAGATGAGCACAGTGGTCTTATAAGAGGGTTAAATTATGTGGGTATCTTTAAATCAAGGGTGAATAGGCATCTTCTAGGCAAGCGCGCACCATCTTAGGCTGCATCTTCACTTATCATCAGGTGAGATCGCAATCAAGTGTTAGTCTATATACGAATACCTATTTTAAAAAAAGATCTCGGAAAGGGCAATTCAGGTCTGGTATGCTGCGAGGCTTTGACAGTGGCTGATTTATCTAAAAAAGTGCAATGTAGCGTTCCAAAACGGTAAGTGATAACGTGAAGAAACTAATTAGGTCGGTAGTATCGGTTTATTTGACATTTCCATACATATTTAAAGTTAATCAGCTACCGTCGCAGTCTGCATCGTCACTTACCATCAGGTGAGATAAAAATCACAGGCTGTCTTGTCAATAAATAAAAATGTTTAAATATCGGCAAACAGGAAACACGACAGATTACGGGTATGGGTTGAATGTACATTGTACACTGCCAAACCCCTTGCAAGGTAGTCCGCTACCATCTTAGACGGCATCGTCACTTACCATCAAGTGAGATCGCAGTCAAGGGCTAGGTATCTTGTTATCGAATAAAAAAAACTGAAGGACCAGAGGACTGGAGCCAGAGGCTCTGTACTGTACAAAGTTAATCTCTCGGACAGTTTCTCCTTTGCCCACCATTCGTACTTGTTTCGTAACATTATAATCGTGAAGGGAAACTGTAATACTTTGTTCCAAGTTTGTTCCGTTTTGGGTGTGTATAATAGCCACTTCAATAGAATGTAATTGGATGGAATTTATTGCATGTCTCCTTTTCTTATAAATTGATGAAAAAATCACTTTTAATATTTTTGAGGCCTCAATAACCCAACGGTTAAAGGTGCGGACTGAAAACTAAAAGGTCGCAGGTTCGAGCCCCACACGTTGCACTATTGTCGTACCCACTCCTAGCATTAGCTTTTCGCTTATTTGGAGGGGGGTCAACAACTTGACTGATGGTCTCCTCTCCCCTCCAATTAAGTGAAAACTTGTGTTAGTAGTGGGTAGGACAATAGCGCAACGGGTGGGAATCGAACCTATAACCTTTAAATTTTCAGTTCGCACCTGTAACCGTTGGGCTATTGAGGCTTCAAAGTTCAAATTATTCAATCAATACTGTACTCTTTTGTTTTTCAAGTAGAACATTGTTGGCTTTTCAATGCAAAATTAGCTGCTTAAAAAGTTTTTATCGTTTAGATAGCGCGCCCCCCGTCGTGTTCGTACGTCGCCAATGCCCAATGCCCATGCTACACAACTAATGCACGGTCGGCTGTGCAAGCCAGTTGAACAAGGTGATTGTCCGGAACGCCAATATCTAGTACGTAATACCTATAATAATTATTTCGATGGGTTACAATTATTACAATATCTGACGACCTCCCTGGCGCAATGGTGAGCGCTGTGGTCTTATAACTGGGAGGTCTCGGGTTCAATTCCCGGCGGGGGCAATTTGGGAATTTATAATTTCTGAGTTGTTTTTGAACTGGTCTGGTGGGAGGCTTTGGCCGTGGCTAGTTACCCACCCTACCTTCAAAGACGTGCCGCCAAGCGATTTAGCGTTCCGGCATGATGGCGTGTAGAAACTAGAAACAGATTAGGGGTATGGGTTGAATGTAGGTACACTACTATACCCCTTACAAGTTAACGTGTGGCACTCGGGGACTGCCGCGGTAAAGCTATTGCATAGCATTTTTATCAACGCCATCTAGCGGCTCACCACTAGATGGCTTTGATAAAAAATGCGCCATCTAGCGACTCACCGTAGAGGAGTCCCGTGTCAGGTTATTTTCGTTACGGAATTTCTGGATTCGGTCTCCACGCTGGCCCGCGATAGAAGCTATGCAATAGCTTAAAAAAATTCAGACTTTTAACCTTGTTAAATAAAAATAAACAGGTAGGTAGGTACCTATACCTACTAACTAGCGTTCGAAAAGATTGCAAATTGCAACTACTTGCGCTTAAAATAAATCTTAAGACGGTACTCTAGTCCCAAGGAATTTGAAAAATAGGTATTTGAAGAAAATATCGCCGTCGCGCTGCGCCCGACCAACAGGAGTTATCCATGTGTACGAGTAGTGTATTTGTGTGCGCGAGCCCTCGCCCCTCTCATGCCCCGGCCCGTAACATTCACCCGCCGGCCGCCTGCGGGTGAATAAATATATTTTGAAAATTTGAATCGGATGATGCTTTACTATTGATACTGAGCACAAAACAATTTTTTTTTAATTTTTCGTCTGTCTGTATCTTGGCCGCGCATCACACTGAAACTACTGGACGGATTTAAATGAAACGTGACATGATTTAAGTTCATACTACGAGGTAAAATATAGGATACTTTTTATCCCGAAATTCAGCACGGTTCCCTTGGGAGAGGGGATGAAAGTCAAAATGTGTATTTCATTGTAATTCATTAACGTGTACTCCGATTTCATTAATTCATTTTTTATTAGAAAGAACACACTACAATGATTGTTCTGTAATTATTTCAAGGTCGTCAGTTTAGTAGTTCAGAAATTATAGACTTCACAATGCTCAGTAATAGGTCCAAATAACTTGAACTCCGTTACGTAGAGGAAACTTTGAATGTACGGCTCATCTTAAGCTGGCATAACACACTATCGTAAACCATAATGGATAGCCCTATTTTTAACCGACCTTCAAAAAGGAGGAGGTTATCAATTCGGCCAGTATCTTTTTTTTCTATGTAGATATGTCCACCGATTACTCCGGGGTTTCTGGACCGATTCACGCGATTTTTTTTAATGGGCCCTCAAAAATTTTTACCTTCAACTCCTCAAACCTGATGCTGCAGGGGTACTTTCTCCCTAAAAGCTTTAGGAACTGTCGTTTACGAATTGGTATGCTTGCTACTAGATCATAGAGCTCCAGGTCATCCTCCTCAATCCTGTAGGGTACTGACTACTGCCCACCTAAATTGTAGGGATTTAGGAGGGGAGAAAGAGAGCAAGCTGCAGGAACAACCTACACTAAAAAACTTAAAATTAAATTTTTTTTCAAAAACCGACTTCAAGCGCCACTACAAACCATAAATAAATTAAAAGTAAAAAACTTTTTTTAAAAACAAGCTTTTATTTAAATGCGCTAAAAAAGAATAAAATAAACTTTTCTGTTAAAACTTTTACTATCAACTTGTTATGTCATTAGACAATTTAAGTATATGATATAAACGTTTTTCGCGAGATTTAACTAGGTAGGTACTCGTATTTACTTACGCGGACGAAGTCGCGGGCATCAGCTAGTATATTATATATAAATATACAAATAAATAATATTGTCTGTGTTGAAGTGAAGTGTTTGTTTGTAATATCAAAAGAACAGCTTTTTAGGGTTCCGTAGCCAAATAGCAAAAAACGGAACCCTTATAGATTCGTCATGTCTGTCTGTCCGTCCGTATGTCACAGTCACTTTTTTCGGAAACTATACTGCTAAGAACTATACTGTTGAAACTTGGTAAGTAGATGTATTCTGTTAACCGCATTAAGATTTCCACACAAGAATAGAAAAAAAAAAACAATAAATTTTGGGGTTCCCCATACTTAGAACAGAAACTCAAAAATTTTTTTTTTCATCAAACCTATTCGTGTAGAGTATCTTTGGATAGGTCTTCAAAAATGATATTGAGGTTTCTGGTATCATTTTTTTCTAAACTGAATAGTTTGCGCGAGAGACACTTCCAAAGTGGTAAAACGTATGTCCCCCCCTGTAATTTCTAAAATAAGAGAATGATAAAACTAAAAAAAATATAATATGATGTACATTAGGTACCATGCAAACTTCCACCGACAATTAGTTTGAACGAGATCTAGTAAGTAGTTTTTTTTAATACGTCATAAATCGTAAACCGCAATTGCTGCTACGGAACCCTTCATGGGCGAGTCCGACTCGCACTTGGCCGTTTTTTGCTAGCTGCATACGAAAGTAAATACGGTACTTATACCAAGACAACAATTTTAAAGTTTTTGTCTGTCTGTTTGTTTGTTGCCACTAATCTCGGGAATGGCTGAACCGATTTTAACGGGACTTTCACTGGTAGATATTATCGGGCATCGTATAGGCTAAAAAGAGGAGGAGTTGTGTTTTCCTACCTCTGTATATCGATATCTCCGTGATTTCTTAACCGATTTGCGTGAATCTTTTTTTAATCGACACAAAAACTTTGCGAGATGGTCCCATAAAAACTTCGGGTTCCAACTCTCCAATCCTGATGCTGCAGGGGTACTGCTTCCCTAAAATGTGGGGATTTAGGAATTGTTGATTATTATGAATAGTTATTGTAGGGACATCGTTAAATTCCAGGATCCAACTTCTCAATCCTGATGCTGAAGGGGTTCTGCCAACCTAAACTGTGGTGATTTAGGAACGCGGACGAAGTCACGGGTGTCCGCTAGTAATAAATAAAATAATCATTGTTTAGTGTAAATATCGACATCAGAGTACATCACTAGAGTATCGATAACAATATCGACAATTGTCACTTCCCTATTAGTGTACATGTAAGCCTTACCCTCCCTCACCTCCACCCTACCCCCGTAAAGTACGAAAGGGACGACTGCAGCTCGGGCTGATTTTACCTACAAAAACCTTGGCCAAAAGACGTTTCGTATTCTGCTGTTTCCTTCTTCAAAACTGGACAAATCTCAAATATTCTTATATCAAAATTTAGAGGAAGAGTATATCTATGCTTCTATGTTTTTCTTTTTTGTTAAAAACTTATCAAATTTGTCTGATAGTCGTTTGAACATGGCGGTAAAATCGAGGGTTTTTTTCGGGTTTTTGGATTGTCATATTTTTTTTAATGATAATGTTTTGGAAAAAAGAAAAACATAGGGGCACGTATTAATCAGACCTAGATTTTTTGGAAAAAAATCATTGCTCTAGAGGCATTATCCACGAAGAAAACAGCAGAATACGTTTGTATGGAGAAATGCCCACTAGAGTACCCTCTTAAGGCCCCAACATTGTCTTGCAGGTCTCGGCCGGTGGTCGCCACAGATTATCTACTGGACAAGTAAACAAGATGGCGGCATTCCGGGAATGCCGCGCATGCGCCGCGGAGCCGCGGGAACACCATCAACAACAGTACTTTATTGACGACAAAGTGTGCGACATTCGATCCAGAAGGGTTTTTATTTGTGTCCGAAGCGTGTAATACGACCTCGTATAATTTATTTATGTTTATTTTTAACGATTTTTTAATTAAGTTTGTTTCTTGCTTGTAGAGGGTTGGATCTAAAATCTAAAGTGGCAGACACCAGCATAGCTAGCATGGGCAGAAGATAAAAAATTTATCCCCCGATTGGATCCACTGACAGGGGATAAAATTATCTTTTCCTTATGCTAAAGCATGGCGACAGAGGAGAAGGCGATGTATATTCCTATAAGTATATCCACTGAGTGCTATTTCCACCGCTGTGCCCATGCTCGACGGGTGGGTACAACTAAGCAAGGGGATAAACATTTTATCCTTTTCCCGGGGATAAAATTTCTCCCGCCTATGCTAGCCCTGCAGCAGTGTAAGCATGGGCAGGAGACAATAATTTTGTCCCCGATTTCGTCCACTGACAAGAGATAAAATTATCTTCTCCTCATGGCGACAGGGGAAAGGAGAAGTTTATTCCTATAAGTAGGTAGGTAGGTAGGTAGGTAGGTAGGTAGGTAGGTACCTACATCCACTGTGGATATTATGTCCCATGCCTATGCTTATCCTGCAGTAGGCATAAAGCTGAAATCTCACTGTTTAGACTCAAGAAAGAAAAGACAACAAAGAAGTTAAAAAGAGACAGATTTATGTCAGAGCATATTTGTGTCTCGTTTAAGCTCTATCTCAAGCCCGAGCTAAGTCAGAGCACGCTCTATAAATATTAAATGTATTTACAACCCATTTATATCTACCTACCCACATTCAAAATATACGCGTTAATAATCCCGCGTTATTTAAATTTTAAACTATAGGTAGATAGTTTACTCGTAATCATTTCACATGAATGACACTTATTTTATACCATGCCAATAACCTACTGGAGGTTGTATATTATATTTTAAAGTAAGAAGTAATAATAGAAAGAGACAAACATACAGCGAAGGCTTTCAAGGTGGGCGGAGTTTAGAAAGTTACCTCCCACGAAGAACACCCGTAAGTTTTTTGTTAACACGCATAATGACTTTACAAACTTGCTTAATTTTGTTGTGGTTTGGCTGAATTATTGACACTTCCAAAGTAAAAATAAACCAAATATAAATGTAGGTATCTTCATATTTTATCTAAATATATAAAAGGCAAAGGTGACTGACTGACTGACTGACTGACTGACTGACTGACTGATCTATCAACGCACAGCTCTAAACACTGCACATTGTGAAATTTTTCCCAAAATCGGACATCCCTTTTTTATGATACTAATCGAAACTTTAAGCTTTTTTTAATGCTAGAGTAGAACACCCAGAAGTTAATTCTGTTTAGAACCGGAGTTATAATTTTTTAAATTTTTTTTTATGGTTACCAGAAAAATACTAAGAAATGCTGTAACTTTCTATGTAACGAAAGTTTTTAAGTTTCAATTATAGCATGCTATAAAATCAATTAAGTGCTATTTTTGGAAATATATAATTAATTTCTAAGTGAACAATAAAGGAAGATATGTTTTTTTTTAACTAATTTTGAAATTATTTTTTTTCTCGTCTTTGTATTAATATTAGCATCTAATTTTCACATATTGTATTTATTAGTGCTATGTTAACCCGCCTGTATAATATCAGATACGTAACACTTAGGACCTCGTAGTTATTGAATTTTAAAAATTTCATTTTATGCAACTCAATAATAATCCCTGAAAAACATAACCCTCCATTTTCACAGTCGGATAAAAATTCTTTCTTTCAGCCACTTTTTTAGAATTTTCTCTCGTACATTTGTAATTAAGATCTTTGTGACAACCCTAATATCATAGAAATTGTAAAATCTCATATCTCCAATGTCCTCATAGATTTCTGTGTGATTTTTTTTACTAGTAACAATACAGTTACGAGGTATGTTTTCAGATAGATATCTACTGCTAATCGTAAATGGTTTATGAGAAAAAAAATAAAATGTAAAAATCACAAAATTAAGAATAATTACTTTATTATTAATACTAAAATTATTTTGTTTAGCTTATAAAATGCCCTGTATATAATGCCACTTTGCCCTATAAATAATTGTATAAATATCATATGCAATTCTTTTATTTCGCCTTTTTCTGAAAATACAGAATTTTCTAAAAAAAAATATTACTCCGAGGTCCTAAGTGTTACGTATCTGATATTATACAGGCGGGTTAACATAGCACTAATAAATACAATATCTGAAAATTAGATGCTAATATCTATACAAAGATGAGAAAAAAATTAATTTCAAAATTAGTTAAAAAAAAACATATCTTCCTTTATTGTTCACTTAGAAATTAATTATATATTTCCAAAAATAGCACTTAATTGATTTTATAGCATGCTATAATTGAAACTTGAAAACTTTCGTTACGTAGAAAGTTACAGTATTTCTTAGTTTTTTTCTGGTAACCATAAAAAAAATTTTAAAAAATTATAACTCAGGTTCTAAACAGAATTAACTTCTGGGTGTTCTACTCTAGCATTAAAAAAAGCTTAAAGTTTCGATTAGTATCATAAAAAAGGGATGTCCGATTTTGGGAAAAATTTCACAATGTGCACTGGACCGATCAAGCTGAAATTTGGTATACAGGTAGCTGTTAGGACGTAGACATCCGCTAAGAAAGGATTTTGGAAAATTTCAACACCAAGAGGGTTAAATAGGGGGTTAAAAAATCGAACCTAACGTGAGCGACGCCGCGGGTTAAAGCTAGTATAATATAAACGTAAAATTTCTTTTTACAAAACCGACTTCAAACGCCACTACAAAGTACCTATCTACCCACCTATATCAAAGGTACCTTTAAAATTTGAAGAGTTCCCTCGATTTCGCGGGATCCAATCATCAGATCCTGACCTGATGACAATGGGACCACCTGGGAAGTAGGTAGGTATAGACTCAAACAAAAGTGACATGCGTTGGATTGGTGTACCTACGTATGCATTTTTGAAGCTTTATTGTGGAAGCACTGTATAGTACATAGCAATTGTAGCACTGTACAAATAGCATAGCAAAAGCAAGCTTTTTAAAAAAAAATTTTTTTGAAAAGAGCAACTGCTGAGTTTCTTACCGGCTCTTCTCAGCAGAATCTGCATTCCGAACCGGTGGTAGATTTATGACGTGTCATAAGAGCTACAAGTTAGCCTACATGAAATAAATAAATTTTGAATTTGAATTTGCAAAAAAAGAATTTTCCAAATCGGTTTAGGCGTCTTCGAATAATCGGGGAAACGAATTGAGAACCTCCTCCTTTTTTGCAAGTTGGTTCAAAAGGAAAAGGTGACTGACTGACTGACTGACTGATCTATCAACGCACAGCTCAAATCAGTGGACGGATCGGGCTGATATCTATAGGTAAGTACATGGGGATCGAACCTGCGACCTTTGAGTATTTAGTTCGCACCCTTAACCGTTGGGGTATTGAGGTTTGTCCTTCAATCACGCAACAGATCAGCAAGCAGCGGAGCTTCGGATCAGCGTGATTTTTTGCATAGTACCGAATAAGTAGAGAACCCAGAAAATCCCAGAAAATCAAAAAGTTCCCACAGAATTTTTAAAACTATAATAAATCCACGCGGATAAAGCCGCGGGCATCAGCCTAGTTTAGAAATAAATGGTAGGTCCCAGCATATTATGTAAATTTATACAAGTTATCACATACATTTGTTTGATTAATTTTTATTGAAGATTGAATATTATTTTTTTTTTTTTTTGGATTTTTTTACATCTCTAAAAGATACATCTCTTTGATCACGAAGCCACATGCGACGAAATTATTGTTGCAAGCGTAACTTGAAAATCCCAAAACTTTTTCCTTTTTAGAGATTTTTGTTTCAATTTACTTAAATTTTTACAATTAATGTAAAAAAAATATAAAAACTGCATCTCACACCTCCATCCAGCGGGTGTGAGGGGTGAGAACAAAATTCGAAAAAAAAAAATCTCAATTTGTGTTTTGATTTCGCGCTATGACAAAATAGGTTCTTTTTCGTTTTTTCTCGTGAAGTCACAAACAAAAAATTTGATTACTTCATGTTTTTTCTCCTTTTAACCATGGAGGAATCAAATTTTTTGCTTATAACTGACAATCGATGTAGTTTTTTTTTATTTGCAAGTTGTGGCAATAGGTACCTATCTAAGTGGGTCTACAATACAACAATAATATGTTTTTCAATTTTGTTTAGTTTTATAAGAGTCATTGTAACCTGTTGATTGACCATTAAATAAATAAATAGGTACACGTGGACAAACCCACGCTAAAAACATTCATTGAACGAGCGAAGCGAGTTCTCTGAGTCAACTAATGCGCTTGCCTACTAGACAGAGAAGTGTGTCCGTCCAAATGTCTGTCAGAGCTTCAGAATTACTGAATATTAGAACGTGAAACTTGGTTGAAAATTCAGTTATATCCTGTACTTGAACAACAAATACTAAAATTAGATAAATGTTATAAAGAAACGAATTTATTTAATTTTAAATGCTAATAGCTTCACAATAATGCTAATAGATGGCGCTGTACCAGTAAAACAGTTTTATGTCAACTATTATTTTTTTTATTGCGTCTAATGTTAAAAGTTAATTATTACAATAAATAATTAAAACTTTTGGGAATTATGGGATATCGCGAGGTCTCAGTTCGGGGCGAACCACTAGTATTTTTTGATAGGAGGGTACGCGATGGTACGAAAATAACGCAAAATTGCGAAAATCACACAAATTACCATATAGATAGAAAGATCGTATTAACGTAATAACTGGTCCGTACCAATAGGTAACAGGTGGAACGTAGGTAGGTAGGTATGTATAAGTAATTCCTTATTTTTTTTATTCGATGACAAGATAGTCCTTGACTGCGATCTTGCCTGATGGTAAGTGACGATACAGTCTAAAATGGTAGCGGACTAACTTGGAAGGGGCATGGCATTGGCAAATTCAAGCCTACCTCTTATCTGTTTCTGCATGCCATCGAGCCGGAACGCTAAATAGCTCGGCGGCACGTCTTTAACGGTAGGTCTTTAACTAGCCACAGCCAAAGCCTCCCCACCCTCCCAGACCAGACCAAGGACAATTCAGAAATTACAATTAATTACCAAGTTGCCCCTGCCAGGAATCGAATCCGAAACCTCCCAGCTCAGTTATGAAACCATAGTGCTCACCACTGCGCCAGGGAGGTCGTCAAAAATAGGTACTTCTTCATTTTGATGGAATGTGTTTTTTGTGTGTATTACGGGCACTATACGGCCCAGCCGTTGAGGAATCGATCTCTATAAGCTTTTCCCACCTCAAAGTATATTATTTTTAACTTTAGTGTACCTATTCCCTGGAGGCGCAATGATCTTTTACCTTTTTGCACACATTAATTTTTGACCGTTAACTTACAAAGTTTGACACGTTGTTAATGTTAGCCGTTTCTAAGCCGGCTGAAAATACCAAAGACAAAACTATTAACACTCTGTTACTATTTATAATCAGTATGACCGATGACGTCATAAGACACTTCACTCTATACAAAAAAATATTGTCTATAGTGAGTTAGCCAAGCGAAGCGAACGGAGACTTGAAATGCACGAGATTTGCACTCTGTTGAAATAATACGTCATCTTTTATTCTTGAGTGATTTTATATAAATTCTCAGTAATTTAGATTACTAATCGATTACGTAATAAAACAGTAAGTAAATTGTTGTGCTATGGTAAATCGTTTGCCCTTATGTTTCGGATGCGTTGTTTGCCCCCAGTGTAGTGCTATATGAACGCATAATATAACCTAACTGCGCTGCGGCTGAACCCCCAAAATCTTGGCCTTGCTACTAACGCAGGAGGAAGCTTTGTGAGGAAATTACGCTAATGTGATTAGAAGAGCTCTGGAAACGTCATCGGTGCAAAGCCCCCGTTTGGTCAACGTTTGCCGCGCTCCCCAGGCTTTCGTGTTTACTGACGCGTCCTTTGCAATATTGCAGACAAAATGCCGGCAGCGCGGGGTGTAAAACGGACAGCATCCAAGACTTCCGCTGTCACGGCATCATCAGCGCCCAAAAATAAGAAGAAACGGGGAGGTGAGTTTCCAATGAATATTTTTCATTTGTTTTCTTTGCATTTCTATGCGACGTCAATGACCTGTCAAACCATGATGGCGGGAAATAAAGCGCCCTATACTTGGATGTTATTGCCGCTATTTTACTTTTATACTCGCATGGAGGCACGTTATTTATGTCCCGGTTAACATTTAGAACACGCTAAGAAGATAATTGTTGCTAAGATTTTGTTATATGCCGCAAATATTACGTAAGCGTGTTCTAAGTGGAATGTTTGAGGTTACGCGAATTATCGCGGCAAAGTACATGCATCTGGCATTCTATTTTCTAATAATATTAGCGCCGTTTGTATGGCGACCTTGATTCCAAATAACAATATTATCTCGCGTAGATTAAAGTTGCTTGATTATTAAAACAGTAAGTATACCTACATGTTTCTAAAAAAAACCCCATCGTTTCCTTGAGATAAATCATGGAAAATAACGCTATATTAGTACCAGTACAATGTCACAGATAATCATTGAATAGAATGCAAGGTAGAAATTTATTCATGTAGTTACCAACTAGACTTACAATGAACCTATATTACATGTAAATAATATTGTCTGATAATATTCATAGTATGTTTTTTTACTATGTAACATTATTTATTGCTAATTTAAACTTGTATTATGCATTGACATTCTAAGATTGTTAATCTTATAGTTTTAAACATGTAGGTACATTGCGTAGGTTAATATCATCTAACTACTGAAATAAAAATGTAATATTTTGTTGTAATCTGCGGGCGGTGCTTGTTGCCATACAGATTTTTCTGTTTGGTGGATTACAGCAAAATATAAAAAAAAATTCGTCTCGCCTTTTAGATATAAAGCCACATTTTACGGTTATGTCTATTTGTGCCAAAATTTATGTATTTGCTACGGTGCAGTCCCTTTTGGAAATTTCCTATTTTAACTTCTATTCTAGACGTATCTCTTAAAGATACTCTTTCAAAATTTCGCAAGTAACACCTGCTTGTATCCAATATTGGAAATATCTAACGAAAAGTCCAAAGCTACTGAACTACACTACTGTAGTGTACAAACTTATTTTGCTATTTAGTATACTAGGAACAGATATCTCAATGTCACAGACAATAAAAAATGCAAAAGTGCGCATTACAAATATGAATTGACTGAATGCGACCCGTAGGTTGAAAGCAATGACATAGTGTATAAAATTCAAAGAATAAAATTGAAATTTCAAAATTAATACTATTTGGATTTTAAGTTGATATTTTTAATGCAGTCAGATTTTGTGTGTATTTGTTTTAATAATTTGCTTTTTGTTCAGCAGCGATCCAACTGGAGATACCAACTGCGCCCAAAAAGAGAGGTTCAGTGCTGACTTGCGGCCAGGGAGATGTGGGCCAACTTGGCTTGGGAGAAGACGTCATGGAGACTACCAAGTTAGTGATAACTTTAACTTTGCATCATGCTCGTGAACGGGTGCCACCAACGGGAAAGGGTCTGCTTTGTCTGCCCGTGTTGACATGTGTTGGATTGTGTACCTACGTATGCATTTTTGAAGCTTCGTTGTGGAAGCACTATATACATTTTTTTTTTTTTGTTTTGCTATTTTGCAGCCATCTACAATCAGTCCATCTGTGACTATAAGTAGATTCGTTGTAAGCGTATACATAGCGTAGTTTTGTTACCTATTGTAAAAAAAATTGCTGTTTGTTTTGGGAGTTGTGATCAATAGAATAGAATAATTTTTTATTCAAATAAACTTTGACCAAGTTATTTCAAATTGTCAAATGAATCTGCCACTGGTTTGGGATGTCTCTCCAACCATCAAAATAAAAACTCCCAAAATATGTTTCACCCCACATGTACAATGGATCAACAGATGTTTTGACTGTTGCAGGTTTCGTCACGTGGCGGCGCTGGGCAACAAAATAGTCGATGCCCACGCGGGGGGCATGCACACTATCGCCTTGGATAGCGACGGAAAGGTACAGTTTAAATCCACGAAAACTTTTGTACCTGTATCTAGATAAACAAGTTAATTAAATAACTTGATCTGATTGATTTTAATTCTTAAAATTTTTAAACCAAGTAAATACGAGTACTTACTTAAATTTCGTGACAAGCTTTTATCTACACTTCTAAACTTACTATTATAAAGAGGAAAGATTTGTATTTTTGTGTGCATGTTGGGTACTCTTTCACGCAAAAACTACTGGACCGATTTGGCTGAAATTTAAAATAGAGATTGAAAGTACCTTTGATTAAAACATAGGCTACTTTTTATCCCGAAAAAAAATTAAAGTTCCTGCGGGATTTCAAAATACCTCAATCCACGTGTCGAAATCGCAAGTATCAGCTAGTAGCATATAAATTGTGTAATGACATTACAAGTTTTTTTTTAAGGTTAGATAAAAGATTATTTTATTCTTTTTAGTGCCTTTAAATAAAAGCTTGTTTTCATGAAAGTTTATTTATTTTTAATTTATTATTGATATGTAAAACTGTTTTTCAGGTGTGGACCTTCGGCTGCAACGATGAAGGTGCATTGGGAAGGATAACAGCAAACGACAAAGACGAGGGCACCCCGAAGGCTGTGTCGTTACCGCAGCCGGCTGTTGCCATTGCTGCAGGGGACTCACACTCTGCTGCGTTGCTTGACAATGGAGATGTGTATGCTTGGGGTGCTTTTAGAGTGAGTACTGAGTTTAAATAAGCCTTTTGTTACTGAAAAGAAAAACAATACGAATTCTTATTCTATCTTCACCAATTACTTAAAATATACTTAAAAATATACTTATATGGGAAGAAATATGAAACATTTGAAACAAAAAGCAAAGAAAATCAAATAATTTTTTATTTATCATATGAACATCTTAATCATATAAGTAAAGTCAAGTCAAAATTTATTCCCTATACCCCCCCAAGCCGCTTGTGGGGTGTAACTAAAACCAATTCCTGCGCCTTTACTGGCGAAATGAAAATGAGTACTGAATATTCAATATTATTTACTTCATTCTATGACAAGATAGTGCTTTACTGCAATCTCACCTGATGGTAAGTGATGATGTCGTCTAAGATGGTAGCCGACTAACTCGGTAGGGATATGGTTGTGTACATTCAACCCGTACACCCCTAATCGGTTTCTATATGCCATCGTGCCGGAACGCTAGATCGCTTGGTGGTTTTTGATGTAGGGTGGTAACTAGCTATGGCCAAAGCCTCCCACCAGACCAAACCAGAGACAATTCAGAAATTATAAATTCCCGTTACCATCTTAAACATCTTGTCATTGAATAAAAAAAAGGGGGCATACCAAATTTTTAAAAGCTGGCAACGCATCTGTGGTGCCTCTGGTGCTCCTAATGTTTATGGGCTGCTGTAATCACTCAACATGAAACTAAACCAACAAACAAACACACTTTCATATTTACAATATTATTGAGATAGGAATCTGTGTTCCAAACCGGTGGTAGAGTCATGACGTGTCATAAGAGCTACAAGTTGGCCTACATGAAATAAATAATTTTGAATAATTTTTTATTTGCGCTTCAACCCGTTCTTGATGTTGCAGGATTCCCATGGAAGCATGGGTCTGGTGGTCCGAGGTCGGGAGGGCAAGATGTGTAAGGAGCCAGTTAAAGTGGACATCGGAGAATCAGCCGTGGCTTTGGCTTCGGGCGGAGACCATCTTGTTATGTTAACCGTAAGTATCTGTGACAAATAAAAATAAATTAATAATTGAAGGGAGCTCCCCAACTAGAAATGTGGTTTTTTAAATAAATTTTCTTATCAATTAATGGACGTCCACTGCTGGACATAAGTCTCCTGCCTGGACCTCCACAAGCCTCGGTCTTGTGCCGCCTGAATCCAGCGGCTCCCTGCGATTCGTTTGATGTCATCTGTCCACTTAGTGGGGGGTTTGTCAACACTGCGCTTCCCGATGCGGGGTCGCCAGTCCAGCACCTTGGGACCCCATCGACCATCAGCTCTTCGAACTATGTGCCCCGCCCATTTCCATTTCAGTTTCGCAACTCGCAGAACTATGTCGGTGACTTTGGTTCTCCTACAGATCTCCTCATTCCTGATTTGATCTCGCAGGGATACTCCGAGCATAGTTCATCGTCGTTTTTAAATAAATAAATAAATATTAATTCAGCTCACACAAATAAAAAGATACAAAATTTGAGTAACACTAAGGCTGAAATCTACAGACTGCATCCCCACTCTGCTCAGACCCAAGACACAGCTAAAACGAAACAGATTTAAGTCTGAGCATATTTCTGTGGCTCGTTTCAACTCTAACCCAAGTCCGAGCCGAGCCAGAGTACACTATAGATCACAGCATTAATCTATGACATAAAGGTATTTATTACAAAAAAAATAAAACAAAACAACATGCGTGTTAGAGCTGAATGATGCATGTTTTTGGCGTTTATTGGTTCCTTCATATGCGAGTCCGACTCACATTTGACCAGTTATTTAAAAACTCAACGGTAGTCTTTGTATATTATTTTACTCCAATTTTGTTCAGGTGTCAGGGTCGGTGTACACCATGGGCTGCGGGGAGCAGGGGCAGCTGGGCAGACTGTCGCAGCGGTCTGCGTCACGGGACGCGAGGCAAGGGTTCAGTGAGTATCTAATTGATATTTTTAGGGTTACATTATGTTATATATTAGGGAATCATGTAACTTATGTAATTTTAAGGTTACTTGTTTACTGTTGGCCAATAAAGTAGTAAAATAAGTAGGTAGACAAAAATATTGTGTCATGTCAAGCTACCTAGCATCTAACAATAAACGGGGTTATGATTTAAGTGTTTAATTCATTTACCAAACATTACAATTATAGGCGGCTTGTTTGGTTTCTTAAACCCGCTTAAGTGATTATGAACAATAATTTTAATTGTGGCGGTGGTGTCGTGTGGTGCGGGTTGTTACGTTCCCTCAAATATGGTTGAGCGAAGCAATGGCTGTATCATGCATCATGCTCGTGAACGGGTGCCATCGGGATGATCAGCTGATAGTCAAAAGTGCTAAAGATAATATACGCGAAAAAAGGAAGCGCGAGACCTCGGACCCTCCTAAAACGCCAAAGATACGAAATACAAAAAAAGATGCTAGAACAGAAGAAGAAAAGAGAGCAAACAAAACGAGTATGGCAGACTACCTGTCTCGATACGTATCACATTCAACAACAACCCCAAAAAACTAATAAAGAACCTCGGCAACCGGAAAATCGATTTAAAAACAACCATAAAAAATGATAAATCAAACCAAATTCCTCCATACCGGCCGGTCACCGAGGGGGAAATATTAGACCAACACCCTCCATCCACATTTAAGAATTATAAACAGAAAAGTAGAACCAAATCAAAATATCTATATATAAATGCACTAAACACGCTCACACTGAGAACCGAGGAGAACCTTAAAGAGTTATTAATGGCTTTAGAGAAAGTAAAATGGGATATAATCGGACTCAGTGAGGTGAGAAGAATGGGAGATCAGATAGAAGAGTATGACGAATTTCTTCTCTACTACAAAGGGGAAACAAAAGGAAGACATGGTGTAGGTTTTATTATTAAGAAACACTTAAAGATTTATATAGAGGAAATAGTGGGAATTTCTGAAAGAATTGCAGTTTTAAATATAAACTTACCTTCCTTTAAAGACAAATGGACTATTATCCAGATCTACTCGCCAACAGAACAGGCAAAAAAGGACGAAATAGATAACTTCTACCAACAACTAAATAAAACAATAAATGAATATGGATCCAAAAATTTAATATTAATGGGTGATTTCAATGCCCAAGTTGGAAGCTGTCTCCAGAGCGAAAAGAATATCATAGGACCATACACAGCCGGTAAAAGAAACAGAAATGGTGGTAAATTAGTAAATCTTTGCCTCGAAAATAACCTTACCATTCTAAACAGTGTATTCAAAAAGAGGAAAAATAAAATCTGGACTTGGTGTTCTCCTGATGGTAAATACAAAAACCAAATAGACTTCATTCTCTCGAATAAGTATAAAGCATTTGACGACTGTGGCGTGGTATGCAATTTAAATTTCAATACAAACCA
Source organism: Hipparchia sbordonii (assembly GCA_038048805.1). NCBI lineage: Eukaryota > Metazoa > Arthropoda > Insecta > Lepidoptera > Nymphalidae > Hipparchia > Hipparchia sbordonii. The sequence goes on along the minus strand of CM076117.1, from coordinate 6,718,272 downwards.
TCGAATGGTAAGGGCCAAACTTAGAATAAATCCACTCAAAACCTCCAGAAAACATATAAAAATCGCACAGCGCCCAACAAAAGGAATTCTACCACAACTAAACATAAACTTAAAAGATAAACTTACAAATTATAGCACTGAAACTAAAAATTTAGGCCTCCAAGAGAAGTACGACTATTTACAAAACATATTCAATAAAGTGCTGGCTGAACAAAGAAATAAAACAGAAAGGAAAACTGAAGTATCGGACCAGATTTCTAAACTATGGGAAGAAAGAGCGCAACTCATAAAGATACCTAATAAAACCAAAGCCATTAGACAGGAAATTACAAGTCTGTCGAAGAAATTAAGAACGCAGATGAGGAGAGAACGAATAAATCAGCGACAAAAATTATTGGAAGATAACATCATTAGAACTGGAGGTATTAAAAAAGCAATCAAAAGTCTAACAAGCAAGAAAGACTGGATCCCAAGAATTAAAAGCAAAACAGGAGTACTAATGAGCAGTAGACCAGACATAATCAACGTAGCCACGGAGTTCTACAAGGAACTTTATTCGAAACAAACGGAAGCAGACAGTTCAATAACCATTGAGGACGAAACCAGAGTTGCACCAATACTCACAAGGGAGGTAGAGAAAGCAATAACAAGCCAGAAATTAGATAAAGCCCCAGGGTTTGATAATATTACCAATGAGTTTCTGATTGGAACACGAAGTGCACTAATTCCAACTCTCACCTCCATATTTAACGACGTGCTGACATCTGAAATAGTCCCCACTCAATGGACAGTGTCCACTATAGTACTAATACATAAAAAAGGAGACAGAACCGACGTGGGAAACTACCGACCGATAAGCCTGATGTCCAATTTGTATAAGATATTTGCTAAAGTACTTCTAAATCGTATAGAGAAAGTTTTGGACGAAAACCAGCCTAGGGAACAAGCAGGATTTAGAAGCAAATATTCGGTTGTTGATCACGTTCACGTTGTCAAACAGGTGCTGGAAAAATATGAAGAATATGGTCTGCCATTTTACTGTTGCTTTGTGGACTATTACAAAGCCTTTGACTCCTTGGAACACGACAAAATATGGAACGCATTAAAAAAGCAAGGAGTAGAAGGTAAATACATCAGAATAATAAAGAATATTTACACCGGCAACACAGCAACGGTAAAATTAGAAAGAGAAGGAGAAAGGATACATATAGAAAGAGGTGTACGCCAGGGAGACCCCTTGTCGCCTAAACTTTTTACGGCAGTGTTAGAAGAAGTATTCAGACAAATCAAGTGGGAGCAGCATGGTCTGAAAATCAACGGAGAATATTTAACAAATTTAAGATTCGCTGATGACATTATTCTCTTTGCTAAATCCTCACAGGAATTACAAGAAATGCTCACAGATCTAGACACCCAAAGTAAGAAAGTTGGTTTAAAAATGAACATACTAAAAACTAAAGCCATGACTAATAGAGAGGAAGAAACAATTACAGTAAATAATAACGAAATAGAATATGTGAATGAATATGTATACCTTGGCCAATTGATTACAACTAAGAAAATATCAACCAAAGAAATAGATATAAGAATAGGGAATGCCTGGAAACAATATTGGTCATTCAGGGAAATAATGAAAGATCCCAAAATGAGTGCAATAATAAAGGGAAAATTGTTTAATGCCTGCATTCTTCCCATACTCACATACGGCTGCCAAACCTGGGCGCTCACCAAGGCTCATATATCTAAACTCCGAACCTGCCAGCGAAGCATGGAAAGGAGCATGTTGGGGAAGCGCAAATTAGACAAAACACCTCATGTAAAAATAAGGAAAGTTACACGAACCCAAGATGTGACGCTTAAGGTTAAGCTGCTTAAATGGCGATGGGCTGGCCACACCATTCGGGGTGGGGATAAATGGAGCAAAGCAATCAGCGTTTGGTATCCTAGGGAAGGAAAGAGAAGACAAGGGCGTCAAATCAAGAGATGGCAGGATGAAATAGAAGCGATAGCCGGGAAAACATGGACGAGACGAGCAGCCATAAGAAAGGATTGGAAAGGATTGGAGGAGGCCTTTGCCAAAGGGCACACAGGCTAGCATTATAAACTACGAAAACAATAACAACTATGAAAAACTGTTACCTAAAAACTTATATTGCTGTCTGACAAATAGGCTTAATAATAATAATAAAAGGTGTGCATTTTTGAAACTTCTTTGTAGAAACACTGTGTGCATAGTTTTGTTAACCATTGTAAAAAATTTTTTTGAAAAGAGCAACTGCTGAGTTTCTTGCCAGCTCTTCTCAGAAGAATCTGCATTCCGAACTGGTGGTAGATTTATGACGTGTCATAAGAGCTACAAGTTGGCCTACATGAAATCAATAAATTTTGATTTTGATTTTAATTATAAATTAGTTATTATAAATATATATTAGTGTTTATTCATAACATAAAACACTAGAGATTTATGTTACAAATAAACATAAAACATTTGTAATACATCTCTACGTCTAGTAGATAGGACTGTAGTCTCCTATTTGTGTCACAGTTTCCATCCTCAGCAAGGCATAGGAAAACATCGTGAGCTATGCTTGACGAGTGGATAAAACTGAGTGAGGGTATAAACATTTTATCCCTTTCCTGTAGATAATAATATCCCCTGCCTATGCTCACTCTGCCATTATCTATTGAGACGTTAATGAGTTGTTTTTTTTTTTATAGGAGAAATGCCCTCTGACATTGTCAAAGCTTTTGTTTGCGTTTCCTTATTTGGTCTTGTCTTTTTGATTATTTCGCGTATACCTTTAAAGGTTTCAGTTAGAATTTTATCTAGATTGGCACACATTCAATATTTTCTTTCTACAACTTCTGCTCCTGCAAAAATATTATAACATGATTTATAGTATTTTGCAGCCTTCTATTGTCTTTCGACCGTTCTTTTTTCTTTCCTTATATTGAGTGTGTTCCAATTTTTATGTTTTATTTCGTTTTATAACTTTTTCTATTATTTTTTTACCGTATTTTAGGAAAGCCGCTCGATTCTCGTTATTTCCCATTATTCCGGCAATGTTTATTGGAACGAAGTTCCTTATCGCGCGTTGTGAAAGGGGGCTAGACGGAAAAAATTCTTACGAAAAGTTGTCACGACACTTTTTGCTATAGGCGTCGCATGTTTCTCTGTCTGTCTCTCTCTCTCTTATAGAAAGCAAGCCAGATATTTTCATTTCTATTTCGCATTGAACTTCGTTCCATCCGGGTGTCCCTTGACACCTCTCAATTGTATTTTTCATTAATGGGGGTCCCGATCTGTTGTTCTAAGTTGAATCGTTGCAGACTAAAGATTGGACATTGGAACAGGATGTGCTAATGAGTTAATGAGTTGCTAATGATGATGATGTTGTATTTCAGGTGCACTGCTAGTGCCGTCAAAGGTGACGCTAAAAGCGGGCGCGTCTCGCATTTGGGCGGGCTACCACGCGACCTTCGTGCTCGACGCCAACAAGGACAAGATGTTCGCGTGGGGGCTCAACAACTATGGACAACTCGGTGAGTGTACCACTGTTTTTTGACATTAAATTAATCACACTTCACATCACACTATCACATCACATCACACTATCACATCACATCACATCACACTATCACACTTCACATCACACTAATCACACTATCACACTAATATTATAAAGCCGAAAGTTTGTATGTGTGTGTGTGTGTGTGTGTATGTTTGTTACTCCTTCACGCCACAACGAATGAACCGATTTGGCTGAAATTTGAAATGGATATAGCTCATACCCAGGATTAAAACATAGGCTACTTTTTATCCCGGAAAATTACAGAGTTCCCGCGGGAATCAAAAAACCTTTATCCACGCGTACGAAGTCGCGGGCATCGTCTAGTCTAGTTAATAATAATTTGGGTTGTTACGTTCCCTCAAATATGATTGAGCGAAACAACGGCTGGATCATGCATCATGCTCATGAACGGGTGCCACACGAATGGATCTACTTTGTCTGCCTGTCTTAACATGTATTGAATTGTATGTACCTACGTTTGCATTTTTGAAACTTCATTGTGGAAACACTGTAAACATAGCATAGTTTTGTTACCTACTGTAAATTTTTTTTTTTTTTTTTTGGAAAGAGCAACTGCAGAGTTTCTTGCTGCCTTTTCTCAGCAGAATCTGCATTCTGAACCGATAGTAGATTTATATATAGACGGTCATAAGAGTTACAATATGGCCTACATGAAATAAATAAATTTTGATTTTGATTTTGATTTTTACTAACTATTTTGTGATTTTGTATTTTGTGGGGTTTTTTTTTTTTTAAATTTGAGTTATGCAACATTTTTGACATTCATAAGCGCTTTTGTAAGTCAGAATCGAAGAAATAACCGCGAGACATCGCACGAATCTGCACCGCTACGTGGTCGAAATACCACGATGCCGCACTAAGCGCTTCACTTCCTCGTTCCTAATACGCACCGCAAAAATTTGGAATGCCCTTCCGGCTTCCGTTTTTCCAACTAACTATAATGTGGGTGTCTTTAAATCAAGAGTGAATAGGCATCTTCTAGGCAAGCGCGTATCATCTTAGGCTGCATCTTCACTTACCATCAGGTGAGATCGCAGTCAAGCGCTAGTCTATATGTTTAAAAAAAAAAAAAAAACAATACAATGTTTTTCAGTGTCGAAATCGGTGTTTGCAGGTATAACGGGCGAGAAGCGTAAAACAGCGCTGTTCTCGCCGACGGAGTGCGACGCGTTCGCCGGCGGCGCGTGGGGCGGCGTCGCGGCCGGCCAGCACCACTCGCTGGCCGTGGACGACGCGGGCAAGGCCCACGCCATCGGACGCTGCGAGTACGGCCGGTGAGTGGGAATCAGGATAAGTGTTTAAGGCCCAAAACACGGAGCTGCCCGCGAAATTCAAATTTAATTTAGTTTTTCACCATTTGTAAACGAATACGACAAAGTAGGCTTATGGTATTCAAATTGCGCCAATGACAGTATCATCTTCACAGGTTTATATACTAATCTTTACGTGAAAGTATCCAATTATTAAATTACTTGTTAAATTAGACATTTCGCTCATTTGGTACAAGGGTGACATAATTCAAAATTCACCAATTTCAGTGTCGAAAATTTATACTTTTTCCTATAAAAACAATATTACGCTAAGCACAAAAAAATAAGAGCGAGAGAGATTGTGACGTAATGCTCTGTCGCTTTGTTGGCCGCTGTGTTGTTTCGAGACCGCAGCATCCACAAAACATTACTCTCTAATGAGAGAATTCTCTCATCGTTGATTTTGAATTATCGACCGTAGCAATTAACAGTGTCGGATCTACATTTTAGCGATTTTCATTTTATTGCATTAAAGGTCTTAGAATAAAAATAGCAATGCCCCCACCAATTATGAAACTTTTAAAATCAACCAACCATCTTTGGTTTTTGCAAGTGCAAAAATTAGGTATATTGACTATTCTTCACTTTTCACATATTTTAAACTTTGAATGGCCGTACCCTAAAGTAGTGATTTTTCACATACGACTATGTTAATTGCTACGGTCGTTATGTCACTCTTGTCGCAAATGACCGATTTGTTTATAAACTGTTACCTTTCAGGTTAGGATTAGGCGACAGAGCGGGGGACGCGGAAATCCTGGAGCCGATCCCGAAGCTACAGAACAAAACCTGCATCAGTATAGCGGCTGGCACCAGCAACTCCTTCGCTGTCACCAGTAATGGTGAGTTTCACATACCCCTTCTGAGTTTTCTTTTTATATTAACACTGTAGTGCCACTTACAATAATTAGACGAAACACAAACAAAAGAGAGAAGAAAAAAAAGGAATATTAAAGAATACTTGGATAAATTAAACAGGTTCAATGCTTACAGCGTACCTAAGTAGTTCAGCAACTAGGGAAGTCTACCCATCATTGAATGGATCCCATTGAGCAAGAGCGCGTTAAAGGATGCCAATGAACGCGGTATAATCCCGCTACCATATCAAAAGCCTCAATAAGCCAAATTAATTGTTTTAGCTAAATATTCTAGAATTTTATTTATAAACTAGCTTTAACCCGCGGCTTCGCTCACGTTAGGTTCGATTTTTTAACCCCCTATTTAACCCTCTTGGGGTTGAAATTTTCCAAAATCCTTTCTTAGCGGATGTCTTCATCCTAACAGCTACCTGTATACCAAATTTCAGCTCGATCGGTCCAGTGGTTAGAGCTGTGCGTTGATAGATCAGTCAGTCAGTCAGTCACCTTTGCCTTTTATATATTTAGATACATTATTTACTAGCCGATGCCCGCGACTTCATCCGCGTGGATTTAGTTTTGAAAATCCCGCCTATGGCACTCTCCAAGTCCTCAACAGCTATACCTATGCATTATTAACCTATTTCTTTAAATTATTTTTTATTGGGCTAATAATAATATTCAATTATAAAATAAATTTAATATAAATTAATATGTTTTTCTTCACCACTGAAGTGTGTGATATTTAATTGCTTAAACACACATAGCTCTGAAAAATCAGAAGTGCCCGAGCCCAGCGTCGAACCTGCGTCCCCGAAACAGCAGACCGCAGTCCTAACCACTATCACTGCTATATTAATTGTACTATTATATAGTACATAATATTTCAAAAATTTTTTTCTAGGTGAAGTATTATCGTGGGGAATGGGCAGCGAGGGTCAACTTGGCACGGGCAAGAGTCAAGACGCGACCGAACCCACCAGTGCGGTGTGCGTCACTCACCAGGACCGTACCCCCCTCCACGTGTCCGCGGGGGGGCAACACACAGTACTACTTGTTGTAAGTCAGACATACATATAAATATTCTAATGCTGCCGTCCTAAAGATAAAGTGTTGTTAACTACCAAAACCATATTTCGAGCTATGATCCAAAAAGCAGCAATTTATTAAGGAATGACGCCATTTGATAACTAATAAACGACTTTTTTCATATTTATACATATATTGCTATTGTAATATATTATATTGTTATGAAACGAGCAAATACTGCAGATTCTGCTGAGAAGAGCCCACAAGAAACTTTTTGTCGGCTCTTCTCAACAGAATCTCTGTTCTGAGCCAGTATTAGAATCTTGACGTGTCATACGAGCTACAAGATGGCCTACAAGAAATAAATAATTTTGGATTTTACATAAAAATAAGACCCTAATACCCATTCTAGGAGGATCCAAACCCTCAAAAGGACCCCTCACCCACACCAGAGAAAGAGACGCAAGAGGAGAAAGCGGAGCCCGTCGAAGAGGAGAAGAAGAGACCCACCAAGAGACAGAAGAAGCAAGAACAAGACGAGGAGATATCTTCCACTTCTAGTGCACAACCCGCTAGTGTAGTCGATGACACGCCACAGGTGAGTGATTGACATCAACTTAAATCTGCTTACGTATAGTTACTGGCAAACTTCTTAGGTATAGTTACCGGCAAACTTCTAAGGTACAGTTACTGGCAAACGTAGGTATAGTTACCGGCAAACTTCTTAGGTACAGTTACTGGCAAACTTAGGTATAGTTATCGGCAAACTTCTTAGGTACCTATAGTTACCGGCAAACTTTTTAGGTATAGTTACTGGCAAACTTAAGTATAGTTACTGGCAAACTTAAGTATAGTTACTGGCAAACTTCTTAGGTATAGTTACCGGCAAACTTCTTAGGTATAGTTACCGGCAAAATTCTTAGGTATAGTTACCGGCAAACTTCTTAGGTATACTTACCGGCAAACTTCTTAGGTATAGTTACCGGCAAACTTCTTAGGTGTATTTACCGGCAAACTTCTTAGGTACAGTTACTGGCAAACTTAGGTATAGTTACCGGCAAACTTCTTAAATATAGTTACCGGTAAACTTCTTAGGTATAGTTTGCGGCAAACTTCTTAGGTGTAGTTACCGGCAAACTTAAGTATAGTTACCGGTAAACTTCTTAGGTATAGTTACCGGCAAACTTCTTAGGTATAGTTACCGGCAAACTTCTTAGGTACAGTTACTAGCAAACTTAGGTATAGTTACCGGCAAACTTCTTAGGTATAGTTACCGGCAAACTTCTTAGGTATAGTTACCGGCAAACTTCTTAGGTACAGTTACTAGCAAACTTAGGTATAATTACCGGCAAACTTCTTAGGTACAGTTACTAGCAAACTTAGGTATAGTTACCGGCAAACTTCTTAGCTATAGTTACCAGCAAACTTCTTACCCTTTCACTTCATAATTTTCCTATTTTTGGGTTTTTCTCTGGATGTATTTATCATTTTCATTCATATTTCTTCATTCATTTTTACACTCCCTAAGATTCATCCCTAGGCTTTAAATCGTTATCTTGCTTGCTTTATTTATATACAGGATGTCCTTCATTTTTACACTCCCTAAGAGTCATCCCTAGGCTTTAAATCGTTATCTTGCTTGCTTTATTTATATACAGGATGTCCGGTAAAACGTCACGATCTCATTGAGAGGTTCTAGAGGAGGTCAAGCGCTATCAAATGACCTCCTAATGCTTCAGTGTTGGAATGTTGGCTATTCAAAAAAAAAAAGTTTTTTAAATTAAATTTTAATTTAACTTTTAATGTTGTGAATCCGGAAACTATCAATAACTGAAAAACGAGTCATTTTCGCCATTAGGTGTTAGGGGGTTATTAGCCCTAGCCCTTGACTTTTCCTACAACCTCTCGACGGGATCGTGACCTTTTACCGGACACCCTGTATATTTTCTCGCAAATATGGACAGGTAAAAAACCGGAAAGCAAAGGTATCCAGCTCGACGAGCAAGAGGAGACGCCGGCACTAGGTTCCGCACTATGAATAAATAAATACTGCAGCATGTAGCATGGTGCGGGTGACAGGTCGATAGAACGTAGCTTTTTTTGCAACATAAACCATAATTATTATATACTAGCTGTTGCCCGCGACTTCGTCCGCGTCAATTTCTGTCTTATGATCGCGACTGAGAAGCTTTTAAAAGAATATATTTTAAATATGGATAATTTTCTCCGTTTTTGCAACATTTTTCACTGATGCTTCGCACCTATTGGTCGCAGCGTGATCTTATATAGCCTTTCTCGATATATGGACTATCCAAGACAAAAAGAATTTTTCAATTCGAACCAGTAGTTCCTGAGATTAGCGCGTTCAAACAAACAAACTCTTCAGCTTTATAAGATTAGTATAGAATATAGATGGTAACAAAATACACAAAAACAGAAACATAAAACTATAAAAAGTGTTGTTCGATGGACCTGCCACCCGCACCATGCCACTACGAAAAAAATGTAAGCGTTCACATTTTCTTGGCGCATGACCTTTGTGACGTCACGACTAGTGTTGCCGGTCAATAGAATCGTTTTTTTATTAGGGTTCCTTACCCGAAGGGTACCAGCAGGATCCTATTACTAAGCCTCCGCTGTCCGTACGTCCGTCTGTCTGTTAGCGACCTGTATCTCATGAACCGTAATAAGTTTATACTTGAAATTTACACAGAATGTGTTTCTATTGCCGCCATACCTATTTATTTATTTATTTTATTTTATTCGATGACAAGATAGTCCTTGACTGTAATCTCACCTGATGGTAAGTGACCATGCAGTCTAAGATGGTAGCGGGCTAACTTGGTAGGGGTATGGCAGTGTACTCATACCCCTAATTGGTTTCTACACGTCATCATCGTGCCGAAACACTAAATCGCTTGGCGGTACGTCTTTGACGGTAGGGTGGTAACTAGCCACGGCCAAAGCCTCCCACCAGACGACCTAACAACAAATTAAAAAAAAAAAAGTTAATTTAGAGGATCTGCATAAAATAAACTTTTGTGTTAATAATAGCTGATGTTAAATCTTGTATAATGGTATGGAACCCTTCGTGTGTGACTTACATTTACCCCGGTTTCTATAACTTTTACAAAAGTGGTGAATGTGAACGTACATTACTAGTATTGTAGGTATTTTATGTATCTTTGGGTGACGGTTAAAAGTAAAGAGTAGTTAAATATGGATTATAATCTGTTAGCTGTCTTAAATGGTAAACAAATGGCTTCTCGCAGAAAGACGTAAGCGACGCGTTAAGGGTCCGGTCCGCCACATCGAAATTCACAACATCGAAACTCATGAGATTGAACACGTTACATCGATAACTCATGGTTTTCTATCTTTCGTAGTAACCAAAGTATGAGATCGATCGTTCATAACTGTTATTTTTAACAGTATTTATTTAGCTTTACTGTCAACATCAGGACCTGTGGATTTGCTAAGACTTCGATCTTATAAATTCGATTTATTGCATTTCCGGTGTCATAAACGATCGATCTCATATACTTTCGTTATGATGAAAGGTCGATATCATAAGCTATCGATGTAAAGTGATCGAACTCATAAGCTTTTGATGTCATGAACGATCGATCTCCTATACTTTCGTTATAATGAAAGGTCGATATCATAAGCTATCGATGTAAAGTGTTCGATCACATAAGCTTTCGATGTAACGAGCGATCGATCTCCTATATAAGCTATCGATGTAATGTGTTCGATCTCGAGCTCCGATGTGGCGGACCGGACCCTTTTAAAACGTATCAGTTGTGTTTTTTTTTTTTTTTTTTCAAAACATTTTCCGCAATTTGTTCACCTCCTCAGACAGCTAAGGAAAAATAAATTGTAGTAAAGTAGGGGGAAGGAGTTGGTCATAGTTTATGTTTGTGACGTCCTGATTTGTTATTACTTATTAGAATAATCCTCGATAATAATTTTGTAGACCACAGAATTCTGAATAAGTTACTAGAAATGGTAACGGTGGCGTACTTTCATAGTGGAAAAGCGTGTTATTTTACACAAAATAATCCTTACTAATATTATAAATGCGAAACTGTGTTCGTTTGTTGGTTCGTCCTTCAATCACGCTGCAATAGAGCTACGGATCGACGTGGTTTTATGCATGGGTATAGTTTAGGACCTGGAGGGTCACATACGCTTCTTTTTATCACGGAAAAAGAAACAGTTCCTGGAGATTTTGTAAAGTTTAGTTAGAATTTATCCACGCGGACGAAGTCGCGGGCATCGGGTAGTATTTTAAGAAGGGTGACCGCAGAGTTTCTTGCTGCCTTTTTTCAGTGGTAGAATCACTGGACGATTCGAAAGTACTTCGTATACTAAAATTTTTATTTGAATAAAAAAACAATTCTATTATATTGATTTTTAGCTATATAAGTACACCGAATGTATTTAGTGGGAGACAAAAAATTACTCATATTTTTTTTAAAGAATGTTAGCCAAGCTGAACTTGACTTATATTCTCCTATCCCCTCCAAATAAGCGAAAAGATTGTGTTTGTGGCGTGAGTACGACAATAATGTAATGGATGGGATGCGAACCTGCGACCTTTCAGTTTTCAGTCCGCACTTTTTACCGTTGAGGCTAAAAAATTTTAGCAAGGCATCTTCTATTTAAAACGAAGTCTGCTTTTTTTTTTTTTTTTTAAATATATAGACTAGCGCTTGACTGCGATCTCACCTGATGGTAAGTGAAGATGCAGCCTAAGATGATACGCGCTTGCCTAGAAGATGCCTATTCACTCTTGATTTAAAGACACCCACATTATAGTTAGTTGGAAAAACGGAAGCCGGAAGGGCATTCCAAATTTTTGCGGTGCGTATTAGGAACGAGGAAGCGAAGCGCTTAGTGCGGCATCGTGGAATTTCGACCACGTAGCGGTGCAGATTCGTGCGATGTCTCGCGGTTCGGTGGTAGAACTTTAACAATAACTTGCAACTGATGTTTCACTACACACAAGCGCCTTTACCATTTCTGTCCCAATTTGGAGTTCTGTGTTGTAGACTAACATGTAAAGTATGGAATGACAGAGAAATGTAATTAAATAGAAAATAATTTGTATTTCTCTTCCAGAAGGTGAACGGAAACGAGAAAAAGGCACCAGAAACACCAATGGACGTTGATGATACAGGTGATATTACTTAATTTTTATTTATTTATTTATTTTAATATGGAAAACCAACAGGTTACAATAAATTAAAAACTAAAAAATACATGTTAAATAAGTTATTATTATATATATTTTCACTTAGAACAACTAACTTATTTAAGTTGACATTCATTCATGTTCCATCATACTGCCTAAATTACTGAGCCGATTTTGATGAATGAGGTGTCATTCGATTCATTATCATGGTCCGGGTGGCAGACTACATTTTTAACCGACTTCCAAAAACTGAGATACTGAGGTTGCAATTTTTAAACTTATTTCTTTTTTTTTTTCAGATAAAGCACAAGACAAACACACAGAAGACACAAAAGAAACAGAACAGACAGAGTCCGAGAAAGAATCACCAGAGACAATGGACACGTCCAGTCAAGACACAGAAGACTCGAAAGATGAAAAGGACACAGATATGAACACTGAAGTCCCCAAGGAAAGTGAAAAGGAAAGTGAAATGGAAAGTGAAAAGGAAAGTGAAGTGAAAGCGTTGACAGAAGTGAACGGAACCCCAGAGTCCGAGGTGGGAAGTAAAACGGTAGAGACATTGCCTGTAGCGCCCATGTCTACAGCGTGATGGTAGGTCAATGTTTTTGTTTTAATGTTAATTTTACGCGGTTCAGCTATCGTACAGTGGGGGATGTTTTTGTCTTGTGGCCTAGTCATTGACGGGAGTTAGTAATTAGCGTCTGAATATCTGTTGATTGTGCTAGTTAACGTTTGTTTTCTATTTTCAATCTGTATCTATTGATAAATAAATTACCCTTCCTGTTATTTGTAAGAAAATACCATAACAATGTTGCTAAGAAATCTTCTATGTATAAGGGTATACAAATGTATACAAAAGTTTTTTGTTTATATGCCATTCATTCAACGGAGAAGAAACTTGGCACAGATGTGGCTGGTATCCTGGAGATGATTTATGGATAGTTTTTATCCCAGAAAAGAGTTCCCTTTAGAATGAAATAAGCATCAGCTTGCAAATCAATATTACAGATAATTTAGAGACGCCAACATATACAGGGTGTCCCACGGCTATGCCACATGGAGGGGAAGTACCTTAAATATTGTAGATGGAACATTTTACTGAAAGAAGACTTCATTTTAATTTAAAAAACAATTTAAACTGCATTCATAGATTTTTAAATAATTGCCTGGTTGAACCGGGACTCGAACCCGCTATACGAGAAAAAAAATTAACCTGTATCTTTATCATACCGATCGGAAGGCTTCATCATAAGGATTATTTTTTGTTAAATAACATAGCATGAGTAATAAAAGGAAGACCATGAATTTTAGCCTTTGATGTAAAATTTTGTTCAGAAAAATGAAAAGCTGACATTGGCGTATCGACATGTCCTTCAATCCCGCTGCAAACTGTTGCAGCGGGATTGAAGGACAAACCAATAAATCAACAAACAAACACACTTTCGCATTTATAGGTAATATAAGTAAGGCTTAGTAAGGATAGTAAGGATCGGGAAATGATGCGTACTTCTCAAGTGGGTACTCATTAGTAATAGTTCATGTCAGTTGTATGTCAATAGGCCAATGTCAGCTTTTCATTTTTCTGAACAAAATTTTACATCAAACGCTAAAATTCATGGTCTTCCTTTTATTTCTCGTGCTATGTTATTTAACAAAAAATAATCCTTATGATGAAGCCTTCCGATCGGTATGATAAAGATACAGGTTAATTTTTTTTCTCGTATAGCGGGTTCGAGTCCCGGTTCAACCAGGCAATTATTTAAAAATCTATGAATGCAGTTTAAATTGTTTTTTAAATTAAAATGAAGTCTTCTTTCAGTAAAATGTTCCATCTACAATATTTAAGGTACTTCCCCTCCATGTGGCATAGCCGTGGGACGCCCTGTATATCTTCCTGGGAATTCCAGACAAGAAAAGCGAAAACCGCACGCAAAAAAAAAGAGGGATTACACTTCATACATGTTTTTATATTTTTGGGATGCAATGTAGCATGCCTAAAAAATTGTTACAATCAATTTCTTATTATTTTCAGATTTTTAAAATTCCATGGGAATAATAAATTTAGCTATCATCAATTTTAATTTGGCCTTTGCTTGTCTATACTGTATGGTAGCTAAACTGTGATCTTATTTTATAATTATTTTAGTTAGCACTTTGGCCGTGGTAACGTGTTGGGGATTTTGTTTTTAATTAATTTTGAACTTTGACAAAATTATTAAAAAAATTACAAGATATTATATTTTTACAAGTAGCTTTTTATCGTACTTTGTATATTTACAAATTAAAGGGTTTAAAATAATCTAAGCTTGATAATTTAAATTATTACTAAGTTTTTTTTTAATCGAGTATATTTATGTTTTTTTTTTTTAATATGTATACTAATTGTGGCTAATTCTGTTGTACACATTTTTTTTTTTTAATAATATTAGCCAAGCTGAAGTTAACTAATATCTTCATATCCCCTCTAAATAAGCGTAAAGCTTGTGCTAGGAGTACGTGGGATCCGAACCTGCGACCTTTCGGTTTTCAGACCGATAATAATTTACATAAAAATAAATCTACTTTTAACTAAAAATAAACTATTCATGTGAAAAGGTGGAATAAATGGAAAAAAGTAACCCAAGTAAGTTAATTAACTTATTGAACAGGCTACAACAGAATGGGCCCCATTATGATCTTGTTTTTTTTTATTTTTTATTCATATAATTAAAGAGCTAGCTTGTTTTTTGATGAATAATTAATTTAACAAATCAATGTAAAAAAAATGTTGCAATTAACTAAATAAATATATAAAATGTATGGCAAGTTGAATAAACTATTGTTTTTCCTTTAAATACAACTGCATTTTACCACGGCCGTTAGACGTAGTCACGTGATTTGTACATGTATAGTATATACTACGATTTGAGCTCTATCTGTAATAAAGTGAACAACATTAAGGGAGCTTTCCAGTGTGACAGCCCGAAAAATCGTCGTTTTTCGCGATTTTTTTTTTTTAAAAAAAAATAATCTAATCGGTCTGGTTTTTTTTTTGTATATTAATTGAGTATTGAAGAATACAAAACAATTTTTTAAAGATCGATTTATTTATTAATTATTATCTATAAAAATGATGAAACAATTGTTGCAGAAAATGCACTTGGATGTGGTGTCCACGTTGGGGGTCACAATTTTGATCTGAATCAAAAAACACAAAAAGATTATTGATCGGTATATAATTGGCTTTCGTGCTATGGAGGCTTTTTTTTTTATTATTTTTTTTGCAAAAATGGCGCCGGTTTGAACAAAAAGTATCGATTTTAGCATTTTTTTTTTGCAGTTTTTTTTACAAAAAAATAGGAAGATGTCAAAAAAAAAAAAAAAGCCTCCATAGCACGATAAACAATGACGTTAAAAATATTGTGTAAAAAATTCAACTCGATAGCTTTAAAACTCTGCCCTCCAAGTTGGACACCGTTTTGAAAAATGATGTTTCGATAAAAACGCGTTCAAAGCTTCAAGTGAGGAAATTTTAGGTAAATCGTTTACTTACGGTCAATCAGCGATGCTAGGTCCACACAATATCCCTTCTGCTTCTTCGAAAAAGCAAAAAAAAAATAATCGATTTTTTAAAAATTCACACTGGAAAGCTCCCTTAAGGCCCGTTTTCATCAACCATACCTAAACCAACCCTTAAGTAGAAGTCTCTACGTAGGCAGCCCTTAAATAAAATCTCTTACACTCATTTCCAATTCTAAGCCTCAATAGCCCAACGGTTAAAGGTGCGGACTGAAAACTGAAAGGTCGCAGGTTCGAACCCCACCCGTTGCACTATTGTCGTACCCACTCCTAGCACAAGCTTTCCGCTTATTTGGAGGGGATAGGAGAATATTAGTCAACTTCAGCTTGGCTAATATTGTTCAAAAAAAAAATTATACAGGGGTCCCTTTTCATAAAAGGTCTTTAGCATGCTGTTTTTTCAATTTTCATTATATTTTTTTTTTTATTTTTTATTTCACTTCATTTTCACCTTTAGGAGTTCCCTAAAGGTTCGTGAAAACTAAATTGACAGAAAGCGTCAACTTAATTTAGATAGCCCGTAAAATTTAGGGAACGTTAGTGAAAACGGGCACCAGTCTCGCAAGCTTGACTAAACTCGAGCTACCATACAAACAAAGTTTGCTTTTATTCAGATACTAGCTTTTGCCCGCGACTTCGTCCGCGTCACTTAGGTTACTGTTTTACCGGGGTATTTTTATTAGTAATAAAATAAAATATTAAACCATTTTTGATTGATCAAATCCACAAGAATAAATCCAAAGTGGACCGTCTCCTTTAATAACAATCCTAAATATAGTATGTAAATTTTAGCAAAACTACGTTTGTATGGAAACTCGATCTTACTGGAGAGTAGGTTTTGTCTAAGTATAATTTTAATAGTAAAATAATTAATAATAATATATTGTTGTCTAGATATTGTTGTATGACAAATTTTTTGACATTTCAATTTTATTAATATAGTTTCTTCTCTTACCTTTTAAGTCCACAGTTCGTATAGTTCTTGCAATTAAGGGTGCGTGAGCTTTACTTGTGGGTAGGTGGTGTACATGCCCATTGCGTAAGTGTGCGTGCCTGTCAGGAGCCTAGGTGGGAGCGGTCAGGCGCGAGCAAGCTCTCGCTCACATTTACACAGATACGACACACACACAACCATGAGCCACGCGCCCTCGTAAATTTCTAGAACTATAGCAGTTATTTG
This sequence comes from Hipparchia sbordonii, assembly GCA_038048805.1. Classification (NCBI taxonomy): domain Eukaryota; kingdom Metazoa; phylum Arthropoda; class Insecta; order Lepidoptera; family Nymphalidae; genus Hipparchia; species Hipparchia sbordonii. Next base: position 6,701,545 of record CM076117.1, on the reverse strand, counting down.
TTGATGCCGCTTTTACAGAATAGACAATTCTGTTGTTCCGAGTTGCTTCTGTGGTTTCATTCATAGGAATAATCTTTGACACTGACTTGTCTTGCTAACACTTTGTTCATAAACCATCCAAATTGTCTCAAACATCACGGCTGCCCTATTTCAAAACCTAGTAAGTGCCATTGACAAAATTTTACAACAGACCAAAAAAACTTATTTGTGGTAGCCCTTCTGAACTCTTCAGCGTCTGTTGATGAATTAAGTTTCGTAAATAAACAATTTTGAAAGCTGTTATTGGATATATTTATTATTTCGCTAAGCCATCTACCAAAAAACATGTGTGAGCTAATCGATTACTCTTTATAATTATTGTTTTTACCAATGCTTCGTCGCGTCGCAAAATCACAATTGAATTAACTTTAGTTTTTTATAAATTAAAATTAATCGCAGAAAGACAAGAGTGCTTTTACCAAAACCAAAGACAAAATGGCCGATAATCGTCCGACCAATCGAAGAGGCGGGAGACGAGCGCGCGTTCGGATACTTGTTACACATGTGTTTTTTTGTCTCCTGTAAAATTTTGTCAATCACACTTACTAGGTTTTGAAATTGGGCAGCCGATCATCATCAGATCAACCCTGAGGAGACATGGGGGCTGATTCTGTAACTCAGTGCCTATCAACGACGATAGGCATTATTTATCTATTGAAGGTTTGAAGAGGAATGTCATTTACTGTTTCATAACAAACCCTCAATGGATACAAAATATATGTTAGTGGTTTTTTTGATAGGCGCTGAATTAGAATCAGTCCCCTGGGCCTCCTCCTTCGATCACAGAAAAATAAGTGGATATCGCATGTTAGTCTGATTTGTGTAACCACTTAATATGAGTGCAGATCATTTCGCTAGCTAGTCTGTCATCGAACATTGACGTGAAGCAGTTATTTCAGTGTCAAGGAACAATGATGCATTTGAATAATAGTTGAAGTATGAAGTGCTGAATCCACTTATTTTTCTGTGATCGAAGGCCTCCTCTGATCATGAGAGGCGTATAGTCCATAGTCCGCCACCCTGGTCAAGTACAGATCGGCAGAGTTCACACATTAGATAACATTATTGAGAACTCAGGTGCGCAGGTTTTCTGTTCTCCTTTAACGTTAAAGCGAGTGATATTTACTTGGGTATTTGACTGTTTTCATCAAAATGTCGCTCATTTGCGACAAGGGTGACATAATTCAAAATTCACCAATTTTAGTGTCGATAATTTATACTTTTTCCTATAAAAAAAACATTACGCTAAGCACAAAAAAATAAGAGCGAGAGAGATTGTGACTTAATGCTCTGTCGCTTTGTTGGCCGCTGTGTTGTTTCGAGACCGCAGCATCCACAAAACATTACTCTCTAACGAGAGAATTCTGTCATCGTCGATTTTGAATTATGTCACCCTTGTCGCAAATGAGCGATGTGGATATTCATTAGTTACAATCGGAAATGTAACATGTAGGAATAACATTTGTAAAACAGAAAATAAATCGGTCAAAAAGCAAATAAGTTATAAGCTGTTTTACTGTTTTTGTATCCGTCTCTTTCTAAAACAATGTAAGGAGAGTGTATGGAGCCTACTGGAATATGACGTCATTATACAATAGCGCTCTCTTGTTTCTAGCAGGAATCTTAAAAGCTCTATATTTCCGAGGCTAGTTAAGATATTAAAAAAAGGAAAATGGCATTGTGTGATAATATTAAAAACATTTATTTTAAGTAGGTTTATATAAAAAAAAATTGTCAAATACCCAATTAAGACTAGCAATTATTGATACCACTTTTACAGAATCGGTCTGCCGGTTTTCCCCATTTCCGTTCCCGCAAGGATATTAGGCTCTATAGAGACTCGGTTCAGACAGGAGATCGAGTTAAAACGAGATGCAAATATCGCACACAGATTAAAAGTCAGACTACCCTCCACAAAAGGTCAGACTACCCTCACTACAAAAAGTATTTCTAAATTTTTTTGCAATATTTGCACAATTTCCTGGTTTAACCGGACTAGACATTTCACATAATAACTTGACTTAAAACATGATTTCATAGAGTTTATGGCGAACACTCTTTGGAATCCCGTAACTACCTGGCCTGCTACTACAAATAAATAAATCTTTTGTTACTAAAGTTTTGAAACCCATTTTATTTTATGTCATTACTGTGTTGTGAAATGTGACCTAAAATAAAATTTAGTTTCATAATAATTTTACTAACAAAAAATTCAGAAATACTTTTTTCTCGTGTAGTGAGGGTAGTCTGACCTTTTTTGGAGGGTAGTCTAATAATCTAGTAAAAGGTGACCTATTTCGAGTTGTGCAACTTTTAATCTAGGTGTGCGGTATGTCTTTCTCACATCAATCTGTCTCATTTTATCATTCTGAATCTGAGCAAGAGATAAATAGTTCATTGTGACTAATTCTGTAATAATTAATTGTATACAATCTCTTAAACTAAATGGATTGGAGCTCTACCATACACACTTTAGTATTATTTATTTCAATATTGATTTGGTATGTCATTTAATGACAATCTTAAAGTGATTACTTTAAAATTGATACTGCTTTAAGCGTTGTTGGTAAAGCCAAAGTAGTGTTATTTCAATATTGTTTTGACATACCGTCGGGGATAGTGCAAATCCGCGTAACTACGCGTAAGCATTAGTACATTAAAATCCATTTTCACACGTTTGTGATCAAATCAAAACCGCGTAAGTGTCGTAGCGACTAAATTAATCACTTTAAATGATATCTATTTTTATCAATACATAGAACACATGAATTAATACTCTCTGTGTAAAAATTAGCCCAATAACCGTAGAAATAAGAAATTTATAAAGTTTTAACCTTCCCCTGTAAAACTGTGACTAGTGTAGATCCGCGGTTTTTACCAATGGTACATACGCGGTTTTGCACTATCCCCGACGATATCAAACAATGTCAACATGTTGATATTATTTGAAATGTGAAAACAATTAGAACACTTTAAGATTGACTTAGTTTGATAAACTAAAACAATATTGAAATAATACTATTTAAGTGTTGGTAGTCTAAATATCGTGCTATCACTTTCATAATTCTCTCAGTGGAAAAGGATAGCAATAAATTGAGACCTGTCAGTCTAGCTTAGAGATTGTGTACAACTGAATTAGCCATAATGTAAGAATTTCGGATTACTTTATATTGTATAAAAAATTAAGACTGTTCTTGATTATAAATAAATAAATAAAATAATTAATTGTGTGTATATCAGTAGAAACATTCGCGTATTATTAAATTATTTTTTATTTTAATAATAATATTTTTTATATAATATGATTTAGATGTGGTTTGATAGAGGCCTGATTTTTGAGGTTTAATACCGAAATGGTATTAAAGGTACCTTTATAGTGCAACTTGTCTGTCTAGAAAATGTTGATTTTAATATATTATTTTTCTAGAAAATAATTTAAAGAAAGCTTTATAGCTCATTTACTGCGAACACTGTTTTATCTGGAAAATCCCGGCCTTTTTTTCCTTCCAAAATGTCTCTTAATGTTTCAAGTGGAGTCAAATATTAATTAATGAAACTTTTTAGTAGTCTCTTAGAGTTTTTAAGCTATTGCATAGCTTCTATCGCGGGCCAGCGTGGAGACCGAATCCAGAAATTCCGCAACGAAAATAACCTGACACGGGACTCCTCTACGGTGAGTCGCTAGATGGCGCATTTTTTATCTACGCCATCTAGCGGTGAGCCGCTAGATGGCGTTGATAAAAAATGCTATGCAATAGCTTTACCGCGGCAGTCCCCGAGTGCCACAAGTCTTTTTTTTTTTAATTTTCAGAGCGCTTTAAAAAGTGATTTTTTTTCTACATTACTAGTAGTAAATTCACTACTTTTCGAGATAAAAACATTATAACAGCAAATGAGGGTACAGGAAAGTATAAAATTATACTTTCATTTTATTTAGCCTCTTATGGACAGAAAAATACGGGGTCGGTATTAACTGTATTTTTTTTTCAAAATCATGCTTCTGCAACCATTTCTAAACAGAACCACGCACATTTTGACTAAGTTACAAATTGCATGTTGTATAGAGCGATCGAGCGGATGTGCTATCGCCCTAAATCAAGTGACTACGTCATGTAATATAGCTGATTACTAATCGGTAATCGAGTAAGTCTAGGAGCTGGCGAACTATTTCTTCCAAGTGTTGCTGCAGGTCGTAAAAATTTTGAGTTCGTACAAACTAGATAATGGACACTTCGCAGAGTGGAAAAAGGTTTATTAAAAGGTAATTGTAATTACAATTGAGAAGTTAGTCAGGTACAAGTTGTAAATTACAACTACATATTAACAATTAAAACATAATATACAAAACTATGACATAGTGTATGTATAAGAAGAGGTGGATATGTTACACGCGTGCGGTAAATGAAGCGCGTAATGGCAGATACATATTTGTCAAGTCATTTAACAATGAAGTACTCTATTAAACTCTTCGCCGTTCGGAACAATTTTTTCGCTTGATTTGTGAGTGTATAACTCATCGCAGAATATCATAGATGTAAAATAAAACAAAAATATGTGAATGGAAAGAAATCGCTCATTTGCGACTTCGGTGACATAATTTTCAAAATTCACTAATTTTAATGTCGAAAATTTATACTTTTTGCTATAAAAACAACATTACGATAAGCACAAAAAATAAGAGCGAGAGATGTTGTGATTTTATGCCCTGTCGCACTCTGGCCGCTGCGTTGTTTCGAGACCGCAGCAATCACAGAACATTACTCTCTAACGAGAGAATTCTCAAGTCTACGAATTCGCAAATGAGCGAAATATTAAATAGTATACTCTTTGTTAACCAAAAAATTATATGCCTGATGTAACAAAAGACGCTGAGCGGTTAAGAATACGGTAACGTGATGTCATATCCCTTAATAATAATTTCCGTCATGATTCAGGAAATATATGGCGTTTAATTTGAAATTACTGAAATTTCTTAATATACTAGTTTGAAAGAAGCGTCGATGGTTATTAATTTTTAGTTTTTTAATTGTATATTATTGTATGAAAAATTACAGATTACAGACATAGTAAATATGCCTTTTAATTATAGTCTTAGATAATAAGTAATTAATATAAAAATATGTAAGTGATTTTTGAACCGGACTGCTCTGCCAAATGATCCATTGTCTGGTTTGGATGTAGTTTTTTTTTAATGTAAAATAAGACTTGCATTAAACACATTCAACAAATAGTCCGCAAGCTCGCGGTCTAGTACAAAATGTACGTTTAAATTATCGGGAAGCTCTTTGTTACAAACGAAAAAAAATGAACTATGTATTGTGTTTTCCTAATAAAAGTGTAGTGTAAATATTTGAGTTTTATTTTCCCTAAATTTTAAGAGAATAGATCTAACCCGGATCATTATTTTAATCAGTATTTGCATCAAACATAGCTAACACTCCCGACTAAGTCACCTTTCAAATGAAAAAAAAAAAATTAAAATCGGCCAAACCCTTCATAATTTTTTCCCGCGTTTGAATGTTGTTCGAATTTCAAAATGTAAGAAAATCTTTCATAAAAAGATTAAATTTGAATTTGGAACGTTTATTATTAGTGGCCAGTACATATAATTTATTAAATGAAAAAATACAGCTATAAGAATGTATCAATCTCAAGTTATTTACGAAGCAATTAAAGATATTAAAAGTGTTAGAATTCAATACAACAGGGTGTATATTTATGTTTATTATTATAACTTTGGCTTTATATGTATTTAATATAGTCTCAGTAAAACAGCCTGTAACTTATTTGTTTTTTGATCGATTTATTTGCTGTTTTTACAAAATATGTTATTCTTGCAAGTTACATTTTAATTAATGATTATCCACATTTTGACATTCAGTCTAATACCCAATTACTTGAATAACGAACCGATCCTTATAAATAATAATCATGTTACATTATAATGTATTTATTTCCAAATTTTATACAAATAACATAATACTAAATAGTACAAAATAACTATAACTATTTTGAGAAATATGACAGGAAGATTTGTGAAATTTCACAGAAAAAGAACACATTATTCACAAGTCACACTTTCTAATTACAATTCCAGACACTGAAAATTTTATATCATACTAAGTAGATAATGCGCGCGACTTCGTCCGCGTGGATTAAGGTTTTGCTGATTCCCGCGGGAACCTTTTAATTTTCCCGGATAAAATGGATCCCATTGCTATTCTAATGTATATGCGAGGTTCCATCAAAATCAGTCCTGTAGTTTTTGCGTGAAATAGTAAGAAACCTCCATCCATTCTCACAAACTTTCGTATTTCTAAAATTACTAGCCGATGCGCGCGGCTTCATTCGCGTGGATTGAGGTGTTTAATTCCCGTGGGAACTTTCTTATTTTATAAATAGTAGATAGGGATAAATAGTAATCTATGGGTTATTCCAGGCTATAATCTAAATCTTTGTGCCAAATTTCAACAAAATCGGTTCAGTCGTTGCGGCGTAATTGAGTAACAAACATCCAAACTTACGCATTTATAATATTAATGGGATAGTAGGACAAATCTTTACTAATATACGTATAAATGGAAAATTGTGCTTACTGTTAAGTAATGTAGTAGTAATGGAAAGCTTTTTTGGTTTTTTCTTCAATCACGAAGCTACGGAGCAACAAATCGTGATTTTTTGGATAAGATCTTTTATCTTAGAAGAACTGACGATTTCTGCGGCAATTTTAAAAACTTAACTCCGTGCAGACGAAATCGCGATCAAAAGCTAGTTATTCATAAAATAAAGGTAAGATTTTTTTTATTCGATGACAAGATAGTCCTCGACTGCGATTTCACCTGATGGTAAGTGACGATCCAGTCTAAGATGGTAACGGACTGACTTGGAAGGGGCTATCCGCTATACCCCTAATGGGTTTCTACACGCCATCGTGCCGGAACGCTGAATCGCTTGGCGGCACGTCTTTAACGTTAGGGTGGCAACTAGCCACGGCCAAAGCCTCCCACCAGACCAGACCAGAGACAATTTAGAAATTAGAAACACCAGACAAAGTTAAAATACATGTACCTACGTGTATTTTGGAAATAGACAAAGTTTTCAATATTTTGAACATAAAAACAAAATTTTTCAATACTTCTTATAAAATTAACAGTTTTTTAGGCAGATTTTATTTCAGATTTCGTCAGCATCTGGACCACAAGCCCAGCCTACTCCTAGACATAACTTATATTTAAATCAGTACAGAATTTAAAGTAACGCAATAATAATTCTCAAGTTCCACTGGGAAATTGTAATGCTTGCTCGGAGAAATTTACAGCTTGAATCACTCTTGCCCAGCTTCTGCATCTTCACAATCTAGAAAATTGACAAAGAAAAATCATTAAATTTTTTGATCACATGATAGGACGATTTAATAAAAAAAAAATTAAGTAACAGTGTCAATGGCAACATATTTGACAGATTGTCTATGTTATATCTATGGTATCTAATCTATGGTATACTTCCCGGGAGATATCGAGGGAATTTCAAATTTTATAGGCACAATTGATATACTTTGTAGTGGCGTTTGAAGTCGGTTTTGTAAAAAAAATTATTGTTTAAATTATTGATATAATGTTTGTGTTGTTTTTGAAGCCTCGATAGCCCAATGGTTAGAGGTGCGGACTGAAACTGAAAGATCACAGGTTCGAACCCCACCCGTTGCACTATCGTCGTACCCACTCCTAGCACAAGCTTTTCGCTTATTTGGAGGGGAGAGGAGAATATAAGTCAGGTTCAGCTTGGCTAACATTCTTTTTAAGAAAAAAAAAATGTATATGTAGAGAGGCAATGGATATCAAAGGTTGCGTAAGTTGTCACCATAGGTTGTACGCTTCGTGGACATATTATGGTGACCGTGACCGTTGAAGGTGTAAACTCTATTCCCTCACTCTCATGAGATAAAAATCCAACGTTAAATACCTTCGTAATGTGGTCCGTTACTGTTTTCAAGTCGAAGTTGTCTCAGCCTGGCAGCCGCTTCATCGGGAGCACCGTTACTTTCTTCAGCATCTTCGAATTCCTCGTCACCTGTAATAATATTTTTAAGCTATTGCATAGCTTCTATCGCGGGCCAGCGTGGAGACCGAATCCAGAAATTCCGTAACGAAAATAACCTGACACGGGACTCCTCTACGGTGAGCCGCTAGATGGCGTTGATAAAAAATGCTATGCAACAGCTTTACCGCGGCAGTCCCCGAGTGCCACGCGTCTTTTTTATTTTATTTTATTCGATGACAAGATAGCCCTTGACTGCGATCTCACCTAATGGTAAATGACGATGCAGTCTAAGATGATAGCGGGCTAACTTGGAAGGGGTATAGCAGTGTAAATTCAACCCGTACCCCTAATCGCACTCTACACGCCATTGTGTCGGAACGCTAAATCGCTTGGCGGCACGTCTTTGACGGTAGGGTGGTAACTAGCCACGACCAAAGCTTCCCACCAGACCAGACCAGGCCATAATTACAGGATGATTTTTTAGGTATGTACTGCACAATTTTTAGCCTATGTAATTTGTAGCCTATGTTTTAATCCTGGGTATGAGCTATCTCCATTCCAAATTTTAGCCAAGTCGGTTAATTCGTTGTGGCGTGAAGGAGTAAGAAACATACACACACACACATACAAACTTTCGGCTTTATAATATTAGTGTGATAGTGTGATGTGACATGATAGTGTGATGTGATGTTTAATAAATAGATAAGCAAATGGATGTGTATATGTTTGTATGGACATATTGCCACCTGCGATTCCTCTCAAGAACATACCATCATCAAATTCTTCTCCATCCATGTAGGAGTCCTCTTCGTCCACCTCGTCTGCCGGGTCGGGGTGCAAGGCCTGACCCTGACTCATCGCTGAGTACATCGGGTTCAGGTCTGCCTCGTTTTGTGGAACAAATCTATAACAATTATACTTATATAATATTGCTCATTTGCGACAAGAGTGACATAATTCAAAATTCACCAATTTTAGTGTCGAAAATTCATACTTTTTGCTATAAAAACAACATTACGCTAAGCACAAAAAAATAAGCAAGAGATTGTGACTTAATGCTCTGTCACTTTGTTGGCCGCTGTGTTGTTTCGAGACCGCAGCATCCACAAAACATTACTCTCTAACGAGAGAATTCTCTCATCGTCGATTTTGAATTATGTCACCCTTGTCGCAAATGAGCGATATGATCCCTGAAGGAATTACTGGATTTCCCATTAAATTAAATTCAAATTTATTTATTTCATATAGGCCAACTTGTAGCTCTTATAACACGTCATGAATCTACCACCGGTTCAGTTCATAGCATAAAAACTAAAAATAGAAATGAGGAGATCCGCAGGAGAACTAAAGTCACCGACATATCTCAGCGAGTTGTGAAACTGAAGTGAAAATGGTGGGGCACACCATTCGAAGAGCTATAAAAGAGACCTTGAGACAGACAACGGACACTAGAGCAAGCCTCTAAGGATTCCGATTTTTTTCAGAACACTAAAAAAAAATATATACCGGCCGAATTGATAACCTCCTCCTTTTTGGAAGTCGGTTAAAAAGATAATAATAAATCTAAATTGTAATTTTGAATGCACCAGTTCTAACATTTCTGAACGCATGCCCCCCCCCCCCTCCTGTCACCTGTCATCGAGAGAAGACAGAAGAGACACTTCCGTTTCTGCGCATGCGCGCTCCGGACGATTTATCCCGTCGAGTGCAAAAGTTATAAATATACGCGAGTTCTGCACGCGAATCAAGTCGCATGCGATTCCGGTCGAATAACCCGTCGAGTTACAAGAATTATAAATATACGTGGAGTTACGACAAGGAGCGCAGAGGTGCGTTCCCGCTAAATACCACCGCAGCGGGCATCATTCTGAACCAGGTGATCTCCCACTCCTTCTTACCCCGAAATATTCCAGATAACGTACCTCAACTGTGTGATGGGATGGTTGTCAGCATCAAAGTCATCATCATCGTCATCGTCCTCTTCATTATGTGCATCACCACCACCCTGTTGTTGTAATTCTGGCAACCTGTAACCATTACATATCGACGGGTGAAAGGCTAATTAATCTAAGCGACATTTTGTAAAACTGATCAAAGATTTTTTTTTTTGGAAAAAAAAATAAAAAAACAACTATTGGATAGTCTTTTATTTATTTAATACAGCCTTTCACCCTTCAATAATATGACAGTCTTTAAAAGGTTTGTGATTGAACTATGCCTCAAGATAGACAAGTGTCTAGTCTAAAAATGATTGCATCAGTGTAGTGATCGCAATGGCCTCTAGAATAGAATAGAAGTATTTTTTATTCAAATAAACTTTTACAAGTGCTTTTGAATCGTCGATGAATCTACCACTGGTTCGGAATGCCCTTCCTGCCGAGAAGAGCCAGCAATAAACTCAGTGGTTGCTCTTTTCAAAAAAAATTTTTACAATAGGTAATAAAACTATGGTATGTATACAGTGCTTCCACAATGAAGTTTCGTAATTGGCTCTTCTGTGATTGGCTGAATTAATGGTGTTCTTGTAAACTGGTGGTGAAGGTGAAGTCAAATACATCAACTGAATTTATTCACAACCCGTACAACCCGTCGTTACAATAAGTGTGCAGGTACAAAGGTGCGGTAGGAACTGACTTCGCGTCCAATGCCAGCCACGTGTAAGCTTTTCCACTGCTGAATCAACCTACAACCTTGTCAGTGCTAAACTAATTTAATTAATTTTTTAGTCATCAAATGGTGTCATTCCTTTATAAATTGCCACTTTATGGATCATAGCTCAAACCAGCAAGTAGGTCTACATTACTGCACGGCTCCGGTTGTGTTCTTAGGAGATCTCGTAGCCTTCCATTATGCGCTGAGGGTGGCTATAGAGGGGGTTTTAGTGGGTAAAATCCCCACATAACCCGGGACCCTACCCCACATTTCGGGTATCTTTAAAGAAGATTTCCCCCTCGTAAAAAAAAAAAAAAGTCTACATTACTGCATAATAACTTATTGAACGTGTATTTTTTAGTTTTTAATTTAAATTTACTGTAAATATAATAAATAAATAAACAATAAACAAACATCTTAGTAGTGAACAATGTTATAGCTTGAGGATGGCCGTAATTAAAAAAAAACACCTATTCCTTACCTAAGTTCATAATTCAAGACCATGTACAATGCGGGGGAAGGCTGCCTCATGATTGCGTGCAGGGATATGGTGGGATACAGCAGAGACAGGGTCGGAGAGGCTCCTCCTGATGCACCGACACCTCCTCCCCATACCACATTACTGGAAAGAAAATAAACAGTGTCTCTGAGTTAAATTGAATAGAATAGAATTATTTTTTATTCAAATAAACTTTTACAAAGTGCTTTCAAATTGTCAAATGAATCTACCACTGGTTCGGAATGCCTAATAAGTTTTTTCCATGACTCCATACATCTGAAAATAATTTTGAAAATTTCCTTAGGAATCCTTCTGCGATGAAAGATAGACAATTTCACTCTCCAGGCATCCACAATAATTAATATAATGTACCAAAGAACAGGAGTAACCAAAGAGTAAACTAAAAGCCTTATGAAGCAACGGTGAAGTAAGACAGGGATAGAAATACAGGAAAATTTATGTTCAAGGAGGAAAGAAGTATGTTTTGTAAATGGCACCAACACAAAAAACTGATACTTATACTGACATTTTTATTCTGCCAAAGCAGATACAGAATTTTAAAAAAATTATGAGGGCAAAGTTGCCTGCAACATATTATCTAGATTACTGCAGTTTGCAGTGAACTTGCAATACAAACTTGCATTCTGGATCTGATATACTTGGTAAAACCGAATCTCAATCAAAAAAAAATATTTTAGAAAACATGGCATGAGTTGATTAAGTACAAAAACATCAGTTCAATAGTTTTTTTTACTAACAATAATTTATTCTCACAATGGATCTCAAGTCTTCAAACACAATAACCACAATATGCAGACAATAAGTAGGTATACAATGGAATTATTGACAAAAGAATGGGGACACAGAATCTAAGAAATTGTGTGTTTTTATGCTTTTAAAGAAGTTTAAAGTAACACTTACTGTTCCGTGATATACAATGTGGCTGTACCGAGTTCCTGGTCGTTAACAAATAATTTTGTAGAGGGACTTTCATATAGCACTCCCTCAGCCGGTGCCGCGAAAGACGAAGAAAGTACCACCATTTTTAACAAAAGCTTCTAAATTAATTGTAAATTGTAATCACAGACCAGAAAAATTAAGCTTTTAATTTGCACCAATTATTACAATAATTGAGGCGGATTACAAGATAATTTTACAAACAAAATAGAAAATAGCTTTCGCAAAACACGTTTTTAGCACGAAATGCGAACAGAAAACAGAAACAGAAAACGAGAAAACCAGAGAAAACTTCCGATTAGCGCATGCAAAAGTCTAATCAGTGTTGCCAAGTTAACTTCAACTTGCCACCTTGCCACTCGCCAGTAGCGTTGTTTGAGTCGAACTCGAAAACGGCGAATCAATTTGAGTAAAATAGCCTTCGATCATTTAGCCGGGACGAGCCTTTACGCAGATTTAGTACTGAATATCTTCTGCCACTTTCTGCGGAAGGTGAGGTAATCACGTACAGCCTACGTACAGCACACATTTACTCCCTTCCGCACACTCTTGTAAAAAACTTAATGTCTCTATGAACGCACACTAAGCTGTCACACTTACAAGCTAACACATGTACGTTTGTACATGTACTTTGGCAGAGTGGAATGCGTGCGCTTGCCAAGTCCTGGCTAAATGGTCGAATGAAATAGCAATAACATGCACGTTGGGTTACGTTATTCGCGCATCACTACACTGATATTTAGTCACCGAATTGAGGTCAACTCGGGACTTGCGACTCGAGTCAGCAGCTGCCGTACCGACTCTAGTAACTTTAGTCAAAAGTAATAAATCAACTGGTCATGTCGCTTTTTGCCAGTTTTTTATTCGTACATCTGGCAACCCTTGAATTGTCTGTCAGCTGTAAAACTGAAATGAAAGTGACAGTTTTACCGCGCCCTCTGGCAGCAAATAACTGATAACAGCAATTTATCGCCATCATAGTAATCTGTGATCGCCATTCATAAATTGAATTGAATTGACCAAAGCATTTTATTATCCGATTTCTTGATCATAATTGTTTACCTTGTGGATTGTACAAAAATAAAAATACTCATTCGAATTTAAAGTGAGCAAGTATTAAAAATCACTGTTATAAGAAATGAATCCAATCGAAAACACAGTATGTGAATATAATACCATCCAAAATACCTCTGGACTGAAAGAAGTTAAAAACTCAGGATTACTCGACAAAGATGTAAGTTTAAATGTTTAAATCCAAGATTTCCAACTCTTCTCTCAAAAATTGTCAGTCATATAGTAGTTTTCTTAATGTTGTCCATTTAATCAGTAGGTTGTTTTCTTTCAGAATTTTAACAAATTGTAACTTCATCTTAAGAAACGAAATAATATCTTCAATTGGTTCCTAATAACCCCTAGAATAACCACTTTCAAGAAATGCATAAAGTATAAGTTAACCCTGTTCATAAATTCTGTAAAAAAGTTTTTCCCTGGATATCTGTATCTATTCTCTTTTTTCTTCTGTGGTAATTCACAAACTTTAATTTATGTTTTAGCCCTTAGATGGTTTGGGTGTATACAGTGAAGAAAAATTTCACAAATTAGATCAAGTAGTTTTTGCTGATCCCATAAAGTTCACAGATAATGACTTGAACTCTGAAAATGGTAAGTAACACTGTTTATTTAATATAGTTTCATGGAACTGAATTAATTTTGATGAAATTTTTTTTTTTTTTTTTTTTTTTCTGTGTATATCATGCGATCAGTCGGCGGACTATGAGCAGGTGTGTTGTGGGAGTTATTGTCATGCGGAGACAACTTCCCCAGTGGGAAGAACTCCATGCGTCCTATTAGCTTATTAAGCTATATTGTCTAATATATGCCGCCTCTTTAAGCGGCGTATCGCCTCTGGTATTGTTAACTGCCCTGCAAGATTGTTGGGATGATTGGACAGTCTTGTTCTGTAGGTACAGTTGAAGTTTTTAATTTCTTGCTTCACTGTATTCACATTTAGGTTTTCATGGAGTTCCGAAGTCCGTAGAAACCATGGAGCGTTGGAAACTTGTTTTAAGATATAGTTTTGCGATCTTTGGATGATTTCAATACTGGAATTGCATGCTGATCCCCAAAGCTGTATTCCGTATGTCCATATTGGCTTTATCGCTGTCTTATACAAGAGAAGCTTGTTGTCCATGGATAGTCTAGAGTTCCTTGCTAGCATCCAATATAAACCTCTGTATCTATGGTATATTTCATCCCTCTTGGTTTGAATGTGCTTTTTCCAGGTAAGTCTTTTATCCAAATACATGCCCAGATACTTAACAGTTTCGTTTTGCGGAAGCTGGTTGTTGCGTAGTGATACAGCAGGGCAGTTCCCTCGTCGCAAAGTGAATGTCACGTGGACCGATTTCGTAGCACTAGCTTTTATTCTCCATCTAGTAAGCCATTTGTCGATTTGATCCAAACTACGCTGCAGGATTGCAGAGGCCTCCTGAGGACATCTACTACGAGCTAGAATAGCAGTGTCATCTGCGTATGTAGCCACAGTGACATCCTTAATTTGTGGTAGGTCACTTGTGTAGATTGTGTAAAGTACCGGTCCCAGAACTGAGCCTTGTGGAACGCCAGCTTTGATTGGATAAAACTGAGATGTGTGCTCTTCTTCCTTGACTTGGAAAATTCGGTCGGAAAGATAGGATTTCACGAGTTCAAAAAACGTATGGGGTAACAGTGACTTGATTTTGTATAAAAGACCTGTATGCCACACCTTATCGAATGCTTGCTGCACATCAAGAAAGGCAGCAGAGCAATATTCCTTGCGTTCAAGTGCGTCTCTGATAGTTCTGCATACTCTGTGGATTTGTTCTACAGTGCCATGATGTTGTCGGAAGCCAAATTGATGATCTGGGATGATAGATCTTTCTTTTAGTTCCCTCATAAGTCTTCGAAGTATAACCTTTTCACAAAGCTTCGATACCACAGGTAATAAACTAATTGGTCTGTATGAGGTTAATTCGTGGACTGGTTTGCCAGGCTTCCCAATCATTATAATTTGAGAAACCTTCCAGAGTGCTGGGAAATAGCCAATTCTCAGGATACCATTAAACAAGATGGTAAGGAATACAATACCTTTTTTAGGTAACTCTAGTAGAACTTTTTTATCAATCATATCAAAACCTGGTGCCTTTTTATCTTGCATATCCTTTATTATGCTAATGATTTCTTTTGGAGTAGTTGGCCTAATAGGCAGATCCAATTGAAAAGGCTGTACAAGTACATTTTCTAGTTCAGTATCATTAGTACAGTCATCAGGTTCATTTGGCGTAAAAATTTTTGCCAAGTGTTCTCCAAAAGCATCTGCTTTTTGTTGCTGACTTCTTGCCCAAATGTTGTTCTCCAGTCTGAGCGGAGGCTTAGGGTTAGTAGGTTGATTAGTACTTTTGCATGCTCGATATAGTGAGTAATTAGTGGCTTTTGTTGCTGTCAAAGATTCTAGAAATGATTCCATTGAGGCATTATTTAATTTAGATATGGTGTTTTTTAGGTCCTTTATTGCTTTATTTAGTGCAGATTTATCTTCGGGATGTCTACTATTGTGCCATACTCTACGCAACTTTCTTTTCTCCAAAATTTGATTCTTTATTTCAGATGGAACTAATTTGTGCCGCGGTGATGAGTTGGAAGTGTCTGGTGTGCATTTCCAACATGCTGATTGAACTGCAGTCATGAACTTATAAGTTGCATTGTCAATATCATCCTCTGATTTAAGGGCTATTTGAAGCTGAAGCTCATCAGTTATTATACTTCGGAAAGCTTCCCAGTCTGTCCATTTATTGTAGAGTTGAAGGCGTTTCATATTATCCTTCACTTTGCAACTTACGGTTAGTATCACAGGGATATGATTTGAGGAACCATCCAGAGTTGAGCTGATAGTGAAAAATAGTCGAGATAAGCCTTTAGATATAAAAAAATCCAGAACATCAGGTAACCGATTCGGATCTGTAGGCCAATGTGTAGGTTCTGATGTAGCAGTGGTAGTAAGATAGTTAATATCTATACTCTTTTTTAATTCCCTCCCTCGTGTAGTTATCAGCCTGGAACCCCAGTGAATGTGTTTCGCGTTCCAATCTCCTCCAACTATAAAGCGACTTCCTAGGCTTTCGAAGAACTTTGAGAATAGCTCTTCAGATATTCTGTGCTTAGGTGGACAGTACACAGCTGAGATATTAAAATCGCCATTTTTATCTGAAATTGCTACTGAAGTTGCTTGGATTGGTTCAGTACTGTATTGTGGTAATTCATAATGCTTTATCGTCGCTTTTATAATGACTGCAGTTCCTCCATGTGCAGTTCCATCTGGGTGATTTGTGTGGTAGATATTGTATCCTTTTATCTTTATCAGACTACTACTAATAAAATGTGTTTCTGATATGAGTAGGATGTCAAGTTTGTGCATGTGAAGTAGTATTTCTACTTCATCTTTGTTGGGAGATAATCCGTTAATGTTCCAAGTAGCTATGTTAAGAGCTATTTTTTTGAGTTGGAAATTAACGTTGTTATGAGTTGAAGAAGCGTACTCATTTGTTGTAAGAGTAAATCAATTTTCTCAGATTGCTTGATAAACATGTGTTCTAATGTTTTATACGAGGATGATCGTGTGTCTTGATGAAATTTAGTGTTATGATATGGCTAATTATATTGTACACAATATCTAATCAACTATTTGATGCCCATGTTGATTTAGTTTTTAAAATCCTGCAGGAATTCTGATTTTCTAAGATAAAATGTAGCCTATTTCACTCTCCATGTTCTCAACTATATCTATACATATAATAAAATTGTAGAAAAGTGGTGTCTGTACAATGGAAATATATAAAAAAAAAGTAGCAGGGGTTGTTATTATATCGATGCCAAACCCGAAATTGTAATTAATTTTTTTTTTTCTGTTTGTCTGTGTGTTTGTGCACGCTAATATCAGAAACGGCTTATTCGATTTAGATACGGTTTACACTAATATGTTGTAGTAAGCTTCACTTAACATTTAGTGTTTATTTCATGTCAATCAGTTCATAAATAAAAAAGTTATGTCAATTTAAAGAATCACGGCGAACATTTTTAACGTACAGAGTACGTACTACACGCCTCGCGCCTGAGCGTCGACGGTATATGTAATTCAAAATATGCTGCCCGAAAAGTCACTATTCCACGCGAACGAAGTCACGGGCACAGCTAGTCAATACAATAAAAGTATATTCATTCATTCATCATATAGTAGCAGCGTCAGTCAACTGTATAACTTAAGCAACATTGTCATTTCAGATGCTAAATCAGACCAAAGATTCACATTTTTCGATAAAGTTACAGTAGAAAAGAGGTTTGGCAAAAGGAATAAATATCACATCGAACTTGTGGATACCACAAAACCAATATGTCCTGAAGTGAGTTCTCTTTGTTAAGTGTATATTTTGATCTATCTCACTCCTCATTTATAATTAACCGACTTCCAAAAAAGGAGGAAGCTCTCAAATTGACAGTTTTTAAAAAAAATGTATGTTCCCTGATTACTCGAGGATGTCTGGACCAATTTGGAAAATTCTTTTTGTTTGAAAGGGTATACTTCCCAGGTGGTCCCAGACATCAGGTCAGGATCTGATGATGGGATCCTATAGGCACAATTGATATACTTTGTAGTGGCATTTGAAGTCGGTTTCGTAAAAAGAATTTTTATATACGTTTATATTATACTAGCTGTCACCTGCGACTTTGTCCGCGTGGATTTAGTTTTAATAATCCCGTGGGAACACTTTGATCTTCCAGATTAATAAATAGCCTTCGGTTTGGTTCTTGTTGGGTGACCGTCCTCGACCACCGACTTACCGCATCGCATTGTTGGCCCGCGCTATTTTTTCTTTTTGGTCGGCTTCTAAGAGTCGTACCAAGATATTGAATAGCCTATGACCTTCCTCAAGAATTGGGCTATCAGATACAAAAAGAATTTTTCAAATCCGACTGATAGTTCCAGACATTAGCGCGTTCAAACAAAAAAACTCTCCCACTTTATTATATTATTATTAGTACAGATTTATTAGTAGCTTCCTTTCCTTTTTAGGCAAACTGCAATAAGAAGTTCTCCACAATAACCCTCCTAAAAGCTCACATACGTAAAGTACACTGTGCAGCACAAAGCTACATGTGTGAACTGTGCGGGACGAGCTTCAAGGCCCGATACCTGCTGGCGCGACATATGGCTGCACACGAGAGGCAGAAAGTTGAGTGCCCTGTGTGTAAGCGACTGCTTAGTAAAAGGACAAAGTAAGTTAAATTTATGAGCTTTTTATTTCCTAGAAAGTGGTATTTTACATCAATGCTTACAACAGGTGGGGATCGGACGACGTCCCTGGTGTAGTGGTGAGCACTGTGGTCTTATAACTGGGAGGTCTCGGGTTTGATTCCCGTTGGGGAAAATTTGGGAATTTATAATTTCTGAATTGTCTCTGGTCTGGTCTGGTGGGAGGCTTTGGCCCTGGCTAGTTACCACCCTACCGTCAAAAACGTGCCGCCAAACGATTTAGCGTTCCGGCAAGATGGCGTGTAGAAACCGATTAGGGGTATGGGTTGAATTACACTGCCATACCCCTTCCAAGTTAGCCCGCTACCGTTTCAGACCGCATCATCATTTACCATCAGGTGGGATCGTAGTCAAGGGCTATGTTTACACTACTATTATAAAGCGGAAAGATTTGTATTTTTGTATGTACTTAATGAATAAACTCAAAAACTACTGTGCCGATTTCAAAAATTCTTTCACCATTGGAAAGCTACATTCACCCTGAGTAACATAGGCTATAAAAAAATCTTATGTCTACCCGTGCAAAGCCGAGACGGGCCGCTAGTCATTGAATAAAAATAAAAAAAGACTTAATAAATAGTGAATTTATATTGTTCACAGTCTGTCGGTGCATATGCGGTTCGTGCATAGAAAAGGAGAGCTGAAGTGTGACAAATGTGATCAAAGGTATGTAAAGTTTGTATTCTACTAGCTTTTGCCAGCGACTTCGTCTGCGGTTTTAAAAATCTCGCGGGAAACTTCTGATTTTTAGACAAAAATAGCCTTTTTTTATAAGAAAGAATATTAGCCAAGCTAAAGTTGACTAATATCCTCCTATCCCCTCCAAATAAGCGGAAAGCTTGTGCCAAGAGTGGGTACGACAATAGTGCAACAGGTGAGGCTCGAACCTGCGACCTTTCGAAACGTGCGTGCGGACTGAAAACTTAAAGGTTGCCGGTTCGAATCCCACCCGTTGCACTATTGTCGTACCCACTCCTAGCACAAGTTTTCACTTATTTGGAGGGGAGAGAAGAACATCGGTCAAGTATGGCTTGGCTGATATTTTTTATCAAAAAAAAAATCCCTGGTCAGATTATATATTTTTTTATTTTTTTCTTGTTTCTTAGGTTCGAAAAGCGAAATCAATACGTTCGTCACAAGACATCACACAAGACCTAATCCTTGCAGCCAAAGGTAAGTGAAAAATTTCTATTTTTAACCTACGACGCAAAAATAAGGGTACTTATAAGTTTAACGGTGTATCTGTCTGTTAGTGGCATCGCAACTTCCAAACGAATGAACCGATTTTGATGCGGTTTTCTCTGTTTGAAAGTTGAAGTGATCGAGATGATTTTAACTGTAAGTTATGAAGATTTGTACAGGCGTTCGAAGAGCATTATTTCATTTTCTACTTGACAAAAGGGTCGTACCAACTTTCAAAGGTTAGATTGATTTGTTTGTTGAACTGCGGTGGTATTTCCAAGACATCAATAGCTAACTTCTGTGTGAAGTAGCTGACCTCTGTCTGACGTCTAGCTGAAAAAAAAATGAAAATGAAAATATTCTTTAAAAGTCCCGACGACTTTGGGCTTTTTTTCTGGAGAAATAAATATTATTTATTAGCTACGCCCGCGACTTCTTTCGCGTAGATTTAGTTTTTAAAATCCCGCGGGAATTCTTTGATTTTCCGGGTTGATAGTAAGTAGCCTATGTCCTTAACTATACCCATGCCAAAAATCACGTCGATCCGTAGCTCTGTTGCAGCGAAATTGAAGAACAAACCAACAAACAAACACACTTTTGCATTTATAATTTTAGTAAGGATAGATAAAAAAAAATTTTAAAATCGTCAATAGCTTACAAAAAACTAAACTATTATTATTTGTACATAATTCATTCAGATGTGTACCTATGGCTTCGGTTGGGTATTTTGTAATATATTTAATAATATATTTTTTTACTTATTGTAAAAAAAAACTTTTTTTTTTTTGGAAAGAGCAACTGCTGAGTTTCTTACTGGGTCTTCTCGGCAGAATCTGCAAATCGAACCGGTGGTAGATTTATGACGTGTCATAGTGGACGTGTTAGTTGGCCTACATGAAATAAATTTTGAATTTAAATTTGAATTTATTATTTTTGGCATAGAATTTCACGATGAGCTGTTTGTCGGGAGATTTTGTATTTTGTCGGGAGTCTGTTTTGATTGTCATTTCAGATTAAAATAAAACTATAAATTCCATCAACGGTTCAACCATGAAAAGGTTACTTTCGCTTTTATAATATTACTATTTACTGCGGATAGTTAAGTAAGTATTACTGTCGACGATCAGGTCAATAGGTAGAACCTACATAAAAATATCAAGTCTCTTTCTAAACTAAGCCAAGGGCAAAGACTTTAAAAACTGAAATGATCGAATTATGAACGAGGTTTTTTTATATCTATACTTATAATAAAACTGTAACGGGACGAATTCTGTACATTAAATAGGTATATTTTGAAAACTTTAATCCGAGGATGCTTTACTATGGTTTATTATCGACACTGAGCCCAAAACAATTTTTTTTTAATTTTTTGTCTGTCTGTCTGTCTGTCTGTCTGATTTGAATGGAACTTGGTATAGTGGTAGCTGACACTCCGGGTCAATATATAGGATACTTTTTATCTTGATAAATAATCAGTTTTAACCGGGATAGGGGATGAAAGTTTTTGTTGATTTTGCCCCATAACTTCGTCAAATCTAAACCGAATTTGATACTTCTTTTTTTATTATAAATTGTTTATTATTAGAAATATTTTCTCCAATTTTGGTTAAGATCTACTGAATATTATCGGAGATATAATAGTATTAGGATACCTTTGTAATAATAACGTAATTTTGTAATACGCACCGGTTGCGGATATTCTGACTCTTGTATTGTTCACTTTGCTACGGAATTTTCCATACAAAGAACACTGTTGTAAGAGAATTTCTTTTTTTTAAGCTTTTTTTGTTTTACCAACAGTTTTAAATAAATACTTAATATAACTATGCATGTAAATAAATCAATAACTAAATTACATAAATAAACACCGCATAGGTACATATACATATATTATTTTTACTACTATAGGTACCTAAATATTTAAAATCGGTAACATGCAAGAAGGATAATTATAAAAATCCTATTCCTATTCTCCTATTTAATATTATAAATGCGAAAGTTTGTATGTTTGTTACTCAATCACACCCCAACGACTGAACCGATTTGGCTGAAATTTGGTACAGAGATAGGTTATAGTCTGGAATAACATATAGGCTAACATTTCACCCTAGAAAAGAAGAGAGTTCTCGCGGTAATTAAAAACCTTGTTCCACGCGAACGAAGTCGCGGGCATCAACTAGTAAATTAATATATTTTTTTGTAATTAATAATTTTTTACCAATACATTTCCAGAATTATAATTGGAAATGGGAAACCTTTAATATATTTTTTAACCTTTAAGAAGAGTTCACGTGCAATGACGCAATTCGTGCGGAAAAATAATTGTATTGAACCTTTAAGTATGTGAAATAACTGATTAAGGTCATATTTTTAACCGATTTCCAAAAAAGGAGGAGGTTCTCAATTCCTCGGAATATTTTTTTTAATTTTTTTATGTATGTTCCCCGATTAGCCGAAGACCGATTTGAAAAATTCTTTTTTTTTTTGAAAGGGTATAATGGTGGTCCCACTTATATATGTAGGTAAGTACTTTGTAGTGGCGTTTGAAGTCGGTTTTGTAAAAAAAATAATTACGTTTATTACAAATGTTATTCTTATAATATGGGTTATTGCGTAATTGCGACGAAATCAAAAGCCCTCTCAATAAAGAGGCAAAGAGAACTAGAAACTGATATTTAAAATATTCAGTTCAAATGCTGAAGACATAAAATCTGCAATATTACACCTGATTGTGTACAATTTACGTTCTATTAAAATGTGACGGAGCGTCGAACGTATAGCACTGTAGACTGTGCGGCTATCAGTTAAGATTACATTCGTTTTGATTGTGACTGTGTACCTAAGTAGTTACTCGTTACGTAACATTCAAGTTATAACGCCCAAATACTCAATAACAGTTTGAAAAAAACTTCCAAAAAAACACTATAATTAGAGAAATTAACTATTTTAACAAAATAATATAGTTTAAGACAACTTTTAACATATTTTATCTGCCGTAGGAATTGGTAAGAAGTAAACAAGCGATTAAAAATGTATTAGAGTTGATGGGAGTTTCAAAAACACGATAATTAAAATAATAAACCATTATAGCAAAATATTATAATTTTAACAATAATTTTAACGTAGGTAATTGAGTGTTGGTAACGATCTTGTGTAGACTTTGGTCCGAATTAACAATTAGTTTACGTCGATCTCGGATTAGTATTAAAAATTAAAATTATAACAAAGGGGAAAATGGGTAATGGGAGTTATAAATTAGATGACATTGTATGCATCTTATTTATTTATTAGCGCGAGGAAGATATCGCTAACTCGGCTAACACCTATATGTTTCCCCGCCGTCCGCCGTCCGCCATATTGCCGTTCCGACTCAACCCGCCAGTTTCACGCGGGCATCCGGACGCGTATCGCGTACCAGCTTCGCTTCTCAACTGCACGCGCAGTTACGAAATTAATACCAACGGGATCCGCAAAAAATTTAAAATATTTTTTTTCACCGCACTATGGTCCGGACGAAGGACGGCGACGGGATCAAGAGCGGTCTGATAGTTGCGGAAGTCCAGAAGCGGCCGTGTCTGTACGACACCAATCATATGAACTACGGGGACAGGGCGGAGAAGATGCGGAGTTGGGAAGAAGTTTACGAAGGAGTAGTGCCCGGGTGGCCGACGCTCGGGCAGACGGAGAAGTCTGCGGCCGGTATGTTACCTTACCCATTTGCGGATGTCGCCGAATGAAGCGGGGCGCGTGCGGCGATCGTCACTCTACAACCGGTCGGTTTACAACGTCGCGTTCGACTTGCGTGCTCTTTGTTCGCTCCCAGTCGCTTCGTTGCTTTCGAAACGCACTAATACCTAGCCGGTAATAACGCTAGGCTCCCAAGTCTCAGGTCTCAATGTCCAAGGCACGTGGTGTTTGCGTTTTATGAAATATTTTTATCGACGCCATTTTGTTCTTTATTTAATTTTTATTGTTTAATTTTTCCGCACACGGCCGCGGCTGCTTGCGGGACGCGACGCGTGGGACGAAAATTATTTATTACCTAACTTAAACATTTTTAAAACTTAGGATTTTATGACCCGTGTGAAAAATACATAAGTAGACTTACGTCGGTATGGTTCGTTTTATATCTAATTATGTTATGTCGATGGTATAGGTAGTTAGGTACGTACGTCGCCATTAATCTGACGATAACAACTCCACGCAAATACAATACATAACAAATACAGTCGACAGTATTTTATTTATCCTCACATAATAAGGCGTCATCTTGCAGTGTTAATGTAATTTGACTCTAGCATTCGATGCTTTTACAAGCAGTTGCTATAGTTGTGTAGATATTTAATACTTACATATTTTTCAAGTACACTATCTGCAGTGACGTCATTTAAGTATGCAGATGAGATTAAAGTAACTTTATAGGTAGGTATAATACTTTTGTATTTACTTACATTCTATTTTTTATACTACTACTTAATTAAGTTTTAGGCGGTTGAATAATTTATTAGTAATTTTTTTGAACGTAGGAGGTAACTATTGGTTACTTGGCCGTTATTTTAAGAACTATAGCATAAAAATAATATTATTTCTATAAAGTGATAGGTAATTTCATGCGATAACTTTGTATTAGGTAGGTATATTTGATAGATACTTACCTCGAATTTTATAACCATTGTCGGTAAGTAATATATTTTATGGTTATTAAAATATAAATTATATATATTATAAAACAAAGTCGAGCTAGTTACGCCATACTAAAACTCAAGAGAGGCTGGACCGATTTCGATGACCTTTGATTTGTTGGATTGTCTCCGTCCCGAATAGCAGAATTACTAATTAGAACATTGGAAAATTAAACGAAAAAAAAAAATTATGAAGAAAATTCATTTTTTGATAGGTTACCTACTTATCAGAAAATGAATTTTCTTCATTTTGTATGAAGCGGCATTTTTGATAATATCTCGTTTTGATGAATTTTTTTGTTCGTTTCGACCTCGAGAAGTTTGCACGCACATTGGAAAACTAAGAAAATCACAAAAATTTAAAATCGTATACAACGCCTATTATACAATACATGTGAAAGTGTGTTTGACTGTAGGTTTTTGGTTTGTCCTTCAATCACACCGCAACAGAACAGAACTACTGATCGATATAATTTTTCGCATGGGTAGAGCGAGTGACATATTAGGCTATTTTTCAGGCCGGAAAATTAAGGTGTTTCCGCGAGATTTTAAAAACTGAATCCACGCGGACGAAGTCGCGGGCATTATCTAGTTATTAATAGTATTACATATGTAATTATAAAATAAATTATTAATAATATTATATAGTAAAATTGGAGTGTTTTATTCGTTAAAACTGTTAAAAGGTACTTAATAAGTGTAGTTGTTAGCGATTAAAGAAATATTTTCAACATTATTCGTCCAGATTGCGAATAATGTAGAAAGATATTACTCAAGGACAGAAAAAAATGTATGTACCTAGACGTACCTACCTACAGCATAGGTATATACAGCGTACCTACATAATAGAGCTTCGAGAGACGTTCATTAGCCAGTTTAACGACTTGCAAAGTATTTATTCACCGAATTGGCTTTATGAGCAAGTTAATATAATATACCTACCTACTTACTTACACACTTATTTTTCTGTGATCGAAGCCTACACAATAATTACAAAAGACATAAGTTCTACCTACCTATATAAAGTAAAACCAAAGTAACGTAAGTAAGGTAACTAAAACCTTATTA
Source organism: Hipparchia sbordonii (assembly GCA_038048805.1). Lineage (NCBI taxonomy): Eukaryota > Metazoa > Arthropoda > Insecta > Lepidoptera > Nymphalidae > Hipparchia > Hipparchia sbordonii. The sequence continues at coordinate 6,676,080 of CM076117.1, read as the reverse complement.
CGCAATATTTACTTACTTTTTCCTTGATTGAGTAATTTTTATTGAATTTCCACTGCAATGTGTTTTTTATATTAATATTTAATATAAATATAAAATAAATACGAGTAAGTATATGTATTTCTATATAAATATCACGGTAATTTTTTAAATCTTAATTTTTTTTTATACTTAAATAAACTTGAGTTTGACTGCTATCACACCTGATGATAAGTGAAATGCAGCCTAACACGGAGCGCGCTTGTCTAGAAGATGCCTATTTTTTTTTTTAATTTTATAAACTTAACTAAAAATGCTGTTGACAAAGGTTGTTGACGTGTTTTCAAGGCTAAAAAAATGCTACAAATCGCTGCATAATCTTTAGCTGCAGTCATCGGAAACGTAAAGTATCCGATTAATTTCCCGAGGAAACGTTGCTTCATCACCACAAATACTTAATTTTCATATCAATATAATCTGAGCTCTGCTTGACAAAAACTCGGTCTGCACCTACTATGTGCCGTGTCAACTTCCCGCACACATACGAACGTTTATGAGTACGCTATTTATAGCGTTACATTGCTCGTTCGACATCTCAGTTTTTCAAGAGCGTTGTATGCAATAGAGGCAATGTATACGGTTAATAACGAAAACGCCGGCTTTTGAATTATCGTCCAAGAATGCAGTGGCGGATTTGGTGCGGTGTTCGTGACTCAATCGACGCGAGGGGCCGGCCCGCAGTCTTTGCGTTGGTTTCTACTCTTATAAAACCGGCGGTATACATTGCCGGTTCAATATCAATCTCACAGTTATACCATTATATGAAAGCGGCAATGTAAATCGAAATTACACAGCCGCTTTAAAAATTTATGTTTACCAACTGGTCCATTTCGCTGCAAAGTAATACGAGAGTCGTTTATACCTAAAATATTGAGAATTATATGGCTTTGATTAATATAAAGATTTTATTTTTAAACTAATAGCTTATAGCTTAAATTAGCGCAAAACTGGCATATTATCATATTATTCTTGTTACTTTTATGCATGTGTTATGTCGATTTATTTAATAAAAATATTTGAAAAATAAATTAAATTAGCAGGCGATGTAAATTTTTTAAGTTTTAATCACAAAAGTATAGTCAATTAAACAATTTTGAACGCGACGTGTGGTTTCGCGACATACTTTATATGTACAGGCACCTACATAGTATTGTACATATATAAATAGGTAATCAAACGTAAACTTGCGTCGCGTTGTGTGTTATTCAAAATGGCCGCAAGTTACTATTATTAAATTGATGCGGATAATGAAATGAAGTTGCTCGAACATTTTCAAGTTTTATTAAATTTTAGTACTTACCTACTTAGTGCTTACCTATCTATATATAAATTACATATAATATATTTTAAAATATATACGTTTTATGAATGTCTGAGAAGATTTCACAACAAACTCGGCCTTTTCTTTTTTAAAAGGAAAGGTGTTATGTATGTTGGTATGTATGTGTCTATTTGCGTATGTACCTTAAATCTTAAATTACTGAATCGATTTTGATGAATGAGATGTCAATCGATTCGTTATTAAATTATTATGTTCCGGATGACATAAGCTACATTTTTCACGATCAAAAAATACTACGACAGTATCCAGTTGTCCATAGTCAAATAACAGTTTTTAAACTGTTTTCTTGTCATAGAATAGAATATTTTTTTATTCAAATCAATTATTATTTTTGCATTTTTGAAGCTTTATTGTGGAAGCTCTGTATAGGTACATACTTAATATGCTTTGTAAAAAAAATTTTTTTGAAAAGAGCAACTGCTGAGTTTCTTACCGGCTCTTCTCAGCAGAATCTGCATTCCGAACCAGTGGTAGATTTATGACGTGTCATAAGAGCTACAAGTTAGCCTACATGAAATAAATAAATTTTGAATTTGAATTTGAATTTGACGACCTGCCAGGCGCAGTGGTGAGCGCTGTGGTCTTATAACTGGGAGGTCTTGGGTTCGATTCCCGGCGGGGGCAATTTGAGAATTTATAATTTCTAAATTGTCTCTGGTCTGGTCTGGGTCTGGCATAGGCATAATATTCAATAAAAAGAGAATCATAGGAAATCGATAACCCAGTACAATATTACGTGTGATAGAATCGGTTAGATAAAATAGGTTAAGTAACAGGTAAACTGTGTGTAGCTACCCTTAGGTGTGGAATTTATTTTTCAAATTTAAGTGGGACCAACTTTGAGGTGAACCTTATTCAATAAGAAAAAAATCATCAAAATCGGATAACTCATTACAAAGTTGTGCGTGATGGAATTGGCAAAACCGTGTGTGACTACCCTTAGAGGTGGAATTTCTTTTTCAAATTTAAATGGGACCAACTTCGAGGTAGCCGCTATCCATTAAAAAAATAATCATCAAAATCGGACGAATCTACGAAAAGTTAAGCGTGGTCATACATAAAAAAAATATACGCGGCGAATTGGGAACCTCTTTTTTTCGTCGGTCAAAAAAGTAAAAAATAAAGATGGTCTCCACACAAATAAACTTTTGTTTTTGCTCGATCCTAATAATAGTAGCTGCGGTTAAATTTTGTAGGTATGATGCTACGGAACCCTTCGTGTACCGGTCCAACTCGCACTTAGCCGGTTTTTTTTAAACGTTTATTAAAGTCTGATTTTTAATTCGGTGGAATTCTGACACTTGTCATTTTATAAATAGAGCGAGTTATTTGTATGAAAAGCAGGATTACCACCTGCGTAGCATGGGCGGGAGAAATATCCCCGGGGAAAGGATAAAATGTTTATCCCTTCGCTCAGTTTTATCCACCTGTCGAGCATGAGCAAAACGGTGGAAATAATATCCACAGTGGATATTCTTATAGGAATATACTTTTCCTTTTCCCTGTCGCCATGCTTTAGCATGGGGAGAACATAATTTTATCCCTTGTCAGTGGATAAAATCGGGGGATAAAACTTTTATCTCCTCCCCATGCTGCGAGTTCTGTAGTCCGATTTTACCCATGGAGCTATAGCCTCCTTCAAGATTTTACCCCAAACTATCTGTCAGGCATTTATCATAAATATCTATGTGCGGCAAATGATTTTTAAGCTATTGCATAGCTTCTATCGCGGGCCTTGAGCGTGGAGACCGAATCCAGAAATTCCGTAACGAAAATAACCTGACACGGGACTCCTCTCACCGCTAGATGGCGTTGATAAAAAATGCTATGCAATAGCTTTTTATTTTTATAACTTTAAATTTATTATCTTTTTTTTTCGATTTTTTTAATCTCTGGTAACATTAAGATACGTCCAGAATTCCACGCAATTAAAAATCAGACTGCCAAGATCTTTACGTAGTTATAGATATAGGATAGTATATAATATGAACATTGTACATACAAGTAATTTAAGTATAAGTGTGTAATTAAAGTAAATGTTACTAAAAACTTAGTATGTTGCTTGTTCGACGTTTACAATAATTATGTCGTTTGAAGGACACAATACATATAAAAACAAGATATAAATAAACTTGTTAATAAAGGATTATGTGCTTTTTTTGCTGTTGCGAACGTTCTCAACAATAATTACATTAACATTATGTTGTATATAAAAGTGTAAATTATAAATAAGTGGTAAAAAGAATTATGTAAAACTCGCAAATCATCGCTCATCGGATTTTTTTTTACAACGTTATATAAAAAAAATTATTTCTTCAATAAAGGCCAAGTTCAGCTTGGCTAATATTCTTTAAAAAAAAAAATTGTCATTTAAAATATTTTTTATATTTAATTATTTTAGTTCGGTAAATAAATATAACTCCAATACCGTATACTCATACCCGTTTCATAACTCATAATTCAAATTTTCTCATTGTCTGGTGGGAGGCTTTGGCCGTGGCTAGTTACCACCCTACCGTCAAAGACGTGCCGCCAAGCGATTTAGCGTTCCGGCACGATGGCGTGTAGAAACCGATTAGGGGTATGGGTTGAATTTACACTGCTATACCCCTTCCAAGTTAGTCCACTACCATCTTAGACTGCATCGTCACTTACCATCAGGCAAGATCGCAGTCAAGGGCTATCTTGTCATCGAATTAAAAAAAAAATATATAAACTTCCATCCCCCATTTTACCACCCTCAAGGGGTAATTTTCTAAAATAGCTTATACAGATTTTTACCCTTTAAAACTATTAACCCTAATGCAGATTTGTATGTCTCTAACTTCAAAACAGGAGTTTTATATTACCTTCTAACCCCATTTCACCTCCGTAGGGATGGATTCTCTCAAAATCGTTTCTTAGGCTTGAAAGGAGGTGGGTTGATAAGGCCCAAAATCCGCCCCTCATACACTCGAAAAAAAAGTTCAAGGAACCAAAATAAATTAATACTCATATAAAAGCTTATAAAAAGGAGCATCATTATCAGTTACGTTTACCATGGTTCATGGAACGCTTCATTCTAAAATATTAAATCAAAGCTTAAAAAACGACTAAAATGTATGAAAAAGCCGAAACAATCTCTTTTTGGGTAATATTTTCTGTAACTTACTATTTTTTTTATCACCTAAACTTTATATTAAAATAAAGTTTATATTTTCAAGTATATAAATACATTTACAATTTGTCGAAATCTGGAATTTTTTTTTCGAGTGTATGAGGGGCGGATTTTAGGCCTTATCAACCCACCTCCTTTCAAGTTGAAAAACCTTTGTGCAAGTGCTACGCGGCACATCGCACGTTCACTTTTATGACTCAACCTCAAGTCTCAACGGATGAATGATCGAATACGAAATGCGAATGACTATTTTAAAAAATGTATTAAATGTGTGACCACGGTCCATGCAATTGGATCGAAATATCGACAATCCCAACTAAAATAATCACTGTGGTACGTACTCGTATTATTTTATAACAGTTATGTCATTAAACCACGAATCAAGTCTAAAATCTTTAAATATATTATATTAAAGTAGGTAGTACCTAATCTGCCTAATTTTTTTTTTACCTGACAGTGGCATAGCCGTAAGGTTTATGTGTTTAGCAGTATGTATGTATATATGTTTGTTTGTATTTACGTATATAAAATATAGAGCTTCAAATTTTCCTGTTAGAGAGAGAGAGAGAGAGAGAGAGAGAGAGAGAGCGCACTACTGGCGTGTGACGTCACAAGTCGGCAGCTTCATGCACGCTCCATAGCAAATTTCGTTTTACAAAGATACAGTCGCAATAAAACAGCTTATGACTTATTTGTTTTTGACCGATTTTTTTTTTCAGTTCTTACAAATATTATTCTTACATGCACAGATTAGAGACTAACTAATCTGTGCTTACATGTTACATTTTCGATTATGTTTAATGAATGTCAACATTTTGAATACAGTCAAATACCCTGTTCTAATTGATATAGGTGTGATAAATAATAGTTTTAATACGTTATTGTGTGAAAGTCAAATAATGTTCAGCTTGGTGATATTCTTTAAAAAAAAATATTTATATACCCATACTTGGTTATGTACTTAAAGCCATAAATAATATGTTTATTGTACCCATGTCTACCTACTTAATATATTATAAAATAAAAATAAAATAGTTCAAAATGGGCATCCGATGAGCGCAGGGCAATAGCGAGACCTTTAGTCTATAACTCTGTCCTCTCATTCGTCCACTGGCGTTGAAGCGGGACGGGTGTGAATGGCGTCTTAAATAATTGATAAATTAATTAACCAGTTCTTAAATTAACTGTTTTAATCGCATTCAAAATATCAAAGTGTATAAAGGAACAATAAGAAAATGAAATAAAAAAACAGTAAATAAAACAAAAAGTGTTAACGAATAAATTAAAGATTAATAAAATATTAATGTGAAGTGTCAAAATAATTATAAATTGCATTCTTTATTGACAATGAAATGTGAACTCATTTGTTAGGTAACTGAAAATACATTTAAAAAACTGCTGCCGTTTAAAACTCAAATTCTAATTAAATTAATTAATATTAATTAATAAAGTGAAACAAACTAAAATTGTTAAACTAATAAAATTGAGAAATTAAGTTAAAATAAGACTTTGATTTTAAAATCTATAATAATACAATAAACACATCCTAATAAATCAATATTTTAACTAAATTAAATTTTATTAATAAATTATCAATTAAACTAAAATTGGAAATAAATATTTTCTGGCTCCATCAGCGTCGATATTTTTAAATTGTAAAAGTGACTAAAATCATAGATCTACCACTTAATTAAATAATAAATAATTGATAATAATAATTAATTATATATTTTAACAATGACACTAATAAATCTATTAATAGAATAAAAAAGTGTTCACGGCAGTAAAGCAGTGACTTCATATAATAATTGTTATCTGTAAATTGTTCTGTGTTCCGCGAATCGCCCTAGATACACTCTGTGTTCTATATTACTCGTACACATTTATAATTATAACTGGTATGGAATATGGATAAGCGTCGATCATATAAAAACTGTATGAAATAAAGTCTGTTCATATATGCAGCTATTCATCTCTTTCTAGTCTAGGCGTATGCCTGTATACGGAACGTGTCTTTCGTACGTTGGCCCCAACGTTGATACCAAAGTTGGTCCAATAACTATTCGTCCAACATGTGAATCAGTGAAGAATTGGAAATTAATATATGATACAATTTTTCTTTATCTTTATTCTTTACTTACATAAAATTTACAATATTTATGTGTTCTTTGCTCTTTTAAAGTCTCATTGACTTGTTCAGGCGCTGCACACTCTAGATTATTTATTTTATATAAATTATTAGTTAATTAATATTTATGAAAATAAATATGCGTTACTTTAAGATCTAGATATTTTTTTATTATTTATAATATGTCTAAATTGTAATAGATATAGAGAACTATAATAAATAGCATTGATCGAAGAATTCTTGTATTAGAAGAAATCTGGACCGCTGACTGTGCGATCTACACCTTACTTGACGAGTGACATCACAACAATTAAATAAGTTTTTCAATTAAAGCTAAAAGTTATAAATAAAGGAATATTTAAATGTTAATACGCTCAAAGTCGCTCACGCGATAAGGCCACTTTATACATTTAATTTTATGTCCCTGATAAAGTGTATTATTTCATAAAAATTAATTCACAAAATAAACTAAAAATAAAATTAGTTTTTTTTTAACTAAGTAAAAGACTAAAATTGGATTCAAATGTTAGCTGCTGCGTTCATAAACCGCTTTACTACTAATTTTAGTTTGGCATTAGTTCGTAACTTAAACTAAAATTAATAGCATGCATATGATATTCAAGTGTTAACGTAAACAGGTCTTATAATGGTGCTTGGTAGGTAGGTACTCGTGAAACTGATATCTTTTGTTTAGTCAGAACAATGACTTCGTAGAAAACTAAAATCTGCATTTGACTGTTCAGTGCGAATTATATTGAAGATATTTTAAGCCACATATAATGGGTATGTATTTAAGTTTCATTAATAATTAATTATTGTATGAATTATGTTTTTTTTTAATGACGTGTAGTTTGGGACCATAACCTATGTCAAGTTTGTTAATGGTAATTAACTTTTCATATTTTATTTTATCTTTAAATAAAATTGCATATAATAAAACAATACAGAGAAACGATTTAAAAAATAACTGAAATGTACTTATTTCTGCCTTTTGGGGTAGATAAAGACTAGGGCCGTGAGGCCAAGAACTCAAGCTCTTTTTGAGGAACTTTCGAAAAGAAACATCGAGTTTACTCAGTGCCTATCACCAAAGATAGGCATTTTTTATCCATTGAAGGTTTGAAGAGAAATGTCATTTACTATTTCATAGTAAACCTTCAATGGATAAAAAATATATGGCAATGGCTTTCATTTTTTCATAGGCACTGAGTTACAGAATCAGGGGGCTGGTAGCCACCTTGGCCAAAGAATTAGTTTGGTTTAGTCCGGTTTTAATTTAGATTTTAGTTTATTTTATTTATATTTATATATTATTATTGATCAATTTTGACCATTTTCAATTTTTTTTTTTTAATTTATTTATTATAAAAATAATTTACCGTCAAACTTTTTTTTTATTATTAGATAGGCTTGCGCTTGACAACAATCAATGATGGAAAGCATTGATGAGGTCTAGGTTGGAGCGCGCTTGCCTAGAAAATGCCTATTCATTTAAGCCAGTACATTTAGATTACATACATATAGAATTATAGATGATATACCGTCTGTGATATACCGCAAATTTTAAAAATTAAACGTTTTAGCACGTAATAGGTTTTGCATAATGTTCACTGCGCGAGCGTCTATATTCGTCGCCTATTGACTCACACGAGTTACCCGACCCGTGTGAAGGTCGCTTTATTTTGAGCCATTTAGCGCTTGGCTTAAGGGGGTACAGCCTACTACAAGCCAAATTTTTTTTAACCCCCAACGTAAAAAAAAGGGCGGACCAACTTTCTAAAAAGCCGGCAACGCATTGGTGGTGCCTCAGGTGCTACAAATTGCTCATTTGCGACAAGAGTGACATAATTCAAAATCGACGATGAGAGAATTCTCTCGTTAGAGAGTAATGTTTTGTGGATGCTGCGGTCTCGAAACAACACAGCGGCCAACAAAGCGACAGAGCCACAATCTCTCGCTCTTATTTTTTTTGTGCTTAGCGTAATGTTGTTCTTATAGCAAAAAGTATAAATTTTCGACGCTAAAATTGGTGAATTTTGAGTTATGTCACCATTGTCGCAAATGAGCGAAATGTTCATGGGCGGCGGTAATCACTTAACATCAGGTGACCTGCTCGTTTGCTCGCTAAAAATATAAAAAAAGAAGACGGATGCTGTAAGTTTGACATCTATTTGTGCGTATTTTCGCTATTCGAGCACATCCGTCGATTCGTAGCCCACTGACTCACGCGCGCTTGGTTTAAAAGAGGGTACTACCCCTACCCCTACCCCTAGCCTACTACGACCCAAAATGTTTAAACCCCAACGCAAAAAGAGCGTGCGTGCGTGCGTGCGTGCGTGCGTGCGTGCGTGCGTGTGTGTGTGTGTGCGTGTGTGTGTGTGTGTCGGTCGTCTGTGTTAAGTTGAATTAATCGGAAGTGTTCTTAGCTATGTTTGATGAAAATCGGTCCAAGATGGCCGCCGCCACAAAATGGCGGATTACATAATTTTTATTAACCCCGACGAAAAAAGGGGGGTAAGTTTGATGTGTGTATCTGCGTGTATGTCTGTTCCCTCGTAGTTCCGTAACGACTAGACCGATTTTGGTGCAGTTTTGCTCTTTTTGAAAGCTAACGTAATAGATTCACATGTCGGGGGTGTTAGAAATTTTCAATTCAGTAATATTTATCTTGTGTTTGTACGAGGTAAATGAATTGCGATGATCACATTGTGACAGTGACAAGTTCCGTAATAGGGCCATTGCAAGGCGACTACATTGAACAATTGAATACCTGTAACAGACAATTTCGCTTTGAACTATTGATTTCGGTGCAACCAGAAGCGTTCAGCTTACATCCAATTACTATGATTATTACCGCTCGTGTGAAGCGATAAAGATGAGTCTAGACTGAAAGGGTACAGCTAGATTTATGTCTAGTTTCAATAACCTTAAAATATAAAATAACTAGTTGATGTCCGCAACTTCGTTCGCGTGGATTAAGGGTTGTAATTCCCGCGGGAACTCCCTTATTTTCCGGGATAAAAAGTAGCCTATGTGTTATTCCACACTATAATCTATCTCTATGCCAAATTTCAGCCAAATCGGTTCAGTAGTTTTTACGTGAAAGAGTAACAAACAAACATCCATCCATCCATCCATCCATACAAACTTTCGCGTTTATAATATTATAAGATAATAATAATGTCCTCCCGACCGAATCATACCTCATACATTTGTATTGAACGGGTTTTTTGATGGCAAGGAAAGTGACCCTTTACCCCAGAAAATTAGTAACCTAAGTCACGCGGACGAAGTCACGGGCAAAAGCTAGTATTCTTATAAAAAAAAGCCGCAGCGTTACACGAGCAACGATAAAAGGTAACCGTAACTAAAGTTGAAGGGTGCATCAAAATCAATAAGCTTAGAGGTTATATGCTCTTGAAATATCTCAATCATAAGCGTAAACAAGTTCGCCCACAACTTTACGTGGAATTTATTTAAACCTTTCTGTTTTTAAATAGGAAATGATAATGCTTAGTATGTCATGCTCTCTTTAAACATTTCTGTGGTGGTGTCGTGTGGTGCGGATTGTTACGTTCCCTCAAATATGGTTGAGCGAAGCAACGGCTGGATCATGCGTCATGCTCGTGAACGGGTGCCACCAACGGGAATGGGTCTGCTTTTGTCTGCCTGTCTCGTCATGTATTGGATTGTTTTGCATTTTTGAAACTTCATTGTGGTAACACTGTATACATAGCATAGTTTTGTTACCTATTGTAAAAAAATTTTTTGAAAAGAGCAACCGCTGAGTTTATTGCTGGCTCTTCTCGGCAGGAACGGCATTCCGAACCAGTGGTAGATTCATTGACGATTCAAAAGCACTTGTAAAAGTTTATTTGAATAAAAAATATTTCTATTCTATTCTAAAAAAATGCCTCATATGCCAATGTAATCCTCAATAGCCCAACGGTTAAAGGTGTGGACTGAAAACTGAAAGGTCGCATGTTCGAATCCCACTCGTTGCGCTATTGTCGTACCCACTCCTAGCACAAGCTTTCCGCTTATTTGGAGGGGATAGGAGGATATTAGACAGCTTGGCTAATATTCTAAAAAAAAATGCTAATGAGTTTCGAGAAAAAAAAACGGAAATCTTATAGTATCGCTTTGTTGTCCGTCTGTCTGTGTATTAAGACTTAAGGCCCTTTCTCTCAGAAATGATTTCAGGACTGAACAAGGTTATGCCCGCGACTTCGTACGCTTGGAATCGGTTTTTAAAAATCCCGTGGGAACTCCACCGTACCTCCAATGTACCTACCACCTTTTTTTTATTCAATGACAAGGTAGTCATTGACTGCGATCTCACCTGATGGTAAGTGACGATGCTAAGATGGTAGCGGACTAACTTGGAAGGGGTATGACAGTGTTCAACCCATACCCCTAATCTGTTTCTCGTGTCGGAACGCTTAAGACGAGGTTCTGGACGAATTTTAGGTATTTGAGGGGGTGCGGCAGAGGAAAGCGCGCGGTATTAGTCCCGCCAACCGCGGGGGGCCCCCGGACGAATTTAGGGCGAGCGCGGAATATTAGCTTTGATAGCGACAAGGTGGCGGCAAGAAATGACTCAGTCCGGCTGACAAAACTATATTAGGTCTGTACTGTAACTTATTTTCGTCAATCATATTGTAACGTATATGGCTCGGTTGGTATGGCTACAGTTTAATTTCAGAGAGTACAGGTTCGATTCCTAGCCAGTAATGTAACATTGTTTTTTTAATTTCCTTATTCATTTTTAGCTTTTTTTTTTACCATAGTATGTATTTCAATATTACTTACATTTTCTTAAGTACATAATTTGAATAAATAGTGTTTTAATTTAGGTGTTGTATTTTTTAATTTATTACCTAATTTTTTAATCTATATTCTATATATTGATATATTGATAAATTACTAGTTGATGCCCGTGGCTTCGTTCGCGTGGATTAGTTTTTAAAATGAATCCCTATTTCCCTTGTCGAAACATCACGCTTGAACGGCTGGACCGATTTTGATGGGACTTTCACTGGCAGATAGCTGATGGTAGGAGTAATATGGGCTACTTTTTTAACCGATTTTCAAAAAAGGTCTCGGGAAGTCTCGGGTTCGATTCCCGGCGGGGGCAATTTAGGAATTTTTAATTTCTAAATTGTCTCTGGTCAGGTCTAGTGGGAGGCTTTGGCCGTGGCTAGTTACCACCCTGCCGTCAAAGACGTGCCGCCAAGCGATTTAGCGTTCCGGCACGATGGCGTGTAGAAACCGACTAGGGTTATGGGTTGAATTTACACTGCTATACCCCTTCCAAGTTAGCCCGCTACCATCTTAGACTGCATCGTCACTTACCATCAGGTGAGATCGCAGTCAAGGGCTATCTTGTTATCGAATAAAAAATAAATAAAATGTTCTAATAAATATTTTATGATTCTAACTTAGAATCCTTCTCTCGCTCGGGATTCAAACTAGGCACTCGCAACAAAAAAACTTTGCTATCTTGTTGAACAAATAACTATTTCGGGCAAACTATCAATTTTAGAGAAAATTTTTATTTCGTCCCATAGTGCCGCCGCCGCACTATGGGACGAAATAATATAAACCGTCTCATAAATGGTTGGGACGAATGTTATGATTCCAAAGATTTTTCCATGGATTAATATCCTCAGATAATAGGACCTTTATGAATAATGTTGAAAAATAAAAATATTTTAGTTCTAGGTATATAAAATTACTAGTAGGGCGCGTGGGTGCGCGGCTCGCTAAAGCGAACCGCGTGTTTTCTGTTCCCCAAGTAGATCTTCGGATCTTGATCATCTTTTTCCAAAACCACTATTTTATCTTGTACATTCTCTAAGATAGACATCGACGAAATTTGTATGGCCAACATCTTGAATCCGCCATTTTGGTAGTTTTTTTCAGCTCATTGCCAATTGGATAAGGTTTCGAGTGATTTTTGTTTGGGCACCCTCAACCTATCTTCAATACCCTGACCGTGCTCCTCACCCGTCTGCGAAATCCTCAATCATCAACTCCCTCCATATTTTTCATACAAATGAATTTTTATCTTCTATGCGAAACCATCAGTTTGGAAAAGAAACCTTATCTTAGACTTGCATATATTTTGTATGAAAAAAATAAATTCCGCCATTTTGAATTTTTTCTATTCATTAAGTAGACTTTCGAGTACTGATCATCTTTTTCTAAAAAATCACTCTTCCACTTTTTATACTCTCCAAGATAGGCACCGACGAAATTTATATGACCGCCATCTTGAATCCGCCATTTTGGATTTTTTTCAGCTCCTTGCCAATTGGATGAGGTTTCGAGTGACTTTTGTTCGAGAACCCTCCACCTATCTTCGAAACCCTGGCCGTGCTCCTCACCCGTCTCAGAAATCCTCAACCATCAGCTCTCTCCGTATTTTTTCTCCAAATGAATTTTTGTCCTCTCTACGAAACCATCAGAAATTTTGAAAAAGAGCCACATAAAGTCTTGCATATATTTTGTATGGAAAAAATAAATTCCGCCATCTTGAATTTTTTTTCTATTCATTAAGTAGACTTTCGAGTACTGATCATCTTTTTCTAAAAAATCACTCTTCCACTTTTTATACTCTCCAAGATAGGCACCGACGAAATTTATATGACCGCCATCTTGAATCCGCCATTTTGGATTTTTTTTCAGCTCCTTGCCAATTGGATGAGGTTTCGAGTGACTTTTGTTCGAGAACCCTCCACCTATCTTCGAAACCCTGGCCGTGCTCCTCACCCGTCTCAGAAATCCTCAACCATCAGCTCTCTCCGTATTTTTTCTCCAAATGAATTTTTGTCCTCTCTACGAAACCATCAGAAATTTTGAAAAAGAGCCACATAAAGTCTTGCATATATTTTGTATGGAAAAAATAAATTCCGCCATCTTGAATTTTTTTTCTATTCATCAAATAGACCTTTGGGTCTTGATCATCTTTTTCCAAGCAACCACTCTTCCACCATTTATAGGCTCCAAGATAGACACCGACGAAGTTTGTATGGTCGCCATCTTGAATCCGCCATTTTGGAGTTTTTTTTCGGCTCTTTGCCAATTGGATGAGGTTTCGAGTGACATTTGGTTGAACACCCCCCCACCTATCTTCGATACCCTGGCCGGTGCTCCTCAACCGTCTCCGAAATCCTCAATCATCAGCTCTCTCCATATTTTTCCTCCGAATGAATTTTTGTCCTCTATACGAAACCGTCAGAAATTTTGAAAAGGAACCGTATAAAGTCTTGCATATATTTTGTATGGAAAAAATTTAAATCCGCCATCTTGAATTTTTTTTTTATTCATCAAGTAGACCTTAGGGTCCTGATCACCTTTTTCCAAGAAATCACTCTTCCATCTTTTATAGTCTCCGAGATAGACACCGACGAAATTTGTATGGCCGCCATCTTGAATCCGCCATTTTGGAGATTTTTTTCAGCTCCCTGCCAATTGGATGAGGTTTCGAGTGACTTTTGGTTGAACACCCCCTACCTATCTTCGATACCCTGGCCGGTGCTCCTCAACCGTCTCCGAAATCCTCAATCATCAGCTCTCTCGATATTTTTCCTCCGAATGAATTTTTGTCCTCTACACGAAACCATGGGTGAAAAAAATTTTTATTATGTAAATAAGATCATTCTTATTATTTAACTAGTACTTATTTTTAATGAAATAACTAAAATGACAATAATTATTAATAATGAAATAATTTTAAGTATTATAATTCAATTTTTAGTACTTATGGAAAATTAAATAATTTGATTTTTGACATGCTCTCACGAAATAAATATTATCTTTAAAATACTGGTGTTTCATTTTTCTAGTAGCTTATACATTCAATAATACGTGTACAAATTTTCAAATCAAAATGTCAAGAAACAAAAAAGTTATTGATTTTCGAGACGGTTTATATGATTTCGTCCCATAGTGCGCCGTCGCCACACCGCTGCCCGCAAGATTCGGAGCAAAGGCTTTACTCACTCTTGCAATGTTGATGGTTCCTCAGAACTGAGCTTCAAACGTTTTTTCCGACTGAAAATTAAATATAACTTATTATAATTAATTTTGAAAAAAAAAAATACTATTGTCCTAAAAAAAATGCGCTTAGAAAATGCAAAACAAACACGGTAGAAGAACCGAACCCGTAACTTCTAGCTATCAACTCTCTCCTACACTGACTAAGCCCAACGTCTAATACTATAAACGACGAAAATAAGGTCTAGTATAGCTATACCTAACTACCTAACTATAGATATACCTAACAAGCTAACTACAGTTTGATAAGCCGAACTGTACGACGAACTGGGGTATTACACCATTATTATTAGATACTTACCTTCTTCTTCGTCAACCCATAGACGTCTACTGCTGAACAAAGGTCTCTTACGTGGACTTCCAGCGACTCCATGCGACTCGTTTGTCGTCGGTCCACCTAGTGGGGGATCTGCCAACATTGAGCTTCCCTGTGTGAGGTCGCTAGTCCAGCACCTTGGAACCCCAACGACCTTCAGCTCTTCGAACTATGTGCCCCGCCCATTTCCACTTTAGTTTCGCGACTCGCAGAGCTATGTCGGTAACTTGGTTCTCCTACGGATCTCCTCATTTCTGATTTGATCTCGCAGGTAATTTGAAAAAACGTAATAATTGTGAAGAAATTACGTAACTTACGTAATTTCTTCACAATTATTACGTTTTTTCAAGTAATTGAAAAATTGATGATGAAATTGATATTTCATGATCCCTTACATAATGCAAAACCTTTACAAAATAATAGGTAAACTCTATTTAACTTCACTAAAATATACAAAATAGTCTTCAACATAAAACAAAAACAATTTTACTTATTATAATTAATTTTGAAAAAAAAAAAACACTTGTCCTAAAAAAAAAACATAAAACCTTTTTTTAGAAAATGCAAAATGAACGTAGTTGAGATTCGAACCTGCAATTTCTAATTATCAAATCGCGACCAAACTAACTGAGCTAAATTTCTACTAGAAAGAATGACGAAAATAAGGTACATTATAGTAAAGTACCACACAACAATTTGATTAGCCGATTTACGCACATTTACGTACTGTACGATAAAATTAAAAATAGGTAGGTAGACACTTATAACTATCACCATCTGCTTTTGTTGTTTTTAACCGACTTCTTATTTTGTTCATTTTCTTTTTCGGACTCATTTTCAAAATTTCTACTACTTAGTACTTATTTATTTACAACTATATTATGGTTTATTTATTAACAATATATTGTATACAAACTTATAACTAGGTACACTCTATTTGACTTCACTAAAATATACAAAATACTCTTCAACATAAAACAAAAACAATTTTCAATTATTATATTTCGCGATGTTATTTGATAGCCGAGCGAGAGCAGTGCAGCGCAGGTCCATCTAGCAGCACGCCTCAGCGATCACTGTCTAATTGAGTACGAGTGACAAAGAAGCCGCTACTGGAAATAAAACGGCCAAGACACAAATTGTGATAAAAAAAGATTAAATTATAATAGTCGCTGTAAAAAAAATCTAAAACTGCCATTTTTTGTAGTAAAATATGACAAACAAATTGTACTTAAATTTTACAAAAATTAATGTATGGTAACTGAGAAAAATGGGAATTCATGTATTTGCAGAGGCAACTTTGCAATTTTTTTCTATTGAAAAAAGTTTACGTCATTGTGTTTTGGAAACAGGCATCAGGCCAGAAATATGATCAATTGTAACTCCCTTTTTTTTCATAGTATTATGACCAATAGATTTTGAATAAAATGATCTTCTTTCGGCTCTATTTAGCTGATCACCGAACCTTAATCGCTTGGCGGCACGTCTTTACCGATAGGGTGGTAACTAGCCCCGGCCGAAGCCTCCTCACCATACAACAAGTATTCTTTTCTATTTTGATATATTTCTGTGATATGTACTTGTACAATACCCTTCTTTATCTATAGCAATACCAATTCTTTTATCACTGCTCGTTTGATAACACAGGTCTACAAAAAATGAAAAACTTTTTTTGCTAGCAATCCTATTATATGATTTGATGAATGACTTGATAATAAGTCGTACAGAAGTTTTTCAAGGTCAAAACTACGTGTAGTTTCTGAACTACCCTCATCCGAAAAAAATACCCATTTTGCTATGTTTAATGTGTTCGTATTCCGCCAATTTGTGAGATTATCCGATAATATCATTATGTCGTCATATAGGAGGAGTTGATTAAATAATTCGAATACATTTTGTTACATTTTTGGTGAACATGTAGTGACAAAACTCAGAAAACCTATAACGGCCTTCATAAAAAGGGCGTATTTTGACTCTTTTAAGATCGAGATCAAGGGCTTTTACCATCCCTGGGTACAAAATATCATGTTCAAATTGTGTATTGAATATTCGAGTCAGTGGTCGAGAGGTAAACGAGCACAATTGAGGTTCGGTGTACCTATGATTTGATCAGAACCAAAAAACTATTTTGATGATTTTTATTTTTGTTTAATCAAATTGCATGGGGTAAATTGAAAAAAAATGACATATCCGGACCTACCGTCTGCTAGACGGCCTTTACCACTCTCAGACGATACTATGAGGGCAGCACCATCGGATTCGTAAGAGACAGATATGATGGAGGTCTCTTCAAATGAACGAGACAGTGATCTTGAATCATCAGCGGCGCCTGTATTCCTTACTCAGTAGGTACTTTACGTATTTACCATTGCTAAGAGAGGTCTGAGACTAGCATCGAGACTTAAAGAAAGGAATTTAATTGCTACAGGCACGAAAGTCTCATTTTTTTGTGAGCGTGACAGAGAAAAAATTTTCAAAAATATCTTAGGTAATGAAAGGCAAAAAATGACGTGGAATTAGTTCAGGACCTTCTAGATAACTTTAAAAAGGTTGGCTGTAGCATGAGCATACAAGTGCACGACCTGCACAGCCACTTGGACAAGTTTCATGAAAATCTTGGCTCCTACAACAAAGAACGAGGAGAGCGCTTCCATCAGGATCTAAAACTGACGGAAAATAGGTACCAAGGTCGTTGGGATGAGCATATGATGGCAGATTATTGTTGGAGTATCACATGGGACAATCATAGCAATGAACATTTTAAAAAATCTGAATAAGAAGCTTCCTAGCTGTAAAATAATGTAATTAAATGTTTAAAATTGGCTTATTTTGTCTTTTTTAGACATACCTCGTATCTCGAAAACTACACGTAGCATTAAAAAAATAAGTATGCAGTTGTAATCAGGGTACCCAATATACTAAGAAACAGTTATAGTTTTGGCTGCAACATTTTCACTGTAGACCTGTGTAATGTATCAAGAATAGAACGATCATATTTACTGTTAAAAATATTAACGTGATACTAGGCTGTGTATTCGATTTTGTGCCTTACGTCTCAAGAGATACCGTTCATTTTGCCTTCACAGTTCTCGTCCACCTGGTCTCTAATTTGTATAGAGGGTGTAACGATGTAACGAACATTATTTATCTTCATTTGGTCGTTTGATTTTTTTCTTGACATCTGTTCCGTAACCCTAAAACAAAACAAAAAAAAAGCTAGTTAAAAAAAAATTATAGTTCCACAAAATTTGCGATTGGCTGAATTTATGGTTATAAAACTACATCAAAATCAGTCCAGTACTTTATGAGGAAAATGATAAAGAACAAAAACGCAAATAACTTCACAATAATGTGATGGGTAAAAAAACAGTCAAGATGAATGCGAGATCTTCGAGTCAAGGAAAAATGGTAAAAGATAGGATTTTCCGGCGTGAATTTTCGATTCCATCTAATACCCACATAAAATGACTCAGCGAATACCCAAATGGTAAATAATTTATATAAATAATAAGTATATAATAAATTAAGTAAAAACCGGCCAAGTGCGAGTCGAACCCGCACATGAAGGGTTCCGTACCATCGTAATAGATATTTATTTATTTATTAATTAAATAGGAAGCCCACGTAGTATACAATGTATTCCTAATTGTAAATTTTACACACTAATTATTTATTATTCATCTTATTTTACATCGTACACCCCATTTACGGGCTAACTCAACATGCAATTAGGTAATTTACAAGTAACTACATAATAACAATATTAAAAAAAGACAATTTCTTTGTTTACTTACTATATAAATTACTAAATGGTCGAAAAATTACCTTATAAACTACACAAAAATATAAAAACTTAAAACTATAGAAATATATAAGTATAGAGATTGTTAAGGTTGAGCAAAAATCACGGTTTTTGTATGGGGAGTGAAGATTCCCATTTTTTTTTTTATTATTTTTTTTTATTTATTGTTATACCGCAAATAGAAATACACGTTCGGTGAAAAACTGCCTATAATGCTGGGACAACCAAATTCCGGGACCTGAAAAAGAGGTCGAATTCTTAACCATTAATCTGTCACCGTTGGATTGGTCTAATGTAACAGTTCATACCCTTCCAAGTTAGACCGCTCGCGTTCCATGTTAGACTGAGTTTTCATTGCGTCAGATCCCAGCCAGGTTAGATCGCAGGCAAGGGCTATCTTGTCAACGAATTAAAAAAACCGTTGTACTTTGCTTAAAAAATACATTAACAGTAGAGACTGTATGATTTGGGTAAAAGTCAGACATATTCAGGACAATTAGAACTGAATATTTAAAATGTTATAGCCTTATAGGTAGTTCTTTCAACTCGCGAGAGCGCGTGAGTTTTACTTGTGGTTACGTCGTGTACACGCACATTGCGTAAGTATGCGTACCTGTCCGGAGCCTAGGTGGGAGCGGTCAGGCGCGAGCAAGCTCTTCTTCTTTAAGAAGAGACACATTTCGCAGCGCAGGGGCCTGATTCTGTAACTCAGTGCCTATCAAAAAATGAAAGCCACTTTCATATATTTTTTATCCACTGAAGGTTTACTATGATAATATTAAATGACATTTCTCTTCAAACCTTCAATGGATAAAATCCTTCTTTGGTGATAGCCTATCTTTGGTGATAGGTACTGAGTTACATTAAATCCTCGGTAGACTGTTGTTTCTTTTCGAAAGTTCCTCAAAAAAGAGCTTGATTGCTGGGCCCCACGGCCTCAGAGTTTTTACCCCAAAAGGCACAAATAAAAGTACATTTAAATTATTTTTAAATCTTATCACTGTATCGTTTTATTGTATGCAATTTTATAAATGTTTCTAAAAAATACAAGTACTTTTGAATCGTCAATGAATCTACGACTGGTTCGGAATGCCGTTCCTGCCAAGAAAAGCCAGCAATAAACTCGGCGATTGCTCTTTTCAAAAAAAAAAAAAGACGTGTGGCATTCGGGAACTGCCGCGGTAAAGCTATTGCATAGCATTTTTTATCAACGCCATCTAGCGGTGAAAGGAGTCCCGTGTCAGGTTATTTTCGTTACGGAATTTCTGGATTCGGTCTCCACGCTCAAGGCCCGCGATAGAAGCAATAGCTTAATTTTTTTTTTACAATAGATAATAAAACTATGTCAGTGGCTTTACCGAGTTACAGAATCAGGGGGTATATCGTCACCCTAGCGCTAGCGTAGTTCCACGCGAGGTCGCGACTCGCGCCTCGATCGACGAGTCAAGTTGAAGGCCGCCGCCGGACGGGAAAACGTTATTTTATTGCCAATCACTCGATCATCGTAATAAGCGTTGGATATTATAAATACTCATCATGTTGAAGGTTGTATCTCACCTGCGGGTGCGGTATTCTTTGCACGAAACTGGTTACAAAGCATTGGTTTTGTACACGGCCGAAGGGGCGTTGCAAATGTAAAGACAATTGGGTATTCAAAAATTACAAAATTTACACTATTTACGAAAAACATTCGTAAATAGTGTAAATTAAAAATTATAACAATGTAAAATTAAAAAATAAATGTAATTCGCCATTTTGACAACTGTAATGTGTCGCTGCTAGATGTCGCTAACAGTTGCTATAAAACTAATTGAAAAAGTAGATACATATCACTAATTTCGTGGCTGACGTGTGGTTCGGCCGTGGTGTAACGGTTAACACACTCGGGCGCGATTCCCAGAGAGATGTGGGTTCGAATCCCGCCGGCCTCGGAGTTTTTGATATGTATTTATAAATTTATTAGGATATTTCCTTTAAATGTAGATAATATTTAGATATTAATAGTTTTTGTTTTTTGTCCACAGGTAAAGAAGTGCAGAAAAGATGGCGGTCGATCAGGGACTCTTACACGAAAGCGTTCCGTCAGGGCAAGTGCCCACCGCCGGAACTGTGTGCGCCGGGGAGCAAGCGTTACCAATACCACAGGCAGATGTCCTTTCTGTTGCGTGCTCTGCAGAACAAGTGAGTTGGGTTATCTGTTATAGTTCTGGTTACACTCGCGTAGTAACAGTATGCTTGAATTCGTTTAAAAAAATAGTTTGATCAAAATCCCTACTCATATTACTCAATAGCCTAACGGTTAAAGGCGCGGACTGAAAACTGAAAGGTCGCAGGTTCGAACCCCACCCGTTGCACTATAATGGTACCAATTCCAAACGCAAGTTTTCCACTTATTTTCAGGGGAGAGGAGAATATAAGTTAAAATATTGACAGTCCACTTTTACTGTAGAGCATCACGCCCATTCCCATAAACGACTTTCGGACTTCCTCGAGGCGTAGTTAATTAATCGCGAGCCTATTTGGATTTCTTTAAACTCAAACTCAAAATTATTTATTTCATGTAGGCCAACTTGTGGCTCTTATGACAAGTCGAGAATCTACCACCGGTTCGGAATGCTGATTCTGCTGAGAAGAGCCGGCAAGAAACTCAGCAGTTGATCTTTTCAAAACAAAAAAATGCTACAATATGTAGCTTATCTATCTTGTGGACAGCTGAAGCAAAGCAGAATGGTTCCAAGCAACTTTGTCATTAAGGAATTCATTAACTGTGTAATAACCTCTACCTATTAAATGTGTTTTAATCAAATACGGTTGAGCCAAGCAATGGCTGGATCATGCGTCATGCTCGTGAACGGGTGCCACCAACGGGAATGGGTCTGCTTTTGCCTGCCTGTCTTAACATGCATTGGATTGTTTTGCATTTTTGAAAGGAGGTAGGTTGATAAGGCCCAAAATCCGCCCCTCATACACTCGAAAAAAAAAGTTCCAGATTTCGACAAATTGTAAATGTATTTATATACTTGAAGATATAAACTTTATTTTAATATAAAGTTTAGGTGATAAAAAAAATAGTAAGTTACAGAAAATATTACCCAAAATGAGAGTGTTTCTTTTACTTTTCTTACATTTTCATACATTTTAGTCGTTTTTTAAGCTTTGATTTAATATTTTAGAATGAGGCGCTCCATGAACCAAAATAAATTAATACTCATATAAAAGCTTATAAAAAGGAGCATCATTATCAGTTACGTTTACCATGGTTCATGGAGCGCCTCATTCTAAAATATTAAATCAAAGCTTAAAAAACGACTAAAATGTATGAAAATGTAAGAAAAGTAAAAGAAACACTCTCTTTTTGGGTAATATTTTCTGTAACTTACTATTTTTTTTATCACCTAAACTTTATATTAAAATAAAGTTTATATCTTCAAGTATATAAATACATTTACAATTTGTCGAAATCTGGAACTTTTTTTTTCGAGTGTATGAGGGGCGGATTTTGTTGCCTTATCAACCCACCTCCTTTTATTGTGGAAACACTGTATACATAGCATAGTTTTGTTACCTATTGTAATTTTTTTTTTATTTTTTTGAAAAGAGCAACCGCCGAGTTTATTGCTGGCTCTTCTCGGCAGGAACGCCATTCCGAACCAGTGGTAGATTCATTGACGATTCAAAAGTACTTGTAAAAGTTTATTCGAATAAAAAATATTTCTATTCTATTCTATTACACACTGTTTAAATTTATGTATGTTATTTCCAGGAAACCCCGTTACTCTCAAGACAAATACGAATCCTTCTCGGAGATATCGAACTCGCCGCAACACCCACCGCCGGACGACATTCCGCGCATGCTCGACAAGCCGCTCGACAAACCGCTCGACCTGAAGACCAAGCCCGATCCGGAGCGGCGCGTTACCCAGGACAAATGCAGTCAGGTAGTATCTGTAGCTATGTCCTTTAACACCATTGGTTGCCTGGAAGAGATCGCTATGTAGCGATAAGGCCGCCAAATTGTATGCTATTTATTAAGCTCTTTGTGTCTATTTTTAAGCTATTGCATAGCTTCTATCGCGGGCCAGCGTGGAGACCGAATCCAGAAATTCCGTAACGAAAATAACCTGACACGGGACTCCTCTACGGTGAGCCGCTAGATGGCGCATTTTTTATCAACGACATCTAGCAGTGACCGCTAGATGGCGTTGATAAAAAATGCTATGCAATAGCTTTACCGCGGTAGTCCCCGAGTGCCACACGTTTTTTTTCTTATAATATGTGTGGTGTACAATAAAAGTATATTTATTCATTCATTCATTCATTCATTCATTCATTCAGGCCTCTATAGCGGATAAGAAGCTCGAGATAAAGATCGACGCAAACACCATCCTGCCAGAAGATCACTTTGACGACGATAAGCTGTTCATGAACTCTCTATTGCCTTTGTTCAAGAAGATGGATGACGACACCAGATTGCTTTGCAGGTAATCTATACTAATATTATAAGGCTGAAGAGTTTGTTTGTTTGAACGCGCTAATCTCAGGAACTACTGGTTCGAATTGAAAATTTTTTTTTGTGCTGGGTAGTCCATTTATCGAGGAAGGCTTTAGGTTATATAACATCACGCTGCGACCAATAGGAGCGAGGCGTCAGTGAAAAATGTTGCAAAAACGGGGAAAATTATCCGTATTTAAATTCTTAATCATCGTCAGAATAACAGAAATTGACGTGGACGAAGTCGCGGGCAGCAGCTAGTAGTCAATAAATTAGATGATAAAATAAAGTGTGGTGCGGGTTGTTATGTTCCCTCAAATATGGTTGAGCGAAGCAATGGCTGGATCATGCGTCATGCTCGTGAACGGGTGCCACCAACGGGAATGGGTCTGCTCTGACTACCCGTCTTGACATGCGTTGGATTTGTGTACCTACGTATGCATTTTTGCATTTTTGAAGCTTTA
Source organism: Hipparchia sbordonii (assembly GCA_038048805.1). Classification (NCBI taxonomy): domain Eukaryota; kingdom Metazoa; phylum Arthropoda; class Insecta; order Lepidoptera; family Nymphalidae; genus Hipparchia; species Hipparchia sbordonii. The sequence goes on along the minus strand of CM076117.1, from coordinate 6,652,282 downwards.
TTGTGGAAGCACTGTATACATAGCATAGCTTTGTAAAAAAAAAATTTTTTTGAAAAGAGCAACTGCTGAGTTTCTTACCGGCTCTTCTCAGCAGAATCTGCATTCCGAACCGGTGGTAAATTTATGACGTGTCATTCTTATGAGCTACAAGTTAGCCTATATGAAATAAATAAAATTTGAATTTGAATTTAAACTTAATTTGATAACACATTCCCAGAATCGAAGTCCTCAAGATAATCCGGTACGCGCTGCAAGGCCACAAGTGCTTCGAGGCGCTGAAGATGGCCGAGGACAGGTTCTTCAAGAGCCGGATGAGCGGCATCCTGGCCAAGGAGGAGGCGACCAGTCCTGGCAGCGCCGCCAGGGCAGACGCCAAGCTGTCCATGACCACACGTTCTGCTGATGGCAGCCGACCAATCAGGAAACGGAGGGTGAGCATAATTCAAATTCATTTTTTTTTTTTTTTTTTTTATTCGACTAGCTTTTGCCCCCGCGACTTCGTCCGCGTGGATTTAGATTTTGGGGTGGAATTTTCAAAAACTGTGACACACGTAGGTACTTCTTTATTTTTAACTGAAAGCTCAAATACCAACTTTGATGGAAACAGCTTGAAAAATGACGGAGTTTCATGTAAACTTCCATCCCCTATTCAAACCCCTTAGGGGTGGAATTTCCAATAATCCTTTCTTAGTGTGCGCCTACGTCATAAAAGGAACCAACTGTAAAAATTTCAAGTTTCTCACTTCAGTAGTTTAGGCTGTGCGTTGATATCTCAGTCAGTCAGTGAGGACTTTGAATTTTATATATATAGATAACAACACAAGACAAGATAGCCCTTGACTGCGATCTCACCTAATGGTAAGTGACGATGCAGTCTAAGATGGTAGCGGGCTACCTTGGAAGGGGTATAGCAGTGTAAATTCAACCCATACCCCTAATCGGTTTCTACACGCCATCGTGCCGGAACGCTAAATCGCTTGGCGGCACGGCTTTGACGGTAGGGTGGTAACTAGCCAAAGCCTCCCACCAGACAAATTCTTCTGTTCTATTCTAAATAAAGCATTCTGTCACAGACTCGTTCACCATCACCCCTGCCCATGCCCCCCAAAAGACGGGGCCCGGGCCGCCCCAGGAAGGTGAGGCCTCCACCCTCCGACTCTGATGAGGAGCAGCTCTCCAAGAAGAGGTTTCCGCGCCTCAAGGTGCCACCTGTGGACGTGACCCTGGCCCCTGAGGAAGACTCCTTCAACAAGGCCACCAGTGTCGCCCAGCTCTCTACACCCCTGTTTATGAAGGTATGCATCCTTTTTTGACCCCAGATGAACAATTTATTACCGTGTGTCTTTTCTTTATCTTCTAAAAATATATAAAAGGCAAAGGTGACTGACTGACTGACTGATCTATCAACGCACAGCTATATAGCTATTATGCATCCTAGCGGATGAAAGGAAAGGATTTTTGAAAATTCAACCCCTAAGGGGATAAAATAGGGGTTGAAAAAACTGAAGTTAACGTGAGCAAAGCCGCTGGAAAAGCTACTTCGATAATAAGATAGTCCTTGACTGGGATCTCACCTGATGGTACACTTACCATCAGGTGCTAGCTCACTAGCTTACTTGTTCTTAGAACTGGGAGGTCCCGGGTTCGATTCCCGGCAGTACAATTTGGGATTTTACAATTTCTAAATTGTTCCTGGTCTGGTCTGGTGGGAGGCCGTGGCTAGTTACTACCCTACCGCCAAGCGATTTAGCGTTCCTGCACGGTGGCGGGGTTTAATTGTACACTGCCATACCCTTTCCAAGTTAGCCCGCTACCATATTAGACTGCATCGTCACTTATCATCAGGTGAGATCGCAGTCAAGGACTATCTTGTCATCTAATAAATAAATTAAGCTCTAAGCTTTGTGTTAACAGATGTATAACCTGGAGCGCACCAAATTAGCACCCGTGACGTCATCACCGCAGAGCATGCAAATCTCCATCAAGACAGAGCCCCTCGACAGTAGTCAGCCACCCGCACTTAGCCCTATTTAAAATTGCTACAATAATTTATAGTATTTCCAATTATAAAAAGAAAAAATATTTTCAAAATTAAAAAAAAATCATGGAAAAAAATATTTCAAGTGCTAGATAGGAATGGAAAATATACAAAAGAAAATTTTATTTTGGTAAAAGAAAATTTGAATGTTATTCAGCGCCATTTTGAAAAAGATCAACTCTAGGTTACCTAGTCTAGAGGTTGCTTGCATGTCTTTGGTCAATCGACATCCGGTTCGTTCAAAAATGGAAGTCGTATTTTTGTACTGAAACCACTAACCTCTATAATTAATCTATGATTAACACTGGACAGACTGCTGTCATATATTTTTTTTTAAAGTAACTTTGCAATGACGTATGATTTTCAAGTTTGCCGTTGTATTGTTGACTGCTTTTATATATTGCCTATAGGGTTAAAAAGTGTTGTTAAGTAAATATCAGCGATTGAAAATAAGCAATTCGCTGGTATATAATATACTATTAAGAAATATTTTAATAGGTGTTGATGATCAAACAAACTTAACTGCAAGTTAATTATAATACTATTATTTTTGTGAATCTTCCTTCGAAAATATTTATCCTATTCAACTATTTTTCAAATATTTGCGTGATTAGTTAAAGTTAATTAAAAGATCTTCGTTTATTTGCTATAAGTAAGTAAAGAGTTATTTTGTGATATAATTTAGTTTAGACTTAAGTGCTTTAGTTAAGTTTTAAGTTTTAACTGTCTTCCTTTTTTGCTTTTATTAATTTGTGGACGTTTAGCGTTCCAGTACAATCCCCTGTAGCCAGGCGCCATGGCGCCAATTATAAAAGAATCTAGCCTATCAAGCGAAGTAGACGAATCACTCGCTCAGAATAGCAAAAAAAAATCGCATTTTTTTAAAATAATTTTAGCGAGCAAACAAGCAGGCGGGTCACCTGATGTTAAGTGATTATCGCCGCCCATGAACATTTGTAGCACCAGAGCCACCACGGCACCACCAATGCGTTGCCGGCTTTTCAGGAATTTGTTGGTCCGCCCCTTGAATAACCCCATGTTGTAATTCAGTGGGAACACTGTCGCAGGAAGTTGGTTCCACAGTCTCAAAGTACGTGGAAAAAAAGATCTGGCACAACGGATGGTCGAAGTGCTCCAGGCACCCAGGTGGTGAGGGTGAAATCCTAACCATTTGTCTAATTAGTTTGGTCGGCTAGTACATATAATTTTTGTCATCAAATATATTAATAAGTGTTACTGGGTACGAAATGAAGCATTTTTAGTTATTAGTAATTCATCTTTGATTAATTATTATTATTATATAAATTGTTATAGTTCTTTCAATTCACGAGGGCGCGTGAGCTTTACATGTGGTTACGTTGTGTACATGCACATTGTGTAAGTGTGCCTGTCGGGAGTCTAGGTGGGAGCGGTCAGGCGCGAGCAAGCTCTCGCTCACACTTATACAGATACGACACACACACAACCATGAGCCACGCGCCCTCGTGAATTGCAAGAACTATACATTATTGATCTAAGGTTGTCTCTGGTTCTCTATGGTTAAAGTTTGATGATTTTCTTTACTAAGCGTCAGTTGCATGTCGAGCGGTTAAAGTTAAGTTAAACTTAACTGGCACACTATAAAAAACAGTGGGTTATTTTTTTAAGTACGTAAAAATTTTATTTTCTACACTTTTAATTATAAAGATTGTAAATTCATAAATTTTTTGTAATTAGTTAGAGAATGAAAATTGCATTTATTTGGTCGTAAAATTTATCTTTCACCGCTAACTTTTTTACTTTAGACGAGCGGTTGACTGCGATCTCATTTGAAGGTAAGTGAAGATGCAGCCTAAGATTGTGCGCGCTTGCCTAGAAGATGCCTACTTACCTTAACCTTAACCGTCTAATATGCAATCCACCCTATGCGATACCAAAGTAAAAAATACAATAATATTTGCTGTTGTTACTACTGTACTTTTGTGGGTGAAATCGAAAAGATCTCTACACCTGACAGTTTTTATATTGAAAATCTGTCAAAACATCATATTTATTTGTCAGGTAAAAAAAAAATACATCTGTCATGCATGTATGAACAGTGTTTAAACTTTTCTTAGGGAAAGCTTATTGGTACTAATTCTGTTGTACACAATAAGTAAATTAAACTAAATTGACAGATCTAAAAATATTGTTTAATTTAAATCATTATCCATTACTACTATTCTTTTATATTTGTTTTTTTTTATATTACATTTAGAGGTGTCAATTAAGTTTCGGGAAATTGTACATCATAATTAGCACCATTGTATAAAATTACTGGGTGCTGACCTTCACTTTAAAATTGATGAGCTTAGAATGTGAGAATATTTTTAAATAATAATATTATAATATAATATGAGGCTCAAGGCATATTGACGCAGAGTCCAAGCACAGCGTGTGTGTGTGTTATAAATTATAATAACATTTACACACACATGCACATATTTAACAGATTGTGTAATGTACAATTTAATATGGTCCTACATACCTACTAAGTAAATATTTTAAAATTGTATGTTTTTTATTCATTGACAAGATGGTCCTTGACTGCGATCTCATCTGATGCTTAGTAATGATGCAGTCTAAGATGGTAGCGCACTAACTTGGAACGGGTATGGCAGTGTAGATTCAACCCATACCCCCATATATTATGTATTGTTTTATGTAAAAATCGCTAGTAAACCAATAAAAAAATTAAATAATAAAATTGGAAATTGAGAATTTCGTTTCATTATTCATTTACAACGTTAGTGGATTAACTTTTAATTTGTAACGTTTAATAAAATTACGTCGTTTTTTTCGATTCTGCACCAATGTGTCTTGGACCTTAAAAATGTATGTAATTGTATTGTAAATATTAATAGCGTTAAGTCATTGAATTGACAAAAATAAACAGTGTAAATGTTAATGTTAAGATAAGGAACTCCATACGTTTTGTTGACGAAAATTGGCCACTGTAATTTAGGATTATAAGATTTTCGTTGTTCATTCCGATATCAAGTAAGATAATAAACATTTTTGTCATGATAGTTATATGTGCAATAAATGTTTTAATAAGCAACTTCTTTCTGGTATTAGTTTAAAACCTAACCTAACCTATCATCACCGCCTTCATCATCATCATCATCATCTCAACTCATCACCGATGATGGGTGATGGGTTGAGATGACCTGTCTCCCCAAAATGAGAAGGGACTGGCCATAGACACGCCATTGAGAACTTTATGGGGCATGCAGGTTTTTTTTTCATTACAAACGAGTGATATTTAGCTGCCGCAAATACTCCGAAAGTCAAAGGTGTGTGGGTGTGTGTGTGTGTGTGCGTGTGCGTGTGCGTGCGTGCCTGCGTGCGTGCGCGTGTGCGTGGATCGAACTCGCGACCTCCCGAATAAAAGACTGCCATCGTAATCAAATAATAAGGCAATGGGTCTCTTAAAAGGTTGGTACCTTGCACAGACAGGATAGTAGTTACTAGTTTGGTCTTTGTGGATATAACAAGTAACCAACAGTTTGGTAGATGGTTGGTATAGGATAAGATATCGAATACCGCTATAAAATAACGTTATCAAGCTACGTGCGTCAGTAACGATATAAGCGACAAAACCGTTTCATGTAAACGTTATTACAATCTCATCTCAATATGACTATAATAATTAGAGCTTAGTCTACTACTCTTTATAATAAGTGGTGACATGATGACTCTATAGATACCTACATATCATAACTTATTATAAGCAGTTGAAGCCATTTTCGATATTATACAACGAATAACGCGATTTTACGCGCACCATAGGGGATCAGCTATGCGCGCGCCGATCGTTGTCGAAGCTCGTGCGCTGATTACATATGACAAGTTGTGCGGTTGTTGCAGCTGGTAAAGTAGGTAGGCACTCTGGGAGTTGGTAGTTGCGTCCAAATTCGCGATGTGTATTGTGTCCAAGGTGGGTTGAGTATATAATTACAAAGTTGTATTGAAAATACGACGAATTAAAATTAATGAAAAAATTCTTAAAGCATGCGGATGTAACGTTATGTATGAAATAACGGTATTTATATTTAACCCTTGCGGCAATGGTTAAATACCGTTATTTCGTTGCCTTGAATGACATCTTGAGAACTGTCTGTACTCTGTGGAGTCAAACGTCAAGCGGAGCGGAGATGTCACGTCTAGTGATGTGATGTCATGTCGAATGTCGAGTTTGTGTAGCAAATGAGCAAAAAATAATTTATTTGTCGACGTTTTTGTGTTATAATTATGTGAATAATGAGATGAAAGTGTAAATAAATGTTATTTAGTGCTCGCTAGTGATTATGGCGCATAGTGGTGGTGTTTTAAGCTCAGATATATCGAGAAGGAACCCGCAAGATGAGTACGAGCTCATACAGAGGATCGGATCGGGCACCTACGGCGATGTCTACAAGGTAGGGGAGCTTTCGAAACTATTTTTTCTCATCATCACAACGTTTAATAACCCCTCGAGTCGGTTTGCGGGTGAATCACTGAATTCACGGGCGATTTCTAACGGTTTTTCGGCTCTTCGCTTGCATACGTGATATGGGCATCGTCATATTTGTCGTCACGTTGAATTTAGTATTTAAATTGACACAAAGTCCTATACAGTGGTCGTATTTTTAATAAACAGCTCGCGGACACGGCCTTGAATGTTAAAAAGCTAATTTGGGCACACACCCATACCTCAGATATTGACTCAAAATTCTTTGTCTAAATAGAATTCAGTTCCTTCGAAAATCAATTACTTCTTTAATAACAGAAACATCCTTGAGGTATTGCAAAGAGATAAATTGCAAATAATTGTTTTTCAACAAAAAAACCTTTGACATTGTTTCCTTGTATGCTCATAAACAATTATGTACTTAGTTTTCTCAAGTAAAGTTACATTGTTCTATCACATGTGATTAAACTAACTACAGTCTGTAGTTAGTGAGACAACAACTCTTCAATAAAGACAATTTGTTTTTAAAAGTAAACTATTTACATTTCAATCTTTTTTGAATGTCGCATGTTTAGTATTAAAGTGAAAACTTAACAGAAGTTTGATATTTGAACAGAAAAGGAATACCTAACAAATTGTAGTTTTGACATAGTAAACTCTTTCAAGTTACTCTGTTCTTCACATTGACTCGTTAGTGTTCTATGATTTTTCTAAATGGAGGTAGAGAGTGTTGCCCTTGTATAGAGAGAGTTTATGAAAGTTTAAAATAAATAAACTTTCTGTTTATTTGGAAAGGAGACAAGATTATTATTTAAGTTAAACTTGTCTAATCTTTGAAGCCTCAATAACCAAATGGTTAAAGGTGTGGACTAAGAACTGAACGGTCACAGGTTCAATCCCAATATGTTGCACTATTATCGTATCCACTCCGAATACAAGCTTTCCGGTTGTTTAATATTCTTTATTAAAAAAAAATCTTTACCTTCCTGATTAGATCATGTGAAAAATCAGTTTCATAAATTAACTATTCTTGACAACTTCTACTTATGGCAATACTTATGTACTGCCATAAGTAGAAGTCAGTAGTATGTATCAGTACTTCTACACATACAGACACACTTTTTTTAAATATTTATAGCAAGCAAAAGAGCAGACCTGTTAAGTGATTATGGTGATAAAACATTATGTTGATAAATATATTTTTTATTATACTAGGTCTAAAACTAAGCCAGATATGGATTTATCTCTTAATTATTATCTATGCTATTTAGTACTGCAAACAAAATAGCACAATTATGTTTATTTTGGAAACTATGATCCTTCAAATATCTCTATTTTAGCAATTTTAATGAAAATTTAGGGAAACTTTGTACAATCCATACTAATACATTTGTAATAAATGCCAAAGTGTGTGTGTTTGTTTGTTTGTCGGTGTGTTCTTCATTCTCGCAGCAATAAAGTAATATATCAATGTGATTTTTTTTGCAGAGATGTAGTTGAGAATGTTTCAAAATTTTTCAAAAATTTATCTCCACATTCAGTTCAATTTTATTTACCACACCTGAAAAAATAAGTAATGGAAACATCTGTTCTATGACAACATATACTAAGTAATAAGTAAAGTATTATAAATATTTTGGAGGTCAATATAGGATATGTTTACTATGAGATTTGAAAACATAATTCCATGCAAACTCAAAGGAAAAAGCTAGTATATACAATTATATTACAAAAAGGAAGCTCCTAATAGATATCATAAATTATATGCCCAATTGTTTAACTACCGATATGAAATTAGAACACTTACAACATGCATACATGTGCATTGCACGTTAAAATAGTCTATTAATAAACTTCAAGCTAATTACAACAGTCACTTGTGATTGGTAACGAAAAGTATACTTTAACATTGATCGTAACATGTAGGTTACTAGCTGACGCCTGTGACTTTGTCTGTGTGGATTTATTGGATAAAAGCGTCTGCTTCAATAAATCCACACAGACAAATTGAGTATTATGGAATTCCACTACTTTGTGGAATTGCATAATACACAAGGATAAGCGAAATTCTTTTGCTATAATTGCAGATACAGCTGTTGGGCTAATAGGTTGATTATGTAAAAGCTCCATCATTTTTGGCCAATGACAAGTGAGTATCGGCCAATCACATGATGGTGTTATATGGTGTTGTGTTGTTCCTAAAGTAATACTCCCTCAGTGACGACCTCCCTGGTACAGTGGTGAGCGCTGTGGTCTTATAACAGGAGGTTTCGGGTTCGATTCCCAGCGGCGGAGGTAATTTGGGAATTTATAATTTCTGAATTGTCTCGAGTCTGGTCTGGTCTTTAGCGTTCAGGCACGATGGCGTGTAAAAACCGATTAGGGGTATGAGTATACTTTCATGCCCCCTAAAAGTTAGCCCGCTACCATCTTAGACTGCAGCGTCACTTACCATCAGGTGAGATTGCAGTCATAGACTATCTCTTTATCGAAAAAAAAGTGACCTTTTTTTTTATTCGATGATGCAGTCTAAGATGGTAGCGGGCTAACTTGGAAGGGGTATAGCAGTGTAAATTCAACACATACCCCTAATAGATTTCTACACGCCATCGTGCCGGAACACTAAATCGCTTGGCGGCACGTCTTTGACGGTAGGGTGGTAACTAGCCACTGCCAAACTTAAACTTTTTTATGAGGTCCATAGTTTCCTTATTGGTATTTTAAGGGTTCTGCACTCAAAGGGTAACCGAAAGGGCCCTATTACTGATTCACTCATGATCCGTAATAGGTAGACAGTTGAAATTTTCAGAGAATGTGTATTTTTGTTGCCGCTATAACAACAAATAATAAAAATAAATTAAAAAGGGTTCTCTTATTAGCAATGTGTTGTTTTTTTCGAGGTTTTTTTGGTACGGAACCCTTCGTATTCCAGTCCGACTCGCATTTGACCGGTTATTTTTACTTGAATTTTGAAATTCTTCATTATTACAGTGCAAAGTGCAGCCCGCGATTTAATAGGCGTAAGTGAAGTGACTTTGGTTTGATTAGGAAGTCTGCATTGCTGATAACCATGTGAATTAGGTAGAATTAATGTATCTTTTTTTAACCGACTTTGATAAAAAGGAGGTATTTAGTAAGTTTAGTAAACGAAGTATAATAATACGCCGCAATAGTCCAATGTTTAAGGTGCGGAGTGAAAACTGAAAGGTCGCAAGTTCGAGCCCCACCCGTTGCACTATTGTCGTACCCACTCCTAGCACAAGCTTTCCGCTTATTTGGAGGCGAGAGGAGAATATTTGTCGTTCGTGACGTCACTTCTGTGATTTTTTCATAGTACTTTGTCATAGTTTTAAGATAGATGTGACGCCATCACGCCTTTCATGTCATGCCATGCATGCATGCATGTCCAATTGTCCACCGATTTCTCCGGGAATTCTGGATTAATTCGCGTGTTTTTTCTTAATTTAACATTATTCATTTAAAATTAGTTGATGCCCGCAACTTTGTTCGCGTGGATTTCCACGGGAATTCTCTTATTTTCCGGGATAAAAAGTAGCCTATGTGTTACTCCACACTATAATCTATCTCTATGCCAAATTTCAGCCAAATCGGTTCAGTAGTTTTTACGTGAAATAGTGACAAACAGCCATCCATCAAATTAGTAGGATTTAAACGTTCATACTAATTTCTGCTATTGAATAAAAGAGAATACCAGTAGCGAGGTGATCATTGCGAGTATAATAAATATGATTCAGCCAGGTATCACTGTGACGCATCGATCTTTCGTTTCGCTGCCGACCGCAAACAATTGAAACAAACCCTGATAGCTACTGGTGTATAGCTAAGTATTCTAGGTACTCCTATTTTCTTACTACATCATATTAGCCAAGCTGAACTTGACTTATATTCTCCTCTCCCCTCCAAATAAGCGAAAAGCTTGTGCTAGGAGTGGAGTGGAGTACCTGCGACCTTTCAGTTTTCAGTCCGCACCTATAATTGTTGGGCTATTGAGGCTTATTTGAGTTTGGATGGATGGGCGGATGTTTGTTACTCAATCACACCGCAACGACTGAACCGATTTGGATGTTTGGCACAGAGATAGATTGTAGTATAGAATAACACATAGGCTGCATTTTATCCCGGAAAATAAGAGAGTTCCCGCGAGAATCAAAAATCCATAAACCGCGCGTACAAAGTCGCGGCATCAGCTAGTATTAGGAATGGTGAGTTTGTGATGGATGTTTGTTCTCCTTACGTAGGATGGACTCCTTTATGCCACAATGAATGAACCGATTTGGCTTAAATTTTGAATGGAAATAGCTTATACTTAGGATTAATACATAGGCTACATGTTATCCTCGAAAATTATATGTAGATTCCCGCGGGAATCCAAAATCGTTTAAAAAGCACGAAGTCGCGGGTATCAACTAGTATTTATTATCTCGTCACGGCCGCGAACCTTGACCTTCGCCGACAATGCTGCCACTGCACTCACGAGGCATTCGACATTGACTGACGGCTGGAATGTTTGCGATCTTGGCGTTTTTTCACTGCTTTAAATAGGTAACTAATTAAGTAGCTGTTGCCAACAACTTCGTCCGCAAGGATTTAGGTTTAAAATCCTTAATATTATAAAAGTGTGTTTGTTTGTTGGTTTGTCCTACAATCATGCAGCAACGAGGCAACGGTTAGACCGTTTCCTCGTTGCTGCATGATTGCTATGCTGAAATCTATAGACCGCACCTTCACTCAGCTCAGAGTCAAGATAGATTTACGCCAGAGCATATTTGTGTCGCATTTTAACCTCTGTTTGAGTCTGAGCTAAGTCAGAGCACGCTCTATAGATCTCAGCATAAGTATGGCCTCATAAGAAGGCTCAGAATTACTCAGCGGGCGATAGAGAGAGCTACGCTCGGAGTATCCCTGCGAGATTTATCCAAAATTCTTCAGTGCCACAGTGTGTGTTGCCAGTGATGACTTTTGGACCCAACAATTGGTCGCTAACTATGGGCCTCATAAAAAGGATCATTCAGCGGGCGATGGAGAGAGCTATGCTTGGATTATTAGACTATTGGCCCGGTCCAAAAATGGATGGGTCATATGAACCACCAGGTGACCTATATAGGACGATATAAGAGCATAAAATAATACGATTCAGCACTATGCCGTCACTTGTAAGCTGTCCAACTGAGTGCTGGTGAGAATTGAAAAGTGCAGGTAGAGGGAGTACATTTTGGTCATATATTTTTGTACGGCATTTTTACCATCGATAGAGATCCATGAAAAATAATAAGAAAGCGCGCAGTGCCGTACAAAAATGGTGAGCCACAAAGTCGGTAAACTTTTTTGATTTTCTGAAAATTTCCAGGGTAAATTTGGTCATTTGATTCTGTACGGCATCAGCTTCATACTGTTTCAATACAGCTTCTAATCCATTATTCCGCAACGCCGTACAAAAATCATGCGACAATGGAAAAAAATCGAGGGTTGCAACCCCCTCTCTTTCCGTGGTCCAGGGGGTGATTTCCAGTAGTCTATTATCCCTGCAAGATCAAATCAGAAATGAGGATATCCGTAGGAGAACCAGAGTCACCGACATAGCTCAGCGAGTCGCGAAACTGAAGTGGAAATGGACGGGACACATAGTTCGAAGAGCTGATGTTCGTTGGGGTCCCAAGGTGCTAGAGTGGTGACGTTGATTTTTTTTAAGGGATGATTATCGCCCATTCGCTGCACATGTAGAAAATACAGAATTATTATGTATTTTTAATGTAATATGGAATACTTCAAGTCATGTGATCTGAGGCTTATCGATAAAATATTAAATTGTGATAAGTAATGTTAATGCGACCTTATCGAAATAAACTGTAATAAAAATGTATTATTTTTGACGACCATTTAGGAGTATTGGTGGTAATGATATTTGTTGAGCAGCCCCAGGTTCAATTCTCGATGGGAGCAATTCGGGAATTTGTAATTTCTGAATTATCTTTGGTCTGGTCTGGGGAACGCTTTGGTTACCGGTTTTGAGTTTTGCTGCGTGATTAAATGAATTTCGCGTCCATTATAAGTATTAGTTAGCATAGGTAGGGACTCCTTTAGTCTTTAATTCATTTAGGTCGCAGGTTCGAATTCCACCCGTTGCACTATTGTCGTACCCACTCCTAACACAAGCTTTCTGCTTATTTGGAGGGGATAGGAGGATATTAGTCAACTTCAGTTTGGCTAATGTTCTTTATTAAAATAAAAAAAAAAATTAAACATGGGCTGTTGCAATATTTTGTTATGAAAAGAGCAACTGCTGAGTTTGTTTCCGGCTCTTCTCAGCAGAATCCGCATGCTGTACCTGAAATTCAAATTCAAAATCAAAATTATTTATTTCATGTATGCCAACGTGTGGCTCTTATGACAAGTCGAGAATCTACCACCAGTTCGGAATTGTGATTCTGCTGAGAAGAGCCGGCAAGAAACTCAGCAGTTGACTGAGTTACATGAAATAAATATTTTTGAATTTGAATTTTTAAGGGAGTATTAAAAGGGTTCAATAGCCTCAAATAACGCGACATAATTTGTATATTTTTGCAATGCCGTTACCAGTAGGTACCACCTCACACCGTGGACGCGTCTGCTGGCCCAGCCTGCATTATTCATTACGACGTCTCGTCATTCCAATTAAGCCAAGCACTCGAGGCTCATTACTTTAAAACACAACACACACATTACACGCTATGTACCTACCTATGTGTGTGTCGTAGTTTGTTCTCGCTTAGTGTGCAACATGTGCTGCGTGTTTGAACATGTGTCTCGATTAAAGTTATTATTTTTATCCACAAGACGATGTTTTTTTTTTTATATGAATAGCGGGCAAACGAGCTGGCGGGTCACCTGATGTAAAGTGATTACCGCCGCCCATGAACGCTTGTAGTACCAGAGGCGCCACCAATGAGTTGCCGGCTTTTCAGGAACTTATTGGTTCGCCCCTTGCATAACCCCATATTGAAATTAAGTGGGAACACTGTCGAAGGAAGATGATTCCACAAAATATTCGTTTCTAGAGACTGGCCTTTACTGGTAAAATCTTTAAAAAAATTCAAAATTATTGAACTGAACTTGGCTATTCTCCTCTCCGAGGCACGGGGGTGACTCACCTCCTACAACCACCTCCTACACTATCAACTTCCTAATTCCGGGCTAGTACTCAGAATTTCTTTACAGAAAAATAACAGTCCGACTCGGGAATCGAACTTAGGACCTCGTCATCTGCATTCGAACTTGCTAACCACAAGACCAACGAGGCATACGAACAACTTACTAAAATTCCTAGAAGAAAGATCATCATTAAATTCGCCAACTAACTAGTTAATACTCAGTTGTTTAAGACATTAGGAACGCAGGTAGTGGGCGGGGCAATATAGGCGTAGGTATAGCATGCTGTTTTATTGTTTGGCGAACCAATTGTGCGGGGACTCTACACACTTGGTCGGATTAATATTTTTTTTTGCCAATAATATGAGTATTGAGTACATATACACTACAATATATACCCACTAAAATTATAATCTAGCCTAATAATCTAGCTAATGAGCAATGTTACTTTAACCTAAACTTATAAAATGTCTTACATACTAAAAAAAGTCCACTGACGTATCTTGCCTTTCTTTATCGATTGAAGGCACTTTGTTATTGTGTTCTTTGAGGCTTTTATACTACACTATTATTAGTTACTAATAACTATGCACTAGTCACTAAAAAAAAAACTAGTTCATAAAGTTTTGGCCTTTTGAATCTCCTCACATAAATTACGATAAAACTTATTTTATTAGGGAATCTTTAATTCTTAACTCTTATGCTGAGATCTATAGTGCTCTGACTCAGCTCAGACTCAAGATAGAGGTTAAAACGAGACACAAATATGCTCTGACATAAATCTGTCTCGTTTTAACACTGTCTTGAGTCTGAGCAGAGTGAGCTTGCGATCTATAGATTTCAGCCTTAGAGCTTAGACTTGGTTTTGTTCGGTGTTTGTAATAGTTTCGTGCGGTGAAGTGTGAAGTGTGCCTCAAGTTAGCGATCTACGTTCACTTTCACGCCTCGTCACCTGACCTTGGTTGGACATTCAACTTGCAGCTTACGCTGGTGTCAGGAGTCATCTGTCCTTTAGTCATTTTCTGAACAGGTCCCTCCTGTATTGGAATCTGGGATATTTGCGCGTGTAATTACTGTTTTTTTTTTTATTCGATGACAAGATAGCCCTTGACTGCGATCTCACCTGATGGTAAATGACGTTGCAGTCTAAGATAGTAGCGGGCTAACTTGGAAGGGGTATAGCAGTGTACATTCAACCCATACCCCTAATCGGTTTCTACACGCCATCGTGCCGGAACACTAAATCGCTTGGCGGCACATCTTTGACGGTAGGGTGGTAACTAGCCACGGCCAAAGCCTCCCACCAGAAAGGTAAGGTTTAACTCTAGACTAACGCTTGTGGCAAAATTGGTTATAAGGCTTTAAGGCTGATATCTATAGACCGCACTCTCACTCCGCTCAGACTCAAGACAGTGTTAAAACGAGACAGATTTATGTCAGAGCATATTTGTGTCTCGTTTTAACCCCTATCTTGAGTCTGAGCTGAGTCAGAGCACGCTCTATAGATCTCAGCATGAGTGCCGATTTCACCAACATCGAATGACGTTTATCCGAGGGGTAAATGGAGTATTCTAACAGTTTTTGTATTGAAAATCTGCCAAAATATCAAAATGCTCGGATAAAACTTATTAACCGACTTGCAAAAAGGAGGAGGCTATCAATTCGGCCGGTATCTTTTTTTTACGTTGGTGAAATCGACCCTAATAAAGATGCTCTGACAGATTTTCAATATAAAAACTGTCCAAACGTGAAACTTTCTCCCTGGTTATTTAGCGAAGATAGCTTCTGTTCGCTGCGCTGTTCGTTCTGTTCGCTTTGCTCGGTCAATAATAATAATTTCTATAATTTAAACGTAAAAATTCTTTTTACAAAACCTACTTCAAACGCCACTACAAAGTATATCGATCGATTTCTCCAGGACCCCATCATCAGATCCTGACCTGATGACTATGAGACCATCTGGGAAGTATACCCTTTCAAACAAAAAAAAAAGACGTGTGGCACTCGGGGACTGCCGCGGTAAAGCATTTGCATAGCATTTTTTATCAACGCCATCTAGCGGCTCACTGCTAGATGGCGTTGATAAAAAATGCGCCATCTAGCGGCTCACCGTAGAGGAGTCCCGTGTCAGGTTATTTTCGTTACGGAATTTCTGGATTCGGTCTCCACGCTGGCCCGCGATAGAAGCTATGCAATAGCTTAAAAAGAATTTTCCAAATCGGTTCAGGCGTCTTCGAGTAATCGGAGAACATACATTAAAAATAAAAAAATCCGAATTAAGAACCTTCTCCTTTTTTGGAAGTCGGTTAAAAATCGACTATTACATGCTAATTATTATTATTATATACCTAATCTATTTTTTTACTTGTCTGAAGAGGTAAATAAATCATATGACAGAATAAGTTTCGGAGAAATGCGTAACCGACGATAGTAGTTGGGCGTTTAGGACCTAAGGCATCACTGTTATATGTCATTCATGCTAAGTTCATAAATAATGACTAAGCCGGATTATGAACCTGCGTCCCACGCGTCATCGACAAACATGACGCCGTCATTGCTTAGTATTTTAGTCTCTATTATAGTTAGCTTTGAAACCGCTGCGTAATTGTAAGAAAAAAAATCTGTATGTTAAGGTATGATACAATATGCCGCTAGCAGTGTACACTTTTTTTTTATTCGATGACAAGATAGTCCTTGACTCTGATCCACCTGATGGTAAGTGACGATGACTAAGATGGTAGCGGGCTAGCTTGGAAGTGGTATGGCAGTGTAGATTGAACCCATACCCCTAATCGGTTTCTACGCGCCATCGTGCTGGAATGTTAAATCACTTGGCGCTAGGGTGTTAATTAGCTACGGCCAAAGCTTCCCACCAGGCCAGACAAGAAACAATTCAGAAATCCCCCGCCGGGAATCGAACTCGAGACCTCCCAGTTATACGACCACAGCGCTCACCACTGCTCCAGGGAGGTCGTCATATATTCTAAAAACATTACTCTTTTGTCAGGTAAAAACTTGACGTGCCTACATAGATATATAAACTTCTCATTCTCCCCCATCGATGTATATAGAGGAGAAAACACGCGCTCAAAAAGACAATATAATCTCTTGTCTTAAAAGAACTTAAAAGAAGTTTAAAAAAAGTACTAATGTTCTTCCCAACTAGCAAAGTTGACTTATAATATGACCAGACCTCTTATAACCCTTTATATGACAAATTTTGCTACTTGGGTACATTTCATTTTTTGTTCTGGTTAATAGGGAGTGGCTACTCCTCGAACGTGATTGGTTGACACTCGCGTCAAAACGAACCGCGGGGAACGCGCGGTGTTCATTGAAGTAAGCCTCAATAGCCCAACGGTTCAAGGTTCGGATTAAAAACTAAAAGGTCGCAGGTTCAAATCCCACCCGTTGCACTATTGTCGTACCCACTCCTAGCAAAAGTTTTCCGCTTATTTGGAGGGAATAGGAGGATATTAGTCAACTTCAACTTGGCTAATGTTCTTTTAAAAAAAAAAAATTATCAAGCGCATATTCGTAGACGCAATTATATGGGACAGGCATATCCATATACATCGATGTCTTCCCCTAAGTCTGCGCTTCTATCACTTGTAACATAATCGCTCGGGTGTCATGACCCCGCTCAACACCCTAACAATATCTGAATCATCCACTTGTGCGGAGTTGTCTGCGGATTATTGGAACAATGAGAGCCGACATTCTCGTATAGGGAGACGACAGATTGGCTACTTTTAGCGGCGGCGATCGGCGTTATTGTGGCTTTTTGCGTCTGCATCGCGTTTTCGCGAATTTTGAACGCTGATTTCTGCGATTTTCGGTCGCTGATTTTTGCGTTTGATCTATGGTAAGGGAGCGGCAATGATCGGCGTTTTTATGGCTTTTTGCGTCTGCATCGCGTTTTCGCGATTTTTGATATTTTCAGTCGCTGATTTTTGCAATATTCAGTCGCTAATTTCTGCGTTTGATCTATGGTAGGGGAGCGGCAGCGATAGGCGTTTTTATGGCTTTTCGCGCTTCCATCGCGTTATAAAAGGAAAAAGTGACTGACTGACTGATCTATCAACGCACAGCTCAAACTACTAGACGGATCGGGCTGAAATTTTGCATACAGATAGCTTTTAGGACATAGGAATTTGCTAAGAAAGAAAGCCCTAAGAGGATAAAATAGGGGTTTAAAAAGTCGAATTTAACGTGAGCGAAGCCGCGGGCAAAAGCTAGTCAATTATATTTAGACAGTCCCACTGCTGGCCTACACAGAAGTTCGTCGAGATAACTGTGCATGCGGAAGAATCAAACTCTTGGACGAACACGCTAAAAACGAAACCGGCTAGGTCTTTGACCTAACTGTTTCACCGCGAACAAGTTTAATATCTAACTATGAAAGTTCGATTTTATTTTGTAGAATGATTGAATAAATCAATTTTTATTTGAGACATCCGAGCTCCAAGTGTGTCATTAAGAGAGACTTATAACTATGTTATAACTAGCTGATGCCCACGACCTCGTCCGCGCGGATTTAGTTATTAAAAATCCGCAGGAACTCTTTGGTTTTTAACCGACTTCCAAAAAGGAGGAGGTTATCAATTCGGCCGGTATATTTTTTTTTTTTTTTTTTTCTATGTATGTCCACCGATTACTCCGAGGTTTCTGGACCGATTCACGAGATTTTTTTTTAATCGACAGAGGAAGCTCGCGAAATGGTCCCATAAAATTTTTTACCTTCAACTCCTCAAGCCTGATGCTGCAGGGGTATTTCCCCCCTAAATTATGGAACTTTAGGAACCGTCGTTTACGGATTGGTATACTTGGCCTAAGCATATACTAGATCATAGAGCTCCAGCTCCTACTCTTCAATCCTGATGCTGCAGGGTACTGCCCACCTAAATTATAGGGATGTAGGAACTGCTAATCATGAATTGTTATTGTATGTAATAAGCATATACTACACCATCGAGGTCTAGGTTCTAGCTCCTCAATCCTGATGCAGCAGGGTACTGCTCACCTAAATTGTAGAGATTTAGGAACTGCTAATCATGAATTGTTATTGTATGTAATAAGCATATACTACTCCATCGAGGTCTAGGTTCTAGCTCCTCAATTCTGATGCTGCAGGGTACTGCCCACTTAAACTGTGAGGATTTAGGAACTTTCGCTTGCGAATTGATATTGTTAGTATCAAGCATATTCTACATCGTGGAATTCAAGGTCCTCGCTCTTCAATACTGATGCTGCAGGGGTACTGCCTACCTAAACTGTGAGGATTTAGGAACTGTCGTTTACGAATTGATATTGTTGGTACCAAGCATATACTACATCATAATGCTCAAGGTTCTAGCTCCTCAATCCTGACGCTGCAGAGTTGGAGGAATTACGAACTGACGCTTTCGAATTGATATTGCTGGTACCAACCTTGGACTACATCATGGAGCTCCTAGTCCTAGCTCTTGTGTATTGTTAATAAGTACTGTAGGTACCAAGTGTAGAACTACATTAGTACCGTAGCGTTGGAGGGAGGGGAGAAAGAGAGCAGGAACAAGCTACACTAAAAAGCTTAAAATAAAAATTCTTTTAAAAAACCGACTTCAAACGCCACTACAAAGTATAAAAATAATTTTATTTTGTACACGTTTGTTGAAGTCGGGCGGGCTTAACTAGAAACGATGAAATCGTTGCGCGACGCTTATCTTATGGTGACATATAAGAGACACGTTTATTGAAATCGGGCGAGCATCGCGTATCGGTTTCATCGTTTCTATTTAAGCCGCCCGACTTCAACAAACGTGTACAAAATAAAATTATTTTTATACTTTGTAGTGGCGTTTGAAGTCGGTTTTTTAAAAGAATTTTTATCCGGGATAAAAAGTAGCCTACGTCATTCTCCAGGTTCTCAACTATACCTATGCAAAAAATCACGAATAAACAAACACACTTTAATATTAGTAAGGATGACAAACCAGAACAATAAATTACGATAGTAGTACTGTGTAGTCCTTGCAATTCACGAGGGTGTGTGCCTCGTGGTTGTGTGTGTTGTATCTGTATAAGTGTGAGCGAGGAGAGCTTGCTCGCGCCTGACCGCTCTCACCTAGGCTCCGCACACTTACGCAATGTGTCATAACCACAAGTAAAGCTCACGCGCCCTCGTGAATTGCAAGAACTGTAACTGAATTTCTCCATTTTCTCAGGCGAAGCGCCTCAACGGCAATGGCGAGCTTGCCGCCATCAAGGTGATAAAACTGGAGCCGGGCGACGACTTCGCGATCATCCAGCAGGAAATCCTCATGATGAAGGACTGCCGCCACCCCAACATCGTCGCCTACTACGGCTCCTACCTGCGCCGCGACAAGCTGTGGATCTCAATGGAGTACTGCGGCGGAGGCAGCTTGCAGGTGAGTGACTGACAGGCACAGCAGAGACAGTCACGGAAGGTGCTCATGATGAAGGACTGCTGGCACCCCAACATCGTATCTCCATGGAGTACTGCGGCGGAGGCAGCTTGCAGGTGAGGGACCCTGACAGGCACAGCAAAGTCAGTCACGGAAGGTGCTCATGATGAAGGACTGCTGGCACTCCAACATCGTATCTCCATGGAGTACTGCAGCGGAGGCAACTTGCAGGTGATATTATACTGTGTGTGCACTGTGCACCTCACTCCACATGAAAATTCGACAGGATCGGAGAAAAATCAAGTACAGGATCGACTTCTTTATGTGTTGTCCGAAGCACAGGAGTTCACATCATCTCTGATTGGCGGAATGACGTTCTTGCTGCATCAATGCTTTCTAACCAATAGCGATAGAGTACCAGCCAATCAGAGTCAACAATCTGTTTTTGCCATCTCATAGCCAGTAATATATCATCAGAAGTTGTACGAGACTTGTTTGTTGCAGGACATCTACCACGTAACTGGTCCACTGACAGAGCTGCAGATAGCTTATATGTGCAAGGAGACGCTCTTAGGGCTCTCCTACCTGCACAGTATGGGAAAAATGCATCGGTGAGTACTCACTCGTAGCCGTAATAACAACAGGTCTTTTCCTCTTCTTCTCTTCTCATTCTCCTTTGCTAGAACTTTATTTTGTCTATCGTTGGACATGGGCTTGCTCGTGTGGACTCCTTTTCATTTAGCAAAAAAAGGTTAGAGTTATTTTGCTGTAATCCGCCAACAGTATGGTCAAACATGCAGTTACAAGCTAAGCACCGCTTACCTTCCCAACCAAGCAAAAAAGCCAAGTTCCCAAGCAAGCAATGCCACCACCACTCACATGCACCACCAATTCTCGACGCACGTCTCGCCCCGACACCGGGGCATCCTCGGGAGATATCGACTTTACAATGCTGTATTGTCTAGTGATGTTCGTGTCAAATGCGCGGAGAGGAGACCAGCGCTCAGTATAGAGCCATCAATGAGTTGCTGCTACTGCTGCTGCTGCTGCTGCTGCTGCTGCTGCTGCTGCTGCTGCTGCTGCTGCTGCTGCTGCTGCTGATGATGATGATGATTATGATAAATTGCAATATAACTTGTTCGACAGGGACATCAAGGGCGCAAACATCTTACTGACAGAATGCGGCGACGTGAAGCTGGCGGACTTTGGCGTGTCAGCGCAAATAACAGCCACCATCAATAAGAGGAAGAGCTTTATAGGGACCCCGTATTGGATGGCGCCTGAGGTAAGTACCTACTAAGATAGAGAAAGACTTAGGTCCACTTGCACCAACCCCCTAAATATATTTAAGTTGAATTTTCTATACCTTGCCGTTGGGGTCTTGCGGGAGAGGACATTAGTCAAGTTCGTGCATGGCAAATTTTTTTTTTTTTCTTATTCCAGGTGGCAGCAGTCGAAAGGAAGGGCGGTTATAATCAACTCTGTGATATTTGGGCTTGCGGCATTACAGCAATAGGTAAAACTCCTTGACTACTTGATAAAAGAAAACAAACATCTATTTTAAAGTTCAATATCAGTAATCAGAATTGTTGAAGCTTCAATAGCCCAACGGTTAAAGGTGCGGACTGACAACTGAAAGGTCGCAGGTTCGAGCCCCACCCGTTGCACTATTGTCGTACCCATTCCTAGCACAAGCTTTTCGCTTATTTGGCGGGGAGAGGAGAATATAAGTCAAGTTCAGTTTGGCTAATATTCTTTAAAAAAAGAATTACATCTTGGAAAATACCTAACTAGAAATTTTCATAAACTACAGTTTTAACGTTGTAAAATGGAAGACTTGTCAATGGAACGAAGTTTATTTTAAACCATATTGCTGCTGGTATAAGGTTCAAATTCATACAATTACAATGTATTGAGACTATTCTTTTTAACCGACTTCAAAAAAAAGAGGAGGTTCTTAATTCGACGCGTTTTTTTGGCGATGTTACTCCATAACTCCGTCAAATCTGAACCGATTTCAATTTTTTTTTTATTTGAAAGGACGTATCGTCAGGTTGGTCCCATTTGAGTTTAGTGAAGATCTGATGAATATCTTCGGAGATGGAGGACGTAACTCCTCAATGAATATGGTGGTGGTGGTGATGATGGTGTTGATGATGATGATGATGATGATAATGATGATGATTTCAGAATTAGCGGAACTCCAACCACCGATGTTCGAATTGCACCCAATGCGGGTTCTCTTCCTCATGTCGAAGTCCGGCTTCAAGCCGCCTCAGCTGAAAGAGAGGGAGAGATGGTCCCAGCTCTTTCACGCGTTCTTGAAGTTGGCGTTAACCAAGAACCCAAAAAAACGGCCAACCGCCGACAAACTGTTGCAGGTATGGAACTATCACATTCAGAAAATTCAGAAAAAGCACACTCACACACGCACACACACACACACACACACACACACACACACACACACACACACACACACACACACACACACATGCACACACACACACGCACACACATGTTATAAATATCTATAACTTCATACAATCGTAATCTTATTTGGCTTTATTTTAGTATTAAGATTTAATTGAAAATTATATTGTGTACCGCTATTGATTACAAGAAAATAAATTAATAAATAATAATAATAAATGGAACGAAAAATCCGACACAAAAATCTGGTATGTCCAGTGATTTGAGCTGTGCGTTGATAGATCAGTCAGTCAGACAGTCACCTTTTCCTTTTATATATTTAGAAGATTCCTAACTTCATTTTAGTATCAGTATGTGTCCAAAATTTGATAATGCACGGTAGTCTACTTTAGAAATAACTAGCTGATACCCGCGACTTCGTTCGCGTGGATTAAGGTTTTTTATTCCCGCGGGAACTCTCTTATTTCCCGGGATAAAAGATATCTATCTCCGTGCCAAATTTCAGTCGAAACGGTTCAGTCGTTGCGCCGCTATTGAGTAACAAACATCCAAACTTTCGCATTTATAATATTAAATAGGAAATAGGATAATAGGATTATAATATTAATAGGAAATAGGATATTAGGATTATAATATTAATAGAATTTATTTTTCTCTGTAGCACGCTTTCTTCCAACAAGACATGAGCAAGCGATTGGCGATAGAACTGCTCCAGAAATACTCCAACCCGCCGAACCATTGCAACAGCCAAGAATTGGATGAAGATGGGGTGAGATTTTTGAACAATAACTGTCCTTGTACGTCTATCTTCATCAAATCTATAAATAATTATCAGATTCGGTTTAGATTTGACGAAGTTATGGAGCAAAGTCAACAAAAACTTTCATCCCGGATAAACATTATTGTTTATCAGGATAAAAAGTATCCTATATAATGACCCGGGGTATCAGCTACCACTATACCAAATTTCATTCAAATTCGTTCATAAGTTTTCGCGTGATATGCGCACAGAAAGACAGACAAAAAATTCAAAAAAAAAATATTTTGGGCTAATAATTGTTTTGGGTTATCGATAATAAAGCATCCTCCGATTAAAATTTCCAATATACACCTAATGTACAGAATTCGTCCCGTTACAGTTTTATTATAATAATAATGTCTACGAATAAATAATAAGTAAGGAAGTCTAACTGCGTTAAAAAAAAGGCCCCAACAAAAATTGTGCCGAAGTGGGTGGAGATTAAATTTGAGCCGTTAGAGGCGGGGATTAAAAACCAAAACGCACGTCAAATTTTCATAACATCGTTCAATGACTCAGCTGTCATAGCAAACATAGCAGCACGCGCGCGAACCAATCCCTGCTTTCGTTCTGAATTTGAACCAAGCACCAAGCATGTCTATCTATAACATCGGAAGTGATTCGTATGATTCGTATTTTGAATCATACGTCGTTTTGGTTTGAAGTAGGGCCATTTTTTTAGTGGATTTTGTTCTGAATTAGACTTCCTTACTTATTATTTATTCGTAGAATAGTGTATATAAAACACATCGTCATATTCTAGGCGATATCAAACGTGCCGCATCGAATCGAATCGAGGCAGACGCGAGGACGCAGAGACGCGCGTCCGCGCAGTTTGTTGGATCCAAGAACAACACCCAGAGAACATCACGCGCATCTTACTGACCACGGTTTGAGGTAAGCGGTACGCCATTATTCCCCAAGTATTCAGCTAGGTAGGTCCAATTTCGAGAAAGAGATCAACCGCCGAATCCAACTCGGCTGGGCAACGTTCGGGAAGCTTAGAGATGTCTTTTCGTCCAAGATTCCTCAGTGCCTGAAGACTAAAGTCTTCGAACAGTGCGTGTTGCCAGTGATGACTTACGGATCCGAAACATGGTCGCTAACTATGGGCCTCATAAGAAGGCTCAGGATCACTCAGCGGGCGATGGAGAGAGCTATGCTCGGAGTATCCCTGCGCGATCAAATCAGAAATGAGGAGATCCGTAAGAAAACCAAAGTCACCGACATAGCTCTGCGAGTTGCGAAACTGAAGTGGAAATGGGCGGGGCACATAGTTCGAAGAGCTGATGGTCGTTGGGGTCCCAAGGGGCTGGAGTGGCGACCCCGCACCGGGAAGCGCAGTGTTAGCAGACCCCCCCACTAGGTGGACAGACGACATCAAACGAGTCGCACGGAGCCGCTGGATTCAGGCGGCGCAAGACCGAGGCTTGTGGAGGTCCATGCAGGAGACTTATGTCCAGCAGTGGACGTCCATTAGTTGATAAGAAGATTCAGCACTCCAGGTTTTTATTCCTTCGTTCCTGGAAATCTGTTTTCCGGGATGAAAAGTATCCAGTACGCAAGTTGTCTCTGTACCAAGTTACAGATCAATCGGATGAACCATACTTAAGCGCATACGGGGTGAACAATGAAACATTCGGTTTTATATATTGGTCATATTTGTACCTGAGGTTGAGAATCTTAAGAATTTTCTTTAAATTCTTAAAATCCTTGAATATGACGCTTCCCTTACATATACATGTCAATTCGAGCCAAACTTTCTTTGCCCGGCGTTCTTTTTAGTTTCATCAATATTGTGATAGTTTCTTTTTGATTTTCGACAATTAAACCTGCAACTTTCAATTTGTGCTCGTGAACGGGTGCCACCAACGAGAATGGGTCTGCTTTTGTCTTCCCATGTTGACATGTGTTATATTATGTATTGTATTTTTGAAGCTTCACTGTGGAAGCACTGTATACTTAGATTAGTTTTGTTACTTATTGTAAAATTAGTTTATTTTATTTTTTGAAAAGAGCAACTGCTGAGTTTCTTGCCGGTTCTTCTCAGCAGAATCTGCATTCCGAACCGGTGGTAGATTTATGACGTGTCGTAAGTGCTACAAGGTAGCGTACATGAAATAAATAAATTTTGAATTTGAATTTGTACTACGTAATAAACATCTGCCTCTTTTCATTAACAGATTAACGTCAGACGAAGATCGCGAAGCGAATCGTCGCTCCGGAGTGTACGACGACTCGCCCATCATAGACCTGGATGCCGACGATGAACTCAACTTGTCTATGCCCAAAGTTATCAATTTTAACGCCGAAGTCAATAGGAGTTGTGACGGTGATACTATTAAACGAAATGGTAAGATCTTTTACTTATGTGAACCTACGATCAAGCAAAAATGGTTATGATTGTAGCAATACTCCCCTGATGCCAGACAAACAAACAGCTATAAAGAACATAATTTAAAAAAATATATATTTCCATCGTGTATTCCGAAATGACCAGATTTCGTAGAGAACGCGTGAAAATCTTTGGATCGCTTCAAAAACAGTAATGCTATGAATTGAAGCATAATTGTTTTATTAATCATTTCATAGAATGCGTTTGACAGTGTTAATCATAATAAATCTTTTTAATGTTTTTATAAATGTTTATGTCACATGACGCTGATGCTTCGAGTGTGTATTTACCATTATTTATTTAATAAATAAAATGATTGAATAATTTTATTTAATGCATCCAATTAACGTGGAGTACCACAGGGCAGTCCACTTGGTCCTTAAATATTTCTCATCCTCATTAAGGATGAACATTATTAAAATACAAAATTTTCAATAAAACTTACTTACAAACCATCTTTTATTACTTTTCCAGTGTACCACAGACAATCGAGCGAAGACTGGAGCGTCGCGTCACTCATGAGCTGTCCGAAACACAATCCGTTAACACAAGATCTATCGACAGATAGCATGCCAACTAGCGAAAAGTGAGTAGTTAGAATTATATTGAAAACCGCCTTGGGATACTTTATTTTATTTTGTACTAGAGAAAGGTAGATTGTACAATGATTGGCACCTTCCATTTTCAGAAAATAATGATTGTCATAATTGGAAATGAATTCTTACTCAAAATATATTTGAGTTTAATTCAACTAGATAATGCCCTTTTGAGTTGTCAATTCCATGAGATAAATAAAAAAATAATTGCACCACATGATTATCCCAAGAAAACTTCTACCACTTTAAAAAAAGGTACATACCATTTAAATGTGGAAATGACATTGGGTATACTTTAGAAAGGGAATTGTATAGACTTACCTGCTTACTTGTGGTACTTTCCCAATTACTCGATACTTTTATCTCATCCCTAGATTTCACACGTCAGACAGCAGATTAGTCTATTCTCTTTCTGATGTATAGCGTTATCTCTCTCGTGCTACAGCTTTCTGAAGCTATCCTAGTTCGAACCAAAAGTATCGATACTACTCAGTTATCGATCCTTTTTTGAATCCCTAAGCATGATGCCTCTCTAAGAAGGTGTCAGTCATTGTAGGGATGTGCCGACATAGTAGCCTTTACCCTACATTATTGTTTATGTTATAGCAAGTGGTGTCGGGTCGTCACTGGTGATGATATATTGAGAATGAGTTTGAGGTATACACAAGGTCCATTTTATTTCCAAATCTTTTCCTAAAAAACGGCGTTTCCATTACACACTTCCGATACGATATCGTGTCGGACGCTGATTTTTTTTAAAAACTATTAGCCATAGTAACCCTGCTTATGTTCTTCTCTCCCCTACAAATAAGCAAAAAGCTTTAGGTGGGGAATGAACCATCTTTAAGTCACCTATCAGTTGACCTTTCAGGTTTTAGTTCGCACATTTAATCGTTAAGATTACACGGATTACATGGAAAATATGCATCGAGAACGCTAATTTCGTTAGCGATAATCTATTATCTATAGTATCGGTAACTCCCTTGATAAGTAAGCTGGCGATTTTTCTGTGCCTATCGGTTTTAGTCCTTATGAATTATGCGCCATACGACGCTAAGATTTTTTTTTTTTTCATTTTTACGTCGATCAGACCGGCGTGACTTAGGTTATGGGTTTCGTTATATTTTAATTCATAGACATAAGATTGTCCAATGTCAACTTCGTTTTGTTATTTTATTATAACAGTCTTTTGGTACATAAATAAATTAAAAAAAATCGTCGCTACCCTAATTACTTTGGATGACATATTCAAAATTCCAGTGATCTGCTAGGGCATTGTCTAAACGGTGTGTCGATTCTCTAAAAATGATTGCATCAGTGTAACGATCGCAATGAGATCTGATTGGCTGAATTTATGGCGTTTTTGCTGCTTCAATGCATTTTAACCAATAGCAGGAGGGGTTCCAGCCAATCAGAGGCCATTGCGATAGTCACACTGTAGCAATCAATTTTGGACAATCCCACAGCATATCAGATACAAATATCGTATCCGATATTGATTCGACATCCGAGACGATATCGTACCGTAAGGTGCAATGGAAACGTAACGACTTTGTCTCTTTCTCTTGCGTTAACTTCGGTCTGCGGTTTTCTCTAACAGGTTTTTTTTTTAATTTGAGAAAGGTTTGGAGGATAGACTTATTTTTGTAATATTTTCAAAATTGTCTGTTATGTGTGTGGCTAATATGTGCGGATTTTATTAGCTGGTTTTATGTGTAATTGATTTCTCTTAATGTCTATTAGCTTATTGGAAATAACTGCAAT
This sequence comes from Hipparchia sbordonii, assembly GCA_038048805.1. NCBI lineage: Eukaryota > Metazoa > Arthropoda > Insecta > Lepidoptera > Nymphalidae > Hipparchia > Hipparchia sbordonii. The sequence goes on along the minus strand of CM076117.1, from coordinate 6,624,233 downwards.
TTTTTAATAACGTTTTTTAACATTTTTTTTTTTGTTATTAACTGCATTTTTTGTCAGTAACATACTTATGTAATTTTTTTTTACGTGTTTTACTAATTGGTAACATAAATTAACTTTTTACTTACGTAACGGTACTTATAGTGATTTTTAATTTCGTAACAACGTTACTCAACACAATAGCGTAATATAATTTCGTAACGTTACTTTTAACGTTTTGTAAATTAATAAAGATTATTTTGTTATAATCCCTACCAATAATATTATAAAAGTTAAACTTTGTATGTGTCTCTGTGTGTGTGTGTGTGTGCGTGTATGGGGTTATGTAATCCTTCAAAGATTTTTTTTTTCTAATTTTATTTACTCGCTGACGTCCGCGTATAATATTTTGTATAATATTTGGAGACACCCAAAAACTAGTTTTAGGTCACGACAATAGTGCGACGGGTGGGATTCGAACCGTCGACCTTTCTGGTTTCGCACCGCAACCGTTGCGCTATTGGGGTTTAAAATTGCAGTTATTTCGAAAGCTTAGCGCTACAGGATGTTATCGCGATGTTTCGTGTCACAAAACACACATAAGTGTATAAAGGCATATAGTACCCGACAGTGAATATTGCACATCGAATCTCAGAAAGAAACCAGCCTCAGTTTCGTAGAGAGTAGTCTCTGTCACCATGCCTAAATGATAGAGACGACCGCAGAAACATATCGAGATAGAACGGTTATCTTTGTTTCACTAAGGATTCATGCTATTTCTGTAGGGCTAACATGCGTGCCACGAGAAAATTTTGTCTACACGTTTACTCATAATCTCTATGTCAATCTCTATAGAGATTCACGAATAAACGTGTAGATAAAATTTTCTCGTGGCGTGCATCTTAGCCCTATTTGACATAACGCCGTCCGTATTGCTTGAAAATATTGTTTTTGTTGAAAATAAACACACTGAAAACCTTATTTCATGATACTAACTTCAAGTTTTTATTTCGGTATTATAAGAAATAGAGTAACATATAACTTTCATTTTTTTTTTGTTGATTTTATTTGAAAACCGTTGCACTTTATTGCAAACATCTGGTTTTTCACGTTTTCTGTTCTATCTTGATATATTTCTGTGGAGACGACGCTCTATGAGGGCAAAGCCAGTTGACTATCTATTTCTAGGGTTCTGTATGTAATATTTACCTGGTACTATTAAGGAGTGTTTGATGTTCGTTTTTGCATGGATTTTGTATGAACAACTAATATCGTCGTTACCATTGGCTTTAAATTCATACAACCATTTAATACCATACATACAGATTGTACTGAACAACGATTTTCTGTTCGCTCTCATACTAATTTATATAGTTATTTTAACATTTTTCTAAACAACATTTTTCTATATGAAGAGAAAACTTTATACTCCCTTTTTAAATATTTAATGAATTTGAGATTTGGCATACTTAAAGTTTATGTAGAAAAGGAGTGCAGAAAGCTAAAATTTATATATATATGTTTAGTAAGTATATAATACATTAAATAAAATAAAATAAGACATTAATTGTAAACGTTCATATTGTCAATGTCAACTATAGACAATATATGCAATGACTTTAAAGGTATAACAGATAACACTTTGAAAGAAGAACCTCAATAATATTTAACCTTATTTTAATGAAATACGGTCGAATTTAGCCACAGTGATTGGTTTTTGACACTAGTGACGAAAAATAGTTGTCAGGAATATTTAATCGAAATGATCACCTTTTATTGCCAAAACCAAGCTGATTTATGCAACAGCATAATCAGCATTAAACGAATCTAGACCATATGCTAAGTAACAATAAGTTACAAAATAGAACAGCGGGCACCTACACAAGTCTGTACGTTGGTTTTTCTTGTTTTAGGAGCCTCTTGCAATACATTGACGAAGAGTTAATGCTCAGGTAACTCGTCCATACACACAGACTGCATGCACGTTTATGTTATATATATACTATATTTTCAAAATACCATGCTAAAGGACAGTTTCTAATTTTCCGTTTCGCCCATACGAAAATAATGGGTTATAAAAATAATGGATACCGTCATTGAAAAACACAATAAATAATGCTAAAAATCTCTATTGATCCGTGGGTCGGAACGTTTACTCATTGAGATTGACATAACATAATAGATAAACGTCGATGAATCGGTGCGGCCATCTTGTGAAAACGTTACGATCGCGTCAGTACATAAAAAATCGATTTCATGGTTCGTGTTTACTAAAAAAATATCGATTAGATTTGGTTAGAGCGCATCACTATAGCTGTCAAAACTGTTGGCTAATCATGGTATCTCGAAAATAGTAAGTATAGTTATATTTAGTTTATGGGTACAGTTTGAGAGGGTTCAGAATAATAAACATTTTGTTTGTTTTAATTCTCTATTGCTTAAAATAATATTACTAATGTGCAAAAGCGATCTTAATACACAAGGGTGTTATCTTCTAGTTAACCTTAGTTAATGTATATTGTATATAGAGTGAAAGAAATAGTGCGTGAATAGATAAATAAGTAAAAATAAACAAAGAACAAATATATTATGGCATTAAATCATCTCAATTAATTTTCAAATAATAATAAGAAAACCAGTTATATTACTCGAATTTCAAATTGGGATAAACATGGTAAACTTCCAATGTAATATTAGGTTAGAAAAGAAATCTAAATCGTATTACAATTTTATTAGCTTTTTGTTATAATATTCTTGTTCTCAGTTTAGTTTTCCGTTATGGTTTTCTGCAGTTTATTATTCTGAACTACTTTGATGTTTAGTGTTGAATTCACAGCTTTGTATATCGGAACACGAAAACTATACTTCCATCTTACCATACTATACTCAAAAGCAACTATTTAGAAGATATTGTCACATAATCGCATAGCATGGTCATTATGTCATTATGTAGTTTTAATATTTAAGACAAATAGCTAATCGCACATTTATTTGCACACAACATTTAAATCGCCAAATATTTTAGCTTAAAAACCAGTGAGCAAAAAGCAATTTTGCACACTCCGTAGAAAATTGTTATGTTTATTGTTGGTTTACGAAGCGTTCAGTAAAACTAGCAACTATTGCAGTTGTTTTTAAGAACATTTAAAGATTTACATGTACAGAAAAAATGTAAATGTAAAGTTCTGTAAGGAATTCTTTCTGTTAACTCTAATGCAACTGCATTAGAGTAATTGAAATAATTCCAAAGAAGCGTGCGGTAAAATCAGATGTGCGAACTGTGCGGTTAGCTAGAATGTGCGTAGGTAATTTAAATGTACCAAGTAGGTAATATAGTGCCAATTGAGTTGTACACAATCTCTGTATCTAAATTTAAAATAATATAAACGTAAAAATTATTTTTACAAAACCGACTTCAAACGCCACTACAACGTGTATCCCATCATCAGATCCTGACCTGATAACAAAAGGACCACCTGAGAAGTATAGCCTTTCAAACAAAAAAAGAATTTTTCCAAATCGGTCCAGGCGTCTTCGAGTAATCGGGGAACATACTTAAATAAAAAAAAAAGATTCCGACGAATTGAGAACCCCCTCCTATTTTGGAAGTCGTTTAAAAATAATCGGTCATAAATGCGCAAATGTGTGTTTTTGTTGATCTGTATATTGAACATGACCGATTCGATTGTTCGATTGATTTTGGTCACATGTGGCCAAAACCACGACCACGTATTGCGAGATTATGAACAACCAAATTAGCACGCTTATCACAAAGTTTCAAGGTTTCAACCATCTTCGAACACTATGTTTTTCTATACCACGTTAATTTCTAAACTGATTTTACTCCCTCAAGCACCACTTGTTATTCAATTAACGAAAATATAATCCCGCTTTAAAAAAAAAATGAACATTTTGTATCTAACTGCACTAAAGCCTAACCTCCACTTTAACACAGCGTCTTCCAAGCTTCTATATTAAAACTACCACATCGTTAACTGAACTCCATAGTGGCATATTAAAAACTTTGGTGGTATGGCTAAGTACAGGATAGTTCTAAATGCCGATACAAATTTTGCTAAGTGTTCGGTATCTTATTAAAATTACCAATTTGAATTTTTTCGATATTCAGCTTTTCTTTTGGAGTTTTCCTACTTTTTATACGACTGCCTGATTCACAAAAAAATACCATTTAAAAATGTGAAGGAGATTCCAAAAGGCTGAAAGGGTATTTAAATTTTTAGGTCGTTTTAGGCTGGGCAGTCGTGTTTTTTAATTTTTTTTAAATAAGCTTGTTTTATTTTAATTTTTAACCACATCTACTCTGTATAAGGCGAACAAATAAAAAAAAAATCAAATAAGTATGTTAAGCCATTCTTGAGTTTTAGCCAGTCTAACTAACAGCAGCAAGCAGCAAAGCAGAAGCGAAATAGCTACCTAATTTAGCTTTAGAAGCAGAAGAAAGTAGAAAATTATAGAATTAATGTGTAAAATTAAGTTTAATTTCATTTTTGAAAAAAAAATTTCTTTTTCTCAATATTAGAAAACATCTCAAACAATTACGAGATTAGTAAAAATTTTCTCCTAAACACTAAGCAAAACGTGTTTCGGCCTGTTGAATGAAATTCCAGTCTTAAACCGCACTGCCAAATTTTTTACTCGTTTGCCACTTTTGAATTCAGTCAGCGAAAAAAAGTTACCAAAATGGTAACAATTTTTCAATTATTACAGGGCAACACTACCTTTGACGGCGGAAAACGTATCACTGACACAGGCATCGAACTCAGGACTATCTGTCCACGACCAACATCTGTCCCAATGCATACAATTAAAGCAGAACTTTTTGAACAACTCCACCACAAACGTCTACCAAAGTCTCGCATCTAACTTCCAATCTCCACTGACTTCCTCAATCTCGATAGACGATCCGATATCCAGGAAACCTGAGAACGATATACTGTATGTAGACGCTTTAGACACCGATATCGTTAACGACAGCTCTGTAAGGAATGCAAACTGCGAATGTGGTCTATGTCCCAAACCGCAAACTAGAGAAAATAACACCTTAAGCGACCTACAAAGATCTGTTGCACCGAAATGTTCGTGTGACGCTTGCAATTCAAACGGCGACATACTAAGTTACTACAGACACTGTTCCAACCAGAATTCAGATTCCGGCATAGTTTACTGCGAGACGTGCAAGAAGCAGAAGATATCGATATCGAACTTCCGAGCATTACAGATCACGAATCGATTGAGGATATCGGACACCGATAGGCTCGAGAACGGCGCGAATTCCGACGACGATCTGTGCAGGAAAATCGATATCAGCCTGGATATGGAGGACAAATCTTACGAGCACAGGAAAAGGCATAATCGGCATAATTCCGATTCGGTGACGGCTGGAATCGATTTGAACCAGTTCTGTCAATGCGAGTTGGAGAGTGTTAATAAACGGAAAACGTCCTCCGTCGATGAGATATTCAAGATGGTGGAGGAAAATGGAAGGGATGGGGGAAAGGAGGCGAATGGTGAGGAGTTGAAGACCAGCCAGAGGCAACGGAGTCTATCGGACAGTCAGCGGGATAAAGCCAAAGTAGATGGTGATGGTAAGTCGTCTAGTTTTTCAATATCCGTGCATTTCTGATGTAGTTCTTGCAATTCACGAGGGCGCGTGGCTCATGGTTGTGTGCGTGTCGTATCTGTATAAGTGTGAGCGAGAGCTCGCTCGCGCCTGCCCGCTCCCACCTAGGCTCCTGACAGGCACGCACACTTACGCAATGTGCATGTACACGACGTAACCACAAGTAAAGCTCACGAGCTTTCGTGAGTTGTAAGAACTATACCTCCTAATAGTCTAAATGCATTATGAGAAGTTCAGAAACGATAACCCATTTCTTGTTTTTCCGGTATAAAAGGTAAAATTATAAATGCGAAAGTGTGCATGTTTGTTTTTGGGTTCGTCCTTCAATTACATCGCAAGAAAGCTACGAATGGACGTGATTTTTTACAGAAGTTTAGTTAAGGACCTGAAGAGTGACATAGGCTACTTTTATCCCGGAAAATCTAACAATTCCCACGGGATTCTTAAAAATTTAATCCATATAAAAATCCATAGAAAATAATAATACAAGTATAATCTAAGTACCTTCAAGACAATAGTGAATAGGCATTTTTTAGACAAGCGCGCTCCAACCTAGACCTCATCAATGCTTTCCATCATTGATTGACTTCAAGCGCAAGCCTATCTCGTAATAAAAAAAAAAGAAACGTGGTTGTTTAATGTTTTTTTTTTTTTTTTTGAAAACAGTTACATATACTATTTTTGTTGTTACAGCGAGCAGTACGCCGCCCGTCCCGCCCAGAAGAGCGCGCGGGCGTCGAACACGGACCCCTCCGCGCCCAGCGCCCAACGGCCTCCCCCCTACGCCCAAAGTGCATATGGGAGCTTGCTTTTCTAAGGTAACTTACGAATAGGTTTACTTAGTGTTAGGTTAGGGATAGGTTTAGGTGTAGGGTACTCAGATTCCGTTGGTGGGGTTTGCTCCTTAGGTGCCGCTAAACTGTTTAGTATTACGCACGATGGCGTGTAGAAACATAAGGGGTATGGGTTGAATTTACACTGCCATATACCTTCCAAGTTAGTGTGCTACTATCTTAGACTGCATCGTCACTTACGTAGCTAGACATCGAAAAAAATAGAGTATTTGTATGCAAAAGTTCAGCCCGATCCATCTAGTTTGAGCTGTTGATAGATCAGTCAAATATTCAGTCACTTTTTATATATTTAGTTATAAAAACATATCTTCGACAGGTATTCAACGGTTGTCCTCTAAGGATAAACTGCACAGCATCTTGGATACATCCCGACACGCGGGACCAACATATTCTAATTGGTAAGTACGAGTAATTCAATTTTTTAAAGGCACGTTTAGGATAGTGTCTGTCCCCATCACGGATAGCTATGCTCGAAGTATCCCTGCGAGATCAAATCTAGAACGATTAGATTCGTAGGAAAACCAGAGTTACCGCCATAGCTTAGCGAGTATTTTCAATGTGTTGCATATTACAGAATCAGAATTTTTATATAAAATTCCTGTACATATTACCTCTTGATAATAGACGATACAGGTATTTAAAAAAAATGAATATCTTACGAGTTATTAGAATACACGATGTATTCGGCGCTTACTACACTCCTATTCCGCGCAATACGCTCGCATCTGTCGCGCTTCACACGATGTTTCGGGCATATTTTATTATATCGCTTAGTCACGATCGCGTGGGTGAAATCTGTTTTTCTGGTATTCTGCGCAGTCTTAATGCATGATTAAGCCCTATTATTGAATTCCTTAGTTAATGAATTCCTTAATGACAAAGTTGCAAACTTTACAATGAGCGAAGCCGGTCTCTAGATATAAACACAAATCCGCCTAATACCTTTCGAAGGCTGGTGATCAGCGATTTAGTCAATTCCCGCACACAAAACTAGATATCGTTAAGATTGATTATAGCATATACTTACTTTTTTTTTTCATATTATCTATTATGTTTAAACTTTATATTTTAAGGAATTGTGTTATTAACCTATTGAAATGTATTTACTTAACTGCATGTTGTGTTTACTTTAAAACGATTTTGCACACACTGTGCATGTATATAATGTATTAGATTATAAGCCTTTGTAAAAATCACTAGTAAACCTAATAAATAAAAAATAAATAAAAAATTGCTTGGAACCAATCTGCTTTGTTTCAGCTGTCCACAAGATAGATAAGCTGTAACATTTTTTGTTTTGAAAAGAGCAACTGCTGAGTTCCTTGCCGGCTCTTCTCAGCAGAATCAGCTTTCTGAACCGGTGGTAGATTCTCGACTTGTCATAAGAGCCACAAGTTGGCCTTCATGAAATAAATAATTTTGAATTCTTTTGTTACATTGCAGGTGCAGAAGAAGGCATCTACACATTGAACCTGAACGAGTTGCATGAAACGGCAATGGACCAGCTGTGTCCGCGCCGCACGATATGGATGCACGTCATCAAGGACGTGCTTATGTCGCTCTCTGGTAAATCCATCTTCCTATCTCTTTCTCTTCGTAGGTAAATCCATCTTCCTATCTCTGTCTCTCCCTAGGTAAATCCCTCTGTCTTTGTTGTTAAAGCCCCCTTTCTATCTCTGTCTTTTAATTGATAAATCCCCCTTTCTATCTCTGTCTTTCAGTTGGTAATTCCCCCTTTCTATCTCTGTCTTTCAGTTGGTAAATTCCTCTTACTATTTCTGTTTCTCCGATGGTAAAGCCATCTCTCTAGCTCTGTCTCTTCGTTGATAAATCTGCTTTATGTGTATCTCTTCGTTGATAAATCCCCCTTTCTATCTCTGTCTTTCAGTTGGTAAATTCCTCTTTCTATTTCTGCTTCTCCTATGATTCCGATGGTAGTTCCTTCTCTCTATCCCTGTCTCTACGTAAGTAAATCTCCCTTTCTATCTCTGTCTCTCCAATGGTAAAGCCCTCTATCTCTGTTTCTTCATTGGTAAATCTTCTCCTATCTTTGTCTCTTCGTTGGTAACTATCCCTTTCTATCTCTTTCTCGCCGTCGGTAAATTCCCTTTTCTATATTTGTCTATCCACAGTTAAATCACGTTTTCTATCTCTGATTTGAATTCTTTTCATTTTACTTCAGATAATCCCTACCTCTATAATTATACGAACAAAAAACAATATTCCACAGTCGGGATGCAGTTTTTAAGCTATTTTCTTTATTTTTAATCTGTTATTCTCTCCCCCCTAAGGTAAAACCCCCTCCCTCTACCGGCACGAGTTGCTCGCGCTGTCGGGTAGCGGCAGGGGGGGCAGGGGGGGCGGCGCGCGCTCGCTGAGGGTGTTGCCCCCCAGATTACTGCCGCGGAGGTTCGCGCCCACTACTAGAGTACCTGACACTAGAGGTAAATATTGAACACTAGCTGACCCGGCACTCCTTCTACGGGCACAAGTTCATCTTAACAAGTTATTTATTTATTTCATGTAGGCCAACTTGTAGCTCTTATGACACGTCATAAATCTACCACCAGTTCGGAATGCAGATTCCGCTGAGAAGAGCCGGCAAGAAACTCAGCAGTTACTCCTTTCAAATTTTTTTTTTTTTTTTTACAATGGGTAACAAAACTATGCTATGCACACAGTGTTTCCAGAAAGAAGTTTCTAAAATGTACACCTACCACAACCTAACACATGTTAAGATGGGTAGACACAAAGCAGACCCATTCCCGTTGGCGGCACCCGTTCACGAGCATGACGCATGATCCAGCCGTTGCTTCGCTCAACCATATTTGAGGAAACGTAACAACCCGCACCACAATGTTTAAGAGAGCATGACATACTTAGGCTACCCATGTTAAGACATCGAATTAAATACTAATATTAAAATGCTCATTTTAAGACATGACTGAGACACAAATAAAGTGGAAACGTTAAATTAATTTAATTAAAATATTAATTTATTCCTGTTCGCAGGCTGCATGCGCTGCGCGGTGGCGCGCAACCCGTACAACGGCTACAAGTACCTGTGCGGCGCCACGCCCGCCGGCCTCTTCCTCATGCAGTGGTACGACCCGCTCAGGAAGTTCATGCTGCTGAAGGTCAGTAGTTACTGCTCGCAGGCTGCATGCGCTGCGCGGTGGCGCGCAACCCGTACAACGGCTACAAGTACCTGTGCGGCGCCACGCCCGCCGGCCTCTTCCTCATGCAGTGGTACGACCCGCTCAGGAAGTTCATGCTGCTGAAGGTCAGTAGTTACTGCTCGCAGGCTGCATGCGCTGCGCGGTGGCGCGCAACCCGTACAACGGCTACAAGTACCTGTGCGGCGCCACGCCCGCCGGCCTCTTCCTCATGCAGTGGTACGACCCGCTCAGGAAGTTCATGCTGCTGAAGGTCAGTAGTTACTGCTCGCAGGCTGCATGCGCTGCGCGGTGGCGCGCAACCCGTACAACGGCTACAAGTACCTGTGCGGCGCCACGCCCGCCGGCCTCTTCCTCATGCAGTGGTACGACCCGCTCAGGAAGTTCATGCTGCTGAAGGTCAGTAGTTACTGCTCGCAGGCTGCATGCGCTGCGCGGTGGCGCGCAACCCGTACAACGGCTACAAGTACCTGTGCGGCGCCACGCCCGCCGGCCTCTTCCTCATGCAGTGGTACGACCCGCTCAGGAAGTTCATGCTGCTGAAGGTCAGTAGTTACTGCTCGCAGGCTGCATGCGCTGCGCGGTGGCGCGCAACCCGTACAACGGCTACAAGTACCTGTGCGGCGCCACGCCCGCCGGCCTCTTCCTCATGCAGTGGTACGACCCGCTCAGGAAGTTCATGCTGCTGAAGGTCAGTAGTTACTGCTCGCAGGCTGCATGCGCTGCGCGGTGGCGCGCAACCCGTACAACGGCTACAAGTACCTGTGCGGCGCCACGCCCGCCGGCCTCTTCCTCATGCAGTGGTACGACCCGCTCAGGAAGTTCATGCTGCTGAAGGTCAGTAGTTACTGCTCGCAGGCTGCATGCGCTGCGCGGTGGCGCGCAACCCGTACAACGGCTACAAGTACCTGTGCGGCGCCACGCCCGCCTGCCTCTTCCTCATGCAGTGGTACGACCCGCTCAGGAAGTTCATGCTGCTGAAGGTCAGGACCCGCCACCACCCATGGCCCCTCCAACCTCGCGGTTATATGGGCCGAAGCTTTGGGAGAGCGCCCGGTACTTGCTCTTGGCGTGTTTCCCAGGCGCCTTCTTGACTCCCTACAAATTATTTATCTTAACCTCCTTGTCCCTTGTCCTTCTCCCCTTTCTGGGGCGGACGCCACAGAAATGGACTCTCTCGCCTCCACGCCGCAGTCCTCCTCCTCTTCGAGTTCTGGTTCTTCAGAGTTAGAATCTTCAAGGTCTACTTCCTCGACCTCCTCCGAGCTCTCACACTCCTCCTCCGTACTTTCCTCCTCCTCATCCTCTTCCCCTCCGTCACCTCCTCCTCCTCCTCTCCGCCGCCTCGGCCGCGGCTCCGAACCGCCACGCCTCCTGTGCCAGGCGTGCGCAAACTCCTGCAGCCTTCGGAAGTTCGCCTCCGAGGAAACCAGGTCCCGGTAGTACACCGGGCCCGCCTCCGCATCTTCCATCCCTTCCAGCATCCTGTGTCGAAGGTCCTCATACAACTTGCACTCCCACAGAACGTGGTGTGCATCCTCATCACTCTCGCCGCAATCACACAAACTACTCGCACACAGCCGAAATCCATGAAGACGCCACCGGAAACATCCATGACCTGTCAAGATCTGCGAGGTCTCATAGTCCGGAGAGACCCAAGTCGCCTTAAGCCTCTCGGACACCACCGGGATGAATCGACGAAGATGACTGCCCCTCTCATCGCTCGCCCAGCGCTGCTGCCACAAGTCAACCACCGCATCACCTATTTCGCGTTTCCGACTGCTCAACTCCCGCTTCGTCGCGGACTTACGCGCCAGATCTATTTTGCCAGCCCGGATTACCTCCAGGTCCGCAGGAAGGACTCCCGCTAAGACCGCCAGCGCGGAGGTGCTGGTGGTGCGATACGCCTTTGTAAGCAGCACCAACGGTCCTCTTTGCGCCTTGAGGAGTAGTGACCGCACGACATGCAGCGTAGCCCTCTCGGCCCAACACGCAGCCGCATACGTGATCGTCGCCACAAAGGTGCCCCGGTATAGAATGCGGAGGGCTTGGTAACGAATGCCCCAGGAAGCGGTCGACACTCGCGACATCTTCCCGAAGCATTTAGCCGCCCGCTCACCGATCGACCTCGCATGCGGTGCGAAGGAACGACTTCCATCGATTGTGACGCCAAGTACGACGGCCTGCGCCACGAATCTGACCGAGCAGCCTCCTAGCTTGATCACTGGGGGCCGCAGCCCAAGCTTGCCCCTGAGCGCAACCATCTGCGACTTAGCAGGGGCAAACGCCAGCCGATTTCGGCAGCCCCAGTCCTCAAACTGCCTGATGGTGTTGGCGGCGGCGATCTCAATCGCGCGGCGGCTGTCAGCTGCGATCAAAACCGTGACGTCGTCCGCGTACGCAATAACCTGAACCCCCCCTGGTAGCGGCAATCGAAGTAAGTCATCGAGTAGGACGTTCCATAACGCTGGACCCAGCACTGATCCCTGGGGACAACCCATCGTAGAAGCCTTCCATCTCACCCGGTTGCCGACGAATAACCCGACTCGCCTGTTGACAAAGTAGCTTGTCAACATGCGGAATATATTCTGCGGGCATCCACGCTGCTTAACTTTGAGCAAAATCATCGGCCACCAGGCGTTATCGAAGGCTCCAGAGATGTCCAAGAACAAAGCCAACACGTATTTTGATGAAACTTCTTTCGCAGTACTGAGCATCGCTTGCAACGCCGACACGGTCGACCTCCCCGGAGTAAATCCGTGCTGACATTCGGAGTTTCCTCCCAAGATCTGGGGAGCGCACTTGAGAAGGACGCGTTCTAAAACTTTCCCGAAGATCGGGAGGAGCGTAATTGGTCGGTACGCTTTAGGATCAGACGGCGGCTTCCCATTGGACTTGGGCAGAACAACGAGTCGGCCCTCTTTCCATACATCGGGAAATACTCCCTCAATCACACATTTCGCGTACACCGTGTGGAATTCCACCGATGCCGCGGTCCACACTTCCTTCACCATTCGCGCAGTGATCCCGTCGAGTCCCGGCGCAGTGTTGGGCAGACGCCCAACGATCCCTCGCAGATCCTGCAGGTCGGGAGGCGGAGCAGAGAGGGTCGTCGGAACAAAGGCCGACGCGACTCGGACCAGCCTGTGGTAGTCCGTATCCTTCGACCGATCGTCGTCAGGATAGAGGGCACCCAACAGCGCATCCGCAGCCTCGTCGACCGACTCCGCATGACCCTCGAGGTACCGAACGCCGTTGATAACGTTAGACGGAGGACGGAACCTCCCACAGGCGACCCGGTATGCCAGGCCCCAGGGGTCATGGTTCCCAGTCTCCGCCCGACGGGCGTGGTACTCCTTCTGCGTCGCCTCCATGAGCTTCCGGTACGCCCGGCGCTCCTCATGGAAAGCAGCCCTTGCTCTCTCCTCTCGCTCGCCTCCAACACGCCTCTTGCTCTGCCACGCACAACGCAGGCGCGCGACCCTTTTGCGCGCAGCCTCGAGCTGCGGTGACCACCATTCATAGCCGGCGTCCTTGCGCCTTCGGGCAGTTCCCAGACACTCGTGTGCAGTGCGCACTACAGCGTCTGTGAAGTCCCTGGCGAGCACAGACGCCGGCTTCCTCACATCCAAATTCCCCATTCGCATACTGATGCAGTCGCGGAAGCGGGCCCAATCCACCCCGGTCCCCCGAAACCTCGGCGGCTCCCCTCCTTCAGGCCCGGCGTCCCGTACAGCGGTCCGCGGGACACGGCCACAGACGACAGAGAAGGTAATAACGCGATGGTCGCTAGAACTGGCTCCATCGTGCACTATCCAGTTGGCGACGGCAGCAGACCTCGTTCCGAAAGTAACGTCTATGTTAGATTCCCCGTTAGGCCCAGAGAAAGTGCTGGGCTGCCCCTCAACATTGTGTATAACCAGGTCCTTCGATGTGACGAAGTCTTCGAGCAGCTGCCGTCGCCGTTCCGCCACCGCACCCCGGCCGATGTAGTGCCGGGGTTCGCTGTGCCACCACGGGGAGTGCACGTTGGTGTCGGCCCCGATGATGACACGCTTCCCACGCAAGTGCTCCAATACCCTCTCCAGCTGTTGCAGGTGCGGCTCAATGTCATCGGCGTACTGAAAGTACGCCGAGACTATATAGATCTCCTCCCTTCTCATCCGGATTGAGGCCACAGCGCAGTGCGAGGTTGATAGGTGATGCAGCGCCACAACTTGGATTTGCTGGTTTTTAATGAGTATGGCCGCTTTGGCTGGGGCTCCAGCCACTCCTCCGTATTCCAGCACGACTGGCCCGTCCAGCTGCGCCTGCGAGTAGTGTTCTTGCAGAAGAACAATGTCGAGGCGCAGCTCTTCGGCCAGTGCTGGCAGCTCCTTAGTAGCGACTGCTGACCCGCCGAGGTTGACTTGACCGATCTGTAGGCTGTCCTTACCGGCCATAGCTTGTCGCCTGTACTAAACGTGCTTCCGCGTGCAGACGGGCAGGGCAGTCGGCGGCTCCGGTGGCATGTAAGGTGGCCTCTTTCCTATTAAATCGCTTGCAAGTCGCACAGCACTCCGTCGATGACTTGCAGTCGTCCCGGCGGTGTCCGCTTGAGCCGCACCTTCCGCAGTACTCTTCTGTTGACCGGCAGTACTTCTCCGGGTGGCCGTACTGCTGGCACTTTCTGCAACAGGTGGCGGAAAGGAAGTCCGAAACCTCGACGTATTGCCAGCCTATGTAAACTCGTCCTTTTTCCACAAGAATTTCGCGGAGCTTCGAAGAACATTCCAGTACCACAGTGGTGGTCCCTCTTCCGCGCTTCTTGAAAGCCAAGCGGCTCTGGCTTCTCAGGCGCTCCAGAGTCCACTCTGTTCCATCGAAATTCTGCTCTTGCAGGGCCCGGTAGATTTCTTCAATGTCTCCATCGCCATCAATATGGCGCAAGCTCACTAGAGGGGATCGCTTCTTCGGTTCTGTGACTCGCAAAGTCGGTGGAGCTGCATTCTTCAGTTTGGTCGCAGAGGCGTCGCTGGTGGTTTGTACGACCACCCCTGCGTTCCCAACCTTCCGGACCCTCTCAACTTGTACGTTGATGTCCGCGGGCTTTATCGCTCTCTTGAGTTCAGCCTTGGTGTCCTCTGCCGACTTGAAGGCTGCAGCGTGCTCCGGGGCCGGGTAAAAAGCCAGCACCGGTCCGCTAGACGCCGGAATGCGCACCGGGTCGGCCCTCCTGGGCAGGCGCAGGACCGACGAGTAAGACTGCGGGGCGAACTCCGACGTCGACGCCGGTGCGGGCCCCGCAGTCCCGATGCTCGCAGATGCGCTGCGCGCCTTAAGCGCCTCATGCTCTAAAGTTTTCATCTTTAAGTTTGCTTCTGCGAGTTTAATCTCCGACTCGCTGAGCCGGAGACTTAATGCCGCGACAACCGCCAACACATCACGCACACTGCTCCCGATTGTGTTTGTAGCCTCCTTATTGAGTCGCGAAGGCTGCGCCGTCACGTGCTGCATGACGGTTTGCAGGTTCAAGTGCACCCTCTCGATGAGCTGCTCTTTCGAGCAGCGCGTCATGCTGCCGCTGGCCTCCTCATCTTCGGTGTCGCTATCGACAGACTCCTGCTCGGCCTCGGATGGCTGAGGCTCCTCAGCTGCTGGGGGGGGATCCACAGTTGACGCTGCGGCGCTCGGCACCTGAGGGGGTGGCGCCGCAGGGCGGCACATACGAACAACGTCCGCAGGGCGTCGCTCCTCCGGAGAGGTGAGGGGGCGCTTGGTGCCAGGGGTCGCGGTCGCAGTAGGCGCCGGCGGTGTATTACGCTGACGCGGCGGCGGCGCAGGCGGACGAGGCGGCGGCTGCGAATCCTGCACCGGGTCCTCTCCCATGGGGTCCTCAGCACGGCCATGAGGCGGCGCCAGGCCCGACGGTGGGGTTCGGGGAGTGAGGGAAGACCTCCCCGCGAAGGGGGACCTCCCGCTCATCGTTCGCACACAATGTCACAAAGTCCACAGTTCAGGTCCCCAAGGGGGGGGGGGGGGCCCAAGGGGCCCGGAAGGGGCCCTGAGGGGGCCTCGAAGGGGCCCTGAGGGGGCCCTGGGGGCCCTGGGGGGCGGGGGGGGCCAGGGGGGGGGCACCTAGCCTATCAGCGTCTATCTGACAGCTGTCAGACTGACAGCTGCCAAGATGCACTATAGTGTCACTGTCACTTGTTCAATCGCACTAGCCCAAGGGCAGGGGGGGCAGGGGCTCCGCGCAGGGGGGGAGGCACTAAACCTACCAACGTCTACCTGACAACTGTCAAATTGACAGCTGCCAAGGTACACTGCAGTGTCACTGTCACTAACACGAGCGTCACTATCGCTATTCACCGCACCTAATCTAAACACCACGTGCGACCACGTGCGACCACGTGGTGGCCACGAGGTTATGCGTCCACGCGCTCAGTCTAAACCTAAGATAAAAGCACTAAAAACGAGTCAAAAATCTCACAAAGTTTGCACAACACAGATAGCACTCCTGGGAAAACGAGAAAACTCCCGAAAATCCCGAATATCCACAGAAAATTAATAAATTGTATTAATTTCTACGGAGAGCTCGCGAGACACGTCCGTTCGCCACGGCGGTCGGCGAGCGAGTCCACGGCGGTCGGCGAGCGAGTGCTGAAGGTCAGTAGTTACTGCTCGCAGGCTGCATGCGCTGCGCGGTGGCGCGCAACCCGTACAACGGCTACAAGTACCTGTGCGGCGCCACGCCCGCCGGCCTCTTCCTCATGCAGTGGTACGACCCGCTCAGGAAGTTCATGCTGCTGAAGGTCAGTAGTTACTGCTCGCAGGCTGCATGCGCTGCGCGGTGGCGCGCAACCCGTACAACGGCTACAAGTACCTGTGCGGCGCCACGCCCGCCGGCCTCTTCCTCGTGCAGTGGTACGACCCGCTCAGGAAGTTCATGCTGCTGAAGGTCAGTAGTTACTGCTCGCAGGCTGCATGCGCTGCGCGGTGGCGCGCAACCCGTACAACGGCTACAAGTACCTGTGCGGCGCCACGCCCGCCGGCCTCTTCCTCATGCAGTGGTACGACCCGCTCAGGAAGTTCATGCTGCTGAAGGTCAGTAGTTACTGCTCGCAGGCTGCATGCGCTGCGCGGTGGCGCGCAACCCGTACAACGGCTACAAGTACCTGTGCGGCGCCACGCCCGCCGGCCTCTTCCTCATGCAGTGGTACGACCCGCTCAGGAAGTTCATGCTGCTGAAGGTCAGTAGTTACTGCTCGCAGGCTGCATGCGCTGCGCGGTGGCGCGCAACCCGTACAACGGCTACAAGTACCTGTGCGGCGCCACGCCCGCCTGCCTCTTCCTCATGCAGTGGTACGACCCGCTCAGGAAGTTCATGCTGCTGAAGGTCAGTGGTTCACACGTGCCCGGGGGTTCCTGGAGAAAACCGCAGGAATTAAGAGGGGGAGGGGGAAAAGGGGTTAATTTCTCTACGGAGGTCGGCGGCTCGCTTCGCTCGCCACCTCCCCCCTTCCCTTCGACATCAAGCTTTGATAAATATGCAAAATATACTATTTTTAGCAGTTTCAACGTCCGTTAATTGCCTTATTTTGCGAATTGCAAAAACTGCTGAACTTAATTTGTTTGCTAAAATATTAATATGTTCCTTCAATGTCAACAATGTCTAATTTTACGATGTTGAGCAATATATCAACGTTTCTATCACCACGAAAGTTAGAAGTTGCAAAATAAACATTTAGTTTTGTTACTGCTCAGTGCTTGGTTATTTACGGAAAACCAGTGCAAGAGCATAGAGAGCGCTTTGTTAAAGTTGCCTTAATCACATATTTTCCTGTTTTGAACATGAGAGAGGCATCATCTGCAAATAGTACGATGTTTGTCAGTTGCTACACCAGGAAGATCATTAATATAGACAAGGAATAAAAATGGACCAAGAATGGATCCTTGTGGCACACCTAGTTCAAGTTCAGTTCCCTTAGACATCCCTTTATTGACACACACTCTCATTTGTCGGTTACTTAGATAAGATGAAATCCGATCTAGAGCTGTATCGGTGACTCCGTAGAATCTCGATTTCGAATTAAAATTTTATGATCTACGCAATCAAAAGCCTTAGAAAGATCGCAAAAAATGCCAATAGCATTTTGCGATTCTTCCCAGACCATAAGAATATACTTTATTAAGTCAGCTCCTGCATGAGTTGTGGATCGTCCTTTTGTAAATCCAAATTGTTGTTTATGTAGTATGTTATGTATTCATTGGCGTTAAAGTGATTACTGAATTAAGTTAGTAGAATTTTCCAAGTCCAAAGAAAGTATGACACCAGCCTTGCCAGTGTTAATCATCATCAGCCCACATGCATCCACTGTTGGACATAGGCCTCTTTTAAGTAGCGCCAACGTTGCCTATCCTCGGCCTTTCGCATGCAATCGATGCCTGCCACTTTTCGGATGTCATCGCTCCATCTAGCCGGGGGGCGCCCTACACTCCGTTCCCAATCGAGGACCTTACGACCCCAGCGGCCATCAGTCCTCCGTCAAATGTGACCAGCGCACTGCCACAGAACTATGTAGGTCACCTTAGTTCTTTGGTGAATTACTTCGTTTCGGACTTTGTCCCTCAAGGTGTAAATCATAGATTAATAATTAATTATAGAGCTCAGTGATCTATACTGTATCTATCCACAAGAATTATTACTAAAGTAGTGTGTTTTCCCCAGAACATAGAATGCGTGCTGCCGACCCCGCTGCTCGCGTTCGAGCTGATCATCACGCCGGAGCTGGAGTACCCGCTGCTGTGCCTCGGCGTCACGAGGAAGCCCCTGAGGCTCAACCTCGTCAACATCAACTCTGGTGCGTGTTGACCTTTGTCATTCATTCCTACTAATATTTAGATCTATATAGATAAAATTCTAAGTCCTGACTGACTGACTGACTGACTGACTGAGATATCAACGCACAGCCTAAACTACTGAAGTGAGAAACTTGAAATTTTTACAGTTGGTTCCTTTTATGACGTAGGCGCACACTAAGAAAGGATTATTGGAAATTCCACCCCTAAGGAGTTTAAATAGGGGATGGAAGTTTATATGAAACTCCGTCATTTTTCAAGCTGTTTCCATCAAAGTTGGTATTTGAGCTTTCAATTAAAAATAAAGAAGTACGTGTGTCACAGTTTTTGAAAATTCCATCCCAAAACCTAATTCCACGCGGACGAAGTCGCGGGGGCAAAAGCTAGTATTATATAAAAGGCAAAGTTGACTGACTGACTGATCTATCAACGTACAGCTCTAACCACTGGACTGATCTAGCTGAAATTTGGCATACAGGTAGTTATTAGGACGTAGTCCACTAAGAAAGGATTCTTCTTAGTGGACTACGTCCGTACGTAGGAAAGAATCCTTTCTTAGGAGGTAAAATAGGGGTTTAAAAAATCGAACCTAACGTGAGCGAAGCCGCGGGTAAAAGCTAGTTTATTGTACGAAAGTTACACAAATTCAAATTCAGAGTGAAGCAGTATTATCTCTCTTTATGTATTGCTTAGTTATATGTATATTTATGTAGGTATTCGTATGTACTTATGTATCTTCATGTTTATGTAGTTCATTAGTTATTTATATTATATATTAGGTATTATAATATATGTAGTGATGTACATTTTTGACCTATTACACTCTATAATTTCACCTTACTCTCAACGGAAGCTGAAAAAAATTTCTTTTTTTAGAGATAAGGTTCACCCATGTCTCTACTTCTTCTAATATATATTCTTGTCTTGTAATTCTGTTTATGTACATAAAAGTATGTTTGTATCTTGGTTTGTCCTTCAATCACACTGCAACAGAGCACTAAATCCATGCAAAGTCGCGAGCGTCAGTCCCTGTTTATTATAAAAAATCACGCCCATTCCCACAAACTCCTTTCGTAGATTCTGAAGACGTAGTTGAGGTACCTATATATTGAGGTTCAGTCACCAGTATGATATCAACTCGTATGTATTCCAGGGGCGACCTGGTTCCATTCGGACGAGCTGGAGCTGTGTCCGGGGGGTTCCAACACTGTGATACCCAGGCCCGAGAGGCTGCACACCCTCAGAGCTGTTCACCAGCTGAATAAGGACGCCGTATGTATACAACAAGTCTACTTATTCGCATGATTTTGAAAAACTTTTTTTTAATATATTTTGAGCGAGCAAAAGAGCAAGCGGATCACCTGATGTTAAGTGATTACCGCAGCCCATGAACATTCGTAGCATCAGACAAATGTAACTGTTGGATAATGGTCGGAATTTCCTTCAAACATAGGTGAAACACTTATGTACATACATTATCTTGAAATGTTAACTGACTTACAGGCGCCTATTAAAATTTATTTGCAGAAAAACTGTTACATTTTTAGCTTGAATTGATTATTAATATTGTAATTGTAATATTATAATACGACATACTTGATTGGTATATTCGTTTATAGGAGGGGGTAGGTATCAAAAAATATAACTAGCTAACTGCTAGTCATTTCCTAGGCCAGTGTACAAGTAAACGAGACAGATTTATGTCACAGCACGCTCTATAGAATAGAATAGAAATATTTTTTATTCAAATAAACTTTTACAAGCACTTTTGAATCGTCAATGAATCTACCACTGGTTCGGAATGCCTTTCCTGCCGAGAAGAGCCAGCAAGAAACTCGGCGGTTGCTCTTTTCAAAAAAAAAATAAATTTTACAATAGTTAATGAAACTATGCTATGTATACAGTGCTTCCACGATGAATTTTCCTGAGTACAATACAAGTAAATATAAATACAATACAAATACAAATAAATACAATCCAATATATCCTATAAATCTCACCATTGATCTGCATCGTCACTTACCATCAGGTGAGCTATCTTGTCTGTCGCCCCCAGGTGCTGGTGTGCCACGAGAACGTGGTGGACATCATCCCGGTGCTGCCGGGCGGCGAGCGGCGGCGCAGCAAGCTGCCCTCGCGGATACAATTCGACTTCCACGTCGACAGCATACGTGAGTTTTATATATTTTCAGCGAGCAAACGAGCAGGCGGGTCACCTAATGTTAAGTGATTACCGCCGCCCATGAACACTTGTATCCAATGCGTCGCCGGCCTTTCAGGAATTTGTTTAAAGGCCGGCGACGCATTGGATACGCCGACTTTCAGAAAAGGAGGAGTTTCTCAATTCGTTGGAATCTTTTTTTTTATTATTATTTTTTATGTATGTTCCCCGATTACTCGAAGACGCCTGGACCAATTTGGAAAATTCTTTTTTTGCCTGAAAGGGTATACGCCCCAGGTCCCATTAACATCAGATCAGGATCTGATGATGGGATCCTGGAGAAATAGAGGGAACTCTTCAAATTTTATAGGCACAATTGATATACTTTGTAGTGGCGTTTGAAGTCGGTTTTTGCAAAAATAATTTTTACGTTTATTTAATGAACATATTCGCCAACATGTGGCGAAACATAAAACATGTTCTCTTATGACAAATCGAGACTCCACCACTGGTTCGGAAAGCGGATCCTGCTGAGAAGAGCCGGCAGGAAACTCAGCAGAATCACTATCTGCCACAAACATAAAGTTTTCAGTGTATATATTATATGAATTTATGATATTATATATATTTATGATATTATTATATGTATATAGTTTGTCCATTTTATTTGCACCACCTACCACCTACCTCTAGTATCTGTAGCTATGTCCTTTAACACCATTGGTTGCCTGGAAGAGATCGCTATGTAGCGATAAGGCCGCCAAATTGTATGCTATTTATTAAGCTAATTGTGTCTATATTATGTGTGGTGTACGATAAAAGTATATTTATTCATTCATTCAGAAGCGCTAACAAATGATTTTTTTTGCAGTATGCCTAGCGGACTCCGTGCTGGCGTTCCACAGGCACGGCGTGCAGGGCCGGTCGTTACGGAACGCAGATGTCACGCAGGAGATCACCGACCACTCGCGCGCCTACAGACTGCTTGGACATGACAAGTGAGTTTTGACCGACACTGGGAGCTTAGATGGTCGAATGAAAAATATCGATATGCACACACACACACGCACACTCACTCACACACACACACACACACGCACACTCACTCACACACACACACACACACGCACACGCGCGACGCACACCTTACGAGATGCTCGAATATTAATGTGAAACAGTACACACTGTCTTTTCTCTCTCTATCTATATCTATCTCTCTCTTACACACTCACACACACACACACACACACACACACTGACAGAAACAAAATGTATGCACAACTCACAATGTCCTCCTGACCGAATCCGTGTTTGTATGTACGTATGATTGTGTGTCTGCGTGCGTGCGTTAGCATGCGACTGCGTGTGAGTGTCTTACGAATATTTTACCATAGCGTCTAAACTACTGAAGCAATTTTGATGAATGTGGTGTCAATCGGTTCCTTATTAAAGTACGGGTGACATAAGCTAGTCTTCCTTCCTTCCATCTTTGTCGAATATCGATATCATATTGATTTAATTGTTCGTGCAAAATGTATTTTACACGAACAATTTAATTAATATGACGGATGTTACATATACTCCGTTCCGTTCCAATACTCCGTTGTGGGGTGACAGTAATTAAACTTTTTTCTTGTTCCATTTCCATTTGTTAATTTTAATCCGACAACAGAACAATAAGGTATAACAGTATACGAAAACAAGAACGTTACAATTTTTTAAACAAAAACATACCGAAAACCGACTTATACTACCGATTAGGGGTATAGGTTGAATTTACACTGCTATACCCCTTCCAAGTTAGCCCGCTACCATCTTAGACTGCATCGATACTTACCATCAGGTGAGATCGCAGTCAAGGGCTATCTTGTCATTGAATAAAAAAAATACTAACGTTTTTTCTTATTTTATTTCCAGAGTTGTAGTACTGGAGTCGCATATACTGCAAAACAACACGCTTTCGGGCGAAGACGGGAACGATCTCTATATATTAGCGGGTCACGAAGCTTCTTACTAACATTATGTAATGTGCGCTTAGAATTACCGCACAAGTATGTGCGTTTAACTTTATCATGGAGAAATTGTTCGATTGGTTATAGTTTAATAATTACTAACTTCTACATGCGGCTTCGCTCCCACCATCCGTTAAAAGTAACCCGATGTGATGATGCCTATACAGAACTAGCAATTTTGATTTTTTTCAATTTTTCAGTTGTTGCAAATTGTAAACAAAACAAATAAAAAATAATATATATCAATTCGGTCAAGCCATTTTTGAGTTTTAGCCACACTAAGTTGCTATTTATATATATATGTATATATAAATATATACGAAACGTTTTAGGCTGAAATCACATCTGCCAGAATCGCATTTTTGCGTATGATTTCAGTCACACGTATATATGCATAAGGATTCTTATAATGAGTTACACTTAAACGCATTTGAGTTACAAAAAATGCGAAAACCTAATCGATGCGAAAGGCCGAATCAATACGGCCGAATTAACACGACTCCATACAAAATAGCACTTTTATATCCTCGATTTACGACCTCCCTGGCGCAGTGGTGAGCGCTGTGGTCTTATAACTGGGAGGTCTCGGGTTCGATTCCCGACGGGGGCAATTTAGGAATTTATTATTTCTAAATTGTCTCTGGTCTGGTCTGGTGGGAGGCTTTGGCCGTGGCTAGTTACCACCCTACCGTCAAAAACGTGCCGCCAAGTGATTTAGCGTTCCGGCACGATGGCGTGTAGAAACCGATTAGGGGTATGGGTTGAATTTACACTGCTATACCCCTTCCAAGTTAGCCCGCTACCATCTTAGACTGCATCGTCACTTACCATCAGGTGAGATCGCAGTCAAGGGCTATCTTGTCATCGAATAAAAAAAAAGACTCCATACAAAATAGCACTTTTATATAAACAAAATGCGAATCGATTCTGACAGATGTGATTTCAGCCTTAAGGATTTTAATAAAACTACGTTCACATTGAAGAAATCATGCGTTTTAAAAATATATAATATACAATGTAACATATTAGTTTATTTAACAATCATATAATTCTATAAAACCAATTAAAAACTTAAACCAATTAAAAATTCTTTAAAACCTTTTTATTTGTAGTAAAATTTGTAGATAGTAAAATGTTTTGGTTGCTGGTTTTTAAATTCGTTTAATGGCCGAAATTAATTACTTATTAATTACTAAATCCACGAAACGAAAATAAAAAATTTGGCTCATGGTTGTGTGTGTGTCGTATCTGTATAAGTGTGAGCGAGAGCTTGCTCGCGCCTGACCGCTCCCACCTAGGCTCCTGACGGACACGCACACTTACGCAATGTGCATGTACACGACGTAACTACAAGTAAAGCTCACGCGTCCTCGTGTGAGATAAACCGGCTTGATAAATAAAAAAATAACGTTGTATTAAATGTGTTTCCACCTTTATCATAATAGCACTGCCATTATTTAATATAATAACATCCATTCCAATGGATTCAAATGAAGCAATAATTACTTGCAGCGAATGAGAAGTAGATGTAATTTTTTTTTTAATTTTACTATTTTGACAATTTTGCTGTGACATGAAAATATAAATTTAGGACTTTTCGTAGGAAGCGTAGTGCCCATCGAACTATAATTGCTTAGAAGCGCAATAATCGAAATGCAAAAGTGTGTTTATAATATGGCTGTATCGTCAACGACAACGAGCTCGTAAAAAAATAATAAAAACTAGCTCTAACTAATGCCCGCGACTTCGTCCATCGGATTTAATTTTTATTTTTAAAATCCCGCGGGAAATCTTTCATTTTCCGGGATAAAAAGTAGCCTATGCCACTCTCCAGGCCCCCAACTATACCCATGCAAAAAATAATTTCGATTCGTAGCTCTATCGCAGCGTTATTGAAGGATAAAGTAACAAACTAACAAAGAAACACACTTTTGCATTTATATATTAGTAAGGAGTAAGGATGACTTAATGTGTTGTGAAAGGGTGTCATAACTCATCACAACAACCATCAAGAACGTAATTATCAGGACCAGTACAAGAAATAATGACATTCACACATACATTGGTTGTTTTTAGCCCACGTTTGGATCGGAACTTTGTTAGAAACTCCAGTTCTAAGCGTTATAATTCGATGCGTGTACCATTGTATTTTCTTTAATTGGAAATATTGCGTTAATAATATCTCTTGCTTAAGGCTGAGATCTATAGAGCGTGACTTAATCGTGACGAGGTTAAAATGAGACGCAAATATGCTCCGACATATTCACCAACTTTAGTGTCGAAAATTTATACCCTCTGCTATAAAAACAACATAACGCTAAACACAAATAAGTAAGAGTGAGAGAGGTTGTGACTTTATGTTCTGTCCCACTTTGGCCGCTGCGTTGTTTCGAGACCGCGGCATCCACAGAACATTACTCTCTAACGAGAGAATTCTCTCATCGTCGAATTTGAATTATGTCACCCTTGTCGCAAATGAGCGATAAATCTGTCTCGTTTTAACTCTGTCTTGAGTCTCAGCTGAGTGCGGTCTATAGATTTCAACCTTAGAGCATGCTCTGACTTGGCACAGAGTTGAGATAAATTTTAAGCAAGACACAAATCGGGTCTAAAAATTAATGGATTAATTAATATGCTTTAGTCCTTGCAATTGAAGAGGGCGCGTGGCTCATGGTTGTGTGTGTCGTATCTGTATAAGTGTGAGCGAGGGCTTGCTCGCGCCTGACCGCTCCCACCTAGGCTCCTGACCGGCACGCACACTTACGCAATGTGCATGTACACGACGTAACCACAAGTAAAGCTCACGCGCCCTCGTGAATCGCAAGAACTATGGTAATAGTATTAAAAAAAAACAAAACATGTGATTTAAAAGATCGGGTACTCGTTAATAAATAATGAGTAGTAAAAATAAATAATCATTAAAAAAAGACAATTTTTCCCGTATTATACAACAAAAAAAAATATTATTTGTATAAAAAATAGAAATGTTTTTGAAAGTAACTAAAACGACTTGCTTTTGTGTATTATTTTAATTTTACCTTATTTTTTGTAAATAATTACAAATATTCCAATTAGTTTTTAGTCATTTGTATAATATCAATAGAGTAAATTGGTGTTGATTCTGATGTACAAAAATTCTACACTCGGCAGGCCAAGACAGAAGTTTCATAACGTTTCATACAAAGTATGTAAATGGAATATAGATCCAAACTAACTGTGGAATGAATAATGAACCCGAAATAACTTATGTAGTGTTTTTTATAAAAGTATTAGTAAAATAACAAAGGAATTTGGACAATTGGATCGCGAGAGCGGTGCCACCAGGCGGCGGCTCTAGGAGTTACTTTTCGTCTTTTATGTTGAGCCTAAGCAACGATCCATTTTAAGTTCAGCCAACACTAACACATTTGTCCTAAAAAAACGGTAAACCGTCAAGAAATTACTGAAAATACATCATTAAAGTTGATTATTTTAGCGGGGAAGTGATGTGTATTTAAGAGAAAAAGAAGAAAGAAAAAAAAGTTTATTTTAAAAGTAAAATGTCTTATGACCTTGTGTCAAGATTGACCTTTAGTTTCCGTATATTTTTATTTAAATCAATAAAAAAAAAATAGTGAACTTCTCCACTGTTCACTGTTACATTGTATAGAAAAGTAAACAGAACATTCGAGGTGAACAACCGAATTGCGCGATTCTATACAAATCGGCCTCAAAATATAACTTTAGACTTGTCAAAATATTTTATTTCGACGCGTACATCCGAATTAGCACCACGATGTATAGTTTTAATGTATTTAATTTTTTAGCGCAACCTCATAACTGAGTGAAAGTGGACTGTTATTTATTTGTTATCTATGTCAATTTGTTTCTTACGCGGGCCTTAGCCTATCTTTAGCACGATTTTTATATTAAATGAATAATTATTATTATATTTACTAAGCGCAAGTCACTCCGCAAACTAAACTTGACTTAGCTTAGCTCACGCAATGTACGAGCTGAGTTTTGTAAACTTAAACCTGTAGTCACTGGTTCAAGTTCGCTTAGCCAGAGATTAAAGAAATATAAATTGCTAACGTATTACATTAGATTTGAACAAACTAAAAACTGGATCATTTTAGATAAAATCAATATTTTGTATTGGTCTTACAAATAAAATAAATATGATTTAACAGAACAATAAAATATGATACGATCGTCGATTCCAACAATAAATCATAACTTCAGATTCCAGTAACGCCATCTAGAATAATTTGTAGTGTAATTTGATTAATACAAAGAATTGGCAATCTGTTTCTTCTTACTAATCTCTGGCATAGCTTAGCTAGGATTTCTGGGTAGAATGTACACAGTTTAGTTAGGTCTCTTAGCTTAGCTCTGAGATAAAGCTGCATGAGCTAAGCTAAGTCAGTTTGATTCGCGATATGGCTTCTGTATGAATCTTTAACACTGGTTTTAGAAACATATGTTCAGAATTAACGTGGAAAAAATTACCAGGTATGTTTTCTGTCTCAAATCAAATCGCGCCTATATTGTGAACGTGGTATGGCGGGAAAACAACTTTGTATTACCGAGCTATTTTTGCTTTGCGTTGCTCTCGCAATCGATGAATGGCTGGGCGTGGTTTTCGGACGCAAATAAAGTTGGTAATTTTTTTCACGGACATTTTGAACACGGCTTAGTTGAGTCGGGCGGACTGAAACTTAAGTTTTAGGGTGCCTATGCACTGAGCGGATGTATTCGGTGGACTATTACAATTGTGTATTTGACGAAATCACAATGTCATTTCTCTTTTTTTAATATCTTAACTAGGCTCGAAAACATAGAACTTTTAAGTTTCCCGTTAGAAAAAGAGAGCGCTATTGCAACATGACGTCACGATTCAGTAGCTCCATACACTCTGCATACATTTTCGATTGTAATTAATGATAATGAATATCCGCATTTTGACAACTGTCAAATACCCGATTAAGAGATAACGTGATAAATACATTATATTTAAATTAATTGGCTTTAAACCTTTAAAAAAAATCGGGTTTTTTCATAAACCGTGTCTTATAGATATTTTTGTAGAACGCCAATTTTTTTTTTTTGCGGTCTGTTGGTTAAAAGTTGTTTTTAATAGTTTAGTTTCAGTGCGTCCGATTTGACATCACAGTGTCAAATTTACGAGTATTTTATTCAGTGTAATTGTGACATTTGATTATTATTATAATAATTATGTTAACGTGAGATTATTATATTATTTACACTTTTGAAAATGTAACTTTTGATTTTTCCAAAATATGTAGTATAATTATTGCAATACATGTAATGGCAATCAAATGTTACATTTTTAAGATTAATATTATATTAGCACCGATTTTTTTTTGCAAATGCTTGATTTTAAAAAACATTAAGGTTTAAATTTATTTACTAAGTATAGAAGATGAAATTTAATACATACTTATGTTTTGTTTATATTCTTATTCTGCATATATAAAGGTCTAACGTAGACTACCGATTTCAGTCGTTTATAATTTTACGTCGGACTTCTTGGGAACCGATTTTCTGTCGCCTCAACTCACTACCGACGTACAGCTGAAAAAAAAAATCGGTCACTATAGTTTAGATTATTATAGGACCGATTTTATGTAAGCCTTAACGTGCGTTAGTTATATTAATTTTTTCGCGGACCGATTATAATAATCGGTTGTCTTTGCCAGACCTAAAGCATCCCGATTTACCACCTATTTTTAATTTAATTTTATTTTAAATGAATTGTAACGCTTCGAGTAATCCTGTTTATTTATATTCCCGAAATAAACTTTTATTTTACATTTTCGTTTTTAATTTTTCACTTTTGTTACTGAGTTGACGTTTTTAAAATTCTATGCTCTCATATCTTGTAGTTTTTAAACATGTCTACACAAAAATGTTTAATTTATCGAAATCGCATTAGAAGTAACTTGATATTTATTTTTTAAAAAAAACACTTAAACAAAGACATTAACAGTTTACAATACATAATAAATTAAAATTAAATCTTTAAAACTGTAATTAGATATGATGTACAATTGAGGTAAGTCACTTGTCGATTATACTTAAGACCCATATAACACTATACTATTTATAACATCCTATTTCGTACCATAGATTATATTCTATACTAGCTGTGCCCGCGACTTCGTTCGCGTGGAATAGTGACTTTTCGGGCAGCATATTTTGAATTACATATACCGTCGACGCTCAGGCGCGAGGCGTGTAGTACGTACTCTGTACGTTAAAAATGTTCGTCGTGATTCTTTAAAATGACATAACTTTTTTATTTATGAACCGATTGACATGAAATAAACACTAAATGTTAAGTGAAGCTTACTACAATATATTAGTGAAAACCGTATCTAAATCGAATAAGCCGTTTCTGATATTAGCGTGCACAAACACACAGACAAACAGACAAAAAAAAAATTACAATTTCGGGTTCGGCATCGATATAATAACAACCCCTGCTACTTTTTTTTATATATTTCCATTGTACAGACACCACTTTTCTACAATTTTATTATATGTATAGATAGAAGATATTTCCTAGGATGATAATCTATGGTACGAAATAGGATCCTATAAATAGTATAGTATAATATGGGTCTTACTCTCTATCGCCTGCGTAACGCTAATGGCTAGTCGCTAGATTTTCCGTTTTGTAACGATATCTGCTTAAATAAGGTATAAAGCATACTTATACCATACTGCCGTCTAATTTCTATCGTAAAGTGACTTTGGTTCCTTAAATATATTACCTATACTACGCGGAAAGTGATATATTTCTCTATCTGCATTCCGAACCGGTGGTAGGAGTCTCGACGTGTCAAAAGAGCCACAGGTTGGCCTTCATGAAATAAACAATTTTAGTTTGAGCTTGCTCGCGCCTGACCGCTCCCACCTAGGCTCCTAACAGGCACACACACTTAAGTAATTGGACGGCAGTAGGTATATGAGTGTAAAAAATGCTTGTTCTATGTAGTAGGTACGTGTATGCACCTTTTGCTAGTTTGCTTCTCGAAAGTCAAAGAAATTGCCAAAAATTGTGAAAAATTTATCGGCAAAAAAAAGGACTGAGTACGGCTGTATTTATATAAAATCCCGTGATAGAATTACGTTTAGTATATTACTATATTGTTTATGGAAGAGTTCTTGAGTTTAGAAATTGATAAATATTCGTTCGGAAAGCGGGTCCTAATCCAAAAGGGTAGAGTCTACAGACAAAAAAAAATAACAGCCTATTCTTTTTTTAAATATTTTGTGTGGAAAAACTGTTTTATTTTTCAGATTTTAGCGGTTAAGTTTGGTTTGTAAGATTAGTGTGACATAAAAGTACCTACTTATAAAGTCACTCCAATGACTCCAATTTTTTTAATTTAATGAGAATAATAACAATGCGTATAAGTATAGTCTGAACCTATAAAGAACAGAATAGTTTTTTATTCAAATAAACTTTTACAAAACTTTGTAAAAGTTTATTCGAATCGTCAAGTGAATCTACCACTGGTTTGGTTTGGGAACCCCTGTTCTGATGACGTCGTATGTAGATAGCATAGATAAAGACGTAGCTAAATTTTCTGTTAAACATAGAAGAATTCATGATTTTCTAATAACTACGAGTACATAACTAGTTTAGATTTTTTGAAAACCATCCATAGTAAAATCAAATAATTTAGCTAAAAAACATTTTGACAATAGAAACTAAATAAAATCATGACATATGTAGTTTTTATGTAAATACACACCAAAGCCGGCAAAAAACCTTATTTGTAGCATTTAACCGACTTTGGTGAGTGGGTATCCTTAATTTTCTGGTAAGGCTGGATTAGCTACGTCTTTTTATAATTATTTAGATAAGTTAGTACATAATTAGATTATCGGATTAAGCGCACATGGAAAGCAAAAATCGGCTCATTTATAACCGAACGATTGACATATAAAGTAATATAGCTACAGTAATGCCATTTTTATAAGTTACAACAGTGTTAATTTTTTTTGCGGCGCGAAATTATTTCAGCCAATCATAGCGCTTCATTACAATGACGCATGAAACAATATCACTTGCTATTGGTTGCCCTAACCACCGATGAAAATACAAGGCCGTATTTATAAATGGTGCTTAGAGAAATTTTGGTTCATCATTATAGATATCTGCAGGGTTAGTATAAGATTTAATTCGATTGGTCGTATTCGTATTCGATGACATTAGCGTCACAGTGAAATGAACCATAACGCCATTGAATTAGAGTTCAATTTCGTACATGCATTCTTATTTAGGTACTTTTACGAATTCGCTCGAAATTAAAATCGGTTGTAATGAATTTGTGACTTTAAATCAATACAGTTAAGGTTCATTTTATTTTGACGCTAATGTCATCGAATACGACCAATCGAATACAAATGCGACCAATCAAAGAAAATCTTATACTAACCTCACTGCTCTTATTTGCGCTGATAAATATTGACATTGTAGCTTATAAAAGTGGTAGTTCTATAATCATTACAATATTTTCTAAAATTAGATAGGTATGTAATCTCTTACCACGAGTAGATATTTTTGTTATTAAGCTATTGCATAGCTTCTATCGCGGGCCAGCGTGGAGACCGAATCCAGAAATTCCGTAACGAAAATAACCTGACACGGGACTCCTCTACGGTGAGCCGTTAGATGGCGCATTTTTTATCAACGACATCTAGCGGTGAGCTGCTAGATGGCGTTG
Source organism: Hipparchia sbordonii (assembly GCA_038048805.1). Taxonomy (NCBI): domain Eukaryota; kingdom Metazoa; phylum Arthropoda; class Insecta; order Lepidoptera; family Nymphalidae; genus Hipparchia; species Hipparchia sbordonii. Next base: position 6,592,831 of record CM076117.1, on the reverse strand, counting down.
ATAAAAAATGCTATGCAATAGCTTTACCGCGGCAGTCCCCGAGTGCCACACGTCTTTTTTATTATTAGTTTTTTCTTAAGCCTGTGAATAAACACTCGATAATATTGGTCCCTGTGCGCTTAGCTTCACATAAAATTAAGACCATCAATTGAAAACACCAATAATAACCAGTAGTTATGCTGAAGAATTAAATTTTTGAACGTTTGATAGTTAGGCTACGGATTTCCAATTGAAATTGATAAATTTAAAAAAAAATAAGTTTAAAAAATTACATTTTCTCGTGTAAGTGCTTAGACCACAGAGTAAATAACCGAACAGAGATATTATAAACTTTAACACTTTTTATCCACTCCACTGTGTTTTGATAAATACACTACTAGAAGTATGGGGCGCCTATAAACTTTAAACGTAAACAAGTTTTTTTTTTTTTCAAATCAAAATCCATTTATTTCATGTATAGGGTTGCCAGATTTTTTTTTTTCAGCCTATAAGGGGCAAATGGTTAAATGGGCGAAAAAATACGGGATTTCAGTTTTTTACCCGGGACAAATAAAAAACAAAATTATTTAAATAAGTAGTGTATTTTTTTTAATATTTTTCCGAGAATTGAGTCAGTTTTAACATAATATTTTTAATCGTTTTAACATCTGTAAAAATCAATACAATTATAATCGTAATTAAAAACGGTTATAAACTCACACACGCAACGTTCGTAAAAAAGATTTTACGAACGTTGCGTGTGTGAGTATTTGGATCGATTTTGTAATGAAAAACGAAGTACGGTTCAAATACGGGACAGAGTCAGTCCCGTCGGACATTTTAAACTATGCCTAAAATACGGGATGTCCCGCTATTCATGTAGGCCAAGTTAAGTAAATCTACCACCGGTTCGGGATGCAGATTCTGCTAAGAGCTGGTAAGAAACTCAGCAGTTGACTTTTCAAAAAAAAAAATTTTTTTACAATAGGTAACAAAACTATGCTATGTATACACATACAGTGCTTCCACAATGAAGCTTCAAAAATGTATACGTAGGTACACACAATCCAACTTGACTTTGACTTCATTTATTTCCTACAATCTTACAATAGGTACAAATGCACGGTCTTTAAACAAGCTTCGACTCTGTGTTGGTTATTTACTCGTATAGTTTAGACAGACAGTACAATGGCAGTTGACATAACATGTACTACGCATAGACACACCTAATCTATACTTTATATTATAAAGCTGAAGAGTCTGTTTGTTTGAACGCGCTAATCTCAGGAACTACTGATTCGAATTGAAAAATTATTTTTGTGTTGGATAGTCCATTTATCGAGGAAGGCTTTAGGCTATGTAACATCACGCTGCGACCAATAGGAGCGAAGCATCAGTGAAAAATGTTGCAAAAACGGGGAAAATTATCCAAATTTAAAAACTTCTTAATCGCGATCATAATAACAGAAATTGACGCGGACGAAGTCGCAGGCAACAGCTAGTAGTACCTAAAGGTACAGAAGATTTACTCCGCAAAATGATTTAAATAAATAGCGACTCTTGTTAAAAAAACACATTACAATTGTGACTATAAAATTTGAAGAGTTCCATCGATTTCTAAAGAATTCCATCATGAAATAACCCTATAAAGTACCTATACCCTTTCAAACAAAAAAAGAATTTTCCAAATCGGTCCAGGAGTCTTCGAGTAATCGGGGAACATACATAAAAATTTAAAAAAAAAGATTCTGACGAATTGAGAACCTCCTCCTTTTTTTGGAAGTCGGTTAAAAATTGACAAAATCAGAATGACTCTGGAATCATGTACTTACTCCCAGTGTTTTTAACTTACACACACCTCTTCCAAGTTAACCCGCTACCATTTTAGTCTGCATTGTCACTTACCATCAGATGAGATCGCAGCCAAGAACTATCTTGTAATCACTGCATGTTGGACTTGCCGTTGCGATGCATTTATGTCAACTGCAATTTTGCGGTTGGCTTGCAGTCTGTCTGTCTCGACCCTAAGAACTAATTAATAAGAATAAGTAATATTCAAAATTAAAATGATAATAACTATAAGTCTGGCCTGAAAGTCGATTAAGATTTAAATGGAAAAAAGCATAAAATGCTTGTAATCTTTTCAGTATTTTACTATCCTAGGCATTAAATTGTAGAAGTTTAATTTAATTTCTTCTTAAGAACGTACGTCTCAACCACAGAATTGCGAATAGGAATAGAAATGGCAAAGTCCCCGCGCAGATAATTAAATAGGCATCAGAGCGAATTATCGTAAACACAGGCGTATTTTCTTAACGTCACAGTCTCTTTCATGTTGCTTTGCATATTAAGCTATTGCATAGCTTCTATCGCGGGCCTTGAGCGTGGAGACCGAATTCAGAAATTCCGTAACGAAAATAACCTGACACGGGACTCCTCTCACCGCTAGATGGCGTTGATAAAAAGTGCTATGCAATAGCTTTACCGCGGCAGTCCCCGAGTGCCACACGTCTTTTTTTTTATTTATTGCAAGACATGATAAGAGCATAATTTCTTTAGGACGCGGTTTTGTTAAACGACGCGATAGGCTGGTCTTAATTTATGCGACCAGCAAAAGAAGCCATTTCTATAACCATATTCAGAATTCCGTGGTCGCAATATAGTCAGTGGCATAGATTATAGATAAAGATAGACAGATAAAGCACAGTAGAGAGCAGCAAATCATATCGTCTATTCTTTTTCTATTTTTATTTTTTAAGAATAGAAGTTGTAATAACTAATATCCTCCAAATAAGCGGAAAGCTAGTACTACGAGTGAGTACGACAAAAGTGCAACGGGTGAGGTTCAAACCTGCTACCTTTCAGTTTTCAGTCCGCACCTTTAACCGTTGGGCTATTGAGGCTGGAATATGCTTGCACGATGTACTGCACTTTACCCTCATTCATTTACAGTAGAACCACAAGAACCCTTGCAACATCTATGGGTTGTAGCTTGGTTGTTGGAACCGAGAGTTATGTCCTTATCTCCTTCTTCTGGGGGCTTCTGTAACTCAGTGCCGATCAACGACGATAGGTATTTTTAAGCTATTGCATAGCTTCTATCGCGGGTCAGCGTGGAAACCGAATCCAGAAATTCCGTAACGAAAATAACCTGACACGGGACTCCTCTACGGTAAGCCACTAGATGGCGTTGATAAAAAATGCTATGCAATAGCTTTACCGCGGCAGTCCCCGAGTGCCACGCGTCTTTTTTTTGTCCATTGAAGGTTTGAAGAGAAATGTCATTTAATATTTCATAGTAAACCTTCAATGGATAAAAAATATATGTCAGTGGCTTTCATTTTTGATTTGATCGCACAGTAAAATTGAAAATTAGCTATTAGGTATAATTGAAAAGGTCTTTTTTCTTTAGTCTATGCCGACTGTCGAATGCTTTATATATTATATAACAGACAATGCGCGTCAGTCAGGGCGGCACAATAAATGCGCGCGTACGAGTATAAGATTTGTGTAACTTTTGTAATACAAACTTTATAAGTGATTTACATTGCAGGAGTAGTCTAGGCTCCAATCATAATATAGCGTTTATTTCAGATTAAAATATTAATCTAGTTCACTTATTTTAAATCCTATGCGCGCAATAGATACTTAAATGTATACAATGGGGCTTAGATAAAATATATTTATTTATATGAAGTACAGCTTTGAATTTGATTTGTTGTAAAAAAATGTCTGAAATAAATTGTGTACACAATACTCGGCAGGAAATATACCATCAAGCTCTGGAAAAAGCAAATCTACCAGTCCACGCCTTCGTAGAGCATCGTCTCAGTCGCAGAAAAGGAAATAACTTCACAGAAATAGTAACTGAATATTTACTGTCGAGTAATTTACCTAAACTTCTAGTGTATGTCTAAGTCTATCATGAAACAAATATGGTCGTTACAAATATTGCTAAATATTTGTATTTCTCAATATTTTGGTGTATTTTGACCTACCGACGCGCATTGTGTGTGTACTGACCTTAATTTTCATTACATAGTTTGGACTTCAATTATTTAGTTTTAGGGTCTTCGTGCACTACGCAACCACAACCTCAGCGCTCGCAGCGTCCTGATCAGAGGCGTAACTATACCGTTTGAGGCCCGTGGCAAATTTATCGGACGGGGCCCTCTCTCCCCCAATATAAAGAAGCTCAACCAATGAGATCATATTTTTTATACTACACCTGCTCGGAAAGTACGTTCTGATTTGTGTCAAATCGCAAAAGAGCGAGAAAGAAAATACGTCATTACGTGGAAACAAATCTGCGGGCTGTCAAAATGTATGAAATTTCATTACTTACCTGCTTTAGCGGGCTGAAAACTGTATGAAAATCCATTACTAACGTGCTGTTTTTTTTTTTAATTTTTGGTCAAGTCAGTTCAGTAATAACTTGAAAAACAATGAAATCTATTTCGACCTTTTTCGACAAATATACTTATTATTTTCAAAGTAGTAGGTAAATAAATAACGTACTAAAAATATAAAAATAGTAATATTAACTAATTAATAACTAAATAATAATCTATTTAATAATCTATTTAATAATCTGTTTAAGTAAATATAATAATTTCATTTCTTTGTTTAGGTCTACTTATCTATGGTCTAAGGTTATTTACACATTCAAATTGTTGTTAAAAAAACAAATTGTTGCTGGCCGCTTGCATTTTCTTTAGTGAGTACATTATTTGAAAAATTAAAAAAAAATTCGCGCGATTCGCTTTCTTTTGTTTTATCTAAATTTTCAATTTATAAAATTACTTAAAACGCAAAATGTCTAGTAGCGACAGTGAAGATATTTTGATGACGCCGCCAGAATCAAAAACTATTAATTTGCCGAACAAAAATATCACCCTAAGTTTTAATAACTGTATGAATTTCAACATAAATTTCAATTAAATAATGTGTCTGTTAGTTTCCTCGTAGGTGTAGTATAAAGCACTATGTATCACTCGGGAGAAAGTGCGATTCCTAACTCGGGTGTATCGCGGCCCTCGGCTTCGCCTCGTGCCTCAAATGACACCCTCGTATGTAATCGGCCACTTTCAGCCCTTGTAGAACAATGTACTATTTGCTTTATGTTAAATCACTAGGTGAAGTAGGTACATACAAACGCGAATACAATTACTTGATTTTCTAATAACCTTTAATTCAGAGCGTATTGAACTGTATGTCACAATTTTTGTATTAGTACCAAATAAAGATCATAATTCCTTTTTTCGGGCTTTTTGTTCAGCAAAAGTGTTAATGACATAAGAACTAAAAACTTCACTATCGCGAGCGAAGCGAGCGCGAAATTTTTTACGATTGTATTCTGCCACTACTCCACTAGTCCATATACTTGATGCTTAACTACCTGCAATACCAATCCACAACCGATGGTTTCTAAATCGTCACAATTTAGGTGGGCCTTACCAAGCAGCATCAGGATTGAGGAGTTGGTACCTGAAATTCAATGATGTAGCCCAGTATTAACGGCTGCACCGCCCAATTATGTATTCCATACTTGTTACTCCGAAAATGTTGCGAGCGAAGCGAGCGCGTAATTTTTTATGATTGCATTACGGCACTTAGTAGTCCATTCTTGGCACCTACAACAGCAACGTAAAAGCGACATTTTCGCGAGCGAAGCGAGCGCAAAATTTCTGATTGCATTACGACACTTAGTAGTCTATTCTTGGCACCTACAATAGCAACGTAAAAGCGACAATTTCGCGAGCAAAGCGAGCGCGAAATTTATGATTGCATTACGGCACTTAGTAGTCGATTCTTGGCACCTACAATAGCAACGTAAAAGCGACATTTTCGCGAGCGAAGCGAGCGCGAAATTTTTTATAATTGCATTACGGCACTTAGTAGTCCATTCTTGGCATCTACAATAGCAACTTAAAAGCGACATTTTCGCGAGTGAAGCGAGCGCTAAAATTTTTATGATTACGTTACGGCACTTAGTAGTCCACACTTGGCACCTACAATAGAAACGTAAAAGCGACATTTTCGAGAGCGAAGCGAGCGCTAAAATTTTTATGATTGCATTACGGCACTTAGTAATCCATTCTTGGCATCTACAATAGCAACTTAAAAGCGACATTTTCGCGAGCGAAGCGAGCGCTAACATTTTTATGATTACGTTACGGCACTTAGTAGTCCACACTTGGCACCTACAATAGAAACGTAAAAGCGACATTTTCGAGAGCGAAGCGAACGCTAAAATTTTTATGATTACATTACGGCACTCAGTAGTCCACACTTGGCACCTACAATAGAAACGTAAAAGTGACGTTTTCACGAGCGAAGCGAGCGCGAATTTTTTATTTTGCACTACGCCATATTTAGTCCTGTACTTTTGACGCTTGAGACTCTGCGCTTGTATGCGCCGCACACCTGGCATCGTAGGTAAAGTCGGCTCTACCAACTATTTAGTTATTGTTTGGGGTACCTATATTCAGTAATTAATTAGATATTTTATAAAATTTTAAAATATGTGTTTATGGACCTAATGACATTTAGGTACATACTTATACAAATATGTATCTTTTTCATTTCTGTAAGTCATAAATAAAAATTTTGGCCCCAAATTTACCGCCCCTAAAATCTGCTGCCCTAGGCTCCAGTCAACTCAGCCTTTTGGTAAATCCGACACTGTGCGAAACCTTTCTTGTCCAAAAGAATTTAGTTTATATCAATTTTAATTTTGAAAATGATCGCTCGGCACTAGCCGTAATCACAGGAATGGCTATAAATGTTAGGATCATCTTGTGCTTCTGGCCCTCTCTGATCGGGGGCCCCTTCCAGCTAGGGCCCGTGGCATTTTGCCGTCATGCCACCCTATAGTTACGCCTCTGGTCCTGATAAAGCATCTTTATCAAATGCTATCGCACACTTGGACGCAACAACCAACTGGCCGCACGACGTGCCGTGACTGGTTGTTGCATTCAAGCTTTGTGTAGTTACTTTATAACATTATCACACTGGCGATTTCTGAACGTGTTTCCAGCATTGCAATGTACAACGTTCATGTCCGGGTAGTGCGCGAAGACCTTTGGAACCGATCACAAATTTTTTTTTATTCTTGTCTATGGTAGAACAAATTGCAAACGATTTTTCTATATAGAAATTAGTCTTCGATTTTTCTCTATTCTTATAATAATCAAGTAATAAAACAATAATAATTATTATAATATATATAAAAAAATTTGAATTGTAATCAAAGATACTAAAAAAAAAATAGAATTATAGTTTTGCGAGACACTTAGTTTATAAACGAGTATATTTTCGTTATGAAGGTAGTTTCATAATCCCTTGGAGTGTAAATAAATGTAGGTAGACATAGAATGTACGAGGAATGTCAGAGTTTCAATGTTAATTCGAGATTGTTTCGAGCAAATTTTATTCCTGAATAAAGTGATTAAATATTTATTGAAATTAGTTTCATTTGGTTGGAGGTAAACCCTGCAAACTTTTTTTTTCTACCTCTCTAGTACAGTAAAAAAAAAACGTTAAATAAATGTTTTATTTTTTATTTTTCTGATAGTCTTTAGCCACAACCGAAACCCCCATCAAACCAGACCAGAGATAATTTAGAAATTATTAATTAGAAAAATTGGTTCATTGAAACTAAAAAATAGAAAAAAACAATTGTTTTATTAACCATAATATTAAAAATGCCTTAGAGGCTTACAGTACTAGATTCAAAAAGTACATAAACTTAATACAACCAATACAATTTTAACATTTCATACTATTAACTAAAAAAAGGCTTAAACCACCTTATGAGGTCTTTTTTTTATTGCTAGATAGGCTTGCGCTTGACAATCAATGCTGGAAAGCACTGATGGATGCAGTCTAGGTTGAAGCGCGCTTGCCTAAACAATTCCTATTCACTTGCCTTGAAGGTACTTAAATTATAGGTGGCAGAAAACACAGATGCTGGAAGTGTTGCACAATTAAGCGGTTGATTTCAGAAATGTTGAACTAAGCATTTCGTACATGTAAGGATGCCAACGCTCACAACTTCTTGCAGTTTGCATTAAAATGGTGAAGAAGGCACAAGGTCATTAGAACATCTCCACAAAACTAGCAGTGGAAAATTAGCAATTACTGTGGGGTAGTCTGAAAATGCTATAAGTGTAATGATCGGAATCATCTTTGACTGGCCATTACTCTCTCACTATTGGCTACAATACATTGTTAGTAGAAAATCATAAATTCAGCTTATCACAATAATATTCTTTTAATTAAAAAAAAAAAAAAATTGAAATTGTGTGATAATCACAGCTCTCATACTAAGTGAGCTGATTGAAGGGCTTTTAGAATTTATTTAAAAAAAAAAAAATGCTTGTACAAATTCAAAACACCATGTTTTGAAGAATAAATAGCCTTACTAGATTAGCATGGGATATGAGGGTAAGTGTGACAGTTTTTTTTTATTTAAGAGAGAATTTAAGCAGGGTCTGCAGCTCTAAAACTGTTACAAAATGTAAATATGATTTACATGACCTAAGAATTAAACTTATGAGGATTTCTTAAGCTATAGAGGCCTCAGGCCTAAGGCTTGGAGTGGACCATCCCTTCCACTCCCCTTTAGTCCACCCCTGGACTGAGGAAGCCCTGGTTATAATACTTATTTTATAAAACTTGTCTCGGTCCAACTTTGCATACCTACATAGGGATAAAATAATATGAACAATCTAGCTTTTACTTACAGCTTTGCTAACATTAAGTTAAATTTTTAAAACCCCTTTCATCCTTAGGGGTTGAATTTTCGAAAATTCTAAATGGATGCCTATGTCATAATAGCTATCTGTATGCAAAATGCAGCCAATCAATCACCTTTTTCTTTTCGCACCTTGAGAACAAAAGTGGCGTTATACAAAAATTTTAATTTTTCAGTATGACCATTTAAAGTTTTGACGCAGCATTTTTGTTCAATATCTTAGAAAAGAATGCAATTAATTTCATTTATCAGTTTGACTATCTAATTTGTGTACTGAAAACATGCCAGTAAATTATGGAGTTAATTTAGAAAACATGGTTTTAAAAAAAAGTTCCACATAGTGCCACTTTTGTTTTCAAGGTGTGTATGATACTTTTAGATGCCTATCCAGAAAAAAATCTATACTTTTAATACATTGTGCTATTTACAGATAACATTTACACTCTTGAAATGAATCTATTTTTTTTATAATTTTGTTTTCGTTATCTTTCTCAATGATACAGTAGGCACCTATTAAAAGTATTGACACATTTCTGATATTGTACCATCCCTATGCATGCATTACAATATTAATCTTACAAACTATAATATAAATTATAAAGTATGTCACACTAATCATCCTCAACCATTTCCACATCATCGATATCATCCTTTTTTTTCCCTGAAGCCATTTTCTTGGCAGAAACCACTTGTCTATAGTGATCCAATGCCTCTCGCAAAGGCTCCACAAACCTGTCGAATTCTATATCAGTCATCGCTTCCAACACGTCCTGACCTGTTAACGCTTTCCTTTTATTGTTTTTCACTATATTTGTCGCGGCAGAGGTCACGTATAGAACGAAAACTGATGCCGCCTTCGCTAAGCCGGTGCGAGCTTCTTTAGATATTGCTACTCCGTCTGGTAACGATTCTTTCACGATTCTAGTGACGACTGTGAGCGGGAGGTTGAGATCTTCGAGTTTTTCGGCCATTGTTCGAAGTTTTTATTATGATATTTTTAAATAAATCACTAAAAACATACAGCAATTATCAATGCGCCGCAGAAATGTACCGCCAAAACTTGTGTCCCCTGTCAATTTGACACTTACTTGACAAATGACATCGACAGCTGGCATAATTATTATCTATGGTTCGTTTGTAACCCATTACGTAGTAGTCGCTACGTTGATTTGTTGCGGCGTGATTGAAGGACAAACCAACAAACAAACACACTTTCGCATTTATAATATTAATAAGGATTTATCATTTAGAATTTATCACGAAGAACCTAAGTAGTCAATTGAGTAATAATTTTTAAATTTAACTTTATCTGAAAAGAAATAATGACCGAATATCGAGCTCCTTTCGGCGCCTGTAAGTCGTGAACTGTCAGACTTACGCACAGCTATGACCTATATAGCTACATATCTGTAGGGAGATGGGTAAAGTAATTAACGGGGTCATTGACCTTGGTATAAACATGACATCCTGCCGATGTATAAAAGCGAAAGTGTGTTTGTTTGTCCTCCAAATTATGCAGCATCGAAGAAACAGATTGACTTGCACTTGACTTTTTTGGCATGTTGAGTTAAGGACTTTGAGAATACAGGCTTTCCGGAAAAACAGAGAGCTCCAATTTTCTAAAATCGGGGAACATACCTACTTGAAAAAAATTCGACAAATTGAAAATTTCCTTTTTTTTGAAAGTCGATTAAAAATGAGGAGTAAGTATGTTCCCCGATTACTCAAAGACGCCTGGAATGATTTGGAAAATTCTTCATTTGTTTTAAAGAGTATACTTCCCTGGTGGTCCCACTGTCATCAGGTCAGGATCTGATGATGGGATCCTGATGAAATCGAGGAAACTCTTCAAATTTTATAGGCACCCTTATTATTCTTTGTAGTGGCGTTTGAAGTCGGATTTTTTAAAGGAATTTTTATTTACATTATCTTCAACCTAAAACATTATGTCGGTTGCGTCCGTATAATGTCATTCTATTGCCAAAGCCCTTTAATATTCAAACACATAAAACATAGTTAATATTTATTGCCTATTATTTTCATTAGGCGTTTCTGACCAAACTTGAGGTGCCTATATAATATTATTAAATAACAGGTCCAATGCGAGTCGGACTTGCATACGAAGGGTTCCGTACCAAAAAACGCCGAAAAGAAGGTAGTTATATACCTAATGAAGAACACCAGACAGGTAAGCTTTAAGTTTGTATCTGACAGCTTCAGTTTATGTAGGAGCTTCGATGAAAGTTAAAATAGTAGAAATATACCCACAAGGACTTTGTGAATATAGTTTAAAAAGGTCAAAAATCACAGCTGTAGCGTTACAAATTACAACTTACATTGCGCAAGGCAATCGCAACGCCATTTTGAACTTTGCGTTATGTCAAACAGTGCGGCATAGACTGCGTATAGAGTGGGACGTTTCGCGCGCATTTTATCGATCTTTCTCCACATTCGACTATTGTGTTATTGTGGTGTTTTTATCGCGAAAAACATGACTAATAGTGCATAGTCTTATAAGAAAACAGCCATAAAATGTTTATGAGTGATTTTTGTAAATAGTTTGATATTGTTTTTGAACGTTTTCTTCGTTACACTGGACGTAAAATTGTTAGTGGTTTTTTGTTAGTGTACTTAAAATCGTGTTCTGGACTTACAGCGAGGTAAGCATGGTTTTTTTGTTTCTCAAAAACTATAAAACAATGGTCAATTGAGAAATTGTTGCATTATCTTTTGGAATAAGGACGTAACTTCTTCATGCAGAGGGTAAAATCGATTAGCGAATTTTAAAAAGTAACCAATAGTTACCTTCATTGTAAACAAGTGCATCAATTTTTTTTAAATCAAAGTAAAAAAATATCGACCAATATTAGGAATATGTAATAAAAAAAATTGGATATGAAGATTTTATACTTCATTTACGGGGGTGATATTATCAATTTTGATAAAACCCCCAGGGTAATAAAGGAAAAAAAAAAAAAAAAAAAAGGACGTACTTTTATAAACGAAATTAAAAAAAAACTTAAATAATATTAACTTAATTTGACTCGTATTTTTATAATGAACTTTAAAGGTAAGGTTTATAGAGGATTAGCCACAAAAAACATCGAATTAGGTATGCTTTTTAAGTCTTCATTGTTTTCAAATTCACTATGAAATTGATAAAATATAATTGGAAGCAATTTCATCGATAAAAAGTTTTTTACTTGTCCAGAATTTTGATCTTTTTAATTTTAAATGTGGAAGCGGTTAATTAGCGGTAAAAAATTGTGTACCTACTTTGAATCAAGTAGATTATTAATTAGAATTTGTATCGATAGGTAATTATGTACCTACTTACCTATTTTTACATATTGCAGAATTTTTCCAGTTATTATCTGAGCTGCTAATTTTATTATTTTATTAATTAACGCTTAAATATTTTTCCTTTTTTACACGCTTATCTGCCTTGCTTTGACCACGCAACAGTAAGGTATATACGACGAAGTATACCTTTGCACGTTTATGATCAGTCAGCTTCTTTTGCTTCGCTTCTCTCTTCGCTCCGATAATCGCCTGTCATCTTTTGATTCTACAATCTTTCCGCTTCGCTTTGTTTTGTATTAAACTTACCGGTTATAGTCTCCTTATCAACTCTTTCCTTTTACTTGCTCCTTCTCTTCTCTTTTTCACTCCGATCATATCCTCTCACCTTTTGATTCTACAATCTTTCCGCTTCGCTTTGGCCACGTTTTGTATTAAACCTACCGGTTATAGTCTCCTTATCAACTCTTTCCTTTTACTTGCTCCTTCTCTTCTCTTTTTCGCTCCGATCATCTCCTCTCACCTTTTGATTCTACAGTCTTTCCGCTTCGCTTTAGCCACGTTTTGTATTACACCTAATTAATTTCTTTCAACGGTTATAGTCTTCTTGGTGTCAAGATGCTCCACTAGCTTTTGCTTCCGACAACTCTCTACCCACTTCTTCGTTATTTCATGTTTTTTGACTCTCTTTCTGCTTCGATTTAGTAACATTTTCTGCGAAATTGCTTTCAGAAATTATCGTCTTCGACAGGGCTTTCGCAATCCTTTTCACTTCTTTACCGGCCTTTTTTACGACGCTTCTTTATTCTTCATCATCATTATTTCTTCTTCTTCTAGTTCATGCACAAGTTGATTCATTAATGCTGTAATGGCTAACTTGACAGTTTACACTCTTCCATTTCTTCCAATACTGCCAATACTACTGCTACAAACAAGGTTTTCTGGAGGTGTCTCTTACAGCTATAAGGCCGCCTTTGCGCAATTTTCTTTTATACTTCTATATCCATCTTCTTTGTTTCGGCTTTTTGTGCTTCCTTGAAATCTGTTAGTTTATTATAATTTTTTTCGCTTTGTTTTTTTTCGTTCTTTAATTCAGAAAATAACAGTTCGTATGGTTCGTAAGTCTAAATCTAAATATATAAAAAAGAAAAAGGTGACTGACGGACTGACTAAATGATCTATCAACGCACAGCTCAACCACTAAACGGATCAGGCTGAAGGCATACAGATAGCTATTATGACATAGGCATCCAATAAGAAAGGATTTTTGAATATTCAACCCCTAAGGGGACAAAATAGGGGTTTGAAAAATCAATCTTAAGTTGTAATCTATAGACCGCACTCTCACTCAGCTCCCACTCAAGACTCAGTTAAAACGAGACAGATTTATGTCAGAGTATATCTGTGTCTCGTTTTAACCTCTATCTTGAGTCTGAGCTGAGTCAGAGCACGCTCTATAGATTTCAGCGTTAAAGTGCGTGAAGCCATGGACAAAAGCTAGTATAATTTGAATGCAAAAATGTAAAAGTATTCGAATTGATTTCAATCGGCAGATGCCTTTCCGCTCCATTGCATTACAAATGTCCAACACTGACATTATTGATCACCTGATTGACTTGCTAATCGTAGAAATGTAATTTAATGATGACATAATTTGATTCTGCAATGATTTTTGCAAAGGATTTTTGCTATGTTTCGAATAGATAGTAACACTGATGTGTTGTAGGTATGTTTGTTTTTTTGAATGCATAATTTTTTTTTAAGCTATTGCATAGCTTCTATCGCGGGCCTTGAGTGTGGAGACCGAATCCAGAAATTCCGTAACGAAAATAACCGTACACGGGACTCCTCTCACCGCTAGATGGCGTTGATAAAAAATGCCATGCAATAGCTTTACCGCGGCAGTCCCCGAGTGCCACACGTCTTTTTTTTTATTCCGAAGAACCTAAGTCACCGACATAGCTCAGCGAGTTGCGAAACTGAAGTGGAAATGGGCGGGGCACATAGTTCGAAGAGCTGATGGTCGATGAGGTCCCAAGGTGCTGGAGTGGCGACCCCGCACCGGGAAGCGCAGTGTTGACAGTCCCCCCACTAGATGGACCGTCGTAGGGAGCCGCTGGATTCAGGCGGCGCAAGAGCGAGACCTTTGGAAGTCCATGCAAAAGACATGTTTCGCAACTGGCTGAGCTATGTCGGTGACTTCGGTTTTTTCGGAATAAAAAAAAATTATACATTCAAAAAACAATATGTCCAGCTGTGGACGTCTATCGGTTGCGCAGTCAAGGGCTATCTTGTTATGAATAAAAAAAAAGACGTGTGGCACTCGGGGACTGCCGCGGTAAACCTATTGCATAGCATTTTTTATCAACGCCATCTAGCGGCTCACCGTAGAGGAGTCCCGTGTCAGGTTATTTTCGTTACGGAATTTCTGGATTCGGTCTCCACGCTCAAGGCCCGCGATAGAAGCTACGCAATAGCTTAAAAATATATATTTTTTAGTTGTACATTGTAGTAAAATGTTACAAATCTCGGTATGATATCAATGTTAAAAGGAAGTTCAGTGGTCAAGGAAAACCACTTCATAACTACAGAGTAATTATTATTATTAGAGTTAAAGTAAGATAAAAAATATTTAGAGATACTATTATATTATTTTTTACTAAAAACCGGTCCGCAATTCGGCAGCGTGGTAAATTATGGCCTAAGGCCCTAAACCCCGCACTTTTAAGAGGAGGCATGTTCCAATGGTATGAATGGTATGAATGATTGGGGTGAAATATGAATGGATGAGTTGAATGGATGGGATGAATGATAGGGATGAATCCCCATATAAAATATGGGCTGAAAACCCATCCGGCTTATTGGATGTGATGAATGAATGACTTGAATGGATGGAATGAATGATTGGTGATCGGGTTTATTGGATGTGATGAATGGATGAGTTGAGTGGATGGGATGGGAATGGATTTAAGCAAAGGCGCTAAGTGGAAACGAAGTAATACCGCGGGCGGACAATGCGATGTAATCAGTTTGAGTCGGTGGCCGAGGGCGGTCAGCCGACGAGAACCGAACAAGAACCGAACCGATGCCTACTACTACTATTATTCCGGATTATCAAAAACTAAATCTATGTGGACGAAGTCGCGGGCATTTCCTAGTTTAGCCATGTAACATATTATCTTTATAATATATTATTTCTTAATGCATCGCAGAGCAGCTCTTGTATCAGCTGGACTAGTTACACGGGTTTGCGAAACATGTTTTTTTAGGGTTGTCTCTTGTTTTATATCAAACTAGCTTCTGTCCGCGACTTCGCCCGCGTGAGGGGAGGTTTTTACAACCCCTGCGGGAACCCTCTGTTTTTCAGGGATACCTCTCGTATCTTATGTTTTTTTCCAAGTCCTCAACTATACCTACTCATGCTGAGCCAATGCTTTGCTGCGTAATTTAAGGTCCAACAAATAAACACTTTACAATATTAGCGGCTATTCAAGGGTTGATGTTCTCGGAAACGGTGTGATAAAGTACCCGTTTATAAACACAAAAAAAAACACTAAAACCCTACCTAAAGCCGTCTTCAACCGCCCCTATAACGGCCCCTGTCCTCACATCTAATAAATTTAACCACAACACGTCAGACAAACCACCATCTGAACGTGAGGGTAACTATCAAACATATCTAAGTATTATTTAATCAATTACACTCATCTAAACCTACGGGTAATATTTATTCGATTAGGGCGCGATTGCTATCACATTCCCACAATCAAATACAACGACCTAGACGCGGGAGCATCCAATAGCCGTATGAGTCTCTGGAAGAGACTGAATTAATAACGTCTAACCCGCTGTATTTATACTCACGGCGCGGCACCAGACCGGCGCCTACGTCGTCAACAAAGTCAAACTACCTACTACTAGTTTTGTCAAATTACCTTCAATACATTAAAGTTATATATATCTTTACTATTTCAACATTTCGCTAACACGTTATAGTTTCGTGTTTTGTTTATGTTCGCTGTCCGATTTCACCGCGCCGGACTGTCAAACTCGCGAAGTTAGTTGTTAAGTTATCTGAAATTATCCAATATTCTGAGCTATTTTCTTAACTTTTCTTTCCGTAAGAACCTTCTTCTTACAATAACAAACACAACAAAAAAAGAATTATCGAAATTGGTCCAGCCGTTCACACGTGATGCCGTGACCAAGGGAAATAGAGATGAATCCCCATTTCCTAAAAAAAATCAAGCCAATCGGTCCAGAAATCGCGAAGTATTCAGTGGAAATACATAAAAAAAAGATACCGGCCGAATTGATAACCTCCTTTTTGGAAGTCGGTTAAAAACTAATTTTATCAACCCTATAACACATATGACAAAAGCACCAAATAGCAGTACTTATGTAAACTTAATTTGTTTCTGTAATTAATTTAGTATTTTAACCGTAACAAACTACGAAACCTGACCTCGGTATAACCTACCTTAAAATATACCTACTGAAGGTTTGCGTCACCCATTATGTTTAAGGACGTGACTTTTTCGTGAACGCTACATAAAAGTCTGCGTGACATAATTTAATGACAATAATTTAATTGAATTAAAACAAAAATACGCTTGCAATTATCTTCTACGAGCTTCTGCCCGCAGCTTCGCTCACGTTAACTTTGATTTTTCAAACTCCTATTTTAACCTCTAAGCGTTGAATTTTCAAAAGTACTTTCTTACGTTATACTGTACTACTGTTTACTGTAATAGCTACCTATGTGCAAAATTTCAGGCCGATCCGTCCAGTGGTTTGAGCTGTGCGTTGATAGATCAGTCAGTCAGTCAGTCACCTTTTCCTTTTATATATTCAGATATGCCATCTTTTGCCCGCGACTTCGTCTGCGTGACTTAGGTTACTGTTTTTCCGGGGCAAAAGGTTACTTTTCTTGCCATCGAAAAACCCGTTCAATGCAAAATGTATGAGAAAATGAAATTTTTCATAATTTTTTTTTCTCGTAATTTTTTCCGATATTTTAATAGTTATTCTGCTATTCGGGACGGAGACAAATACAATAAATTAAAAGAGAGTGCGAGGGATAAGAGTTACGTGATAGAAAGAGAGAAATATCTTGGTGAATAATAGTAATAAAATAATAATGTGCTCCCGACCGAATCCGGCCACAGCGGCCAATCTCCACAGCAATTAGCCATCTGCGCGGGAGATATTATAGTGCACAAGCGTGTGCGCAAACACAGGTGCACTCTCTATTCCCTCACTCTCATAGTCCGATGGGACGGAAATCCGACACGACCGGAGAGAGATCATGGCTGTACGTGCTCTTCGAGGCACGGGAGTTACTCACCACCGACTTCCTAACTCCGGGCTAGTAGTGAAAATTTCTTAACAGAAAACTGTTGTTACGTTCCCTCAAATATGTTTGAGCGAAGCAACGGCTGGATCATGCGTCATGCTCGTGAACGGGTGCCACCAACGGGAATGGGTCTGCTTTTGCCTGCCTGTCTTAACATGTATTGGATTGTTTTGCATTTTTGAAACTTCATTGTGGAAACACTGTATACATAGATAGTTTTGTTACCTATTGTAAAAAAAAATTTTTTTTTTGAAAAGAGCAACTGCTGAGTTTCTTACCGGCTCTTCTCAGCAGAATCGGCATTCCGAACCGGTGGTAAATTTATGACGTGTCATAAGACCTACAAGTTAGCCTACATGAAATAATTAAATTATGAATTTTGATTTTTTTTTTTTAATTTTTGGCCCAACCCGGGAATCGAACTCGGGACCTCGTCATCCACAGTCGAACATGGTAACCGCTAGACCAACGAGGCATTTACCCTTCATAACATGTTACTTGGCTATCGACCTTTAGTTTTTTCGGGGTGATGCCATTACAATTTCTGCGCTATGATGTCAGCATTACGTCAGACCCTTATTTGAGGTTTAATAATAATATCGTTTTATATATTTTATAAAATATATTATAACCACAAGACAGATAAGCATATTGTAACATTTTTAAGCTATTGCATAGCTTCTATCGCGGGCCTTGAGCGTGGAGACCGAATCCAGAAATTCCGTAACGAAAATAACCTGACACGGGACTCCTCTCACCGCTAGATGGCGTTGATAAAAAATGCTATGCAATAGCTTTACCGCGGCAGTCCCCGAGTGCCGCACGTCTTTTTTGTTTCGAAAAAATGAACTGCTGAGTCTCTTGCCGGCTCTTCTCAGCAGAATCAGCATTCCGTACCGCTGGTAGATTCTCGACTTGTCATAAGAGCCACAAGTTGGCCTACATGAAATAAATAACTGTTTTTACAAAATTATGCCTCGTTGGTCTAGTGGTTAGCAAGTTCGATTGCGGATGACGAGGTCCCGGGTTCGATGCCCGGGTCGGATCACTACATGTGTTGCATTTCTCTGTCAAGAAATTCTCAGTGCTACATTAGGCGGCGCGTCACCTCCGTGCCAAAAGATATTTGTTACATTACATCGTTGATAAATAAATAATAGATTTAAGTTAAATTAACTATGATATTAAATTTATAATTTAATTAGTACAATATAATACGTAAGTAAAATAAAGAATTTTTTTTTTAAAAAGGAGGTTGTGGCGTGAAGGCGTGACAAACATATCCTTCCATCTATCTATCTATCCATCCATTCATCCTCATAAACTTTCGCATTTATAATACGAGGCTCCTGGGTGCCTGGAGCACTTCGACCATCCGTTGCTCCAGATCTTTTTGTCCACGTACCACCAAATTGTGGAATCTTCTCCCTTCGACAGTGTTCCCACTTAATTGCAATATGGGGTTATTCAAGGGGCGAACCAATAAGTTCCTGAAAAGCCGGCAACGCATCGGTGGTGCCTCTGGTACTACAAGTGTTCATGGGCGGCGGTAATCACTTTACATCAGGGCCCCAAGTCTGCTATTTTACATGTCATTGTCATTGAACCGCAATACAATTACAATTCAATTATCATTGGTCCAAAATTTCGTAGTCTACTAAATTCACAATGGTCGTTCGATTTCTTATAATTGGATTGTAATTCAATGATACCTCGGTATTGCCATTAGCTTAAAAAGCGTTTGCCGAAATGAGTTTCAAAAAAAACTACATATTAAAAACGTTTATTTAGGCTAGATTCAAAGCTAGATGTGTCAGTGGCAAACCATCGGAAAACAATTGTGACGCCATTGAATTAGTAGACTACCAAAATTGCTAAAAGTAGCAATTGGGATGTCATTGATGTCTATCAATTTTTTTACTATCAATTGAACTACAATTGCAATAGCAGACTTGGGCCCCAGGTGACCCGCCAGCTCGTTTGCCCGCTATTCATATAAAAAAAAACGTATACTAGTAGAATGTTAGCAGTAGTGAAACATTTGTGAATGTCGGAGGCTTATCTCAAGTACCGAGTCTTACTCTTATCGAAGCACGATGCATCACTGCAACGTGACTGCCTGTCTCCGTGAACATTCGTCAAATTCTGAGAAGTACCTAAGTATTACTTACCTGCTCGATAAGCAACGACTACGGTTTATCTATGAAATGTGTGAAATGTATCCCAAACACTGTTGCCACGTTGCCACCCAGCCCCCCGATTCAGACCCTTCCGATAACTTATTTATCGATCGATTCGGTTTGTTACCGTACGATAACATATATTTTTAATTCGTAAATGCTCTTGTAATCGAATTTATCTTGTCGATGTCGATAACGTAGTCGATACCAAATCGTATCCTCAAACCGAACGTTCTGAATCACACGACAAATTTTTTTTATACGAGATCGATATCTAACCGTATCGACACGGTATGTTATCGAACAGGTCTGAATCGCCCCCCTGTTTTGGTTTGGTTGGCTATGGATTAAACTCTTCCCACTCGAGAGGAGTCCAGTCCCAGTATTGGACTTGCAATGAATGAAGAGCTTACCACTGCTTTGTAAGTAAGTAAATCCTAAGTAAATCGAATTAAAGTTAATTAATTTTACCTTGTTCAAAGGCTCTGACAAAATTATTCTAATAAGGCTTTATTGGATTACAGAATACGGCCTCCTTGAATGATACTTTTTTTTTAAAGAATATAGCGGCCAAGCTGAAGTTAACTAATATCCTCCTATCCCCTCCAAATAAGCGAAAAGCTTGTGCTAGGAGTGGGTACGACAATAGTGCAACGGGTGGGGTTCGAACCTGCGACTTTTCAGTTTTCAGTCCGCACCTTTAACCGTTGGGCTATTGAGGCTTACATTATGTCCTCACAATATTGCAATAAATTGCCTACATGAAATACTTACCTAAATAATTTGTAATTGTAACCGACTTCCAAATAAAAATTCTTTTCAAAAAACCGACTTCAAACGCCACTACAAAGTATAAAAATAATTTTATTTTGTACACGTTTGTTGAAGTCGGGCGGGCTTAAATAGAAACGATGAATCCGATACGCGATGCTCGCCCGATTTCAATAAGCGTGTCTTTTATATGTCACCATAAGATAAGCGTCGCGCATCGATTTCATCGTTTCTAGTTAAGCCCGCCCGACTTCAACAAACGTGTACAAAATAAAATTATTTTTATACTTTGTAGTGGCGTTTGAAGTCGGTTTTTTGAAAAGAATTTTTATTTTAAGCTTTATAGTGTAGCTTAATCCTGCACTATTTCTCCCCTCCCTCCAACGCTACGGTACTAATGTAGTCTATACTTGGTACCTACAGTAATATCTGGTCTTTAGAAATGCTTGGTACATACCAACAATCGAATCAATTCGAAAGCGACGGTTCGTAATTCCTCCAACCCTGCAGCGTCAGGATTGAAGAGCTAAAACCTTGAGCTTTATGATGTAGTATATGCTTGATACCAACAATATCAATTCGTAAACGACAGTTCCTAAATCTTCACAGATTAGGTAGGCAGTACCCCTGCAGCATCAGTATTGAAGAGCTAGGACCTTGAGCTCCACGATGTAGCCTATGCTTAATACTAACAACATCAATTCGCAAGCGAAAGTCCCTAAATCCTCACAGTTTAGGTAGGCAGTACCCTGCAGCATCAGGAGTGAACAGCTAGGACCTTGAGCTCCACGATGTGGACTATGCTTAATATTAACAATATCAATTCGCAAGCGAAAGTTCCTAAATCCTCACAGTTTAGGTGGGCAGTACCCTGCAGCATCAGGATTGAAGAGCTAGGACCTTGAGCTCCACGATGTGGACTATGCTTAATATTAACAATATCAATTCGCAAGCGAAAGTTCCTAAATCCTCACAGTTTAGGTGGGCAGTACCCTGCAGCATCAGGATTGAAGAGCTAGGACCTTGAGCTCCACGATGTAGATTATGCTTAATACCAATAATATCAATTCGCAAGCGAAAGTTCCTAAAGCCTCATAGTTTAGGTGAGCAGTACCCTGCAGCATCAGGATTGAGGAGTAGGACCTGAAGCTCTAAGATCTAGTATATGCTTAGGCCAAGCATACCAATTCGTAAATGACAGTTCCTAAAACCCCATAATTTAGAGGGAAAGTACCTCTGCAGCATCAGGCTTGAAGAGTTGAAGGTAAAAAATTTTATGGGACCATTTCGTGAGCTTCCTCTGTCGATTAAAAAAAAAATCGCGTGAATCGGTCCAGAAACCCCGGAGTAATCGGTGGGCATACATAGAAAAAAAAAAAAAAAAGATACCGGCCGAATTGATAACCTCCTCCTTTTTGGAAGTCGGTTAAAAAGGAGGTTTTTAATTCGTCGGAATCTTTTTTTTATTTATTTTTTTATTTTTTATGTAGGTATGTTCCCCGATCTCGACTGCATCGTCACTTACCATCAGGTGAGATCGCGATCACGGACTAATTTGTCATTGAATAAAAAAGTACCTATCCATGATAAACCGATGACGTAAATAACCTCAAGCAAAATTATCGAGATATCAATGTTTAAACTCAAAATTCTCGAAGATTCGATAATAACTGAAGCAAACCCAATTTAATCTAGGTTACGAAGGTATGAGGTGATTATTAAACAAACACAAAGTGGATACAAGGTCGAATGATTTAGGTGTCGGATAATTTTGTGAATGGACATCGCTGTTTTGGTGAACTTTGGTGTGTTTTTGGTTGTAATTATATGAATCAGGTGTTATATGTACATAAGAGTACGGTATTTTTGTTTGTCTATTAATTGTTTGTGATGTTAATTAACGTGGCAGTGTAACTTTGTTAGCATAATAAACGTAGTGCCAATGTTTATCAGAGGAAAATACTTGTACTTATTTCCTATTTTGCCCTTTGGACAGTCGAATAGAATAGAAATGTTTTTTATTCACATAAACTATTACAAGTGCTTTTGAATCGTCGATAAATCTACCACTGCAACTGGTTCGGAATGCCCTTCCTGCCGAGAAGAGCCAGCAATAAACTCGGCGGTTGCTCTTTTCAAAAAAAATTTTTTCTACAATAGGTAACAAAACTATGCTATGTACATACAGTGTTACCACAATGAAGTTTAAAAAATACCTACTAATTATTATTTGTGATGTTAATTAACGTGGCAGTGTAATTTATTACTAAAATACTTGTACTTATTTACCATTTAGCCCTTGGAACGATTGAATATGTGCACATTCTAACAAAGAAATTATATTATATCATTCTAAATATTACTGATAAATACTGAGAGATAAGATAAATGAAATACCTCTAGCGTCTGTTCAATAATTCAGTTGATATGCGTGAATAGAAAAATAGATTGAAGCATAAAAATAATATATAAATAAACGTAAAAATTCCTTTTACAAAACCGACTTCAAACGCCACTACAAAGTAGGTATATCAATTGTGCCTATAATATTTGAAGAGTTCTCTCTCCTTTTCTTTCTTTCTCCAGAATCCCATGATCAGATCCTGGGAAGTAAACCCTTTCAAACGAAAAAAGAATTTTCTAAATCGGTCCAGGCGTCTTCGAGTAATCATGAAACATATATCTACATAAAAAATAAAAAAAAGATTCCGATGAATTGAGAACCTCCTCCTTTTTTGGAAATCGGTTTAAAATTGTCATTTTCATCATCATCAGCATTGAATCAAACAATTTGATAATTTACACAAAAATAAATCTGATGTTAAAAATAAACTATATTTTGAAAATTTTTATCGGAGGATGCTTTATTATCGATACTGAGCCCAAAACATTTTTTTTTTGAATATTTTGTCTCTCTGTTTGTCCGTCTGTCTGTCTGTCTGTCTGTCTGTCTGTCTGTCTGTGCGCGCATCACGTGAAAACTACTGAACGGATTTTTATGAAATTCGGTTTGATGGAACGATTTGACGACCTCCCTGGCGCAGTGGTGAGCGCTGTGGTCTTATAACTGGGAGGTCTCGGGTTCGATTTCCGGCGGAGGCAATTTAGTAATTTATTATTTCTAAATTGTCTCTGGTCTGGTCTGGTGGGAAACTTTGGCCGTGGCTAGTTACCACCCTACCGTCAAAAACGTGCCGCCAAGCGATTTAGCGTTCCGGCCGATGGCGTGTAGAAACCGATTAGGAGTAGGTATGGGTTGAATTTACACTGCTATACCTCTTCCAAGTTAGCCCGCTACCATCTTAGACTGCATCGTCACTTACCATCAGGTGAGATCCCAGTCAAGGGCTATCTTGTCATAGAATAAAAAAAAAAAACGATTTGCTCGTAGGAACACTATGAAAAGATAATATGAGGTCATAAAATGTTACCTACTTTAATACCTAAAGTTAGTTAAGTGACTTTTAAAGTTTTGAATCACTCTACAATCGGCCAGTTTTGAACCAGTCTTGCCATAGATAATACACTATATACTAGAGAAGTCTTGCCTTGTCGGTCGTAATGTGTGGACGTCGGTTAGTTTTAGTGTATTTATAGCATTTTTAGTGCTTTTTAGTGATCATTAGTGATTGTGTGAGAACAAAGTTATGTGCTACAGTGCATCGAAAATACTTTTGGTAGGTATCTTTGTTAAAAATTACCTCGTCGGTGCACTGGTGACCGCTATGGTCTTATAACTGGGAGGTCTCGGGTTCGATTGCCGGCTGGGCCAATTTGGGAATTTATAATTTCTTAATTGTCTCTGGTCTGGTCTGGGGGGAGGCTAGTTACCACCCTACCGTCAAAAACGTGCCGCCAAGCGATTTAGCGTTCCGTCACGATGGCGTGTAGAAACCGATTAGGGGGTATGGGTTGAATCTACTCTGCCATACCCGTTCCAAGTTAGCCCGCTACCATCTTAGACTGTATCGTCACTTACCATCAGGTGAGTAAGTCACTTGTCAACGAATAAAAAGAAACCTTGTTCGGCTATGGATAAGGTCCCGGGTTCGGATCCCGGTCGGGTCAAAAAAGTTATCGGGGTTTTCAGTGTCGCTATTGTCTGCCTGGATTTGAGAAGTAGGCAAGGTTAAGCCGATGCCTCAGGCATTGGCTTAACCTCACTCTCCCTCAGCTCAGACTCAAGACAGAGTTAAAACGAGACAGATTTATGTCAGAGCATATTTGTGTCTCGTTTCAACCTCTATCTTAAGTCTGAGCTGAGTCAGAGCACGCTCTAAGATCTCAGCATCAGAGTAGGTACGTAAAGTCCTGAGCTTGGTGAATCTCCGATCGTGAAGTTGACGTTAGACCTTATTATGAGAAAAATCGTGTTGAGATATTTTATGCTGCTTAAGTGAACTAGATTTTTCCATCGTTTATCAAAAACATTTAATTTTTTAGTTTCGAATTTTTTAGTATTGAAAATGGACGAAATTTCAAATTCAGATTATTTTTTTAAATATTATCTCATTTTATAAATAAGTTTACTACATTATTTGCACTGTCTTATGATTTATTTTTGGTTATGAAAAACCACGGAATATTTTATTTATTTTAGAATAATGAAATCGTTATAATAATGGAAAATTCTTAAATTAAAAAAATGTAACAGATACCTCGTTGATGTAATATCAACCGTATTAAAATGCATTATTTAAAAATCAAAAACATTAATTAAACTTTAAAATTAATTAACAATAAGTATAGAAATAAACATAAAATTAATGCAAACTAGTCATTATTGCAAAATTACCTCTATTACAATAGGATTAAGAGCTATTAAGAATCGGTTCTTATCACGACCTCGATGATGTCATCGGGACAAGGTAGCGACCATTGATATGCAAATCAACTAAAGATACACGCTAACTTTGATGTAATTCGCTGGCAGAAAGAAAAAGAGTTTGGACTGATTATATCTATGAATATGTGTAAATTAAAAATTTTAAACACCCCAACACATGTGAAATAAAAAAAATGTAATTCGCACAGTTTGTGGTGGCGGCCATCTTGGATTTGAGATTTATCATAGCTTATAGTATTCTAGTAGTCAAGCCCTTTCATTTGATACCCATATTGATAGAGTTGTGAAAAAATAATATGTAATCCGCCATTTTGTGGTGGCGGCCATCTTGGATTTGAAATTTATCATCTACTAGTCAAGCTCTTTCATTTGATACCCATCAACACAGCTTATACCGAGGATTTACGCATAGGCAACATTTCATCCCGGAAAATTAAAGAGTTCCCGCGGAGAAACAAAAAACCAAGAGGACGAAATCGCGGGCATCGTCTAGTATAAAATAAATTATGTACATCGATACCTTAAATTATGTATATCGATGGGAGTCACGTATTAAACTTGTATGTAGTAATTAAGTTATGAACTTGTTTCGAGGTCATACATAGTTTACAGTGACCAATAGGTCATACGGCTGACAGTTTTTATCAAAATCGGTTACCACATTGTTTATGCTCTAAAGCAGTGATAACATGGTGGTTACGACTGCGGTCTCGGGGGTTCGGTGTTCGAATCCCACCGTGCAACTTTTACTTTTCGGAGTAGGTATTTGACCTATTGCGAAAAAAATCGCGCGAATTTTTTTCGTGCGGTAAAAAAATCTGTAAATTGATATTTTCACGCGGTTTTTAAATCGCAAGTGCGTGTATCTCCATATGATTGCAAGTGTTACAAAATTGCAAAAACAAAAACGCGCGGATTTTTTTATGCAGTGCGCGCCATCTATTACAGAATTGCGAAAAAAAAGAATCATGCGAATTTTTTTCGCGCGATAAAAAAATCTGTAGTTTGATACTTTCACGCGGTTTTTAAATCGCAAGTGCGGGTATCTCCATATGATCGCAAGTGTTATAGAATTCGAAATAGAAATAGAAATATATTTTATTCAAATAAACTTTTACAAGTACTTTTGAATTGTCAATGAATCTACCACTGGTTCGGAATGCCGTTCCTGCCGAGAAGAGCCAGCAATAAACTCGGCGGTTGCTCTTTTCAAAAAAAAATTTTTACAATGGATAACAAAACTATGCTATGTATACAGTGTTTCCACAATAAAGTTTCAAAAGTGCAAAACAATCCAACAGGCAAAAGCAGACCCATTCCCGTTAGTGGCACCCGATCACGAGCATGACGCATGATCCAGCCATTGCTTCGCTCAACCATATTTGTTAATTGTGAAGAACAAATCGCGCGGATTTTATTTGCAGTGCGGGCTAGCTCTAACAAGACCTAAGTCTGATGAGCTAAGTCTATATGGGACGATCTAGTTATATAGATATGACGTAACGCGATTGACTCACGCCCCGCTCAGACAATGTGTTTAGACATCGGTTGACTTATGACCTCATAGTGACCTCAATATAATTGAACGAGCGAAGCGAGTTCTCTGAGTCAACTAGGGCGCTTGCCTACTAGACAGAGAAGTGTGTCCGTATAAATGTCTGTCAGAGCCCTATAGCTTCTGAATTACTGAATATTAGAACGTGAAACTTGGTTGAAAATTCAGTTATATCCTGTACTTGAACAACAAATACTAAAATTAGATAAATGTTATAAAGAAACGAAATTATTTAATTTTAATGCGCCATCTATTAGCATTATAGTGAAGCTAATAGCTTCACTATAATGCTAATAGATGGCGCTGTGTCAGTAAAACAGTTTTATGTCAACTATTATTTTTTTTATTGCGTCTAATGTTAAAAGTTAATTATTACAAAATATAATTAAAACTTTTGGGAATTATGGGATATCGCGAGGTCTCCGTTCGGGGCGAACCACTAGTCTTTAATAACACAACCAGCATTGATCGTGTTAACTCATTAGTATTTTTAACCCCCGACGCGACGGGAAAAGAAGGGTGTTATAACTAGCGTTGCCAGACGTCCCGTATTTCCCGGGACATCCCGTATTTCCCGGGACATCCCGTATTTTAGGCATAGTTTAAAATGTCCCGGCGGGACTGACTCTGTCCCGTATTTGAACCGTACGTCGTTTTTCATTATGAAATCGATCTAAGTATTCACACACGCAACGTTCGTAAAATGTACTCGTCTCGCTACTAACTTGCACTCGCAGCCCGCATCGACCAATGGCAGTGTTAGTGTCAGAATGACAATGTTAAAACTGACTCGATCCTCGGAAAAATATAAAAAATAATAAAAAATGACACTAAATAATTTTGCTTTTCATTTGTTCCGGGTAAAAAACTGAAATCCCGTATTTTTTTGCCCATTTAACCATTTGTCCCTTATAGGCTGAAAAAAAATCTGGCAACCCTTTCTGTATGTCTATGTGTCTGTCCGTTCCTACGTAATTCCCTAACGAATGCAATGGACCGATTTTGCTACGGTTTTTTAAACGACTTCCAAAATAGGAGGAGAGGTTCTCAATTCGTCTCAATTAGTCTGGTGGGAGGCTTTGGCCGTGGCTAGTTACCACCCTACCGTCAAAGACGTGCCGCCAAGCGATTTAGCGTTCCGGCACGATGGCGTGTAGAAACCGATTAGGGGTATGGGTTGAATTTACACTGCTATACCCCTTCCAAGTTAGCCCGCTACCATCTTAGACTGCATCGTCACTTACCATTAGGTGAGATCGCAGTCAAGGGCTATCTCGTCATCGAATAAAAAAAAAAAAAATTCGTCGGAATCTTTTTTTTTATGTATGTTCCCCGATTACTCGAAGACGCCTGGACCGATTTGGAAAATTCCTTTTTTGTTTGAAAGGGTATACTTTCCAGGTGGTCCCATTGTCATCAGGTCAGGATCTGATGATGGGATTTAGTTTTAATCCCGCAGGAATTCTTTAATTTTCCGGGATAAAAAGTAGCCTCTGTCACTCTCCAGGTCCTCAACTATACCCATGCAAAAAATCACCTCAATCCGTTGCACCGTTGCCGCGTGATTGAAAGACAAACCTATATACCAACAAACAAACAAATACACTTTCGTATTTATATTTTATATTTTATTGTTCTGTTTCGTCATATTTATTTATTTCTAGGATCAAAATACAAAATCTTAACATAACTATCAAATTATCTGAAAGACATGTTATTAAAAGTTTTTATTTCTTCTTATCAGTTCTAATGTATGATGTCAGCAATCTATTTTTGTAATATATGTATGTATGGCGAACTAACGAACAGACGGGTCACCTGATGTTAAGTGATTACCGCCGCCCATGAACACTTGTAGCACCAGAGGCACCACCAATGCGTTATCTCTGGTTTTAGGGGAATTACTTTTAATTTTATTTATACTCACACAGATCCTTTTTTTTCACAGAGATTCGATCACAACATGGCGTGAATGAGAAGACCAAAACACGGCGAAGACAATCCCAAAACACGAATTCAAACGAACGATCGACGTAACATAAAAACAATAACTACAACTCGCCTTAACTCCCAAACAATTGTTAAAAAACTCGAATAACTATATACATTTAACCACAAAAAAACCAATTAGGTACTTAAATATGAAGGCTGTATATATTTTGCGGTTTTAGATGTGGAATATTTAAGGAAAAAAAAACATTTTGTTTTTGAACGCGTTGGAGATAAGAAAAAAAAAGCAGTATCGATACTGAAGACAATAGCGAATTCGAAATTTGAATTTCGAACGCGCGCGCAAGAGCGAGACGGGTGAATAAAGACAGAGAGCTGCGTCCAAAAATAGTGCGTTCGGAAATAGAACTGAAAAAAATGTCCGGCCCAGACTCAGTAGAGGCGAACGAGGCGGCGGGAACGAACGCCGCATGGTGGCGGACGCCATGGAAAACTATGGCTGACTTAGCCGAGGCAGTAGACGACCTTATATGCAGCTTCGATTATATGGACACAGCCATGGACAACCTAGTGATGCTTATATTCATCTGGATCCTGATCTCCATTATCGTCCTCGGAGCCGCGAAATGGGCTTATGGCAGGTTCGGCAAGAAGACCGTCGAAGAAAAGGTCGAGAAGCCAAAAGTGACCGAAGAGAAGAAGACTGCCAACGAAATCATCAAGAGCTCTGACAGCGTTCTGGCTACGACAGCCAAAGTTACGACCAAATCTGGGTCATTTAAGCCCTCCAAACCCACGGGCTTCGTCCCAGCCACACCGCCGAACAAGAAAAGGCTGGGTCGAATGTCCCCCGGCCCAGAAACGATGAGCTTGAAGAAACACCAGAGCATAATCATCCCGACGTGTACCGGACCTGATGCGGCGAGCGTACAGTGGGTGAACGAAATATTGACGTGGTTATATAATGATCTTGTTATTGTGAATGAACTTGTGCAGCAATGGATTGTGTCCATGAACGAATTCTCCAAGAAATCCGTGGAGGAGGTGAGATGACCTTTTTACTTTCGCTATGACTTAATTATTTTATCTGTATCGGGCGCATCCCTTTGTTTTGCAACTTTCGTTACTGGCTTTACGTTGGAGCGAATTTTGGCCAATGGTGTAAGAGTGTTAGCCAATCAGAAGAGTGAATTTTGGGAAAGCTTTGAATTTCGGCCAATAGGATGGATATGAGGATTTAGGATTTTGGATAGGTACTTACTGTCAGAGGTGCGTGCCCGGGATAGAATCTGCGACCCCCCGAATAAAAGATCGCAGTTCTAACCTCTAGGCTATCACTACATAGACATTATTATCATAATTTTAGGATATAAATCCTAAAGTTTTTGAATCTTTAACATTAAAAATAAATTATGGCAAATTGTTAATGGTTCTCAGAATTAATAACACCACTAGGTTTTTCCCGCGACTTCGTCGGCGTGGTTATTAGGGTTCCTCGATTACTAAGCGTCCACTATCCGTCTGTCCGTCTGTCTGTCAGCGGTCTGTATCTCATGATCCGTAATAGGTAAAAAAGTAGCCTATGTTACTCCGGGAAAGTCACGTCAAAATGGGTCCAACCATTGCCGAGATTAGCGACAACAAACAACCAGACAGACACACGAAAATTGCTTTTTTGTTATTTAGGCTTCATAATTAGTTAAAACAGCTTTGAACTCTGAAGATAAACTTTGAACGTTTATATATCAGCTCCGTCTGTCATTATAACTAGGTACTGTGTTAATATTGTAGATGTACTTGAACCAGTTTTTTTCTGGGCTATTAATTCCTGTCACTCGCCGGTCATCCTTGAGATTCGAGCTTCTTTAGTTCAACTCTATATGCTAACTAATATTATAAACTAGAGTAAACTTCGACTTATGACTTCATCCGCGTGGATTAATCCGCGTTCGGCGTTTCATCAGTTTAATTGGTTTATATTATACCTACATCCCGCTAACGAAAAACACTCAATAGTTATCTAAATATATAAAAGGCAAAGGTGACTGACTGACTGACTGACTGACTGACTGATCTATCAACGCAGAGCTCAAACCACTGGACGGATCAGGCTGAAATTTTGCATGTAGATAACTATTATAACGTAGGGGTCCGCTAAGAAAGGATTTATGAAAATTCAACCCCTAAAGGGATAAAATAGGGGTTTGAAAAATCGAACTTAACGTGAGCGAAGCCAGACAAGCTAGTTTACACAGAAAAGTTTAGACAGAAAAGCTAGTTTGTGTTATATGGGGCCAAAGAAAATTTTTGTTCCCCGAGGGCGCTATTTTGAATTCAGAGCGAAGTGAAGGATTCTAAAGTAGAATCCTGAGCGTAGCGAGGAATTCAATATACGCCGCCCGAGAACAAAAAATTTGGCCCCGAGGGACACACACTATTTTTCATCATTACCTATGAGAAAAAGCTAGGAGTGTCAACCTTCTATGATCACGTGACTTATCGAAGACAACAGCTGCTCAAACATTTTTGAATTTCGAGTGTTTTGAATTTCTGCAACGATCGCAGTAGTAATAAACACATACTAAAGCACGAACGCGGACCAATCAGAAGAGAGAAATGAAAACTCCCATGGGACTAAAAATTAAATTTTGCTCCCGCTATCCTCTGAAGCCAATATTCGTTTTTCGAATAGGTATGATGAAAATCTTATTTTAACCATTTCTCTGTCCCATGAGTCACAGGGAGAGAAAATTCTTTTTTTGTTTGAGATGGTATATATTTCGCAGGTGGTCCCATTGTCATAGGATCAGGATCTGATGGTGGGATCCTGGAGAAATCGAGGGAACTCTTCTATAGGCACATTTTATAAATAGTCTTTCATAAGCACAAGAAGATCATAAGATCGTTATAGATATAAATGCTGCTGTAATTACGCCCAAATCCACCTGTATAGTGTGTTATAAATATTTTTAAAGTGTAAAAAAAGAACTCTTGAATATCGTTTTAAATCGTGATTTTGTTAGTTGGGTAGTTGTTTTTAAAATACTTGCTGACATATTCAGCCTGCCAACTACCTTTTCCTACCCTACCCCACCCCATTCTACCCTACCCTACCTTACCTAACCCCCTACTCAAATAAAACTTCGCACGTCAGTTCCTCCCGCCCATTACCTCGAACTGTCACATAAACTTACTAATAGCTAAACTAGAAACTATGACTATGTCTTTGACGACCTCCCTGGCGCAGTGGTGAGCACTGTGGTCTTACTGGGAGGTCTCGGGTTCGATTCCCGGCGGGGGCAGTTTAGGAATTTATAATTTCTAGATTGTCTCTGGTCTGGTCTGGTGGAAGGCTTTGGCCGTGGCTAGTTACCACTCTACCGCCAATGACGTGCCGTCAAGCGGTTCAGCGTTCCGGCACGATGGCGGGTAGAAACCGAAGGGGTATGGATTGAAACTACACTGCCATACCCCTTCCAAGTTAGCCCGCTACCATCTTAGACTGCATCGTCACTTATTATGAGATCGTAGTCAAGAACTATCTAGTCATCCAATAAAAAAAAGCGGCCAAGTGCGAGTCGGACTCGCCCATGAAGGGTTCCGTAGCAGCAAAAATGATATTAGAAAAAAAATCAAAATCCTATCCAAAGATACCCCACACGAATGGGTTTGATGAAAAAAAAAATTGGAGTTTCAATTCTAAGTATGGGGAACCCCAAAATTTATTGTTATTTTTCTATTCTTGTGTGAAAATCTTAATGCGGTTCACAGAATACATCTACTTACCAAGTTTCAACAGTATAGTTCTTATAGTTTCGGAAAAAAGTGGCTGTGACATACGGACGGACAGACAGAAAGACAGACAGACAGACAGACAGACAGACAGACATGACGAATCTATAAGGGTTCCGTTTTTTGCCATTTGGCTACGGAACCCTAAAAAGCTATGGGCTATAGCTTCTAATATTTTCAAATGTCTACTTCTCTATTTACACGTATCGATAACTACTACTAGTTAGTAACTGCTAGTACCGCTGTAGGCTGTAGGTAGCAAATGTTGGAACAGTCATAAAACTTATCAGACACGCTTCGTTGCAATCGGTTTATGGGCCTGACTCACGGTCGCGCATATTAAATTATTTTACATACCTTCTTATGGTTTAAAAAAAAAATATTGGGTTGGCGAAGCAATGGCTGGATCATGCGTCGTGCTCGTGAACGGGTGCCACCAACGGGAATGGGTTTGCTTGACTGCCCATCTTGAAATGCGTTGGATTGGTGTACCTACGTATGCATTTTTGCATTTTTGAAGCTTTATTGTGGTAGCACTGTATACATAGCATAGCTTTGTAAAAAATTTTTTTTTTGAAAAGAGCAACTGCTGAGTTTCTTACCGGCTCTTCTCAGCAGAATCTGCATTCAGAACCGGTGGTAGATTTATGACGTGTCATAAGAGCTACAAGTTAGCCTACATGAAATAAATAAATTTTGAATTTGAACTTCTGTTAAGAAATTCTGAGGCTGAAATCTATAGACCTCACTCTCACTCTGCTCAGACTCAAGACAGAGATAAAACGAGACTGAGTTATTATTGAACCATCTCTAAAGTATGACTTATCTAAATATATAAAAGGCAAAGGTGACTGACTGACTGACTGACTGACTGACTGATCTATCAACGCACAGCTCTGACCACTGGACCGATCGAGCTGAAATTTGGCATACACGTAGCTGTTAGGACGTAGACATCCGCTAAGAAAGGATTTTGGAAAACTTCAACCCCAAGAGGGTTAAATAGGAGTTTAAAAAATCGAACCTAACGTGAGCGAAGCCGCGCGTTAAAGCTAGTCAAAGAATAAAGAATCATCAAATCAATACCTAATTGGCGAAATAATCGCGTTAGAAACATATTTTATTTTTTTTATTCGATGACAAGATAGCCCTTGACTGCGATCTCACCGGATGGTTAGGGACGATGCAGTCTAAGATGGTAGCGGGCTAACTTGGAAGGGGTATAGCAGTGTAAATTCAACCCATACCCCTTATCGGTTATCTACACGCCATCGTGCCGGAACGCTAAATCGCTTGGCGGCACGTCTTTAACGGTAGGGTGGTAACAAGCCACGGCCAAAGCCTCCCACCAGACCAGACCAGAGACAATTTAAAAATTATAAATTCCTAGACTGCCCCCGCCGGGAATCGAACCCGAGACCTCCCAGTTATAAGACCACAGCGCTCACCACTGCGCCCACCACTGCGCCAGGGAGGTCGTCAAAACCTCTATATAAAACAAAATAACATACAGTCAAATTGAATCTCCTCCTTTTTGAAGTCGGTTAAAAATATTGCACTGCTCATAGGTAATAATCCAAAGTAAATACAAGTGCATTTTATTAAGTTGTATTATATACTTATAAACAACTAGCTTTAACCCGCGGCTTCGCTCACGTTAGGTTCGATTTTTTAACCCCCTACTTAACCCTCTTGGGGTTGAAATTTTCCAAAATCCTTTCTTAGCGGATGTCTACGTCCTAACAGCTACCTGTATACCAAATTTCAGCTCGATCGGTCCAGTAGTTAGAGCTGTGCGTTGATAGATCAGTCAGTCAGTCAGTCAGTCACCTTTGCCTTTTATATATTTAGATGTAAGTGAATAGGACATGCTAAGTTGTGTTGTCACTGTACTCAACAAGACTAACAAAGTGTGTCTTCAAGAACACATCTCATCGCTATTTGCATGTAGCTCAAGTAAACAACAGTAATTACTTATACTTACAAACATAACTTAAACTTACTACTAGCTGATTCCCGCGACTTCGTCCGCGTGGAAAAAGTTTAGAGTGTTACACACGTGTTACATATCAATTGTGCTTAAAAACTTTGAGGAGTTCTCTCGATTTCTCCAGGATCCATCCTCAGATCCTGACCTAATGACAATGGGACCACCTGGGGCGTATACCCTTTCAAATAACAAAAGAATTTTCCAAATCGGTCCAGGCGTCTTCGAATAATCGGGGAATATACATAAAAAATAATTAAAAAAAAAAGATTCCTTCGAATTGAGAACCTCCTCCTTTTTTGGAAGTCGGTTAAAAATAATATTTGTCTGGTGGGAGGCTTCGGCCGTGGCTATTTACCGGTACAATGGAGGGTAGAAACCGTTTGGGAATGCCATGCTCCTTCCCATTTAGCACATTACCATCATCACTTACCATCAGGTGAGATCGCAGTCACCATCCACTTGACCTCATATCTGAACGATCACAACGCAAACATAAAGACCTCTTGAAGACAAACGCATTCACACAACCAGGCGACCTAAAAATACCTACCTTATACCTTTGTCTTGCGAGAGGAAAACACGCCATTGTGTTTCACAAGGACACTTGGTCTTCTATGGGTGTTGTGTGATAGGGGTCCTATAGCTCGAAATATGGTTTTTTTTTAATATTTTTAGCGAGCAAACGAGCAGGCGGGTCACCTGATGTTAAGTGATTACCGCCGCCCATGAACATTTGTAGCACCTGAGGCACCACCAATGCGTTGCCGGCTTTTTAGGAATTTGTTGGTCCGCCCCTTGAATAACCCCATGTTGTAATTCAGTGGGAACACCGTCGCAGGTTGGTTTCACAGTTTCAAAGTGCGTGGAAAAAAAGATCTGGCACAACGGATGGTCGAAGTGCTCCAGGCACCCAGGTGGTGAGGGTGAAATTGTGTTCGGTGACGAGCGGTGCAGTTGTAGAAGAAAGACGGTGGAATAAGGTCAAATAGCTCTTCAGAACACTCCCCGTTATATAGCGGATAGAATACGCAAAGAGAGCTTACATCTCTGCGGTGCTCCAGGCTTGCCAACGGGTTAATTTACGACACTTTCGTTAACTACCAATACCATATTTCGAGTTATGATACAAAAAGTGGCAATTTACAAGTGTAAATTGAAAGTTTAAAACACCCCGACATGTGGATTTAAAAAAAATATGTCATTCGCCATTTTGTGGTGGCGGCCATCTTGGATTTGAAATTTATCATAGTGTATTCTACTAGTCAAGCCCTTTCATTTGATACCCATATTAAGGAAGTTGTGCAAAAATGTGTAATCCGCCATTTTGTGGCGGCGGCCATATTGGACCGATTTTCATCATAAATAGCTAACAACACTTCCGACTAAGTCAAACAAAAAAAAAACAAAACAAAAACAAAATTTCAAACAAAATCAAAATCGGTTCATTTGTTCGGGAGCTATGATGCCACAGACAGACACACACACAGACACGTCAAACTTATAACACCCCGTTGTTTTTGCGTAGGGGATTACACCCAGTATAAATTTTTCAGCATTTTCATCTCTGAAGTGTTAATAAAAGCCGTAATTTTATAATTCCACTAGTGGTAGGTATTAGATATGCATGTAAATCGTCTCCATTTCATACAATATCACGAGTCAATCTTACTAGTAACATTATAATTACACTAAATACGGTGCTTACTATGCTTAGGATAAGTCCGTCCAATTATAATACCACTAGAGAAATTATAATATCACGGCTTTTACACTAACTCCGCGACCTGAGCTTGTATTAAATACCTTTCTATTTGTAACCGACTTCAACAAAGAGGGAGGCGATTCGATGCGTACTTTTTTTTGGCGATGGTACACCATAACTCCGTCATATCATCTCTCTTTCTATCACGTAACTCTAATCTGGGGGGCGATTCAGACCTGTTCGATAACATGCCGTGTCGATACGGTTAGATATCGATCTCGTATAAAAAAAATGTGTCGTGTGATTCAGAGCGTTTGGTTTGAGGATACGATTCGGTATCGACTACGTTATCGACATCGACAAGATACATTCGATTACAAGAGCATTTACGAATTGAAAATATTTGTTATCGTACGGTAACAAACCGAATCGATCGATAAATAAGTTATCGGAAGGGTCTGAATCGGGGGGCTGTTCGCACTCTCTGAATTTAGGCCCTTGGAAGAGGCACGCCATACTTGTAGCTCCGCAGTTTCCTGCGCCAGGCTTGCTAAAAATGTGTCAATTTTTGTTCGGACTGTTCTATAGCTATTTACTTCAATACAGCATGTTGATATAAGCGAAAGTGACCTTTTATTATGAGCCATAGATGATGAAGTACCTTTATCTCACGAAGTTACGAACGCTTTACTTGTGGTTACGTCGTGTACATGCACATTGCGTAAGTGTGCGTGCCCGACAGGGGCTTAGGTGAGAGCGGGTAGGAGCGAGCAAGCTCTCGCTCACACTTATACAGATACGACACACACACAACCATAAGCCACGAGCCCTCGTGAAATGAAAGACCTATACTAAAACTGTTACAATATGTTGATATTATGAGCCATAGATGATATCACAAATAATCCAATTAACGTTATCGAAGTATAAATAGTTTATGATAGTAAATAAACAAAACGACCAATCGAGCTTAGTAACAAATAGACGGTTGTCGGTGTGTTTTGGCAAACATACAAACTGTCAGTCGGGGCTACTCGAAATTTCATTGACCCGCAGACAATTTTAGAACTTTTGCTGAGTTCGTATAGAGTTTATAGTTGTGTGCATCGATCTGGGAAGATTGAGTACCTTCATAATAGATTTTTATGTCAAATAGGTGGAGAAGTCAAGGTATCATTTCTTAAATATCAGCCAAGCTGAAGTTGACTGATCTATTCCCTCCAAATAAGCGGAAAGCTTGTGCTAGGAGTGGGTACGACAATAGTGCAACGGGTGGGGCTCGAACCTGTAACCTTTCAGTGTTCAGTACGCACATTTAACAGTTTGGCAGTTGAGGCTTCATCATTGGGGAAGAGGGGAACGATGGTGTTTTAGAATAGGTCGTTACTTCTGTCAACTTTATAGTATTTGGAGTCAAATCCCTGAACGATTAATATCCATGGAAATAGAAATAGAAATGAAATGAAATGAAATTTAATGAACTACTAATTAACTATTAATTAACTATAATGATCCATCTAGGTTGAAACACTGCTGCCCAAGATAAGTTCAGAACTCGTAATACAGGCACCTAACCTTACTTAGGTACCTGTATTACTTACTTATAATACAGGTACCTAACCCTTAGGTACTTAATTACTACTAGCTGATGTCCGCGACTTCGTCCGCATGGATTTAGTTTATAAAATCCCGCGGGAACTCTTTGATTTTCCGGGATAAATAGCCTATGTCACTCTCCAGGTCCTCAACTATACCCATGCAAAAAATCACGTCGATTCGTAGCTCTGTTGCAGCGTTATTGAAGGACAAACCAACAAACAAACAAACACACTTTCGCATTTATAATATTAGTAAGGATTATTACGTAGATTCACGCTTGAAGTTGTATAAAGAACTATGTATTTACATAAAGCTACATTCAGCTGTATGCCTACACTTTATGATAATTTTAGTCTTCAGTGATTCATTCATAAAATCATAACTAGTACTTGACTACGGCGAGCATTTTTGTCTCAGCCAACTCAT
The DNA here is from genome assembly GCA_038048805.1 of Hipparchia sbordonii. Classification (NCBI taxonomy): domain Eukaryota; kingdom Metazoa; phylum Arthropoda; class Insecta; order Lepidoptera; family Nymphalidae; genus Hipparchia; species Hipparchia sbordonii. The sequence continues at coordinate 6,554,627 of CM076117.1, read as the reverse complement.
TTCAAATTTAAAATACTTGTACCGATTAATATTAGAGGTCAATAAAATAGTTTAGGTAGGTCTAGGTCTTTCATTTCACGAGGGCTCGTGGCTCATGGTTGTGTGTGTCGTATCTGTATAAGTGTGAGTGAGAGCTTGCTCGCGCCTGACCGCTCCCACCTAGGCTCCTGACAGACACGCACACTTACGCAATGTGCATGTACACGACGTAACGACGAGTAACCCGCCATATTGATTTTGTTCGCGTTAATGTCGCCTATGTCACCCGGATTATAAAAACGTGTCATTCATCAAAATCGGCTCAGTAATTTAAGCGCTACGGTGGAACATACCTAATTATATCTACTTCTAATTAATATAGAAAAGGAAAAGGTGACTGACTGACTGATTTATCAACGCACAGCTCAAACCACTGGGCGGATCGGGCTGAAAGTCATACAGATAGCTATTAAGACGTAGGCATCCGCTAAGAAAGAATTTTTGAAAATTCTACCCCTAGGGAGGTAAGCGCTACGGTGGAATATAGTAAACAGATATATGCATACAAAGACTGCTAAAGTCAAAACCATTCATGGCTTTGTCGTTGTCGGGTAATAACAAGGATTAATCTATACTAAATACAATAAAGTGCAAGAGTTTGTTTGTTTGAACGCGCTAATCACTGGAACTTTCAGTCGGATTTGAAAAATTCTTTTTGTGTCTGATAGCCCAATTCTTGAGAAAGATTATAGGCTATTCAACATCTCGGTACGGCTCTTAGAAGCCGAGCAAAAAGAAAGAATAGCGCGGGCGAACAATGCGATGCGGTGTGTCGGTGGTCGAGGGCGGTCACCCGACGAGAACCGAACAAGAATCGAACCGACGACTATTTATTAATCCGGAAGATCAAAGCGTTACCACGGGATTATTAAAAAGTAAATCCACGCGGACAAGTCGCGGGCAACAGCTAGTCCATAGATATAGAGCTTAGATGTAGAGATAGGGCCAGCCCAAAACCTTGGAAACAGTTCCTAGACAGACATAAAGGCGCGCCATACAAATTATATCGACGCGTGTGACAGCGACATAGGCTAGGCGAATTCTCAAGGCCAGTGTATAAAGCAATACCTACTAGCTTTTACCCGCGACTTCGTCTAAGGTTTTGAAAATCCCACTTTAACCCTTTTGTTTTTTTTTATTCGGTGACAAGATAGTCCTTGACTGCGATCTCACCTGATGGTACGTGATGATGCAGTCTAAGATGGTAGCGGGCTAACTTGGAAGGGATGTGGCAGTGTACATTCAACCCATACACCCCGAATCGGTTTCTACACGCCTTTGTCTTATCCCGGGCTATAATCTATCTCTGTTTCAAATTGCAGCGAAATCGGTTCATCCATCCGTACATCCAAACTTTCCCATTTAGGTATAATATTAATAGGATTAGTAAGGATTTTTTTTTCAATAGGTACTGGCTTTATTTTCACAATATGTTTACAATAATGATGAACCGCTAATATAAAAAATATAAAATATATTGTGAGGATAATTTAGGTTACTACAGTAACCTAAGACCATAATAAATTAAAATAATAATATTGGATATGCACACACAAAAAAAAAAAAATTAAAAAAGATTCCTAAAATTCGAAAAATGAAATCGTAACTGAGAGTAGGTACTTTACTTATCAACAATCTGAAATGGAAGTCGGAAGTGCTAAACTTTATGGGTTCACTTAAAAGGAAGTTTCTACGAGAAATAACGATATTTTCCCATTGTCCCCTGAACTCTGCGAAAGCTATGGAGTTTTGCCAAATGCATTAGTTTTTAACCGACTTCCAAAAAGGAGGAGGTTATCAATTCGGCCGGTATATTTTTTTTTTTTTTTTTTTTTTCTATGTATGTCCACCGATTACTCCGAGGTTTCTGGACCGATTCACGAGATTTTTTTTTAATCGACAGAGGAAGCTCGCGAAATGGTCCCATAAAATTTTTTACCTTCAACTCCTCAAGCCTGATGCTGCAGGGGTATTTCCCCCCTAAATTATGGTACTTTAGGAACCGTCGTTTACGGATTGGTATGCTTGGCCTAAGCATATACTAGATCATAGAACTTCAGCTCCTACTCTTCAATCCTGATGCTGCAGGGTACTGCCCACCTAAATTATAGGGATGTAGGAACTGCTAATCATGAATTGTTATTGTATGTAATAAGCATATACTACACCAACGAGGTCTAGGTTCTAGCTCCTCAATCCTGATGCAGCAGGGTACTGCTCACCTAAATTGTAGAGATTTAGGAACTGCTAATCATGAATTGTTATTGTATGTAATAAGCATATACTACTCCATCGAGGTCTAGGTTCTAGCTCTTCAATTCTGATGCTGCAGGGTACTGCCCACTTAAACTGTGAGGATTTAGGAACTTTCGCTTGCGAATTGATATTGTTAGTATCAAGCATATTCTACATCGTGGAATTCAAGGTCCTCGCTCTTCAATACTGATGCTGCAGGGGTACTGCCTACCTAAACTGTGAGGATTTAGGTTTAGGATTTACCAACAATATCAATTCGTAACTGTCGTTTACGAATTGATATTGTTGGTACCAAGCATATACTACATCATAATGCTCAAGGTTCTAGCTCCTCAATCCTGACGCTGCAGAGTTGGGGGAATTACGAACTGACGCTTTCGAATTGATATTGCTGGTACCAACCTTGGACTACATCATGGAGCTCCTAGTCCTAGCTCTTGTGTATTGTTAATAAGTACTGTAGGTACCAAGTGTAGAACTACATTAGTACCGTAGCGTTGCAGGGAGGGGAGAAAGAGAGCAGGAACAAGCTACACTAAAAAGCTTAAAATAAAAATTCTTTTAAAAAAACCGACTTCAAACGCCACTACAAAGTATAAAAATAATTTTATTTTGTACACGTTTGTTGAAGTCGGGCGGGCTTAACTAGAAACGATGAAATCGATGCGCGACGCTTATCTTATGGTGACATATAAGAGACACGTTTATTGAAATCGGGCGAGCATCGCGTATCGGTTTCATCGTTTCTATTTAAGCCGCCCGACTTCAACAAACGTGTACAAAATAAAATTATTTTTATACTTTGTAGTGGCGTTTGAAGTCGGTTTTTTTAAAAGAATTTTTATCGTCTTTTGCTTGTAGGTACTTAACTTTGTAGGGTAGGTTTTTAGGAATCAATTTTTAACCGACTTCCAAAAAGGAGGAGGTTCTCAATTCGTCGGAATTTCATTTTTTAGGGTTCCGAAAAAAACTTCGGAACCCTTATAGGATCACTTCGTTGTCCGTCTGTCTGTCAGTGTGTCACCACCGTTTTTCTCGAAAACGGCTTATGATCCGAAGTCGAAATTTATACTGAATATAAAGTTCAATGGTCTCGTAGTGTTTTAAGAATATCAAGCTTATAGCTTAACTCAGTAAAAAGTTACAGCTTGAAAACCACGGTTTTCTCATTATTAAAACAAATTAAGGCACATCTTCAAAAATCGTTTTTTTCCAAACCGAATTCTTAGTTTCATAGTAAGTCCCGTTATATTTTACAAACACCAGCCTTAAAATCTTACAAATTACGGATATTTTGATAGCTCTAAACCTTATAATAGTACCTAAAACAGCCAAAAAAACCAAAAAAAACCCGATATCTTACTGTGAATTACAACTATTGCTACGCTTCTTTAGTGACGCGTCACGTAGACAGATTATAATGGTGCGGCCACACTATGGTAAACGTCAATGTCGATCATCTCAACTATTATCGTGGTTATTTCCGACAATATTAAACGCGACAAACTGAGTGCTCACACTTCGTCAACGTCAACGCAAATTTAATTGGCGATAACGCAATAATTCTGTATTAATTTTTTAATGATGTATTTATTAATCCTGTATTAATTCATTGGCGATAACGCAATGTGAATGCAGCAGCGTCAGCGTCCATCTTGAATCAAGACATTTTATCGTCATTATCGGGCATTGACGTTGACCGTTCAAGTGTTTCCGCTCAATTTTTCGCATTAAATATTGGGGGAAGCTGCCGTGTTAATAGCGGCAACGTTAACCCTCTAATGTGGCTAGCTCATAAAGCTAAAACGACTAAAGTGAGAAGACATTATGTCAAAATATGTATGTAGGAGCAGGACAACGCATTGTGTTTCTATTTGGTACCTATCCATTGACGTGTAGAGCTGTCTCTATCTAGAGAGCCATGAAGTAGAAGCATAGAGAAGGATGTATATATAGACTCAAGACTGTTGAAGTCTGGCAACCTCGCAAGCTAGTGCGTCCGTGTTATTTTGTTTTGTATATAAATCATAATTATTTAATAAAAGTTACAATAAATTTAATGTACGGTTTCAGTCCAGGTGCATAGAAACCTAAAAATACATCAGTTACGACGAGATAAATCCATGTTTCGTACCTACCTATATGTATAATGTATATCGACTGCAAAGTGCAAACAAAATTGCAAAGGTAAAAAGCTATGTTTATTACTAACTGGCTAATACTGTCAATATATTTTGGTGTAACAAATGAAGATATTTTCGTTTAAAGATGTTTAGTAACAAGGTACATAGTAACTTACAATTAAGTGCCAGACTCATAATTTAAATAAGTAAGTAATAAGTATCTAGGTTTGAAAACATAACCTACAAAACAAATACTTATATTTCATTTTGTTTATGATAATAAAAGTTATTTTAACTGTTTTAGATGCCAAGAAAATGCTGTGTGCCCGAATGCAAATGAAATTACGACAGTGTTATCAGCATTGAAGGAGCTAAAAGTACATTTTCTTTCCCGAAAGATGCTCATATCTCTCAAGCGTAGCAACCATTTTTCAAGAAGAAATAATCATTGGACGTGATGGACAGAACAGCAATTGATAAATTTTTAGAGTGACATAATAACATCATTCGCAGACTTAGTGTATAAATTCCAAGAAAATTTAAGAGACTAAATGGTTGTATCAAGTGATACCTAATAAGAGGCTATATTTCTATTTGTTAAATCTTGATATTGAAAGTGATAATGGTGACAGCAATGTAATAGTGTGTTAATAGTGTGTTGGTGGATGAAAATCTAAGCATTCAGGTATATGTAAAAGGACATTTAATGCATCATAAAGATTTGAGCTGGATATTACCTAGTGAACTTAAGCTTAGCAGATGGTCACAGCTTGAAAATATACTATCTTGTTATTATAACAATAGTTGTGAACCAACAAAGTCATTTGACAATAGTCTTGATAGGTCTATTGAGTACTTGAATGAAGCAGTTAATCTTGAAAATGGTAATTTTGCTGCAGAGCTTGTTCTAGACCAAATGAAATTGCTAAAAAATAAGCAACGTAGATGTAGTGTTGAGACATCTCTATGAGACGGCTATGTGTATAGTATGTTAATGTTGGTATCTGATTTTTGTAGTGCTGCCAGGGATCGCAACTTATGGGGGTTTCTCCCCAAATTAAGGGAGTAAACAAGTGAAATGGGATTATTTAGGGGCTTTATATTTTAAGAGGTAGGTAGGAACGAAATTGCCGAATGAAATCAACCAAAAAAACGAGAGTATACAATTAAAGAAAAAAACCTTTCATGGGTAGGTAGCTAGTAAAACAACTAGTTTTATTTACTCGCATAAAGTATGTTAATCAAAGATTTATATAATAAAGGTCTCATTCTATACTATACCGGTGAAACACCAGAGAAACACTGGTGTTTTACCGGTTATTATTGAATCATAACTCAAGTAATTTTATTTAAATAAAAAGAAGTTTGATGATCAACATTGTTCATTACTTAATAACATTTTTTCAAATACAATTACTTTATCATTATTTAAATTCAAGATCAGTCAAAGGAGGTGGGTTGATAAGGCCCAAAATCCGCCCCTCATACACTCGAAAAAAAAAGTTCCAGATTCCGACAAATTGTAAATGTATTTATATACTTGAAGATATAAACTTTATTTTAATATAAAGTTTAGGTGATAAAAAAAATAGTAAGTTACAGAAAATATTACCCAAAAAGAGAGTGTTTCTTTTACTTTTCTTACATTTTCATACATTTTAGTCGTTTTTTAAGCTTTGATTTAATATTTTAGAATGAGGCGCTCCTTGAACCAAAATAAATTAATACTCATATGAAAGCTTATAAAAAGGAGCATCATTATCAGTTACGTTTACCATGGTTCATGGAGCGCCTCATTCTAAAATATTAAATCAAAGCTTAAAAAACGACTAAAATGTATGAAAATGTAAGAAAAGTAAAAGAAACACTCTCTTTTTGGGTAATATTTTCTGTAACTTACTATTTTTTTTATCACCTAAACTTTATATTAAAATAAAGTTTATATCTTCAAGTATATAAATACATTTACAATTTGTCGAAATCTGGAACTTTTTTTTTCGAGTGTATGAGGGGCGGATTTTGTTGCCTTATCAACCCACCTCCTTTTATTTTATTTTGTAAAAGAAATATTATAATAATTTGTGACCATGTATACTTACTTGTGTTTAGATTCGTTATAAGATGTCATTCTGTATTAGTTAACTTAAGATGTATTAAGTATGTATGAAAACTGTATTGTTTAACTTAGGTGTATTAGTGTTGAGAAGGTATGCGAGGAAGTATGAATATGGTATAGATGCATAAACGGAGAAGGTATGTCTGTGCAGGATGACAGAATGTGGGAAACGGAATGTAAGTGTATGACAGGAATGGATGTATGCGATAGAGAGAGTGGGAAGATATGGAGATAAAAAAGATTGGCAAGATGGCATATCGTACCCTTATTGCAAAAACCGATTATCTGCACCAAAATTTGAGCGAAAAGTTTTTGAGTTATAAGCATTTGAAACTTTAACGACTTAAAAATTAGTTATAATGATGCCCATTTTTAAACAATAATAATTTTTATAAACAAGAAACTATTCAAGAAATGTTAAGTAGATTAATAATTGAAAAAAGCTTACTATTTTTTCAACAAAAAGAAGAAAATAACCGGTAAGGAGCTCACTTAGTTAGTTTTTCCTGAATGTAGAAAAACTACCAAATTTTCAAATTTACCGTTCTGGTAGCTCTAATGGCATTTTTTATTTAATCACTTGTTTTGAATAGTAATAATCATCAAGACAAAAATCGTTTTAGTTCAACTTTAGCCAGTACAGGTGTAAAATAAATATCTTTAGTCGCTTTTGGCTGAAGGTAAAGTAGATTTCATTTAACTTTGTACGTACTAACTGCAGCGCCCTATGGTTTTACCCGAGGAGTTCCCGTTCCCGTGGGAAATGGGCAAGCCTACATTATTTCTTATAATCTCAGCTATCTTTAAAAGAAAGTTTCGTTGAAATCGGTCCAGCCGTTCTAGAGATTAGCTCATTTAAATAAAAAAACTATTTCGTTTTATTATATTAGAATAACTAGCTGTGCCTTGCGGTTTCACCTACATTTGTCCCGTTCCCGTAGGAATTTAGGGAAACACTATAACTGTAAACTTTCCTCTCGAATCCCTCTATCTACTGATGAAAACTGAATTAAAATCCGTTGCGTAGTTTAAAAGATCTACGCGTACATAAAGAGGGCCAGACAGCGGGAATCGATTTTGTTTTATACTATGTAAAGATAACATATACAGCAGAGCTAAGTTTGCCCGCAAGCGTTGCTATATGGGTGCCCCATTGTAGCTTTGAATCCAGGGTTAATCCCAAGAACACTTTGGAGTCCTCAGTTTTCAAAGGTTCATTATTTATCTTTAAATTTTTACTGACAGTTCTCGGGTTAGGTAATAAAAACTCAACACACTTTGTTTTTTTAGTATTTAAAAGTAGATTATTTGCCGTAAACCATTCAGAAACTTGAGATAATGCATTATTTACATCGTCAAAATTGTCTTTTATCCTATCGACTTTAAAATTCAAAGACGTATCATCAGCAAATAGTACAATATCGCAAGTATTGTGGACAAAATGTGGTAAATCATTTATGTAGACCAAAAACATGAATGGACCTAGAATAGAACCCTGGGGTACACCCATTACTGAGGCTGATCCGGATGATTTTACATCATTGACACATACTCTTTGGACTCGTTCACTGAGATAAGACGCAATGAGACTAAGTGCAAAATCTTTAATGCCATAGTGGCTCAGTTTAAGCAAAAGTGTCTCGTGATCAACGCATTCGAATGCCTTTGACGACAAATCACAGAAAATACCAATGGCACTCTGTGAGTTCTGCCATGCATCGAATATGTGTTGTAACAGCCTTGCGGCTGCATCGGTTGTTGATCGACCCTTTGTAAAACCATACTGCTCAGTGTGTAGGATTTTATTTAAATTAAAGTGTAAAAGCAGTTGGTTGAGCATTATTTTTCCGAATATCTTGCTGAGAGTTGGCAAAATTGAAATTGGCCTGTAGTTATTCGGGTCACTTTTGCTTCCCGATTTAAAAAGCGGTATTAGCTTACTACATTTCATAAGGTCTGGAAAAGATCCAGAATCTACTGATTTATTAAAAATTAAAGCAAGATATGGCGCAATAATATCAATTATGTTATGAATTATTTTAACTGATATCCCCCATAGATCTGCTGTTTTCTTATTTTGTAAAGATTTAAATGTTTTGACTATGTCATATGGGGTAACGTGTTCAAACCTAAATAACTTATTGCACTCAGAGACATTGCTCCTTAGAAGACGATAGACTTCTGCTGGCGAGGAATTCAGAGAACTGGTTGTAGTAATTGGAATATTTTTGAAAAAGTTCTCAAATGTATTTACAATTACTGTATCGGAGTTAATTACATGATTATCACTTTTAAGCTCCAATTTATTATTATTATGTACCTTATGTTTACTCATTTCATCGCCGATGATGTCCCATGCTGTTTTAATTTTATTATCAGAATTGGCAATTTTTTGTTTTATGTGAAGTGACTTTGCTTGTACGCACACATTTTCAAACAATTTAGAATAGTTTCTTACATATTCAATAAACGCGGGGGAATAATTATATTTTTTTCTGCATATAAGTCAAGCAGCTTATTTCTACTTTTATAGATTCCGGCAGTTGGCCAGTTACTAAACTTAAGATCTTTAGACAGTCTTTTCTCTATCACCTTAAAGATAGAGTTATATTGTGAGCTTAACAAATCAAAAAACTTTTGATTTGTGAAGATGTTCAAAAACCCTCGTAGCCCAGTTATACAGTAAAAGTGAACTTAAGTTCTTTTACCTGAAATAATTTTAAGAAAATATTGAGTTCATTATTCTGCAAAAAGCAACTAATGTTGTTTAGTTCGTTTTTCTTTTTAGATACATCAGCAATTTCTAGTATATTAATAAAAGCTGAAACCTGTTAACGCAGGTTAACATGTATTAACAGAATAATATTGACATAATGATAAATCAAGCAACTACATCTGAAAAGTATTATAATACAATACATTGTTTTTGTGGTATAGATTTATAAATCTAAATTATTTAAATGAGTTTAGTTCTTTTTTTAAGAAGGTAATTAAATCATACCTGTAGGTAGTTGCTTTTAACTCTAGCTATCTCCGTAAAAAAGCGTCGTAGCAGATAATGGGTTTGACCTACAGCTTCGCCGTGAGTTGAGGAGTCGATTGATATATTTAACCTAATTTTGGTACAAAAATGCAGATAATCGGTTTTTGCAATAAGGGTACGATATGGAGTTAAGACATGCTAAGGAGTGCTAAAAGTAGTTTAAATAAAAGAAGTTAATATATATTTAGTGTTTTTACTTTGAGCTATTCCCACATTTATTAGAACATACAATACTATTACTTGCTTGTTTAGACATGAAAAGGGTCACAAAGAAAATTCTATCAAACATAGAGAACCTTTTGATTGACTATCTCGAATGCTTTAAAGACAGCTTAGACTTAGTTTTACAGGTTATACATTGTCTTATGGAAGTAACTCAAAGAAACAAATAATGGGATGAAAGATGGATAGTGGGAACTGTGAGAAAACTACACAACCCCATTGAGTTTGGGCTTGTTTGATTCATCTTGACAATACTCTAGTCCTAGATGATATGCAGACATATATGTCTAGATGATATGTCTGATGATGAGACCGGAAGGCGTCTATAGGAACTGCAATAACACTGCGCACTTAAGCTGTCATCTAGTAGGTACCTAATTAATACAATGGTCAAGAGTTTCGGAACCCTCAGTGCGCGAGTATGACTCGCACTTGACCGGTTATTTTATTTTTATGTATGTTCCCCGATTACTCGAAGACGCCTTGACCGATTCGGAAAAGTTTTTTTTGTTTGAAAGGGTATCTTTCCGGGTGGTCCCATTGTCATCAGGTCAGTATCTGATGATGGGATCCTGGAGAAATCTTCAAATTTAATAGGCACAATTGATATAGGTACTTACGAAATTGTCTCTGGTCTGGTCTGGTGGGAGGCTTTGACCGTGCCGCTAAGCGATTAAGCGTTCCGGCACGATGACATGTAGAAACCCATTAGTGGTATATTAATGTGTTGAATGTACACTATAATACCCCTTCCAAGTTATCCCGCTATCATCTTAGACCGCATCGTCACTTACCATCAGTGAGATCGCAGTCACTAACTATCTTGTCATCTAATAAAAGAAAAAAAGATCGAAGCAAAACATATGTTTATCGTCGAGTTGAAAAATAGATTGTAGTGTGAAATCAATTTAAGGACCGATCTACACCGCAATGGCAGCGGCCGGCAGCGGCGCGGCAGCGGCGCGGCAGCGGGAGCTCTTTCAGTGTGAAATAATTTTAAACTTTATCCACATAATCGCTAAAGACCAGTATCGCTTGAAAAGCTCAAACAGGTCACGCGGCCGCCCGCGGTGCCTCGAGGCCGCTCGCGTCAAGCGATACTGGTCTTTTTTTTTATTCGATCACAAGATAGCCCTTGACTGCGATCTCACCTGATGGTAAGTGACGATGCAGTCTAAGATGATAGCGGGCTAAATTGGAAGGGATATGGCAGTGTACATTCAACTCATACCTCTAGTCGGTTTCTACACGCCATCGCGCCGGAACGCTAGATCGCATGGTGGCACGTCTTTGACGGTAGGGTGGTAACTAGCCACGGCCAAAGCCTCCCACCAGACCAGAGACAATTCAGAAATTATAAATTCCCAAATTATCCCCGCCGGGAATTATTATTAGGTATCTAAAAATCATTTGCTATAGTGCCAGCACGCTGAATCGCTGGGCGGCACGTCTTTACGGGTGGTAACTAACCACTGCCAAAGCCTTCCATCAGCGATTATTCAGATAAAGTTTAAAATTATTTCACATTGAAAGTGCTCGCCGCGCCGCGCCGCCGCCGCGCCGCTGCCATTCCGGTGTAGATGGGCCCTAAGCCCGGCGTCCGTCGCGGCGGCCTCGCTATGTGTGCGTGAAGGTGGTATTTATGTGCTGTCTAATGCACTCACGGTATTTCGGGCGCGTTGCGTCATCCATGACGTCACCTATGACATCATCATCCAAAAGAATAAAACCGACCGCCTCGATATAGTGAGTATTACTATCCTTACTATATTCATTATTATACCTATGTTATATCGCCTGCTTCTATCCAATACAATGTATATCAGACTCGACGATGCCCGCGACTTCGTCCGCGTGGATCAAGGTTTTTCAATTCCCATGAGAACTCTGTAATTTTTCGGGATAAAATGTAGCCTATGTTTTAATTCTGGGTATGAGCCATCTACATTCCAAATTTCAGCCAAATCGGTTCATTCGTTGTGGCGTGAAGGAGTAACAAACATACACACACAAACTTTCGCCTTTATAATATTATATAAAGTGTGATAGTATGATAATATTAGTGTGATAGTGTGATGTAATGTGATATCTCTCACTGCATCGTCATCCTCATTACTGAGGGTCGCGATTCCTGACACGGATCACCTCCCATACGATGTTTTTCCACTTTGTCCTATTTTCCGAATTATGTAGAGCGGCGCGGCGTGGAAAGAAGTCTATTATGAGTCTTTTGGCCTTTTCCCTTCTACCTTGCCCGTGACCAGTAGCTTTTCTAGGTTGATAGGAATGATAGGTACTTAACTCATAAACTTAAAACTTCGTAGTTGATGGTCGCGACTTCGTTCGCTTGGAGTGAAGTTTTTTTGGATTTCCGCGGGAATTCTCTTATTTTCCAGGATAAAAAGTAGCCTACATATCACTCTCCAGGTCCTCAACTATAACCGTGCAAAAAATACGTCGATCCGTAGCTCGTTGTTATTGAAGGACAAATCAACAAACCAACGAACAAACACACTTTCGCATTTATAATATTAAGTAAGGATATAATTTGAAGCTACCGTAAGTGCACCAATTTCTTAAAATGTTCCTATTTTTCTGGTATTCTGTTTAATACCTACCCACATAAAACGTGAATTACGTGGCCCTTACAAAACTTTGTAAGTCTAGAACTCCTTTCTCAGCCGCTATCGATCGTCCATATCTTCCCCTCACAATGGGAATCCATGGCGTATTGCCAAAACAACAGTTTACACCGCCAACCCTGCCAACTCAGGGGTTATTGGCTAGATATTTACTACTTTATACTTTGACAGTGTCATTTTGTTTGTTATAGGTCTTAATAATGTTATCTTTGTGAAACAATATATTCATCTTCATAAACAAAATATATAAATAAATAAATAAACTTTTTGGTTCGACACGGGAATCGAACCCGAGATCTCGTCATCCGCAGCCGAATATCCTGTAACCACTTGACCAACGAGGCAGTCTAGTAACAACCTGGTACTTGGCCAAACCTTGAACTTGTATCATATTTTAACCTTGAGACGCCATTGTCTATGCGTGGTTAACTGGTTACTGGTTACATGAATCAATTACTTTACGGTGAATTGCGTACATTGTTATTCGTTAATATTAATCTAATGCATAGCTTGATATTCTGACGACCTCTCTGACGCAGTGGTGAGCGCTGTGGTCTTATAAATGGGAGGTCTGCTGGGAGGCTTCGCCCGTGGCTAGTTACCACCCTACCATGAAAGACGTGCCACCAAGCGATTTACCGTGTCGGCACTATGGCATGTAGAAATCTATTAGGGGTATAAAAATTTAGGGGGGTGGGGGGTTGGTCAATAAAATGGGTTGAATGTACGTTCAATTACCCTACCATCAGATGAGATCACAGTCAAGGACTATCTTGTCATCGAATAAAAAAAATCTAGATTCAGTTTTCGAAAGCATATGTCTTACATTTCTGGAACTACCCGTCGGATTTGAAAAATTCTTTTTGCATTTGTTAACCTAATCCTTATTATAAGAAGGTTATAGTCTATTTAACATCACGGTACGAACTTAGAAGCCAAGCAAAAAGAGGGAAAGTAAGAAAATACGCTAAGCGAAAACGAATTACTGAACGGGCGGTCAACCAACGAGAGCCGAATCGAAGACTACTTTTCATTCTAGACAGTCAAAGATACACGTAGGATTATTAAAAACTAAATCTATGCGGACGAAGTCACGGGCAGCAGCTAGTTAGAATATGTTAGAATATTTTTTAATATTTCTTCATTGAGAATTGCTCGTGTTAATTGACTTTGCAATGGCAGCAGTATGCACACATCAGTCTGGCCGTAGCGTATAAAAGTGTGTGTTGTTCCAGCAAGGCATCGGCGTGGAGCTGGTGCGCGCGCTGGACTGCAACCCGCCCAGCGTGTCCAACGTGTTCTGCGAGTGCGACACCAAGGACGACGTGGTAAGACTTACCCCTACAGTTTATCATCATCATCCCCTTTGTGTTCCCACTTAATTACAATATGGGGTTATTCAAGGGGCGGACCAATAAATTCCTGAAAAGCCGGCAACGCAATGAAAGAAAGAAGAAAGAAAGAAACGTTTATTTTATGAATTGTGCCACACATCACCCAATAGGTATATGAAAAAAAAGTTCAACCAGACATTCAGTTGCCATAGAAGAAGCTATTAACAGCCTTGCACAATGCACATTTCCTAACTCTTAACTAGATGAGCTTGAGTATTACACGATTCAGGAAAGACATAATGTTATAATGTCACTTTATATTACGTAACGCACATATATATAACGTTATGCAATAAGAGACAATCACCACATTTTATTACATTGCTGGCCACAAACAGCTGATAGGCAATCTAGCCCGTTTAACACAAATTGACTCTTCCGCGAGAGTTACTATGCTATGCGGAGCATAGTAGGCACCGAATAGAATAGAAATATTTTTTATTCAAATAAACTTTTACAAGTGCTTTTGAATCGTACCTGAGGCATCACCGAAGCGTTGCCGGCTTTTCAGGAATTTATTGGTCCGCCCCTTGAATAACCACATATTGTAATTAAGTTTAGGAAGTTTAGCTCATGTTAGCTTTTTCTGGTTTTATTGAAAGTGGTTATTAATTAATTTTTTTTTGAATTTGAAATATATCGAAAAGTTGATGCACGCGGCTTCGCTCGCGTGGATTTAGTTATTAAAATCCCGCGGGAACTCTTTGATTTTTAGAGATAAAACGTAGCCTATTTCACTCTCCCGGTCCTCAACTATACCCATGCAAAAAATCACGTCGATCCGTTGCTTTGTTGCGGCGTGATTGAAGGACAAACCAACAAACACACTTTCGCATTTGTAATACTAGTAAGGATATCGCTACGTCGTTTATTTAAACGACGTAGCGATAAAAAATGTTATGTTAGAAATGTTATGAAAAAAAACGATTTTTGAATTTTTTGGAGATACGTTGATCTGGCTCTTAAACCGCGATCTATAATATTAGTTTAGCAAGGATATTAGTAAGGATGCTATTGAGATATTTTAACAAATATGCTAGACATAACATGATTATTTAATTCGGAATGTGCCGTAAGGACCCGTACTGATTTGTGTAAAATCTAAAAATTCTCAAAATAAAATAATTCCTTTAGGGGACACCCGGACTTGAACCAGGGACCTATCGATCTGCAGTCGATTGCTCTACCACTGAGCTATATCCCCTGTTATATTATTTGTCTAAAATTAGTTTCGTATTACTTCGAAAATGGAAGCGTGGGAAGAAATGCCAAATACAGTATCTCTCTATCTCTGTAATTTTGTTTTATTGTAAATTGGATTCCATTGCTTTGAGTTAAAGTTGATTTTTATTTGTGGGGTTTATGATTTTCAAAGCTAATAAATAAAAACATTATACTTCTGTGCGTTCTGTTCATGTATTCTAATAACTCGAAGATATTTATTAAAAAAAAATACCTGGTCCGTCTCTTGCTCTCTTATATGTATAGGAATTTTATATAAAAACTTTACTAAACTCTGCAATATGCAACACATCTATACTAATATTATAAAGCTGAAGAGTTTGTTTGTTTGAACGCGCTAATCTCAGGAACTACTGGTTCGGATTGAAAAATTCTTTTTATGTTGGATAGTCCATTTATCGAGAAAGGCTTTAGGCTATATAACATCACGCTGCGACCAATAGGAGCGAAGCATCAGTGAAAAATCGCAATCATAATAACAGAAATTGACGCGGATGAAGTCGCGGGCAACAGCTAGTTGAAAATAAATGCAAATTGTTAAAAAATTAGACCTAACTTCGCTATTTTATTTTCATTATTTTTATCAAATTTTTATGTTTCTACTCAGTATCGTCCCTTGGAAATATGATGTAATTTTTGCCTGTTTTTTTTCGGATAGTTAAAACTAGATTTAACAAATGTAAATCAAGAAACACCCCCGACATGTTACAACATCCTAATCGCTAGTCAGTAATAAATATATGTAATCTTTATGCTGCTGCTCCATCTGCATTAATGTTAGTGTTAACGGCTGAGCTCAAATCGACCGTTCTGTAGAACAAAGTCTTATCTGCTAAATTCATAACTTGAGATTTGAGCCTTGCAGATGTGACTTAAGGCTCAAATTTGAAGTTGTAAATTTAGTAGATGAGACTTTGTTCTATGGACGGTCGAAATGGACTAGCGCTTAGCGTCTAACGACATTTAACGCAGTAAAATATTGGCCCCATCAGTGCCTTTATTATCGTGTTAATTTACGCGTTACGACGCAGGTGGAGCCCGGGCACTATACGCGCTCTTAACCAGAACGCTATCATCGCTGTAGATGATGATAATGATGATGGTGATGAACAATGTTGGTTTTCAGACAATAACCTGCGACTGCGAGGCCACGCCGGCGTTTCAGCTGAAAGCTTTCAGCCAGCGAGGGGAGAAAGTGGAGGTATCGCATTACAGGGTTAATGTTAACAAGTGAGTGTTTATTTTACGTATTAAAATCTATTTACGAGCCGTTCATTGCAAGTTGGCCATCGACCGTTAGGGTAAAAACATGCCAAAGATGCCTCACTGCGATACCTCGCGGTCGCGGTTTAGCTCGCTACCTCGATTTCACCTCCATTTAAAACAAATGTATGCAAACAGACGAGCACGAACATGCCGAAGATGCCTCACTGTACCGCGCTTGTGCATTGCTATCTGTACCTTAGTACAGTTGACTTGAGTTACGGTACGGGGGGATCCCAGGAAAATATATTTTTCACCTCACTAGCTCAAAAAGGGTGCCTTTGCTGTCTAAAACCAGTGAGCAAAAGTCGTTTTTGCTCTTTTTAAACTATTTATTTATTCTGTACATTACAATCTTAAAAACTAACTACGTACTGCTACTACTAGTGAGGTGAAAAGTTGTATGCATCACTCGATACCAGTCTTGTTTCATGTGCCTTTGAATCCTCTTTTTCGCCTTTGATTTTAACTTAGAATCCTTCACCCGCTCGTGGTTAAAACTAGGCACTCCCAACAAAAATGAACTTTGCTATCTTGTTGAACAAATAACTATTTTTGTCTTCAGATTCCGCGCCCGTCTGCACGTAGTCTGCATAACGGACAAGCTGACCGGCGAGTTGAAGTGCGACGGCTGGCCTGACGTGAAAGTGGCACTTGCTCCAGTGGGCCCTTTGAGGCAGAACGCTGACGAGACAGAGCTGCAGCAACTGATAAGGTAATTACTGTTACAAGCTGACCGGTACTTGATAATTCCCTTCGACGACCTCCCTGGCGCAGTGGTGAGTTCAGTCTTTCAGCCCATAGCCTTCTGACCTTTCCTATGCTTGAGAGCCGGGATTAGATTTGCCAGTACGAGGGCAGCATCAGAAGATGTGACTGGTGGGAGGCTTTGGTCGTTGCTAGTTACCACCCTACCCTCAAAGACGTGCCGCCAAGCGATTTAGCGTTTCGGCACGGTGGCGAGTAGAAACCGATTAGGGTTATTATGGGTAATCTACATTGCCATACCCCTTCCGAGTCAGCCATTACCATCTTAGACTGCATCGACTTTTTCTAACATCAACTTTACTGGTCTCTTTCTTGGTCTCCATTTGATTTGGTCAATTCTGGGGTACGGGCTTTAAGATATGGTGAAATGCGGGAAAGTTTCATTATCCTTCCCGTCCACACCTAATTCAAGTTAGTGTAGTTATTGCCAACTAGATGGCGCCACCTGTACTCTATAACTCGCGTAATCGCATATCGCGTTAATACTGTTTGTTTTTACTTTCTTCCAGTGACATAGTGGTGAGCGCGTTACGTAACACGCACCTGTTTTTCAACTTTGCGCACTACCCCACCTGCCCGCGCCTGAGGCGATACGTGCCCGAAGCGAGTCCGCGGCTACCCCTGCACTATGACTCTATGGTGAGCAAAATATAACATTCCATAGACAGTGGTTAGTCCAGAACAATTAAATACTTTTCAACTCATTAGCTCAAAAAGGGCGCCTTCGCAGTCTAAACCCAGTGAGCAAAAGTTGAGTTGAGAGCAAAAACGACTTTTGCTCACTGGTTTTAGACAGCAAAGGCGCCCTTTTTGAACGATATATATATTTATTCTGTACATTATAATCTTAAAAACTAACTAACTACTACTACTAGTAGTGAGGTGAAAAGTTGTATGTATCACACGATAGCAAAATTTTGCTATATATGCTATATTAGTTTTGTTAATATATTTTAGTTATTACTATATTATATTTTTAAGGTTTTTAGTTTAGGTTTATTGTTTTAGATGTAAATTGATATGAAGTGTATTTAATGTGACATCAAAAAAAAATGAATATTTTCATAAGGAGTTTTTTTTAATTTCCAGCTACAATCGGACCGTCACAACATGTACACTTCAACCCCTAACTCGACGGCAGGTTGTGTTCAACTGTTGGGGGAGAAGAGACTACTTGTTAAAGTCGTCAGCGCCAAAGACTTGGGGGGTGAGTATAGAATAGAATAGAATAATTTTTTATTCAAATAAACTTTCACAAAGTGCTTTCGAATCGTCAAATGAATCTACCACTGGTTCGGAATGCCGTTCCAACCGAGAAGAGCCAGCAAGAAACTCGGCGGTTGCTCTTTAAAAAAAATTACAATAGGTAACAAAACTATGCTATGTATACAGTGTTTCCACAATGAAGTTTCAAAAATGCAAAACAATCCAATATATGTTAAGACAGGCAGGCAAAAGCAGACCCATTCCCGTTGGTGGCACCCGTTCACGAGCATGACGCATGATGCAGCCATTGCTTCGCTCAACCATATTGGGAACGTAACAACCCGCACCACACGACACCACCACAGCTATGTTTAAAGAGAGCATGACATACTTAGGCTACCTATGTAACCATATGTAACCTACACAATATCTACTTTACAGGTAAAGCCGGGTGCGTGGCACCATACTGCGTGGTAGAAATGGATGAACCTCCTCAAAAGAACCAGACTGGTTTCAAAAAGGATACCACCAATCCGCAGTGGGAGGAGCACTTCTTATTGTAAGTGACCACATAATTACAACACGGGGTTATTCAAGGACCAACAAATTCCAGAAAAGCCGGCAACGCATTGGTGGTGCCTCAGGTGCTACAAGTGTTCATGGGCGGTAATCACTTTACATCAGGTGACCCGCCAGCACGTTTGCCCGCTATTCATATAAAAAAATAACTTAAAACTATGCTAAGGCGGCCTTATTGCTAACAGAAAAATCTCGAGCAAGCAACCATCGGTGACAGGAGTGAAATTAGGTATGAGGATAGTCCATACTACCCTAATTTCACACTTATACCTTACTAGCTTTTGCCCGCGACTTCGTCCGCGTGACTTAGGTTACTGTTTTTCCGGGGTAAAAGGTCACTTTCCTTGCCATCAAAAAACCCGTTCAATACAAAATGTATGAGAAAATGAAATTTTTTCATAATTTTTTTTTTCGTGAATTTTTCCGATATTTTAAAAGTTATTCTGCTATTCGGGACGTAGTCAAATACAACAAACCGAAAACCATTAAAATCGGTCAAATCATTCTAGAGTTATAAGTGTCCGTCTCCTGGTTCTCAGCTACCTCCCCACCAATTTTCAGCTAAATCGGTTCAGCCGTTCTTGAGTTATAAATAGTGTAACTAACACGACTTTCTTTTATATACAACGTGTATTGAAACCCCGAAATAACCCTGAAGGAGGTGAATGTGCTCATGAAACTGAACAACTTTCCCGAAGGAACATAGGTTGAAATGTGAAAAAAAATGTGGACCTCCCATACAAAATTGACGATCAGCTGATTGATTTACTATGGGAGGTAAATTTTTTTTTTCACATTTCGACCTATGTTCCTTGGGGAAAGTTGTTCAGTTTCATGAGCACATTCACCTCCTTCAGTAATATTTCGGAGTTTCAATACACGTTGTATATAGATTGTAAGAATCTGTAGAACACTAAAAATTGTTTTTCAGCGACCTGTCGCCACAGACCGCGGAGCTGCTGTTCGAGGTGTACGACCGCACCGGCCCCCCCTCCCCCGGTAACACCACCTCCCAACACAGGTATGCCCATGACGTAAACTGCTTTGTGTGTGACGTAAGCAAAAGTGCTTTGAGTAGGTATCTACGTATTCTTAACCAAAAAAAAATTTTGAAAAATGTCGATGTGGACCCTAAGGGTAAAAACATGCCAAAGATGCCTCACTGCGATACCTCGCGGTCGCGGTTTAGCTCGCTACCTCGATGTCACCTCCATGTAAAACAAATGTATGCAAACAGACGAGCACGAACATGTCGAAGATACCTCGCTGTACCGCGATGTATCGCAGTGAGGTATCCTTCGACATGTTCGCGCTTATCTGTTTGCATACATTTGTTTTACATGGAGGTGACATCGAGGTAGCGAGCTAAACCGCGACCGGGAGGTATCGCAGTGAGGCATCCTTGGCTTGTTCCCACCCTAATATTCAGCGCGTAAGGCGCGTTCCGTCGCATGCCATTTCACAATTTGACGGATTAAATTTTACAGATTATAATCTACCGAAAAATAATGCGTTAAATGGTTCATAATCTTTCGATAGTTTACAATCCCGAGAGTAAGATTATAATCTAACGGTTTTTACAATCTTACTGTGATATATCGCTCATTTGCGACAAGGGTGACATAATTCAAAATTCACCAATTTTAGTGTCGAAAATTTATACTTTTTGCTATAAAAACAACATTACGCTAAGCACAAAAAAATAAGAGCGAGAGAGATTGTGACTTAATGCTCTGTCGCTTTGTTGGCCGCTGTGTTGTTTCGAGACCGCAGCATCCACAAAACATTACTCTCTAACGAGAGAGAATTCTCTCGTCGTCGATTTTGAATTATGTCACTCTTGTTGCAAATGAGCAATATACACATAACACAATATACTTTGTTAAGTTTACTTTCTTTCTGTTTGTGGTGCAATAAAGAATAAATAAATAAATGTTTTCAGATTCTTAGGCTTAGGTCTGGTGGGCATAGACGAACTGTTAGCTGCCCCCTCCCAGAGACAACAGATAGGGCTTCAGACCAGACCTATGGAAGAGCATGACGTCAGCGGAAGTCTTACTGTTGAGGTAAAGGAATCTTATTGATATTGGTGTGTACCTATGTACTAGCAACCCAGAATCTACTTGGGTATCACTACATAGTATAAAACAAAGTCGCTTTCTCTGTCCCTATGCATGCTTAAATGTTTAAAACTACGCAACGGATTTTGATGCGGTTTTTTTAAATAGATAGTGATTGAAGAGGAAGGTTTATATGTATAATAACATCCATTAACAGTGAATGACATAGGCTATATATTTTATACTCGTGCGAAGCCGGAGCGGGCCGCTAGTAGAGTTATAGAATAATGTGCTTCTGTGGTCTTTGGCGTGATAGCGTGCGGCTTGTGTATTGTGTTTAAGAAATAAATAATAATTAATTAGAAGAAAGCCGATTAAAGAATCTGTCCCCCATTTACCCTCCCCCTAACAAATCTAATGCTGAGATCTATAGAGCGTGCCCTGACTTAGCACAGACTCAAGAGGTTAAAACGAGACACAGATATGCTCTGACATAAATCTGTCTCGTTTTAACTCTGTCTTGAGTCTGAGGTGGTAGAGTCATGACGTGTCATAAGAGCTACAAGTTGGCCTACATGGAATATATAATTTTGAATTTTGAATTTTAAATGCACGCGAACGAAGTCGCGGGCTTCAGCTAATAAAAAAAAACAGGCTTCTTTCTAGTAAAATATTTTACTGAAAAAGTGCTACAATTCAATTAAAGAATTTTTAGCGGATAATTTATAATTTTATATTGACATTTTAAATAAGTATTGTGACATTGTATATTGGATGAGTTTTTAAATATTTGCATGCCGATTATTAGGCAAAACATGGTTCTTTATAACGAACTAGAAGCCCGCGCCGACTTCGTCCGGGTTGAAAATTTAAATATTTGTTTTTACGGGACTGATCGCACAGAGCTTCTTATAGGAGACGATTGTAAATAAGATCACCACAGGAACCAGAGAATCACCCGCGCCGTAACCCGCCCCCGTGCACCGCCCCGCCCGCCGGCTGACATCATTTTATTATTTTGTCGCGCGGAAATAATAATTTTCCGATAACTCCTATGATATTTATTTAAATTGTATAGTTTAAAGGGCAAATATGTTCTAAATTAAATACTTACGATAATAAACATATTTATTTAGATATAGATTGACATCACATCGGTTAAAGAAGCTTCGAAAATAATTCATTATTTTTAATCAAAATTTGAACGATAGAAATGGTTATTGTAAGTTATTCTTAGAAGATATACATATGCTATTGTGGACTTTTTTTTTAGAACTCTTTAAGAGGAACAATTCACCTATACATCATTTTCATCCAATAGCAGTATATAACCCAGCGCACGCCTTGAAAACGTTTAAGAGTCAAAAAAAATTCCGACTTCCTTAACAAATTTGCACATAATATCTACTTTATGTGAATAATATATAGCCTATAACCATCTGGAATAATGTACTTTTGAATTGGTAAAAGAATTTTTGAAATAGGTGCGGTGGTTCCAAAGTTGAAAAAAAAAAAAAAAAAAAAAAAAAAAAAAAAAAAAAAAAAAAAAAAAAAAAGTTTGCTCCGGACATACATACAAACTCACAAAATTCGCGCTCTCTCTTTATTATAATAGTATAGATTGTAAGACCTGTATCTCACATATTTTATGCAAATAAATTGAATTGAATTGAATTAAGTTCCGAAACTGGCCAGAGTCGTAAAAGTAGTGTTTAACAGCAGTAATGTTCTCCCTAGTTCCTGTTCATCGAGGGTGCTGACATCCCGGACCTGGGCTCCAAGCCCTTCAAGATCAAGGAGAGTCTGCGCACCGTCACCCCCCAGGGGCGGCTCACCACCACCACCAAGACCACCTTCCAGCAAAACGGTACGCAGACCAACAGTTATTTATATATTATATATAAATATGGTTGAGCGAAGCAACGGCTGGATCATGCGTCATGCTCGTGAACGGGTGCCCGCTATTCATATAAAAAAGGCAAGATAAAAATTGGTTGTGCAATTTTATTATAGAACGTCACGCCCATTCCCACAAACGACGTTTGGACTTTCTTAAGGCATAGTTGAGAAATTGAGAGCCTATTTGGATATCTCATTTGCCTATCGCGTTAATCCGTACACCCTGTATATTTACCATATTTAAACAGTGTGTAAAAACACTTTTAATAAGTACACAGTTAATGAAAAGTTGCTTGGAACCAAACTGCTTTGCTTCAGCTGTCTACAAGATAGACAAGCTACATATTGTAACATTTTTTTGTTATGAAAAGAGCAACTGCTGAGTTTCTTGCCGGCTCTTCTCAGCAGAATCAGCATTCCGAACCGGTGGTAGATTCTCGACTTGTCATGTCACAAGAGTCACAAGTTAGCCTACATGAAATAAATAATTTTGAGTTTATTCTGTGCTTGCTGCTGCTGCTGCTGCTGCTGATGATGATGATGATGATAACGAACCCTCATACCGTTGCAGGACACGACAACAGCCAGTTGACAGAGTCCGCCCTCCGCGAGTTGGAGCTGAGTCCGACCAACGCCACCAACAAGTCAACGCTCATCATACACTCCGTCCAACGGGTCAGTACCCTCCAACCTCCTAAGTTTTAGCGTTCCAGCACGATGGCGTGTAGAAACCGATTGGGTTGAATTTACACTGCTATACCCCTTCCAAGTTAGCCCGCAGTCCGCACACACCACACACTGGTCCATTACAAATTGGCAGATTTCACATTTATGGAGAACTCATGCAGGTTTCCCCACGACGTTTCCTTCATCATTGAAGCACTTATGTTGGCAGCAATCCCAATGCAGTGTGATTTGCACCACATCGACATAACTATCAACACGCTCGTGAATGCTTTTAATGGGTTCGTATCTAGAAAGGGATACCCTGAAGTACTTCGACCATTTAGCCAGGACTTGGCAAGCGCACGCATTCCCCTCTGCCGAAGTACATGTACAAACGTACGGTTCAGCAAGTGTGACAGCTTTTGAGTTAGTGTGCGTTCATAGAGACATTAAGCATTTACAAGAGTGTGCGGAAGTGAGTAAATGTGTGCTGTACGTGATTACCCCACCTCCCGCAGAAAGTGGCAGAATATATTCAGTACTAAATCTGCGTAAAGGCAAGTCCTTTCTGAATCGTTCAAGCCCTGAAGTATCTTCGTGTGATTCAGGTTACAAGTTTTTGAAAATTATTCTTTACTTTACAATATTAGGTTAATCTAAAATGGCTGTTACACACAGGCACTCGAATGAACTAAATTTTAAGAGTTCCTTATTTTATTTGGGAATCCTGAAATATTAAATCATTTGTTGTAAATAACAAAAAAATGTTTTTTGTTTTTTTTGCATGCGTGTGGATTTGAAAACCGTCGCAGGAGCCGACAAAGTCTATTAAGGTTAGTTTTGATTGCATTTTATACTAAAACTGATCAACTTATGACTTAATTTTTAACGAATTTATTCATCCAATTTTGACCTTAGCGACATCTTGTAAATATTGTTTCATTCGTATTTTTGTCGCATGTTAGTACTGTTATTAAAATTGTATTACTAAAAATGTAATAAATTTTTTGTGTTTTTGGAAGTAAAAATGAGATTTTTAGTGCATCTAGAACACAATGTTTTTTTAAACATGGTGTAAATTTCAATTTTAATATTAATTGACTCTGCTTCTATTTCTTTTATTACTGTTTCTTTTTTCTAGACTTACTTAAAAGACAAAATGACTCGATCTATTAAAAAAAAATTAAATATGTACTAAAAGTCTCAAATTACTCTCATACCTGTGTGCAGTGTTGCCATACTAACCCAAAAAAAAAACTCCCTAAAAAGGTTGAAATTACCGACTCTGGCAAATTTATCGAAGTCGAGAGAGAAGCCGTAGAGAACAACCTACCGGCCATAGACAAGCAAGAGTTCAAAGAGCAAAAGAGTGTGACACCTAACCAATCTCCCGCCAAAAGTGTAAGGATCAAGGAAAATGGCGCCAAGCCCAACGGGGACACTGAATCGGTAAAAGTATGTTTGATTTTTAATATTACATAGTTTTTAATATTTACTAAATTCAGTTTGTTTTGTGTTGTTTTTCTTTAGTTTAGTAGCATCTTGATAATTAAAACACAGTAGGTACCTATTATGTAGGAATGAATACACTTAAATTGTATTTTCTTGACCGCAAAATCAAAGAGATACAGAAAAACATTAATATAGCAAGTTAATATTATCTGGTATTTAATCGATTTTAAGTCAATTTTTAACGATTTAGTCCACCATTATAATTACAGACAATTCAAAATATGCTTTTGTAGATAATTTTGTTATAATATTGTTCTCAGCAGGGAGACTATGTCCAAAAAGATACAATTCCCGAGCCCGCGCCCAGACAGAAGAGGAAAAGGGACTTCTTTGGAACTATTAAAAGAAGGTTAGTTCTCTCACTAACGAAAACTGTTATTAGACGTCCACATCACTAAATAATCAATGGAGTAATGGAACAAACAAAAAAAATATTGAAATTGCCCTTCCCATCATTTCGGCTTCATAAAATCAATCAAATTGATTTGGCTTTTCGAGCAAAACTTGAAAGCCTACGTCTACTAGTCTATACTTTTAATTTTCGTGAGGGTAGGCCTTATATACCCACTTGTAACTTTTCTGAGGGTAGGCAGATATAAATGAAAAGCTAACATTACTGTTTCAGACTAGGAAGATCACGGACGCGCGGCGCCTCCCTGGACCTGCAGGATCAGGATATGGAGAACCAACGCATACGAAGCATCAGCGCCGAAAGAAATAGTCATGGTATTTTTTATACAATTTTACTAGCTTTCTACAACGTGTAAAAAAAGTGTGAAATAACCCTGAAAGAGGTGAATGTACTCATGAAACTGTACAACTTTCCCCAAGGAACATAGGTCGAAATATGAAAAAAATATTTTTACCTCCCATAGTAAATCAATCAGCTGATCGTCAATTTTGTATGGGAGGTCCACATTTTTTTTTTCACATTTCGACCTATGTTCCTTGGGGAAAGTTGTTCAGTTTCATGAGCACATTCACCTCCTTCAGGGTTATTTCACACTTTTGTCACACGTTGTACAGCTAATAAAAGCCTAATAACAAACTTGGTGTTAACACGTGTAACTGAAAGGAACAATGAATCAGTGAATTTTAATGTTTCTTAATTAAATTTCCAATTTAGTAACAATTAAGTGAACCATAGACATTTTTTTTTTCAGATAAAGCTCTAACTCTGCCCAATAGAAACGTATACTCAGCGGGAGCGTCCCCCGCGCAGTCCGGAGACGAATCTAGAACCTCACGAAGGTGTGTATTTCTTTCATTCATTCATTCATTAAAAATTATAACATTTAAGGTGTATTTCACCATCTCCAAGGAAACTTTTACTGATAAATGAATTTGACATTTTGATACTTTTTTTAATGTCAATCTGTTAGAACATCTTTATTCGACGGGTAAAGTTTACTTGAGCTTAGTGTAATTAATAATGCAATTGAAAAATCTTAAAAAAATCTGACTTCCTAGCTCTTTACATATGATGTATAGCATTTGAGTAGGTACTCTTAAATATTTCAATTTCTGTGCTTTCAATGTGTTTGTATTCGTCCAGCATAAAAACAACATAATATAATTCGTTACAACAGATTTTCCAACTTGAAAAATTTAGTTCTTAGAATCTTTTATTTTAAGATTTTTTTAAAATGTTACATATTGAATGCTTTTTAACAAAACCATATTAAAACAAAATCATATTAAATAAAAATAATTTTTATTTATTTTTTAACGCGATTATAGAATATAACATTAGCACTAAATGTATTTTATTTTTTCTCTTTTTCCATCTGGCAACACTCACGCTGGGGATAAAACGCACTGCAATCTGGTAACATTGGTTTTTCATACTAATCCTTCTACTCTCTTTAATTTTCGAAACCGCTTTAAACATCGTTCCCCCCTAATGCTTTAATCAATAATTGGTTTTAAATTCATCCATATTTTCATCTATTTCAAAAAATCTCCT
Organism: Hipparchia sbordonii; assembly: GCA_038048805.1. Taxonomy (NCBI): domain Eukaryota; kingdom Metazoa; phylum Arthropoda; class Insecta; order Lepidoptera; family Nymphalidae; genus Hipparchia; species Hipparchia sbordonii. Next base: position 6,527,631 of record CM076117.1, on the reverse strand, counting down.
TTTTTCGAGTTTTATCTAAACCTTTTCCCGCTCATTTTAAACCACACACCTTGAAAAAAAAAACCAACCATAAACATTTTTTTTTTTTTTCAAAATTTTTCCTCAACTTCTCAACCCATCCTTCCCACAACGAAAAAAAAAACAAAATTAACGGGCCAGATCGTCCCTCAGCGAAGTCTCCGGATTCAGTACAGCATCAGCACGAACCTTCATCCATGAAGCCTCCACCCTGGTCCTGGAGACCATAGAGGCGGGGATCAAGAAACATTATTTGGTGCCTTTGACAGTTGCGCAAAGATCAAGATGGCGGCGAAAGGGTGTCAAATTGCATATTTATAACGAGCATACTTTCATCGCTAAACATATTAGCGGGTAAGTGAAATTACTATTATTTTATTGTCTTTCACAGGTTTTCGATTAACTTTTAAGTCAATTGATGCCTTATTTTTGCATAACTACAGTTTTAAATGGTCAAGATTCCTATCTTACTAGGATTCTAGTGAAAAAAAAGATGAATACCTTCTTTACTATATTGGGTTGTGTCCATACATTCATAGATCGTTAATAAAATCAATGTATTAAAATAAAATAAATTATTGACTTTATTTACGACGAAATTTTTTAGTTACGAACTTCCGGATCAAGATTCTGTTCAGCAAATAGTTATGGTAGTTTAAAAAAGATCAAAAATATTTTCTTTATTAAAAAATAATATTAGCCATGCCAGACTTGACTAATACTCCTCCTCTCGAAGGTACGAAGGTACGAAAAAATCCAATAGATGGGAATTGAAAGTTTCAGTCAGCACCTTTCACCATTTTGGACTCAGTTACGCAATAAATTTTCAACCCACAATACTTTCTCAAATTAAATACATATTATACAATGTAAAAGAATAAATTTAACTTTTCAATTGATAAGTTGTGTGGGTTGAACGATTATTGCTTAACTGCATCCTATTATAAGGTTAAGCTGGGATTACATGTTGGAATTACATTTCCATTATTTTTGAGGCAAAGATCCAACATCATTCAGCCGTGTCGACATGTGACTTTGCTCCCCAGTGGAACAGTATGCGAGGTGTGCAACAAAACGGTCGCGCGCCGGCTCGGCAAGCAGGGCTACGAGTGCCGCGACTGCGCCATGAAGTGCCACAAGCACTGCCACGTCAAGGTTGTTCACGCCTGCCCCAAATCTACCGTGCACAATATGGAGCTGTGAGTATATTATGATTTTGTTGGTCTAGTAGGTATTTAAGGCTGGGGTATTGGCGTTTGGTTTTCAAAAAATTCTCAGATAATCTGACTAGTGGCTAGTTACAAGTGGCAAGTGTGGCAAGTGATTTAGCATCTCGGCACGATGGCGTGTATAAACCGATTAGGGGTATGGGTTTAATTAAAACTGCTGCACTCTCTTCCAAGTTAGCCCGCTACCATCTTAGACCAGTAGCGCACCTGCGTGTGCTTTTAATCTTCTGATTCTTTTCGTAATCGGTTAGTCTTTATAGAGGTAGCTAAGCCCAAAATATTCAGGAGAACATTATTAGTTTTCTTGAAGTGCGTAAATAAAAATGATTAATAAAAGATCCTGTTTTTCTGTTTATAACATTAATTAAAAATAATTAATACCTATTCATTAGCAGTACAGAATGATTAAGTATTTAGTTTAGTTTGATTAAAGTTTATCTTATGAAAAACTAAATACATAGAGAGAGTAGTATGTTCCTTGACATAGATAACTAGATCACTCAGAAATAACTTAGCATAGATGTCTAATGTTATGTACTGTCAAATAGTGACAGTTGCAGCTTCTTATTCATAGAAAATAATTAATAATAATTAGTAAAATTGTTGTATGAATTAAACTATTTTTATATATTTATTGTAACATACATTCTCTGGTTGCCTACCCAATGATTACGAACTTCCAACCAGCTTAAATGGTAATCTGACGTTTTAGTAAATGTGCTACAATTTAGTAAAAAAAAATAGCATCACTTCAGCATAATAAAGCCATAACTATATTATCATCTGCTTTGTTTATGTAATATGTATCGTAAGATGGTAAGTATAATAGTAAACGAAATAGAACGAGATATTATTTTAAAATATTAAAAACTACTTAATGATTTTTACCATTTTCGGATTATTTATTAGAGTATTTTTTAACATAAAATCAGATTTTCTTGTTATTTTTTACTTAAATTTAAATTTCCAATTAACAACAACAACAAAAATTTTCTTAATTTTTATCCATCATTGATGTCTTTGATAAATTCCATTTTTCATTAGTTAATCTTAAAATAAAATCTCGTTTTATAATAATAACAAAACTGTATACATTTTTACATATTACTTTAATTTACTCATCACACGAAACATCAACTTAATTCCATATTTAATTTAACAATTTATTTATTCAGAAGTAGAAACTAATCGTGCTTGCCATTTTACTTTGTGAATAAAGAATGTAGTAATGCTAATAGAAATTATTGTTTTTCAATTTACTGGTATTTATACGTATTAAACTACATTAAAGATAATATTTTTCTTAAAAATGGCTTTTAAGAAAACGGCTCAAACAAAATAGTTTACGAGATTTCTTTTGTTACTTAAGTCATGGAGTCAATAACACAATGCAATCAAAAAATTGGCTTGAGAATTAATAACGCTTCTGAAGAGACTTTTTATTAATAATATTTCGGGAATTTCTGAATTAAAAGTGAATTAAAAAGAAAAAAAAAAATACCTTTAAAAAATCTAAGCGTAATTATGCTTATTATAAGTACGTTGTGTGATTAACTCCTATGGTTGGATAACCATTCAATCTTCAAAAGCAATAACTAACGATTTATAAAAATTAATAGTTTTAAGATAAAATGAAATATTTATTACTTTGTTATCTTTGTGGCTGTCCAACCTGACTATATATTTATATACAGTTAATAACAATTTATTTATTTGAACAACAATAATTAACACTTACAACAATCTCGTAAACTTTTATAAAATCATTTTTACGCTATGCGGCTTATATATATTTTGATTTTCAATGCTGCCAAGGTCCCATTCCCATAGTTTTGGAAATGGAAGGTATTATGTAGTTCATTAATTAATTTATATCACGCTTAACTCATTTAACCTCTAAAGATGTGCCAATAGGATATCTGCTGTATTGACTTATCAGTCCCACAAATGTCGGTAAAATCTAAAGTTTTGTAAATAACGGTCTTATAAGAATAACTGATATTGACTTCTATCGAGTTGATTCAAGTTATATTATGACCATATACAGATCATATCTTGCAGTGAGATGGTAGAATATAAGATTTTGATCAAATCGGCCATATTTGGATACAAATTGGTGACCTTTTTGACCATTTTTGAAACCGTTAAACTAATGATTAAATTCTGTTAAGATAGATGGCAAAACATCGTGAGAAAAACTCGTCTATTGACATAAATTGTAGTTGCAAGTTGGCATGTCTGTAGATGTAGACATTTAAGCGTAGATAACGCTAGTAGCGGGAGCAATAAATAATTGTTGTGTTGTTTAAATTAAGGACCTATTTCACCATTAACGGACGGATAAATTGCAAATTACTAATACCAAAAGTGTCAAAACGACAACTTGAAGTTGAAAATTTATTTGTCGATTAAAGTTCACTTGACATGGTAAAATAGGCCCAAAATGTTGTTTGTCAGAACATAATTGTTGTAATTGTTAAATATTTTTACGCACAATATGATTGTGTGCAAAACACAAAGATATTTTTGTGTGTCTTTGTGTTTTTATGACTTTTAAAATGTAAAAGGGGTTTTCATTTTGCAGGTGTGCGGTACCCATGCGTTATTCTTTTGTTTTTGGTTGATTATATATATATTAATTTCTTTATATCAATAGACATTTTATCTATTATGTTTTTTATATTTATTATATTTTATGTCCAAGTATTAACGATGCTTAATATTTAAGGGCTTTGGCTTATTTTTTTTGTTTTTGTCACCTTCATTTATATAGATTATGCGCTTTTGCATTACAAATTCTGTTGTAAACAAAATTTATGCTAAACTAATTTAACACTATTTTAGGTGCAAGAACTCTTTTTACTTATGTTCAGTCAGATAACACAAAGAATGTTTTTGTAAGCGCTCAGTTACTTACTTATTTTTGCATAAATTTGGTTTACAATACAATTTCATATATAATATAAATTTATATTATGCTACGAGTAGGTTTACTACTCAAATCATATAGAAATTGCCAAAAGTATCAAAAATTTTGCGATATTTTTAGTAGAAATTTTTAGTAGATTTTGTAGTACTATGTAATTCATATTTACGATTTTATTTAAAATTGTTGGCTTAAAAGTTGGCAAATTCTAAATGATTGGTTTACGTAGATAGATATTTAAAAATTAGTATTTGTAATGGTTGTTATGTAGCATAGTTATTGTAAAGTTCGTAATATTTTATATTATTTTTATAAATTAACTTTAAAATAATTATTCTTCTAGATCCATGCTCCCCGTGCTAAGCGAATAATCAAGCTAAGAAGACTGCAAGAAAAAAATATATAAAAAATCTAAAAAAAATCGCAAGCTATTCAGGTCCTTTGAACGTACTAAAGTCTGTAGTCGCCTTTATGATTTGGTTGGCTTGGCTTGTTTTCGTTGTTGCATGTTTTTTTTTGTAAAACCTAATTTTAGTCGGTTTTTCAAAAATTAAAAGTTGGGCTAATTTGTATTTTTTCCTTACTGAAAATTATTAATTTCCCTTACTGTATTTACATAGTTCCTATCTACCAAAATTAAAAATTTGAATCCGCTAAAATAGCCAGAAAAAGTTTGCTGTTGAGTTGTTTGCCATATATGATGGCATTAGTATTTTAAGGTTTTTTTGAAACTATAAGATTGGCTTTTGATGTTTTTCGTCTGTGTTGATGTTGGTATTGCATGATTTTTTTATACTTTATTTATAGATATTTTATAGAGTTTAATTTATATTTTTGTACTATACTTATTTAGACTTAATTATTTTACTAACAGGTATTCTTTGTTATATTTCTTTTTAATAAAAAATAATTAAAAATAGATCTTTATGCATAAGTATTTAATTTTATAGCAGTCCTTTAAATTGTGCAGATGTCACCCTTATTATTCTGGCTCTTATTTTTATAGAGTGACAGTGAGAAACAAGATTTCTACCGAAAATATTAAAAATTTTACAACAACAATAAAAAACAAGTTCTTGTAGCACTTTATTTTTTTTTTGCTTAATTATTTTCTATGTAACTTTATTTACATAACATTAATTTAATTTATGGTTTTTATTTTACAGGGCTTACATCACGTCTCCATACACGGACAAAAACATAAGAATGTTGTGATCTTCGGCTTATGCACAAATAAATGAATAACATTATAACAAATTAACTAGCTATCATAATATTCGTCTGCTTAGAGGATGAATTTCAATATTTGATTTTTTTTTTAATTTTAGGTATCAAAAATTAAAAGCTAATTTGTAAATTAAATTGGTACTTACTCATAAACTTTTTTTGTAACCATTACAATTTTATTTCGATTTCACAGATGCGCAAAAATAATTAAAAATTGGAAAATATTATCAAGGCTGCTTTATTTTATCTTAAAGAACGGTTTACGATTTAATAATAAATACAAGGTTTAGTAAAATTCTCAATAACTTCGTTATGTAAGTGGTTTATCTCTAAGCGGACGATTACTATAAAATAAACTTAAATTATTTAATTTATTAAGAGTCAAGTTAAAGTACAACTTTCTCATTATGTACGCTACTTACTTATACATGATGGCTTTTTTTACAAAAATATATTTATAATTATTGTATGTGTAACGTTATATGAAATTGTATATTAGGTATAAGAAAAGTAGAAATCACAATTTACCCTTAGAGTTTTATACGGACAATCAATTGTTTAATAAAATATACCGATAGGTTTTATTTTCAATCGGTTTCATAGTTCTCAATAACTTTTAAAATAGCAAAAAAAAAATCCGTCATAATTTTGAAATGGCACCATGTAACCAGATCTTTTTTCATTAATATGTGGTGCAAATAGTTAAATCAGAAAAATTAGGTCATTAGTTTGATTCCGAAGGGGTCAATTTGAAAAAATATATTTTTTACTGAAAGCGCGAAAGGTGGTTGGACCTCATTTAGCAACAAGACACTGCCTACCATTAGTCATTGCTTCATATTTTTATAAGAACTTAGTTTTAATTGAATTGTTCGTATAAACGCCAACGTATAAATTTTTCTAAAAAACTTCTTACCGCTTTCTCTCACTATTGGCGTAATTTTAGATTAGTTTAGGAATCGCTAGAACCCACCTTAAAAACCATTTCCAGACGCATAATTCATGTTACCATATTAAAAAAAAAATAACACACCAAAGTTTAAAAAAAGGAGGATTTATTGAAATCGCTACCTCACTTCGATGTTACGACAATATTATGTAAATTTGTTACCAGTAATTAAATTTACTGTTACTAATATTTGTTTATTTTTTCGCATAAGATGAAATGTTTAAAATGTGTCTATTTATTTAATTTTTAGAAATATTAAGTTACCTATATCGAATATTAAAGAAATCTTTACTTAATATAATATTTTATCTGTATTTAGTTTTTAAACGCGGTCCAATTTATAGTCATCACAATTCAGTTTTTTAACGTTTAGGTAAATAAGGAGCTTTAATGATAAAATCCGCTCCGAAAACAAATTGTAATTATGTACTTAGTTATAAGTGCTTACGCCCAAATTATATTCTCGAATTGTGCAATAATATTAATTGTCATGCTTTAAAAAGGCATTATTGAAACGGTCAGATCCAAAGCCACTTTATTGCTGTAGGTTTTTAAATACCTACTGAATATTTAAAAACCTACCATTATGGAAATGTAATTTCAATATGGCAACATTTGACCACTATGTATGTTTCGTTCGGATTATTCGTATTTATTGTGATTTTGTTAAACGAGTGTTTGATATTTTTACTATATTATGTTAGTGTATTGTATTTATGCTACAAATATTTTTTTAAAAAATTAATTACAAAAGAAATTTCAAGAGCTATTTATATTTATTCCTTTTTAAATTCATAAAATTCGGTAAGTATTTAAAAAAAAATTAAAAATATAAAAAAAAATATTTGTAGCAATATTTTTATTTTACTTTTTTGTTAAATGAACAAGAGTCAGAAAAATGTACATGACAAAATAAAATATTATGTTTTCTAGTAATAAGAACGTTAACGCATAATGTATCTTTTTTTTGTTTAAGTGGTTAAAATACGACGAAATAATATTATTTATAAATGTTGGTATCGTTTTCTGTAATTTTATTTTCCTCTTCTTTTTAATAAAAAAATGCCTTTTTTAATCTGGTTTTTTATTTTTGTACTAAATTATTATATATAGCCCAACCATAGCCCAACTAAGAAGTAAATAGGAATAACTTTGTTTTCCTATGTAACTTTGATATGGACACAAATAAAATAAAATCGCATCCAGCCCTGGTAGCATGGGCGGGAGAAATTTTATCCCCGGGAAAAGGATAAAACGTTTATCCCCTCACTTAGCTTTATCCACCCGTCGAGCATGGGCACAGCGGTGGAAATAACACTCACTGGATATACTTATAGAATATACATCGCCTTCTCCTCTGTCGCCATGCTTTAGCATAGGGAAAAGATAATTTTATCCCGTCAGTGGATAAAACTTTTATCCCCTGCCCATGCTACCAGTGCAGGAGCGAATTCATACCTATTTTAACTATATCAGTCTACGCGCGAGTTCGTCATATCTACCGCAAAGTAGTCTTGCTTAGTAGGTACTAGGTACTATATTACTTACCATCGCTAGATGAGACGATAATACGAAGGAAAAGTATAAAGTAAAAAGTACTTACTACATCCAACTCTTTATGATAAAATGACACATACTGCTAACAGTATTAGTTTAGCTTTGTAATCTATCGTAAAATTGTGTAGCATATTCAGAAGATAATTCCATATCAGAATAGAATAGAAATATTTTTTATTCAAATAAACTTTTATAAGTGCTTTTGAATCGTCTATGAATCTACCACTGGTTTGGAATGCCCTTCCTGCCGAGAAGAGCCAGCAACAAACTCGGCGGTTGTTTTTTTCAAAAATTTTTTTACAATAGGTAATAAAACTATGTAAAAAAAAGACGTGTGGCACTCGGGGACTGCCGCGGTAAAGCTATTGCATAGAATTTTTTATCAACGCCATCTAGCGGCTCACTGTAGAGGAGTCCCGTGTCAGGTTATTTTCGTTACGGAATTTCGGATTCGGTCTCCACGCTCAAGGCCCGCGATAGAAGCTATGCAATAGCTTAAAATTTCACATATTGCCGGTCTTTTTATGCTTCATCACGTCTGCCAAATTACATTGGGTGATCTGGGAATAGGAAAAATGTTATAAGAAAACAAATAATTTGTTTCACTTACGTATCAATTTATTGACTCCAGCATATCGACCTATACGTAGAATAGAGTTATATATGATTATGGCACAAAATTTTTTTATTGCATTTTTAAGCCTAAAAAGATCTCTAATATTTACTAGTGAAATCAAAATTTTAAAAAGTTATATAGATCCAAAGATACCAGTCGAATAAAGGTACATGTAGTTTATTTCTCCAAAGAAGAAGGGCCCGACAGCACAAGTGTCAGTATTCACTGTCCTGATCAGCGCGAACGGAGGGTCACATCTGCAGTTGTATTCATGTTCTCCGAAATGATAGTGTGCACACGCTCGCACTTTTATCTGCTATTTTCGTGTTAATTTTGTTATTATTTTTTACTATATGTGCTCAAAATTAAAAATACATGCTCAAAACATATGATCTTCCCTTCGTTAAAGCCAAAAATAATTGAATATAGTAATACGACAAATGCCGTGGAGATAAAAAAAATGGAAAAATGGATGTTCCAGGTAAGTGAATGGAATTTTCTTTCTTCAGCTTTGTAATTATAATACATAGATTGCTCTTAGATAGTTGTATATAATAATTTTTACATATATATATATTTAAAGCTAAATAACTAAGTTAAACGGTTCCACATTCATATAGAACATTATACCTCGGAATGTTAGATTTTACTACAAAAAACAATCAAAAAAAGAAATATCAATTCATTACACTCATTAAACATTAATTCATACATTTTAATGAGTAATCAATAATATTAATTATTTTACCATACTACTTTATTATTCGGAAATCATGTAAAATATATCGGGACAATGTGCACAAGTTACTTTGTTCGAGGGAAATTATTTTGAAATTATGAGGTATATGTGTAAATGTTCTTTTATTCTTGGTTTCACATTGAGATATATATCCTTATTCAACTGAAAACTACCATAAAAGCCTAAAATTAATAATTTTTTTTATGTTAAGTATTTATAAAAAAACTACATAAAACTATTTAGATCTGTTTTCTGCAGTTAATTGCTTTAACGTTGATGTTAATTTTTGTTTTCAGAAAATGGCAGTGTCAGTAGTGGAGCTTTTACAATAAAAGCCCTGGTAGCATGGGCGGGAGAAATTTTATCCCCGGGAAAAGGATAAAACGTTTATCCCCTCGCTTAGCTTTATCCACCCGTCGAGCATGGGCACAGCGGTGAAAATAACACTCAGTGAATTTACTTATAGAAATATACATCGCCTTCTCCTCTGTCGCCATGCATAGGGAAAACATAATTTTATCCCCTGTCAGTGGATAAAATCGGGGTTAAAACTTTTATCTCCTGCCCATGCTACCAGTGCAGCACTACCACAGGGAGCTGAATAAATTAGGCAAGAGGTCCCTGATGTATGGGAAGATTGATATATCAGATGGAACTGTAAGAGACAGTCGATTATCTATACTGCAGCCGGCATATAATGATAAATACCAGTTTTTGCTACTGACAAAACTAGCCATAAGGCTGCACCATGTTGCAGAAAATTCTATAAAAGACTAGCGGACGCCCGCGACTTCGTCCGCGTTCTTAAATTGTTGAAATTTTTCCTGAATTTTCTTTGCTATAAACCTCACGCAGCCCGAGACCTTTCCAACGAATGCAAAACCGTGGAAATCGTTTCGTGCGTTCTGGAGTTATAGCGTCAGGAAGGAAAACCCGACTTATTTTTATATAGTAGATAATAAATAATGTCTACCGTCGCCTGCAATTGCAACAACTAGACCTAACACTTTTAACTCGATCCAACTTTAAAAATTCCCCTGCTGTTAGCTTTGGGAATTTGTCTTGAATATCATCACCAAAATGTGTACCAACTCCCATGCCTTCTCCATTAAATACGCATAAATTGTCGTGATGCCTTTTATTCTAACCACTATGATGATCACTGGACGCAATCACCATCTACAACTAACTCTTACAGTGCGCCTAACGACTCTAGAGATGATGATGTGCCGCATCTTCTTTACAAATTCATTATTTTGATTGATTTAAAATTTTCATTTTGCGCGGTACCCAGTGGATCTCTGCCACCACAATATTATTTTCTTCGTGATTTAAAATATCTGTTCAATTAAAATATTAATAATATAGACATAAATAACTTAGATATGATTGATTTCTTATTGATTGATAATAATAAATCGCACAGAAAAATTGTGGAAAATAGAGAAAATGTTTTTAAATCTTTTTGTTTGCCAATATTCGGTTGTACTATTTTTAAAACTCCTGAAAGAACTTATATTTTGTCCTTGTAGCAATTTTATTTCGTTGGTTTTATTCGAGTTTTCTATAATAGGATTATTATTAATGCTAAATAATAGTTCCTAATACGATATTTATGTTTACGTTTCATGTTAGTTATTTATTAGTTTCATTTTGAGGTTTCTATAGTAGGATTATTAATACATACTACTTACATATTTACATAATAGTTCCTAAATTTAATTTCCTAAATACATATATAAAAGGATAAGGTGATTAATTATAGGATAAAGTAATTGACTGACTGACTCATCATCATCACATTGCTCAAAACACTGGATGGATCAGGCTGAAAGACATACAGATAGCTATTATGACGTAGGCATCCGCTAAGAAAGAATTTTTGAAAATTCAACCCCTAAGGGGGTAAAATAGGGGATTGAAAAATCGAACTTAATGTGAGCAAAGTTGCGGGCAAAAGCTAGTATTACCTATATAAAATACAAAGTACTTTCAGTTATTTTATTATTAATTTTTACATTTTTTTGTAAGACAATTTTATAGTAGGTACATGCTTAGTAATTAAAAAAATTAGTCAAATTATGTTGAATTTTTATTTTTACTATTAATGTGTTATTATGAAATAAGAAACACTGTTTATTTTGTATTTATATTTCATCCTTTACAGCAAATAAGACCGTTTGAAGATTAGTATTTCCATAAAAAAAAGTTATATATAGACATGGTACGAACACTTTTCCCAAGTATAAGGTTACATATACATATAGAACATGGAGACATCCGCAAAAAATCGTCACATATGCATATAGAACCTCCTAAATTCCAAATTATGGGTTTTGCATTGAGTTTATTGATAGTAATCAATGCATAATAATGTTCCAAAAGTATACTATGAGAATCAATTCTCTAGAAAAATAACGAAAAAAGTTACAGGCAAGACAAACTTCAAATCGCTCTCCTGTAAAGTAGGGTTTTTGCAGAAGTAACTCTATTCTGCGTATAGGTCGATATGTACACGTACAACAGTAAGCTTGCACTCTCCAGTAAACGCCAATCGGAAAAAAGCTACATCTATGGTAGATTTTAGTAGAAATAACGATATTTGTTTCGATAAAGGTATAATCCCTAAATTATTTCAAACTGTATAATAGTGAATATTAGTACCTTTGATCGGGGTAACTTTGCTTTTGAACATAACTTTAAAGATGTAAGGGTAAAACGATTTGAAATTTTTTTTTTAATGAAAAACGCTTGTTCATAGATAAAGACAATTTTTTTTTAAGTATGCGATATTCGTGACTAGTCGATAATCCGAGTTTATTCGAGAAACACGTTTCCTAATGTTCTGTTGTAGTTGACAAAGTTACATGGAAAAAGCAAAGTTAACCCGACTGATGTAGATTTTTGTTTTTTTCTAAAATATTGGCAGTGTTCTAAGGAATCTTATAATATGTAGCTATATTATGGCGTTTACATACATCCGAACCGTTTTATATTCATTCAATACATACGTTTATACTCGTAAATATCAATAATTACCCATACATAACGATTATGCGACTATTTTGTTTTTGTTACGAAAATCCTGAAAACAGAATTATTAATACTAGTACTATACATATATTAGGGTAACTTTGCTTCATAATTTCACTACAATAAAATGGAATTTTATTGAATACTTTCGTTATTAGGTATTAAAGGAAAATGCTTTACCTTTAAGAGAAAAGTGTGGTAAGCATTCTAGAAAAAAAAAAAAAATTTCATTGACAGCAAAATTACCCTGATTGGCTGTACTGTATATCGTTAATCAGTTATTATTATTTATGTACTCTATAATTTTAACAGAAGTAAGGTATTTTATATAGGAATCACTAGTTATCATAATTTTTTAAATAAACTTTGAAATAAACATTCAGTTATAAATGTCTCAAAGATATTCGTTGAACGTTTTATGACTTGAAGAGACGTATAGTACGTTAAAAAAAAACTACCATGTAACGACTTTTTTAAGTGTTGCCATTCTAAAAAAAAGTAAAACAGGAAAAATAAAGAAAACAAAAAAAGGTGATCACAAAAAATATAATTCGTAAGTAATATAATTAATTATATTTACAATAACTATTTCGAGTGACTACAAAAAAATGAAAACAATATTTATTTAATAGTAAATTAATAATAGCGAAGTAAAAACGCGACGTGGCAAAATAAAGCTGTAGCGTTTCACATAGTTTTTACATTACCGCCATGTTTTTTTGTTTTTTTTTTTTAATATAGCAGTCCAAAAACCCTATCTCAGGTCTCAGATTTGATTCCCGTTTAGTATATTAATAATATAAGCGACACATGATGATTTTTTAAATTTATTTTTATTCTATCTTCATCTACAGTAGACGTTTTTATCGAGATATTTTTTTTTAGATAGAATTCCTACCATAGGAAAGATGACGTTTCAAATCAGTAAAGCTTATTTAATCATAAACAATTCTTATATCTAATAAAAAAAAAGTTAACGGTAAAAAAAATGGCGGTAATGTTTTTACTATTTTTTTGACAGGTCACAAAAATCGTTCATAAAGAAAAACTATTTAGATTATGAGCAAACGTAAATCGTCGAATAACTTATCAATTATAATTATTTAAACATCATTTTAATTTTTGTACAAAAACCTAAAAAAGCGCAAAAAAAATCAGTGCGCTGAAGTGCAACGGCCATATTCGCGAGTAATATAAAAGTTCTCTCATTTTTTTTAATAAGAATTATCGATTACAAAATTTTTAATATAAGGTTTCGATCTCACAGGCGACATCCTTAAGATTTTCGTTCTTGGTACTGACCTCTATTTGATCTATGATTAACACTGGATAGGTCATATTATATTTTTTTTTGCTGAGAGTTCAAGATACTAAAATTAGTTGACAATACTCCTTGGATACTTTTTGGCATATCCTGCATCCCTTTATTATTAGTTCCGATCAAGTTAAGAATAGTACTTGATAAAAAGCCGCCATTTTTATTCGTTTAGCTGCTTCAGAAACAGAAAATTGATTACAATATACAGATAGTTACATTTTATAATAAATGAACACATTTTTTTTTAAGAAAATTAGCCAAGCCGAACTTGACTTATATTCTCCTCTGCCCTCCAAATAAGCGAAAAGCTTGTACTAGGAGTGGGTACAATAGTGCAACGGGTGGGATTCAAACCTGCGACCTTTCAGTTTTCAGTCCGCACCTTTAACCATTGGGTTATTGAGGCTTCTATTTCTTTGATTGGTCGAATCGGGGGCTGCAATTAAACTGAATTTTAACAAAAATATGAAAAGGATAGATTCATTCACTGGCGTGTATCGAGAAAGAGATTGCAGTAATCTAAGATGGCCACGATCTGAACCAAAAATAAAAAAAAATATTTTAAAAATAAACTATGATAAAACAGATTAGTGCAAAAAGTTTTCTCAATATTTGTAAGAGAAATTATAATTATTTACATTTTTTTTTCGTTTTCACTGAATTTAGATCAAAGATCTAAACTTATTTATATGTTAATTAAAAAAATATTTTTAAAGTTTTCAAGGATACGAGCATAAACTATACTTAAAAGTCGTTGCCTGTGAGATCGAAACTTTAAACACTCATTCATAAAGAACCCAGCATTTTCATTAAATTATGCGTACGTCAAAATTAAACTAAGCTCAATTATTAGGCGAATTTTGATAATATTCATCGAAAATGGCTTTTTCCACATACATTACATACCTTTTCATCTAAGAGCTGGCGAGCGATTTATTCAGAGTTGACTTGTCATTAGGTCTACTATCTATCATTTATTGGTAACAAAACCTGTCAAACTCGAATTTCGTATTATCTAACGTCAGTTCCCAGACCAGAGACAATTCAGAAATTATAAATTCTCAAATTGCCCCCGCCGGGAATTGAACCCGAGGCCTCCCAGTTATAAGACCGAAGCGCTTGCCACTGCGCCAGGGAGGTCGTCGACATTTTTTTTTTTTTTTTTAATATTTTATATGGACAGCCAGTCCAGTGTTAATCATAGATTAATTATAGAGGTCAGTGCTACCAATCGACACTAGGCCAGAACCCTGAACAATGAGAAGAGACCTATGACCAGTAGTGGGCCGTTAATAGCTTGAAATGAATGAATGAAATTGCATACATTTTTGCAACAGTAAAGTTCTCGAAATAAATCGTTCACCATCTCTTAGCCTATCCTATGAATAAATACAATCTTTGACATAACTGAGACCAATACAAAAATTGTATAAACATTTTTTTATATATATATATATTTAAATCGAAGTAAATTTGGTTAGTTTTTAGTACATTTAATACTTATAGTTACCTTAAATATTACAGATATAAATATCACTAAGAGTTACCTATGCATACAGGATTTTAGGTAATAAACTTTAATCATAGAAGACCCACTTTTTAAATTATGGGCAAAGATTTATACTACATTTCAAATAAGGAGACCATCGACAATCCACCAAACCCTGTAAGGCCTGATGCGATACAACTTTCTATCGATAATTTTGCGACAAAATTAACGTGCGATAAAAAATCGCAGTACCCGTTAGAAATTTCAATAACAACGTAAAAAACTTTATGTAAGAAATTTCTCAAATTGAAAAATTCATATGCCATACTCTGTACAAAAATCCAACAATTTTAGTTTTCCGTATTAAAAAGGAAAAAAAAATACCTAGCACTTTGGACTTACCAACTGCCGATGATTTTCTTACCTGTATAATGTACAGTAACTTTTACCTAAAACCGTGTATATCGCAGTTTCGATAGCAAAAACAAATCATAATTTTCAATCACACAGTCATTTAACTTGAAATCGAGGGTAGAATGTAACTTTTTGCGTTAAAACCATAGATTTATATAAAAGTGGAGACGGAGCATAAGTCACTGCATAGATGTTCACAATAGTGAAAACAAATGTATTCGCATGGCTTCAGAGTTTAATGATGGAGTTTCATTCATTTCATTTTTGATTGTTGTGGGTTTAAATTTAAAAAATTAAACATAATAGTAAAAGAAATATTAATTTATCTCAGTAAACACATAAGACAAAGTATGCTACTAATACATTTATAAGAAGTTGCAACCAATTTAATGAGCTATTTTCATAAAAGGACATTTTTCATCTCTCTCTCTCTTCAAATATAAATTAGCTATTATTGAGGATATCTTGCCCAAAATCGATTAGCAATAAGTTAGTCGGTTTTCGGAATGCTTTTGTTTTAAAAAATTATAAACATTATCATTTTTGTTTATGCTGCTATACCCGATTGTTTCGTTGTCGGATTTTGATTATGTAATAAGTGCTAAAGTTTCATTGGAGACAAAGGTTTAAGTATTATTTATCTGTATTAAGTTTAATATTTTATAACACTGTATGTTTCCTTAAAAAATAAAAATATAATAAAATAAAGCCTAAATA
Source organism: Hipparchia sbordonii (assembly GCA_038048805.1). Taxonomy (NCBI): domain Eukaryota; kingdom Metazoa; phylum Arthropoda; class Insecta; order Lepidoptera; family Nymphalidae; genus Hipparchia; species Hipparchia sbordonii. Next base: position 6,511,399 of record CM076117.1, on the reverse strand, counting down.
TACTACAGTGCGACGTTCGGCGGGCGGGAATATAACGTCAAATAACTACATACGAGATTATATTAATTTCGTACTCAAAGTCTCAAACTTTATTGTATAATCCTGACAAACTTTTGCACAGATGTACAAATAAATAGTAAAAATTACACACCGAGTCATCGGAACGCGCCTTAGGCCAATGTGTGCTAGGCTTTTTACTTAAAAAGTTCTTTATTCAAAAAGTTACATTCATGATCACTGAATTACACTTTGAAAGGTTAAATGCATACAATCACAAAACGATATTTAGTTTTATAAAAAAAAAACATGGAATCATAGTGTATAATATAATTAGTATGTAATATGCTATCAAAAGCACCAGGTTTCATTATATGAAATAAAAAAAATCCAATAAAAACTGTGCAAAACGTGAAATCCCAAAAAAGAATTTCTTTTTAATTGTGGCAAAAATTGTCGAAATCCATTTTCAATAAGAAAAAAGTTTTTTTTTTTACGAAAATTGATTTAAAGATACTGTCTACGTTATTCCTTGAGTCTATGAATCATTACAAAAAAATCGTAAAAATAGGCTTTCGTGTAAAAAAATCAAAAGGCGAATGTATTCAAATGGTCAGGCCGTAGTGACAATTTTTATGGAATGGTATGTTTGTTTTTCAGTCCGTTCGCGATATCTTATAAACTAAACTGTGCCTAGGCTGTGCAACTTTGTTTTTTTATGAACATGTTCCAAATAAATAAGTATATTATATTAAAAAAAAAAAACAAACAAATATATATGTATATGACCTTGAATATTTTCAGTAGCGAATAAAAAACTGTTATTTTTTTAAAACCGATTTAAAAAAAGAATTCAAATCGTCTAATCGCTATATAAATCGGTACTCGATCATGTACTATTTACATGTACTTTTTTGTCGAAAAAATTAAAATCCAAATTTTTTAACTTTTCAAATCTTTTGCCGGTTGAAATTTTTTTTCCGGTACGTCTTAGTCAACACTTATATCTAGTTTGGCCTATTATTATACTACAAATAAAGAATTGCAAGACATTCTAAAATAGCAGCAAATCATATTTTTTGAAAAAAAAAAAAAAAAAGGAACTAAAGGAACTTCAACTGAGAAATATAATTAAAATAAGTATCAAAATTCTTATTTTATAATGAATTTTACTGCATCTACTTTTAAGAAACTTTTTTTATCACTTATGGAAGACCGACAAAAGGTTTTAGAATTTCATCCGACAAGAGAATTTTTTTTTTTCACCTCAAGTTTAATTTTCATAAATAAATTATAAACACTCGTTTTCTGAATTAAAACGATCTATTCTACACTGTCCTTTATTTGAAAATCACAGAGTATACAAAATAATTTAGTTTTTAAGTTAAATATGCGTATCCAAAGTGTAATAAAGCTCAAATAATGAGCACAAATGAAATTATTAAAAAATATATATATTTTAAAATAGACTGAATATTTTTTTAGACAAGTAGCCCTTTTCTTTCAAAATGAAAAAAAAAAAAAAAACATTTTATGAAACTGTAGGCCGATTCTGTAAAAATTGGCAAACAGATCTTTTACTCTGACATGAAAGTTCTGTATGAGATGACAGATTTGTATAAGATGACAATTCTGTCTGACATGACATTTCTGTACGAGGTGACAAATCGCAAAAAGTTGTTAGAATTAATAAAATATGTCAAAAATGTTACAGATTATGCAAATGAGAATGAATTACAGACGATGTAAATAGAATCTAAAAAGAAGGATCAACTATATTATTTTATATACTTTGTGACACCATAATCGTTATTGTATAGTCAATAAATATAATAATACTAGGTATAACTTGATACTAGTTGATTATTACACATTATGTATCTGTATTTTTGACGGTTTTCAAACGTTTATTTTTTCTTTCTATATGAATACACATAAATTACGTATCTACATGAAGCGATATACAGAAAAATTAATGACAAACATTGAATCCATCGGTAGGATAATTGAGAATACATAATAAATAATAAAAAAGTTCGTCGAAAAACCGGCAATAACATTTAATTTTTATTATTATTGTATATCCTTACACACTACGTACACAGTTTATACGTATCCCAATAAATACTTTTTGTTTAAGTATAAAATTAGAAAAAAAAAAACAACTTGCTCTATGCAGGTTTCGTGCGTTGATTACGAAATGTTTTCCCTATTTTTAAGAAATTAAGCCACATATTGATGCAATCAATGCGTTAGGCAATCTCGTAATGACACTCTTCCAGTATAGGTTATAAAAAAATAATTATTTTTTTCTGTTAATAATCTTTATCGAAAAGACAAATCATATATATCTAAACCATCCATTTTTTATTTTATTTAAACACTTTATAAATAAATAATTTAATGAACTACAGCCCAAATTACGTACGGAGTAAAATCCACAACAAAATATGACGTCAAAAAACTAGAAAACAACAGTTATTCGCCAATCACAATCTTTATATTATGTCAAATATTTTAAAAGCGCGGCAAAATCACCAGATCAGAGCCAACATAGAAATAAATTATTTCCAAATCACCTCTGATGGGAATCGAACCCAGAACCTCGAACAAGAGCGAAGCGATCAGCACTGCGCTAGAATGTGTTAATCTGAGCCAATAATAGAAAAGTGTCAGAGAATTGAAGTAATCATTGATTGCTAACTAAATTCTGGGCCTATACTACAGCAGTATTATTTCGATTTTGTTTTGAGATGTCATAATTATAATGACAATCTTAAAGTTGACAATTGTCAAAAAAATTGAAATAATAATGCTTTAAGCGTTAATAGTATAGACCCTGAGATAGGGGTGCTGATTTTTATTCTTATACAACAAAACTGTTAAAGAAACTGTATAATGATATCGTTGTTATCTGACTGACAAGTTGACAACCCTTATTATACATCGCTTTATTATAATCACAAATATCCAGACGACACTGGTGAACAGTTACGAGTTAAAATCAAGTTAGGGGTTCTATAAGGTTTTGACATTTAGCAACTGTCAGTAGCAACTAATAAAAGTGTCATGTTTACTGGCGATCATGGCGGTCGATTGTCATGTCATCAAATCTGTCACATTGACAAGGAGTCACCACTTTCGAAATGGCAGACTTAGAAGATCAACTGGCACGTCACATTAAACTGTCATGTTGACAAGAATCATTACATTCAACGATACCAGTTTGTATGAGATCGAATGTCACATTAAACTGTCACATTGACAATCGATCATTACAATCAACGACACAGCACGAGATCGACTGCTATGTCATACAAAATTGTCAAGTTGACAAACGATCATAATGTCAACGAGCCTGCCTGCATGTGATCGACTATCACGTCATACCAAACAGTCACGTTGACACACCACTGTATACGTGACAATTTTTTACAAAATGACAGATCGCGACTCTAGCGCGATTATCGCTAAATGAGGAAAACGTTACAGATAACCCCTGAATGTTGCTAGCAACAGTCAATATACAATTATTTAATTACTTTTACGTTTTTTCAGCCTTATTTGGGGCAACAATCTATCAATTTCCAGCCATACACGTTATGGTATCGTATTTTCCTTTTCAAATCACTTCTTAGTCTAAACAAGGTGTTAAAACTTTGATATTCTACAGTTTTTTCGTTGTAACCAGGTGCGGGTGACAAGTCAATAACACAACTTATTTTGTACCGTATTGTTGCAATCATAAGGTTCAAATTCATAGCACTAAAACCTATTGAAAATTGTTTTTCTTCAGAAAATCTGCTTTCCTAATTTGAACCTTATCTTCACATCTATATGGTACACAATAAGTTACGTTCTGGTAACCTGTCACACTCACCATACTACAACGAAAAAACTGTTAACTAAATTGACAGTTCTAATTGTAATGCTATCCTTTTCTAATGAGAACATTGAGAAAAGAATACCACTATTTTAAGAACAATCGATTTATGTTAGTTTAGGTATTGTATTTATGGACAGGGCTACAGATGCTTGCAAGTAAAAAGAGCTCAAGACAGCGGAAAGGATGTGTCTGTACTTGGATACTGTACTTAAGTCACATGTTGACTAACGAACCAATAGCGCGGCGAAAAAACCTTGTGCCACCAAATATATCGCTAGAACATCCACTGCGCAGTTTTATAGCCGGAGTACTTTTTACCTGCCGTATAAATACGTCACAAATATGTCATACAAATATTTGATTTTTATGACAGATTGTGACATAAGTTTACTTTTAGAGTAGCACTGTCAGATGACTAGTAAAATTTCGACTTACTACTTACAAAATTTTTGGAAATCTTAAAAATGGAACTTTGTTGCATGTACTAATCAGTAGATAATATTTTTTGAACATTTTCCAAATTTGTTTTTTACAAATGGAGAGTAAACTTTTCTATCGTGTATAATTATCAATTTGGTGTTTTTATTTATTGTTATCATGTTAACGTACGTAAAGACGGTTATGATATTGAATATTTAAATATTTAACACTCGAGTTATCACATTTAGGTCTATTTCCCATCCCCAAGTAAGCTTTAACCGACAAGTTAAATTTGTCAGACTGACAGATTGTTGACAAACAAAACTGACAAAATTTTGAATTAGCAATCTGTCAAACTGACAAAAATCGTCGGTTTAAGTTCACTTGCCGATAGTGAAATAGGCCATAATCACTTTTAATAAAAACGGCACAGACTAAAACAAAAACATATAAATGTGACCGTAAAAGTGAAGCCAGTTGTATGCAGTCCGGCAACTTTTTTAACAGCTTTTTAAAATTTTTGAGCTCTGATTCCTTAAATTAATAATTTACAGCACATTTAGTAGATATACTAATCGAAGCCTAATCCAATAGTATTAATTTTGAATTTTTGCAACTATTTGCAACTCAGTCGCGTTCTGTCACTTCATACTGTCATTTCTATATTTTTCCTTTAGTCTGTGATATTGGGAAACTGTCAGTATTACTTTATCTGCGCTATTTTTATGTCTATTCATACAAAACAATGTATGGTATAAATGCATGCTACGTGTATTATAAAATTCCAACCTATTTTTATGGTACATAATAATTATTATTAGTAACATGTAACACAAATCAGTTTTTCTATTGTGCATATAGCATAAGCCATAAGCCTTCGTTCGCACGGGTGTTTAATCTACGAGCGATAATAGATTTTATGAAGGGACCATCTGACCATCGCCGAGTAACGTTCAATCGACGAATGCTGACAGTTCTTGGATTGAAACTCTGACAAAATGTCATTTGTCTGTTAAAGTTTACTTGGAGATGGTAAAATAGGCCTTAAATCAATAACGCTTGGTTGCTTTATTCAATCTTTCTCTACTCTTCGTCTTGAAACACAAGTTTAACCTAGTTTAAGCAAGATGTTTGTAATTTTTTTAATTTTTTTTCACAAATATCATCAATGTTAAGTTGTAGGCAGATTACAGATAGAAAGAATATTTAGTCGTACCTGAAAAAAAATATATATACAACGTGTATTGAAACTCGGAAATAATACTGAAGGAGGTGAATGTGCTCATAAAACAGAACAACTTTCCCCAAGGAACCTAGGCCGAAATATGAAAAAAATAAAATTTTTTCCTCCCATAGTAAATCAATCAGCTGATCGTCAATTTTGTATGGGAGGTCCAAATTTTTTTTTTTACATTTCGACCTGTTTCTTGGGGAAAGTTGTTCAGTTTTATGAGCACATTCACCTCTTTCAGTATTATTTCCGAGTTTCAATACACGTTGTATACGCGACGAATTGATAACCTCCTTTTTTCCGTCGGTTATATAAATTGATGTTTTCACTACACATTGCTTTTTTTGCGTTTTGTGTCGCATTTGAAGAGAAAGGATTTCCAATACTGTGCGGTAGGCGTTTTATTTAAACGAGCGTCAGAAAAGCGTCCGTGCGAACGAGGGCTAAGACTTCACAGCTGTATGTGTGGTAAATTAATCATCCATGTTATAACAGCGTTTATTCTTACATGAGACTTATTGGTATGGGACGATTGTTTGGAAATGTGCCATATAACAGCGGTTATTCCTATGGTACGTACTACGTAAGTCTTGTGTGTATGGGATGATCGTTTACAACTGTTCCACCCGTGCGGCCTGCAGGGGACTAGCTTACCTGCGGGCGAACTCTGCCTTCATGGCTGGAAAAAAAAATTGAAAACTTATATAATAGGGTACTTTATTCCTAAGAAATATTCTAAAAATACATATATAAATTAGATAGTTTAGGTAATTACAAATCGGGAAATGTTAGTTTCAGTACACAAAAGTCTAAAATAAATTTTATATTTTACTAGCTTTTTCCCGCGGCTTCGCTCACGTTAGGTTCGATTTTTTAACCCCTTATTTAACCCTCTTGGGGTTGAAATTTTCCAAAATCCTTTCTTAGCGGATGTCTACGTCCTAACAGCTACCTGTATACCAAATTTCAGCTCGATCGGTCCAGTGGTTAGAGCTGTGCGTTGATAGATCAGTCAGTCAGTCAATCAGTCACCTTTGTCTTTTATATATTTAGATTTCAAAGTTTTCACTTTTTTATCTGTGCTATAAATATGCGAAACGGCACCCGCCATGACACTACGTCATAATGTCTGTGAGTAAAAAATCTTTCATTTAGCACCTCGTCAGTTAATTTTATTAGATATTGTCATCTGTCACTGTGATTGGTACTTAAACTAACTACTTAAGGCACTCAGTGCGTTTACTGTCGAGATGACGTCATCTAGCGTTTTCGTCAATTTACGCGCAAAAGTTTAAAATGAAAAATTTAAATGCATTGTTTTGGTACTTATCGATTGAATAAAATTTTAATAAATTTTCTAGTAGTAAATTATCACCTAGGATGGCGGTTGCTCTTTTCAAAAAAAAATTTTTTTACAATAGGTAACAAAACTATGCTATGTAAACAGTGTTTCCGCAATGAAGTTTCCAGTTCCGGATTCTATTCCCGAGTACGGCTAATAAATATATCGAGTTTTTTTAACAAGAAATTTTCAGTACTAGCCCGGAGTTAGGAAGTACGCGGTGTGTCGCCCCCGTGCTTAGGAGAGTACGTAAACAGGGTATATATTCACCATCGAGTATCTCCCGCTTCATCTGGCTGACCTGCGTACGTATCTCGCGGAGCACGTCCTGCTTGAAGCTATCCCACTCGGCGGCGGACACGCACCCGTTCTCGTTGCCGCCATTCACTTGCTGCAATATTAGTACAAGGAAATCTTACTAACTGATGACTAGCTTTAACCCGCGGCTTCGCTCACGTTAGGTTCGATTTTTTAACCCCCTATTTAACCCTCTTGGGGTTGAAATTTTCTAAAATCCTTTATTAGCGAATGTCTACGTCCTAACAGCAACCTGTTTCCAGCTCGATCGGTCCAGTGGTTAGAGCTGTGCATTGATAGATCAGTCAGTCAGTCAGTCAGTCAGTCACCTTTGCCTTTTATATATTTAGACAAGATAGGCCTTGACTGCGATCTCACCTGATGGTAAGTGACGATGCAGTCTAAGATGGTAGTGGGCTCCTATTAATATTATAAATGCGAAAGTTTGTATGTTTGTTACGGGCGCTTTACTTGTGGTTACGTCGTGTACATGCACATTGCGTAAGTGTGCGTGCCTGTCAGGAGCCTAGGTGGGAGCGGTCAGGCGCGAGCAAGCTGTCGCTCGCACTTATACACGACACACCATATTAGCCAACCTGAAGTTGAGAAATATCCTCATATCCCCTCCAAATAAGCGGAAAGCTTGTGCTAGGAGTGGGTACGACAATAGTGCAACGGGTGGGATTCGAACCTGCGACCTTTCAGTTTTCAGTCCGCACCTTTAACCGTTGGGCTACTGAGGCACAATCAGCACAATGCATCCAGTGGTTTGAGCTGTGCGTTGATAGATCAGTGAACTGAGAATTTCATGACAGAAAAGCCCAGTACATTTTTTTGTCTGAACCAGGAATCGAACCCGGCACCTCGTCACCCGTAGTCAAAATCAAAAAATCAAAATCAAAATTTATTTATTTCATGTAGGCCAACTTGTAGCGCCTATGAAACGTCACAAATCTACCACCGGTTCGGAATGCAGATTCTGCTGAGAAGAGCCGGCAAGAAACTCAGCAGTTGCTCTTTTAAAAAAAAAAAATTTTTTTTTTTTTACAATTGCCGTTCACGAGCATAACGCATGATCCAGCCGTTGCTTCGCTCAACCATATTTGAGGGAACGTAACAACCCGCACCACACGACACCACCACAGAAATTTTTAAGTGAGCATGACATACTTAGGCTACCCATGTTAAGGCATCGAATTAAATACTAATATTAAGATACTCATTTTAAGACATGACTGAGACACAAATAAAGTGGAAACACTGTAGAACAGAATACAATCAGAATACAGAAGTCTAACAAGCTTACCACTGGACCAACGAAGCTGTTGTACCCACTTTCCTTACCTTTAGTATAGTTTCTTCGCTGGCGGAACCGAACCGTTTTCTCGCGGCTCGGGGGGACTGCGCCGGCGCGCTCCCATCATTGTTAGCTGTAACAGAATTAAACTTTTAATAATAGAATAGAATAGAATTGTGTAGCATTGGATTGTGTGTACCTACGTATGCATTTTTGAAGCTTCATTGTGGAAGCACTGTATACATAGCATAGTTTTGTTACATCGCTCATTTGCGACAAGAGTGACATAATTCAAAATCGACGTCGAGAGAATTCTAGAGAGTAACGTTTTGTGGATGCTGCGGTCTTGAAACAACACAGCGGCCAACAAAGCGACAGAGCATTAAGTCACATTCTCTCGTTCTTATTTTTTTGTGCTTAGCGTAATGTTGTTTTTATAGCAAAAAGTATACATTTTCGACACTAAAATTGGTGAATTTTGAATTATGTCACCCTTGGCGCAAATGAGCGATATCTGTAACTGAGGGTTGAATCTCTACCATACCCATTCCAAGTCAGCCTGCTACCATCTTAGACTGAATTGTCACTTACCATCAGGTGAGATCGCAGTCAAGGACTATCTTGTCATCGAACAAAAATAATACTCACTAGAGTTGCCGTTGCAAGCGGCCGGCATCCTGTGAGGCAAGGTCGCAGACCGCTCCCACGATTTCATTGGCGTCGAGCTGGCCGAGCTCTCCGTAGACGATTCCTGCTGGAAAACATATATTTTCAATTTTGTCCAAGTGGAGTTAAGTATACATAGCATAGTTTTGTTACCTATACCTATTGTAAAAATTTTTAAGCTATTGCATAGCTTCTATCGCGGGCCAGCGTGGAGACCGAATCCAGAAATTCCGTAACGAAAATAACCTGACACGGGACTCCTCTACGGTTAGCCGCTAGATGGCGTTGATAAAAAATGCGCTATAAAGCTAGCAATAGCTGTACCGCGGCAGTCCCCGAGTGCCACACTCTTTTTTTTTTTTAAAGAGCAATCGCCGAGTTTATTGCTGGCTCTTCTCGGCAGGAACGGCATTCCGAACCAGTGGTAGATTCATTGACGATTCAAAAGTATTTGTAAAAGTTTATTTGAATAAAAAATATTTCTATTCTATTCTATTCAACTGTAAATGCCACCGCAAGGTGTAAAAAGTTTCAAATCCAAACTTTTTCTGAAGAGAATAACCGTAACTGTATATGACACGTTACCTCGCTCTTATCCAAGTGCGCGAGGTGCGCTCTGCGCCGCGCCAGGGTCCGCTGCATCTCGTGCATCATACAGTGGAGGTTGCCGCGCGGGTTGGCGGGGGGGTCCGCGCCCCCCACGCCCCCCGGGGGGGAGGCTTCGCTGCCGGGCGTCGCGCTGCCCGAAGACTGCTGCTGCTGTTGCTGCTGCTGAAAATATCGAGAATCAAAATTGAGTTTTGAATTGGAGAATATAAATCGGCAAGACTCCGCTGGCTCGGGCACCTAAGGAGGAGAGGATCGTGCTGTAAGGAGAGCATACTTGGGTCGTCCAATATAAAAATGCCCCGTTGGACGACCCACGTATCGCTGGGTGGACGAAGTGACAAAAGAGCTGCAAGCCCTCAATACACCCGATTGGCATGAAGCGGCGCAGGACAGGCATGAGTGGCAGCTTCTGATGTTGGAGGCCAAGATCCTCTTTGGGTCACTGCGCCAGCGAAGTAAGTAAAATTGAGTAATCAACGTGTTTTTGGGGAACAGACATACGTCATACGTCAGGAATTGGGTATCCCCCACAGTACTTGATGCTGCAGCAGCGGTTCAAGGGTATTATGGGGCGTGACAACACACGGGGGTCACGGTGTCAGCATTGGGGGCTGCGGTGCCACCGGCGGGGGACACGCTGGGGTCACCGCGGAGCCCGGGGCATGGAGGGCTGTGGTGCCCCCGGCGGGGGTGGCGGCGGGGACAATGGAACCTGATACTTGCATGATGTTACATACCTTGGCCTGTCGTTTGAGCCTCGCTTGCTGAAGCTGGGCGGCCAGTCCAGAGATGTCAGTCGCGGGGGGCTGTGGGGGCGGCGGCGGTGGCGGGGGACACGCGGGGGTCACCACGGGGGCGGGAGCTGGGGGCTGCGGTGCCCCAGGTGGGGGCGGTGGCGGGGGTGGGGCCGGCGCTTGTGGCTGCGGCGGTGGAGTCTGTTGCTGGAATATTTTAATACTTTCTGTTATTTGAAGACACCGTAAACAATCTTTTAAAATTTAAAAAAAAAATGTAAAATAAAATGACATTTATTCATATCATTTCATACAGAAGATCATATTTGTTGGTAAGAAAACACACTCTAAATCTAATGTTAGTAATCTTAAAAAACTATTTAATCCTAAAAAGGCTTGATTAGTCAGCACGTGCACCATATGACAATGGTTCAGGTACTGACAATCAAACCTGTCAGCAAATGCCCTCAAGATAAGGAGGAATGCAAATAAATAAATGTAATTAATATTAAATGTAACAATAAATTATAATGTTACGTTTATTTGCAATAATTACCAGAGGCGGAGGTTGAGGGGCGGCCGGTGGAGTTGGAGGTGCTATGGGGCCCTGAAAGTTATACATTTGGATTTCAAAATTCAAAAAATAAATGAGTACGGCGCTGGAACCTGGGGGTTCAATGGCTTAAGACTAGACTAGAATGTCAGAAAAAAATCAGATTCCACCCACGCGATCGTAACTAAGCGATGAAAAAACATGCCCGAAATATCGTGTGAAGCGCGATAAATGCTAGCGTATTGCGCTGAATAGGAGTGTAATAAGCGCCAAATATATTATTGGCAGGAAGACATTATACAACGTGTAACAAAAGTGTGAGTTAACCCTGAAGGAGGTGAATGTGCTCATGAAACTGAACAACTTTCCCCAAGGAACATAGGTCGATATATGAAAAAAATTTTTACCTCCCATAGTAAATCAATCAGCTGATCGTCAATTTTGTACGGGAGGTCCACCTTTTTTTTCACATTTCGACCTATGTTCCTTGGGGAAAGTTGTTCAGTTTCATGAGCACATTCACCTCGTTCAGGGTTAACTCACACTTTTGTTACACCTTGTATATAAATAAATATAAAAAGTGAAATGTCGTACATTGGCAGGCGCGGGGAGGTTTTGATGCGGCGGGACGGGGGGAGGCGCGGTGATCGTGGACGCGGCCGACAGAGACATGTTCGGCGGCATCGGCGCGCTGTAATAAAAAAAATAAATATTTATAAAACATCTTGTTAATATCAGTTTCCGACATATCAGGTGGTAAAAAATATGTAAAACTAGGTGATGCCCACAACTTCGTTTGCGTGGATTGAGGTTTTTTCTTTCTCTTTCTTATTTTCCGGGATAAAAGTAGCCTGTGTTATTCCAGACTATCATCTATCTCTGCGCCAAATTTCAGCCAAAATCCATACATCCATACATTTTGGATGTATGAATGGGCTATGCATTTAAAATATTTTAAGTATTTATTCGCATTAATAGGGCCGATAATTTTATTTATGACATTAAATTGGGAAGTTCAGATTTATGAAGCCAGCAATCAGAGATGCCTCTAGTCCATGTAGCGCCCGTGTGCAATAAATATCGAGTAGACGCGCGGCCAAAATGGAATACTTACTGTTAGCGACGCGAATTATTTAAATATCGTTTGTATTGCCATATTTTATTATTATAATAAGGAATATAATAAGTCGACCAACAAAATTTATTTTTTGGCATCAAAACCTAGCTTCTAATTTAATAACTCAGCAACGGGAAAATGATGAAGCTTCTAATATACTAACTCGGCTTCTTCACAATGACCACAAAATATTCCAAAGAAAGCATCAAATAAAGAGCTACTATTTTTATTATTGTCCACTGCCACTGCACGATTTGGTGCGAGTGAGATGGATACGACTGGCCATTTGCACGATTTCGTTGGTGCGAGTGAGACGGATGCGACTGGCAATTTGCACGATCTCGTTGGTTATGGCTATTTGCACCAATCAGAGAGCGCCATTCAAAACATGCATTTGTTTTTTTTTGTTGTTCTGTTGTTAGTGTGTTAATATTGCAATTATTTTTGTATAATTTTTTCTTTAAACTAAAGTTAGGTTAGGTTAGGGTTATACATGAATATTCAGGTGCCCGGCCGAAGGCCGGGCACTTAGGTTCTGTTGGGATCGTAAACCCACCTAAAACTAAAAAAAAAGTTGAAAAAAAATTTGTTTTTTTTTTTTTCAAAAATGTTATAATGTTATGTGTATGTATTTATCTTGAGTTAAATTTAAAAACAATCATTTTTTTAATTTCATTTTATCAAAAAAAACGTTTTTTTATTTAGTTAGAAAAATTTTTTTATTTCATTTTTCTCACAAAAAAAAAATTAAAAATGTGGTTGAAGATTTAGTGTATTATTTGATGCTAATATTTAAGTATTTTAGGAGTTCACGGTTTGAAGCTAAGTTATAAATATAGATGCTAAAATTATATTTTTTAGAGGCTCACTAGTTGAAGCTGACTTAGTAATTTAGAAGCCAATAATGGTATTAAATAGAAGCTCGTTTAATTACATGCCTTATAATAAATACGGCATAAACGGAACGTAGTTCGTATGGAGGCAGGGGTGCGGGGGGCAACTGTCAGTTGGTGACACTAAACGTTGGAAAAAGGTCCGTTTTGAATTCGCCGCCCGTCGCACTATGGAATATGCTAGTACAACGGCATATCATAAATGGTTTTATCAATGCCGCAATTGGCGTAGTTTTTTAATTTTATTTATTAGTTTAAGAGTCAAACTAAATTATAATGTAGAAATTTTGCACTAATTATTTATAGTATTTTTTTTACAGGGCCACAAACTTTTTTATTTTTCGGACGTCCATGTTAAACCTTTTAACTTCATCATTTTCAAAGGGATTTTAAAGTTAAACTTTGTAGGAATACATATAAAGTGTTATATATTTCTGGAAAGCTCATTTTTTGAATATTTTGAACAACTAATATTTTTGTAATATTATGTTAAAATTTAAGGTAAAATAATTGTAACTTAAAATGTGGCGAAAAAAAAGGATTTTTCAAGTTCATTGAGACTTTTAATAGTTACCCACGCTTCCCCACGCTTTAAATTTAATGTTGATTTGTAGCCTACTTATTCATAAGAAACATTTATTAAAATTAGCTGCGCATATTTGCGCCTTTTGAAGTTATTTGCGAAAATGTGAAAAAAGTCAGAAAACAGAAAACCGCTCTCTATTGCGGTTTGGAATGTAGACTTTTATATCAATAGTATTTTTTCTAATTTACTACCGAGAATATTTGAAATTTGGTATATCTGTTACCCCGGGTCATTATATAGGATACTTTTTATCCTAATAAACAATAAGGTTTATCCGGAATAGGGGATGAATATTTTTGTTGATTTTGCTCCATAACTTCGTCAAATCTAAACCAAACTTAATAATTCTTTCTTTATTATAAATTGTGTACTATTAGAAGTATTTTGTTTAATTTTGGTGAAGATCTACTGAATATTATCGGAGATAGAGGACATATAACTTCTCGCGGATAGTAGTATGTCATTCTAAACTTTTTCCACGTGGTCGAAGTCGCGGGAAATAGCTAGTAATATATAAAGAGTTGATGAATTTATTGATTTATAGAAAATTTGTAGTTACAATTAAACAGATGTTTCATTGTTACAATAATATATTTTATACTCACATTTTGTATACCCCTTCTCAATGGCTAGTTTCAAGTGTTCAAAACGTGAATTAATCCTTTCCTATATTGAAGGAGGTACATTTGAGGCATTATCAATAATATTCAAAGAAAATTATGAAGTCTCTGATGGCAACATTTGTTTTTAAGCGACTTCAAAAAAAAGACGAGGTTCTCAATTCGACGCGTATTTTTATTTTTTCTTTATTTGTTTTGGCAATGTTACTCCATAACTCCGTTAAATCTGAACCGATTTCAATAAAAAAAATATTTGAAAGAACGTATCGTCAGGTTGGTCCCATTTAAATTTGGTGAAGATTTGATGAATATCTTTGGAGATGGAGGACGGAACTCCTCAATGAATAAGAGTAAATCCGAGAGATTTTTTCCCGGATATTTTGTGTTTTTCTTTAACATTGATTTATATTTTTGAGTTAAGAATAAGATAATTAGGTTTTGTACACATTATAAATAGTATTGATAGTTAAAGAAAAAAATTAAAGGTCATTTTTGACACTTTGAATTTTATTTTAATTTTTAATATTATTTCTTACAATAAATTATATTAAAAACACATTGCATTTAAAGCCTTATACACTACTCTTTATTTGTGCAAAAATGCAAAGTATAATCTTCAGTAATAAAGAAGTTATCGATTTTTGATCCGATACACACATTTATTTTCCATAGTGCGTCGCCAACCGCCCAAATCACAAGCTCCTACGAATTACGATTCCGCCAAGCCCTTTTGCTCAAAACCAGTGTTTTACTGTTTCCATCCGCTACACTTACAATACAAGAATACCGTTTGACCAGTTATATTTTCACCAGTGAAAGGAAATTCAGGTGTAAAAAATGGTGCAATTTTAAATGATGTCGGGAAGCAATAAGTACACGAATAAAAAGTATTTTTTATCGCTGCGAGCGACGGCGACATGCTTTTTGGAGGGGTCGCGAGGGGGAACGGTCTGCGCCCGTGCGCGTTGCACACCCAGGAAAAACCGGCACTGTCAGCAATCCATACCTTTTTGACTTATCTCTGCTACTGGTGAGTGTAGTAAAATGACTTTGTTGTTGTTGTTGTTCAAAATCAAAAAATCAAAATCAAAATTTATTTATTTCATGTAGGCCAACTTGCAGCTCCTATGACACGTCATAAATCTACCACCGGTTCGGAATGCAGATTCTGCTGAGAAGATCCGGCAAGAAACTCAGCAGTTGCTCTTTTCAAAAAAAAAAATTTTTTTTTTTACAATTGTTAAAAAAACTAGGCTATGCACACAATGTTTCCACACGGAAGTTTCAAAAATGCACACCTACCACAACCTAACACATGATGGGTAGACACAAAGCAGACCCATTTCCGTTGGTGGCACCCGTTCACGAGCATGACGCAAGATCCAGCCGTTGTTTCGCTCGGAGATCTCTGCTACTGGAGAAAAATGACTGTTCTTGTTGTTGTTGTTGGTGTTGTTGTTGTCGCTCACCTGTTGGTGCGGTGGTGTCCGTGGCCGGGCGGCGCGGGCGCGTGGGGTAACGTGTGCACGCCGTGGGGCGGCGGCGCGGGCGCGTTCTGCGCCACGCTGGCGGGCAGCGCGGCCTGAAACAACAACATATTTTTATTATTCGATGACAAGATTCGATTAATGGCTGGATCATGCGTCATACTCGTGAACGGGTGCCACCAACGGGAATGGGTCTGCTTTGACTGCCCGTCTTGACATGCGTTGGATTGGTGTACCTACGTATGCATTTTTGCATTTTTGAAGCTTTATTGTGGAAGCACTGTATACATAGCATAGCTTTGTAAATAAAAAATTTTTTTTGAAAAGAGCAACTGCTGAGTTTCTTGCCGGCTCTTCTCAGCAGAATCTGCATTCCGAACCGGTGGTAGATTTATGACGTGTCATAAGAGCTACAAGTTAGCCTACATGAAATAAATAAATTTTGAATTTGAAATTTGAAAGATAGTCCTTGCCTGCGATCTCACCTGATGGTAAGTGACGATGCAGTCTTTTTTTATCCGAAATAGGCCTGCGCTTGAGGAAAATCAATACTGGATAGCACTGATGAGGTCTAGGTTGGAGCGCGCTTGCCTAGAAAATGCCTATTCACTCTTGCATTGAAGGTACTCAAATTATAGGTGGCAGGAAACACGGATGCTGGAAGAGTGTTCCACACCTTAGCGGTTCTTATCAGAAACGCTGAATTGAAGCGTTTCGCTCGAGTAGGTTGAACCTACGATGGTAGCGGGCTAACTTGGAAGGGGTATGGCTGTGTAGATTCAACTCATACCCCTAATCGGTTCACTAGGTTGGCCCAATCACTGATAATGATAACATTATAGAGAACTCTCAGGCATGCAGGTTTGTTCACGTTCTCCACGTACTTGGGTGGGTGTTGTTGGTGCAATGGTTGATGTTGTTGGTGCGGTGGTTGGTGTTGTTGGTGCGATGGTGAATGTTGTTGGTGCGATGGTTAATGTTGTTGGTGCGGTGGTTGGTGTTGTTGGTGCGGTGGTTGGTGTTGTTGGTGCGATGGTTGATGTTGTCGGTGCGGCGGCTGGTGTTGTTGGTGGTATTGCGGTTGATGTAGTATTCACGTCTCGTGTGTCGTCAACTCTTACCGGGTGATGGTGGTGCGGCGCGTGGTACTGGCTGGGCGGGTGGTGCTGCGGCGGCGGCTGGTGTTGCGGCTGGACCTGGGGTGAGTGTTGTTGGTACGGCGGCTGGTGTTGTTGGTGGTATTGCGGTTGCTGCAGTATTCACATTGTGTTCTCGTGTTTCGTGCAACTCTTACCGGGTGATGGTGGAGCGGCGGGTGGTACTGGCTGGGCGGGTGGTGCTGCGGCGGCGGCTGGTGTTGCGGCTGGACCTGGGGCGGGTGTTGTTGGTGCGGTGGTCGGTGTTGTTGGTGCGGTGGTTGCTGTTGTTGGTGCGATGGTTGATGTTATCGGTGCGGCGGCTGGTGTTGTTGGTGGTATAGCGGTTGCTGCAGTATTCACATTGTGTTCTCGTGTGTCGTGCAACTCTTACCGGGTGGTGGTGGTGCGGCGCGTGGTACTGGCTCGGCGGGTGGTGCTGCGGAGGCGGCTGGTGTTGCGGCTGGACTTGGGGTGGGTGTTGTTGGTGCGGCGGCTGGTGTTGTTGGTGCAGCGGCGCGTGGTACTGCGGCTGTTGGAGTATCGCCGCGTCTTCTCGAGTCATTGTTCTGAAACGAATGTACAATGAACTAAGATGAAGAACTTCAATTGGGTAATTCACAAAAAAAAATTATATACTTAAAATAAAGTTTTTTAATATTAAAACATAATGCCTTTTTTGTTTTTTTAATATCTTAACTAGTCTCGAAAATATAGAGCTTTAAAGTGTCCTGTTAGACAGAGAGAGCGCTACTGACATGTGGCGTCACAAATTCAGTAGCTCCATATGCTGTCCATACAAAATATAGTTTTAGAAAGAGACAGATTCAGTCGCAGTTACAGCTTATAACTTATTTATTTTTTGACAGATTTATTTTCTGTTTTCACAAATGTTATTCTTACATGTTACATTTTCGATTGTAATTAATGTATATCCACATTTCGACAACATTCAAATACACAAATAACTGTGCCGATTTCACCAACGTCGAAGGCTTTTTTTTTAAATATATAGACGAGCGCTTGGCTGTGATCACACCTGATGGTAAGTGAGGATGCTGCCTAAGATGGAACGCGCTTGCCTAGAAGATGCCTATTCACTCTTGATATGAAGGTACCCAAATTATAGTTAGACGGAAAAACGGAAGCCGGAAGGGCATTCCAAATCCAGCGGTGCGTATCAGGAACGAGGAAGCAAAGCGCTTAGTGCGCGTTCTTGGGATTTCAACTACGTAGGGGTGCAGATCTTTTCTGTGCCTTGCGTTAAACTACTTATTAGAACTTTATAATAAGTGGTTTAATCTAAATATATAAAAGGCAAAGGTGACTGACTGACTGACTGACTGACTGACTGACTGACTGACTGATCTATCAACGCACAGCTCTAACCACTGGACCGATCGAGCTGAAATTTGGCATGCAGGCAGCTGTTAGGACGTAGGCATCCGCTAAGAAAGGATTTTGGAAAATTTCAACCCCAAGAGGGTTAAATAAGGGGTTAAAGTTTGTATGAAAGTCCGCCATTTTTCAAGTTATATCCATGAAACTATGTATCTAGGCTTTCGAATAAAAATCCGGGATTTTAAAACTAAATCCACGCGTACGAAGTCGCGGGCATCAGCTAGTTCCAAATAAAACTTCAATAGCCCAACAGTTGAAGGTGTGAACTGAAAACTGTAAGGTCGCAGGTTCGAATCCCACCCGTTGCACTATTGTCGTACCCACTCCTAACACAAGCTTTCCGCTTATTTGGAGGGGAGAGGAGAATATTAGTCAAATTCAGGTTGGCTAATATTCTTTAAAAAAAAAAAAAAAAGAGGGGGTAAAAAGCGTACCTGTACCCCATATCCTCATCGTAGTGCGTGTTGTTGTGCCCGTTGTAGGGCCCCGGCGGGTTGGGGGGCTGCGGGGGAGGGGGTGCCGTGTTGTTCACCACTTTGTTGGCTAGGATCTGCAAAATAATACAAAAGTCTTATAAAAACACTAGCTGATTCTCTCGATTTCGTACGTGTGAATTGAGTTTTTTTTTTATTTTGAACTCTCTTAGTTTCCGGAATAAAAAGTAGCCCATGTGTTAATTTTACTACTACTACTACAACTACTAATACTGCTTAAAAATATGCTTCTTAACGATGCATATATTTGATATGAAATAAGAAAGCAGTAGACAAAAAATAGTTTATTTCAATTTTATTAGCTCTTCTGTAAAAAAGTGTAATTTTGAATTATGGTAGTTTTGAATTGAAGCAGCAATACCAGCGTCTAGCCTGCTTACGTCAGATTGTAGTGACGACACCATAGAATGAGTATCCTCTAGAATCCTACCAAGCGTGTCGCCGAAAGGAATAGGTAATACAATATTAAAACGCTACAACGCACCATTGTTTATATTCTAGATCAGTTTTATTAACTTCAAGCACTCTTTATTTCGGGTCAAAGACTAATTTAACACTACAATTATCATAACACTCTGAAATACCTACTTTTATACGTCTTGTTGCTCACAATGTATTGTGACTCAAAACGTGGCACGCAATGAGGGACAGATATCGACATAGCTGCGTCTCGTTCTATCTTGTTTGGCATCATGTCACACAATGTCACACTTCGTCGACCCCCTCCCTCCCCCTAAACGTGTGACGTAATTTATGGATCGCTCCTAAAGACTGGCACTTACTTCGAGCGTATGCATCATGGCGCGTGCGAAGCTGTCGGCGTCCTCGCGGCAGGAGAAGTTCAGCCCGTACACGTGCCGCGCGTCCCGCCACTGGTGGAAGGTCGCCGTCGCCTGGTTGTACTTCAGCCCGCGGACTATCCCGCAGTTTATCACCACCTGGAATCATGAACAATCATACATCGTTTGCGAAACTTAAAGAACGTGGTGAAATCGGTGTCTACAATTTTGACGCGCTACCATTTTGTCACTCTTCAGTTTCGTCACTATAATTTTATCACTCTTCAATTTTAGTGCTCTACAATTTCATCGGTCTACAATTTTGATGATCTACAATTTTATCGCGCTACAATTTCATCGCTCTACAATTTTGACGATAATAGATTTATACATAAATACACATCAAAAATTCCGGGGCCGGCGGGATTCGAACCCACATCTCTCTGGGAATCGCGCCCGAGTGTGTTATCCGTTACACCACGGCGAACCACACGTCAGCCACGAAATTAGTGATATGTATCTACTTTTTCAATCAGTTTTATAGCAACTGTTAGGGACATCTAGTAGCGACACATTACAGTTGTCGATCTACTTTTTTCCAAGACACCATATTACAATGGAGCTCTTAAGAATTTCCTTTAAGTGTAGGTTAACACTTCAATAAAAAATTAAAAATTTTGACGATCTACTATTTTATCGCTGTACAGTAATGCCGCTCTTTAATTTTGACGATCTACTATTTTATCGCTGTACAGTTATGCCGCTCTTTAATTTTGACGATCTACAATTTTATCGCGCTACAATTTCATCGCTCTACAATTTTGACGATCTACTATTTTATCGCTGTACAGTAATGCCGCTCTTTAATTTTGACGATCTACTATTTTATCGCTGTACAGTTATGCCGCTCTTTAATTTTGACGATCTACAATTTTATCGCGCTACAATTTCATCGCTCTACAATTTTGACGATCTACTATTTTATCGCTGTACAGTTATGCCGCTCTTTAATTTTGACGATCTACAATTTTATCGCGCTACAATTTCATCGCTCTACAATTTTGACGATCTACTATTTTATCGCTGTACAGTTATGCCGCTCTTTAATTTCATCGCTCTACAATTTTGATGATCTACAATTTTATCGTTCTACAATTACCGCCCAACCTAGAGTGAACGGGAAGTAACTTCAATAATAATGGAAAAGTATTTTCCGTCATTTCGTTAAGCTGCGAATAAAAGGAAGTCGTGAATTGGCCCACAAGTTACAGCCCACATATTGAATTTGTTATTTTTCTAACATCTGTGGCACGGTTACCTCACGCTCACGGCCATTTGCATATCTGAATTCTGCCCACGAACGCAGAAAGTGAATTGAGACTGATTATATTTCATGCCCACATGACCTTATTCTGTCAAAGATGGGCGTAGGTACTAAAGTGAAATCCCTTTCTAAACCATGCCTACGTAATAAGATCATCTTGAACTATAATATAAACGTAAAAATTATTTTTACAAAACAGACTTCAAACGCCACTACAAAGTACATCAATTGTGTCTATAAAATTTGAAGAGTTCCCTTGATTTCTCCAGGATCCCATCATCAGATCCTGACCTGATGACAATGGGACGACCTGGGAAGTAGGTATACCCTTTCAAAAAAAAAAAATTTCCAAATCACTCCAGGCGTCTTCGAGTAATCGTGGAACATACATAGAAAAAAAAGATTCCGACGAATTGAGGACCTTCTCCTTTGTTAGAGCCATAAAGAAAAAAAGGAGGTGAATGTGCTCATGAAACTGAACAACTTTCCCTAACGAACATAGGTCGAAATATGAAAAAAAAATTTTTACCTCCCATAGTAAATTAATCAGCTGATCGTCAATTTGTATGGGAGGTCCACATTTTTTTTTTCACATTTCGACCTATGTTCCTTGGGGAAAGTTGTTCAGTTTCATGAGTACATTCACCTCCTTCAGTATTATTTCGGAGTTTCATTACACGTTGTATATTTTTTTTTAAAGTCCTTTAAGGGGGGACGGTCCTCACCTCATGGTCGTTGAGCTTCCTGCCCACCACGCGGAAGGTGTTGTGCTGCGTGTGGTGGTAGATGTGCACCTTGGACAGCCCAGAGCTGGAGCCTGATGGGATCCACCTCTTCACCGCGTCATCATACACCATGACGGAAGCGCGCGCGCTGCTTATGGACTGCTCGCTGTGGACAAGGACGTTTTATATCAGAACGGAGTACGGACACCGTCTATCTAAAACCAACTTATTGAGACCATTCTAAGGGTACGAACAAGCCAGAGATGCCTCACTGCGATACCTCGCGGTCGCGGTTTAGCTCGCTACCTCGATGCCACCTCCATGTAAAACAAATGTATGCAAACAGACGACCGCGAACATGCCGAAGGATACCTCACTGCGATACATCGCGGTACAGCGAGGTATCTTCGACATGTTCGTGCTCGTCTGTTTGCATACATTTGTTTTACATGGAGGTGACATCGAGGTAGCGAGCTAAACCGCGACCGCGAGGTATCGCAGTGAAGCATCTTTGGCATGTTCTTACCCTAATGAGCCAAAATATATCTGCTGGAAGTGTCTACTTCTTCTAATATATGTTGTCTTGTAATTACTTATATGTACATAAAAAATAAAAATAAATAAAATAAGTTCAACCCCCAAGGATTACCCCCTTATGGGTTGAATTTTCAAAAATCCTTTCTTAGCGGATGCCTTTTTTTGTGTGTGTTTTTTTTTAAAGAATATTAGCCAAGCTGAACTTGACTTATATTCTCTCCTCTCCACATAAGCGGAAAGCTTGTGTTAGGAGTGGGTACGATAGGGCAACGGGTGGGGCTCGAACCTGCGACCTTTCAGTTTTCAGTCCGCACCTTAACCGTTGGGCTATTGAGGCTTTGTATCAGCATGATCCGTCCAGTGGTCTTCGCTGTGCGTTGATAGATCAGTGAACTAAACACACAACAGTAACAGAAAACCCAATACCCACAATATGGACCACTTCAATATTTTATGTCATTCATTTAGGTACTAATTTTATGTTATAATTTTCTGACTCCTTAATTAATCTATTCAATCATGCTGTGTACACATATTAAGGGTTGTTACTTGGTTCTCGATAAGCTGTATGTATTTATATTTTGTGTAATTTTTAGTCTCAACCTGTTTTGTGTGCCTCTTTAATAAATAAATAAATAAATAAATACATTTTTGGCCTGAACCAGGAATCGAACCCGGCACCTCCTCATCCGTAGTCTAACAAGCTAACCACTACACCAATGGGTACAACACCCACTTTACTGTGTAGGCGTAGTCATAAAACGCTAAAAAATAAAATACTGCACATAAAAGGACCCGCATGAGCACTTAAGGTTGACTTAACTCTTTACGTAACTTATACGCAACTTAAGTACCGTGTAAGGTTCATACTACACGGGCGGTTCTCCCGCCGCGGGAAACCGCTTCTGAACCGCTCTAGTCACAATTTAATATGAAAGTTGTATGCTGCATACTACACGGCGCGGTTTCCCGTCGCGGTTTGCAGGCGGGAGAAATACGACCGCCGCATGCAGCGTCAAACCGCCGCGGATAACCGCCGTTTTAAACTACAAGGGCGGTTTCCCGCTATTACGTCATTCTGCGCGGGATCTTGGCGCGGTTTACCGCGTAAAAGACAGCGGTAAACCGCGTCCCGTGTAGTTTGATGGTCTGCGGCAGCTTTGTCGAGCGGATTCCCGCAGCGGGAGAACCGCCCGTGTAGTATGAACCTAAGTGTATCGATATACTCAAAGATCGCTTACGATACAGCTTGCTCGAAGTCAGAAGCAGTATAAGAGATCACCGTCGAAAATATCAGACATTTTCATGTTCGATGACAAGATAGCCCTTGACTGCGATCTTACCTGATGGTAAGTGACGATGCAGTCTAAGATGGCAGCGGGCTAACTTGGAAGGGGTATAGCAGTGTATATCCAACCCATACCTATCCCTAATCGGTTTCTACACGCCATCATGTCGGAACGCTAAATCGCTTGGCGACACGGCTTTGCCGGTAGGGTGGTAACTAGCCACGGTCCAAACCTTCCACCATACAAAAATACATGACATACAGACTTGACAGGTTAACAAGTACTGGGTACTGATATGGGTGCGCAAAGGCGTTGCGCAAAGGTATATTATGTAAGGTGGGCAGATACATTGTACACCTGCAATTTGGGCCACTTATTCCAATTAAAAAGTATTTAAGTAAGCGGCCAGTGAGCAGTGCCTAAAAGGGCCTACCACTAGATTGATTTGGACAAGGATACGCCAGCCCTATCGTAACCTAACTTATAGTTCGGCTGCCCCATTTCAAAACCTAGTAAGTGTGATTGACAAAATTTTACAGGAGACCAAAAGAACATGCTTTGTGGTAGATGGCTAGAGTAATAAATATCTAAACTAATATAATAAAGTGCAAGAGTTTGTTTGTTTGAACACGCTAATCTCTGCAACTATCAGTCGGATTTGAAAAATTCTTTTTGTGTCTGATAGCCCAATTCTTGAGGAAGGTTATAGGCTATTCAACATCTCGGTGCGGCTCTTAAAGCCGAGCAAAAAGAAATAATAGCACGGGCGAACAATGCGATGCGGTATGTCGGTGGTCGAGGTCGGTCACCCAACGAGAACCGAACCGAAGACTATTTATTAATCCGGAAGATCAAAGCGTTACCACGGGATTATTAAAAAGTAAATCCACGCGGACGAAGTCGCGAGCAACAGCTAGTATCCAATAAAAGCTTTCAAAGTATGTAGTTTATTTACGAAACATTAATTGACCAACAGATACTGAAGAGTTCAGAAGGGCTACAACAAATATATTTTTTTGGTCTCGTGTAAAATTTTGTCAATGACACTCGGCTGCCCCATTTCAAAACCACTAGGTATTGAAATGGGGCAGCAGCTTACGATGGGGCTGGCGTGTCCTTGTCGGACGAAAGCCCCCTAAAACTCGAGATAATAAAAAAAGGGCCTACGTAGTTAACCTACCCACATATTCGAAAAAAAAAACAGCATATCACTAATGTTATGCAACAGCGTCGTTCGCGGTTGGACGTAGGCGCGATTGCCTCAGAAGGTCATATCAGTAATGTCCCGATAACTGGGTTTGGGTTAAACGAGATTGATTGCCGGTTATTGTTATAAAAAAACGTTGCAAAAGCTTCTTAATATTAAAATGGGACCACAGACAGTGATGAGTGGGACATCTTGATAAATTCTACAGTAGCCTAAGCACGAACATTTTAACTTTCGAATAGTAAAAGGTGAAGCCAGCAAGAAATATTAACGTAATTAAATATAAACGTAAAAATTGCTTTTTACAAAACCAACTTCAAACGCCACTACAAAGTGTTACAATTGTGCTTATAAAATTTGAAGAGTTCCCTCTATTTTCCAGGATCCCATCATCAGATTCTGACCTGGTGACAGTGGGACCACCTGGGAAGTACCCCTTTCAAAAAACGAATTTTCCAAATCGGTCCAGGCGTATTCGAGTAATTTCTAAAATTGTGAACCTCCTCCTTTGAAAGTCTGTTAAAAATAACAGTTGCGCTCCTGTCATTTTCATATAAAATTTCTTGCTGGCGTTAACTTCACCTTTACTATTCGAAAGTTAAAATTTTTGTGCTTGGGCTACAGTTTTCTTGTTTTTCGGGAGTCGGGTAACATTAAAATCGCACTTACACGAAATTTAAGTTGACCATTTTATTACCATTTATTTCAAGAAAAACTTGGCGTATCAACTGCCATCGTGGCAAAAAGTCTACCTCACACATTTTTTGATCCATATAATTGTAAAAATTGTAATTTCGTTAAAGGCATTAACCATAACCTCTCCACACAGCATTACACTCACATCCATCTCATATCACTTTATTTCAAAATGCATTGCAAAATGTCCACAAATTCCAAAAGACGTCGCCCAGCAAAAAACAGCGTGGGTCCCGATAGAGCTTGTGTCGCAAATTTTTTGTCATACTGACCTTTCTCTTTGGTTTTATATATGGTCAACACATGTTGGATATTGCACATCTTGGCTGCCACCTACTGCACTGATCCCTTATTTAGATAAAGCTAAATAAGATAAACATTAAGCATAGTTACGTTATATGAGCTACTAGCTGTTGCCCGCGACTTCGTCCGCGTCAATTTCTGTTATAATTAGTTAGTTTTCAAAAGAATATATTTTAAATATGAATAATTAATTTCCCCGTTTTTGCAACATTTTTCACTGATGCTTCGCTCCTATTGGTCGCAGCGTGTTGTTATATAGCCTAAAGCCTTCCTAGATAAATAGACTATCCAACACAAAAAGAATTTTTCAATTCTAACCAGTAGTTCCTGAGATTAGCGCGTTCAAACAAACAAACTCTTCAGCTTTATAATATTAGTATAGATTTGTATGGTGGGAGGCTTTGGCCGTGGCTAGTTACCACCCTACCGTCAAAGGCGTGCCCGCCAAGCGATTTAGCGTTGCGGCACGATGGCGTGTAGAAACAGATTAGGGGTATGGGTTGAATTTACACTGCCGTACCCCTTCCAAGTTAGTCCGCTACCATCTTAGACTGCATCGTCACTTACCATTAGGTGAGATCGCAGTCAAGGACTATCTTGTCATCGAATAAAATAAAAAAAGGTCAGTTCGCCCCGAACTGAGACCTCGCGGTATCCCATAATTCCCAAAAGATAGTTTTAATTATATATTGTAATACTTTTAACATTAGACGAAAAACGAGGTCTATTTTGCTTTTAAAAGGTTTTCTGCTTTGATATCGAGGTTCATGTACCTAGAGCGATTTATTAAGTGTTCCGTGGACTGATGCTGAGATCTATAGAGCGTGCTCTCACTCAACTCAGATTCAAGACAGAGTTAAAACGAGACAGATTTATGTCAGAACATATTTGTGTCTCGTTTTAACCTTTATCTTGAGTCTGAGCTGAGTAGCACGCTCTATAGATCTTAGCCTCAAAGTTTAGGTAGTACTCACTCTGTGGGTGGCCATAAGAAAGAGATTGTCACTAACAATATTAAAAATAGTCGGACCTTGGTTGGAAAAATGTATAAATAGTTAGGTCTCAATTACAAGGCAGAGAATTTTCAAGGTTAAAAAGATAGATAACACCTTTTTTAACCGACTTAAAAAGGAGGTTATCAGTTCGACACGTTATATTATGTATACGTAATGTTATCGGAACTGCAAAATATTTACATTAATCTATTAGAGCTTCCAAATAAATATACAAAATTGTATAGGTGTGTATATGTATTTTTTTTATAGGAATAGCGGGCAAACGAACAGGCGAGTCACCTGATGTTAAGTGATTACCGCCGCCCATGAACACTTGTAAGTACCAGAGGCACCACCAATGCGTTGCCGGCTTTTCAGGAATTTATTGGTTCGCCCCTTGAATAACCCCATATTGTAATTAAGTGGGAACACCGTAGAAGGGAGATGATTCAACAATTTGGTAGTACGTGGAAAAAAGATCTGGAGCAACGGATGGTCGAAGTGCTCCAGGCACCCAGGTGGTGAGGGTGAAATTGCGTCCGGTGGCGTGCGGTGCGGTTGTAGAAGTTAGAGGGTGGAATACGATCAAATAGCTCTTCAGAACACTCCCCGTTATATAGCCGATAGAAAACGCAAAGAGAGCTTACGTCTCTGCGGTGTTCCAAGCTTTCCAGCGAGTTGGTTAATTTGGGATTGTCCACAAGCCGAACTGCCCTCTTTTGAATCCAGTCAAATGGAAGGAGTTGATACTGAGGTGCTCCGGCCCAAAGGTGGAAGCAATACTCCATGTGAGGACAGACTTACGCTATATAGAGTAGGAGCCTGTGCCCGGGCGCAAAGTACCGCTTTGCTCCCGATGTATGTGTGTATATTTTGTCCACGCATTTCGACTCCCAGTCAACTTCATGGGCGTAAAATATTTGTCAAGTTATTATATTATTCTTGTTGTTCCAATTTTATATTCATTTTAATAAATCTATCGGAAGTCGGAACCTTAGGGTGGGAACAAGCCAAGGATGCCTCACTGCGATACCTCGCGGTCGCGGTTTAGCTCGCTACCTCGATGCCACCTCCATGTAAAACAAATGTATGCAAACAGACGAGCGCGAACATGCCGAATGATACCTCACTGCGATACATCGCGGTTCACATCGATGTTTCTCGGCATGTTCGCGCTCGTCTGTTTGCATACATTTGTTTTAAATGGAGGTGGCATCGAGGTAGCGAGCTAAACCGCGACCGCGAGGTATCGCAATGAGGCATCCTTGGCTTGTTCTCACCCTTACCTACCTACACAGATAGACAGACAGAACCTTATCACTTTAACAGCCTAATCTCCCGTTAAGTATTTCGGTGGACATACTTCGTGGAACAATTCCAAACTAATTCTCCGAACAATTAACTAAATAATTACTTAGTTCAATGGTCCCATCTACCTGTTCATTTTTTGGGTAAGTAGGTATAATGTTGTAACTAACTGCCTCGTTGATTTAGTGGTTATCCAGTTCGACTACTGATGACGAGGTCCCGGGTTCCTGGGTCGGGCCAAAAATGTATTGGGTTTTCTGTTAAAAAAATTTCAGTAGGTACTAGCTCGGAGTTAGGAAGTCGGTGGTGAGTCACCCCCGTGCCTCGGAGAGCACGTAGGTACGAGAGAGAGTAACATTTGAAACAACCACATCTTTGTACCTTATGTACTTATATTGTACTAGTTGACGCCCGCGACTTCAGGTGATTTAAGAATTTTTAATTCCCGCGGGAATTCGGTTATTTTCCGGTTTCCGGGATAAAAAGTAGCCTATGTGCTATTCCAGACTATAATCTATCTATGTGCCGAATTTCAGCCAAATCGGTTCAGTCGTTGCGGCGTAATTGAGTAACAAACATCCATGCAACCATTACTTACATAATAGGTTAGGCTGCTATATTATGGGCTAAATAATTCTTATCTGTAACGGTTATTTATTCTAGAACAGTTAAAGAAATGATGTTTATCATTCTGACAGGTAGATTATTACGTAGAGATTGCCTTTTTAACCGACTTCCAAAAAAGGAAGAGGTTATCCATTCGTCGGAATCTTTTTTTTTTTATGTATGTTCCCCGATTACTCGAAGACGCCTGGACCGATTTGGAAAATTCTTTTTTTGTTTGAAAGGGTGTACTTCCCAGCAGAGGCGTAACTATACCGTTTGAGGCCCGTGGCAAATTCATCGGACGGGGCCCTCTCTCCCCCAATATAAAGAAGCTCAACCAATGAGATAATATTTTTTGCTATAAATCACTAGGTGAAGTAGGTACATACAAACGCGAATACAATTACTTGATTTTCTAATAACCTTTAATCCAGAGCGTATTGAACTTTTGGCGTATTTTGGCGAGCGTATTGGCTTTTTGCTCAGTAAAAGTATTAATGACATAAGAACCAAAAATGTCACTATCGCGAGCGAAGCGAGCGCGAAATTTTTTACGATTGTATTCTGCCACTACTCCACTAGTCCATATACTTGATGCTTAACTACCTGCAATACCAATCCACAACCGATGGTTTCTAAATCGTCACAATTTAGGTTGGCCTTACCAAGCAGCATCAGGATTGAGGAGTTGGTACCTCAAGTTCAATGATGTAGGCCAGTATTAACGGCTGCACCGCGCAGTTACGTATTCCATACTTGTTACTCCGAAAATGTTGCGAGCGAAGCGAGCGCGCAATTTTTTATGATTGCATTACGGCACTTAGTAGTCCATTCTTGGCACCTACAACAGCAACGTAAAAGCGACATTTTCGCGAGCGAAGCGAGCTCAAAATTTATGATTGCATTACGGCACTTAGTAGTCTATTCTTGGCACCTACAATAGCAATGTAAAAGCGACAATTTCGCGAGCAAAGCGAGCGCGAAATTTATGATTGCAATACGGTAGTTAGTAGTCCATTCTTGGCACCTACAATAGCAACGTAAAAGTGACATTTTCGCGAGCGAAGCGAGCGCGAAATTTTTTATGATTGCATGACGGCACTTAATATTTCATACTTAGCACCTACCATAGCAACTTAAAAGCGACATTTTCGCGAGCGAAGCGAGCGCTAAAATTTTTATGATTCATTACGGCACTTAGTAGTCCACACTTGGCACCTACAATAGAAACGTAAAAGCGACATTTTCGAGAGCAGAGTGAGCGCGAAATTTTTTATGATTGCATTACGGCACTTGGTAATCTATACTTGGCACCTACAATAGCAACGTAAAAGTGACATTTTCACGAGCGAAGCGAGTGCGAAATTTTTTATTTTGCACTACGCCATATTTAGTCCTGTACTTTTGACGCTTGAGACCCTGCGCTTGTATGCGCCGCACACCTGGCATCGTAGGTAAAGTCGGCTCTACCAACTATTTAGTTATTGTTTGGGGTACCTATATTCAGTAATTAATTAGATATTTTATAAAATTTTAAAATATGTGTTTATGGGCCTAATGACATTTAGGTACATACTTATACAAATATGTATCTTTTTCATTTCTGTAAGTTATAAATAAAAATTTTGGCCCCAAATTTACCGCCCCTAAAATCTGCTGCCCTAGGCTCCAGTCAACTCAGCCTTTTGGTAAATCCGACACTGTGCGAAACCTTTCTTGTCCAAAAGAATTTAGTTTATATCAATTTTAATTTTGAAAATGATCGCTCGGCACTAGCCGTAATCACAGGAATGGCTATAAATGTTAGGATCATCTTGTGCTTCTGGCCCTCTCTGATCGGGGGCCCCTTCCAGCTGGGGCCCGTGGCATTTTGCCGTCATGCCACCCTATAGTTACGCCTCTGCTTCCCAGGTGGTCCCATCATCAGATTCTGACCTGATGACAATGGGACCACCTGGGAAGTATACCCTTTCAAACAAAAGAAGCATTTTCCAAATCAGTCCAGGCGTCATTGAGTAATTGGGGAACATACATAAAAAGATTCCGATGAATTGAGAACCTCATTTTTTTTAAGTCGGTAAAAAAATTAATTAAAAAGGCTTATCTATTAACAAAAATTAACGTTATACGGATCAAATAATAATAATCGGTAATGTATACGTGAGATCTACGGCAGAGTAACGCTCAGATAACAGCGCGTGTTTTCATAACATATGTGGTGAATTTGGAAATAATGTCACATCTTGTTTGTCTTGTTGAAATTGACTGGGAGGAATAAAACTGGTGTTTACATAGTTTTGTTACCTATTGTAAAATTATTTTTTTTGAAAAGAGCAACCGCCGAGTTTATTGCTGGCTCTTCTCGGCAGGATGGGCAGTCCGAACCAGTGGTAGATTCATCGACGATTCAAATGCACTTGTAAAAGTTTATTTGAATAAAAAATATTTCTATTCTATTCTACATAAATCCGTGATTTTTTTACGTTGCTTTTTATTAGGCAACTAGCTGATTCTCGCGACTTCGTCTGCGTGGAAAAAGTTTAGAGTGACTCGCTACTATCCGCGAGAAGTTATGTCCTCTATCTCCGATAATATTTAGTAGATCTTCACCAAAATTGGAGGAAATATTTCCCACAAAAAAAGAACACCGGAAAACGTTATAACTTAATACTTACTGTTGCCAGTATTCCTCCCAGTTTTTCTCCCTGGTAGAACCGTACCCTCTAGGTAAGGTAGCAGTTTTGGACCTCCCATTGAGTGAACTACAATCCCTTTTATCCGGTAGACTCATCACTGAATGGCGAACTGGTTCAGACCGAAACGACTGGAACGATATTTGCGACCCGGTCTCTTCAGACTTCAGGCTGTTCTGACTCCCTCGCAACCCATTCTGTACCAAGTTAGTTTGCCCGTACTCATTTCTGAAGTCCTCAATCTTGGTGCCGTTATCGCTTTGTATCCTGTTCAAATTTGGTCTCGGTAATGGACGTCTATATTCAAAGCTGTCCACTTTCATGGAAGAGGATCTCTTCATTTTGGGCGATTCTTGAACGCTGGTCAGAGATGGCATTTTGGATTCCATCTCCAAATCGATTTCGTGCTCTATTTGGGTCTGCACGTGAGCCAGCATCTCCTCTAGATCGCCCAAATCTGGGTTGATATTCATTTTCATACGACGCATCGTCTTAATTTTCAAGTACACAGTGTATTTTGTTATGCACTAGATAGGGTGGGTCCTTGGCATACTCCCCAGTTATTACTGTATTGAACGCTTTAAAAAATTCACTATATAAATCGATAATTTCACTAAACAATTCCTTGGCATAATCTTCAGCTTTTATTCGCTAACAAAACATGCACTCTTGTAGTGGAAATTCACTAAAAATTTAACATGGCTTAATGTTTCACTTTGGTTTCCTTGGCACTATCCAAAATTACCAAATTATTTGCAAAGTTTAGTCACAAAACAAATATTTTTAAAACACAATAAGTATTTATTCAATTAGCACACCCAAAAATAATTTCAAGACATAATGACTATTGAGATAAAAAAAAAATTTAAAACGCCCATAACTCGATCCGATCGACGCGGCGTTCGAGCGTAGACTGCCAGTATTTCGTTAAGTATGACATAGTTATCACCCGTCAAGTTAACCTCGTTTCACTTATCATGACATCCTATAGATAAAACTGAAACATTTTTTTCTCCGTAAACATTTGCCCTTAACCCTAACGCAATAAGGAAGTGTGATTTTTACTGATTTAGAACAATGATCGATTACAATTACTTTAACAAATCATTTCTGAGAGTACATACCCAAGTAGCACACGAAGGCTGCTTAGCAGCTGAATAACGAATTCCCGTCACGCTTAAAGCTGTATAAAAAAGCTGCATAAGGGCTGTATACGGCCGTATACAGCTCTTATACCTCTTAAATGGGCACAAATTATACAGCCTTAAGTTGAATAAAAGATTACAAGTTACTCTTTATTCAGCAAATATGTCACGTGACGTAAAAGTGAAGTAGCAAACCATAGATAATACAAATCTAGCAAATTAATATACTTCGTGGAGTGAATTGAATTTGATTGAATACGTGTGGTTATATATTCAAAGTTAAGTGTTTTCATATTTATAAAAGAAAAATGATTGGGAATGTAATTTTACTGACATTATACATATATATTACCTAAGAAAATTTTAGTGCGCCACGAAAATATTCGGTTTTTAATTAGTTTCGTGATATAAATAAGCCGTGATGAAAACTTGAATAAACAATTTTTAGTGCTTTGAAAAGAATTATAAGATAAAAAGTTGTTGTTATGATATCGAGAAGTAAAAACTAATGCAATCCATTCCTAATTCATACACAAAACATCATAAAAGTTGAAAAATGAATCAGTATATTTATATAGGTTATGAGGTTATACAATAAAATGGTGGATTCATGTTAAGCTGTAATGTGGGTCACATATCATCCATTATATAGCTATTAACTTCATAATAGTTCACACGTGCCCCCTTAATAAGTCAGTGTAATAAGAGTTCACAAATACCTCTTATACAGCATTTGGCGTAATTTTATCCACTAAACAGCCCTTATTCAGCCTAAGCTGTTTAAATATCACTGACAGCTATTATGCAGCTGTAGGATCACCAGTGTACTCTTAAAAGAGTCTTAATACGCATAGAGTTTCAAATAGGTCTAAAAGTGAGTATTTATACAGCTATCTGTGCTACTTGGGTAGTTCTATTATAAGACTCAAGACAGAGATAAAACTAGACAGATTTATGTCGGAGAATATTTGTGTCTCGTTTTAACTCTTATCTTGAGTCCAAGCTAAGTCAGAGCTCGCTCTATAGATCTCAGCATTAGATAGTCTTTTTTTTTAATTCGATGACAAGATAGCCCTCACCTGATGGTAAGTGACGATGCAGTCTAAGATGGTAGCGGGCTAACTCGGAAGGGGTATAGCAGTGTAAACACAACCCATACCCCTAATCGGTTTCTACACGCCATCGTGCCGGAACGCTAAATCGCTTGGCGGCACGTTTTTGACGGTAGGGTGGTAACTAGCCACGGCCAAAGCCTCCCACCAGAACAAATCTCTGTATCTCAGTAACTTTTAAATGATAAAATTAATTAGATAACATGGTAGCATGAATGACATACGATTTTTCTATACTTAGCAGTTTTGTGATATAAAACAAAGCCATTCTCAGTTTGTTTCCAACGCAGAGTTCTACATGAAAGTAATAGTTTCCTTGTTTCCTACATTTAATGGGACAAAATAGAAAGGCAATAGCAGCTAAGGTATTGAATGACACGACACAAAAAGTGCAATCAGTAGAAATTCTTTAGGGATTACATTTCTACTAAGATACGGTGGTCTTGGAATCGAGTTGAGTTTTCCGATTAAAACGCACTTAATACTGTAATGGTGTTTCATTCATTCATTCATTTTGACGACCTCTCTGGTGCAGTGGTGGGCGCTGTGGCCTAATAACTGGGAGCTTCGATTCAGCGCGGGGACAATTTGGGAATTTATAATTTCTGACTTGTCTCTGGTCTAGTCTGGTGCGAGGCTTTGGCCGCGTCCCAAAGTGCTGGAAAGGCAGACCAGCTACTAGGTGGACCGACGACTAAACGAGTCGCAGGGGGCAGCTGGATTCAGGCAGCGCAAGACCGAAGCCTGTGGTCTTGTAAGAAACCTTTGTCCAGCAGTAGTCGTCCACCGGTTAGTAAAGAAGAAGTTTCAACCCCTGGCCCACTACTGTTGGTGTCCTCTCGGAGAAAGTTTAAGGCCATGGTAATACATGGTGGTCATGGTGATATTTTATACATACTTTTAATGTCTTATGCCTAGCTTATATTTTTTTTAAAATGGCGAAAGCAACTAGTAAATTTTATCGCCATTTTTCTAAATATATAAAAGGAAAAGGTGACTGACTGACTGACTGATCTATCAATGCACAGCTCAAACCATTGGGCAGATCGGGCTGAAATTTGGCATACAAATAGCTATTATGACGTAGGCATCCGCTAAGAATGGATTTTTGATAATTGAAACCCAAGGGGGGTAAAATAGGGGCTTTAAAGATCGAAATGATTGTGAGCGATGCCGCGGGCAAAAGCTAGTCTCTCTAAAATATCCGTAACTAGCTTTTGCCCCCGCGACTTCGTCGGCGTAGAGTTAGATTTTGGGGTGGAATTTTCAAAAACTGTGACACACGTACTTCTTTATTTTTAACTGAAAGCTCAAATACCAACTTTGATGGAAACAGCTTGAAAAATGACGGAGTTTCATATAAACTTCCATCCCCTATTTAAACCCCCTTAGGGGTGGAATTTCCAATAATCCTTTCTTAGTGTGCGCCTACGTCATAAAAGGAACCAACTGTAAAAATTTCAAGTTTCTCACTTCAGTAGTTTAGGCTGTGCGTTGATATCTCAGTCAGTCAGTCAGTCAGTCAGGACTTTGAATTTTATATATATAGATAAGTAATTGAAAATATTAGAATAAGTCTGGACAATTATTCTGCTCTAAGCAACACGGTCACGCAATGTAATCCAATTCCCGAAATGACTCAATCCTTTCAATTTACAAATCGGTTTCTAAACGACTCTCTTTATTCAAGCAAATTAATTGGTGCCCTTAATTGTCTAAGATTTGTTAATTTTTATTGCATCCATCAGGCTGTCAGCGTAGACCACTACTGGGAATGCGCTCGTTCATTAAACAATGGCGACTTGCTTCTGTAATATGAGGTCTCGTGATTATCTTGGACTAGTTACGTGTTCTATTTCGCTATCACTGGGTCGTTAACTGTCTCATTGATCTAGACTCTAGACTCTAGTGGGGCTTTGACTTTGCTGGGCTTTACTATGGTGTTGCTTTTTTTTTTTTTAACCACTAATGGGACCACCTGGGAAGTATACCCTTTCAAACAAAAAAAAAAATTCCAAGTCGATCCAGGGGTCTTCGAGTAATCGGGGAACATACACAAAAAAAGACTCCCGACGAATTGAGAACCTCCTCCTTTTTTGGAAGTCGGTTAAAAATTGACTCAGTAATTCAGGCACTACTGTGGGTAATACGTAAATATAGTTACATACATACGTCATACAAATATATAGACTGCTAAAGTCATAACGCTTTCATTTGGCTTTGCGTAGTCGAGTAATGGATCCACGGGAGTTTTTTTTTTATCCGTAGAACCATGACTATTTATTTATACATATAATTAATTACAAATTAATATAAAATGTTTAGACAATTTCATTTTAAAAAGATATGAATACAGTCGCAGTAAAACAGCTTCTTTCTGTTTTTTTTTTTTTTATAAAAAAAACAGAATGAAGCTGTCGGTCCTGCGCCTGATCTCTCTCCGGTCGTGTCGAATTTCCGTCCCATCTGACTATGAGAGTGAGGGAATAGAGAGCGTATCTGTGTGTGCGCACATAATTGTGCACTATAATATCTCCCGCGCAGATGGCTAATCTCTGTGGGGTTTGGCCGCCGTGGCCGGATTTGTTCGGGAGGAACCAGTGGTAGATTCACTCGACGATGCAAAAGCACTTTGTAAAAGCTTATGTGATTAGATACTTAACCATTCTACTCTATTCTAGTACAGACCGAACATTTGTCCTTATAAATAATTTGTAGGCAGATTAATTATTTATTTATAGGTACAATGATTCAGTGCAGGAAACACACATGATTCCGATAATCGTAATCAAGTAGGACGTGCATTATAATGACGCTGTTAATATTTACCTAAAATATAATACTTTGTTTACTTAATCATAATATACATAATCTAAACGTAAAAATTCTTTTTACAATACCGATTTCAAACGCCACCACAAAGTATACCAATTGTGCCTATAAACTTTGAAGAGTTCCCTCGATTTCTCCAGGATCACATCATCAGATCCTGACCTGATGACAGTGGGACCACCTGGGAAGTATACCCTTTTTAGCAATAAAAGAATTTTCCAAATCGATCCACGTCTTCGAGTAATCGGGGAATATACAAAAATAATAATTTAAAAAAAAAAAAAAGATTCCGACGAATTGAGTACCTCCTGCTTTTTTGGCAGCCGGTTATAATTTTTACGTTTATATTATTATTACCTAATAGGTAATAGGTACTCGTAATGTAACAGTTAAGTTAGTTAAGTATGAATGTTATCGTAACGGACGGTATCCGAACCGGAAACGGTCCAACGGCGATAAAAATGTCGATGTGTCAAAATGTAAACCGCAGATTAAATTATGTGACCTACGGGCAACTACGGGGCATCACACTAATATTATATATTTACCTTTTATATATTTACTGGCTTTTGCCCGCAATTTTCAAAAATCCTTTCTTAGTAGATGCCTACGTCTTAATAGCTTTATGCCAAAAAACCTGATCCGTTCAGTGGTTTGAACTGTGTGTTTAATGTTTATAGATCAGTCAGTCAGTCACCTTTTCAAAACATTCAGACCAGCTGATACCCGCAACTACATCCGCGTGGAGTTTTTAAAATCCCGCGGGAACTCTTTAATTTTTCGGTATAAAAAGTAGCCTATGTCACTCTTCCGGTCCCCAACTATACCCATGCAAGAAATCACGTCGATCCGTAGCTCTGTTGCAGCGTGATTGAAGAACAAACGAACACACTTTCGCATTTATAATATTAGTAACTGCCTCGTTGGTCTAGTGGTTAGCAAGTTCGACTACGGTTGACGAGGTCCCGGGTTCGATTCCCGGGTCAGCCCAAAAATGTATTGGGTTTTCTGTTAAGAAATTTTCAGTACTAGCCCGGAGTTAGGAAGTCGGTGGTGAGTCACCCCCGTGCCTCGGAGAGCACGTAAAGCTGTCGGCCCTGCGCCTGATCTCTTTCCGGTCGTGTCGGATTTTCCGTCCCATCGGGCTATGAGAGTGAGGGAATAGAGAGTGCACCTGTGTTTGCGCACATACTTGTGCACAATATGCCCTAATCTCTGTGGAGGTTGGCCGCCGTGGCCGGATTCGGTCAGGAGTTTATTAATATTAGTAAGGAAGTAAGGATTATGGACAAACCTATGGGACACACTGTCAACTTCAAGTGGGGTGTACTTGAAGCTTCCTTCGAGCTGGTGTCACGTTAATTGTCGACCAAAGGGGGACGTGATTGACCGCTTCCTGTACGCCTACTGAGTAATTATTGCGCGATGCCCATGTTAGCGATTACCATGACTGCTACATACTTCTTACTAATCCTAGTAACTGCCTCATTGCTCTAGTGGTCAGCAAGTTCGACTGCGGATGACGAGCTCTCGGGTTCGGGAATTTGGGATTTTAAAATTTCTGAATTGACTCTGGTCTGGGGGGGGGGGGGGCGATTCAGACCTGTTCGATAACATACCGTGTCGATACGGTTAGATATCGATCTCGTATAAAAAAAAATTGTCGTGATTCAGAGCGTTTGGTTTGAGGATACGATTCGGTATCGACTACGTTATCGAC
The DNA here is from genome assembly GCA_038048805.1 of Hipparchia sbordonii. NCBI lineage: Eukaryota > Metazoa > Arthropoda > Insecta > Lepidoptera > Nymphalidae > Hipparchia > Hipparchia sbordonii. The sequence continues at coordinate 6,473,362 of CM076117.1, read as the reverse complement.
ATCGACAAGATACATTCGATTACAAGAGCATTTACGAATTGAAAATATAAGTTATCGTACGGTAACAAACCGAAACGATCGATAAATAAGTTATCGGAAGGGTCTGAATCGGGGGGCTGGTCTGGTGGAAGGCTTTGGCCGTGGCTAGTTACCACCCTACAGTCAATAACGTGCCGCCCAAGCGATTTAGCGACACCACGACGGCGTGTAGAAACCTTAGTAGAAGTAGATTAGGGGTATGGGTTGAGTGGGTTAAAAGCCTCAATAGCCCAACGGTTAAAGGTGCGGACTGAAAACTGAAAGGTCGCAGGTTCAAACCCCACCGTTCCACTATTGTCGAATCCACTCCTAGCACAAGCTTTCCGCTTACTTGTAGTCAACTTCAGCTTGGCTAATACTCTAAAAAAAATGTACACTGCCATACCCCTTCCAAGTTAACTCGCTACCATCTTAGACTGCATCAATGATTAGTACTAGGGATGAGTTATATACTCAAAAAACAAGTGAAAAAATTGTGCCGAACGACGAAGAGTATAACAGAGTACTTCATTGTCAAAAGACATAACAAATTACGACAAATATCTGCCATTACGCGCTTCATTTACCGCACGCTTGTAACATATCCACCTCTTTTTATACATATACTATATCATAGGACTGCATCGTCACATACTATCAGGTGAGATCGCAGTCAAGGACTGTCTTGTCATCCAATAAAAAAAATCTCCCGTTCCAAGCGTTACATTTGGATGTCTAAGGATGTTATTAATGCGACTGTTCCGTAGAACAAAATCTCATCTGCTAAATTCATAACTTGAGATTTAAGCCTTAGAAACTTTATTTTTAAGTCTCAAATTTCAAGTTGTGAATTTAGCAGATGTGACTTTGTTCTACGGAACAGTCGAATGTATTGGTGTCGAGCAAGGTGTCGGCATTCTATTGTGACGTACAGGGTATTGTTTCAGCGCTTATGTAAGCCTGGGAGGTCGTGCTTGGTATGCTGGTGGCTTGCTTCCGAAAGCGAAACATGTCTAAGTTGCTCTATCACTGGGTAACAAGCCTCAAGAGCCCAACGGTTACAGGTGCGGACTGAAAACTTAAAGGTTGTAGTTTCGAATCCCACCCGTTGCTATATTATCATTCCCACTCCTAGCACAAGCTTTTCGCTTAATTGGAGGGGAGAGGAGAATATAAGTCAAGTTCGGCTTGGCTAATATTCTTTAAAAAAAAGACGTGTGGCACTCGGGGACTGCCGCGGTAAAGCTATTGCATAGCATTTTTTATCAACGCCATCTAGCGGTGAGAGGAGTCCCGTGTCAGGTTATTTTCGTTACGGAATTTCTGGATTCGGTCTCCACGCTCAAGGCCCGCGATAGAAGCTATGCAATAGCTTAAAAATAAAAGAACTATAGCTCGCCTAGGTAACACTTAATGACTGTCATTTGTGCAACTCAGCATCACCCGTTAGACTTAATCTCGTTATTTGTAGAAGTAGGTAAAATAAATTATACTATACAGTTAAAGTACTTCAGTTTTATAGGGGTTAACTGCAGTAACACCGGTCCAACTAAACCAACACCCTATGTAGTTAAACTAGCTTTTGCCCCCGCGACTTCGTCAGCGTGGAATTAGGTTTTGGGGTGGAATTTTCAAAAACTGTGACAGACGTACTTCTTTATTTTTAACTGAAAGCTCTAATACCAACTTTGATGGAAACAGCTTGAAAAATGACGGAGTTTCATATAAACTTCCATCCCCTATTTAAAGCCCTTAGGGATGGAATTTCCAATAATCCTTTCTTAGTGTGCGCCTACGTCATAAAAAAAACCAACTGTAAAAATTTCAAGTTTTTAACTTCAGTAGATTAGGCTGTGCGTTTATATCTCAGTCTGTCAGTCAGGACTTTGAATTTTAAATATATAGATATTTAACTCTTTCATTTTCGAAAAACTTAAATTTTCTTCCAAATCCGCCAACAGTGGTAATCTCTAACATCCAACAATTGCTGAAAAGTAGTTCTCGAGGCTCAAGAGAGCGTGCCACAATCCTTTCAAAACCCAGAGCTCCAGTCATTGTGAAGTTATTTGAATAAAAAACTTTTGATTTGTTACGGCTCAAGTGCGGAGACTGGGCAACGTCTGAACTGCCCAGGCACTGTGACTAATTTTGTTGTAGATACCTACACTATCTCTAAACGTAACTTAATTATAGTGCTATCCTTTTCAAAAGGGAACGGTCATTATGAAAAGCTCTGTAGCCCGACAAATCTGTGAAAAAATTAACAGGAATTTCATCAAAAGACTTGTCTTACTCAAGACGATGACAGTAATCATCACCTAACTTGAACTTGTTTTTACTTTATAGTTTTTCCTTATTTATCCCTAGTCAGTTACATATTTTCAACTTTTGTACCTAATTTTTCCTTATTCGGGTGAATTCTTTTAACTTTCTCTTTAGTTTTAAAATATCAGTAATGTATATACTTTGTTAGTTTACACGTAAAAATCTACACCGGAATGGCAGCGGTCGGCAGCGGCACGGCGAGCAGTTTCAGTGTGAAATCATTTTAAACTTTATCTACATAATCACTAAAGACTACCTTGAAAAGCTCAAAAAAGTCACGCGGCCACGCGCATCACGCGTTACGATAATGTAGATAAAATTATTTCACACTGAAAGTGATCGCCGCGGCGCTGCCAGCCACTGCCATTCCAGTGTAAATCGGCCCTTAGATTTTGACTTTTGATTATCTTGAAATAATTAAAACAAGATGGCGGATAGTAGGATTACATATGAGAACTTCGAACTCTTCGCTAAATCGATACTATCCGGGCAATATCAACATTGCGCGCCTCGTAGACTTAGTCCGTAACAGATTCACCGCAATCCACTAAGCTAGGAAAAGCCTTCTCGGCAGATTTAACAATGGCCTAACCTGACAGACTTACATTACCAACACCGATTACTCAAAAATGAACCTTATCACAATATAAATAAAGGGTAATACGAAAGCAAAGAGTGCTGTTAACCCCGTAACTTGAATCAGTAGAGTTCATGGGAGAATGAACTCTACGTAGCGGAAATAAGGATTAGGATAGAGATTTCACGAGTAGCGAACCGTAACCGCATTTAGTGCGGTGATGCGGAAATGTCTTTGTATAATTGAAGAAAAATACTGGAGCAAGAGCTACTGGGTTCTACTTGAGAAAATTCTCAGTAGGCCTTCGCTAGAGTATGCAGCCTTTGAGGAATTTAGAACAAGATTTGAGCTGTAAGATCTACTCCACAAAAATACATATATATAATTTTGTTTGCTCTTATTCATTGAGGAGTTCCGTTCTCCTTCTCCGAAGATATTCATCAGATGTTCACCAAAATTAAATGGGTTCAACCTGATACGTCTTTTCAAAAAAATTAATCCAGATTTAGTAATATCGCCGAAAAAAAATATTTTTCTTTATTCTTCGGCGATGTTACTCCAGAACTCATCGAATTGAGAACTTCGTCCTATTTTTGAAGTCGGTTAAAAATTGAAATAGTAACCCTTCCTTTTTGGCTTTGCCCTATAGCTATAGAAGGGTAAAATAAACTTAAACTGAGAAAGATTTTTTTTTGTTTTTTTTTTAAAGAATGTTAGCCAAGCGAAACTTGACTTATATTCTCCTCTGTCTATTCTATTCTCAAGCGGAAAGCTTGTGCTAGGAGTGGGTATGACAATAGTGCAACGGGTGGGGTTCGAAAAAAAAAACCTGGGTTTTTTTTCGAACCCCACCCGTTGCACCCCGGTTAAAATGGTAGCGGATTAACTTAGAAGGGGTATGGCAGAGTAAATTTTTTTTAAAGAGTACAAGTAAGCGGAAAGCTTGTGCTACGAGTGAGTTCGACAATGGTGCAACGGGTGGAGTTTGAACCTGCGACCTTTCAGTTTTCAGTCCGCACCCTTAACCGTTGGGCTATTGAGGCTTCAAATTATTTAAGGAATGCGTGAGAAAAGCTATGAAACGTCCCTTGCAGACGTGATGGCTCGACGCGACCGGGCACCTCGTCCTACCATGCCTAATGCTGATTGCGTACTGTCACAGCCGACGGGAACGAATGCTTGGAATTGTCGCCTTGATGGTTTTTTTTCTCTTCAAAATAAAAAATAAAAAAACATTTTTTTTTTCGAAGGCAAGATAGTCCTGACGACACCTGATGGTAAGTGACGATGCAGTCTAAGATGGTAGCAGGCTTGGAAGGGGTATGGCAGTGTGCATTCAACCCATACCCCGAATCGGTTTCTACATCGGTGCCGGAACGCTAAATCGCTTGGCGGCACGTCTTTGATGGTAGGGTGGTAACTAGCCACGGCCAAAGCCTCCCACCAGACAGTTCAAATTCAAAATTATTTCACTAGCTGACGCCCGTGACTTCGTACACTCGGATTAAGGGTTTTTGATTCCCGCAGGAACTGTTTGTTTTTCCGGGATAAAAAGTATGTGTTATTACAGACTATAATCTATCTCTGTGCCAAGCTAAATCGGTTCAGTAGTTGCGTAGTGATTGAATTACAAACATCCATCTATTAATACATCCAAACTTTCACATATGTATATAATAATCGCTTGGCGGCATGTCTTTGAATATAGGGTGGTAACTAGCCACGGCCAGAGCCTCCCACCAGACCAGACCAGAGACAATTCAGAAATTATAAATTCCCAAATTGCCCCCGTCGGGAATCGAACCCGAGACCTCCCAGTTATAAGACCACGGCGCTCACTACTGCGCCGAGTAGGTCGTCAAAAGTACTTGCGAGTTTCAAAGTTTTTGGTATTTCCACCCCAAAACCTAATCCCGAACGAAGTTTTCCGGACGAAGTTGCGAGGGCTACTAATCACATATTACGACCCCAGCAGAGTTAGCATGGGGAGGAGATAAAAGTTTTATCCCCCGATTTTATCCACTGACAAGGCATCAAATTATCTTCACCCTATGCTAAAGCATGGCGACAGGGGAAAGGAAAAGTATATTCCTATAAGAATATCCACTGTGGATATTATTTCCACCGTTTTGCTCATGCTCGACAGGTGGATAAAACTGAGCGAGGGGATAAACATTTTATCCTTTCCCCGGGGATAATTATCTATAGATAATTTCTCCCGACCATGCTAGAATGCTATGCTGAAGTTATTATGTCTTTGCACACGAAAGTCCCCTTATTAGGAGTTAGATGATTCAGTAAAGTAAACACATTAACGCTGAGATCTATAGAGTGTGCTCTGACTCAGCTCAAACTCAAGATAGAGGTTAAAACGAGACACAAATATGCTCTGACATAAACCTGTCTCGTTTTAACTCTGTCTTGAGTTGAGCTGAGTGAGAGTGCGGTCTGTAGACCAACCTAAGACCGCGCGTAATGGGAAATCTTCAGATACAGATTTGAAGATCAAGTTTTAACTATGCGAAAAAAAAAACAGGAAAAAGTTACATAATATTTCCAAGGGACGATATTGAGTAGAAACATAAAATAATGAAAAGTCAACAGAAAAATATTGCGCAGTTAGGTCTAATTTTTAACCAATTCACGTTCATTTTCAATGCATTGCATAATATAACAGAGCCAAAATTTTTATCTATACATACAAAATTCCTATACATATTACTTAGAGAATAGTCATTAAAAAAAATTAATATCTCAGACGATAGAGCCATTTCAAAAAAAAAATGAATACCTTACAAGTTATTAGAAAACATGATGTATTTGGCGCTTACTGCACTCCTATTCGGCGCAATACGCTAGCATCTGTCGCGCTTCACACGAGGTTTCGGTCATGTATTATTTCATCGCTTAGTCACGATTGCGTGGGTGAAATCTGATTTTTTTCTTGCGCAGTCTTAAGCTAGACTTGTATTAAAAATATCCACCTTTGGCAGAAAACCCATTACGTTTGGCGCCGGATTAAGGTTTGGTGTCTCATTCAGAAAACATAAACACCATTAATGGACTGCTTTCAATAAAAGTCATTTGTCCGCTTTTGCCCGCGGCTTCGCTCAGGTTTCGTTCGTTTTTCAAACCCCTATTTTATCCCCTTAGGGGTTGAATTTTCAAAAATCCTTTCTCAGTGGATGCCTTCATCATAATAGCTATCATGTATGCTTTTCAGCCCGATCAGTCCAGTGTTTGAGCTTATCTTTGGTTTGAGCTTTGGCATTAAAATGTTAAAACCCGCCAAAATGACTTACGCATTGTTAGAACTTATGACGATAGGCTACATACGTTTTGTGTGAAAAAAAATCAATTATGACGTTTTTCCCAATTTTCCGTACTCGGGTTTTTTAATCTATTTTTTTTGGGGGGTTTTTCACCAGATGCAGTTTTTAAACTTTTTTCTTGTTACAATAATTGAATGTAAACTTTTTTCTCGTTGCTTAATAGTTGAATGTAAACTTTTTTCTTGTTACTTATACTGCCGTCATAAGCATATCACAGTAAGTTTAAAGAAAATTTAAAAATACTGGTAGTTTTTTTATTTTGATGCCAAATATGTGTCCAACTCTATGTTGAAAAAAATTACAGATGCGTCTTTTTTCCTTATGACGGCAGTATAGTTGAATGTAAACTTTTTTCTTGTTACATAATAGTTGAATGTAAACTCACTACATTATTTTCGGGTAGCCATTTTGTGAAACGGTCGTGGGAGCTGAAATGGATCTAATGGAGTTTTGACAGTGAGGTTAGTGAAGTTAATTATGAACTTGCGAGGGGACCGAAACGTAGATAAAAGCCTCACTAATGGTTTATAATCGAAATTGGTACAAAGATAAACTTTCCCACCAAGAGACATAATGGTATTTACAATTTGAATAGGTATTTTCTAGGCAAGCGCGCTCGATCTTTATTTATTTTCGATTGTACTAATTAATGAATATCAACACTTTTAGAACAGTGAAATACCCGAGTGAAATGAAATATTTTTTCACCTTACTAGCTCAAAAAAGGCGCCTTTGCTGTCTAAAACCAGTGAGCAAAAACGACTTTTGCTCACTGATTTAGGCAGCAAAGGCATTAATTAGTACAATTGAAAATAAATAAAGATGGTGAGGTGAAAAGCTGTATGTATCACACGATAGCAAAGTTTTTGTTTCTTGTGCCTTTGAATCTCTCACTACACTCAGGATTCTAACTTGGAATCACTAGCTACGCTCATCATTCTATTATAGCATCCTTCGCCCGCTCGGGGTTCAAACTAGGCACTCACAAGAAAAATGAACTTTGCTATCTTGTTGAACAAATAACTATTATGACGTATCATAGGCTTGTTATTGGTGTGCAAAACAACACAATAAAACATAGAGGGGTCAGCTCACCCAACCAGCAAAATAGTCAATTCGGGGCACATTGTATCTCGCCGCGTGGGTATATAACGACAGACAATAACAACGGTACGGCCAATTAATGCTTCCCACGGACAGATCCGCGAGATATAATACGTATATAGTTAAGAAGATCGTATAATTTACAGAAAGTAAGTGCTAGAAATTTTTATCTGACTGCGCAACACAAAAGTTGTAAAAACAGAAATAGTACATTGTTACCTTAGGGATGAAAGTAACTTATTTAGTCCCGAGACGGGGTTTGGCGCCCGAGCGTAGCGAGGGGGCCTATAGTTCGAGGGACTAAATAAGTCTTTATCCCGAGGTAAACACTGTGCTTTTCATTACGAATATAAGGAAAGTCAAAATAAAAATAGAAATTAGCTAAAGAAAATTGAGAGAGAACTTTACCGCCTTTTTTTTTTCTTTGGCCTAGCCGGCGGGCTATGCATTTAGCTTTTTAATAGTCAAGTATTGTCTATGATTGTCTATGAATGTCTATGAATCAGTTGTCTTTACTTTATGAATAAAGTCTATCTTTCTTCTTGTCTATGGATGCACTCGGGTATGTCGTGTTTCATTTGAATTCCAATAAAAATGTGACAACTAGTTTTTTTTAATTATTTGACAGCTGTCAGTTGAAAACGATTCTCCCTAGGGCTGAAAATTACTATCAACCCGCTTCTCAGGCAACTTCAGACCTACTTTCCGTGTATGAGTAATGAAAATAAATTTAAGCCTCAATAGCCCAACGGTTAAAGGTCAAATTCAGATTGGCTAATATTCTTTAAAAAAAAACAGAAAGAAGCCTATTTTTAACCGACTCCCAAAAAAGGAGGAGGTTCTTAATTTGTCGGAGTCTTTTTTTCTGTTTACTCGAAGACCGATTGGAAAATTATTTTTTTTGTTTGAAAGGGTTTACTTCCCAGGTGGTCCCATTGTCATCATTTTAAGCTGCATCCGCACGCTTGGCAAACCTCGGCAAACCTTCACAAACGCAAACGTGCGGATAGAGCGTTTGCCATGGTTTGCCTACGCTTGCGAGCGTTTGTGGCCGATCCATCGAGGGTCGGTCTTTTGATCGCAAACCAAAGGGAATTTGCCACAAGCGCTTGCGTCTCCGTCCACACGTTTGCGCGCACTCAGTCTCGTTTGTGCACTGGCGGCGATTAGACGTGTTATTGTATTACGATTTACGTATCGCACCTTTAGAAATCTTCATTTTGTGAGTGGGTAAAAACGTAAAATGAATGACTGGTCGACTGAAGACTTTTGAAGACGATTTGTTTATATAATTTAATTAATTAATTAGTTTTATATATTAATAATAATAAGTGGCGACTCCGCACCGGAAAATGGTATATAATGGTATGGTAATAGGTGGACCGACACCATCAGGCGACCCTCAGGGAGCCACTGGGTACAGGTGGCGCAAGACCGAAGCCTGAGGAAGTCCATGCAATAAACAGTCCAGCAGTGGACGTCTATCGGTTGATAAAGAAAAAAAACAAAATATCTATTGAGTAGGTACATACTAGAATAGAGTAGAATATTTTTTTATTCAAATAAAAAACTAGGTAGGTACCAAGTCTTTTCGAACATACTACTAGCTACTACTACTAATCTATAATATTATACTAAAACTGTAACTGGACAAATTGTGCACATGAAATATGTTTTGAAAATTTTAATTAGAGGACGCTTTACTATCAACTAGATGACGTCCGCGACTTCGTCCTCGCAGATTAAGGTTTTTTAATTCCCGCGGAAAGTCCTTAATTTTCCGGGCTAAAATGTAGGTATGAGCTATCGCTATTCCACATTTCATTCAAATCGGTTCATTAGTTGTGGCTGAAAGAGTAACAAACATCCATCCATCCATCCATCCATCCATCCATATTCCATTTTACTAGGATTATTGATCGATACTGAGCTTAAAACATTTGTAAAAATAACTTAAGCCAAATAATAAAGCCGACACAAGTTCGACGTCCGTCATGCTTGCCTGTTCAGAACATACAAACGCCCTCGCAAGCGTGCGGATGATTCCCAAATTCAAGGCAAACGTTTGTAGAGGTTTGGCGTTTGCCGTTTGCCACAAGCATGCGGACGCGGTATTAGGATCTGATGATGGGAGCCTAGAGAAATCGAGGGAACTCTTCAAATATTATGGGCACAATTGATATAAGTACTTTGTAGTGGTGTTTGAAGTCGGTTTTGTAAAAAGTATTTTTACGTTTAAAATATGTACCTATAATGAAAAATGTAATGTCAATCGATTTATATGGTCCGGATGTCGTAGGCTACATTTTATTAACAAACAAAACCACTAAAACGACAATATGTCGGAAATCACATCCAGTTTTCCCCTGGTTTTCCCTAGTTGAGTTGCAGTTTTAAACTTTTCCTTGTTCAATGTACTTAAATAAAATACAATTGAATTTCTGCAAAGCCAGTACACAAACAGTAGTTTTGTGAAACAACGAAAATCTCATTAAAACTTGTGCAGCAACTACTTACAACTTTAGTAATTCAAGTGGACAGACAGACGAACTCTTTAAATGTAAAAAAATGCAAATTCTGCGCTGTCACATTTCGAAACGCGCGGCGCACGGAGGAGGTACCGGGCACATTAGACCTCGTTCACACTGATGCTTACGGACGCGCGTTAAAAAAACCTTCAGAAAAAATAATATAAACGTAAAAATTCTTTTTACAAAACTGACTTCAAACGGCACTACAAAGTGTATCAATTGTGTCTATAAAATTTGAAGAGTTCCTTCGATTTCTCCAGGATTCTATCATCAGATCCTGACCTGATTCTATCATCGGGACCAACTGGAAAGTATACCCTTTCAAATGAAAAAAGAATTAAAGATTTTAGACTTGATTCGTGGTTTACTGACATAATTGCAATTGGATCGAAATATCGACAATCCCAAATAAATATAATTACCGTGGTACGTACTCGTGATATTTAATAGCAATTATGAAAATAGAATTTCCCAAATCGGTCCAGGCGTCTTCGAGTAATCGGGGAACAAACATAAAAATAAAACTAAAAATCTATACTAATACTATAAAGCTGAAGAGTTTGATTGTTTGAACGCGCTAGTCTCAGGAACTACTGGTTCGAATTGAAAAAATTATTTTTGTGTTGGATAGTCCATTTATCGCGATAAATTTAAAATCCAAGATGGCCGCCACCATAGAACGGCAAATTACAATTTTTTTTTAATTTCACTTTTTTAAATTTTTAATTTAGGTACACTTTAACCTGTTTTGTTTGCCTCTTTAATAAATAAAAACAAAAATATTCTAGGGTTTCAGGCACAAGGCGAAGCGGGTGAATAAACAATGTTGCAATCTGTTATTAAAATAATTACACCTATCTTAACCAGATATAATTGTCTCTACGTCACCACTGTACTGATATCAGAACTGCGGTTAGATGAAACCGCAAACAGCATTGGTCTTTGATAACTATAGAAATCGAAACCCGATTCTATCAACTAACTTGGAAGTTAGTTGATAGAAGAAGTCTCGGGGTTACTTAGAGGGCGATGGATAGACCGGAATATCCCTGTGGGGATCAAATGAGTGATTGTCACGCATTTGATCCCACAGGGGTATGTGGTCATATTGGTTAATTTATAGCCTCGATAGCCCAATGGTGAAGCCTGATGCTGCAGGGGTATTGCCTCTCTAAACTGTGGGGATTTAGAAAGAATCTATTATGAATAGTTCAAATTCAAATTCAAAATTTATTTATTTCATGTAGGCTACCTTGTAGCTCTTATGACACGTCATAAATCTACCACCGGTTCGGAATGCGGATTATGCTGAGAAGAACCGGCAAGAAACTCAGCAGTTGCTCTTTTCAAAAAATTAAATTAATTTTACAATAAGTAACCAAACTAAGCTATGTATACAGTGCTTCCACAGTGAAGCTTCAAAAATGCAATACATATAATCCAACACATGTCAACATGGGAAGACAAAGCAGACCCATTCCCGTTGGTGAGATATCAAGTGAAGACTACATCATTGAATTCCAGGACCCAACTCCTCAATCCTGATGCTGCATAAACTGTGGGGGTTTAGGAACTGTCGATTGTGAATTGAAGAAGCGGACGAAGTACGCCAGTCTTTTATAATATTTAGATTAGTGTTAAACTTTAACAAATTCGTTCGGTACATCAAGCTATTAAAGAACAGCACTCATTCGCATTAAAACAATCACACCAATTACTTGGGCGATCAACTCGTAGGATGCTCGTAGGTATTGGCACAAATTGTTCGACGTACCCGCATTTTGATGGAGCTTCATTACGGTCATGTGGGTCAATGTAACTGAGTTCCCCAAGTGCAATTAACAAGTTTACTGTCGTAGCGCCTTAAATATGTATTGAAAGTTTCGCAATAGTGGCGGCCAAGATAGTGTTGACTTCATTAGTTTATCACGTCACTGAAATCGATAGACCATACTCTTGACTCAGTTTGGACTTGAGACACAAAATCTACCAAAACAGAGCATACCTTACGATAGTAAGGAACATAGTATGTTTATAAAACGCTCACGATACGTTGTGGCAAAGGCCACATAGCGAAATTCATGACGTGGCTCAAAAACGCTCACGACGCGTTATGGCAAAGACCACATAGCGAAATTCGTGTCTTGGCTCTTATGAAAACCCTCAGGACGCGTTTTGGCAAAGACTACATAGCGAAATTCGTGTCGTGACCCTTATGAAAACCCTCAGGACGCGTTATGGCAAAGACCACATAGCGAAATTCGTGTCGTGATCCTTATGAAAACCCTCAGGACGCATTATGGCAAAGACCACATAGCGAAATTCGTGTCGTGGCTATTGTGCTATACGACCACAACGCGTTGTGGCAGTAAAGAAAAGTCATGTAGGCTCTCACGACAAGTTAAGATACTACTACCGGTTCGAAAAGCAGATATAACATACTCATATTGAACATGTTGCTCACGGTAGTGACAGTGTCCTCGAAAATTACATAATTCTTAACATGTACTGAGGAAGGCTAAGCGTACGATATATCCACAATTATCCTTCAAAAGAAGGTCTGCTGTTAGTTTATTGACTGCTTATTGATATTTGACAAGGATTTACCTACATCCGTGCATCGTGTTTTACTTTATTCCTCTCGAATCCAAATAGTAACTAGTAACTCTACCTTCTGAGCGCAGGTCTCCTCTCAAAGAAGGGTTATAGCCCATAGTCCACCACACACAGCGTCGAGAACATTATGGAGAACTGTCAGACCTGCAGGTTCCCACACCATATCTTCCTTCACCATTGAAGCATGTGATATTTCATTGCTTAAACGCACATAACTCCGAAAAATCAGAGGTTTAAAGCCTCAATAGCCCAACGGTTAAAGGTGCGGACTGAAAACTGAAAGGTCGCAGGTTCGAATCGCACCCGTTGCACTATTGTCGTACCCACTCCTAACACAAGTTTACACTTATTTGGAGGGGAGAGCAGAACATCAGTCAAGTTCAGCTTGGCTGATATTCTTTAAAAAAAAAAAAAGAGGCGCGTGCCCAGAACGAACATGCGACTTCCTGCCCTCCTCCCAAATAGACCGTAGTCCTAACTAGGCTATCAAGACTACACTTACGCCCGTTTTCACCAAAGTTCCCAAATTTTTTTTTTTTTAATTTTTAATTGGAGTGTTAACCTACACTTAAAGGAAATAACCTAATAGGTTTATAAATACATATCAAAAATTCCGAGGCCGGCGGGATTCAAACCCACATCTCTCTGGGAATCGCGCCCGAGTGTGTTAACCGTTACACCACGGCCGAACCACACGTCAGCCACGAAATTAGTGATATGTATGTATCTACTTTTTTAATCAGTTTTATAGCAACTGTTAGCGACATCTAGTAGTTCCCAAAGGCCCTTCGTATCCTCCGCAAATCTTCGATACCCGATGATTTTGGTCTCTGAGCGACTAACGCAATATAAATTCATAGTTTGCCAGTGTACGGACCTCTATAAAGCATTGCGGTAGTCGCTTAGAGACCAAAATCATCAGGTATGGAAGATCAGCGTAGCCTTGTGTACGAAGGGCCTAGCTTTTACGGGCTAGGTACCTAAGCTAACTTAGGTGACGCTTTGTGTCAATTTCCTTTTCACTAACCGTTAGGGAACACCTAATGGTAAAAATAACAGTACCTATGTAATGAGACTCCTAGTCAGGGAATTATTTAGGTATGGTTGGTGAAAAAGGACTTTTAAGCTATTGCATAGCTTCTATCGCGGGCCATCGTGGAGACCGAGTCCAGAAATTCCGTAACGAAAATAACCTGACACGGGACTCCTCTACGGTGAGCCGCTAGATGGCGCATTTTTTGAGCCGCTAGATGGCGTTGATAAAAAATGCTATGCAATAGCTTTACCGCGGCAGTCCCCGAGTGCCACACGTCTTTTTTTTTTTTAATGTGAATAGCGATCAAACGAACAGGCGGGTCACCTGCTGTTAAGCGATTACCGCCGCCCATGAACACTTGTAGTACCAGAGGCACCACCAATGCGTTGCCGGCTTTTCAGGAGTTTGTTGGTTCGCCCCTTGAATAACCCCATGACTTGACGACCCCATTAGATTACAACAACCTGGGGACTCTTTGTTGTTGTTGTTGTTGTTATTAATTGCGCGTATAATAATAATATCACACAACAAATTGGATTAAATAATCAAGAGCGTTACGAGTAAAATAAATAATTGCGCGACCGAGTTTAATAAATGTTTATATTGTACTAGTATACTGATAAAGGATGTGTAAGTGGTAAACTAGTATGATACCATTGATAACGGAGTTTCCGCCATTTTATATTAATTTTGTTGGATGATTAATTGCAGACATAGAGTTAAGATAATATGAACGTAAAAATTATTTTTATAAAACCGACTTCAAACGCCACTACAAAGTATATCAATTGTGCCTATAAAATTTGAAGTGTTCCCTCGATTTCTCCAGGATCCCATCATCAGATCCTGACCTGATGACAATGGTACTGTGGTAATGGTAGGTAATGTGTAGTAGAACATCAGTCTGCGTTATTTTTAACCCCCATCAAAAAAGACGGGTGCTATAAGATTGACGCGAGTATCTGAGTGTCTGTTTGTTCCCTCGTAGCTCCCCAACTAATGGGTCAATCTTACCACCCTACCGTTAAAAACGTGCCGCCAAGCGATTTAGCATTCCGGCACGATGGCGTGTAGAAACCGATTAGGGGCGTATGGGTTGAATGTACACTGCCATATCCCTTCTAAGTTAGCCCGCTACCATCTTAGACTGTATCATCACTTACCATCAGGTGAGATCGCAGTTAAGGACTATCTTGTACTCGAATAAAAAAAATCGACCTGATTTTCTGCAGAGATTGCCACAAGCTACTTTTTATCCCTAAAAACTGATGGGTTCCTTGGGACTATGCAGAACTTAACTCCACGCGGACGAAGTCGTGTGCAAAAGCTAGTAAATAGAAGATAACTAGCTCTTAACACCATAACTTATAGGTACCAATATCAAAACAGTTAAGTACCGTTAGCATAAAACAACTTTTTATGTGGACATGGAATGAAACATGTTGACTATACTTGATTATAAGCATCCTTAAAAATGTTGATTAAAAATGGTTTGCATTCTTGTACAAGCTTCAGCTCTTTGGTAATGAGTAATGGGCCTGGCATACATTGGGCCATTGCGATCGGCCAAAGCACACGCACGAAACTTGTGAATATCAGACTTGCAATACATGTTGTGCTTGGTTGAATTAATTTTTTAAATGTACTTTTTTTTATGGCAAGATAGTCCTTGACTGCAATCTCACCTGATGGTAAGTGACGATGCAGTCTAAGATTTAGCGGGCTAACTTGGAAGGGGTATGGCAGTGTACTCATACCCCTAATCGGTTTCTACACGCTATCGTGCGGGAACATTAAATCGCTTGGCGGTAGGGTGGTACCTAGCCACGGCCAAAGCCTCCCACCAGACAAACTTAATATAAATAAATAAAGATTTAATCAGCAATAACACAAAAAAACAAGAAACAAAATAAAATATACAAGATGACGACAAGATTAAAACTAAGTCTAAGACCTAGTTATTAAATACAGACTGCACAAAAAGTTGTCCTTAGGCCCCAGGTCAACATTCGCCAGCTTGCCTGCTTTAACAGGGGTTTCATACAAAGTACAAACACAAAAGTTATTCACAAGGGTTTAAAAATTGTGTAGACGTAGGTACATTGGACATTATTGTTATGTAAAATTTCGCATGCTGCTCTGTGTGGCATATTTAAGCACTATAGATTGTTTAAGACCTTGTATACTTAATCTTTGCGAATAAATTGAATTGAATTCAAAATGTATACCTACTAAGTTTTAGTATATATGTATAGGTTTTATATCAGAGGATAAAAACTTATTACTACTAGGTGATGCTCGCGACTTCGTCCGTGTTGATTTAGTTTTTAAAATCCCACGGGAACTCTTTGATTTTCCGGGATAAAACGCCCATGTCACTCTCCAGGTCTTCAACTATACCCATGCAAAAAATCACGTCGATAAGTAGCTCTGTTGCAGCATTATTGTAGGACAAACCAACAAACAAATTCAATTTGAATTTATAATATTAGTAAGGAAAAGTAAGGATAAAATGTTGGCCGACAATTGCCGAACGTACTGGAACAATGTGCACTGGGGCCTTTTGTTTTTTGTGTCACACTTCTTTCCACTGAAGGACATCGCCACCACATGGCATAGTTTGCTACAAACTTTTATTACTTATTTTTTATATGGCAAAGCCAAAAGAAAGGGTGATTGAGGTATGATTTTAACAGTCTACGTGTGTATGTATGTGTCTATTTACGTGTTCCAACGTAGCTCCTAAACTACTGAGCCGATTTTAATGAATGTGGAGTCAATCGATTCGTTAGTATAATCCGGGTCGCAGGTTCGAATCCCACCCGTTGCACTAATAATTGTCGTACCCACTCCTAGCACAAGCTTTCCGCTTATTTGGAGGGGATAGAAGGTTATTAGTTAACTACAGCTTGGCTAATATTCTTTTAAAAAAAATAAAAGAACTATAGCTCGCCTAGGTTCATGACCTAAGACTGTCATTTGTGCAACTCAGCATCACCCGTTAGACATAATCTCGTTATTTGTAAAAGTAGGTTAAAATAAATGATATACAGTTAAAGCAGTTCAGTTTTATAGGGGTTAACTGCAGTAACACCTGTCCAACTAAACCAACACCTTATTTAGTTAAATATTTAACTCTTTATGGACTTGTGTTAAGTAGGTACCTACCTACATACTGGTTGACCCGCTCTGGCTTAGCATGGATTGAATTTCTGAAAGTCCTATCATATCTATACTAATACTAGACGATGCCCACGACTTCGTCCGCGTGGATTAAGGTTTTTTCATTTCCGCGTGAACTCGCTTTAATTTTCGGATTCGGTCGGGAGTACATTATTTTATTATTCCAGAAAATCAAAGAGTTCTCACGGGATTATTAAAAGCTAAATCTATGCGGACGAAGTCACTGGCATCAGCTAGTTTTTAAATAAGTTTCGTTCGTCTATTCCATTGTGTGGGATGTCGTTAAGATCAATTCAATGTTTGGTCAATAAATTAAAAAACTAGGCGCATCGTAACTTCTTTTTCTTAAAGAATATTGGCCACTTGACTTATAATCTCCTCTCACCTCCAAATAAGTAGAACGCTTGTGTTAGGAGTGGGCATAACAATAGTGCAACGGGTGGGGTTAGAACCTGCGACCTTTCAGTTTTCAGACCGCACCTTTAACCGTTGGGCTTATAAACTCTGTTATGATATTGCAAAATGTAACGAATAATAGTCATGTAATGATGAAAACTACATATATGTATATATATGTAATATGTACCTACTTCCTTATAAGTATGCATATCCTATTGTGACGGACAACTACCTACGGAACCCTAAAACATTTATTTACCGTAAGTAATATGAATCAAAACAAAAAGCACTGAAAAAAAATTCACTTGAAAAAAAATAATTTCCTCAATGAAAATTAGTGAACTATTAAATAACCCAGATATATGCCAAAGAACACCATTTTAAAATAGGAAACAATAGCACGTTATTTGGTCACATACAATTAATTACAATCACAACGCATTCCACATACAATGGATCTTTATCACTCCATAATGTAACTATTGTCAACACACGATTGATCTATACAATGATCTATAGATCATTGATCCATGCGTCTGCGCGTACGCAGGATCCGCGAAACACTAGCTCAAGTAGCTGAGAGCGGGAAAATTGTAAACATCGAGCGGAAGTGAGACGTTTGTATGGAGAGGGAAAGGGATAGACTGTGATTTGTTTATGCGACTTCAAACCTTTGGATGTCATTGCCATAGATTAATTAAGTAGTGATAGAAGTTTAACTGTTAGCTACGTAAAAAGTCATAGTAAAAAGTCCCCTGAAAATTTTTTCGACTTAGGAGCCCGAGGGCCTCAAAATCTTTTGATAGTGGAGATCCGCCGATGGGTATTTTGACGTGGCGGTAGTTTAAACTGGTCAATACACTCGATTCCCGATTAATTTTTATGTGAATTAATAGTTAAAAATTATACCAATATAATTAGCTTGGCATGCGTTAATTTAATAAAAATTCTTTTCAAAAAACCGACTTTTTACGCCAGTACAAAGTTTAAAAATAATTTTAGTTTGTACACGTTTTGTTGAAGTCGGGCGGGCTTAACGGGGCATTACGCCAAACACGCTCTCTGCTTACCATAGTTTAACCCAGTAAACAGATATATTTTCAACAAAAAAAAATTTGTGTAGCTATTTCGATAGTTGAAGTTTATTCAACAACTTTATATATGATACAAGTATAATACTTATTGAGAAAAAAAATTTCAAATATCACTAAGAACTCACTTTTACTAGAAAAACTGCTTCTGGAATTTCCATGAGCGTGAAATGTTCTACTGATATAAACCAGAAAAATAATTTATTTTTCAAAAGTAAAGGAATCAAAGTATATTCAGCAATTTTTATTTTAGACTTACATCTTTTCATTATTTATTGAAAAATATAATCATAAAACTCTCTAAAAAATTTGTATGGGAAGCGGTATATTCGGCGACGCAAGCGGCCGCAAGTCAATCGCTTTCGGGCTTTCGAGGTGGAAGGACGCTTCTCGGCGCACGCGCCGCAGCTCAGTTTATTTACGCGCGAATTTGTATGTCGATAGTGGAATCCGTACGGAGAGGTATCAAAATCGAGGAAGAAGGTTTATATTTTTATGTAATTTTGAATTTGTTTTTTTCTTAGGTTTTTATATATACTATTATATAATATAGTACCTACCTATAGCGCAGCACTTGTAATGTAGACGAGGTCCCAGGTTCGATTTTCGGGTCGGGTCACAAAATGTACCTACCTATTGGATTTTTTGACAAGAAATTCGCAGTAGGTAGGTATCTACCTATCAGCCTAGTACTTATAGGTACTTATTGGATTTTTCTGTCAAGAAATTCGCAGTAGGTACCTAACTATAAGCCCGGAGTTCTCTGGTCGTATCAGATTTCCGTCCCATCGGGCTATGAGAGTGAGGGAATAGAGATAAGTAGGTTTTATAATTTGCTCAAATGTGTTAACTTTATACCATCAATTTCATACTTTTATTTGATGGTAGTGTGACTAGTACCTACCTAAATTTTAATTAATTTGATTGATCTGTAAGAATCTGATGACATTAATGTCAAAGTAAAATGAACTTAATTTGTATATTCATAAAGTCGCATATTCAGTACAACTGATTTTAATTTGGAGTGTGTCGTAACTCGTATGACGTATAAGAATGCATAGGTAGGTACATGAAATTTTTTTAATCCATGACAAGTTAGGTAGTCCTTGACTGCGATCTCACCCGATGGTAAGTGACGATGCAGTCTAAGATGGTAGCGGGCTAACTTGGAAGGGGTATAGGAGTGTAAATTTATCCCATACCCCTAATCGGCTTCTACACGCCATCGTGCTGGAACGCTAAATCGCTTGGTGGCACGTCTTTGACGGTAGGGTGGTAACTAGCCACGGTCAAAGCCTCCCACCAGACCAGATCAGAGACAATTCAGAAATTATAAATTCCTAAATTATCCCCGCTGGCAATCGAACCCGAGACCTCCCAGTTATAAGACCACAGCGCTCACCACTGCGCCAGGGAGGTCGTCAAAATGTAGTAGGTACCTAAATTTTATCGTATAAGAATTTGATGACATTAGTGTTATAGTAAAATGAACCTAATTTGAATAGACATAAAGTCACATTTCAGTACAACTGATTTTAATTTGGAGTGTATCATAACTCTTTTGACGTATAAGAATGCATACATGAAATTTTTTTATTCGATGACAAGATAGCCCTTGACTGCGATCTTACCTGATGGTAAGTGACGATGCAGTCTAAGATGGTAGCGGACTAACTTGGTAGGGGTATAGTAGTATAAATTCAACCCGTACCCCTTATTGGTTTCTACACGCCATCGTGCCGGAACGCTAAATCGCTTGGCGGCACGTCTTTGACGGTAGGGTGGTAACTAGCCACGGTCAAAGCCTCCCACCAGACCAGACCAGAGACAATTCAGAAATTATAAATTCCTAAATTGCGCCCGCTGGCAATCGAACCCGAGATCTCCCAGTTATAAGACCACATCGCTCACCACTGCGCCAGGGAGGTCGTCAAAATGTAGTAGGTACCTAAATTTTATCGTATAAGAATTTGATGACATTAGTGTTATAGTAAAATGAACCTAATTTGTATAGACATAAAGTCACATTTCAGTACAACTGATTTTAATTTGATGTATAAGAATTATTAAATTGAAAGATTGAGCTCTAATGCAATGAAATTAAGGTTCATTTTACTTTGACGCTAATGTCATAGAATATGTAGGTGTACTAGCTGATGCCTGCGTCTTCGTCCGCATGGGAAGTCTTTGATTTTTTGGAATACAAAGTAGCCATCGGTTGGGCTATCATTGGGGGTTCGTCGATTGACTCGGCTACCGACTCACCGCATCAATTCCCCGCCCGTCTTATTAGGTACCTAGGTACTTCGTTTCCACTTAGCATTTCTTTTTTCTCGGCTTTCATAAGAGTCATACCGTGATGTTGATAGTAGCATATAACCTTTCGCAAGAAAGAAAGTGGCTATCAAATGTAGCATTTTTCATAACCGACTGGTAGTTCCAGGGATTAGCGAATTATATCTATGTGTGTGTGTGTGTGTGTGTGTGTGTGTGTGTGTGTGTGTGTGTGTGTGTGTGTGTGTGTGTGTGTGTATGTGTGTGTGTGTGTGTGCGTGCGCTCGCTTATGTGTGTGCGAGTATGTGTCTATTTGTGTGTGTGTATGTTTTTATGTATGTATGTACATATGAATAATTCGTCAGTTCGTCCGCTCAAATAGTTTAGAATACAGCTACAGTATATTTTGTGTAAAAATAAATAAGCATTTTGTACTTACTTCATTTGTTTTAATTTTTGTACTAAATTAAACAAAGGAAAATCGAAATTCTTATAGATTTACTCATGTAAATCATCACTTTATATATGGAACATATCGTCGGGTTTAGTGCAAATCCGCGTAACTAATATTGGTTAATTCCGCGTATCTGACAAATGTAGCCAATTTAAGATTTCACGGGCATGGTACGCAGGATCCCGATTGGCAGCGACCTCTTTCACGCCTGTTTCAAAAACAATACTGCGTATCTACTGCCGGCAAGTGCCGATACCGGATATGTGATCGGCGGTGACATTTTCTTAATTGAATATCATTATTGAATACAGTTTTAATTTATTTTGAGGTTTCTTTTCATCCTAACCTTGCTAATGACTACACTTTTTTACAAAAAATAACTGAATATTATAAAGCAAGCATGTGTAATAAATACGTTTAATGGAACCGATACACGATGCTTGCCCAACTTTAACTCTCATATTCCATCAGAAGGCAAGCGTCACGCATCGCTTTCATGGTTTTTATTTAAGCCCACCCGACTTCAACAAACGTGTACAAACTAAAATTATTTTTATATAATTTGTAGTGGCGTAAGAAGTTAATTTTTTTAAAAGAATTTTTATTTAAGGTTTTTAGTGTAGCTTGTCCCTGCTGTCTTTTTTCCTTCCTCCAACATCATCAACTTATGGACGTCCACTGCTGGACATAAGTCTCTTGCATGGACCTCCACAGACCTCGGTCTTGTGCCGCCTGAATCCACCGACTCCCTGCGACTCGTTTGATGTCGTCGGTCCACCGGGTGGGGGGTCTGCCAACACTGCGCTTCCCGGTGCGGGGTCGCCACTCCAGCACCTTGGAACCCCAACGACCATCAGCTCTTCGAACTATGTGCCCCGCCCATTTCCACTTCAGTTTCGCGACTCGCTGAGCTATGTCGGTGACTTTGGTTCTCCTACGGATCTCCTCATTTCTGATTTGATCTCGCAGAGATACTCCGAGCATAGCTCTCTCCATCGCCCGCTGAGTGATCCTGAGCCTTCTTATGAGGCCCATAGTTAGCGACCATGTTTCGGATCCATACGTCATCACTGGCAACACGCACTGTTCGAAGACTTTAGTCTTCAGGCACTGAGGAATTTTGGACGAGAAGACATCTCTGAGCTTCCCGAATGCTGCCCAGCCGAGTTGGATTCGGCGGTTGATCTCTTTCTCGAAATTGGACCTACCTAGCTGGACTGTATGTCCCAGGTATATATACTCGTCTACAATTTCGAGTGCAGTGTTCTCAACAATTACTGGGTGGAGCGAAGCATGAGCATTAGACATGATCTTCGTCTTGCTCATGTTCATTTTAAGGCCCACCTGTTGAGAAACCCTGCTGAGGTCATTGAGCATTGTATTGAGGTCTCCGAGAGTCTCTGCCATAATGACTATGTCGTCGGCAAATCGAAGGTGAGTGATGTACTTCCTCCAACGCTAGGCTGCTAATGTAGTCTATACTCTATACTTAGTACACTACTCTGCAGTATCAGAATTAAGGAGCTAGGACAACCCAAAACTTCATGATGTAGTTTATGCTTTGTGATAAGCATATCAATTCGTAATCGATAGTTTCTATATCCGCACAATTTGGGTGGAAAGTACCCCTGCAGCATCAGGCTTAAAGAGTTGAAGGTAAAAAAAAATATGGGACCACCTCAAAAGCTTCCTCTATCGATTAAAAAAATCACGCGAATTAGTCCAGAAATCCTGGAGTAATCGGTGGACATACATAGAAAATGAAATGAGTGTTATTGTGAGTAAGTTAGTAATAAAGTGCTGATTTTGCTCTTTCAATAAGAATATGTAACGGGCGTCAGTATGTAGCAAATCCTTGAACGTTAACAGTATAACGTCCGGAATAGTGCAAAACCGCGAATGTGCCATAGGTAAAAGGCGCGTATCTACACTAGACCTAGTTTAACAGGGGAAGGTTAAAACTTTATAAGTTTCTTATTTCTACGGCTAATGGGCTAATTTTTACACAGAGAGTGTGTTCATTCATGTATTCTATGTATTAATAAAAGTAGATATCTTTTAAAGTGATTAGTTTAGTCGCTACGGCACTTACGCGGTTCTGATTTAACCACAAACGTATGAAAATGGAGTCTAATTCCGCGTTTTGCGGTTTCGTAATCAAACAAGTAATAATGTTACAAAATAAAATTTAATAATCAAAACAAAACATGACATTCCAAATCTACTCAAAAGAATGTGTCTCCAAGAGCATAATTAGATAAAAAAAACAAAATCAAAAAGCAACTTTTCTCTAATGTCTTTTAGAAATATAAACACTGATAATACGATAATATCAATCGTAGTTTAATTAACTCTTACATTCTATTCAGCCTGTATCAGTCATTTCAATTGCCTAATTAGAATAGTATTACTCGTAAATATTTAAATTAAAAAAAATCTATATAAAGTAAAAGCACTTCCCCCTGCTCAAAAAAACTTATTAAATATTTTTGAGGAATAAACATGATCCCAGTTTATAGTTAACCGCCTTCTAAGAAGGAGGAGGTTATCAATTCAGCTGGTATCTTTTTGTTCTATGTATATCCACCAATTACTCCGGGATTTCTGGACAGATTCACCTGATTTCTTTTTTAATCGACAGAGGAAGTTTTCGAGGTTGTCCCATATTTTTTTACCTTCAACTCCTTAAGCCTGATGCTGCAGGGGTAATTTAGAGGTACTTTAGGTCTTAGCTCTTTAATGCTGCAGGGTAGTGCCTACCTAAAGTGTGAGAATTTAGAAACTGTCAGTTTCGAATTGATATTGTTGGCTCCAAGCATAGACTACATCATGGAACTCTAGGCCCAAGATCCTCAATCCTGAGACTGCCCACCTAAATTGCGGGGATGTAGGAATTGTGGATTACCGTACCGTAGGTACCAATACCTACGGTACTTATTAACAATCCACAATTCCTAGTCTATACTTGGGTATAGACTACATTAGTGGCGTAGCGTTGGAGGGAAGGGAGAAAGACAGCAGGCACAAGCTACAATAAAAAAACTTAAAATAAAAATTCTTTTCAAAAAAAAAGATACCAGCCGAATTGATAACCTCCTCCTTTTTGGAAGTCGGTTAAAAAACCGACTTCTTACGTCACTACAAAGAATAAAAATAATTTTAGTTTGTACACGTTTGTTGAAGTCGGACGGGCTTAAATATAAACGATGAAACCGATGCGCGGCACTCGCCTTCTGATGGCACATGAGAGGCACGTTTGTTAAAGTCAGGCGAGCATCGTGTATCCGTTTCATTAAACGTATTTATTTGAACTGGGTAATTTGCACATGCTCGCTTTATAATATTTAGTTATTTTTTGTAAAAAAGTGTAGTTATTAGCAAGGTTAGAAATGAAAAAAAACTCAAAATAAATTAAAACTGTATTCAATAACGATATTCAATTCGATAAGAAAATGTCACCGCCGATCACATACGCGCCTTCGATACTTGCCGGGAGTAGATACGCAGTATTGTTATTGGGCAATTCCTTGCTTTCTATTGACCGAATGAAACAGGTGTATAAGACGTAGCTGCTGATCAGGATCCTGCGTACAATGCCCGTGAAATCTTAATTTGGGTATATTTGTCAGATACGCGGAATAAACCAATACTAGTTACGCGGATTTGTACTATCCCCGACGATAATCAAAATGCAAATGAAATGATTCTTGTTGTGAGTAGTTCTGATTTTGCTCTTTCAGTACTAATATGTAACGGGCGTCAATATGTAGCAAACATTTGAAAATTAGCAGTAGGTACCTACAATAAAATACTTTAAATTATTATTTGTATAAGTAGGTATGTCATTTAATTTTAAAAGTGTATGTACAAATCTACAATAAATGGCTTTAATTTATTAGGTGCTTGTTTCATTTACCGAGCATACCTGGACATGAGTAAAAACGGATAAATAGGGCGCCCATCATTTGAACAAACAAGCTTGTATCATCGTACCTACCTACTTACTCTCAATTTTGTGTTTTATAAATTCCCGTGATTTCGTCCGCGATTTATTTTATACTTATCATTATCATAACATTGTCACAAAAATACTCGGATGTTGCAGGATCTAAGTCTAATCAGAATCTTAAAATATCCACTGTATAATGAATTCAAAACAGTCATTTTTGCATTAACCTTTGGTAGGTAGGTATATTACAGACAAAAAGACAAATTTCTAAAAATTAATTAGGTACTTATTATTTCAGCGTTTTGCTTTATTCATTATCATCCCATAGAAACCATCAGCACCCATCAAAAGCTCAGTGCAGAGCGCAGCTCTCCTCTCAGGGATGTTTGATTACTCCGACAAGTCAGAAATGCGTGACCGGGATCGAACCCGCGACCCCCCGAATACCTAGGAGACAGCAGTCCTAAACATGGCTGTACTAGCTAGTATACTTATTTCATTACTATAGTATTATAACTTACCTACCTACTAGTTGATGCCATTGCTTTGCTCGCGTGGATTTAGTTATTTTCCGGGATTTTCCGGGATAAAAAGGAGCCTGTGTAACTCTCCCGGTCCTCAACTATACCCATGCAAAAAATCACGTCAATCCGTTGCTCTGTTGTGGCGTATTTGAAGGACTAACCAACAAACAAACAAACACTTTCGCATTTTTTCGCATTTATAATATAAGTAAGGATAGGTAGGTAGGTACCTAGTTTTTCCAAACTTCGAAAAATGATAGTCAAGCGAAAGTTTTGTACGAGTTCACTGCCCACCGTGCAGCATATAGGTGTGCGAGCGAGCGCGCCGATCGGTCTGTGCTGGCGCAAATATACCTAAAACCGACAACGCCTCGCGCCGTATGAAACCCTTAAAAAGAAACAATGAAACCGATACGGGATGCTCATCAGACTTAAACAAACGTGTCTCTCATGTGCCATCAGAAGGATGATAGAGCTCAGTGGTAAGGTCTCTCTCTAACGTTAAGCTTTTTTTTATTTGATGACAAGATAGCCCTCGACTGCGATCTCAGCTGATGGTAAGTGACGATGCAGTCAGATGGTAGCGGAATAACTTGGAAGGTGTAAATTCAACCCATATCCCTAATCTGTTTCTACACGCCATCGTGCCGGAACGCTAAATCGCTTGGCGGAACGTCTTTGAGGGTAGGGTAACTAGCCACGTCCAAAGCCTCCCACCAGACGAAATCTGGTATAAAGTCGCCCATTCGAGCACCCTGGGGCCCCAACATCCTTCGATCCTTCGAGCCATGTACCCACTTCACTTCATCTTTACCTACTATTCGATGAACTGTATCGATAACCCTGCGTGTCACAATACCCACAGGATCCAGTAAATTCAATCAGCAAATGTAACGTATAAAATAAAAAGCCCGCTGCAAGTGGAGTCACTGCAATGCAGATTCGCATTAAAACCAACGTTACCTGTCACAGATTAAGGTCAAATACTATAAACTTTAGTGTCACCGCCTCTACAACTTTCAGCGGCGGATTTAAGTGTCTATTCTCACGGACCACATTGCAGCGGCTACTCAGCCAACAGTTTTATTGAACGAGCGAAGCGAGTTCTCTGAGTCAACTAGGGCGCTTGCCTACTAGACAGAGAAGTGTGTCCGTCTAAATGTCTGTCAGAGCCCTATAACTTCTGAATTACTGAATATTAGAACGTGAAACTTGGTTGAAAATTCAGTTATATTCTGTACTTGAACAACAAATACTAAAATTAGATAAATGTTATAAAGAAACGAAATTATTTAATTTTAATGCGCCATCTATTAGCATTATTGTGAAGCTAATAGCTTCACTATAATGCTAATAGATGGCGCTGTGTCAGTAAAACAGTTTTATGTCAAATATTTTTTTTTTTATTGCGTCTAATGTTAAAAGTTAATTATTACAATATATATAATTAAAACTTTTGGGAATTATGGGATATCGCGAGGTCTCAGTTCGGGGCGAACCACTAGTTTTTAGTTTCAGTATAAGTAGCATATACAAGCTTTTTTTGGGATAAAAAGTAGCCTCTGTTACTCTCCAGGTCCTCAACTATACCCAAGAAAAAATCACGTCAATCAATATCTACTTAGCGTGATTAAAGGACAAACTAACCCATTTACGCATTTATAATACGTATTAGGAGGGATAAATATTAATAAAATTGAATTTTCTATTTTCAAAATATGAAGCCAAGCCTCTATAAAGGTCGCAGGTTCGAACCCCACCCGTTGCACTGTTGTCGTACCCACTCCTAGCGCAAGCTTTCCGCTTATTCTGACGCGATGGGAGATATTAGTCAACTTCAGCTTGGTTGATATTCTAAAAAAAATGATGATCATTTAACCCGAAGTTAATTTTCTGAGAGACTTTCACAGGCAGATAGTGAAGCTGTGGCTTGTCTGAGAGGACTCTACTTAAGTATTACCTTAAGCCTAGTGAAAACGCTTTAAAAGTTAAAACGTAGCCAGTTTGTCAGCTTTGTATGCGAATATTTTAATGAATTTACGAGTTTTTAATTTTGGATGACGACGTGTTTGAGAGTTTTTAATTATTTTTTGTAACTGTATTACAGACACAGTACGGAGAGCCAGCTAGAGTTTAATCCCTTATGAGTAATCCAGGTGGTCGATTGGGGAAAACTCCTTTTTTTAAACCCCGACGCAAAAACGAAAGAGTGTTATAAGTTTGACGTGTCTGTGTGTGTGTGTTTCCTGTGCCATCGTAGCAGCCGAACCGATGAACCGATTTTGATTTTTTTTTTGTTTAAAAGGCAAAGGTAGATTAGTCGAGTGTCCTTACTGTTTAATGAAAATAGGTGCAAGATGGCCGCCGCCACAAAATGGCGGATTACAAATTTTTTCACAACTCCCTCAATATGGGTATCAAGTGAAAGGGCTAGACTAGTAGAATACTATGATAAATTTCAAATCCAAGAGGCTTAGTACTATTAGTAAGCCTCCGCCATTCCCCGGTCCCGTTGGTTACCCTTAAAACTGTTATGTCACTGCAAAGTATACACGTAGGTAAATATTCATTTTCGTCGAAGAGAGTGTCGCTTCTACACAACGGTTAGTCTACAAAATGAAATGTTTACATTGTGCGACACGGTGCGTTAATTGAGATAAATCCGGTGACAGGAAGCTAAGCTATGTCGCGTTTGATTTCAATACCACTAGATACTTGTTATTATTGCAATTTGAACGATACCTACCTCTTGTATCCTGTAAATTGCTCTATTTATCTATCCCATCATCAGATCCTGACCTGATGATAATGGGACCACAGAGCTACGGATCGACGTGATTTTTCGCATGGGTATAGTTGGGGACTAGGAGAGTGACATAGGCTACTTTATATCCCGGAAAATTAAGAGTTCCCGCGGGATTTTAAAAACTAAAACCACGCGGACGAAGTCGCGGGCACCAGCAAGTAATTTTTATATTTAGCTTTTAATTATATTTAATTTCGATTTTAGTTACTTCTAGTCTTATTTGTGCCAAATAAAAAAGATTCAGGTTAGGCCTCATTAAAATGTAGGACGTCTACATTCAAATGAAAAGCTGTATTCTTTTTATAGCTGTCCTCTCAGCCTAGCAGGAA
The DNA here is from genome assembly GCA_038048805.1 of Hipparchia sbordonii. Taxonomy (NCBI): domain Eukaryota; kingdom Metazoa; phylum Arthropoda; class Insecta; order Lepidoptera; family Nymphalidae; genus Hipparchia; species Hipparchia sbordonii. Next base: position 6,444,813 of record CM076117.1, on the reverse strand, counting down.
TCTGGATTGCATTCAAACCGGCTGATGCGTACTGAATCTCCTTAAAAGCTCCTTAAAAATATACCGGTGGTAGAGCCATGACGTGTCGTAAGAGCTACAAGTTGGCCTACATGAAATAAAAAAAGACGTGTGGCACTCGGGGACTGCCGCGGTAAAGCTATTGCATAGCATTTTTTATTAACGCCATCTAGCGGCTCACCGTAGAGGAGTCCCATGTCAGGTTATTTTCGTTACGGTGTCGTGTGGTGCGGGTTGTTACGTTCCCTCAAATATGGTTGAGCGAAGCAATGGCTGGATCATGCGTCATGCTCGTGAACGGGTGCCACCAACGGGAATGGGTCTGCTTTTGCCTGCCTGTGTTGATTTGTATTGAATTGTATTTGTATTGTATTTATTTTTACTTGTATTGTACTCAGGAAAATTCATCGTGAAAGCACTGAATACATAGCATAGTTTCAATAACAATTGTAAAATTTTTATTTTTTTGAAAAGAGCAACCGCCGAGTTTCTTGCTGGCTCTTCTCGGCAGGAAAGGCATTCCGAACCAGTGGTAGATTCATTGACGATTCAAAAGTGCTTGTAAAAGTTTATTTGAATAAAAAATATTTCTATTCTATTCTATTCTATACGGAATTTCTGGATTCGGTCTCCACGCTGGCCCGCGATAGAAACTATGCAATAGCTCAATAATTTTGAATTTGAATTTTGGATATGAATTTTAAATTGCACTATTGTCGTACCCACTCCTAACACAAGCTTCCGCTTATTTGGAAAGGACAGGAGAATATTAGTCAACTTCAGGTTGGCTAATATTCTTCAAAAAAAAATAAAATGCTGTGACATAAATATGTCTCGTTTTACCTCTGTCTTGAGTCTGAGCTGAGTGAGTGTGCGGTCTATTCTTAGCCTTAAAATTCAAACTCCCATTCACGAACCGTATTGCCTCGACAATGACAGCGCGTAAAGTATTCACTGTGCGACTTGAGCCTACAGTCTACGCCTTGGGGCGTCTTGGAGTGAATAGCCTGCCTACATCCAAGCAATGGGGATGCTGCCAACTAATCAAACGAGCAATTCTTTATCAAATGTCAAAAACTGGGCGTAGTATGGGACCTTGTGTGAAGTGGTGAAGTGTGACGTCATAAACATTTGACGCACTTTTTAGTATAGTTCCCGCAATTCACGAGGGCACATGGCTCCTGGTTGTGTGTGTGTCGTATCTGTATAAGTGTGAGCGAGAGCTCGCTCGTGCCTGATCGCTTCCACCAAGGCTCCTGGCAAGCACGCACACTTACGCAATGTGCATGTACACGACGTAACCACAAGTAAAGCTCACGCGCCCTCGTGAATTGCAATAACTATAAATCAAGTTTTGTTATGAAAAGAGCAACTGCTGCGTTTCTTGCCGGCTCTTCTCAGCAGAATCTGCATTCCGAACCGAAAAAAGAAATTTAAAACTGTACCAGAGAAATCTGCATCAAAATAGGTACATTCGTTATGGAGCTACGAGCGAACAGACAGACACACACGCACACGTCAAACTAACACCCCTCTTTTTTCGTCGGTGGTTAAAACTGTAGCCCAGTAGTAGACCGTTTTTAGCCCAGTTGGTAACGGTAACGACAGCCGTTAAAATATCTAAAAGCTTTTATCTAAGTGGGGCTTCCCAATTTTCCACATGATTTGAAGTTATCACCTGCATCATATGGCCCGGTTTTAAATTACTCGATCAACAGCTGCAATTTATAAGGTGCCACATTTTTTCACTAGTTACATCGCTTGCCGCTAGATGGCGTTACAAGTTATATACAACTCAAAAACGACATCTCTTTTTTTTATTCGATGACATGTTTGTCCTTGACTGCGATCTCGTCTGATGGTAAGTGACAAAAAAACACGTTTCTAGTAGAGTCCCCCTTAAATTTCTATTTTTTTTATTATTTGTTGTTATAGCGGTAACAGAAATACATTCTCTGTTTCATTACTAGTAGGTATTCGTTATGTATTATTTAATATTAACCGACGAAAAAAAGGAGGTTCTCAATTCGTCGCGAATTTTTTTTCTGTAATGTAGAGTAGTCCGATTTTGATGATGTTTTTTTGGAGCCACGATTACAAACGTGTTCTGTAGCGATCGTTGCAGACCTATTGTTAGCGACCGGTAGAGGCGGGCGGCGGGGGAGGCGGAATCCGCGCCGCTACCAGCGCCGCACGACATGGTTGTTGAGAGCCAGCGCTCGGAGAGATCGGATATACTTAGATACGCTATGTTTAAAAACACGTGTTCTCATTCTGAGTTCTTGAAATTAAATTGTTATTTATATAACCAGTGTCTAAATATTAAAGTCGAATACTATTCATATTATATCAAGATGTTTCATTCGGATGACTTCAGCTGAATCCTCAGCCGATGACCTGGGGCCATTTATCCTGAGGTTTTAATACTTCAGAAGCGGGACGAACTTCAAGGAAAACTGGTAATGGTAAAAACAAAATGGTATGTACAAATTGTGTATTTTATTCATGGACCCGTTTAACATAATTATCTTTTTTTTTGTTCTTTTGTTTGCATTGCATAGATACCTACCATACGCAATATACGCGTAATTCATATTAAGCAAAGATCATCGTATTCTTTGATATTAAGTATATGTAATAAAACGCCCAGCTGCTCGATAGTGACTACTGTAAGGATACGTCCAAATTCCTGCCAAAATGAATCGTAGAGCAGAACGACAACGTCGCATTAATTAGGTAGGTACCTTAGCGAGCGTTCGACGGAATACGCCGGCCACCGAGGCTCAAGCCTAAGACATTCCCCGTGACGCAGGCGCATAGAATAAAGTAATAAATAATAATTATTAAAACACGGGCGCAAGTCGTGCGTAGGTACTTTTGCCTACTGCGATGCGATGTTTTTATTTTTAATTAAGATACGAATACTAAGTATCACTACTCTGTGGTTACAATAATTACAATGACAAAATAAGTAAGTAGTAGGTATAAGTGTAAAGCAAAATTGTTGTTAAAATGAAGGATTAATATTCAATTTTCTGTTAATGAGGATTGTTTTTTCAAGTTACTAAATGCGAGTTCGATTCTCGCTACGAATCCAATATATTAGACGATCAGTTATATTGAATGTGGATTAAATTTTTAGCTAAATCGTCAATAACAATGGTCGCTTCTACAAAAGAGAATGCCAAGAAGTTTGAGTGTTGTACTGACCAACCAATTACTACAGAATCTCATCATGTATGACAAAATATCACTTTGATTATGTCAAAACGTCTAATGGTCAATATAAAGACTTATCTTACAATTTTAACTACCTGACTATACCCATCATATAACCGTCCACAGTCTGGTAAAACCAATACTATACTCCATTACGTAGCTCATCAAAAAAAAAAAAAAAAAAAAACAATAAAATGGGTATTAATGTGAATGTCAAAAAAAAAAAAAATAATAATAAATAAAAAAAAAATAATAAAAATGTCTCAATTATCTGACAGTGATACAAGTGTGATAAATGATTTAACAATCAGAGTATATTCGTCAGGTTGTTAGAGAAGAACTTCACTTTCTTTTAAGCAAACATTATATATATATGTCAGTTTGGTCGAAACTTGAAGGATACCCCTGATCAACTTACTCGAGTTACAAATTCCATATTCTTTATGGATTAGCAACACGAAGATTTAAAGAAAGGACTTCAATTTAAGTTCAAGAGCATTAACATGTTAGAAACCGAATATAAAATTTTATAGTACACTAGCTTTTTCCCGCGGCTTCGCTCACGTTGGGTTCGATTTTTCAAACCCCTATATAATAGCTATCTGCATGCAAAATTTCAACCTGATTCGTCCAGTGGTTTGAGCTGTGCGTTGATAGATCAGTCAGTCAGTCAGTCAGTCACGTTTGCCTTTTATATATTTAGATTTGTCTCACGAAGTTACGGGCGATTTAGTTGTGGTTACGTTGTATACATGCATATTGCGTGAGTGTGAGCCTGTTGGGAGCCTAGGTGGAAGCAGTCAGGCGCGAGCGGGGTCGCTCGCATTTATACAGATGCGACGCGCACACGACCATGAGCCGCGCGCCGTCGTAAGTTACAAGAATTATACAAATAAACTTCAATTCAATCAGAACAAAACCGCGAGTAAATAACATTGAAATACAGTGTTTTCCAGAGCATCGGAATGAAAGTTTATTATCGATGGTTAACCAGATAGCAAATACAATTAAATATAATCTTAAAGAATCTGACGTGTAATCTGTGTGAGAATAAGTATGACATTGTAAGAATTAAATTGACTGATTGTTGCCGTCATTATTAGAATCAATCGACATTATATATTAGATGAATTTGTAAATATGTGCATGCCGATTATTAGGCAAAACATTGTTCTCATTCATAACCAATTGTTAACACCTGTATGTCACATGTTTTATGCAAATAAATTGAATTGAATTGATGTTCACTTGTGTACAAGAACGGCGAGTTCGGTTATTCAAGGGTTTGAGTTTTCGGCAGCAGCGAGTAATTCTAATAGAAACGCTGAGTATAGTGGAGATAAGTTGAATACTAGCTATATCGGATTAGGTGGAGACCTTAAACGAATCTATATTGCAGAACGTTCTGCATGCAGCTCGTCTGAAGGCTAAGAAACTAAAATATAAATAGATTTGTGTGGGTTAAATGAGGATTTGTATACATACACAAAAATGAATCCTCTGACCATATAAGGAATTTTTAATATCTATAAGGAATAAGGACTCTTTAAATAATCTTAATAATACATTTAAGTATTTTACTGCATAATAATTTTATTAATTTTAAAGTTTAAAAATTTAAGACGAATAAGTGTTATAATCAGAATGTTAGAGGACTTCGTTCATGCACTAACGAGACCTATCGTAACCTATTTCAACAGTGAATTTGACATTATAATATTAACTGAGTCATAGTTTAATGATAGTATTTTACACAGAGAAATTTTTGATAGTCGTTACCATGTTGGCAGACGTGATAACGGGGTTAGCTGTGATAGTTTTGGATATGTGATGGAATGCTTAGTGGGTGGAGTATATGCATATCTGTGTGCGAATCGACACATACTGAGATGCATTTTTCAATATCACTTTACTTGACAATTTCTTGAGAACATTAACAAAATATTCAATAATAATAATTGTGCTACACTAATTAATAATTTAATTTAAGTAGAATATTTGGTCTTCTTGTGATAACGCGGTTGACGCCTTAATTATATTACTGGTGCATTGATAAGCTCTATTATTGATTAATGATTTAAACAATATAATTTAGTATATAATCACAGAACCAAAATTCCTGATTAAGTTTCAACAAATAAGGGAATTATGGTAAGTGAATGCTTTAATTATTTAAGAAAGATTGATAAATATCATCCTCCATTGGAAATTATAATATCACAATTGACTGTGAAAGGGTTATTTATCTCTCTCTAAACTGTAATTCCTGGATAGATGAAGTTAGTGGTTGTGAGAATGTTGATGCCATGGCGTCTAAATTTTATAATATCTTGTGTGATATGATTCGACCCATATGTCTTTGAATAGGTCTAAACGCAGGTCTTATCCTGTGTAGTTTCCCTCAGTGAATCGAGCTTCTAGAATTGAAACATGGGCATCGCGCAAAAGTGACAAGATATAAGGATCCGTGGGATTGCGAGGGTTAATAGTGCTATGTTACAGTGAACACATTTATACAATGAGAAACAGAAAAAGGAAGCAACCCAAAGAATTTTAAAGGGCAGCTGTTACCATATACCCCAATATTTGTGATGAAGTGTGCCTGGCCGATATGACTGTCTCTTGCGTTGATTTTTAATTTGTCTTTAAAAGATGGCCATTTTACCGACACTTTAATAGTCTAGTCTTTAAAGTTATGTTTACACAGTAATACTTAACGTGTAGACACAGTCTAAGTCTGGCAAGGGGAAACAAGTGAAAAATTATCACCCAATATTTATTTTGTCTACCGTGGCGAAGGTCTTCGAATCGCTAGTGTATCAGCGCATGTAGGGCCATCTGAATGTATATATTAGTAGAAAGCAATATGGATTTATGAGTGACTGCTCGACTAGCAATCTAGCAATCTGCTACCTCGTACTACAAATGTAACAGAATGTATTGATAACGGGAAACAAATCGATGCCGTGTGTACCGACTTTAAAAGGCCTTTGGCAAGGTCAATCATAGTGTCTTTCTAAGTGAATTGCAAGCGCACGGAGTGTCACATAACTTGTTAATGCGGTCTAAATCACATCTTGCGAATAGGAGGTCTGGAGTAGTCATGAATGGATACCAATCTATGGCTCAATTGGGAGTGCCCCATCGATCCAATTTGGGTCTTCTCTTCTTATAATGTCTACACTGGCGAAATCTTTTATAATAGTAATATAAGCGTTGTTGCGGATGATTTAAAACTGACACGTATTATTAAGGACAATAAAGATGTTCAATTATTACGGTATGATTTATACAGATTGAATGAATGGTGTAAAATAAATAAAATGTACCCTGGCGTTCACTCGCACATTGGATGGGATATTAGATAGGATGTGTGTGCATGGATGACAATCGACTGCCTGAAGTTGATTCAATTCGTGATCTAGGTAATACTTTGGAAAATAAACTGGGTCTTATTCCCCACAGAGCTAAAGCTTTGGGCCTTACAAATAAATCACTTGGATTTGTTCTTAGGTGTTCAAAGTGTTTCAATATAATTAAGCTTTTCGATTGCTGTGTGCGTGCCAGACTGGAATATTGCGCTTTGATCTGGTCTCCGTTCACTGAAGTCCACATTAAAAGAATTGAGAGAGTGTAGTAACGATTTTTGCGCCAGTTGTCAACTATTTCAGAAAAATCTGGATGAATATATATAAAAAAAAAAAAAGAGACCTACCCTTTCCAAGAAACATATCCTTGAGGATAGAAGACTGATATTGTCATTAACGTTTTGTTTAAATTGTTTAAGAGTCAAGTTGATTGTTCCGAGTTGCTTATTATATATTTGCGCTTGAAACACCGCGAGTGACTGTCCACGACAGCTTTTCAAACTGTTAAATATTGGATGGTGCAGAACTAAGCTAAGCAAATATTCTCCTATACCAAAGGTTGCTAACTCTTACATTGTATTGTTAAATAAAGGAAAGAAATAGATTTACTTTGCAACGCTATGTTCAATTTAGGTGTCATATTATTCACAGCATTATATACATCAACTGACTTGACTTTTCAATATTTTGATATTTTCATTACATTCTGTAATGAATGAAAGTAAAATCTCGTAAATGAATATAATATATTTAAGTAAGGGTAATAACAAATTAATTCAAGAAGTTTTATTGTTAACACGTAAAGTTAGTTATTATATCAACGTAATAATCGTTCGATATGTGTGCATGTTGTGGAAGCTCACAATTAATTGGGCATTTAATCATGTGACCCTCATAACTTGTGATGAATATCTACAAATGTTTTAGAGTATTCAACTGTTGGTTTTCCAAAATAGACAATAGAAAACGTATATAAATGGTTATTAAATTTCTACACTGCTTCAACATCTTATATCCTATACGGAATCACGAATGAATACCGAGTGGGTAGTGTCGCCGCGGACGGAGCACGTGGGATGCAGGGCCTGGATAGTACCTGCAACGAACCGTTCAAATCGAACGCAATTGGTTCGCGCTAATCTCGGTTTATGCGCTTGGTTCGGTTTGAGGTTATGGTTTGTATTTTACCAACGAGTACTGCTCAGGACTGAACAAGGTTTAGATTCTAAACACCCAATTTTTAACGTTTGGATTCTTCAAACGAATTTAAAGAGCTGTCCGGGTCAACAGTGTCGATCTTTGATAATGGTGGACGAGATATTATTATTGTATGCCTGTTGGTTCATGATTCACTATTATTTATATACCTATCTATCGTTTTGTTTCATTTTTTACTGTATGTATGTTTCCCACATAGAGTTTTTAACTTTCAATAAAGATTTATTATAAAGGCGCGTAATGGGCGCTGTTTAGTGTTATCAATATGTTGCAGACACAGGATACATCGAGTTTTGTTTTGTTGCTGACACGGTTTTGTCTGTGATCGTGACAGCGCCTCATGTAAGCTAGTAGTTTTGCTAAACGCGATTTGTGTGGAGCAGGTTAAATTGGTTCGACTTACACCGAGTTCAAGTTGTACGTTTAAGTTCTGTTAAGCTAAATTTAACTAAGCTAAAGTTGTTCTTTTTAAACTATGTTTCTAGTGCAAATGGTGGAATCTACCCTGAGTTAACGAATGATTGAGCCGTGCCGTTCCCCTAGTGTGGAAGGCGCTCGGTCGTCACCTATTGCCAGCTGGTTGAATTCGGCTCTTGGGAGAATTGATCCAGATGTGGAGTGCATACGTCGTACCCCCAGTGTGGTACTTATGTGAAATATGGCACACGTCGTACCCCTAGTGTGGTACTCATGTGAAATGGACATCTTTAGTACCCCCAGTGTGGTACCTATGTGAAATATGGCATACGTCGTACCCCCAGTGTGGTACTCTTGTGAAATGGACATCTGTAGTACCCCCAGTGTGGTACTTATGTGAAATATGGCATACGTCGTACCCCCAGTGTGGTACTCATGTGAAATGGACATCTGTAGTACCCCCAGTGTGGTACTCATGTAAGAAAAAAATGACATGCGGCGTACCCTTTGCGAGGTACTTATGCGAAATGTAATATAATACTTACTCATATTATTATTGTGTTCTATTGTTCATTGTTTATTGCTTTATACCCATCGATTTCACCTAGTTACATTTTTATCTTTTAACATATTTTGTAATTATTGTGTAACCTGTTTGGCCTTATTGTATAACTAACTATATATTAATTGCATACTAATGGGATGTAACGCTGTTGATTACTTTCTAGTAAATAAATAAATAATTATGTCGTGCCCCAGTGTGGTACATATCATGTGAAAAGGCAAAAAGCTAGATATGACACATGTATAACCCTAGTGTAGTAATCTGTAATCCAGGGATAATGTAATTGCTCCTAGTGTAGTAGAAACTAGAATTATTGATTATAAATTTTATGTGATAAATAGAATAAATATAACTCTGTCAATTAGCTGTATTATAATATATAATAAGTCTTACAATTAGTTGGAAATGAATCAACACATAAATCAATTTGACTACGTATTATTTGGATGTATGTAACAATAACAAGATAGTGTCAGACAGAATTACTTCTCTTTATCTGTGCCAGTGTCTTTGTGCCAGTTTAACTCAATACTTTTGTTAACACTGCTAATAATTTTGTAATTTGAAAGTATTGTATTAGTCTGCCTTAAGAGATCTAAAAGTCATTTGTAACTAAAAAAAAAAAAAAAAAAACTTAGAATGCATTTTCAAAATATTTATGAATTAGTTTCTTTTATTATTTTGTTATAGTCTTAAGTCCTCTGTAAGCGAGCAAATTGTTCTTTGAGAATAAATTCTTTAAACCTAAAACCTAAAGTAGGTATGTGTCGTTCAGGAATCGATTATTTATTTTTGTACCAGTATATTTTTTTTAAATCTTATTAAAATAAGCTTAAAAGTTAAACTAAGTAAGTTAATTATGTATTAATCTAAGATTGAAATTGTGATTATCTCAAATTTTACTTAATTTTTTTTTTTTTTTTTTTTGTATCCTTTTAACCGGTATGAGGGCATACCTACCTAACGAATGGCCGAGCTGATATTGGGGATGGGGACATCCCCGCGGCAGAATGGCCGTCTGTTAGCGACCGGTAGAGGCGGGCGGCGGGGGAGGCGGAATCCGCGCCGCTACCAGCGCCGCACGACATGGTTGTTGAGAGCCAGCGCTCGGAGAGATCGGATATACTTAGATACGCTATGTTTAAAAACACGTGTTCTCATTCTGAGTTCTTGAAATTAAATTGTTATTTATATAACCAGTGTCTAAATATTAAAGTCGAATACTATTCATATTATATCAAGATGTTTCATTCGGATGACTTCAGCTGAATCCTCAGCCGATGACCTGGGGCCATTTATCCTGAGGTTTTAATACTATGTATGGAAGAATTGGTTAAGACGACGACGGGAATCGAACCCAAGACCTCATGGAGCTACCGCTCCGTATTTCTATATTTACCGTTACCGCTGAGCCATAGAGGCCATTAATCACTTACCATCAGAAGAAACCGTGGACAAGGACGACGCTGCACATTGTGAAATTTTTCCCAAAATCGGACATCCCTTTTTTATGATACTAATCGAAACTTTAAGCTTTTTTTAATGCTAGAGTAGAACACCCAGAAGTTAATTCTGTTTAGAACCGAGATTTTACAATTGAGATTTTACAATTTCTATGATATTAGGGTTGTCACAAAGATCTTAATTACAAATGTACGAGAGAAAATTCTAAAAAAGTGGCTGAAAGAAAGAATTTTTATGCGACTGTAAAAACGGAGGGTTATGTTTTTCAGGGATTATTATTGAGTTGCATAAAATGAAATTTTTAAAATTCAATAACTCCGAGGTCCTAAGTGTTACGTACCTGATATTATACAGGCGGGTTAACATAGCACTAATAAATACAATATGTGAAAATTAGATGCTAATATCCATACAAAGATGAGAAAAAAATTAATTTCAAAATTAGTTTAAAAAAAATATATCTTCCTTTATTGTTCACTTAGAAATTAATTATATGTTTCCAAAAATAGCACTTAATTGATTTTATAGCATGCTATAATTGAAACTTGAAAACTTTCGTTACGTAGAAAGTTACAGCATTTCTTAGTTTTTTGCTGGTAACCATAAAAAAAAATTTAAAAAATTATAACTCCGGTTCTAAACAGAATTAACTTCTGGGTGTTCTACTATAGCATTAAAAAAAGCTTTAAGTTTCGATTAGTATCATAAAAAAGGGATGTCCGATTTTGGGAAAAATTTCACAATGTGCGCTGTTATCAATACAGAAGTACCAGGAATGCATAAGTAATGAACAGATTCAAATGACAGATTATAGAGTACATTGACCGACAAACCAAACAATACATTACAATACAATACAACACCTGACGACATTCAAAAATATAGGCAACAATGATTTGTTTAATTGCATACATTATAATTATTATGACACTTGCTAAATGCTAATGTTTAGACTTAGATATAACTTAAGGTTCAGTTCGTACATAAGATTTATACGTATGAGGCCGTGAAATATATTAAAACTAAAAATCCTAATATCGAGTTTTTTCTCTAATATCAATATAGGCTTACGGTGAAATCATAAATATATCCGGGATAAAAAAACCTAGACCTGGGGGGCGATTCAGACCTGTTCGATAACATACCGTGTCGATACGGTAAGATATCGATCTCGTATAAAAAAAATTGTCGTGTGATTCAGAGCGTTTGGTTTGAGGATACGATTCGGTATCGACTATGTTATCGACATCGACAAGATACATTCGATTACAAGAGCATTTACGAATTGAAAATACGTATATGTTATCGTACGGTAACAAACCGAATCGATCGATAAATAAGTTATCGGAAGGGTCTGAATCGGGGGGCAGGCCTTGCATATCTAATGTTATATCTCCGTATAAAAGTCTCTCATTACTGAGTCTGAAATCTAAAGACCGCACTCTCACTCTGCTCAGACTGAAGACAGATTTAAAACGAGACAGATTTATGTCAGAGCACATTTGTGTCTCGTTTTCACTCTATCTTAAGTTCGAACTAAGTCAAAGCACGCTATAGATTTCAACTTAAGAAAACAAACAAGAAAACCTTTTCCATTACGAAATAACGCCTTAGCCCCTCTCAATAAGCTAACCTTTTTAGATGACAAGATAGTCCTTGACTACGATCTCACCTGATGGTAAGTGACGATGCAGTCTAAGACGGTAACGGGCTAACTTGGAAGGGGTATGGCAGTGTACATTCAACCCATACCCCTAATCGGTTTCTACAGGCCAACGTGCCGGAACGCTAAATCGCTTGGCGGCACGTCTTTGACGGTAGGGTGATAACTAGCCACGGCCAAAGCCTCCCACCAGACCAGACCAGAGAAAATTCAGAAATTATAAATTCCCAAATTGTCCCCGCCGGGAATCGAACCCGAGACCTCCTAGTTATAAGAACACAGCGCTCACCACTGCGCCAGAGAGGTCGTTAAAAATTTCAGTCAAAGGTTTCTCGTTGTGACTTCCACACGGCACGCTCTTGCGCCGCTTGTATCCAGCGGCTCCACCTAGCGCCTCGGCAACACAGTGCATACTCAACCTAACCCAATTAATTCTAGGACACGGCTCGTATAATGTCGCCGGTTAATACATGTCATGATAACATCCGGTCGGATGAGCCCATTAAATCATCTGTACGTGTGGTCAGGACCCCTAACTGTAAATGAGGGTGCAAGTGTACAAGCGATAGCGGGTTTATTAAACGACTTTAAAAAAGGAGGAGGTTCTCAATTCGTCGGGATCTTTTTTTTTTAAGCTATTGCATAGCTTCTATCGCGGGCCTTGAGCGTGGAGACCGAATCCAGAAATTCCGTAATGGAAATAACCTGACACGGGACTCGTCTCACCGCTAGATGGCGTTGATAAAAAATGCTATGCAATAGCTTTACCGCGGCAGTCCCCGAGTGCCACACGTCTTTTTTTTTTAATTTTTATGTATGTTCCCCGATTACTCGAGGACGCCTGGACCGATTTGGAAAATTCTTTTTTTGTTTGAAAGGGTTTATTTCCCAAGTGGATCTAATCACACTAATATTATAAAGCTGAAAGTTTGTATGTGTGTGTGTATGTTTGTTACTCTTTCACGCAAAAACTACTGGACCGATTTGGCTGAAATTTAAAATGGAGATAGATTATACCTTGGATTATAACATAGGCTACTTTTTATCCCGGAAAATCAAAGAATTCCCGCGGGATTTTAAAAACTAAATTCACGCGGACGAAGTCGCGGGCATCAGCTAGTACGTACATAAAGATTTATTCCAATAACTTAGATTATTTTTTTTTTCAAAGAATATTGCTGAACCAAGCTGTACTTGCCATATATTCTACTCTCCCTCCAAATAAGCGATAAGCTTGTGCTAGGTGTGGGTCGTATCCAGTCCTAGCACAAGCTTATAGCAATAGTGTAACGAGTGGGGCTCGAACCTGCGACCTTTCAGTTCACAAACCGCACCTTCAACCGTTAGGCTATTGAGATTTATTGTGCTTGCCTCGCGCGCAATAATCATCGTTTCTGTGAAATTACGTAGCTTTTGTAAACTTAATGATGTACTCTTTAGAAAGGTGTGAGGTCATTTAGGGTAAAAACATGCCAAAGATGCCTCACTGCGATACCTCGCGGTCGCGGTTTAGCTCGAACTCGCGCTAACAGACGAGCACGAACATGTCGAAGATACCTCGCTGTACCGCGATGTATCGCAGTGAGGTATCCTTCGACATGTTTGTGCGTATCTGTTTGCATACATTTGTTTTACATGGAGGTGACATCGAGGTAGCGAGCTAAACCGCGACCGCGAGGTATCGCAGTGAAGCATCTTTGGCATGTTTTTCCCTTATAACTTGGGCCGAATAAAATTGCATCATACATACATTACCGAGCAATGAACGCTCGCGAAAAAAATGAGGACCAATGACACAACGTGAGGTAGGCGGATTTCGCAATGATATTTTATAGTTAACGAGCTAACTTTGCAGGAAGACCTCAAATATTGTTGAGGATCATGCGTCATGCTCGTGAACAGGTGCCACCAACGGGAATGGGTCTGCTTTGTCTGCCCGTCTTAACATGTATTGGATTGTATGTACCTACGTATGCATTTTTGAAACTTTATTGCAGAAACACTGTATACATAGCATAGTTTTGTTACCTATTGTAAAAAAAATTTTTTTTTTTTTGAAAAGAGCAACTGCTGAGTTTCTTACCGGCTCTTCTCAGCAGAATCTGCATTCCGAACCGGTGGTAGGTTTATGACGTGTCATAAGAGCTACAAGTTGGCCTATATGAAATAAATGGATTTTGAATTTGAATTTGAATTTGATCTCTCAGGCGGAGTGGTAGCACTAAGGATTTTACATGGCGAATTAATTGGGTACGGAACCCTAAAAGAAGTCATTAAAAGACAGATTTTCAGTTATTAAAAAAAACTGCCTTTCCAAATGTACGATCGCTACACCTAAAGGCGTAGTTTCGGTAAAAAGAACAAAAGACCTAAATAATCATAGTATTTTAGTATTACACAGGATATTCTATTGTTATAGAATACATAATAGTGTTTATTTATTGTTCCATTGTGTATTTATTATGTAACACACTTATAAAATGGCCTTAACCCAATTCTTACACAATACAATAAGGAAGCGAAGAATTCCTTCGCCATTATCTACTGTAATTTGTCAAAACACGTCATACAATAGCTTTGATGTTAGCACGGTGGATGTTGACTAACTTTGACAAATGATTGTGGATTAACAAATAAAATTGGCCAAGTGCTAGTTGGACTAGCACACAAGGATTCCGTACCATTGTAAAAACGATTGTGAAATTTGAGCAAAAAAAAACGCCCAAAAAATCACGTTTCTTGTATCCCCTTTATTTTTTCTTTTATTTTATTTGCGACTATGAGAGTGAGGGAATAACTTGTGCACTATAATATCTTTTTCTGTCAAGAAATTATATCAGTACTGGCCCGGAATTAGGAAGTTGAGGGTGAGTCACCCTTGCCTCAGAGAGCACGTAAAGCCGTCGGTCCTGCGCCTGATGTCTCTCCGGTCGTGTTCGATTTCCGGCCCATCGGACTGTGAGAGTGAGGGAATAGAGAGCGCACCTGTTTTTGCGCACACGCTTGTGCACTATAATATCTCCCGGCCGGATTCGTTCGGGAGGACATTTATTAATCACTACTAGGAAGTCATATATTAGAAGGTAGGTCAAGATAATGTCAAGCCACAACTGTGTCAAAAATACTAGGAAATCATAAATATTTAGAATGTATAAAAAAAATATAGAACAATCTCGACCACAGATCTTTGCTGTCTGAGATATGAACTAGTTTTAGTTGAATAGCCTTCAAAGCGGTTTCTATACTTGGTCAATATAAAGGCACGAAAGCTCTATTGTCGAGATTGAGGCAATCGACTGCGGAAGGCTTCAGTAATAAAGCAAAATAAGAATACCGTTACCAGGCGGTTGGAGAAAGGAAGCATTTTTGTACCCATTTTGTTTGTACAATGTATATCTGGGGCCACATCTTGAAGTTAATGACCGGTTCACATTGGACGAGTCACTGGATCCTACTGGATGGTG
This sequence comes from Hipparchia sbordonii, assembly GCA_038048805.1. Taxonomy (NCBI): domain Eukaryota; kingdom Metazoa; phylum Arthropoda; class Insecta; order Lepidoptera; family Nymphalidae; genus Hipparchia; species Hipparchia sbordonii. The sequence continues at coordinate 6,429,417 of CM076117.1, read as the reverse complement.
TTGTGTAAATTAGTCCAGTGGCCGGCTAGTGAGTTGCAAGCTTGCAAGTAATCTCTATACCTCTATGTGTACTGTATGATATCTGAACTTATGTACATAATATGACACGAAGGATTGTCTTAAGCTGCATCCGCACGCTTGGCAAACCTCGGCAAACCTTCACAAACGCAAACGTGCGGATAGAGCGTTTGCCATGGTTTGCCTACGCTTGCGAGCGTTTGTGGCCGATCCATCGAGTGTCGGTCTTTTGATCGCAAACCAAAGGGAATTTGCCACAAGCGCTTGCGTCTCCGTCCACACGTTTGCGCGCACTCAGTCTCGTTTGTGCACTGGCGGCGATTAGACGTGTTATTGCATTACGATTTACGTATCGCACCTTTAGAAATCTTCATTTTGTGAGTGGGTAAAAACGTAAAATGAATGACTGGTCGACTGAAGACTTTTGAAGACGATTTGTTTAATTATAATTTAATTAATTAATTAGTTTTATATATTAATAATAATAAGTGGCGACTCCGCACCGGAAAATGGTATATAATGGTATGGTAATAGGTGGACCGACACCATCAGGCGACCCTCAGGGAGCCACTGGGTACAGGTGGCGCAAGACCGAAGCCTGAGGAAGTCCATGCAATAAACAGTCCAGCAGTGGACGTCTATCGGTTGATAAAGAAAAAAAAAAACAAAATATCTATTGAGTAGGTACATACTAGAATAGAGTAGAATATTTTTTTATTCAAATAAATAAACTAGGTAGGTACCAAGTGTTTTCGAACATACTACTAGCTACTACTACTAATCTTTAATATTATACTAAAACTGTAACTGGACAAATTGTGCACATGAAATATGTTTTGAAAATTTTAATTAGAGGACGCTTTACTATCAACTAGATGACGTCCGCGACTTCGTCCTCGCAGATTAAGGTATTTTAATTCCCGCGGAAAGTCCTTAATTTTCCGGGCTAAAATGTAGGTATGAGCTATCGCTATTCCACATTTCATTCAAATCGGTTCATTAGTTGTGGCTGAAAGAGTAACAAACATCCATCCATCCATACATCCATCCATCTATATTCCATTTTAGTAGGATTATTGATCGATACTGAGCTTAAAACATTTGTAAAAATAACTTAAGCCAAATAATAAAGCCGACACAAGTTCGACGTCCGTCATGCTTGCCTGTTCAGAACATACAAACGCCCTCGCAAGCGTGCGGATGATTCCCAAATTCAAGGCAAACGTTTGTAGAGGTTTGGCGTTTGCCGTTTGCCACAAGCATGCGGACGCGGTATTAAATTGATTGCTTAAGTGTTAAAATCGCAATCACCTCTGATTCAAGAACGCCATAAATTCAGCCAATCAGAGGCAATTACTATCATCGCAATGTAGTGATCAGTTTAAACAATCCCACAGCTGCAGCAGCTGAATAACTCTCAAAGACTATTCCCAGCTATTGAATGCAGGCAGACTAGCTGCCGCACTTATGCTGAGATCTATAGAGCGTGCTTTGACTTAGGTGGGACTTAAGATAAAATTAAAACGAGACACAAATATGCTCTGACATAAATCTGTCTCGTTTTAAGTCAGACTTGAGTTTGAGCAGAGTGAAAGTGCGGTCTATAGATTTCAGCCCAAGAATCGTTAATCATTACTTAAAAATCTGCTTAGTATTAAATAAATATATGTAGTAATTTGTCGATAGGCAACCTAGCAGCAACATTGTAATTTTCTTAACTTATCTTGCAGCTGATGGATTTAATATAAAAACCGTGTGACGGTAGGTTCTCTCTCGCTATTAGCTAAAATGCAGTGTTGCAGCAAAACTATCACGAATTCAGCCAATCATAACGATAGAGATTGTATCAATGATTGATACAACTTTTCCGTAATCCACCAGCCGGACCTAAGTCTACTACAAGCCAGCTTGACTTGAATGCAACATTATTCAACAAGTACTAGTGTACTTGAATACTGTAAACCAGCCATAAGACATTTGTGTTTGTAATGCGGTAAGTTTTTAAGGTAAAGACGGCTCATAATTCATCTGGTTGTCATGGCAACCTTTGAGCAATAGATAGATAGACCATAACGGATAGATAAGTATCAGATTCCCTTTAGTATCAAATGTCAATGACCTCGCTCCTTGATTGAATGATTATAAATAAATCAAACGGGCTACGCCAGAAAACTCATTCAAATTCGGTGACATATTATCCCATTGCAATAACATTAAAGTTACTATTATTATTACTATTTTATTATGAAGACCTCCTTAGCACAGTGGTGAGCACTGTGGTCTTATAACTGGGAGGTCTCGGGTTCGATTCTCGGCGGGGGTAATTTGGGAATTTATAATTTCTAAATTGTCTCTGGTCTGGTCTGGTGGGAGGCTTTGGCCGTGGCTAGTTACCTTCTACCGTTAAAGCCGTGCCGCCAAGCGATTTAGCGTTCCGGCACGATCGCGTGTAGAAACCGATTAGGGGTGTGAAATGAATCTACATTGCTATACCCCTTCCAAGTTAGCCCGCTACCATTTTAGACTGCATCGTCACTTACCATCAGGTGAGTTCGCAGTCAAGGACTATCTTGTCATCGAATAAAAAAAATGTAGAAGCGCATATTTCTCAGGTGACTTCATGGGAACTATTATCTGATACATACTTCAGTATAATAAAAAAATTGAGAAACCTGGAATATTTGGTGACATATTCATTGATATGTTATTAGCAGTATTAACGTTAAAATTACTAATACTACTCCTATTATAGGAATCGGGGTTTGACTCGAGTTTCTGGAATGCAATGACTAACTTAATTCTGACATTCTGACACATCGCTCTCGATTGCAAAAAAAAAAAAGCGACACGGACGTAAATATACCGTTTACTTGCTTTAAAGCAAGTTTAAAGCCTTTGTCAGACCGAACACGTAGCGAAAGCGAACAGAGGCGGGGATGTCAAATGACGCGAGCACACAGCGAACCGAACTCGGCGAAAGGTAAACGAGACGGAAGCTAGGCGTCACGCAATACTGAGACGCCATATATCCATATTTCTGCATTTTTTAATGCATTTTTATAGTCTTTATGACGTACGCTATACAATATGAGGTATTTTTATAGTATCACTTGTTGCCCATCCTTACATGACTTCGTCCGCGTGGATTTAGTTTTAGAGACCGCCTTCGACCACCGACTCACCGCATCGCATTGTAAGCCCGCGCTATTCTTTCTTTTTGCTCGGCTTCTAAGAGTTGTACCGAGATTTTGAATAGCCTATAACCTTCCTCAATAATTGGGCTATCAGATACAAAAATAATTTTTCAAATCCAACTGGTAGTTCCAGAGATTAGCGCGTTCAAACAAACAAACTCTTGCACTTTATTATATTAGTATAGATTTATTTTCGCTCCGCTTCGCTTTCGCATTTCTATGCGACTAATTCTAGTCGCATAGAAATAGTAGTGAACGACACCGTTCATCTAAATATATAAAAGGCAAAGGTGACTGACTGACTGATCTATCAACGCACAGCTCTAACCACTGGACCGATCGAGCTGAAATTTGGCATACAGGTAGCTATTAGGACGTAGGCATCCGCTAAGAAAGAATTTTTAAAAATTTCAACCCCAAGAGGGTTAAATAGGGGTTTAAAAAATCGAACCTAACGTGAGCGAAAGCTAGTTACAAAATAAAAACGCTTCGCCGCGCGTAAAGTTCGCTGTTTGTTTGACAAAGGCTTAGAAGGGTAACCCCTCGCCAAGTTAGGGCCGGCGAACTGTGTAAAAGAGAAAGTAAAGTTTTAGTATCAATAAAGGTTATATTATACGTATGTATAACCTTATATTATACGTATTTCGTCTCCTCATTCTGCAGATGAGTGGTGAGCGATATGGTCTTATAACTGGTAGGTCTCGGGTTCTATTCCCGGCGGGGGCAATTTGGGGATTTAGAATTTCTGAATTGTCTCTAGTCTGGTCTGCTGGGAGGCTTTGGCCGTGGCTAGTTACCACCTTGCCTCAAAGACGTGCCGCCAAGCGATTTAGCGTTCCGGCACAATGGCGTATAGAAACACTGCCATACCCGTTCCAAGTTAGCTCACTAACATCTTAGACGGCATCGTCACTTACCATCAGGGAGATCGCAGTCAAGGACTACCTTGTCATCGAATAAAAAAAATTGTAGAAGCGCATATTTCTCAGGTCACATCATGGGAACTAATAAACACTTATTACCTGATATTAGGTACACACTGAAGTACCATGAATACCTATTTTAATACCTATAACTACTGTTGACAACATGTCGTAGTAAAACATATCTTAGTCAAATACAATAGAGTCTATAACGTAATGTAGTAATCTATGTATGAATCAGAAGTAATAAATCTTATCTAACTTCCTCGATTCCGTATAACATGTCACTGTTATGGCTAAGATCATAGTATAGCTAGCATACAGTTAGCGGGCCTTCCTAGCTCAGCGGCAGCAGCCATGCTTGATTTATATTTAGGCCAAAAAATAGCATCAAATTCTATATTTTACCCCGGAAAATTAAAGTATTCCCGTAGGAATCAAAATTCTTAATTTGCGCGGACGAATCGCGGGCATCATCTAGTCTTAATATAAAGCAATAAAATAGCATCAAAGGCACAGCAATTTTAAGCTATTGCATAGCTTCTATCGCGGGCCTTGAGCGTGGAGACCGAATCAAAAAATTCCGTAACGAAAATAACCTGACACGGGACTCCTCTCACCGCCAGATGGCGTTGATAAAAAATGCTATGCAATAGCTTTACCGCGGCAGTCCCCGAGTGCCACACGTCTTTTTTTTGTTTTTACATCATCTCATTTAGTTCGTTTAACTCTATTCAAACAGAGAAAAAGGGCAAGCCTAAGCTTTACTGCTTTAACCTGCAAGTTCCTTCCGTAGTTCTGCACAGAAGACAAGGCCAGTCCCCCCTGTACGATTGTTAAGCTGTGACATAATCATGTCTCATACTTCTATGCGTGTGACGTGGTAATGTTGAAATCTTCGTATAACTACAGCTGCGCGTAATGTCATAATCCAGGCATAAATCTGGCGGAATCCCTCGAGCGGAAAACGCGCGCGGAACATTTCCAGAGTTCACCAGATTTGACACTGTTCTAACATTTTTTGTCTTCAATGGAATATTACAGAAGCTATTTATTGTATTAAGTTTAAGTATGAAATATTTATTATTTATTATTAATACACTTATGAAAGAGCGGAGTCTTCTAACACAGGTATTTCATACTTAAAAGAAGACTCCGGCCACTGTTTTTGTTTGTATGTATTAAATAAATAAAATATAAAAGCCTCAATATCGTTTCATTTTCATTTCATTTATTTGTTGCATACACTGTGTACAATAAATTCATCATGATGTCCATCAATAATATATGTAAACGTAAAAATTATTTTTACAAAACCCACTTCACACGCCACTACAAAGTATATCAATTGTGGATATAAACTTTGAAAAGATCCCTCGATATCCCCGGGATCCCATCATCAGATCCTGACCTGATGACTATGAGACCACCTGGGAAGTATACCCTTTCAAACAAAAAAATAATTTTCCAAATCTGTCCAGGCGTCTTCGAGTAATCGGGGAACATAGATTAAAAAAAGATTCCGACGCATTGAGAACCTCCTTTTTTGGAAGTCGGTTAAAAAGTGGAACTCTGTGAAGAGTTCCCTCGATATCTCCAGGATCCCATCATCAGATCCTGGCCTGATGATAATGGGACGACGAATTGAGAACCTCGTCCTTTTTTGGAAATCTCTGTTCTAAATATGTTTCAAAGTTTACGAAACCGAATAGTGATAGAGGAAAAATTCCGCCTAAATTCCTTACGCGGTGTAAACAACCTTTGGAGCAATGACTTGTACCCCCCCTCCCCCCTCGCACGGTGCAATGAGGTCGCGTCCCATTTCCACTGATTATATCGAGAGTGCAGTGTGGCGAACGGTTTTAATACCGCCATGCATTTTCGCCAAGGATTTCATTAAAGGAAAAATCCTTTAGTGAAATCCTTGAAAATTCTTTCTTAGTGATAGTAGGTATAATAGCTATCTGTAGGCCTCAGCCTGATCCGTCCAGTGATTTGAGCTGTACGTTGACAGACCAGTAAGTTAGTCAGTCATTCAGTCAGTCAGTCACATATATATATTATTAAACGACTTCCAAAAAAGGAGGAGGTTCTCAATTCGTCGGAATCTTTTTTTTTTCTTTATGTATGTTCCCCGATTACTCGAAGACGCCTGGATCGATTTGGAAAATTCTTTTTTTGTTTGAAAGGGTATATTGCCCAGGTGGTCCCATTGTCATCAGGTCAGGATCTGATGATGGGATCCCGGAGAAATCAAGGGAACTCTTCACACAATTTATATGTACTTTGTAGTGGCGTTTGAAGTCGGTTTTGTAAAAAGAATTTTCACGTTTAAATTGTATTTAGATAAAATATTAAAAATTTCGATGAAGTGATTTTAAAGTAGACGCGAAGCCAATAACGTATGCATTTGGTAATTGGTAAAAAATGCGAGTCACCTTGGCACAGTTAGGTATGGGATATTACCGGTTATTACGAGACGAGTCGCTGATATCATTTGTAACAAGTATGACATTAGTGTCATACCTGCTTACACTAGTAAAGTTAGATGTTCGAACGCGTCAAACTTTGTTAAGTTTGCATTTATTTTCAACTAGCTGATGCCTGCGATTTAGTTTTTAAAATCCCACTGGGATTCTTTCATTTTCCGGGATAAAATGTAGCCTATATGTTAAGGGCACGATCTTCGGCCGCAGTATCTTGCAGGCAATTGAAGTAAGGTGCACGAGCCACTTTGTTATAAAAAAAGTAAAACAGTCATGATAAAAAAAAAGAAAACTTTTTAGAGAAAAATTAACGGTAAAATATTCTTCTAAAAGCTTTTGCCTATTTTTTGAAATTTTTTTTTTAGTTTAACTTTGATATACTATAAATACAACCTGAAAAACAATTAAAAACTACACTGTTTTCGGAATATTATTTGATCGAGTGAAGTTCAAAATATGGACTTTTGAACGGTAAAATAATTTAGAACGTGTATTAAACTACAACATATATTTTTAACCTATCAAAACAAAGAATATTTGATTGTTTACTATTGAATCAAAAACAGGCTGTTTTCGGAGATCCTGCCGTTAATCCCAGGTACAAGTTATCTCCATTCCAAACAGCCAAATCCATCATTCAGCACTTCGACCATCCGATGTGCCAGATCTTTTTTCCCACGTACTATGAAACTGTGGAACCAACTTCCTGTGACTGTATTCCCACTAAATTACAACATGGGGTTATTCAAGGGGCGGACCAACAAATTCCTAAAAAGCCGGCAACGCATTGGTGGTGCCTCTGGTGCTACAAATGTTCATGGGTGGCGGTAATCACTTAACATCAGGTGATCCGCCTGCACGTTTGCTCGCTAAAAATAAAAAATCCATGCTGTATATTTTGCGTGCACGAGTAACAAACACACACACAAACTTTTTGCATTTATAATATTAGTGTGATAGTTCAGCAGAACAGTTGGTGGTCTTGACGTATTATATGAGCCACATGTCTACATATATATATACTAGCTTTTGCCCCCGCGACTTCGTCCGCGTGGAATTAGGTATTGGGGTGGAATTTTCAAAAACTGTGACACACGTACTTCTTTATTTTTAACTGAAAGTTCTAATACCAACTTTGATGGAAACAGCTTGAAAAATGACGGAGTTTCATATAAACTTTCATCCCCTATTTAAACCCCTTAGGGGTGGAATTTCCAATAATCCTTTCTTAGTGTGCGCCTACGTCATAAAAGGAACCAACTGTAAAAATTTCAAGTTTCTTACTTCAGTAGTTTAGGCTGTACGTTGATATCTCAGTCAGTCAGGACTTTGAATTTTATATATATAGATGAAATAAATAATTTTGAATTATGTCTGTCGCAATTTTTGTAAACACTAGTCGACACCGACGAAACTAATTAGTGTACGGATGGAGGATTATTAACAATTACTACGCTACGAATTCCCGGGACACGACCTTTCTAATGACACCCGTTATTATTCCATTATTTTAGTGTTTTTATTATAATTTTTAACATCCCTAACGAGGTCCTAACTCCTAACACTAGTACATATTCTACTAGTTGATACTCGCGACTTCGTTCGCGTGAATTTAGTTTTTAAAATCCCGCGGGAATAAGCCTCAATAGCCCAACGGTTACAGGTGCGAACTGAAAACCTAAAGGTTGCAGGTTCGATTGCCACTCGTTGCACTATTGTCGTACCCACTCCTAACACAAATTTTCACTTATTTGGAGGGGAGAGGAGAATATCAGTTAGGTTCAGCTTGGCTATTTAAAAAAATACTCTTTAGATAAAAAGTAGCCTATGTCACGCTCCAGATTCTGAACTGTACCCATGCAAAAAATCACATTGATCCATAGCTCTGTTGCAGCGTTATTGAAGGACAAACCAACAAACAAACACGCTTTCACATTTATAATATTAGTAAGGATAATTCATACACTTGTTTATATATGTACAGTGTAATTTCCAGTGTACAAATTTAATTAGTGGACAGACTGAATGTTTTTCAGTACAACTCCATAGTACAGGCTAATGAAATTGCCACTGTGCTGGCTAATTAATTAGTTTTGTACTATATGGAAACTGTTAATAAATACTATTAAATGTAGGTAGTCAATTATTATGTTATTACTAGATTTTCTGCATGACTTCGCTCACATTAGCTTCGATTTTCATGCTTTCAAATAGAAATAGTTTTTATTCAAATAATCTTTTACAAGCACTTTTGAATTGTCCATGAATCTACCACTGGTTCGGAATCCCTTTCCTGCCGAGAAGAGCCAGCAAGAAACTCGGCGGTTGCTCTTTTCAAAAAAGCCCTATTTTATCCCCTTTGGGATGGAATTTTCAAAAATAATTTCTTAGCAAAAGCTTATGTCATAATAGCTATCTGTTGGCCAAATTTTAACCCCTTCAGTGGTCTGAGCTGTACGTTGATAGATCAGTCAGTTAATCAGTCACTTTTTCCGTTCATATTTTCCGGACAGCGGAGGTGTAGTAATAGGGTTCAAAGAACTGAAATAAGTATATTTGATTTTTTTTATGTAGGTAATTTACAAATTATCTTCTAATTTATTTTTTCATTTTTTGATATATTTTATACGCAAGTTCTTTTTTATTTCTTTGCTGTGCAAAAAGAGTACCTAATAAGCAATTAAAATATATCACTTAAGGAATAACAGTTGGGAAACCTGCATGCCTGAGAATCCTCTGTAGTCTATGTTCTGAAAAATCTGCCAATCTGCAATGGCCAGTACGGACTATTGTGGACTATGTATTACTTCTCATTCAAAGAGGAAACCATGCCCAGTACTGGACCAACATTGGGCAGAATGTTGACATACTTTTACACTTCATAATAATATATTGCAAGTGGTTTATCATCGCAAGAGATAAATGCCTTTGCATGGGCTTAACCTCTCAGTAGATGACTCACCCATATGACTCCTAATTTGCATAATATTATAAGAGTTCCAGGAAACTTGGTAATTTTTAGCATGAAATTGTAGCAGTCATCATATCAGGTCTAATAATTCCCAAAAATGGTAATGACAATATTTTTTTATAAATTATCAAGTAAGCTGATAATGCTTATATCTTAAGATTATGTGATTTCTTTTATTTATAAAATTCTTTAATCACTTTGATACTGTTAAATAGAATACTGTAATACACAAGAATGGGAAATAGAATATAAATAATTTTGAATATAATTTTTGTGTTGGTTCTTAATTTAAATGGGTGGGGTGTTATTACTCATTTACCAAGTACCCTCCTGCCTCCCTAATACCCTGTAGGGCTGTTAATTACGCTACGGGGACATCTATAGAAAACACCCCATTTCTGTGAAGTAATTTCGCCCCCATACAGAATGCACTTTAATAAATTCAAGGTCAAACAAACAGACGAAAGGGAAAGACAAAAATACATTAAACATACGACGTGTGGGGCACCCCATGATAAATATGTAGAAAAAAATCGATAGCACGCCCAACCAGAGAAGTTTTCTTACACCATTCAACGCTCGAACGATTCCTACGCTAAATTATGCACTGTTTTTCTGCAATCTCATTCATAAAAGTGCAAATTTAAAATCGATACGTGATGTTTACATTACAATATCGAGCACAACTTCGCGCTCGAACCGGAACAGAATACAGATGCGTAAATAAATATTCTAAATTTAAATATAGAACGACGCGTGCAAGCACACAATAGACGATTTATTTATTTGTTTTCGTAAAAGCTCGCTACTTACAATGGTTTGATGAACTTTGCTGTACATACCTCATTTTGATAGAATCCTTTGTCGTGATTAATCCAACTATTGCACGACACTCAACAATTGTTCACTTAAAACCTGCATATTATCACAAACACAAACCGACATTTTATTGTATTATCGACTCGAGAACACGTCCAGTGCATTGAAGGTGGCCATTTTTTTGAGAAAAAAGCACAATTTTGACTTTCAATCTCCTACGATTTTAGAAACGGATGACGGAAGGACGCCAGCACTGCGCGAATACGAGGACTGAATTAAAAAATATTTAAACCACCGGTCACACACCTCGGGCGAATTGACGTTCGGTCGTTCACGATAAAAAATATTTTTTTTATATACAACACAGCAGCATTCACAGACCACAGCTGAACTTTCAATACATTTTATACCCTAAAAAATACCACGAAGAGCATACGAAGAGTAAAGTTTTTTTAGAACTGGTATTCAGAACATATCCGGAAATATAAATTCCATTTTCGCCCTTATTTATTAGACATCTAAACTTGGTCGCCTTATACATAATACTCCGCAATATATATCGAATAATTCGCTCAAGACCGACCAATCAACTCTTGGGAGTTCTCAAACCAATCTCAAACTTAGTACAAGTTATACAAGTAACAACATCTATTGGCGAATTGGCAAAACTAAACAAGAGCTATATAATATTTTAATCAAAAAGTAGCAAAGAAAGAAATAGGTATCGGTGCTGTATCGGATAAGGTGCACGTCTTGCAATATTTTAAAGACATAACTTATTTTGTTGACTTTACAGCCACCTTCTGTAAACAGGGTATATTCTTCAACAGATTTCAAGACTACGGGATATTCTTTATCTCAGTCGCTATCATTCAGTTGCTAACTAGAAGTTAGAACTGTCAAACCCGCATTTTGTATGAAGAAATCTTAAGATTTATTCAATCACATTCGAATCTTCAAATGATTACCTACCTATCTATTTTGAGCGAATTTTATTTTGAACAATAAAATTACCTTTATTTATAGAAATGCTCCAATAGTCCATTATATAATCGAAAAAATAACTCGATAGCTATTCGAATGATCGTTCGAATGAATCAATTATATTCGCACGTCACTAGACGGGTGACTCAAAATTTCAACTTGACAGACATCACAGACATAAGAACACCAATTGTTACCAATTGTTTAGCTTCCCAAAAATCAGTCTGTTTTTCTTTTGATAAACAGTTCCTTTTTCGAAAACACAAATAGAATGGTGGGCGCAATGCCTGTTGATTTAATACCAAAATTTTGCAACGGTGCCATGGACAGTTTGAACGGCGGCGACGATTGTGATTACCAAGTGTCTGTGGGAAGTCGTGTGAGATGCAATGACGATTTTGGTACGGTAAAGTACATAGGGGAGGTTCAGGGGTACAAAGGGATCTGGTACGGGGTAGAGTGGGATAACTCCGAGAGGGGTAAACATGACGGCTTCGTAGACGACATCCAGTACTTTAAAACTACTAAGAAAGGCGCTGGTTCCTTCGTCCGTCCGAACAAAATTGCTGCGCTCAAAACTTGTGCTGAAGCTATTCGGAAGTATTATGGTGATCAGGAGGTGAGTTTTAGAGTAGTAGAGGTATCGGTGGTTTGGTGTTAATAACAACATCCTATCAAGTTATGTAGTTGTATGTGTAATACATTTCAAGTTGTGTCACTAACTCCCACACAAGCCACTTATTAAACATAATATATTCCTATTATGACTGTTACTTTGCACTTAAGCCTTAACTTGTGTCTTATTCAACGAACTAATGCCCACGACTTTGAAATTTTGGTTTTAGATTTAAAATTGAAAGTCCACTTAAATACTATTATGTATAAATAATATAAATAATACGATAATTAATAGGAAGTTTCATATACATGACAAATACTAAGATCTTTCAACTTTACAAACCTTTCTATAACTAAGTTGAAGAGACTCCTTAATCTTTAAATCAAAATATTCTTTTCTTAAGCTAATTTTGATAAAATAAAGCCTAGCCTGCGCCATCATAGTTACCTGTACAAAACGCCATAAAAGTTTGTCTAGTAGTCTTGAAGATAACTATGTACAAAATAATAGACAAAGTTCTTCAAACTATTTAGTCTTATGATGAGATCTATAGAGCGTACTCTGACTTACCTCAGACTTAAGATAGAGTTAAAATAGACACAAATATGCTCTGACATAACTTGTAGGATGAGACGGTTGCAGCCCATCGACGGACAGTGATCAACGAATGGAAGCGAGAGATGGGAGCTCCGTTCATCGAAATGGTTGGCTTTGAGAAGATACACCAGAAGCAGTAAGTATATATCGTCATGGAGATATGGACTGCACTTTCCAGTGTATGCTTAGTTGATACATCAAGGCTCCAGGCCCCTTTTTTCTGTAAAACATCACTGTGACCTGGTGCTAAAAACAACACTGACCTGCTGCTGAAAGGGCCAATATCTAAAGTCATTATTTTAAGTATTGAGCATACAATAGAGCAGCAGTAATAGTAAAAGTGATAGTTAGCACCTTACTCACAGCAATACACAAGTTAAAACAGGTATGGTAGGTACATATATGGTATTTCTTTAAATAATTTACCTAGCATAGTTTAGACTTTAGATAGTTACTAATTTTATTTGTCAAACGTGAAATTTTGTTCATAAATATAGGGAAGACACTGTCTCCTGTAACACAGTTTTTACTTCCACAGGACATTATGTTATTATGTACGTTTTTTGATAAATAAATAAAGATTTATTATTATTATTATTATTACTTTGGCCTTTTTTACATCATATCTTTTGATTTTTGAAACAAATTTCATTCTTTTTCAATACTATTTACATTTTATTGCTCAAAATAAACTCATACTCGTGGAGCCTCCCTGGCATAGTGGTCTTATAACTGGGAGATTTTTTCCAGTTATAAGACCACTATGTCAGGTTATTACTTCTCTCTTTATTCCAGAAAGTTTGATCGCCTCCTGGAAGTTTGTGTTCATGATCAGAACGTGGCTAAGGCGGGCGACGTTGCCTCACTGTGCCCTAACGTCAGAAGTCTGGACGTCTCGCAGAACCTGTTTTCCAACTGGCGTGAAGTCATACAGCTTTCGGCGCAGCTACCTGACCTTAGAGAGCTGGATGTGAGGTAATTACATTTACTCTTATTCCAGTGGGGGAAATTTGGGCATTTACAATTTCTGAATTGTCTCTGGTCTGGTCTGGTGAGAGGCTTTGGCCATGGCTAGTTACCCACCTACTGTCACAGATGTGCTGCCAAGCGATTTAGCATTCTGGTACGATAGCGTGTAGAAACAAGTTTGCCCGCTACCATCTTAGACTGCATCGTCACTTTCCATCAGGTGAGATCATAGTCAAGCACTATCTTGTCATTGAATAAAAAAACCTTTCAAACAAAATCAAAGTCGGTTCATGCGTTCGGCTGCTACGATGCCACAGACAAACACACACATACAGACTCGTCAAATTTATAACACCCCGTAGTGGGGGGGACGTCGGGGGCTAAAAACTAACATTCTCTCAGCCTTTCATGTATTTTCCTTTCTTTTTTTCTCAGCAAAAACCGTATGGCCATAGACATGCCAGAGGAAACTTTATCGCAGCTGTCAATCAATTTTGCCAACTTGGAAAAACTGAACATTTCAGTCTGCGACTATGAATGGTCGGATCTCCTCGCTCTTTCACACTTATGGCCGAATATAGACGAAATAATCGCGGCATATAACAGAATCAAGACGATAATTCCACCAGAGGTCACTTTACACACCTTGACAATTTTAAGATTGGACGGAAATCCTATAGATAGTTGGTTCGAAGTCATTAATCTAGGTATGCTCAAGAATCTAAAAGTTCTGAGTTTGAACGACTGTCCTATTCAAGAAATAAGGTTCAACGATAACCCGAACAATGAAAAAGTGGATGTTTTTGAAAATCTGGAAGTTCTGTTTTTGAACAGGGATAAAATTAATGACGTGAGTAATACTACCTTTGCCCCCCAACCTTGTGCCCCCCTCACCGTTTTACCACAGAACTTCGAGAAATCGTGAGCGATGGCACCCATACGTGGTTGAAATTCAACCTATTCGCACGAAACGCTTCAGTTCAACGTTTCTGAAACGAACGGCTAAGATATGGAACGCACTTCCAGCTTCTGTGTTTCCGGCCACGTATAATCTGAGTACCTTCAAGAAAAGAGTGAATAGGCATTGTCTAGGCAAGCGCGCTCCAACTTAGACCTCATCAATGCTCTACATCATTGATTGTCGTCAAGTGCAAGCCTATCTCATAATAATAAAAAAAAAAGAGTAATACTATCGTACTATTATTATAAGTGCCAAATGTATTTGTTTGTTTAATCATATTGTGGGTAGTTTTGAATAATTTGCTTGTTTAATCTATTTTAGTATAACCTTAAAAATATAAAAACTTTAACTTACTAAAAAAATTCTTGCCTCTTTTTCTACAGATACAACACAATACATGTAGAAAAAGAGGCAAGAACTTTTTCTTGTTTTTCTAAAGTTCCTATGATTGTTTTCCAGTGGAGGTCAGTCAGTGAGTTGGACAAACTAAAATCTTTGAAAAAGCTGTATTTTCTGAAAAACCCTATACAAAACAATGAAGACTATGACACTGGCTCCCAACTGATTATGGCTAAGATCGGAAACTTGCAGGTATGTGATTCTTCCTCATTTATGAGGGTTTAATCCAATATACATATATAATTTAAATGTAAAAATTCTTTTTACAAAAGATAATAGTGCAACGGGTGGGATTCGAACCTGCGACCTTTCAGTTTTCAGTCCGCACCTTTAACCGTTGGGCTTTTGAGGCTTCAAGCATCAATTTGATCGATTATAAATAATTATTATTTTTTTTTTATTCGATGACAAGATAGCCCTTGACTGCGATCTCACCTGATGGTAAGTGACAATGCAGTCTAAGATGGTAGCAGGTTAACTTGGAAGGGGTATAGCAGGTTATAAGGTTTATTGTTAAACATGTTTCTTGTTATTAATTCCAGGAATTGAACGGCTCTACAATAACTCGCGAGTTACGTCGCGGGGCAGAATATGACTATATGAAACGCTACGGAGCAGAATGGAAACTGGCCCAAAGCAATCCGCAAACAAAACTTGCCTTCGATCTCGAGCACTGTCGGTTCCAGGAACTTATTAACAGTACGTACTTGCAGTATCAGGGAGATCATAGAGTGCAGGGAGTCGCTGGATACAGGCGGCGCAAAACCGAGACATGTGAAAGATTATGCTAGAGACCTTTCAGCTGTGAATGCCCAAACTAATGTATATACTGTTAATGAATGAAAATGTTGTATGGGTGAACTATTCCTCTCAAAGAGTTCTAAAAAAAGTCCGCGACAGCATGTCTATCTTCTAAGGATAACTTACAGTAACCATTTCTATCTTTCAAATTTTGATTAAAAATAATGAATTATTTTAGAAGCTTTTTTTTCACCGATGTGTTGTCAATATTATTATGAAAGGAATGTTTCTTCTTAAAAAAGAAAAGGGAGTGTAGAATATAAGTCAAATTAAGCTTGGCTAATATTCTTTTTTAAAAAGAAAGAAAAAAATAATAATTTTACTTTTTTTTCCAGAATATGGCATACCAGACGACAGCTTACTAGTTAAACAACCAAAAACAACCACGCTCACTTCACAGCTACTAGAAATAACGCTTCGGGACGAAAACGGAAAATCAATAAGGAAGAAATTCCCATCCACAATGGCGGTTCAGAAACTGGTAACACTGGCGCAAAGACTCTTCTCAAAAGGCAACACCGGAACACCCACATTATATATCGTCGATGAAGCAATGCAAGGTGCAGAGATCAAATTGGACAATGTTATGAAAGATCTAGCATATTTTTCCATAAAAAATGGCGACACAATCATTATCAGATTCAGATAATTTTGTTAATGGCAACACAAATTAAAAAAAAGCGTTATAATATTCCAAAAGTATAGAATTCAGAGCTGTGCAGGCACTAAAAAAAAAAAAAATGCATGAATCCAGAGATTGATAGATTTATGAAAAAAATGCCAGAATCCAGTCTTAAATTAGGCCAGTTTAGAAAATTTATTTAATTATTATGATTGGCGCAAAAATATGGATATCTTCTTTTCATTATTATATCGTGCAGAGTTTAGCTTTGTTAATAAAAAGAAATACTTAAATCCACACAAATTAAAAATTAATGTACCTGTATTTATTGTGAATTTTATTTTACACTATTAAAAGACCACTATGTATTTTTATATGTGTCTAGTTATTTATTTTAGTGATCACAGCAACCCCTAATAAAACCTAAGTTTAACCTAAAAATTCCAATCCTGTTTAAATCCCAAGTATTCATATAAATCATAACCAGACCAGGGTCTAATTTTAAGCCAATAGGCATGTTTAATATTTAATTAAGTATATTTTGGACAGCTGAAAAGTAAAATATTAAATAGGAAACACCTGTGCCCTTGAGATGAAATTGATTAATTTATGAATATCTATAAGCGACAGTATAGGTATCGAGGCGTTTGTTTGTACACATGACAGTATTTTGCACAACTTTACGTTTATGTTATACATACAACCCTTTTAATATTTTACTAATAAAATACTATAAAAAGGAATTTCAACCCCCGATACGATGCCGATATTTATAATAAGTCCAATATCGATAAAGATGTACTGTAGAAAAAATGCACATTTCTAAATAAAGTAGATAAGATTTTCAATGATTGCTACCTTGTGGGTACCTCTGATTGGCTGACCTCCACCTTAAATTCAGCCAATCACAATATTATTGATACCGTAGCAATCATAATATACTAGCATTAGCAATGATTGGTAGGTTTTTCGCAATCGACCAGAAAAACAAATGTAGTCTGAATAAAATCGCCGATAAATCGATATTAGACGCATGCACTATTATAAGACTATTATATAATAATAATATATGATCTAAGATTAATATTATCAGTGCATTAATAATTAATTACCTATTTGTTAACTATTATTAATTTATTTTCACCAAAGCAAAACCTATCATAATTTGTTCAAACACTGGCCACATCGACACTTCATCGCCATTGGCAACCGTTGTGTCAACAGAAAAAAAAGTTGTGTTTACGAAATCGCGAATGGCGGCGGGTGATAAATTTGAAGTTTTTCGTAAAATTTGCGATGTGAACGCGTTTTTTAATAATAATTGAGTGTTATTTTCAGTTTATTTGTGTTCATTACAACGATGGGTAACTGTTTCGGTTTTCGTAGACGCCGTTTGCGTAGGCATATCGTTTTAATACTGATAGGTTTAGACAACGCGGGCAAAACTAAAACTGTAAATAATTTAGCCGGCGAGAAAGATGATAAGGTGCTACCCACGGTGGGTTTTAAGGCTGTGAATCTTATACATAAAGACACACCTGTGACTATATACGATTTGGGCGGCGGGCCGCATTTTCGTCAAATATGGCCTCAATATTACAGCGAGGTTCATGGGGTTATTTTTGTGATTGATTCTAGTGATTTCACAAGGTTGGAAGAGTGCAAAGTTGTATTGGAAGAGGTGTTATCGCACGACAAAATATCTGGTAAGGGTTGTCACATTTTTACGTATTAAATCCTAAACAAAGAAATATAATCAAAGATCCTAAACTTAATTGGCGCGTAATAGTAGTCGTAGTGGTCTTGTGCTTATAACTTTGTTCTCCTTTTCGGGGTCCGGAGTTCGGATCTCAGGCACGCACCTCTTACTGTTCGGAATTGTGTGTGTTTTAAGCAATTGAACATTTTTTCTTGAAGGTTGAAGGAAAACCTCAAAGGAATAATGTTCTCAAAGTAGTCTGCCATACCGCACTTGGCCAGCGCGTCATATGGTGGTCAAATCCTCATTCTGAAAGGCCCGTGCCCAACAGTGGGCCGGCAACTTGACTATGGTTTGAGCTGGAATAGTAGTCTTGATCAGATTTCTGGTATGAGAAAGTCAAGTTTGAAGCTAAAGCAAAGCGTAAACGGTCAAACAAGTTAGTCAAACAACGCATCAATTTCGACGTAGTTTACGCCGCAGAGGGACACTGCGGTAGCTAAAGTATGGCGCGTTTGTTTGACAAACACAGCCGTACACCGTAAAACATGTTTGACAAACACCATCAAACAATCAAACACGCTGTCAATTAAGTTTTCTTTCAAACATGCCAAACACGTAATTTGTTTGACAAACGCGTCAGAACGATCGCAGACTATCAAATAATTTGTCAAACACGTTAGATTTGTCAAATTATTTGACAGTTTACAGGGCACTTATGCCCGGGATACACGAGGCTAGTTTTTAAAGCAGGGATAGCAAGCTAGGAACCTCGGTATACTATCGTGGCTTTCTGCCCTGACCAACTGTAGCCTAGCCAACTATACTTCGCAGATATTGTGGCACACAAAAACAGGTGTCATACTTACCTATCCCCTCACTTTCAAAGTCCAAAGAACATCTGATAAGACTAGAGAAAATCGGGCGCAGGACCGAAGGCTTTACGTGTTGTTTAAACAATCCTACAGCCGATTTTCAACATGGGGAAAATCGATCTTATTATTTTTTCGAGTTTTGTGAATAATAATCGAGTACCCTACTTATAACACGTCACTAAGCAACCGTGGTGGTCACGGTTAAAAAGTTCTTATAATTAAATTCTTTTATCAGTACACGCGTGATAAGACACCTACCTACAATGTACAGTGCCACAATACACTCGCCAATGTTTATGACCGATATGAAAGCTGCATGGTTAAAGATGTGGACTCAAAACTGACAGGTCGCTGATTTGAATCCCACCCGTTTAAAAAATCAAAATCAAAATTTATTTATTTCATGTAGGCCAACTTGTAGCTCTTATGCACACACGTCTTAAACACGTCATAAATCTACCACCGGTTCGGAATGCAGGTTCTGCTGAGAAGAGCCGGCAAGAAACTCGGCACTTGCTCTTTTAAAAAAAAAATTTTTTTTACGATATGTAACAAAACTATACCTACTAGATGTATCCAGTGTTTCCGCAATGAAGTTTCAAAAATGCATTGCGTTGCACTATTATCGTACCCAATCTTAGCACAAGCTTTCCGCTTATTTGGAGGGGATAGGAGGATATTAGTCAACTTCGGCTTGGGTAATATTCTTTAAAAAAAAAATTGTTTCTTAAAATTTTGTTGTTGTGTGAAGGTAAACCCGTGCTAGTGTTAGCCAACAAGCAAGACAAGACCGGCGCCCTAGACGATATTGATGTTGTTGAGAAGCTCAATATAGAACCACTGGTTAACAAGTAAGTCGTTATATCGTCGGGGATAGTGCAAAACCGCGTATGTACATTTCGCTCATTTGCGACAAGGGTGACATAATTCAAAATCGACGATGAGAGAATTCTCTCGTTAGAGAGTAATGTTTTGTGGATGCTGCGGTCTCGAAACAACACAGCGGCCAACAAAGCGACAGAGCATTAAGTCACAATCTCCCTCGCTCTTATTTTTTTGTGCTTAGCGTAATGTTGTTTTATAGCAAACATATACATTTTCGACACTAAAATTGGTGAATTTTGAATTATGTCACCCTTGTCGCAAATGAGCGATTTGGTAAAAACCGCGGATCTACACTAGTCACAGTTGTACAGGGGAAGTTTAAAACTTTATAAATTTCTTATTTCTACGGCTATTGGGATAACTTTTACACAGAGAGTATTAATTCATTGATAAAAATAGATATCAGATTTTGATTTGACCACAAACGAATGAAAATGGATTTTAATGCTAGTTACGCGGATTTGCACTATCCCCGACGATATCGTATTTTGAGACTTTGGCCATTGCCACTTACCACCCAATAGTAATATTGCTGCTACATTATCGGGATTCGGCGGATATTCGCATTATCGCAACAAGTTTATTAAGCCTCAATAGCCCAACGGTTAAAGGTGTGGACTGAAAACTGAAAGGTCGCAAGTTCGAACTCCACCCGTTGGGACACCCCACACCCCACCGACTATAACTGTATAACAGGCGACTGTATTTGTCTCCTAAAACGAAATTTTCCATGGAGAGTGTGTGGAGCTACTGACTTGTGACGTCACACGTCAGTAGCACTCTCTTTATTAGTATGTATGTATTTATTAATATAATAAAGTGCAAGAGTTTTGGAACTAGCAGACGGATTTGAAAAATTCTTTTTGTATTTGATAGCCCATTTCTTGAGGAAGGTTATAATATATTCAACATCTCGGTACGACTCTTAGAAGTCGAGCAAAAAGAAGCAATAGCGCGGGCGAACAACACGATACGGTGAGTTGGTGGTCGAGGGCGGTCCCCCGACGAGAACCGAACAAGAACCGAACCGAAGGCTATTTATTAATCCGGAAGATCAAAGCGTTTCCGCGATTATTAAAAACTAAATCCACGCGAAGTCGTGGGTCTAGTATGTATTAAAAACCTTTATTTTTAAGTATATAAAAGTCAAATACCCTATTATTTCTTACAACTTCTAGGTACAGATGCCCGACCTTAGTGGAATCCTACAGCGCAAGTGCGGATACGAGCTCAAAAAAGCCGAAAATCGATCCCGGCCTCCGAAAAGGATACCACTGGCTCCTAAACTACATCGTCAAGCGTTACGGAGATATAAACTTACGCGTACAGACAGACATACATTCAGAACTGGAGCGCCGAAAGCGAATGATGAATCGGGGTTCGAATCGTGCGTCTCAAACTTTCACGGCCGTGAATGACGACATAGCCACCCAGACCGGTTTCGAAAACCCCAATTTTGACATTCAAAAATCCTCGAAATCGTCCGAAATCGACACCAAAGATCTAGACAAAGGCTTGATACTCGTGAAGCCGATAAAAAATCCGACCAGCCTGGACTCCACTATAACAATTGAAAGCATGGAGGAATCCGATCAGACTAGCGGGGCGAAACCGAAGCTATCGCCCTTATTCGGCAGAGCAAGTAACAGTTCCACCACTGAAACGGTTAGGATAGAACTGGAACCGAGGAGCGAGTTCAGGAAACTATCGCCGATTGTGAGGAAGAGGAGCGGCGTGAACCATATCGATTTCAAAAATCGGCCGCAGTCCAGCCCCACTTATATAAGAAATAAGGTAAGTGAAAAGCAGTTTTTAACTCCCCACGAAAAACGTGTCTGTCGTTTCTCTCGCAGCTCCCTAACGAATAGACCGATTTTGGTGAAAATTTTCTCTGTTTGAAAGCTGACGTGATCGATGTAGATCTAAAAACGAGACACAAATATGCTCTGACATAAATCTGTCTCGTTTGAGTCTGAGCCGAGTGAGAGTCTGGTCTATAGATTTCAACCTAAGTATCTTGTCATTGAATACAGAAAAAACTGCTTTGCTTATTAAAAATTATTCTGAAAGAAAGAAAAAGAAAGAAAGAAGCGTTTATTTAATGCATTGTGCCACACATCACCCAATAGGTATACCTAGATTAGGTTGTCCCGGCGCCTCCACCACTTGAACATTAAAGATAAAAGACGTCAAGCAGAAGAAGCGCCGGAACAACTAAGACATTCTGCTTCATTGCACTGCCCTTGTAACGTATAGCTTGTGTTGATGCAGTTATCACAGTCCAGCAAGAACTCCTCCATCGAAGAGGAGCCGGCGGACAAGACGGTGTGCTATGGCGCCGCGCCGCGCGCCCGGGCGCCCGCGCCGCCGCCCAAGCATCGGGTGCTGGTGAACGACGCGGACTTGGCGCTCGTGCATCGAGAGATCGTGTTGACTGAACGAGGTAATATCACTTTTAACCGACTTCACAAAAGGAGGTTCTCAATTCATCAGTTTTTTATGTGTTTTTTTTAATATGAATAGCGGGCAAACGAGCTGGCGGGTCACCTGATGTAAAGTGATTACCGCCGCCCATGAACACTTGTAGTACCAGAGGCACCACCGATGCGTTGCCGGCTTTTCAGGAACTTGTTGGTTCGCCCCTTGAATAACCCCATATTGTAATTAAGTGGGAACACTGTCGGTGGGAGATGATTCCACAATTTGGTAGTACGTGGAAAAATTGGATGGAATTGACAATATTTATCTATACTAGATGCTACCGTTAAACTGCAGGACAGTTAGTTGACGGTCGATGCTCTCACATTTTAAACTTTAAAATTAAATAGTTACTTGTACAATTATTAATCACTACATAGTATAAAACAAAGTCGCTTTCTTTGTCACTATGTATGCTTAAATCTTTAAAACTATGCAACGGATTTAGATGCGGTTTTTTTAATAGATAGAGTGATTGAAGAGGAAGTTTTATGTGTATAATGCATGTATAATATAGATATTTAGTATCAGCATTGTATCCGTGCGAAGCCGGGGCAGGTCGCTAGTATCTATACAAAGAAAACTACTTATACTAACAAATATAATATACTTATACAATTATTTATATGTAAACAAAAGACACAACGGATGGTCGAAGTGCTCCAGGCACCCAGGTGGTGAGGTTCCACATACTTTGAAACTGTGGAACCAACTTCCTGCGACGATGTTCTAGTACCATTTTTTTTTTTTTTTAAAGAATAGCCAACCTGAAGTTGACTGATATTCTCCTGTCCCCTCCAAATAAGCGGAAAGCTTGTGCTAGGAGTGGGTACGACAAAGTGCAACGGGTGGGATTCGAACCTGCGACCTTACAGTTTTCAGTTCACACCTTCAACCGTTGGGCTATTGAGGCTAAATCCATTGTACTTGTCCAGATCACACGAGCAAAGCCACGTCGTCGGACATAGTCCCGAGCTCGTCGACGCTACCCCTGAGCGCCCGGCCCGCCTCGGCCTCGCAACTCCTGCGAAAGCAGCTGGAGATATGCCCCACTCCCCACAAGCGAAGACTGAGCCTGCGTTGTAAGTTACTCAGCAACATTAATAGTTAATTAATTAACGTGTAATGAAACTGAAGGAGGTGAATGTGCTTATGAAACTGAACAACTTTCCCCAAGGAACATAGGTCGAAATGTGAAAAAAAATGTGGACCTCCCATACAAAATTGACGATCAGCTGATTGATTTACTATGGGAGGTAAATTTTTTTTTTCATATTTCGACCTATGTTCCTTGGAGAAAGTTGTTCAGTTTCATGAGCACATTCACCTCCTTCAGTATTATTTCGGAGTTTCAATATACGTTGTATATGTATAATATTGTTTTATTCATTTGTTTATTATTGGTATATGTATTAGTATGTAGTTATTTGTTTGTACGTGTGTCATAGGAAATGACCACCTGCAACGCATTTCTCAAGTTTTCCTATTCCTAAGGTAGCCTAGTCTGATCTGGTGGGAGGCTTTGGCCGTGGCTAGTTACCACCCTACCGCCAAAAACGTGCCGCCAAGCGATTTCGCGTTCCGGCACGATGGCGTGTAGAAACCGATTAGGGGTATGGATTGAATATATACCGCTATACTATACCCTTTCCAAGTTAGCCCGCTACGATCTTAGACTGCATCGTCACTTACCAACAGGTGAGATCGCAGTCAAGGGCCATCTTGTCATTGAATAAAAAAAAAAGACGTGTGGCACTCGGGGACTGCCGCGGTAAAGCTATTGCATAGCATTTTTTATCAACGCCATCTAGCGGCTCACCGCTAAATGGCGTTGATAAAAAATGCGCCATCTAGCGGCTCACCGTAGAGGAGTCCCGTGTCAGGTTGTTTTCGTTACGGAATTTCTGGATTCGGTCTCCACGCTGGCCCGCGATAGAAGCTATGCAATAGCCTAAAAATTATCAATTAATCTGTGCTTAAACTCTTGTCTCAGACATGCAACGCAACAAAACGAGTCCTGAACGCAGCACGATGCTGATATACGAGCCGAAAGCACAGCGACATCTAGACAAGGGGGACTTCGCACACTCCGCCGCCATTAATTGATTCATTCATTAATTAAAATAAATGTTGTTACCTACTGTTGATTAAATTTTGATTTATATGTTAGATGTTATCTTGTTGAAAATTACAATTTTTCTAAGTAGGTATAGTTACCTACAGCAATTTTTGGGTAAATTTTTAGAGATAGTGATAGATTTTTTATCTGCCCCGGTAGAATATTGAATAATTAATAAATATTTTTTTATTTCCATTATCGAGGGCGCGTGGCTCACGGTTGTGTGTGTGTCGTATCTGTATAAGTGTGAGCGAGATCTTGCTAGCGCCTTACCGCTCCCACTTAGGCTCCTGACAGGCACGCACACTTACTCAATGTGCATGCACACGACGTAACCACAAGTAAAGCTCACGCGCCCTCGTGAATTGCAAGAAGTAAGAACTGTATTGGTATACGTTACCTCTTTATGGGAAGATGCAATTTTTTTTTTCGTGTATGAATCACGTCTTCTTTAATAGTGTATAGGAGCTATAACGCCGCATATATATATATATATATATATTTTTTAAATAAAACTAACTTAAATCACAAGCACTTTCTTCTGTGGCTTTAATTTTTTAGCGAATTTCGCCGCGTGTTTTGTTTTCATTCTGCTTTTGTCAAGTGTGTGTCAAAGTACCTACCGAAATACATGTAGGTAGAAGACAAACATAGTATAGTACTTTCAATTTCAGAGGGTACGCGGCCTATGGTTGTGTGTGTATCGTATCTGTATAAGTGTGAGCGAGAGCTTGCTCGCGCCTGACCGCTCCCACCTATAGGCTTCTGACAGGCACGCACACTTACGCAATGTGCATGTACACGACGTAACCACAAGTAAAGCGCCCGTAACTTCGTGAGATAAGCGTTATATCTACCTACTTACCTATTACTTATAGAAGCAAAGTATAAGTTGCTATTATTATAAAACGCTGCGCCTCGGCGCCACTCAGCCTACACGTTGGGCAGTAGACTTTGAGGTTGTATTGTAGTTAAAAATTTTCGTAAGCTATATTGATTTTGAATTTATACCTAGACAAGTAGACATATTAAGTTACCTAGTCAAAACTGCCCCAAAGGAATTATATTACTTAGAGATAAATATATTATAAGTATTTCGCTCATTTGCGACGAGGGTGACATCCAGTCTTTTCATACATATACTATCTATATCATAGCATCCAGTGATATAATTCGAATTCGACGACGAGAGAATTCTCTCGTCAGAGAGTAATGTTCTGGGGATGCTGCGGTCTCGAAACAACGCAGCGGCCAGAGTGTGACAGAGCGTAAAGTCACAACCTCTCTCGCTCTTATTTTTTTGTTCTTAGCGTAATGTTATGTTCATAGCAAAAAGTATACATTTTCGACACTAAAATTGGTGAATTTTCTGCGAATTTTGAATTATTTCACCCTTGTCGCAAATGAGCGATTTTATGATAGTGAGCTTATTTATTTAATATAGAATATTTTTAAAATTGCATATAAATATGTAAAACTGTTATCGATTTTCCTAAATGATTGCTACTCATTGTGACAATCGCAATCTGATTTGACAGTTACGCCATTGGCTAAAATGCGTTGTTACAGAAAGAATTCAGCCAATCGCTGAGACTGTGCCAATGATTGAAGTTTTTGGCAAACAGATAGATATAACTAGTTCTTGCAATTCACGAGGGCGCGTGGCTCTTGGTTGTGTGTGTCGTATCTGTATAAGTGCGAGCGAGAGCTTGCTCGCGCCTGACCGCTCCCACCTAGGCTCTGACAGGCACGCACACCTACGCAATGTCCATGTACACGATGTTACCACAAATAAAGCTCACGCGCCCTCGTAAATTGCAACAACTATACCTACCTACTAGAAACGTCATACTTATCTATTATTGTTACCCTTCCATCTCAACTTGACCGTCGTCGACCCTTACAAAATGACGTCATACCGCACCATTGACAAGAAAATAAAATTAGTTGTATTTTTTACTGTAACCACAACTATGACGGAAGTTTTCTTCTCTGGCAATGACATCTTGAAAGTCTAATGGCGTAATTTTTTATTTTTATTTTTTTCCGCTTGAAAAAAGTCATTAATTAAAGTACTTAATTAATAGTTTGCATACAAAACTTGAGATGGAAGTGTAGTATTATAGTTGTCTCAAATATCTCTTTCGTTATCTGTGTTACTACCAGTTAAGACATAGTTCTTATAATTCACGAGGGCGCGTGGCTCATGGTTGTGTGTGTGTATCGTATCTGTATAAGTGTGAGCGAGAGCTTGCTCGCGCCTGACCCCTTCCACCTAGGCTCCTGACCGCTCCTGACAGGCACGCACACTTACGCAATGTACACGACGTAAGTCGTAACCACAAGTAAAGCTCACGGATCCTCTTAAATTGCAAGAACTACAACAACACTGATAACTTTTTTGGCCGTGTTACTACTTATTTAACGGAATTATATGTGATTGAACGGCATTCCGAACCAGTGGTAGATTCACTTGAAGATTCGAAAGTACTTTGTAAAAAAATTTTTTGATTCCTTCTTTGTTTATAAAAGTTTATTTGAATAAAAAAATATTCTGTTCTATATTCTGTGGGGTCATTGCCCAATTGACAGTCGATTGTCAATCCCGCTTAGTAGTGATGAGCGATTGGTGACAAATATACAATCGATTTATTCGAATGATTTGTTAACCGATTATCCAATGATCATTCGTCGTTCGTTTTTCGATTCAATTCGAATTTTCGTTATTCGAATGATATAAGAACTCTCATATCACCTTCGGTGGATAATGAGCCTTAGATATATAAATACAGCTTTCAGTTGGAGTTGGCCGCTATCTCCCGTCGCGCTTCCCCACACCGCGTCTCGGGGTCACTGACACGGTCAATCGGCAGTCCCGCTTAGTAGTGATGGGCGATTGTTCTCATACAATCTATTTATTCGAATGATTTGCTAACAGATTATCCAATGATTATTCGTTTTTCGATTTTTCATTTCGAACTTTCGATTTTTCGAAATCGTTCGAAAGTTCATTCGCATAAAATTTGTGTACATGACCAGTGCTATTAATGTAGGTATGTATTCTTTGTTTTACGAGTAAAATCGGTAAGTTTATATTAAATATTAAACATTAAACATTTCGATTAAAATGCGTTGTAACTTTTTAAGGATTAATTTGGTAAGCTCTTAGTGTCGAAAATTAGTAATTTTCAAGCAAATTAAATGTGCGAGGAAGTAAATAAAAATAACATAATTATCCATGAAATAAGCGACATTGGTAACAGTTCTGGCACAGAACTAACAAAAATATAAACCCTTTTACTCCTCACCTATCTAGTTAAATGAAAAATAATATACAAACTAAGTGATTTGAAGTGAAAAATTGCTCACCCCACTTTTACAGATTAATAACATACTACATAACCTCGAAAACATTTTACATTTATAATATATTTACTTGATTCTCCGTGCTGACTATTATATTTATGAAGACAAATGACAGCATAATTTGTTTCTTCAAGTCACGTTTTATTCGATTTTACGAAGCGTAAGCGAAGCATCCAAGCGTATTATGGAAAGTTGCGATTGTTCTTTCGTTCTTAGGTATGTACTGTTTATCTCACGTTTAATGATTTTTTCATGCGAACGACAATTCATTTGAAATATTCGAATAGGTATACCGTTTCTACAATCGAATAATTCGAATAAAGAGTTTTTCGAACGATCGTTCGAGTTCACATTCGCCCATCTCTACTTGTCATTTTGTCGTTTTCAAGTACTCCCGTTTCATTTCCGTGTTTTTTCGAACTTTTTAGCAGATAATTGTTAAAAACGTTTGTTGGTTTTACATTACATGGTACGTCTGTTTTTCTCATGTTGTAAGTTGTTAAACATTGCTGTTTTTATTCCTATTTGTTCTCGTTTCGTTCTCTACGATGAGTAAAAAAGGTAAAGTTTTGCACAGCGGCGAACGCAATATATTACTTAGACTGATGACTTTCTTTGAAGAGGAGAAAAATAATAAAAAATCGATCACCCCCATCGACATTCTAAACATTAAGGCCATGAAAAGAGACGCCAGAAAAAGAAGGGACGCCAGAAAAAAAAGGATTACCAGACAAAAAAGAGATGCCAGCATCAAGGAACCATCACAGTCGGAGTCAGACACGCAATCCGACACGGATGAACCGTCAGAAGTAGAACTGAAGTTATTAGAGAACGAAAGGAAATATCAGTCGTTATTAAAATCGTTCGATAACGTCGTAAAACGGACCGCCGCAGCTTCTGGCGTATCTGAACGCACATTGAGACGTATAAAACTCGAAGCAAAAAATATAAGCAGCACTTTGCCAGAACCTGGCACTTCTGGTGTTCCAATATCGACTGTAGTGAGACTGTCAACGCCAGAAAGGAAATTACCTAAGAAAAGGTTGGAAATCGACGATTTCATGATCTGTTCGATACGCAACATAATTGAACAGTATTACTCAGTGAACCAAGTTCCCACATTGCGGAAAATTTTAGAACATGCCAAAAGAGACTTCAACTTTCCCGGCCAAAGGGGTACCCTCTGGAAGATCATCACGAGTAAGCTCGGGTATAAATTCAAAAAATGTGAGAAAAAATCCAATTCAAAAACCAAAAATTGCGACTGGGAAAGCCCGATATATATGCAAGACGTAGACGATGAAATGATGAACTAGACGTTAGTGAAAAACCCCCTTGTCTATCTTCATGAAATGTGGCCACTGTTTCTAAGTGTCTGCTTCGTACAACAGATGCCAGCATCAAAAAGCATTTCAAACTATTGCTGCAGTAGGAAGATTGCAATCGCAGCTGATTGGATGATACTCACTCGTTATTGGTTATAATGCATTGTTGCAGAAAGAAAGTGATAAGTTAGGCCAATCACTCCACATCCAAGCTAGCCCACTACCAACTTGACTGCATCGTCACTTACCACCAAGTGAATAGAATAGAATAATTTTTAATTCACATAAACTTGTACAAAGTGCTTTCAATCGTCAAGTGAATCTAACACTGGTTCTGAACGCCGTTCCAACTGAGAAGAACCAGAACAAGACTCCTTATATTAAGCAAATGAATGAATCCTTACTTCAGTAGCACTTAAGCTAATAAGAATAAAATATGCTTTTGAATCGTTAAATGAATCTAACACTGGTTCTGAATGGTGTTACAATGGAGAAGAACCAGAACAACACTCCAAATATTAAGCAAATGAATGAACCTAGTTCAGTAGATCTTAAAGAAGCTCTCGAGGATAAAATATTATTTATATAATAGTTTCTTACACAACTGTATTTCTTTGGAAAATATATTTTTTAATATGGTTACACAAATGTACAATAAACAACCAGCACCCTGGGCTTTTAAAAATCTAAGGCTGAAATCTATACACTGTGTTATTTTATTCCCCGTAAACCCCAAAAATTTTGGACCTCCCATAGTAAATCAATCAGCTAATCGTCAATTTTGTATGGAGGGTCCAATTTTTTTTTTTCATATTTCGAGCTATGTTCCTTGGGGAAAGTTGTTCAGTTTCATGAGCACATTCACCTCCTTCAGGGTTTACGGGGAATAAAATAACACCGTGTATACTGCACTCTCACTCAGCTCAAACTCAAGACAGAGTTAAAACGAGATGTCAGAGTATATTTGTGTCTCGTTTTAACCTCTATCTTAAGTCTAAGCTGAGTCAGAGCATGCTCTATAGATCTCAGCAAAAAAAAGCATGTCTAATCTAATGTTAACTCAATTGAGGATTATTTAACGGATATTTAGACATCTTAGTACTAGTTATACTATGCTTGTTGGGATGCTCTCAATTACTGTGTTTTATTTAACAATGGTACCTAAATAAATATTTTAGATTTTTAAGCTATTGCATAGCTTCTATCGCGGGCCAGCGTGGAGACCGAATCCAGAAATTCCGTAATGAAAATAACCTGACACGGGAGTCCTCTACGGTGAGCCGCTAGATGGCGTTGATAAAAAAATGCTATGCAATAGCTTTACCGCGGCAGTCCCCGTGTGCCACACGTCTTTTTTAAAATTCTAATTCTTCATTCTTATTGTAAGAAATTAAGTATTTCACTGTTGTCAAAATGTTGATATTCATTATTAATTATTATAATCGAAAATGTAACAAGAATAAGTTTTGTAAAAACAGAAAATAAAATGGCCAAAAACATAATTTGTAAGCTGTTTTACTGTAACTGTATCTGTCTCTTTCTAAAACGAAGATTTCTATGGAGAGGATATAGAGCTTGTGACGTCATAAACAGTAGTGCTCTCTTTGTCTAACAGGAAACATTAAAGCTCTATATTTCGGAGTTAAGATACCTATTAAAAAAAGAAAAATGGCATATTTGAAAACTAAACAAAAAAAATCAAGTCTATTGTTTTAATTTCGTTGTTCGCAAACAGTAGTCTTAGGTTATATTCCCACGGTGTGTGATACCACGAGCACCGTATCTGCCGTGCTAAGACAATACCTTCATCTGTATCTTCAGATACAGTGTTTTAGCGTAACAGCGATAAATGAGTTCCTCGCACATAATATGATGGCATTAAAATATTTCAATTAATTCTTAAAAATGATAAGAAACTTCAAATGGAAATACACTGTCCCGTAAAACATAATGGTAAAAAAAAAAAAAAACCAGAAGAAAATCGTGATTTCTGAAAATTGCTTGGTTTTTACATACAGTATTGTCATGGTACGGTAACATTGATCCCGTAATGTACATTGCCAAGTAATAGAACCAGCAACAGCTGTTCACCAAAAGTCACAAGGCACGCATAGTATGAGCCAGCATGTATGAATTAGTGAATTGTGACGTCATAAACATTTGAAGCAGTTTTTGTAGTTCACCCGATAATTTGAAACGATTATCACACTTAAAACTATGGATGTGTGTTTTACTTACTTTGGAAAACCCTGTATTTAATAATGCATACTTAGTTAATCATTAAGAAATTATATCGATAACATTGGTGATAAATATATCTATCCGTTTAGGTACTTAGTGTGATTTTTATAGTCCTATAGGACTATAGGCTATAGGCAATTCCAGGCGTGCCTAGGTTTAGTGGACCAAGATTAATAAAAATAAATATTAACTTAAAAAAACAAATTCGTTGAATATTTTAAATAATAATTAATAAAGAATAGTTTAGTTTTGTATTTTGTGTACTTATTAAATTAAAGCGAATATGTAGATTTTAATTTACTTGTTTTATTTTGCAATACCATATCCTTATGGCCTTAGACGTTTGAACCTATTGAAGGATTTTTTGAAAATTATTGCCAGTGTGAAAAAATTTTTGTAGGTCCGCTCCGGGAATCGAACTCAGGACCTCGGCAACCGCAGTTTAATATTATTGACTTACAAGGTAGAAAAGTCTAAGGGCCGGCGCACATGGCGGAGCGCAGCGCAGAGCATGTCTGCGAAGTTTTCTAATCGCGTGACATATTACGCGAATTTCAACAAGAGAATGCGCGAGCACGCGCGGGACTGCGCGCGGATGCGCGAGTATCTTTTTTGTGTTAATTGATTTTCGACATTATTTCAATAAGGACAATGTCGAAAAAATTTTGAAAGTGAAAAATGCTCTGCGCTGCGCTCCGCTATATATGCGCCGGCCTTAAGGGTACTTATACCTAAGTTTTTAAAAAACTATAATTTTCATTCTGCCTACTTTACGGACCAACAATCGAAATGGCTGAACCGATTTTTATGGAACTTTCGCCGGTAGATAGTGGGCTGTGGAAAAAGTGATCTAAGCAAACTTGATTACGGGAAAACAAAGGGCCTACGAGATTAAAAAAAAACTTAATCCACGCGACGTAGGTAGGTACAGTAAAAGCTCCTTATTCGCGGGGTATACGTTCCGTAAATATGCCGCGAATACAGAAACCGTGAATACAGAATGGTAATTTGTATGGGATTATAGGGGATACGTTCCTAGGTGACAAAATAAAAAACAAACATATAAAAAAATAACAATTTAATTGAAGTTTTTGACCATACTTATTAATTATTATCGTCAGGCTTAGGCAAAGGTTTAAAGAACTTTGTAATTTTTTCTTGCTTGGCAGTTTTTAAAAGCTCCTTCAGTTCAAACTGATATTCAGCAGTGGCATTAGCAATTTTCCTCTTAAAAATAAGACTTCGTTCCATGGACGGATCAATTTTCATAAAGAAATCACACAGCTCATTTGCCATTCTTAAACCTTCACTAAGATTTTTCAGATTAAATGTCACATTTCCAGTGCTTGTTGAAGCCTATGTACCGACTAAATCCGCGAATAAAGAAATCTTTAGCCGCGAATAAAGGAATTGGGTCACAATTTTTTAATCCGCGAATAGTGAAACCGCGAATGAAGGAAGCGCGAATAAGGAGCTTTTACTGTATATAATAGCCGGGGAAATAAAACTACAGGAAATTACATTTATTATTAAGATTTTATTTTAAAGTAGCCATACCATACACAGTTTTTTGTTATTATTTTTACTTATTTTACTTTTTACTTAATTTATACAACATTACAATATAAATAACCCGATCATTCCATTTTCCAACGATTTGTATTGCGTAACAACTTTTATATTCTGTACCCTTAGTATGACTTAGCAGTTAGCGTATCTCAGCAACGTTAGACGTTTTCGAGCATCGAAACAATATCAATGTACAGTGTAAAATGGACCTAATCATAGTGGTTTTAACCAAGCCATTTTCATCGAATTTTCACGAATAAATAAATTAGGTACCTATTTAGTATTTACATTTAAAACTAAATATAAAAAATATTAACCAATGGAACGAGAAAATGTGACCAGAACGCTAGATCCTGAATGGCCAAAGTCCAAACTTATAATGGCCAAGATATCAGATCAGCCCTCTGGTCACCAGTGGACTCTATGACACGGGATGACTCGAGTCTCGACCCATGATCCCGTTTTCAACATCAAACGGTAGAAATATGAAACTTCTCTATGTTCGCATGCATCGCTTGGTCCTTTCTGTATACTCGATTTCACCGATTATTCTGTATAAGTCCGTACCTATAGTTTATAATGTTTCCGCTTGGAGCGCTGCGCTGGCTGCAGAAGTATCAGCGACTTCAAACATTATAGCAAGAGGTTTCGATCCATTTTACGTTATGTAGTTTCGATATTTAAAAAATCTAACTACGTTGAGATGTGCAAACTTGTACTAAGCCTAGGAACACTTTGGTCCTAGTACTAAGAACACAGTTTAGTTTTAGTTATTACGAACGTATTATATTATATGCTAAAATTGTTACCTTAATCCTAATATGGTACAAACTTGTTACATTTTGATGCTTTTGAAAAACTTGAATTAGTTAAGTCGCGGATTATAAATTTTTTAAATTTCGTTGTTCGCAAACAGTTAATCTTAGGTTATATTCCCACGCTGCGTGACAGCACGAGCATCATTACTCCCATAATGTACAAGAGTATTAGTTCTATGTATTATTAAATGCACAGAGAACAAATAGCCTGCTTAATGGTAGTCATCTTAGGTTTATAAGACATTTTTAACAAAAAACCTGACATATTTTTCAGCTTTATTGTAAGCCAATGGGAAAAATATCCCAATAGTCACATTAATTGCACCAAAGTTTGCTAAAAACATTGATATCATAAACAAGAATCCGCGCATATATACGATCTTGATAAGATATAATGTTACTTGTAAGCTTAATCTCGAATGCTGCAGTAGCGGCCAAAACGTAGAAGGTGTGAAGCGGATACACGTGTTTTCAAGCACCGTGAGAAACTACCACAAAGTACCATAGATAAGAAGTTTTTGGCGAAGGCTCTGTTGGTTCTAGACCTACCACATAGTCGAATAAAAAAAAAGAACCCGGAATAACATTTCAAAGTCACTTAGATTTAAAAAAGGAACTTTAACATGGTTCACCCGCACGATATAAGCTTTTAAATCACAACCACATTTCTCATTTTATGTAAAAAAAGAAGAACTTAGTTTTTTATTAAATTCAAATAAATAATAGCCTTATTTGAGCAACGTTATTATAAATATAAAAGTGACGATAAAACGTTATTCGTTAAAAAAATATAAAGTTATGTTGCTCGGTTTATTTCTTTTTTTTTAAATTTATCATGTTTCTAAGCTTTTTCACGGTTTTCTTTTTAATTTATAAAAAAAAATAAAGTTGCTTTGTTTGTTTTTCTAAAGTTTTTCGATTTTTTAAAATATTTATTAATCTGTCACTTAGTTTAATTTCAGATGTCAGAAAAAAGGATATTTTTCATTCAACGCGTATTTTCGCATTTGCGTAATCTCATCGCGAATTTTCAAGAAAACAGACAATATACTTACTTACTTAAATAAATAAATAATTTATTCCGCCAAAGTTTTACACCCATACCTATTTAAATAAAAGGAAAAAAAATAAAATAACACATCTAGGTACTTACATGGCAGGTACCCGAAAGAGGTTCAAAGCCGAAAAAGAAATGGTTCGTCAAAAACCAGGCACCCACATTATATTCTAGATATTCTATAAAAATTCTTAAAATTAAGCTGCATGCTGCTGTTCGGTACTAACCTATGTTATGACTCCAGTACACGATGATCAAATGCGTTCGGTGAATTTCGGCCAATGTATAAACTCTGTATGCAAATTGGGTCAAATTGATATATTTTATAATATCGTCGTCGATAGACATCTACTGGTAGACAATGGACATAGGTTTGGCAAGGATCGCCACAGAACACGGCGGCCAGCGGCTTGTTTGAGATCGTCCAGCTAGCGTTGGGGTCTTCCAGCGGTTCATTTCCCAGTACGGGGTCATCATATGGGCACTTTGAGACCCCGCCTATTGCCGCGACTCGATGACATATACAATTATAAATAAACCACCGTAAGCGCGACCCTCCTGTAGCTTGTTTATTATGAGATAACTGCATCAAAATATAATGCTTCGTTAAGTTGTAATACACAGTGACATTCATTTTTAACCGACTTTCAAAAAGGAGGAGGTTATCAATTCAGCCGTTTTTTTTTTCTATGAATGTCCACCGATTATTATGAGGCAGATGAGGTTTCTAAACCGATTCACGAGATTATTTTTTAATCGACAGAGGAAGCTTGCCAAATGGTCCCATAAAAATTTTTACCTTCAACTCCTCAAGCCTGATGCTGCAGGGGTATTTCCCCCCTAAATTATGGAACTTTAGGAACCGTCCTTTACGAATCGGTATGCTTGGCTTAGGCCAATCATCCAACCATATCGGTTTCATCGTTTCTATTTAAGCCGCCCGACTTCAACAAACGTGTATAAAATAAAATTATTTTTATACTTTGTAGTGGCGTTTGAAGTCGGTTTTTTGAAAAGAATTTTTATTAATACGACAAATGTAAGTATTTCATTTTTAGAAATCTAGTTGATCTTAAGGCGGTAATTACGTCGCAACTTGCATCGTGTATATAGCCGACCGCATCACCCGCCCCGCGTCCCGTAGACTATCAGGAGGATCGTACTTACGGAGGCTTAGCTATAACTTGGTTCTCTGGTATAGATGCTTATATTATGAATACCCACAAAAGTTTTTAAGCCGGCCGCACGTAATCACGCGACATACTAATATCTGCTAAGACGTCCTGTTGATGTTCACCGAGTGCATTGGTCAATGTGTACGAGGGTCCTTATTTGACTTATATTTTCTGAAACGGATGAATAACTTCATCGTTACAATAAATATTCTTTGGTTTTTTAATACATTACAGTATATTACATTGTATTGTAGATCTTAACTAGCTTCCTATATTCAATGAAATCAAACATCACTTCGGTTCTGAATTTTGATTTAAACGTTCGAATTCGATACAGTAGATACCAAAAAATAAAGACGTAATTACAATTAGTGTGTACAAAGTTTTACACCAAATTGTATTGGTACTATTTTGCTATGGAATTATCTAAAAATCGTTTACTACAGTGCCGGAACGCTAAATCGCTCGGCGGCAAGTCTTTGACGGTAGGTTGGTAACTAACCACGGCCAAAGCCTCCCACCAGACCAGACCAGACCAGAGACAATTCAGAAATTATAAGTTCCTAAATTGCCCCCGCCGGGAATCGAACCAGAGACCTCCCAGATATAAGACCACAGCGCTCACGGCTGCGCCAAGGAGGTCGTCAAATAAATAAAATTATTATTAAATACATAAGTTGTAGGTAGGCACACAATTTAACGATGTCACTAAAATTCATAATAATATAAAATAGCTAGGTTTTGAAAATACAATTTTAAAGAGTCGATAGGGCTTCAGTATTTAGAAATTAAATATGTTTAATTTGTGCGCGTTAAAACAATTGAATTAAAATATACTTATTAATTTATTTCATGTCCGTAAATACTTTTATATTATTTTGGTACATATAGGTACATGATATTTATGTATAGGTACAATGATGAAACATTAATTACAAAATATTTTAACTCTGAAAATCTGCGATTTTTAAGCTACGAGTATTGCATAGCTTCTATCGCGGGCCAGCGTGGAGACCGAATCCAGAAATTCCGTAACGAAAATAACTTGACACGGGACTCCTTTACGGTGAGTCGCTAGATGGCGCATTTTTTATCAACGTAAAAATAATTTTTTATCAACAAATAAAAAATGCTATGCAATAGCTTTACCGCGCCAGTCCCCGAGTGCCACACGTCTTTTTTTATAACATATAAAACCGAATATTTTTTAATTTAATAAAATATAAAGCAAATGTGCGCCCGCTAATAAAATAGATAAGTAGTATCCCAGTTCCTGTGAATTTATTAAATTTTTGGGATAAAATGTACCATGCTTTAAAAATGTGACTGCAATCAATTTTCTTGTAAACAAAAAATAATGTTATAAATAGTTCTATAATAGAAGCGCTCTCAACCCTTTAAACTTAAATTTAATAAAATATAATAGTATACAAACGTAGTATATAGAAGGAGTTCTTCAAGTACGTAATCAACAATTAATTTATCATAATAATTAGGTACTTTGAGTTTTGTTAGAGAATTTTTATAAGTAATTAATAATATAATTATATAAAAATATCTTTAATAAAATGATATTATGCGTAATTCTTTGACAAACCATTGATTCTGTAACTATATTATAATTATTATAACAATATTTATATACTATAATATAATAGTAAACATACATACATATTCGTATATATATATAAGACAGGTGTGGTTTAAACTAACAACAAGGCAGAATTCTTCTATTTGTAATAAAACTTTCAATTCTTTGAGATTTCAAAAGGAAAAAAATCACTATACCCTGTCATTTCATCCCTCAAAAATATACATAAATGCATTACCACATTATATAAAAAACTTGCACTGATTAAACAAAATATAACTCAAAACTAAACCCTTGTGTTTCTTCTTAAACTCTATCTTATAATTTAATTAAAGCATTCATATATGTGATAATACACACATTTCCATATAACATATACGTAATATATAATATATATATAAATAATGTTTAATAAAACTATGTTATATATGTCTATTTAGTATTATATTTTATGTTAGCGTCGATATTATGGTGCCATGTGATAAATCCGCTTTATAAAATATCTATGTGAATATTTGAGATAGGTTTTAATGGTGACATTTTAAATATTCAGACACCAAACGCATTTAAGTTTACCCAATGCATATACTACATATCTAAATTTAACATAGTATAAGTAGTAGTTCTTTCCATATATATTAACTAATCAGGGGCGGATTTACATAAAACACTACCGTTTAATTATTTACAAGTACGAAAGCGCGCATCTACTATTGTTCTGTTTAGGAATAGAAAATATTCGTATTTTATAAAAACGTTTTTATCTAATCACAATCATTTCCTATTTTAACTCAAATGATGAAGAAAATTTTTTTTTTTAATTCTAATTAATTTTGAAATGAAAAAATACAAATAATATCTATACAAATAAATAAAAAGTGGCATTGATTTCGAAATAACTGCCTCTTTTTAAGCGGCTTTTTTTTTCATGTGGTTATTTGAACGCTTTAATTTTTTTCTTTATGTCTCTGTACGAGCAAATTTTCAGAAAGGCTGGACCGATTTTGATGAGATTTTCACAAGAATGTAGAGAATTGCACTAGACGTGATCTAGGATCTTGGCAATATTTATCTAAGTTTTTTGCTTTTACAGCCCTAACAGTTGTTCCTTATGATTTTTTTTTTGAAAATTGAGATAGCTTGCATCCTGGAATAGGATACAGACTAATTTTTGTCTTGACTAATCCGCGGTCTTCAATAAATACCATTATTATTGCGATTTATGTTTTTAATCGAGCAAAATTCGATGGTATTTCGGTATTATCCCAGAAAAATGTTTTTTTTTTTTAAACTAGGTTCTAAAATTCAGTTTTCTGGAAATTCGAATTAAGTAATACCTTCTTGATGGAAAAGAAATATATAAAAATATAAACAACTATAACTGATGTAGTCGGAAAAATAGATACGTAGAAAAATCTATATTAATATTTATTTATATGTTTATTTATTGTACTAATTTGGCAACAGATTGAGCAAATTGAGCAATCATAATTTAATGAACTATTTATAAATACTAAGCATTAGGAAGCCATTTTGAAATTAAATTTTTTTAATTAACTTAACAAACAATTTACAGATTAAAACTTACGTCAATGTCAAAACAAACAACAGTTTATATAGATAAAGTTCACACTCAAAAAGTTTTTATTAATCATTGCACGAAATATTTTATAATAATATATTTATTTTATTAATATTACTATTTACATAGATAATAGTTCTTATTTGTTATTAAAAATGAGTCTTTCAAACGGCGACACTACACTGCACCACAACCAACAATTTCTTTTTTTTAATGTTCGACGGCGGCCATCTTGTTTCAACAACTAATTTCTGTTTCACCGTAGTCTCCATTGCTAGTTTTGCTACCCTGTTTTATAACTTTTTTACCGTTGCCAACAACGATTTCGGAGTACGCGTTATTTTTTTGGTTCTTCTGATTGTTCAGAAGATTTTGTGCGTTGCTTCCCGAACTAGAGGACGCGTTATCGCTGTCCGCGTAAGGAACATCTGTCATCGGACCGTTGAGCAAGCTTGCGGCTGAATTTGACTGTTTAAGCTTTCCCTTTTCTTCTTTCTCTGGCTCTTTAGGCGATTGTAGGTCATGTATGACTGCTTTTTTGGGGTCTATTTGTATTGTTTTCGACTCCGAAAGTTTGTTTGGGGTGACGACGTTTATGTACGGGGGTAGAACCTTCATCGTGTTCATTGTGGTTAAATTGACTGATCCGCTGTTTTTCTTTAGAGCATTAAGGTTTTGCTCGAGTTGAGCTGCGTCTAGGCAGAACGGCTTTGCTTTAGGAAGAAGTTTTGGCGGTGGGTCGATGTTATGCCAAGCGTTTATTCGAGGGGGGTCTGGGGACGCGATTGGTGCAGTTTTTCTCTCTGGAGCCAGGGTGTTTTTATTTGTCTTGTCTATGATCGTAGTTTCTATTGCTTGTGAGAGTATATTTTCAGGTGGTTTCGGAGATGTCGGCGTTATGCTTATTAATTTTTCAACCTGCGGAAAAAAAAGATGCTGTATGATCGGTCAATTAAATGAATTAAAATAGATTACATAAACGATTACACGTGAAAACTGAAAAAAAAACAACATGTAAAAGATCGATAAAAATTCTAACGCTGAACGATTCTGAATCATGTACTAAATCTAGTTCGTTCAGTTTTCATTAGCATATTTCCCTAAGAGCCTGTATAAAGGTCACCTTAACGAGTCACAGTTCACTATTAATAATAATGGAAAAGAAAGATATTAAGCCCCACATTGGGTGCCAAAATGCTATTGGCACCCAACGTGGGGGCTTGGTATCCATAGTTATAGCTTACGACAGGCTCGGGTTCACTGGTCAGCGCGTTGTCGACAGCGTTACTGCTTCGTCTTGTCTCGGTGAAGGAGGTCTCCCATATGGTCGGCCGGTCGTCTGTCTCGGACGCCGTGTCCTCGTCCATCGATGCGCATTCCACGGAGCTTAGCAATCTGGGGGATGACGCTGTAACTCAGTGCCTATCAACGACGATAGGCATTTGTTATCCATTGAAGGTATTGAAGAGGAATTTCATTTACTATTTCATAGTAAACCTTCAATGGATAAAAAATTTATGTCAGTGGCTTTCATTTTTTGATAGGCGCTGAGTTACAGAATCAGGGGGCTGATTCTGAGTTACAGAATCAGCCCCCTGTCACCTGTACACTGTCGATTCGTCGTTTCGATCAGTCTAAAGCGACGGATCGTAAAGATCAATCGTACCGTATATGGGGTCCTTTATGGTCTATGTGTTATCTATACTAATATATAAAGCTAAAGAGGTTTTTTGTTTGAACGCGCTAATCTCAGGAACTACTGGTTCGAATTGAAAAATGCTTTTCGTGTTGGATAGTCCATTTATCGAGGAAGGCTTTAGTTTATATAACATCACGCTGCGACCAATAGGAGCGAAGCATCAGTGAAAAATGTTGCAAAAACGGGTAAAATTATCCATATTTAAAATATATTCTTTTAAAAACTTCTTAATCGCGATCATAATAACAGAAATTGATGCGGACGAAGTCGCGCGCAACAGGTAGTTCCAGATAAATAGGTGCGTTCATTACCTATCAGTGGAGTTAGACGGCAGAAATTTTGTGTTGTTCCTTGTCTCTGCGCCGGAAGCAGCGGAAGCGTCGCGTTTGACGCCCCCGTGGTTCGCGCCCAGCGACACCGTTGGAATGTTGCCATATTCTTGTGATGCTGCCGAGTTGCGGGGTAATCAATGTTTATTAATACATTTCAAATTAATTTTATTTCATAAAGAGCACACATAAAGCTAGTAAAAATCAGATTTCACTCCCAGACCTCCCACGTTCGGATGAAACGAAATATGCCTGAATACTCACTCGTGTGAGGTGCGACAGAAGATAACATTATTGCATGAAATAGGAATGTACCTAATAAGCGCTAAATATATTTTATTTTAATAACTGGGGCCCAAGTCTGCTATTGCAATTGTAGTTCAATTGTCTATCAATAACATCCTTATTGCTACTTTTAGCAATTTTGGTAGTCTACTAATTCAATGGCGTCACAATTGTTTTCCGATGGTTTGCCACTGACACATCTAGCTTTGAATCTAGCTTAAATAAACGTTTTTAATATGTAGTTTTTTTTGAAATTCATTTCGGCAAACGCTTTTTAAGCTGATAGCAATACCGAGGTATCATTGAATTACAATCCAATTATAAGAAATCGAACGACCATTGTGAATTTAGTAGACTACGAAATTTT
Organism: Hipparchia sbordonii; assembly: GCA_038048805.1. Taxonomy (NCBI): domain Eukaryota; kingdom Metazoa; phylum Arthropoda; class Insecta; order Lepidoptera; family Nymphalidae; genus Hipparchia; species Hipparchia sbordonii. Next base: position 6,387,594 of record CM076117.1, on the reverse strand, counting down.
GGAACAATGATAATTGAATTGTAATTGTATTGCGGACCAATGACAATGACATGTAAAATAGCAGACTTGGGGCCCTGGTCAGTTGGTTGTATTAATGGGAATCATATATCTTTTATAGCTGACACGGCTTGCTTTTTTTATTATTTGCCTTGCTCTATTGGTTACTAGTTATTTCCTGTTTAGTGTACTTAATAAGAGTAATTACCTTTCAGAAGAGGTTGAAATTGTGAATCCGCCATTTCTAGTTTCTCCTGTGCCGCCGTTAGCGATTTGCTATGAGGTACCAACGGATCCGTTGAGCTTAAACAGAAAGTCGTTACTTTGTGGCCAAGTGCACTTCATCTACCGAACGTGTCGTATCTTTTAGACGACTCAAAAATAACTGCATCAATTACGTAACTAAATTTTATTTTGCAAATATGCAGTGACACCAGTTGTCTCCAAAAGTAATGAATCGGGTGGTATGGTCCAGCTGTAGGGGTTGTCTTAAATGAGTGCATATGTAAAACGATCGTTATCACATCTGATTGGTAGGCACTCCCTATTGGTTTAAATGCATCAATGCAGCAAGGATGCCGCAAATTCAGCAAATCAGACGTAATTGCGATTGTTACTCTTGCAATCATTTTTAGAAAACCCCATCGCTTTTGACGGCGGTCGCCCCCTTTTAAATACATCCATACAAATATGTATAGTATGGGTTAGTCTGAATTTCACCGCTCTTTCACCCATAATGACTTGACATTTTTGCTGGCATAATCTGTAAACTTAAGACTTGATACAACGTCTTTGAGGTACATTTCAATTTGGCGATATAGTATTTCAATACCTGAAATCTATCAAATGTTTGCGTAAAATATCTTTTGAGATGGAAAACAGTGTTGCCACTTTTACTTCATTTTGAATTTTGGAAAAAATACTACAACCTTAACAAAGGACACAACTTTTTTGGAATTATAAATAATTGGTGGTAGAAGCTAGTTCTTTTAACTTTATTTGTGAGTCGTCAAGATATAGTTATATTATTCTAAGTATATCTTTAGTTATATTTTTATCGGGACTCTTTTTTAATGCATACATTTCATGTTTTTAATTAGCACTTGTTATTTAGAAGAAAGGGTTGGTAGTTGGTACGCTATATGCATGCTGCTCCTTTTGGAGCTTCCGTTAATTTTGAGACTACTTCTAAATTTTCCCATTGTACTTAATCCATTGAAAAAATCCATGATTTTTCAATGATATAGAAATGAAAATGAAAATAAACGTAGGTAATAAAAAAGTTGCTTAGTCAGTTATCGCCATCAGAAGCAGGATAACTTTAAGTAAAGCTTTTGAAGGGAAAATTTAGAACAGTTATCTTTGAAATAGTTTCTCAATCAGCTTTAATTCAAAGCACTGATCACGATACATTCCCTTCTAGACTATTTTTTTTTTTAATTTTTTAATATTATTGATCTGTAATTTTGAATGCTTAAAATAACTGTGACACGATTTTTTATTTGTTTGTGTCTTTTTGGCACTGGAAATATAATATTTTATCTGTACTGTTTACAAAAAACGAGGATGTATCTTGCTCAAAATTATACTTTAAATCCTAATAGTTAAATGCGTAGGCGAAGCTGCAATAGGTTCAATAAACTATTAAAAAAGTATTCCGGAAGCATATTGAAAATTTTGGGTAAATTTCAAAGATAACCTGAAAAAATTTGGCCCATTTTGTAGTTAGTACATGTACAACATCCAATTGATCTTCGAAACAGGGGAATTTTATATGAACTTGATTGGGATTAGTTAAGAAATTAAAATGAATGTTAAATAGATTAGGAGATTGGCAGTCATAAGCAGTAATTTTAATATTATTACATCCATTTTTAAAATCTATGTAAGTTGGTATATTCAAATAAACCTTTGTGTTTTTATATTTCAATGGTGGCAAAAACAATATTTAAGATTTTTTTGTGCTCGATTTCGATAACGAATAAATATAGCGCTATTGGGAGAGATTTTTTGTTTTTGTATGTACCTATATGTTTGTATGTTTGTTTGTAATTACGTAATACGTATGTTCAACGCTTTTTGGCGTTTTGGCATTTGGCGCTAGCCAAAGTTACCGAGCCGATTTTTTGTTGAATGTCATGTCAATCGTTTGACGTTTCGTTATGACAGATGACAGTCTAGAGTCTAGGTGACATTGGGAGACTACATTTTATATTTTATACGAAAATAAACAATATGACACTATGTTATATCCAATTTTCCGTAGTAGGGTACTTTTTTCGTGTACTGTGCTTAGCCTTAAGCTTAAATAGTCCAAGGCTCAAAAGATCAGAAATTATGAAGGGAGAAGGCCGGAATATTAAACAAGTTCCTTTCAAAACATCTTCTAAAGTAATTTTATCTTTCATTTTTTGGTAAAAATTAGTTTCGCTATATCAAGCGTTTTTTGTAAAAAAAAAAAAAAAAATAGTGACTGCCAATCTCCGTGAACTCGTTACCTATCGTCAGCGGTCAGGTCCTGGCGCGACAGGGGCACGAGGTAGTCGCCCGCGGAGCGCTGCCAACACAGCGAGGTAAGCCACAGGGAGACCAACATTACAACTTTACACACCACATATATCTTTTTTTTTAATTTATTATTAAATTATATATGCTAGGCTTGCGCTTGCCTAGAATATGCCCATTCACTGTTGAAGGTACCTACTCAAATTATACGTGGCAGGAGACCAACAAGTTCACCCACCACGTATAGCTTTTTTTTACAATATACCTATATATTATGTAATAGGCTTAGACTTGACGACAGTCTATGATGCGTACAACTTTACCCACAATGTTTACCTACTGGTTCTTTAAATAGTAAACCTATACAGGGTGTCCCTGGATAAAGTGCAACCCCGAAAGGGGGTGAAACTAGACCATAAATTATCGACAAAAAAATAGAAAAAAAATTCCAAAAAAAATATTTTACTTTTTATTAGCTAATTAAGATTTTTATTTGTTATGTAAGAAAAAAAACGATTTCTTCAAAATTGGTGGGTCGATTGCTTTGAAATAAAAAAAAATATTATACCACGTACTTGGCGGTAAGGCTTAAGTAACAATTAGCACGCAAAAAAGTAGCATCATGACATAAACTTTGCTTTTTCTGAAAAAGAAACCCTTTTTTATGACTATTTTTTTCAATGATTTAAGCCTTACCGCCAAGTATGTGGTATAATATTATTTTTTATTTCAAAGCAATCGACCCACTAATTTTGAAGAAATCGTTTTTTTTCTTACATAACAAGTAAAAATCTTAATTCGCTAATAAAAAGTAAAATAATTTTTTTAGATTTTTTTTCTATTTTTTTTGTCGATAATTTATGGTCTAGTTTCACCCCCTTTCGGGGTTGCACTTTATCCTGGGACACCCTGTATAATAGCGTTCCGCTTGACGACAATCAATGATAAGCATTTTATTTGGGAAATCTTATTTATATCCTGGCAACCCAATATAACACTTTTTAATTTTATATTATGTCACGATGACACATCTGGTAGCCTGTATGGTCATGGATCTTTGCTTATTCCGAAAGGGGTCGAATGAAGGACAACATCACACATGACGTGTGTCTTTGTGTGGACGTAGGTACCTAGTGCCTACCTATTACAAACACAACATATTTATATTTATTTTCTTCTTTTTGTCTATGTCTCAAACTGTGGATGTGTTTTTCGTACTCGTATGTTATAATCTCCCTGAGTCTATTCCATTTTCAGGTCTAAGCGTGCATTAGAGGTTCGGAATTTTGTAAAAAAATCCTAAGTATTACTTTTGTAAACAACACAAAAATATTTTTTTTCTTAACTTTGTTCTGGCTATGTATGCCATTTTTTTTACAAAACCCCGTCTAAGGATAGAGGTAAAAAAAAATTAAGAAAATACAGGTAGATTCCCGCTATAGCTACTAGGCAAGTAAACACTTATTTTTCGGAAATATTTCGGAAAGAAGAGATTCTTTGTAATGCGCCTGAATTTGATTAGAAGCATGAATGAATGATCGATGATAAAAGTATTATTCCCGATATAATTAATGTACCTTTAAAATGTATGAAAAAGTCCATGCAATATTAATTTAACGAAAAAAATTTTTTCTCGACATTCCAATGAATCTCTTTCTACACTACAAGGGGTTTCTAATTTTCTACGCGATTGTCATTCCGGGAGAGGGGGTAGTTAGAAAAAAAAATAAAAAAAAAGTATGGTTTATGAACATGCGCCACTCGCAAGCACGGGCTTTAAAAACCACGGGTTCACTAACACCGATACGATTTAAATTTAGAAAAATGAATTATTTTATATTAAAAAAAAAGAATCCAGTTACTTGCTTCTAGTAGCCAGAGCGAAAACATTTGAAAAAAAGAAAAAAAAAAGTTATAAATTAGCACACTTTTAAATGTCATTTTATATTTGATCTGTTGAATCACATGTTGAATCAATAATTATAAAATGGACGTAATAAATAGATACTTAATTTAAAAATCAATAAAGATTTTAGCGATCTCATTTGTAATCATGGTGCTGATCAATAAATTACTATGTAATATGTTGAACAAGACGAATATAATAAACAATCTTTAATTTAAAATTATGTTTTTTTAAAGAGCACTAAACCAACACCCAAACCAAAAATACATTTTTTCCATCGATGTTGCTTATATTCATTCGCTGATTTTTTCCCTATTTTTTGGTTCTCGAGCTCTAAAACCACAATGGTAAAAACTATCGGCATTTATTGTAGAAAAAAATAAAAAAATGATTTTAATATTTTTATATTTTGATGCCAAAAAATAACACCTACTTGGCGATGGTAAAATCATTAAAAAAATACATATAAATTTTATTATTTACACGTAATTTTATTGAGCAACACCATTAGTTATTATAATTTAGGAGGAGATTTAGGATATATACTTAGCGTGAAACTTACCTGTGGGCCGTTGGGCTCAGTGAAGGACTCTAAGGGCACCAGCAGTGAACGCAGCATCGGCAGCTGTGCGTTTGTTATCTCTGGGTCCTGGTTACAGGCAAACGTCTATTATCTATGGTGTTATTTTTATTAAAATACCAACAAGTTTCATTAACCAGCTAAAAAATTATACAAAAAATATTAGAATACTACCCGTCACTGGGTGATGGGCGATGGTTGATGGGCGATGGGCGATGGGCGATGAGCGATGGGCAATGTGCGATGGGAGATGGGCGATGGTTGATGAGAGATGGTTGATGGGCGATGGGTAATGGGCGATGGGTGATGGGAGATGGTTGATGGGCGATGGGTAATGGGCGATGGGCGATGGGTGATGGGCGATGGTTGATGGGTGATGGGTGATAGGTGATGCTTGGAAGATGAAGATAATACTTGCCTGTACGAATCTAGTGAGTCGGTCGAACATTTGCGCGAACGAAGGCCGCTCTGACGGCGCGGGGTTCCAACACTCGCACATTAGTCTGTACACTTCTCCGGGACACCCTGTATAACAAAATGTTAAGTGTGTATTTACCAAGATATGACGTCATAAGCTTTTGATATACTTTTTGTAGATCGATCATTTAAATAACTTAATATAAGGGCGCGTTTTCAATTCCTACAAAAAAGAAGCTGATCTGATTATTGAGTTGCAATCGTCTATATTTTTTGCAGACTGTACTTGCCGTATACTAATTGGAGTCATTTTCTTTTTCCAAAATGATTAAGAAATAGTTGTTATATTTTGAATATTGCTCGAAATTTGAAAGGTACATTGAATACGCTTTTATTTGCTACTGTATTTCTACACCTATAGAAGCTAGATTGATTGGACAAAGGGGTCTCACCGTGGGGACGTTCCAGCCTGCCTCCTCCAGACACCATCTGCATAACCTCCCTGTTGGCACACCCTGTATACGGCATGATGCCCAGCGAAAACACCTCCCATAGTAGCACGCCGTACGACCTGCAACCCCAACCACCATCGATAAATATCACTACAGAATACCGAACCTACAGAAGATTCACTCCGCAGAATGATTTCAATAAATAGTGACTCTTGTTACCACACAATAAAGTGCAATTCAGGTTGACAAAGCGCTACTTACCTACCGTCACATTCACATAGAGATTTTTAATGCTACTGCTTCACCTGTGCCGTAACGCGTAAATTAACACGATAATAAAGGCTTTACGCAGATGGGCTAATATTTTAATGCGTTAAATGTGTTGTAGCATTACTAATGACGTTAGACACTGAGCGGTAACTCGAATGGCGGTTTTTTGACACATCAAAGGATTTTAACGCGTTAAATTACGCACCAAATTTTGTTGGCTACATTAGCGTTGTCTCATTCTACGCAGCGTATGCGCTATGAGGACATTTGAATGTGATTTTGAAGACGGACGACAGGGCAGAACACTATTACTCCAGTTAACGCACTAATTCATGAAAAATTACTTTTGGCAGCATCTTTTCTTTTAATGTAGCCATCTGTTTAACGCGTTATTTTTTTAATGCCATTAAAAATAGAAATATAAATATTTTTTATTCAAATAAACTTTTACAAGTATTTTTGAATCGTCAATGAATCTACCACTGGTTCGGAATGCCCTTCCTGCCGAGTAGAGCCAGCTATAAGCTATAATAATAATTAATAAACTCAGCGGTTGCTCTTTAAAAAAAAAAATTTTTTTTTACAATGGATAACAAAACTATACTATGTATACAGTGTTTCCACAATAAAGTTTCAAAAATGCAAAACAATCCAATGCATGTTAAGACAGGCAGGCAAAAGCAGACCCATTCCCGTTGGTGGCACCCGTTCACGAGCACGACGCATGATCCAGCCATTGCTTCGCTCAACCATATTTGAGGGAAATTAAACATTAATACAGATGGAGCAGTAGCATAAAGACATTTCACGTCAAAAAAGATAAGTTGGTGGTACTGTACTCACCAAACATCGGTTTTGACGGTAAAGATGCCGTCAATGTACGCTTCTGGCGGCATCCACTTGATGGGAAGCATTGCCTTGCCCCCCTTCTTGTAATAGTCCGACCGATAGATGTCGCGCGCCATCCCGAAGTCTGCTATCTTCACGACGCGGCCTGGACCGCGTGAAGTGAGTAGACAGTTACGAGCTGCTATGTCCCTGGAGAAAGAAACAGTTTATGAATAGGCATTCTATAGTCCCTCACCACCTGGGTGCCTGGTGCACTTCGACCACCCGTTGCTGTAGATCTTTTTTTCCACGTACTACCAAATTGTGGAATCATCTCCCGTCGACGGTGTTCCCACTTAATTACAATATGCGGTTATTCAAGGGGCGAACCAATAAGTTCCTGAAAAGTCGGCAACGCATCGGTGGTGCCTCTGGTGCTGCAAGTGTTCATGGGCGGCGGTAATCACTTTACATCAGGTGACCTGCCAGCTCGTTTGCCCGCTATTCATATAAAAAAAAAGTTTAGTCTCTTTCTTGCCGGGTTCTCACAGCAGAATCTGCTTTCCGAACCGGTTGGTAGAGTCTTCACGTGTCATAACAGCTACATGTTTTTTTATCGATTCCCAGCGGGGACAATTTATAATTTCTGAATTGTCTCTGGTCTGGTCTGGTTGGAGGCTTTGGCCGTGGCTAGTTATGACCTTACCGTCAAAGACGTGCCGACAAGCGATTTAGAGTTCTAGCACGATGGCGTGTAGAAGCCGATTAAGGGTTGAATTTACACCGCTGTACCCCTTCCAGTTAACCCGCTACCATCTTAGACTGCATCGTCACTTACTATCATGTGAGATCGCAGTCAAGAACTATCAAAATAAAAATCATTTATTTGTCTCATGTAGGCCAACTTGTAGCTCTTATTACACGTCATAAATCTACCACCGGTTCGGAATGCAGATTCTGCTGAGAAGAGCCGGCAAGAAACTCAGCAGTTGCTCTTTAAAAAAAAATTTTTTTTTTTTACAATAGGTAATATCTTGTCAACGAATAATAAAAAAGTTTGTACTCCTCACCTATGCACAAATCTCCTGGCTTCCAAGTACTTGCACCCCTTACAGACATCAAGCGCGCAAAGCAGCAGGTCCTTCATAGTCAAGGCGCTGGCTCGCTCGGGTCGGGGTCGGCTCTCGCGAAGGAAGTTCTTCAGGTCCCCGCCCGCCAGCAGTTCTAGCACGATGAACCTGGACAAGATCATCCTACTAATACTATAAGTGAAATACTTTGTACTGTGAAATACTTTACCACATACGGTGACAAATAGTTCCAAGACCACCATTTAGAAATACAACAAGCTTTAAAATAGAATAGAAAGACTAATTAATTTATAGCTTGTGTCACTCGGGATGATATGAGGTTTCTGACCATACAAAATCCAAATCTGTTCAGGCATGTAGAAGTTATATGGTAGAAAAAACATTTACCATCCTTTTTTTGGGCAGTCGTGTAAAAATTCGATTCATGAATTCGGAAACAAGAGAAACAATAGTAATTCACTAGACATAATAGGTAGATAAGGTGGATATAATATGTAATATATATATGTATATGTAATACTTGAACCGCGCGTTGCCGAATGGTGTTAGAGCAATGCATAAACAATTCAAATGTTATACAAACACTGACTAGTGTAATGTACTTTATGTGAGCAATTTGAACATTAATGAACTTTAACCTCAACGTAAGCAGTTTTATATTTGTATTAAACTCACCTGGGATGCCTGTCGAAGCACACTCCAATCAGATGCACGATGTTAGGATGGTTGAACTTGGCCATAATGGCGGCTTCCATCAGAAAGTCCGACTCCGACTGGCCAGTGGACAGCTCTGGCAGCGTTTTGACAGCCACTGGCATCTCCACAGTATCGCCCGCTCTGTGCCTGTATAGCCCTTGGTAGACTTCGCCGAATGCACCTTGGCCTAAAGCCCTGCAACAATTTTCTTTTTTAGCACAAAACTACCAACCCCCTTCATTAAAAGTGTGCCAGCGAACCTTTGAATAGGAGAACGCACTAACTACTGGGCTATTTTTTTATTACGAGATAGACTTGTGCTTAACGACATTCAATGATGGAAAGCACTGATGAGATCTACGCTCAAATACTATGCGGGTACTCAAATAAATAATTATCCGTGGTCTGAAACACAGACAAAGTGTTTCTGGCACCGGATAATAATACCACACCGTAGCAGTTCGTTTCAGAAATACTGAAATAAAGAGTTAAATTAGCTTCCAAGTTGCTCTCTGGAGACAGACAGCTTACTTTTTATCCTGTGAAATCCAATATTTTCCTATCTACCCTCCCTAATTATAACTATCACTGCTCTGACTGTACCACACACCCATCGAAAATTTGCGGATTTAGGATCAGTAGAAAGTTCTTACTTGACAAGCTTCAAGCTTTCCCTGGCAACTTTGGGTAGTCCTCTCACATCCACGCCCTGGGGGAGGAAGCTCTCGCTGCCGTAGTGGGGGTTGAAGGCCATGCTGAGGGTGTTGTCACCCCCCGGAGCATTCCTCAAGCGATGGAGTTGCATCTCTTGCTGGCGGTACTGCTTCTGCATATGCTCTTGCTCTTTTTCACGCTGGTATTTGTTATCTGTAAAGGAAAATGATTTTGATATTTGCCTATGTCCTAGTAGAATAGAATATAATTTTTTTTTATTCAAGGAACTTTTTCTGAGTGTTTCCAAACCTTCATCGAAAAGTCGACTGAAATTACCACTTTCTTTGGAAACAAGTAACAACATACCAGAACCAATTAAGCAAGCTATTAAAAAGCTTGTAATAAGAAAATTTATGTTATTCATAATACTCAATAATCAATAAACGATTTAAAAGTTTTATGTAGGCCAACTTGTTAACCAAGTCAAGACTGCGGAAAGCTGGGAAGAAGCAAGAAACTAAGAAGTAGCGTATAGCCTTTGCAAAACACAAAATGGTGCAATATCCCGTTAGAACATGTACGGTACAGGTAGGTAATATACTCACAGACATGCAGCGAGACGAACAGTATAATCCCAACGCAGATGAACACGATCACCGCGAGCACTATGCACATCACCATCCAGTTCTCGAACCAAGGGTCGTCTGCTGATGATGATGTTGCTGTATAGACAAAAGATTAACTTGTAATAAACCAGCATTTAAACCATGTAACTGACATAGTCCAGAGCATTACCAAGTTGAAAACGTGATGGGAAGACCATAGCAGTCGCAAAATCGATGGTTACTAGAGCAGATGCGTTTTAGAGTAGATCGTGTATCAGTAAGCTTAGTATGGGATGACCTACTAATACAATTGCAGATTAAGGTGGTGAGTTTGATTCAACTGTCATACCCTCCTAAATTAGTCTGCTGCTCTCTCTGACAGGAGACCTGCGCTCAGTAGTGAGTTTAATGGGTTGCTCATGATCATGATAAGGGTAATATACTTACAAATGCATTTAGTGGAGTCATTTTCGTCCATGATCCAATCAGATGGGCAGTAGCACTTCACGTCGCTCCGGTACTCGTTGATGGCGACGCATCGGTAGTTGCAGCCACATTTCTGTACCAAAGGATTTTGCTCAGAATTTATTCCGCAATAAAGATAACAAGTAAAGTCTAGTGACCTCACAAATCACTTTAGGCAGGCACACTACAGCAACCAACCAACTTCACTCTCACCACGTGCACGCCTGAGAGTTCTTCATAATGTTTTCAAAGGTGTCTGAATTTGCATTGGGCCAGAGAAATGAATTATGGCCTATAACTTTTCATTGAAAGGAGACTTGCGCTCAGTAGTATTCAGCTTCAGCAGTATTCCCACTGAATTTTGAAATGGGGTGGATCACAAGAAATCCTAAAAATATTACAAGTTACAACGCATTGGGTGTTGCAATATTTTTAGGATTTCTTCTCTCTCCTGATGCTGCAACATTTTTACGGGCAGCGGTAGAAACTTAATATCTGGTAATTGAGCAAGTGCTCAATTTGTTCGCTAAATTCTTAGAATAAAATGACTTACATGTATAGCGGGCACAATGAGAACTTCCCCTGGACCAGTTCTGGATGCCATGGTGACGTCACTGAAGTCGTTGACTCCTCGGGTTATGTCCACATAGGACCAACCGCCTCCACCGTGTAGACCCTCACCGTCGTGGGTGCTGCCGCCTGGTGACAGGACGAGTAAAGTTGAACAAGAGAGGATGTGGCCGGGTAAAAAGCTGTGATGGCAGTCCTTCGCTGACATTGGTTAAAGAACATATGAAGAAGTGTTCTTCATTTGTTAAACTCGGAGATGGATCCCTATGTAGGTCTAGACTAAAGCAAGAAATTTTTGAGGTAAGTCGGCATAGCATAGGAAAAGGAAAAACCTTGGTTAAATGCCATAATGTCTCACGCGTAGGCCCGTTTAGTAAAACATTGGCTATCAATGAGATTTTCATATATTGACAAAACCTATAAGATTAATAGATTGGGAAAAAAGCACTTACCAACCCACCCTCCTCCGCCACCGCCCCGCAAACAACCACCTCCTCCTCCACCGAAGCCACCATGCGCACCGCCATTGCACGCCATTCCCCCCACACCGCCGTCTCTTAAGGACTGGCCACGGATCAGCTCGAAGCCCGGAGTAATTGGACCCGGTCGGGAGATCCAACCACCTCCAGCCCCTGAACATAATTTTTTTGATATAAATGGCCATTCTGAGACAAAGTTTTGAGGAAGCAAACCCATCACTGTGGATTTAAGTTTACTTAAACAAGAAATAAATTTCTTTTTTCACAAGTTTTCCCTTGATAGCAATCTCACCTGGTGGAAAGTGATGATGCAGAAAGATGAAAGCAGTGGCTTAGAATGAGTATGCCACTTTTAACCAAACCAACACCCCTAATATATTGTTTTCTAGACTACATTGCTCCGAAATGTTAAAATTGCTTTGTAGCATGTCTTAGGTAGGTATCTCCCACGAACAGACCAGAAAGAATTTCATCATCGTCATCTGAACCGATAGACGTCCTCCAGAAGCGATCCTCTTGAGCAGAACACGTGATCTTGTGCCATCCACACCCGATCTTCAGGTTCCCGATCTTAGCTAGGAAGGTTGCCGTTCCAGCACCTTGGGAACAATTGGGCAATCCCCACGAAAGAAAATAACTGGAGATCTTTCGTTTGTGAGACCACAGCGCTAACCATTGCGCCAAACAGTCTTAAAACTGAACAAGTAGCTTACCCGAAGTGCGTCCAGGCTGCCCGTACATATAGCCTGATTCAGGCGTGGTGTTAGTTCTGCCGCGCGCGTGTTGAGAACCATCGTCACGGAACACCCCCACTGATAGACCGCCACCTCCACCACCGACCAGTAACGGTAGTATTGTCTGTCCCTCTTTATCCACCTGTAAAAGAAAAAGATAGCTGTAATTGTGGTTGTAATTGAGGAAGAAAGATCAGTTTACTAATTGGCCTAGACCTAGTTAAAGTAATGAAAGAAAGAGGAAATGAGGAGATCCTTAAGTTTCCGATATAGCTCAGGGAGTCGCGAAGCTGAAGTGGAAAAGAAATTTAAATCAAGAGTGAACAGGCATCTTTATTGGCAGTCACCTTTTCCTTTTATAAATTTAGACAGAAGAAAAAACTAAGGAACACCACTTACCAAAAAAACATAAGTAGCCCCTCCACCCCCGCCACCTCCGTCAGTTACTTGCGTGTTCCGGACTTCGTGTGTTTTGCTCGTGAACATCGGAGACGTGTCGTTTGGTTCCCGGCGAGAGCACTCCTGACTCTCTTGAGCTGATAGAGTCTGGAAATAAGACATGGACATTTCCATCGTTTTCCAATTAGGACAGCTTTTTTTTATTTTACAAGATAGTCCTTGTCTGCGATCGCACCTGATTGTAAGTGACGATGCAGTCTAAGATGGTAGCGAGCTATCTTGAAAAGGGTATGGCAGTGTACATTCAACCTATATCTCTAATCGGTTTCAACTCGCCAACTTACCGGGACGCTAAATCGCTTGGCGGCAAGTTTTTTCTAGCAGTAAGGTGGTAACTAAAATCTCCCATCATACCAGACCAGACCAGAGACAATTCGGAAATTATAAATTCCCAAATTGCTCCCGTCAAGCTGAGAATAGAATCCGAGACCTCCCAGTTATAAGATCACCCGCGGCATGACAGTGTGTATATGCACTGATAATGGTCCGTATTTTATAGGAAGTCCGGGCAAAAGAAACAAGTCAGAAAACTTGAGAGGAAATGTAGTCGGAGATACATTTGAAAATTAGGTATTGGAAGAAACTATCGTTGTCGCTCGATGACAAGATAGTTCTTGACTGCGATCACACCTGATGGTAGTAACGATGCAGTCTAAGATGGTAGTGGGCTAACTTGGAATGGGTATGGCAGTGTAGATTCAACCCCTACCCCCTAATCGGTTTCTGCACGCCATCGTGCTAAACGCTAAATTGCTTGCCGGCACGTCGCATTTCCTCTTAAGGCTGTATCACAAACCTTCTTGCAAGCATTAGTCCCCTGCTGGCCCATCAGCATATAGAGTCGCTCGCCCCGGTGTAGCTCGAACAAGCCCCGCGCCTGGGCTCCGTGGGACACGCCTGCCCACATTGACCCCAGGCCTCCTGATGCTCCTATCGCCATTATCCTGATGAAGCACAAATATAAGATGCAGGGAATGAAAGGTTCTTGTAAAATATTCGTTGTTGCATGGAAGTAAGTGACTTTAATTCAGCCTAGCTGTAAGCTGATAAGACAGACGTCCCAAAAAGTTTGTGATCATCTTGCGAATTTTCCCATAGAAAAGAGGACTTTCAGTTTTTGTCGAATTTGAAAATTTTCTGGCCAATGTTTACCAACTTCCTTCCTTAGGCATTTTCAGTCCTTCATTAGGCATCTTCAGACTAATTATTGTATGCAATGTCACAGATCGTCCGATTTGTACCGAATAAGTAGGTATATAACTTACGTATAAAGTCCTTCATTAGGCACCTCCCAGACTTGAATCCCCTCGTAAGGCGGCGCGTGTAGAACCGTGACATCGACTGGCGTGTTGTTGTACGCGATGTCACACATTGTCTGATTAGGGCCGAAGCGACCTGTTGCGTTACATGTTGTGAAGCGGTAGTCTGAAAAAAAAATATTTGGTTAATTTCAAGTGGAGAACAAAGAATAAAATAGTTTTGAATCTCTTAATTCACATAATTTTGTCAAAACATAATCTTTGAAGAACGAACTAAAAAGCCTCAGGAAACTTTCACATTTTTTTAAAATAAGAATATTAGCCAAGCTGAAGTTGACTAATATCCTCCTATCCCCTCTAAATAAACGGAAATCTTGTGTTAGGAGTGGCTACGACCACAGTGCAACGGGTGGTGTTCCTGCGACCTTTCAATTTCCAGTTCGCACCTTTAACCGTTGGTCTATTGAGGCTATGGATTTATAATACTGTAGTAGACGAACACTGTTCTAGAATGTAAATACAATTTTTAAGAAGTATTTATAATATTATAACTATACATGTATCTCTACATCGTTTTCTTCGATGCAAAGAGTTGGGAACTCTGTCTAACATGTACCATCTTTGCTACTATATTTACGGCATTACGAGGCATATATACACTGATAATGGTACACATTTTATAGGGTCAATGTATGGGCGACGTTAACTTCGAATTCGTAAGTGACTAGCAGCTTTCTGGGTGATTAAACAAAACCTTACATAACACATCAGCAAAGTCAGGATGTGGCGTGGTCTTCTCCTCGAAGACAGGATCGTAGTAGTTGTAGTCACCCAGCTCTGTGGAGTTGATGTTGAGGCCAAAGCACTCCGGGGCCATGGAGAAGTCGTCGATAGCTGAGTCGGAGTATATCCTCATGCCCATACGGGTTTTGAAGAGGAAATAGTAACTGTAACAAAAAAGAATCATCAAAATCGGACTAATCTGTAAAAAGTTATGTTTTATTAGAAGTCGGTTAAAAATGTTACATTAAAACTTATAGCTAAACTTATCTAATTACTAAAAATCACGCCCGGGTGGAATGGTCCAATTTTGATGATATTTAGTCATACTTTTGCAAATAAATTATGTTCTTATCGTTGGTAAAAATCTCATTATAAAAATTTATTTGAATAAAAAATGTGACTGACTGAGTAACTGATTGACTGACTGATCTATCAACGCACAGCTCAAACTACTGGACGGATCGGAAGAAAGAATTTTTGAAAATAAAACCTCCAAGGGGATAAAACAGAGGTTTGAAAATCGAACTTAACGTCGCGGGCAAGGTTTAGTTTAAAATAAAAGCATATAGTTATTAGAGTAACCCAGTGACCTAAATGAAGAATCTGAACCAGACAAATATAATTGCCCTATTTAAATATAGACTTGCATAGCAACGGATTAAACATTATAATGCAACGGGGTTGTGAAAGCATTTCAGTAGGGATTTTGTTTTTTTTTTTTTCTATTTTTATTTATTGATCAAGATCTATACAACAATACATTTTTTAATAATTTTATCTTCCATCCTCTAAAAAACTTTAAGCCCTTTTCATTCAAGTGGAGAACCATGACTAGTAGTGGGCTGGCGATGGTTTGAGAAGAATTAAATACCTAGATTTTTTTTTTTATAAAAACATAAGGTCATTAGTTACCTACAATGATCTATTTACTTTATTAAGTTGTGACAATGTTGCCTAACATAAGTTCAGAATTCGTAATATAGGCATCAGTTGAAGAAATGAAGATTTCTTTTTTTTTAAATATTTTTAGCGAGCAAACGAGTGGGCGGGTCACCTGATGTTAAGTGATTACCGTCGCCCATGAACACTTGTAGCACCTGAGGCACCACCAATGCGTTTCTTAAATCCTAAGTCCAGGCTAGTACTGACAATTTCTTGACAGAAAAACCCAATACATTTTTTGGACCGACCCGGGAATCGAACCCGGGACCTGGTAATCCGCACCGCTAACCACTAGACCAACGAGGCAGTTATTATAATATTTAGATTATAGGTCACAAGTCCACCACGCTGGCCCAATACAACTTTTTTCCACGCATGAATCTAAGTTTGTCATGCTCTCTTTAAAATTTCTGTTGTGGGTCGTGTGGTGCGGATTGTTACGTTCGATTATTCGAGGGAACGCGTTCCCTCAAATATTGTATGTAGGTATGGGTCAACGGGAATGGGTCTGCTTTTGCCTGCCTGTCTTAACATGTATTGGATTGTTTTGCATTTTTGAAACTTCTTTGTACTTTCTACTTTGTACTAGGTACTTTCTTTGTTTTGTTAACTATTGTAAAATTTTTATTTTTTTTTGAAAAGAGCAACTGCTGAGTTTCTTACCGGCTCTTCTCAGCAGAATCTGCATTCCGAACCGGTGGTAGATTTACGACGTGTCATAAGAGCTACAAGTTAGCCTACATGAAATAAATAAATTTTGATTTTTTTTTTTTTTGAATTTTATAACATATATTTTTTTGATAATTTTTCGATTACATTTGAAGAGCTGAAATGGTTTTGAATAACGCCTAGACCATGCTTGGAACTCCTTAAGTGAGTAAGGATATTAGTAAGGATGATCCTGTGGAAAAAAGGTGGGCAAATAACCACTTACCGCCTAGTGATGTTCGGCAAGAAGATGGCAGCTCTGTACCAGTTCTCCCCTTTATCCTTGGTGGAGAACCACAGTGACGTGGTGACGTTGCCCCTGGGGGTCATCTCTACCACGTCAACGCTCAGCGACCCGTAGTTCCTCCCGTTTTGCTGGTAGTAGAACCTTATCTGTTTAAACAGATGATGTTTAATTCATTTTTTCATATTTATAGCGAGCAAACGAGCAACGTCAGCTGATGTTAAGTGATTTTTTTTTTTTAAATATATAGACTAGCGCTTGACTGCGATCACACCTGATGGTAAGTGAAGATGCGCCCTAAGATGGAACGCGCTTGCCTAGAAGATGCCTATTCACTCTTGATTTGAAGGTACCTAAATTATAGTTAGAGGGAAAAACGGAAGCCGGAAGGGCATTCCAAATCCTAGCGGTGCGTATCAGGAACGAAGAAGCAAAGCGCTTAGTGCGCGTTCTTGGGATTTCAACTACGTAGGGGTGCAGATCTTTTCTGTGCCTTGCGTTTCGATGGTAGAATGGTGACGGCAGAACCAAGTTGAAAAGTTCCTGAGCACACTCTCCGAAATATATTCTGTAGAATACCGACAGACAGGCAACTTTTCGCCGATGCTCCAAGCTTTGAAGTCTGGACTTGACCAGCGTTTCGTCACCAATGAGTCTTCTGGCACGACGATCCACTGAATCCAATGCAGCAAGCTGGTACTTGGCAGAGCCATCCCACAAATGGCTGCAGTACTCCATGCACGATCGAACTTGAGCTTGGTACAAGGTAAGAAGCTGTTCCGGCGTGAAGTACCGCTTGACCTTGTTGAGGATGCCAAGGCGATTACTGCCGCCCATGAACATTTTTAGAACCGACTGAAAAGCCCTTAGTGCATTGGTGGCACACCATATGCTAAAGGCGTACGCTAAGGGTACGCCCAAAATTTAGTAGATAGGCATAGATTCGGGAGGTTTTTTAGGAGAGAAAAGCATTCACGAAGAATTCCCAGAATTCCCAGAATATATGTGTAAAACTATGGGTCCTGTAACCTGAAAATAAAACATTATTATATTGAGTTGGTATCCCCTAGAGAGTAGTATATTCTTTGTCCCCTAGACAGAATATGACAGTTTGCATGACAGCCGTGAACACAAATTCCATACAAATTAATGTTGACAAAGAAGTAGTATATTTTAGTGTCTTACCAGTGCGATTTTGCTGAATTCTTAGGGGACAAATTAAGGGCGAATTTCGGGGACTTACCATACAGCAATTGTAGTATCTCGAATTGATATCCCCATGTACTTTAGGAGGTGGATTGAATATGACGGTCTTCATGACCGCTGTGGACGCGAAGTCAGCTCTCTCCTTATTAGGTCCAGTCACATTCATGTTGACGAAGAAATAGTATCCCAGACAGGCGACGGTGTAGTTCATGTGAGATGGTGAAAATGGTATTCTGGGGTTCGCCGTGGTATGTATGGCCAGTGGTCCGCAGGTATGGTCGTAGTTTGGTCCGGTTTTGTCCGTCGGCGTTGGTCCGCTATGGCGGGACCATTTCAGGATGGGCCTGAAATGTGACCAGATTTTTAGCAGACTTCAAAAAAGGAGGTGGTTCTCAATTCGTCGGAATCTTTTTTTATTATTTTTTTTTGTTCTCCAATTACACGAAGACGCCTGGACCGATTTGGAAAATTACCCTTCTCCCTACAGAACTCTACATTGCGTGTGGCCGACACGCACTTGACCATTTAATTGAGACTAGCTAATGCGTGCGACTTCATCTGTGTGGATAAAAATTAGCTTAGGTATGTCATGTTCTAGAACCTCCAACCATGAAAAAAGTAACGTCTATCCGTTGCTCCGTGATTGAAGGACAAACCAAAAAACAAACACGCTTTTGCATTTATAATATTTTTAGGGTAAATATAGGGACTAGTAGGGATGAACTAACAGGATTTTAATTCTCTAGTAGGAATAGTGTAGAATTCCCTTGAGTATAAATATTTTATTTCAAATATTACGTTGCATCATATTGCTAAGTGTTGCTCATTTTCCGTTCTATCTTGATATATTTCTGTGCTCAGTACAATTTATAAGTTTCTATTTCTAGAATGGAGTACTCACTGTGGTACATTTTCAAATCCACAGGCGTCCGCCTCAAAATTGCAATAAGAACCGTACGGCATTTTATCTGCAGGTACAACAAGAAAAAAGTTTAAAAAACGGAAAAAAGTGTAATTAAAAATTAACTAAACGGTTAAACTTAAACTAACAATAATCAATAGTCAATTAGTGAAAGAGTCCTTAGTAAAAACTTCCTTTAGTTTATTTTTAAGGGCTCCTTCACTGACCTTCCTCTCCTCTCTAAGCCAATATAATATTGTTGAATATTTTTAGTACTAGATAACAATTTAGTCTTTTACCATAATAATTAGCCACATGATATTTACCGCAATTCTGATATTCGTCACTCCCGTCGTCACAGTCTTTAACTAGATCGCACACTTGTTGAAGCTTGATGCACGACTCTTTCTGTAAAACAAAAAGTAGGATCAACCTCCCTTCTACCAATAAAATTACAACCCTGAGCTGGACCAGGTATCGGTTTCCAATAACCTCTTACGTGAAAGGTAAAGTGATAGGTAACGTGAAAGGTAATGTGACAGGTAACGTGACAGGTAACGTGAAAGGTAACAACACGGGTAACGTGAAAGGTAAAATGAAAGGTAACGTAACAAGAAACATTAAACTTCTTTTTTTTACACCTGTATCGGAACATTTTTAAGATTTTGAAGGCTCTGTGTATTTTAGTGCCTACATTTGGCCGGGTTATCACTGCGATGTGGGGCAGAGTTGCGGCGAAGCTCACGCAACTCGGCCGGGTTATCTCTGTGATACACTATACTAAGTCGCTCTTACGTTCATGATCTTGCACTTGAGCCGGTGGTTCTGACACTCGCCGTTGAACACGGGCGGCTCGGGCAAGCACTCCACCATGCGGATGTTGTCCACTGCGATGTGGGGCAGAGTTGCGGCGAGGCTCACGCAACTCGGCCGGGTTATCTCTGTGATACACTATACTAAGTCGCTCTTACGTTCATGATCTTGCACTTGAGCCGGTGGTTCTGACACTCGCCGTTGAACACGGGCGGCTCGGGCAAGCACTCCACCATGCGGATGTTGTCCACTGCGATGTGGGGCAGAGTTGCGGCGAGGCTCACGCAACTCGGCCGGGTTATCTCTGTGATACACTATACTAAGTCGCTCTTACGTTCATGATCTTGCACTTGAGCCGGTGGTTCTGACACTCGCCGTTGAACACGGGCGGCTCGGGCAAGCACTCCACCATGCGGATGTTGTCCACTGCGATGTGGGGCAGAGTTGCGGCGAGGCTCACGCAACTCGGCCGGGTTATCTCTGTGATACACTATACTAAGTCGCTCTTACGTTCATGATCTTGCACTTGAGCCGGTGGTTCTGACACTCGCCGTTGAACACGGGCGGCTCGGGCAAGCACTCCACCATGCGGATGTTGTCCACTGCGATGTGGGGCAGAGTTGCGGCGAGGCTCACGCAACTCGGCCGGGTTATCTCTGTGATACACTATACTAAGTCGCTCTTACGTTCATGATCTTGCACTTGAGCCGGTGGTTCTGACACTCGCCGTTGAACACGGGCGGCTCGGGCAAGCACTCCACCATGCGGATGTTGTCCACTGCGATGTGGGGCAGAGTTGCGGCGAGGCTCACGCAACTCGGCCGGGTTATCTCTGTGATACACTATACTAAGTCGCTCTTACGTTCATGATCTTGCACTTGAGCCGGTGGTTCTGACACTCGCCGTTGAACACGGGCGGCTCGGGCAAGCACTCCACCATGCGGATGTTGTCCACTGCGATGTGGGGCAGAGTTGCGGCGAGGCTCACGCAACTCGGCCGGGTTATCTCTGTGATACACTATACTAAGTCGCTCTTACGTTCATGATCTTGCACTTGAGCCGGTGGTTCTGACACTCGCCGTTGAACACGGGCGGCTCGGGCAAGCACTCCACCATGCGGATGTTGTCCACTGCGATGTGGGGCAGAGTTGCGGCGAGGCTCACGCAACTCGGCCGGGTTATCTCTGTGATACACTATACTAAGTCGCTCTTACGTTCATGATCTTGCACTTGAGCCGGTGGTTCTGACACTCGCCGTTGAACACGGGCGGCTCGGGCAAGCACTCCACCATGCGGATGTTGTCCACTGCGATGTGGGGCAGAGTTGCGGCGAGGCTCACGTAACTCGGCCGGGTTATCTCTATAATGATGCGCACTTCCTGTTGCACCTTGCCGATCATGAAACTCATTGGTTGCCAGCTGGGGACAAAAAAAAAATTGTTAGGTTGCTTATTGGAATCTGATGGAACTGATAATAAAAAAAAATGTTGCTTATTCTCTGAGCGAAGTGAGCTCGTAAGTCTGCTTGAGTGAATTTGCATTTCTCTGGCTGTCTATCTATCTGTGTTTTTGTTATTTTTTACTTAAAATACTGTAGATTTTGGGAGTACAAAGTATAGTACCGGTACTTATCGGTACAAGGTCTAAAACCATAATCCCCGCAGACTTCACCCCACCAAACATTTTAGCTAATCATAAAAGAGTATAGAGCTATCATGTAGAATTTATTGAAGTAACTTACAATTCAAAATTGTTTCCAGCGACCTCCTGTAGTATCCACTGCACCCCTGACATCGTGGACTCGGAGACCAAGCGGATGCTGGCATTCTGCATCTTGCTCTGATGTAGGCGCGCTTCGAACTGTGTGACAGAGAGGTAAAACTCTTACGATTTTTAATTGTGGTGCGGTTTGCAATCGCCTCTGATTGGCCGATACTCGCTCCTTAACCTCCTTTTTGGAAGTCGGTTAAAAAGGTAGCTATAATTAGCTAAGATCCATCTCGATCACGTTAGCTTTCAAACTGAAAAAAACCGCATCAAAATCGGTCCATCCGTTAGGAAGTTGCGAGGGAACAGACAGACACAAAGAGACAAAGATAACACCTCTCTTGTTCATAATGAAAAATGGGCATAATGAAAGTGCACTAACACTTTGTACAAATGTATATTTTATGAATGAATGAATGAATGAATGAATATAATTTTATTGTTCACCACATATAATATAACAATAGACACAATGAGCAATTTTATTTATTTTAAAAGAAACTCTGCATTAAATATTAATTTATTAGTTTATTAGTTTAATGTTTTTCAGCTTCATAAGCAATTTTACCTTACAAAATTCCCACAGTCCCCGGAAAGGTGGGGATTTGATCACCATGTTCTCCATCGTGGGGTCCACTGGGAGATACAGGAAGTGGCCTGAAACAAAACGAAAAAAGTAAAAAAAAAATCACGCAAGCACACTTTTTTAAAGCTATTGCATAGCTTCTATCGCGGGCCTTGAGCGTGGACACCGAATCCAGAAATTCCGTAACGAAAAAAACCTAAGGCTCGACGGGAACACGGACTCCTCTCACCGC
This sequence comes from Hipparchia sbordonii, assembly GCA_038048805.1. NCBI lineage: Eukaryota > Metazoa > Arthropoda > Insecta > Lepidoptera > Nymphalidae > Hipparchia > Hipparchia sbordonii. The sequence continues at coordinate 6,365,445 of CM076117.1, read as the reverse complement.
TAGATGGCGTTGATAAAAAATGCTATGCAATAGCTTTACCGCGGCAGTCCCCGAGTGCCACACGTCTTTTTTTAAATCACGTGGTAACAATACATTTATGTTCAAGTCTATAACATGCAGTGTAGCATAGACAATAGACAATGATGGTGCAGGTAACAATTTAGACGAATCACGAACGATTCCATAAAACCCTAAGTTTGCACCAAGATTTGCACCTAGCCTTGCACCCTAAGGCGGATTTACACATTTGCAGTATTAAAATTTTGCCGCCTTTACCGAATTTTACAATTTTGAATAAACTTGATTATTTTTTAAGGATTTAGTTACGATATTGTACAAGAAATTATAATTTTATTTCGTGGAGATTAAACAATTGTTTCTAAAATTAAAACTATTAATAATAATAATCTATACTATTTCGCTGAGTACTTGGATCAAGGGCAGGATACAGAAGGCGGTACTCCTTGAGATGCCACGTATTGTGAGGAGGTTCCTCACTCTGGAGCCCTGACTACTGGCTGCTTGGGTCCTACCCCGCAGCAAGTGGGACCCATTCATTTTATTATTTTTTATGATGTTTCAATACTTATATTTTTGTAAACATTTTAAAAAAAAAGAGACGTGTGGCCTAAGAATATAATCTAAGCTTGGCATGTTTTTACCCATGTGCGTGGCGCCTTTTAAGCTCCAATCAACTCAGCTTGCTGGTAAATCTGCCACTGTACTAATGGATGCCAAACATAGCTTCATTTTCACCGCGCGTTCAATGAGTGCATTCACTTTCAAACGCGTCTGACAACGCCTTTGTTTTTCTTAATGTCTGGCCGAAATAGATTCGCCATTCAGAGCGGGATAAGTCGGTAGGTACATACTTCTATTTAGAGCTCCCGTCATGTTGATTGCTTAGCATTGTCTCAGTTAAGTCCATATTTTAAACGGATACTTATTTTTGTCCGACTACGGAAAAAGTCAAAAGGAAGAGTTCTGATTTTTAACCGACTTCCACAAAAGGAGGAGGTTCCCAATTCGTCGGAATCTTTTTTTTTTTATATAAATGTTCCCCAATTAGGAAAATTATTTTTTTGTTTGAAAGGGTATACTTTCGAGGTACTCCCAAAGTCGAGATCTGATGATGGGATCCTAGAGAAATCGAGAGAACTCTTCAAATATAGGCCCAATATTGATATTTAAGTACTTTGTAGTGGCGTTTGAAGTCGGTTTTGTAAAAAGAATTTTTACGTTTAAATTATAGCAGTCTATGTATATCTATATGTGACCACTTACGTATATTCCACATATATATGTATGCCTCGTTGGTGTAGTGGTTAACAAGGTCGACTACGGATAACGAGGTCCCGGGTTCGATTCCCGGGTCGGGCCAAAAATGTATTGAGATTCAGCTACCACTATACCGGTTGAAATTTTAATGGTTGTACTCCCTGAAAGAAGTGAATGTGCTCATGAAACTGAACAACTTTCCCCAGGGAACATAGGTCAAAATATGAAAAAAAAAAATTGGACCCTCCATACAAACTTGACGATCAGCTGATTGATTTACAGGAGGTCCAAATTTTTTTTTCATATTTCGACCTATGTTCCTTGGGGAAAGTTGTTCAGTTTCATAAGCACATTCACCTCTTTCAGGGAGTACAACCAATGAAATTTCACCGTGTATACTAAATTTTATTCAAATCTGTTCAGTCGTTTTTACGTGATGCGTGCACAGACAGACAGACAAAAAATTCAAAAAAAATTGTTTTGGGCTCAGTTTTAATTTATTTAAGTTACTTATTTAAGTTTTATTTATATGTGGATACAATGTCAATCTCTGCGCAACTGCACAACAATCCAAGAAAACATCACGTCAAAACTAACCTTATTATTAATCTATGACTTTAATTCGTGTTTTCATTTAGTTTTTGGGCTCAGTATCTAAATATATAAAAGGCAAAGGTGACTGACTGACTGACTGACTGACTGACTGACTGACTGACTGATCTATCAACGCACAGCTCTAACCACTGGACCGATCGAGCTGAAATTTGGCATACAGGTAGCTGTTAGGACGTAGACATCCGCTAAGAAAGGATTTTGGAAAATTTCAACCTCAAGAGAGTTAAATAAGGGGTTAAAAAATCGAACCTAACGTGAGCGAAGCCGCGGGTTAAAGCCTACAACACACAACAAACCTATTTAATGTACAGAATTCGTCCCGTTACAATTTTATTATAAGTATAGAAGTATAGATATGTAGGTGTGTGCAGCAGCTAAGTACAGCGACGGTAAAGAATTGCGACCAATTGAATCGTTACACCCACGACTTCCTTCTGGCTTAATAGGTATTAGGTAGATCTTTACTGCCACGTGAACATGCGTGTGAGAATATGCTACTTCAATCAACATTTCACTGCTTCAATACAAAAGTACCACAAATAAAAGAATTGTAGACACGTGTTTATTCCAAAAATACAATCGTATTTTTATATTCAAAAAAGATACGGACACCCATTGATAAAAACGCTTCTAATGATGTATAATATACATATATCTTCTATATTTATTTTACTTTTTATCCCGGGTAATGAGAGAGTTCGCGCGGGAATAAAAATCCTCAATCCACACGAACGAAGTCGCGGGTATCTAAATAAATACCTAATAATAATGCGGCTAGTTAAATATATTTTTGAAAATTTTAGTCGGAGGATGCTTTATTATTATCGATACTAAAACAATTTTTATTGAATTTTTTGTCTGTCTATACGCGCATCAAGCGAAAAGTACTGAACGGATTTGAATGAAATTTGGTATAGTGGTAGCTGATACTCCGGGTCATGTTTATGAGGATAAAAAGTATTTTATATATTGATATATCAATATATAAAATACTTTAGATAATAAGTACAATAGATAAAAAGTATTTTATATATTGATATATCAATATATAAAATACTTTTTATCTACACTAAACTAAAGTATTTTATATATTGATATATCAATTGATATATCAATATATAAAATACTTTTTATCCTCATAAACAATGAGGTTTATTCGGGATAGGGGATGAAAGTTTTTGTTGATTTTGCTCCATAACTTCGTCAAATTTCAATTGCAAACCGAATTTAATAATTCTTTTTTTATTATGAATTGAGTACTAAAGGAAATATTTTATCCAATTTTGATGAAGATCTACTAAATATTATCGGAGATAGAGCACATAACTTCTCGCGGATATCAAGTCACTCTAAACTTTTTCCACGCAGACGAAGTCGTGGGAATCAGCTAGTCTAAAATAAAGTCTCTAATTTAAAGCATATAAAGGTACCTACGTTTGCATGGAGACTCGAGGTAACGGAAGACTTAAGTCTTAAGTACTACCAATCGAGCAAGTTCTCTCTCAGAGAAGGGTTATAGACCATTTATTCCACCACTCTGGCCCAATGGGATTTTAAGAACATCATTTGTTAGCGAAATATTGAAAAAGTAAAGATATACAACTTTAACGTATTGAAGGTAGTTTAATAAAATCGATATTTGACTTTGTTGACGACGTAGGCGCCCGACTGACGCCGACTTGAACGGTTTATCATCATTCGGCTATTAGATGCTCCTGCGTCTAGGTCGTTGTATTTGGTTGAGGGATTGCGATAGCAATCGCGCCCTAGTCGAATAAATATTGCCCGGAGGTTTAGATTACACTCATCTATATTATATTATTTATTGATTAAATAATACTTGGATATGTTTGATAATTACCCTCACGTTCAGATGGTGGTTTGTCTGACTTGTTGTGGTTAAATTGATTAGATGTGAACTCAGGGGCCGTTATAAAGGGATGGTGGAGACGGCTTTAGGTAGGGTTTCAGCGTTTGTGTTGTCACATGGAGAAATCTCAGGCATAGCTTATGTACTAAAAAAGTAGCTAGATATAGGTACATATTTCGCGCCAGTACAAATCATGCCGCATTCATTTATAATATATCGAAAATCAAAAAACAGCAGAATTAAATAAATTCACCAAAGCTAGCAAAATTAGCAGATAAAGGAAAATAGAAAGAAAAAAACAAAAAAATTACATAAAAGCATACGGCGCGTACTTAGGTAGGTAGGTATTGTCTCTGGTCTGGTCTGGTGGGAGGCTTTGGTCGTGGCTAGTTACCACCCTACCGTCAAAGACGTGCTGCCAAGCGATTTAGCGCTCCGGCACGATGGCGTGTAAAAACCGATTAGGGGTATGGGTTGAATGTACACTGCCATACCCCTTCCAAGTTAGCCCGCTACCACCTTAGATTGCATCGTCATTTACCATCAGGTGAGATCGCAGTCAAGGGCTATCTTGTCATCGAATAAAAAAAAAGTTATTCGTACTTAAGCGTATAGGCTTGTGACCTTCATTAAAGTAGGTATCTTTTTGGATACCAGGCAAGGCCCTTCCGATTACTTTATGTATTAACAAAAAGACATGCATGCATGCAATTGAGTTGAGCATGAGTGTAAGTTTGTGTATGTAGCCCTGTGTGTGTGCGCTTTTGTTTACAAGTTTGTTTATAAAAAAAAGTTCGCTTACAAAAACAATTAACCTCAATAGCCCAACGGTTAAAGGTGTGAACTGAAAACTGTAAGGTCGCAGGTTCGAATCCCACCCATTGCACTATTGTCGTACCCACTCCTAACATAAGCTTTCCGCTTATTTTGGAGGGGACAGGAGAATATTAGTCAATTTCAGGTTGGCTAATATTCTTTATTAAAAAAAAATCATCACGTTGCAACAAGCCAAAACAGTAATTAATAAATGAATCATTCAGCAAACGAAAGCCTACGTAATTGACAAAATCGCAAATTCCACAAATTTTCACATCTCACCTTCCTTTTTCCCGTCCGCATCAGACGCTGGACCGGAGAAATGCAGTCCCCTCGTAGTTTCATTCATCTCAATGATATCAGCTGAATTCATGACGTTGAAACCCAAACCATGACTCGAAACTGTAGTATTCCACTGCCACATACACATATCCAACGAACCGTTTTGTCTCTCGAAATTACAAAACACCCCCGTCACTTGAGGAACGTAGCTGTTATCGGTCGGCGGGACGTAAATTGAGACGTCTTGGACCCTCAATACTTTGATTTTGTCGGCTAGAGAATTAGTGTCGTTGTCTGAGAAGGTTTTCTGTTTGACCGCGATCGCTCCCTCGTTATCGTTCATCATGTCGTCGTTCTGTCTGCGGTTCATCTCGAAGATCTTGTTGAGGTTCTGCTTCCGGCGGCGGTTGCCGGCGACCTCCGTTCGGTTCATCAGGTTGCTCAGTTTTTGGAACGATCCACGCACAGGTTCGGGGAGCGCGGACCGCGACCGCTGCTCCCTTTTCTCCTCCAGGGCCTTCTGCGTTTTATCTTTTGCTTCGACCTCATTGTCTGCGCTCACGAACGCGAGTACGATAAGAAATACCAGCAGCCTTTCCAACGCCATTAGGGTGCGTGTGTGTCTCTCAGGCCAATTTCGCGTGGGGTGCGCACCGAGCGGTCGATGTGAACCAGCTTGGGACGTTTAGCATCTTGCGCTGCCGATTTATTGTCGGTGTACGATTGATACATAACAAGTGATAGTCTGCGGAACTGGCTCGTCACACTAAGGTGTGCCGGGGCCGCGGCCGGTTGCGACGCATCGTACTCGCTTGGAATACAGCCAGCTAGTCGGAAACACTGGCCACTGGGACGCGCACATTTCAGCAACAGAAACAACACAGCACAACACGCTAACCGACCGACCCAATCCTCTCCTCCATACCACATAGGCTAACGATCACTCGGTAATATGGAGGACGGCGTATTCCGCACGGAGCTACCTACGAGCGGTCCGTATCGCGTACGCATCCGAACTCGAACCGCATTCGGATTTAGACCAAGACAAATGCGACACGGTTTTAAATCACTTGCCGCGCGTTACATCCGCAATTTTTCAATTTCCAGCACTAAAATTACGTTTTATCTCGGCCTCTATATCGAGATACATACATCGACGTCCCACTATCCGGCGGAGGCAGCGCCGCGGCGGGAGCGAGCTGAACTACGCGGCCGTACACCGAAATAATCATTACTTTTCGCGAGATGTGATCTTGGAGCGTCTGAAGGGATGCTGCGCAGGTGTCAGCCCGCCTTCAGCCCATTCCCGGGCTTTCGCGCAGGATGTCCGTGCGTCAGACACCGGAAGCACCATTGGCGTATTCCACAACCGTGGTCGCGTTAAACGACTATCATTGGCCATACCTATACCCCGTGCAAATGACTACCGTCCATTGGTCTTTATTTAAAATACCGCGAAACCCATCCAATCCCGATATTTACCGGATATTGCATCGAGGAAATTTCCTCACAGATTTGTTTACGTGAGCGATAGACGGTCGTCGTTTTTTCAGGGTGATCGAAGGAAATTACATTGGCTGCGACTTCCAAGCTCTCGATTTCATCTAATTTCCACGGGAAAATAGATAACCGACGAGCCGTTGACTTTTTAAAATAATGTTTCGACGTGTATTATTCGATACGATTTAAGTAAAATAAATGGATACAAAATTAATAAAACAAAAATAAGCAATCTTGCTTCAGAATATGGTATAATTGAAAGAAGTCATTTAAAAAAGAATTTCTTCTTAGGTCTGAATAAAAACCAATTAAAGAAAAATTAAAAAAATAACGTGCGACCAAAAAAAAAACCATTTTCCGAGCCAGACAACAATGAACTTATGACAGCTCACCGCTATTCGCCGAAATAGGATCATGCGTTCCGAAACAGATATTTTAACATCTCTTTTTAAAATTAAATATGAATATAATAATTTAGATAGAGAATGAAGTTTGAAAAGTAATATTCTAGAACAACAGTAATATTATTTGAAATATCGTGAGCATTTCTTATATTAAAACAGGTGTTTGAGATAAAAATATTTGTATTTAAAAAAAAATCTTGTTGTATAGATTTCCGAACGTACCGCACCACTCCTTTCCTTGTGGATTATTTTGGTCAGTCTGCGTGCGACTGCTTGTTTCGTAAAAATTAAAAAAAAATTGTGAATGTAGTGAGAAAAGTTGGTGGATAAATACGAGAAACGATGTGTTCAATTTGTGAAAGGACCATAATATGACGGAATAAAAATAAGGAATAATTGTTCCACATCATTACATGGTGAGTTGAATCATTTCTTAATAAAAACAATAAATTCGTTATTGTGTTTAGTGAGGAAAATAGATCGATATTAAATGTTAAAACAAGGATAAAAAAGTGATAAATATTTTAAATTGCGTGTATCGATTGTTTTTGCTTTCGCTTGCATTGTTTACGATAGCTTGGAATCGTACTAAATTAATTTGTTTTTAATATTAAACTGATATGTGTAGTTTTTAAATAAATAATTAACTGTATATTTGTACGCCACACTGTACTAGCATACATCGAATACATGTTACTATTTATAATTTTAACATCTCTTCAAAAATAAATATATTATGAATTTGAATTTGAGCTGTATTTGAAAGAAAAAACGATTGAGTCAATGTATGTTATACTATCTATATTTATTTCTTAAATATGGAATAGAATAGTTAATTGTATGTGCTAAAATAGGTGCCAATTCAAGGATGAAATTAGACATTACCTATAGATTAATTAGCTTGACTCATGCAATGCAATGTAGAAAGGAAAATACAAATTATTTGTGTATACCTATACTTACCTGAAACATTCCAAAACAGGTTAAATACAAATCCATGCTCTTAATAAAATTTTAATAAGTACTCAGACAAGTTTTCTGTATGTTACCTTAACCCTAGAACCCTACTCTATTCTGGGCATTAGTTATTCCTACACTGGGGTCCTGGAGTACCCCATACAAAAAAGTGTGTAATTTTTTTAAATAAAAACCAATGTATGAAAATATTTTTTATTATCAAACAATAGGAACTTCTTTTAATAAATCAGTCTTAAAATAAAATCTTAGTGTTAATTTGAGCATTTTTCTCAAACTTTAATTTAATGATCCGAACAAATGGGTATTTTACACTTATGGCACATCGTTTTGCTTTTTCGGTCTTTAGACCTTGGACAAATGCCACAACGTCTTGGTGTCTACTGTACAGGAACAGACCTAAGCAAATCTGGTGTTTTTTGGAGAATCGCTGCAATGGTCTCTTTCATATCCCTCCTCAAATTTGGTCTTAGATAACGTTCCTCCAAATGTTCACCAATGAGCTCTAAGCCTAATTTTTTTAAGATCATCATCATCATCAGATAATTCTGCTAACTGACTTTGATTTTTCACATCTTCCTCTTCATTTTCACCAGACTCGTGGTTTAAAATAGAATTAATCTCTTTGTCATTCAAACCTCGATTGAAAGGCCTCTGAAAAAACATTAATAATAAAATTAATCCATTAACTGAGTAATTGCTGTACAAAAATAGTTAAAACATTGATTTTTCTGATGATCTTAGTAATTTAAGAAATAAAATCATTGAAAATTGTGAAATGAAGAAATAAATATATTTATATAAAAATTATACATTACAAAAAAATACTTACGGGTTTCCTACACTGGGGTACTAGGGTACCCCACGTCGCTCGTAGACACGTACACAAAGTGCGACTGACATCGTTGCACGAATTAATCGAAAGAGTTCAACACTAAACTAAAATACACGGACGCTCAAACCTATAGGTTTTATACAAACAGAAAAAAATAGAAAACAAACTGCTTTGGGGTCCTCCAGTACCCCATGTAGGGTTCTAGGGTTAAATGCTAAAGCAGAGACAGACAGACAAAATATACTTTTTATCTATGTGGTCTTATAACTGGGAGGTCTCTGGTTTGATTCCCCGCGGGGGCAATAATTTCTAAACTGTCTTTGGTCTGGTCTGGTGGGAGGCTTTGGCTGTGGCTAGTTACTAACCTACTGTCAAAGATGTGCCGCCAAGCAATTTAGTGTTCCGACACAATGGCATGTAGAAACCGATTAGGGGTATGGGTATACACTGCCATACCCCTTCCAAGTTAGCTCGTTACCATCTTAGACTTACTGACCTCACTGACCATCAGGTGGGATTGCAGTCGAGGACTATCTTGTTAGCGAATAAAAAAAAAGACATAGAGAACAGTTTCACATTCATGCAGACGTGTTGAAACCTTGGGGTTATGTGGTGAGGATGCTAAATCCTTTTTTAAAATTCTATCCTTCCATATCATAGAGTTCACTGTTGAGCAAAGAGCTGGTAGTTACCTTGGCCAAAATATAGGTTCTGTCCTTCAGTGGGGTAATACAGTCAGAGTAACTGCCTAGTCTAACGCTCTAGTGCAGGGATCACCAATTAGTTTCACTAGGGGTCCGTTTTAAGAAATGAAATGGCCATCGCGGTCCGCACAACATTTTATAGAAAAAATATTTATTAAACAAATGTAATTACAGAAATAACAAAGGTAGTTTATTACACATCAATGAGAAAAATGTCATTTTTTGTTGCGGACTATCTGTCTGAATTTAGGAGTAAAATTGGTGCAAGCTATTGACATTAAATCCTGGAGATGTTCATCAATAAGTCGAGATCGAAATTTATTTTTAATGAAGTTCATCTTCGAAAATGCTGCTTCACAAATATATGTTGACCCAAACAAAGTGAGAAGTTTCAAAGCTAATTTTTGTAGTTCTGGATATTTATTACCACTCACAAATATCCAGAACTCTTCACTGGAAACTTCCGCATGTTTGTGTTTTAAAACTGTGTTTTCTTGGAAATCGATCATTTCCACCTACTCTGTAGTGCAAAAGTTGCAGTGTTCTCGCGGTCCGCACAAAATGGGTCGGTGATCCGGATGCGGACCGCGGTCCGCCATTTGGCGACCCGTGCTCTAGTGGTTATCAAGTTTGACTGCAGATGACAAGTCCGGATTCGATTCCCAGGTTGAGCCATAGAATGTATGAATTGGAAGGAAAAGAAACTTGGCAGTGAGTAACCCACCTCCTGCCTCGGAGAGCACTTAAAGCTGTCGGTCCTGTGCCTGATCTCTGTCTGGTAGTGTCGGATTTCTGTCCTATCGGATTAAGAGTGAGGGAGGGATGGAGTTTTTTTTAATTTGGTGACAAGATAGCCCTTGACTGCGATCTCACCTGATGGTAAGTGACGTAGTCTAAGATGGTAGCGGGCTAACTTGGAAGGGGTATAGCAGAACATTACAGCCAGAGTTCTGGGCACATTTCCTCATTTGTTTTGATATTTTTTTTTTAATTTTTAAAAACACGGTTGACTAATACTCTACCTATGATTTCTGATTCTATTCTTGTAATTGTTTCTTGTCAAGTTATATATTTATGTTCCTGCTTGCTATACCTACTTGTTAGTGACATTGGAATGTAAACTTTTACTTTTAAACCTGTACATTTAAGTTTTTTTTAGTAACTACCTACATACAAATTAATATGATCCCTTACACAAAACTGAATAGACTTATGTTAAAATCTATTCTGTGCTCTGAGTAGGCTTTGACAACCTCCCTGGTACAGTGGTGAGCGCTGTGGTCTTATTACTGGGAGGTCTCGGGTTCGATTCCCAGTGGGGGCAATTTGGGAATTTATAATTTATGAATTGTCTCCGGTCTGGTCTGATAAGAGGCTTTGGCCGTGGCTAGTTACCACCCTAGCGTCAAAGACGTGCCGCTAAGCGATTTAGCGTTCCGGCACGATGGCATGTAGAAACCGATTCCCAAGTGGAAGGGGTAGGGAACATCGCCACTTACCGTCAGGTCGCAGTTAAGGACTATTTTGTCATCGACAAAAAAAAAATATTAACACTTGCCCAGTTTTTTTTTTCTCAATAAAGTACATAGCTAACCGTTCATGAGATTTTGCACAATTTAAACACCTCTTCACCATACATTTATTTTTTTATTAAGCTATTGCATAGCTTCTATCGCGGGCCTTGAGCGTGGAGACCGAATCCAGAAATTCCGTAACGAAAATAACCTGACACGGGACTCCTCTCACCGCTAGATGGCGTTGATAAAAAATGCTATGCAATAGCTTTACCGCGGCAGTCCCCGAGTGCCACACGTCTTTTTTTTTCATTTATTTATTGTCAACAGCGTTTACAACACAATTTTACAAGATTATTTTAGTTCTTAAATAAAGCCAAAAGCCGCGGGATTTTAAAAATAATTCACGCGGAAGAAGTCGTGGGCATCAACTAGTGTATAATATGTTAATGTCTGTAATGGAGTGCATTGCTATATTGTTATCATTTAAGCCTAGATTGCCAAGTGGTAAATATACACTGGACAGCAAATAAACCGAGCCACCCGCTACCTTGGCACTCTGATTCGATTTTCTCAAAAAATATAAAACTTACAAATATCAAAGTTATACCTACAGAAAGCGTGTTTCTTGATGATGAAAATGAATGGAAATTCATTAGGATTAATCAATTAATTAAGTGTTTATTGAGGATTTTACAAAGAAGAGTCGTTTTCCAGTCGTGTTAATCGTTCGTAATCATAAAATGAAAATTAAAATAAAGTCAGAAACAAAGAAAAAATTAAAGAAAAAGTTCTTGGTCAGTATTCAGTATTCCCTCCCCTTGCTCGGATAACTGCCAGCATCCTCGTATTCATTGACCTCACGAGCCTGACGAGGAATTCTTGAGGGATTGCATTCCACTCCTCTTCAATTGCGATTCGGGGTTCTGGAAGCCTTACTGGACCAGGTACCCGGGCTCGAACCCAACGTTTCAGTTCATTGCATAAGTGTTCTATCGGATTCTAGTCCAGGCTTGGAGCTGGCTAGTCCATTGTACGAATGCCGACGTCGCGTAGATACTGGGCCACCACATGAGCAACATGAGGCCGTGCATTATCAAGCATCAACTGTATATTCTGCCCGATATATTCTGCGTAAGGTGCCACATGGTCTGCCTGGATTTCAGTAATGTAGCGATAAGAAGTCAATCCACGTGTACGGCCCGTCAGTTCGATGAAAACTAACGCTGTACATGCGGTTAGCGAGATGTCGGCCCAAACCGTTACAGATCTTCCTCCATAAGCGTGAGCGTCACTCTCCAGGGTGAGTCTACATGGAAGTGATCGACGTCAGAGAGTATATCGTCTCTCTGGAGAACGTTATTCTCAGTGTTGCATCGAGCAAACTGATGCTTATGGAGGAGGATCTGTAACGGTTTGGGGCTGCATCTCGCTAACCGCATGTACAGCGTTAGTTTTCATCGAACTGACGGGTCGTACACGTGGATTGACTTCTTATCGCTACATTACTGAAATCCTGGCAGACCATGTGGTACCTTACGCAGAATTTATCGGGCAGAATATACAGTTGATGCTTGATAATGCACGGCCTCATGTTGCTCGTGTGGTGGCCCAGTATCTACGCGACGTCGGCATTCGTACAATGGACTAGCCAGCTCCAAGCCTGGAATAGAATCCGATAGAACACTTATGCGATGAACTGAAACGTCGGGTTCGAGCCCGGGTACCTGGTCCAGTAAGGCTTCCAGAGCCCCGAATCGCAATTAAAGAGGAGTGGAATGCAATCCCTCAAGAATTCCTCGTCAGGCTCGTGAGGTCAATGAATACGAGGATGCTGGCAGTTATCCGAGCAAGGGGAGGGAATACTGAATACTGACCAAGAACTTTTTCTTTAATTTTTTCTTTGTTTCTGACTTTATTTTAATTTTCATTTTATGATTACGAACGATTAACACGACTGGAAAACGACTCTTCTTTGTAAAATCCTCAATAAACACTTAATTAATTGATTAATCCTAATGAATTTCCATTCATTTTCATCATCAAGAAACACGCTTTCTGTAGGTATAACTTTGATATTTGTAAGTTTTATATTTTTTGAGAAAATCGAATCAGAGTGCCAAGGTAGCGGGTGGCTCGGTTTATTTGCTGTCCAGTGTATTATTGCTAGAAATTATCATATCACGCGAATCATTTCTACTATCTTCAATCTAAACAATATTGGATATTCCCATCATAATATAAATTATTGGACTACGTATTTGGCATTATGATTTTGTTTTTATACATTACTAGTTGATGCCTGCGTCTTCGTTCGCGTGGATTAAGGTTAATTAATTCCCGCGGGAACTCTCTTATTTTCCGAGATAAAAAGTAGAGTATGGATTATTACCGACTATACCTAATAATTTATCTCTGTGCCTTTTAGCCAAATCAATTCAGTCGTTACAGCTTGATTGAATAACAAGCATCCATCCATCCATCTATTGAGCGAAGCAACGGCTGGATCATGCGTCATGCTCGTGAACGGGTGCCACCAACGGGAATGGGTCTGCTTTGTCTGCCCGTCTTAATATGTATTAGATTGTATGTAGGACTTAGGAAACTTCATTGTGGAAACACTGTATACATAGCATAGTTTTGTTACCTATTGTAAAAATTTTTTTTGAAAACAGCAACCGCCGAGTTTAGGTATTGCCGGCTCTTCTCGGCATGAAAGGCATTCCGAACCAGTGGTAGATTCATCGACGATTCAAAAGCACTTGTAAAAGTTTATTTGAATAAAAAATATTTCTATTCTATTCTATTCAAACATACAAACTTTCGCATTTATAATATTAGTAGGAAGTAGGGTAGGCACACACTTGACCACTGTCACACCTGATGAAAAGTGGTGATGTGGGTAGACCACAATGTTGTGTTGTGGTTAGTGGTCTAGCGTATTTTCTTTTAAGCTATTGCATAGCTTCTATAGCCTTGAGCGTGGAGACTGGAGACCGAATCCAGAAATTCCGTAACGAAAATAACCTGACACGGGACTCCTCTCACCGCTAGATGGCGTTGATAAAAAATGCTATGCAATAGCTTTACCGCGGCAGTCCCCGAGTGCCACACGTCTTTCTTTTTTAGGGTTCTGTACACAAAGGGTGCCAGTGGGACCTTATTCCCAAGCCTCGTTATGATGTTAGTGTTACTTAAGTGATGATTCATTAAGTTGTTTGATACTCGATGATTCATAGTTGCAGGTTTATGGTTGTTAAGCTATACAAGTGGAGAGAATTATAGCCAATAGAATCAAGTTTTTTTATCAATAGTTGAGGAAGGAGCTAACTTGACCTTGAGTCATGGACGTAGCGCGTAGCCATGTTTTTTAGACTTGTAGCAATAAAGGACATAATACATTTTTGACGACCTCCCTAGTGTAGTGGTGAGCGCTGTGGTCTTATAACTGCGAGGTCTCGGGTTCGATTCCCGGCGGGGGCAATTTGGCAATTTATAATTTCTGAATTGTCTCTGATCTGGTCTGGTGGGAAGCTTTGGCCCCGGCTAGTTACCACCCTACCGTTAAAGACGTGCCGATAAGCGATTTAACGTTCCGGCACGATGGCGAGTAGAAACACAATAGGGGTATGGGTTAAATGTACACATAACCCTTCCAGCACTGGTAGCATGGGCGGGAGAAATTTAATCCCCGGGAAAAGGATAAAACGATTATCCCCTCGCTTAGCTTTATCCACCCGTCGAGCATGGGCACAGCGGTGGAAATAACACTCAATGGATATACTTATAGAAATATACATCGCCTTCTCCTCTGTCGCCATGCTTTAGCATAGGGAAAAGATAATTTTATCCCCTGTCAGTGGATAAAATCGGGGGATAAAACTTTTATCTCCTGCCCATGCTACCAGTGCAGGTTAATCCGCTACCAATTAGACTCCATCGTCACTTATCACCAGGTGAGATTCCAGTCAAGAACCATCTTGTCAAGTTGTCATTGAATAAAAAAGGACCATAGGACCTTGATCAAGGAATCTCAGGGAATCATGGGTTGGGGAGGTCTTAATTTGAGAATCACAGAATGGGTACCTATAATATAATAATACTTAGTAAGTTAGTCAGTCAACTTTTCCTTTGATATATTCAGATTTGTTATTTGTATTCTATAAACGTTTGATAGGGTAATTAAAATTATCTTTATTCTTGACTAGCTGTGCCCGCGACTTCGTTCGCGTGGAATAGTGACTTTTCGGGCAGCATATTTTGAATTACATATACCGTCGACGCTCAGGTGCGAGGCGTGTAGTACGTACTCTGTACGTTAAAAATGTTCGCCGTGATTCTTTAAATTGACATAACTTTTTTATTTATGAACCGATTGACATGAAATAAACACTAAATGTTAAGTGAAGCTTACTACAATATATTAGTGAAAACCGTATCTAAATCGAATAAGCCGTTTCTGATATTAGCGTGCACAAACACACAGACAAACAGACAAAAAAAAAATTAATTACAATTTCGGGTTCGGCATCGATATAATAACAACCCCTGCTACTTTTTTTTTATATATTTCCATTGTACAGACACCACTTTTCTACAATTTTATTATATGTATAGATAAACGATTAATCATGTCATAGAATTGTAATCAAAGCGTCATTCGCCCCAGTTCGATATTGTTTTGCAAACATAACGTTAGCGAAACGCTACTTTCTTGTCTACTATTGTTTAAATTATAAAGAAGTGCAGTGATTATTTGTTTTTCTTATGAATGAACTACATACCCTAAATAAACTGAAAACTACCCTAAATTAACAATCATACTGTATGAGTATTATGAAATCTTGTTATTTTTTTAAAAATCAAATAATGTAATCATTTTTGGCTTTGTTTAAGAACTAAAATAATCTTGTAAAATTGTGTTGTAGACGCTGTTGATTACCAATAAATAAATAAATAAATAAATAAATAAGTAAATAAATAAATGTATGGTTAAGAGGTGCTTAAATTGTGCAAATTCTCATGAACGATTAGTTATGTACTTTTTTGAGAAAAGAAACTGGGCAAGTGTTAATATCTTTGTTTTTATTTGATGACAAGATAGTCCTTGACTGCGATCTCACCTGATGGTAAGTGTTGAAGCTGTCCAAGATGGTAGCCGGCTAACTTGGAAGAGGTATGGCAGCGTAGATTCAACCCATGCCCCTAATCGGTTTCTACACGCGATCGTGCCGGAACGCTAAATTGCTTGGCGGCACGTCTTTGACGGTAGGGTGGTAACTAGCCACAGCCAAAGCCTACGAGTAAAGTAGAAACAAAACGCAAAATTCTCGTGGCGCTCATCTTAATCTTACAGAAGAGTTAGTTATACAGGCTCCTTTTTATGCCGGAAAATCAAGTTCCCACAGGATTTTTAAAAGCTATCTCCAGGCGGATGAAGTTGCCATCAGCCAGTGTAAGAAAAAATCCATTAAAATGTTTTCAAATTCAAATTCCATTTATTTCATGTAGGCCAACTTGTAGCTCTTATGATACGTCATAAATCTACCACCGGTTCGGAGTGCAGATTCTGCTGAGAGCAGTCGCTCTTTTCAAAAAAAAAAATTTTACAATAGGTAACAAAACTATACACATACAGTGCTTCCACAATGAAGCTTCAAAAATGCATACGAACGCATGTCACAACGGGCAGACAAAGCAGACCTATTCCCGTTGGTGGCACCCGTTCAAGAGCATGACGCATGATCCAGCCGTTGCTTCGCTCAACCATGAAAACAGAGTTATGTCATTTTCTTCCAGATAAAATGACATAAGCAATGTCAGGCGGCAACTCCAAGAACAAGTCGCGGTCGAGGCGGCAGGAGGGGTGGGAGGAGGCCGGGGGGGAGTTCTACCAGGAGCTGTACCCGGGCGGCGAGCAGGAGCTGTTCGACAACCTGCAGCGAGCGGACGCGGCCAAGCTGGCGACCCTGCTGCCTTCCAAGCAGGCTAGGAACAGTAAGTTCATTTTAAGAGGTTCGAGGGAAAAGTACTACTCCTTTTTTTTTTTTAACGTTGGGAAATGCCTTTACGCATCCCGCCCATTTATGACAACGGGCGGGTATGTGGGACTCGTTGGCACTGCCAAAATACCCACTAAAACCCAACGGGCCCGTCCTCGCTTTATTGATAAATAAATGACGACCTCCCTGGCGCAGTGGTGAGCGCTGTGGTCTTATAACTGGGAGGTCTCGGGTTCGATTCCCGGCGGGGACAATTTGGGAATTTATAATTTCTAAATTGTCTCTGGTCTGATCTGGTGGGAGGCTTTGGCCGTGGCTAGTTACCACCCTACCGTCAAAGACGTGCCGCCAAGCGATTTAGCGTTCCGGCACGGTGGCGTGTAGAAACCGATTAGGGGTATGGGTTGCGTTTACACTGCTATATCCCTTCCAAGTTAGCCCGCTACCATCTTAGACTGCATCGTCACTTACCATCAGGTGAGATCGCAGTCAAGGGCTACCTTGTCATCGAATAAAAAAAAAAAAAAAAAATATTATTTACTAGCTGATACCCGCGACTTCGTCCGCGTTGATTAAGGTTTTTTATTCCCGCGGGAACACTCTTATTACCCGGGATAAAAAGTAGCCTATGTCCTATTCCAGACCATAATCTATCTCTGTGCCAAATTTAAGCCAAATCGGTTCAGTCGTTGCGACGTGACTGAGTAACAGACATACATTTTCCCGTTTATAATATTATTAACAAATTATTGGTGTAATTTTCAATTTTCCCTCGGGAACTTCTTAAGGAATCGGGATAAAACGTAGCCTATGTTCTTTTCCATGTCAAAGACTACATGCATACCCGAAGCAGTCGGCATGCGGCTTAGCACGTAAACAATTTTCAATTTTCCCTCGGGAACTACTTAAGGAATCGGGATAAAAAGTAGCCTATGTTCTTTTCCATGTCAAAGGCTATATAGCCTTGGACATTTGATTTGGATGAAATTTGGCATGCATATGCATGCCAAATTTCATCCAAATCCGTTTAGCCGTTTTTGCGTGATTGAGTAACAAACATCCAAACATCCAAACATCCACACTTTCACATTTATAATATTATATAGTAGGATTTATTTATTATTCATTCGTTCATTCCACCCGCAGCGACGACGGTGAAGCGAGCCAGATCCCAGAATGAACGGAGGCAGTCGACGTACGCGCGCACCACGCAGAGCAGGGACATACACCTCTCTATGCTGCCGGATTTATCAGGTATGGGCTACGAATAAATAATAAGTAAGGAAGTCTAATTCAGAACAAAAACCACTCAAAAAATGGCCCTACTTCAAACCAAAACGACTTATGATTCAAAAGACGAATCATACGAATCACTTCCGAGGTTACAGATAGACATGCTTGGTGATCGGTTCAAATTCAGAACGAAAGCAATGATTGGTTCGCGCGGGTGCTGCTATGTTTGCTATGACAGCTGAGTCATTGAACGATGTTATGAAAATTTGACTTGCAAGAAAAATGACCAACTGTTGACGTGCTATTTTTGTTTTCAATCCCCGCCTCTAACGGTTCAATTTTAATCTCCACCCACTTCGGCACAATTTTTGTTGGGGTCATTTTTTTAACGCAGTTAGACTTCCTTACTTATTATTTATTCGTAGGATATGGGTAGCATTACAGGTGCCTAATTGCGACCCCATGGTTATGACGACCCCCCTGGCGCAGTGGTGAGCACTGTGGTCTCCGATTTAAAAAAAAAACAGCTTTCCACGAAGCTTCCTAAGAGAAGAACATTAGTCAAATCCAAATTCAAAATTTATTTATTTCATGTAGGCTACCTTGTAGCACTTATGACACGTCATAAATCTACCACCGGTTCGGAATGCAGATTCTGCTGAGAAGAACCGGCAAGAAACTCAGCAGTTGCTCTTTTCAAAAAAATAAAATAATTTTACGATAAGTAACCAAACAAAGCTAAGTATACAGTGCTTCCACAGTGAAGCTTCAAAAGTGCAATACATATAATCCAACACATGTCAACATGGGAAGACAAAGCAGACCCATTCACGTTGGTGGCACCCGTTCACGAGCACGACGCATGATCGGTTGCGGTTCATATTCTTAAGCAACAAAATGATACAATTTCCTTAATTGCAGAGAACCTGTCTAATGAAGAGCGTACATGGGAGGAGATAATGCAGATTAAAGCGATGCCAGTGCCCATGAACCAGAAACGGGATATCAAAGCCAGGCTACAGGTAAATTGGTCTCAAGATTTGTGCCGTCATTGGTAGCTTTGCCGTTGCTTCTAGGCTCATTTTTGCGGAAGTTTTTAGGTTATTGTACCCACATATCTCCTTATTCCATCACTGTTTTTTTTTTTTACGTCTTTAGAATCACACCAAAACATACGGATACTAGTCAGAAAAAATGTACCGTAACGAAAAGGTATATATCGTCTTACCTTAATAACTACAAAACTATAAGTCTTAGAAACATGAATCCAATGTCATTATTTAGAGTATATAATCATCTCGCTGCTAAGACCTTGAGTTTGTATCGGGGCCGGGCGGGGCGGCGGGGGAGGGGCACTGCGTAGAATAACCGATAGTCGCAGATTTAGACGTTTCCCGTTAAAACCAACAACCGTGTGCACCGACACAGCTCCACCCGTTTTTTTTTGTAATACTGTTTGTTTTTGGACAAGAATCCTATTAATATTATAAATGTGAATGTGTGTTTGTTTGTTGGTTTGTACTTTAATCACGCCGCAACAGAGCTACGGATCGACGTGATTTTTGCATGGGTATAGTTGAGGTCCTGGAGAGTGTCGTAACCTACTCGAAAAATTCAAAGAATTTTATCTCGGATTTTTATAACTAAATTCATGTGGACATCACGTATTAAAAAGATAAAAAACATCTTTTTAATTAATTAAGTAATTCTTATTTGCAGAACGCAACGAAACTTCGTCTCCAAGGCTTAGAACAGTTGCAATGGCGACAGCGAAAAGTGTGGCATCGATTTAGCATACGTTTCACAGAAATCGTCGGCAAGCTGGAGCTGTGGCAGTCCTCTCTGAGGGAAATCGAGGGAAAATTCGGCACGGGGGTAGTTGCATATTTCCTTTTCCTAAGGTGGCTTCTGTTTTTAAACTTCGGCATATCCCTTTTCGTTATAGTTTTTTTGATACTACCCACAGTTTTACTAGGCGAAGTGGACTACGTGTGTGACGATTTCGCGGATAACTCGACCACGTGTTGCTCCCAAGCGTATTTGAGACGTAATTTAACGGAATATAACGTAGTGCTTTCATTAATTCAAGGCACAGGGTGGTTGGAACGGACGATATTGTTCTACGGCGTTTACACCGACCAAATGTATACGTATTTCATCAAAGCTTTATGGGAAACTGAGGTTTTTTATAACATGCCCCTCGCTTATATATTGGTGCCGATTTCTTGGGCGCTATTTTCCCTGTTCGCCATAGTTAAAACTGCAGCCAAAGGTTTCAAGGAACGCCTAGTGGAAAGTGAAGGACAGTTCTATATGTACTGTAACTTGGTGTTTGGTGGCTGGGACTTTTGTATACAGAACGATAAGTCCGCGAAAATTAAACACAAGGCGCTATTCAACGAAATCAAGGGCTGCTTGGAAGAAGAGAGGTATAAAGAGGAGAAGCAGTTAAGGACTAGGGAAAGCCAAATTTTAATGCACTTCAAGAGATTACTGATACATTTGCTAGTTTTTATCATTCTTGTGGCATCGGGGATACTCATTTACGTAATTTTCAACTATTCCATGGACAAGTTGAACGAAGAGCAGAACGCTCATAACATTGAAAACGAATTCGTAAACGACACGGAAAAAGCTGCTTTAAAACAGTACCACGTAAGCATATATTCGTTTGGGCAGCTGCAGAATACGCTGCTAGAATTTCTACCGTTTATCACTATAGTTGTATTGAATATAATCGTCCCAGAGGTGTTTAGCTATCTAATAAAGTTTGAGAGTTACATGCCGGCGAATACAATACTAATAAGCTTGTTGCGGACCGTTCTATTGAGGCTGTCTTCTCTAGCGGTCCTTTTAAGTCAAATTTACATACAAATAACTGATCCAGACAGAGTAAGGTGTGCGAGTTTTTACGAGGAATTCCGCTTGGAATGCTGGGAAACGTACGTCGGTCAGCAATTGTACAAGCTGATTTTGACAGATTTCGTGATACAAATCGTCATGACCTTTATAATAAATCTGCCCAGATCGTTCATAGCGCGACATTCGAACAGTAGATGCCTGAAAATCATCGGCACCCAAGACTTTTACCTCCCAAAACACGTGTTAGACATAGTGTACATACAGACTATAATATGGATGGGAACTTTCTTCTGCCCGTTCCTGCCGATAATCGGCACGATTTTCTGTTTCCTGATATTCTATATCAAGAAGTTCGCTTGTCTCACTAACTGCACGCCTTCCCCTATAGTTTACAAGGCTTCCAAATCAAAGTCGTTGTTTATGTCTGTTCTGCTACTGGGATTTGTGATATCGATAATTCCTGTCGCGTATTCTGTAGCGGAAATAGCGCCTTCTTGGAATTGCGGTCCTTTTCGTGGGTTCGATACAGTTTGGGAGTTTGTTGTTGAGACTTTTGAGGGTTTCCCTTATTTTGTCCGGGAAATTGTCTTTCTGCTTGGGACGTCCACGTTCGCTGTACCTGCGTTCGCTTTTCTACTGTTTTTCTTGTATTATTATTGGGCTGTCGCGGCGGCGAATAGGCACATGGTGGAGGTGTTGAAAAATCAGCTAGTTTTAGAGGGTCACGACAAACAGTTCTTGCTGAATAGACTGAGCGCCTTCATAAGGCAGCATCAGAAACGGTGCGAAAGGAGGAATCGCGCCAGCTTCGCGGATGACAATTCGTCGATACAGCACAGTTCTAGGTAAAATAGAGTGGAATAGTTTTTTTTTTTTTTTCGAATCATTTTGAAGCACGTTGCTTCCGAATTGTCTAGTGATTTTGGAAGAAATGCCGGCTTGCCTTGCATACTGAGACACTTTCCAAAAATATTAATAAATTAGAACGCCCTTCGTTAGACATAGGTAGGAAAATATTGACTTTTAATTTTGACCGAAATTCATTACCCCTGACCAAACCAATTGTCGAACTAAGACTTGTTGTTATGCTACTCTGATGCTAAAGTCTAGACCGCACTCTCACTCCGCTCAGACTCAAGACAGAGTTAAAACGAGACAGATTTACGTCCTCTTTACCTCCATCTTAAGATTGAGCTAAGTCAGATGATGCTCTATAGATCTCAGCATGAATCAGAACTTTAGGGAGGTCGACTTAACAGCGATTCAGTATCCTATTTTATGAAATGAGAAGCTAAATCGAAAGAGGGTATATTCCGATTCAGCTGTCAAATTCAAAATTGGAACTTTTCTATGCTGGAGTAGATGAAATAAAAAAAGACGTGTGTCACTCGGGGACAGCCGCGGTAAAGCTATTGCATAGCATTTTTTATCAACGCCATCTAGCGGTGAGAGGAGTCCCATGTCAGGTTATTTTCGTTACGGAATTTCTGGATTCGGTCTCCACGCTCAAGGCCCGCGATAGAAGCTATGCAATAGCTTAAAATAATACACAGTTACGAAACGAAATTATCTTAAGACAGGTTGACATTAAAACAATGACTATCGACAGCGTAACGGTGCAAGTATGCTAGCGGCCAGTTACTGTCTCTAATCGAAACTTTTAATCCAAATGACATAGAGATAGAACGGTTACCACCATTGGATTACTAAGTACGTGCCTACATGCCTATTTCTGAACAGAACGCTATCCGTGTTGTCTGAAAACTTTTTTTTTTTTTTTTCAATAATGGCTATGATGCAAAAATCGTATTTTTTAACGTCCTGTACGTAGAATTGTGCTCTATTTTTTAACCGTTTATTCTTTTACATTCCTCTGCATTATTTATTTTTCTTTTAACTTATGATGAACTGATTTTCTTGTGCGTTTATTTCTGTCTACCGTCAAATCTTCCTGTTTTTAAAATAACGATTAATGAACTGCGACTAGTCATTGACGATTCCTTTTATAACTGTACAGTATTATATTTAGTTATTTTTATACATCGATAAAATGAAATACGTGTATAATACTTCATACTTCATAGTTAATAAGGACCTTCTGCACTACGCGGTCATGTATAGCCATTTCTATAGCCACTGGAAATGCCAAAAACAGAGAATATGTCTGATATATTCGTGTTCACGTAGTGCACGAGGTCCCTACATTTTGATTGTACTGATTTTGATAGTGCTCTCTTATTTTATATCTTTAGTCCTAAAGCTCAGTAGGGATAGTAGCGTTAATAAATTTCGAGTATCGAAATATTACAACGTCAAAGTCGAACTTTATTCCGATGTTATAAGGCTCATATTGTGTCAAATTAGTTCATTTACAGCCAGCGCCCCAAGTGGAGACTGCTTAAATCGGTAGTACTGAATTCACGATGTTAAAACAAGGCAGTTTGGGTCCATTTTACTGTGATGTTTTTGTGGTGTTGCGATGTTCGAAATCTATTAACGTTTGCAAGTTGTACTAGTATAGTTCTTTCAATTCACGAGGACGCGTGGCTCATGGTTGTGTGTGTTTCGTATCTGTATAAGTGTGAGCGAGAGTTTGCCCGCGCCTGACCGCTCCCATCTAGGCTGCTGACAGGCACGCACACTTACGCAATGTGCATGTACACGACGTAACCACAAGTAAAGCTCACGCGCCCTCGTGAATTGCAAGAATATCTTTGCTATATCTTTGTATTACTTGTTTTTATGTACCGACTTTAACGGCTAGGCCACAAAAAAACTTCGGAAATCATGGAATCTTACAGAAAATCTCGTTATGAATTTGACACTTTTGACAGATGTCAAACAGTTTTGACTTTCAAAATGACAAAATAGGTATTTATTCCTCATTTGCACATATATGGCGATTCAAAAAACGACCCTAACAATTTGTACATAGGCATTTATTAGTAAATAATAGATTAGCGATCTCATTATAATATGATTGAATTGTGTATATAGTTAGGATAATAATAAATAGTTAATTACAATTAATAAATATGTCACAATGTTTTAAATTAGGTATATTTCCATAAAATAATTGGTGTTTTGATCCCATAAGGCCACGCTACTCGAGCTATTTTTTAATTGGTCTTACGTTGATAATTTTATTGTTGTTCTGAATTTAAAACTTAGCTCGATATCGATTTATCACTTCATTTTGTATGGCTTACCACAAACAAACTAGTTAAATCGTATCTTTTTTAAGCACTGAACTCTATAATCTATGATTAACATTGTATTTGACCCTATACAAATGACAGCTTAATTAAGGTTCAATTTGAAGCGCCATCCATATTATTTGACAATTTGTCTCTGGAATTAATAATATTGCAAATGGCGCACCGACTTCTATAAAATATAATCTATGAAATCATAGATTATTTATTATAGAGGTCGGGGCGCCATTTGCAATATTACTTATTAGCTCCAAAGACACTCGTATCTGCTTAGTATAAATATAAGAGAATATAAATTTGCAAAACAAACTACGAGAAGAGGCATACTTTACTTAATACCGACTTCAAATTTCCTTTTTTGTTCAAAAATATTAATAAGTTTTACAAAAAATAACGTAGGGGAAACCTGTACGAGATGGTCCCCTTAAGTGAGAAAGCTTGTAATTTAAAGAACATTAACTTTAATGTAGATGTTTAAGCGGCTACTGAAAGCAAATTTATCTGTCTTGATATTTGTGTGCTTATATTTTGGAATTTATTTACATTTTAGTGTAATATTTCACTTTTTTAAAACCCTACCAAAGGATCTTGGGCACGCTTATGTCCAAGATGATACTTTGGATCACACCTATTTTTTTTTTTTTGGCATACCAGCATTCATAGCCTCCAAGGCTTTAAGCTTCTGACCAACAACCAAGTTAAGTTTGTACCTAGAGGGCTTTTATAGTTTCGCCACAATTTAAAAAGATCATCTCGTACAGATTTTCCCTAATACTTAACATTGAATTAAGCGGTAAAAACATATTCCAATCAAAACATGCTGCTTACATTATTCCAGTTAAATGCAGCCCTTGATTAAAGTGCTACTTGAATAATGTAAGTAAAGCTTAAAGGCCTTTCACACATGTAAGTTTTATTCGCGTTTTCTGTAAATGTTCCTACATTTGCAAAATCCCAAGTTGACCAGTGAGATAAACTTACTTCTGTAAGGCTGGCCTTAGCAGTAGTTGCCATAGATTTTTATACGTAGAAAAAGTAGCCGTAAGTTAGTTAAATTAGACAATTCTAGGTAATATGAAATTAGTCAAATTTAAAGTCGTAAAATACATATAACTATAATATTTACACTGTAATTTGTAAATAAACTATTGTAATCTATTTATTTAATCCAAATAGTTATTAAAATTAAAATATATAATTAATGGCAATTTTAAAATTAAATTTAATACTTAGGTACGTATTAAGTACGTAAGAACGAAGTCGCGGGCATTACCTAATTCTAAATTACTTAATAGAAAATATGGTATTTTTTGCTGAATGCTGTATTCGATTTGATTGTACCTAAATGTATCTCGTACAAACTAGCAACCTATATTAAAAAAAAAAGTAAATCTATTGTAAAAATTAGGAAAAATAAATTATGCTGTAAATTTTATAAAAAATACTGTTAAATTACGTTAAAACAACATTAGATCTCGCATTTTTTGTACGAGATAGATTGAAAATGAATTTCAAATCTGTGGAGAAATTAAAATAAATTGCGAAATTAAAAATAAAAATGCTAATTTAATTATTATTAATATTTGTAAAATATCATTACAGCAGAAAAAAATTCGCGATAATCGCCATTTTTTCTTGTATATTATTACCACAGATTATATTATGTATTAGGCCATAGATTATAAACATGACACTGCCAAAAAAGCTGTCAAAATATTAATGTAAAAATAAATTATGTACCTAGCGAGCATTCTGTTTTTTTACTTCCTTTCCTAATTAATATTTTAAATGCGAGAGAGTATTTGTTCGATGAGTATTTGAATATCGAAAGAGTATTTGTTCGATGATTTGTCCATCAATCACGCCGCAACAGAACTAGTAAATAGAATAGTCGAATAATTTTTATTCAAATGAACTTTTAGTGCTTTCGGATCATCGCCGCAGAGTTTCTTGCAAGGATATACTCGTATATATAATATATGACCCCAGAGGCATAAATAAGCACTGTATACATAGCATAGTTTATTACCTTTTGTAATTTTTTTTTTGAAAGAGCAACCGCCGAGTTTATTGCTGGCTCTTCTCGGCAGGAAAGGCATTCCGAACCAGTGGTAGATTCATTGACGATTGAAAAGCGCTTATAAAAGTTTATTTGAATAAAAAATATTTCTATTTCTAAAAATAATAAAGCTATTGTTAACTGAACTCTATAATTGATCTATTATTAACAATGAATAGGCTATTGTCATATTTTTGTGACCTAAAATTGTGAATTATAAACAGTCTAAGGAACTAAAATTAGTTGACCACTGATTGAGTTGATACTTAGTACTTCCTGCATCTCTATATCTCCTATTAGTTCCAAAGACAGTCGTATTTCAAATGTGGCGTTTCAAATTGATCCATGATTTAAGCCGTCATAGATTAATTATAGAGATCAGTGGGAATACTCTAAGCACAAACATATAAGTATATGTTTGTGACTCTAAGTCATAATATTAACACATTGAAACTTCTCCAATTCTCCATTCATTCATTCATCGCAGGTCCTGTAGTGGGCACAGCTGTGCGAAAAAAATTATTGCAAAAATTGCAGTCGCCTCTGATTGGTCGATACCTACTCGCTGGTTTACGCGTCGTGCTCGTGAACGGGTGCCACCAACGGGAATGGGTCTGCTTTGTCTTCCCATCTTGACATGTGTTGGATTTTATATGTATTGCATTTTTGGAGCTTCACTGTGGAAGCACTGTATACATAGCATAGTTAGGTTACTAATTACATATTGTAAAATATTATATTTTTTGAAAAGAGCAACTGCCGAGTTTCTTGCTGGTTCTTCTGAGCAGAATCTGCATTCTGAACCGGTGGTAGATTTATGATGTGTCATAAGAGCTACAAGTTAGCCTACATGAAATAAATGAAATTTGAATTTGGCTAAAGTGCATTTTTATAGAAAGAACGCGCTAAATTCAGCCAATCTGCAGTCAATTGAGTCTGCAGCAATGATTGATGCAGATTTTACAGAATCGCCCCCCAGGTCTCCTTTTGAATGAGGTTTTATTTAGGTCATAGTCCACAACGCTATACAGGCAGAAGCATAGATTGGACGTAATGAAAGGTAGGTATGAAAAATAAAAAAAATAAAAATGTTTGTAATCGTTTTATTTTCCTGACAAAACAATTGCTTTATGAAATGCTAACATCAACTAAGTATAGTACAATAATATAAATCCTAGCTTCGAGCAATTTATCATACAATTGTTGAACTTGGAAGCCTGGCTTGCTACATGGGCGCTAATGCCGTTGTTCACAAATCTCTAAACTGATAGGTAGGTTATTTACTTAGTACATATTTAGATACAATGCGAAAAGGATATCACTACTACTAAACGGCCTATTTCACAATCGCCGAGTAACGACGAGGAATTTTGACGTTCTGACAGTTTTTGTATTGAAAATCTGTCAAACGTCAAAGAGGTTTCAATAATTTTGTATGAAGCCTGGCCTATCTCCCATCCGCCATTTTGGTTTTTTTTTGGCCACTCATAAAACATGTATCAAATCAATAGCTGGACTTGTTCGTATTGAATAATTATTCTTTTATACATGTATTGAGTGACCGTTATTTTGAAAAAAAAAAAATTGCGGGAGTGAGTAGGCAAAAATATTCAAACCCCTTTAATAGGCGGGTTAGGTTTGCGATTGAGAAATAAGCCTTTAAACCATAAACTTACTATAAAATTCAGATTCGCAATTAGTAATGACTTTGTTCAGTGAAAAACACGAAAAATAAATCTGCAATCAAAAAGGATGTAGTCGAACATTCAAAGATTTAAAATTGAAGTCTAATTTGAAAATAACTTCCTTATTAAGCTACTTAATTAGTTAAGTTTTATTTTGTACCAAACGACGTACCTATATTAGAAGAAAAAAAGTTGATGGACAAGGATACATATCTGAAGATATGTACCAGGAAAAAAGAATACCTAAATAAAAAGTTTCAAAAAAATAGAAAATATATTCAGCTTATTTTAATAACTTGATAGCATTATTTAAAAATTTATTTATCTATTTATTTTATTGTAAGTCAATAGTTTGAACAACAACAATTTAGTTTGAAGATTTGTGAACAATCACATCTACCTATAGACAATGAACGTGGAAAAGTTATTACCCAAGTTTTTTGGTTATTTACAGCCCAATAACACGCCATAATAGACTGTGTGTGTAAAATGAACCTTAATCATATTAATTTAAAGTCACAAATTCAGTACAACTGATTTTAATTTGGAGCGTATTCGTAAACGTATAAGAATGCGTACATGTAATTGAACTCTAATCCAATACAATTATGGTTCAATTTACGCTAATGACATCGAATTCGATTATGATTCGATTCGATCAATCGAATTAAATCTTATACTAACCCTACTGTTTTTGGACCGTAAATAAAATTGGTAGTTCTTTCCACGTTTACTTGTACCAAGGTATATCATGTCCCATGTATTTCAAGGGTCTGATAGTTTCTATTCAAAACCCTCATTTGACAGCTTCGATTTAGAATAATACATAATTACATGCTCTACAACATTTACATAATTCAAGAAAATAACTACTATGATATTTTAGTGATACAATTATAATTTAGTCTTTATGGATATGGGGACGTTCTAAATTCAAACATTTTCTTGTGACTTAATTTAGAGAAGGGTGAAGCGGTTTTTAAGCGATTGGACAAGTGATCGGGATTGGCGCCAAATGAACTTTGACAGTTGAAAGTTTGACGTAAGCTGTCAAAATCAAATCAACCTACGCCATAGAAGTAGGAAGTACCTAATTTTTAGGTATATCTCCGTGGCCTACGCTAAATAAAAAGTAATAAATCAATCATAAACTAAAATTAAAAAAAAAACTCGATTAACATTTAAGGCCCAACAATTTTTTTTAAGATTTTACTGAATGCGCTTTAATTGTTTTCCCAATATTTTATTTTTCATACATTAATTAATACGTACACAAATATAATTATTATAAAATTATTATTCAATATTCAAACCTGAGATCATATTGGGACGAATTAATATTATTTTTATTTTTAATTTCCTTTTTTTTACTATCGAGACCACTTCACGCTACTCGTAAGCTTCGACGCAAGCTCAAAGCGGAAAAAATACAAAATACTTTAGGAATTGAAGAATATGTACACAAAATACTGGACCGTTATGTGGAATTTGCAATTAATGTTTGTTTAACTTAAGCGCGCCATACACATTCCGATTTATCGAGTCCGAATATACGACCAAATTGGATCACCAAAAAAACTAACAACTATTATTATGAATTGAACTAGACTAGGTAGGTACACTAGAAAAACATAAAAAACATGAAATAGATTTTTTTTTTTCGACAAATCGGAACTTACAGCTAAGAAAATATAGAAATATTATTATTAATTTTATTAATGATTCATAATAAGCAATTTAATTTATGTGTTCGTCAATTTGTTACTAGATTATGAAAATGAGTATTTTACAGTTACAATTATTATTAATAGTACTTTTCATTTTCAATTGCAAAATACAAAAATAGAAATTCGCCGTAAACTATATAACACAACGTTTTTCGGTACACAAGATAAACAAGAAAGAAAAAGTGGTAATGCAATAAGACAAATAGTGTATATTATTAATTATTAATAAATAATTTGAAAATACCGTTTCGTTCATAATAATAGTAAATAACAATAATGAATATAATTGCATTGATGATTATAATTGTATTGTTAAATAAATATAAAATAATTTGTATAATAATCCATTCATTTGCTCTAATACATCAGAGAATTGTGTAAAAAATTATTATATAGTGGACAGATAACGCAGAAATAGGCGTACATATATTATTTACAGTTATTAAAATGATTTCATATGTTCGAAAATTACGTGTATCCCTGCTATTATATCAAAAGTTTTGCAAGAACTTATGAATTTTTTTGTAATATGTAATAATTTCATATAAGTATTTTTTTTTTTGATATTTAAAACAAAATTTGTGCTTTTCAGGACGAACGGTTGCCAGTCTATACTTATTAAGGGAATAAAACATTACAAGAAAAGCGCTGATTCGGTTGCACACAAATTAATTAATTGAAATGACTTAAAATATAATCCCTTTCAGTAAGGAAAACGATGTATTAAGATAAGTTTTATGTACAACCGAATTAGCAAAACAAAGCAATATTTTGCTAGCCAAAATACCTTAAGTTCATACATAATAATATTTTAAAGCATAAAGGAGTAACAATTTAATTTCATAAAGTAATACTTACTTCATTATCGGTAAAGTATTTTAGATATTTTCTATGTGATGTTTCGAATTGCACTATGTTTAACAACTAAAGCTTATAGGGAATACTTTTCTATTTAAATAAATCGATGTATGAATGATATGAGCCACTCAGATTCTAAACACATCTCTGGTCTAAGGTCCGACTCGAAGATGTCTGGATGTGTAAAGAACTCTTAAGTTTTTACTTATAGTACCTACTAAATACTGACACATTCATAAAACGAATTTCAGTCCAATATAGAGACGCGATAAATACGACAATTTTCATAAACTTATTAAAAAACTAACAAAAAAAATGTACTCTCGTATACATAAAAAAAAATTGCAAAAAACTTCATTGTGCGAAATATAATATGCATGGGAATAAAAAAATTGCATTATCCCAAAGAATGATGTATCTCAACTACACAACGCAATTTAAACATAAACTAAAAAATCATACATCAAATCAATTGAAAGGTGGAAAACATTGACATATGTCAAATTAATACCTAATAAAAAGGCCCATTCATACGATTATAAAAGTAAAAGGTTTAAAAGTAATACGAATTCAAAAGTTCTTAAAAAAAAATATTGGCTTTGAACCTCTATAATAATATATGTATAATCATTTATCATTTGATTAGTTGGTAATTAATAATCATATTTAATTACACTTTCGTTTCTTTTCACATTCTTTCATCACAAAACGCATTTCATCCATTTTCTTGCGGCTAGACTATACGATGTTCAAAAATGCTAGAACTAAAGACAAAGCTTTGGAGCTTTTGGTCCGTGAGCTAAATTCGCTACGCTGTCAAGAGATGGCGCTGAAATGACTATTTTTAAAAATAAACATTTTAGACGCGACAATTAGGTATTGGGGTTGTCGAAATATGGATATTCATTAATTACAATCGAAAATGTAACACGTGAGAATAACATTTGTAAAAACAGAAAATAAATCGGTCAAAAAACAAATAAGCTATACGCTGTTTTACTGCGACTGTATCCGTCTCTTTCTAAAACGATATTTTGTATGGACAGTGTATGGAGCTACTGACTTTGTGACGCCACATGTCAGTAAAGCTCTCTTTATCTAACAGGATACTTTAAAGCTCTTTATTTTCGAGACTATTTAAGATATAAAAAAAAAAACAAAAATTGTATTGATTTTTTCTGCAGTATTAATTCAAATTGGATTTAGTTCAAATTGGATTGCAAATTACTTCGTAAAAAAATTAGGTTTTTTAAACATGGGCATTTCAGCGCTATCTGTAAACAACCTAGCGTGTTTGACTCTCGCACCATTAAAAAAACTTTCTCACGATCGGCGCCTTTTGACGTATGTCAATGTCAAAGTGACGTTTAATTTTATAAAGCCGCGTCTATACTTTAGATAAATATTTGGTTCCATTTTCATTACACATACACACACTATCACATCGGGCGTCGTAAAACCGCCTCTATTCGCTTTGTATTAAAAGTCGTTATCGCTTGACGCGTCGTATGTCTCCGTTATGAGGGTCGGCGGCTGATAACGCTGATTCGGCGATAAAACCGGCCCGTGGAATGACTGCGAGCGAAGAACGTTGCTGAAATAAGTCGTAAAACATTAAAATATATGTAAGGATTATATAAATCACGAGTAAATAGGCATCTTCTAGGCAAGCGCGCTCTATTAGTTATTATTAGATTGATTAGATTAGATATAGCTGCTGTTGTAGTAATTTAAACAATGTGTGAACACATTAATTAAATTGAGGTTATTACAAAGTTAGTGAACTTCTTAATGACAAGGATGTATGAAAGTAGTATATTTGACATCCAGCTACAAGATAATGTAATAACTAATTAATTAAATGCGTAATTACGCATGCGGGAATTGGAGGGAATTTAAAATATGTCAGTTAATATTTCTCGGGCATCCATACATCTAATGTCATCATCTTGCAAGCCATATTTTTCTATGCTTTATTATATTAGAAGAATAAAAAATATTTTACATAATATATACAAATACATAAAATACATTTCATCCACCATAATAAAAGCTGAAAGCATATATAATTATTTAAATATTAAAAGCACATCGAATATGTAATTTAGGTAGCATAGTGTACATAGCAATATTATAAGTATTCAATTTTGTTTTTCCTTGGTTGACTTAAAAGTTAAGTTTTTTGAGTTTTTACCTTTAAGTAGACTGAGGAAAAACGGTTAAAAGAAGCAAAATATGTATAACATAGTATAATAGATGCAAAAATCTTGCTTTTTCATACTAAAAACCAATATAACATTAAACACAAGCTAAAAATTGAAAAAAAAAAATTACTATAAAAATTTTTTGATTACAAAATTGTAATTCAAATAAAAAAAAATAGTTTTGGTGAAAAACAAAACAACTTAATGTTTTTTTAAATCTACATCTAAAGCCTCCTAGTTTAACGGTTTTCGGTATAGATTATAGTAAAATGAGTAACAAAATAAAATATTCCAATGAAAAACCAAGACATTTTTAATAATTCCAAATTTTCACAGCATAAGAAGCTTAAAAAAAATTGTGTCAGAAACATCGAAAAGTGCCCTCGCCTTAACATTCCCATAGACATTATGGCCAATACCATAGCTAAGAAAATAAATAATTTAGTAAAATATGGCCATCTCTTTCTCACATTCTCTAAGGTGGAAAGAGACACAAAACCAAGTTTTAATACTTTTGGCGCGTGATCTGACAAATGTTCGGACAACTGACCTTAACAAAATGGCTGCCCGTGACACAAAGTCCAGATATGCATGCATTTTGACATCTGTCACGCTCTAGAATTTCAGAATTAAATTTTTTAACATAAAAGGTTGATTAAAATGTAAGAACTAAAAAATGTTAAATAATAGATATAATATTTTAATAATGAATATTATAGCCAACTAACACCATCACGATATACAGCAACAGAAGTATTTTAATATCAATTTACACAAATATTTTGACAAATCAAATATAACAATAATTGTTACATAGGTATTTATTACACTACGCCAAAAACCCTTTATACCGGATTAATTTTAAAATACCAACCTTCTACAGGCAATTTCTATATAGCGACATTTTTCTTTGACTTAATGAAATTTGATAAACGACATTTTTCTTTGACTTTTTAAAATTAAAAAATAAATTGACGATGTTTCCACATTTTTATATGATTTATGACTTCCAACTTAAACTTTATAATTTTCTTTTAATTTGCCAAAAAGAAAACTTACAAAAATATATTATAATATATTATTATATATATTATATATATTTTAAGTATAAAAAAAAATAAAAACTGCGAAAAATATTTTTGGTGAATGCACTAAGTCGTTGAAAAAAATTTTTAGATTACTTAGAGTACTTTGTAAAAGTTTATTTGAATAAAAAAAAAAATCTATTTTATTCTACAGAAATTGCCTGTTACAGGTTGGTGGTACTAACACAATCTACACAGAAACGTAGTTTTTTTTAAATTTTTAATGAATAGTTAATGTTAAATAATAGTTCTTATTGACTTTCAACTTTTATCACAGTTAAAAATCTCTAAAAAAACATCGTTAGGCTGTGGCATTAAAAACAAAGAGTAGAGTGCTACTATTATCTCAACCGATAGGTCACTTGGAAGGATTGCCACAGAACACTACCTTGTGCCGTCTGTATCCTAGCCGCTGCGGCATACGGGTAGTAAGAGATCAGTAGTAATGCCACAGTGTAACAATCTAGCTCCTACCCTGCCACACGACCAGACCAGAGAAAATTTAAAAATTGTAAATTCCCACATTTTAAGCCTCAATAGCTCAACGGTTAAAGGTGCGGACTCAAAACTGAAAGGTCGCAGGTTCGAATCCAACCCGTTGCACTATTGTCGTACCCACTCCTGGCACAAGCTTTTCGCTCATTTGGAGGGGATAGGAGGATATTAGTCAACTTCAGCTTGGCTAATGTTCTTTTTAAAAAAAAAGCTGTGGCTCTAACCTGGCAGTCTTTGGCGCGGGCTTGGCTTTGCCCTGCGCGGCCGCCTTCCGGGGATCGTACGAAGCTCGTCTTTTCCACTTCTCTAATTCCTGCTTCTTTTGTTCTGTAATAATAATAATAATTTAAACGTAAAAATTCTCCAAACGCCACTACAAAGTATATCGATTGCGCCTATAAAATTTGAAGAGTTCCCTCGATTTCTCCAGGACCCCATCATCAGATCCTGACCTGATGACAATGGGATCACCTGGGAAGTATACCCTAAAAAAAAAAGATTGCGACGAATTGAGAACCTCCTCCTTTTTTTGGAAGTCGTTTAAAAAACCTTACCCATTTCATAATGTTGCGCGCTGCCCTTGCTAACTTCCCTCTTGTCGCCGCTGCCCAGAACACCGACGTATGTCTTGCTGGGATCCCTTCTCAGGAAGTTCTTCGGGGAGTTCTCCGACTTGTACTTGGATATGTCGAGGTAACGGGGCTGGATGTCCTTGGGCTTTTTGCTTATTGACGTTGTCGACGAGGACATCGAGTAGTCTCCGCTGTACCTGAAATTAAATTGAGACTGTAGAAGTTGCTATTAGAAGCAGCAACAGCAACCATTCCTGCCGTTCTAAAGCTGAGATGCCTTTAACTACCAAAACGCAAAATCAAAAAATTGGGAATTTACGACGGGCCTTATGGTCGGGGTACAAACTGCTCCGTAAATCTAGCCCCTGCTAATTCTGCATCCCGTCACCATTTGCGGGACAAGTTTCCGGGCGTTGTCGTGTTACTTTAGAAACGACGCGCCGCAACAATGGGATATCAATGACTGGATGGCAGGCCTCCCAAAATCTTGAATTTTGAGGGAGTTCTCCTCGCGGCTGCAGACGGAGGAGTCGTGTCACGTACCTCTGCTTGGGCTGGACGGGCGCCCTTTTGCCGTGCCGCATGACGACAGGCGCGCTCTCGGGCCCGCTGTCCTCAGTGTCGCTGGTGTTGAGGGAGTTCTCCTCGCGGCTGCAGACGGAGGAGTCGTGTCACGTACCTCTGCTTGGGCTGGACGGGCGCCCTCTTGCCGTGCCGCATGACGACAGGCGCGCTCTCGGGCCCGCTGTCCTCAGTGTCGCTGGTGTTGAGGGAGTTCTCCTCGCGGCTGCAGACGGAGGAGTCGTGTCACGTACCTCTGCTTGGGCTGGACGGGCGCCCTCTTGCCGTGCCGCATGACGACAGGCGCGCTCTCGGGCCCGCTGTCCTCAGTGTCGCTGGTGTTGAGGGAGTTCTCCTCGCGGCTGCAGACGGAGGAGTCGTGTCACGTACCTCTGCTTGGGCTGGACGGGCGCCCTCTTGCCGTGCCGCATGACGACAGGCGCGCTCTCGGGCCCGCTGTCCTCAGTGTCGCTGGTGTTGAGGGAGTTCTCCTCGCGGCTGCAGACGGAGGAGTCGTGTCACGTACCTCTGCTTGGGCTGGACGGGCGCCCTCTTGCCGTGCCGCATGACGACAGGCGCGCTCTCGGGCCCGCTGTCCTCAGTGTCGCTGGTGTTGAGGGAGTTCTCCTCGCGGCTGCAGACGGAGGAGTCGTGTCACGTACCTCTGCTTGGGCTGGACGGGCGCCCTCTTGCCGTGCCGCATGACGACAGGCGCGCTCTCGGGCCCGCTGTCCTCAGTGTCGCTGGTGTTGAGGGAGTTCTCCTCGCGGCTGCAGACGGAGGAGTCGTGTCACGTACCTCTGCTTGGGCTGGACGGGCGCCCTCTTGCCGTGCCGCATGACGACAGGCGCGCTCTCGGGCCCGCTGTCCTCAGTGTCGCTGGTGTTGAGGGAGTTCTCCTCGCGGCTGCAGACGGAGGAGTCGTGTCACGTACCTCTGCTTGGGCTGGACGGGCGCCCTCTTGCCGTGCCGCATGACGACAGGCGCGCTCTCGGGCCCGCTGTCCTCAGTGTCGCTGGTGTTGAGGGAGTTCTCCTCGCGGCTGCAGACGGAGGAGTCGTGTCACGTACCTCTGCTTGGGCTGGACGGGCGCCCTCTTGCCGTGCCGCATGACGACAGGCGCGCTCTCGGGCCCGCTGTCCTCAGTGTCGCTGGTGTTGAGGGAGTTCTCCTCGCGGCTGCAGACGGAGGAGTCGTGTCACGTACCTCTGCTTGGGCTGGACGGGCGCCCTCTTGCCGTGCCGCATGACGACAGGCGCGCTCTCGGGCCCGCTGTCCTCAGTGTCGCTGGTGTTGAGGGAGTTCTCCTCGCGGCTGCAGACGGAGGAGTCGTGTCACGTACCTCTGCTTGGGCTGGACGGGCGCCCTCTTGCCGTGCCGCATGACGACAGGCGCGCTCTCGGGCCCGCTGTCCTCAGTGTCGCTGGTGTTGAGGGAGTTCTTCTCGTGGCTGAAGATGGAGGAGTTCCGCGGGCTGCTGCCGTTCGTGGTGGAGTTGGTGTCGCTGTCCAGAACGAAGGTCTTCCGCTTGTCGATGTGCTCGTCCTTGTTCGGGGTTGTGCCCTCGTATTTCTTGCGGTTGGTGGTACGTTTTAGTTTTTCGGCAGGTGGGTTGACCTGGGTTTATAAAAATGCATTTTTAATCACATTTATGGCAGAATCACATTAGTTATTGATTTCGGGATAGCATACTACTTACTAGTGAGAATGAATGCTGTTTATCGTCGACGTCCTTCTAGTTCTAAGGAGGTCGAATATAACATTTTAGGTTTAAGCCCAAAACCAATGGTACAATAGCTCCTCTGGAAATTATGGAGGAGTGGAATTTAAGATAGGGCCAGGGCAGAAACTATGCTTATAGTGCCGGTGATTGGCGTATTTGCGTTCGGGCGCGGCATCGAGCCTCTGTAAAGTGACTAAAAGTCGCAAAAACGCCGATTTTGAAAAGAGCAACTGCTGAGTTTCTTGCCGGCTCTTCTCAGCAGAATCTGCATTCCGAACCGGTGGTAGATTTTTGACGTTTCATAAGAGCTACAAGTTGGCCTACATGAAATAAATAAATTTTGATTTTGATTTTTTGATTTTGATCGCCACTGTTAATACTACTGTCGTGTCCCTGTCTGCGTATGTCTCTGCGCAGGTCCAGAATATCAGAGTGAGTGGACATAATGGACCAAGTTGCAAAAACGTTGGTCATACTTAGGGGATCTTCTTTTTTTATCAACTGATAGCTTAGTGGTCCAGGGTATCTTCTTTTTTTATATTTGATAGTGGTCCAACTCGACAAGATTCAAAGTTCAAAATTTATTTATTTCATGTAGGTCAACTTCTAGCTCTTATGATGACTCGACCAAGGGCTCTTGCATAGACTTCCACAGGCCTCGGTCTTGCATCGCCTGTATCCAGCAGCATCGTGCGACTCGTCTGATGTCATCAGTCCATCTAGAAGGAGAGGATGGGGAGGGAGGGGGGGAGGGGGGGAGTTACTAATACTCACGTGGAAGTCAGCGACGTAGTTCCTCGCCAACACAACGTCGTGGCCCTGTCTCCGCATGTCCCTGCGCAGGTCGAGGATGTCCGAGTGGGTGGACGTGATCATGGGGTCCACTGGCAGCGTGGCGGTGAGCTGGTCATCCTCAGTCTCCTCGGAGGAGTAGTCGAGGGTGAGGTCGGCCATGTTTGTCGTGTGGAACGACTGAGAGCGGTGAACGGGGGAGGAATGGCTGAAATAAACAATTTTTTTTGGATGACATGCAGTCTAAGATGGTACAGTTTTAACTTGGGGTATGGCCTTCGATCACAGAAAAATAGGTGGATTCAGCACTTCATACTTCAACTATATTATTCAAATGCATCATTGTTCCTTGACACTGAAATAACTGCTTCACGTCAATGTTCGATGACAGACTAGCTAGCGAAATGATCTTGCACTCATATTTAGTGGTTACACAAATCGGACTAACATGCGATATCCACTTATTTTTCTGTGATCGAAGTGTATGGCAGTGTGCAACCCATACCCCTAATCTGTTTCTACATGCCATCGTGCCGGAACGCTAAATCGCATGGTGGCACGTCTTTGGTAGGGTGATAACTAGCCACGGCCAAAGCCTCCCACCAGACCAGACCAGAGACAGTTCAGAAATTATAAATTCCCAAATTGCCCCGTCGGGAATTAAACCCTAGACCTCCCAGTTATAAGACCACAGCGCTTACCACTACGCCAGGAAGATCGCCAAAAATCACTAATAGAAATAGAAATATTTTTTATTCAAATAAACTTTTACAAGTACTTTTGAATCGTCAATGAATCTACCACTAGTTCGGAATGCGGT
Organism: Hipparchia sbordonii; assembly: GCA_038048805.1. Taxonomy (NCBI): domain Eukaryota; kingdom Metazoa; phylum Arthropoda; class Insecta; order Lepidoptera; family Nymphalidae; genus Hipparchia; species Hipparchia sbordonii. The sequence goes on along the minus strand of CM076117.1, from coordinate 6,326,759 downwards.
TCCTGCCGAGAAGAGCCACCAATAAACTTGGCAGATGCTCTTTAAAAAAAAAAAAAAATTTTTTTACAATATTTAACAAAACTATGCTATGCATACAGTGTTTCCACAATAAAGTTTCAAAAATGCAAAACAATCCAATGCGTGTTAAGATAGGCAGGCAAAAGCAGACCTGTCACGTAGACAGCAATTAAGAAATCAAAAATCGCGATAGACCTATAATTTTAGGTTCAGATTTAGATAATAGATTCATACTGGATATCCTTTATAGTAATCTTATTATCGGATACTAAGTTAGTTCTAATCTCATTATAAATAACCGTGAGCTAATTGGTAGTTCAAGGGAAATTGGTATACTTTAACAATTGCGTAAGACATAATTCTGTTCTACCCAATATCTAAACTAAAATAACATTCCCAATCTCTAAGCTAAATTAACATTGTCTAAATGTATGTAAAAAAACATTGTAAAAGTTCATTCAAATTCACGGAACCAAAATAAATTAATACTCATATAAAAGCTTATAAAAAGGAGCATCATTATCAGTTACGTTTACCTTGGTTCATGGAACGCTTCATTCGAAAATATTAAATCAAAGCTTAAAAAACGACTAAAATGTATGAAAAAGCCGAAACACTCTCTTTTTTGGTAATATTTTCTGTAACTTATTATTTTTTTTGTCGCCTAAACTTTATATTAAAATAATGTTTATATCTTCAAGTATATAAATACATTTACAATTTGTCGGAATCTGGAACTTTTCTTTTTCGAGTGTATGAGGGGCGGAAATTGGGCCTTATCAACCCACCTCCTTTAGCAGATGAGACTTTGTTCTACGGAACGGTCGCTATGTTGTCTATGGATCAACCAAAAGTTCGCCAACAAGTTAAAAATGGAACGTGGACGTACCTCGGTGAGCTCAGGTCGTCCTTGTTGCACTCCTGGCGCCTGGCTATCTGCTGTCTCTTTCTGCCCTCCTGTGCCGCTTTCATTGGGTCATACGATGATCTCTTCTTCCAGTTGGAAAACTCCAACTCCTTGGAGGCCAGCGCGGAAGACGAGCGGTGTTGGCTGGGTTTCTTTTGTCCTGAAAAACATGGAGACGTGTTTTTTTTTACTGCTGAAGTTGACTAATATCCTCCTATCCCCTCCAAATAAGTGGAAAGCTTGTGTTAGGAGTGGCTACGACAATAGTGCAACGGGTGGTTTTCGAACCTGTGGTGACTTTTCAGTTTTCAGTCCACACCTTTAATAGCGCGTGTAACGGTAAATCTTCAGAGGCTTTGATTTTTACAGCAATAGGTCAAGTTTTAAATATCCAAAAAAAAATTACATCATATTTCCAAGGAACGATACTGAGTATAAACATAAAATAATGTTTGTTCGACAAAAAAAATCGCGAAGTTGGGTCTAATTTTTAACCAATATGCATTAATTTTCAATGCGTTGCATGTTACAGAGTCAAATTTTATTTTTCATAAAACTCCTATACATATTATTGAGAGACGAAACAGCCATTTTTTTTTTTATGAATATCTTACGAGTTATCAGAATACATGATGTATTTGGCGCTTACTACACTAGCATCTATCGCGTTTCACACGTTATGTTATTATTAAGCTATTGCATAGCTTCTATCGCGGGCCTTGAGCGTGGAGACCGGAATCCAGAAATTCCGTAACGAAAATAACCTGACACGGGACTCCTCTCACCGCTAGATGGCGTTGATAAAAAAATTTATGCAATAGCTTTACCGCGGCAGTCCCCGAGTGCCACACGTCTTTCTTATATTTATTAGGGTGTTTTATTTCATCTATCGCGAGGATATTTTTCTGGCATTCTGCGCAATGTTAACCGTTGCGCTATTGAGGCTTCACAATTCGATTGTCTCGTTAACAATCTAAATCGATAAGCCGTATCAAATCGATTACACTCAAGGACTATCGCGCTTCGTGGAGTCGAGTGGCCATTGTCTTTAAGGCATTGTTAAATTAAGGAGTTAAGTTCCGTTGTATTATGAATTATTATTATATTATCTGTGGTTACAAAATGGCGGGATGTGACGAAATAATGGCGGCAATTCTATGAACATGGCGCGATTGACAGGTCAAAAAAACGTAAGTTACTTTGTGCCATATTGTTGTTAACATAAGATTTTGACGACCTCCCTGGCACAGTGGTGAACGCTGTGGTCTTATAAGTAGGAGGTCTCGGGTTCGATTCCCGGCGGGGACAATTTGGGAATTTATAATTTCTGAATTGTCTCTGGTCTAGTCGGGTGGGAAGCTTTGACCCTGGCTACTGGCTAGTTACCGCCCTACCACCAAAGATGTGCCACCAAGCGATTTAGCGTTCCGGCATGATAGTAGAAACGGTTTACGACCATACCCCTTCCAAGTTAGCCCGCTACCATCTTAGACTGCATCGTCACTTACAATCAGGTGAGATCGCAGTAAAGAACTATTTTGTCATCGAATAAAAAAAAATACCTTTATCTGGATGCTTCGGATGGACCTCCCGTGTGGAAGACCTGGACTTGGTCAGCCTATTCAGCACAGCCTGGCGCGTGGGTTCAGATATCCTCCTGCTCTGGTGGCTGGCCGGCTTCATCCTGTCCTCCCGACAGACGGGGGGTTCAGACATTCTGGTGTTTAGCCCTCTCTCCTTAAAGAGACAAGAAAAAACTTAAATAAGTCTGGTAATAAATTTGTCTGGTCTGAAGGCTTTGGTCGTAGCTAGTTACCACCCTACCGTCAGAAACGTGCGCTATGCTGCGGACAGACGGACAGACGTGTCTGACGTGTGAAATATAGTGATTACTGATAAGTAATTGATAAAGTACCATAAGTAAACAGACTGTCTATACTAATTCTCTTTCTGATGTATAACGTTATCTCTCTCGATGGAGTGGTACAGCTTTTGAGAGCTTTACTTGGTATCGGTTAGAAGCGTATTTATCAATGGGTGTCTTTTTTTAATATAAAAATATGAAGAACTAGTTGATGCCCGCGACTTCGTTCGCGTGGACTGAGGATTTTTAATTCCCGCGGGAACTCTCTCTCATTTTTCGGGAGAAAAAGTTAAAAAAAAAGAAATGCCTATATGTTATTCCAGACTATGATCTACTTCTGTGCCAAATTTCAGCAGAATCGGTTCAGTCGTTGCGACATGATTGAGTAACAAACAGCGACATATGGTCTGCCTCATACAATTAAAATATTATGCTAGTTTATTTAAATAAAAATTATTCTATTCTATTCTATTCTATGCTCTGTAGTACAAATACCTTGCTAGTAACGCGTACAGAGTTCCTAACCAACCCCGGTCCGAACTTCCTCTGCATTTCCGGCGTGTTGGGGCATCGCGGAGAATTGGACGGAACCACAGATTTATCCCCATACTCTATCCTCCCTCTATTCAACCTCTTGAATCTCACATCCTGGGACTTGTCGAACGACCCGTTGTCCGATTCATCCGAATCCTTGTATTCTTCAGACTGACCGCTCGACCTCCTCGACACAAATCTAGCTTCGATATTATTGTTTCTGTTGACTGTATTGAATGAACTCGATCGTCTGATGGACGTACCGAAGGCGGGGGTATTGTAACCTTTACTCTTATCACTGTATACCCTTTGATGATGTACCTTCTTAACGTCACCCGGGTAACGCGTTGGATCGATTCTGTAGCTTTTAGCTTCCAACGCGTTATTCTTCAATACAGTCTTAAGGCACACCGGTTGAATATTCTTGTTCAAATTCATATCGTTTAATTCTACGTTTCTGTCGAACGATCTGTGTCTGGAATGTGTTTTTCTGTGCGGCGACAGAATCGCGTCGACATCGTATTGAGGTCTATTTGACAGTGTTTTGTCATCCGAACTGTTGCTCAGTAGACCTTTTTCCGAGTTCGGGCTGTTCATGTTTGAATCGTGGCGTGATGCATCCCTGGTCTCTTGGTCCAAGGATTTGGACGCTGTGGTCAGGAGGACTTTAGTTTCGGGCGGTTTAGTCGAGCCGGTTATTACGTAATTGCCTGGACTTCTCAAAGGACTGCTATCGTTGGAAGTTTCTTTCCTTCTTAAGCGGTAGTTGAGGGAGTTGGATCGACTGAGTTGTGATAGTGGGAGACGGGACACCAATGTCTTCTCGCTAAGTAGACTGGTGGTCAGTGCGTTTGGGATGTTGTTGGTGATGTTATTGGTGACGTTGGCCATGCCGGTGGTGTTGGTGTTCCGGGAAGATTGCAGCTTGGCTTGCAGGTTGGTGATCGCATTTTGGGTCTTCAGTAAGTAGGATTCCGTATCTTGCGGTGGTATTAAGTCCTGCAACAAGAGAAAATAGATTTTAATTATTTGAATTTTACTTATTTACCTATAATATACAAAAATTCTTAAAACCGACTTCAAATGCCACTGCAAAGTATAAAAACAAATGCACGAGAGTTACCGTGTCGTAACGCCGCATTCCGCTGACGAAGGGAGACCCAGGAACAATGGCCAGCCTGAGGATTGCAGCGTTGCAGAAACCGGCGGAATCGAACAATGGATATGTGATCGCAGTCGTTGTCCAGCCACGAGCCATTATCCATTTTCGGGATTTACATTATCTTTTTTTATTTCATTTTATTAATTGTATTTTTTTTATTAATTAAATCTTTTTATATTTTTTTAAAAAGTTATTTCACCGCCGCCATATCGTAACTCGAGTCATGAAAAAAATTTGAAGAGTTTCTATAGAGAGATTTCTCCAGGATACCATCATCAGATCCTGAGCTGATGACAATGGAAATACCAGGGACCCGCATACGAAGGGTTTCGTACCAAAAAAAAACATGTTTGTAGTGGGGGTAGTCCCCTTTAATTTTCAATTTATTTTTATTTTTATTATTCGTTGTTATAGCGGCATCAGAAATACATATTCTGTGAAAATTTCAACTCTCTACCTATTACGGTTCATGAGATACAGCCCGCTGACAGACAGACGGACGGACAGACAGCGGAGGCTTAGTAATAGGGTCCCGTTGGTTAACCTTCGGGTACGGAAGCCTGAAAATGACGTACTGTGGTACAAAAGTAACAATTTAACATAAGAATGAACGGCACCAATTTTCAATAATGTTGTGTATTACGGGTTGTTACTTGGTACCTACTTGACATAGAAACTGCAAAAATTGTTTATTTTGCATATTTCCATAGTATTATGTCATACGGTATCTTAGTATGGGGTAAGGCAGCCGATATTGGAAAAATTTTTGTTTTGCAGAAGAGGGCAATCCGCGCAATCTATAATTTGAGGCCGCGGGATTCCCTTCGAGAAAGATTTAAAGAGATAGGCATTCTTACAGTAGCTTCACAATATATTTATAACAACATAATATTTGTCAGACAAAACATTTTGAGTTACAAAAAAAAGAGTGATTTGTCCGATAGACCAAGTAGAAATCCAAATAGGCTCATGTTTCCTGGGCTGCGCCTCAAGAGGGTCCAAAAGACATTTGTGAGAATGGGCGTGACGTTTTACAATAAAATTCCACAGTCAATCTTAGACTTGCCTCTACACAAGTTTAAGAAATCAATTAAATCTGCTCTCATGAAAAAAGCATATTATACAATTGAAGACTATGTAAATGATAAAAAAGCGTGGATATAATTCGCTCCAGTGATTCATAAGACAGTAATAACTATCCTGTGTTCAATAACAATTGTAAATTTTTTATTTTTTTTGAAAAGAGCAACCGCCGAGTTTCTTACTGGCTCTTCTCGGCAGGAAAGGCATTCCGAACCAGTGGTAGATTCATTGACGATTCAAAAGTGCTTGTAAAAGTTTATTTGAATAAAAAATATTTCTATTTCTATTTCTATTTCTTGATAAGCTGTATATTTATATTTTGTGCACTTTTTAGTCTCAACCTGTTTTGTGTACCTCTTTAATCCTATTAATATTATAAATGCGAGAGTTTGTATGTTTATTACTCAATCAAGTCGCAACGACTGAACCGATTTGGCTGGGCACAGAGATAGATTAAAGTCTGGAATAGGACATAGGCTACTTTTTATCTCGGGAAATAAGAGAGCTCCCGCGGGAATAAAAAACCTTAATCCACGCGAACGAAGTCGCGGAAATCAGCTAGTAAATAAATAAATAAATAAATAAATAAACGCCACCGAATAATAAAAACGATTAACGATTCTATATAACCACTCGATTCTCACTTCCGCAGTTCACTTATAATATCCGTACGAGTACGAGCAAGCACTTGCTCTAGATTTAAGACGCACTCATTTCCTACACTACATGACTGACTATACAGCGTGTTTCGTAACTACACGCTTCGTCATTTCCAAACAACTTGCGCTTATAAACGCTTACCAGAAGTGTAATCTAAATATATAAAAGGCAAAGGTGACTGACTGACTGACTGACTGATCTATCAACGCACAGCTCTAACCACTGGACCGATCGAGCTGAAATTTGGCATACAGGTAGCTGTTAGGACGTAGACATCCGCTAAGAAAGGATTTTGGAAAATTTCAACCCCAAGAGGGTTAAATAGGGGGTTAAAAAATCGAACCTAACGTGAGCGAAGCCGCGGGTCAAAGCTAGTTTTTTATACGAATGCCTGAAAAAAGGAGTATACTGTTTTCAGGGTTCATGTATGTATGTATGTGAGTTCCTATATTCCACCCTAACTTCTATACGCCTGAACCGATTTTGATGAGTGACGGATCGTTAGATTCCTTAGCTTGTTCCGGGTAACATAGGCTAGTAAAATTTAAAAAAAAATGATGGGGTGACCAAGATCCCGCATTAAAGACTAAAGTTGAAAAAAAAATTTCGAAAATAAGATTAAGTATATAATCATCATCTAGAAAATGATGAGTAGATTCCAAAAATATATAACACTATAGTTCAATATCCAGTGATTCACAAAAAAATACCATTTAAAAATGTGAACGAGATTCCAAAGGGCTGTGGTATTTAACTTTTTATTAGTTCGTTTTTGGCTAGGCAGTCGTGTTTTTCAATTGTTTTAATTATAGCTTGTTTTCTTCGATGACAAGATAGTCCTCGACGGCGATCTCACCTGATGGTATGTGACGATGCAGTCTAAGATGGTTGCGGGCTATCTTGGAAGGGGTATGGCAGTGTACATTCAACCCAGGCCCCTAATCTTATCTATACTTACATATAATAAAATTGTAGAAAAGTGGTGTCTGTACAATGGAAATATATAAAAAAAAAAAGTAGCAGGGGTTGTTATTATATCGATGCCGAACCCGAAATTGTAATTAATTATTTTTTTGTCTGTTTGTCTGTTTGTCTGTGTGTTTGTGCACGCTAATATCAGAAACGGCTTATTCGATTTAGATACGGTTTTCACTAATATATTGTAGTAAGCTTCACTTAACATTTAGTGTTTATTTCATGTCAATCGGTTCATAAATAAAAAAGTTATGTCAATTTAAAAAATCACGGCGAACATTTTTAACGTACAGAGTACGTACTACACGCCTCGCGCCTGAGCGTCGACGGTATATGTAATTCAAAATATGCTGCCCGAAAAGTCACTATTCCACGCAAACGAAGTCGCGGGCACAGCTAGTTGATCAAATAAAATAGTTTCTTTCTTTCTTTCTTTCTTTCTTTAGTCGGTTTCGCTCAATAGTGCCGTTTATGGGACGCAGTGAATGAAGTATGCCAAAGGACGCCTCACACTAAATAGGTCAAGTAGCCATGTTAATCTAGTGGTTAGCAGGTTCGACTGCAGATAACAAGGTCCCGGGTTCCATTCCCGGGTCGAACGATAAAACGTATTGGATTTTTCTGTCAAGAAATTCTCAGTACTAGCCCGGAGTTAGGAACTTGGCGGTGTCACTCCCGTGCCTCGGAGAGCACGTAAAGCTATCGGTCCTGCGCCTGATCTCTCTCCGGTCGTGTCGGATTTCCGGACTATGAGAGTGAGGGAATAGAGAGTGCAGCAATGTTTGCACTATAATATCGTCGAGATTGGCCGCCGTGGCCGGATTCGGTCTGGAGGACATTATTTATTTTAGGTCAAGGAGGTAGTCCTAAATCGGTCAGTGAATTCGACCCGGTAGATTCGAGCCGAATGTGGGTCAAAACTACCATTACATTTACCATTACATTATACTTTCACTGACCTTCCTCTTGCCAGTTAGTGGTTGCTTAGGTACCTACATTCCGAACTACGTAACTGTAAGTAAGTGTGATGTGGTTTACGAGGTTTGACTATAGTTTAAACATTACCGTTGTTCGTAATCTATACTAGAATAATAACTATATAAAGTGGAAGACTCAAGAGTTTGTTTGTTTATTTTGATGCGCTATTCTCTGGAACTACCAGTCTGGTTTGAATAATTCTTGTTGCATTTTGATAGGCCAATTTTTGAGGACACAGGTGCACTCTCTATTCCCTCACTCTCATAGTCCGGGAATCCGACACGACCGGAGGGAGATCAGGCGCAAGACCGACAGCTTTACGTGCTCTCCGAGGCACGGGAGTGACTCACCGCCAACTTCCTAACTCCGGGCTAGTACTGAGAATTTATTTCACAGAAAAACCCAATAGATTTTTTTGGCCCGACCCGGGAATCGAACCCTCGTCATCCATAAACAAACATGCTAACCACTAGCCCAAGGAGGCAGTTAAATCATAGAGTACCTAGACAGCGCTCCACCTAGGTTCCATAATGTAGACTCAACCATTCCTTAGCACGAACTTCCATGTACATCAGATTTTTTTTATTTTTTTATTCGATGACAAGATAGCCCTTGACTGCGATCTCACCTGGTGGTAAGTGACGATGCAGTCTAAGATGGTAGCGGGCTAACTTGGAAGGGGTATAGCAGTGTAAATTCAACCCATACCCCTAATCGGTTTCTACACACCATCGTGCCGGAACACTAAATCGCTTGGCGGTACGTCTTTGACGGTAGGGTGGTAACTAGCCACGGCTAAAGCCTCCCACCAGACCAGAACAGAGACAATTTAGAAATTATAAATTCCTAAATTGCCCCCGCCGGGAATCGAACCCGAGACCTCCCAGTTATAAGACCACAGTGCTCACCACTGCGCCAGGGAGGTCGTCAAAAGGTTCCATAATCTAGACTCAATCATGCCCTAGCACGATCTTCCATGTACATCAGAATACCTAGACATACAGGGACAACGCGTTGTGAATGCATTATTCACCACCATAAGGGGACAAATTATCTCATGTGTTGGTTGTATTAAATTAGACACGTGTATTAACCCAGAAACTGTGTATAATAATTGATACTGTTACATTTACACCAATTCACTTTATACTGCACTCTAATCACATACACTGCCGTTACTGTATATAGTAATCAACATTAATACATTTTACATCAATTTACTTTATTCTGCACTTAAATCACATATTACACTTTCATAGGTGCTACTCGAGCACTCTCTCAATTATAACTGCCTATTTTTCCCAAAAAATGATAACGCCGCCTCGTGCCACCCCACTACCGCTTTGGAGGGGAAACTAACCACTTCCGCCAACTTTTGGCGGGAACCAATAGCGTGGCGGCACGATACGACAGAGCTGCCAACTTAATAAATTAATAATTTTACATTTAGCCTTAAGTTTAAAATCAGTTTTTTGACCATTATCTTAACTTAAATAATAAACTTAAATTTAAAAGTTAAAATATAAAAATAATTATAGAAATATAGCACGCTTGCACCGCGGCGACAACACATGGAATATCTAGATTCTAGACCATTGTTAGTTTCCAAAGTAAACATTGCTCCGTATAAAGTAATAACTTGTCAAGTTGTTTATCAGTACCTATAGTGGATCATGGTTAGAATTATTTATTTCATGTAAGATAACATGATAAACTCAAATCTTGCCAATAGGTAAAGCTAAATAATATATACTAGCTTTTAACTGAAAGCTCAAATACCAACTTTGATGGAAACAGCTTGAAAAATGACGGAGTTTCATATAAACTTCCATCCCCTATTTAAACCCCTTAGGGGTGGAATTTCCAATAATCCTTTCTTAGTGTGCGCCTACATCATAAAAACCAACTGTAAAACTTTCAAGTTTCTAACTTCAGTAGTATAGGCTGTGCGTTGATATCTCAGTCAGTGAGTCAGTCAGTCAGTCAGAACTTTGAATTTTATATAGATTATAGATAACGTAAAAATTCTTTTCACAAACGCCACTACAAAGTTTATCAATCGTGCCTATAAAATTTGAAGAGTTCCCTCGATTTCTCCAGGATCCCATCATCAGATCCTAACTAGATGATAATGGGACCACCTGGGAAGTATACTCTTTCAAAAAAAAAAATAATTTTCCAAATCGGTTCAGGCGGCTTCGAGTAATCGGGAAACATACATTAAAAAAAAAAAAAAGATTCCGACGAATTGAGAACCTCCTCCTTTTTTGGGAGTCGGTTAAAAAAAGTCGCACCTCGGATAATCTCGAAGATACTATATTACCATAATAAACATAACAGGCCTGAGTCGTGACTCATGAGTCAGTCTAAATATATGTATGCTCGCGTGAGTCACTGTTACGTCGTATCTCCCGAACTTGAATACACGACCTTTTGGCCAAAAACGTATATAATTATGTGCACTATAGAGCCTTATATGTAATCCATTGTTATGTATAAATACATGAGTAATGGGACTTTAGGCTGTCTGCACAATCCTATTCTACTAATATTATACATGCGGAAGTTTGAATGGATGGATGGATGGCCGCTACAAAAAAAAAAGACGTGTGGCACTCGTGGACTGCCGCGGTAATGCTATTGCATAGCATTTTTTATCAATGCCATCTAGCGGCTCACTGCTAGATGGCGTTGATAAAAAATGCGCCATCTAGCGGCTCACCGCCGTAGAGGAGTCCCGTGTCAGGTTATTTTCGTTACGGAATTTCTGGATTCGGTCTCCACGCTGGCCCGCGATAGAAGCTATGCAATAGCTTAATAATTTTGAATTTGAATTTTAAACAAACATGCAAAAACATAGAGTCGAATTGAGAACTTCCTCCTTTTTGAAGATGTTTTTCCACTTGTTTAGCTGTATTTACTTGCCTTGTTAGTATCTCCTGCCCACGCGTATATATGAGGTGTGCATAGAACCACCTACTGTATGTGTTAATAATACTTATTAATACCTACTCCGTAACATAGCTAATTTAAAGCCTCATTACTCATTTCTATTTAAAAGTATTGCGTGACTGACTGACGAATAAAGTACAGTATCCGGTATACACTTTTACACATCGGCTGGCTTCGTAGAGCATCGTCTCTGTCGTTTCTCGTCACAAAAAAAAGACGTGTGGCACTCGGGGACTGCCGCGGTAAAGCTATTGCATAGCATTTTTTATCAACGCCATCTAGCGGTGAGAGGAGTTCCGTGTCAGGTTATTTTCGATACGGAATTTCTGGATTCGGTCTCCACGCTCAAGGCCCGCGATAGAAGCTGGCAATAGCTTAACAATAAAAAACCGATAATGTGTATAAGGTATACATTTTTGAAACTTCATTGTGGAAACACTGTATACATAGCATAGTTTTGTTACCTATTGTAAAAAATTTTTGAAAAGAGCAACCGCCGAGTTTATTGCTGGCTCTTCTCGGCAGGAAGGGCATTCCGACCCAGTGGTAGATTCATCGACGATTCAAAAGCACTTGTAAAAGTTTATTTGAATAAAAAATATTTCTGTTCTATTCTATTCTAAAAACTCCAAAGCACATTAGCTTAATGCTGATGCTAATTAAATAAAACACTGTTATTATGTAATAACAATTTTGCGTGCAATGCCTAAGCAGTGTTTACTTTTAAATTACCTCATTTGATGATGATGGACAAGGAGAAAAGTTCATTTTTTGTTCATCACGCAATACATAATTATATTATTAATTCTACCGCATGATGCCTGCAACTTCATTAGTGACGTTAGTGACTTTACAGGCAAGTAGAGAATTGGGTGTTCAATTATCAAAACTTAATATTATAAAGGCGATAGTTCGGGTGTGTGTTTGTGTGTTTGTTACTCCTTCACGCCACAACGAATGAACCGATTTGGCTGAAATTTGTCTACATTTTATTCCGGAAAACTAAAGTGTTCCCGCGGGAATCAAAAACTTTAATCCACTCGGACGAAGTCGTGGGCATCATCTAGTTTATTATAATCGAAAATGTAACATGTAAGAATATCAATTGTAATAAAAACAGAAAATAAATCAGTCAAAAAACAAATAAGTTACCATTGGGTATAAGCTGTTTTATTGCGACTGTATCTGTCTCTTTCTAAAACGAGATTTCCTATCGAGAATGAATGAAGAAGAGTGGGCTACTGAATAGTGACGTCACACGTCAGTAGCGCTCTCCCTCTCTAACAGGGATACCTCAAAGCTCTACACTTCTGAGACTAGTTGAGTTTAAAATTTTTAAAAAAGAAAAATAGCATTGTGTTTATAATGCCATTTTTCTTTTTTAAATATCACATAAGTCAGCAATATTATTTGGAGGGGAGAGGAGAAATTAAGTTAAGTTCAGCTTGGCAAATATTTAAAAAAAAAAAGTACGATCCTGCCTAATTTTGATAGCGGAAAACAAAAAGTTCCCACGAGATTTTTAAAATCCACGCGGACGAAGTCGCAGACTTGTAAATAAAAGATTTTGTGAGCTTGCTTTATATAAATTATGCAAATTAATACAACCCACTGGCACACATTTAAATCACATAAAATCACCTTAAAGCCAGCCCACCGTAGCGATGCGTAGGGTAGCGTGTGATTTAATGATGTATTATTGTAATAAAATTATAATTTTATTATAAACAAGTAGTTCTGATACGCGCAACTTTGTACGCGTGTACAAAGTTGTAGTTAATGCTGAATAGAATAGAAATATTTTTTATTCAAATAAACTTTTACAAGTGCTTTTGAATCGTCGATGAATCTACCACTGGTTCGGAATGCCCTTCCTGCCGAGAAGAGCCAGCAATAAACTCGGCAGTTGCTCTTTTCAAAAAAATTTTACAATAGGTAACAAAACTATGCTATGTATACAGTGTTTCCACAATGAAGTTTCAAAAATGCATACCTACATACAATCCAATGCATGTTAAGACGGGCAGATAGAAAGCAGACCCATTCCCGTTGGTGGCACCCGTTGGTGGCACGACGCATGATCCAGCCGTTGCTTCGCTCAACCATATTAATGAACGTCGTTAAGCAGAAAACGACCAATGGCTTTTTTTATGCGAAAATGAGTAAACGGTATTTTGGCGATAAAAAATGGCTAATGTTAGCTACTAAAATATACTATAAGCTTTATATTAGCTAATAAAATATACTTAAACTTTCGTTAATTTTTTAACAATTTTGGTCATTCGAAGCAGTGATAAAAATACCTAAATCAGCTCATACCTAAAACTGGTTTTCTGGCGCTGGTCGCTTTCTGCTTAACAACGCTCAATTTTGAGGGAACGTAACAACCCGCACCACACTAGACACCAACACTGAGATCTATAGACCATGCTCTGACTCAACTCAGACTTAAGTTAGAGTTAAAACGAGATACAAATTATGCTCTGACATAAATCTGTCTCGTTTTAACTCTCTCTTGAGTCTGAGCAGAGTGAGAGTGCGGTCTATAGATTTCAGCCTTAGTCTTAGGCTACAGACTCAAGACCGAGTTAAAACGAGACAGATTTATGTCAGATTTGTCTGGTGGGAGGCTTTAGCCGTGGCTAGTTACCACCCTACCGTCAAAGACGTGTCCGCCAGGCGATTTAGCGTTCTTACACGATGGCGTGTAGAAACAGATTAGGGGGATGGGTTGAATGTACACTGCCATACCCCTTCCAAGTTAGTCCGCTACCATCTATCGACTGCATGGTCTCTTAACATCAAGTGAGATCGCAGTCAAGGGCTATCTTGTCATCGAATAAAAAGAAGAGCATATTTCGATCTCGTTTTAATCTCTATCTTGAGCCTAAGCTGAGTCAGAGCACTCTTTATAGATCTCAGCAGTCAATCTCAGCTTGGCTAATATTCTTTAAAAAAAAAAAAGTACCGCTTCAAATTGATCCATAGTTAAGCTGTCATTTGTATAGGATAAGCAAATCAAGTGTTAATCATAAATTAACTATAATCTATACTAATATAATAAAGTGCAAGAGTTTGTTTGTTTGAACGCGCTAATCTCTGGAACTATCAGTCGGATTTGAAAAATTCTTTTTGTATCTGATAGCCCAATTCTTAAGGAAGGTTGTAGGCTATTCAATATCTTGGTACGACTCTTAGAAGCCGAGCAAAAAGAAAAAATACCGCGGGCGAACAATGCGATGCAGTAAGTCGGAGGTCGAGGGCGGTCACCCGACGAGAACCGAACAAGAACTGTTGGCGACTAGCATTAAGATTTACGTTTTAAAAATTGGGACTATGAATTATTGCTTGCAGTTAGAGTAAGTTCGTTCAAGTGCATTGAAATTTATAGGCGCCTTGAGTGCGGTGACTAGGTTAAAAAAGACTCTTTGTGTATCGAACTTTGTTTGGAACCCTTGTGAAGTGCTTACGTTTGGATTTTTCTGGCGCCTAGTGGTAATTATGGTCTGTTATTAATAGTGAGAATTTGTAAGAGCTTTAGATTTATGTTGTTTCTTAGCTTTTAAGATTTTGTTTTACGATCAATGTATTAGATGCCAGAAATATGTTTAAAAGAACTTGTGTTGATTAAAGAGACTCACAAAGGGTTCATTTATTGGCGATCGTGAGAATGTAGAATTGTTCCACGACCCTTTCGTATAAATAATGCAGTAAGAACGAACGCCAGTCAGTCAACCCAGAGCACTGCAATTGGAAACAATTCTTTTATTTCCAAGAAGTACCTCTCCGTTCTTCGTTACCGCTACGTCTACCTGTCGCGGTATAGGTGCACGACCGGGGTGCACGGGACGGGACGCCTACCAGTGCAACATCACGGGGCCTTACGGTCGGGGCAAACTCTCCGCCCCGTAAATCTAACCCCCGCTAACTCCGCGTCTCCGTCAACTTTTGCGGGACAAGTTCCCGGGCGTTGTCGTGTCACTTTTGGAACCGACGCGCCGCAACAAGAACCGAACCGAAGGCTATTTATTAATCCGGAAGATCAAAGCGTTCCCACGGGATTATTAAAAACTAAATCCACGCTGAAGTTGCTTGCAACAGCTAGTTAACTATAAAGATAGTGGTGTAGGTGCTTCAAACATAAACAAAGGCTCCCTTAGCATCATGAACAAAGGGCAGTCGCCTGTTGGCTGTCGGTGAAGGGAAATGACGTCAGCAACAGGTGAGAGAGCGACACCATACTCCATAGCCTACCTAGTGTATGGTACAAGTTACAAACTTTATGGTTTAAAGAAATCTACTAACTCCCGTGGATGCATTCGGATGGATTTAAGTTTTTTTTAAATTCCTTTTTTGAAAACCGGTAGTAAAACCACCAAGCAACAAATTCACAAGTCGGCAACGCATTGGTGGTGCCTCAGGTGCTACAAATGTTCATGGGCCGCCGCCCAACCGATATTAAGTGATTACCGCCGTAATCACTTAATAATCAATTAAGTGATTACCGCCGTAATCACTTAATATCAGGTGACCCACATGCTCGTTTGCTCGCTAAAAATATAAAAAACTCTGCTGTACTCACATATGAAAAAAAAAACTCTTTTCATTTCAAAAAAGAAGTTGTTTGCTGGTCCGTGTCGAAATCTGTTAAGCGGTTTAGGAATGAAAACGCAATAGACACTCTCCTTTCACATCATTTTTAAAATAACATGGATAATTTAATTAATAGGAATTAATTAACTTTTTTCATGTATCAAATTGAAAATTAAATTTTTTCAAGCAACAAAGTTTTTATTTTAATATTTTAATATTAAGTATTAGTTATAAATATAAATTTTAGTGCCTACTTAAGATCCTCTCAAAAAAGATTGGCGGTCTAGATCCAGACCGCAGTCCGCCATCATAGATTGTATAATATTGTAAATAAATATTTTTATCTATTACCTGTATCCCTAGTGTAACTTTTCAAGATTACGTTAACTGTGTGTAAAGTCATCTTCTTCTTCTTCTCCTCCTCCTGGGAATCTTCTCCGCAATTATTCTTCGACGCCTAATTAGGCGTCGATTCGCCCGTTTTGCGTGGGTGTAAAGTCATTTAGTATGGACGGAAAAGGGTCGGAGAAAAGGAAAATATATCGCTTTATCGTTATAACTTGGGGCACACGCGCAGGATACACTTGCGGCGTGCGCGGTCGGGCGTGCGTCCGCGACGTGCCCGTGTCTACACCTTGCCTCTATTCTCTATGGCCTCTATAGCTAATGTATCATGTTACAATTCAGTACATAAATATATCGCACACCTAGATCAAGAGGGAAACAACTCAAAAAAAGTCTCTGTACCCAAACGAAAAAAAGTCTTTCTGAATCTTTTGTTAGCAAAGTTATGAAACTCATTTTTATTTTAGGTCGCATTTCACGACATCATTTATGACCTAAAATAAAATTGAGTTTCATAACTTTGCTAAGAAAAGATTCAAAAAGAGTTTTTTTTCGTCTAGGGAACAGAGACCTTTTTTGAGTTGTCTCCCTCTTGATCTAGATGTGCGATATGTATCTACAAAAACACTTAGCATCATAGTAATATTATAAAGGCGAAAGTTTTGTGTGTGTGTTTGTATGTATGTTTGTTACTCTTTTACGCAAAAACTACTATACGGATTTGGCTGAAATTTGAAATAAAGATAGATTATACCCTGGATTACCACATATGCTACTTTTTATCCCGGAAAATTATACAGTTCCGGTGGGAATCAAAAAACCTTAAGTCCATCTCTGCCCATGCTCACCCACCTTGGAGATGGAATTACTTTAAATCCTTTTTTAGTAGGTGCCAAATTGGTGCAAAATTTCAAGTTTCTAACTTGAAAAATCAGTCAGTCAGTCAGCACAACCCAACTAACAAAATGGTCATAAGATTTTAAGCTTTTATGATTATTTCGTCACATAGGTGTCGTATATTAGCAAGTTTTAAAATGTGACGTTGTACAGGCATAATGTATATTGCATTTAAGTTTCAATGTAATTAGGTAATAAAAGTCGTTGTACAAACGTCTGTATGAAATAGCTATAAAGCAATTTAATCGTAGAAAATACACAGTCATACAAACGTTTTAGGCGGGACATTTTGGCTGGTATTACAACCTTAATAACGCTGCTGTAAGACTATGCATGTGAACATGACATTTTAAATATATTCGCAGTAATGTAAACCAGCCAAGCCCAATAAACGCGACAGAGAGTGATGGTTCCGTACCTATTTTTTAACCGACTTCCAAAAAGGAGGAGGTTATCAATTCGGCCGGTATCTTTTTTTTTCTGTTGAAAATCGATGTCAACACGAATGAACCGATTTGGCTGAAATTTGGAATGGAGATAGCTCATACCCAGGATTAGCACATAGGCTACATTTTATCCCTGATAATTAAAGAAACCTTAATCATGTCAATCAAGTCATTATGGCCATACCTCCCATGGTTAACGACACAACACAACGGCCCCTAGTCCCCGGATAAAGTTGGGAACCGACAATTATGTCATTTTTCGACGTTGACAAAATATGTTTTTTGTCGCATTCCCAAAAAACTTATGGTCTCTAAAATGTTCTGTTAATGTAAAAAACTATTTTTTGGAATGACAAATAACGGTTTACTAAAATGTTTTAGGGAACTCTGATAGGTTCGTAATGAAAGAACGCCATGTTGTTTAAGAGTTTATAACTCTTAACACAGCAGTATTCATCGTATACAAGTATTTTGTAACTTATAATGGCACGATGAAGGGAGTTTTAACTCTTAACACAGCAGTATTCATGGTATATAAGTGTTTCGTAAGTCATAATGGCATTATGACATATAATAATTTATTTTTTATTTAAAAAATAATAATTAAATACACAATAAATGAAGGGGGCATTTAAAATTTATTAATAAACCTAAAAAGTTGGTCCCTAAAGTAATATTCGCATTAAGTTTTCCAAACTTAAACATAAACACATCCCATTTCAAACTTGTAAATAATTTGATTACACTTATAGTATAAAAGTATAAAAATATAGTCTGCACATGCAGAATTTATTAATAGTTAAATTCTATTACTTATAATTGAAAGCGCTTCAATACTGCATCAAATAGATTCATTGGTCCGAAAAACGTCTGCGCTATGAATGCTATGGTAACTATACGACTAAATACTCATACCAATGATAATATTACAACACTACTACGTTCTCGCTTATGACTTTTGAATGACAGCTGTACGACTTTATAGAAATAGTAACTGCGCCAAAATCGCGTTGTATAAGCGTTTGTAAGCCTTATTTTCATGCCATTCAGTTTTTCGAAAACGTTTACACAATTCTTATATGACTTATATTAAGACCATTTTGTTAGTTGGGAAGTCTTTTTATAAGTATAGATGCAGTGAGGTTCATACAAAGACTGAACACGGTATAATAAATCGTTGGAAAGTGGCTAATCGCGGCGTCACGTCACGGCGGAGGCTTCCGCGACGACGCAAATGATATCTACACAGTCATCGCTCGTGTACCGTCATGAACACAATCGCTTTATCGAATGGCTAAAACTTTTCCGCTGAAAGCCCGCTATTATAGTGTGATTTTTAATTGCGTGGAATTCTGACGTATCTTAATGTTACCAGAGATTTAAAAAATCCCACAAAATAGATATCAAATTTAAACTTAGAAAAATAAATATCAATTGCCGCACATAGATATTTATGACAAATGCCTGACAAATAGTTTGGGGTAAAATCGAACTACAGGTGGTAATACTGTTTTTCATAGAAATAACTCGCTCTATTTATAAAATGACAAGTGTCAGAATTCCACCGAATTAAAAATTAGACTTTAGTTTGTCCATAAAACTTCTAATTGAAACCATGCGAGCCAGAGCGAACTAACAGATGTTTTTTTCATATTTGATTTTATTTAATAAAATTGGTGCAAAAGGTAAAACTGATTCAGGCAAATCTAATGACCAAGGTTGAAGTTTTTTTTTTTTAATTTTTACCCTATGCCATTATCTAAAAAAAAGAAAGACTATCGTTCCTATTTTTAACGAGTTTTCCCTCCCCAGAGCTTTACGTGTTAAAAATAAATTATTTCTTACTGATTTTATTAAATAGAAAATCTTCAAAAATAAGTAAAATTATACACATTCGCTGTTAGTTTTGAATTTGATAACTACTTGAAATTATCATGCATGACGGCAAACGCCATGATGTTCTTTTTATCATATGCCGTAACGGCTCGCGGCATACAAGTCGGGTTTACTTCCAAGGCATGCCAATGGATATTTCACACCAAAAATAGAAGAGAATAAGTTATTTATTCAAATAAACATTCTTGGAAAATGCTCTTTCAAACGGTTCCGGATAAACTTCGTTTTATACTATTTAAAGATAGACGTAGAGACGGTAAAAGTTAAAGGTTTTGTATTCGGCTGTACTTGCATCAGTACCGCTACAGTAAAACTACCATATCTCATTAACTTAACTCGAAATCTAGACTACAACGTGACGTCATTGTATAGTTATTCCGATTTTATTGGACCGAATTAAGATCCATATCTCACTTTCTTGAGAGGTTTTTACATATTTTTCTTCATTTGTTTCTGTTTTTTTAACCAACTTCCAAAAAGGAGGAGCTTATCAATTCGGCCAGTATCTTTTTTTTGTTTTTTTTTTCTCTCGACCACTAAAAGCCATACTCCAATATCAATACACGTCACTGTGACTAACTGTTGTATTCAAATTAAACTAAATTGACAGGAACAGTACGTTCACATTTGTTTTAAAAAAAATTGGAGTCATAGTTACTATTTTTATTTCCTTTTTTTTATTAAATTTACAGAAACAATACTTACACGAAGTCAAATTATTTTTATCATAATTGTGAATGATTTATCGTCTTTCAAGAACTGTGTTTTAGTCTGTGGTTGTTTGTTATGCACAGGGCACTTCACTAAACGTCAATAAGGTACGACATTATTTTAGTACATTATTCCGAAAACAAAAAAACGGTAATTTATAGGCGTGATCTGCCAAAAAGAAAATAAAGGATTGGACAACGTATAGCAATAAAGTTGGCTAACCTGGCTCTGTGTTGTTGATTGTTACATATGAGGTTTTTCTGCAACTCAAATATTTTATCCTACTAATATTATAATACTAATATTTAAAACTTAAGATAATTCAATACTTTGTAATAAAGGAGCCCCCTTTAACTTTTTTAACCGACTTCCAAAAAGGAGGAGGTTATCAATTCGGCCGGTATCTTTTTTTTTTATAGTATACATATTTTTATTTTTATTATTTGTTGTTATAGCGGCAACAGAAATACACATTCTCTGAAAATTTCAACTCTCTACCTATTACCCTCATATTACGGATCATGAGATACAGCCGTCTGACAGACGGACAGACGGACGGACGGACGGAAAGCGGAGGCTTTATAATAGGGTTCCATTGTTTACCCTTCGGGTACGGAACCCTAAAGGGAGAGTGAGTTTATTTTTTATTTTTTAGACATTTCTCACTAGAAAGGTCACAGGGGTCTATAATAGAGCTATTATAGACCCTTAACTCGCTTTTATTTTTTTACCCGACTCAAAAATAAAGGCGGAAAAAAACAAAAACGAAAGAAGGTTATGTCTTTCACGCCTATCTGGGTATGTAGGACTTTATTATACAGGGTGTCCCACGGCTATGCCACATGGAGGGGAAGTACCTTAAATATTGTAGATGGAACATTTTACTGAAAGAAGACTTCATTTTAAATTAAAAAACAATTTAAACTGCATTCATAGATTTTTAAATAATTGCCTGGTTGAACCGGGACTCGAACCCGCTATACGAGAAAAAAAATTAACCTGTATCTTTATCATACCGATCAGAAGGTTTCGTCATAAGGATTATTTTTTGTTAAATAACATAGCATGAGAAATAAAAGGAAGACCATGAATTTTAGCCTTTGATGTAAAATTTTGTTCAGAAAAATGAAAAGCTGACATTGGCGTATCGACATACAACTGACATGAACTATTACTAATGAGTACCCACTTGAGAAGTACGCATCATTTCCCGATCCTTACTATCCTTACTTATATTACCTATAAATGCGAAAGTGTGTTTGTTTGTCGATTTATTGGTTTGTCCTTCCAATTCGTAGCTCTGTTGCAGCGGGATTGAATGTCAGTTGTATGTCGATACGCCAATGTCAGCTTTTCATTTTTGAACAAAATTTTACATCAGAGGCTAAAATTCGTGGTCTTCCTTTTATTTCTCATGCTATGTTATTTAACAAAAAATAATCCTTATGATGAAGCCTTCCGATCGGTTTGACAAAGATACCGGTTAATTTTTTTTCTCGTATAGCGGGTTCGAGTCCCGGTTCAACCAGGCAATTATTTAAAAATCTATGAATGCAGTTTAAATTGTTTTTTAAATTAAAATGAAGTCTTCTTTCAGTAAAATGTTCCATCTACAATATTTAAGGTACTTCCCCTCCATGTGGCATAGCCGTGGGACACCCTGTATACCTTCAGACGCGGTATCTAGCGATTCATCTAAACACGGTAGTAACTTGTAATAGTATGCTTATGATCTAGAACTTTAGACCGTACTACAGTTATAGACTTTAAGATTTTATTTTTAACCGACTTTAAAAAGGAGGTTAACAATTCAACGCGTATGTACGTTTTTATTATTGGAGCTACGAAATATTCACATATGATTTACAGGTTTTATAAGTGCATGTGTGTGTGTATGTATGTTTGTCCACGCATTTTTCCGAAACCATTAATCGAATTGTGATCATTTTCTTTTATTTGCTCAAAACAAAAAAAATATGACTTACATTTTCTTCAACTAGGGAATAGAAAAGATTTCATCAAAATCGGTTCAGATGTTTTCAAGATATGGACACTTTTTCCTTTTCAGTTATTCTTTATTCTCTGAAAACTGAAAGGTCGCAGGTTCGAACCCCATCCGTTGCACTATTGTCGTACCCACTCCTAGCACAAGCTTTCCGCTTATTTGGATTGAATAGAAGGATATTGGTCAAATTCATCTTGGCTGATATTCTTTAAAAAAAAAAATTAAAGCAAGTGATATTTAAATGCCTAAAACGCATATTATATGACTCCGAAAAGTTAAGAAATGCGTGTCTATGGTTATGTGTCTAGCAATTTTGTGTCTAGACAAGAACTGTACAAATACGTCGCAATTTCTCATTCGCAAAAGGAATCTCACAACAAACTCCTATTATCCTTTGCAATATAAATTACAGCGTTCCTGAACGCAATTTAAAATGTCAAATGGCGAATTCCATTTTCAAATTGCGAAGCTTCACTCGAACGCTCCTATGTATTCACAGTACAATAGACTTTGTACTTTATCCTATTTATAAATAGAGTTAATTTTAGATTGACGATAGTAAAAATGACGTCATAATGAAACAGCTATGGCCACACCTTTCCACCTGTTGTCGGCACGAGCCATCGAGTAACAAGCCGAAAAGAAGACATCTCTCTTGTCGTTACTCGTTATCGAGACACAAAGGGACGTCTGTACTGTCTGCCAAAGTTGTTTCATTGACAAACAATTAAAGCTAAGCCTATGTCAATTATAACTCATATAAGCGTGTACGGAAATAAATAGAAAAGGAAAAAGCGTATTTAAAAATAGTCAATATTCTGATCAAATCCCTGATATCGGATAGGAATATTAGAAATATTAAAGGACGACTAAAACTGGCGCTACGCGCTACGCTATGGCGTAATCTAGGTAAATATATAACAACACTTTAAACATTGAAGAAAGAAAGAAAACACGTTTCTGCAGTAGTGGTGCACAGACAACCAAATATACAACGGAACACTAATCGTCTGTGACATCACCTACAACGGGTGCTCACTGCTCATACTGCATAAAATGCGCAAAGCAGGACGCTGATATTTAGCTGTGTGCCAAGTGACGTCATAGTTTTATAGAAACTAGTTAGAAATCATTGTTAAAATTAATTATTCTACGAATCAATACCAGCGCCAAAAATATTCTATCGATCCGTTGGTCTTATACTTAGGCAAAGGGAAAAGTTGCGTGTAGCGTCTTCCCTTCGAAGGTTGAAGCTGCGTTGATTTATGGTACGATCTAATAAAATGAATTTATGGTTAAGACAACTATTCTTTTAAACCATACTATATTGTTAAAAAAGAACGCCTTGTTTGATTGAGAAAGTGAATCTAATAGGACTCTAGATAGATTGTGAAAGTGTTTTTGATTTGTGTCACAAAATAGGTTTTATTGTGTACTTTTTTTGTTGAATAGCAAGACTATTGAGCGCTTGGAGCTAGACTAGATAGATCATTATTTATATTGTACTCGTAGATAGTCTGTACCAATTTACAATTTGTCTCAGCAAGAAAATTATTGTAACTTAAGTTTACAACAATCACAATCAAACACAATGTGTTCGAGAAGTTTGTCATGTCATGATAAATGACTTTTCATAATTGCTTTCACTATTGGTGTTTAATTGTATAAGTTAATTTTTATTACCTACTTACGTTATTTTTAAGCTATTGCATAGCTTCTAACGCGGGCTTTGAGCGTGGAGACCGAATCCAGAAATTCCGTAACGAAAATAACCTGACACGGGACTCCTCTCACCGCTAGATGGCGTTGATAAAAAATGCTATGCAATAGCTTTACCGCGGCAGTCCCCGAGTGCCACATGTCTTTTTTATTTTTTTATTCCACCACAATATGGACTACGTCAATATTTTATCATTTTGTCATTCATTTAGGTAGGTAGGTACTAATTTTATGTTATGTATAATTTTCTGACTCGTTAGTTAATTTATTCAACAATGTTGTGTACACATATTAGGGGTTGTTACTTGGTTCTTGATAAGCTGTATGTATTTATATTTTGTACACTTTTTAGTGAAACTAATCTGTTTTGTGTGCCTTCTTTAATAAATCTATACTAATATTATAAAGCTGAAGAGTTTGTTTGTTTGAACGCGCTAATCTCAGGAACTACTGGTTCGAATTGAAAAATTCTTTTTGTGTTGGATAGTCCATTTATCGAGGAAGGCTTTAGGCTATATACCATCACGCTGCGACCAATAGGAGCGAAGCATTAGTGAAAAATGTTGCAAAAACGGGGAAATTATCCATATTTGAAATATATATTCTTTTAAAAACTTCTTAATCGCGACCATAATAACAGAAATTGACGCGGATAAAGTCGCACGCAACAGCTAGTAAATAAATAAATGCGGCGAACAAATGTGGCGAGCGGTTCGGTTATAGAAGAAAAATGTTGGAATCTTCCGTTCTAAGATTTATAGCTGGATGGTCGGTAATTTTTTTTTTCTTTTTCTATTGATATCAGCAGTACGAGTAGCTTCAAAGAAAACAAAGTAATGTAAAGTAGGCATATGTTTGTTTTAAATATCTTTGCTAGCCTTTGTTGGTAGCCGTTGCTCATTGCTGTCAAGGTTGTCCGCCATTTTGAAATGTCCGATGACCCCATTTACTTTGACAAATGTGGTGTAAATAAATATGAGTTTTAATTAGTAGAACTATTACTTGTTTGTTATTCTAAGAAGTCATTGTTTGATGATAAAAAGCTTACCTAACGACTATTTTAACTTCGCCAGTTTGACAGTTCGTTTGTTTATTTTGTTAACCGACTTCCAAAAAAGAAGGAAGTTCTCATTTCGTCGGAATCTTTTTTTATGTATGTTCGCCGATTACTCG
Source organism: Hipparchia sbordonii (assembly GCA_038048805.1). Lineage (NCBI taxonomy): Eukaryota > Metazoa > Arthropoda > Insecta > Lepidoptera > Nymphalidae > Hipparchia > Hipparchia sbordonii. The sequence goes on along the minus strand of CM076117.1, from coordinate 6,301,841 downwards.
AAGACGCCTGGACCGATTTGGAAAATTCTTTTTTGTTTGAAAGGGTATAGGTACTTCCCAGGTGGTCCCATTGTCATCAGGTCAGGATCTGATGATGGAAAATCCAGGGAACTCTTCAAATTTTATAGGCGCAATTGATATACTTTGTAGTGGTGTTTGAAGTTGGTTTTGTAAAAATTTTTAAGTTTATAATAATATGATTGTGTATTAAAAAGCATTACAAATTGTAATTTACAATAAACAATTATGTTCTTGAAATATTATTTATTCCAGACCGAATTGAATATTAATATCTAAAGGACTTCACACACGGCAGCTATAATGTAAAGATGTATATTATAGCACGATACATCTCATTACATCTTTCCATATAAATCGTCAGGAGACCACACACGACAGCTATAATGTTAATTTTTACATCTTCGTATCTTAAGATACAGAGCGATACGAAAATGTACATTTATATTTCGATACATATCATTTTGAGACGTATACCAATGGAATTAAGGGAAAGATATATTACATTACCTGCTCTGTGTGTGATAGGTTAAGATAATGTAAAGCTATACATCCCGGGATGTAATGTACATTAATATACATTATAGTTGCCGTGTGTGAAGTCCTTTAGACAGAACAACGTCTCTCGGGTCAATTAATGTAGGTACAAAACAAGTCAGGAAGACAGTCGGCACTTGGTATCTATTTAGTACTTTCATTTCAACACATACATAGGAAATCGATAGTGCACGTACAGTATTACTTATGTTGGACGGCTGCCAAATTACTTTTATTGTTTTGGCATCAGGAGCAACTAGGGTTGCCAACTGTCCATAATATTTGCTACAGAAGGCCCTATTCGTAGAGGGAAATTTATTTTTATCCGACTACTGCAAACACAAATGGCAAGTTTTGTCTGGTGGGAGGCTTTGGCCGTAGCTAGTTACCACCCTACCGTCATAGACGTGCCGCCAAGCGATTTAGCGTTCCGGCTCGATAGCGTGTAGATACAGATTAGGGATGTGGGTTGAATTTACACTGCTATACCCCTTCCAAGTTAGCCCGCTACCATCTTAGACTGCATCGTCACTTAGACGTCAGGTGCGATCGCAGTCAAGGGCTACCTTGTCATCGAATAAAAAAAAGGGTTAGCAGATGATACAGAATAGCGAATAGGCATGACGACAGTTTCCAAGAATCATTGAAATTATGAAATTTTCTCATGAAATAGGATTCATGGGTTATAAAAAACGTATTTATTTCTCTATTTTGAGCGAGATTGATGTTAATATAAAATACAGCAATCCGCCATATTGGATTGAACACCAATCAGAGCGATACGTCACATCAATCTTCAAACTTTGACAAACTACTATGAAAAAACATAGAAGTGACGTCACGAACGACGCCATGACACTGTCGAGCGAGTTTTTGCGTGAATTTTAACACTTACTTAATATGTATTTGAAATGACAAATCTAATTTTTTTGCTGAAATAAAATAATTTTTCGAAATACTTCCGATACTTCCGAACATTATCCAACAGTTTTTCAAAGTTGGTTATCATGCCTATTTTAGCCATCTACAAATGTACGTCTGTATGTTCTCACATTCAAGGGTTTCTGGGAGAAATCTTGTCAAAACGAATCAAACACCCCAAAAGCGCTGGGGTAAAAAAAATTAAAAAAAAGTAAGAAGTATGACCAATTTCGCAGTGACAGCCCTAGCAAAGAACCCTGCAATTCAGAAACAGTGATATTTTAACTCGAATAGACAGTTTCTAAAGGATATTTATACCTGCAAACATTTTAAAGTGAGCCACTTTTGAATTATAAATAATCATACGAGTAGGTTTGGTATTAGAACTCATGCCAATTTTTTTTTTAAAGAGCAATTTAAAATGCTATTTGTAACAATAAACAGTTTATTTTGGAGTAGTTTCATGTCTTTTTTATTTTTATTCAAAAAAGATTTTAGGGTTCGGAAAAAAAATCGGAACGATTACAGGCTCACTCGTTCTTATAAGTTTGACGATGTGTGTGCCTGCATGCGTTTGTGTGTGTGTGTGTGTGTCTGTCTCTGTGTGAGTGTGTGTGTGTGTGTGTGTGTGTGTGTGTGTGTGTGTGTGTGTGTGTGTGTGTGTGTGTGTGAAATTTCCAAAACTGGAATCGTAAATATCACAGCGAACGTGCCAAATTGCCAAATGAGTTGAAAGTCAATTCTCAGAGAGATTAGCGATACACCAACTCCCAAACCTTCAGCTCTCCGAATCGGCGGAGTATTTTTAGACACGCGGCATTGGCCTTAAAATGAGCAAATAACTGGATCTCTTTTCAACACTTCACAATGCGTGTTTGATAAAAAAATAACTGGTCAAACGCGTAACAAAACACGTATTAGGTAGGGTTCCGTATTTTTTCTTTCTGCTTCTTTATCAACCGACTAGCTTTTGCCCGCGGCTTCGCTTATGTTAAGTTCGATTTTTAACCGACGAAAAAAAGGAGGTTCGCAATGCGTCGCGTAATATGTTTTTTATGTATAACTATAACTTTCGGTATATAACTTTTCGTAGAGTCGTCCTATTTTGATGATTCTTTTTAAGCTATTGCATAGCTTCTATCGCGGGCCAGCGTGGAGACCGAATCCAGAACGAAAATAACCTGACACGGGACTCCTCTACGGTGAGCCACTAGATGGCGCATTTTTTATCAACAAGGTCATGCTATGCAATAGCTTTACCGCGGCAGTCCCCGAGTGCCACACGTCTTTTTTGATGGATAGCGGTTACCTCGAAGTTGGTCCCATTTAAAGAATAAGAAATTTCACCCCTTCTATTAACTAAGCTCCTAAACTAATGTAATTTTGAGTCGACGACAAACTTTTTTAAAAAGCATAACTACGAGCTGTATTTTTAAGAATAGCCGCTACTTTTACTTATACTTTGTTCATACTTATATACTATTTTTTTATTTATACTTTTTGAAAAAGTTTGTCGTCGACTCAATATTGGTTACTAAACTAATTTCTCGAGCTAAACCAGACTACCATTTTCGGAATAGAATCCAAAATCTAGTTTCGCATGTGAGTTAAATTTTTTTAAATTTTAAAGTTTAATCATTTTAAATTTCGATAGTGGCCGAAACTTGCTATTGATATGTCAATGAAACCCTAAAAACGAACGACCTTATCCACTAACCAGTACTTGTAGTAAGTCCCAGACACTAGATACTCAGTCTTAATATAAGCTTCTACTCAGAAACATACATCAAAGATTCTTCGACGTGGGAACAATATGCGTAAAGCTCCGTGCCATAGAATAATTTATGTCAACTACCCTCATTTCCTCAAGCTAAACCAGATTCTACAACTTTCGGAATAGAGTTCAAAATCTATTTTCGTGTGTAACAATTGTCAATTCAGAGCATGGTATGCATGTTAATGCGTAAGTTGTAACATGACCGTGTGGTAACCGGTAACCGGTGAATGTTAAGAAATCGCCTGGCGCCATTAGAATGGGCCGGCCATTTTGATTTGTGTGATATGACATGTCCAAACTATTTACTATGTCAATTTGTTCACCAAGTTTCTGGGTTATTATAGACATAGTTCTTGCATTTCACGAGGGCGCGTGAGCTTTACTTGTGGTTACGTCGTATACATGCACATTGCATAAGTGTGCGTGCCTGTCAGGAACCTAGGTGGGAGGGGTCAGGCGCGAGCCTGTTCTCGCTCACACTTATACAGACACGACACACACACAACCATGAGCCACGCGCCCTCGTGAATTGAATGAACTATAACAACCTAAAGTAAAAAAAATTGTATATTACATATTTACTAGCTTTTACACATAATTTCGTCAAGTGTTAGGTTTTTTAAAATCCCGCCGGAACCCTCTGTTTTTGCGGGATAAAAGGTAGTCTATGTCACTCCACAAGTACTCAAAGTCTCAAACCATACCCATGCAAAAAATCCCCTCGATCCGATGCTTTGTTGCTGCGTGATTGAAGGACCAACCAAGACAATCATTTTCGCATTTACAAAACTGATCATATAAAAAAAAGTCAAATTCGGCTCCAGCGACAGCTGGTAGGTACAAAAAATATTCTCAAGTTACCTCAAAGACATCAACCAAGTGTTGTTCAACGAGTTGATATCCTAAAAAACAAGTAAGTGCCCAACAATACCCGCTGAGTCACAAACTCACAAGGTCATTGCCCCCAACTCCCGCGCTCAATATGGTATTTAGGGAAAGGGTTACCATGATTACAATCCTAACTAGAGTATAATTACCGGCAAACTTCTTCAGTTTAACGTGACATATAGTGGGGGTAGGTTGGCGCATTTGAACACGGCGCGGAAAGCAACGATCGATTGATCTACCAATCACGCGCTCGGTACTATACTCCCCGCTTACTTACCACAAATGGGCCCTAAAATTCGCTTGTGAGTCAAGGTCATTGCTCAAGAAGTTTGCCGGTAACTACACCTGTGATATTGTCTAGAAATATTGAGACAGGCTATCGCAATCACATCTGGTTCTTAAGCCTCAATTGCCCAACGGTTACTGAAAACTTAAAGGTTGCAGGTTCGATCCCCACCCGTTGCACTATTGTCGTACCCACTCCTAACACAAGTTTTCACTTATTTGGAGGGGAGAGGATAACATCAGTGAAGTTCAGCTTGGCTGATATTCTTTACTTAAAAAATAAAATAAAAATAACAACGGTTAAATGTTGCTAGGCATGGTGAAATTGATCCTAAGACAAGTGTAAACTGAAAATTTAAAACACCCTCGACACGTGAAATTAAAAAAAAAATGAAATTCGCCATTTTGTGATGGCCGCCATCTTGGATTTGAAAATCATAGTGCCCTTAAGTCCTTGTCAATCCCTTTCATTTGATACCCATTTTGAGGGAGTTGTATCTTCACCGTTAAAGCAAATTATATTTAATTGCTTAAAACTTTGACAACGTCCCTGGCGCAGTGGTGAGCGCTGCGGTCTTATAACTGGAAGGTCTCGGGTTCGATTTCCGGGCGGGGTCAATTTGGGAATTTTTAATTTCTGAATTGTCTCTGGTCTGGTGAAAGGCTTTTGCGTGGCTACTTACCACCCTACCGTCAAAGAAGTGCCGCCAAGCGATTTAGCGTTCCGGCACGATGGTGTTTAGAAACCGATTAGGTGTATGGATTGAATCTACACTGCCATATCAATTCCAAGTTAGCCCGCTACCATCCTAGACTGCAGCGTCACTTACAATCAGGTGAGATCGCAGTCAAGGACTACCTTGACATCGAATAAAAAAAAGGTAGACCGTGCCTGCGATCGAATTCCAAACCCCTCGAAATGGCGGCAGCAGTCTTAACCACTAAGCTATAATATCACGGCTTTTTTACCCAAAAATACCCAAACCTTATTATGTCATGGGTCATGGTCACCCCACTATAGGATAACTTCCGCCAGACTTCACGTCTTATTATTGTTTATAAGTTATGCTACGATAAACTAAGTATATTTATAATTTATGGCCTGTTATTATAGATGATTCAATTATACATGTATGGGCAGGATGGAAGCAATGTTTATGGTTCCTAGAGTGGCACAGACAAGACCGAACACCCACATTAAACTTGTTATGAATTGTATATTATGAATATTTGATGAAGATTATAATGTTATGTTCAAAATAATGTATTTTTTTTAAACCTGCTTCAAACGTCACTACAAAGTGTCGCGCATTGGCGTCATCGTTTCTATTTTTTAGGTCCGACTTCAACGTATGTGTACCATTTAAAATTATTTTATACTTTGTAGTGGCGTTTGAAGTGGTTTAAAAAAAAATTATACCTACTACTAGATGATACCCGCGACTTCGTCCGCGTGGATTAAGGTTTTTATTCCCGCGCGAACTCTCTTATTTCCCGGGTTAAAAGTAGCCTATGTCCTATACCAGACTATAATCTATTTCTGTGCCAAATTTCAGCCAAATCGGTTCAGTCGTTGCGACGTGATTGAGTAAACAAACATACAAACTTTCGCATTTATAATATTAATAGGATTATTATATGGAAATATATCTCACAAAAGTTAGAAATTTTGAGTATATAATAATATATAGGTCACAATTAGAATTCAATGGTAGAAGTCGTGAACGTTTTTTGGTTTCGAAACGTGAGTTAGTAACCGACTGAATACCTGTGGAGTGAATCACTGACCTTTTACAGACGCTTGCGTGTATTGTTTACTAGCTGATTCCCGCGACTTAATTCGCTTTTTAATTTAGCTTTCAAAAATCCCTTGGGATCTCTGATTTTCCGGGATAAAAACTCTAATTTTGCGGGATAAAACGCAGTCTTTGTCGCTCTCCAGGACTTCAGTTATGCCTATGTAAAAACTCTGATTCTGCGGGATAAAACGTAGCCTTTGTCGCTCTCCAGGACTTCAGCTATGCCTATGTAAAACCTCAGTTTTTGTGGGATAAAACGTAGCCTTTGTCGCTTTCCAAGATCTCAACTATGCCTATGTAAAAACTCTGTTTTTCTGGGATAAAACGTAGCCTTTGTCGCTCTCTAGGACCTCAATTATGCCTATGTAAAAACTCTGTTTTTGTGGGATAAACGTAGCCTTTGTCGCTTTCCAAGACCTCAACTATGCAAAAAATCACGTCGATCCGTAGCTCTGTTGCTGCGTGATTCATGGACAAACCAACAAACAAACACACTTTGATTTGATCTCGCAGGGATACTCCGAGCACAGCTCTCTCCATCGGTCGCTGAGTGACCCTGAGCCTTCTTATGAGGCCCATAGTTAGCGACCAAGTTTATACGTTTTACATTTATGTATTGGCAAGGAGATACATTACAGACAGGCCAAAGCCTTCACGACTCGATGAGTGATGTTGTGATTGTGGTTTTTTTTTTTCATGACAAGATAGTTCTTGACTCTGATCTCACCTAATGGTAAGTGACGATGCAGTCTAAGATGATAGCGAGCTTTCTTGGGGTATTGCAGTGTTTATTGAACCCATACCTCTAATCGGTTTCTACACGCCATCGTGCCGGAACGCTAAATCGCTTGGCAGCACGTCTTTGACGGTAGGGTGGTAACCAGTGGCGTAACTATAGGGTGGCAAGACGGCAAAATGCCACGGGCCTCCAGCAGGAAGGGGCCCCCAGTCAGAGAGGGCTGAAAGCACCAGAGGATTCCAACATTTATAGCCATTCCTGTGACTACGGCTAGTGCCGAGCGATCATTTTTTGGGGAGGGAGGGAGGGCCCCATCCGATGAATTTGCCACGGGCCTCAAACGTTGTAGTTACGCCACTGGTGGTAACTAGCCACGGCCAAAGCCTCCCACCAGACAAATCATCTGAGATGAGATGACAGCTACGTTATAGAGAGTTTTTCGTTATAGAGAACTTCGTTACATTGAGTTTACACTGTATGTGTATCAGAGAGTGCGCACACTGTATATTTTATCTTAGTAAGAACAGGGTTACAGCTTCCTCTCAGTCGGACGATAAAGTAAATTAAAAAACAAATTGTGCAAGCTTTTACGTGTATCACGTTTTTAGAGTGGAACATAATTAATCTCACTTTTACTCGATTTCACTATAACATGGTAATTAATTTATCTTTTTAATCTATGTACTATACTCGTGTCATTATCATTCGTTTTAAGACGTTTTGCTATCCAATTTCTTCAATATAACCCCTGTTATTAGTTTTAACTAGCCAATGCCCGTGACTTTGTCGATAGATATTTGGGTAAGGCCGTAGATTTTGCCACTTTTTGTAAAAAGAAAATGTCCCTTAACTTGACATGCGTATTAAAAATCGAAGTACTGCGTAAATTGTTATGCAAGTAGCCTAATTAGGTTAGGTAGTTCTTAAACTCCTATAGTGCATTCTTAAATTGAATGTATGTCGTATATTTAAAAAAATACAATGACTTAAAACTGACCTTACCCCGAAATTTTGCCCAAAATAAGCTGTCTTTTTGATCCAGTCAAATAATTGGCTCGTTATAACTACATTATTTCTATTTAAAGTCCTAAATTACTATGAATATCTGAAATGTGAATAGATTAAGCAATTACATCCTGGGTATTAAGTATTAGAGATAAGGTTGATAATAAACTCATCACGGTCGAGCGAGCTCGCGCCAGTAGCTTGATACCATTTAGTTAGTCGTAAAATGCTTTAATATAGATTTATGGCGCGTTTTGCCGTCTATATTGGCTTTACTAGGTTCGCCATCTATGGATAAACACCTGTTTGTGTCGTTTTATGGGTTTTCCTTCATCAAAATCCTTAAAAATCCTTAGTTTCTAACTAGATATATATAATAGGAAAAGTTGACTGAATAGGTGACTGACTGGGTGACTGACTGACTGACTAACTGACTGATTGACTGACAGACAGTTCAGTCCACTGGACGGATCGAGGAGTTTGGCTTCCTCGTAGCTATTTTGGCGTAGGCATCAAGGATTTTTGAAAACTCAATCCCTAATTAGTTAGAAAAATCGAAATTAACATGAGCGAAGCCGCGGGCAAAAGCTAGTGATTTTAGTGGAATTATGTCAATTAGTAACATAACATATTGAGTCATCATCTCAAAAATAAAGGCTCAATACATCGAAGCATAACGCTTAGAACAGAAGTTTCTAACAAAGTTCCCCTCCAAACGTGTACTTAACCAATGAATGTGTGAGTGCCAACTGCCATGTAAGTATTTTCTGTACTGGTACTGATAATTACGTTTTTGATGGTTATTGTGATGAATTTATGTCACTCTTTCGCACCACAGTACGTCATTGAGGGTTCCGTACCCGAAGGGTAACCAACGGGACTCTATTACGAAGACTCCGCTGTCCGTCCGTCTGTCTGTCAGCGGGCTGTATCTCATGATCCGTTATAGGTCGACAGTTGATATTTTCACATAATGTTTATTTTTGATGCCGCTATAACAACAAATATAATAAAAATAAATTAAAAATTAAAGGTGGCTCTTTTACTACAAATGTGTTTTTTTTTTTTACGTGATCTTTATAATCGCTGCGGAACACTGCGTGTGCGAGTCCAACTCGCACTTTGACGGGTTTTCTAATAATTTTCTTCGAGCTCGGCGTACTAATGCGACGATATTGCGTATACGGCCTTTAAAAGCTTGCTAAAAATGACTACTGCGCTTCTAAGCGTTTATAGTTCGATGACTCAATGACTTGTGCATTGTAGCCTGCCTACTATTCCCAACATTGTGACAAATCACAATAAAATCGGAAATCGTCGCATACCGTACAATTTTAAACCTTGTACCACTAAAAATAGAGAACAAGTTCTGTATCGAAGCGGTGAAGATTATTTTAGAGACCATATCGTCATGCTCAGCGTTTGCCATTTAGTCCTTCAAGCCAGTTTATAAATGACGATTAAACCCTAACTCATTTTTAACCGACTTCCAAAAAAGGAGGAGGTTCTCAATTCGTCGGAATCTTTTTTTTTAGGTATGTTCCCCGATTACTTGAAGACGCCTGGACCGATTTGGAAAAATCTTTTTAAGCTATTGCATAGCTTTCTATCGCGGGCCTTGAGCGTGGAGACCGAATCCAGAAATTCCGTAACGAAAATAACCTGACACGGGACTCCTCTCACCGCTAGATGGCGTTGATAAAAAATGCTATGCAATAGGTTTACCGCGGCAGTCCCCGAGTGCCACACGTCTTTTTTGAAAGGGTATACTTCCCAGGTGGTCCCATTGTCATCAGGTCAGGATCTGATGATGGGATCCTGGAGAAATCGAGGGAACTCTTCAAATGTTATAGGCATAATTGATATACTTTGTAGTGGCGTTTGTATATTAGTTGGTTAGTAGGTATATTTATACATAATATTTCCTTAAAACAGATTATTATAATTGATACCTATTTGATTATTATTAACAGATTTATTTATACACTAGCTGCTGCCCGCGACTTCGTCCGCGTAGATTTAGTTTTTAATAATCCTACGTGTATTTAAAAATCCATTGTCCATAATGAAAAGTAGCCTTCGGTTCGGCTCTCGTTGGTTGACCGCCCGTTCTGTAATTCGTTTTCGCTTAGCGTATTTTCTTACTTTCCCTCTTTTTGCTCGGCTTCTAAGGGTCGTACCGTGATGTTAAATAGACTATAACCTTCCTCAAGGATTAGATTAACAAATGCAAAAAGAATTTTTCAAATCCGACGGGTAGTTCCAGAGATTAGCGCGTTCAAACAGACAAATTCTTTCGCTTTATTATATATTTCGATTTGAGAGCTATATCTTATTTTATGCTCGATTAGCTATACACACATGTAGTACAGTATATTATATACATATTATATGACTATATAATCGCTATCTATTTCTAGATATACCTACATCATATCACTTTATTTATCATCTAAGTCGATAAATAGATAAAAGACGCAATTTATATACAAAGATTTTATCACAGACGATAAGGAAAATGTGCGTGAAGAATACAAAACGTGTCGATAGATCGATAAATGAAATTAAAATCGTGATTGACGTATGCAGCACAATCTTATACCGATCTATGTATAATGATGTTGAACTAAATAGTACATTCTAAATGTAACTTATATGTCTATTGAACTAGCGGACCCGACAGACGTTGTCCTGTCTTAAGTTTTTTACATCCTCTTTGACGAAATTGGCAGCACGCATTCTGTCAATGTTATGTCAAACGCCATAAGATTACATCAAAAAAGTTTGAATTGTAAAAGCGGTTACATTAGAAATAATTTAATATGGTGGTTAAGTTTTCTTAAATTTTCTAATTTTTCGCGCAATTTTCTTAATTTTTTCTTTTATAAGAACCTTCTCCTGACAATAACAAACACAACAAAAAAAGAATTAGCGAAATCGGTCCAGTCGTTCACGCGTGATGCGATTACCAAGGAAATAGGGATTCATTTTTATATATATAAGATAAAGATAATAATAGATAACTACATTTATACGATTAAAAGTTCTTTCATTTCACGACGGCGCTTGGCTCATGGTTGTGTATGTGTCGTATCTTCTTTTTAAGTCGGTTAAAAATACTTTCGCATTTACAATATACAACATTAATAATTGTAGTAGGGATAATTTTAAACTTATCTTATTGTATCTACTTATTCATGAGAGCATATAATTATGACAATCGCTTTGTAGCTGTACAGAATCATAATTTTTTATTGTGGAACGAAATAAATATAATCTACTAGCGGCACGTCCCGGCTTCGCACGGGTGGACATAAGATTTTTAATAATCTTAAATATAGCATATGTTACTCAGGGTGAATGTAGCTTTCCAATGGTGAAAGAATTTTTGAAATCGGCACAGTAGCTTTTGAGTTTATTCATTACAAACATACACACAAAAATACAAATCTTTCCTCTTTATAATAGTAGTGTAGATATACGTAGAGGCTTATTATTAATTATTATCAAAAATAAGCCTCTAGAAGCCTCAATAGCCCAACGGTTAAAGGTGAAAGTCGCAGGTTCGAATCACACCCGTTGCACTACTGTCGTACCCACTCATAGCACAAGCTTTCCACTTATTTAGAGGGGATAGGAGATATTAGTCAACTTCAGCTTGGCTAATATTCTAAAAAAAAAAGTGTTAAAGGTGTACACCTACTGGTGTCCTGCAAAAAAATGTGCTAAAGGTGTACACTTACTGGTGTCCTGCGGTGTAACAATGTCCCCACTGGGCTGGGTATCTTTGTAGGCGTGCCGTGCGGGCTCCGGGCTGTAATATAATTCATTAATTATTAATTAACTAATTAATTTTTGGGGTGGGTCTGTTTAATGTCCTTACTTGTACACTGAACAGTTCTAAAAAAAGATGGATCTACGACCAATATTTTTTTTTAAGAATATTTTATACTAGCTTTTGCCCACGACTTCGTCCGCGTGGAGTAAGATTATATAATAACTAGCTTTTACCCGCGGCTTCGCTCACGTTAGGTTCGATTTTTTAAACCCCTATTTTATCTCCTTCGGGGATGAATTTTGAGAAATCCTTTCTTAGCGGATGCCTACGTTCTAATAGCTACCTGTATGCCAAATTTCAGCTCGATCGGTCCAGTGGTTAGAGCTGTGCGTTGATAGATCAGTCAGTCATTCAGTCACCTTTGCCTTTTATATATTTAGATGACCAGTCAGATGCGATGGACTCGCATTTGAAAGGTTCCTTACAAAGAAACGCTTTAATTTTTAATTTATTTTTATTGTTATCATTTGTTGTTATAGCGGCAACAGAAATACACATTCTCTGAAAAGTTCAACTCTCTACCTATTACGGATGAGATTACAGCCCGCTGACAGACAGACAGACGGACGGTTGGTTACTCTTCGTATAAGGAACCCTAAAAACTAAATCGACGTGGACGAGGTTACGGAAATCAACTATTATAATTTTCAAAACAAATATTTCACAAGGGCGCGTGGCTCATGGTTGTGTGTTTGTCGTATCTGTATAAGTGTGAGCGAGAGCTTGCTCGCGTCTGACCGCTCCCACCTAGGCTCCTGACAGGCACGCACACTAACGCAATGTGCATGTACACGACGTAACCACAAGTAAAGCTCACGCGCCCTCGTGAATTGCATCATACCTATATGATTTGAAACAATAGATGCTGGAGGTGATATAAAGGTGTTATGTAAAACCTCAATGTCACCCACTTAGAAGATACTATTGACATTCTATGTACACATCGAGACATGTTTGTGGTTAAAGTTCAAGGATAAACTTATCCTGTTTGAAATTGGACAAAAAAAATCTAGTTTCATTCTTGCAATTCACGAGGGCGCGTGGCTCATGGTTGTGTGTGTGTCGTATCTATAAGTGTGAGCGAGAGCTTGCTCGCGCCTGACCGCTTCCACCTAGGCTCCTGACAGGCACGCACACTTACGCAATATTCATGGCCAAACGTAACCACAAGTAAATCTCACGCGCTCTCGTGAGTTGAAAGAACTATGCCTGATTTTATAGATCCTTAGAGCTTTTAGGTTTAGGTTTAAAGAATTTATTGTCAAAGAACAATTTTTAAGCTATTGCATAGCTTCTATCGCGGGCCAGCGTGGAGACCGAATCCAGAAATTCCGTAACGAAAATAACCTGACACAGCACTCCTCTACGGTGAGCCGCTAGATGGCGTTGATAAAAAATGCTATGCAATAGCTTTACCGCGGCAGTCCCCGAGTGGCACACGTCTTTTTTTTCCACTAAAAGAGGACTTAAAACTATAAAATCAATTTTAATCTTTTTTAAAATATACAAAAACTAGATGATGCCTGCAACTTCGTCTACATGGATTAAGGTTTTTTTTTTCAGGATAAAATGCAGCCTATGTGCTATTCTGATGTACATAAGTGAAAGCTTCACTGTGGAAGCACTGTATACATAGCTTAGTTTGGCTACTTATTGTAAAATCATTTTATTTTATTTTTTGAAAAGAGCAACTGCTGAGTTTCTTGCCGGTTCTTCTCAGCAGAATCTGCATTCCGAACCGGTGGTAGATTTATGACGTGTCATAAGTGCTACAAGGTAGCCTACATGAAATAAATAAATTTTGAATTTGAATTTGAAAACTTCAATAGTGTCTACCTCTTATGGTTCATGAGACACAGACGGATAGATAACGGAGACTTAGTCATAGAGTACCGTTGGCACCGTTGGGTAGGGAACCTTGAAAAGAGTATAATATAGAACTTACGTTTTGTTGGTATCAATCTCGGACTGATTGGTGGTCGGTCCTCAACAGAAAATGTCGTATTCAGATCAGTTTCTAGCGTATTATTATTATATTTCTTAACACTGTCCGCCCAGTCTTGTATCCACGTCTTATCACCCTTACATCTATTTAAGCTCAAATAAGACAATTTACCAACAACATGGTCCGGGGATACTTCAGAATTAGTTATTAAAGCTTGCTGTGCATTTTTTAATGCTGTACTCTCAAATTTAACGTCCTCAACACCTTTGCCGAGCAACGAAACGGGCACGGAAGACTCTCGTGATAATCTATGCATATAGTCCGATGCAACGGGAACGGATGACTCTCGTGATAATCTATGCACATAATCCGTTTGGTCTATATCTGATTTTGTTAGACTACAGCGCCTGCGGCTTGGCATTTCTACTTTAAACGGAAATTTTGAACTTAGAACACCAGATGTTGTTACAGAAGTAAATGTTCCTAAATCAACATTTTCTTCGGGTGCTTTGGAAAATGTTTTTTCAGTTATTGTCCGTACTCTATTTTTAATTTTCTCTAAATAACTTCTTGTTGATTTAATCTGTTTAGTTGTTTGCATAGCCAAATCATTTTCATTTGGTGATTCATAACAACATGAGATTTCTAATACGTTCTTATCTTTTGATACTTTTTGTAAATCTGCAGTCTTGTTTGTCATTAATGGATTTCTTAAGCATACATCTCTTCTTGGTTCCTTCGTGATAACGTGTTGAGTTGTTGGATACTCAAATATTAAGTCAGGCTCCTTTTCTATACTGCAACGTATCTTTAACGTATCTTGTATAGAATCGTTATACAAATCTACACCTAAAGCTCTGTCTATACTCATTCTGGCTTTCTGTTCTTCCGTGTAATTATCACCTTCAATTGTATAAGTGCCAGTTGAGGAATGATTGGATTCGTTATCGTCATCATCAATAAATAACGATTCTGATTTCGGTGGACACTTTTTGAACAGTAAATCTGGAGTTTCAGAAGCTCTAGATTTACGTAACGGACTCTTAGAATGTTCTGGAGTTGAGAGACCGTTGTCCGGGGTAAGAATATCTAGTTCAGGACTCGAAATATCTGTCAACATTATTCCCTCAGGACTCTGGTCTATTATGTCAGCCATGACATGTCTGTGGCAGTTCAGGTTACCATAACTTGGTGTTCTATGGACGTTTTGGATATAGGAACTTGAGCTTTTTAGAGGCAGGTTGAGAGCTTGTCGTGGAGTGTAATCACTTCTGGACATTATGCTATCGACTATGGGGCTTTTGGACGTACGTTGTAACACATCGTTAACAGGTGATTTGATCTGTCTAGTTGCTACAGGGCTGGTGAAATTCGGTCTATCAGCACTCTGTGCTAGTGGGCTGCTACGAAGTTTAACAGACCCAGATACACCACTGTCTTCTTGATCGGAGGAAAAATAACCTTCAGAGTTGTATCCTTGGGCTTTACGAGGCAGTTTAGCGCTTAATGGAGGTCGCTGGGACTGTATTGGACTAGGTTTCGATTGGCCAGTGGACATTGACTGTACTCTTTGATGTCTCGCCTGAGATTTCTTCGCTAGCTGCTCGAGTCTCCGATTGTCAACTTCTTTGGCGTCCCCGAAGTCGATTGTGAAAGCCATAGGATGTGGTTTCGGTGTGGAAGGCTCGGAATTTTCCGATTTTTCGGACTTGTCCTGACCTTCCTCAACTGTGTCAACGGACTCATTATTTCCCTCTTCAGACACATTATTCACCGCGAGAATACTGCTCTGCCCTTCCGTTAAAGGACTAGACACGTCTTCGACGCTAACACTCATATTTTTTCAAGGATTTAATAACTGTGACATCATATTCACTGAACAACCACTTTGCACGCACTGTCTTTGTTTCACTTTTTTTTAAATGCACAGCACAATAAAGCACAGAACTAAGGAATTAATTGTGCAAAATTAATGAAAACGGAAAAGTGGAACGAGAGCACTTTAAAAAAAATTCTAGGTCTACAATCTACATTCGTTCGCGATTAACTCGATTGCGATTTCCGAGTACGATCTTAGTACGAACAATGACGAGTGACGACTGCAGAAAAAAAAGGAATGTTTTCTTTCGTTTTGGTTTAATTTCAGGGACCAACCAAGAAGCTTGTAATAATCCATTCACGTTCCATTCCAATAATTTTTTTTAGAACCTTGCAACACTGCGTTTTGAAGAACAACTGCTTGGCCAATCAGAAATGAAATAAAGATTTGTAAAACGAGAATGCAAGTTTTCCATTGGCAATTCTCATGGAAGAGAAAATCAGCGGCAGGCAGATAATTTTCATCTCCAAATCTCATTCTAATTTCTTTTGGAAGACTCAAGGGAAGAATTTATGAATTTTACATTATAAAAGAATCATATTTCATTTTAATTTATTTAATTAAACCGATATTATAGCTCAAAAAAAATATACATTTATAAAACTTTGTTCTATGATTGTAAACATAGGTAGATCAGAAGAAAATCTTATTGGTCTGTGCTTCTAATAAGAATGACTTCTTTTCTAGATGAAGAAGTAAAATTATGGAACACAAGCTGCGTATAATGAAATGTTATGCATATGTCACAAGTACAACCAATCTGTCATTTTAATTGTCATTGTCAAATTCCTAGAAAACATGGCTGAGGCCGCCTTTTCGGAGGATGGAAAATATTACTCAATAATCAGTCAAGACGGTAGATTACGAATATGGGATACAGAAACCAACGTTCTCAAACAGGAATATACCCCAGACTTGCATTTATCATCACCGCCGTCGTGTTTACAATGGATAAGCGTCACTCTATCTGCGGTTAGTACCACACGTGGTTTTTAACCTTGTATTTATATTATTAACAACTAATTCGTGTTAAAAATATCTTTGCCATACATATTCTTGCCGTTATACACTTGAGAGCATCGAGTTTAATTGTTTAAATGCCTGTTTCAATATAAAAATATGTCAATAAAAACATAACCTCTATTTTCAGAGTCCACAAAAAAGGGAACGCAGGAAATCTATAAGTGAACCGGAACAATATTGCTTAGCATTAGGAACGTCTAGCGGGAAAATACTTATTTACTCAGTCAGTCAAGCTAAAGTACAAACAGTTTTAAATCAAAAAGATAATAGCAAAGTTATAACTTTGGACTGGCATAGAAAATATGGACTTTTCAGTTATACAGTCAACAATTTCGTTCAAGAATGGGATTTACAGAATGGGACAGTTAGAAATAAGTACAATGTTAAAGTAGTTGGTGTGAATAAGCAGGGAAATAAAATTAGTGCAATAAGGATAATACCACACAATCAGGTAAGTCTTGAAACTGTAAAACAAATACCTTTCACTGAACTTGAAGCCTTAAACTGAAAGATCTCAGGTTTTATCCCCACCTGTTGCACTAGAGACACTCGTACGTCAAATAAAAAGCTTCAATAGTACAACAGTTAAAAGTGCTGACTGAAAACGGAAAGATCTCAAGTTTGGTCCCTATCCGTTGCACTATTGTCGTACCAACTCCTGACACAAGCTTTCTGGTCATTTGGAAGGCACAGGAGAATATTTGTCAACTTTAGCTTGGCTAGTATTCTTTTTTTTTTTTTAAAAAGTTTGTCTGTCTGTGTGTTCTCATGAGAAACAACTAAACGAATTTTCATGCAGTTTACACCAATAGATAGACTGAATCTGCAAGAGGGCTTAAGTCAGGTCAGGGCATCATCAACCTAGAAAGGTTTTGCTTGTGAGGTTTTCCTACTATTCCTACCATCCCAGCATGTGAAATTAACTGAAAAGTTGGAAGTTTATGCCTGAGATCGAACCTGCAACCCGCTGAATAGACCATGTGATAATGATAGAGCAGTGATAGCGTACCCAACAAACATTTATGAAGTCGCCACAACGTGCCGAATTTAACTTTTGGTTCCATAAGCTGGTCGTAATTACGTCGCTGTTACGTCGATACAACCGAGAATGGGCCCATTTTATACGAATAAGTGTCTTATTAGAGTCACATAACAGTCATGTACACGATGTATTAGTCGTGTAGTGGTCGTATAGTAGTGACATCGCATCGCATCGACATCTTTTATTCGCATAATGGTGTTTGTTACCATTCTTTAACGACATTTTTCCGAATGACAGTGCTAATCACGACTTTTATATGGAATGTTGATGTAAAGTGATCGATAAATGCAGTAAACTTATACATATTATGACACTTTTTTGACAGAATATTTTATGCAGTGTTAAGAATAGTTAGTAAAAAATAGGTGCAGCCATTTTTATTTATAATCTATTGTGATTCATCTTTGATTGTGTTGAAGTGGTGGTTATAGCTCATTAATCAGTTGGGAAATTAATGTTATTGAGTAATATGTGCTAGTTTTCTTAATTTAATAAACGCGCCGTAAAAATTCTTAAAATTAAACAATATTTCCGCCTATATTTTAAACAAACGTGCGAGTAGTTACTTTTATTCGAGTTAAGGGTTTTTATACAACCGCAATACTACTTACAAACAACTTATGTGTTTTGTTTGTCAGCCATATATTAATAAAATTAGGGTTGATTATTGAAATAAAATTTTAAAACTCACAATCAAGTTGTGATTTATCTATTGGTTATCTTGCTTATAATAAAAAATGATAAGTGAGGACATCGATAGGTTTTTAACCAAGACAGATTTTATAATATTGATACATATGTCTTTGAGATGGCCATGGACATCTACAAACTTTATACGAGCGACTCGCTGTTTCGGTTGTGAATTTTTGATAACTAACGACGAAATCAAGCCTACACATTTTATAGTTACAAACGAAAATGTTAAATATTTGATAGATTTGGATTTTTTCTGGTGCCCACACTGCGCAACTTTTGCTATATATACAATCACTATCCTGAAGATGAATGTGAATATTGTACTTAATAAAAAAAATTATTATTTATTTAATATTAAAATTTTGTTTAGCTCTCTCAATGCATCGTGTGTAACAACACAAAATTTTTTTTCCTCCGAGTGTGTAACATTAAACTGAATTGCCCATTTTTTTAATTTATCTCTAAGTTTATCATTTTTGCTGGTTTCACTTTCGCTTTCATAATCTGTTTCACTATCACTAAGACATAACTTTTCAAATATTTCATCTACTTCGTTTTCTTTTTCTTCCACTATTGCAGAACTACTAGATTTATTTTCTTCGCTTCGAATAACATTTTTTTGAGACCCACTCTGCACTAATTCTCTTGAGTTTAATATTAAATTTTGTACGGAACCAACTCCAGTTTTTTTTAAATTAACTTGCCGTGGAGAATTACTCAATCTAATACAATCGGGCGTAAGCAGTGCAGTATAGTTTTTTTTAACTTTCCTTTTAAAGCCACCAGTTTTTTTTACCCTTGCCCACCTTTTCCTATCCATTTTAACGAATTATTTTTACAAATCTAGAAAGTAATTGGTGAATTGTAATGATGCTACACTTAACACTTATAGAACTTTCAGTCATTTAATGGTAGTATAATAGCTGCAAAATTTATTACACATCGTGTAAGAGTGCAATACATCACTCTTTCACAATTGTCACGTTAAAGTAGTTATCAGGACTCCAATGCCATTGATGTCGATGTACAAGCCGTATAGCCAGGACGACAGCATCGCTTATACTACTCAAAGCTGTGTAATAGTCATTAAAGACAGTCGCATAGAAGTTTATACGACGTTTTTATACCAGTTTAAGTTATATAAAAATAAGTGGCACTAAGTCGTATAAAAATCTAAAATTACTCCAATACGATGCTTAAAGCATATTGAACCGTATAACTTTCACTTAAACGACTGAAATGTTTGTTGGGTAATGGTTAGGCCATTACTCTATAGTATACATACTCCTGTAGTTTTATCACAATTATATCATTAACCCATGAATCAAGTTTAAATTGTTCATTTACACATCTTTTTTTTTTATAGGACACCCCAGCAAAATTCCTCATCACTGCAGCGTGGCAGATCAGGTTATGGCGTCTACACAACTCCACAGCGGAGGTAGTCAAATGTTTAGGCCACAATGTTGCAGCCCGGGCACTTCTAACAGTTGCCACGTTAGACAAAGCGTGTTGGCTTATAGAGGGCTCACAGTGAGTGTTGTTTTTTTTATACAAACATTAAAAAAAAAGTTTTGAATGACAATCAGTGTTTATTTTTTTTTGTACCAACTAAGAACTATTTGATTTAGTTGTAACAGAACTTGATATATAGTATCTCCTAGGCAAGCATACTTTATCTTAGGGCTACATCTTCACCTACCATCAGGTGAGATCCCAGTCAAGGACTATCTTGTCATCGAATAAAAAAAAAAGTATTATTATACATGTATCTGTATACATAGCATAGTTTTGTTACCTATTGTAAAAAAAAATTTTTTTTTGAAAAAAGCAACCGCCGAGTTTATTGCTGGCTCTTTTCGGCAGGAAGGGCATTCCAAACCAGTGGTAGATTCATCGACAATTCAAAAGCACTTGTAAAAGTTTATTTGAATAAAAAATATTTCTATTCTATTCTATCCAAAGGAATGGAACTCTCACTTGATCGTCTAACTTCCTTCCAGAACTGAACGTCTACTCGCATTTTGGGATGTAACAATCACAGAAGAACACCTAAATCCAACTAGCCAACTGAATGGTGACGAGGCCAGCCCGAGTAAAAAACAGAGAAGGAAATCTGTATCCGCACCTGTCGCACTCACTCCAGCATACAACTTCGTTCTAGAAGACGCACCGAGGATAATAGACGTCAATTTGATGGAGGAGGACGGGGCCACACGATTGTCTCTGGCGGCAGCTACGAGAAGTGGAGTTGTACATTACTATGGACTCACTTTAAATGGGTAAGGTGTATGTGTGACTAGTGTTTGCCCACAGCTTCGCATAAACGTAAAAATTCTTTTACAAAACTGACTTCAAACGCCACTACAAAATATATCAATTGTGCCTTTAAAATTTGAAGAGTTCCCTCAATTTCTCCAAGATCCTATCATCAGATCCTGACCTGGGAACACCTGGGAAGTCCCTTTCAAACAAAAAAAAGAATTTTCCAAATCGGTCCAGGAGTCTTCAAATCATCAGGGAACATACCTAAAACATAAAAAGATTCCGACGGATTGAGAACCTTGTCCTTTTTTATTAGAAATCAGTGAATAAAAAAGTCTATTCATTTCCAGGGAATCAACAAAACCAATTAAACCATCGTTAACAATACAAGTAACGACGGAGGATGCCCAGCCACTTCCGTTGCAGTGTTGCAGGCTACAGCAACCCGAGAACTTATTACTGGGCTATACTAATGGACCTGCACTCGTGTTCGAGAAAATTGTGAGTGAATTATTCTTTTTGTTGACAACCTCCCAAGTGCAGTGGTCACTGTAGTCGTATAACTGGGAGGTCTTGGATTCGATTCCCGCCAGGGGCAATTTTGTGTGTGTGTGTGTGTGTGTGTGTGTGTGTGTGTGTGTGTGTGTGTGTGTGTGCGCGCGCGTGTCTGTGTGTGTGTGTGTGTGTGTGTGTGCGCGCGTGTCTGTGTGTGTGTGTGTGTGTGCGCGCGTGTCTGGGTGCGTGTGTGTGTGTGTGTGTGTGTGTGTGCGCGTGTCTGGGTGCGTGTGTGTGTGTGTGTGTGTGCGCGCGTGTCTGGGTGCGTGTGTGTGTGTGTGTGTGTGTGTGTCGGATATTTTTTCACAACAAAAGGGCTTGAATAGTAGAATACTATACGATATGACTTTCAAATCCAAGATGGCCGCCACCACAAAATGGCGAATTACACTTTTTTTTTTAATTTGTGTTGTTTGTGTTTTAAATTTTCAATTTACACTTGTCCAGATCCCAGATGTGAAAACCAAAACTCAAGTGTTAATACGCGGCGAGCCCAAACTAAAAGGAGTTAAGAGCAAGAAACAGCATGATGCGAGCGCGGCGCAGAAAGATGTCACGTATGTGGAGCCGATGGGCGGAGTCGCCAGAAAACGAGCGACGCCAGGCGGCAAGGTATGGTTTCCTTTTACAAACTCAAAATTATTTATTTAATTGTGGCTCTCATGACAAGTCGCGAATCTACCACCGGTTCGGAATGCTGATTCTGCTGAGAAGAGCCGGCAAGAAACTCAGCACTGTTCATTAATATTGTATTGCCCATTAAGTTTTCTTGTCAATATTGCATTACCTGTTAAATAATATAAGTTACTTTTTTCTAATATAATATTGTCTAATATTACCTGACTACTACAAAGCCAATGGTCATAATTTTGGCAGGCTATGTTAATATGTATGTTTATATTTATGCCACCATAGCACCTAAATTACTGAGCCGATTTTGACGAATGAGGTGTCAATCAATTCGTTATTATGGGCCGGGTCATGTCCGCTACATTTTACACAAACAAAATCAATGTTATATCAAGACCTTAGTCGGGTTACAGTTAAGAACTTTTTTCTTATTATTTTGTAGGTAGAAGTGTCAATGGAGGCGCGTTTGGAAAACTTGACAGTAGACATCAAGAGTAGAAGCAAAACGGCAGTCAGTCACAACCTGACCAAGCTGCTGATTCAAGGCCTCCATTCACAGGACAAGGAGTAAGCACAATTTTTTCTTTTCGATGACAAGGTAGTCATGATTGTTATAAAATAATACGAGTACGTACCAGGGTAATTATTTTAATCGGGATTCTCGATATTTTGATCCAATTGCATGGACCGTGGTCACGACGGGACTGTGGTGTTGCGAGACAAGTTTTTTTTTTTTTTTTGAGTTGAAGCTGTCATAGTTTTCTATCTACCCGCCTTTTTGGTCTTTTCGGAGGAACG
The DNA here is from genome assembly GCA_038048805.1 of Hipparchia sbordonii. NCBI lineage: Eukaryota > Metazoa > Arthropoda > Insecta > Lepidoptera > Nymphalidae > Hipparchia > Hipparchia sbordonii. The sequence goes on along the minus strand of CM076117.1, from coordinate 6,279,201 downwards.
TCATTTAAAGTTCGGCAAAAAACACTAACAACGTCACTTTTTAAATTTGGTGCTGTACGACGCTTTTCTGGTTTATATAATGCTACGACTGGATTCCACATACTAGCTAGTTTAGAACCGTCTTCACGATTGAAATTCCTTACAAGATAGTCGTTGACTTCAATCTCACCTGATGGTAAGTGACGCTGAAGTCTAAGATGGTAGTGGGCTAATTTGAAAGGAGTATGGAGTGTACATTCAACCCATACCTCTTTTTTTTTTTTTTTTTTTAATAGAGCAACCGCCGAGTTTATTGCCGATTCTTCTCGGCAGGAAGGGCATTCCGAACCAGTGGTAGATTCATCGACGATTCAAAAGCACTTGTAAAAGTTTATTTGAATAAAAAATGTTTCTATTCTATTCGGTTTCTACTCATCATCGTGCTGGAACACTAAATCGCTTAAAAATGCTTATATGTATATATTATCTTTTTCCAGTTTAATACTAACGGTGTTACAAAAGGACGACCCAGCAGTCGCGGCAAGCACAGTGTCGCACCTGCCAGCTGATTACCTGCCCGCACTGATAGAACAACTCCTGGACATGGCCACCCGGAGAACCAGCCAGTGAGCTCCTTACTAATATCTAGATAATTAACAAAACTATGCAATGCACACAATGTTTCCACAAAGACGTTTCAAAAATGCACACCTACCACAACCTAACACACGTTAAGATGGGTAGACACAAAGCAGACCCATTCCCGTTGGTGGCACCCGTTCACGAGCATGACGCATGATCCAGCCATTGCTTCGCTCAACCATATTTGAGGGAACGTAACAACTTCTCCGATTTATATATAAAAACTAGTAGGGTGCGTGGGTGCGCGGCTCGCTAAAGCGAACCGCGGTTTTTCTGTTAACCGAGTAGACCTTTGGGTCTTGATCATCTTTTTAGAAATTTGTATGGCCGCCATTTTGGAAGTTTTTTTCGGTTTTCTGCCAATTGGATGAGGTTTCGAGTGACATTTGTTTGAACACCCTCCACCTAACTTCGATACCCTGGCCGGTGCTCCTCACCCGTCTCCGAAATCCTCAATCATCAGCTCTCTCCATATTTTTTTTCCGAATGAATTTTTGTCCTCTATACGAAACCATGAGTGAAAACAATTTTTTCCATACAAAATTTTATAGGAGAGGTGATCAATGAGTCAGTGAGTCAGTCAATCAGTGAATCAGCACGAGTAGCTATATAGAATAGAATAGAATAGAAATATTTTTTATTCAAATAAACTTTTACAAGCACTTTTGAATCGTCAATGAATCTACCACTGGTTCGAAATGCCTTTCCTGCCGAGAAGAACCAGCAAGAAACTCGGCGGTTGCTCTTTTCAAAAATAAAAAAATAAAAAATAAATTTTACAATAGTTAATGAAACTATGCTATGTATACAGTGCTTCCACGATGAATTTTCCTGAGTACAATACAAGTAAAAATAAATACAATACAAATACAAATAAAAATAAATAAATATAAATAAATACAATCCAATACATGTCAAAACAGGCAGGCAAAAGCAGACCCATTCCCGTTGGTGGCACCCGTTCACGAGCATGACGCATGATCCAGCCATTGCTTCGCTCAACCATATTTGAGGGAACGTAACAACCCGCATATATATATAATTATATATATATTATATATATATTAATTGCAGGTGTTCGTCCGTATGCACGTGGCTGACCGCGGTGCTGCGCTCGCACGCCGCGTTCCTGCTGGCCACCATCAACTCCACCACCTCCGACCGACTTTCACAGTTACTCGCTGTGTTTACACACAGGTGAGCCTTTGTTTCGTTGTGGCTTGAAGAAGTAACAAACAAACATACACATACAATCTTTTGCCTTTATTAGTGTGATAATACTACTATCTTTACTAATATCAGTTATAAAGTGTGCTTGTTGGTTTGTCCTTCAATCACACCACAAAAAGCAACGGGTCAACTTGATTTTTTGAATGAATTGTATTTGAGGACCGGTGGAGTGCCATAGGCTACTTTTTTACCTGGAAAATTAAGAGTTTCCGCAGGGATTAAAAAACCTCAATCCACGCGAACGAAGTCGCGGACATCAGCTAGTTTTTATCTAAACTCCAAAAAAACTTAATTTTTTTTGTTACATGTGACCAATTATTATTATTTATTGTTCTTATGCAATTTATTTTAGTTCCATTGCTGCTTTTGTTTTAGATTGGTCCAATGATTGTTATTATGTAATTTGTTTTGGTTCCATTGCTGCAGACGGTCTAATCTCTGCCAGCTGCTGAACCTGAAGGGCAGGATGGACCTGACCATGGCCCAACGGAGTACAACCAACGACACGCTGGACCAACAGCCAGTGTTGGACTACAATGGTAAGAGATTATTACTACTAGCTGTCAAGTCTCATCAGAAATTAGGAGAACCATAGGAGAACCAAAGTTACCTTTTAACTGTACAATTTGATCCCTCAATACTATATAATAGTCTGCCTCAAGAGATTGTTACTGAAGTCATTTGTAACTTTAAATAACTTAGAATGCATTTTCAAAATATGTACTTGTGTAATAGGAATCTGTCTTTATTATTAGGAGTCAATATTTTTGTTTTTTCATATTATGATTGCACTCTTTATATTAATTTTATAGTCTTAAGTTCTCAGTAAATGAGCAAATTGTTCTTTGAGAATAAATTCTTTAAACCTAATCGTAACTCTTCCTCGTGACATTGCTAAGTCTAAATCTTACGTAACTTCAAGCCTCAATAGCCCAACGGTTAAAGGTGCAGACTGAAAACTGAAAGGTCACAGGTTCAAACCCCACCCGTTGCACTATTGTCGTACCCACTCCTAAGACAAGTTTTCACTTATTTGGTGGGGAGAGAATATCAGTCAAGGTCTGCTTGGATATTAAAAAAAAACTCGCAGTCGGCCTGTGGGCTCACGCTATCCATGTTTCCAGACTCGTCGTCGGACTCAGAGCCGGAGGTGGGCGGGTTCGCGTCGGGAAGCGACCACTCGTGGGACGACGAGGAGGGGGGCGGCGAGGGGGGAGAGGGGGGCGGGGACAGCGACACGTCACAGGAATGATTCAAATATATTATTTTAATGTTCACTGCTGCTTTTTATTTTACCACCTCTACTCTTCGATCACAGAAAAATAAGTGGATTCAGCACTTCATACTTCAACTATTATTCAAATGCATCATTGTTCCTTGACACTGAAATAACTGCTTCACGTCCATGTTCTATGACAGACTAGCTAGCGAAATGATCTGCACTCATATTTAGTGGTTACACAAATCGGACTAACATGCGATATCCACTTATTTTTCTGCCTCGATCTAGCGTTGAGTAGGACATACAAGAGGCGGTACATTTGTCCCGGACACGACGTCAAAATGTAAGAGCGGCTCAACATTTCAAAATGTCCCACTTCAAATTTTCTGTCGCGGTAGTCGTCTTACGCGCAAGCGAGGAGGAGCGAGGCACATGCTACAAAGTCTACAATAGCGCGTCTGACGCGCATGACATGACGCGCCGCGTCATGTCATGCCATTCATTCTGTAATGGACGCTCACGCGTTTCGAGCGAGCGAAATGGAAATACTCGTATGAGGGAGAGAGAGGCGCGTATTGAAGCGATGCATTCGCTCCGCTGGCGACTTTTGAATTAATGGAGTTTGTTAAAGTATTGTGATCTGTGAAACGTTTTTATATCTTAGTTGTGAAATAAGTAGAATAGGTAGTTATTAATATATTCAGGTGTTTATAATTAGGTATTATGTTTTATGAATGACTTTCAACTTTCAATAACTATATACCTATTTAACCTATTTTGTTTATTTGGCTTTATGATTGTGTTACCTTTGTTGTGGTTTAACATTTTAAAATTATTTACATATTTTTTTATTCAATTACAAGCGCTATTTAGGAACTATGTTAATCGGTTTTTATTATTTGACGATGACTTTACCATATACCATATTTTATTAGATACCTACTAGCTGATGCCCGAGACTTCGTGTTCGCGTGGATTAAGGTTTTTTAATTCCCGCGGGAATTGTTATTCATTGTACTGTAATGGACGCTTTCTGCGGTTTCTGCCTCTCTGTCATATTTTTGAAGCTGAGGTGATTTAGTACCAATGCTTCAATCCGACTGTAGTGACATCAAATGTCATATTTGTACTCATTACTTCAAATGTAATGCCAAGCATCAGGACGCGTCGCGTCATTTGAAGTGGGACAATGTACTGGCCCAGGACAAAAAAGAGGCTACTCTTACAAACTCTTTTTCAAGTCATGTCCTACCCAACACTACCTCGATCGAAGCCTCTACTATATAATAGAACAGGCATGGTGACAGTAACCAAGAATCAATGGAATTATGAACTTTTCTCATGAAATAGGATTCATCTTCACTACTATTATAAATTATAAAAGAAAGATAATATATAAATTATTACTAATTATTAATAATTATTATTAATTACTATTATAAAGGAAATATTTGTATTTTTCTATGTTTGTAATGAATAAACTCAAAAACTACTGTGCCGGTTTCAAAAATTCTTTCACCATTGGAGAGCTACATTACCCTGAGTAACATCCTACTAATATTATAAATGTGAAAGTGTGGATGTTTGGATGTTTGTTACTCAATCACGCAAAAACGGCTGAACGGATTTGGATGAAATTTGGCATGCATGTAGCCTTTGACATGGAAAAGAACATAGGCTACCTTTTATCCCGATTCCTTAAGTAGTTCCCGAGGGAAAATTGAAAATTGTTTACGTGCTAAGCCGCAGGCAGACTGCTTTGAAATTTGGTATGCATATAGCCTTTGACATGGAAAAGAACATAGGCTACGTTTTATCCCGATTCCTTAAGAAGTTCCCGAGGGAAAATTGAAAATTATTTACGAGCTAAGCCGCAGGCAGACAGCTTTGAAATTTGGTATGCATGTAGCCTTTGACATGGAAAAGAACATAGGCTACCTTTTATCTCGATTCCTTAAGTAGTTCCCGAGGGAAAATTGAAAATTGAAAATTGTTTACGTGCTAAGCCGCGGGCAGACAGCTTTGAAATTTGGTACGCATGTCACCTATGCTATGGAAAAGGACATGTACTTTCTATACCGATCTCAAATAGTTCCCGTGGTAAGATTAAAAATTGTTAACAAGCGAAGCTTTAGACCCAATTCTGAAGTCAACGCAGACAAAGTCGCGGACAGAAGCTACTACTACTACTAATTTTAATCCCGATCTAGCAAATTTTTTCCGTGGGAAAAGCATAAATAATTGTTGCACACCAATAAGTTGTTAATAATCCTACTAATCCTACTAATATTATAAATGTGAAAGTGTGGATGTTTGGATGTTTGGATGTTTGTTACTCAATCACGCAAAAACGGCTGAACGGATTTGGATGAAATTTGGCATGCATGTAGCCTTTGACATGGAAAAGAACATAGGCTACCTTTTATCCCGATTCCTTAAGTAGTTCCCGAGGGAAAATTGAAAATTGTTAACGAACGAAGCTTTAGACCCAATTCTGAAGTCCGCACAGACAAAGTCACGGACTGAAGCTGCTACTACTACTAATTTTAATCCCGATCTCTCAAATTTTTTCCGTGGGAAAAGCATAAATAATTGCTGCACAACAATAATATTATGGACTGGAATAGGACATAGGCTACTTTTTATCCCGGGAAATAAGAGTGTTCCCGCGGGAATAAAAAACCTTAATCCACGCGGACGAAGTCGCGGGTATCAGCTAGTAATATTATAAACGTGAAAATTTGTATGTTTGTTACTCAGTCACGTCGCAACGGCTGAACCGATTTGGCTTAAATTTGGCACAGAGATAGATTATGGTCTGGAATAGGACATAGGCTACCTTTTATCCCGAATCTTTAAGTAGTTCCCGAGGGAAAATTTAACATTGTTTAAGAGCTAAGCCGCGGGCAGACAGTTTTGAAATTTGGTATACATGTCACCTATGCTATGGAAAAGGACATGTGCTTTCTATACCGATCTCAAATATTTCCCGTGGTAAGATTAAAAATTGTTAACGAACGAAGCTTTAGACCCAATTCAGAAGTCCGCGCAGACAAAGTCACGGACAGAAGCTGCTACTACTACTACTAATTTTAATCCCGATCTCATATAATATTATGGTCTGGAATAGGACATAGGCTACTTTTTATCCCGGGAAATAAGAGTGTTCCCGCGGGAATAAAAAACCTTAATCCACGCGGGCGAAGTCGCGGGTATCAGCTAGTATTATAAATGTGAAAGTGTGGATGTTTGGATGTTTGGATGTTTGTTACTCAATCACGCAAAAACGGCTGAACGGATTTGGATGAAATTTGGCATGCATGTAGCCTTTGACATGGAAAAGAACATAGGCTACCTTTTATCCCGATTCCTTAAGTAGTTCCCGAGGGAAAATTGAAAATTGTTAACGAACGAAGCTTTAGACCCAATTCTGAAGTCCGCACAGACAAAGTCACGGACTGAAGCTGCTACTACTACTAATTTTAATCCCGATCTCTCAAATTTTTTCCGTGGGAAAAGCATAAATAATTGCTGCACAACAATAATATTATGGACTGGAATAGGACATAGGCTACTTTTTATCCCGGGAAATAAGAGTGTTCCCGCGGGAATAAAAAACCTTAATCCACGCGGACGAAGTCGCGGGTATCAGCTAGTAATATTATAAACGTGAAAATTTGTATGTTTGTTACTCAGTCACGTCGCAACGGCTGAACCGATTTGGCTTAAATTTGGCACAGAGATAGATTATGGTCTGGAATAGGACATAGGCTACCTTTTATCCCGATTCTTTAAGTAGTTCCCGAGGGAAAATTTAACATTGTTTAAGAGCTAAGCCGCGGGCAGACAGTTTTGAAATTTGGTATACATGTCACCTATGCTATGGAAAAGGACATGTGCTTTCTATACCGATCTCAAATATTTCCCGTGGTAAGATTAAAAATTGTTAACGAACGAAGCTTTAGACCCAATTCAGAAGTCCGCGCAGACAAAGTCACGGACAGAAGCTGCTACTACTACTACTAATTTTAATCCCGATCTCATATAATATTATGGTCTGGAATAGGACATAGGCTACTTTTTATCCCGGGAAATAAGAGTGTTCCCGCGGGAATAAAAAACCTTAATCCACGCGGGCGAAGTCGCGGGTATCAGCTAGTAGGCTATATAGTCCACCCGTGCGAAGCCGGGACGGGCCGCTAGTGGAATATAAAGAACGTATTTATTTTTCTATTTAGAGCAAAATTGACGTTCATTTCGATACAATAAACAGAGTCACATCTATGTATCTTGAAACTTTGACAAACTACTATGAAAAAACATAGAAATGACGAGACGTTAGAGCCGATACCCCCCTCCCTTCTCCAATTCATCAACGCCAGTGGGGTAGTAAATGGATTTTTTATTTGAGTGGCTACAGAACAGGGAGTAGTGGAAAAATTGGAGGGAAGGAGGCCTTTGCCCAGTCGTGGGATAGCTCAGGCTCTATCTATACTAATATTATAAAGCTGAAGAGTTTGTTTGTTTGAACGCGCTAATCTCAGGAACTACTGGTCCGAATTGAAAAATTATTTTTGTGTTGGATAGTACATTTATCAATGGAGGCTCTAGGCATTATAACATCACGCTACGACCAATAGGAGCGAAGCAGCAGTGAAAGATGTTGCAAAAACGGGGAAAATTATCCATATTTAAAATATATTCTTTTAAAAACTTCTTAATCGCGATCATGATAACAGAAATTGATGCGGACGAAGTCGCGGGCAACAGCTAGTCATAGATAATAAGATATCAATAATCCTTTTATCAATGCTTCCACCAAATCAGATCGATACCTATATCTACTATATAAAAATAAGTCGGGTTTTCCTTCCTGACGCTATAACTCCAGAACGCACGAACCGATTTCCACGGTTTTGCATTCGTTGGAAAGGTCTCGGGCTCCGTGAGGTTTATAGCAAAGAAAATTCAGGAAAAATTTCAACAGAAAAGCGGGAAAATCTTTTTTCACATACAGCGCCATCTCTGATACATAGCATGTAATCTGGTGGCGAAACGGAGTTCGCCGGGTTTGCTAGTCTATAATAAATTTATCTTGAAACTATTTTCTTTAAAAATTAAAATTTTTCAACATTTTACTTCAATTTTGTAATTATTAAGTACTAAATTCGCCAATTTCATACTTTTATCCCCAGAGAACAAGTATTTTTGCAATACAGAAGGTTCTGAAAAACTTGAAGAAAAAGAAGTTATCGATTGAAAAAAAAGATCAAATTTACTCATTCGCACCATCGTTTATTGCTCTTATAACTAAATATACATCAACGCATGTACTCTTTACAACTTACAACTAACTTATTTTAAACATTATAGAAACTTCAACAAAGAATTGCAAAGTTCAACCACATTATATCATAAACATACTGTAAAATAACCTACATAAAAAAGTAGACCATACTATGCCCGATAATGTCAGCTTTCTACCAGTGAAAGTCGCGTCAAAATCGGTCCAGCCGTTCCCGAGATTAGCGGCAACAAACAGACAGACAGACAAAAATTTTAAAAATTGTTTTCTTTTTATAAGTACCATATCTATTTTCGTACGCAGTTAGTAAAAAGTCGTTCTTTTGATATTACAAACACACACTTCAATTTTATTTGTATGTATAGATATTGTACAGTATATTGTCATAGCATGGGCAGTAACATGCCCATTCGTATATTCTGCGATTTACTTGCCCAACTTGAAATTGTAAGGGTAAAAACATGCCAAAGATGCCTCACTCCGATATGTCGCGGTCGCGGTTTAGCTCATTACCTCGATGTCACCTCCATGTAAAACAAATGTATACAAACAGATGAGCACGAACATGTTGAAGGATATCTCACTGCGATACATCGCGGTACAGCGAGGTATCTTCGACATGTTCGTGTTCGTCTGTTTGCGTACATTTGTTTTAAATGGAGATGACATCGAGATAGCGAGCTAAACCGCGACCGCGACATATCGCAGTGAGGCATCTTCGGCATGTTTTTACCCTAAGTCTGCGGGTAATCTTAACTCTTACAAAAATCCTATTACACTAATATTAAGTTAACCCTACGACTTCTTCGGCGGTCTGAATATACCCACGACGACCGCGTGGTCTCGCTCGTAGGGCTCCAAGGTCAACTGCTCCTGAGGTTTCAGTTTATCCGCCTGCAACTTCTTAACTTCCGCCGCGAAGACTGCCTCGGGCTGTGCTGTCGAATCTATGCACGACGCCTGTCAAGAAACGTATAATTTCATTGTATAATTGTGTATAAATTATTGGTTATATGATATTTAGGAGGCGACCTCAGTGAGAGAGTTCAATTCATGTCAACATGAAAGATTTAGTTAGTTCTGTTTTATCATCACGGGAAATGGAGTCTTGATACATTAGTGATAGTTGATATACGGATTACAATTTATTTTATCCTGTGTGTATATGTAGGTATATATGTGTATTATATGTATGTATATGTGTAGGTATATGTATTAATTATCAGGTTTTTCATTCAGTTTGTGTGTGCACCCTCATTTTCTGTCCTATCATCCTGGAAGAGATTGCTTCTTAGCGATAAGGCCGCCATTAGTGCTCTCATTTATTTTAAGTTAAATTTATGTTTCTATATATACAGGGTGTCCCACGGCTATGCCACATGGAGGGGAAGTACCTTAAATATTGTAGATGGAACATTTTACTGAAAGAAGACTTCATTTTAATTTAAAAAACAATTTAAACTGCATTCATAGATTTTTAAATAATTGCCTGGTTGAACCGGGACTCGAACCCGCTATACGAGAAAAAAAATTAACCTGTATCTTTATCATACCGATCGGAAGGCTTCATCATAAGGATTATTTTTTGTTAAATAACATAGCATGAGAAATAAAAGGAAGACCATGAATTTTAGCCTTTGATGTAAAATTTTGTTCAGAAAAATGAAAAGCTGACATTGGCGTATCGACATGTCCTTCAATCCCGCTGCAAACTGTTGCAGCGGGATTGAAGAACAAACCAATAAATCAACAAACAAACACACTTTCGCATTTATAGGTAATATAAGTAAGGATTAGTAAGGATTAGTAAGGATAGTAAGGATCGGGAAATGATGCGTACTTCTCAAGTGGGTACTCATTAGTAATAGTTCATGTCAGTTGTATGTCGATGCGATACGCCAATGTCAGCTTTTCATTTTTCTGAACAAAATTTTACATCAAAGGCTAAAATTCATGGTCTTCCTTTTATTTCTCATGCTATGTTATTTAACAAAAAATAATCCTTATGATGAAGCCTTCCGATCGGTATGATAAAGATACAGGTTAATTTTATTCTCGTATAGCGGGTTCGAGCCCCGGTTCAACCAGGCAATTATTTAAAAATCTATGAATGCAGTTTAAATTGTTTTTTAAATTAAAATGAAGTCTTCTTTCAGTAAAATGTTCCATCTACAATATTTAAGGTACTTCCCCTCCATGTGGCATAGCCGTGGGACGCCCTGTATATGTTTCTATATTTATTTGGTGTACAATACAAAGTATATTCATTTCATTTCATTTCATAGTGGGAACACATCCTGTTGTGGTACAAATCCAACCTACTCGAACGAAACGCTTTAATTCAATGTTTCTGATAAGAACCACTAAGGTGTAGAACACTCTTCCAGCAACCGTGTTTCCTGCCACCTACAATTTGAATATTTTCAAGGCAAGAGTGAATAGGCATCTTCTAAGCAAGCGCGCTCCAACCTAGATCTAGTGCTATCTAATACTGATTGTCGTCAAGCACAAGCCTATTTCGGATAAAAAAAGTCTCATTTTTCTAATTATTTGGGTGTTGTAGTATTTAATTGCTTCTAGTATAATTTCCCTAACTATTAATGAACATTTGCCTTATAATAATTATATTTTAAGTATGGATATAATGGATATAACGAACAATACCTTAATAGATATGACGAAATGTCCACCATTCTTCAGGAAATGTTGTGCATTCAAACTGACAATTCTAGCTTGATCCGGCTGCGCCACGTCAGCAAATATTGTGTCCACCATACCAACAAGCATTCTGTAAAAAAAAGATGTACCGATTTTGATGGCGCTTCTAACAAATGTAAGTCGGGAAATAGAGATTGGTATAATCAGAGAGAGAGTTCAAATAAGAATTCAACATGAAAGATTTAGTTCACAATGTTTTTATTCATCATTATTCATAAGATTATTATATAATTGTAGATGCCCGCGGCTTCGTTCGCGTGGATTTAGTTTATAATCTCATGGGAATATTATTATGTGAAAGTGTGTTGGTTTGTTCTTCAATCACGCCGCAACAAAGCAACGGATCGATGTGATTTTTTACATGGGTATAGTTGAGGACCGGGAGAGTGACAGGCTACTTTTTATCCCGAAAAATCAGTTTCCGCAGGATTTTCAAAAACTAAATTCACACGAGTGAAGGCGCGGGCATCAACTAGTAACAGATAATAAAATAAAATAAAAAATAAAGGGACAAGAAACGTGATTTCTGCATTTCATGCTCCACCTTAACAATTAACAATTGTTGTTATGTATGTATGATCCTCCTTGACGTGTCCGTCAACGGCGGTCCTGGCTAGAACCGATTATGAGAGCGAATATGGCTAGCGAAACCAAATTTGGTTTGGAAGATGAAAGGCATTGTAACAATTGTTGTTACAATGCCTTTGTGTGCAATTCCGACATGTATTTGGCTATTTTTTTTACTATACTAACTAATGCTTAGATCTAGAGTGCCTAGACTCAAGACAGAGGTTAAAACGAGACAACAATATGCTCTGACATAAATTTGTCTTGTTTTAACTCTGTCTTGAATCTGAGCTGAATGAGAGTACGGTCTATAGATTTCAGGCTTAGTTATACTTGACTTACCTATATTTAAGTGGATGTCTAGCATCTTCAATAATAGGGATTATATTTGTCCTTTTCTTTGCTACATTTATTAAGTCCCTTCCGGATCTGTGCGAAAATTCCACTGCGTACACCAACCCTTCCTGTGAAATAGAAGTTAACTTGTGTTAGCATGTTGCGATAATATATGGGTGAGTTGCGTAAAAATGGGTGTACATCAGAAGTGGGTGCGTGGATATAGTCTTCACGAATAGGTCGAGATTAGAGGGACCACGTTCATCATTTGAGATATCTGTTTTTCCAATGTTTTGGAAAATGACAAATAACTAACTAAATTATTTTTTTTTTGTTTTTTTCTACCATAGGATTATTTTTAAGTTTGTGCTGGTATAAAATCATACTTACGGGGCCAACGATATCCGAAACATGGCTAACAGTAGTTCCACTTGCCGCTCCCAGGTATAGAACCCTGGACCCTGGAGGCATGTGTATAGCATCCACTCCACCCATAATAGCTGCAGCCAATTTCGACCTGAACGGATTCCATACTCTGTATTCAATCTTTTCTCCTTCATTCTGAAATAGAGGTTCAAAGTATAATACATTTTTCTTATGGGTAAGACTAGGGTACGATAATAGGTGTACATCAGAAGTGGGTGTGTGGATATAGTCTTCACGAATAGGTCGAGATTAGAGGGACCACATTCATCATTTAGTATTTCTATTTATTTCTTAAAAATCTATTTTATTAGAATTAGTTAAAAGTAGCACTATTTTTATCAATTTGGGGCCATGGGACCATAATATACAAACCTCAACAGATATCCTCTTCTCTCCATAAACTTCTGAACCAGGTACCAAATTCTTTGTAACCAACGCATCTTCCTTGCCCCTCGCTATGAAAACTCCAGCGTGTCTAGAAAATATAATATCATTGGAAAATTGGGATTAAGGTCTGTGGTCTGTTGGTTTGGGGATGTGAGATCAGTAACAATGGCTGTCTTCAAGCATTCGCATTCAGAAGAACGAAAGTTGTGCTTAACATCATTTAGATAGAAAAATTGAAATTATGTACATTAACATATTATAAGAATAACATTTTTGTAAAAACAGAAAATAAATTAGTCAAAAAACAAATCTTACTATCCTTACGAAGTGGATGATTACTGCTTTATACTTTGTTGAAATTTAAAATTAGGTATTTAATAATTTTTTATATACTTAGGTTTCCTGTTAGAAAAAGAGAGTGCTATTGCAACATGACGTCACAATTCAGTAGCTCCATACACTCTGAATAAAAAAAACTTCATTTTAGAAAGAGACACATAGTCACATTAAAACAGGTTATAACTTATTTGTTTTTTGACCAATTTATTTATTTTATTTATACAATTCAATTGAATGAAAAAAAAGAACAAAATAGATTAGTAAATGAAGTGTAACACAATAGGTTTATTTTCTCTTTTTACACATGTTATTCTTACATGTTAAATTTTCAATTATAATTAATGAATATCCGCACTTTGAGAACAGTGTAATACCAAATTATGAGCTCACCTGTGTGGTTCAATAATGACTTGCTTTCCTCCCTTGAATCCACCCCTCGCCGGACCTCCGCGACCGCGCCCTTAAACAAAACTACGTATGAGTATATCTATAATATTATATTTAAGAAAGGGCACAGAAAATATTATGTCTTCAGAAGTGGGTGTGTGGATATAGTCTTCACGAATAGGTCAAGATTAGAGGGACCACATTCATCATTTTGCAATGTTTTTAGGTGATATGTATATTTTATACCAGCTGATACCTGCAACTTCATCCGCGTGGATTTAATTATTAGGCTTCTGTACATGAAAGATAAACAACGGGACCCTATTACAAAGCCTCCGCTGTACATCCATCTGTCTATCGGCAAGCTGTATATCATGTTCTGTAGTATATGTATTTCCGTTGCGGCTATAATAACAATAGTCAGTCAGCAGTGGAGTGCATATGATGTACTACAGGGTAGGCAGATGATATAAAATGGAAAAAAATTCCAGTACAAGGCATGAAAAACTTAAGGGTAGGCATTGTACAAATTGTAAAAAGCTTAACCTTAAGTTTTTATAACTCGTACTGGAGTTTTCCTCCATTTTATATCATTTGTCCGCTTAATATGTATTGCATTTTTGAAGCTTCACTGTGGAAGCACTGTATACATAGCAGTTTGGTTACTTATTGTAAAATATTTTATTTTTTGAAAAGAGCAACTGCTGAGTTTCTTGCCGGTCCTTCTCAGCAGAATCTGCATTCCGAACCGGTGGTAGATTTATGACGTATTTTGAATTTGAATTTGAATGAATGCCTACGGGCCTACCCTGTATGCAAGCCACTGTCAGTCAGTCAGTCACCTTTTCCTTTTACATGTTTAGGTTGTTAATGTTATCGTACCTCCTCCACCGCCTCTGCCACCGAAGCCCCGGCCACCGCCGCCGCCACCGCCCCGCTTCTCAAACCGGCCTCCGCCTGCTCCGCCCCGGCCACCACCGAAGCCTCCTCGGCCTCCGCCACCGCCTCGACCGCCTCTGAAGCCGCCGCGCCCTCCTCCGCCCCCGCCGCGGGAGTTATTGAACTCTGTGGATATTAAATAGATCACATCACTACTACAGTATAAATCAAAGTCGCTTTCTCTGTCCCTATGTATGCTTAAATCTTTAAAACTACGCAACGGATTTTGATGCGGTTTTTTTAATAGATAGAGTGATTAAAGAGGAAGGTATGATAAAATAATAAATAAATGTATAATAACATCCATTAACAGTTAATGAAATAGGCTATATATTTTATACCTGTGCGAAGCCGGAGCGGGCCGCTAGTATTTAATAAAGTTTTGCCTGTAGTAGAGGAATCACAATAATATTATAAAGGTGAAAGTGTGTGTGCGTGCGAGACAAACATACACGTTTGTTTAGTACACGTTCACACCACAACGAATGAACCATGAATTGGCTGAAATTTGAAATGAAAATAGCTTAGACCCAGGTTTAACCGTAGGCTACATTTTATCCCGGAAAATTAAAGAGTTCCTGCAGGAATTAAAAAACCTTATTCCCGCGTGGAATGTCACAGGCATCATATAGTTTTCAAATAAATTGAAGTAAATCTGTAATCCTTATTCTATAAATAGATCCAATATATAAAATTCTCGTGTCACAGTGTTTATAACAAAACTCCTCTGAAACGGCTTGACCGATTCTTATGAAATATCAGCCCAATCAATCCAGTGGTTTAAGCTGTGCGTTGATAGATCAGTCAGTCAGTCATTCAGTCATTCAGTCAGTCACATTTTCCTTTTATATATTTAGATGATGTAGGTGCATCAAGAGTTACCCATGTCCTTGGGAGTTACTCAAGACTCAAGCCTAAGCATTCGTAAAGGACTTCTTAACAGGGGCATTTACCAAAGATCCAGAAAAGTCAAAGTACATTCGCAATCCTCATTTACAGCTCACGAAGACAAATAAGCTACCACAAACAAGTAAAGCCTTTTTAGGTTAACTACTAAGAAATCACGACATCAGTAATCACGACAAGTAAATTGTATAGCAATAATTTTCCTGTGTAGAAATAGTGCTTCGTTTCATTTTTAACATATATTTATGCTTGTATTATAAAAAGACTCCTAAAAACCCCACGCGTGGACAGAAGCCGTCAACACAAACCTAACCTACATTCAATAAAACTTTATTTTTAAAATAAATTGAAATAAATTGTAATATAATTGTGATTGATACAGCTAGTAATTTATCTAAATAGTAATTTTATTAATTGAACTACAATTAAATCAGTAAAAACCACGCGGCAACGCACGTGTCGTACGCATTGGAGCATATAAAAAACTTTTTACTCACCTGGTTTTCCCATGTTTTAAATATTAAACTTTCTAGTAAACATAAAAAAAAGTTAATTACACTACGCTAGCCAAGTAAATATTTTTTAATTTTCATAAACGGACGGCGCCCATAGCGCCCGCGTCTTGTCGCCGCCGCCGGAAATGATGCCATTTTGAATTTATCAATTTAAAAATGTGTGTTGCAGTGTTGCCAGCACAGAACACTAATACCAACTAATACTCCTAACAGAGGTTGCTAGACGGTTTGAACGAGGCGATCGTACGTCTATACGATTAAAAAGTCAACAACAAATAATTAGGTGGGAACGTGTTAAATATCGATAATTAGCTTTTGTTGAAATTAAAATAATATTCTAATATTAACTATATAAGTTAGATAGGTACTTGTAATCATAAGTAGATATTAAAAATATTAGACATGAGACCAGAGACCGATAATATATCAAAACGAATCTAAAATTCGATTTTAAACACAAATCGATTCGTATCGATTTCTCAAACTAGAATATCCAATTTCAAAAATCCAAACCAAACGCTAAATGCTAAATCGTTAGATCTATACGACCAAGCGAATATCCGAACGCAAACTGATACGTAGAAATTTTCTTTTTCTAACCAAACGTAACATAGCTGAATAAAAAGGATGGTGCGAATTTTGGGATTTAGATTTTGATTTTGATATGCGTTCGAATATAATCTTTACGACTAATTAATTAAATACTATATTTGCAAGATTACTATTTCTTAGCTAATAAAATGAAATCTAAGAAGTACGCAAGCGAATTGGCAAGGCTAGGAGTGACTAAAATCGGATATCTAAAACCAGATTTTGAAAGCGATTTTGAAATCTGAAATCGGATAAATACCAGTTGCGTTCAAAACTAAAAACGCCCGTCTAAAAAATAAGGAAACAAAAGTAACGTTCTGGTAACACTGGCTGGTGTTACATAGGAATTAGGAAGTATCTATATTAGGTAGGTACCTAGTTATTGTAGTCATGGATGTAGGTAGGACCTTTTTTAATAGGTAGGTATCTCGCAGCCATGAAGGAATCTTTGTGACTCGCAGCCATGCTTAAATATACAGCTCGTAGTTATGTTTTTAAAAGTTTGTCGTCGACTCAAAATTGTATTAGGACTTAGTAAGACTAAAAAATTACTATTTTAGTTGTTTCTATCCTCGGTTCAATTTATTGTAAAAAGTAATTTATTTTACTCCAATAACTTCGGCAAATCTAAATTGAATTTGATGGTTCTTTATATTTAATTTAAAAAAAAGTGATAATAAATTTTGCCCAGTTTTGATTTATATTATATTAATTTGAGATAGAGGACTAAACTCCTCACGGATATATACTACAATGATACTATACATCATTCAACTCCAGGCTTTAGCTATTTGTACCGTTGCGTTTCTTTTGTAGCTTACCCGTGCGAAGCCGGGGCGAGTCAACTAGTTACCAACTAGTATACAATAAAACAAGAGAGAATTAATGTTAAAATGGTATATTTATTACAATCCAATATTTCGGCCGGCATTTCGTGTAACATGTTACAAAATTTGTTTATCGCCGACTACAATATTGTTATAACTTCTAACACTTTATTATAAAATTATATAATCTTTTGGTTCAATCCTTTTTAAGTGCACTTTTACATACTTTACGACACTAGTGACGTAATGACTTATCAAAGCGAGCGGAAATTTACAATTTCCTAATCGAAAAATGTAGCTTCGCGTCTGTATGCATGCATATAATATGCTGTTTACACATAGCAAGCCTTTTAATTGTTCACATTGGAGGCAAATGAACACATTTCCTTTCAAAAATAAAAACTTAAAACATTTCAATCCTTTTCACAATATTCCCTGCAAAAATGGATGTAATACTTAAGACTTGTGACCCGTCCATTTAATGTAGAGATTTGATGTACCAAATAGGCACAATAATGTTGAAATATTAAAGAATTTTATTTTTTATTCTGGCAACATCAATGAAGCTTGACTAAAGATTTAGTAAAATAAATAAAGAACTTTTTTATCACTTGTGTTTAGTTCATTCACAAGAAACAACTTGTGTAATAATTGAAACATTTAAATAGGAAAACTAAGCGATTTAAAATAAAAATAAAAAATAAATAAACAGAATAGCTAATAAAAGTAATTCAGGAGCTAGGCAGAATAAGATATTTCTGCTTATAAGACTTAATAAAATAAGGGCCATAATTGATTAAAAATATAATGCGGCCATTTGATAATTTCTAAAATTAATTACTTATAGCTAATAAACAATAATAATTTAAAATATATTTGAAATTACAAGCTTGCTATGTGTTAAAGTCCTTTTATACGAGCACATATTATTTTACTTTTTACAAACATTTCATTGTATTATGGCGTTGATAACTCATATATAAACAAAAGCTTTTTGTATTAAAAAATAATCAATTTTGAGGGTGTTTCCTTCGTATTTTAAAGCGTGGATGTTACAAGAAAATATATTAGTGATATCTTTATGGCATATTTGGCTACCTAAAGCGCCGCTTTCTCCCATGGGAATCCACCCTAATAAAATACTATCAGATTTTTTTACATAAAATACATGTTGAAACACATTTAAAGCAGTTATCGTGTTTTTATTGCAAAACGTTAGATGCAGAGTTCAAGAGAAGACAAATTTTACATTTCGACGCGATGTTTTTAATATGAAATATTAAGTTAATAAGTACAACTTACAAATTGTCTACATTTTTTTTTTCCAATTATAATACATTTAATATTATTTGAAATATTTACTTTTTGAGTTAAATGAGAAATAAACAGTTATTATAAATCCAATCGGATAATCATTATTATACTCTTTAGTTTGGATATTATAAATGTTTTCATAACACAGAAAGAATTGCATCAAAATCGACACAATAACCGAAATATGCGAGTTATTGAACATTTAATTTATTGTTATTGCTTTTTTAATCTATAACAGCAGATAATAATTTGTGGATAAAACGGTGACATTTCATAGCTGTGTTGCCATTATAAAATTTTCAATATATATATGAATATTGTATATAGAGATATATAAATTGATATATTATTTTTTATATATTGAACACACTTTTAACCCATACAAGTCGAAGACACAATAGGAGTGGGGGAGAAATCTGCTTTTTTGTAAGACTTCGATTATATATCATAGCAATTAAAGGATTTATATTAAATAAATAAAAAAAATATATATAAAAAAACCATAGACACTCGTCATATTAAGTGCAAATAACAGACGTCATTTTTTTAAATTATATTATTATTATTACATATTTCATGTTTCAATAAATAAATTGAAATAAATTGCATGTTTCAACAAAATCTGGTTAGTTAAAATATTATGTAGGATTATCCCCCAAACTCCTTTAAAATTACATCCGAAGAAAAAATAAAACAATTGCAAATAACACCAATGATATGCCAACCAGCGATAATGCGGCGTAGGTACAATTTGATTTTTTTTTTGAGATTTTCCATAAATAATGTATTTTTAATAATAATAATAATTCTTCCACCGAATTTGTACTAAACACTAAATTTTTATGTACAATAATAATGAAACAATCATAGTTTACTTATTTTTTTTTTTAATTATTTGGTAAAAGCGCTTAAATACATTGTAATCTTCGCAAATATTGGGCTATGACGAAACACGTTACAAACTTTGTATAAGGAACTGTAAAAGGAAGTGTAAATTGTTAAATCCTAGATTTTATTCGTAGGATTTACCAACATTAGTTGGTAAATGTAAGAATTTTTATAAAATGAGATAATTTTCCGGACTTTTACCATTAGAATTTGGTACAATCTAGGTCTTTACTAAAGACGGTTAGTAAATGTTGGTTTCGAATAGAAACTGAGTACTTTTTTGCAATTATTGCCAATTAAAAAATGGCGGCGTTTAAAGCCGAATCAAAAGAGTTTGAAATAAATGTTATAAGTATAACAAAAAAATAAAAATAAATAGCGACTTTTGCTACCACACAAAGTACTATTCAGATCGCACACACAGTTATATTCACCTCGAAGTTGCCTCGCTTTCTATCGCGTAACTCCTATCCCTTCGCACTAGGTTAGCCCATTGAATCGACCAGTCCAAACGGGACAACGTCGGTTATTTGTACATACTTAAAATGCCAATTCACGTACTGCTTAGAATGTGTCAATGTTAATCGCCAAAGCCCAAAAAGATTTGCATTGATTTTAACGGAAAGAAAAAAAAACGACTTGAATTTTTTTTTAAATAGTTAAGTACGGTCGAAGAAAAAGCGAAAATTCTGAAAAAAAAAATAGAGATAAAATATGATTTTATTTCATTTAAATTAGGTACTAAAATAGCAACATTTTTCAAACATGCTTTGGCACTTTCACCATACAATAAACTGCGCTTAACCTAGCCATAGAGGTGATGGTAACACTAAACTCATGTCGATGTCATGATGTTACAGTAACACCACTTTTATAAGTTGCATCGGGAATACTGTTAGCGCCAGAAAGGAGTAATAACCAATGAAATACAAGCTTTATTGCTTTAAGTTGATTTGATATCGCTATCTCGCCCATTTAACCAGACGCCACTATCACAAGTTCGGAACAATCAATTAAGGTATCGCGTCTGACTAAAGATTTAATTTTGTATAGGAACATACTTAACTTATAAAAGTGGTCGATTTATACACGTCTTTAGTTCTACAGCTAAGCTGGGCTCACATTAAAATTATATAATTTGCATAATGAAGATGGAAGTTAACTATTAATTGCATTAAATTTTAAAATCAAATTTACAAATTTAACCTATTATTACTAATTTCAAACAAATATACACACAAATCTAACGCTGTGGTCTTATTCGCTATGACATCACTTGTTGCATACAAAAACCGACAAAATGGACGTCAAAAAAAAATGCTCAAAAACAGTCGCAGGATTGTCTAAAAATGATTACTAGTGCGACAATAGCAATGTCTTGCTATTGGCTATAAAGTAAATTATTGCAATCGCAATTGCCACTGTGGCAATATTATTGACGCAGCTTTTTCCCAATCGACCAGCAGATTAATTTTGACGGAATTTATGGTCTCTATTTACTTACAAGATGTGCTTGAAATCGTTATTCGAAATAAAAATTGACAGCTGTCAAAGTTTACACCAAATAAAGGGAGTTTCCCTCGATGTCAGAGCGAATAAAGATGCTGGCCAGTACATGGGGTCGCGTACATACAAGGTCTTACCGCGTCGCCATGTTATTGACCGTCTTACACCACACCACATGGTCCTTTGAACCGGATACGATCAGGCGACCTATGGGTTACTTACTCATAAAAACATTACAACCAAAGTTTTAAAATAACCATTTACAAATAAAAGGGGCGTAGAACTTTTTATTTAAAAATTAAAAGAGATCTATTGACACCGTTCTGAACTCTTCTAATCACATTACAGACCTTTAGCCCAGGTCCAAGATGGAAGCGGGAAAAGTTGGAAGGGGTATGATCGTTTTAAATAAATCTGTACCCTTAATCTCTTTACTGCTTTGTATGGTGCTCGCTTGTCAAGCAAATACGAGCCATGTTTCATGTGATTAGCAAACAGTCCAAAACGTCCAGAAAATATTAAAAATTCAGTGCCTGAAGATGTACGATTCAGATCTAAAGGAGCGCATTGGACTGCAGCAGAATTGCAATAATGAGAATCAGTCTTTTTTTTAAAGAAGATTAGCCAAGTTGAACTTAACTAATATTTTCCCTCCCAAACAAGCGGAAAGCTTGTTTTTGGAGTGGGTAGGTATAAATAGTGTTACGGATGAGGATTGAACCGTAGAACTTTCAGTTTTCAGTCCGCACATTTAATCGTTTCGCTATCGAGGCTATAAATTTGGAAATTATCGCGGCTGCTGTCACATTCCGCAAAACATAATCGGCTTTTTATGTGACATGAGATTTAATAAATCATGCATTTCAATTTTCTTGGTTACGTTACCGCGCCGGTATGACGCACTCAGTCAGGTCTGAATCGTACTTTAGTGTTACTTTGCAAGTAAACTAACGTGACATGAGCGTTTAAAGTGAATCTGTCATAACCGAATGACATCTGCTTTCTTTGACAGATTAACGTAACATAGATGTCACGTTTTAACTTGACAATTAACGTTCAGGACACGTCATTGGTCAAATGAAAACATAGTTATCGCTAAAAAAAATTTGTTTATAATTATTCGCTACGGGATAAGAGTGCAACAATCACACATCCAAAATTATCCTATTTTTAATTAATTAATTAATTATATCAATTAATTTTTTATCTATTAAAAAAAATACATAATAAACAACGACGCAATTATTTTTATTACACATTAAAAAGAGAAACTCTAATGGTATTAATAGATGGATTTAATAATAATAGGTGACTTATAAATTAATAGTAACATTAAATAAAAGGATTAAACTAAAAAAAAAAAAGATTAAAATAAAAACAGGTAAAAACGTCCAAAAAGTGATGTGCGATGCGATTTTTGGATGACTGAAAATCATACTAATCTTTTATACCTGGTTCTAATTAAAAAAAAAAATGAAATCGATCTGTACATAATAAATTAATCCGTCCATCAGTTACTTAGCGACGTTGTTATTATCCAAAAACTTGCAAGGACTCATTCAAAAATAAATTGTTGCTAAGGATAAAAATTCATTTTATTTATTGTTATTTATTCCTGACAAGATAGCCTTGCAGCGGGCTAACTTGGAAAGGGGGGTATGGCAGTGTTTTTATTTAACCTGTACCCCTCAAATAAAATACGAGCATATTCAATGCATCCTACATCGTTAGAAAAGTTTAAATAAATCTAGGTATGACAGTTGTCCGCCATTTTGAATTTTATTTACTTTTTAAATCGCATCGCATCTCACCACTACAATTAGTTCAAACCGTGCTTAGTACGAGTTCGAACACCTCGACAACGACGATCGATTTCGAGTATGGAAGCACATAACGTCAAAATAATATCTACCCAAACTATAGCTTGTCATTAAAGTTACTGTTCGTACATACATCTGCAACCAGCTCCCAAACGAAGACTTTAAAACAAGGTATTATTATCCATTTTACTGCGATGTTATAATTTTCCGATACTTAGATTATGTAAACGTTGTCGAGATGTATAAACTTATACTTAGGATACAGGACACGTTTTTAGGGCCCTAACGCACTACGCATCCAGGTGCAGAATCGGAACTCAATGCACTTGGTCGCAACAACCAACTAGACGTAGTGTCGTGACTAGTCATTGCGACTAAATACTTTACTATGAGCGCCAACTTAAGTGACCAAGGTTACCAGACAAAGTCAAAGACGTAGTGCGCAAAGACCCTCATAATTGATTAATTTCGTTCTACACAAGGTCAACTAACTAGGAGGAAATATAACTTACTTTTTCGATTTGAATAAATAATTTCTTTATTTATATGTATAATATGCGTGAGCAAGCGTCCATTTTGTTTTTTAACATTAATTAATTTATATGTATTTATTACTCAATCACTATCTGTCTCGTTTCATAATATTTGGAATAAATCGAGGTTTGCATAGACTGCGACGCCATGTTGGATTTTTTTTTAATTTGCCAGTCGGCGACACAGACTATAAAATTACAGTTCTCGCCACGAAAGTTGAAATCGCTCTTATCATTTCAGGTGCATATCACATCAAGAACGTAAGAAATCCATATTTCCATACTAATATTATACAAGAAATTGGTAATTTCGCACCAAAATATAAATAAAAAAAAAAAGTTTTAAATTTTTCACTCGACTAGTAAAACTGGATGTAACATCCATCATATTGATTTTGTTCGTAATGTACATTGTCACCCGAACTATAATAATGCATATCTATTCATCAAAATCGGTTCAGTAATTTAGGCGCTACGGTAAATACAAACATACATAGACTGCTAAAATATACCCCTTCCATTTGGCTTAGCCATATTCGGATCATAATCAGATAGCACATACATACAATGTTTGATTTCATTTAAATGGATGACGGCCCTCGTATACAGGATGTTTCACCATTTATAACAATATTATTTTACTTTTATTTTTGAATTTATATGTAGTGTTAAATCCAGAATCTATTACAATTAAAGTGTTTGTATGTGTGTGTGTGATTTTGAAATAACTGCCTCTTATGAGCTTATCACATATGATTTTATTTCAACGATTTTATCTATCTGTCTGCTTGTCAGAGCTAATCTTCGGAAAAGCTGAACCGATTGTGATGGGACTTTAACGCATTTAATATCCAGTATAGAAAAGTTCTCCGTACTTAGGACAACCAATTCTTCAGGATCTAAGCTAAACTTAGCCAATTTTTTTTCAAAATCGGTTAAAATGTATGTGACAGACAATTATTTTTTCCTTTATAATATAAGTATGTAAGTATGTATATCAAGTGTGTGAGCGTCAGTTTTTTTTTCAACTTTTGAAACAATAAAATGTCAACAAAGGATAACAGATAAGTCGGGGACTTCATTCACATAAAGACATCTATACCTATCGTAATTTATCGTACAGGAACGCGGTTTCACCTGCGCGTCGCGCGCGTACGCATGCTGCGTACCGGTGGCTTTTTCGCTTTACTTTGCTTAACTTTAGGTTTAACGTTTCTTTTGTTACCTTTACCTTTGGTATTTGATGTTTTGGATCTAGTCGATTCCACGGAATCTACACGGCGTTCGGATTCGAATGAAAATGCGGGTATAACGCTTTTTACCTCAGAAGGTGATAGACTGATCTCCAGCCTTCTCCTTCTGGAGCGAGTCATTCTAACGTTTTGGGGTTCTTCTGGTTCTATTTTCAATGGTGGTACATTTCGTTTCGCTTTCGCGACCTTCCTAGTTTCGACTTTCGCTTCGACTTTAGTTTCGGCGATACTTTTTCTACCGTTTTGACCCTTTTCTCTCAGGACCGGTTTGTTTTCAACTGTTTGTTCGTAGCGTCGTTTCCTTGTCGATCTGGTTACAATGGTTTTGTCGTTCTCTATGGATTCTTTGGTTGCTCTAGTGGGTTTTTCCGTTTCGGTTATCGGAACTTTCCTGGGTCGACCCCTACCACGTTTCTCTGGAGTGTTGCTACGTAGCTGTCTCGTACAGACCACTTCGGGGGTATCGCCGTTAACTTTCTGCTTCTTGGATGCAGATCTAGTGTCGATTTTCCTTCTTTTCCGTGGTACGGGCGATTGGGAATCCTTTTTGGTCCTACTACTCTTCGGGAAAGCTACCTCCGTTCCTTCCAAGCCTTGACTGCTTTCGATATATATGTATTCGTCTAATTTGGATCTAGATTTGGCGTATGTCTTTTCTACTGGCTTAACCGATGGTATTTCTTCGTCGAAATTAGGTTCGGCGTTTTCGAGTACTGGCGTGTCTAGCGTGTTCGCCTTTATTAGTTCTACATCGTTCTCTATGGAGTTTTTATGCATTCTATTCTTCAAATTGTTTATGGTTTCTATTAGGGAGGCCTCCTTTTCATCCACGTCCATAGGTGTGTCTGTTTGTGCGGAAGTCCCGGGTTCAGAGACGCTCGACTTGCGTTGCTTGGTTTTGTTCCGCCGCTTGTAGAGATCCGCTTTCGTCATGTCCTGGAATAGAGGGATTTTGTTAAATAACACATTTAAGTAGTTGAGGTAACCTTAAAAAACTGGTTAAGTGCGAGTCGGACTAGCACACAAAGGGTTCCGTACTTAAAAGCGCTTGTAATTTCTTCCAGCTTCCCTTGAAAGTGAGTAAGGTGAAATTATAGAGTGGTATAGGTCTAAAATGTACATCAATACCACTGACCTATACATATGGACCGGGCCTATCTACAAAATGAGCGTGACTACCATGGCACTTAAGATGGCTATTTCTTTACCATAGACTTTACTTCCAGATAATATACTCTTGGCGATTAAAATGGCGTCCGCGCCGGTATAAATCCGGTCACGCTCATGACGTCACACGTTGTGTTGTCATAAATAAGTACTCAGAAAACATATATTTGTCTTTCTTTGCATATGCAGGTGTCGCTTAGTTAAAAAGAGACAACACACTATTGATATATAAATGTATCACCTATTCTGCTATAGTAGAATAAATAGGGCCTCTCTATTAGGCTTCCTATCTCGATGATCAATACTTAAAGTATTTACTACATAATATAAGTAAATAATAAAAGTACATATACACAAAAATACACGAATGCATAGACTTCTAAAATTAAACACCTTTCCTTTTGATTTTGCCTCCAAAAACAACAAAAATAGCCTAAGTATTATTGGCAAGTACCAGGAGCATATAAAATACAAAGAGTAATCCCTAACCTGCAGTTTGAAGTTGTTAGCATCTGTGCAGTTGACTCCCAACTCTTGCAAGAGCTCGGTAACAGTCAGTCGCTCAGACGGCTCGACCGCCAGTAGGCCGGTTACTAACCGCTTGCTGTCACAGGATATACCGTCCCATACTTGACCTGGGGACAAAATTGAAGTCTGTTTTGAATACAAATAAATAAAATTGAAGTGTCTGTTTGTAATATCAAAATAGCAGCATTTTACTAAATGCATATGAAAGAAAATATTCTCATAACAAAAAAGCATTTTTTCTGTTTGTTTGTTCCGGCTAATCTCGGGAACGGCTGGACCTGGATTTTGAAGGGACTTTCACTGGTAGATAGCTGATATTATCGGGAGTAAGCTACATTTTTAACCGACTTTCGAAAAAGAGGAGAAGGAGTTGTGTTTTTCTCTACCTATGTATATCGATATCTCTATGATTTTAAACCTATTTACGTGAATCTTTTTTTTAATAGATACAAGAACTTTGTGAGGTGCTCCCATGTAAACTTCGGGTTCCAACTCCTCAATCCTGATGCTGTAGGGGTTCTGCCCACCTAAGAGCTGAGCAGTTACTCTTTTCATGCAAATTTTAAGCTTTCAGCTTCCAAACACAAAAAGAAAACCTCATCATAATCGGTCCATTC
This sequence comes from Hipparchia sbordonii, assembly GCA_038048805.1. Taxonomy (NCBI): domain Eukaryota; kingdom Metazoa; phylum Arthropoda; class Insecta; order Lepidoptera; family Nymphalidae; genus Hipparchia; species Hipparchia sbordonii. Next base: position 6,252,259 of record CM076117.1, on the reverse strand, counting down.
TTTGGGGAGCTACGAGGGAACAGAGAGACGTATATAGCTAAAGTATAGCTCACCTTCCATAGAGAAGCTACCGCATCTGATTCTATCCATGAAAGCAGTGACGGGTTCCTTCTTGGAGACTGGTTGGAACGGCGCCTTCCCACAGAGTAGGCAGTACTGCAAACAACATGCTAATATTAAAAAAATAAAAAAATATGCTCAGTGGCCAGACGATTTATCGTTCAGGTACGATGCCGATAGTATATAGAAACCGGATACCGTGTAGAAAGTGGAGTCCATAATACGTCATTAACATCGGACACACATTAGCTCGCAAGCTAAAATCAATAATAACTTTTGATTAGTGTAAATTGAAAATTTAAAATATTCATATATTTTTTTTTAATTTCACACATCGCGGATAATTATGTGAGATTAAACCAAAATGTAATTCGCCATTTTGTGCTGGCGGCCATCTTGGATTTGAAATTTTTCATAGTGTATGGGTGAGGCCGTAGATTTTGCCACTTTGTAACATAGACACTTCTATGTTACGGTAACGTAGAAGTAACGTGAAAGTAACACACTGTTTGTAAGGCTGATTACATAACGTATTTATTTTAACCGACTTCAAAAAAGGAGGAGATTTTTGTAATAAACTTGTAAGTATAAAATTTTTTATAATCGCCGATCATTCAAAGATTAGAGAGAGAATTCAGTAATAGGAAAAATATATTTTTTTAAACTATCATCAATGGAATTTAGTAACCAAAACTCTCTGGCTGTTTATCAAATAAAGGTACATTATTCTGATTATTACGAAGATGAGTTTCAATTAACTCATCTTCTTTTAAACTCATTCTTTATTTAAAATAACTATTTGCAAAATCCGCTTCTGGCAGAATATGTACATTAACCTTTACAACACTTCAACGTTACTAAATAACAATCAACGTTACCAGTAACATAGAAGTCACATAAAAGTAACGTCGAAGCGTAATTTTTGAGGTTTTAAACAGGAATAATTACTAAATGCGAGCCGATTTTAGTCAAATACACATTGTCATGTTTTTATAAATCACTTTAGCTTAGTATAACACATAGATGTGTGCAATAAAAACTGTTATTTACCTTTAAAATCACCAAAATTCACAAAAAAAAGCTCCTGACGAAACACACGCGCACACCTTTGATAAAATTCCACAGACCAGAAAATGGCGGTTTCTTTTTTTTTATTTCGTTGCCGGAATCTTTAGTGTGGCACGTGCCATTATAAAATACTACCCTAAAGTTATTGAATATTTAGATGCCCAATTTTGGTAACATACAAAATAGTAACGTATAAGTGAAAATAAGGAGACAACATTTTGAATTGCGATAAAACATTTAAAAACGCATATTTAAATACATGGAACCCACGATGTAATTGCTTAATCTATTCACATTTCAGATATTTATAGTAAATTAGGGCTTTAAATAGAAATAATGTAGTTATAACAAGCCAAATATTTGACTGGATCAAAAAGACAGCTTATTTTGGGCAAAATTTCGGGGTACGGTCGGTTTTAAGTCATTGTATTTTTTTAAATATACGGCATACATTCAATTTAAGAATGCACTATAGGAGTTTAGGAACTACCTAACCTAATTAGTATACTTGCATAACAATTTACGCAGTACTTCGATTTTTAATACGCAGGGACATTTTTTTTTTACAAAAAGTGGCAAAATCTACGGCCTTACCCGTATATGCTACTAGTCTTGACTAGTGGCATACTTGGGGCTTGCCCTGTCACAAATGAAAGGGCTTGACGAAATATCCATATTGAGGGAGTTGTGAAAGCCTTCCTTAAAATAAGATTTCAGAGGATGTAAAATAAAGCAATTCGACCGTTCCGTAGAACAAAGTCTCATCTGCTAAATTCATAACTTGAGATTTGAGCCTTGCAGATGTGACTTTCAAGGCTCAAATTTCAAGTTGTGAATTTAGCAGATGAGACTTTGTTCTATGGAACGGTCGAATTAAGCTAATAACAAAAAAATCGACATTTTCGAGTTTCGATGATTTACGTAGGCAGTCAAAATACTTACAAAAATAACACCAAGGCTCCAGAGATCGCATCCCGCGCCATAGCCCGCCGCGGCCGCGCCGCCGCGGATACACGACACCACCTCCGGTGCCGCGTACGGCAAGCTATAAACAAAAACAATACATTTCACAAGCTTCCTTCAAATAATGTCGCAAGTTAAACTAGATGGCGCTTGCTGTAGGTTGGCACGCGATGTGTTTATCGTTGATACCTAGTAATACGCTGCTATAGCGAATGATTTTCTTTTTTTTTTAATTCGATGACAAGTTAGTCCTTGACTGCGATCTTACCTGATGGTAAGTGACGATGCAGTCTAAGATGGTAGCCGGCTAACTTGGAAAGCGTTTAGCAGTACAAATTCAACCCATACCCTTAATCGGTTTCTACACGCCACCGTGCCGAACGCTAAATCGCTTGGCGGCACGTCATTGACGGTAGGGTGGTAACTAGCCACGGCCAAAGCCTCCCACCAGACTAGACCGGAGACAATTTAGAAATTATAAATTCCTAAATTGCCCCCGCCGGGAATCGAACCCGAGACCTCCAATATGAGATATTTATTTCATGTAGGCCAACTTGTAGCTCTTATGACACGTCATAAATCTACCACCGGTTCGGAATGCAGATTCTGCTGAGAAGAGCCGGCAAGAAACTCAGCAGTTGCTCTTTTAAAAGATTTTTTTTTTACAATAGGTAACAAAACTATGCTATGTATACAGTGCTTCCGCAATGAGCCTTCAAAAAAACTTCCTAAAACTCGTTGGTCTAGTGGTTAGCAAGTTCGACTGCAGATGACGAGGTCCCGGATTCGATTCCCAGGTCGGATCATAAAATGTATTGAGTTTTTCTGTCGAGAAATTCTCAGTACTAGCCCGGAGTAAGGAAGTTGGCAGTGAGTCAGATGGCTAATCTCTGTGGAGATTGGTATAATATATGCATACATTTGATGTAAAATAAGTAGCAGACAAAAAATAGTTTATCTATATTTTATTAGCTCTAAGTGTAATTTTGATTTTTTGCAGTTTTGATTTGAAGCAGCGATAAGCAAATTATATTTGAGAACTTCGACCATTTAGCCGGGACGAGCCTTTACGCAGATTTAGTACTGAATATATTCTGCCACTTTCTGCGGTGAGGTGGGGTAATCACGTACAGCACACATTTGATCACTTCCGCACACTCTTGTAAATACTTAATGTCTCTATGAACACACACTAACTCAAAAGCTGTCACACTTACAAGCTAACACGTACGTTTGTACATGTACTTCGGCAGAGGGGAATGCGTGCGCTTGCCAAGTCCCGGCTAAATGGTCAAAGTTTGAAAAGCACCCCAGCACTGGTAGCATGGGCGGGAGAAATTGTATCCCCGAGAAAAGGATAAAATGTTTATCCCCTCGCTTAGTCTTATCCACCCATCGAGCACGGGCACAGCGGTGGAAGAATATTGACAGTGGATAAAATGGGAGAAAATTTATCCCCGTAATTATTGCCATACTTCAAAATTTATGTCAATTCGGTCTCAAAAAGTCATTATTTTTATCTATACTCGTGATTTTGAAAGTTAATAGGTGATTCGTAGGTGGTTTTTGTTTTCGTTTGACCCTTTCAAAATTTAAAAAAGGACAAGTTTATCTCTTTCATTTTCTCCCATGCTCTAACCGGTGGAAGTTGCTCCACTTGTAATGTCAAATAGGGATATACTTGTCCTTTCCCCTATCGCCATGCTCTAGCATAGGGAGAAGGCAATTGTACCCCCTGTCAGTGGATAAAATCGGGGGATAAAATGTTTATCTCCTGCCCATGCTGCCAGTGCTGAAGGTAAATAGTGTTACCTGAAGCATGGCGTCATCATCCGCTGCCGGTCGTCGACGCAGTCGGGCAGCCGCCGCGCGAACCCAAAGTCCACCACCTTCACTTTGGCCTCGTTGAGTCTGCAACTGCTTAGGAGGATGTTCTGAAACAATACGTTCATCGACTCAATACTAACACGTCGAAATCTAACAAAGATATTAGTCCAGCCAAGTGCATCCTAAACTTTCAACTTGTAGACGGTTCTAGAATTTTTATTGTGCACTCGGGTACTCATGTTCATCTGTGAAAACCTATTATTAGCTATTAGTTGTTTAACTTTAAATTTATGTAGTACTATAAGCTGTTGGTTTTCCAAAATAAATAAAATAAAAATAAAACACGACGCAAGTTCGATCCCGACCCGTTCTAACGTCAAACGTCGCAAACTAACGACACCATATTTTGAGCTATGATCCAAAATGCGGCAATTGGATATTTTACTGTTGTCGAAATGTGGATATTCATAAATAACAATCGAAAATGTAACATGTAAGCATAACATTAGTAAAAACAGAAAATAAATCGGTCAAAAAACAAATAAGTTATACGCTGTTTTACTGCGACTGTATCCGTCTCTTTCTAAGACGATATTTTGTATGGACTGTGTATGGAGCTACTGAATTTGTGACGCCACATGTCAGTAGCGCTCTCTCTGTCTAACAGGACACTTTAAAGCTCTATATTTTCGAGACTAGTTAAGATATTAAAAAAACAAAAATGACACTATGTTTTAATATTAATAAGCTTTATTTTAAGTATGTAAAAAAAAAAATAGTGATATACCCAATTTGTGGAAGAAGTTATGACACTTACCTCAGGCTTCAGATCTCTATGCACGACGTTCCTCGCATGCATATGCCGCACGGCCAACGCTAGCTGCACTAAAAGTCTCCGCGCGACTCTCTCTCCCGCAGACCCTAGTATCGAGGAGAGCTCTCCGCCTGTCGCCAATTCCGTCACTATATACGTAAAAGCCTGAAAAAAAATACAAAGTGTTAAGTATACAAAGATTTTCATATTGACAACTTTATTTATTATGCTTACAGCGCCAAAATGGCGTCAATCGAGTAGATCCAAAAAAGAAAGTTCAGTGCAGACAGCACACTAGTTATATGTATTTGCCCTTAGATCATTATTTTTGACCTAAAATAAATAAATAAATAAAATAAAATAACTCACCGAATCGTAAAATACTTCGTGTAGTGTGATGATGTAGGGACAGCCCTGACACGCCTTTAATAATTCTATTTCTTGTTTGACGTCCTTCTTTTGTGATGATATTATCTGCAACGAAAAAAATATGATTAACATTATAGTCTGGTGGGAGGCTTTGGCCGTGGCTAGTTACCACCCTACCGTCAAAGACGTGCCGCCAAGCGATTTAGCGTTCCGGCACGATGGCGTGTAGAAACCGATTAGGAGTATGGGTTGAATTTACACTGCTATACCGCTTCCAAGTTAGCCCGCTACCATCTTAGACTGCATCGTCACTTACCATTATGTGAGATCGCAGTCAAGGGCTATCTTGTCATCAAAAAAAAAAAAAAACAAATGGGATCGGCTCCCCTGGACTCACCTCCCATGGCCGATTTCATTATCACATTGCCCAAATGGGAAGGTTGTGCCCAAGTAAAAAACACTCTTCGGGGGTATATAAAATTATATTGTTACTAGCTGTTGCCCGCGACTTCGTCCACGTGGATTTAGTTATTAATACTCCGGGAACGCTTTGATCCTCCGGATTAATAAATAGCCTTCGGTTCGGTTCTTGTTCGGTTCTCGTCGGGTGACCGCCCTCGACCACCGACTCACCGCATCGCATTGTTCGCCCGCGGTATTCTTTCTTTTTGCTCGGTTTCTAAGAGTCGTACCGAGGTGTTGAATAACCTATAACCTTTCTCAAGAATTGGGGTATCAGATACAAAAAGAATTAGTCAAATCCAACTGGAGATTAGCGCGTTCAAACAAACAAACTATTATCGGTTTTTCATACTAATCAGTCACAACAAATTGGCTTATAATTATTCTAATCAAGCTCTCTAACCACAGATTGTTTCCTAGAGTCAGCGACAGAATCAACCCTACACTTAGAGTTTAGACATAGATAATAGTGCTTGACGCGCAAACATTTGACTATACGATTCTTTGAAATGGACAACAGAATTCTAACTAACAGAGCAAAGAGACTTTGGACAGTTCACTTGTACTGTAAAACTATGCTGAAATCCAAACACCCCAATTCAACGTTATCTATCTACCAGTCCTAGAGTACATAATTTGCAAAGTGCGAAGTTCGAAACTTGCGAAAGGGTCTTGACTTCTGCCCGGGCGGGTGCTTTCTAGCATGATTGTTTTAAAATGAGTCCAGCAGTTTAGCTACATAGTGAAAGAAAGAATGAAACGTTTATTTTATAAATTGTGCCACACATAACTCAATAGGTATACCTAGATTAGGTTATCCCGGCGCCTCCACCACTTGAGCATTAAAGACAAAAGGCGTCCAGCAGAAGAAGCGCCCTACATCACTTAAGGATTTTGATAAAAATAGACTTCTACTAGGAAGAATCCTGCAACATAATGCACTTAATACATATATTTATATACTGACCTTAACAGCATATTCCTTCCCGGTCTGTCGGTGTATACATTTCCGGCACACAGCGTACGAGCCATCGCCAAGTAGAGGTGTACTAAGATCCACGGCGTACTTTTGGAAAAATGGTGAATCCTGAGGAAGAAAAATTCAATCAACTACACTAAAAAAAAAAAAAAAACATGGGCACAATCTCTCAAATGACAAGGGACATTTTTGGGGTTGGTTTGTTTTTTTAAATTCTCATTATTTTATACGGGACTTTTAAAGGTGACATTTATGTCAGCCCCATCGGTACACACAAAATATTACGATTAACTATATTATACAAAATCAACTACCTATACATGGTGAAATTTCATTGGTTGTACTCCCTGAAAGAGGTGAATGTGCTCATGAAACTGAACAACTTTCCCCAAGGAACATAAGTCGAAATATGAAAAAAAATTTGGACCTCCCATAGTAAATCAATCAGCTGATCGTCAAGTTTGTATGGAGGATCCAATTTTTTTTTTCATATTTTGACCTATGTTCCCTGGGGAAAGTTGTTCAGTTTCCTGAGCACATTCACCTCTTTCAGGGAGTACAACCATTAAAATTTCAACCGGTATATCTATAAGAATTTGAGAGGGTCAGTGTTAATTCGTTCAATAGTTCATTCCCGATGTAACTCGGCAATGGTCCATCACTAGAGGTCATGTCAAAACAAAGTCACACGTGATCAGTGCGGCCATATTTGTTTACCTTCTAGTTCAACTCCATTGGACTATACGTACCTTGGCAACCCATCCTTTTAATTTGTCGTGCTTCTGACCGGTCGCCTGCATCCATATCTGGTCCGAGATTATGTTCTCCGAGAATAGTATACTTGGCGCCACATACGAATAGCCTAAAACAAAAATATATCTACCACCATCATCGGCAAGTCATTAACGGCTCACTACTGAGCGCAAGTCTCCTCTCAGAGAAAGAGAAAATGTTTTAAAGCAAATCATTTGTACAATTCAACGAGAAAATGACCTTTACTAGGTTTTCGAGTGCCACCAACGGGAATGGGTCTGCTTTGTCTTCCCATCTTGACATGTGTTGGATTATATGTATTGCATTTTTTGAAGCTTCGCTGTGGAAGCACTGTATACATAGTTTGGTTACCTGTTGTAAAATTTTTTTTTTTTTTTTGAAAAGAGCAACTGCTGAGTTTCTTATCGGCTCTTCTCAGCAGAATCTGCATTCCGAACCGCACCCTGATTACGTAAAAATTTGCAACAGCAACAGCAATAGCAACGCGACAGCGATCGGTCGCAAAATGTCACTAAAAATGGTATTACGGAAGCCAGACGCACGTCTATTGTTCACGTGTCGATACTAGCGCCACTCGCGATAGGACGGCAATAGATGTAATCAAAATACACAGGTTTTATCGTCATCGGTGGTTGAATTGTTATATTTTTTATTTGTTTTGTGTTGTGGTCTGTGGTAAAACCCTCTCGAAGTATTTGACTTCCTTTCTTCTCCATCAAGCATCTCTAAAGAAGAAAAGTACATTTTGCGATAGGCGAGCAATAGACGTGTGATTGGCTTGCGTAATACGAATTTTAGTGACATTTTGCAACCGATCGCGTAGTGATTGCTGTCGTGTTGCTACTGCTGTCACTACTGAAATTTGACGTTTGAGAAGTGACGTTTGACAGCAGAAGTGACGTTTGACAGCAACGATTGCGCGATTTACGCCTGTCGCAAACTTGTCGCGAGATACGTAATAACCCTGCCGGTGGTAGATTCATGACGTGTCATAAGAGCTACAAGTTGGCCTACATGAAATGAATGATGATGCCTCACCGAGGAACAGTTTGTCGTAGTGCTTGGGCGCTTGCGCGGGCGAGTCCGTGGGCGGCATGCGCGTGAACTCGTCGGCGAAGTTGCACGTGTCGGCCGCGTGCGACAGCTGCGGGACGAACGGCGCCGTCACTTCCCGCCGGGACACCGCCTCCCAGTCGAGGTTCTGGAATACGTTTATTTATAAGGAGTCCTCTTTCTTATCATAAAAGAGATAAAATGTAAAAATAAAGCTTATTTCAATGTCTTACGATTCTATTTTAAGTGCGATTAAAATTTGCTCTGCTCTCTGCGCCGGTCTATCTGAAAGGACCCTAAGGGTAAGAACATGCCAAAGATGCCTCACTGCGATACATCGCGGTACAACGAGGTATCTTCGACATGTTCGTGCTCGTCTGTTTGCATACATTTGTTTTACATGGAGGTGACATCGAGGTATCGCAGTGAGGCATCTTTGGCATGTTCTTACCCTAAGTTGGCCGCTTCCTCACCCTACGCTTCCCCGCACCTCAAGTCAGACCCGCTTAGTACAGATAGTCAGTACGGTGTGCGTCACAGTTTTACCGAGGATTCATAAAATCAACTGTCGATGTCTTTCCAAGGCACATAGAATAAACCCGAATGTTTTCTAACCTGGAAAAACGGGTGCCTTTTCAGTTCTTCCGCATCCAAGTCACCGCCGCCGAGACGACGCCGCGGGTCTTTGACTAACAATCTGTAAACAAGACAAAATCATCATCAACCCATACTGAGGGCAGTAGAAATCCATTGATGGGTTGAGGTACTCGGAATTTATTTATTTAATCGTATGGCAAAATTTTGACTTAATAAGCATTAATTATAATTATTGTTATTACAGCATACCTAATGTAAATGTCATAATGTCAGATATTTTATAATTATAAATCAATGTCCAAATTCAGCAGGCAAGTGACAAACTCAAGAGGGAAGTCAAAAATCAAAGATCCTTGAAGAAAGGGGTCAGTGTGGCAGGAAATACAGTCGCGGACAGAAAATGTTTACCACCTTAAGATTCATAATTACATGCACACGTCTATGCCTGACAGTCGATATGCTTTCGATATTCTATGGCGTTATAGACCTTACTGCACGCAATGTGACATAAAATCTACTTTGAAAACTGATAAACATTTTCTGTCCTCGACCATACATGGTCGAGAGCAGCTATAGATAGAAGGAAAATGGTTGCAAATGGAGGAGGCTTTTACCGCCATAGGCGGTCCTTACAGTGACTGTTTTAACAATACTAACATAGTTTAAGATACATAGTTCACTAACCTAATTGTAATGTTTTTGTTTAATAAGCGTAAGATTAGAAAAGATTTTTATTTTAATTATAGTAAGTATACTTTTAAGGAAACATTGTAAGGAAACAATGAAGCTACTATTATGGTAGGAACGGGAAGGGCAGCGCCGAACGATGGGCTCCATTATTTGATCTTCCTCACCAATCGCCTCCTCCTCTCGGAATGGGCAGAATTCACACACGTTTGAGAACATTATGGCGAAACCTCTGCGGTGATTTCCCTTCACCGTTAAAGCAATAAGCAGCCGAATATATTAGTTACGAAAGTAGCAGTCGCGTGCAGAGGCGAGTGTGTCGGCTTTTCTACCCGTGTACATTACATACCCTACAAATTTCTTGCTGCGTACTTTTCTCGCCTTCTAGCACGAATGGTGATGCCCTAGTTTACAGTAGGAACGAACAGGTTCTACGCTAAAATCTCTTACTTTTTCCTGTAATTCCGGACTGACATCGTTCGGGGGTTGCTGCAACGCACTATGCGCTGGGTGATCTCTTGCTGCGTGTTTTTCTCACCTTCAACCGTGAACGGTGATGCCCTAGTTAACACTACGCAGATTACTATAGTCAAAGCTCTTACTTTTTGATAAAGTCCTGTACTTCCGGACTGACATCGTTCGGCACGGGGTAGCTGCAACGCACTATGCGCTTGGTGATCTCTTGCTGCGTGTTTTTCTCGCCTTCGACCGTGAACGGTGACGCCCCAGTCAACAGTTCGTATGTAAGGACACCCACTGACCACCAGTCGACCGCCTGTGAACAAGGGAGATAAAATATAATAGAATGGAATCTAAATATATAAAAGGCAAGAGTGACTGACTGATCTATCAACGCACAACTCTAACCACAGGATGGATTAGGCTGAAATTTGGCACACAGATAGCTACTAAGACGTAGGTATCCGCTAAGAAAGAATTTTTGAAAATTAAACCCCTAAGGGGGTAAAATAAGGGTTGGAAAAATTGAACTTAACGTGGGCGAAGCCGCGGGCAAAAGCTAGTATAATATGAAGGTACAAATTCTTTTTACAAAACCGACTCCCGTTCCCATTTTAACCTCTATCTTGAGTCAGAGCGACCTCTATAGATCTCAGCATAAGTCGCGGGCATCGTCTAGTTATTATTATTATTTATTACATTGGCGAGCCTATTACAATACACACATTACAGTATGTTACAGTTTATTATGGGCCGTAGCACGTGTAATATGTTTCCGCGTTGCAAACCTTGAAGACAGATATAGTATTTATCATGATTATCATACTATGAGCAGATCGGCCCTTTATTATTGGTTTTAAGATTTCAGTAAATAATTATTATGTATTAATTGTGTATGTATTGTTATAAGACTATAATGGGGCTGGCATATGCTAAGGCATAAAAGCCCCTAAATAAATAAAGAAAAAAAAAAAAAAAAGATTTCAGTAGGTAGGAGGTATAGTGTTTTAAGATTTTTTTAAAGCCTTTTTTTTATTCGATGATAAGATAGACCTTGACTGCGATCTCACCTGATGGTAAGTGACGATGCAGTCTAAGATGGTAGCGGGCTAACTTGGAAGGGGTATAGTAGTATAAATTCAACCCATACTCCTAATCGGTTTCTACACGTCATCGGGCCAGAACGTTAAATCGCTTGGCGGCACGTCTTTGACGGTAGGGTGGTAACTAGCCACGGTCAAAGCCTCCCACCAGACCAGACCAGAGGCATTCCAGAAATTATAAATTCCCGAATTGTCCCCGCCGGGAATCGAACCCAAGACCTCCCAGGTATAAGACCACAGCACTCACCACTGCGCCAGGGAGGTCGTCAACTTTTTTTAACTTTTTTTTTAACTTGCATGTATGTGTGTAACTATGTTTGTTCGGGTGGAATCATGCAACTCAATTTTGAAGCAGATAGCTTCAACCGATTGAGCTTACCTGTGTAGATAAACAAGCAAATTAAATTATTTTGAGTGTGTTGAATGATTTTGACTTTTGTTCAATTTTGTAATTATTTTTAAGCTATGTCTATTTTTAACCAACTTGAAAATAGGAGCAGGTTCTCAATTCATGAATCTTTTTTTTATGTATGTTCCCCGATTACTCGAAGACGCCTGGACCGATTTGGAATATTCTTTTTTTGTTTGAAAGAGTATACTTCCCACGTGGTCCAGGTTAGGATACGATGATGGAATTCCGGAGTAATCGAGGGAACTCTTCTAAGGTACACTTGATATACAACGTGAATTGAAACTCCGAAATAATACTGTAGGAGGTGAATGTGCTCATAAAACTGAACAACTTTCCCCAAGGAACCTAGGTCGAAATATGAAAAAAATAATTTTTACCTCCCATAAATCAATCAGCTGATCGTCAATTTTGTATGGGAGGTGAAAATTTATTTTTTCACATTTCGACCTATGTTCCTTGGGGAAAGTTGTTCAGTTTCATGAGCACATTCACCTCCTTCAGTATTATTTCGGAGTTTCAATACACGTTGTACTCTGTAGTGGCGTTTGAAGTAGGTTTTCTACTGCGCCAGAAGGTCGTCAAAAGGTATAAAATACTCTTAGATTGGATCCAATAGGTGCGATCGCAATTTTACCGCATTCGGCGAATCGTTATCTGCATTCTGCTTGTTGCTAAGCGAAAAAGTGCCAAAAATTCGCCACAGCTGACCCAATTGAGGACCAAACAAACCGCCAAACCAAACAAAACTTTATTTCATCTACTAATAAGTTCCAATATTCTATAAAACTTCACACAAATGATTACGTTGAAAGATTCCATACTCTATTACCTAAGTGCTAGAGTCGAAGTAATTCTTTAAAACTATTATGTACACAGTACAGACAAACTAAATAAAACCTTAAGACATCACATAATAAATGCTATTACGCTTTGAAACTTTTCAGACGCAATTTATCAATGAAATTTATACTTTAACGCGTAACTCATAGAGTTTAAACTATGATGTTGTAAAAGTCAGCAATTATATACAAGGTAACCTTCCGCAAGAGCGACTCCGACCTCGCTACTATCACGTTCAAGGTTCGATTCCTGGCCGAGGTGTTAAAGGGTAATTTAACTAAATTAACACTGCGTTTCACGATGAATCCACACCTCCATGTCTATTTTAAACTAATTAAAATTAATAATAACCGGTCAAATGCGTGTCGGGCTCGCTTAAGAAGGGTTCCGTAAAAACTCGCCGAAAAAAACACGTTTCTAGTAGGGGAAATAAATTTGTATTTTTATTATTTCTTGTTATAGCAGTAACAGAAATACACATTCTCTGAAAATTTCAACTGTCTACCTATTACGGATTATGAGATACAGCCCGCTGACAGACAGACGGACTGACGGATAGATGGACGGACGGTGGAGGCTTAGTAATAGAGTCCCGTTGGTTACCCTTCGGGTACGGAACCCTAAACATGACATAAATAAGCATATTTTTTTTTAAAGAATATTAGCCAAGCTGAACTTGACTTATATTCTCCTCTCCCCTCCAAATAAGCGGAAAGCTTGTGCTAGGAGTGGATACGACAATAGTGCAACGGGTGGGGCTCGAACCTTTTCGAAGTTTTCAGTCCGCACCTTAACCGTTGGGCTATTGAGGCATATTTAAAATAATATTACATAATTCAATTTTAGACATGGCGAAACTAAAGGGTTCCTTATTGATTTACCTACTACGAAATCCAAAAAAAATATGAGTTGAATTGAAAAACGCCTCCTTTTTTGGAATCAGTTAAAAATTGCGCACCATAGTCATTGATATTAATTAACTTTTTGGCATATTTTCACGATAATCATCGTATTCATTGTAATGTACCGTTCAAGGTAGAACTCTGCTCTAACAATAACTGCGGCTTTTCAGAAATTCGCCGGCAAACTGAAGATAATGAGATATTTCGAATTCTCAAGGCAAGGTCCCGCCATCAGATTAATGCATTGCAATGTTTCAACGTTGACTTGAACGAAAGAGACGTTGCAAATTCTTGCAGTTACAACGATATTATTATTCAAATTCGAATATAATATATATCTATATATATAAAATTCAAAGTCCTGACTGACTGACTGAGATATCATCGCACAGCCTAAACTACTGAAGTGAGAAACTTGAAAGTTTTACAGTTGGTTCCTTTTATGACGTAGGCGCACACTAAGGAAGGATTATTGGAAATTCCACCCCTAAGAGGTTTAAATAAGGAATGGAAGTTTATATGAAACTCCGTCATTTTTCAAGCTGTTTCCACCAAAGTTGGTATTTGAGCTTTCAGTTAAAAATAAAGAAGTACGTGTGTCACAGTTTTTGAAAATTCCACCCCAATACCTAATTCCACGCGGACGAAGTCCCGGGGGCAAAAGCTAGTAATATTTATAATCCGTGGAAACTTAAACACGGTGGAATCTTTACTGTTATCGAAATGTGCATATTCATTAATTACAATCGAAAATGTAACATGTAAGAATAACATTTGTAAAAACATAAAATAAATCGGTCCAAAAACAAATAAGTTATGAACTGTTTTACTGCGACTGTATCCGTCTCTTTCTAAAACGATAATTTGTAAAGACAGTGTATGGAGCTACTGAATTTGTGACGCCACATGTCAGTAGCGCTCTCTCTGTCTAACAGTATACTTTAAAGCTCTACATTTTCGAGACTAGTTAAGATATTAAGAAAACAAAAATGACATTATGTTTTAATATTAAAAAACTATATCAGACTAGCTTTTGCCCCCGCAACTTCGTCCGCGTGGAATTTTTCCTGAATTTTCTTTGCTATAAACCTCACGGAGCCCGAGACCTTTCCAACGAATGCAAAACCGTGGAAATCGGTTCGTGCGTTCTGGAGTTATAGCGTCAGGAAGGAAAACCCGACTTATTTTTATATAGTAGATTATATACGGCTAGACATGGCTAGACCCACTAGTAAGTAGGTCTGTGTGCGCTCCAAATAAGACGCCCCGTTTGATGCGCTCACTTGCCCAATTGAATACCTTATCTATTGTATCATTAAGGAATTAGATCACCCAACTAGGTAACGATGCTAATTCGGTTGTACACTAAACACCTACAATTGACCTACCGTTTGCACCAATCGACTTAATCTTTTTTTTTTTTTTTTAATCTGACTAAGTAACTCGTCCACAATTTCGAGTGCACAGTTCTCAACAATTTTTCATGATCGTAGGACAGTGACGGATTTGCAAAAAGTCCAAAAATTACCCTTTGACATATTTCGACATTTAATTAACAATTTTTATTTGTTTACTACTTTTAAACAGAACCATTTTAATGTGTATGTGTGACACTTCATTGCTACGGATAAAATAAAATAATTATTTTTTAATTTATGATTGTGTACAAAAAAAATACATATTATCGTATCATCAAACGCAAGCCTATATATCTCGCAATAACAAAACCACACGGTCAACATAGCAATTGTTAGCACACAATTTTATTATGTAACCTTGCATATAAGATAAAAAAAATTCGCGAAAACTTCAATGTCAAACGCATTGAGATATGCGAATAGTGGCGAAGGGAAAATCGCGATAGAGGATCTGTTGTGATTTTCCCTAAGTCATTTATACTAACTACAATCATCATAATCTGTACTAATATAATAAAGTGGAAGAGTTTGTTTGTTTGAACGCGCTAATCTCTGGAACTATCAGTCGAATTTGAAAAATTCTTTTTGTATCTGATAGCCCAATTCTTGAGGAAGGTTATAGGCTATTCAATATCTCGGTACGACTCTTAGAAGCCGAGCAAAAAGAAAAAATAGCGCGGGCGAACAATGCGATGCGGTAAGTCGGTGGTCGAGGGCGGTCACCCGACGAGAACCGAACCGAAGGTTATCAGATACAAAAATAATTTTTCAAATCCGACTGATAGTTCCAGAGATTAGCGCGTTCAAACAAACAAACTCTTGCACTTTATTATATTACTAGACGATGCCCGCGACTTCGTACGCGTGGATAAAGGTTTTTTAAAAGGAACTCTGTAATTTTCCGGGATAAAAAGTAGCCTATGTTTTAATCCTGGGTATGAGCTATCTCCATTTCAAATTTCAGCCAAATCGGTTCATTCGTCGTGGCGTGAAGGAGTAACAAACATACACACACACACACACACATACAAACTTTCGGCTTTATAATATTATAATAGTGTGATGTGATTAAGTATAGATGATCCACTCTACAAGAATGTCTTCCGATCGACCCGAAAACGCGTTGGTCGTTTAAGCGGGGCCCACCAAAATCGTATTGTAATTATTTATAACTTGTATTGTAATCTGTGAGCTATCGTTTCGCCTAATGCGTACTTGTTCACCGTTCCTTGACCCAGTTAGACGAAAAGAAAACGATATTGACAAGGGATCTTGTTTCTTTTCAACCAAGGACTGTTTACGATGTAGGCATAAGTGAAAGACAGAAAATAAATCGGTCAAAAAACAAATCCTCACGAAAGTGTGTTTGTTTGTTTGTTGGTTTGTTCTTCAATAACGCCGCAACAGAGCTACGGATCGACGTGATTTTTTTCATAGGTATAGTTGAGGACCTGGAGAGTGACATAGGCTACTTTTTATCCCGGAAAATCAAAGAGTGGATTTAAAACTAAATCCACGCAGACGAAGTTGCGGGTATCAGCTAGTAAATTAATAAGTTATTTTAAAACGTTTGTATGGAGAATGTATTGAGCTACTAAATCGTGACGTCATGTCGCAATAGGACTTTCTTTTTCTAACAGGAAACTTAAAAGCTCTTTATTTTCGAGACAAGGTTAAGATATTAAAAAAAAGAAAAATGACATTTGTTATAACATTAAAAAACCTTTATTTTAAGTATATTAAAAAAAAATAAACTAAACTGCTTGGCGGCACGTCTTTGACGGTAGGGTGGTAAACTGGTAACTAGCTACGGCGAGACCAGACCAAAGACAATTTAGAAATTATAAATTCCTAAATTTCCCCCGCCGGGAATCGAACCCGAGACCTCCCAGTTATAAGACTACAGCGCTGCGCGAGGGAGGTCGTCAAACAGTCAAATACCCAATTACTGATTCCAATGTTTATTGTGGGGCGGTGGCCATTTGTAATGATTCTCATGGAAGCTGTTGGAGCCCAACGTGTA
The DNA here is from genome assembly GCA_038048805.1 of Hipparchia sbordonii. Classification (NCBI taxonomy): domain Eukaryota; kingdom Metazoa; phylum Arthropoda; class Insecta; order Lepidoptera; family Nymphalidae; genus Hipparchia; species Hipparchia sbordonii. Next base: position 6,235,449 of record CM076117.1, on the reverse strand, counting down.
GCCGTCACGTGGCCGGACCGGCACCGGCGGTTTCGCGTGACCAACAAACAACAAGCGGTTGGCACATTGACATTTACCATACAGACGTAGATATACATAGGTAGTTGGTACCTATAAAGGAGAGATTTGAAACTTCATTGTGGAAGCACTGTATTCATAACATAGTTTTGTTACCTATTGTACTTAAAAAAATTTTTTTTCGAAAAGAGCAACTGCTGAGTTTCTTGCCAGCTCTTCTCAGCTGAATCTGCATTCCGAACCGGTGGTAGATTTATGACGTGTCATAAGAGCTACAAGTTGGCCTACATGAAATAAATAAATTTTGATTTGATTTGATCGCGAACGAAGTCGCGGGTATCATCTAGTGATAGAATATTATAGAGGTTAGTGACGTGACAACATACTTCCTAATTATGTTCCTACTAAACAGTTGGCAATTGACTAGAAGGTATCGATAATCAAATCGATATATATCGCTATACATCGATTGTGCAATCGACACAATAGCGAATTAATTCGGTCGTTTTGCAATGTCGATTGTAATAATTCTAACGTATTATAATATTAGAAGTTTAGATTGTAATTTATTTATGTATTTCTTACGGGCTTAGGCAATCTTATATCTACATAATGAAATTGTCTTCTACCTATCCCACTAAAGTGAAAATGCGAAAGTGTGTTTTTTTTTAAAGATATTCTCCTCTTCCCTCAAAATAAGTGAAAACTTGTGTTAGGAGTGGGTACGACAACAGTGCAACGGGTGGGGATCGAACCTGCAACTTTTCAGTTTTCGGTCTGCATCTTTAACCGTTGGGCTATTGAGGCTTAAATTATGTTGTTGTTGTTTATTGTTGGTTTGTCCTTCAATTACGCCGCGACACAAGTTATGGCTAGACGGGATTTTTGAGTAAAACGTGTAAATTGAAAAATTAAAATACCCCCGACACGTGTAATTCGCCATTTTGTGGTGGCGGCCATCTTGGACTTGAAATTTATCATCGTATATAGTATTTTACTAGCCAAGCCCTTTCATTTGATACCCATATTGAGGGAGTCAAACTTATAATAATAATAATTCTTTATTTCAGATTTGTGTCCATAATTTATATTAGTACCAAAATAACTTAAATCTATAGTAGTACAGAATGTGTTAGTAACAATTACTTATTCTACGTTAGTCCTTATAAACTACCTTAACCTAATCAGGGCCACCATCGAGAGCCCTGGGTCCTAGTGCTGGTGTGCACACTACTCCAGGTCTTCCAGACCTGCACCACCCCGTCACCCCGTCTTGCGTCGGGGGTTAAATATAGTTGAGGACTTGTAGACTCTACAGGTAGGTCTGTAGGCTAGTGTGTGCCTGTGATATATCGCTCATTTGCGACAAGGGTGACATAATTCAAAATCGACGACGAGAGAATTCTCTCGTTAGAGAGTAATGTTTTGTGGATGCTGCGGTCTCGAAACAACACAGCGGCCAACAAAGCGACAGAGCATTAAGTCACAATCTCTCTCGCTCTTATTTTTTTGTGCTTAGCGTAATGTTGTTTTTATAGAAAAAAGTATAAATTTTCGACACTGAAATTGGTGAATTTTGAATTATGTCACCGCTGTCGCAAATGAGCGATATATTTAAGGGAGGATTTCCGAGAAAACTGACGAATTCGCGGACAAGACCTGGTTGATGTCCTACTATAGGTAATATTATAAATGTGAAAGTTTGGATGGATGTTTGTTACTCAATCACGCCGCAACGACAGAACTGATTTGGCTGATATTTATTGGCACAGAGATAGATTATAGTCTGGAATCAACACATAGGCTACTTTTTTATCCCGGAAAATAAGAGTCCCCGCGGGAATTAACCTCAATCCTGCGAAAGCAGTCTTGGGCAAGCTGGTTAATCAATAAATAATATGCACTCGGTATTCAGTACCGAGAATGAGAGTGCAATATTTTGAAAAAAAAAAAAAAAAATTAAGTTCGCAAAAATTGTCCCTCACACTTTCGAAATTGGAACCCGCCACGCCACGCGGCGCTAAAATGACATAACCACTGGGTCGTACAGTGCGAATCCCGATCCAAGTTCAGGGCTGGCCGAGACCGGTTGGGCCCACTCCGCCGTCCCACTGACCCCGATACTGTGACCTCGCCGCGCTGACACGTTTTAGCGCTCCTACCCACACTGCAAGCTACTTTAAACCTTAAGCCTATGTATCATAACATCGATTTTAAAATAACATAAAAGTATTGCTTCAATACGATTTGCTAATAAATCTTTGAGTCTACAAGCCGTTTTAAACCTTAAGTCTATACATCATAAGATCGGTTTTAGAGTAAATTAATGTATTACTTCGATGCGACTCGCTTATAATCTTTACTAGCAATTTGTATCTTTACTGTGTAAAAAATAAAGTGGAATTTTCAATTACAACATCTACTTAAAATTGAAGAATCGATTACATGCCATTTATGACTTTATTGCACATACTTAAAGTCCATTTTAGAATGTGACGTGGCAACTGGCAGCATTGTAAATCTGCGTTTGATGACAGGATATTTTAGACGTTATACTATTGTAATTAAGGCTCGCTTTTGAATGATTGCCTCATAACAATGGCCTTAAGGTTCGGTGAAATTGTTTCGTTATCGCTGCTCGATTGTGTTACTGTGCGTTTGTTTTTAAAACCTAAGTAATTACTACATGTAATGGATTATTATTAGTAGAGGGAAAAAAATCAAATCTATAACATGATATTTCCACTTATCCAAATGACCTAGAAAGATGGATTTTCCAAATGGTTTATTGTATGGTAGATACAATCTATTTTTCCTTAGCTGCTTTAAACGATGAACAAGTGTCCCTGTAGAAACGCGTAAGCGACGCGGTAGGCACAGTGCATAGGACATTCTACTACTGAACAATGACGATGAAACTTCTTTATCAATCGATATACGTCCACTGCTGGATGAGGGTCTCTAGCGTGGAGCTCCACAGGCCTCGGTCTTGCGCCGCCTGAATCCAGCGGCTCCCTGCGACTCGTTTGATGTCGTCGGTCCACCTAGGTCCTAGTGGGATGTCTGCCAACACTGCGCTTCCCGGTGCGGGGTCGCCACTCCAACACCTTGGAACCATCAGCTCTTCGAACTATATGCCCCGCCCATTTCCACTTTAGTTTCGCGACTCGCTGAGCTATGAAACATTCAACTCTAAAACGTCGTAAGCGCCCGTAAAGTTTGTTGGTAATGCGTTTCACCCAAGTTTTCACCCGACTATTTAAAGACAGCTAAGACAAAATAGATTGTACGTTCTTGGTCATTTGGTCCTTATCCAAGCATAATCTAGTAACTGACAACTAGTTCGCAACAAAAACATAAACAAAAATCCTGTAGCCAAGGTCTCCGTCTCCTGTCGGAAAGATTTAATTCTATTAAAAAAAAAAAAAAAAAAGCTAGTTCGCTTTTAACTACAGTTGGGTATTCGACTGTTGTCAAAATGTGGATATTCATTAATTACAATCGAAAATGTAACATGAAAGAATACCACTTACAAAAACAGAAAATAAATCGATCAAAAAACAAATAAGCTGTTTTACTGCGACTGTATCAGTCTCTTTCAAAAACGGAATTTTGTATGGAGCTACTGAAACGTGATGTCATGTTGCAATAGCGCTATCTTTGTCTAACAGGAAACATAAAAGCTGTATATTTTCTAGACTAGTTAAGATTTAATATTTAATAGTTGAGATTAACAAGTGTATTTTAAATTGAAAATACCCCCGAAAAAAATGTAATTCGCCATTTTGTGGTGGCGGCCATCTTGGATTTGAAATTTACACCCCGTCGTTTGTGCGTCGGGGGTTAAAAACCCTGAAGGAGGTGAATGTGCTCATGAAACTGAACAACTTTCCCCATGGAACATAGGTCGAAATATGAAAAAAAAAAAAAATTTACCTCCCATAGTAAATCAATAAGCTGATCGTCAATCTTGTATGGGAGGGCCACATATTTTTTTTCACATTTCGACCTATGTTCCTTGGGGAAAGTTGTTCAGTTTCATGAGCACATTCACCTCCTTCAGGGTTAACTCATACTTTTGTTACACCTTGTATATTATATTATACTAGCTTTTGCCCCTACGACTTCGTCCGCGTGGAATTAGATTTTGGGGTGGAATTTTCAAAAACTGTGACACACGTATACTTCTTTATTTTTAACTGAAAGCTCAAATACCAACTCTGATGGAAACAGCTTGAAAAATGACGGAGTTTCATATAAACTTCCATCCCCTATTTAAACCCCTTAGGGGTGGAATTTCCAATAATCCTTTCTTAGTGTGCGCCTACGTCATAAAAGGAACCAACTGTAAAAATTTCAAGTTTCTCACTTCAGTAGTTTAGGCTGTGCGTTGATATCTCAGTCAGTCAGTCAGGACTTTGAATTTTATATAAGAATATAGAATATAGATAAAAAAATTTAGCGAAATACCCAGTTACGATAAAACATGTCTGAAATAGCGTAGCTGGGCTATTTTTATACCCTCCAAGCAAGTGTCAGAGCGCCGGCCGACCGCGTGGTGACATTGTTAACTTGGTATTTGTGACTATTTTTAACAAATCGTTTCGCTATTGGGTACACTGGCTTTTTTTGAACGAGCGAAGCGAGTTCTCTGAGTCAACTAGGGCGCTTGCCTACTAGACAGAGAAGTGTGTCCGTCTAAATGTCTGTCAGAGCCCTATAACTTCTGAATTACTGAATATTAGAACGTGAAACTTGGTTGAAAATTCAGTTATATCCTGTACTTGAACAACAAATACTAAAATTAGATAAATGTTATAAAGAAACGAAATTATTTAATTTTAATGCGCCATCTATTAGCATTATTGTGAAGCTAATAGCTTCACTATAATGCTAATAGATGGCGCTGTGTCAGTAAAACAGTTTTATGTCAACTATTATATTTTTTATTGCGTCTAATGTTAAAAGTTAATTATTACAATATATAATTAAAACTTTTGGGAATTATGGGATATCGCGAGGTCTCAGTTCGGGGCGAACCACTAGTTTTAAATGTATAGACTAACGCTTGACGTCAATCTCACCTGCTCCTGATGGTAAGTGAAGATGGTGTGCGCTTGCCTAGAAGATACTTATTTGGAAAAACGGAAGCCGAAAGGGAATTCCAAATTTTTGCGGTGCGTATTAGGAACCAGGAATCAAAGCGCTTTTCATAATTTTATCAATGACTAGCTCTTTCCCGCGGCTTCGCTCACGTTAAGTTCGATTTTTCAAATCCCCATTTTATCCCTTTAGGGGTTGAATTTTCAAAAATCCTTTCTTAGCAGATACCTAAGTTATAATAGCTATCTATTTGCAAAATTTCAGCCTGATCCGCCCAGTGGTTTGAGCTGTGCGTTGATAGATCAGTCAGTCAATCAGTCAGTCATTTTTGCCTTTTATATATTTAGACTAGCGTTTGCCTCCGCGCTAGTTATATAATTTTTTTTTTTTTTTTAAAGAATATTAGCCAACCTGAAGTTGACTAATATTCTCCTGTCCCCTCCAAATAAGCGGAAAGCTTGTGTTAGGAGTGGGTGCGACAATAGTGCAACGGGTGGGATTCGAACCTGCGACCTTACAGTTTTCAGTTCACAACTTCAACCGTTGGGCTATTGAGGCTTCTAAAAAATTATAAAAAAAAGTCACTCCGCTTCCCTCTAAATTGGCAAAAATACCATCGACCAATAACAACGAGTAAATCAAAAGTATAATATCATTAATCATATTTCTTCTCTTACAAGGAAAATCACCGTCTTTTTTCTAAGAAACTGATATACAAACAAAACGTTTAGATTATAATTTATCAAAGTTAGTAAAATTATAATCGGACCGGATGTACACATACCAACCTACTGCGAAATGCGAATGACACGCATTCCGCTCAACGCGTAAACATTACGTCGCTAATATGGATGCCGAACACTGCCCTCTATATCTATATATATAAAATTCAAAGTCCTGACTGACTGACTGACTGACTGAGATATCAACGCACAGCCTAAACTACTGAAGTTAGAAACTTGAAATTTTTACAGTTGGTTCCTTTTATGACGTAGGCGCACACTAAGAAAGGATTATTGGAAATTCCACCCCTAAGGGGTTTAAATAGGGGATGGAAGTTTATATGAAACTCCGTCATTTTTCAAGCTGTTTCCATCTAAGTTGGTATTTGAGCTTTCAGTTAAAAATAAAGAAGTATGTGAGTCGCAATTTTTGAAAATTTCACCCCAAAATCTAATTCCACGCGGACTGACTGACTGATCTATCAACGCACAGCTCTAACCACTGGATCGATCGAGCCGAAATTCGTCACACAGGTAGCTATTAGGACGTAGGCATCCGCTAAGAAAAATTTTTTGAAAATTTCAACCCCAAGAAGGTTAAATAGGGGTTTAAAAAATCGAACCTAACGTGAGCGAAGCCGCGGGTAAAAGCTAGTTTAATTTATGAGTAAAACTGGACTTACTGTCCTTATACAAATGACAGGCTACATTATGGATCAATTTGAAGCGCCTCTTTTGACATACGAGTGTCTCTGGAACTAATATTGCAAATGGCGCACCGACTTCTATAAGTAATTTATGAAATCGTACATCAACAACAATGTGACATGATTCTATTGTATTCTGTTCTAGTGTTTCCACTTTATTTGTGTCTCAGTCATGTCTTAAAATGAGTATCTTAATATTAGTATTTAATTCGATGCCTTAACATGGGTAGCCTAAGTATGTCATGCTCGCTTAACCAATTCTGTGGTGGTGTCGTGTGGTGCAGGTTGTTACGTTCCCTCAAATATGGTTGAGCGAAGCAATGGCTGGATCATGCGTCGTGCTCGTGAACGGGTGGCACCAACGGGAATGGGTCTGCTTTGTGTCTACCCATCTTAATGTGTGTTAGGTTGTGGTAGGTGTGCATTTTTGAAACTTCATTGTGGAAACACTGTGTGCATAGCATAGTTTTGTTAACCATTGTAAAAAATTTTTGAAAAGAGCAACTGCTGAGTTTCTTGACGGCTTCTCAGCAGAATCTGCATTCCGAACCGGTGGTAGATTTATGACGTGTCATAAGAGCTACAAGTTGGCCTACATGAAATAAATTGATTTGATTTGAATGAAATATTGCCATTCGTGAGTCAGTGCGTCTTACACCTAACACCTAAACGGTGACGTCATACTACACCGTCAATAATCTAATCATACGTACACAGAAGGCCTGACTAGCGACTACCAATAACAATACGACTGACGTATACAGATGCTGCGGTTGACACGACCAATTGAAATGTATTCGTGTTGTGTACGTAAACGCTGCGTGCTCGTACGTACATACGTCTACGTCACTATCATAATAACGTGTTCGTTACAAATGGAGAGTTGATTTTAAAAACAGCCTACGTCAAATAAATAATTGCCCATAAGTGATAGTATGTAGTGACGCCATTTTGTAGACGTTTGATTAATCTTCCATACCAGTTAAAGTTCTTGCATTTCACGATGGCGCGTGAGCTTTACTTGTGGTTACGTCGTGTACATGCACACTGCGTAAGTGTGCGTGCCTGTCAGGAGCCTAGCGTAGGCTAGGCTCCTGACAGGCACAAAAAAACACGCTTTCGTATTTATAATATTAGTAGTAATATTATAAATACGAAAGCGTGTTTGTTTGTTGGTTTTTAGAACAGAAACATGGAATAGAAATATTTTTTATTCAAATAAACTTTTACAAGTGCTTTTGAATCGTTGGTTTGTCCTTCAGTAACGCTGCAACAGAGCTACGGATCGACGTGATTTTTTGCATGGGTATAGTTGAGGACCTGGAGATTGACATAGGCTACTTTTTCTCCCGGAAAACCAAAGAGTTCCCACAGGATTTCAGAAACTAAATCCACGCGGACGAAGTCGAGGGCATTATCTAGTATTTATTAATCTTCCCATTTAATTTGCAGTAATGCTATGTCATTATCGCTACACGACATTCAATAAATCTATGCTTCTCGCGTTTTTGCAAAAAATCATGAAAAAACATTACCACACTAATTCGCGGAAAATCTCGGCATCGATGTACGATGGCATTGACAGGCATCGAGAAGAAATCGATTAGCGACAAACAATCAGCTTTTCATTATACAAAAACTTGAATTGATTTCTGTCCTTTCACTTTAGCGGATCGGAAGATATTTGTAGGTGATGCAAAAATTAAAAAAAAAAAAAAAACAGTGATCCAATATCCTATCCAGATTAAAAATGTCGCATTATATCCCAAATTAATTATTATTCACTCTACGTGTTCAATTATGCCAAAAATCACATCTAACCGTTGCTCCTTCGCTGCGTGTTTCATTTATAATACTAGTAAGGTTAAATGAATGAAATGAACTGTACACCACACTAAAGTATGTGGCGTACACCACATTTTTACATATGTACTTTATTTTATACTCCATATTAAAAACAAATATTGAAAATAAACTTTAAAAAAAGACGCATGGCACTCGGGGACTGCCGCGGTAAAGCTATTGCATAGCATTTTTATCAACGCCATCTAGCGGCTCACCGTAGAGGAGTCCCGTGTCAGGTTATATTTTCGTTACGGAATTTCTGGATTCGGTCTCCACGCTGGCCCGCGATAGAAGCTATGCAATGCAATAGCTTAAAAAAATTGATAAATGTTTAAAACTAACTGTCAAAACTATGAGAAGTTCGCCGTACATACAACGGTATGTGGATGTACTATGTAGCTTACCCCAGCCTACCATCACGCGGTCGTGATTTTTGTAACGTTCACAAGTTCGTTTCACTTTTGCGGGCACTTTCTCTGCTAACGGTACGGCAAAGGCGGGGCGCACACTGGCGCCTTGAAGCGGAACTGTTGCCGCGTGACGACAACTCACTTATTATTGGACCGGTCCATTACTTTGGCGGTAATGATAAAGATGGTTGCTATGCGGACCAAGAACAACATTGAACGAGGCAAAGTTCAGACGCTAACACTGTGACGTCAGAGATTAGTTAGACAAGTATCTGAAGAACTGCCTCGTTAGTCTATTTTTCTTTTATTTATTTTTTTTAAATTTATTGATTAAGATCTGTACACAATACATTTGATTATTTTATATGCCATCCTCAGGAAACTTTGCGTTTATGTTGAGGATGGCGAGCATCATCAACAATCATACACATTATACTAAAATTTTTAAAAAAAATATTTAAATATAAGAACAACATAAGAAAAAGAGAAAAATATGAAAAAACAAAAAAGAACAAAGATCAATCCAACAGCGGTTGATTGCAAACCCTTTTTCAATAAATATCCTTTACATTTGTTTATAAACTTTCGCCTTCGCTTTACTTTAATGGTTGGCATGTTCGACTACCGATGACGAGGGTCCGGGTTCGATTCCCGAGTCGTTCCTGTAGCGTGCAGAACTACAGATTAAACGCCTGGGATTCCAATCAAGTTTCAAGTAACATTTCTAAACAAACATGTAACAAGCAAACAAAGAAACAGATAAAACAATTCCGACATCAATTTCCAAGCGCCGCCATACCATATATTTACCGAGAATCGCAAACTCGCTAAGTAAGGAACTTGATTTGACCTTACAATTGACCATAATATGTAACATTACGGTAACGTATGTGTAACCGGCTTAATACATAAACCAAAGTCATTCTAAAATAAACCTTAATAAAAGCACACCTAGATTCCACATTCCTATGTAACGGTTCAAACGCTCGACAAAACGTCATAAGTCCAAAATTGTACGTCACAGTAAAAACAACCATAAAACGTGGTAATAACGTTCAATGTACTATGATAATAATTAGCAGCCAATATTAACAAATTCGAATGATTTGCTACAAAGTAAAAGCTTCCAGATAAATAAACAACAACCGGTATTCAACACGGAATGATTAATTTGCAATCAAAAATCAACTCTATAACTATTACCTCAAAAGCAAGTCTAGCTTAACAAATCCACACCACAGTTTAAAAGGATTTATTGTTATTCTAACAGCAACTATAAATTAACCAAATAACGAACTTTTTCACGTTTACAAAAACCGAATATGTGTAACCTAAAAATTATAAAATTACTCGTTTGTATGGATGACAACCATTGATTAATACAAGTTTTAATTATTTTTTTTAGTTCTGATATGCTGTTTCCTTGATTATTTGGTGTACAATAAAGAATATTTTCATTTAATTTACATAGTTAGTAAAAAATTTTTTTTGAAAAGAGCAACCGCCGAGTTTATTGCTTGCTCTTCTCGGCAGGAAGGGCATTCCGAACCACAGTGGTAGATTCATCGACGATTCAAAAGCATTAAAAAAAAGCAGTAAAAGTTTATTTGAACAACTTTTTATATTTAAAGGAAAATCAGTCGATAGAGTTGAAAGGAGATTTTAAAATATTAAATCAAAGCTTAAAAAACGACTAAAATGTATGAAAATGTAAGAAAAGTAAAAGAAACACTCTCTTTTTGGGTAATATTTTCTGTAACTTACAATTTTTTTTATCACCTAAACTTTATATTAAAATAAACTTTATATCTTCAAGTATATAAATACATTTACAATTTGTCGGAATCTGGAACTTTTTTTTTCGAGTTTATGAGGGGCGGATTTTGGGCCTTATCAACCCACCTCCTTTAACGAACCGACGACGATAACCGATGATAACCGAAGCCAACCGAACGCGTTCGTGTCGGTCCGCGCACGCGCAGAAGTTTGACTTTGAAAGTCGACGCGGCGCGGCGGTACCGTAATCTTGTGTCATCCGTTACGGCCGGTGAAACTTATTACGTGCACCGCTATCTTATGGGATAAGAGCACCGGGGGCCTACCTTACTTGACCGGAATTCTCTGAAATGTAGCACACTATTGGCACATTAGTGTCTAGTTACTAGCCGAACAGAGAAAAACAACCCTAAGGTTCGATTAAAATGTATACCTATTTTGGTAGGGTTTTCACAAATAGATGTGATAAATGAAGCAAAAATATTGGTTCTGTTAAATATAAGATTGAATAGTTATTAATAGAAACTATATAATTGCCTACGACTTCGTCCGCGTGGATTAAGTTTTTAAGCTATTGCATAGCTTTTATCGCGGACCTTGAGCGTGGAGACCGAATCTAAAAATTCCGTAACGAAAATAACCTGACACGGGTTCCTCTCACCGCTAGATGGCGTTGATAAAAAATGCTATGCAATAGCTTTACCGCGGCAGTCCCCGAGTGCCACACGTCTTTTTTAATTCCCGCGGGAACTCTTTAATTTTCCGGGATAAAATGTAGCCTATGTGTTATTCCAGGGTGTGAACTATTTCCATTCTCAGCCAAATACGCCTATTGCGTGAAAGAGTAACAAATACACACGTGTAATGTAATAGTGTGATATGTATAGAATATACTTTTATTCAAACAAAATTTACAAAATTCTTTCGAATTGTCAAGTAAATCTACTACTAGTTCAGAATACCATTTCATTGGAATAGAACCATCAAGAAACTCGGCGGTTGCTTTTTAAAAACAAAAACAATTTCACAGTTCATCTTCATTCATTCATTCATTTAACCGTTCTGAGTTTGCGAAACGCGAAAAACTACTGTTTGTTTTATCATATTTATATACGTAATCATAATGATATAACGCTCGCTGTAGCCTTATAGCCTTGATAAAAAAAAAAATGTAGTACCAACAAGTACGGAAAATCCGGAGAGAATATCAACAGATAAGCCTCAATGTTTCTCCTTAACCTTAATAGGAAATTATTTAAGTGAACCTCACCTTTGGTCGGACCAAAATGAACTTTTAAAAACTCGTAGGATTTTTTGGCAACGGGCCAAGGAAACGAGACTGTGGAATAATATTGTACTTAACTATAATAACTGAGAGTTGTCACGTTAAGTACTAGAACAGCAATGTTCCGCAAAATGGATTTACACGGGCGGTATTAATAAAACCTATGTATGTAATTCACGTCATATGTCGTAGGAGAACCAGGGTCACTGACATAGCCCAAATCATCAGTAGGGCAGGCCATGTTTGTCCCAGGAGCGATGGCCACTGGAGCCGGAAAGTTCTGGCGTGGAGACCGCGAACAAGTGAGTGTAGTGTGGGGCGCCCTCCAGCAAGATGGACCGACGACATAAAGAGAGTGGCGGGAAGTGGCTAGATGAGATGGGCTGAGGACAGTGTGTGGTGGCGCTGTTTGGGAAAGGCCTATGTTCAGCGGTGGACATCCGCAGGCTGATGATGATGAAGTAATCCAAAATTTATAGATTGTACGTCGATAAAAATCAGATATGCATTAGAACCAGGCCAGATGCACTTCGGATTTTAGGTATAAAGCTACAAGTATCCGGCGTCGTCCCATCCCGACGGGCTTACATATTCCAAAGGGATAAGAGTTACACGATAGAAAGGAGGTAACTTCTAGGTAAACATAACAGTAGGTAATTTAGTACTGCCGAGATGAATTGGGCTTTATTAAGAGTCACTATTCTCTTCTGTATTTATGTATTCGATGGTAAAAAGTGTCAATGAATTTAAACCACAACAATTAGTTAGTAAACAATATGTAGTAGATATATCTGGATAGTGGATTTCATTTTCGACCTAATATTAGCAAGACTGACTCAATGTAGTGGTTTTAAAGTGGGTGCTCTGTTTTGATGCTTGAATACTGGCGTAATAGGTTTGCTACTCCATGTTCTACGGATACGTAACTCAATGAATGGTTCCAACATTTCGCACGTTTTTCACCACTGAGACGGAATAACGGTTTGTTTGAAATTAATGATGTAGTTGATTACTTCTTTTAGCGTGGCGTTGTATTTAATAAGGTTGAAAATTTGGGGCCCGATATCTGTCTCTGCGGTAGTTTTTAATGCTGAGGATTATGAGCAGTATAAACATTTCGATACAGAGTCGCGGATACATAAAATCATTTAAATAAATAGCGACTCTTGCTACCGCACAATAAAGTGCAATTCAGGTCGCATAGCGCTAATATAACTAGTGTTATTCACCTAGGAGTTGCCTCTCTTTCTATCGCGTAACTCTTATCCCATCGCACTACGTTAGCCCATTGAGTTGGGCCGTTGGCCGGGATACTTGTAGCTTCGAAATGCGCCTGGTCTGACTATGGGTCATGAATCATGATTCTTTTCCATAATAGATCTATAGATACTATAGTAGCAAAATTATTGTTTGTTTATGGGCTTATCTTTCAATCACACACACTTGACTAATATTCTTTAAAAAAAATAGCAATGGACCAACGCAACGTATCGACCTAATTTTTTGGATGGGTAGGTTCCCATGCAAAAAAAATTAGGTCGATACGTTGCTCCACACGCATAAAAAAGTAAATAAATAAAACAATAATTAATTAATTCAAAACTAGCACTTTGGTCTCCGTCGCGATCCTTCCATTAGGCAATTTAGCAACCATATAATGTTATAATACTTATTAAAATATCAATGGACATAATAATATTGTCTTCATATTCAAGGTGCTTCCCGCGATGCCTACTTATTTGTGACACCCTAGTTATTAAATATTGACACAAACTTGCAGTCTATCCAGCGTAAGGTCATCTATTTGTGTCATCGAGATCGCTATCATTTCCTAATGGCGTTAATTAATCTGTTTAGATTTATGCTAGCCTGGTAGGTATTAGCTAACTTTAGTGATTTGAGTTTAGTGGGATTTTATTAATTACCAGGAAATTAGTTTGTCGGAAGGTGGTGTACGTGTTCTAGACATGACAGGAAAATAAATTGATTGTGCTGGTAAAGCGACGTCTATCCAAGTTTGTAAGTGAATGGGTGACCTGACTTTTCGCAACCAAAATCGTAATGCAGATAAGGTACCTACGTATAAACGTAAAAATTCTTTTTAAGGAGGAGATTCTTAATTCGTCGGAATCTTTTTTTTTATGTATGTTCCCCGACTACTCGAAGACTTTTAAGCTATTGCATAGCTTCTATCGCGGGCCTTGAGCGTGGAGACCGAATCCAGAAATTCCGTAACCAAAATAACCTGACACGGGACTCCTCTCACCGCTAGATGGCGTTGATAAAAAATGCTATGCAATAGCTTTACCGCGGCAGTCCCCGAGTGCCACACGTCTTTTTTTTTTTTTTTTGTTCGAAAGGGTATACTTCCCAGGTGGTCCCATTGTCCTCAGGTCAGGATCTGATGATAGGAGAAATCTAGGGAACTCTTCATATACGCACAATTGATATACTTTGTAGAGGCGTTTGAAGTTGATTTTGTAAAAAGATTTTTTACGTTTATATTTAAGGAGATATCTTTCGGTTAGTTATGAACTTACTGTAAGTCACGGTGGGCCACGTACTGACAAACAACACAGAATCCATCAAAAGGAAAGACCTTACGGGAAAACCGATCTAGCCGGGCGAGGTTATTATTCTTCATCTCCCTCCCACCTGTTGAAATCACACGCGTGCGACAGGGACAGTGAATGTGGGACGTAACGGTGGTTATCGCTCTATTTATAATAATTGGACAGATGCGAAACACGTTATCAAGTCGAATGGCAGTTTGACATCTGATTGGAATTCTTATACTTTTTTTTAGCACTTTATCTGGGCTATACCTGAACAGTGTTCGCCACAGACTATAGCTTTTCCTTGTAACATGGTGCGGGTGACAGGTCAGTAGAATGTAACTTACTTTGTACCATATGGTCGCACTCCTGAGGTTCAAAATTCAAAGTAATAAAATCTATTAAGACTATTAATTTGTTCTGAGAAAATCTGTTTTCGTAATTTGAACCTTATGACTGCAACAATAACAAACAAACACTATATCTTGATAACTATTATTAGGTACTAGTTAATAGGAAGGAGAAAAAGTGTGTGTGTGTGTTTGTTACTCTTTCACGCAAAAATTTCTGAACGGATTTGGCTGAAATTTGGAATGGAGATAGCTCATACCCTGGATTAACACATAGGCTACGTTTTATTCCGAAAAATTAAAGAGTTCCCGCGGGAAATAAAAAAAACCTCAATCCACGCGAGCGAAGTCGCGAGCATCAACTAGTAGGTAACTAATGAAATACAGAGGTATACAACATTTTGGGGGTAATTAAGACCATGAGCGTTTAGGGGGTGAATTAAACTAGTAGGTAACTAATGAAATACAGAGGTATACAACATTTTGGGGGTGATTAAGACCATGAGCGTTTAGGGGGTGAATTAAACTAGTAGGTAACTAATGAAATACAGAGGTATACAACATTTTGGGGGTGATTAAGACCATGAGCATTTAGGGGGTGAATTAAACTAGTAGGTAACTAATGAAATACAGAGGTATACAACATTTTGGGGGTGATTAAGACCATGAGCATTTAGGGGGTGAATTAAACTAGTAGGTAACTAATGAAATACAGAGGTATACAACATTTTGGGGGTAATTAAGACCATGAGCGTTTAGGGGGTGAATTAAACTAGTAGGTAACTAATGAAATACAGAGGTATACAACATTTTGGGGGTGATTAAGACCATGAGCATTTAGGGGGTGAATTAAACTAGTAGGTAACTAATGAAATACAGAGGTATACAACATTTTGGGGGTGATTAAGACCATGAGCATTTAGGGGGTGAATTAAACTAGTAGGTAACTAATGAAATACAGAGGTATACAACATTTTGGGGGTGATTAAGACCATGAGCGTTTAGGGGGTGAATTAAACTAGTAGGTAACTAATGAAATACAGAGGTATACAACATTTTGGGGGTGATTAAGACCATGAGCATTTAGGGGGTGAATTAAACTAGTAGGTAACTAATGAAATACAGAGGTATACAACATTTTGGGGGTGATTAAGACCATGAGCATTTAGGGGGTGAATTAAACTAGTAGGTAACTAATGAAATACAGAGGTATACAACATTTTGGGGGTGATTAAGACCATGAGCATTTAGGGGGTGAATTAAACTAGTAGGTAACTAATGAAATACAGAGGTATACAACATTTTGGGGGTGATTAAGACCATGAGCATTTAGGGGGTGAATTAAACTAGTAGGTAACTAATGAAATACAGAGGTATACAACATTTTGGGGGTGATTAAGACCATGAGCATTTAGAGGGTGAATTAGAACGTGTCGGGGTGCGTGGTGGTATAAAACATAGAACCAGGCCAAAGTTCACTAAGGTCTGTAATGTCATAAAAAGGAGGTCATATTTTATTAACGGACCGTTATTTAGTACTATCTTGATGCTTACTTAACCTTGATTAGGCAGTGGGTGCCCGCGGAATTCGCACGGCCGCGAAAAAAATGAATAAAACTTCGTTTTAACCTCCGCGATTAACCTCGAAACGTAGTTTACGCTGATTTCGCTCAGTGCTAAAGTTTTACTTTTACAAAATTATAATAAAAATCTGAGTTATCATCTAAATGCACAGCTCTAACCACTGGACCGATCGAGCTGAAATTTGGCATACAGGTAGCTGTTAGGACGTAGACATCCGCTAAGAAAGGATTTTGGAAAATTTCAACCCCAAGAGGGTTAAATAGGGGGTTAAAAAATCGAACCTAACCTGAGCGAAGCCGCGGGTTAAAGCTAGTAATAATATAAACGTAAAAATTCTTTTTACAAAACCGACTTCAAACGCCACTACAAAGTATATGAATGGTGCCTATTTTGAAGAGTTCCCTCGATTTTTCCAGGATTCTATCATCAGATCCTGCCCTGATGACAATGGGACCACCTGGGAAGTGTGCCCTTTCAAATAAAAAAATAATTTTCCAAATCGGCCCAGGCGTCTTCGAGTAATCGGGGTACATAGGTATATAAAAAAAAGACGTGTGGCACTCGGGGACTGCCGCGGTAACGCTATTGCATAGCATTTTTTATCAACGCCATCTAGCGGCTCGCCGCTAGATGGCGTTGATAAAAAATGCGCCATTTAGCGGCTCACCGTAGAGGAGTCCCGTGTCAGCTTATTTTCGTTACGGAATTTCTGGATTTGGTCTCCACGCTGGTCCGCGATAGAAGCTATGCAATAGCTTAAAAGCCCGACGAATTGAGAACCTCCTCCTATTTTGGAATTCGGTTAAAAACAGACATAAGTAATGAGTAGTTGTTGAAGATTCAAGATTTAAGGAATACTCTCAATAAAAAGCAAAGAATATAATAAAAGCTTTTTAATGAAACAACCTTTTAACTGAAATTATCTCTTGTAAGAATTGTATCTTAGACGCGGGTCTATTAGCTCACGCAACATCAATAATGCTTTGAACGTGTAAAAACAGTTCAAAAGAGTTTACGTAACAAAATCGCCTTATTATCGTATCTAATGTGACTAATGAACAGTTCACATCATTCCAATCACTGTACCCAGAACGGTTAGTCCAGTAACTAAACACGTTTGCTGCAATAACGTTTTATTTCAAAATCTAAGATTAAAAAAATGTGCCAAAAGATTTCGCACTTTTCAAAATCTTAGTTTTTATTGTATAGTAAAGTTTTATATAGAATCATGAAAATGTTAGTACTATTTTCACAGACAAATATGACACCATTGTAGAAAGATAAAACCATATTGATATGTCCAAATACGTTTCGTCAACCAATATGCAAGTATTAATAGGGAGATTTTAAACAAAATTATAGCTACTAAACATATAACACAGCAAATGCTGGGTACTTTAAAGTTACCAACATGACTCAGCGAGTCGCTAAGAAGTGGAAATGGGCGGAGTACAGTTCGACGAACTGATTTCACTGGGGTTCTGAGGTGCTAGAGTGGAGATCCCACACCAGAAAGCGCAGGTTGGCAGAACCCCACCAGCCCTGGTAGCATGGGCGGGAGAAATTTTATCCCCGGGAAAAGGATAAAACCTTTATCCCCTTGCTTAGCTTTATCCACCAGTCGAGCATGGGCACAGCGGTGGAAATAGCACTCAGTGGATATACTTATAGAAATATACATCGCCTTCTCCTCTGTCGCCATGCTTTAGCATAGGGAAAAGATAATTTTATCCCCTGTCAGTGGATAAAATCGGGGGATAAAACTTTTATCTCCTGCCCATGCTACCAGTGCAGGTAGACCGACGATAGTCGCAGGGCGTTACTGGATAAGTACAGGTAATGCAAGACCGAAGCCTGTAATAATCCATGCAAGAAACCTTTATCGGTAATTTTAATAAACTTACAAAGTGTTTTCAAATCGTCAATTGACTACTACTGATTCGGAATGTCATTCCAATGGCCTCTATGCCAGTAGCACAACAGCGATGTATTAAGTAAGTCCCTGCACTAGAACAATGTGAACCGGCCGTAAGCTCCGGAACACCCACCAGGAAGAACACGATAAAATACAACAGACGCTAAATTAAATTCAGTTATGTAAAGAGAAAACGATTCAGGTTTAGATACCGACCGAGACGACGGTCGAAATCTGCTCAAGGAACTAATCTGCGAAATCCACGTTCCATACTTCAAAATTGATATATAGCTACATTAAATGCGAAAAAGTATCTGTGTGTCCGTTAACTTTTTACGGCTAAGCCACTGAAGCAATAAAAAAGTTATTTAAGCTTCCGGGCGTATGTAGGTTTTTCCCTAGATAAAAAATAGCCTGTACCCGTCACCGCAATAGAAGCTAAAGCATTAATTGTCCCTTTTATTAAAAGTTTTTTTCTTCTCTTTTTTTAAAGAACTTCTTTCCCATTCTATAGAAATCCTGCTAATATGGTAATATTATAAATGCGAAAGTTTGTGAGGATGCATGGATGGATGTTTGTTATTCTTTCACACAAAACCTTCTAGACGGATTTTGACGAAACTTCACAATGTATTTAGCCTATACATCAGAATAGCACATACGCTGTATTTTATCCCAGAAAATTAAAGAATTCTTAATCCTTGTGGACAAAGTCGCGGGCATCAGTCGTGTTTTGATAGTTACTAATGTTTACTATAGGTCAAATCTTAGGCTGAAATCTATAGATCACACTCACTCTGCTCAGGTTTAAGACAGAGTTAAAACGAGACATTTATATCAAAGCATATTTGTGTCTCGTTTTAACTCTTTCTTAAGTCCGACCTAAGTCAGAGCACGCTCTATAGATCTCAGCATAAGTCCTGAAATGAAAAACAGATTTCAAGCGGACAAATACGGGCGCTAGCTAGGTAGTTAAATATAAAAGCCGGATTTAAAAACCCATCGGCACAATAGATCAATGACTTAGTGTATGGTAGTTACGATAAAAAATAACTGTCAGTGAAAGTAAAATACCTACCTATCAAGAGACTAAAATTCAAAATTGGAACGCGGCGACCTCATTCCATGCGCAACTTCGCAAGAGAGCGCACGGATGATGCGAAAATAAACGATTTATAAATAGAACACATAATATAATAATATTATCCATATCCAATCGCAGTCACAACTAAGTATTTTAGTGGATTTGTCTTTGCACAATACTGTCAAAGGTGTTTTTTTTTCTCATTTTTGAAACGCGTCGCGCTCTGTTTAATAATTTATTTAGTTGGCTTTCACTTGTTGAACGGAATTCGTTGCGACGCGACGTTGAGAGAATATGGTATTCTTTGTGTTTGAAAATTGAGACAGATCAAATGATTTATTTATAGATAAAGATTAACGAAACCAAATTAGGACATTGTAATTTGTAATAACCATTTCTCTACAATACCTATTAGGCACATACAATAGCAAAGCCCAGTGGTATATCTTCTATTATATACTAAAAATTAATTGCTGTTCGTCAGTCTGGCTAAAACCAAAAAAACGGTTTGATCGATTTGAGTGATTTTTTTTTGTATTATTTACGTTAATAATGGGTGGTTTTAAAACAAAAAAAAAGGAGGGGAAAATCCCAAAGAACAGCAAAGAACAGCAAAATCGAAAAAACTAAACTGAGTATTTTTGTAATAGGAATCACCACTTGGTATTACTTTTAATTACGAATCCGCGGGTAAGAGCTAGTTTAAGAACAAAAGGTCAAAGGTATTAAGTACCTACAGCCAGAGGTAAATCAGGTAAAGCTAAATGCTATCACGAACAACGAATTCTGTGCATATTTCCTTTTAAATCTGAGAATTTCTAATATCCACTTAGCATGCAGAAATGTTGAATAAAGGTAGGCGACTGTGAAAATAATATATTTTTATGTCAAGCTATATTTGCTTAATCGAATTATTTATAAATAAATAATCTCTCAACCTGAGACAGATGATATTTATTTTATTTATTTATTTATACTGACATGCCAGGTATATCGACTATCGTACATACCGGCCATAGATTCACATGAAACTTTTAATTTATAACTTGTTAAGATAATTTAATAAAGATTTAAACAAATAGTTAGCAATCTATTTCTTCTAACTAATCTGCTATTAGTACAGTAATATGTATGTATGTGTGTATGTATGTATTGTGTAGAATTGACCCACATAGCCGATCGAGATTGCATAACCGTTTGCAATAATTTTATTGTTATAAGCACTTACCTACTGCACATACGACTTACGAGTGTTTATTTGTTTGACAACATATTTGTAGTAATGGTTTGTTATCAGTAGTATGGTCTGTTCAATAAGTCAATTTATTTACATGGGTTAGTTCATTCCATTTATCCCACCTTTCCACATGTGTGTGCATAGTTTTAAGCTATTGCATAGCTTCTATCGCGGGCCAGCGTGGATACCGAATCCAGAAATTCCGTAAAGAAAATAACCTGACACGGGACTCCTCTCACCGCTAGATGGCGTTGATAAAAAATGTTATGCAATAGCTTTACCGCGGCAGTCCCCGAGTGCCACACGTCTTTTGGAAAATTCTTTTTTTGTTTGAAAGGGTATACTTCCCAAGTGGTCCCATTGCCATCAGGTCAGATCCTGATGATGGGATCCTGGAGAAATCGAGGGATCTCTTCAAATTTTATAGGCACAATTGATAAACTTATAATGGCGTTTGAAGTCAGTTTTGTAAAAAGAATTTTTACGTTTATATTATTAGTTATTATAATTTAATCGTAAAAATTCTTTTACGTTGCACTTTTGGTGTACCCACTCCTAGCACAAGCCTTCCGCTTATTTGGAGGGGATAGGAGGATATTAGTCAATTTCAGCTAGGTTGATATTAAAAAAGAAAGACGTGTGGCACTCGGGGACTGCCGCGGTAAAGCTATTGCATAGCATTTTTTATCAACGCCATCTAGAGGCTCACCGTAGATTCGTCCCGTGTCAGGTTATTTTCCTTACGGAATTTCTGGATTCGGTCTCCACGCTGGCCCGCGATAGAAGCTATGCAATAGCTTAAAAAACCAATACAATAACTTAGAGTAATTCAATAGGACATCGTGGTAGGTACATACGAGTATCACGTATGGTAAATGGTAACATGATATCGGACCGGAAAGCCTGGCGGATCGCACGGCGTTCTTACCAGTGAAAGTGCGCGCGTGCGATTTGCAAGCTTTACTCTACTTACTTTAACTCGCGCCATCTTTTAACAATTAAAAAGTAATCTCCAAGAAAGGTCATGGTTTAACTTTCTTTTAAAGTCTTGAGGTACATGACTAGAGACGATTATTAAAAGAAATATTCCAGTTTTTTATCAAAATACTGAGAGCCTATTTCACCACCTTCAACTAAACTTTAACCGTATAGATTACCTCAAATCTCGGATAATAATATAAAAAAATATTTTAAAAAAACCGACTTCAAACGCCACTTAAAAGTATAAAATAATTTTAGTTTGTACACGTATGTTGAAGTCGGGCCAGCGTCGCGCATCGGTTTCATAGTGTTAGCGCATGTAAATACATAGGTCCAAAGGTTTTTTCCAACTCCTTTGGTAAAATCCCCGTGTTTTAACTACTAGGACTCTAGCAAGATAGAACAACGTACTTTATAAATGTCTACCAGTTAAAACTTCAAGCATCATGATCAAGGAAATTCAATTTTAAATTATATTTAAGTTAACATATCAATATTTTGCACTTCCAATAATATGACATACATATATCCGCAAAGTACATACATGTCGAACTGATAACCTCCTTCCTTTGAAGTTGGTTAAAAATGCCAACGAGTTTAAAATACCAGGGTGTCATGACTCAAGGAAATTCAATTTTACACACAAATTGCCTTGAAGGCACCCAAAATAAGAGGTGCCAGGAAAAGCGCGAGGCCGGTAGGGTATTGCCCTGGTACTTAGCCTTTCGTATTACAAAACACTCTAGATGGCAAACTATACAGCGCCAATAAGTCAAGCCACGGAATCTCAACGAGTGGGTGGACCCTCACGGCTGATGCAAGGCGGGAATGAGGCGTAATATACAATCTATTTTTCCCCAGCTGACTAAAAAGGTCGCCTGCCCCCTAAAGCTGCCCCATTTCAAAACTTAGTAAGTGTGATTGACAAAATTTTACAGGAGACCAAAAACAGTTATTTCTCCAACAAGATAGCAAAGTTCATGTTTGTTGCGAGTGCCTAGTTTGAACCCCGAGCTGGCGAAGGATTCTAAGTTAGAATCCTGAGTACACTACACTCACTACAGTGAGGGATTCAAAGGCAAAAGAAACAAAAACTTTGCGATCGTGTGATACAATCCAAATTGCACTTGGCCGGTTTTTAAACTTTTCTCTTGCTGTCCGGTCGTGTCGGATTTCCATCGCATTGGACTATGAGAGTGAGGGAATCGCGAACACGCTTGCGTACTTTAATGTCTCCCGTTTGGCTAGTTGGGAGCCGCCATAACCGAAAATCAATCAGGAGGACATTAGGTATTATTGCCACCACAGGGCGCCACCAACGGGAATGGGTCTACTTTCTGTCTGCCCATCTTAACATGTGTTAGATTGTATGTAGGTGTGCATTTTTGAAACTTCATTGTGGAAACACTGTATACATAGCACAGTTTTGTTACCTACTAGCTTTAGCCCGCGGCTTCGCTCAAGTTAGGTTCGATTTTTAAACCCCTATTTTACCTCCGGGGTTGAATTTTGAAAAATTCTTTCTTAGCGGATGCCTACGTCCTAACAGCTACCTGTGTGCCAAATTTCAGCTCGATCGGTCCAGTGGTTAGAGCTGTGCGTTGATAGATCAGTCAGTCAGTCACATTTGCCTTTTATATATTTAGATTGTAAAAAAGTATTTTTTTTGAAAAGAACAACCGCCAAGTTTATTGCTGGCTCTTCTCGGCGGGAAGGGCATTCCGAACCAGTGGTAGATTCATCGACGATTCAAAAGCACTTGTAAAAGTTTATTTGAATAAAAAATATTTCTATTCTATTCTATTCTATTTACATTTAGTCTGCATGCCTATATAGAGGAGAGATCACGAGAAATGCCCTACCGGCGCGCGCGCTCGTATTCAAAATGGCGGCCAGAATGTGGGTCACGGTGATCACCCAGCGCTACTAACCAAATGAAATTTCCAAATTAAATTAAGTATAATACTATGTTTGTTAGTCATATAGATAGTTCAATCTATTATGTATGCCCCATTGACGCCTATAATATTACTAGCTTTTGCCCCCGCGACTTCGTCCGCGTGGAATTAGGTATTGGGGTGGAATTTTCAAAAACTGTGACACACGTACTTCTTTATTTTTAACTGAAAGCTCTAATACCAACTTTGATGGAAACAGCTTGAAAAATGACGGAGTTTCATATAAACTTCCATCCCCTATTTAAACCCCTTAAGGGTGGAATTTCCAATAATCCTTTCTTAGTGTGCGCCTACGTCATATATACCTATAGATGAAGAATCCCCAAAATATAAAAGCACAGCATTGTTAACAGATTGAATTTATAATTTCTGAATTGTCTCTGGTCTGGTCTGGCGGGAGGCTTTGGCCGTGGCTAGTTACCACCCTACCGGCATAGACGTGCTGCCAAGCGATTTAGCGTTCCGGCACGATGGCGTGTAGAAACCGATTAGGGGTATGGGTTGAATTTACACTGCTATACCCCTTCCAAGTTAGCCCGCTGCCATCTTAGACTACATTGTCACTTACCATCAGGTGAGATCGCAGTCAAGGGCTATCTTGTCATCGAATAAAATAAAAAAAAGTCCGATATTTCAAACCCCTATTTTACCCCCTCAGATGTTGAATTTGCAAAAATCCTTTCTTAGCAGAAATGCCTACGTCATAATAGCTTCAATTATGCCAAATTTCAGCCTGATCCGTTAAGTGGTCTGAGCCGTGCGTTGATAGATCAGGCAGTCAGTCACATTTTACTATATTTAGATATTATGGAAGAATCCCCAAAATGTGACAGCACAGCATTGTATGCAGATTTAATGCAAGTGCGCCTAAAACTATCTACGCATGCGGCGACATTAGTGCGCCGCATATGTACGAGTTTATGACAAATGTATATGGAATGCCTTAAGCTTGTAAACATCGACGTGAACGACCGTGTGTCTTCTATAACCTACGAGTGTGTTATACCCACGTACCTACAATTAAAGATTCTTTCATCTGATTGCGGCTCACTTTTTTTTTTTTTATTCGATGACAAGATAGCCCTTGATTGCGATCTCACCTGATGGTAAGTGACGATGCAGTCTAAGATGGTAGCGAGCTAACTTGGAAGGGGTATACTGCCCTCGTAATTGAAAACACAGTAAGTTACATAGAAGTTACCTTTAAGTTACTGTGTTTTCAATTACGAGGGCAGTATAGCAGAGTAAATTCAACCCATACCCCTAATCGGTTTCTACACGCCATCGTGCCGGAACGCTAAATCGCTTGGCGGCACGTCTTTGACGGTAGGGTGGTAACTAGCCACGGCCAAAGCCTCCCACCAGACCAGACCAGAGACAATTTAGAAATTATAAATTCCTAAATTGCCCCCGCCGCGAATCGAACCCGAGACCTCCCAGTTATAAGACCACAGCGCTCACCACTGCGCCAGGGAGGTCGTCACTATTGGGAACAAGACTTTTTTTTTTATTGGATGTCTTTGACTGCGATCTCACCTGATGGTAAGAGACGATGCAGTCTAAGATTCTAGAGTCTAAGAGAGGCTTCGGCCGTGGCTAATTACCACCCTACCATCAAAGACGTGCCGCCAAGCGATTTAGCGTTGCACGATGGCGTATACAAACAGATTAAGGGTATGGGTTGAATGTAGACCGCCATAGCCCTTCCAAGTTAGCCCGCTACCATCTTAGACTGCATCCTCACTTTGAGATTGCAGTCAAGATCTTATCCTACTAATATTATAAATGTGAAAGTGTGGATGTTTGGATGTTTGGATGTTTGGATGTTTGGATGTTTGGATGTTTGGATGTTTGTTACTCAATCACGCAAAAACGGCTGAACGGATTTAGATGAAATTTGGCATGCATGTAGCCTTTGACATGGAAAAGAACATAGGCTACCTTTTATCCCGATTCCTTAAGTAGTTCCCGAGGTAAAATAGAAAATTGTTTACGAGCTAAGCCGCAGGCAGACAGCTTTGAAATTTGGTATGCATGTAGCCTTTGACATGGAAAAGAACATAGGCTACCTTTTATCCCGATTCCTTACGTAGTTCCCGAGGGAAAATTGAAAATTGTTTTAGTCCTAAGCCCCGGGCAGACAGCTTTGAAATTTGGTATGCATGTCACCTATGCTATGGAAAAGGACATGTACTTTCTATACCGATCTCAAATAGCTCCCGTGGTAAGATATAAAAATTGTTAATGAGCGAAGCTTTAGACCCAATTCTGAAGTCCACGCAGACAAAGTCGCGGACAGAAGCTACTACTACTACTAATTTTAATCCCGATCTCTCAAATTTTTTCCGTGGGAAAAGCATAAATAATTGCTGCACACCAATAATAATATTATAAACGCGAAAATTTGTATGTTTGTTACTCAGTCACGATAGATTATGGTCTGGAATAGGACATAGGCTACTTTTTATAACGGGAAATAAGAGTGTTCCCGCGGGAATAAAAAACCTTAATCCACGCGGACGAAGTCGCGGGTATCAGCTAGTCATCGAATAAAAAGAATACAGTTTCTTTAGAATTTCACTACATCATTATATTTTAAGACGAAAAAGAAACATGTATTGCAAAGATACTGTTGAAACTAGCGATGGTTTACACTAAACCTGTAAATATACAAACGTAACAAATGACAATAATAAATCAAAATCTCACAGAGACTTCATTTAGAATATTCAAAGGCCAATAAACATCAAACATGAATACGCGAAAAGCAGATAATACGACTTCGCAAGATGTACACGGCGATAAGAGAGTCCAGTATAAAGACCTCATAACATTGTAATTTATTCTGTTTATATCCGAATTAGCGTGGCACGGGCATGTAGGTCACGGTCCGAGAGAGAGATGCCGAGTATCATATATAACGAGTGGGAAAGAGATAAAAGTATCAGATGATGTCTATGAAACTGGAGCGAATGCGAAATTTTCAACTTCTTTGCAAATCGTGTTCTTAACGGATTGCCTAAGTTAGTTTTGTGGCTTTCGTGCGAGAATTATCTTAATTGGTGCTAATTTTGTTGAACACATAATACAAACTAAACTAGGTTGTCCTAATTAAATATCTCACTCCAACGACACACTAGCAAATCCCAAAAATAAAACCGGCCAAGTGCGAACCGTACGCATACGCAAGGTTCCGTAATCCGAACCATCGAACGATTGACGCCTCATTCATTCAAAATCGGTTCTTTAGGGTTAGTGTATTAATATTCGATGGCATTAACATCAAAGTAGTATAACCGATTTTAATTTGGAACGTATACGTAAACGTATGAATGCAGACAATTCAGCTCTAATTCAATGCTGTCATGGTTCACTTTACTTTGACGCTATGTCATCGAATCCGAATACGATCAATCGCTTTAAATCTTGTACTAAAACCTAGTAGTTAAAGTATGTACACTGTGCAACATATTATGTAAATACAAACATAACTGCCTCGTTGGTCTAGTGGTTAGCAAGTTCAACTACGGATGACGAGGTTCTGGGTTCGATTCCTGGGTCGGGCCAAAAATGTGTTGGGTTTTCAGTACTGGAACGGAGTTAGGAAGGCGGTGGTGAGTCACCCCCGTGCCTCCGAGAGCACGTAAAGCTGTCGGTCCTGCGCCTGATCTCTCCCCGTTCGTGTCGGATTTTCCGTCCCATCGGGGTATGAGAGTGAGAGAATAGAGAGTGCACCTGCGTTTGCGCATACACTTGTGCACTATAATATCTCCCGCGCAAATGTCTGATCTCTGTGGAGATTGGCCGCCGCGCCGTGGCCGGATTCGGTCGGGAGGACATCATTTAAATACAAACATACATAGGCTGCTAAAATCAGAACCCTTCCATGCTGTAGTTGGGTAAAAACTGTGTGTGTTAAAAATAACACATAAATTAACATAATACGCGAGTCGCGCGACGATAAGGGGCCATCTGCACCCATTATCCCCATTAATTGCTCTAAACTGGTTCAAGTAAACACGGTACAGGTATTTTTAAATGCCCCACTTGTTAACAGTAATGACACATAATTCATTATTTATAATTATTTTTTTTCAAAGAATGTTGGAGAAGTCAAAGATGGAGACGTTCGTTACGTTCCCTCAAATATGGTTGAGCGAAGCAATGGCTGGATCATGCGTCGTGCTCGTGAACGGGTGCCACCAACGGGAATGGGTCTGCTTTGTGTCTTACCCATCTTAACATGTGTTAGGTTGTGGTAGATGTGCATTTTTGAAACTTCTTTGTGGAAACACTGTGTGCTAGTATAGTTTTGTTAACCATTGTAAAAATTTTTTTGAAAAGAACAACTGCTGAGTTTCTTGCCGGCTCTTCTCAGCAGAATCTGCATTCCGAACCGGTGGTAGACTTATGACGTGTCATAAGAGCTACAAGTTGGCCTACATGAAATAAATAAATTTCGATTTTGATTTTGAGAAAGGGCTCACGATTCTGACGACAAGATTACGACATACAACGCACCGTGTCTGTAGGGTTAGTACGATTTAATTCGATTGATCGTATTCGTATTCGATGTTAGCATCAAAGTAAAATGAACCTTTACCACATTGAATTAGAGCTCAATAACGTTTACATATACGCTCCAAATTAGAATTGGTTGTACTGAACTTGTGAATATTATAAAAAATATGGTATAAAATAAGTTAAGTCCATTACTTAATCTCTGTAGTCCGTCTGTCCGTCTGTCAGTAGGCTGTATCTCATGATCCGTATCTATTGATATACAGTTGAAATTTTCAGAGAATGTGTATTTCTGTTGCCGCTATAACAACAAATAATAAAAATAAATTCAAAATAAAAGGGGACTCCCGCACTAGACACGTGTTTTTTTCTGGCGTTTTTTGATAGGGAACCCTTGGTAACCCTTCTCATTTGACATCGTTTATTGATAGTTATACTGACGAATTACGACAATTTTTCACAGCACAATAAGTCATTTTTCAATCAATTTCTGCGAGCCCGTCGCACTAACGTGACGATACTGTACTTTCGGCTTTTCAAGGCTTACTAATAATTATTATGGTCCACCTTGCAGACTTCTTCTGTCGATAAAAAAAAAATCAGACGAATCGGTCCAGAAATCCCGGAGTAATCGGTGAACATACATAGAAAAAAAAAGATACCGGCCGAATTGATAATCTCATATTTTTTGGAGGTCGATTAAAATGGCTTATGACGGCGTATTGCGCTTCTAAGCGTTACAGTTCGATGTTAGCAGGTATATCTTACGCGTTCACGTGCAATCGAGCGGTGCGGTGCGCTCGTAACTTTCTCTACAGCGTTTCATTCAGTGGCTTTGCCTCTAAACAGCTGTTGGGCGTGAAACTCATTTCGTTGTTTACTTACTTTGCCGTTGCGGGGTTTTTCTCATCATTACTTACTTGGATGCTGTCATTTTTGTTGTTTATCATTCTATTGTTTAGTTTTCTTCGAGGAAAATATACGTTGTGCGAAGATTCAAATTAGTTTTTAATTTAGGTGTGCGCGGCAGAACGTTTTTTTGATACTATTGCGACTTTCAATTTTCGCTTGTTATATAATAATCGCAAAAACTGTTCTTGAGTTTGGTGATATAAATACTAAATTGTATCTGTCGCGAATTTAGTTCATAGATAAAAACATGCAACTTGTTTAAATATAAACGTAGAAATTATTTCTACAAAACTGTCTTCAATCGCCACTACAAAGTATATCCATTGTGCCTATAAAATTGGAAGAGTTCCCTTGATTTCTCCAGGATCCCATTTAATCAAGATAGCCCTTGACTGCGATCTCACCTTATGGTAAGTGACGATGCAGTCCAAGATGGTAGCGGGCTAACTTAGAAGGTTAAATTATATGTTTCTGTTCGCGGCGCTTGATCCAGCTAGTTTATGTCACAGCTTGCTGGATCTTACAGCTTATACTCTCATGTCCCTCCACTTTATCGTTTCTTCTCCTTCTCTAACCGACAATCTAGTTTTTTATTCGCAAGTTGTAGCAGTCTCTAGGTAGGTTTACAATATAACATTTTTTTTTTTGTTTAGTTTTATAAGAGCTATTGTAACCTGTTGATTGAATAAATAAATAAATAAATAAGTTATAAGACGCACTCAAAAATGATGGGTTGCTGATGGTGATATCAGATTCTACAGCTAGGTACTCACAATATCGTGGCCCTGGCTGCCGCTCCGCACCACCTCTGGCGCCATGTACTCGATGGTGCCGCAGAAGCTGTAGGCGCGGCTCTCCCCACCACAGAACTCCTTGGACAGGCCAAAGTCCGTGAGGACTATGTGGCCCTCCGCGTCCAGCAGGATGTTCTCCAGCTTGATGTCGCGGTAGATGATGCCCAGCTGTGGGAACATGGAATTGTAGCAGTTATGGTTGTATTTAGTTTTCGACGAAATTCTTTTGTTGTGACTTGTGGCTCATTTACACAAGGAGAAACTCTATGTGTAACTAAGCCATTAAGTCTGGCTAAATCTCAAAAACGGCTTGACGAATTTGAATATTTTTTCCCGAAAGAACAGCTATAAAATGTTAAAAAATAAATAAATTGGTTGATGGGACTCACCAATTCGTATTAATTTTAATAGAGTGCGAGAGCCAAGCCGCGGGCTAAAGCCTGGTTCTTTGTAAATAAAAGGTCAAATGCGAGTCGGACTCGCAAGTTCCGTACCAAAAAAACGCCGAAAAAAACACGTTCCCAGTTAATTTTTAAATTTTTTTTCTTTGTTATTATAGCGGCAACAGAAATACACATTCTCTGACAACTTCCTGCCTATTACGGATCATGAGATAGGTACACACGCTGACAGACAGACGGACGGACGGACAACGGAGGCTTATTAATAGGGTCCCGTTGGTAACCCTTCGGGTACGGAACCCTAATAAAAAGGGTACGTACCTTATGTAACTGTTCCAACGCCAGTATGATCTCGGCGATAGATACACAAGCTGACAGACAGATGGACGGACGGACGGACAACGGAGGCTTATTAATAGGGTCCCGTTGGTAACCCTTCGGGTACGGAACCCTAATAAAAAGGGTACGTACCTTATGTAACTGTTCCAACGCCAGTATGATCTCGGCGATAGATACACAAGCTGACAGACAGATGGACGGACGGACGGACAACGGAGGCTTATTAATAGGGTCCCGTTGGTAACCCTTCGGGTACGGAACCCTAATAAAAAGGGTACGTACCTTATGTAACTGTTCCAACGCCAGTATGATCTCGGCGATAGATACACAAGCTGACAGACAGATGGACGGACGGACGGACAACGGAGGCTTATTAATAGGGTCCCGTTGGTAACCCTTCGGGTACGGAACCCTAATAAAAAGGGTACGTACCTTATGTAACTGTTCCAACGCCAGTATGATCTCGGCGATAGATACACAAGCTGACAGACAGATGGACGGACGGACGGACAACGGAGGCTTATTAATAGGGTCCCGTTGGTAACCCTTCGGGTACGGTACCCTAATAAAAAGGGTACGTACCTTATGTAACTGTTCCAACGCCAGTATGATCTCGGCGATAGATACACACGCTGACAGACAGACGGACGGACGGACAACGGAGGCTTATTAATAGGGTCCCGTTGGTAACCCTTCGGGTACGGAACCCTAACAAAAAGGGTGCGTACCTTATGTAACTGTTCCAACGCCAGTATGATCTCGGCGATGTATATCCGGACTTCATTTTCGTGGAAGTGCTCCCGCTGGTACAGGTGCGTGAACAGTTCTCCGCCCGCCACGTAATCTACACAAACAAATTATAACTTTTAATAATTTAATCGTAAAAATTATTTTTACAAAACCGACTTCAAACGTCACTACAAAGTATGTATATTAATCGTGCATATAGGAAAGTTCCCTCGATTTCTCCGGGATCCGTTGATCAGATCCTGACCTGATGACAATGGGACCACCTGTAAAGTATACCCTTTCAAACAAAAAAAGGATTTTTCAAATCGGTCTAGGCGTCTTCGAGTAATCGGGGAACATACATAAAAAAGATTCCGACGAATTGAGAACCTCCTCCTTTTTGGAAGTCGGTTAAAAATAAAATTAAAGAATTTTTGATGTTGAAGAAATATTATTCGGCTAAAGAGTACTTAACAGAAACAAATCTACAATTAGTAAGTACATATGTACATTTTATAATTTTTACAATAAGTTATTTCTAGAATAAAGTTGACATTATAATAAAATAATTTTACATTTTATTATAATGTCAACTTTACTTTAATACAACTTTAATTTAATAAAATAACTCTATGCAAATAAAGAAATTTGATTTCATGTGATATTATGTATTTTAATACATAACATTTTCATACTTTATATTTGATCAAAGAGAAAACTCGAAAATATTTTAAAACGCAATCATTTTTCGATTCAAAGGGTTCATTAAACGGAATCCCTAAACCCTAACGGTAACTAAGACATGTAAATAAATAATTTGCTTTTAATTGTTCACCCACACAGCGTTACTTCAACCCTTCAACAATAGTATAACCCTGCAGCGAACCCCATACAAGCCAAGTTAACATTCCATAAAATACCAATCAAGGCCAATGGAAATTTTGCTCTCTGCCCGTAGTTAGATTAAAATATTTTCAAAATTCAAAATTTTATTTATTTCATGTAGGCTACCTTGTAGCACTTATGAAACGTCATAAATCTACCACCGGTTTGGAATTCAGATTCTGCTGAGAAGAACTAGCAAGAAACTCAGAAGTTGCTCTTTTCAAAAAATAAAATAATTTTACAATAAGTAACCAAACTAAGCTAAGTATACAGTGTTTCCACAGTGAAGCTTCAAAAATGCAATACATATTATAGTCCAACACATGTCAACATGGGAAGACAAAGAAAACCCATTCCCGTTGGTGGCACCCGTTCACGAGCATGACGCATGATCCAGCCATTGCTTCGCTCAACCATATTTGAGCCAACCATATTTAGGTATACTTATGTTTATACAAATTCGTTTTTTTCATATTCATAATCATTCCAATAGTATTGACTAAGGGATAAAAAGTAAGGATGTGAAAGTACCGTAGGTAAGTAAGCGGACTATAGTCTGCATTCTCTTTCTGTTGTATAGCGTTATCTCTCTCGATGGAGTAGTACAGATTTCGGGAGCTTTCCTAGATATCGAACCAAAAGTATAGATACTACTAAGTAGTACTCAGGTATCGATCATTTTTTTAAATCCCTAAGCATCATGCAAGCTTGACAGCAAATTTGATCGTATGTGGCCTCCCTTAGCGGTTCGAATGAGAGAAACTTTGTAGAGCGTGCCTACATTAACTTTCAATCAAATCGGAATCAATCTTCGTTTGTATAGGTCGCGCTAGGGAGAGAATAGTCTTAAATAACACGAGTGGAACGAAATCGCAGCTGTATCTACGTTTGAACCGAAAAAGAATTAGTATGGTTGACAAAAAACGGTTACATTTCAGCTTTCAAATTACAGCGACCTCTTTTTTCATCTAATCTCTGGCACAGTGGACATATCACAAGCTTTTGCCCGCGATTTCGCTCACGTTAAATTCGACTTCAAATCCGCCTTAATGGTTTTTCCAAAAATCCTTAGCGGATGCTACGTCATAATAGCTTTCTCTATGTTTGAGCTGTGCGTTGATAGATCAGTCAGTCAGCTAGTCACTTACCTTACCAATTTATGTATTTAGATTTTTTGTTTGGCTTAGTGTGCAATAAATATTTTTCTATTTTATCTTTTTACCGTACTGAGCGCCGCATACAAGTGGTGTTTTTGATCCTTTGATTATACTCAAAAGATTAATCACAACTGGAAGGGAGCACTTTATAGGCTCCACGTTTAAGCGGCGCAAAATTGAGGCTTGAGGACGTTTCAAGAGGTTCTACTGATGAAGAAGAAGAATAGAAAAAGATGATTTGAATAAACTGCCAATTAAACCCTTTAAAAATTCATGCCCTCTATATCATGGATACGTATCACCAGCAAAGTGTTATAATGGCCAGCAAATGTTAAACTTTATTTGTTGACCGTACTGCACTTGATCAGTACAAAAGGGTTCGAGCGGGGGAAGCTGTCGAGTGCACTCAAAACTTCGCGGATACAATGCCGTATAAAGTTTAAGCTACACTTGACAATTTTTTTTGCTGTCGCTCTCTTGGTACCCTATGTATCGACTATCAAATATGGGACTTTGTGGTTATATAAGTACCTAGCATACAAGCGGGTCACCTGCTGTTAAGTGATAACCGCCGAATGTGCCCCGCCCATCGCTACTTCAAGTTCGCAACCTGTTGAGCTATGGTGCTAAACAGTGGTGATACCCTCATGGGTCGAAGTGAATACTTCTACCTCCTCGGAGGTCGAAGTTCGATCCCAGGCTTCTTTCCATCCATCTATTTTTTTTAAATATAAGACTATCGCTTGACAGCGATCTCACCTGATGGTAAGTGAAATGCAGCCTAAGATGGTGCATGCTTGCCTAGAAGATGCCTATTCACTCTTGATTTAAAGACACCCACATTATAGTCAGTTGCAAAAACGGAAGCTGGAAGGGAATTCCAAATGTTTGCGGTGGATATTAGGAACGAGGAAGCAAAGCGCTTGGTGCGAGATCGTAGAATTTCGACCACGTAGCGATCTCTCCGATCTTCTCTTCCGAGTTATGAACGTTGTAAGTAATTAAATATCACTTGCTTTAACTATGAAGGCAAACATCGAGAGGACACTTAAATGCCTGAGAGTTCTTCGGAATGGGTACGACAATAGTGCAACGGGTGGGTTCCGAACCTGCGACCTCAGTTTTCAGTCCTTTAACCGCGAGGATATTGCGGCTAGTTGTTTAAGTCTTGTATACCATCAAGTTTTCTCGTTCATTCTACAGACAGAGGGTGCAGGGGTAACTAATGGAGGGACGGAGGGGGGTAGTCCCTGACCTACAAGCGGACACATAATTTATAAGCCGTTTGTTTACCACTCTAGGAATACATATTACATTCATGCTGAGATATAAAGACCGCACTCTCACTCAGCTCAGACTCAAGACAGAGTTGAAGCGAGACAGATTTATGTCGGAGCATACATGTGTCTCGTTTTAACCTCTATCTTGAGTGTGAGCTGAGTCATATCACACTCAGCATCACGAGAACTTAAGACAAATCTGAATTCAAATATCTTTTTGTTCAAGATTCTTGTTGTTGGGTTGCTTGGAGAAGATTGCTCCCGCAATAAGGCCGCCTTTACACCCATACATACTTTTTTTTTTCTTGTTAATTTTATTGTGGTTTCTTGTTTTTCGTTGTGTGCAATAAATTATTTTCTTTTTACTTTATTGGGCGCCGCAGAGGAGAGCATATTTTCGATCCTTCGATTTTCCCTACAAAAATAATAAACGTGAAAGTAATTCTTTGTTGGTTTGTCCTTCAATCATGCTGCAACAGAGCTATGGGTTGATGAGATTTTTTGAACGGTTAGTTAACATGCGCGCCACGAGAAAATTTTGTCATTTATCTTGTCAACGAATAAAAAAAAAGAAAACCTATATGGACGAAATCACGGGTATCAGCTAGTACACGTTCATAACGCTCAAGTAGACCCCACTATCGATCCTGAATATAACCTCATTCTTTTATGTAGGTAACGCACGAGCACAAGTTCGATCGACTAGCAGCCAGCTCGATACAAGCGGTTAATATATCCGCCATTATGAGATTGTTCTGTCGTTACCCAACCACTGAGGTGGCGTGTGGGACAAGTCATAAGCTACCGCGACCTTCATGAATGAATGAATGAATGAATGAATAAATAAATTTTTACTGCAAACCATATTAAATGGAGAACAACACAAAAAAAAACCATATATATGTTACGTTTATTTAAATAATATGGCGCCCTATCGCTACCTAAATATCTCATGTTTGTGGGAAACGGAATGTGTGTGTGACAGGAATGGATGTATGCGATAGATAGAGTGGGAAGAGAAGAGTGAAAAGATGGCGGAGAGAGTTAAGACGTGTTAAGGGTGTAAGAAGTAATTTAAATAAAAGAAGTTAATATATATTTATTTTTACTTTGAGCTATTCCCACATGTTTCTTCTATTCTAGAGAAACGACAGTGTACGGCGCGGGCGGCGCGTGCTGTCATACGGATTTATTCTGGTTTGGCGGATTATATCAAAAATTTCCTTTTTCTTTTAGTATTATCATGGAATTCCAGGAGAAATTGGAGTTCAGCCTGCTTCTATCCAAATTCAAATTCAAAATTTATTTATTTCATGTAGGCTACCTTGTAGCACCTATGACACGTCACAAATCTACCACCGGTTCGGAATGCAGATTCTGCTGAGAAGAACCGGCAAGAAACTCAACAGTTGCTCTTTTCAAAAAATAAAATAAACTAATTTTACAATAATCCAATATTAAAGAGTTGATTAAACTACGATTCTTTCTATAAGTTTTTCTATATCCAATCCAATATTAAAGAGTTGATTAAACAACGATTCTTTCTATAAGTTTTCTTTTTCAGTTAACAGTACTAACCTAAGGCTAAGCTTCCATAACTTGGACCAAAACGCTTCCCACAGCGAATGCACGTGCAACATCTAACAATAGGCTTGCGAGTCTCAACTCGAATGGTGTTGTGAAAAAAAAAAAAAAGGAAAAACGAGGCGATGAGGGCGGACTAATAGAAAGGAGGTAGGTTGATAAGGCCCAAAATCCGCCCCTCATACACTCGAAAAAAAAAGTTCCAGATTCCGACAAATTGTAAATGTATTTATATACTTGAAGATATAAACTTTATTTTAATATAAAGTTTAGGTGATAAAAAAAATAGTAAGTTACAGAAAATATTACCCAAAAAGAGAGTGTTTCTTTTACTTTTCTTACGTTTTCATACATTTTAGTCGTTTTTTAAGCTTTGATTTAATATTTTAGAATGAAGCGCTCCATGAACCAAAATAAATTAATACTCATATGAAAGCTTATAAAAAGGAGCATCATTATCAGTTACGTTTACCATGGTTCATGGAGCGCTTCATTCTAAAATATTAAATCAAAGCTTAAAAAAACGACTAAAATGTATGAAAAAGCCGAAAACACTCTCTTTTTGGGTAATATTTTCTGTAACTTACTATTTTTTTTATCACCTAAACTTTATATTACAATAAAGTTTATATCTTCAAGTATATAAATACATTTACAATTTGTCGA
The DNA here is from genome assembly GCA_038048805.1 of Hipparchia sbordonii. Classification (NCBI taxonomy): domain Eukaryota; kingdom Metazoa; phylum Arthropoda; class Insecta; order Lepidoptera; family Nymphalidae; genus Hipparchia; species Hipparchia sbordonii. Next base: position 6,198,651 of record CM076117.1, on the reverse strand, counting down.
AATCTGGAACTTTTTTTTTCGAGTGTATGAGGGGCGGATTTTGTTGCCTTATCAACCCACCTCCTTTCTTGTTTAGTTAATGCTCCGCTGACTTGATAAGGCTTTCGCCTAATGAGTTCAGAACTAATCATGAGGGTGTCCTGGAGACCCTGGAGTGGTGCAGTTATGGATATTTCTCCATGGACCATAATAATAATCCTATTATTCTATTTCCTACAGATACTTACGATATACCCTCCGCAGCTCCCTGACGCAGTGGTGAGCGCTGTGGTCTTATAACTGGGAGGTCTCGGGTTCGATTCCGGGCGGGGGCAATTTAGGAATTTATAATTTCTAAATTGTCTCTGGTCTGGTCTGGTGGGAGGCTTTGGCCGTGGCTAGTTACCACCCTACCGTCAAAGACGTGCCGCCAAGCGATTTAGCGTTCCGGCACGATGGCGTGTAGAAACCGATTAGGGGTATGGGTTGAATTTACACTGCTATACTCCTTCCAAGTTAGCCCGCTACCATCTTAGACTGCACCGTCACTTACCATCAGGTGAGATCGCAGTCAAGGGCTATCTTGTCTTCGAATAAAATAATAAAATAGATACTTACGATATAATAGCCGACCTTACAAAAACTTATATCAATTATAATTTTTCACGCATTTCTCACGCGTAAGTAGCTACATATAAAAAGGCCTACTATATTATAATACCAGTCAAGGATAAATAAGACACGATTTGTTATTTTAAAATCTGCTACATGACATAGGCTACATATCGCCGGTCACACACGTGTTCAGCTTACATTGGTTTTTATAAATTAAATATTATTATTTATGATATCTCCGCCACCTGTTCTAAAACATTTTATGCAAGTTTGTTTCTTTCTATTTTGTCTATCAATTTTTCACATCCGCGAATGCGAATTTCAAAACCTTCAAACTTTAAGATATTTTGGGGCAGCTGATGTACTTAGTAAATGACATGAAAAGTACTAGGTCAGCATAAGTAGTGCGGAGTTCCAAACTTCATCAGCTAAGATAGTCTCGATTAGATACAGGATACAGCATATCGTAATGTGCCAGGACATAATAAAGCTTCAACTTTAATTAATAAACAATATTTTGGGGCAGCTGATGTACTTAGTAGATGACAAGAAAAGTACTAGGTCGGCATAAGTAGAGCGGAGCTCCAAACTTCATCAGCTAATGTCCCTGCTCCACCTGCGCCGTAACGCGTAAATTAACACGATAATAAAGGCATTAATTACGCAGATGGGGCAATATTTTACCGCCTTAAATTTGTTGAAACATTACTAATGACGTTAGACGCTAAGCGCTAATCCATTTGAGCGTAGCCGTTAACACTAACATTAATGCAGATGGAGCAGTAGCATAAGATAGTCTCGATTAGACACAGCTTACCGCAATGTGCCAGGGCCCAGGACATAATAAAGTAGTAGGGAGTTCGAACCTTCAACTTTAAGAAACAATATTTTGGGGCAGCTGATGTACTTAGTAGATGACATGAAAAGTACTAGGTCAGCATAAGTAGTGCAGAGCTCCAAACTTCATCAGCTAAGAAAGTCTTGATTAGATACAGGATACCGTAAAGTGCCAGGACATAATAAAGCTTCAACTTTAATAAACAATATTTTGGGGCAGCTAATGTACTTAGTAGATGACACGAAAAGTACTAGGTCGGCATAAGTAGTGCGGAGCTCCAAACTTCATCAGCTAAGATAGTCTCGATTAGATACAGGATACATCATATCGTAATGTGCCAGGACATAATAAATCTTCAACTTTATAAACAATATTTTGGGGCAGCTGATTTACTTAGTAGATGACACGAAAAGTACTAGGTCGGCATAAGTAGTGCGGAGCTCCAAACTTCATCAGCTAAGATATTCTCGATTAGATTCAGCATATTATCGCAGTGTGCCAAGGCCGCGTCGAAGTAGGCCCAGTGTTGCCAACTTGCATTGGCCAATCGCGCTACGCTTTTCAACGGCCGGCGCTGCGTCTTGCACCATATCGGCGTTCCGTTTGTTCAACAATACGACTTTTTTACGAACTACAGCGCCGGTTTGTCCGTGTTATAATTGCCTATGTACCCAATTATCACAAGGATAAAAACTGTAACCCGACTACGGAAAGTTGGATGTAACATCCATCGTATTAATTAATCTATATATGTAAAAGAAAGTCGTGTTAGTTACACTATTCATAACTCAAGAACGGCTGAACCGATATGGCTGAAAAAGTGTGGGGAGGTAGCTTAGAACTAGGAGACGGATATAGGATACTTTTTATCCCGTTCCCCTGGGACGTGGTATACCAACGTTTGTATGGAACGCTTTCTTGATGATATCTCGAGTACGGATGACTGATTTCGATGAACTTTTTATACACGTCATGGAATAGTTGAGGGCAAGAAGAGCCTTTTAGCCCAGAAAACAAGTAACCTAACTCACGCGGACGAAGTCGCGGGCAAAAGCTAGTATTTATATAAAACGTAGCCTATATCATCCGGATCATCATGATGAATCGATTTACACTTCACGCGTCAAAATCGGCGCAGTAGTATAACTACTACGGTGGAAAAAAAGACGTGTGGCACTCGGGGACTGCCGCGGTAAAGCTATTGCATAGCATTTTTTATCAACGCCATCTAGCGGTGAGAGGAGTCCCGTGTCAGGTTATTTTCATTACGGAATTTCTGGATTCGGTCTCCACGCTCAAGGCCCGCGATAGAAGCTATGCAATAGCTTAACAACAAACAAACAAACTTTCGCATTTATAATATTAGTGTAAGGAAAGTGAGGACTTTCCAGCAGACATATGGAATTAAGATAAAAGGGCATCCAACAGCTCAATTTTATTGCAAGAGCCACGACAAATAACGAAACATTTGCTTGGACATTACGCCATGGTTGTATCACACTGTGCAATAAGATTACCGACAATGTTGATGGCAATTTCATATTACATTTGACGGCTCTGCACGTATGCTCATGGGTCAAATGATCGTCTTTAGGGTGGGAACAAGCCAAGGATGCCTCACTGCGATACCTCGCGGTCGCGGTTTAGCTCGCTACCTCGATGCCACCTCCATGTAAAACAAATGTATGCAAACAGACGAGCGCGAACATGTCGAAGATACCTCGCTGTACCGCGATGTATCGCAGTGAGGCATCCTTGGTATGTTTTTACCCTTAGGCTTCTGTTATGACATAAGCTCATAAAGATATTATAAGTAATGGTGCTACTTTGTAATACATATTTCGAGAGAATATTGCAAATAAATAAGAGTTAACCTAGTATAGTACGTTTATCTCACGAAGTTACGAGCGCTTTACTTGTGGTTACGTCGTGTACATACACTTTGTGTAAGTGTGCATGTCTGTCAGGGTGGGAGCGGTCAGGCGCGAGCAAGCTCTCGCTCACACTTGTACAGATACAACACACACACACAACCATGAGCCACGCGGCGTCGTGAATTGCAAAAACTATGTATAATATTCAACGAAGTTTTTAATTATTAATCAATTTATAACTAGCCTTTAGCTTTTTAGCCTTTTTGAATTAGGTTTTGGAATGGAATTTAAAAAAAACTGTGAAATACGGTCTTCTTCATTTTCAATCGAAAGACAAAATACCATCTTTTACGGGTATAACTTCAAAATTTGCGGACTTTCATACAAACATTCATCCCCTATTTATTCACACTTTGGGGTGGAATTTTTAAAAACTGTGAAACACATATTTCTCCATTTTTAATTCAAACCCAAACATTGCGACTAGCGAGCAGGCGGGTCACCTGATGTTAAGTGATCACCGTCGCCCATGAGCACCAGTGGCACCACCACTAATGCGTTGCCGGTTGCTTTTCATTTAAAGATTCATTTTAGCATATATAAGAGCATGCAAAATGCGAAAACTTAGGTTGGATTTTCATACAAATCAAAGCCTAGTTTATCCCCTTAGGGGTTGAATTTTCAAAAATCCTTTCTCATCGATTGCCTAAGTCATAATCCAGTGGTTTGAGCGCTGCTGTGATATATTAATCAGTCACCTTTTCCTTCTACCCATATATTTAAATATGTTGAAATAAATATATCTTGATTTCACATGTCTATTATAGAAACAGGTAATCCGATCATACAAAAGAAGTATAACAAAAAGTAGGAGGTATGTACGTATGTACCTATAATATGTTATATTAATGTGTCAATTACGTAAGTGTTCTACCCTTGAACTTTGCGCTGGTATCGAACGATACTACGAATTAGTAGGAATTATTCATTTATTTATTTATTTATTCATCTTCATATCGACGCTGGAAAGCGATTTTGCTGTGTCTTGTATATGCCACACACACACACACACACACACACACACACACACACACACACACACACACACAGACACACACACACGCACGCACGCACGCACTCACGCAATCGTACACTCGCGCACTCGCACGCACACATGCTTGCAGTTTTTGATAAAGCAATATGAAAAACATCGTTTATCAATTATCAAACGACGTCAGTTCTTTAGAAGTTCCCGCTTTTTGGATTCCCGCGTTTTGGTAGTTAACGATATTATAGCTTTAGTACGGCAGAAATAAACAACTCACCAAGTATTAGATGCAGTTTGGCGTCAGTCTGGAAGGCGTAGTGGAGGGTGACGAGGAAGGGGCACGCCCGCACCGCCTCGAGGACCTGCAAACAATTAGAATAGAATAGAATAGAATTTTTTATACAAATAAATTTTAACAGTGCTTTCGAAACGTGAAATGAATCTACCATTGGTGGGTTATTAATTACTTGTTAAATATCCTACTAATCGGCTGCCCCATTTCAAAACCTAGTAAGTGTGATTGAAATAATTTTACAGGAGACTAAAAAACATGTTTGTGGTAGCCCTTCTGAACTGACTCTTCAGTATCTGTTGATGAATTAATGCTCTTTTAAAAAAAATAAATTTTACAATAGGTAAAAAAACTATGCTATGTAATACAGTGCTTCCACAATGAAGTTTCCTAAGTCCAATACAATACAAATAATATCCAATATCCAATGCATATTGGATAGAATCAGGCGTTACTTTGCGGAAGTTCACGATTAACAAAAAATGCTGTAATCCGCCAACTGTTGGCGGATTACAGCAAAATAATTCTAACATTTTTTGTTAATCCAATGCATGTTAAGACGAGTAGACAGAAAGCAGACACATTCCCGTTGGTGGCACCCGTTCACGAGCATGACGCATGATCCAGCCGTTGCTTCGCTCAACCATATTTGAGGGAACGTAACAACCCGCACCACACGACACCACCACAGAAATGATTAAAGAGAGCATGACACAGGATAGGATTAGGATATAGCACAAGAAACTCACTTGTCTTTCTGTCCGCGTGTGTTCGGCAGTCTTTAATTTCTGTACTATCGACGCCTTCTTGAGCACCTTCATCGCATACAGCTTCCCCTCGTCCACGCCGCATCTTTTTCTAACTAGGAACACTTTGCCATAAGCTGCAACAAAGAGAAAAATATTTAAATTTAAAAAAAAAAAAATACGCGTCGAATTGAGAACCTCCTCTTTTTTTTGAAGTCGGTTAAAAGTTAAGAGTTCATTAAGGCCCAAGACACGGAGCTGCCCGCGAAATTCAAATTTAATTTGGTTTTTCGCCATTTATAAACGAATACGACAAAGTAGGCTTATGGTATTCAAATTGCGATATCGGCAGTATCTTCTTCACAGGTTTATATACTAATCTTAACGTGAAAGTATCCAGTTTAAAAAATTAGTCAAAATAATGAGTTTGACGTGAGTTACTCACAAATTAGTCATTATTTTGATTAATTTCTTAAAATGGATACTTTTACGTAAAGATTATTGTATAAACCTGTGAAGATGATATTGTCATTAGCGCAATTTGAATACCATAAGCCTACTTTGTCGTATTCGTTTATAAATGGCGAAAAACCAAATTAAATTTGAATTTCGCGGGCAGCTCCGTGTCTTGGGCCTTAAATCAGACATAGGTAAGTAAGAAGAAATTGATTGCAACTCTTTGTATAAATAAAAGAACGCCGAAAAATTAAAAAAAAAAAGTTTTTTTTTATTCGATGACAACATAGCTCTTGATTGCGACCTCACCTGTTGGTAAGTGACAATGCATTCTAAGATGGTAGCGAACTAACTTGGAAAGGGTATGGCAGTGTACATTCAACCCATACCCCTAGTCGGTTTATACACGCCATCGTGCCGGAACGCTAAATCGCTTCGCGGCACGTCTTTGACGGTAGGGTGGTAACTAGCCATGGCCAAAGTCTCCCACCAGACCAGCCCCCCGATTCAGACCCTTCCGATAACTTATTTATCGATCGATTCGGTTTGTTACCGTACGATAACATATATTTTCAATTCGTAAATGCTCTTGTAATCGAATGTATCTTGTCGATGTCGATAACGTAGTCGATACCGAATCGTATCCTCAAACCAAACGCTCTGAATCCCACGACAAAAAATTTTTAAACGAGATCGATATCTAATCGTATCGACACGGTATGTTATCGAACAGGTCTGAATCGCCCTGCAGATACAATTTAGAAATTATAAGTTCCCAAATTGTCCCCGCCGGGAATTCCAGACCTCCCAGTTATAAGACCACAGCGGTCACCACTGCCCCCGGGAGGTCGTCAAATTCCGACGAATTGAGAACCTCCTATTGTGAAGTCGGTTAAAAATTGTCAGAAAACCGTGGCCCGTGTATGAGCGAGGTAACAGCAGATGCGAGACGGCGGTAAGTCGATATTTCCGGTGACATCGGACGCAACCTCAAGGTGAGTGTTCAGGTTAAACAATAACATTATGCTCCCAATACTGATAATTTATTTTATTTTATTTTGAACGATGGCCGTGCTTGGCGATTTTTAAGCTATTGCATAGCTTCTATCGCGGGCCAGCGTGGAGACCGAATCCAGAAATTCCGTAACGAAAATAACCTGACACGGGACTCCTCTACAGTGAGCCGCTAGATGGCGTTGATAAAAAATGCTATGCAATAGCTTTACCGCGGCAGTCCCTGCAGGCAGGCAGGACAAGATAGCCCTTGACTGCGATCTCACCTGATCGTAAGTGACGATGCAGTCTAAGATGGTAGCGGGCTAACTTGGAAGGGGTATAGCAGTGTAAATTCAACCCATACCCCTAATCGGTTTCTACACGCTATCGTGCCGGAACGCTAAATCGCTTAGCGGAACGTCTTTGACGGACTCCCACCAGACAATGTTATGTGATGGTATGTGTGTTTGTATTTACGCATGTCCCACCCGTCTAAACTACTATGAAAGACTTACTATATATTACTCATCGTGTCCAAACTGCTTTGCTTCCGCTGTCCACAAGATAGATAAGCTACATATTGTAACAATTTTTGTTTTGAAAAGAGCAACTGCTGAGTTTCTTGCCGGCTCTTCTCAGCAGAATCAGCATTCTGAACCGTTGGTAGATTTTCGACTTGTCATCAGAGCCACAAGTTGGCCTACATGTAATAAATAATTTTAAATGGAATATAATAAGTCGACCAACAAAATTTATTTTTTGGCATCAAAACCTAGCTTCTAATTTAATAACTCAGCAACGGGAAAATGATGAAGCTTCTAATATACTAACTCGGCTTCTTCACAATGGCCACAAAAAATTCCAAAGAAAGCATCAAATAAAGAGCCACTATTTTTATTATTGTCCACTGCCACTGCACGATTTGGTGCGAGTGAGATGGATACGACTGGCCATTTGCACGATTTCGTTGGTGCGAGTGAGACGGATGCGACTGGCAATTTGCACGATCTCGTTGGTTATGGCTATTTGCACCAATCAGAGAGCGCCATTCAAAACATGCATTTGTTTTTTTGTTGTTCTGTTGTTAGTGTGTTAATATTGCAATTATTTTTGTATAATTTTTTCTTTAAACTAAAGTTAGGTTAGGTTAGGGTTATACATGAATATTCAGGTGCCCGGCCGAAGGCCGGGCACTTAGGTTCTGTTGGGATCGTAAACCTACCTAAAACTAAAAAAAAAGTTGAAAAAAAAAATTGTTTTTTTTTTTCAAAAATGTTATAATGTTATGTGTAGATATTTATCTTGAGTTAAATTTAAAAACAATCATTTTTTTAATTTCATTTTATCAAAAAAAAAACGTTTTTTTATCTAGTTAGAAACATTTTTTTATTTCATTTTTCTCACAAAAAAAAAATTAAAAATGTGGTTGAAGATTTGGTGTATTATTTGATGCTAATATTTAAGTATTTTAGGAGCTCACGGTTTGAAGCTAAGTTATAAATATAGATGCTAAAATTATATTTTTTAGAGGCTCACTAGTTGAAGCTGACTTAGTAATTTAGAAGCCAATAATGGTAATAAATAGAAGCTCGTTTAATTACATGCCATTTTAAATTTAAATTTAGCTCATGGGTGTGTGTGTATCGTATCTGTATAAGAGTGAGCGAGAGTTTGCTTGCGCCTGACCGCTCCCACCTAGGCTCTGCACAGGCACGCACACTTACGCAATGTGCATGTACACGACGTAACCACAAGTAAAGCTCACGCGCCCTCGTGAATTGTAAGAACTATACGATGAAAAAGTCAATCGATACGACAAATCAATACGACGAATTCAATGATGACTAGTTTATGAACATTTTTTTGTACTTTTAATCATCCAAATGTTATATCTTCTATGTCAATATACCGATTATAAAAAGGAAATTAAGCACACTTAAGTTAAGGTAGTATTTGTTTATCATTTTTGTTTATCTGTTTTTTTGTTACTGTAGTATGTACCCATTAGTCACGCATGTCACGTCCACATCGAGAGGACTCGATTGCACATAATATAAATTCATAAACTTATCTTATTAATCTAACTTAAGCATTGTGGTCAGTTTTGTGGACTAATAAAAATAAAAAAAATGTGAACACTCACCAGTGTGTGTTCGTTTATATGTTCGTTCGAGGTGGTGAACGCATCCTAGGTCGGTCGTCGAACCCGTTACCCGTATTTTTAAGAAACATACAAGTCTGCCAAAAATATTCCGAAGCTCGTATATATGGTATCATGGACTTATTACGTAAGGGTGTTCGCAGACGTATCGATTACTCGAGACATAGTCTACAGTCTACACTATTTACAAGTATCTAGCAGTAATATAACATTACAAAATCGAGCTATGGCAAGAGATAGTCGGCTAACTTTGTAAAGCGTAAAGTCACTTATAACTTGAAGAGTGTCATAATATAATATTACCTTTTATCACGGAAAAGTAGAGGATCCCGCAGGATGTTTAAAAAAACAAACTCCACGCGGACGAAGTCACGGGCAAAAGGTAATCCTTATTAGTATTACTAGCGGTCCGCTCCGGCTTCGCACGGGTATAAAATATAGCCTACGTCATTCACTGTTAATGGATATTGGATGTTATTATACATATAAACCTTCCTCTTCAATCACTCTATCGATTAAAAAAAACCGCATCAAAATCCGTTGCGTAGTTTTAAAGATTTAAGCATACATAGGGACAGAGAAAGCGACTTTGTTTTATACAATGTAGTGATAAATGCGAAGGTGTGTTTGTTTGTCGGTTTGTCCTTCAGTCACGCCGACACAGAGCTACGTATCGACGTGATTTTTGCACGGGTAGTTGAGGACCGGGAGAGTGACATTAGGATACTCTTTTTCTCGGAAGTTTCCACGGTTTTTTTACAAACTAAATCCACGCGAAGTCGCGGGTATCAGCTGGTATTATCACTACATAGTATAAAACAAAGTCGCTTTCTCTGTCCCTATGTATGCTTAAATCTTTAAAACTACGCAACGGATTTTGATGCGGTTTTTTTTAAATAGAAAGAGTGATTGAAGATGAAGGTTAATATGTATAATAACATCCATTAACAGTGAATGACATAGGCTACATATTATATACCTACCCGTGCGAAGTCGGAGCGGGCCGCTAGTAAAATATATAAATCAGTCGCCACATTGTCGTCTGACTGCAAATGGCCTTATTACCTCGGCTTCAGGGAAAGACATGATGCACCAAGGTCGTCATAATTCGTTTATGTTTGAATAACTCCTCATTTCGAGAATTGCGCATCGCTTGTCATTTCGAAACGACAATAATATGTACCTAACCGTTCTTTGTGTTTGAAAATATCGCTTGCAAGTTGCAACATTTAAATCACACTATCACACTATAATCATCATACTAATATTATAAAGCCGAAAGTTTGTATGTGTATGTGTGTGTGTTTGTTACTCCTTCACGCCACAACGAATGAACCGATTTGGCTGAAATTTGAAATGGAGATAGCTCATACCCAGGATTAAAACATAGGCTACTTTTTATCCTGGAAAATTACAGAGTTCCCGCGGGAATCAAAAAACCTTTGTCCACGCGTACGAAGTCGCGGGCATCGTCTAGTAAATAATATAAACGTAAAAATTCTTTTTACAAAACCGACTTGAAACGCCACTACAAAGTATATCAATTGTGGCCTATAAAATTTAAAGAGTTGCCTCGATTTCTCCAGGATCCCATCATCAGATCCTGACCTAATGACAATGGGACCACCTAGGAAGTATACCCTTTCAAACGAAAAAAGAATTTTCCAAATCGGTCCAGGCGTCTTCGAGTAATCGGGGAACATACATAAAAAAAGATTCCGATGAATTGAGAACCTCCTTCCTTTTTGGAAGTCGGTTAATAAAAAAATTAATCTATGATATGAACGTGAGCGAAACCGCGGGCTAAACTATAACATACTTGTATGTACGGTCGGGGACAAAAAATGTTTACCACTTTTCAAATTAGATTCTTCGTAACCCTGCGTTCAGTAAGGTCTATAATGCTATATCAAGGCATTTGTTACGTTATAAAAATTTCATGCATCGTTTTATCAAAAAAAAGTATTAATGACTTTTCTATACAAATATTAGTAATAAAACTCATTTCCTAAATTCAAGTTTGACACATTAGCATCATTACCCTTGTAAAAGTGACAATTAATTTTCAAAAATATTATATTTGTTATTTGAAATTTAAATATACAAAATAAATGGCAAGCTTAATCATAATTCTAATGGTGAAGTTCATATTCTGCATTGAATCATAATGATGCTGCTAGCATCCACAGTCAAAAACAGTCAAAAGGAGGTGGATGAGCTACGGTGAGGCGTGGTGTTTCTGCAGCATTTTACATCGATGTTCTGCAGCAAAATTCCGACAACCTAAGTTCAAGATAATGCGCCGAGCTACTATTCCATGGTTCAATCTGTACCGTGGCAGTCATCTCGTTCAATAGCCCGCTCACACTGCTGATTTGAAACTGAAAATTTATGGGGCTTAATGATTCAAAGCTGGGACTGTCAGAATCAAAGAAATCCTCAAACTCTTAGATCACATTGCACCGGGATATGAGATGATATCACAGATGATATGAACTGACTTATCGCCTTGTCGCGTTTATGCGAGAGAGTCTACGTGTTGTCATAGCAGCGAATGGAAGCTAATTAAGCTAATTATTTATTTATACTAATATTGTTTAGTTTCTCAATAATAAAATTAAGAAATAAAGATTATTTGAAATTTCATTAGATTATTACTTCCGTTTTCATATTTTGGTAACTCGTGTCCTGTGCTCGTGTCTATAATATGAGATTGTGTATGAGATAATAATTATCTATTTATTAAAATTACTAGCTTTTGCCCGTGACTTCGTCCGCGTGAAGATAGGATTCTAAAATTTCCATGGGAACCTTCTATTTTTCCGGGATAAATGTCGTTATCCAAATCCTCAACTATATCCATGCAAAAAATCATGTGGATCTATTGCTCCGTAGCTGTGTGATGGAAGGACAAACCAACAACGAACAAACAAACACTCACATTATTTTATAACATTAGTAAGGATTTTTTTGTTCCAAAAAAGGTTTTCTACATCTAACCTATTTAGCAGTCACCTACTAAAGAGACCGCTAAAGGACTGTCTAAGCACCGCTTCATCTTAAAAAGTCTATGATCTATGGCTAATCAAATCACATATCGACCTTCTGACACAGATGTGTGCATGCAATTATGAATCTTAAGGTGGTAAACATTTTCTGTCCGCGACTGTACATGAATATGGTTGAAGATACTAACGAAGTATACATAAAAATGTAGAAATAATTGCGTTAGCATCAAAGTACATAGAGATTACACGATATAGCGAACAAGAGTTCAGTAAACTCTGAGAAAAACATTTTTCCGACTGTTATTGTATGTATTGCATTAACATTTAAACATTGTTTATTTCTTTCAGCGGTATTTGCAAATGAATGTTCATTACATTTGGTGCTACTTCGATTGATTATAAGCTAAAGATTAGGCTAAGCTAAATAAATAAACTGAAGATGTATAACGAAATAAACTAAAGTGTTCCGAAGAGTTGCATGCTTTAAATAAATTGGTACTGAAAAGAATAATATACAATCCTATCTATGTATTTATTGCGATCCATGTCTCTCACTTAAATTAAGTTCTCTCGTATAGGTTGCCTGGAAGAGATCACTATTACTGATAAGGTCACCTTTTGTGTTACACTGTTTATTTACTTATATTATGTTTTGTCCTTTTTTTATGCAATAAAGTTGTATAAATAAATAAATACTATCACCACTGTATACAACGTGTAATGAAACTCCGAAATAATACTGAAGGAGGTGAATGTGCTCATGAAACTGAACAACTTTCCCCAAGGAACATAGGTCGAAATTTGAAAAAAAATGTGGACCTCCCATACAAAATTGACGATCAGCTGATTGATTTACTATGGGAGGTAAAAATTTTTTTTTCATATTTCGACCTATGTTCCTTGGGGAAAGTTGTTCAGTTTCATGAGCACATTCACCTCCTACAGTATTATTTCGGAGTTTCATTACACGTTGTATAAGACATAGGTTGTATTATGTATAGTATACACATATAGGTTGTATAGTATACACATATATAACGGCGTGACACAATCGTGAAACTGGTATATGGCATATATACTAAAGGCAAGTGATAAAATGCTAATTGATTTGTCGCCGTGCGTTGACCTCGCAAACAATGGATGGAGGGAATCAATTCACTATATACCTATTCGCTATTAATTAATTTATTATTATTACTGTATATGTTTTACTTATCACGATATACATCATCATCAGGAACCTATCAACGGCTCGCTAATAAGCGCTGGTCTCCTCTCAGGGTAGGGTATTGGTCATAGTTTTTATTATTCGATGACAAGTTTTAGCCCTTGACTACAATCTCAGTCTAAGATGGTAGCGGGCTAACTTGGAAGGGGTATGGCAGTGTACTCATACCTCTAATCGGTTTCTACTTTCTACGCGCCGTCGTGCCAGGACGCTAACTCGCTTGATGGCACGTCTTTGACGGTAGGGTGGTGACTAGCCACGGCCACAGCCTCCCACCAGACAAGACAATTGGCCATGGACCTTAACGCTGGCACAGAGCAAATTGGCAGATTTCACACACGTTTGAAGGTAGTCTATCTCAGTGGTTATCGAAAGTTTGCATTTTGTCACACAAAATGCGGGTCTGACAGTCCTTAGTTAGCAACTTCCCATTATTTCCCATAGCCATTGGAAATGTAAAAACTAGAGACTGTCAAAGGAAGCTGAACGCAGATTTCCTGACATTCAGGACGGTTCAGATTTTATAAATTTCGAAATTTATAAAATCTGAAATCGGACCTGAGACCTCCCAATTTAAGAGCACAGCGCTTAGTGTCAGTATTGCGTCAGGGAGGTCGTCAAGATCCCAGATAATATTATGAACGCAAAAGTTTATACTGCATATAACTTTAACATTAAGCCAAAGTTTATGATGGTTCTTATATTTTGAGCCTACGTAGAGTTCAAGGACACGACCCTTAGTTCAAAGGGTGAACTGGGTGAATTACCTAAAGACAGTGAGTTCACAATATGATCCTAGAGACCACAACACGGCCAGTTGCAAATCAGGCGGTGAAAGTTAGGTTATTTACATAAATATGGCAACCAAAATATGTCCTTGTATGTATATTATGTCCTTAGAATATTTTAATCTAAGGTTATGTCAGATTTTAGAAAAAGTTAATAAAATCTTTAAATCTCTAAGGCTGAAATCTATGGACCTCACACTCAGCTCGGACTCAAGACAGAGTTAAAACGAGACAGATTTATGTCGGAGCATATTTGTGTCCCGTTTTAACCTCTATCTCGAGCAAAGACAAGAATTGATAAATTATTGTGTAAAAATAGCACAAAAAGTAATAAGAAGAAATAATAATGTATAAAACTATGTTTCATAAAATATTGTGATATTTGTATGTTAACATAGATAGATTATAAGTATATAAGTAATATAGCAGTAATTAGAATATAGTATATAGAATGTATATGTAGTATAGTAGAATTTGTAAAAGTAAAAGACATGTAGTATAGTATAGATGTATATGTAGCATATAAGAAATTGTAATAAAAATTCTTTTCAAAAAACCGACTTCAAACGCCACTACAAAGTATAAAAATAATTTTATTTTGTACACGTTTGTTGAAGTCGGGCGGGCTTAAATAGAAACGATGAATCCGATACGCGATGCTCGCCCGATTTCAATGAGCGTGTCTTTTATATGTCACCATAAGATAAGCGTCGCGCATCGATTTCATCGTTTCTAGTTAAGCCCGCCCGACTTCAACAAACGTGTACAAAATAAAATTATTTTTATACTTTGTAGTGGCGTTTGAAGTCGGTTTTTTGAAAAGAATTTTTATTTTAAGCTTTTTAGTGTAGCTTGTTTCTGCTCTCTTTCTCCCCTCCCTCCAACACTACGGTACTAAAGTAGTCTATACTTGGTACCTACAGTACTTATTAACAACATACAATTTCTAAAGAGCTAGGACCAGGAGGTCAATGATGTAGTCCATGCTTGGTACCAACAATATCAATTCGAAAGCGACAGTTCGTAATCCCTCCAACCCTGCAGCATCAGGATTGAGGAGCTAGAACCTTGAATTTTATATGTAGTATATGCTTGGTACCAACAATATCAATTCGTAAGCGACAGTTCCTAAATCCTCACAGATTAGGTAGGCAGTACCCCTGCAGCCAGAGGCGTAACTATACCGTTTGAGGCCCGTGGCAAATTCATCGGATGGGGCCCTCCCTCGCCCAATATAAAGAAGCTCACCCAATGAGATAGTATTTTTTATTTTTTCATAAATCACTACGTGAAGTAGGTACACATACAAACGCAATTACAATTACTTGATTTTCTAATAACCTTTAATTCGGAGCGTATTGTATTTATGATTACATTACGGCACTTAGTAGTCCATTCTTAGCACCTACAATAGCAACGTAAAAGCGACATTTTCGCGAGCGAAGCGAGCGCGAAATTTTTTATGATTGCATTACGGCACTTAGTAGTCTATTCTTGGTACCTACAATAGCAACATAAAAGTGACATTTTTGCGAGCGAAGCGAGCGCGAAATTTTTTATGGTCGCATTACGGTACTTAGTAGTTCATTCTTGGCACCTACAATAGCAACATAAGAGTGACATTTTCGCGAGCGAAGCGAGCGCGAAATTTTTTATGATTGCATTACGGTACTTAGTAGTTCATTCTTGGCACCTACAATAGCAACATAAGAGTGACATTTTCGCGAGCGAAGCTAGCGCGAAATTTTTTATGATTGCATTACGGCACTTAGTAGTCCATTCTTGGCACCTACAATAGCAACATAAAAGTGACATTTTCGCGAGCGAAGCGAGCGCGAAATTTTTTATGATTGCATTACGGCACTTAGTAGTTCATTCTTGGCACCTACAATAGCAACATAAAAGTGACATTTTCGCGAGCGAAGCTAGCGCGAAATTTTTTATGATTGCATTACGGCACTTAGTAGTCCATTCTTGGTACCTACAATAGCAAGATAAAAGTGACATTTTCGCGAGCGAAGCTAGCGTGAAATTTTTTATGATTGCATTACGGCACTTAGTAGTCCATTCTTGGCACCTACAATAGCAACAGAAAAGTGACATTTTCACGAACGAAGTGAGCGTGAAATTTTTTATTCTGCACTGCGCCATATCTAGTCCTGTACTTTTGGCGCTTGAGACCTTGCGTTTGTATGCGCCGGTCGGCCCTACCAACTATTTAGTAATTGTTATTGGGGTTATTTTAAAATGTGTTTGTGGACCTAATGACATTTAGGTATTACAAATATGTATCTTTTTAATTTCTGTAAGACATAAATAACAATTTTGGCCCCAAATTCGCCGTCCCTAAAATCTGCTACCCTAGGCTCCAGTCAAATCAACCATTTGGTAAATCTACCACTGTGTACTACCACCGTAACCTTTCTTCTTGTCCACAAAGAGTTTAGTTTATATCAATTTTAATTTTGAAAATGATCGCTCGGCACTAGCCGTAGTCACAGGAATGGCTATAAATGTTATGATCATCTTGTGCTTCCGGCCCTCTCTGATCGGGGGCCCCTGCCGGCTGGGGCCCGTGGCATTTTGCCGTCATGCCACCCTATAGTTACGCCTCTGCCTGCAGCATCAGTATTGAAGAGCGAGGACCTTGAATTCCACGATGTAGAATATGCTTGATACTAACAATATCAATTCGCAAGCGAAAGTTCCTAAATCCTCACAGTTTAAGCGGGCAGTACCCTGCAGCATCAGGATTGAAGAGCTAGGACCTTGAGCTCCACGATGTAGACTATGCTTAATACTAGTAATATTAATTTGCAAGCGAAAGTTCCTAAAGCCTCATAGTTTAGGTGGGCAGTACCCTGCAGCATCAGGATTGAGGAATAGGACCTGAAGCTCTAAGATCTAGTATATGCTTAGGCCAAGCATACCAATTCGTAAATGACAGTTCCTTAAACCCCATAATTTAGGGGGAAAGTACCTCTGCAGCATCAGGCTTGAAGAGTTGAAGGTAAAAATTCTTATGGGATCATTTCGCGAGCTTCTTCTGTCGATTAAAAAAAAAATCGCGTGAATCGGTCCAGAAACCCCGGAGTAATCGGTGGGCATACATAGAAAAAAAAAAAAAAAAAAAAAAAGATACCGGCCGAATTGATAACCTCCTCCTTTTTGGAAGTCGGTTAAAAATAAAAGAAATAAAGACCTTGAAAAACACCATTTTCCCTAAAATAAAGGATATAAATTAAATAAAGGAAATATTATAAAGAATAGGCTAGCATGTGGGGGAATCCCACCCACTGGACTGAATGGAGATGCATGAGAGAAAGAACCGGTATGAGGAACGAAAGTGCGAGAGGCATAAATGCGAGAACTGGTATGAATGAGAAATAGACTATAATAGACGCTAATTATGTTAGCGGAGCTAGTGCAAAAAAAAAAACCTCTATCTCGAGTCTGAGCCGTGTTAGAGCACGCTCTGTAGATCTCATAGCATTCGTCAAATTAACGAGGCCAGAATTTTGCGAACCAAAGTGGGCTTTATAAAGTTATGTCTCGGAATCTGGTGGTCAAACTTAACTTCAGCGCTAATCATGCTTTAACCGCCTGATTTGCAACTGGTCCCAATGTCAAACTCATCTTACGCTACCTTGATAGCGTTTGAACTTAAGGGCGTGTCCTTGAACTGGCAGACATAGGCCTAAAGGCACTTAAGGGCGTAGAGCCCTTGCGATATCGTTTGTAGATCTTTCTTTCGGGTCAATGCGCTGAAACAGTACCTTTTTAGGGTTCCGTAGCCAAATGGCAAAAATCGGAACCCTTATAGATTCGTCATGTCTGTCTGTCTTTCTGTCTGTCCGTCCGTATGTAACAGCCACTTTTTTCCGAAACTATAAGAACTATACTGTTGAAACTTGGTAAGTAGATGTATTCTGTGAACCGCATTAAGATTTCCACACAAGAATAGAAAATAAACAATAAATTTTGGGGTTCCCCATACTTAAAACTGAAATTCAAAAATTTTTTTTTCATCAAACCCATTCGTGTGGGGTATCTATGGATAGGTCTTCAAAAATGATATTGAGGTTTCTAATATCATTTTTTGCGCGAGAGACACTTCCAAAGTGGTAAAATGTCCCCCCCCCCCTGCAATTTCTAAAATAAGAGAATGATAAAACTAAAAAAAATATATGATGTACATTACCTACCATGCAAACTTTCACCGAAAATTGTTTTTTTTTTAAATACGTCATAAATCGTAAACCGCAATTGCTGCTACGGAACCCTTCATGGGCGAGTCAGACTCGCACTTGGCTGCTTTATTTCTGTCACGAATGATAAACTTTTATGGTATGTAGCCCTAATGTTAAACTGATCTTACGCTAAGTACCTTTCATTTGAACTGAAGAGCCTGACCTTGAAGTCACAGACAGAGGCCTAAAAGTATTTAATGGGTTTTTGTTTTACCATATCATTTGTAAACCTTTGTCTTTTTTTATTTTAACTTTTTATTCGAAGACAAGATAGTCCTTGACTGCGATCTCACCTGATGGTAAGCGACGATACAGTCTAAGATGGTAGCGGGTTAACTTGGAAGGGGTATGGTGGTGTAGATTCAACCCATACCCCTAATCGGTTTCTACACGCCATCGTGCCGGAACGCTAAATCACTTTTGACGGTAGGGTGGTAATGGTAACTAGCCACGACCAAAACTTCAGTCTCAGTTTAAATGGATTTAGTTTTTAAAATCCCGCGGGAACTTTTTGATTTTCCGGGATAAAAAGTAGCCTATGTGTTAGTCCTGGATATACACTATTTTTATTACAAACAGCCAAATCGGTTCATTCGTTGTGGCGTGAAGGAGTAACAAACACACACACACAAATTTTCGCTTTTATAATACTACTAGCTTTTGCCCCCGCGACTTCGTCCGCGTGGAATTAGGTATTGGGGTGGAATTTTCAAAAACTGTGACACACGTACTTCTTTATTTTTAAGGGGCAAGTCTGGAAGAAATGCGCAAATAGACACTTACGGTTTAACCCAAATTAAAAAACTCATTGAATTGAATGACACCACAAAAAAACCTCAATTGCTTAATAGATGAGGCTATAAGTACGCCGCGAAATATATCTAAAATAAATCTCAGTTTTTGAGAAAAAAAATCAGCAACATTATCAAAATCACCGAAATCGACCTTTTTTATTTAATACATCTTATGCTATCCGATGTTATATTTGGAATAATTTTTGGTTAAATCGTGAGAAGGAAGTATAGAGAAAATTTTCACCATTAAAATTTTATATTAATTCAAACCAAAAAGCAATAATATAAGACTAAAAATCATTAATTTTGTAGCGAAAATCGTTCCCCGTTGCTCATACATTTTAGTATGAAGCAGTAGCCGCCCGTAATTCGCTTTATATTACAGTGTTCAACCACAAATAAATTCAATCGCGTCCCAATATTCAAGGTGATAGCACGCTCGTTTTCGTAGAGCACCGCAACTCCGGCGACTGCGATATAATAATTGTTCCGACGAGCATTAGGGTGGGTCGCGAGTGTCGGAAACGACTGCTAATTTTTTTATTTGTATTCTTCGAGTACGAACGTAGTAAGTATGTGAGTTTTATTATGTATTTTTTTAATCATCAAACACTTTATTAATTAGCAAACACTAATGTACTCATTAATATCGTAACTTATTTTGCTCCTCATTTCAGGTAGATATGAAAAAGCGTCTTTATAACCCTACAAACACTAAACCGATTTGGCTGATACATATTTTGGAATTCAGATAGCTTATACCCTGGATTAACATATAGGCTACCTTTTAAACCTTTAAAATCTAATTGGGGTTTGCAAAAAATCTAATTTAATTAATTATATCCTAATTTCTAATAAATACCTTATTAACTATATTGTTTCAGGAAACAAAGTGTCAATTCTGGAAAACAAAAGCTTGAAGGATGATGCGTGCACTGATGTTGAAAAAGCAACGAGCGTTCTATTTCAGGAAATACAAAATATGCAAAATATAATTGTAAATGACAAAGTTACTTGGAACCAATCTGCTTGCTTCAACTGCCACAAGATACATAAGCTACATATTGTAACATTTTTTGTTTTGAAAAGAGCAACTGCCGAGTTTCTTGCCGGCTCTTCTCGACAGAATCAGCATTCTACATGAAATAAATAATTTTAAGTTTGAATTATTTAGTGACACTTGTTTTGTCTAAACTAATATCATAAAGATGAAATATTTGCTTCTTTGTAAGTTTGTAAAATTGTTTGTAATGGATAAACTCAAAAACTCCTTAACCGATTTTAAAAATTCTTACACTCATGGAAAGCTATTATTCCTTTAGTAACATGAGCTATATTTTATTTTAAAAAATTAACCGTAACTTCGTGAGATATACGTACTATACATGTTTGCAATACTCATAATTACCTACAAGCACGTCCGCGGGGCTATATATTGAACTATTATAGTTGAGCAACTATAACCCCTTTTTTATTCAAATTAGTCTGTTGAAACATGAGCACGATGAAAAATGTTGACGTTCTCATCATGATTATTTAGTAATCTTTATCCAATTAAATATTTTTGTAACTATAATTGACTATGTATCTGGAAATTCCTCTTTAAATAATTCGAATCGGACCCTTACTTAGAAGTTATTCCATTCAGACAAAAGTTACATGACAAAAGCGTGCACTGTGGCCCCACCCTATGCCGCCACTGGTCACTAGTCTCACTACGGGCCCGCGAACTTCATTATGCGGTTAAAATACATTGCGTATTTTCTGTGAAATTCATTAATATCCTACTAAGACGAACGCGTGATGTACATTTAAATTGAGGGAAGCGCCAAACGTAGATTGTTAAGATTGTTACTTTCCAAGGTGCGTATACTAATATTGTATGATATGTCTGTGTGAATAGAAATTATCAATGTGGGTGTTCTATCGCAACTTCTCACGCGTCCAGACTGCAGGCTTAACTGAAAGCTCTAATACCAACTTTGATGGAAACAGCTTGAAAAATGACGGAGTTTCATATAAACTTCCATCCCCTATTTAAACCCCTTAGGGGTGGAATTTCCAATAATCCTTTCTTAGTGTGCGCCTACGTCATAAAAGGAACCAACTGTAAAAATTTCAAGTTTCTCACTTCAGTAGTTTAGGCTGTGCGTTGATATCTCAGTCAGTCAGTCAGTCAGTCAGTCAGTCAGGACTTTGAATCACACTAATATTATAAAGCCGAAAGTTTGTATGTGTGTGTGTGTGTGTATGTGGCTGAACTTTAAAATGGAGATAGATTATACCTTGGATTAAAACATAGGCTACATTTTATCCCGGAAAATCAAAGAGTTCCCGCGGGATTTTAAAAACTAAGTTCACGCGGACGAAGTCGCGGGCATCAGCTAGTTTTATATATGGGTAGTTCTACGATAAGAGGTAACTTGTGCGGCAATCAGTTTAAAATAAAAATTTTACTCTATATGTTGTTATTTTTTGCAATGAAACACATCACCTAAATGTACTTTATTAAATAACGTCACGATTCAATGCCTAATTAAAGTATATTTTTCTGAAATTCCTTATAAAGTCTAAAAAAGTCTCTAACCTGGCCTGTCCCCCTGTCGGTTTCAGTTCAATTTGAAACGATACATACTTTCTTTGTAGCAGTTATTAAACTAAAGTATGTTAAACACAAACTTCAATAAATGTATTCAAGTATTGTTAAGGAAAAATAGAACAATATTTATTTATTTGCAATATATTTTAAACTTAACTTTTGTCCCACTGTTTTTGGGTATCTACTCTAGAAAATTTCATTCCGCTACTACAAACACAAATATAAAACGGCCATATTCCAAATAGTGCTCAAAGTCATCTACTGACGTGAAGTTCGTAATGCAAAACACGTGAGCCGTTAAGAGCGCCGTCATTTGTTAGTTGTTGCGACCGTTGATTCAAAGTAGTCGTTTCGCGAGGTCATTGTGTCTCTCACCTGGCAAGTCATAAAAGTTATATTATTCATTCAATTTATTTGCATTTACTGGTCTAATTAAATAACGATGGACTAGTGAAAGTGTGATACATAATGTACTGAAAAACTTTTTATGTCAATTAAAACAATACAATTTATCATGAAAACGTCTCTCACCTGCCATATTTCACCTGGCAAGATAAATGTCAGGAGAGAAACTAGTTGACCAGGGGAGATAAGGTTAGTGCAAACAAATAAAGTAAAAAAAGTCAAAAAAGTCAAAAAAGTCAACAAAGTCAAAAAAGTCAAAAAAAGTCAAAAAAAGTCAAAAAAGTCAAAAAAAGTCAAAAAAATCAAAAACCGTCAAAAATGTCAAAAAAGTCTTTTTTGACTTTTTTTGAATTTTTTGAATTTTTTGATTTTTTGACTTTTTAATAAAATATGCATAAAGTGACTTGCCCTTACGTAAAAACAGCTACTTTTCTCCGTGGCCGTATCCTCTATGGACTTAAAACCTCTTATCGTAGAATCACCCATATATAGACTAGTGTGATTATGCGTCCTATTAAGATTTTTGTGTTAAATGTCGTTCAATGACGGGTGCAAGTTCATAATTTTTGCAAGTATTCACCCACAGAGCGGCGTCATATCGGCCAGGTGGCGACTTGCGTCCCACAAAGGGCAGATGTGCGCAGGGGTTGTTTACCTCTACTGAGGTAGAAGGGCGTTTTTTCACCCAGGGCGCTCGGTTTTACGTAACTTATGAATATTCCCCGTGGCTAATTATTTCGTGCTCTTTACTTGAAATTACTTTTAAACGTGTTCATTCCACTGATAGAATAAACTAGGGACAGTTATTGGACTGTAAATTAGATATAGAAATAAATAAAAAGAAGAAGTTTAAGTTAAAATAATATTACTTATTAGCCCACAGGCTAGGTGGTAGTTTAAAATAAAACCACCGTTACATAATGGTGCTTTATGGTAGGGAAAAAAAAATCCACTGATAAAAGTTTTAAATGTAACATTTGTATATTAACTACTAGGTGGCTACGTGATGCCCGTGACTTCGTCCGCGTGAATTTACTTTTAGAATCCCGTAGGAACTCTTTAATTTTCCGGGATAAAAATTAGCCTATGGCCATCTCCAGGTCCTCAACTATACTCATGCAAAAATGCCGACCCGTAGCACTGTTACAGCGTGATTGAAGGACAAACCAGGAAAACACACGCATTTATATTATTGTTTTTTTTATTCAAAGCAGGCTTGCGCTTGACGACAATCAATACTACATGGCACTGATGAGATCTAGGTTGGAGCGCGCTTGTCTAGAAGATGCCTATTCACTCTTGCCTAGGTACTCAAATTATAAATATAAGGTAGTAAGATAAGGTTAAAGACACCGCAGAAGCATCGTTGTCCTTACAGCGCCATGTGGAAACACTCCTATGGCTTTTAAATCATTATACATACAAATAACAGAGTATTATAATAAATTTTATCAAAATGAATATGTATTCTATTTTCACTGTTATAAGGTTTAATTTTAATTACCACAGTACCATATTTATTTATTGAACAGCTTGCGGGGGATGCGTTATCGACTAATCGACATTATAATATGACCTCTATGGCGATAACAATAGCGTGCACGGATCAACTTGACCCAGAGTTCATGAAAGGGTTTAAATATAATAGAGTTTGCGTTTAAAAAGTATAATCACAAATATGTTGTTTGTCTCCAAGGTAAACGTGGTTTAAGGTTCTTTGTAAATTTTAGAACCATTATAAAATCTAAATAACAGGTCAAATGCGAGTCGGACTCGCATACGAAGGGTTCCGTACCAAAAAGCCAATTAAAAAAACACGTTTCTAGTAGGGGGCTCCCTTTAATTTTTAACTAATTTTTATTTTTATTATTATTTGTTGTTATAGCGGCAGCGGAAATACACATTCTGTGCCAACTAACTACATGAGATACAGACAGACAGACAGACAGACGGACAACCGGTTCCATTTTTTTCCGGAATCCTACAAAACGACAAACAACTACCGTCACGGGCTAACGTATCATGCAAATTCAAATTCAAAATTATTTATTTCATGTAGGCCAACTTGTACCTCTTATGACACGTCATAAATCTACCACTGGTTCGGAATGCAGATCCTGCTGAGAAGAGCCGGCAAGAAACTCGGCAGTTGCTTTTTTCAAAATAAAAAATGTCACAATATGTAGCTTATCTTTCTTGTGGACAGCTAAAGCAAGGCAGTTTGGTTTCAAATGCCCACTGAATGACCCTGAACCTTCTTATGAGACCCATGCTTGGACCACCACCGGGGGAAGCGGGGGACCACCCGCATATTACCATAATACACCCCTCGCGAAATCAAGCCTCGATTGTGTGGATCGTGCGAGGGATTCTTTAAAATTGGCAGTCTCGTATGCGATATAATATGATATTAAATTAGTAGCTTCTGTGTGGCGCGTATTGACTATGAGAAGGGGTTGGCGGTAATAAAGGCTATTCACTGAGGCAATTTACTTTTTAGCAAGAAAAGGTTAGAATTATTTTGCTACAATTCGCCAACAGAAAAAAAGACGTGTGGCACTCGGGGACTGCCGCGGTAAAGCTATTGCATAGCATTGTTTATCAACGCCATCTAGCGGTGAGAGGAGTCCCGTGTCAGGTTATTTTCGTTACGGAATTTCTGGATTCGGTCTCCACGCTCAAGGCCCGCGATAGAAGCTATGCAATAGCTAAAAAGCAACCAAGCAAGAAACCCAAGTTCTCAAGCAAACAATACCACCACCACTCACATGCACCACCACACAAGACTTTAATACTATTCTCGAGGCACGTTTCGCCCCGACACCGGAGCATCCTCAGGAGATGTCGACTTTACAATGCTGTATTGTCTAGTCAAGCTGAGCTGAACTTGGCTAATATTCCCCTCTCTCCTCCAAATAAGCAGAAAGCTACTGTTAGGAATGGGTACGACAATAGTGCGACGGGTGGGGATCAAACCTGCGACCTTCCAGTTTATATATCTTTAACCGTTGGGCTGTTGATAACTTGAAAAACGATGGACTTTCATACAAACTTTCACCCCCTATTTAACCCCCTTGGGGTTGAAATTTTCAAAAATTCTTTCTTAGCGGATGCTTACGTCCTAATAGCTACCTGTATGCAAAATTTCAGCTGGATCGGTCCAGTGGTTAGAGCTGTGCGTTGATAGATCAGTCAGTCAGTCAGTCATCTTTGCCTTTTATATATTTAGATAGAAGATTTACTGGATTCTAAAACTAGAATAATACAAACTGGCTATAAGAATTCATGACAGTTATACGGATGTTAATATGTATAATTAAATAACAGTATAGATTATAGAACTCTGCCCATTATTTTACGAGAACGGCATTTGTGTTTTTCGCAAAGCTTTAGTGCGGAACGAATTATATGAGCTACTCCACTATAAAGCATAGCGCACATTATGGATTCAGGAAGGGTTCGAAACCAGTCGACTGTTTACGGACATGTGGTTAAATTGGTAGAGCGGCCGAGTTGCTATGGTCAGATAGGGCGTATTTTAAAAACCTTTTAAACATGAACTTTGTATTTATGCAAAGGAGTGTTTGTCAGAGATTTTAATAATTTATTGTGAAATAACTTGAACGATAGCATAACTTTTTTGCCAGTGCGTGTCGCCAGTAATTATTTATTTATCCGAAACATGTTCGCTAACTATGTGTCTCATTTTTCTAAGAAAATTCTTTTTTTGTTTGAAAGGGTATACTTCCCAGGTGGTCCCATTGTCATGTGGTAAAGATCTGGTCATGGGATCTTGAAGAAATCGAGGAAATTCTTCAAATTTTGTAGCCACAATTTAGTACTTTGTAGTGGCATTTGAAGTCGGTTTTGTAAAAAGAACTTTTAAGTTTATATTATCACAATGATTATCAAGGAAAAGGACAGTCATCGGACATCAACCCGCCATTAGCGATTTTGACAAGTCAACATGTCGCCGACTGTACTGGGCCAATCAACGAGTCATGCTGACAATTTTAATCATTTCGCGATTTCATGGAATTGTCTATGGGTCCGTACACTACGGTATCTGCGGAGGTTAGGAGCAATGAACGAGCGATGGCCTTATCAGGTCGATCAATTTGATACGGCCTTCTTTTGATATATAATCCTACTAATATGTATTATATGTTTGTTACTCAATCACGCCGCAATGACTGAACCGATTTGGCTGAAAGGAGAATGCCGAATTTTGTATGAGAGTTCGCCCATTCTTGCGTCTTAACCAAATTATTGGTAAAACATTGGAAATAACCTCTGGATTACACGATAAAAAAAAATATTAAGATATTCCATGGCAATTTTTAGAAATCTCCCTTTTAATGTTTCAGATATTTTAAGGTTAAGTTTGTATTAAAATACCTATTTTAATCTAATATAAACAAGAAGCTTTCCAAAACATGTAAGTACATAACTAATATATAAAAAGGAAAGAAAAAAAGAAAAGGATTTAGTATTAGTAGTATTGAATAAGTAGGTACTTTATAAAAAAGCTATAGACTTGCTAGACTCTACTTCAAAACTATAAATTAGGTAGCTCAGCTTAGGTGTGCTAATAAGTTTTGGCCGCAGCTAGTTATCTACTTGCCTACCAGCAGTGTGGCTGTGTTCTAGTTTGATGCTGTCTAGAAACCGATTAGGATTAAGAGCTTAATCTAACTGTAAAACCATTTCCAAGAAAGCCTGCTGCCATCTTAGGCTGCATCATCACATACCACTTGGTGAGATCTCAGTGAAGGGATACATCATCATCGACCCATCTATGGCTCACTACTGAGCACAGGTCTTCTCTCAGAGAAGGGTTATAGGCCACTTTTGTATTATTTCCTCTTTGTTATGTTTAAAAGGTGAATAAATGTTTATTAATTTAATTACTTCGCTGCGATACGATAATCTACATTGTTGTAGCGGCTATAAAGACACCGAGTCGACTCGATGTGCTACTCGTCGCGCCATGAATTGACACGGTGCCTTGCCTTAGTCGGTTGCATTGGTGCGCTGCGCTCTATACTGCTAGGCACTGGTTCGAGTTAACTCGGACTGTGGCTCGAATTGGTAGCCCAACTCGAGTAACTCGAGTCAAAAAATCCAACTCGTCACATCGTTAATATATTATATACGCTTAATAGTAAGTATATTTTTAGGAATCAATTGGAAAAAGAATATGATTTTTAATATATTATGATTTTTGGTTTTCATTCTTCTATTCCAGACGATTAGTCACCATTTTTCCCTTTAAAAAGGGAAATTATAATGACCTGGCAACATTTGGTCACAGAGTTCTTTCCATGACAAAATATGGCGTTTCTGTATAGTTCAAAACAAATACAGTACTTTTTTTTTATATATCTTTTAAACGCCATTATGCTTTTGACTTTAAATAAATACATATGAAATTATAATTAAAAAGTTGATTTTTCCAAGACACGTCGTCAAGACGCTGAGTGACGCAATATGGGCGGGTTTCCGGCATTCTCCTTTGGCACAGAGATAGATAACAGATTATAGTAGTAATCCATGCTTGTGCAGCAATGGACTTTGATAAAGAAGGAGAGGAAAAATATTATTTTTGATAGTGACATAGGCTGTCTTTTATTTCCGGGTTTCCGTGGGATTGTTAATAACCTAAGTCCAAGAGGACGAAGTTGCGGGCAAAAGCTAGTAATATAATAATAATGTACAAAATGGGTACAGTAAAAACGTGTATCGAATATTAAATAACATATTATACTTAATTGAATCGATTGCATGGCTGTCTTGTTTTTTCGAAAAAAAAAAAAAACTATCAAATTGAGATTTTCCAAAAATCATGGAACAACCAAAATTATTTTCATAACAATAAAAAAAACATCAATAATAAACACGCAAACTACCAGGTGAACATAAGGTCACGAGCGATGTAACGTAAGGACGGCCGGGTAACGACCGGGCACCGCTACGCGCCAGTTTTCGGGGGTCGACGACCCGTCGCGACGGACGACGTCCTGGGATCGTACTCCTACATACCCATAGCGCCCTGGTACCCAGATCGGATTCTCACACTGATTTCTCTCATAATTATTGTTCATTAGGGGACCGGATAAAAATCAAGTCAAGTGCGTTTCACGTCACGCTTGGTTCCGTCACGTCATAAAGAAACGCATCACACATTAATAATATTTTACAATTTGCATTTGACTTTTTTAATTAAACGCCGGAACAAACTGGATTTTATTTTAGTCAGTTGTATGTATAGCACGTGAGATTCACACACATTTAAAATCACATCATTAAAATCTATTAACCTTATGATTTCAAAAATAAGTTACGTTTTGACCTGTCACCCACACCATGCTACAACGAAATAAACTTTGCTGAATAAAATTGTTCTGACTACAAAATGAAAGAAGGGAAATAGTCCATTTGCCCGAGGAACCCTAAAAAAAAGTAAAAAGTCCAAGAGAATATTTGAACAGCTGACCGGAAATCCTTGCCTTTGAAGGTTATCAACAGAAAGTTGAACATTATGGATTCCGATTTTGAAAATAATCCCATGGGAGAGTTTGCTAAAGATCTAAAATCTAAATGCTTCTTAATTTGGAATAAGTCTCTTGACTTTCAAGTACGTCAGAAATCCTAAGTACTCAAAATCCATACCATCTTTGAAAAGCTCAAAAAACCGATCAATTCAACTTAATCTTAACTTAATCAGTTGTTTAATTTTATTTAGTTTATGGATCTACGATTAGTTTCACGTAATCTTTTATGAAACGTGAGTTATGAGCCTTTGAGTTCAAAAACCTTTCAGATTTTCCCAAATTTAAAAATTTCTAATTTTTCTTTCCATAAAAACTAGTTCTTGCAATTCACGAAGGCGCGTGGCTCATGGTTGGGTGTGTCTCGTATCTGTATAAGTGTGAGCGAGAACTTGATCGCGCCTGACCGCTCCCACCTAGGCTCCTGGCAGGCACGCACACTTACGCAATGTGCATGTACATGTAAGCACAAGTAAAGCTCACGCGCCCTCGTGAATTACAAGAACTATACAAACATATCAAAATAAAAAATGGCCCTACCGGTCCATTCAAGTGAAGTGCTTACTTTTGCCTATTCTCCTTTCGATTGGACATGAAAAAATGGAATTATAGCCCACAAGTACAATAAGTTATTGCAAGCTACATAATAATATGTTTTTCAACACACTTGCTCATAAAATGGCTCCCGGTTCACCGCAACTAGGCACACAATGACACCTTTAACTCAAACTGTGACTTTTGATTACTATTATTCACAATATGAGTTATAGAATTATTTTTTTTAATTTTATTGGTTGAGTTGCTTTGTTCTTAAAAAAGTTTCTATTACAAAAAAGATCCTACCTATTGCCAAGATACCTATTGCTTGCTCATTTCATACAACTTCGTATTTAAATAGATAATTTCAACTTGTACGTGTTTAATAAATAAAACTGTCACTCAAATATAACTTTTGTTTTTTCTGTAATAAAGAAAACTGAAAATTCCCCATTTTGTACGTGGCTATAATAGAAAAGCCAAAAAAAAAAAGATACCTCATTCTTTTAGTCTATGGCCATTAAAGGTGCGCGCGCATTCCGGAAAACTGATTAAATCAAATAAACACCTGAATAGGCTGTATGGTCGTCGATCTTTGCCTGCCCTCAAGAGCATCTCAAGAGGGCGAACAAAAGAACAACATTAATTTTTCCCGCCATTGCGAAAAAATTTTCACTACTCGTTTTCACTGTTTTGTACCATAATGTACTATTTTAGTATTATTTTCTTCACAAGTGTGTTGAAAAACGTCGTATGATACACGTGTATATTGATGATTACCGTCCTCGGCTACCTTAAGACCCTCACCTAACGGCTCGGGTCTCAATAGCGCCTCAGCGGTAATCACCAACTTTTACACTTGTACCATAATGTACTATTGTTTTAAAAAGAGCCGAGTTTCTGAGTAGAATCTCTGATTTCCGAACCGTTGGTAGTCATGACCTGTCAGAAGGAGCTACAGGTTGGCCAACATGAGGGGAAAAAAGTTAATTTTGAATTTATTATACATACATATAGCTAGATATATCCCATTTACAATTTAATAAAATGCAGTGAAGAAACGCGCGGGAAACACAAACACCTGGCATAATATATCTGGCCGCATGCCCTTATATGAATTACATAACTCTTGTAATTTATGCTAATCGCGTAACGTACTTACGAGTAGAAGCTTTTATTATAATTATTTCATTTAACATTCAAATCCACATGTAGAATATGGCAGGTACCTATTTATAATTTCTCTTCTATAATATGTAATAATTATTGTAGAAGCAAGATTTGTCAAAGTTGAAATATTTGTTTCATTACAAGTGTAAATTTAAAACACCATCCACGTGTAAGTCTATGGCTGGATTATGATATCCTGTTATCCATTTTTATGCTTCGATATGAGACATTAGATCCTGCTCAATCCTCAATAATCACCTATTTAACATTGATACCATTCTAATAGAGCAGACTATTATTAACTTTTGTAAATATTGTAAGTATTTCGCTTCTGTATTTAGTAATAACTAGCTGTGCCCGCGACTTCGTTCGCGTGGAATAGTGACTTTTCCGGCAGCTTATTTTGAATTACATATACCGTCGACGCTCAGGCGCGAGGCGTGTAGTACGTACTCTGTACGTTAAAAATGTTCGCTGTGATTCTTTAAATTGACATAACTTTTTTATTTATGAACCGATTGACATGAAATAAACACTAAATGTTAAGTGAAGCTTACTAGAATATATTAATGAAAACCGTATCTAAATCGAATAAGCCGTTTCTGATATTAACGTGCACAAACACACAGACAAACAGACAAAAAAAAAATTAATTACAATTTCGGGTTCGGCATCGATATAATAACAACCCCTGCTACTTTTTTTTTATATATTTCCGTTGTACAGACACCACTTTTCTACAATTTTATTATATTATTATGTATAGATTAGCTTTAGTTTTTCTGTATTGTATGCTGTGGTCATTTTCAGAAGGTTGTAGGAGGTATCGTATTTTGTTTTGTGTAACTTCTTATGATACATATAAAGTGAACCAGTTTAATGATCCAAATAAAAAAAATTAAAAAATATTACGGTTCATGAGATACAGCCCTAAGACAGACAGACAGATGGATGAACAGCTGAGGCTTAGTAATAGCTCGTTGGCACCTTTTGGATATGGAACCCGAAAAAACAAATTCAATCCTTTCTTCTTTATATTTGTTTGGTTCGAGTTTCGCAGATAAAAAGTCGAACAGACCTCATTATGGTGTTGTCCGTATAAAAGATAACGTCAGGCACCGGTAGCTAAGTAACGGTGTATCAGTGAAGGTGGTCGCAAAGTGCATTGTACAGGCACATACATCTACATACGAGTAAACAGTGTACGGGGGTGTGGCAAGAAAAAATGTAGCATTGCTTTCAATGCGTGGTCAGTATGGGCCTTAAAAGAAGTTTCAGTCGCTCAGCGAGCGATGGAGAGGGTTATGCTTGGAGAGATCAAATCAGGAATGAGAACTGGAGCTACCGATATAGCTTATCGAGTCGCGAAGCTGAAGTGGCAATGTGCGGGGAATATAGTTCAAAGAAAGAACCGATGATGATCTCTCTCTGCGTCGTGTTCCCCATTAATGACGGTCGTGACCACTTCCACCAAGGACTTTTGTAGATGATGTCGCGCCATGTGAAATTCTAAGCAAGATATCTGGCCTACAGGAAATAAATAATTTTGAATTTTGTTGTTTTTAAATTCTAGTTACGCATGTTCGTCGAAAATATTATGTAATAATTACACAGGCCTGCGAAATTTAACTTTTTTTTCCCCCTTTCAACAATTATGTTATTTTTTTAAATATCCAGGCATGATAAACTAAAATACATCTTTGATTTTTTTCTAGCACGTCGAGATTTTTTTTTATTGATGACATCAGATGACATGCATATTTTAGGTTATTTTAACAAACTTCATGAAAAAAACAAAAATTAACGAATTTAAAATTTAAAAAACTGACAGTATTATTTAAAAATAACGCTAAAGAGACTAAATAAATCAAAAAGACTTATTATTTCTTTTTCTACTTCCTTCAAAACTCCTATTTCATCTTTTTCTCTTATGCTTTCTATCAGGTTTATTTCTCTTCAATATCTGGCAGTAGTCTGCCATCATGTTTGGGTTCCACCTTCCTTGGTATCTGCTCTGAATGACCTTAATATCTTAGTAGAAGCTTTCACCTTTATCTTTACTTACAGCCCCAATATTCTCAGGAAAGGGGTCAATTTGAGAATGCAGAAAATGTAACTTTATACTCATATTGCAACCCACTTTATGAAAGTTGCTAAGTAAAATACTCACTATATTGTCATAATTTGGGCTTTTACTGTTTTCTAAAAAAAATTTACTACATCTTTAAGTGAATTTCAAGCGTTATCTTTGATTTTATTCAAAATTTTTTCAAAGGTAGCGTCTTGCATGAGCTTCCCTATTTCAGACCCAAGAAAAATGCCTTCTTTGATCTTGGAATCCGATAAATGCTTAAAAACACAAAGGCAATTAACACAGGTACCATCTTTAGCTAGTGCGTTTAAAAATGGCTTTATAATACTTAAGTTAATATGAAGTGGAGGTAGCAGAATTAAATCACAAAACTATCGTATCATCCTATTTACCTATGTATGTTTGTTACTCAATCACGTCGCAAGGACTGAATCGATTTGGCTGAAATTTGGCACAAAGATAGATAATAGTCTGGAATAACACATAGGTTACTTTTTATTCTGGGAAATAAGTGAGTTCCCGTGGGAATAAAAAACCTTAATCCACGCGAACGAAGTCGCGGGAATCATCTAGTAGTTGATACATATGTATTGAAATATGATTTCAATCACGACAAACAATGACTTATGAGGGTAGGTGAATATTTAAATGTCATCAATTCTACAAGCATGCACTATTATTAAAGAAATTGGAAGTTAACGCTAGAAATGCGCGGTAATACTAAGAAAAATGAAAATTCATTTTCTCAGAAAACTTACGTGATGGAATTTTTTTATTATTTTTTTTGTAGCTTAGTAACTAATACCTACCCAAATTGCTAATTAGTTTTTAAAGGGGAAAACCATCGCAGGCCTGTGTTATTATTATAGGAGGAATGAGGAGAATGTATAGGAGGAAAAAATGGTTCATTGAACACGTGTGAGGACTAGAGATAACAAGTCGATTTAGAACAAAAATAATATTTCAAACCAACGATATTTTTGACGGGTACAAAAACCCTTATCTGTGTTTTAAACGAGTTGATTTTTTGTAGCGAAACCAGATGTGGTCAATAGATTATTTTGCTATCGTAGTTATAGATATAGGTTTTTTCAAATTCCGAGAAAGGGGTCAACCGCCGAGTCCAACTCGGTTTGGGCAGCGTGGGGTCAATTATAATTTTGCTATTGTAACTTTGTAAGCATAGATAGGTTTTTCTAATTTCGAGAAAGGGGTCACCCGCCAAGTCTAGCTCGGTTTGGACAGCGTTGGATCAATTATAATTTTGCTATTGTAAGCATAGATAGGTTTTTCTAACTTCGAGAAAGGGGTCAACCGTCAAGTCTAGCTCGGTTTGGGCAGCGTTGGGTCAATTATTATTTTGCCATCGTACTTATAGATAGGTCTTTTCAATTCCTTCCTAAAAAGGGGTCAACCGCCGAGTTCAATTCGGTTTGGGCAACGTTGGGTCAATTATTTATTATTTTGCCATCGTACTTATAGATAGGTTTTTTCAATTCCTTCCTAAAAAGGGGTCAACCGACAAGTCCAATTCGGTTTGGGCAGCGTTGAGTCAATGATTATTTCGTTATCGTACTCATGGATAAGTTTTTCCCAATTTCGAGTAAGGGGTCAACCGCCGAGTTCAACTCGGTTTGGGCAGCGTTTAGTCTATTAATTATTTTGCTATCGTACTCATAGGTAATAGGAATAGGTTCTTCCAATTTCGGGAAAGGGGTCAACCGCCGAGTCCACCTCGGTTTGGGTAGCGTTTGGAAATCTCAAGATGTTAGAACGAGACACAAATATGCTGACATAAATCTGTCTCGTTTTATCTCTGCTTTGAGTCTAACCAGATTGAGAATGTGGTCTATAGACTACAGCGTTAATCTCCAACGAATGACCACCATTAACAAATCCATAGTTAGGTAATGTGTTATTTAAACATCATTTAGTTAAGCGAATGCATCTGACCCACTCAATGGCGTGCAACGTGACTGGTAACACGTGTTGATTGCACTGTAGTAGGTACACACGTGGATGTAGTAGATAGTTATATAGTATGCATGTAGCGTGTTTGGCCTGACTGATGGACTTTCACACTTCATAATACGAATACATATACTAGTACTATATTATGCTAGAATAGATGAGCTATTAGTTTCGTTTGGAAAAACTATCCTACGATTTTTAACGACAGGGTGTTATAAGTTTGACGTGTCTATGTGTGTGTCTGTGTGTGTGTGTGTGTGTGTGTGTGTGTGTGTGTGTGTGTGTGTGTGTGTGTGTGTGTGTGTCACACATTTTTTCACAACTCCTTCAATATGGGTATCAAATGAAAGGGCTTGACTGGTAGAATACTATACACTACGATAAATTTCAAATTCAAGATGGCCGCCACCACAAAATGGCGAATTACATAAATCATCGAAAGTCAAAAATGACGATTTCTTTTTATTAGCTTAATTGGCTTCCAATCAAAAAAATCAAATCTTATTTTCAAGCAGGTTTAAAATTTTAATTTTATTTTTTAGGAGCCAATTCAACAACATGTCAATGTTGGCAAAAACTTAATCTGATTAAAGATTAAAAATTAACGAAACAAATAGTTAATCGTGATCGAAATTTTCATGATAACGATTTTTAATTTTAATTGTTAATCGCAATTAAAAATATATTATTATGAAAGTACAACAATTATTATTTTTAACCGACTCCCAAAAAAGGAAAAGGTTCTCAATTCGACGCGTATGTTTTTTTTTCTTATATTATTTGATTAATTTTATTAATCGCTATTACGATGACTATATTAATCGCGATTAATTTCATCACGATTAATTTAATTACGATTAAATTAATTAATCGATTAATGCCAACATTACATGTCCACTTAAACCACTAAACCCTTCCAGCTGTTATGGGCTCACCCTGATTAATAAGATAGTTACAGTTTTAATTAAATACAGTTCAATTCGAAGTAGCGATGGCCGGTTGGTCATTGCACGTATCAGGGTTACCAACTCCTAAAAAAAATTAACCCTAACATCAACATGAAGTAAATAACCCTAAATGCAATATTCAAAAGCCCCAAAAAAACCCCTGTATCTTGTTACCATTCAAGGCTAATGTTTAAATAAGTTTCCCGTTTTATTGAGGTAAATAAAAATAATATAACTTAATTTTAATTACGTTATTCGGAATTCTTATAGTCATACAATATGTTTACATTATAACTATATATGTTTACATTTTTTGAGATGGAGTAAAAGTAACGCAAGATCCACCATCACGTTTTAAAATGAAAAAGGAATTATATATCGAAAAAGCGTGTTCAACGCTAATTTATTGTAAATATTTTCAAAACGCTTTAGCTATAAAACGATTTTAAGCATATTATTCCAGAATACCGTAGAGGTTTTGCTTTATTTACTCGTTTTGGTCAGTCAATTATGTGACGCTTGAAAATTTATTTATGCCCCTAAAAATAGCCCTAAATTTTTTTGGGCCCTAAAAAATCCCAATAAGCAAAATTCCGCCCTAAATTTGGGGCTAAAAGCCCTAAGTTGGGAACCCTGGCACGTATGTACTAGTATATTTTCTTCCGTGGTAATACCCTGGGGTGTTCACACAGTGTGAAGTATTTAATCACTAATTGTGTTACGTATGAGGCATGAACCGGTCTTTATTGTAACGGTTCATATCGGCAGTGTATCGGACTGTACTCAACAGTGCGCAGTATGCCAGGAAAAATCCTCGCGATAGATGAAATCAAACATACTCGAAACCTCGTGTGAAACGGTTCACGTCGGCAGTGTATTGGACTGTACTTAACAGTGCGCAGAATGCCAGGAAAAAATCCTCGCGATAGATGAAATCAAACATATTACATACCCGAAACCTCGTGTGAAATGGTTCATATCGGCAGTGTATCGGACTATACTTAACAGTGCGCAGTATGCCAGGAAAAAATCCTCGCGATAGATGAAATCAAACATACCCGAAACCTCGTGTGAAACGCGACAGATGCTAGCGTGTAGGAGTGTAGAAATACATTATGTATTCTAATTACTAGTAAGATATTAATTTATTTTTTTTCAAATGGCTGAACGTCTCTTAGTAATATGTGTAGGAATTTTATATGAAAATTTTGGCTCTGTAATATGCAGCACATTGAAAATAAATGCTGACACTAAAACTCATGTATCATTTGGCTCAATTGAATCTCGTCCCAAAATGGTTAGAGGTGCTCGCTGACACAAATAAACGAAAGAGTCGAAAGATCTGGAATCACTATGGGATATTTAGCTTAAACTTTTCTTATTCCTGCCGGCTCTTCTCAGCAGAATCAGCATTCCGAACCGGTGGTAGATTTTTGACTTGTCATAAGTGCCACAAGTTGGCATACATGAATTAAATAATTTTGAATTTGAATTTTGAATTCTGAAGCCATGACCCAAGCCCACAACAAGTGGACTGGCGTTGAACTAAGATAAACATAAGAAATTAATAATATCCGAATGTCCTTATCGGCAGCCTAAACCGCCCGCTTATGTTATGCTAGTGTATAATATGGGCGATTCGCACAGAAAATTTTCGCATAGGATAATCGCAAACTATTTCTTGCCGCTTGCATTCGAAAAACTCTTGTGTAACTAACGCCTAAGGCATGTCGGGTGATAAGCATGCCCCGCACAGGTCGATAGCCAAGTCTACAGCAAATCGACGCATGCGGGGAAGTCGGGCGGTCGCGCTTCGTATATGTCGCCGTGGTGTTCTTAAAAAAATATTATGCAACATTCAACATTACTCACCTCCAGTGCCAAGAACTTTGAGCAAGTCGAAATGTGATATGTCCACTTTAGAAGCGCCGTTCAGATTCACTGCAACAACAAAAAAATAACTTGTTTAATATAAGATTTTGACGACCTCCCAGCAAGGTGAGATTATAGACTGGAATACTACGTAGGCTACTTTTTATTCCGGAAAATAAGAGAGTTCGCCAGTTCGTTCGAGGGACGCCAAAAAACCTCAATCCACGCGAACGAAGTTGCGAGCATCAGCTAGTTTTACTTAAATTACAATGACATCCTATTATCCCCAGCAAGGTAAGCATGGGCAGAAGACAAAATTTTTATCCCAGATTGTACCCACTGACAAGAGATAAAATAATATCTTCTCCCTATGCTAATGTAAGGCGACATACAGCACTGGTAGCATGGGCAGGAGATAAAAGTTTTATCCCCCGATTTTATCCACTGACAGGGGATAAAATTATCTTTTCCCTATGCTAAAGCATGGCGACAGAGGAGAAAGCGATGTATATTTCTAGATAAGTATATCCACTGAGTGTTATTTCCACCGCTGTGCCCATGCTCGACGGGTGGATAAAGCTAAGCGAGGGGATAAACGTTTTATCCTTTTCCCGGGGATAAAATTTCTCCCGCCCATGCTACAAGTGCAGGGAAAAGGAGAAGTATATTTCTCTCTCTAAGTATATCCACTGTGGATATTATTTCCGAATGTGGATTTGTTATTGGACCGCAAATAAATATCTATTTCTACGTTCATTTTGAAGAGTGCCATCCTTTTCTGTAGTTGCATGCAGAAAAAGACAGCATGATATTTTAATAAGTCCATACTCCATAGGTAGTGTTTTTGGTCTGCAAATTAAGTCGGTAAATCTATCCAGGTTAATTTGAAACAAAGTATAAATTAATTATGCGGTTTTGTTGTAATAACAACAAGCTCTAAAACAAGTGTTTAAACATGACAAACCTTGAATGTTAACGAATCGGTTTGAATGTCAAGTGAAATATTATAGTACAGGAGCCGGTAACACTGATTTGTCTAGTGGGAGGCTTTGGCCGTGGCTAGTTACCACCCTACCGTCAAAGACGTGCCGCCAAGCCATTTAGCATTTCGGCACGATGGCGTGTAGAAACCGATTAGGGATATGGGTTGAATGTACACTGCCATACCCCTTTCAAGATAGTCCACTACCATCTTAAGACTGCATCGTCACTTATCATCAGGTAATTTTATTTTATTTGGGTTTACAAACAACATCACAATATTATATTATTACTAAAAATTATAAACTAATATTATTAATTGTGGCGTCAACCACGCAAACCACAGGTTACATTCAATATAGTAAGCATAAGTGGACATTATGGACAAGTATTATAAAATAGAGGAAAACAATGAAAGAAGAAAGAAAAAAAAGAAAGGAAATCGACATTATAATTACAAAACATAGAATGACTAAGTTTCCACAATGACTAAGTTTCTTCAATGTATCCACAACCAACTTCTTAAATGTGCCTACACGCGTGGAAAAAATATCTATTTTATAAAAGGTAAGATCGCAGTCAAGGACTATCTTGTCATCGAATAAAAAAAAAGTTGCTTAAAAAGCCGAAAAATTTAAAAACACGAGAAGATGGAAGTTAATTGGAAATTGATCCCCTATCACACACTTCAAAATACATGCGAGTCCCTTTCAGCCAAAAAAAAGTTGTTTGCGCAATGTTTTTCTGAAAGACTATGAAATTGTCTACCGAATATATAAGCAAATAAGCAAAAATGGTCAAAATTCGCAATGACGGTAAAACATTCTTATGATAATATTTTTTAAAAACATTTTTCGACTTTTTAAATTAATGTCAATAAAGCTTTTTTTTCGTATAGTTTTTAACTTATCAATTCATATACAAACAAATTTGATTACGCTATAACGGGCTTTCATGCTGAGATCTAAAGAGAGTGCTCTGACTCAGCTCAGACTTAAGGTAGAGGTTAAAATGAGACACAAATATGCTCTGACATAAATCTGTCCCGTTTTAACTTTATCTTGAGTCTGAGCTGAGAGAGAGTGCGGTCAAAAGATTTCAGCCTCAGTATCACCGGCTCCCCCGCTATTATTTAGTAATTATAGCGTTTAAGAGAATTAACTGTGAATAATTTTAAAGTCTTGGTATTTCTGGAAAAAAATAAATATAGAAATGACAAGGTCATAAAAAGGTTAAATTTGATTGGTTGACTTGGCGATTAACGTTTTATACAAATAACGTGAGAACTCTTTGATTCCTCGGGATCAAAAGTATCCTAGCGAATCAGTCCGGGTGCAATTTTTTACCTGCCTGCCAATCTAGCCAAAAAGTTTAGTCGGTTGAGGGGTTGCAAAGATTATCCCGGAAGAACAGACTAAAAAAAGTTTTAAAAGATTCACATAAATCAGTTTACAAATCACGGAGATATCGATATGTAACATAGGTAGAAAAACACAATTCCTTCTCCTCCTTTTTCAAAATTTGGTTAAATAATTACCCCATGTTACTCCCGATAACATTAGCTATCTATCAATGAAAGTCCAGTCAAAATAGGTCCAGCCGTTCCCGCGATTAGCGGCAACAAACAGACACTTCAGTTTTAATAGATGTAACACAAGCATTCGTAATGTCGCAAATTAAAAATAGATGGCGCTAGCTGTAGGTTGGCACGCGACGAAGGTTGGTTTCATCAATACCTTTCATAACACGCTGCGACATCAAATGCTTTTCAAAACAGACACTTCAATATTAATTATTTGTATTGTATAGATGCTTTACATTGGAATAGGTATCTAGAAACAATCGAATGCCTAGGTTCAGTGAACCATTGACTTTGTATAGTGTAATAATACCCTATTTACCTTACGCTCTGTAAATGTCTTTCTATCTTGAATTTATATTATTATGTAAATGATGCTTATCGAAAACGAGCGAGCGAGGGGTGTGGCCTATAGAGGATCCGAGATAAAATTATTGCGTTACTAAGCGACTTTGACCTAGGTCGGTGAATGGATGGGCTCTTAGAAAAAAAGGTCAAGAATCTTTTGAATTATTTTATTTTATTTATTTGGTTTACTCACGAACATTTAACACTTGAATTAAAACTTATTCTAATTAATGCTTGCTAAATGTAGTGAGAGAGTACATAGGCGAAAAATTGTCAGTTAAAATGTCAGGTAGTTACAGTTTTCAGAAGTGGAAGTAACTTTCACAAGGAATGATAATTTCGGTTAACATCAACGGTATCATAACGATATTGATCATGGTGATCCCACGATTTCTACTAAGTTAATTAGTAGATTTTACTATTATGAAACGATTGTGCAAAATAAAATAACCTTACTATTATTGTAAGTGCGAAAGTGTGGTTTGTCCTGCAATCAAACGCAACGGGGCAGAGGATTGTGTGATTTTGAATTAGAATGGTTTGTTAATAAAAAGCCTACCAATAAGAGGTTATGGGCCCAGCACGCTTTTGATGCTATTAATGAGTTAGTGTAAAAAATAATTTTATTTCACATTTTATGTTTTTAAACTGTAGTTAAGTAGTTAGTGATAGTAAACCACAACACTGATATCTGTTATCACGGTTTACGTCAAGGACTCGATAGTAAGACATTATTTCCCACCAGTACAAAATCCATGACCATCCCAGTTACCTACTTCATTGAACTATTTATAACTTTTTTTATCCAATGACAAGATAGTACTTGACTGCGATCTCTCCTGATGGTAAGTGACGATGCAGT
Organism: Hipparchia sbordonii; assembly: GCA_038048805.1. Classification (NCBI taxonomy): domain Eukaryota; kingdom Metazoa; phylum Arthropoda; class Insecta; order Lepidoptera; family Nymphalidae; genus Hipparchia; species Hipparchia sbordonii. The sequence continues at coordinate 6,157,664 of CM076117.1, read as the reverse complement.
CTAAGATGGTAGCGAACTAACTTGGAACGGGTATGGCATTGGTACTTCAACCCATACCCCTAATCGGTTTCTACACGCCATCGTGCCGGAACACGAAATTGCTTGGCGGCACGTCTTTGACGATAGGGTGGTAAGTGGTTGGTACGTGGGTGGTAACTACCACGGCGGCCAAAGCCTCCCACCAGACCATACCAGAGACAATTCAAATATTATAAATTCCCAAATTTCCCCCGCCGGGAATCGAACCCGAGGTCGTCAACTGTTTTTATATATAAATTATTATTATTAATTAATTAATGGTGCAGGTTTTTTTGGAATATTGATGTGGCAGGGTCAAAGATCTTGTTGTATACAAATCATTTAAAAATTTAATATTTCCTATATTCTAATATAATACACATGCTTAGGTGAATTGGGCATTTGATTAAATCTAAATATATAAAAGGAAAAGGTGACTGACTGACCTAACGCACAGCTTCAACCACTGGATTGATCGAGCTAGGCATACAGACAACTATTATGACGTAGACATCCACTAAGAAAGGATTTTCGAAAATACAACTCCTAAAGGGGTAAAATAGTTTGTAAAATCGAACTTAGTGTGAGCGAAGCCACGTGTAAAGGTTAGTTTAAAATAAGACAATATAATGGCGATGCCGGGAAGCGTAGTGTTGGCAGACTCGGCGGATGATATCAGACGAGCCGCTGGATACAAGCGCCGCAAGATCGAGACCCGTGGAAGCCCATGCGAGGGACCTTTGTTCAGCAATGGATGTCTAGCAGATGATAAAGAAGAATCTGTTTATATCGGAATTTCTTGAAAGAAGAAGAAGACATTGGAATTCAGGAGGTAAACATTTGAAATCGGATGTTGAAACTTTCAATATTAATTTGTAACAAGGTCGTGAACCCCTTGACAATTATTATTATCATTTCATTGATAACAGATAAGCGACAACCTCAGCTCTAGGCTGCAGCTCTTTATCTGCTATTGTTATCATTCAGGTATTATAACAAAGGACAAGGTATTGTCCATAATTTACTAAACTTATAACATAATAAACTTTGATATACTTTCAGACTCTGTAGCAAGATATAAAGATAAGAGGTGGACCCATCAAACCACAAAATGGCTAGGTCCAGCAGGCAAAAGGCGCGTGGGAAAGCAAAGGAAAAAATGGACTGACGACATCATGCACACAGCGGGGAAGGATTGGATGTATATTGCCCAAGATAGACAAAAATGGCAAAAGATGGAGGAGGCTTTTACCCATAGGGGACCACACACAAAGGACTAGATCAAACTTACAAACCTAAAGATTAATTTGTTAAGATATATGTGTGTAGGAGAAACAAAGCTTAATAATAATAATAATACTTTCAGACCCAGTTTAAAACTGGATGAAAAAAAAAGACTGGTCAAATGCGTACCAAGAAATGGGGAAAAAACATGTTTCTAATAGGGGAGTGTCTTTGACTTTTTAATTTATTTTTATTATTTATTGTTATAGTGGCACTAGATAATACACATTCTGTAAAAATTTCAACTCTCTACCTATTCTGTGACCCTGTAGGATTGCAATAAGATTTAAATGTAATTTAATTAGGATTTAGGTTAGACATTATTCCCAACTAGCAAAATTTGTCATATAAAGGGCTATAAGCAAAAAAAAATATCTTATAAGAGCCATATTATCGTTAATAAGTGTGGATTTGGGCACAACTTATAAAGTAAACAACTATATAAGTACCATATAAGTAGTTTATTATAAGCTAATATTTCTTATATACATGTTTTAATATGGCTAGCATTCAATACTATTTTATAATGATTATAAGAGGTCTGTCTGGTCATATTATAAGTCAACTTTGCTGGTTAGGTTGTAATCTGTAGGGATTGTCTTAATAAATAAATAAATATTACAGTTCCTGAGATACAGCCCACTGACAGATGGATGGAGGAACAGCGGAGGCTCAGTAATAGAATCCTGTTGGTTACCCTTCAGGTACGGAATCCTAAAAAGAACCCAGAATTTTCTGCCGTGCAAATGACATTAATAACTTCTGCAATTTAGTAGCTATCTAATAAGGTATAGTTCTTTCAATTCACGAGAGTACACGACTCATGGTTGCGTGTGTATGTATCATCATCTGTTACTGCCCTGCTATAATGCATAAACGTAGCACCCATCTGGGGAAACATATAGTTCACCCCGAGGAAGCTATACTCATTCCAGCCAAGAAAGTGCTGCTGTTCCTGGCGGCAACGAGTATCAGCGAGGAAATATGAATAGTGGCGAGCACAATAGATCGGCGACGGTCAACGTGCTACAGGGCCTCGAGACCTGCATAGCCACAAATCAAGAAGAAGATGGTTGCGTGTGTGTGTGTGTCGTATCTATATAAGTGTGAGCGAGAGCTTGCTCGCGCCTGACCGCTCTCGCCTAGGCTCCTGACAGGCACGCACACTTACGCAATGTGCATATCGTGCATACACGACGTAACCACAAGTAAAGCGCCCGTAACTTCGTGAGATAAACATCCTATACAAAGTTTACAGTGAGTTGGAAAGAACTTAGTAAAACTTTATTTATTACTAGCTTTTGCCCCCGCGACTTCGTCCGCGTGGAATTAGATTTTGGGGTAGAATTTTCAAAAACTGTGACACACGTACTTCTTTATTTTTAACTGAAAGCTCAAATACCAACTTTGATAGAAACAGCTTGAAAAATGACGGAGTTTCATATAAACTTCCATCCCCTATTAAAATCCCTTAGGGGTGGAATTTCCAATAATCCTTTCTTAGTGTGCGCCTACGTCATAAAAGGAACCAACTGTAAAAATTTCAAGTTTCTAACTTCAGTAGTTTAGGCTGTGCGTTGATATCTCAGTCAGGACTTTGAATTTTATATATATATATAGATTTGAATAAAAACTCTTACTACTCTATTCTATTTTATATACATCTTAATTGAACAGATAATTATTAAAATTATCAAACTTGTGTTTGGTGTCAGAGTTTCACATTTTTAAATGTACACTCATTAACAAACTAGCTGAACTAGATTAACTGCAAAGTAATTAGAAAATTTGAATTTCCAAACTATTTATAACCCAAGCTAGTTTAGATTTTAATTGAATACAAGAGGAAGTAACAAAGTAGTAGATAGCTATGGAAAAAAGCATAAAAGCATGTTCAACTATGGATGACGAGGTACCAGGTTCGAATCCCGGATTGAGGTAAAAAATGTATTGGGGGTTTTTGTCAAGAAATACTCAGTATTAGTCCGGAATTAGGAAGTTAGTGGTGAGTCACTTACTCACCTTTGAGGCTGAAATTTATAGACCACACTCGCACTCAGCTCAAGCTCAAGAAAGAATTAAAACGAGACAGATTTATGTCAGAGCATATTTGGGTCTCGTTTTAACCTCTATCTTGAGTCAGAGCCCGCTCTATAGATCTCAGCATAAGAGTACGAAAGATGTTAGAGCTGCCCCTAATCTCTCTCTGGGCTTGTGACTATGAGAGTGAGGGAATAGAACAATAATCTATAAAATATTTAAATAAGTATTTATCTCTCCTTCTTTTAGTAATTCTTGTGTACACCTATAAGTGGCGTGTCACATCATCCAAGAATTTATTAGTTTTTGAGTTAGCATAGTTTTGTGTACTCACTGTTGGCATACCTTAGTAAATATTAAATAATATAAAATAATAATCCAGTCTCCTTTATAAAGAAATTAAATGAAATTGGGTTGACCTAATGAATTGACTTTGCATAGTCTGAACTTATTGAACTGAATGTAAATTATAATATGTAAGGAGGAATCCCCTTCAACTCGGCTAATAAAGAAAGCTGATTGTTTGCTTGATATTTTTATTTAAAAAAACTCAAAAGAAATAGAAGAGAAAAAATGAACAGAAACACTGACCTTTGCTTTTTTTCCTAATTTTACTAGCCTCCACCAAATTCCAATCCACAGAGTCCCTAGCTGGAGCCGGAACAGTGGCACCGATCAGTTCCACGGAGCTGCTCCGCTTGCTGGGCCCAGGAACAGGTTCCTCCACATTCTTGTTCACTGACACTGTATACTCAACAATCTCCACACTCTTATCTATGTGGATGTTGTGTCCGTTCACAGGATGGTCGGTTTTCAACTTCTTCACAGGCACTTTTTTAAGTTTATGAGCACTATGTCTGGTCTTCAACTTGGTGGAGTGGGACGAGTTCCTGGAACTCACCGGCGAAGGGCACCCGCACTCCATGCTGCCCTCCTGGTCGCTGCCTTCGTAATACCCTGACTCGTGTTCAGGCTTCTTGTCAGGCAGACTCATCTCTGCTGTCGCCATGGCTCAACCCCTCAAAATCATGTAGACATCGACTGTAGCACTCCACCGCGTCACACAAACGATGCAGACCACGATCGACCAATCAGGCGGTTATTTAACGAAAAATCCTCAGCGAAAGTTTGCACGACACGTAATATAATTCACGAACATAGTTGCTTTGCCACTTGTACCTGCACAGTGAATCGTGCAAAGTTCAAGAGACATACAACCGTAGAGGGCGCTCCTGTGACGTTACCCGACCGATTTCAAAAACCACTATAACTGTACTTTGTATGTGCAAACAGGCGCCTCCTTGATTTTACGGCGTCGATTGTCACTCGCGACTACTTTCACTCTGTTGAAATTATTTGAAACGTCAAACGCCTTTTCCTTTTTTGTATTTCAGCAATAATCACAGCCTAATATCCGATTTGTCGCACAATGTCGTTCACAAAGATCCCAACGCTTGGTTTCGTATAAAAATTCACTATACTCTTGGTAAAGTCCATTTGACACTGCACACACAGTTCGTATTTATAACCTTTCACTATCACTTAACCGTTATGTTTGCTTACAAATTCTATTCTATTCACTATCTATGTATATAAATTAGAAATGCTAGCGCGAATGACACTTCACTCAGCGCGATAAAGTAACTAAATTGAATTTGAGAAACGCAAAATAGAAACCGTGCGACGTGCGAGAGGCGCTGCCCCCACTACGATACAATTTACGAGGCCAGGCAGTACAGATAAATTTCGCAGATAAAACTACGACTCACCAGCGAGGTATTTCAAAATATTTGTTTCCTAGTTTTTAACAACGAAACATTGAAATATAGATAAGAACAAGGATAAAAATTTCAAAAACTGTAGCCCGACAACGGAAAACTGGATTTAATATCCGTCATATTGATCTTATTCGTATAAAATGTATTCTATGTCACCCGGACCATCATAACGAATCGATTCATCAAAATAGGCTCATATAAATGAATCCTTTTCCATGATATTTCGATCTACATTTGATAAAAATGACTCTACAATTATCATCATATTCACCAAATAATATCGTCGGGACCAAATTGATCAACTCGGTGATCTGTTAGTTAATATGGCTCCGTTCCCATGACCAATTTTCTGTTAAATCTCAGACCGACCTTACTGTCTATGCTTACACGAACTATTTATCGAGACCAATCAATGAACAACAATTTTCTGAATCATTTATTAAAATTATAAAATGAAAAGCCGAATTAAAATTTTCTATCACTTCGTTTCAACAATGATAAAGGAGAAAAAATATGCCTTTTCATTCAAGCATTTATTTAGTTTTTTCACATATACTAACAAGTCAGCATTTCATGGACGTAAACAAAGCGAGACAAAGGTATCGCTTATCTATTAAATAGAAGGAGATAGACAATGCAAGAGTGTAACTACGTAGTCCCAACTATTTTACATCTCTTTCTAGATTCTTTGCGGTGTTCGAATTAAAAAAAGGGATCGAGATTGTATTCAATTACCTCTGCGATCTTCTTAGAAATTTCTCAATTATTTATTGCCAAAGCGATATCTAACTGTTTTATTTATAGATTGTTTTATTATGGATGCAAAAATACGTTAAAAAAAATTTACAATTTTATGCAACAGATCATGGAACCTTTTTAAAAATAGTCAAAACATGGTCAAAACTATTTGTAATCTTTGATTTATTTATCCTCATAGGGATGTCCAAGGGATTTTTTAATATTCGTTATCGACTAATGAACATTACTTTACATTACTAAATCTTACTTTCATAACATAGATATGTTATGTGTTTTCTATATATGTTATATGTTGTTGTTTGTCTATATATATTATCCTCAAAATCCTTCTAGTTAGGTAGGTACCTACCTACGAGCTAGAAGAGATACGTTAGATCTTACCTGTGAGATCTTATCTAGATTTTTCAACGGTGTTTCTGTTCTGTTTAGAATCAGTTTGCTTTTCACTTACTTAGACTTTTAAAAATTAAATCATTTACTTCCCTTTGATTTGGAACTTGGAGTAACAAACATACAAACTTTCGCATTTATAATATTAATAAAATAATAGGAAGGATAGGATAATAGGATTAATTGCATTAATTAATTAATAATAGGAAAAGGAAAGAAGATAGAGTATAGGTACCTATATAGGTATCTGGATTTTTACCAACGAAATAAGGCCATCTATAAAACTAACAGATTTACTTTAGTGTTGAGAGTTAGTTCACTTAACATAACAACTTTCTCTCAAAGGCAAAATTGAGCCAGTTTTGCTTTGAAAAGGTAGGCAGACCTTTAAAAAATCACATTCTTATCTACAAAAGGAGCATACCGTCCTAAAATTTCACAACTGTTACCATAACGGTTTTCCATGGACACTGATAGTGATGATTCATGCGGTCAAAATATCAACTATTGCGCGATGGAATTGCAATATTTATTGCTAGCTTTCCCCGTCACTTCCACGTGGACTTAGTATTTTTAACAACCAACTAGCTTTTGCTTGCGGCTTCGCTCGCGGCTTAAGTTCAATTTTTCAAATGTCTATTTTACCCCCTTAGGGGCTTAATTTTCAAAAATTCTTTCTTAGCGGATGCCTACGTCATAATAGCTATCTGTGTGCCGAATTTCAGCCCGATCCGTCCAGCGGTTAGAGCTGTGCGTTGATAGATCAGTCAGTCAGTCATTCAGTCAGTCAGTCAGTCAGTCACTTTTGCCTTTTATTGAACGAGCGAAGCGAGTTCTCTGAGTCAACTAGGGCGCTTGCCTACTGGACAGAGAAGTGTGTCCGTAAAAATGTCTGTCAGAGCCCTATAACTTCTGAATTACTGAACGTAATTACTTCAAATTTCAATATAATATGTAAACTGATGGCTTTCAGCCGAACATTGTATAAAAAATTATAAAAAGCTTTATTTCAGGGGGGCTCTCATAGAAGCGTGTTTAAAGTAAAATTTTGTTTGTTGCGTTACATAGACTTGCGATATATCTTTTTAAAGACGACTTTGATCAGAGTACAAAAATATATTTTTTTTAATATTTCCCTTAAAGATGACGAAATAGGGGGCTTTCAAAGTGGAGATTTTGATTTGAGCCATATGTCAAGAATGACAAGATATTAGAATTTGAAACTTAGTGGTAAATTCAGTTATATCCTGTACTTGAACAACAAATACTAAAATTAGATAAATATTATAAAGAAACGAAATTATTTAACTTTTAAGTGGAGATTTAATTTGAGCCATATGTCAAAAAGTATTGCATATTAGAACCTGAAACTTTGTTGAAAATTCAGTTATATCCTGTACTTGAACAACAAATACTAAAATTAGATAAATACTATAAAGGAACGAAATTATTTAATTTTTAATGCTAATAGATTCTATAGCTTCACAAAAATGCTAATAGATGGCGCTGTCTGTACTATCATAAAAACAGTCAACTTTATACACTGAAATATTATTTCACCATCAAGAAGGCCTAAATACATAATTATGGTTATACATGTATGTATGTGTGATACAGCACACTACTGAAACATAATTACGTCATCATCATCAGGATTGAAGTGTTTTGACTTAGAGTTCAATCGTGTAGGTAGTCGTTGCTAGGTAAATATCTCCATTTTCAATATAATATCACCAGCAAATCCATAACATACGCGGGCAGTAACTTTGCAGAATCAGGATTAAAGAGTTGTTCTCTCGCAAAGTTTATCCATCAAGTAAAAAAATTACCAGGCGAATCGGTCAACCAATCTCGGAGAAATCGGCGTTGGTAGGTACAAATGAAAAATATAATGACATGACTGTACATTTATTTATGTTTAGGTATATAAAATCTTCCGATAGTACATAAATTACGTTATTATTTTGATCGTCATGTATCGATTATTAAATGAATGTGTCGATAGATGACGCTGTGCACAGATTGTTTATTTTGAAATGGCGCTTTGTAAAATGTGCCAAGAAATTATAAGTATAACTCAATTTTGATCGTCATGTATCGATTAATAAATGTTTGTGTCGATAGATGACGCTGTGCACAGATTGTTTATTTTAAAATGGCGCTTTGTAAAATGTGCCAAGAAATTATAAGTATGACTCAATTTTAACCGTCATTTATCGATTATTATTATTTTATTATTATTATTTATTATTACTTTATTATTACAATATAATTATAATGGGATATAATAAGTCGAGCCGCAGAATTTTTTTTTTTTTGACCACAAAACCTAGCTTCTAATTTAATAACTTAGCCACGGGAAAATGATTAAGCTTCTAATATACTAACTCGCCTTCTTCACAATGGCCACAAAATATTCCAAAGAAAGCATCAAATAAAGAGCCACTATTTTATTACTTGTCCCCTTGATTTATATCTGGCCATCTAATTTACTAACTTAGCCACGAATTTTTTAACTCAGCCTCGTTTTATTTTTTAAAGCATCAACATAAATATGTTCCTGAAATAAATGTATTTTAATCCACAACTTTTAGCCACTGCATGATCTCGTTGGTGCGAGTCAGACGGATGCGACCTGCATTTGTTTTTTGTTGTTCTGTTGTTAGTGTGTTAATATTGCAATTGGTTTTGTATAATTTTTTCTTTAAACTAAAGTTAGGTTAGGTTAGGGTTATACATGAATTCGGGGCATGGCTGCTTCGGAAGGTACTTGTGCAGGATTGCGGGTAGAGAGCCCAGCGAGGAGTGCCACGAGTGTGGCAGCGCCGTTGATACGGCGCAGCATACTCTGGCAGAGTGCCCGGCGTGGGCGGAGCCACGCGAGATGCTCGTGGCGTCAGTAGGGCAAGACCTCTCCCTGCCAGCCGTGGTCAAAGCCATGGCTGGCAGCGAGGGATCTTGGAATGCAGTGGAATCCTTTTGCGAGGAGGTAATTTCGCGAAAGGAGGTGGCGGAGCGAAGGAGAGAGGAAGACGTGGGCTCTTATCCCATTCGCCGCAGGAGGGTCGGACGCAGGCGTGCAGCCTATGATCGCCACCTGCCCCCCTGAGAAGGGCTTCCGGTCGATGGATACGGGGAATCCATCGCCTGACGAGAAATAGCCCTCGAGTTGGAAGGTGCACCCGTTGTTCCTGGTGCACCTCTGATGGCGCGTTGGGCCGCTTTAGTGGTCCCGGAGGAGGGCCTGAAAGGCGTCGCTGGCTGGGCCGCGGAACGAGTCTGGTCCCGTAGCCCAGTCATCAGGCGATGAGAGGAACACCGTGGGGTTTTAGTCGGTAGAAGTCCGGCATAACCTCCGTGCCTTCCCCGGGCACGGTGGTATCCATGAGGATTTCCCCACAGGAAAAAAAAAAAAAGGGTTATACATGAATATTCAGGTGCCCGGCTGAAGGCCGGGCACTTAGGTTCTGTTGGGATCGTAAACCTACCTAAAGCTTACAAAAAAAAGTAAAAAAAAAATTGAATTTTTTTTGATGCTAATATTAGGTACATTTTGATGATAGAACAATATAGGATGTGTTATAAATTATAATTATTGATGCTTCACTAAATTTTAAAGGTGCCGAGTTATGAAATTAGAAGCTTATATTCAAAATATATAGTGGCTAAAATAGTATTTTTAGAGGCTTATTGGTTGTGGCTGACTTAGTAATTTAGAGGCCAATAATGGTATTAAATAGAAGCTTGTTTAATTACATGCCAATTATAAATTATAATTAAAAGTTAAAACTATCCTTAGGGAATTATAGGATACCGCGAGTTCTCAGTTCGGGGCGAACCACTAGTATATTTAGATGATATTTTATACATATGGATGAATCGTAGCGTCCAACAACAGAGCCCAAACATGGCACACGCTTCAAAATTCATCCTATTTAGCTTCGACTGCTCCATTTATACATTGCCGCTGACATTCAAGTCCTGTAAATTGACCTCTGTGATTACGCCGTAATGTAAAGCAATAGGCAGTCGAAGCTGAATAAAGTGATTTTAGAAGAAGACTGGAACATCATTGTTAACAACCGATCAAATGCGAGACGGACTCCCATACAGAGGGTTCCGTAGCACAAAAGCCGAAAAAACTCGTTTCTAGCAGGGGAACCTCCATAAACTTTTACTTTATTTTTATTATTTGTTGTTATAGCGACAACAGAAATACACATTCTCTTAAAATTTCAACTCTCTATCTATTATGAGATACAGCTCGCTGACAGACGGACAGACGGAAAGCGGAGACTCAGTAATAGGGTCCCGTTGGTTACCCTTCGGGTACAGAGCCCTAAACATCATGCAGAGATCAATATCATCCAATTCACTCAAACAAAATGCTTCAACATTTCTGATAGGTACGAAACTCTTAAGATTTTACGACATGCCCTTCTGGCGTTCATATTTTATTCTGCCACGTATAACTTAACAACTACAAGGAAGTATATCAGGCATGATTGCAAATTAAAACTTTTTAATTAAACTGACACAACTAAAAATCCCATGAAGGAACTTCTGGAATATTCTTTGCGGAAAAGGATGATTTTTTAGTTGCTTCATTTCAACGTACGTAGCTTATTAAACTATAAGATAAATTAACTTTAAGCGTAGATATGTGTCTTTGCGGAAAAGGATAACAAAAACTTTAGTTGCGTCATTTCATTAAAACTTACATAACTCATTAAAACGAAAAAATAAGTTAAGTTTACGCGTAGATATTTCAAGCGTTTTAAAAGGGCAAAAATCTCACAACATCTCTGGCGCAGTGGTGAGCGCTGTGGTCTTATAACTGGGAGGTCTCGGGTTCGATTCCCAGCGGGGGCAATTTGGGAATTTAAATTTCTGAAATTGTCTCTGGTCTGGTCTGTTGGGAGACTTTGGCCGTGGCTAGTTACCACCCTATCGTCAACCAAGCGATTTAGCGTTCCGGCACGATGGCGTGTAGAAACCGACTAGGGATATGGGTTGAATGTGCACTGCCATATGCCCTTTCCAAGTTAAAAAAAAAAAGTTAGCCCGCTACCATCTTAGACTGCATCGTCACTTACTATCAGACGAGATCGCAGTCAAGGGCTATCTTGTCATCGAATAAAAAAAAAATTATAGGTACGCGATCAGGCAATTACTGTTTATCATTGAAGACGCGGAAGTACAGTCGACCTTCGCTTTTGAATAAAAAGTCACGTAGTAACCAGCGTTTTAAAACACAGGCGAACAGTTTAATATAAAATAATGTTGTAATCAAGATAATATTTTATCGTACGTGCTAACATTTTTATTCTAGAAAGTACATCTTGTCACTGCGATCCGGCCAATCAACGTGCAAGTAGAATTTTTAATATAGTTCTTTCATTTCATGAGGGAGCGTGGCTCATGGTTGTGTGTGTGTCGTATCTGAATAAGTGTGAGCGAGAGCTTGCTCGCGCCTGACCGCTCCCGCTTAGTTTCCTGACTGGCATGCACACTTACGCAATGTGCATGTACACGACGTAACCACAAGTAAAGCGCCCGTAACTTCGTGAGATAAACGTACTATACGAGAATAAAAATTAAGACAATCTATCAAAACCACACTTACTTTCACGGGTATTAAGTACTTGTAGTCTTCATTCAAAATGGAGATTAAATCCCACCGATTTGGTAGCCGCCATTTTTAATTTCAGGAAGAATTAATTGACTCTACTCAATAACTCAGTAATTTTTGAAGTGCATTTTACCACTGCATTCAAGCCAATCAACGCGCTAGTAGTATTTTTAATACGAGAAGACAAATGAAGACAATCTATCCAAATTACAATTAGCTTCACGGGTGTTACTCGAAATCTTCATTCAAAATGGCGACCAAATCCCGCCGTGTTTACTTTACAACATCTTAATAAGTTAGAATCATTACGTTTATGAATTTATGATTAGAATTCATACCATACTCATACCATAGAGGTTCTTGTGTGATTGTAATCCAACCTACTCGCAAGAACCGCTTTAATTCAACGTTTCTTTAAAGAACTGCTAAGGTTTGGAACGTTCTTCCGCGTCCGTGTTTCCTACTACGTATAATTTGAGTACTTTCAACGCGAGAGTACCTTCTTGGCAAGCGCGCTTCTACCAAGACCAAATCAGTGTTTTCCATTATTAGTTTTCGTCAAGCACAAGCCTAACTCGGTATAAAAAGAATTAATGAAAACCTTACGTTCAAAGAGACGTTCCAGACTCCAATAATATATTGTCTGGTGGGAGGCTTTGGCCGTGGCTAGTTACCACCCTACCGTCAAAGACGTGCCGCCAAGTGGTTTAGCGTTCCGGCACGATGGCGTGTAGAAACCGATTAGGGGTATGGATTGAATTTATACTGCTATACCCCTTCCAAGTTAGCCCGCTACCATCTTAGACTGCATCGTCACTTACCATCAGGTGAGATCGCAGTCAAGGGCTATCTTGTCATAGAATAAAAATAAAAAATAAAATATATATTCAGCCCATAATTATGTACTTTCTTATTGTAATGCACTTATTTATCTACGCTGAAGTATTTGGCATTGATAATAATTTATACGCAATACTTAATTAACTTTATAAAATTAAAGGCACCTAGTAGATTCACGGCGGCCCGCAATGTAGGTCTAGCGTTATTCTGGTCAAGGTCTAGACCTCGTTCCACAGAACTAGGTTTTAACGAAGGTACACATAATATAAATACTCTTCCTTTTTCAAGTCATCGACAGAAAGAATTGAAAAAGGTATGAAAGAACAGGTCTTTTACTTTTAACACCGCCTAATGCATAGGTTCTTTGTCGAGCAGTGGACAATGGTCATCTATCTATATATATAAAATTCAAAGTCCTGACTGACTGACTGACTGAGATATCAACGCACAGCCTAAACTACTGAAGTCAGAAACTTGAAATTTTTACAGTTAGTTCCTTTTATGACGTAGGCGCACATTAAGAAAGGATTATTGGAAATTCCACCCCTAAGGGGTCAGCTCAAATACCATCAAAATTGGTATTTGAGCTTTCAGTTAAAAATAAAGAAGTACGTGTGTCACAGTTTTTGAAAATTCCACCCCAAAATCTAATTCCACGCGGACGAAGTCGCGGAGGCAAAAGCTAGTTAGTTAATAAAGAACAAGAACAATTATTAGGTATCATAATTCGAAATTCTTATGTATTTTTAAATCGATTTCTTAATAGATAATTAATTAATTAGGTACTTATACCAAATTGTGAGCTCACTAAATAGCGTCTATGATACGCAATAATGACCTAGCTTATATTATTGCAAGAAGCCAATCTCGGATTGAAATGCGAGTCAGATACTTACTTAAATTAGTTTTCAAAGAATTTTTATAGCTATGGGTATTTAAAATTCATAAGTACTTATGCACAATGATGATAATTAATTAATAATACGGCTTAATGTGTCATGGAGGTTAAACAGTTTGTAGAGTTGCGTATTTTTATTAATTGGAGCAGGTGAATCAGATATATTAATATTGGTGTTAAGTAAATAAAATTAACGAATACCTATTACCTACTCGGTTTAAACGCTAATAAATAGCTTGGCAAGTCTTGCTAATTTCCTTGACAACTCCGAAATATAACCAACATTAAAAAAAAAAAGACGTGTGGCACTCGGGGACTGCCGCGGTAAAGCTATTGCATAGCATTTTTTATCAACGCCATCTAGCGGTGAGAAGAGTCCCGTGTCAGGTTATTTTCGTTACGGAATTTCTGGATTCGGTCTCCACGCTCAAGGCCCGCGATAGAAGCTATGCAATAGCTTAAAAATAGAATTGCAAGTCAAAAAAATCTTTTGATTGTATTTTTTCACAAAAAAAAAAAAATCAATTGAATGTGTGCATATATAAATATATAGCACACGATTATGTTAATATTAGTAAAGTTTATACACTCGAGTTTCCGTAGGCTTACGAGGGACTGTTCTTATTTTTTTCGACTCTTCTCAGTAGAAACAGGCCTGGCGCACCTCTTCGAAGGGCCTAAATTCAGAGAGTGCGAAGGGATAAGAGTTACGTGATAGAGAGAAAAGCCTAGGTGAATAAGACAGTAGGAAAGTAGCGTTGTGTCAACTTGAATTGGACTTTATTGTCTGGTTACAACTTACAAGAGTCGCTATTTATTTAAATCATTTTGCGGAGTGAATCTTCGGTACCTTTATGTAGGTATTCTGTGGTAGAAACTAGAAACTCCTTCATGGACAGTATTGACATAGTTTCCGCTGGAGGCGCTGTCTTTTTAAGCTATTGCATAACTTCTATAGCGGGCCAGCGTGGAGACCGAATCCAGAAATTCCGTAACGAAAATAACCTGACACGGGACTGCTCTACGGTGAGCCGCTAGATGGCGCATTTTTTATCAACACCATCTAGCGGTGAGCCGCAAGATGGCGTTGATAAAAAATGCTATGCAAAAGCTTTACCGCGGCAGTCCCCGTGTGCCACACGTCTTTTTTTAAATATATAGACTAGCATTTCACTGCGATTTCAATTATTGATGGTAAGTGAAGATGTAAACGAAGTGATTGTAGATTTTTTTTTTAGTTACTCTGACGGGTTTCGATATTCGTAACGGATGAAAGAGATGTGCCAACTGGTAGGTACTATAACATCGAAAGATCTCGATTCTCGAAACACTAGTGTTGACTGAGGTCGTCGATTTAACCTTTGGGGCCAGTGGCGTAACTATAGGGTGGCAAGACGGCAAAATGCCACGGGCCCCCAGCCTGAAGAGCCTATCTCATTGGTTGAGCTTCTTTATATTGGGGGAGGGAGGGCCCCATCCGATGAATTTGCCACGGGCCTCAAACGGTCTAGTTACGCCTCTGTTTGGGGCGGATTCCCATTTAAAAACATTTTCGTAGGTACACGAAACTATAGTTACTTGAATATTAATCAAGGATTTTCCTGTTTAAAAATTAAATTCAGCTCTATGAGTACCTAATATACTTACCTACTATACATTCATCAATACAATATGGAGTATGGACAAAGTACCTATGCTGTGAATTGTAATTGATATTGATAGTATTATTTGTCGTAAATATTTTATGATAACCTTTTTCGGTTTATTTGTTTGTTTGCGGATCACTGATGCTGAGATCTATAGAGCGTGCTCTGACTTAAGACAGAGTTAAAACGAGATACAAATATGCTCTGACATAAAACCGTCTTGCTTTAACTCTGTCTTAATTCTGAGCAGAGTGAGAGTGCGGTCTATAGATTTCGGCCTCAAATTAGACGAAAAGTTGGTACTTGTAAGATACGTGAAAAGGAATGATGCGCTGATTTTGATCAAAAGCGTAATTATACTCGGAGCATTGCAAATTGCAATGGAGAATGTTCACTAATTTTCAGTTTTTGCACATCGTATTTTCTGTTAAAAATTAAAAAAAAACATGCGAAAGAATTAGAAGACTGTACGGGGATAGACAAAGAAGTCGCATACTCTGAAAGGGACAAAATAGTGTAGCATGTGCTTCGCCTTCACTCCATTTTGGCATAGCTGCATTCTTTTCGTGCTTTTAACTGTCATAGTGCCAATTTTATGAGAGCTCTATCTTACTCTATGTGTGTCATTTTGTGTGCCTGTAAGTGTACGAATGATAGGTAGTTAGTATTGATAAGTTCCTAAAGTATTTTTACACAACTGCCGTTTTTCTTGTTGCTTTCTAAGAATAAGCTTTTCCGATCTAATGGTAGAGCCTTGACTCTTGAATTCATTACCATAACAGCCAAAGGGTGGCGTTAACAGTCACCATATAGGTGGAATAATCATTAAGTACTTACCTAAGTGTTACCTAACTTCCTTCTCCACTCCCACCTTCCTTCTCGATCGTCCCACTAGCCTTCAATAGAAGGCTAGCGGGACGATCGAGAAGGAAGTGGTACGATGATATAAGTTAGTTGACTTTATATCATCGAACTACTGAAGAAAATAGCACATGACCGCAAAAATTTTCTCCGACTACCCGCCGAGCTTCAGTTTGAAGATGGCACCACATGATGATGACTTATCTACGTATGTATCTACTTAGTTTTCAAATTTATCTTACCATATCCAATTTCATGGCGAACGGTGTCAGCCTTGACGATAACTGGGGTTTCCTTGAAAGCTCTTACGTCGCTCCCTTCGTTTACTTCCTTGACACGCGGTACATCAACGAAGAACTCTTCAAAGCTATTTTCGTTGAAGAAGTTAAAATCAATTGCCGCTCTCTTCATAGTAGGAGTCGCGCTATTTAAAATATCAACTTCAAATTGTAGCATTTTTGCTGGAGACATGACTTCCGCGACGGGAGATGGTTTAATGAAACCGTCATCCATATTTTTGGTCAGTGATAACTTTAATAGAGTATGCGTTTTGGAAGCACTTCCTTTTGATTCGTCTGTACGTTTTGGAGTCTCTATATTGATAGGCGGCGATTTTGTTGGTGTCGTTATACCAGTTTGATCATCAAGGACAGGGGTATTGCAAGGAGTTTGTAGTTCAGTTGCGATATTGTCACTTTCTGTGCGTTTTGGAGTATCAATATGTATAGGTGGTGATTTCGCTGATGTTATATTTGTAGGCATAAGAGTTTTATCAGTCTCTACAGGAGTATTGCAAGGAGTTTGTAGTTCAGTTACCATATTGCTAGTTTCTGTGCGATTTGGTGAGTCATTATTCATAGGCGGTAATATCAACCTTGTCGATGTCACTATATTAATATTTGTAGGCGTATTGGGAGTATTTTCACTCTCTAAAGGAGTATTGCAGGGAGTTTGTGGCTCAGCTACCTTAAAATTAGTTTCATTATCGATGGCTGGATCTTTTTCTTCTAACGTGCGTTTAGAACTATCAATATCTGTGGGCGATGACATTAATTTTGCAAACTTCGATATATTTGGCGGCGCAAGAGTTATATCGCCCTCTAAAGGAGTATTGCAAGGAGTTTGTGGCTCAGTTATCATATTGTTAGACACGTTATCGATAGACAGATCTCGCTCTCCTATTGTAACATTTTCTCCAATTTCGGATATATAGTCTAAGCTCATACGGAATGTGTCATCTGGTAAATCTATTTCAGCCATAAAAAGCTGATTAGAACTCGAAGTTGACGTACTACGCGTCGCATCTTCATTGTCTTTTAAATTAATCTGTGGAGACTCCATTTTACAATTTATTTTTATCTTATTACTAATAGAGTATCAGTAGTCATTTAACGTCTATGATACTCAAATCCTCGTATCATGTTCATAGAACAAAACGTATCAAGGTACTTTATGTTTGCGACCTTGGGAATTATCTAACTAATCGATAGCGCAAGAATTTCACATCACTGCTCGATTTGTGCACACATGCGCAAAAATGTCATTTGTATGTGTGTATCAGTGAGCTGTCAAACTTGTTTAGGCGGCTGCGGTTTTCTATGCAACGAATTAAAAGTACAATAAAACAATATAGTACAAACGTTGTTATTCAGTCAGTTGAAAACATCCAATTGGAATCCCTTTTATGAAACGCAACATGTTTCTTTGTAAAACATTATCGCGCCATAGGTATGGCTATAAATAGCTATACAATCGTCACTCGCACTGATTTTCCCCGCTCTTTTTGTTCATTCACAAACACGGTTAGTTACTCGTAAATATGCTTATTAGCGTCAACAGTATCAAAGATTACTCTCACTGTGTGTTTATTTTATGTGTAAATGTGGTTATTTAACGTTCTAAATGCGAGATGCGGCACCCTACGCGGTTCACGAGACAACTATTTGACGTACTAATGTCAACAAACAAACGATATGCGTCGGGCAAGTAGGTTTCTCTTTTGCGATAATACACCGAGAAATATGGGAAAATTACTTGATTTTTACTGTAATTTAGCCTTTAAAATCCTTACAAATCCAAGGAATTGTATCTAATTTGTATATATGGAAAGATTTCATATTTATTTACTGCGCACAACAGGTTGTTTACTTAGACAAAAGATGAGAATGGCTTGCGCATTTATTAACAGTTTGAAACACCACTTGTTGGGTGGACTGTACAAATACGTAGCTGTCAAACTCGTGTCGATACTATCAGAATGTGCCTTAACTTCATATGCATAAGATTTAATTTCGCTCAATATTTAAATGACAAGAGTTCGAGTAGCGGCGCCACTTGCGCTGCAACTTGAATGCCAAGGTCAAATTGATAGAGCAAAAGAAAGATTTTTTTAAGGTTAACTTTTTTATAAGATGCTCTATACAATAACAAAAGATATTGGATTCTAATTTCTAGCACCGCCCTGACCTTTACAGGGTTTCGTGTTTATTATATGAACCCATAACTAGTCGAATATGCGGAAAAAAAATGATAAGTTTAATGGCTGAATGATCTCTAAGATTGCAAAGGCAAAGGTCAATATAGGGTCAATAATTAAAAACTCCAAATATATCGTCGCGTAGATATAACATTGTAAGTTGCAGTAGAGCAACAATATTTGTTTCCCTATAGGTATTCTTATGCTTCATTATACATATTTTATCTAATTTGAGTGAAGTATATTTAAAGCACACTCGTATTTAATACTCGTCTTTGTAGGTACCTACCTTCATGAGCAACTGTTTTTTTCGTTGAAAAAAGTACAGGTTTGTTAGCTTTAAAATGACATTCGACCTTCTATACCTTACGAGGAAACATCAAAACAAAAAAAAAACAGAGTAAACATTTATTTGCATACCTATATTATTACAATACACATAACATAAATACACAGTTCATTATTATCAATGGTTAATTATGTTTTCTCTTCTTCCCGCCAGCGCTGACGTCACCGCCTTTTCGCTTCCCGCCTTTTTTCCCATCCGCCATCTTGTTTGGGTTGTCTTTGAAGTTTCTCTTCTTGAACTTTTTGTTATTTCCTTTGTGGCCGAGTATTTTCTTGTTGTACCCTTTGATCCATCGATCCCGGTTGTCTTCCCAGGCTAATTGCTTTGTGCTCGCATTATCCGCGTTCGACACGGCTTGACTTGAGCCTTGTTTTTTGTTGGACGCAGTCTCCTCTAGGAGCGTTGAGAATTCTTCCGCTGAAGCGAATAATGACCCTAGGTCGTCGCTGCCTGTAGAAATAAATGCTTGTTTAGTATTTACTTTTTTGTTATACTATCTGATACCTGCAACTTCGTTTACGTGGATTTCGTTTTGAAAATCCCTCTTTGATTTACCCGAATAAAAAGTAGCCTATGTCACTCTGCAGCTTTCCAAGATTACCCAAGCAATGCAGCGTGATTGAAGAACAAAACAACAAACTTCACATTCGTAATATTAGTAAGGATTTTACCCACAACTCAAGATGGGAACCTTTTAATTTCTCGATACAAAAAGTAGGTAACTTTATTAAAGTACTCTAAGCCGTTATCCACGCAAAACCCTCCTTAATATTTTTTGAAAGAAAAGGATCATTTTATATTTTTGACATTTCCAGTGGCTATGCAAAACAACTCCAACTAAGAACTGCCAAACCCGCATTACGTCATACAAAATGCCGCTTTGACAGTTCTAATTAGCAACTGAGTATAGAGGTTAGGCGTTAAAAACGTATTATTTTTACCTTTAAGTTTGAATTTATTTTTATTCTTCGCCGTTTTTTTACCGGGTACGTCAATTTGTACTTCCTCATCGCTATCTTCGAGTAGTAATTCTGTAACAACAATAACGCTGATGAATTGATTTTTCTAATGTTTTCTAAAATATGCGTAAGTAAAAATTGTTATAGCTGTATTGTAATCTAATTCTAGTATTTGTAGTAGCTACGGATATGACTGAAATTACGATATAAAAAAGTTAATGTAAAGCCGTTTTTTCAAATAAACCCACTCAAATGGACAAAATAGGTCTAAAAATAACGACATCTAATTTCGGGGGCTAGCACCCCGAAATTGATTATTTTGAAAATAACATTAAAAAAACAAAGTCAGTTTAAAAAGTTTTATTTAACGCTACCTCGCTACCTCTCAAGCATATGTAAAGCAAAAAAAGGCGCGAAACCGAGGCTTGTGGAAGTCCATACAAGAGCCCTTTGTCTCTAAAACTAGCTTACCATCCTCATCGCCAGATAGCACAGGCTCGTCTTCATCTCCGGAAATGTCCAGATCGCCGTCACTGCCATCTGTTGATAGTAACATTTGAATAAATTACTATTACATTGACGCCTGCTCAACCTTTTTATCCCACACTTAAGCACGCACACACACACGCACGCACGCACGCACCCGCACACACGCACATATGCACGCACGCACGTACGCGCACGCAGGCACGCACGCACCCGCACGCACGCCATCACGTACGCACGCACGCACGCAAACACAGACGTATATCACACTTAACTTTTTATCAGTTTTCGTACCTTGCAAATGTCTATTAAAATTAGTTTCTAATAAAAGCAATATTTCACATGTTTGTACTCTCACCTGCATCACCAATGACATCATCATCATCATCACCTTCACCGAGGTCATCATCGCTGTGTTCATCGCCTTTGCTGGGCCGTTTCTGTTTCGTCGCTGCCACTTCTGCCAGATAGTCCAATTCCTCGTCGGACTCTGAAAATAATAATTAATTATTTATTATTTCTTGTTATTTGTAATTGTGAGTTTTTGTAATTTGATCAGATAGATCTTTCCTGCAGTATAATTAAAATAGTTCCAAAATTAGCAGTTCTGTCTGATAATACCGGAACTGTTTTGTTTTATGCTACTGCTCCACCTGCATTAATGTTAGTGTTAACGGCTGCACTGAAATCGCCTTAATTAGGGCATTAAAAAATAACGCTTAAGTTATAGGTTTAAAAAAGAATTAAAAAAGAGGCTGCCAAAAGTAATTTTTCATAAATTAGTGCGTTAACTGGAGTAAAAGTGTTCTGTTCTGTCGTCACTATTCAAAATCACATTCAAAATGGAGATAGAAGTATGTAGTCCCTAGTGTTCAATATTAAAATTGAAATTAAAATTTAAAAAAAAGTATGGCAACACTCCGGCTTCTCTCCTTTTTCCTTGCAACAGCGGCCATGTTAACATTACATTGTGCTTACAATAAATCAAATAATAAAATACCAATTTATGTGCAAAAGTTCATCTTTTATTTTTAAAACAAACAAAATATCATACACCTACGCTCTCACAGCGCATGCGCTGCACAGAATGAGACAGTGCTAATGTAGCCAACAAAGTTTGGTGCGTTATTCAAAGCGTTAAAATCCTTTGATGTGTCAAAAAAACCGCCATCCGAGTTATCGCTGAGCGTCATTAAAGTTCGGCCGTTCAGAGAATGCGTTCCTGACACCTATCAGTTAGTCACGACTAGTGATGGGCACAACATAACACTGAGTTCGTTACCGTTCCTCCAAAATGAACCGGCGCATTATTTTAAGATTATTTTCGTTTTAAATTGGCGGAATCATTTAAAATTTATATTTTAGTTATTTAAGTAGAAACCAAAAAAAGGTAATATTCATATAATAAAATTGTTTTATTTATTCTTTGTTACAAAGTTACAATCTGTATTTCTTCTATGCAATAAAGTAAGTACATTGAATTGAATGTGCGTACAGAATATTAATCAGACTCCGATTCGCTTGAGGAGGTGGTGTCTTCATCATCTTCGCCTACATGTATAATTATATTATTATCAATAACAGAACGCAATACAAAACACAATCGAAGTCCGATTTAGCGCCGATGTCAGTTTGAAAAGCAGAAACAGTCCATTAAACGAAAGCCGGGTAATCAAATAAAAACAGATCGAAAACACTTGAAGAACGTGGTCTATGCGCACGAAACGACAACAGACCACTGTTTTAGCGTCACAAAATGGCGGCCCAACGCCATTTGGGGTTACCATTTTCAACCTAAATATAAAAATGCTACTTTCTTTCGCGCGTTCGGTTTGGTCATAGTTTTATTTTTATATTTCATAAAAGTTATCTTATAGTCCATTATTTTCAAATTCTTAAAAAGAAAAACAAAGCGTATTATTTTATATTATAAGTATAACTGTATAAGAACAGATTACGATACTTGCCTGTTATTGCACAGCACTACAAATATAAAGCGCTGACATAACCTTGTAATAGCGCAGTATAGATTTAGAAAAATATTGTTTACCAAGTTATTTGACACTCAGTTTGGCACAAAATTATAACATTCATTGATTATTGATATAATAATGTTGTTTTAATGCTCATCAATTGTTAAAACGGTAAACAACCAGCAAAAATATTTTTATTGTAACTGCAACGCCATTACAAAGCTACGTCGTCAGTTCAATCGCGACGTGTCAGGAACGCATTCTCTGAACGGCCGAACTTTAGTAATGCTACAACACATTTACGCATTAAAATATTGGCCCCATCTGCGTAATACCTTTATTATCGTGTTAATTGTATAAGTGTATTGTATTGGTGTTTAATTGTATAAGTTATTTTATTACCTATTTAGGTTATTTTTTTTTTTCCACCACAATATGGACCACGTCAATATTTTATGTCATTCATTTAGGTACTAATTTTATGTTATAATTTTCTGACTCGTTAGTTAATTTATTCAATAATGCTTTGTACACATGTTAGGGGTTGTTATTTGGTTCTTGATAAGCTGTATGTATTTATATTTTGTGCACTTTTTAGTTTCAATCTGTTTTGTGTGCCTTTTTAATAAATAAATAAATTTACGCGTTACGGCGCAGGTGGAGCAGTAGCATTATATTAATTTGATTGCACTATAATGTACGACGTTGTAGCTATGCAAGATGGTTTCACGCTAATGATATCTCTGCCTTTGTAATTACCTTGCGCGGCCTTAGAACCGGTGAAGGAGTCGAGGTACTGCTCAAAGTCTTCGCTGGTGACTGAATCATTGTCACTGTCTTCGTCATCAGAACCCTTGGCGTGCCGACGCTTTTGAAGAAAACTGCACAATACATCATGAATTTATTTAGAACTAGCTCGTTCGCTTATTTAGGTTTTAAAGCAACACCGTGTAGATTATTTGATTTCTTTGGATAAAAATTAGCGAAAAAAAGCAACGCAAAAACAAAAAAATTTTTTTATTTTATTTAGATGAATTTGAATTTATTCTTATTCTTCGCCGTTTTTTTACCGGGTACGTCAATTTGCACTTTCTTATCGTTATCTTCAAGTAGTAATTCTGTAACACTAAAAGTATTTCGTACATATATGTTTGCGTTGCTATTTTTTCTTTTGAATGTAAAATATGTATATTGTAATACCAAACAAATAAAATAAAGAACATCGCATCTTATAATATCGAGGTGATTAATAACTTGAAAAAAAAATAAAATACGTACTCATATAAAAACTTCTCGTCGACTGGAATCCTCTTTGCGTCTTCATTCAGGTATGTAGATGAGTTTACTGATACGCTCTTGATTCCTAAAATATTGACATGGTGAAGTAAATATTGATACTGCAGACCTGGTTATTTGATTGGTTGATTCTCTTTTCACTAATGGCATGCACTAGCCCTATATATCCTAGTGGTTAGGACTGTGGTCTTGTATTCAGGAAGTCGCAGATTCGAACTCGGACTGACCTCTGATTTTCGGAGTTATGTGCGTTTAAGCCATTGGGTATTTGACAATTATTTTTTTTACATACTTAAAGTAAAGGTTTATAATATTATACACAATATAATTTTTCTTTTTTTAATATCTAAACTAGCCTCGAAAATATAGAGCTTTTGAGTTTCCTGCTAGAAAAAGAGAGCGCTATTGCAACATGACGTCACGATTCAGTAGCTCCATACAAAATTTCGGTTTAGAAAGAGACATATAGTCGCAGTAAAACAGCTTAAAACTTATTTGTTTTCCTTTTTGAAGATACATTATCTAAGCACTAGAACCCACACAAAAATGCTCAAAATTGCCTATTTTAAACCTGCTCTCAGAAGTGATCCTTTGCTGATCATGGATATAAAGATGTGGAATCTAATAGATTAATAAATACATATCAAAATTTCCGAGGCCGGCGGGATTCGAACCCACATCTCTCTGGGAATCGCGCCAGAGTGTGTTAACCGTTACACCACGGCGGCGGTGATTGAAAAAGTAGATACATATCACTAATTTCGTGCTGCTGACGTGTGGTTCGGCCGTGGTGTAACGGTTAACACACTCGGGCGCGATTCCCAGAGAGATGTGGGTTCGAATCCCGCCGGCCTCGGAATTTTTGATATGTATTTATTAATATATTAGGTTATTTCCTTTAAGTGTAGGTTAACACTTCAATAAAAAATTAAAAATGTGGAATCTAACCTTTGGCTATATAGTTCTTCCGGATAGCAAACTTGGGATGGGATCCCTTGACCCTTTTGACCTCCCCTTCCATTTGGTCGTCGGTGTGTTTCTTGGGATTCTTGAACACGAACCGGTCCAGGAAACGTATACCTGCGAAGTCTTTGAGGGGGTCGCCGCTGTATTGGATTATTTGATCTGTGGAAACGAAATCAATTTACTAGAGTAATGTAAGAGAATATCGCTTTTAATTGCCTCCCTCGACCTCCCTAGCACAGTGGTGAGCGCCGTGGTCTTATAACTGGGAGGTCTCGGGTTCGATTCCCGGCGGAGGGCATTTAGGAATTTCTAATTTATTAATTGTCTCTGGTTTGGTCTGGTGGGAGGCTTTGGCCGTGGCTAGTTATCACCCCACTGTTAAAGACGTGCCGTCAAGCGATTTAGCGTTTTGGCGTGTAGAAATAGATTAGGGGTATGGGTTGAAGTACATTGCCATACCCGTTCCAAGTTAGCCCACTACCATCTTAGTATATGGTATCCATTGCCGATGCAATTTTCTTGTTTTTCGATTTCCGATGAAAACATCAGGCTTAAGTACGCTCGAGCCATTCTTTTTTTAAGAAATTAATAAACTAAAACAGACTTAAACCCACGTCCTATGAACTAAGATAAAACTGTCCCTTTCAAAACTCAAAAAAGGTTCTTTCACTTGTCCCCATGCTCTAGAAATTTCTCCATTTGTAATGTCAAATAGGGATATACTTCTCCTTTCCCCTGTCGCCATGCTTTAGCATAGGGAGAAGATAATTTTATCTCTTGTCAGTGGATAAAATAGGGGAATAAATTTTTTAACTCCTGTCCACGTAACCCTGTAGGTGAGATCACAGTTAAGCGTTGGTCTATATATTTAAAAAAAATTTCAAATGTAAACTTTAAAAATTGTTTTTGTGTAATAAAGATAATAAAGATAGTAAGATAATAAAGATAAATAAATGAATTATTATTATTATTACTCACCGTGTATCAATTTTTCAGCAAACAACTTGACAGTTGGATGGAAATGGTTGGACAAAGGCAATAGTTCCAAATACGCCGTGCAGCTGGCGCCAGTAAACGCGGGGTTCCTTGCATGCGGATTGTACTCCGTTATCACCTACGACACATTCAGGGAAACCTATTTTTGTTTTTTCAAAATTCAAAATTATTTATTTCATGTAGGCCAACTTGTAGCTCTTATGACACGTCACGACTCTACCACCGGTTCGGAATGCAGATTCTGCTGAGAAGAACCGAGGAGCGTCGGAACAAAAACCGATAAAGCATATTTTGACTTTTTTTTTTATCTCAAAAGATACCGAACTCGCTACTGCGGCGTTTAGGTTTCGAAACAGTGCTGCCAACAACAATATATTAATAACTATTGTTCATCTTTTAAATTTCCCAAAACAAAAATTCTGAAGTGATTTATCGGTTTTCGTTCCGACGCACCTCAACTATAGTTCTTTTCAGCAGCCCTCAACTATACCCGGTCTTCAACTATACCGATG
Source organism: Hipparchia sbordonii (assembly GCA_038048805.1). Taxonomy (NCBI): domain Eukaryota; kingdom Metazoa; phylum Arthropoda; class Insecta; order Lepidoptera; family Nymphalidae; genus Hipparchia; species Hipparchia sbordonii. Next base: position 6,131,505 of record CM076117.1, on the reverse strand, counting down.
CAAAAAAATTACCTCGATCCACAGCTTTGTTGCGGCGTTATTGAAGGACAAACCAACAAACAAACACACTTTCACATTTATAATATTAGTAACGGATGGAACTTACTCTGTCCATATTAATGGTCTTTTTGAGCTGTATTTTAGTGGTGACCTCTTTCTCTTCTGTGTCTTCTGTCTTGCCTTCTGGCGTGACTTTGGCGTGATACCAGCCCGTGACGGCAGCTGTTCGTCGCTTTTTGGGTTTTACGTTCCCTTCGTCGTCGATCTTCAAGTCGACGTACGCTTCCTCTTCGTCGTCATCTGGGAGAACAAGACACATAATCCTTAGGTACTAATATATATATATAAAATTCAAAATCCTGACTGAGATATCAACGCACAGCCTAAACTACTGAAGTTAGAAACTTGAAATTTTTACAGTTGGTTCCTTTTATGACGTAGGCGCACACTAAGAAAGGATTATTGGAAATTCCACCCCTAAGGGGTTTAAATAGGGGATGGAAGTTTATATGAAAGTCCGTCATTTTTCAAACTGTTTCCATCAAAGTTGGTATTTGAGCTTTCAGTTAAAAATAAAGAAGTACGTGTGTCACAGTTTTTGAAAATTCCACCCCAAAATCTAATTCCACGCGGACGAAGTCGCGGGGGCAAAAGCTAGTCATTGACATATAATACTATGGACCTTGGGTGTAATGCAAAATTCACGAAAAAAGTGTACCGAGAAAACCTATATATACATTGTAATTTATGTCTTAGACCATTATTATACAGCCTAATTTTGCTTGCAATAATTTGCTTTCATTTGTTCACGCGGCAGCCCGAGCGTGCCGGAGCTAAATGCGATCAATTTGATAAAAATATTGCACTCCCTCTGTCTTATACGCGCGTAGCGTGTTAGAAAAGGACAGATAGATACTTTTTGTCTGATGACAAACACGAGACTGAAGTGCGATTAGCAACCTTTTTCGCGTTTTGGATTTCTTTCGGTTCGGACAATTTTAAGCGCTGACCTGAAGTCCATATAGTATTATACTAGCTGTGCCCGCGTCTTCGTTCGCGTGGAATAGTGACTTTTCGGGGCGCGGCTCTCAGCGCGCTTTATATAGCCACGGACGCTCAGGCGCGAGGCGTGTAGTACGTACTCTGTACGTTAAAAATGTTCGCCGTGATTCTTTAAATTGACATAACTTTTTCATTTATGAACCGATTGACATGAAATAAACACTAAATGTTAAGTGAAGCTTACTACAATATATTAGTGAAAACCGTATCTAAATCGAATAAACCGTTTCTGATATTAGCGTGCACAAACGCACAGACAAACAGACAAAAAAAAAATTAATTACAATTTCGGGTTCGGCATCGATATAATAACAACCCCTGCTACTTTTTTTTTTATATATTTCCATTGTACAGACACCACTTTTCTACAATTTTATTATATGTATAGATATGTCAATGGTACTAACATTTTTTTTCTTTAAAAAGAACACTAGCCAATCTGAAGTTGACTAATATCCTCCTATCCCCTCCAAATAAGCGGAAAGCTTGTACTAGGAGTGGGTACGACAATAGTTTAACGGGTTTGAAAATTTACCTATCAACAGATCCTTTTTATCGCCATGCAGAAGATCTATCTTCTTCGACTCTTCTTTTACTTCTTCTTTCTTCTCTTCTGAATCTTCTTCATCTAATTTACCTTCTGTTTCATTTGTGTCTGATGCAGTATTGTCGTTAATTTCTTCTGGGATTTGCTGTATTTCTGTGTCTTCTTTGACTTCCTTTAATAAAAGTTAGATTTTACTTCAAAGATTTTGTGATATTTCGTGGAATTAAAATAGCCGTGAGGGAAAAACTTTTACCTAAAAACAAAAATTATGACATATTCATTAATAAAAAAAAAATAGAATTCCTCACCTCTTTTAGTTCCTTTTTGCTCCAAACGAGTTTGAGGGCGTCTTTTTTGTCACTGTTCTTCAATACTTGCGATATTAGGAACAACATTCCGCAAGCTTGCGCCGGGCTCATGTAGCAGCATAACTATACATACACAAAATAACAAAGAAAATTTAAAAAAAATAAAAAAAAATAAAAATTTTTCATATGTATATTTCATATGTATATTTTATATATGTATATGACGGAGCAGGGGTTCCAGGATTATTTTTAAAAAGCATGACGTCAGCATGGCTGACGTCATGTTCCTCACTATCACTCATACTTTAATATTTTAAAATAGCAAATCTTTGACTCTATAAGAAACAATTAAAACCACGCTCCATTTTTAAACTTTACTTATTTAAACCATCAAACAAATCAAACGAATCAAACAAAATGAGAAACTAAGATTAAAGTTCTTGCAATTTTATAAAACAGAAAATAATTATTACTAAAATACTTAGCTTTTTAACACGCAGCGTAACAGCACCGATTCACCGAAAAATCCAGACTAATGGCGGTTAATCGTTGCAGTTCGCTTGAGAGTTACCCTACGTGGCGCCCTCTGACGTCTCAGATGGAATCACCGACCGTTTGGCAACTCTCAATTACTTATTAAACTAGATAAAATTAAACTTACTATTGCTAAAATCATCTTATAATATTAGCGAATTATTGAAGAGTTATAATTACAGTAAACTTGAATCATTACAATTCACCAGATACAAAGATATTCACTACTGTCAATACAAGTTCATTTATCAATCAATAAATGGTTTTGCAAGATAATATTAAAGTTATTACTGCTAAAATCATCCTACAATATTTACAAATGATTGAACTATAAAGTTACAGTAATCTTAAACGATTACAATTCATAACTTACAACGTTATTCACTTCAATCAAGACAAGTCCATTTATTAATCAATAAATGGTTTAACTTAATAAAATTAAAGTTACGACGGCTAAAGTTGTCTTGTAATATTTATGAATTATTGAAGTGTTATAATCACAGTAATCTTAAACGATTACAATTCACGAGTGACAACAATACTTACTTCAATCAATACAAGTTAATTTAACATTCAGTAAATAGTCTGATGTTATTTTTAGTTAATTATTACCTAATCAAATGTAAATAATTATGAATTGATTATTGATTACTTATTAAATAGGTTTAATCATAATATTTAAAATGTGGCCAACATGTTTGCGCCGATACGGCCGTTCTGGGTATAAGTGCGCGCTCTGCACTTATTCACGCCTGAAACAAGAGATGTTAGAATTTTGATTTCGTATCTGTGATACGTTATTTTGTAAGTAGTAAGTTTTTCATGGAATCAAATGGTTCTTAACATGATTATAAAGTAGAAATGTGTTTATAATAAAGCCTTGTTTATGGTTCTCAATCATAATAAGGGACTTTGATATATTGATAGTTGATACTGCTTTACGTCTAACTACGTTAGCAATAATAATTACATAAATAAGGATTAGGATTAGGATTTTCTTATGTGTTTACTGAACGTCTCAATACGTCAGTAATACAGTTAAGTCATATTAGTTTTATATAGTCTCTGTCATACAGTCAATGAATATTATTATTATTATTATTTTTATACTGTTGTACGTCTCACTACGCCAACAATATTTTAAGGGTAGAAAGGTCGAAGCTGTGCTCTAGGCATTCCTGTCTCGGTGCCGTGGTACACAGAGGCCCTAAAGGAATGAGGGAAGGGCGATGCTGGGGTCTAGGCCTTATTTTATGACCGTGGTCCCCAGAGGCTCTGAAACAATTGGGTTGATGCTGTGCTCTAGGCATTCCTGTCTCGGTGCCGTGGTACACAGAGGCCCTAAAGGAATAGTGGACAGGACGATGCTGGGGTCTAGGCCTTATTCTTATGACCGTGGTCCCCAGAGGCTCTGAAAATAAACATGCACACAGAAAAGACGTAAGGAAGCTCTAAATAATCTTGTGTTAAATATAACAGTTCAAACGACTGTGCAATAGTTATTAAGACTGATAAGTAGGTATCAATGGTTCATGTTATTAAATATTTGTAAAATAGAAATGCATTTGAAATTAACTGTAGAAAGAGATTTAAATTTTAAAGTAGCGTATAAATTATTATTATCTCACCGGGCGCTATGGTGCGCTAAGCAGCTGTTTTCTCTACACCCTCTCGTGTGATGTCGAGGGCTGAACGTCAGTACTGGTCTGCTCCGAAGCTGCGGTGTCGTGTGGCTCGTGGCTGGCTGCTAGCGGTGTGCCAGCACGCTGCTCGGAGTGTTCTGGAACATCTGCGGTGCTGTCGTCGGTCCCCGCCGATACGGTCGCTTGCTGGCCCGGCTGCGGTGCTCGCCGTAGCTGGTCGTGGGCCACTTTTCGGGGGCGGCCTTGTCCGACCACTCTTTTAACGAGGTAGCGGTCATTTTCGAGTACACGAGAAATCTCATATGGTTCACTGAATTTTAAATCCAAGCATGTTTGGTTCCGAGGATTGTTCTTTATCAACACGTAGTCTCCTCTTTGAAACCTGTTGATTCGGGCTTTATTTCTGTCAAACCGTGCCTTTTCTTTTTCTGCTGCTGTCGACATTTTCTGAGTTACGTGCTGGTAAAGCCGCTCAATATCGACGCTTTGGTCTTCGAGATTAACCAGGCCTATAAGTTCAGGTGGGACGCAGTGTTTGCGACGTGTAAGTAAAGTAAGCGGGGCAGTGCCTGTAACACGATGCGGCGTGCAGTTCAAAGCTAGCTGCAGGCTATCTATAGCAGTATGCCATAATTCTGTCTCATAATTCTTTATCATAATTAAGGCATTCTTCAGGACACCCATGACCCGTTCGACTTGGCCATTAGCTCGGCTTACTCCTGGCGCTATTGCATGTATGTTGATGTTGAACTGATCGCAATAGCTTTTGAAGTCACCCAGGAATTCGCGTCCACCGTCAACTATTACTTGAGTCGGTGTTCCAAACAAATGTATCGTACGTTTTAAAGCTGCTAACGTACTCTGTGGACTTTTATTTGTCGCATGATACAAGAGTATGTACTTGCTGAAAGCGTCGATTGTTACGATGACATAGTCATGGATACCAGTAGTGCCAAGTTTACCCGTTACGTCCATATGAATGGTTTCAAAAGCCGTAGTAGGTTTGGGTATAGGGTGAAGTTGTACCTGTACCGCACCCGACGTACCTTTAGATGTCCTGCATACGATGCAGTTGTCGACAAACGTTCTTACGATGGTGTTCATACCGTCAAACCAATAGGTTTCCTTAATCTTTTGCAGAGTCTTTTCCCATCCCGTGTGTTTTAATGCATTGTGATAGCTATTTATAAGGCTCCATTGAAATGATTTAGGTACTACCACCGCCTCTTGGCGCCCTAGGGTAGCATCTTCCCAAACCTTCATAAGGATATCATCCTTCAAGATATACCCGGGTGCCTCTTGCTCTTGAGATATACTGTCGATTTTGGGGCGAAGCATAGGATCGCGATGTTGTTCCACTTTCAACCAATCCAAGTCTTTAGTCATAATATTAACCTCAAACGTGCCTGGATTTCGACTGAAGAAATCGGCGTGTTGGAGTGTTTGTCCCTTTCTGTACTCAATTTCGAAATTGTAGTTCTGCAAGTACGCCCACCAACGATATACTCGGGGAAGCAGTTCTTTCTTATGCTTGGACGCCTTGAGTGCGTTGCAATCAGTCACGACTTTGAACGTGCGACCATATAAGTACTGACGGAAATGTTTAATAGCTCTCACCACTGCAAGCGTTTCGAGTTCGTACGAATGGTAGCGGCTCTCGGCGTCTGTGGTGCGCTTGCTCATGTAGGCCACAGCATGCCGGCGCCCGTCGATCACTTGGATGAGAACGGCTCCATATCCGAGGTTACTTGCATCAGTGTGTAATTCGGTTGGGTGATCCTCCTGAAATATTGACAACACGGGATCGGACGTTAGATACTGAATTATAGTATTACGTGCCTCTTCATGACGCTCATTCCATTCCCAACGGGCACCTTGCTTGGTTAATTCATACAAAGGCAACATTATGCGAGAAAAGTTGGGAATGAAGCGGCGAAAATAACTTGCTAAACCGTTGAACTGTTTAACTTGTTTTACATTTTTAGGCACGGGAGATTTTGCAAGTGCTTCGACTTTTCGAGGACTGGGTTTAACCTGTCCATCGGCTATTATGTTCCCAAGGTATTCAATACTACGTTTGAAAAACGCAGACTTCTCTATATTGATAGAAAAGCCTGCCTTTTCCAATGCCATGAGAATCCTCTCTAAGTGAGACAATCCTTCATTAAAAGTGGCACATTTACTAAGGACATCATCAACGTATACTTGAGCAACGCCTGCAGTTCCCAGTAGTGGCTGAAGAGCCCGATTGATGCAACGTTGGTACACAGAACAGGCATTGCTCAAGCCGAACGGCATTGTCAAATACTCATACAAGCCATCAGGCGTGACAAATGCCGTTTTCTCTATAGACTGCTCAGAAATGGGGATTTGATGAAACCCCGCCGCCATATCCAACGTGGTATAGTAATGTCCGTTTGTCAGTTGATCTATCTGGTCAGATATTAACGGGAGAGGATAGTGATCTCTAAGAGTATTGGCGTTTAGTTCGCGGTAGTCAACGCATAGCCTGTCGTCTCCATTTTTCTTTTTAACGAGAATAATGGGACTCGAATATGGGGAGGTGCTTTCCCTGATAATGTTATGCTCAAGTAATTCTTTGATAATACTTTGTACTTTTTCACGTTCTACGGGGCTCAAGCGATAGGGTCTCCGTTCTACATATTTATTAGGGTCCTTTAGGCGTATTTCTAACTGTCCGGTGTTGACACGGGTAGTAGGGAATCCACGAATAAATAAATGTGAGTATTTGTTCAACAAAACGCGTAAGAGATCAATTTCGCTATCATCAATAAGATCATAATCAAGTTTATCAAAAACTGAATTATTCGACTTTAAATGCATAACTGAATACTGTCGAACTAATTTGGTTCCCGTTGCAGTTACTAAAACATTGAGGGTAGAATTACTAATTAAATCCATACCTATCAAAATTTTCGAAGTCATGTCACTGTCTGGTATAACAAAGAATTTAATTTCGACGTGTACGTCATCAATTACACAAACTGTAACCAGCGCAAACAGAGACATCACTGGGATCTTTCCTAACCCGCGTAAGTAATTAACACATGGAATTCTTTTCCCCGGTAATTTAGCTGCTACACTTTCGCTAATAACTGAGCATTCAGCACCGCTATCGAACACCGCTTGAAACGAGAAATTACCAATAATAACTTCCATATGATTTAATTTTGACCTACCTACACAATTCACATTAGAAGTAACGGCTTTTTCGCGTCGAAAACAAGTTTCAAAACTATGCCCGGCTTTGCCGCAAAATGTGCAAACTGGCTTAATTGTAGGTACTACTACACTCTTACTCGATTTGTCTTTGTTATCTGGCAACTGTAGGTTCTCACTAGTTTTAAACCTACAGTCACGTGTCAAGTGATTGTTTCTTTTACATATGTTGCAAAAAGACGTAACCTGAGTTTCATTAGGTCGTGGGCGTTTATTTGGGGGTTGTGACGTGCTACTGTTACTATGGGGACGCTTAACGCGTAACGCGGAGGCTACCGATATCAATTCTGGCACGGATACAGCCCTAGCACTCAATAACTCGATTCTAAGACGTTCGTCATTTATACAACCGATGACAGCCTCAACCGCGTGTTCATCACCTAATTTGTCTTTAGTTACCCTTTTCCAGAGAACCCACGCTTTAGATAAAAATTCTGATATGTCCTTACTGGAATCATAATTATGTTCACGAAATTTAGCTATATCGCGCGAATACCTTGATTCAGGTTCAAAAGTTGTGATGAGGTTATCTCGAAGTTCTGTCCAGGTCGAAGTCGTAACGAGCCAATTATCTACCCATAATTTTGCTCGTCCTTTGAGAAGACTACCTACCTTCATTCGTACTTCATAATCATTAAGGTCGTATAAATCCACTGCTTGCGTGACATGTTGACACCATTCGCGAACACCAATGTTCGCATCGGGATCAAATGAGGGTAGGAATATGTCATTGATTTTTACCTTCTCAGGTCGCGCTGGCGCTGACAATCGTTCAGACATTTCTTTCATTGTCTGCATCATTTGCATAACCAAATGAGCAGGCATATTCACATTTGCAGCCGTTGGTTGAACTGGTAGGGTACTTACGTTCTCTGTAGTACCCGCAACGTTACTAGGCGAATTAACAGTCGCCGTTAATGTAGGCTGGGTACTTACGGTTTCTGATGCACCAGGAATCGCAGTAGTGGGATTGTATCCCACTTCTGATGACGGAGCAGGGGTTCCAGGATTATTTTTAAAAAGCATGACGTCAGCATGGCTGACGTCATGTTCCTCACTATCACTCATACTTTAATATTTTAAAATAGCAAATCTTTGACTCTATAAGAAACAATTAAAACCACGCTCCATTTTTAAACTTTACTTATTTAAACCATCAAACAAATCAAACGAATCAAACAAAATGAGAAACTAAGATTAAAGTTCTTGCAATTTTATAAAACAGAAAATAATTATTACTAAAATACTTAGCTTTTTAACACGCAGCGTAACAGCACCGATTCACCGAAAAATCCAGACTAATGGCGGTTAATCGTTGCAGTTCGCTTGAGAGTTACCCTACGTGGCGCCCTCTGACGTCTCAGATGGAATCACCGACCGTTTGGCAACTCTCAATTACTTATTAAACTAGATAAAATTAAACTTACTATTGCTAAAATCATCTTATAATATTAGCGAATTATTGAAGAGTTATAATTACAGTAAACTTGAATCATTACAATTCACCAGATACAAAGATATTCACTACTGTCAATACAAGTTCATTTATCAATCAATAAATGGTTTTGCAAGATAATATTAAAGTTATTACTGCTAAAATCATCCTACAATATTTACAAATGATTGAACTATAAAGTTACAGTAATCTTAAACGATTACAATTCATAACTTACAACGTTATTCACTTCAATCAAGACAAGTCCATTTATTAATCAATAAATGGTTTAACTTAATAAAATTAAAGTTACGACGGCTAAAGTTGTCTTGTAATATTTATGAATTATTGAAGTGTTATAATCACAGTAATCTTAAACGATTACAATTCACGAGTGACAACAATACTTACTTCAATCAATACAAGTTAATTTAACATTCAGTAAATAGTCTGATGTTATTTTTAGTTAATTATTACCTAATCAAATGTAAATAATTATGAATTGATTATTGATTACTTATTAAATAGGTTTAATCATAATATTTAAAATGTGGCCAACATGTTTGCGCCGATATATATAAAAAAAAAATTATTATTATTTTTTTTTTCATAGGTTCATAGGCCAACCAGCATAGTGAGCATGGTCAAGACAAACATTTTATCCCCAATTTCATCTACTGGCAAGAGACACATACATAACAAAGAAAATTTAAAAAAATCAAAAAAAAAAAAATTTTTTTCATAGGTTGAATTTACACAGCCATATCCCTTCTGTGTTAGACTGCATCGTCAATTACCATCAGGTGAGATCGCAGCCAAGGACTATCTTGTCATCCAATAAAAAAAAGCTACCCTACCAAAGATATTGTAATACTCACCTGTAGAAGTCGTTTAACGAATGCCGTGACCCGGTCGATATTGCTGTCCTGCTTCAACGACTTGTAAATGAGCGAGAAGAGCAGAGCGGAATGTGTCGTGCTGAATATATCCGCGTTGGTCAGCTTCCTGTAAAGCGCACTGTAGTATCTGCGAGTAGAAAAAAAATGCTTTTTCAAAACCTTTAATTACTCGACTAGCTTTTGCCCGGGGGTTTTGCTCACGTTACGTTGATTTTTAACCGACTTCCAAAAAAGGAGGTTCTCAATTTGTCAGTTTTTTTTTTTATGTATGTTTCCAGATTAATCGAAGACGCCTGGACCGATTTGGAAAATTCTTTTTTTGTTTGAAAGGGTATACTTCCCAGGTGGTCCCATCGTCATCAGGTCAGGATCTGATGATGGGATCCTGGAGAAATCTTCAAATATAGGCACAATTGATTTACTTTGTAATGGCGTTTGAAGTCGGTTTTGCGTTTATTATTAGGCACGATGGCTTGTAGAAACCGATTTGGGGGTATCGGTTGAATCTACACTGCCATACCCCTTCCAAGTTAGCCCGCTACCACCTTAGACTGCATGACGATGCAGTCGATGTAAGTGACGACTTACCATCAGGTGAGATCGCAGTCAAGGACTATCCTTGTCAACGAAAAAAAAAAATAGTCTCTAACAAGACGACTTACCTATCCGAAGTTTCTTTAGAAGCGTCACTGATGTGGTACAGAAGTGCCAGAGCATGTATAGCCACATTGAGGCTGGCCAAATGGACAAGTCGATGTAAGTGACGACTTACCATCAGGTGAGATCGCAGTCAAGGACTATCTTGTCAATGAATAAAAACAAAATTGTTTTTAACAAGACAACTTACCTATCCGTAGAAGCGTCACTGATGTGGTACAGAAGTGCCAGAGCATGTATAGCCACCTAGAGGCTGGCCAAATGGACAAGTCGATGTAAGTGACGACTTACCATCAGGTGAGATCGCAGTCAAGGACTATCTTGTCAACGAATAAAAAAAATAATAGTTATTAACAAACCGACTTACCTATCCGAAGTTCTTTTAGAAGCGTCACTGATGTGGTACAGAAGTGCCAGAGCATGTATAGCCACGTTTAGACTGGCCAAATGGACCAGTCAATGTAAGTGACGACTTACCATCAAGTGAGATCGCAGTCAAGAACTATCTTGTCAACGAATAAAAAAATAGTCTAACAAGACGACTTGCCTATCCGAAGTTCCTTTAGAAGCGTCACTGATATGGTACAGAAGTGCCAGAGCATGTATAGCCACGTTGAGGCTGGCCAAATGTACCAGTCAATGTAAGTGACGACTTACCATCATGTGAGATCGCAGTCAAGGGCTATCCTTGTCAACGAAAAAAAAAAGACGACTTACCTATCCGAAGTTCCTTTAGAAGCGTCACTGATGTGGTACAGAAGTGCCAGCGCATGTATAGCCACGTTGAGGCTGGCCAAATGTACCAGTCAATGTAAGTGACGACTTACCATCAGGTGAGATCGCAGTCAAGGGCTATCCTTGTCAACGAAAAAAAAAAAAAGACGACTTACCTATCCGAAGTTCCTTTAGAAGCGTCACTGATGTGGTACAGAAGTGCCAGAGCATGTATAGCCACGTTGAGACTGGCCAAATGGACAAGTCGATGTATGGCATCCACGTGGCTGGAGGTTTCGGCCAGTCGGTCCTTGTCGGCGAACGGGTAGGCGCGCTTTACGCCTGTCAGAATCGCCGACATTAGACGAGAGTCGATTTCACCCTAGAAAAAAAAACAATGTTAAGACTTAAGAGATATGTATAATATTCAAATATAATTTTTTTTATTTCATACAAATTCATTAAAAAAAAAAGTCATTTTTTTATTTCAACTTATTTATTTAATATGGGTAACTTATGGCTCTTCTGACTTTTTTTTTTTAAATCAGCCAAGGAGTGGGTAAGACAATATTTACCCATTCGATTCGATTCGGGTTCGAACCTGCGACCTTTTAGTTTTCAGTCCGTCGGGCTACTGCGGCTTCAAAGTTATTATTTATTATAAAGATTCTGTTCAAAACGGTTAGTCTGTTCTTGACTTAATTGCATCGTCCCATCTAAACAAGGCTTATTTAAAAAAAAAAAATAAAAAAAAAACAAAAGCCAATATGCATTCTATGGTTTTGGTGACAGTTGTCTTTGCATAGATTATTTATAGACAGCTCTCTCTCATCAGCATCACCAAACTATTAACAAGTAATTAAATCCATAATGTAAAGTTCAGATGTATGGATAGATGTTTATTATTCAATCACGCCACAATGACTGAGCCAATTCGGCTGGATTTTGGCACAGAGATAGATTATAGTTCCCACGGGAATCCAAACTCTAATATCGTACCCTTATTGCAAAAACCGATTATCTGCATTTTTGTACCAAAATTAGGTTAAATATATCAATCGACTCCTCAACTCACGGCGAAGCTGTAGGTAAAACCCATTATCTCCTACGACGCTTTTTTACGGAGATAGCTAGAGTTAAAAGCAACTACCTACAGGTATGATTTAATTACCTTCTTAAAAAAAGAACTAAACTCATTTAAATAATTTAGATTTATAAATCTATACCACAAAAACAATGTATTGTATTATAATACTTTTCAGATGTAGTTGCTTGATTTATCATTATGTCAATATTATTCTGTTAATACATGTTAACCTGCGTTAACAGGTTTCAGTTTTTATTAATATACTAGAAATTGCTGATGTATCTAAAAAGTAAAACGAACTAAACAACATTAGTTGCTTTTTGCAGAATAATGAACTCAATATTTTGTTAAAATTATTGCAGGTAAAAGAACTTAAGTTTACTTTTACTGTATAACTGGGCTACGAGGGTTTTTGAACATCTTCACAAATCAAAAGTTTTTTGATTTTTTAAGCTCACAATATAACTATCTTTAAGGTGATAGAGAAAAGACTGTCTAAAGATCTTAAGTTTAGTAACTGGCCAACTGCTGGAATCTATAAAAGTAGAAATAAGCTGTTTGACTTGTATGCAGAAAAAAATATAATTATTCCCCCGTGTTTATTGAATATGTAAGAAACTATTCTAAACTGTTTGAAAATGTGTGCATACAAGCAAAGTCACTTCACATAAAACAAAAAATTGCCAATTCTGATAATAAAATTAAAACAGCATGGGACATCATCGGCGATGAAATGAGTAGACATAAGGTACATAATAATAATAAATTTTAGCTTAAAAGTGATAATCATGTAATTAACTCCGATACAGAAATTGTAAATACATTTGAGAACTTTTTCAAAAATATTCCAATTACTACAACCAGTTCTCTGAATTCCTCGCCAGCAGAAGCCTATCGTCTTCTAAGGAGCAATGTCTCTGAGTGCAATAAGTTATTTAGGTTTGAACACGTTACCCCATATGACATAGTCAAAACATTTAAATCTTTACAAAATAAGAAAACAGCAGATCTATGGGGGATATCAGTTAAAATAATTCATAACATAATTGATATTATTGCGCCATATCTTGCTTTAATTTTTAATAAATCAGTAGATTCTGGATCTTTTCCAGACCTTATGAAATGTAGTAAGCTAATACCGCTTTTTAAATTGGGAAGCAAAAGTGACCTGAATAACTACAGGCCAATTTCAATTTTGCCAACTCTCAGCAAGATATTCGAAAAAATAATGCTCAACCAACTGCTTTTACACTTTAATTTAAATAAACTCCTACACACTGAGCAGTATGGTTTTACAAAGGGTCGATCAACAACTGATGCAGCCGCAAGGCTGTTACAACACATATTCGATGCATGGAAGAACTCACAGAGTGCCATTGGTATTTTCTGTGATTTGTCGTCAAAGGCATTCGACTGCGTTGATCACGAGACACTTTTGCTTAAACTGAGCCACTATGGCATTAAAGATTTTGCACTTAGTCTCATTGCGTCTGTCCATGATGTAAAATCATCCGGATCAGCCTCAGTAATGGGTGTACCCCAGGGTTCTATTCTAGGTCCATTCATGTTTTTGGTCTACATAAATGATTTACCACATTTTGTCCACAATACTTGCGATATTGTACTATTTGCAGATGATACGTCTTTGAATTTTAAAGTAGATAGGATGAAAGACAATTTTGACGATGTAAATAATGCACTATCTCAAGTTTCTGAATGGTTTACGGCAAATAATCTACTTTTAAATACTAAAAAAACAAAGTGTGTTGAGTTTTTATTACCTAACCCGAGAACTGTCAGTAAAAATTTAAAGATAAATAATGAACCTTTGAAAACTGAGGACTCCACAGTGTTCTTGGGATTAACCCTGGATTCAAAGCTACAATGGGGCACCCATATAGCAACGCTTGCGGGCAAACTTAGCTCTGCTGTATATGTTATCTTTACATAGTATAAAACAAAAAAGCGATTCCCGCTGTCTGGCCCTCTTTATGTACGCGTAGATCTTTTAAACTACGCAACGGATTTTAATTCAGTTTTCATCAGTAGATAGAGTGATTCGAGAGGAAAGTTTACAGTTATAGTGTTTCCCTAAATTCCTACGGGAACGGGACAAATGTAGGTGAAACCGCAAGGCACAGCTAGTTATTCTAATATAATAAAACGAAATAGTTTTTTTATTTAAATGAGCTAATCTCTAGAACGGCTGGACCGATTTCAACGAAACTTTCTTTTAAAGATAGCTGAGATTATAAGAAATAATGTAGGCTTGCCCATTTCCCACGGGAACGGGAACTCCTCGTGTAAAACCATAGGGCGCTGCAGTTAGTACGTACAAAGTTAAATGAAATCTACTTTACCTTCAGCCAAAAGCAACTAAAGATATTTATTTTACACCTGTACTGGCTAAAGTTGAACTAAAACGATTTTTGTCTTGATGATTATTACTATTCAAAACAAGTGATTAAATAAAAAATGCCATTAGAGCTACCAGAACGGTAAATTTGAAAATTTGGTAGTTTTTCTACATTCAGGAAAAACTAACTAAGTGAGCTCCTTCCCGGTTATTTTCTTCTTTTTGTTGAAAAAATAGTAAGTTTTTTTCAATTATTAACCTACTTAACATTTCTTGAATAGTTTCTTGTTTATAAAAATTATTATTGTTTAAAAATTGACATCATTATAACTAATTTTTAAGTCGTTAAAGTTTCAAATGCTTATAACTCAAAAACTTTTCGCTCAAATTTTGGTGCAGATAATCGGTTTTTGCAATAAGGGTACGATATCATAATATCCATCAAATATAACCTTACCTTTTTGATAGAAGCTTTGAAGAAGGCAAAGTATATCCTAATCAAATTCTCAGCTATTCGATTATCGTCTTTTCCGAGGAAGAATTGATTCAGAAAGCATATACCGTAGTACTGAGCGCGAGGTGAGATATTTGATCTAAAATAAAAAGAAAATACAGTGTCATGACAGGTGACATACATAGTTTATTGCAGATGACACAAGCAAACAAAATAAGATTACAATAAAATGATAGATATTTTAGACATTATTTTTGTTTATCATATACTTATAATTTGATAGAGAAAAATGGAAAAAAAGTTTACTAGTTGCTTTCACCAATTTTTTTAATATAAACTAGACATAAGACATTAGAAAAATGTATAAAACTAGCTTTTGCTCGCGGCTTTACTCACGTTAAGTACGATTTTTCAAACCCCTATTTTACCACCTTAGGGGTTGAATTTTCAAAAATCCTTCCTTAGTGTGCGCCTACGTCATAAAAGGAACTAACTGTAAAAATTTCAAGTTTCTAACTTCAGTAGTTTAGACTGTGCGTTGATATCTCAGTCAGTCAGTCAGTCAGTCAGTCAGTCAGTCAGGACTTTGAATTTTATATATATAGATTTCCATAATTTTATTGTCAAGTATAGTAATGAACCAATCAAAAATAAAATGAGATTTTTAAAATAATGGAAAATACTAGAACTATAACTCGATATAAGAAGTAGTTTTTACCGAAACAGCATCTTCTCAATCTCTGTAAGTACAACAGCTTTCATGTTAGGATGGTTGTATAGAAGCTGGCACAGATGGTATATGACTTTAGAGGCAACGGCTTGACTCGGATCTCCCAGCTTGTTTATTATGTTCGTTAACAGCATCTGAATCACAAAAATGCCTAATAAACAAGACATTCCTCTTCAGAATTAATAATTTAGAGAATTTCATACAGAATTTCAGCTGTCCTAGACAACAACATGTTACATTGTTATTTTATTTTATTCGATGACAAGATAGTCCTTGACTGCGATCTCACCTGATGGTAAGTGATGATGCAGTCTAAGATGGTAGCGGACTAACTTGGAAGGGATATGGCAGTGTACATGCAACCCATACACCATTTTAATTAATTACAGAATAATTATTTTGCTTTGAATTACAGCTATTACAGCTCGTCACTTTGTAGACAGTGCGTGCGATTTGATTAGTACCTACCTACGTTATGTCTAGTGAATCAATATTGTTTCTCACGTTTCAAGTTCATGAATATTTTTTTAACAATTTCAAAACAAAAACATTGTTTACTGAAATCTTACTTTTTAAGTCACTTATGATAATTTATACACAACATGTTCAACTGGCATTAATGTTCTGTAGTCAACATACGTAGATTTAAGTGTAGGTTAACACTTCAATAAAAAAAATAAATACCTACATTTAACTCTTTGTTAGCATATATTAAAAACCCGGCTATAAGAATTTTTTGTAAACCTTTGTGTAAATAAATAAATTTTTAAACTTTAACTACATATTTCGATAGTACTTCTAATCGTTCAAACCTTTTCTCTTTCCGGATGATGCATTAAGAGATAGGACATGGCGCTCACAGATTTTTCCTTGTTGGCGTCCACCGAATCGTGAGCAAACTTATTCAGCGCTTCTACATATGCTGAAACGAGAAAAATACTGTAATAACTCGAAACGAACAAACTAGATGGCGCTACAAAATCACAGAAACCAACGAAATAGATCACATCAATATTAGTATAAGATTTAACACGATTGATCGTATTCGTAAACTATGACATTAGCGTCAAAGTAAAATGAACCTCAACAGTATTGATTTAAAGTCACAAAATCAGTACAACCAATATATCCGTAGCGTATCCGTATATGTAAAAGTTTGAGAATGCATGCACGAAATTGAGCCCTAAATTAATGCTATTATGGTTTATTATACTTTGAAGCTAAAGTCATCCAATACGATCAATCTAATTAAATCTTATACTAACCCCATCACGCGGGCATGGTCGGGAATGTTCCGACATGGATTACGTAAGAGATGCAAAAAACTAATGCACGGTCTGCAGTGCATGTCAGTTCAACAAAGTGAGCGTTCGGAACGCTACATCTAGTACAATTACATGGAAGACAGAAGCCAAATAGCGTGTTTAAATCGTACTAAATGATGCCCGTGACTTCGTTCGCGTGGATTGAGGTTTTTTGGATTCCCGCGGGAACTTTCTTATTTTGCGGGATGAAAAGTAGTCTATGTGCTATGCCAGTCTATAATCTATCTCTGTGCCGAATTCCTAAATTCGGCACAGAGATAGATTATAGACTGGCCTACCAAATCGGTTCAGTCGTTATTGAGTAACAAATATCCATACATCCAAACTTTCGCATTTATAATATTAATAGAATTAATTGGATAATAGGATTTATATTATAAAATTATAAAAATAGCGATTTGTACTACTTACATCCATACAATTCTTTCAGCTGGTCTTCATAAAACCACAACTTGAGTACATTCCGTCGAGCCTGTTTGTTGCCAGACGTCATTTCATCCAATTTATCCAACGGATGCTGCTCAAAAGTACGCAGCTTCACATCCGGTATTAACAGTTCTGAGACAAGAAGCTCTGACAGCGCATCTGCAATAATACTTCGGAATTAATAGATTTATAAATACATATCAAAAATTCTGAGGCCGGTGGGATTCGAACCCACATCTCTCGGGAATCGCGCCCTGAGTGTATTAACCGTTACACTACGGCCAAATTGAACCACACGTCAGCTACGAAGTTAGTTGTATGTACTTATCTACTTTTTCAATCAGTTTTATAGCAACTGTTAAAACAAAAAGTACTTCAGAATGAGCTGTATAACATACCCCAAACACCTTTTTTTGATGACCTCCCTGGTGCAGTGGAGGGCGCTGTGGTCTTATAACTGGAAGGTATTGGGTTTGAATCCCGGCCGGGGGCAATTTGGGAATTTATAATTTCTGAATTGTCTCTGGTTTGGTCTGGTGGGAGGCTTTGGCTGTGTCTAGTTACCACCTTACCGTCAAGAGATATAGCGTATAATATTAGTCTAAATATATAAAAGGCAAAGGTGACTGACTGACTGACTGACTGCTCTATCAACGCACAGCTCTAACCACTGGACCGATCGAGCTGAAATTTGAAGCTGTTAGGACGTAGACATCCGCTAAGAAAGGATTTTGGAAAATTTCAACCCCAAGAGGGTTAAATAGGGGGTTAAAAAATCGAACCTAACGTGAGCGAAGCCGCGGGTTAAAGCTAGTAAGGAATAAGAATAAGGATACTTACCAATAATAACAATACCATCCTTCTTTTTGGCTGGTTTAACACTGTTGATTAGATTCCTTAGAGCTGTCAAATTGTATACTGGGTTATCCTAAAACATAGCACATATATAACAATAAATAACTTGTAAACAAATATATATGTAAACCAATCTACATATAAAATATCAGTAGTAAAAAAACACTTTTAGGTATAAAGTTTTATAAAGCCTTTAAAGTACTCTTCAGTAGAATTACTAATAAGAAAATATTAAAAAAAAAAAGTAGTCATGTGAAATCTATTTGATTTCCAGATTTTGCAATTGAGTTGTTTTTTACAGGATATAAAGTAGCATTATATCTGACTGTGTAATGCAGAAGGCTTACTAAATATGGCTTATCACCTCGTAGACTATTGAGCTTCTAAGCATTATAGTTTGGTGATTAGTAACTACTAGCTGTTGCCCGTGACTTTTTCCACATCAATTTCTGTTATTATGATCGCAATTAAGAAGTTTTTAAAAGAATATATTTTAAATATGGATAATTTTACCCGTTTTTGCAACATTTTCCACTGACGCTTCGCTCCTATTGGTCGCAGCGTGATGTTATATAGCCTAACGCCTTCCTCGATAAATGGACTATCCAATACAAAAAGAATTTTTTAATTCAAAACAGTAGTTCCCGAGATTGGCGCGTGCAAACAAACAAACTCTTCAGCTTTATAATATCAGTACAGATTTTTAAAGGTGGATGATACACACCTGTATTAATATGGTGGCGGCTGCAACTCTGTCTGCTATTGTACCCTTTGTTAAAAGAGTTTTAGCCCACTGATGGTCTGATGAGCTGTTTTTGCTGCTTTCTGAAAGAAAATGTCAAAGTATGTAACTAATTCAACTCCCAAATAGTGACTTTTAGGCAGGCCAACTGGGCACATATATAAATAATAATGTCTTCCTGGCCGAATTCGGTCACTGCACCCAACCTCCTCAGGGATTAGCCATTTGCGCAGGAGATATTATAGTGCACAAGTGTGTACACAGTGTAAACGCAGGTGCTCTCTCAATTGCCTATCAGTCCGATGGGATGAAAAAATCGACACGACTAGAGAGATATCAGGCATGAGAGTTACTCACTGCCTATCACTACATAGTATAAAACAAAGTCGCTTTCTCTGTCCCTATGTATGCTTAAATCTTTAAAACTACACAACGGATTTTGATGCGGTTTTTTTTTAATAGATAGTGATTGAAGAGGAAGGTTTATATGTATAATAACATCAATTAACAGTGAATGACAAAGGCTATATATTTTATACCCGTGCGAAGCCAGAGCAGGCCGCTAGTACCATTATAGTATCTATAAATTAAAATTTTAAAAAATCACAAAATACAAAAATGTTGCTAACAGAAGATGCATAATGGCCAATAATGATGATGATTAAAGTACTCACTGGTTTCATATGCTGATGTGTCTCCATGCAATGCACTGCTGGCCTCTTTCCTCAGCTCTTCAACTTTCTCCAATGACAAACTGACAGCAGCAGAAGAAGGCTCTTCTGGCAACTGGATAAACATTATGTGTGTATATTATCAAGTCTTTAACCTTCGAGCTTAAACTTTTAATTAATAAAAACATTGGGAGAGGTTATAATTTTTTAAAGTAAATATTTGAGATGAAATTAAAGAGACTGTCGTACAATGAGTTAGTAGATGAATATTATATTGTTTACCTGCTGATACCACTTCTTTTTATCACCATATTCCAAGGTTTCTGCAAAATGTTTGGCGATTCCAGACCCCTTTTTGGCATCCTCGTTTCTATCCACTTTTCCATAATTTGTGTAAGCTTCATCAACCAATATGTTCTCTTCGAACCTTTTATGCTTCATTTTGTTGTATCTTTTTATTCTTATGGCATTTAATTAGGAAAAATTTAATATTTTTGTGAAAATAACAATAACACGTGAGGGAAAATGGATTTCTTAAATTCAAATGTCACTGTCAGTGTCAGCTGTCATGAGGCATTTAACAATAATTGGACATGACTGACAGTGACAGTTTAGGCCAAAAAAGTTCGGAGTTTTATATTCTGTGAAAAAGTTGCTTCGCTCGGTGGGGTGTAGCATTCTATTGTAAAATTATTTTATAAATATATATTTTTAGTATTAAAACAATATTAAACATTAGTAATGGATGACCAAGGAAGAAAAGTAATCGTTTGCGACAACGGCACAGGCGTAAGTTAGCTTTGTATAACGTAAAATCGATCACCACTATTTGTATGATAAGGAACTGATTCATCATGGAGAAATTATTACTTAATTTAATTCCAGTTTGTTAAGTGTGGATACGCCGGTAGTAACTTCCCGGCGTTTATCTTCCCTTCGATGGTGGGCAGGCCCATTATAAGAGCCGAAAACAAAATCGGCGACATCGATGTTAAGGTGTGTATTGCTAATTTCCTCTTACGTTATATTGACTAGAAAGTCTGTTAATTCTTTCGGTGTAATTGCTATAATTGGTTTAACTGTCTATCTCTTGCTCTAGGCAAACACAGCTCCTCTGTCTTATGTTCTAAAGGAACATTTTGACAAACAGTAGGTTCAAATTCAAATATTTACAGTATTTCAAGTTAAATTGCTATATTTAGATGCTAACAGGTGCAGGTTGCCTGCCAATAATCATCTGGAATTCTGGATCCAGTGCTGCTAGCTAAAAGGTTGCCAGTTCAATTTCCACCTGTTACATTATTGTCATACCCACTCCTAACACAAGCTTTATATTTAATTGGGAGAGGATAGGGGATTAGTCATGTTGACCATGGCTAATATATTTTTTTTTTTTTCAAAAAACTTGTGTCAGCAGTGATACATAACATTTGTAACTAAAGTTAGCAGGAGATGGAGATGGTTAAGCTTTTGAATAGGACTTTAATAGTATGAAATGTATTTCAAAACATAGGTACATATTTCTGACTAATTACTACACTTATAATTGTTAATACATATTTGTTTTTATGTTCCACTCAATTTATATTAATTTTAATATTTTACAGGATTATTGTATAAGAGTAAGTCTATATAATATCTGTATGTATGTATTAGAGTGGCAGCATGCACTTTGAAAGTGTTATAAAAATTGTCTGAATCTATCTTATAAAATGACTTACTATTTACATACTTAACATTACAATTAACATAGTTCTAGATGTTTTGTTTCTTATATGTTAATGTTTATTTATATCTACATAAAATAAGTTATTTATATTTGAAAAGAAGTCATGGCAAATATTTTATATACTTGTTTACAAGTAAAGATTTGCTATGCAAAATATTCTAAAAAAATTTTACTTCAATCATCTGAAATGTAACTAAATACTAAAACCTTGCCAGTGCTAAGAGTTGACTGAGAGCATATCTAAAAGCAGCAGAGTTTTATAGTTATAGTAGATGTATCAACAAGTGTGGAATCACCTCCCTTCGATGGTGTTCCCACTTAATTACAATATGGGGTTATTCAAGGGGTGGATCAACAAATTCCTGAAAAGCCGGCAACACATTGGTGGTGCCTCTGTGAACAAGTGTTCATGGGCAGCGGTAATCACTAAACATCAGATTACCTGACTGCTTATTTGATTGTGCTCGATTGATCACTATTCGTATATAAATAAAAATATGTTACTATACAAATTGTCTATTAATGCAACAATCGCAGTAATATCAGTTTAGCGCATTAAACAATTAAACTTTCATGCTGTCCAGAGATTTGATCCTGAGATTCAGGTAAATGAGGTTATATTTAACTTTGGACATTCGCTTCATCTTGTTTTAATTACGTTGCATCTATAGACAACATTGAACATTGAGTCTATTCATTTAAAGGCAACCTGGAGAAGTTATGCCCTTAAATATAACCATTCTTATAGAAGTCTCCCTTCACACCATTAAACATTCGAATCTGCCCTGCATTTGTTTAATTTAATTTGTACATAGGCCTGCCAATTTATGCATTTATCGAATAAACAACTCATCACGCTGAGTCTGGTTTTGTTTGATGATTTTTATGTTCTTATTATTTTTTTTTTGTTTTAAATACACTAACAGCAACCAATGTTCTTGTCGTGAAAGTTGAAATAGCACTGCTATTGTATTCAAGTCAAGATTTTTTTAATATTAAAATCGGTACAAAACAACCAAAGAGATAAAAAATCATGAAAATCATAAAAGTTTTTGAGATCTGCAGACTCATGCTAGTGGTAGTGAAGTGCGGTGCGCGGTACTTTTTCAACTTTCGTGACGTGTAAATTGTTTTTTTTTTTTTCTAAGCTGGATAATTTTTTTTCAGGATTTGATGGTGGGCGATGAGGCTTCTCAGTTGCGATCGATGCTGGAAGTCAGCTATCCTATGGAAAATGGGGTAAATAATGTTTTTTTACAATTTCGGTTCGTTTTCACCAGCATTCCAAACTTTTACGGGTTACCTAAGATAAGTTAGGTGACATGTTTTGTCAATTTAATTTAGTTGAGAAATAGGATTTAGATATTTTCGGTGAAAATGGGCATTATTTGACTTAATTATTAATCAGCTTTTGCCCTCAGTTTCGCTCACGTTAACTTCAACTTTTCAAACCACTTTTTACCCCCTTAGGGGATGAATTTTCAAAAATCTTTTCTTATGTCCTAATAGCTATCTTGTATGCCAAATTTCAGCCTGATCCATCTAGTCATTTGAGCTGTGCCTTAATAAATCAGTCAGTCAGTTAGTCACCTTTGATATATTTAGATTTATTTTCCCCACTAGGTAGTACGTAACTGGGAGGACATGTGCCACGTGTGGGACTACACGTTCGGGCCGAGCAAGATGAACATCGACCCCAAGGACACCAAGATATTACTCACAGAACCACCCATGAACCCCACGAGAAATAGAGAGAAAATGATTGAGGTGAGATCACGGAATATTAAAATTAAAATTCAAAATTTATTTATTTCATGTAGGCCAACTTGTAGCTCTTATGACACGTCATAAATCTACCACCGATTCGGAATGCAGATTCTGCTGAGAAGAGCCGGCAAGAAACTCAGCAGTTGCTCTTTAAAAAAAAATATATTTACAATAGCTAACAAAACTATGCTATGTATACAGTGCTTCCATAATGAAGCTTCAAAAATGCATACGTAGGTACACACAATCCAAAGCATGTCAAAACGGGCAGACAAAGCAGACCCATTCCCGATGGCGGCACCCGTTCACGAGCATGACGCATGATCCAGGCGTACATATACAATACACTTTTTTATTTCTAACCAACTTCAAAAACGGAGGAGGTTCCCAATTTGTCTGAATCTTTTTTTTTTAATTTCGAGAACTGATTTGGAATATTATAATTTTTTGTTTGAAAGGGTCACTGGATACGGATAGTCCTATAAAAAAGTAACAGATATGGATAAAGATATTTCTTCACGCTCAGATATCAGTGGATACAGATACGGATATCTTGCACATCACTAATAATTTACAAAAAAAAAAAACATTTCCTTTCAGGTGATGTTCGAAAAGTATGGATTTGACAGCGCATATATAGCTATACAAGCTGTACTGACGTTGTACGCGCAGGGGCTGATTTCTGGAGTGGTGGTCGATTCTGGTAAATACTAAATTTTTTTTAAATATATAGACTAGCGCATGACTGCGATCTCACTTGATGGTAAGTGTAGATGCAGCTTAAGATTGTGCGCGCTTGCCTAGAAAATGCCTATTCACTCTTGATTTAAAGACACCCACGTTATAGTTAGTTGGAAAACGGAAGCCGGAAGGGCATTCCAAATTCGAAAGTACTTTGTAAAAGTTTATTTGAATAAAAAATTATTCTATTCTATTCAAAAATTTTGCAGTGCATATTAGGAGAGAGGAAGCAAAGTGCTATATTAAACAAAAATGTACTTCTATTGCCTACTATAACTTGGGTTCCTTTAATCATTATGTATGAATAAAATATAGACTGCATTTTCACATACTATCAGATGAGATTACAGTCACATGCTAAAACTTCTAGGTAGGTAAGTAGTAGTTTTTTTTTGTAAAATTTTTTTGATAGTCTACAATTTTTTTATTGTTGGTACTTTTGAATTGAAGCAGCGACATGATAACTAACTTTTTAATGATTTTCAAAAGGCGACGGTGTGACACATATCTGTCCGGTGTACGAGGAGTTCGCACTGCCTCACTTGACGAGGAGGTTAGACATCGCTGGGAGGGACATCACTAGATATCTTATCAAGGTAATTTGTACAGCACTGTGTATAACAGATGCTTGCCTAAGTATGTCATGGTCTCTTTAAACATTTCTGTGTTGGTGTCTAGTGTGGTGCGGGTTGTTACGTTCCCTCAAATATGGTTGAGCGAAGCAATGGCTGGATCATGCGTCATGCTCGTGAACGGGTGCCACCAACGGGAATGGGTCTGCTTTGTCTGCCCGTCTTAACATGCGTTGGATTTTTTGAGTAACTCATTTTTGCTTGTGAATGACATGTGACTAACAACATTTGTGTGACTAACAAGCATG
Organism: Hipparchia sbordonii; assembly: GCA_038048805.1. Lineage (NCBI taxonomy): Eukaryota > Metazoa > Arthropoda > Insecta > Lepidoptera > Nymphalidae > Hipparchia > Hipparchia sbordonii. Next base: position 6,106,703 of record CM076117.1, on the reverse strand, counting down.
TGTATCACTTAAAGAAAGTCGACGACCTCCCTGGCGAAGTGGTGAGCGCTGTGGTCTTATAACTGGGAGGTCTCGGTTTCGATTCCCGGCGGGGCAATTTGGGAATTTATAATTTTTGAAATGTCTCTGGTCTGGTCTATTGAAAGACGTTTTCCGTGGCTATGTATCACCGCCAAGCGATTTAGCGTTCTGGCACGATGGCGTGTAGAAACCGAATTAGGGGTATAGGTTGAATGTACCATACCTCTTCCATATAAGCCTGCTACCATCTTAGACTGCATCGTCACTCACAATCAGGTGAGATCTTGTCATCGAAAAAAAAAACGGCACGTCTTTACGGCTACGATAGGGTGGTAACTACCACGGCCAAAGCCTCCCACCAGAAGAAATTGAAATTATATAAAATTATATTGTTCCAGCTACTCCTCCTTAGAGGATATGCCTTCAACCATTCTGCAGACTTCGAAACAGTCCGCATGATGAAGGAGAAGCTATGCTACATAGGGTACAACGTTGAACAGGAGCAGAGGCTGGCGTGGGAGACCACTGTACTCGTGGAGCCTTATGTGGTATGTGGAATATGGAATAACCTACCGCCTCCAAACTATATTTTTTAAAATCATGACAAAATAATATAGATTGGGAACAGCTATTGAATAATAATAATAAGCCTCAATAGCCAAACTAAAAACTGAAAGGTCGCAGGTTCGAATCCCACCCGTTGCACTATTGTCGTACCCACTCCTAGCACAAGCGTTCCGCTTATTTGGAGAGGATAGAAGAATATTAGTCAACTTCAGCTTGGCTAATCTTTTTAACAAAAAATCAAATGATTATTCCATTGTATACTTGACTTACTTATGTGATATGTGAAATATGGAATAACCTACCGCCTCCCAACTATATTTTTTAAAATCAGGACAATAATATAGTTTGGGAACAGCTATCAAATGATTATTCCATTGAATACTTGACTTAGGATGGAATCTATAGACAGCACTCTCACTCAGCTCAGACTCAAGATAGAGTTAAAACGAGACAGACTTATGTCAGAGTATATTTGTGTCTCGTTTTAACCTCTATCTTGAGTCTGAGCTGAGTCAGAGCACGCTCTATAGATCTCAGCGTTATGCTATTCATATATTTATGTAACACAAATCAATATTATAATCGTTTAAAGCTTTCATTGTTATTGAAAATTAATTTGTATATCAATTTTGTTACTTTGGCTGATAGATTATGACAATAAAATAGCATTAATATCTGGTCTCACCTGATGGTAAGTGACACAGTCTAGCGGGCTAACTTTCTTAATTTAACTATCTTGTCATCGGATACATTTTTTTTTTAATTTTTATTAAAGTGTTAACCTACACTTAAAAGAAATATCCGCATAGATATACATTATATATATCATATATAATTTATATCTATTCGGATATTATAAATACACATCAAAAATTCCGAGGCCGGCGGGATTCGAACCCACATCTCTCGGGAATCGCATCCTGTGTTCTAATTTCGTGGCTGACGTGTGGTTCAATTTGGCCGTAGTGTAACAGTTAACACACTCAGGGCGCGATTCTCGAAAAAAATGTAATCTATAATACATATTTTCTATTTTTCTTCTAGCTACCAGATGGTCGGATAATAAAAGTAGGGGGTGAAAGGTTTGAAGCTCCCGAAGCATTATTCCAACCACATCTCATAAATGTGGAGGGGCAGGGAATCGCTGAATTGGTGTTTAATACCATACAGGTAACTTAAAACTATTTGTACTCATAATAATTTATAATTTTACTAGTTGATGCCCGCGACTTCGCACGCGTGAATTGAGATATTTTTTGGATCCTCGCGGGAACTCTTATTTTCCGGGATAAAAAGTGACCTATGTCACTCTCCTGGTCCTCAACTATACTCATGCAAAAATTCACATCGATCCGTAGCTCTGTTGCAGCGTTATTGAAAGACAAACCAACAAACAAATACACTTTCGCATTTATATATTGGTAGGGAGTAAGGATAGCAATTGTAAGAATTCTTGGACACATCTTTTGATAGTGGAATTTTATTATAGAACTTTACCCCATATTCACACTAAACAACTTTCGGACTTCCTGTAATCTTTTTTTTATCTTTTTCATCAACCGAAAGACGTCCACTGCTGGACATAGGTCTCTTGCATGGACCTCCATAGGGCTCGATCTTGCGCCGTCTGAATCCAGCGGCTCCCTGCGACTCGTTTGATGTCGTCGGTCCATTTAGTGAGGGGTCTGCCAACACTGCGCTTCCCGGTGCGGGGTCGCCACTCCAGCACCTTGGGACCCCATCGACCACCAGCTGTTCGAACTATGTGTCCCGCCTATTTCCACTTCAGTTTCGCGACTTGCTGAGCTATGTCGGTGACTTTGGTTCTCCTACGGGTCTCCTCATTTCTGATTTGATCTCGCAGGGATACTCCGAGCATAGCTCTTTCCATCGCCCGCTGGGTGATCCGGAGCCTATTTTTTCATCTATTCGACCATTTAGCAACAGGACTTAGCAAGCGCACGCATTCTCCTCTGCCGAAGTACACGTACAAACGTACGTGTCAGCTTGCAAGTGTGACAGCTTTTGAGTTAGTGTGTGTTCATAGAGACATTAACTTTTTTACAAGAGTGTGCGGAAGTGAGTAAATGTGTGCTGTACGTGATTACCTCACCTCCCGCAGAAAGTGGCAGAATATATTCAGTACTAAATCTGCGTAAAGGCGCGTCCCGGCTAAATGGTCGAAGATTCGACCTAAACCACTCCACCCCCGCAGGCGGCAGACATAGACATGCGCAACGAGCTGTACAAGCACATCGTGCTGTCGGGCGGCTCCACCATGTACCCCGGCCTGCCCTCGCGCCTGGAGCGCGAGATCAAGCAGCTGTACCTGGAGAGGGTGCTGAGGAATGACTCGGAGAAGCTGGCGGTGAGTTCCACTTTTTTTTTTTTTTTACAAGAGAATATCAGCCAAGATGAACTTGACTTCTCTCCCCTCCAAATAAGTGAAAACTTGTGTTAGGAGTGGGTACGACAATAGTGCAACGGGTGGGATTCGAACCTGCGCTTTTCAGTCTTCAGTCCGCACCTTTAACCGTTGGGCTATTGAGGTTTCAAAGTTGTCAATCTTTGGCCCAACCTTTGACTTCCGACCAAATTGAGCCTAAGTTTTTGTCCAAAGCTGATGGTTTCTAGCATGCACCGAAATTGAAGGAACTGTTACGAATGTGAGAGTGCGTTGGACGAGACGACGCGGCTAAGTAAATACATATTGTAGGAGTGCATTAAAAATAACTAATCCGCCATTTTGGGTGTTCCGCCATGTTGGATTTAGAATGACGTCACACAACTAATCATGCATTGTCATACAAACAAAACGTGTAAACATTTCAGCTCAAGCTATCTGCTTCAAAATTGAGTTGCAAGATTTCAGCCGAACAAACATAGTTACATAATATATTGAAAGTTAAATAAAAGCTTTAAAAAAAAATCGTTAACGGAATTTTTTACAGAATTTTTTAAGGTTATTAATATTAAACCTTCGACAATGAACGTTGTAGCGACAGCCGATTAATCGGCTTAAATTTTTTTTTTTTTTTTCAGAAATTCAAGATCCGCATCGAGGACCCGCCCCGGCGCAAGGACATGGTGTTCATCGGCGGCGCCGTGCTGGCCGAGGTGTGCAAGAACAGGGACAACTTCTGGCTCACCCGCGCCGAGTACCAGGAACAGGTGAGAACTAGTGTAGTGTAGTTATCATGTATAATATACAACGTGTATTGAAAATCCGAAATAATACTGAAGGAGGTGAATGTGCTCATGAAACTGAACAACTTTCCCCAAGGAACATAGGTCGAAATGTGAAAAAAAAATTTTTACCTCCCATAGTAAATCAATCAGCTGATCGTCAATTTTGTATGGGAGGTCCACATTTTTTTTTCACATTTCGACCTATGTTCCTTGGGGAAAGTTGTTCAGTTTCATGAGCACATTAACCTCCTTCAGTGTTATTTCGGAGTTTCATTACACGTTTTATATAAAAAAAAAGAACATTAGCCAAGTTGAAGTTGACTAATATCCTCCTATCCCTTCCAAATAAGCGGAAAACTTGTGCTAGGAGGAGTGAGTACGACAACAGTGCAACGGGTGGGATTCGAACCTGCGACCTTTCAGTTTTCAGTTCGCACCTTTAATCAGATGAGATCGCAGTCAAGAACTATCTTGTCAACGAATAAAAAAAAATCAGTGTCAAAATGTCAATATTTGCATCTCTAAGACTGGACTAATTAATTGTTATATTGACTAATTATTTTATTTCAGGGTATATCCTGCCTCCGAAAGCTAGGCCCGCGCGCGAGTTAATGCTGAATAGTAGTATTATTATATTGTAAATTGTAATTTTTTCATCTACTTAAGATTATTTCCAAGATTTTATTATTAACTATAACTATAATGAGATTCAAATGAGAATAGGACTGTCAAACAGCCATTTTATATTTCTGTCCTGCTCATATGCGGTTAACACTGAGTGAGATAGAAACAGAAAATGGCGGCTTCTCATTCCTGTTGTCATTTAAATCGCATTGTAAATAACTAAACATAATTATTAAATGTTATTATTTTAATTTGTAAGATTAATTTGAACGAATTTGATGCGCTCGATTTTTGTATGACATGCACAAAATGAAAATGTATTGAAAATTATGATTTAACATATTATGAACACCTACTTAAATGTATGTACCTATTAATAGAGAAATTACTAATTTTTTTTTAAGTGTAGGTAAATTAAGATCAACCTATTTGAGTTAAAAGTTTGAGAAGCCAACTTTAGACAGACAGACAGACAAAAATTTTTAAACTTGTTCTCTTGTTATAAGTACCGTATTTACTTTCGTATGCAGTTATTAAAAAACCGTTCTTTTGATATTACAGATAGACACTTCCATTTTATTTATTTGTATAGATATAAAAGTATAAAACAAAAATAAGAAAATTAGTTAAATACTATTTAAGGCATTGCAGCAGAATTTAACATGGACTATTCATATTCTTTGAAAGACTGTATGATTTTGCATTTAATGTACTTGTTTGTGAATTTTACCACTTATTAAATGTAACTAACAGCGTCATGTATAAAGACTATGAACTACGAACGTAATAAACACCTTTATGTATATTCATTATTTTTTATTTTAACCTTTTAACCATTGTATGACAAACTTTAGAATTATCTTCTGATAGATGTCCACTAGTGGGCATAGCTCAGCGATTTGCGAAGTTGAAGTGGAAATGGGCGGGGCACATAGTTCAGAGCTGATGGTCGATGGGGTCCCAAGGTGCTGGAGTGGCGACCCCACACCGGGAAGCGCAGTGTTGGCAGACCCCCCACAAGGTGGACCAACGACATCAAACGAGTCGTAGGGAGCCGCTTAATTCAGGCGGCGCAAGACCGAGGCCTGTGGAGATCCATGCAAGAGACCTATATGTCCAGCTGTGGACGTCTATAAGTTGATAACGAAAGACAGCAAAAGAATTTAGTTTTCCTTGTACATCCTAATATTATAAATGCGAAAGTTTGTAAGTATGGATGGATGTTTGTTACTCTTTCACGTAAAAACTACTGAACGGATTTGGCACAGAAATAGATTACTAAATAATAGACGAAGCGTAGGTGAAGTAATTAAAAACAATCATTATTTGAGTAATTATTTATTAAAAATCGCAAATGCAAAAATTCCTTCCATTAATACATTGCCTTAACGCGCAATTAGTACTTATGTAGAAAAGTATAAAAAATTTAAACATAAATTGACTATAATCAGTCTGTATCACATAAGTATACATATAAAGAATATTACAAAAGGCTAAATAAATGTATGTAAATCTAGTTAAAGTAATAATAATTTTCGCCTCTATGAGTTTATTGTTTATGTATTCCTTTGAGTATATATATTATATACTCAAAAATTTATTCAGTCAAATTTTATCTCAAAAAATAAATAATAGGAAACCTTATTTCAAATGAACGTGAAAAAAATTACCTACAAACTTTTTTTGCGAACACAAAAAAGCTGGCGATTCAGATTGTGAAAGCAATACGGCATCAGAAATGCTACACAATATACGTGTTTGTTTAGATCTCAAATTAAGTTGGTAATTTTATGCACGTTCATATGTAATAAGCGTCAATTACACTTAAGTAAATTATATTTATAAAAGCCAATTTAATATAAAATAAGCACCACTGATAGGTTGTTACATTAAAATTCTTATTAGTCACATTTTTTTAAACATTAATCACATAATAATAATAAAAAAATACAAGTTAAAGCAGCCTTTAAATGTGAAATAAGGACATCTCCACATCTTACGTATAAAATGAACTAAAATGACTTGTGGCTCTCAAAAAGAATTTCTTGTTTCTGAACATTATGATGCTAATTCGGTTGCGAAAACCAAACTGACAAAAAGTAGCTATACTTATCCTTTTCTTTCGGAAACATTGTGAAAAGGATAGCCTTATTTTTAAGTCTAGTAAGGTACTCAATTTAGATTTTTATACAACAGAATAGGCACCAAGACTCGTTTGTGAACTTTGTGGTACACTTAGAAAATATTTCAATGCAAAGGAGCCTTAATAAAATAAAGGAACTAATTTTTATACATAAAAAAAATATACCTATCCATAGTAAAATAAATGTAAACAAATAACTAATTTAAAAAAGTCTATAGTACATTTTATATTCAATTTTAAATACAAAATTGACACAACTCTAAAGCTAATATTTTATAATGTAAACTTTACGACTTTTACACTTAAAACAAAAGTTATGGTCACAGAAGTTTGTAGAATATGACAAACATCAAAGTAGACACTTATTGAACATAATAATATTACTTTACCGAATTTTCTGTTATAAGGAAATGTCCGTAAAATGAATGTATGAAGATGGTGAGAGGAACATCCCTTACACGTCCTTTTTTTTCGTTTATTTGAAACTATAGAAACCAACATTTTTGGTCGCATCTGAGAAAAAAAGGTACTTATTCTTATTTAGAGAACCCATTTAAAAAAAAAAAAAAAACTGGGAACATTAATTACACATTTCATTTTAAGTGTAAAAATGTGACTATGACTTAAACTTTAGTTACCAATGAAAATACCTAAGTTTCTGGCACTACTCGTCATAAAACTAACCTATGACTGTCAGTTAAACCGACTTAAAACTACGTGAGTACAATTATTATTTAGTTTAATATAGCCTGATACTACTAATTTAAATGAAAAAAAAATCACAAATAAAATTAGGTATCACTATATATAGGACTGGCTAAAAGTTCTATAAAATTAATTATTTATTGATTATTCCATTTTAATAATTCTAATAAAAGATGGCGCTACTAGAATATCTCTTTATTTGTTTTGGAAATTCAAATAGTTTTTTTTTTTCATTAAATATGGTTAAAAGGAAGCAAATTCAATAGCTAACATTAGTCGAATATCCCAGCTGTTCCGAAATCCATAGTTTATACTTTGAAATGGCATTTGATGTTGTTTGACAATGTTAAACATCAACCTAATGTTACCCACTTTGACTGTGAAATCATCTATATTCATTGTTATTTTTTTTATTTAAGACAAAGATCGATACAGCTTACGACTTTTTTTATATAAAGATGGCCACACAATACACATTTGCTTTATGTGATTATCGAATCTAATATCATTATCGAATTTGAAAGACATATTTTGAATTGCCAGCTAACAAATATAAATGCCGATAAAATAAATAATACCCTAAACACTAACCTAGTCTAGTTCTATTCACTATTCATTTCTTACGCTATAAATGCATCATCTGGTATCTTTTAAAATGTACAATTTCAAAAATGAAAATAAACTAAAACCGAAAATCAGTGCGATTATACAAGATTAAACAGAATGTTTGGATATACTTCTAACAAATGTATTGGTTTATTCCCTCTCATTCTCACTTATATATTAATAAGTGCGAAATAAATCATAACATTTTAATTGATTCATTTCTAGAGGCAAAAGGAATTGAGAATTTATATTTGTATAACTCATGTTTCAATGCAAATACATGTGTTTAAAATTTTTTACAAAAAAAAAAAAAAAAATTATAACGGAATTCATTCTATTGCACACAAAACTCAAGTAACCTTTCTTAATTATTGGTGCTAATTATTAAATATTCTAATAAATGGTCTTTTCACTAAATCAGGTCTAAAATAAATGCTATCCTTTACACAATCTTCCATAAAGAAAGTGATAGCACTATTTTTAGAACAATCCATAGTCTATAGAGTTCTGTGTCAAATTGAAGAGTGACAGTTTGTTTTTCAGTCTTTCTTTATTGTGTCATCTTTAGGACCTAGGTAATTCACAATCTCCGAATAGTGTTTAACCGACGGATAAAGTTGACGTTAGTTTTTGTATTATTTATTGGCAATCTGTACATAAACATCCCTATTATTATAAATGTGAAAGTGTGTTTGTTTGTTGTTTTGTTCTTGAATCACGCAGCAACGGGGTTACAAATCGAAGCATCGTTTTATTTAAGGACCCTGGAGAGTAACAAACAAAGCAGTCTATACTTTTTATTATTCCGGAAATTGGGTTCCCGCGAAATGTTTAAGAAGTCCATCTCCACGTGAAAGAAGTCGCGGGCATAAGCTAGTAGTATGAATAAAGCCAGTACATAATTACATGCCTACTACCTACCTAATAAAACCTACAAAACTTTCGATTCAATCAGGACGAACGATTACATTTCAATTTTTTCGGACGAAAAGTTCAACTTAAATTTAAATACCTACAAAATGTCTACAATTCAGTCTTAATGTCTAATCTCATTTATTTACACCAATGGCAGTATCGCGTAGCTTCCGTTTCTTTACACTGAATCTATACTTATATCATTTCCGTGTATCATATTCCATGCCGAACCTAAGATAGTAAGTATAATATGTATAAAAAGAGGTGGATATGTTACAAGCGTAAATGAAGCGCGTAATGGCACATATTTGTCATATCATTTAACAATGAAGTATGCACTCTATTATATTCTTCGTCGTTCGGAACAATTTTTTAGCTTGGTTTAGAATATCATAGTGCCGAACGCCATATTTCATTTATTTTAGGGTCCAATAGTGTCCGTCGGTGAAATAAAAAACACATATAGCACTTTTTGAGGTCTGATTTTCACGATAAGATAAATATGACACACAAAAATGACACAAATGTAGAGCCAGCTTTACTTATCTATAAAATCTATGCAAATTTATCCTAAATTAAATCTAACAGACTCAAGATCTCTACAATAATAATAGAGGTCAGTGGACTCTAGCAATAATCTGTCAAAAAGGTTGCTCTTATACCAGAGATTGTAGAACACCGACCTGTATCTTTAATCTATGATTATAGATTAAATATAGAGATCAGTGTTGTAGAACGTTAATGAAGATCTATTTTTAAAATCGACATCATAAACAAAATTATGAACGTTAAAAAAATGACTTAGGCTGACCGCACTTTGTATACGTTTTCACAGTATCTGATTTGTGCGAACACGTACTATCCGTACAGTTAAAGAATGGTTTTAGAAATGGCGGCTCATTATGCCGGTACTGTCAGCATACACGGGATCTATAGCGAGCGACAATCCGCTAATAATCAATAAATTATAACATAATAAAAAATAATATAAACGTTATATATATTTTTTAATTCAAATAATGTAATCATTTTTGGCTTTATTTAAGAACTAGATGATGCCCGCGACTTCGTCCGCGCGGATAAAGGTTTTTTGATTCCCGCGGGAACTCTTTAATTTTCCGGGATAAAAAGTAGCCTATGTTTTAATCTTGGGAATGAGCTATCTCCATTCCAAATTTCAGCCAAATCGGTTCATGCGTTGTGGCGCAAAGGAGTAACAAACATACACACATACACAAACACATACACGTACAAACTTTCACCTTTATAATATTAGTGTGTTGTGATTAAAATAATCTTGTAAAATTATGTTGTACACGCTGTTGATTACCAATAAATAAATAAATAAAGACGGTCATTTTATCGGTTTATTGTTGTTGTCCGTACCGGCGAGTGTGAGTATAGATAGCGACAGTGTGCGAGTGAGAGGTGAACAGAAGCGACGCCATTTTCAAACCCATTCTTTAATTGTACGAGTAGTACGAACAATTCCGACCTTCCAAGTACTATGGGAACGCGCGATGCGTGATGAATTTCTATCTTGAAGATAATTCGTAGAACCGAATGGGTGCGCGAAATATATTTTATAAAGTAAAGATTGTCTGGTGGGACGCTTTGGCCGTGGCTAGTTACCACCCTAACGTCAGAGACGTGCCGCCAAACGATTTAGCGTTCCGACACTATGGCGTCTAGAAACCGATTAGGGATATGGGTTGTAGTACACTGCCATACCCCTTTCAAGTTAGCTCGCTACCGCTTTCGACTGCATCGTCACTTACCATCTGGTGAGATTGCAGTCAAGAACTATCATGTCATCTAATAAAATAAAAAAAGATGAATTCGGATTCGTAAGAAAACGCATCCAAAGTGCGGATAACATCCCTAATGGAAATATCTCATACTTCTGTGTATACTCCACTATTCCTTGTTGAACACTGAGCAAGAATTAGAAAAAAGTTTCAAGTGCCTGTTCTTATTTTGAAAACTAATCATAATTATTTTATATTTTCATTCATAAAGTTCATTCCTAAACAGTTCTATGCTAAAAAAGGCTAACATTATAACTATTTAAAACATTTTCATACCTAAATTTACACGCATGTTTTATCAAAATTCCTTAAAAAAAGTTATAAATACATACATAGTATAAGGCTGCCTTAAAATTGAAGCGCGTTGACAAAAAAAAAAAGACGTGTGGCACTCGGGGACTGCCGCGGTAAAGCTATTGCATAGCATTTTTTATCAACGCCATCTAGCGGCTCACCGTAGAGGAGTCCCGTGTCAGGTTATTTTCGTTACGGAATTTCTGGATTCGGTCTCCACGCTGGCCCGCGATAGAAGCTATGCAATAGCTTAATAAATAGCCATTACTTCAGTGATTAGAAGGCAGCCTTAAAGTTAAAAATAGAGGAGATTTATTTGGCATTTTATTAGAAAATTTATTTGAAAGATTTATTCGAGGGCCCCAACTCAAAACTTCTTCCAAGTATTTAAAGTTATACCATAATTATATTATTGACAGTCAAGTATAAAGAAATTGTTCTCTGAATAAAATACATAAAATGTATAGACATACAACTATGAGGAAGGTCTGTAAGTAAAGAATATGAGCATAATTCGATGTGTGGATTCATTACGTATCTATTCACGTCCGGATTCTATATTCAATCTTTCTGCAATACATCGATAAGTTACTTAGCAACGATCGCAAAAGTACGTGCAACTTGGTATTTTACTGTTGTCGAAATGTGAATATTCATTAATTACAATCGAAAATGTAACATGTAAGAATAACATTTGTAAAAACAGAAAATAAATCGGTCGAAAAACAAATGAGTTATAAGCTGTTTTACTGCGACTGTATCCGTCTCTTTCTAAAACGATTTTTTTGTATGGACAGTGTATGGAGCTACTGAATTTGTGACGCCACATGTCAGTAGCGCTCTCTCTGTCTAACAGGATACTTTAAAGGTATGTTTTCGAGACTAGTTAAGATATTAAAAAAACAAAAATGACATTATATTTTAAAATTAAAAAACTTTATGTTGAGTATATAAAAAAAATTGTGAAATACCCAATTTAGAAGGTTGCTAGGTAACTAATCGACAGATTGCAAATAGACTGAATGTAGGAAACACGTGCTATTCAAACTAAAGCTATCGCTAACCTAATATACTACAATAAATACACGAAAAACTTGTAAATGCATCCAAATGACTAAAATAACTATTGCATAAGTGTCCTTTAACTATATTCTAGTTTACATCGCATCGATAAGATATAATCGACTCATTCGATACACTAGAATAGTAACTATCGATATCTTAGATACTGGCCGTAATATCGATTTTATATTCGCAGTATTATCGATGTACTTCTATTACCCCTCTATTGTACCTTTTAATTGCTATTCGATCAAATTTTCAATTTATTAGACATAACCGTACCCTACTGATCATTCGTCTCTGTGAAAGATCATTAGGTTAGTATAAGATGATATTAGCGTCATAGTAAAATGAACCTTATCTCTATTGAATTAAAGTCACAAATTCAGTACAACCGATTTTAATTTGGAGCGTATCATTATACGTACTCGTATAAGAATACATGCACGAAATTGAGCTTTAAATCAATGCTGTTATGGTTCATTATACCTTGACCCTAATGTAATCGAATAGGAATACGATCTATCGAATTAAATCTTATATTAACCCTACAGAGAGATATTTTCTAGTGACATTTCTTGTATGATAGACGTAAATCCAAATAGTCCAAATCGTACCGTACTACCAATCAATCGTCCAAAGCTACGATAATCTTCCTCCTGACTTTTTTTACATTACAGACGTAATTACCTGCATCAATTTTAGAATATTAGATACAGTAAATCAACGTATTTTAGTATTTTTACATATACCGTACCGTACCTCAAACCTTACCGTACCGTACCGAATCACTCATCCCGTTTTATTCTGTCCCGTGAGTGTTGTGAAACACATTCTAGTAATATTTTTCGAAACTAAATCAAATTATTTTATTTTACATTAACCTTATACCGTACCGTACTCTAAATGGTACCGTACCGTACCGAATCAATCGTCCCGATCTATCTTGTCCTGCGAATGCTGAGAAACACTTTCCGATGAGATTTCTTGTATGATGGATGTCATTTCTTCGTAGATTTCCGTAAACTGTGGCCGGTCCGAAGGCGATTTGCTCCAAGAACGTTTCTGACGAAAATTGCATAGGTTCAGATATAAAAATATTCAAAGGTGCTAATTTTATAGCCTCAATAGTCCAACGGTTAAAGAGGCATAAAAATACTAAAAGGTGCTAATTTTAGCCTCAATAGTCCAACGGTTAAAAGAGCATAAAAATATTCAAAGGAGCTAATTTTATAGCCTCAATAGTCCAAAGGTTAAAGGGACATACAAATATTAAAAGGTGCTAATTTTAGCCTCAATAGTCCAACGGTTAAAGGGGCATAAAAATACTAAAAGGTGCTAATTTTAGCCTCAATAGTCCATAGGTTAAAGGGACATAAAAAGATTAAAAGGAGCTAATTTTATAGCCTCAATAGTCCAACAGTTAAAGGGATATAAAAATATTTAAAGGTGTTAATTTTATAGCCTCAATAGTCCATCGGTTAAAGGGACATAAAAATATTAATGGCTGTTAATTTTAGCCTCAATAGTCCAACGGTTAAAGGTGTTGTGCCAAAAAAAAATTTATTAAATTGAAATAAAATTAAGAGCCTTTTTTCGTGTAATAGATCACTATTAATACTTACCAATAAGATACCAAGTCGCTCGGGCATCGAACTCGGGATATTCCACTCTAAAGTGTCACTCTTCAATCTCTCCAGCACCGAGTTATCGTTCAGTTTCGCGAATGGCATCTCAGCTTTTGTGTAAATCTGTTGAGAACGTTATAATTTTATATGTAATTTAAATAAAAAATATGTGTCTGTTTAGTTTTGATACTTCAATGTTACACACTAAATTAAAGTTACCCATACATTCGTTTATTTTTTATCTATGTAATTGTCTATGGTTTTGTTTTTTATTGCTCTCTTCCTTCGCAACTTCAAGTACCAACATGGCGGTGTGAAAAAAAACTTATTTTCAACACAACGCAGCGAATAAGTAATAATTGTCCTACGTACCGTCCCCATCCTGTCCGGTAATTTTTTATTTCACACAGAGAGCCAAGTTCGATTCACACTGGATTTTTGGGTTTTCCTTCGTTATTAAACAGTGTCTATATCGCTAAATTACTGTCACAATGTTTTATTATATCCTCCTAACTAAAATCTCCTCCTTAGAGATAAGCTGTCCTTCTGTATGTCCTTTATATGTTTATGTTTCTTTTTTATATTATTAAATAAACAAATAAATAAACCTTTCTTTTTTATTAATATTACTCACTTCCCAAACGGTGGCTGCAAACATGTATACGTCTGACTTCGTAGAGTATTCCCCTTCCATCACCGCTTCAAAGGGCAGCCAGCGAAGTGGGATGACCTGTAGGAAAAATAATCTTCTATACTAGAGATGAAACGGATAGTGGTTTGGCCGGATACCGGATACCGAATATTCGGCCAATCTTAAAGCCGAATAGCTGAATATCCGGCCAACATAGTCGAGTCAAACATACCCGATCGCTTCACTCACACTCGTGTAACGAATCGTCTCGTTACACGAGTGAAGCGATCGGGTGGACTTGGGTGATTTCGGGCCCTTTGGTTTATGTGTGAAATTAGCGCTTTACTGTTTGATGTTTTTATTCACCATAACTTGCACTATTAGTGCAGTTTAAGTGTTAATTTTTGTGTTCTTTTATTAAAAATTCATGATTCTCTATGTTAAACAAAGATTAAAGTGCCTTCAATCTTATATTTATTTAAAATCCGGTATCCTGCCGGATACTCGTTTAATATCCGGTATTCGGCCGGATTTAAAATTTGAGCCGGATAGGCCGGATACCGGATAGTTACCGGATATCCCTTTCATCTCTATTCTATACATAAGCTATAATATAACAAGCTTTTAGTAGCTAGCTAGATCATCAGACCCTGAATATCATCTAGGACCAGAGAACTTGTCAAGACGAACCAAACAAACCCAAACTCGATGCGATTACGTCGTTTTATTACAGAGTTCTTATAGTCATCTTCCGGCTCCATCATCAGATTATCTCCATGTCACAATAATATTGCATAGTCATCTGATTTACATATACATGTAAAATTTCAGTACAATCGGAAACCGGGACGTTGTTCTAATTCAGCTTGCAAGATTTGA
This sequence comes from Hipparchia sbordonii, assembly GCA_038048805.1. Lineage (NCBI taxonomy): Eukaryota > Metazoa > Arthropoda > Insecta > Lepidoptera > Nymphalidae > Hipparchia > Hipparchia sbordonii. Next base: position 6,091,631 of record CM076117.1, on the reverse strand, counting down.
TTTAATTGCGGATCAATTTGGAGCGCCACATTTGACATACGAGTGTCTCTGAAACTAAAAATATTGCGAGTAAGACCAGACAGACATGCCGGTAATGAAATCATAGATTAATTATAGAGGTTGGTGCGCCCTTTGCATTATTATCGAATCCAGAGACACTCGTATTTATGCTTACAGCGCCAAGATGGCGTCAATCAAATCCAAAATGGCGTCAATCGAGTAGGTCCAAAAAAAGAAATTACAGTAACTCGAGTGGTAATCATAGATTAAAGTAAGATATACAACTATATACACGCACTGACCTGATCATGGTGCTTGTAGTACTCGTGTGAATTGGGTCCGCGGGTGAGCGCGGGGAAGGTGAGTTTCAACTGTAGCTTGGACGTTATCACGCAGTTGCGCGCCGCTATGTCCCTGTTCACAAAACATTGCATTTTACACACATAGGTTATTTTGACTGTACCATTATTCGAAGCTTAATTAATTGAGATAGTCTGTGGCGGGGAGCGAGAGGCTGGATCGTGTTGTCTCTCGCTGGCAAGCCGTGGAGAGTTGGCAAAGTACTAGGGTCACAGCGCTCAGCTGTAGGTGGGACAGATCACTTACCTATGGGTGAGTCTCTTGTGGGCGAGTCTGGCGGCGGCGGAAGCGAGATGCGCGACCAGGGCGAGTCTGTGGCGGGGAGCGAGAGGCTGGATCGTGTTGTCTCTTGCTGGCAAGCCGTGGAGAGGCCCCACTCTGTTTATGTATTCCTCGTTCTCTTCGGGCGTTCGAGTTGCAATGAGGAAGCTTCGTAAGTCACCCTAAAATAATGGGATTTGTTTAAACACGCAAGGAACGAATATTTAGGCTGCACATTGGCAGAAACGGTCATGTCAGACAATTTTTCCGTTTAGTTTCAAAAAATATATCGAGAAAGAATAGTTATCACCGCTGCTTTGCTAAGCTTTATCTGGTGGGAGGCTTTGACCATACCGTCAAAGACGTGCCACCAAGCGCTAAATCGCTTGGTGGCGTTCCGACACCTTGGCGCGTAGAAAGCGATTAGGGGTGTATGAGTTGAATGTACACTGTATATGTATATCCCTTCCAAGTTAGTCCACAACCATCACTTACCATAAGGTGAGATCGCAGTCAACGACTATCTTATCATCGAATAAAAAAAAGTAGTCATGTGTGCCTTTTTGAAGATACAGTCTTTGTTGTTTTAAAACAGACACAGATACAAAATACAAGAAGTAGAATACAATAGGTAGCCTTACCACTTAGACAATATTGCGATAATATTGTTTTTGTACAGTATAAATCCTCTCTTGTAAATGTCGAAAAGTGTAAACTTGTACTAACGGCACAAGTATTTTTTAGGATAAGGAACTTATCTTACCCAATCGGTGTGCTCCAGAAGCATATAATGCGGGTCCGCTTCATTGCAAAGTCCGATCAGCCTTGCGATGTGCTCGTGACGTACTCTGCTGAATAAGTCCAATTGACGACGGAATTCTGCTAGTTGCACCTGCAAGAATTTTACAGTAATTTAAAGAAGTCAAAAATTCTTCTTTGGACTTACTTGACTGGCGCCATTTTGGATTTGATTGTCGCCATCATGGCGTTGTAAGTACAGATATGAGTGTCTCTGGAACTAATATTATTGCAAATGGCGCACCGACCTCTTTAATTAATATATGAAAAAAAGTCTATAAGATTTGCGTGTGTGTGTGTGTGTGTGTGTGTGTGTGTGTGTGTGAGTGTGTGGGTGTGAGTGTGTGGGTGTGTGATGATGGCTCGAAGCTCACCTCGTCCTTGGTGGTCAACGCCTTGACCAGCACTGGTCGCAGCTGCGACTCCAGATCCTCGTCCTTGCTGCGCAGCTTCGTGATCTGCGTCATGTCGACCTTGGCCAGCATCACGTCCCCGAACTCGCCGCGACCTGGGGATAGTACAAGTTTTAATTAATATTAGTCTATGAGTATATTTAATCTATGAAATCATAGAGTAATAATAAAGGTTGGTTCGCCATTTGTAATATTATTAGTTTCAGAGATACTCGTATCTATGCTTACAGCGCCAAGATGGCGCCAATCAAATCCAAAATGGCGTCAATCATTTGATACAAAAAAGAAATCACAGCAGCAAGTCCAGTGTTAATCATAGATTAAATATAAAGCATAAAATTAAGGACTTTTATGCCCAATTCGCGGCCAAGAATACACGAAACATCCCAAAGGAATCAGCATGAACAAAGAGAATCGGAATATTTCTCAAAATGTAGTTCGGGAAAAAGCGTGCCGCTTCCTACTTTTGCTTCCCCTGCATGGGACTGACTCCAGTCACCGTACTCCCTTCCTACTTTTGCTTCCTTTGCGTGGGACTGATTCCAGTCACTGTGCTTCCTTCCTACTTTTGCTGCCCTTGCGTGGGACTGACTCCAGTCACCGTGTTTCCTTCCTACTTTTGCTTCCCCTGCTTGGGACTGACTCCAGTCACCGCGCTCCCTTCCTACTTTTGCTTCCTTTGCGTGGGACTGATTCCAGTCACCGCGCTCCCTTCCTACTTTTGCTTCCTTTGCGTGGGACTGATTCCAGTCACCGTGCTTCCTTCCTACTTTTGCTGCCCTGGCGTGGGACTGACTCCAGTCACCGTGTTTCCTTCCTACTTTTGCTTCCCTTGCGTGGGACTGATTCCAGTCACCGTGTTTCCTTCCTACTTTTGCTTCCCCTGCGTGAGACTGACTCCAGTTCGCTTTTGAATTTGTTACGCAAAGATTTAAATGAGTATTTACCAAGTGTAATTAGCTCCGTGAGTAAGGTCCTGGGAACAGTCAACTGGTCGTATTGCCCCGACTTCTTCGATGCCCGGGATACACCCGATACTTCAGAATTGTCTGCGCCTGAAACGAAAATAATTTGCGGTGTGTACAAAAATTAAGATTTTTTATCAATCCATCACATCAAACATTCATAATATTTAGAAAGAGGTTAAAAAATATATACCGCTGTCCCTGTCGTGCGGCAACAGGCGTCCGTTCTGCGCGGGCGCACCATTCTGTGTCACCTTCTGCTTCTCCTCTTCTCCTTCTTCCACCAACTTCTCCCTTCCTTCTGCCATTTCTAACTCCATCTTCTCACCTAAATAATATAAACGTAAAAATTCTTTACAAAACCGACTTCGAACGCCACTACAAAGTATATCAATTGTGCCTATAAAATTTGAAAATTTCCCCTGATTTCTCCAGGATCCCATCATCAGAGCCTGACCTGATAAAAATGGAATTAGCTGGAAAGTATACCCTTTCAAAGAAAAAAAGAATTTTCCAAATCGGTCCAGGCCTCTACGAGTAATCGGGGAAGGTACATAAAAAAAAGATTCCGAAGAATTGAGAACTTCTTCCTTTTTTGGAAGTCGGTTAAAAACAAGGTATTATTATTAATAGGACAATTGCTTCTTTAATTTCGATAATTATTCGGTTTATCTCAAACGGTTGAGACAATCTACACATGAAAATGGGCGTTTTTCCACTGCGCCGGTGCCGCTGTACGCTCGGCTATATGGGCAGTACTGACACTAATATATCGCTCATAATTTTGAATTATGTCACCCTTGTCGCAAATGAGCGATATGCTCTAAGTTGGAACTAACCTCGTTGCCGCCTCTTCAGCCTGCGTCGTCGGCAGTATAGCATAAGAGCCAGCACCAGGATCATGTAAGCGCCCGCTACGGATATCGACACGAGTACCGCTTTACCCGCCACGCCCGTTGACTCCGGCGGTGGGAGTTCACCCTCTGCGAAAGTAAAAAAAATTAAGTTTCGCTATCTATGGTACCTTTCGTTTGTCACAGTCCCTTCACATTTGTTTTACCTCTAGCTATAAAGTTGGCTAACCTGAGTTCTGTGTTATCACATGAGTCATCCTGGAACTCAAATATGCATTTAATCTATTTTATACTAGATGACTAATTTAAAAAATAACAATTTTTATAGCTTTTTTTTTGTATACGGGTATGCGGATGAATAATGTCGTTAAATTACTATTCAAAGTATTCAAGCGTTGCTTGACAGGAAGTAATGCCAACATAGTGGAAAATACAATGACAGATCAGAGATAAAATAACTATAAACGGGCTGTAAGTCTACTAAAGCGTTAAAGTGACTACAGCGCCATCTAGTATGGAGTAGCAGAGGTTACTTAATATTTTAAAGTGCATAATAGACAAACTGGATTGACGGGTTTAAAAAATTTATTATTATACTAGCGGACCCGACAGACGTTGTCCTGTCTTAACTATGAATATTGAAACTCCCCTTTTTACCCCCTTGGGGAGAGAATTTTCAAAAAATGTAAAATACGTAATTCTTTATTTTTGATCAAGAGCCAAAATATCAAGTTTCATAAACATAACTTGAAAAATAACTTGAAGAACGAAGGACTATCATACAAACATTCAACCCCTATTTAATCCCTTAGGGGGTAGAATTTTTAAAAACTGTGAAACACCTACTTTTTTGTTTTCAATTTAAAACCTAAGTACCGAATTTTATGGGTATAGTTTGAAAAATTACGGAGTTTCATACAAACTTTAACCCCCCTTTTTACCCCCTTGGGGGGAGAATTTTCGAAATATGTAAAATACGTAATTCTTTATTTTTGATCAAGAGCCAAAATATCAAGTTTCATAAACATAACTTGAAAAATAACTTAAAGAACGAAGGACTATCATACAAACATTCAACCCCTATTTAACCCCTTAGGGGGTAGAATTTTTTAAAAGTGTGAAACACTTACTTTTTTGTTTTCAATTTAAAGCTTAAATACCGAATTTTATGGGTATAGCTTGAAAAATGACGGAGTTTCATACAAACTTTAACCCCCCTTTTTACCCCCTTGGGGGGAGAATTTAAAAAAAATGTAAAATACGTAATTCTTTATTTTTAATCAAGAGCCAAAATATCAAGTTTCATAAACGTAACTTGAAAAATAACTTGAAGAACGAAGGACTATTATACAAACATTCAACCCCTATTTAACCCCTTAGGGGGTAGAATTTTTAAAAACTGTGAAACACGTACTTTTTTGTTTTCAATTTAAAGCCTAAATACCGAATTACATGAGTATAACTCGAAAAATGACGGAGTTTCATACAAACTTTAACCCCCCTTTTTACCCCCTTGGGGGGCGAATTTCGAAAAATCCTTTCTTAGTGCTCGCCTACGTCATAAAAGGAACCTACTGTCAAAATTTCAAGTTTCTAACTTCAGTGGTTTAGGCTGTGCGTTGATCGTCAGTCAGTCAGTCAGTCAGTCAGTCAGTCAGGACAAGCCTTTTTATATAATTATAGATTATTAAGCCTTTAATAATATAATTGCTTATACAATAGTGCTTGTTTAATCCAAAAAAAATAAAAAATAGGTGACTGACTGATCTATCAACGCACAGCTCAAACCACTGGACGGATTGGGCTCTGCAAAACTTTTCCTTTGCAAACAAAACAAAAATAAATAACTGATTTAAAACTAACAAAAACATTCACAACATAACAATAACAAAACTTTGCTATCTGCACTAAGCGGGTCTGACTTGAGGTGCGGTGCGGGGAAGCGCGAGTCGAGGTAGCGGCCAACGTGGACGTGGACGAGGACGAGTTGACGTGGACGAGTAGTAGATACTATTCATTTATTTATACAACTTTATTGCATGAAAAACAAGAACAAAATACATAAGTAAATAAACAGTGTAACACAAAAGGTGACCTTATCACTAATAGTGATCTCTTCCAGGCAACCTGTACGAGAGAACTTAATGTAAGTGAGAGACGGGATACTATCTATCTATTTACCTGGATGCACGATAAGTTGCAACTCGTTCCTAGCCAGTCCGGCCGCGCTGCCCGCAGTGCAGCCGTACCTGTCGGAGTCATGCTCCGAAGCGTTGCGGATCAGAAGCGTGCCGTTGTTCAGAAGCACCAATCTGTCATGAAATTATAAAAATGCCAGTTAAAGCGTAAAAGAGATGCAGCCTTACCAAAACGTGAAAATGGAAGCGAGAAACTATTTTTGTCTCTTTCAGCGTATTGTCTGCCACAGAACTGTCACCGTTGGTAAACAAATGTAAGTCAGGTTTGTAGACAATAGTTGTCAATGTTCTTTTTCACAATTTTTTACGATGTTTACTGCACAATAGAAACTTGTAAATTAAGTGTTTAGAATGTCAACCATAGATAGAGGTTATTCTGTATCCCTTGTGGATATATACGAGTTTGCAGATTCTCTTACATACTATGTATTCTATTCTATGGAGAGCATTGAACCGGTGGTCTTACCGGTTACGTAAAATAGCGCCATCTAGTATGCAATAGCAGTAGTAGATTTTGCGATATTATCATACATTATTAAGATTTGTAATAGATAGAAATTTTTCTCATAGACTATAAACAAAGTTTAAAATTAATCCCTTTACAAATTAAGTAAAGTTCACAAATACTTACTTCGAAATTGAAGCGTTCACACCGCCTTCAATTTCAACGCCATCTTCTGTAAGAAAATGTTTTCTTTTTAAGTTTTTGACTCTCAATGTTTAATATTTATAACTTCTGAGTTGTCTCTGGTCTGGCCTGGTGGGAGGCTTTGGCCGTGGCTAGTTACCACTCTACCGTCAAAGATGTGCCGCCAAACGATTTAGCGTTCCGGCTCAATGTCACGTAGAAACAGATTAGGGGTATGGTTTGAATGTACGCTACCATACCCCATCCAAGTTAGTCCACTACTATCTTAGACTGGATCGTCACTTTGAGATGGCAGTAAAGGACTATCTTGCCATCGAATAAAAAAAAGAAAAATTTTCGACCTCCCACTTACGTTGCTGGTGCAAAACGGTGAGGTTCCTGTCCCAGTGGGTTGTCGGTGGGGGGTCGCCGGTTGCCACACAGTTCAGCGACACAGTTTGCCCGACCGTCACGTGCATCTGCTGCTCCGGTGCAGGCTCCACCACACGCGGCGTGACTGGATGGAGAGGAGAAGAAGAAATGCGATATAGTCACTCAGCTCTATATTAATCTATGATTAACACTCAAGAGGCTGCTGTCATATCTGGTTTTTCCAAAAAGGAGGTTCTCAATTCGTCAGAACTTTTTTTTAAGTATGTTCCCCGATTACTCGAAGACACCTGGACCGATTTGGAAAATTCTCTTTTGTTTGAAAGGGTATACTTCCCAGGTGGTGCCATTGTCAGGATCTGATGATGGGATCTTGGAGAAATCGAGGGAACTCTTCAAATTTTATAGGCACAATTGACTTTCTTGATTGTCTGCATTTTGGCGCTGTAAGCACTAAGGAGATACCAGTGTCTCTGGAAGTAATCCTTACTAATATTACAAATGCGAAAGTGTGTTTGTATGTTGGTTTGTCCTTAAATTAAGCTGCAACAGAGCCACGGATCGACGTGATTTTTTGCAACTAAACAATATTTTATTAATCTAAACCTCTCCCTCGCTTTTTATTAACAACAGGGCAGTTCCAAAAGACCTGCAAGTGCGCGCGAGAGGGCCGATAAAAATGATTTAGGACTCAGTTCGCACGTTAGTAATGGCTCAAGTATAACAACATAATCTTACCAACGACATCCAGAGTGATGTTTGCATGGATGACATGGTCGCCATCTGTCGCTCGACACGTGTAGTTGCCCGCGTGGTGCTTCTTAGCTTCTGTCACCATGAGGGTGCCGTTTGCTGACGTCACGCCTTCTGGAAGAGGGTCTGTAGCATTCTGAAGCATAAAAATTAGTTGGTTTAAATATAGGAAGCAGGTGTTATTTCTGTGTGTAAAGCTTCGTGTAAAGTGCTATTTTGACATATTTTCTATATTTTCGAAGTTGAAACTTCTTTTTATAGCGATTTTTAGTTGATTTCTGACTTCTATAAATAATTAATCTATGATAAACATTGGGCTGGCTGTCACAAATGACAGCTTAAATTATGGAACAATTTGAAGCGCCACATTTGACATACGAGTGTCTTTGGAACTAAATAATATTGGGATGCAGGAAGTACCAAAAAGTATCAACTATCAGTTGAACACTCGTAACTGTTTTCAGCGCCAAAATGGCGTCAATCAACAATGTCCAGTGTTAATAAATAATAGATAATTAATTATAGAAGTCAGTGGGCAGTTCCCATAACTGCCCATGTTTTTTTTTTTAATTTTAATACTGTCTTCAATATCACGTGATCGTGCGTGAAAGAATGCTATTAATTATTAAATCAACATTTACGCATGATACTCAACAGCGAGATGGGCGATTGTCACGTTTTTAGCTAGTTTATAATAATTAATATTACCAGAAACCACTGCACAGTGGGAGCAATTCCTCCGGCGACCTTGCAATGGATCTTGCCCGAACTATTCAGCTCTAGCTTCTTGCTGTATGGCTCCGGCTCGAACCGCAGCACGCCATCTGTGGACGAGTAGGAGAACTGTTTATTTAACTCTTCTTACGATAGATGGCGTACCTACAACTTAATACCTACTAGTAATAACTAACTTTATTTATCCCAACGAAATAATTTTTTTTTAATTTAGTTTTAGAACTAGTCATACCTAATTGTATACATATTTATCCGAATTTTTTCAATTCACCTTAGCCATATTCGACTGTAGATAAGTACATATTATCGTCATCCGCACTCGAATATGCTATTCAAAAGAACGACGTGGAGTTGACTTTTCTTTTTAATATGAATAGCGGGCAAACGAGCTGGTGGGTCAAATGATGTTAAGTGATTACCGCCGCCCATGAACACTTGTAGTACCAGAGGCACTACCAATGCGTGGCCGGATTTTCAGGTTTCCAATTTATTGGTCCGTCCCTTGAATAACCCCAAATTGTAATTAACTGGGAACACCGTTGAAGATTTTTATATAATGTAAGTAAACATAAGTACCATTTGTAGCTCGATGTCGTCTAGGTCTGTGGAATCGAAGTCTGTGGCCAGCATTGCGATGTACAGCTTCTGAAAATTAAAAGGATTTAATTAATTTTTTAAGCTAATGCATAGCTTCTATCGCGGGCCTTGAGCGTGGAGACCGAATCCAGAAATACCGTAACGAAAATAACCTGACACGGGACTCCTCTCACCGCTAGATGGCGTTGATAAAAAATGCTATGCAATAGCTTTACCGCGGCAGTCCCCGAGTGCCACGCGTGTTTTTTTTAAAATACATATTGCTTGCAGTTTTGCGACGGTCTGTGTTCCTAACACGTACAATTTGGGTATCTTTAAAACAAGAGTGAATAGGCATCTTCTAGGCAAACGCGTTAGTTACATCTTAGACCACATCATCACTTTCCATCAGGTGTGAATATTGATCAAGCGTGTGCCTATAATGTATAAAAAAAAAAAGTTTCAACTTGCAAACCATGCGCTTGAATTAAAAAAAAATTTAATGTGTTCAATGTTTTTGAGTTTTGTTCATTTTTGTAATTATTTTTAAGCTATGGTCTATTTTTAATTAACCTAATTAGTTCCGTACTAATAAATAAATATTAGCCATGGTGAAAATGAATAAATTCCTCTCTCTCTCTCTATTCTCTCAAAATAAAATTTAATATCCACAGTTACCTAGTATTAAACAGAATAACAGCAATAACTTGGATAAAATACTTTTTAAAAATTTATTAATAAAATAATATGCTGTTGTAAAAAGCAAATAAGATCTCCGACCACAATATCGGAGGATTCATAAAAAAAAAAAGATAAGGAACCCTTATCCGCGAGTCTGACTCGTACTTAGCCAGTTTTATTTGTTTGCGTAACCATTCAAAAACGTATCGATCTCGCAAAACCATTGACCATCAAAGCGCTTTCGTCGGTCGGCCTAAGTGTTCTAACAGGATTGGATCCGTCATTAAGCGTGCCCAGATCCGTTGTTCGAAATATCGGGACGTAAAAGAATTTTAAAAAGGCAGAACGTCAAAATCGGGACGCAGAAAAAATAAATATCAATTTATAACCATATTTATGTTGAACTAGCTGATGCCCGTTACTAATTTTATTTATTGCATTGTAATCTGTTTTGTCAATTGGTAAACATTTAACACTTTACTACACATTTGGATTCAATATTGGATTTTGGATAAAAAGACTTAAAATAGCCCCCGCAATTTTTGATTATTAGTCTAAGGACTTTAATAAAAATATGAAATGGATTGCATAAGTTATTGAAAGGTCAACCGTTAACGGATTAAATAGAAAAAGCGGGATTTTAACGTCCTGTTCAGCATGCTTGCGGGACGCGACTTGAGAGGGCTAAAAACGGGACATCCTACAAAAGTTGAACATCTGGTAGCACTACCATCAAGTTAGTGGTGTACAAAGCAAACAGCGCAGTAATGGTGCTAATTGACAGTACGAACTGACAAGTAATTGAATGGTCAACCGTTAAAGGATTGCATTGAAAAACCGGGATTATAGCACCCCGCTAAGAGAGTTTGCGGGACGCATCCATAGATGCTTAAAAAGCGGGACGTCCCACCAAAAGCGGGACATCTGGTAGCACTACCATCAAGTTAGTGGTGTACAAACAGTGCAGTAATATGATGATAATAATTGACAGTTCGAACAGACAGGACACTCGCATCTGTCGCGTTTCACACGAGGTTTCGGGTATGTTTTATGTCATCTATTTCGAGGATTTTTTCTGGCATTCTGCGCACTGTTAATAACAAAGACTAACAAAAATATGAAATGGATTAGATAGGTTATCGAATTGTCAACCGTTAAAGGATTGAATTGAAAAAGCGGGAGTTTAGCGTGCCGCTCATTGCGTGCGGGACGCATCCAGAGATGCTTAAAAAACGGGTGTCCCACCAAAAAGCGGGTCATCTGGTAGCACTACCATCAAATTAGTGGTGTACAAACAGTGCAGTAATATGGTGATAATTGGCAATATACGAACGAACCTTAATTGACAGTGTAAAGGTTATTGAATAATCAAGCCTTAAAGGATTTCATTGAAAAAACCGGGGTTATAGCACCCCTCTTGCGGGACGCATTCAGAGACGCTAAAAAAACGGGACGTCCCACCAAAAGCTGGACATCTGTTCGCACTACCATCAAGTTAGTAGTGTACAAACAGCGCAGTAATATGGTGATAATTGGCAATATACGAACGAACATTAATTGACAGTGTAAAGGTTATTGAATATTCAAGACTTTAAAGGATTTCATTGAAAAACCGGGATTATACCACTCCTCTCATAGAGCTTGCCGCCTTTAAATGATTTAATTGAAAAACCGGGATTATAGAAACCCTCTTTTGCGGGACGCATTCAGAGACGCAAAAAAAAAAAACGGGACGCCCCACCTTAAGCGGGACATCTGGTAGCACTACCGTCAAGTTAGTTGTGTACAAACCGTGCAGTAATATGGTGATAATTGGCAATATATTAATGAACATTAATTGACAGTGTACACTGTACAGGTTATTAAATAGTCAAGCCTTAAAGGATTTCATTGAAAAACCGGGATTATACCACTCCTCTCATAGAGCTTGCCGTCTTTAAATGATTTAATTGAAAAACCGGGATTATAGAACCCCTCTCTTGCGGGACGCATTCAGAGATGCAAAAAAACGGGACGTCCCACCAAAAAGCGGGACATCTGGTAGCACTACCGTCAAGTTAGTTGTGTACAAACAGTGCAGTAATATGGTGATAATTGGCAATATACGAACGAACATTAATTGACAGTGTAAAGGTTATTGAATATTCAAGACTTAAAGGATTTCATTGAAAAAACCGGGGTTATAGCACCTCTCTTGCGGGACGCATTCAGAGATGCTAAAAAAACGGGACGTCCCACCAAAAGCGGGACATCTGGTAGCACTACCGTCAAGTTAGTTGTGTACAAACAGTGCAGTAATATGGTGATAATTGACAGTACGGACGGACGGCGCGCAGCGAGCGTCGAGCGACGCGTGAAGGGCGGACATGTTTGTTTATTCCACTTTTGAGATGCTATTTCATCCTACCAGTAGGAAGCCGCTGTTCTAATTGTAGGTTGTACTAGCTTTTGCCCGCGGCTTCGCTCACGTTAAGTTCGATTTTACAAACCCCTATTTTATCCCCTTAGGGGTTGAATTTTCAAAAATCTTTTCTTAGCGAATACCTACGTCATAATAGCTGGTTTTGCCTGTGCGTTTGATAGCTCGTGAATAGATCAGTCACCTATTTTTTTTTTAGATTAAAATAATAAATACATACGCATCTTTAACCGTTGGGCTATTGAGGGTTTTAAATAGATAGATAGATAGATTTTACAAAGGAAATACCCAATAGTAATGCCAAGAGATTTTGGCATTGATGTTATATGCATACACGTAGCAAACAATCACACTTTCACTCTGAACTATTTTTATTTCTCTTCCACACCCTCGGAACTATTTATAATTCTCTTTCACAAACTCTAAACTCTTTTTATTTCTCTCTCACACACTCTGAACTATTTTAATTTCTCTTTCACAAACTCGGAACTATTTTTATTTCTCTTTCACACCCTATAAACTATTTTTATTTCTCTTTCACAAACTCGGAACTATTTTTATTTCTCTTTCACACCCTATAAACTATTTTTATTTCTCTTTCACAAACTCGGAACTATTTTTATTTCTCTTTCACACCCTCGGAACTATTTATTTCTATTTATGAAAATAATCCTAGTAACGGCCACCAAATGGTCACCCCGCTGTAAGTCAAGAAACACGCCCCCGTTTGATGTGGCCGCCCGAACGTGCATCTGTTTGAGTTCACCCACTGTTTATACACACGTTTTGTTACCCGTAACCCCAAAACATAACCAGCGGCAGGGAGAAGTTATACGCTAATTTCAAACATATCCAAAGTACTTGACCATGGGGCCTTACTAATATTATAAACGCGAAAGTGTATTATTTTGTTGATTTGTCCTCCAATTACGGTGCAACAGAGCTACGGATCGACGTGATTTTTTGCACAGGTAAAGTTGAGTAATTGAAGAGTGACATAGGCTTGTTATTATCCGGGAAGTTTCCACGAGATTTTAAAGTTTAAGATACATTGTTCGTAACTGACTGACCCTTAGGTACGGTTACTTCAGCTTAGATACGTAACCGTTAAACATTGCGTTACAGTATAAAATGTTAAAGAAAACTATTTTAACGAATGTATGTAACGATAAGAAACGGTTTGAAGCAACCTAGCCTTAGTTTTTAAGTTACAAATGTGTTCATTTTGTTTTTTTTTTTCGTGTTTTTATGTGTCTGTTGTATTCCTGAATAAAAGACTATTTTTTATTCAGGAATAAAATAATACATTGGATTAGCATCCCATATCTTCTTGTAGGCGTGTTACTCGACGCACTGTATCGCCACCTCAGACCCCGCAGGCGGTTTGTTTGGTTAAATTTTGACCGGAATAGACCTTTTAACTCCAATATCGAATTGTTTGAGTTCAATATTGTAGTTCAAACTAAAGTCCGGTTTTGATTTAGGGTTAGCCAATATTCAGAACGTCGCTGCGATATAAAGTAAAAAGACATTAAACATGTCGCCAAGCGATTTAGCGTTCCGGCACGATGGCGTGTAGAAACCGATTAATTTGTGTATGGGTTGAATGTACACTGCCATATCCCTTCCAAGTTAATCCGCTACCATTTTTGATTGCTCATCACTTACCATCAGGTGAGATTGCAGTCAAGGAATATCTTGTCATCGAATAAAAAAAAAGACGTGTGGCACTCGGGGACTGCCGCGGTAAAGCTATTGCATAGCATTTTTTATCAACGCCATCTAGCGGTGAGAGGAGTCCCGTGTCAGGTTATTTTCGTTATGGAATTTCTGGATTCGGTCTCCACGCTTAAGGCCCGCGATAGAAGCTATGCAATAGCTTAAAAAAGTTTTGAAAATTTAGTAGTGACAATCGCGAGCAGTACGTTGCTATCTGTACTAAGCGGGTCTGACTTGAGGTGCGGTGCGGGGAAGAACGGGGCGAGGTAGCGGCCAACTTGCAGTGAACGTTTCTACCACAGCATTTGAATGAAAGGCGAAAAAGCTTTCCTCCCTTCTTTAGAGGGGTTATAAAATAAAACCATTACTGTGCCAGCCTCAGCATACTACGGTATAAAGGCCTGGTCAAACCCGTCACGCCAGCCCCTGCAGAGCGGTAACTACTGCAATGTGAACTGAGAAAATGGCATTCGTATAAGTTTCTTGTGAAGATGTGCGCTAACCGTATTTATCCGCTACGAAAGGATTTTTGAAAATTCAACCCCGAAGGAGGTAAAATAGGGCTTTAAAAATCGAACTTAATGTGAGCGAGGCCGCGGGTAAAAGCTAGTTTTAGAATAAACATATTCAAATATGAATACGTATTAGCCTGAATTATTTAAAATAATTATTATTTGTATTGCCTATTGTCTCAGTTAAATGTAATGTTGAGTAGTGTTATTAGATAAATTAAAGAATGGCAGAAAATGGCAGACAGACAGTCAGTTGTGACACTTTAGAGGTTAAGATTGTTAAGAGGTATAAAATAGAAACCTCAGTTGCCCAACGGTTAAAGATGTGGACTGGAAACTGAAAGGTCTCAGGTTCGAATCCCATCCGTTGCACTATTGTCGTACACACTCCTAGCACAAGCTTTCCGCTTATTTGGAGGGGATAGGAGGATATTAGTCAACTACAGCTTGGCTAATATTCTTTTTTAAAAGAAAAGAAAAAAAACTGGCCTTCACATTTAGTACCTACAGTATTTTTTATAAATTGCTTATAAAAGTTGTTGATGGATATTTTTGGGTACCCAATCTCACTCAAAATCGTAAAAATCGTAAACGTCTTTTGAGAGAATTGCCATTTGAATACATTTTTTTCGATCCTTAACAATGTAATATTTTTTTTACAATCATAATATCTGAAAGTATAAATCCAGTTTCAAGATTCGTCAAAATCAGAATCTGCATTCCTGGCCTCTTAAAGTTACACTAGGGTTACTGGACGACCTGCCGCGATTTCTTTAGTCCGTGTTCCGCCCCGCTGCGTGTTTGTCCAAGTCCTTACACTGGCAGTGTTCAGGTGAGTGCGGTATGCAGCTAACGAGGCTGTTTGTAGGTCCATGCATTTACACCATTTATCCCATTTGCGTCGCTTACACGGAGCATTTTGACCTGGATTTCCCACTGCGTCGTATTCATAGGAATAATTTATTCCTATGGTCTTATACCTCAATACTGAGGGTTGTGACCCCTTTTCCACTAGTTAAACAATGCAGGGATATAATATGGAAGAGATGAAATTCAAATAAAAATTATTTATTTAATGTAGGCCAACTTGTGGCTCTTATGACAAGTCGAAAATCTACCACCGGTTCGGAATGCTGATTCCGCTGAGAAGAGCCGGCAAGAAACTCAGCAGTTGCTCTTTTAAAAACAAAACTGTTAATGTTATATTGTTATACTAGACGATGCCCGCGACTTCGTCAAGGTTTTTTCGATTCCCATAGTAACTCTGTAATTTTCCGGGGTAAAATGTAGCCTATGTTTTAATCCTGGGTATGAGCTATCTCCATTCCAAATTACAGCCAAAACGGGTCATTTGTTGTAGCGTGAAGGAGTAACAAACATACACACACACACATACACACACACACACACATACAAACTTTCGCCTTTATAATATTAATGTGATGTGATGTGATGTGATTAAGTAGCTTATCTATATTGTAGACGACTGAAGCAAAGCAGATCATCTTTGCCGTCTACCTACAAATTATTATATATTATATTATCTTGAGATACAGCCTGCCTACAGACGGACGGACGGACGGCGAAAGCTTAGTAATAAGGTCCCGTCGGTTATCCTTCGGGTACAGAAGCCTAACAATGATAACAATAAAAAAGTTACAAACCTTAAAAATGAGTGAAACAGTCAGCGCCCTACACGGCGTATCGACGAACTAAGTCGTAATGGCGCGGTTGCCATGGAAACCGGTCGTAAAATTTTATGACGCGCGCCCCTAGCGGATTTCGCTTTGAACCCATAAAGGACGACGCAGACACGCGACCAGACAAAGGTGTCAGGTTTGAATTTCAACGCGTTTACTAAACGCGCCTTTCGCCTCTAGTGCGACGTCTAAAAAGCACGCCATGTATACCGGGTGTAAGGGACACCCTAAAGAAAACTGAAATCAGAGATTCAGTACATGATTTTTGAATTACAGCGTTGGAATTTTTCATTGGCATTTTAGTGATTTAGAGTTTTTTTTTTAATTTTTTCAATTATTTAATATTTGCTAATGCCCACGACTTCGCCCGCGTGGATTTAGTTTTTAAAATCCCTCATTCTTTCCTCTGGGACCTCTTTGATTTTTCGGGATAAAAAGTAGCCTACAAAGTAAAAAAGTAGTAAGTACCTACTCTCCAGGTCCTCAACTATACCCGTGCAAAAAATTACGTCGATCCGTAGCTCTGTTGCAGCGTTATTGAAGGACAAACCAACAAACAAACACACTTTCGCATTTATAATATAAGTAAGGATTCCGGGCCGTAAGGAATTAAGAATCGTTTTAGAGATTGAAAAAACGCCATGTCGCTTTCCTTCTTTACCCCGTTTCACGGACCCTAAAAATCGTTTCAAAATTCGCGTGGTCACGCGACCTTTGCGACTTTTCTCCGATAGTATAGAGTATGCTTCAACCCGTAGTGGTAGTTCTATTAGATTAGAGTGCACCATAACTTTAAAGGGCCAAATGTTCGAGATTCGACGCTGAACGCCCGGCGTTTATGGCGACTTTTATTGGCATTCATGTGATTGTAGTACTAACTCGGTTACAAATGCAAATGTGGGGACGTATGAAATGTGAGCATGGAAATTCAAAAATTCAAAATTCAAAATCCATTTATTTCATGTAGGCCAACTTGTAGCTCTTATGACACGTCATAAATCTATCACCGGTTCGGAATGCAGATTCTGCTGAGAAGATCCGGAAAGAAACTCAACAGTTGTTCTTTTCAAAAAAAAATTTTTTTTTACAATGGTTAATAAAACTAGGCTATGCACACAGTGTTTCCACAAAGAAGTTTCAAAAATGCACACCTACCACAACCTAACATATGTTAAGATGGGTAGACACAAAGCAGACCCATTCCCGTTGGCGGCACCCGTTCACGAGCACGACGCATGATCCAGCCGTTGCTTCGCTCAACCATATTTGAGGGAACGTAACAACCCGCACCACACGACATCACCACAGAAATGTTTAAGTGAGCATGACATACTTAGGCTACCTATGTTAAGGCATCGAATTAAATACTAATATTAAGATACTCATTTTAAGACATAACTGAGATACAAATAAAGTGGAATCACTGTAGAACAGAATACAATAGAATCATGTTACACTCCATTTTTTTGGAAGTCGGTTAAAAACTAGCTTTGCAAATGCTTCCCAACGTCAAAGTAGGATACACATCTAAAGTTAGTCTTATAGTCTTGAAGTTGGTAATAGACTACGAGTATTTCGAAGCAGGAATCGATTCTGTATCGCAGATGAGACGTCTCATTGTCATGCTGGCTGCGACCCACCCTTAGTACAGGGCCCCAAGTCTGCTATTGCAATTGTAGTTACATTGCCTATCAATGACATCCCAATTGCTACTTTTAGCAATTTTGGTAGTCTACTAATTCAATGGCGTCACAATTGTTTTCCGATGGTTTGCCACTGACACATCTAGCTTTGAATCTAGCTTAAATAAACGTTTTTAATATGTAGTTTTTTTTTAAAACTCATTTCGGCAAACGCTTTTTAAGCTAATGCCAATACCGAGGTATCATTGAATTACAATCCAATTATAAGAAATCGAACGACCATTGTGAATTTAGTAGACTACGAAATTTTGGACCAATGAAAATTGTATTGTAATTGTATTGCGGTTCAATGACATGTAAAATAGCAGACTTGGGGCCCAGTTTGACTTCTCGTCTCGCCTTCGATTGTACTTTTTTTTGTAGACAAAGACTGAAATCTATATTCAAATTCAAAATTTATTTATTTCATGTAGGCCAACTTGTAGCTCTTATGACATGTCATAAATCTACCACCGGTTCGGAATGGAGATTCTGCTGAGAAGAGCCGGAAAGAAACTCAGCAGTTGCTCTTTTAAAAAAAAAATTTACAATAGATAACAAAAAACTATGCTATGTATACAATGCTTCCACAATGAAGCTTCAAAAATAGACTCCACTCTCACTCCGCTCAGACTCAAGACAGAGTTAAAACGAGACAGATTTATGTCAGCATATTTGTGTCTCGTTTTAACTCTAAATCTGAGCTAAGTCAGAGCACGCTATATAGATATATACCCCCTAATCGGTTTCTACATGCCATCGCGCCGGAACGCTAAATCGCTTGACGGCACGTCTTTGACAGTAAGGTGGTAACTAGCCACTGCTAAAGACTGTCACCAGACCAGACCAGAGACAATTTAGAAATTATAAATCCCCAAATTGCCCCGCCGGGAATCGATCCCGAGATCTCCCAGTTATAACACCATAGTGCTCACCACTGCGCCAGGGAGGTCGTCAACTCGATTTGCATATTGCCGCCCATAATTTAGCCTTTAGCATAAAGGGCGGCCTTAAGATTAACTTTACTTTAACGTTATAAGTGTCTCGTACAAGAAATCGATCACCGTTATCGAGATGTAGAAACTCGTACTAGTCCTACTGTTGTCTTGTTGCCGGCTACTCATTTGGTATTCAGACAACACTTTGTATTGTTCGAGTTTATATTAATGTCGTGTCTCATATTACCTAGTTCATAACGTGTTAATACATTTCGATGTCTACAAGCCGTGTTAGCCGCACTGAATAAAATTCGCATTCTTATACGATTAATCGAATTAAAACTTAGACTAAGTAGGTACATACAGTTTATACGCGTAAGGCGTTGTCCTAATATAAAGCGAATGCGCGATCATCGCGCGAATAAGCGATGCGAGCGGCCGCGGGTTCCACTGCGCATCGTTCCATCGCGCGAATGCCTATTAGGACACCTATTCGAGATCAGGGCCCCAAGTCTGCTATTTTACATGTCATTGTCATTGAACCGCAATACAATTACAATTCAATTATCATTGGTCCAAAATTTCGTAGTCTACTAAATTCACAATGGTCGTTTGATTTTTTATAATTGGATTGTAATTCAATCATACCTCGGTATTGCTATTAGCTTAAAAAGCGTTTGCCGAAATGAGTTTCAAAAAAAAACTACATATTAAAAACGTTTATTTAAGCTAGATTCAAAGCTAGATGTGTCAGTGGCAAACCATCGGAAAACAATTGTGACGCCATTGAATTAGTAGACTACCAAAATTGCTAAAAGTAGCAATTGGGATGCCATTGATAGACAATTGAACTACAATTGCAATAGCAGACTTGGGCCCCTGTATGTTTGATCGCGCGTTCGTACGAGTAAAATTCGCGCGAACTTGCGATGATCGCGTATTCGCGTTGTATTAGGACAACGCCTAAGATACCGAGTTGCGACACAAATACTACAGCTTATACATTTAACTGTTGTCAAAATGTGGATATATATTAATTACAATCGAAAATGTAACATGTAAGTATAACAGTTGTAAAAACAGAAAGTAAATCGGTCAAAAAACAAATAAGTTATAAGTTGTTTAATGTGAATGTATATGTCTATTTCTAAAACGAATTTTTGTGTGGAGAGTGTATGGAGCTAGTGAATCGTGACGTCATATTGCAATTATAGCGCTCCCTTTTTCTAACAGGAAACTTAAAAGCTCTATATTTTCGAGACTAGTAAAGACATTAAAAAAAGAAAAATTAAATTGTGTTATAATAACAAAAACTTTTATTTTAATTAAGTAGGTAAGTATAAATAAAAAAAAAAATTGTCAAAAACCCAATTATGTGAATTACAATTTACAAAGGGTTACTTGTGGATCGACGCTTGTTCATATTATATTAGTGACAAAACATATTACATATATTGGTCTGGTGGGAGGCTTTGGTCGTGGCTAGTTACCACCCTACCGTCAAAGACGTGCCACCAAGCGATTCAGCGTTCCGGCACAATGGCGTGTAGAAACCGATTAGGGGTATGGGTTGAATTTACACTGCTATACCCCTTCCAAGTTAGCCCGCTACCATCTTAGACTGCATCGTCACTTACCATCAGGTGAGATCGCAGTCAAGGGCTATCTTGTCATCGAATAAAAAAAATAAAAACGTAAACTTTCACGATAAAAGTCGCATATAGCATACATACCTAAGCCAGTCTAACGTAAAATCATTAACACAGAGAGCTTGCGTACCTACTTAGGTACTATTCGCTACTGCAGTCATAACTACAGTCTACACTGAGACAAAACCATACGCGTAAAACATTCCGAGTTGTGATGCAATTACTATAGCTTACCCACTCTAACTACCGGCACGATACTTCAGCTGAATTATGTGAATTACAATTTACAAAATGCGTCGCTCTTTCACAGTAATAATAATTATTAAAATAAATTATGAAATACTAGTTGAATCCCTCGGGAGCTCTTTTATTTTCCGGGATAAATAGCCTATGTCACTCTCCCGGTCCTCAATTGTACCCATGCAAAAAATCACGTCGATCCATTGCTTTGTTGCGGCGTGATTGAAAGACAAACAAACCAACAAACAAACACACTTTCGCATTTATATTGAATAGAAGGGTGTAGACGCATTTATGAACTGTTTCTACAGGTTTCGAAATCAAAAAAATTATGTGGATTATAATTTACAAAATGCGTCGCTCTTTCACAATAATAATAAACAATAATTATTAAAATAAATTACGAAATATGTAGACACATTTTATGAAAATGTGCCGTACACTAGAGAAAAGTCATAGTTAGGGCTTCGAAAAAAATTCAATTATTATATCACACTAGCGGACGCCCGCGACTTCGTCCGCGTTCTTAAATTGTTGAAATTTTTCCTGAATTTTCTTTGCTATAAACCTCACGGAGCCCGAGACCTTTCCAACGAATGCAAAACCGTGGAAATCGGTTCGTGCGTTCTGGAGTTATAGCGTCAGGAAGGAAAACCCGACTTATTTTTATATAATAGATTGATTATTATCACTGTCGCACTAACTTGTCATGAAAAAAAAACCCTAAACAACATTATACAACCACACATGTGTATAATACCAACTGTATAATTAAACCCACCCCCTAGAGGTCGTAAAACCGACTTGACGGCATCCAGACCCTTAAATATTGCGTTTTATGTGACGGCCTGCCGGTCTCATTAAACCTGATCGTAAAAAATTAACATGGAAAATATTTTTAATGAAATTCTACGCCGTTCGGGTGGATTTTAGAGGGGTTTAGATTTTATTAAAATTTTTAGTCTCTAAAAATCCATTGCTATCATAAACTTGAAAGTAACTCTGTCTGTTTGGAAGAGATCGATGTCGCGTCAGTACTTACTTAATTATGATTTAAGTACTGGTAACAAATGTGCGAATAATTGGGGACTGGGTCATTTTTCAATTTTATTTGAAATTCTTGTTGATTTAAGGAAAAATTCATTAAAAAGTTCTTTAATTATATATATTATTAACCAAGTAACCTTATGAACACGATAACGACGAACACGAATTTGGTTAGTTTTCCCCTAGGTCTATAGTCTGATTTTTAATTCGGTGGAATTCTGACACTTGTCATTTTATAAATAGAGCGAGTTATTTGTATGAAAAACAGTATTACCACCTGTAGTTCGATTTTACCCCAAACTATCTGTCAGGCATTTGTCATAAATATCTATGTGCGCAATTGATTTTTATTTTTATAAGTTTAAATTTATTATCTTTTTTGTGGGATTTTTTTTAAGATACGTCAGAATTCCACGCAATTAAAAATCAGACTTTAAAATAGAAATGACAGCAGCAAGTCCAGTGTTAATCATAGGTTAAAGATAGAGGTCAGTGTTCACAAAAAAAAATCAATTTTAGAAATCAAAACGTATCACCCGATTACATTAACGATTTCAAAAACATTGTACCACTTTCATCCCTATTTCAAAAATATAAAACTAGCGACTTTTGACGCCATAGTCTAGTTTTTTACTTTGTTTGTAAACAAATTAAAAAGTACAGATTTTATAAAAAAAACACTCTCTTTTTAATTGCCAACATTTAGATTCACTTTGCGTTAACATCAATTTGCCAATACGCGGATCTGTCTGATAGGGTTTAAATAAAAAAAAAATTGATTGCAGTCGACAAAATCAACGGATAGAATTTATTTTTACCTTTATTTTTTTAAAGTTCCCAATTAGTTTGGTCACGGTGTTTTGAATGTGAATGAGTTGAATTGATTGATGAAAAAATATTATTGGTAGATACATAGTTGTTAATAGCAACATGCTATCTTGTACAATACGTATTTTTTTATTATTTTTAAGCTATTGCATAGCTTCTATCGCGGGCCTTGAGCGTGGAGACCGAATCCAGAAATTCCGTAACGAACATAACCTGACACGGGACTCCTCTCACCGCTAGATGGCGTTGATAAAAAATGCTATGCAATAGCTTCACCGCGGCAGTACCCGAGTGCCACGCGTCTTTTTTTTTAAACTTCAACTTATTGTTACATACTGGAAATAATATAAACGTAAAAATTCTTTTTACAAAACCGACTTAAAACGTCACAAGATTTGAAGAGTTCCCTCGATTTCTCCAGGATCCCGTCATCAGATCCTGACCTGTTGACTATGGATCCACCTGGGAAGTATACCCTTTCAAAAAAAAATCCTAATCGGTCTAGGCGTCTTCGAGTAATCGGGGAACATACATAAAAAGAAAAAAAGATTTCGACGAATTGAGAACCTCCTCCTTTTTTGGAAGTCGGTTAAAAACGGAGAAAAGGGCAAAAACTAATTATAGTTTTACTTTTTAAAACTCTTTCGAATTTTAAAATTCGCACTAGATAAACAGAATATTTTCCCATTTTTTTTTGAATTAAAATGTTACAATAAACACATATAGCTAACCTAATTACTATTCTGTGTGCTCTTAATAAATACTCTAATAGGTAGTAAGTAGTATATTTTTCCGATTATAATATTATTTATTAAGAGCAAAAGTATTTTCCCTCACGTAAGTTTAGTGTAGGTACTTGGAAATAGTTCTTCATTTCCCCACCATCTAATTTAATTTCAAGATGTCGCCGCGCAAAATGGCGGCGATAATAGAATTACAATGGAATTACAGATAATATATCGCCCTCCACTAAATCGGTAGTGCTAATTTGTGAGTCTGTAGATAATCTAATAAGCAAATGTATCTTATGAGTTATAATATAACTAGCTGTTGCCTGCGACTTCGTCCGCTTCAATTTCTATTATTATGATCAGAGTGATGTTATATAGGTTTTTTTTTTCATGACAAGATATTGCGACAGTGGTAGTGAATATAATAATTGAATTTTTTTCGAAGCCCTAACTAGGACTTTTGTCTTGTGTACGGCACATTTTCATAAAATGTGTCTACATATTTCGTAATTTATTTTAAAAATTATTATTTACTAGCTGTTGCCTGCGATTTCGTCCGCGTCAATTTCTGTTATTATGATCAGCGTGATGTTATATAGCCTAAAGCCTTCCTCGATGAATGGACTATCCAAAACAAAAAGAATTTTTCAATTCGAACCAGTATTTCCTGAGATTAGCGCGTTCAAACAAACAAACTCTTCAGCTTTATAATATTAATAAGTATAGATATTTATTTATTTATTTATTAAAGAGGCACACAAAACAGGTTGAGACTAAAAATTACACAAAATATAAATACATACAGCTTATCGAGAACCAAGTAACAACCCTTGATATGTGTACACAGCATGATTGAATAAATTAATTAACGAGTCAGAAAATTATAACATAAAATAAAATAAAATTAAATTAATTAATAAAATAAAAAAAAAATATTGGGTATAACTAAGAAGATACATTTGCTTATTATTCTTTCTTTTTATATATATTAAGAGTTGATGCCCGAGATTTGCTCGCGTGGATTTAGTTTTTAAAATCCCGTGGGAACTCTTTGAATTTCCGGGATAAAAAGTAGCCTATATCACTCCCCCGGTCCTCAACTATATCCATGCAAAAAATAGAATAAAAAAGGACAAACCAACAAACAAACACACTTTCGCATTTATAATATTAGCAAGGATCTACATACCTACTTTTGTCTGGTGGGAGACTTTGGCTAGTTTCCCTACCGTCAGACGTGCCGCCAAGCGATTTAGCGTTCCGGCACGATGGCGTGTAGAAACCGATTACGGGTATGAGTACACTGCCATACCTCTTCCAAGCTAGCGCGCTACCATCTTAGGCTGTATCGTCACTTACCATCAGGTGAGATCGCAGTCAAGGGCTATCTTGTCATCGAATAAAAAAATAAAAATGCCGCGATATACATCGCGATTCGACAAACTACTCGGCCACACTTGTCGCGATAATGCGAATATTCGTCGAATCCCGATAATGTAGCCGCAGTATTAAAGAATGTAACCTTAACTAAAATAATTATCTTTATAGTTTTGTGATCCCTTATAAATGCTCTAATAGGTAGTTTATGGAGGTAGGTACTCATAAAGATCGTCCAAATGGTCCAAATCTCACATAAAAAGCCCGTAACCACTTTCCTATCCCATCTTACAGCGACTGCGCGCAATATTTAGGTCGAAACGTGACCAGAATCCAGATGTAGGAGACCAAATACGTGACGAAAAGCCCCTGTAAAGCTTTTACGCAGTACTTATTAGGGTTCCGTGCGCAAAGAAAACCAAAAAAGCCGTGTGGCACTCGGGGACTGCCGCGGTAAAGCTATTGCATAGCATTTTTTATCAACGCCATCTAGCGGCTCACCGTAAAGGAGTCCCGTGTCAGGTTGTTTTCGTTACGGATTTTCTGGATTCGGTCTCCAGGCTCAAGGCCCGCGATAGAAGCTATGCAATAGCTTAAAAAAAGACGTGTGGCACTCGGGGACTGCCGCGGTAAAACTATTGCATAGCATTTTTTATCAACGCCATCTAGCGGTGAGAGGAGTCCCGTGTCAGGTTATTTTCGTTACAGAATTTCTGGATTCAGTCTCCACGCTCAAGGCCTGCGATAGAAGCTATGCAATAGCTTAATAAAGGTGCCAACGGGACCCTATATTTACTAAGCCTCCGTTGTCCGCCCGCCGTCAGCGGACTATGGAACTGTAATAGGTAGATTTTCAATTCGAAATTTTCACAAAATGTGCACTTCTACTATCGCTAGAACAAAAAAAAAAAGTTTTTTTTTTTATTTTGGCCAATCAAAGAGGCAATGCCCCTCCCTGACGACCTCCCTGGCACAGTGGTGAGCGCTGTGGTCTTATAACTGGGAGTTCTCGGGTTCGATTCCCGGCGGGAGCAGTTTAAGAATTTATAATTTCTAAATTGTCTCTGGTCTGGTCTGGTGGGAGGCTTTGGTCGTGGCTAGTTACCACCCTACCGTCAAAGACGTGCCGCCAAGCGATTTAGCGTTCCGGCACGATGGCGTGTAGAAACCGATAAGGGGTGTGGGTTGAATTTACACTGCTATACCCCTTCCAAGTTAGCCTGCTACCATCTTAGACTGCATCGTCACTTACTATGTCACACGTACTATGCCACATTGTGGGGACTTCGTGACCTGATAGCTCTTCAAAAAGGGCTCGAGTCTCCATCCCAAAAGGCACAAATACAAAACTGTTATTTAAGTTTTAATCGCGCAATTCCAATAAATTGTAGGTACAATATACTCGTCGTTTATGTTGAAGTCACCGACATAGCTCTGCGAGTTGCGAAACTAAAGTGGAAATGGGCGGGGCACATGGTTCCAAGAGCAGATGGTCGATGGAGTCCCAAGGTGCTGGAGTGGCGACCCCGCACCGGGAAGCGCAGTGTTGGTAGACTCCCCACTAGGTGGACCGACGGCATCAAACGAGTCGCAGGGAGCCGCTGGATTCAGGCGGCGCAAGACCGAAGCCTGTGGAGGTCCATGCAAGAGACTTATGTCCAGCAGTGAACGTCTATTAGTTGATAAAGAAGAAGAAGTACAATATACTTACTCCTTCTTACTCAGATTTGGGAGGCACTGAATAAATAAGTTATACACGGTGAAATTTTATTCGCTGTAAACCCCGAAGGAGGTGAATGTGCTCATGAAACTGAACAACTTTCCCCAAGGAACATAGGTCAAGATATGAAAAAAACATTGGACCCTCCATACAAAATTGACGATTAGCTGATTGATTTACTATGGGAGGTCCAAAATTTTTTTTCATATTTCGACCTATGTTCCTTGGGGAAAGTTGTTCAGTTTCATGAGCACATTCACCTCCTTCAGGGTTTACGGTGAATAAAATTTCACCGTGTAAGTACTATTCTTTTATTTATTTTGATGCATTGTAACTCGTGTGGTACGCTAGAGGCGGTTATCAAAACCCTATTATGCGTGTCCCGGGAGAAATTAGCATAATGTGAGGGACATGCAGAATGACATGTTATTTTTTACTGTATCTATGTGACTAAGAGCATGTGTAAAGATAAATCTTCAGATGCAGATTTGATTTTTACAGCAGTAGATCATGTACCTACTTAGTCCAAAAAAAAATAAGCAAAAGACGTCATATTTCCAAGTGCGACGATACTGAGTAGAAACATAAAATAAAAATTCTTTTTAAAAACCCGACTAAAAAGTAAAAAAAAAAATTTTAGTTTGTACACGTTTAGTCGGGCGAGCATCGCGTATCGGTTTCATCGTTTCTATTTATCCTACTTAATATTATAAATGTGAAAGTGTGGATGTTTGGATGTTTGTTACTCAATCACGCAAAAACGGCTGAACGGATTTGGATGAAATTTGGCATGCATGTAGCCTTTGACATGGAAAAGAACATAGGCTACCTTTTATCCCGATTCCTTAAGTAGTTCCCGAGGGAAAATTGAAAATTGTTTACGAGCTAAGCCGCAGGCAGACAGCTATGAAATTTGGAACGCATGTAGCCTGTGACATGGAAAAAAAACATAGGCTACCTTTTATCCCGATTCCTTAAATAGTTCCCGAGGGAAAATTGAAAATTGTTTACGAGCTAAGCCGCAGGCAGACAGCTTTGAAATTTGGTATGCATGTCACCTATGCTATGGAAAAGGACATGTACTTTCTATACCGATCTCAAATAGTTCCCGTGGTAAGATATAAAAATTGTTAACGAGCGAAGCTTTAGACCCAATTCTGAAGTCCACGCAGACAAAGTCGCGGACAGAAGCTACTACTACTACTAATTTTAATCCCGATCTCTCAAATTTTTTCCGTGGGAAAAGCATAAATAATAATTGCTGCACACCAATAATTTGTTAATAATAATATTATAAACGCGAAAATTTGTATGTTTGTTACTGTTACGTCGCAACGTCTGAACCGATTTGGCTTAAATTTGGCACAGAGATGGTCTGGAATAGGACATAAGCTACTTTTTATCCCGGGAAATAAGAGTGTTCCCGCGGGAATAAAAAACGTTAATCCACGCGGACGAAGTCGCGGGTATCAGCTAGTTTAAGTAATAATTACTTAGTAATCGAATAAAAAAACTAAATCGCGAACAAGACTTTCGAATTCCTATATTGAGTTCAAAACTGGAAAACTCAAAAAAATATCTACATTGGCCAAACACAGCCAACTTTTCGTCCAACTATAAAATCACGAAAGCTATCAAAAAATAGTTCGACAAACAGAGAATCCGAGCGTACAAATCATTCTCGGTATGCATACCTTTCAAAGTTTAGAATTCAAATGGAGCAGGAATAAACGTTCGAAAACCTAATACACTAACGATTCGACGGTGAAAAAAAAAAAAAAACAACATGGCGCGGGCCTATCAATTATTCGTGGCTGGATTTTCGCGACGGGCAACACACAATGGCCCATCAATCCGGACAAAAACTGGCAACACTAGCATACCGCGTACAAAGGGACGGGAGAAACTTAAAAAGTTAGCGAATATACGCAATCGGGGTCCGCCATGTTTAGATATTTACCAGAAGACCTGGTATAACATAAAAAACCGGCCGGACCGATATCTATTTTTTTAGCGAGCAAACGAGCAGGCTGGTCACCTGATGTTAAGTGATTACCGCCGCCCATTAACCATTAACCATTAACATTAGTAGCACCTGAGGCATCACCAATGCGTTGCCGGCTTTTAGGAATTTGTTGGTCCGCCCCTTGAATAACCCCATGTTGGTGGCACAGTTTAAAATCAAAAATCAAATCAAAATTTATTTCATGTAGACCAAGTTGTAGCTCTTATGACACGTCATAAATCTACCACCGGTTCGGAATGCAGATTCTGCTGAGAAGAGCCAGCAATAAACTCGGCGGTTGCTCTTTTCAAAAAAATTTTTTTTTTACAATGGATAACAAAACTATGCTATGTATACAGTGTTTCCACAATAAAGTTTCAAAAATGCAAAACAACCCAATAGAATAGAAATATTTTTTATTCAAATAAACTTTTACAAGCACTTTTGAATCGTCAATGAATCTACCATCTGCTATGCTATATATCGATGCCCAATGCATGTTAAGACAGGCAGGCAAAAGCAGACCCATTCCCGTTGGTGGCACCCGTTCACGAGCATGACGCATGATCCAGCCATTGCTTCGCTCAACCATATTTGAGGGAACGTAACAACCCGCACCACACGACACCACCACAGAAATTTTAAAGAGTTTTATGGTACTCATTCTACTTAATAATATTATAAATGCGAAAGTTTCCGCTGGATGGATGTATGTTTGTTACTCAATCACGTCGCAACGACTGAACCGATATGGCTGATATTTGGCACAGAGATAGAGTATAGTCTGGAATAACATATAGGCTACTTTTTATCCCGGAAAATCAAAGGGTTTTATCCTAAACATAACCTAACTTCCCGTTAGTTTAAAATGTTGGTTTGCATAAAATATGTATAACAACCCTTTATTCGAATAATCTATTTTAATGAATAAATTAGTGCTAGCTTTTAGTCCACGCACAGATAACATAAATTAAAAATTCATTACACTAATAGGTATTTTACAATTCAGCGATGTCGGATTAACTGTATCGAGTAACTAAATTATGGTCGTTAATTAAACATTCAATTAGCCAAATGTTCCGTAAACACAGTTGAATTGTAATCTGGGATTTAAATGTACCTAAACCTACTAAAGGCTGATTGTAAAATTAACTGTAACATTGCATTTATGTTCATACTATGACACTCGATAGTTAGTCGATAGATAGTTCGTCTGGTGGGAGGCTTTGGCCGTGGCTAGTTACCACCCTACCGTCAAAGACGTGCCGCCAAGCGATTTAGCGTTCCGGCACGATGGCGTGTAGAAACCGATTAGGGGTATGGGTGAATTTACACTGCTTTACCCCTTCCAAGTTACCATCTTAGACTGCATCGTCACATACCATCAGGTGAGATCGCAGCCATCGAATAAAAAAAAGTATAGGTCTAGGTAAAACTCATGTCGATTTGTTTATGCGTAATTGAAGGACAAACTAACATCAAATACCTAATTTTTAATTTTTTAACCGACTTTTTTATGTATGTTCCCCGATTACTCGACCGATTTGGACCGATTTGGAAAATTCTTTTTTTGTTTGAAAGGGTATACTTCCCAGGTGGTCCCATAGTCATTAGGTCAGGATCTGATGATGGGATTCTGTCGAAGTCGAGGGAAATCTTCAAATTTTATCGGCACAATTGATAAACTTTGTAGTGGCGTTTGAAGTCGGTTTTGTAAAAAGAATTTTTACGTTTAAGTACGTAGGTAGGTATTTACATACTTGTCCCGGAAAATAAGACAGTTCCCGCGGGAACTAAAACCTCAATCGACGCGAACGAAGTCGCGTTAGTAGCATATGCTACTATACAAATATATATTTGTGCTCAAAATTAGAGCATTTTCGTTTCCGCATATTGAAGAATTATATTGCTTGCGTCAGAAACATAAAACCAAACAACGCATCAACATCACAAGTGACCTAAATTTCAGAATTTTTGATCCTAAACAATTTGGAATACCCAATTCATCATCGTTAAAATATCAGTTCGTTAAATTCGAAACGCATGAAAAGAGATCCTACTAAAGAGTTTTTAGTCAGATGCTTTTCCAAGTTTTTTTTTTTTTAAATTTATTATAATAAATAATAGATAGTTAATCACTACATAGTATAAAACAAAGTCGCTTTTTCTGTCCCCATATCCCCTTGGTCGCTTAAATCTTTAAAACTACGCAACGGATTTTGATGCGGTTTTTTTTAATAGATAGAGTGATTAAAGAGGAAGGTTTATATGTATAATAACATCCATTAAATAGTGTAGAAATACTGTTATTTTTGAGGTTTCTAAAGTGATGTCGTAAATAATTACATTTTTTCCGCTTACATTGCAAACGCAGGCTGAACCCTACGAGATTTATCAAAATAATGTACTAAGTATTGTACACATTAAAAAGGTCTACAGAAAACTCCGCGATGGTATATGTGTATCTCTTATGGATATCCCACAATAACATTTTTTTGTCATTTACTTTTTACGACAAATAATGGCTAATTTTCGAAGCGATTTTAACCAATACAGCATTAATCCTTATCTAATTAAATACCTTAAATACATTGTTGATATAATATAGATCTATATGGCCCTTTACAGCATATGATTTAAATGAATATTTTCCAAGATATTACAGATTTAAAAATTGCGGGACGTAGCGCTTGCGGCGGTTCCAGCTGGCCGGGGCGGCGGGAGTGTGCCTATAAAATATATTGTCTAACTAGCGGACGCCCGCGATTTCGTCTGCGTTCCTACATCAACACAGTTTAGGTTGGCAGAAGCCCTTCAGCATCAGGATTGAAGTTGGGTCCTGGAATTTAACGATGTAGTCTTTATTTGGTCCCTACAATAACTATCCATAATCAACAGTTTCTAAATCCCCACAGTTTAGGGGAGCAGTACCCCTGCAGCATCAGGATTGAGGAGTTGGAACCCGAACTTTTTATGAGACCATCTCGCAAAGTTTTTATGTCGATTAAAAGAAGATTCACGCAAATCGGATAAGAAATCACGGAGATATTGATATGCAGAGGTAGAAAAACACAACTCCTTCTCCTCCTTTTTCGAAAGTCGGTTAAAAAAGTAGCCTATACGTTGCCCGATAATATCAGCTATCGGTCAAGCCGTTCCCGAGATTAGCGGTAACAAACAGACAGACAGACAAACAGACGGACAGACAGACAGACAAAAATTTTAAAAATTGTTTTCTTGGTATAAGTATCGTACTTATTTACTTTCGTATGCATTTAGTAAAAAGCTGTTCTTTTGATAGTACAAACAGACACTTCAATTTTATTTATTTGTATGTATGGATGACAAGAAAGCTGTGATGTGAACCTTTGCTGTGAACGTTGTATATGAAGACATTCTGTAATATATTAATTGTTGTATAAATAGAATAAATAGGTAAAAATTTAAAAAGTATATAAGTTAGAATGTAGTGTATGAATTTAGATATTAAAAAATAGCAGGAAATCTTCATGGTTTAGGGAAAGAAGGATTGTCTTACTCTAAAAACGCGTGCGGGCCACGGGCAGTAATGAATAAATCAAATTGTTTTGATCGATTTTAATCATTTTATCAGTGAATGACATAGGCTATATATTTTATACCCGTGCGAAGCCGGAGCGGGCCGCTAGTAGTAGATAAATACATGAATGCAAATAAATAAATGAAATGAATATGGAAAGTTTTAAACAAAATAATATTATAAGTGACCTAAATATACTATATATAAAAGGCAAAGGTGACTGACTGACTGACTGATCTATCAACGCACAGCTCTAACCACTGGACCGATCGAGCTGAAATTTGGTATACAGGTAGCTGTTAGGACGTAGACATCCGCTAAGAAAGGATTTTGGAAAATTTCAACCCCAAGAGGGTTAAATAGGGGGTTAAAAAATCGAACCTAACGTGAGCGAAGCCGCGGGTTAAAGCTAGTATACTATATTTTCAAAAGCTCGTCAATCCGTCCGTCCGTCTGCCAGCGAACTGAATCTCATGGTCTTACATTTTATTATAGCATTTACTAAATGCTCTAAGTCCGTAATAGATAGACAGTTGAAATTTTTTGCGATAAAAATTGAGAAAACATTTGCGATAAAAATCGTCGAAACCTATCCTTCCGTGGATGAAAAAGACGTCATTATCATCCCAGACAAATTCAACTCGGCCTTTGCTATCCCAGTCTCCTATCTCTTTTTAATCTGTCACCAATCAGCCGTGCATTAATATGCAATCGGCGTTCGGAAGAATCCCCCATCGCAATACGTCTGGAATAAAGCCTCTACATATCTACCAACTTCTAATTCGTAGATACAAAGGAAAAAACGACTGATATTTCCGGGATAAAAAGTAGCCTATATCACTCTCCAGGTCCTCAACTATACTCATGAAAAAAGGACAATGCTCAAAAAAACCCAGGCCCGGCGCAAACGAAATGTTACTCATATTAAAGGTATAAATGAGTAAGTAAATACTGCATAGGGGGCATCATCGAAATCGATGGCTAAATGTGTGATATTGCTATTCGAATTTTGAGTGGGATCAGTATTCAATGTACTAGTAAATGAAGCATTAATAGTTACAGTTTCGTTGTATAAATGTATACTATTACTTGCACATACATAGCCACTTTATATTAACAAAGTAAATACGTCTTTGAGGCTGTGAGCGAGCTGTACGTGACGAGCGCCGATGATACATTTTTAGATGTAACAACTCGTTGCCAATGTTATGTATTAAAACCTGGATATTCCGATACTGCTTTTTTACTTACTTTTTGACATGATAGTCTTGTGACCATATTTTCAAGACTACCTACATGTTTCATACCTACATTTTTTTTATTCGATGACAAGATAGTCCTTGTCTGCGATCTCACCTAATGGTAAGTTAAGATGCAGTCTAAGATGGTAGCGGGCTAACTTGGAAGGGGTATGGCAGTGTAAATTCAACCCATAATCGGTTTCTACACACCATCGTGCCGGAACGCTAAATCGCTTGGCGGCATGTCTTTAACGGTAGTGTGGTACCTAGACACGGCCAAAGCCTCCCACCAGACATATTATAACAGTAACGATCAAAAGCTCACTAAGATTGGAACTTCATCGCCCAACTTGTTGGAACGTCTATTGGACGCCGTTCAATGAGAGACGGGTCTCACAAAAGAACGCTCCTGTATTCATGGACGGAGGCGACGACGCGAGCACTACACTAGTCGATGACGATGGTCGATGACTTTAGTGATGTGAAGCACTCGACATAAAAAGATGATTTTTTTAAGCTCAATGTGTTAAGTTAAACAATAAATATTCACATTAACATATTGTTAATTAGCCGATGCTCAGGACTTCGTTCGCATGGATCGAGGTTTTTTAATCCCCGCGGGGACTCTCTTATTTTCTGGGACAAAAAGTAGGTCTATTTGTTATTCTAGACTATCTATCTCTTTAACGCAACGGCTGAACCTGAAGAAGAATTTGGCTGAAAGGCACAGAGATAGATTTGGCTAGAATAACACATAGGCATAGTCCAGCGGGAATCGAAAAACCTTTTAATCCACACGAACGGAGTTGAGGGCATCAACTAGTTTGTTAATCTAAATATATAAAAGGCAAAGGTGACTGACTGATTGATCTATCAACGCACAGCTCTAACCACTGGACCGATCGAGCTGAAATTTGGCATACATGTAGCTGGTAGGACGTAGACATCCGCTAAGAAAGGATTTTGGAAAATTTCAACCCCAAGAGGGTTAAATAGGGGGTTAAAAAATCGAACCTAACGTGAGCGAAGCCGCGGGTTAAAGCTAGTAGATAATAATATTAATTACAGAGTAGGGATTTATTTAACTAGGTAATTATTGTATACCTTTTATTATATTCAGTAAAATAAAAATGTATTTATTTATACAACTTCATTGCATGAAAAACAAGAACAAAATACATAAGTAAATAAACAGTGTAGCAAAATCATCATCAAATCTAAAAAGATGATTTCTAATTACGTCAATAATAATACATGCGGTTGAACCAAATCAAATGGAACTTGGTCTTTTTCGAGTCATTCAACGATAAACACACATCGCTTCACTAGTGACGAAAATAAAGCCCACCTACTTGATGACTCCTTCACAACACGCATTGAAGCCTATGCAACACTAACATGCACTGCGGCTCAATTCACATTGCCGCGGAAGTGACGCGAAGTCAAGCGTGAATTTGATTTCACCTCAAGGCGTGAGAAGGCGCGCTAAAATAGAAGAAAAAAAGACGTGTGGCACTCGGGGACTGCCGCGGTAAAGCTATTGCATAGTATTTTTTATCAACGCCATCTAGCGGTAGGAGGAGTCCGTGTCCGTGGGGTGTCAGGTTATTTTCGTTACAGAATTTCTGGACTCGGTCTCCACGCTCAAGGCCCGCGATAGAAGCTGTGCAATAGCTTTAAAAGGCAAAAAATTTCATTTGCTTATAAATTCTTACACGTGTCCTTCGACCGAATCCGGCCACGGCGGCCAATCTCCACAGAGATTAACCATCTGCGCGGGAGATATTATAGTGTACAAGTGTGTGCGCAAACACAGGTGCACTCTCTATCCCCTCACACACATAGTCCGGTGAAGAGACACGGATCGTCACTTAAAATCAGGTGAGATCGCAACTCGTCAAGGATTATCTTGTCATCCAATAAAAACAAAAAGTTTTATTAAGCTTAGTCAAATGTAAGTTAATGGTAATTAAAATTAAAAAATTCGATCCATCTAAAAATATGCATTAAAATAACTTCCTTTCCTTGCCCACTCCACAGAAATGTAAATTGAGCCTAAGAACACTAAGATACACAACTATACACTTTGAAAACACTATTCATGACGTTACAAAAATTACTCGTTGAATTAGTTCCGCTTCTAATTAAGATAATTTTAATTATATCATTTAATGTAACAAAGTTAGTATGTTAGTTAGTGGTAACTGAAATTAAAAAAATCCGATCCATCTAAACAAATTCATTAAAATAACATCCTTTCCTTACCTACTCCACAGCAATGTGAATTGAGCCTAAGAACACTAAACTACACAACGATACACTTCGGAAACACTATGTACACTATTCACGATGTTACAAAAATTACTCGTTGAATTAGTTCCGCTTCTAATTAAGATAATTTTAATTATATCTTTTAATGTAATAGAATTATTCGCGAGGATTTTAAAGTGGTTCTTGAATCTCGGCTCCTGGGGTTTTGAATAGCGTTTTGAGTTTTTGTCTGATTCTTTCATTAACTAGATATTATTTTATTTTAATTAGTAGAACTCTTTTTATTTTGTAGACATTTTGTAGCTCTGTTAGGGTATATTTTAAACATACACCGATTTATGTAGGCATAGGATAATTATTTTCACACACCGATTTATGTACTTACTAGCTGTGCCCGGGACTTCGTTCGCGTGGAATAGTGACTTTTCGGGCAGCATATTTTGAATTACATATACCGTCGACGCTCAGGCGCGAGGCGTGTAGTACGTACTCTGTACGTTAAAAATGTTCGCCGTGATTCTTTAAATTGACATAACTTTTTTATTTATGAACCGATTGACATGAAATAAACACTAAATGTTAAGTGAAGCTTACTACAATATATTAGTGAAAACCGTATCTAAATAGAATAAGCCGTTTCTGATATAAGCGTGCACAAACACACAGACGAACAGACAAACAGACAAAAAAAAAATTAATTACAATTTCGGGTTCGGCATCGATATAATAACAACCCCTGCTACTTTTTTTTTATATATTTCCATTGTACAGACATCACTTTTCTACAATTTTATTATATGTATAGATGTTCAAAAATAATAATTCAAAATTTATTTATTTCATGTAGGCTAAGTTGTAATCTAGCGGCATCTAGCGGCTCACCGCTAGATGGCGTTGATACTCTCTAAATCTGTGGCGTTGATAAAAAATGCGCCATCTAGCGGCTCACCGTAGAGGAGTCCCGTGTCAGGTTATTTCGTTACGGAATTTCTGGATTCGGTCTCCACGCTGGCCCGCGATAGAAGCTATGCAATAGCTTAAAAAGAATTAACAAGAAACATACAAACGATGATACAAACCAATGCATCGAACAAGTATTAGGTACCTATAATATTTTGAATATTTAGTGGAAAGTGGAAACACGTTGGCAAAGACAATAGACGCTGTTTCGCGTTCCACAAACAATGATGGATCCGGATCCGCTCGCAACATGGCGATCTTTCATGGGTTTACGTTTTCAATTGCGTGAAAAAAAAATGTGGAAGGCGCGTTTTACATTGACATATTATATTGTTTACACAGTTAACTCAATATAATGTACAATCATGTATTTATTTAAGTAAGAAAATAATAATAAAATATAGAAAGTAGATTGAAATCACTTCCTTCCCTAACAGTTAATTAAAAAAGAATAATCAACTTCGTGCAGTGTGTATGTGTGTGTGTGTGTGTGTGTGTGTGTGTGTGTGTGTGTGTGTGTGTGTGTGTGTGTGTGTGTTTGTGTGTGTTTTTATATTTAAGCCCCTTTCTTCCACCTTCCCTCGAAAGCGAGTAAGGTTAATTATAAAGTGATACAGATAAAAATAATTAACTAAACGAACTGGCCTTTAAGATTAATAATATGTTAACTCAACTTGAATTTTAACTTGTTATAGAATAAAATAAATATAAATTGAAAATTTGAAACACCCCCGACATGCAAAATTAAAAAAATATGTAGTATAATTCGCCATAAATATATACCACCACAAAGGTGGTATAGTATTCTACTAGTCAAGCTCTTTCATTTGATACCTAATTGAGGGAGCTGTGAAAAAATATGTTATCCGAAATTTTGTGGCGGCGGCCATCTTGGACCGATTTTGATCAAACATAACTAAGAACACTCCCGACTAATTCACCTTTCAAATAAAATAAAAAAAAAATAAAAATCAAACCGATTTTGATTTTGTTTTTTCGTTCCGTTCGGCTGCTACAATGTCACACACACACACACAGATACTTTTTTTTTTTATTCGATGACAAGATAGCCCTTGACGGCGATCTCACCTGATGGTAAGTGACGATGCAGTCTAAGATGGTAGCGGGCCAACTTGGAAGGGATATAGCAGTGTAAATTCAACCCATACCCCTAATTGATTTCTACACGCCATCGTGCCGGAACGCTAAATCGCTTGGCGGCACGTCTTTGACGGTAGGGTGGTAACTACGGCCAAAGCCTCCCACCAAACCAGACCAGAGACAATTTAGAAATAATAAATTCCTAAATTGTCCCCGCCGGGAATGAACCCGAGACCTCCCATTTTTAAGACCACAGCGCTCACCACTGCGCCAGGGACGTCGTCAAAAAACGTCTAACTACCTACTATCTAAATAACACGCGTTTCAATAACCCCCGTCGTTTTCTTGCGTCGGGGGTTAATAATATTTATTCATTTGTGAAAGTCGATCTGTCTGTTTGTGAATCACGGTAGGTAGATATAAAGATTAACGTGTTCGAAGTTTGAGGCATATGGTTTTGACCGGCGGCGACCTTTGTCTTTTGTATACTCGAGACATTTGAGATATGTAAATTGAAATAAGTGTTCCTTGACTTTGTAAAAACTTTTAGGAAAGAAAGAAAGACACGTTTATTTTATAAATTGTGCCACACATCACCAAATAGGTACTTATACTTTATTGTAACATTTTAAAAAAAGACGTGTGGCACTCGGGGACTGCCGCGGTAAAGCTATTGCATAGCATTTTTTATCAACGCCATCTAGCGGCGAGAGGAGTCCCGTGTCAGGTTATTTTCGTTACGGAATTTCTGGATTCGGTCTCCACGCTGGCCCGCGATAGAAGCTATGCAATAGCTTAAAAGGTATACTAGATCAGGTTATCTAAATTAGGTTGTCTCGGCGCCTCCACCACTTGAGCATTAAAGACAAAAGGCGTCAAGCAGAAGAAGCGCCGGAACAACTAAGTCATGTGTGGCACAACCCGGAAAAATTCGACCCCTCCGTAGAATAAAGTCTCATCTGCTAAATCCATAACTTGAGATTTGAGCCTTGCAGATGTGACTTTAAGGCTCAAACTTCAAGTTGTGAATTTAGCAGATGAGACTTTGTTCGATATATTGATAGACTAACTGATACCCGCGATTTCGTTCGCGTGGATTGAGGGTTTTTATTCCCGCGGGAACTCTTTAATTTTCAGGGATAAAAAGTAGATTATGTGCTATCCCAGACTATAATCTATCTCTGTGCCTTTTAGCCAAATCGGTTCAGTCGTTGCGACGTGATTGAGTAACAAACATCCAAACATCCACACTTTCAGATTTATAATATTAGTAGGATAATAGGATTAAAATCGGTTAATTTAAACTAATCGTCCGGATGCAATCGATCAACCAAATGCGATCGCCCACTTTAAAGTCGAATCTAATGACACATGTTAAATCCGACAAATCGTTTAAACTACAGAAACAAATAAACATACATATACTCGAGAAACTTTACTCTACTTCAACAGTCGGATAAAATAGTCGTAACATATATTTGAGGGGTTTCGTGCCACGAACGATTTTAGCAGCACATTATGCATTGACTTATTTGATCCCATTCGACTGAAGGTGATGTATATAGATTCGGCAAGGAATCGTTTGAACGATAAAATTTACATTTTTATAACTATTCTTCCATGCAGTTGTAGAAGACTTACCGTCTAATCCCATTACGATTTGTATGCCTGAAACAAGTAATAAATAAAACATTAGGAATATTGAAGTCATTTTACATAATATTTTCAAGTCAATTTCACTGTCGTCTGAAATAAAAGAAAATACTGTTTTATCCTTACTAATTCTTACTAATATTATAAATGCAAAAGTGTGTTGGTTTGTCGTTCAATAATGCTGCAACAGAGCTACGGATCGACGTGATTTTTGCATGGTATAGTTGAAGATCTGGAGACTGACATAGGCTACTTTTTATCCCGGAAAATCAAAGAGTTCCCGCGGAATTTTAAAACTAAATCCATGCGGACGAAGTCGCGGCCATCAGCTAGTCACTATATAGTACACAACAAAGTCGCTTTCTCTGTCCCTATATCCCTATGTATGCTTAAATGTTTAAAACTACGCAACGGATTTTAATGCGGTTTTTTTACTAGATAGAGTGATTGAAGAGGAAGGTTTATATGTATAATGTTCGCTGGTATAATAACATCCATTAACAGTGAATGACATAGGCTATATATTTTATATCCGTGCGAAGCTGGAGCGGGCCGCTAGTATAATATAAATATAGACTAGCGTTTGTCACACTTAGCGTGTGATCATACCTGATGGTAAGTGAACATACAGCACGCTTGCCTGGAAAATGCCTATTGATACATTTGAAGGAATTTCATAGGAATTGTCCTTACAAACCAACAAACAAAAACTCTTTCGCATATTTTATAATATTAGTAAGGATTTTTTTCTAGTTATGTCAGTTTTAGGTTTAATTAATAAATAATATTCATATTCATTGTAGGGAGGGAAAAACACTACATTTCCCTCCCCTTAGCAAAGTTTTACTATAACGGAAAGCTGGTACGGAAGTGGATGGCTATCTCTGTAGAGATTGGCCGCCGGGAGAGAATAATTATTTTCTATATTAACATATTTATTTATTCATAATAATTTAATAAAGAGCACTACATTTCCCTCCCCTTCGGGAAAAGTGTTAACTATAATGGAAAGCTGTTGGCATTAACAATATTACTTCGCTCCGCAGAGTCTTTTGATCCGTTTCATTAAATGGCGGATGAAACAACGGGATAAAAGCATATCCGTTGATGAGGTGTATTCCCACTCAGCCCTGTGGGAATCTGTTTTTTTTAATTTATTGTTACATTAATGCTGAGATCAGGGGCCCAAGTCTGCTATTGCAATTGTAGTTACATTGCCTATCAATGACATCCCAATTGCTACTTTTAGCAATTTTGGTAGTCTACTAATTCAATGGCGTCACAATTGTTTTCCGATGGTTTGCCACTGACACATCTAGCTTTGAATCTAGCTTAAATAAACGTTTTTAATATGTAGTTTTTTTTGAAACTCATTTCGGCAAACGCTTTTTAAGCTAATGGCAATACCGAAGTATGATTGAATTACAATCCAATTATAAGAAATCAAACGACCATTGTGAATTTAGTAGACTACGAAATTTTGGACCAATGATAATTGTATTGTAATTGTATTGCGGATCAATGACAATGACATGTAAAATAGCAGACTTGGGGCCCAGGTGAGATCGCAGTCAAGGGCTATCTTGCCATAGAAAAAAAAAAGATCTATAGAGCGTGCTCGTACTTAGCTCGCACTTAAGATAAAGGTTAAAACGAGACACAAATATGCTCTGACATAAATCTGTCTCGTTTTAACTCAGTCTTGAGTCTAAGCAGAGTAAGAGTGCGGTCTATTGTTACGTTCCCTCAAATATGGTTGAGCGAAGCAATGGCTGGATCATGCGTCGTGCTCGTGAACGGGTGCCACCAACGGGAATGGGTCTGCTTTGACTGCCCGTCTTAACACGATTGGATTGTATGTAGGTATGCATTTTTGAAACTTCATTGTGGAAATACTGTATGCATAGCATATTTTTGTTAACTATTAAAAATTATAACTAACAAAAATTAAAAAAAATTTTTTTTTTTTAAAAGAGCAACCGCCGAGTTTATTGCTGGCTCTTCTCGGCAGGAAGGGCATTCCGAACCAGTGTTAGATCCATCGACGATTCAAAAGCACTTGAAAAAGTTTATTTGAATAAACACGATGAAATGAATGATGAAATGAAATGAAACCGATTAGGGGTATGCGTTGAATCTACACTGCCATACCCCTTCCAAATTAGCCCGCTGCCATCTTAGACTGCATCGTCACTTACCATCAGGTGAGATCGCAGTCAAGGACTATCTTGTCATCGAATAAAAAAAAACTTTGTAGTGGCGTTTGAAGTCGTTTTTTTAAAGAGTTTCCATTTGAAGTCGGTTAAAAAACTTGAATTGCAGTTCATTACAGTTCAAACTGAAAACATTGCGGCTTTCAGCTGAACCTCTGTGCGTTGAACTCTTTATATACAACTAGCTTTAACCCGCGGCTTCGCTCACGTTAGCTTCGATTTTTTAACCCCCTATTTAACCCTCTTGGGGTTGAAATTTTCCAAAATCCTTTCTTAGCGGATGTCTACGTCCTAACAGCTACCTGTATACCAAATTTCAGCTCGATCGGTCCAGTGGTTAGAGCTGTGCGTTGATAGATCAGTCAGTCAGTCAGTCAGTCAGTCAGTCAGTCACCTTTGCCTTTTATATATTTAGAAGATGATTACCACGTGGCATCCGTTATTGCGGGGCATCGCGTAACGAGGGGCTTCTTGAATCCGGTACCCTACCCCATATCGTGCCCCATTCAGGCTTTGTCTCCCAATAGAAGCCTCAATTTTATGCTGAATAGACTGTGAATATGAGCTGCGGAATATAAATACGTCACGCGTGCAAGCTGAGAATTGGCTAGATGATAGTTTTTAAGCTATTGCATAGCTTCTATCGCGGGCCAGCGTGGAGACCGAATCCAGAAATTCCGTAACGAAAATAACCTGACACGGGACTCCTCTACGGTGAGCCGCTAGATGGCGTTGATAAAAAATGCTATGCAATAGCTTTACCGCGGCAGTTCCCGAGTTCCACACGTCTTTTTTTTTTTGTTAAAAAGAATATGTCCTTTAGCACCATTGGTTGCCTGGAAGAGATCGCTATGTAGCGATAAGGTCGCCAAATTGTATA
This sequence comes from Hipparchia sbordonii, assembly GCA_038048805.1. Classification (NCBI taxonomy): domain Eukaryota; kingdom Metazoa; phylum Arthropoda; class Insecta; order Lepidoptera; family Nymphalidae; genus Hipparchia; species Hipparchia sbordonii. The sequence continues at coordinate 6,049,574 of CM076117.1, read as the reverse complement.
CTATTTATCTATTAAGCTCATTGTGTCTATTCTTATACTATGTGTGGTGTACAATAAAAGTATATTCATTCATTCAAATTCAAAATTTATTTATTTCATGTAGGCTAACTTGTAGCTCTTATGACACGTCATAAATCTACCACCGGTTCGGAATGCAGATTCTGCCGAGAAGAACCGGCAAGAAACTCAGCAGTTGCTCTTTTCAAAAAATAAAATAAAATAATTTTACAATAAGTAACCAAACTATGCTATGCATACAGTGCTTCCACAGTGAAGCTTCAAAAATGCAATACATATAAAATCCAACACATGTCAAGATGGGAAGACAAAGCAGACCCATTCCCGTTGGTGGCACCCGTTCACGAGCACAACGCATGATCCATTCATTCATTCATTCAATATTAGCCAAGATGAACGTGACTAATTCTCCTCTCCCATCCAAATAAGCAGAAAGCTTGTGTTAGGAGGAGGTACGACAATAGTGCAACGGGTGGGAATCGGACCTGTCTCTACCCATAAAATATCACATCGAGCGGTTGCTCCGTGATTGAAGGACCAACCAAAATATAAACACAAGTTCGCATTTACAGTATTAGTAAGGATAGCTTGCGCTAGACGACAATCAATGATGGAATCAATGAGGTCTAGGTTGGAGCGCGCTTGCCTAGAAGACGCCTATTTACTCTTGAAGCTACTCAAGTTATACGTGGCAGGGAACATGGGAAGGGCGTTCCACACCTCATTTTAAACTTGAATTTTGTAGCAAAACCTTACATACTTTTAATATTTTAATTTTATGTTTCAAAAACTCCACATTTAATAAACGCGCTCTATCCTTACGAAGTGAAGTTTAAAATGTAGCGTTTTATTCACATAACTAATATTCAAGCGACGCCATTAAAATGTTATAAAATAATATAAAGCGCGCGACCTCCCACTCCAGAGCTACCCGACAGAATGTAACGCGGGGATAGGGCTGCCACAGGCATACATTATACTTGGTATAAATCTTGAACGATTCAGAAAGGACTTGCTTTTACGCAGATTTAGTACTGAATATATTCTGCCACTTTCTGCGGAAGGTGAGGTAATCACGTACAGCACACATTTACTCACTTCCGCACACTCTTGTAAATACTTAATGTCTCTATGAACGCACACTAACTCAAAAGCTGTCACACTTACAAGCTGAACCGTACGTTTGTACATGTACTTCTGCAGAGGGGAATGCGTGCGCTCGCCAAGTCCTGGCTAAATGGTCGAATCACCAACGGGAATGGGTCTACTTTGTCTGCCCGTCTTAACATGTATTGGATTGTATGTTCCTATGTATGCATTTTTGAAACTTCATTGTGGAAGCACTGTATACGTAGCATAGCTTTGTTATCTATTGTAAAAAGAAAATTTGTTTTGAAAAGAGCAACTGCTGAATTTCTTGCTGGCTCTTCTCAGCAGAATCTGCATTCCGAACCGGTGGCAGTTTTATGACGTGTCATAAGAGCTACAAGTTGGCCTACATGAAATAAATAAATTTTGAAGGGTTCTTTCAGTAGTCGTTTGAAAAGTTGTCTATTTTGAATTACAATTTTTATGGGACTGAATATCGATACAAGATATTTATGGATGTAACTAGCTTTTGCCCCCGCGACTTCGTCCGCGTGGAATTAGATTTTGGGGTGGAATTTTCAAAAACTGTGACACACGTACTTCTTTATTTTTAACTGAAAACTCAAATACCAACTTTGATGGAAACAGCTTGAAAAATGACGGAGTTTCATATAAACTTCCATCCCCTATTTCAACCCCTTAGGGGTGGAATTTCCAATAATCCTTTCTTAGTGTGCGCCTACGTCATAAAAGGAACCAACTGTAAAAATTTCAAATTTCTAACTTCAGTAGTTTAGGCTGTGCGTTGATATCTCAGTCAGTCAGTCAGGACTTTGGACTTTATATATATAGATTTAATATTATCTACATTTGCCTGTCAGCCCTGGCAATTAAAACGCCTAGCAGCTAACGAATCGCCTCTAACCAGTACAGGAGTGCAGTGAAACCCTTTACACGTGCCAACGTGTGTTGGGACCGCATTGTGAGCGAATCTGTAACACTTTCTATCATTAATACTTCACTTCTATTCAATCCTGATCATTAAACTGTCAAAAAAAACTGGCGTTAGTTTGTTATCCGCGATGACGGTAAAACATTTTTGCATAAAAAAACATTTTTAAGCTATTGCATAGCTTCTATCGCGGGCCTTGAGCGTGGAGACTGAATCCAGAAATTCCGTAACGAAAATAATAATGACACGGGACTCCTCTCACCGCTAGATGGCGTTGATAAAAAATGCTATGCAATAGCTTTACCGCGGCAGTCCCCGAGCGCCACACGTCTTTTTTTAACATTTTTTAGGCTATTTAAATTTACGCATACCAAGTTTATTTTGTTCGTCTAATTTTTAACTATCAATTAAAAACATCAGACATTGAATCGTCAAGTGAATCTATGTAAAATTGGTTCGGAATTCCATTCCAACAGACTTTCAATGTTACCTGCTTACCCGATATAGAAAGAAAATTCATAAGCTACTAAAATAATGTGAATAACAAACATTGAGATTTTCTGCTGTGATTTATTTTTTTTGGACGCCATTTTAGATTTGATTCACGCCATCTTAGCGTTGTATGTATAGATATGAGTGTGAACTAATAATATTTCAAATGGCGAACCAACCTCTATAATTAATAAATAATTTTCATAACCAACCCGTTTAATTAGTCTATGATTTCATTATGAACCTCTTTAATTAATTAATTAGTTGGTGCGCCATTTGCAAAATTAGTTCCAGAGACACTCATATGTCAAATGTGGCGCTTCAAATTGATCCATAATTATGCTGTCAGCAAGTCCAGTGTTAATCATAGATTAAAGATAGAGGTCATAACCAAGAATTCATAGTAGGCCAACTCGTGTAGACGAAACCACAGAAAAGAAATCCTTTTTTCTTCTTTTCATGAATAAAAACTTGGCCTGAAAAGCGATCTTACTCCTTACGTACCTATTTTCCTTTTTTCTCAACATTTCTCACTAAAGAATGAAGCACCTACGAGTACCTACTCTACGCAAATCGCAACGCAGGAAATATTGTGAAAATGCAGAAAAACCTTACATTGGGAAGTTTCCTTGTTTTCCCTGCATGGAAAAGCAGCCATTGCAAGCACAATGCACCTTTTAAAGCCACTTTCCAAATTTTGGGGGTTGAGTGGAATGACGCATCGCGTACTCACAGACACACACATATATATGCGACCGCAGACGTGCAATTTCAAGTTGGCCGACTATCGAATACAACGATTTTGACAAAGAACTTATCGACGATTTAGTTGGATAAGATGTGCGATGATGATGATGATGTGACCTTTTATAACTATACAGGGTGGTCCAACTAGTGACGTCAATAAATTTTTTTTAGATTCCTCACACCTGGTGGTATCCGAAAATATCCCATGTATGTTCCGCGATTATTTGTAGTTTTCGAGTTATAATTTTTTTTGTGTTTTTTGAATATTTTCTGCCAGCGAGGTTTCAAAAATTCATATCCTTTTTTGTAGTAAGTATTTTGCAGTTTTTTTTATTGTGACATGATTGTCTTGAATGTTGTTTTAATTTACAAAATAATTCAGCTTCCTGAAATAACTTAAAGTTACTCAAAAAAGGCTTGAAAGTTAGAACTTTAGTTTTTAGTAGGATTTACTCAAACGTTCAACTTCAATTTAAAAATACAATAAGGAGTTTCCATAGCTTCTGGCTAAGTTTAAAAACTTTGCAGGATCCTAAGCTACCAAAATCATTAAAAAAAAAATTGTACTTAAATCGCCTTTTTTTGTTATAATCGGCCTTCGAAGGTGGATTAGGCTAAAAATTGTTAAAACATGATTAAAGCATTAAAAATTATTTTATCTACTTTTTATCATTTTTATGGTAAATTAAACTTAAAAATGTGATTTTGAATTAATCTTAATTTAAATTCCTGTAAAATAACTGTAGCTTGCGTAATTTTTACGATAATTTTCCAGCAATTTTTCAAAATTGGTCATCATGCCTATTATGTAAACAGATACAAACTCTTCATTATAAATTAAAGCAACCTCTCATTATATGTTGGAGAGGCAGTCATAATGATAATTTGTGCCCTCGGTTACCGTGGTAAGTCTCAAGAGAATGACAACACAGAGTAAAGGGCAATTAGCGTTTCACGCTTGGCCAGAAACGCCCTACGCTTTTGACGCTTGGATAGAACAAGAAAAAAGTTTTAAGCTTATCGAGCTATAATTATATCATGAATATTATCAAGATAATTATTATCATTGATAAAATCTCTACTAATATAATAAAGTGCAAGAGTTTGTTTGTTTGAACGCGCTAATCTCTGAAACTATCAGTCGGATTTGAAAAATTCTTTTTATATCTGATAACCCAATTATTGTGGAAGGTTATAGGCTATTCAATATCTCGGTACGACTTTTAGAAGCCGAGCAAAAAGAAAAAATAGCGCGGGCGAACAATGCGAAAGGCTTCAGGCTATATAACATCAAGCTGCGACCAATAGGAGCGAAGCATCAGTGAAAAATGTTGCAATAACGGGGATAATTATCCATATTTGAGGGCTTCCGTTGCGTTCGCTGCGTAAACGGTTCAAGTTGCCCAAAAAATATGTATGAAAGAATTATTACTCTTTAAATGATCTAAAAAATGTCGAAGTCGCGGGCGAATAAATAAAAGTAACCCTTTCTTTCGGCATTGCTGTAATCAATCTAAATCTAATCTTTTTTTATACGATAACAAGAAACTCCTTGACTGCGATCTCACCTGATAGTAAATGACGATGCAGCCTAAGTTGATAGCGGGCTAACTTGGAAGGGGTATGGCAGTGTAAATTCAACCCATACCCCTAATCAGTTTCTACACGCCATCGTGAATGATTTTTGTAAAAACGTTCAGTAATTTTCAAACGCGTCCCCATAGAAAAGTACCTATCGAGATATATTTCCATGCGATTCGCTGTTTTAAGTCGTTATGATGGAAAAACCTCTCCAGGGATTTACTTACTTAAAGTTATTCAATGTAAACGAGTCGCAAGCGAAAACTAATATTAGCAATTCTGAATAACTGTGTAATATTCAACAAAATCACTCAACTAAATAACGCTTCGATATCTTATGAAAAAAAAACAAAGTAGTATACAAAAAGCGTTGTAAAGACTAACACAAACATCGGTCTACAGTTCTGGCCTATATTGTACATATATAAAGTTGGGCGGGCCCAAAAAGAAACGATGAAACCGATGCGCGACGCTAGCCCGACTTCAACATAATATGTGCGTGTACAAACTAAAATTATTTATATATACTTACTTACTTTGTAGTGGCCTTTCAAGGAATTTTTATTTTAACTTTTAGTGGCAAAGCAGGGGTTTGAAAAATCGAAACTTAACGTGAGCGAAGCCGCGGGCAAAGGCTAGTTAAATATTTTACTCCAAGAAAACTCCTCAAATATATATGTATTATGAATAATGATAAGGGGTCACTACCCTCAATAATGAGGTATACGATGCAGAGAGACAGAGAGGAATTCCGAAGATTAGATGTGTTCAGAGTTACCACTAAGGTCGCCCATGCCTACTTTGAACTCCTAGCTAGACCGCCGGCTGTGAAAGGGAAGCCTTACGAAAAAGCAGACAGACGTTACAAAAATATCTAGATTTCAATTCGATGTTCCATCTAGAATATGAAAAATAGAAATGCATTTTGAAAAAAGGCTAAAAACATGGTGAGACATCGTCTACAATGAGTGGACGTTGTTAATTGCAAATCTCAACTCTAGATTGTACAGATTAGGGTTCAATTTAGATTAGCGCTATGCAAATTTCCCAATGACTTTTTGTATGGTCCAAGTCATTAACGATTGCGGAGAGAGTTTTTTCATTCGCATGTAATTTTTTATTAACGATAGACGTCCGTCAGAGTTTCTGGCATGGACTTCCACAGGTTTTGGTCTTGCGTCGCCTGTATCCAGAGGCTCCCTGCGACTTGTCTGATGTCGTTGGTTCACCTAGTGGGACCTGCCACACTTCGGCTAATCGAATGGCTGTCGCAAATATTTTTTCAAATGTCACCGAATTATGTAATACGTAGCAAGAACCGTTAGTTAATAAAAAAAACTATAAAAATTAAAAACCTCAAAAAATTGTGATCTGCCAAAAAGGTATGTAATATAACGCAAAAATTTAAATCAGTGTATAATTTTACCATGTCTACCCGCAAAAATTCACAATTTTTCGCAGTTTATTATATAGATAAGTTGGGCGTAGACTTGGTTTTCAGTAACAAAATCTTCATTCTAAAATAAGTTTTTAATATGTATAAGAAATATATTTAATTTGACAAAATAGTTTGTGGATTGGATCCGTTTTGCTAAACTACCTCCATTATTTTCCAAGTTTTATTTTTATTTTTGGATGACAAAAAGATTTTCGCAAGTGATAAGATTTTTTTCTATACCATAGTGATATACAGAAGAAATAAAGAATACACGCATAGATTATACTCTATTATAAAGACGAAATATATTATGTAAAAAAATTATAACATTGTTATTTCCACGATCCGCGATAGATTAGAACTTAGACCACCAAAACTGCACAAACAGGGGGGAAGTATCCAGATCGTAAATATGTCGGGTTTTATAGTTACGCGCCCCTGCACAGGGCTGAAAGGGCCCCTTTTCTTCCACCGCTTGTTACTTTAAACTCCCCTATACATCAGCGACAAGACCGTCTTACTACAAATTTGTCGGGTAACGTATAATATACTAACTAAATACGCATAACTAACTGTATCTGGGCTGTAGAGGCGCATTTCCGCACTGCTTGTTCCACTAAACACCCATTTACATCAGCGACAAGACAGTCCTACTACAAAAGTGTCGAGTTACGTGCCCCCGGCTTACAATGGTGTCTTTTTTTACCGCTTGTTACACTAAACAGGCATACACAGTAGCGACAAGACAGTCTTACTACTAATGTGTCTTGTTTAATGGGCTATTTTAGTCCTGTATATGCACATAAAAGTTCCCAGGCAAAGCTTTTTAAGCTATTGCATAGCTTCTATCGCGGGCCAGCGTGGAGACCGAATCCAGAAATTCCGTAACGAAGATAACCTGACACGGGACTCCTCTACGGTGAGCCGCTAGATGGCGCATTTTTTATCAACGCCATCTAGCGGCTCACCGCTAGATGGCGGTGAGCCGCTAAAAAAAAAACATGCTATGCAATAGCTTTACCGCGGCAGTCCCCGAGTGCCACACGTCTTTCTTTTCTTCCATCGCCAGGTACGCTAACAAAGTATAAACAGCAACGACAAGACAGTCTTATATAGACGATAAGATCTCATAATCTCCAGGCAGACAAGCTATCAACTAGACCAATCTAGTAATCGGTCGATCACGGCTATTAGTCGAGTCGATCGCGGCATGACTTTGCAAATCTAGCGGAAGATACTCAGGCGCAATGCTCACTGATACTATGAACAAGTAGTAAGTAACTATTTACTAAGAATTCAATTTTATGTTTTCCCGTTTAATCAAATAAAAAATACTTCATAAGTAACTTATACTGTTTCATTTATTAAGATGTATGTAATTGGTAGATCTCATAGAGTTGCGTCAGTAAATAGTAGATCTTAGTTCTAATGAAGCCTCAATAGCCCAACGGTTAAAGGTCCGGACTGCGAATTGAAAGGTCGCACGTTCGAGCCCCACCCGTTGTACTATTGTCGTACCTCCTAGCACAAGCTTTTCGCTTATTTGGAGGGGATAGGAGAATATAAGTCAAGTTCAGCTTGGCTAATATTCTTTTTATAAAAAAAAAAACTACACTCTAGTTGCTATAGTTCATCACTAGAGCAAAACCATCATCATAATCTGGTCTGGTCTGGTGGGAGGCTTTGGCCGTGGCTAGTTACCACCCTACCGTCAAAGACGTGCCGCCAAGCGATTTAGCGTTCCGGCACGATGGTGTGTAGAAACCGATTAGGGGTATGGGTTGAATTTACACTGCTATACCCCTTCCAAGTTAGTCCGCTACCACCTTAGACTACATCGTCACTTACCATCAGGTGATATCACAGTCAAGGGCTATCTTGTCATCGAATAAAAAAAAAATCGTCTCAATCTTTCACCGGCCTACTGAGCTTAGACGTCTCTTCTCAGAATGAATACTATAAACGTAAAAAATCTTTTTACAAAACCGACTTCAAACGCCACTACAAATTATTTCAATTGTGTATATGAAGAAAAGTTCCCTCAATTTCTCTAGGATCCCAGGTAGGTTTATGTTACTATGTATTTAATGTGGTGTACAATAAAGTGTATTCATTTCATCCCATCATCAGATCCTGACCTGATAAGTGATAACAATGGAACCACCTGGGAAGTATACCCTTTCAAACAAAAAAAAAAAAGACGTGTGGCACTCGGGGACTGCTGCGGTAAAGCTATTGCATAGCATTTTTATCAACGCTATCTAGCGGTGAGAGGAGTCCCGTGTCAGGTTATTTTCGTTACGGAATTTCTGGAATCGGTCTCCACGCTCAAGGCCCGCGATAGAAGCTATGCAATAGCTTAAAAATCTGACATGCAGATCGTTAGATCGATGCTTCCTTCACTTCTGCGACTAGGTAAAGCCCCAAACTCTAACAACAAGACAGTCGCTCGTGTCGCATCAAGTCGCACATGCACGCGGGGCCTAAGACTGATTCTACGATTGCTTATCTCTGCCCCAGGCTTGCTTAGGTCTTGAGCACTTTATTTTATTACTCAGCCGTAATACGACTGTAGATACAAAAGTGAGTCGTAACGAAGATACCAGCGTAACACCCTGTATTTCATGATTTATTTTCGGACTAGCTCATATTTAAGGGTTGGGTTATAACTTAGTCTACTACGTACGTTTGTATTTAAATCTCATATTACATTACTGAGCTGATTTTGATAATAAAGTGTCAAATTGATTTTTCATCATACCTATTCGAAAAACGAATATTGGCTTTAGAGGATAGCGGGAGCAAAATTTAATTTTTATCCCTCGATAAATGGACTATCTAACACAAAAAGAATTTTTCAATTCGAACCAGTAGTTCCTGAGATTAGCGCGTTCAAACAAACAAACTCTTTAGCTTTATAATATTAGTATAGATACGAACAAAATCATCAATGATATCCAATTTTTAACAGACTTCAAATAAAAAAAGGTTAAGTATCAATTCGACACAATATAATTATAATTTAAACGTTTTTCTTGTTTAACTATTGAACCCTAAAAGAACTGTACTCGCAAAAATAGCTCCATTACCATATTACACGTACATAAGGGTTAAATAGGTACCTACTTAACATTAATTACCCATAATTTATTAATGTAACGATCCTTAATCGATTTTTTCAAAGTTATTCATTACCTTATTACGGCACAGCTGTTTACAATTTGTTAAGGGAGGCCACATAAGACCAAGTGTGCCGTCAAGTTTGCATGATGCTTAGGGATCCGAAAAAAATATCGATACCTGAGTAGTATCGATACTTTTGGTTCGATACCTAGGAAAGCTCCTAATAGCTGTACCACTCCATCGAGAGAGATAACGCTATACAACAGAAAGAGTATAGACTATAATCTGCTGTCTGACGTGTGAAATCTAGTGATGACTGATGAGATAAAAGTATCGAGTAATTGGGAAAGTACCGTAAGTAAGCAGACTATAGTCTATACTATTCTCTTTCTGATGCATAGCGCTATCTCTCTCTATGGAGTGGTACAGCTTTCGGGAGCTTTCCTAGGTATCGAAGCAGCGTGCATACAGGGAAGGCATTAAACGGGCAGATGATATAAATTGGAGAAAATCTCCAATACGAGTTATAAAAACTTAAAGGTAGGCTTTTTATAATTTGCACAACACTTACCCTTAAGTTTTTTATAACTCGTACCGGAGATTTCTTTCCATTTTATATCATCTGCCTACCCTGTTGTACATTCTATGCCAGAATTTTTTTTTTTTAAAAGAGCAACCGCCGAGTTTATTGCTGGTTCTTCTCGGCAGGAAGGGCATTCCGAACCAGTGGTAGATTCATCAACGATTCAAAAGCAGTTGTAAAAGTTTATTTGAATAAAAAATATTTCTATTCTATTCTATTCTTTTCCAGAAATTAATCGAACCAAAAGTAGGTATCGATACTACTCAGGTATCGATCCTTTTTTCGGATCCCTAAGCATCATGCAAACTTGACGGCAAACTTGATCGTATGTGGCCTCCCTAAGCCAGAATGCTGTTTAGGTTAGTTCTTTCAACAAAGTAGCCTTAGTTTATATGACTTGCTTATCCATATAAACATGTACATTGTACATGTACATTAAGTACGTTCTTTATTCAAATTGTTAGTCTCCCTATCGATATCATATTAATTTTGTTCGTATAGCTCTTGCAATTCACGACGGCGCGTCGCTCATGGCTGTGTGTGTGTCGTATCTGTATAAGTGTGAGCGAGAGCTTGCTCGCGCCTGACCGCTCCCACCTAGGCTCCTAACAGGCACGCACACTTACGCAATGTAACGCCCGTAACTTCGTGAGATAAACATACTATCTAAGAATATTTATACCTAGAAGCGCAGTAGTTGACGCGATTATAAGCCATTTTTAGGGATATTAAATCATATCCGCACGCCTATCGTCGCGTTAGTGTTCAAGGTCGAGTCTTACTAGGACGAGCTCGCACAAAAATATTCAAAAATGCCGTACTGTGCTGTGAAAGGATGTAATAATTCATCACATAAAAAACAAAAACATTTAAACATCACATTTCACAAGTAAGTACTTCCAAAAAACTTACATTTTTGAGTAAAACATTCTTCACAACATAAAAATAAATCGTAGGTATCACAGACCCTATTGCAATGAAAATGTTGCTAGCTCTACGAGAAATATTTTACCCCGTAACTTTTTTTTCTCATTCTAAGTACCTGTTGTTTTTAATCCCGATTCACATTAGTTCATTTATGTATTACTAGGGTGACCAAATATTAATTATTAGGATGACCAAGTGGTACCTACTCTAGAAAAAAATTGTAAATGGTAGATTCATTTGACTATTCGAAAGCACTTTGTAAAAGTTTATTTGAATAAAAATTATTCTATTCTATTCTGTTTGAATGATATCTAAATATTATATTAAAGGATATGTTATGACTATTATGACGTGGATAGCTATTATGACGTGGGCATCTGTTAAGAAAGGATTTTTAAAAATTTAACCCCTAAGGGGTTTGAAAAATCGAACTTAACGCGAGTGAAGTCGCGGGCAAAAGCTAGTGAGTTAGACTTCATTAAAAAATTACAAACAGAAACATCAATTTTATTTATTTATCTATACTAATATTATACAGCTGAAGAGTTTGTTTGTTTGAACGCGCTAATCTCAGGTTGGTTCGAATTGAAAAATTCTTATTGTGTTGGATAGTTCATTTATCGAGGAAGGCTTTAGGCTATATAACATCACGCTGCGACCAATAGGAGCGAAGCATAAGTGTTGTCAAAAATGTTGCAAAAACAGGGAAAATTATCCGTATTTAAAATATTCTTTTAAAAACTTCTTAATCGCAATCATAATAACAAAAATTGACGCGGACGAAGTCACGGTCAACAGCTAGTATACTTATAAAATTGCCGCTTAAGGCTAAATCGGAAGATGAATTTTCCCTACATCTAGGGAGAATTTCTTTCCAATCCTTCCGCTTGTGGCATGACTCACGCACACAAGTGCGTATCGGTGAATGTAATTACATGAACTCACACATTGTTGTGGTTGTTTTGAAGCTTACGTTTCGAGCGGAATTTTGTTAGAGACTTACTATCTATGTATAATTAATCTAAGCATACTATATAAAATGTACTAATCCTTACTTTAATATTATAAATGCGAAAGTGTGTTTGTTTGTTGGTTTGTCCTTCAATAATGCTGAAACAGAGCTACGGATCAACGTGATTGTTCGCATGGGTATAGTTGCGGACCTGGAGAGTGACATAGGCTACTTTTTTTCCCGGAAAATCAAAGAGTTCCCGCGGGATTTTAAAAACTATATCCACGCGGGCAGTCCTCCCGACCGAATCCAGCCAGGGCGGCCAATCCACAGAGATTATTCATCTGTGCGGGAGATATTATAATACAGCAGTGTATTGCACACACACTGCTGCATTATAATATTAAAGTACAACAGTAATACAGGTGCACTCTCTATTCCCTCACTCTCATAGTCCGATGTGAGAATGGACAGACTTCACACACCTTCGAGAACATTATGGAGAACTCTCAGGCGTGCAGGTTTCCTCACGATGTGATATTTAATAGCTTAAACGCACTTATGCTCAGATCTATAGAGCATGCTCTGACTCAGCTCAGACTCAAGATAGAGGTTGAAACGAGATACAAATATACTCTGTCATAAATCTGTCTCGTTTCAATTCTGTCTTGAGTCTGAGAGGTCTATAGATTTCAGCCTTAGAAAAGTCAGAGGTCGAACCCGTGATCCCGCCGCCGGGCCAGCCATTTCCACGCTTCGCTTATCGAATAACTAGTCCGCCATCTTAGGTGTTCCGCCATGTTGGCGTCACTTTATTTTTCGAGTATTCTCAGCAAGCCCTTTCATTTGATACCCATATTGTTGGAGTGCATTAAAAATAACTACTCCGCCATCTTGGGTGTTCCGCCATATTGGATTTAGAGTGACGTCACACAGTTAAACATGCATTGTCATCCAACGTAACGTAACGTAACGTATTAAACGTCTATACAAAATTTCACCTCAATCGGTTGAAGCTATCTGCTTCACAGTTGCAAGATTCCACCCGAACAAACATAGTTACATAGTTAGGAACATACATACATACATAGCAAGTCAAATAAAAGCTTTAAAAATACCCAAAAGTTACGCCAGTAATTATAATAGTATCCCATTCAATAAATCATGCGTTATTGGTTCAAGTTAATTAAGGCCCGGGCCACCTACCTGCCCGGGATGCGTCCATTATTTCTTTTTGCGACTTTTTAATTAACTTCCAATATGGCGCGCCCGAATATTTTTTACCGGCTACATAATTTGTATCATCGGAAACTGGCTCGTTCGTCTAAGGTACCTACCCAGACATCGTCGGGGATAGTGCAAAACCGCGTATGTAGCATTGGTAAAAACCGCGGATCTGCACTAGTCACAGTTTTACAGGGGAATTTTTAAAACTTTATAAATTTCTTATTTCTACGACTATTTGGCTAATTTTTACACAGAGAGTATGAATTGACATGTTCTATGTACTGATAAAAATAAATATCTTTTAAATCGGCTGGATCATGCGTCGTGCTCGTGAACGGGTGCCACCAACGGGAATGGGTCTGCTTTGTCTTCGCATGTTGACATGTGCTGGATTATATGTATTGCATTTTTGAAGCTTCATTGTGGAAGCACTGTATACATAGCTTAGTTTGGTTACTTATTGTAAAATTATTTTATTTTTTTGAAAAGAGTAACTGCTGAATTTCTTGCCGGTTCTTCTCAGCAGAATCTGCATTCCGAACCTGTGGTAGATTTATGACGTGTCATAAGTGCTACAAGGTAGCCTACATGAAATAAATGAATTTTGAATTTGAATTTAAAGTGATTAATTTAGTCGCTACGACACTTACCCGGTTTTGATTTGACCACAAACGTATGAAAATGAATTTTAATATACTAATGCTAGTTACGCGGATTTGCACTATTCCCGACGACTTGTAATTTTTCAACTTACCATATGATTAAATGTGAGGAATTATACTCTAATATTTATAGCCTTAATAGCCCAACGGTTAAAGGTGCCGACTGGAAACTGAAAGGTCGCAGGTTCGAACCCCACCCGTTGCACTATTGTCGTACCCACTCCTAGCACAAACTTTCCGCTTATTTGGAGGGGATAGGAGGATATTAGTCAACTTCACTTCAGCTTGGCTAATATTCTTTAAAAAAAAAGTACTATACCACCACTGTACCTCTACTATTATTCTTTACTCACATTTGGCAAAATAAACTCTGTTCATTTCATATGATGTAATTATCAACTTATTTTATTTTAACATAAATCATAAACTCAAAAGAAATGCCCTTGCTTTATACTTCCAAGTATATAAAGCAACATTGTAGCTTTAACTTCTTAAAACAAATTCAACCCTAACTTTATAACAATAGAGTGGTTAATTGGATAGTCACTATGAGAGATTACATTTCATGTTCAAGTTATTCGAGCTGCCATTGTTATAAGACACTGTTAGTTAATAGGAAGATGACACAAGCTGTATCAAGTTTTTATCACTTACTAATAAGTACTATCTATAGGAATCTGGCAGGGAATTGTCTAAAAATGATAGGAAATCAACCAAAAGACATATAAGAGGTTTTAAAGCAACAATCCTTACTCATATTAGAAATGCGAAAATGTGTTTACTTGTTAGTTTGTCTTTCAATCATGCCACAACATAGCAACGGATTGATGACATTTTTGCATTGATATAGTTGAGGACCTACTTTTTATCCCGGGAAATCATAGAGATCCTGCGGGATTTTTAAAAACTAAATCCACACGAGCGAAGCCGCGGGCATCAACTAGGTGATATTATTATATTATATTAGTTATTACTAATACAGGTATTATATTAGGTAAACTAGGTACAGTGATACAGGAGATCATTGAGTTCACTAAAAGGAAGATTCAGATTGATGATGATTCAACAGGATTTGTGTGGATTCAGGATAGGATCTGAAAAAGAACAATGATGAAATTATTCAAAACATTGTTAACTTTTTCATTATTAATAATAAGCTTTTAAAACTTAAAAAGCCCAAGGTTTTTTGATGACATCCCTAGCATAGTAGTGAGTGCTGTGGTCTTATAACTGAGAGGTCTTGGGTTCGAGTTCCGGCAGGGGCAATTTGGGAATATAATTTTTGAAGTGCCTTTGGTCTGATCTGTTGGGAAGCTTTGACAGTGGCTAGTTACCACCAAAGATGTGCCGCTATGCGGTTTAGCATTCCACCTTGATGGTGAGTAGAAACTGCTTAGGGGCCCTTTCAAGTTAGCCCGCTACCATCTTAGACTGCATTGTCACTTACCATCAGGATGATGAAATTATTCACTTTCTAATTATTAATAAACTTTTAAAAAGTTAAAGCTAAATTGGTTATAACAAAATGTTTTCGAATATTAAAATACACCATTTCTTTTTAATATTTTAAGGAACGGACGGAAAATTTAAGGATTCTTAACAAAAAGGAATAAAAAAATATAAGGATTTCTTTTGAAAGCAGAATTTAGAATATGAAAAAAGAATAAAAGCGACCGCAGACATACAATTTTAAGTTAGCCAACTATCAAACAACTAAATTGCTTACTTTGACAATTTCGCTGGCCAACTTGTATTGTGTGTGTAATTGGAAAGGAATTCTGATATGATTGTTGTCCAATTATATGGTTGGACGATTTAGTTGGATAAGATGTGTGGGATACCATAAGCCACTATGCCTATTAGTATATTTGTCCAAATAAAAATTGCAAGTACTCTTAGAACATAATCTGGGAGATTCTTATTTCAAATCAAGTGTTCCAAACAATTTTGTATCTAAAATAAACTCCACAAAAAAAACAATCGTATTGGAGTCATGTTGTCGGGTCCTCTGACACCAATGATCAAACGAAAGCTTTGTCGACAAACAACCGAAACCGAACGAAACATCAAAGGCAGGCAAACGTGCAACGAATTACATATCCTAACAAAATACCATTAATATCTGACCGTAAACACCTATAAATAGCGGCAAAGGATAAAAGGATGCTACTTACCGGATAGCACGAGAAAAACGAATAAAATCAAACGGAACCAACACATTTTGAGCACACTCGTTACCCACTTAGTTCAAAGTTCTTTTTTTGAAATCTTAACCATTGAAAACCATTTTTTAATTCAGAAGACGCTTGGAAGGTGCATTTTTGAACGGAAGCACGGGTAATGCAACTGCATACATCCACCACAACGCGACTAACATCGAATAACTGCAAAGTTCACACAACACAAACTTGAAAAGCTTTTCAAGAACCGCTTTCACGTATGGCACACATCAACAACTTTTGTTTCAGCGACACACGCACACATAAATTTCCGGACCCAGACAGCGGCTAACTTAACTGCATATTTGACAGTTCATTCACACCAATAACGTTTGGATACATGATACATAATTTTTCGCAAATACAATATGTAATTTATTTAATAAAAAACAGTAAAAATTCAGTTTAGTAATGCAATATTAAAACTTAAAATTGAAATAGTAAAAAATTATATTTTAATTCATCACGTAATTTCATCAGTAATTTTCTAATAATTCCGCTAGTAGGCAATAGATTGCGCTGAAAGTCAAAATTTCTATTCGACAACAGGTGGCGCTAGTTAATACAAAGTCAATATAATTTTCCTAGGTTCCCTGGTTCCTTGAAATTATTTTTTTCACTTTGAAAAATGAAATGAGAAATCCTACTATCCTAAAGCCGACCATGAATATTTTTAATTTGTGTAATGTTGTTTTTCCTTATTTGGTGTATAAACAATAAAGAATATT
This sequence comes from Hipparchia sbordonii, assembly GCA_038048805.1. NCBI lineage: Eukaryota > Metazoa > Arthropoda > Insecta > Lepidoptera > Nymphalidae > Hipparchia > Hipparchia sbordonii. The sequence continues at coordinate 6,032,836 of CM076117.1, read as the reverse complement.
TCATTCATTCATTCATTATTCCACTATATACTAATTGTTTTTAAAACCTAAACCTACACATCATCACACTCCTATCACCAATGGTTGCCTGGTAGAGATTGTTCTGTAGCAATAAGGCCGCCTTTGCATACGTAGTTTTAAGTTGTATTAAATTCTGTTTCTGTCTTGTGTGCAATAAAGTTTTTATCTATCTGTCTAAATATATAATTATAGAAGTAAAATTCTACTCTATGACAAAAGGACAATATAAAATAAATAAAATAAAATAAAATAGCCATTTATTCTACTACCAATTAAATAATTCAGTATTTTACAATTGTTATTAACATAATTACCTACATAATATTTTTAAAATTGAGAAATTAAATTATTATTATAATACAATGTTTGAGATGTCAATTATTTGAATTATTATATTTTTTTTTTTTTTTTTTATATGTATGTACCTAGTTTGTATGTCAGTATTTTGTGTTTGTATGTCAGTATTATGTGTTGGTAGAAGTCGCCTGTTTGGCGTAGGCCTCCCCCAGCTCTCTCCAAGTCCGTCTATCTCGTGCGTTCCTCATCCACAGTGGTCCATTGATCCGTGCAAACACATCTGCCCAGCGTCTCCTGGGTCTTCCTCTTTTTCTCTTAGCATTGCGTGGTAACCACTCTGTCAAGATTTTCGTCCATTTAGTGTTACACGCTCGGCTAATATGGCCAGCCCATTTCCATTTTAATAGCCTTATCTGCCTAGTGACGTCGCTAACTCTTGTTTTATTACGAATAGCTTGGTTGCTGATTCTATCTGATAGTTTTATGCCCAGCATGCTTCTTTCCATTTTTCGCTGGCACACCGCGATTCTTTCCTCGTCTACCATCCTGAGTGCCCACGTTTGGCAGCCATATATTAAACATGGGAGTATTGCGACGTTAAACAATTTAGTCTTTATCTTTATATGTACACTCTTGTTTTTCATTATTTCTTTCAGACTCCAATATTTCTTCCAGGCTAAAGCGATTCGTCTTTGCACCTCTTTCTCCATATGGTCTTCGAATGATACTAGCTGTCCCAGGTAGACATATTCATTGACAATTTCTATTTCGTCTCCATCAACTATTATCTGCGGTGTATTTTCACTGTTTGTCATTACTTTTGTTTTAGTTTTATTAAGTGCTAAACCTACTTTCTGACTTTCTCGTGCTAATTCAGATATCATGTCATTAAGGGTTTTTGGAGACTCAGAGAAAATCACGATATCATCCGCGAATCGCAAGTGACTTAAATATTCCCCGTTTATTTTAATTCCTTTGTTCGACCAATCTATTTTCCTAAATACTGTTTCCATTACCGCAGAGAATAATTTTGGCGATAAAGGATCTCCTTGCCTTACACCTTTTTTGATATAAAATTCCGGTCCTGTTTTTTCTAACTTTAGTTTTGCCGAACTTCTGCTATATATGCTGTGAATTACATCAATGTATTCGTTGTCGACGCCTTGTTGTTTAAGTGACTTCCATATTTCTGAGTGTCGTATAGTATCAAATGCTTTAGTAAAATCTATGAAGCAAATATATAAAGTGATACCGTATTCCTTGACCTTCTCTATTACTTGAGACACCACTTGAATGTGATCGGTAGTAGCCCAACCTTTGCGAAAACCCGCTTGCTTGACAAAAGGACAATAGAACAAGATTAAATCAAACCAAAACCAAATTTTTATTATACATTTATTTACATTGCTTTACAACAGTCATACCCGTATTAAAACTGTTTTTAATATAAATCTCTATGAGAATTTATAAAAAAATACAGGAACTATAAGCTATTAAAAGCTTAAATACTAAATTTGTTTAAATTAAATTAAAATACAGAGATTTTACACATTCTTCTTACTGCTAAAATGGTACTTAGCAAAGGTCTGCGCAACTAGTAAAGGAAACACTAGAGTTGCATCTGAATACAACTTAACTGGAGTAGAGTTTGGGCGAATCTTTCCCCATGATACTGCTTCATCAGGCCTCGCTCCCGCATCACTCCCATCGAATTCACTAGCTGTATTAACATACACGGCATAATCTGCTCCATTTCTCATTAAATTAGCATTGTTTATATGATGTTTGATGAGTCCACCTCCTAATATAATCATGCCAGTATTATTCCCTTTGATAGCCATTACATTTAATCTCCGAAGATCACTCAATATATCAATAATCAGCCCCGGACGTTTGTATGAATGAAAATACATCATGTCTCCCAGTGATCCGTCTGTTAATGCAGGACTAAAGATTGGTATGTTATTTTTTGCGGCCCAATAGCAAACGGAACTTTCATCGTTGATTTTCTCTCCCAAACGAGTGATTATTCTCGAAGGAGACCAAACTGTTCCCTCACTGATCTGCTCGTCCAACATTTCATCCAATACTGGAGTAACCCATTTCTCGAATAGGCAATAGTTATCATTCGGAACTAATAAGTTACCAATTCGATTTATCCCTCTAGTCCTCAGCATTTTTCCACTCAAATCGAAGTCACCAACGTAAGTAGGTGCGAGACATTTTATCAAATCCTCTTCTATACCACCCGCAGTAGTAACGATGCAGTCAACGAGTTTATTTTTAACTAAAAAGCGTATAGTTTCTCTGAGACCAGACGATATCATATTAGAGGTGTAACCTAAGAAAATGGTGCAATTAGTTTTCTTCTTGATAAAGATGTCTTCTTCGAAAGTATCGCTGGTTTCTTCGGTTAGTGGTACAGAGCGACTTTTTAGCATTTTATTGATTTCAGCGACTGCTCTTCCGAAACTTGTCGCTTGGAAGCCCGACCGAGCATAACTTTCTAGTAACTTGTTATAATCGGTGCCATTCTCCCAGTCGTATCCGGCAACTATTGGAGTCTCCGCTGGAAGCTCTTGGCTCGGCGCAAGTACAGCATTTCGTGCTGAATCATGAAGAGACTTTGACTTCTCAATTTTTTGTTGTACATCCATGTTTTTTATAATTTCTTAGTTGTTCACAAATATTCAGTGGCTAAAGCTATTCAATTAGTGGATATTATGTAGACAATGGTTTGCGTAAACACTAAATGAGCTGAGCTAATTCAGTTTTATACTTTTATATTCACCATCGCAGAACCACGATCAGGCGACAAAAGGAATACGTGACCAATGCACGGGCATATAAATAACCTTATCGCATAATAAATAACACTAATCGCTATTGCCTAATACTTAAGATTAAACTTGTGAACTTTGGCAACAAACTAACGCAATAGTTTGATAATTCTTTAGTCAATTACACTAATTTAATTTCGATTTTTAGCATTTTAATTTTTAACTTTAACACATGTCAAAACAATTATTGTTTAAATGTCAATACTCAATATTGACATTATTGGCGTTGACGTTTAAGATTTTGAATGTTGCCTTTTTATTGAATGAAATTGATGCATAATAACCTACCTACTGGTAGAAAATTGATACTTGTACCTACCTGAGAATTAATGTACAGTGATAGGTACCTATCCTTTAAGACAGTGATCAAGAGTGAAAATCAAAATCAAGAGTGAATAGGCATCTTCTAGGCAAGCGCGTTCCATCTTAGGCCGCATCTTCACTTACCATCAGGTGTGATCGCTAGTCTATATATTTAAAAAAAAAATGTACCTACCTATTATATTTACTTAAAGTCACAGTAAATAAATAAATAAAATAAAAATTAAAATTGTTCTCGAACAAAATGGACGATAATGCTTAGATAAATGTTTATTTTTTTATCAAACTTGTATGCTTGTGTGGAACAAAATGGACGATAAATGCGATAAATAAAATATAATAAATAGGTACATATAAATATGTAACAAGTTTGATAAAAAAATAAATATTTATCTAAGCATTGGCCTACATTATTACTCATATAAAATTTTTTGCCTAGTGTTTTTTTTTTTGAGGTTTGTCCTTAAATCAACATAGGTACCTACTTACGTACATACATACTACATATACATACCTAATAGCCTAAAATCTTACGCAACTGATGGCGCGGGTTAGAGATCAACTAAGTACCTATCTGCTTTTAACCGACTTCCAAACACCAATTAACTAACCATAATCAGCTCTCCCCACTCCACAGCCAACGCAATTCATATCCTTACATAATGTGTCATTTTGATTTCATCTAACTTATTTCCCTTCCCTTTAGAGGTGTAACTGAATGTACACTGTCATATTCCTTTAGTCCGCTACCATCTTAGACTGCTGACTGCGTCATCACTTACCAACAGCAGGGCGATCGGCTAAAAATAGGTATATCAATCCTTAAAGGACAGCATCAATGTCAAAATATGGTTTTTAGCCAATGGGATTGGCCAAAAGCCATATTTTGACATTGATGCTGTCCTTTAAGGATTGATATATTTTTAGCCGATCGCCCTGCAGGTGAGATTGCAGTCAAGGATTTATTAATTTTGATCAATTGCGGGTAGGTATACATAAATTGATGTTAAAAATATATACATAATGTGTACAGGGTCATTAGTATGTTCTGAAGTTTTCAATATACGAGGTATTTCAAACCTATATCTAAATATATAAAAGGCAAAGGTGACTGACTGACTGACTGACTGACTGACTGACTGATCTATCAACGCACAGCTCTAACCACTGGACCGATCGAGCTGAAATTTGGCATACAGGTAGCTGTTAGGACGTAGACATTCGCTAAGAAAGGATTATGGAAAATTTCAACCCCAAGAGGGTTAAATAGGGGGTTAAAAAATCGAACCTAACGTGAGCGAAGCCGCGGGTTAAAGCTAGTTTAAAATAAAGGTGTACCATACCTACTGCGTTGGGGTCCCAAGGTGTTTGAACAGCGACCCTGCACCGGAAAGTGCAATGTTGCCAAACCCTACTACTAGGTAGATCCACAATATCAGACGGCGTAAAGAGGCGCTGGACACAGGCGGCTCAAGACCGAGACCTGTGGATGCCCATGCAAGAGACCGTGGACGTCTATTGGTTGACAAAGAAGAAGTAGGTATACGTTGTTACAATTCAATTTAAATTAAGGGGCAAAGTTGTCCAAATGGGTAGTGCTAGTAAAAACATTCGATACTTTGTGTAATCAGGGTCTTTTTTTTTTTTTAGTAAAAATATTAATGTCCGCCCATAGTTTAAGCCTCAATAGCTCAAAGGTTAAAGGTGCGGACTGAAAACTGAAAGGTTGCAGGTTCGAATCCCACCCGTTGCACTATTGTCGTACCTACTCCTAGCACAAGCTTTCCGCTTATTTGGAGGGGTTAGGAGAATATTAGTCAACTTTAGCTTGGCTAATATTCTTTATTAAAAAAAAATACCTATGCCAGATTGTCATAATATATACAACTAGCTTTAACCCGCGGCTTCGCTCACGTTAGGTTCGATTTTTTAACCCCCTATTTAACCCTCTTGGGTTGAAATTTTCCAAAATTCTTTCTTAGCGGATGTCTACGTCCTAACAGGTACCTGTATGCCTTTCAGCTCGATCGGTCCAGTGGTTAGAAATAGAAATAGAAATATTTTTTATTCAAATAAACTTTTACAAGCACTTTTGAATGGTCAATGAATCTACCACTGGTTCGGAATGCCTTTCCTGCCGAGAAGAGCCAGTAAGAAACTCGGCGGTTGCTCTTTTCAAAAAAATATAAAAATTTACAATTGTTATTGAAACTATGCTATGTATTCAGTGCTTCCACGATGAATTTTCCTGAATACAATACAAGTAAAAATAAATACAATACAAATACAAATAAATACAATTCAATACATGTTAACACAGGCAGGCAAAAGCAGACCCATTCCCGTTGGTGGCACCCGTTCACGAGCATGACGCATGATCCAGCCATTGCTTCGCTCAACCATATTTGAGGGAACGTAACAACCCGCACCACACGACACCACCACAGAAACTTTAAAGAGAGCATGACATACTTAGGCTACCCATGTTAAGGCATCGAATTGAATACTAATATTAAACTACTCATTTTAAGACATGACTGAGACAAATAAAGTGGAAACACCGTGGAACAGAATACAATAAAATCATGTTACACAGGATAGTTATTACTGTCTTATGAATCACTGGAGCGAATTATATCCACGCTTTTTTATCATTTACATAGTCTTCAATTGTATAATATGCTTTTTTCATGAGAGCAGATTTAATTGATTTCTTAAACTTGTGTAGAGGCAAGTCTAAGATTGACTGTGGAATTTTATTGTAAAACGTCACGCCCATTCTCACAAATGTCTTTTGGACCCTCTTGAGGCGCAGCCCAGGAAACATGAGCCTATTTGGATTTCTACTTGGTCTATCGGACAAATCACTCTTTTTTTTGTGACTCAAAATGTTTTGTCTGACAAATATTATGTTGTTATAAATATATTGTGAAGCTACTGTAAGAATGCCTATCTCTTTAAATCTTTCTCGAAGGGAATCCCGCGGCCTCAAATTATAGATTGCGCGGATTGCCCTTTTCTGCAAAACAAAAATTTTTCCAATATCGGCTGCCTTACCCCATAGTAAGATTCCGTATGACATAATACTATGGAAATATGCAAAATAAACAATTTTTGCAGTTTCTATGTCAGTCAACTGTCGAATCTTCCTAACAGCGTAAGCAGCAGAGCTAAGTTTGCCAGCAAGCGTTGCTATATGGGTGCCCCATTGTAGCTTTGAATTAGAGCTGATGAGTTTGATTTTTGAGTTAGAGCTGTGCGTTGATAGATCAGTCAGTCAGTCAGTCAGTCAGTCACCTTTGCCTTTTATATATTTAGATTTCATAATATCAAAGAATTCGGGGCAAATATGAAATGGTTTACATCCTCCTGTCTTGATGTCGGTAAAAAACCAGGTAATCTTAATGACTCTCGCGCATTGATGTAACGACGCCGTTTGTGGCGCAGATGATGGCTTTAATGAAAGTAGGAAGCGACTTGTGGCGTACGGGTAGCTATAATGTGGTGCGCGTTAAGTTTTTATAGCTTTGTTGTCAACAAACAAAGCTAGACAATTCTATTGCGGGTTGTTACGTTCCCTCAAATATGGTTGAGCGAAGCAACGGCTGGTCGTGCTCGTGAACGGGTGCCACCAACGGGAATGGGTCTGCTTTCTGTCTACTCGTCTTAACATGCATTGGATTGTATTTATTTTTATTGTATTTGTATTGTATTGGACTGAGGAAACTTCATCATGGAAGCACTGTATACATAGCATAGTTTCATTAACTATTGTAAATTTTTTTTTTTTTGAAAAGAGCAACCGCCGAGTTTCTTGCTGGCTCTTCTCGGCAGGAAAGGCATTTCGAACCAGTGATAGATTCATTGACAATTCAAAAGTGCTTGTAAAAGTTTATTTGAATAAAAAATATTTTTATTAATATTATAAATGCGAAAGTTTGGATGGATGTATGGATGTTTGTTACTCAATCACGCTGCAACGACTAAACAGATTTGGCTGGGCGTAGAGTAAGATTATAGACTGGAATAGCACATAGGCTACTTTTTATCCCAGAAAATAAGAGAGTTCCCGCGGGACGTTTTTGGTGATCACGAAATCGCTAATATCGCGAAGGCGATTTTGCCTCCGAAAGGTTCACTGGTAAGTGGTCTAATTTGGCCCTTATGCGAAGTGAACATCATGGGTACATAGGATTTGAATACTCTATCCTTAATTTTCGCCGGTGAGAAGGCACTCCTAAGGTCCTTAGAACTTTATATGTATTTATTTGTTTTTTTATATATTGTGTACCTGTAGTTACTTAAATTTTAAAGCATTTGCATAGCTTCTATCGCGGGCCAGCGTGGAGACCAAGTCCAGAAATTCCGTAACGAAAATAACCTGACACGGGACTCCTCTACGGTGAGCCGCTAGATGGCGCATTTTTATCAACGCCATCTAGCGCTGAGCCGCTTTTGTTGATAAAAAATACTATGCAATAGCTTTACCGCGGCAGTCCCCGAGTGCCACACGTCTTTTTTTTTTAGTTTTTTTTTATAGATTAAATATCGAACTACCTACCTCTGTATGTTCTCACTATTCTCAAAATCGAGAAAAAATTCTCAAAATGTCCTTGTGCAGGCAGGGAGTATTAAATTATATATGTACTTCAAGTGTGCACGTCCATTAAAAGTTTATGTTTTATTGTTTTGTTCTCTGGTACTAAATAAATAAACTTTTTCTCACAATCGTGACTATAACATGCAATAAAATGTAATTGTTATTGTATCGCATGAAATAGTTATTATCGCGATTCGCAACCCGTGTAAATGCAGCTTTACCCACACACGCTCGTTATATCACGCGATTGCATAACAAGGCATTAGATTTATGTTAGTATTGATTGTTTTTACGCGTAATTGAGAACGATTTAAATAAATACAGTTTTTTTTTCATAGTTCGAAGAGCTGATGGTCGATGGGGTCCCAAGGTGCTGGAGTGGCGACCCCGCACCGGGAAGCGCAGTGTTGGCAGACCCCCCACTAGGTGGACCGACGACATCAAACGAGTCGCAGGGAGTCGCTGGATTCAGGCGGCGCAAGACCGAGGTCTGTGGAGGTCCATGCAAGAGACTAATGTCCAGCAGTGGACGTCTATAAGTTGAAGAAGAAGAAGAAGTTTTTTTTTTATTTATTTTTATTCGATGGCAAGATATAATACGTAATACATATATTGTACATACTTTTATGATAATATTGATTTAAATAATAAATTACTAAAACAAATATAAAATCCTATATAAAAAAAAAATCTGTTACTAACGTAGTTTTTTAAGTTTTGTATTATTAACAAAATGGGCATTGTGGTTGCCTTAATAAAGAATTTATTTATTTATTACTAGCTTTTGCCCGGGACTTTATCCGCGTGAATTATGTTACTGTTTTTTCCGTGGTAAAAGGTCACTTTCCTTGCCATCAAAAAACCCCTTCAATACAAAATGTGTAAGAAAATGAAATTTCTTCATAATTTTTTTTTTTAATTTTTCCGACATTTTAAAAGTTATTCTGCTATTCGGGACATAGACAAATACAACAAACCAAAAACCCTGACAATCGGTCTAGCCGTTTTAGAGTTATAAGTGTTCGAACAAACCCGACTTTGTTGGACAGTATACGGGATAAAAAGTATCCTATGTCCTTCTCCTGGTTCTAAGCTACCTCCCCACCAATTTTCAGCCGAATCGGTTCAGCCGTTCTTGAGTTATAAATAATGTTACTAACACGACTTTCTTTTATATACTCGTATATAGATTGAATTAAATTACTTAAACCTAGTTTAGCATATACCTATTCTATACAAAAAATTACATAAGTACAGACGTTGACAAAGATAAATTCAATGCAAAATTTATTACATCCAAGTTGTGTGGGAGTGGGAACCTCAATAGTATTAAATGATAAAATACGCGCGTCAATTTTGAGAAATGGCTTTCCTCAAACAACATGTTCAAGAACGGATATTACTTAAGTAATACATAGAAATTACCCACGGCTAAAATATTAGCGGGTTCTTCAATTTCGTGGAATAGAATAGAATAGAATAGAAATATTTTTTATTCAAATAAACTTTTACAAGCACTTTTGAATCGTCAATGAATCTACCACTGGTTCGGAATGCCTTTCCTGCCGAGAAGAGCCAGCAAGAAACTTGGCGGTTGCTCTTTTCAAAAAAATAAAAATTTTACGATTGTTATTGAAACTATGCTATGTATTCAGTGCTTCCACGATGAATTTTCCTGAGTACAATACAAGTAAAAATAAATACAATACAAATACAAATAAATACAATTCAATACATGTTAACACAGGCAGACAAAAGCAGACCCATTCCAGTTGGTGGCACCCGTTTACGAGCATGACGCATGATCCAGCCATTGCTTCGCTCAACCATATTTGAGGGAATGTAACAACCCGCACCACACGACACCACCACAGAAACTTTAAAGAGAGCATGACATACTTAGGCTACCCATGTTAAGGCATCGAATTGAATACTAATATTAAACTACTCATTTTAAGACATGACTGAGACAAATAAAGTGGAATCACCGTGGAACAGTGTGGGTTTCAAATAAATTAATTATTCTTACTGTCACCTAGTACCTACCTACGCTGTCTTTACTCTCTACTCTGCATTCTGACTGCCTCATTCGTCTAGACTCCGGATGACGAGGTACCGGGTTCGAATCCCGGATCGGGCCAAAAATGTATTGTGGTTTTCTGTCAAGAAATTCTCAGTACTAGCCCGGAGTTAGGAAGTTGGCAGTGAGTCACCCCCGTGCCTCGGAGAGCACGGAAAACCGTCGGTCCTGCGCCTGATCTCTCCATATCTTTTGTATGAAAATCGAAACTAGGTACGTATCTATACTAATATAATAAAGTGCAAGAGTTTGTTTGTTTGAACGCGCTAATCTCTCGAACTACCAGTCGGATTTGAAAAATTCTTTTTGTATCTGATAGCCCAATTATTGAGGAAGGTTATAGGCTATTCAAAATCGCGGTACGACTCTTAGAAGCCGAGCAAAAATAAAGAATAGCGCGGGCTAACAATGCGATGCGGTGAGCCGGTGGTCGAGGGCGGGCTCTAAAACTAAATCCACGCGGACGAAGTCGCGGGCAACAGCTAGTCTATAGATATTTTTTTATAGATAAATTATTTCGTAAAAGGAAATAGATCGGCTGCAAGTAATTGGTCCAACGTTTCCTTTAGTTACCTATGCAGTAAGTAAGTAAACATTTTTGCTTCTAAAAAGTTTCTAAAGCACAAAAAATCTTACTTAATTAAGCAAAAATTTATATTAAACACCGCGTGCACTGCCAGTTAATGCATAAGTCGTGTTATTTCTTAATTCCTAATCGATAGTTTTTCTGAAAAATATTTTGCTACGTTATTTTTTATCCGACTACGAATGCCGAAAGGCAGGCTTATGACTGATTTTAACAGTCTGTGTATGCATGTATGTTTCTATTTACGTACCTATGTTCCACTGTAGCGCCTGAACTACTGAGTCGATTTTGATGGATGAGGTGTCAATCGATTCGTTTGTTATGGTCCGGATGACTAGCTATCCTATTATTTCCTATTATCCTATAATCCTATTATCCTATTATTCCTATTATCTATACTATATCTATACATATAATAAAATTGTAGAAAAGTGGTGTCTGTACAATGGAAATATATACCGGTTGAAATTTTAATGGTTGTACTCCCTGAAAGAGGTGAATGTGCTCATGAAACTGAACAACTTTCCCCAGGGAACATAGGTCGAAATATGAAAAAAAAATTTGGACCTCCCATAGTAAATCAATCAGCTGATCGTCAAGTTTGTATGGAGGGTCCAATTTTTTTTTGTACAGAGTACAAGCAATGAAATTTCATCGTGTATAAAAAAAGTAGCAGGGGTTGTTATTATATCGATGCCGAACCCGAAATTGTAATTAACTTTTTTTTTGTCTGTTTGTCTGTGTGTTTGTGCACGCTAATATCAGAAACGGCTTATTCGATTTAGATACGGTTTTCACTACTATATTGTAGTAAGCTTCACTTAACATTTAGTGTTTATTTCATGTCAATCGGTTCATAAATAAAAAAGTTATGTCAATTTAAAGAATCACGGCGAACATTTTTAACGTACAGAGTACGTACTACACGCCTCGCGCCTGAGCGTCGACGGTATATGTAATTCAAAATATGCTGCCCGAAAAGTCACTATTCCACGCGAACGAAGTCGCGGGCACAGCTAGTAATATTATAAAGCTGAAGAGTTTGTTTTTTTGAACGCGCTAATCTCAGGAACTACTGGTTCGAATTGAAACATTATTTTTGTGTTGGGTAGTCCATTTATCGAGCAAGGCTTTAATTTATATAACATCATGCTGCGACCAATAGGAGCGAAGCATGAGTGAAAAATGTTGCAAAAACGGAGAAAATTATCCATATTTAAAATATATTCTTTTAAAAACTTCTTAATCGCGATCATAATAACAGAACTTGACGCGGACGAAGTCGCGGGCAACAGCTAGTAATATTATAAATGTGAAAGTGTGGATGTTTGTTACTCAATCACGTCGCAACGTCTGAACCGATTTGGCTGAAATTTTGCACAGAGATAGATTATAATCCGCAAGAACAAATAGGCTAACCTAGCCTTGCTTTTTACCCGGGAAATAAGAGAGTTCCCGCGGGAATAAAAAACCTTAATCCACGCGAATGAAGTCGCGGGAATCATGGCTTTTTTGTATTTTTTTTGTAGTTGGAAAGAAAATTTTCTTTCAAACCAAGCTGAACTTTGACTACTGTTCTCACGACAAACAAACATACTGATTAATTAAATTACCTTCAGTAACTAGAGCAGAACTTGTCTAGTTTATCAGTGTAGAGATTTCATTGAAGGGAAATCATGCGTAGCCCCGGTGCATAGCCGGATATAGAAATTTTCTAATCAATTTTATCGAAACCGGCCCAGTAAACTTTATACCTATGCAAAATCTTCATTAGGGCATGGTGCAAAAAATAAATAATAATATAAACATAAATTCATTCATATTCTTTTTAAAAAAACCGACTTCGAACGCCACTACAAAATATTTTTTATTTTTTTTTATTTTAAAGTATATCAAGTGTGCTTATAAATTGTTAAGAGTTTCTTCAATTTCTCCAGGATCCCATCATCAGATCCTGACCTGATGACCACGGGACCACCTGGGAAGTATAAACTTTCAAACAAAAGAAGAATTTTCCAAATCGGCCCAGGCGTCTTTGAGTAATCGAAGAACACACATAAAGATTCCCACGAATTGAGAACCTCCTCCTTTTTTGAAGTCGATTAAAAAAAAATATACGTCGACTAGTATATCAAAAGATCTCAACGCGCTTGCAGCTATACCTATGTTTTATTGATATGCACACTGCACAGATGATATACTATATCATAGTTGATATCATATACTATATCATAGTTGATTTAGTTCAGGATTCTACAGTAGGTAATCCAATTGTAATCTCTAGTCTTTTCTCTTTGATTTTTCGGGATAAAATGTAGCCAATGTGTTAATATTTCGTATGAGCTAAGTCCATTCCAAACAGTCAAATCGGTTCATTCGTTGTGGCGTGAAGGAGTAACAAACATACAAACACACATACAAAATTTCACCTTTATAATATGTAGTTTTCTTTTTTTTTTAAAAAGAATATTAGGCAACCTGAGGTTGTCTAATATCCTCCTATCCCCTCCAAATAAGCGGAAAGCTTGTGTTAAGAGTGGGTACGACAATAGACAATAGTGCAACGGGTGGGATTCGAACCTGCGACCTTACAGTTTTCAGTCCGCAGCTTTAACCGTTGGGCTATTGAGGCTAATAGTAGTAGTGTGATACGTGTGTTATGTTCCCTCAAATATGGTTGAGCGAAGCAACGGCTGGATCATGCGTCATGCTCGTGAACGGGTGCCACCAGCGGGAATGGGTCTACTTTGTCTGCCCGTCTTAAAATGTATTGAATTGTGTGTACCTACGTATGCATTATTGAAGCTTCATTGTGGAAGCACTGTATATATAGCATAGCTTTGTTACCTATTGTAAAAAAATATTTTTTTGAAAAGAGCAACTGCTGAGTTTCTTACCGGCTCTTCTCAGCAGAATCTGCATTCCGAACCGGTGGTAGATTTATGACGTGTCATAAGAGCTACAAGTTGGCCTACATGAAATAAATAAATTTTGAATTTGACTTTGATAATGTGATGTGATTTAATATAATTTCGCTCATTTGCGACAAGAGTGACATAATTCAAAATCGACGATGAGAGAATTCTCTCGTTAGAGAGTAATGTTTTGTGGATGCTGCGGTCTCGAAACAACACAGCGACCAACAAAGCGACAGAGCATTAACTCACAATCTCTCTCTTTTATTTTTTTGTGCTTAGCGTAATGTTGTTTTTATAGCAAAAAGTATAAATTTTCGACACTTAAATTGGTGAATTTTGAGTTATATCACCCTTGTCGCAAATGAGCGGTTTTTGTATTAATAAAGATTCCATTAGGAACTAAAGTATGCTCTGATTTCAATAATTTCTCCATGTAATTTATGCATAAGTGTCACAGTGTTTCCAGAGCCTTAACACTTAACACGTATTTGAGAAAATCCCTTTCATTAACAAACCGGTCAAGCGCGAGCGATAATATTATGGAGAGAATTCCGTATATTCAGATATCCTTATTAATAAGTACGGATATTATAAATGCGAAAATGTGTTTGTTTACATTTATTGGATTGTTGGTTGGTCCTCCAATCACGCCGCAACAAATATACGATGTATACGTGAGACGTGTTTTTTTTGCATGCGTAGGTTTAGTTAAGGACGAAGTAAGATATTTTTAATCCTATTTCCTATTAATATTATAAATGCGAAAGTTTGGATGTATGTTTGTTACTCAATCACGCCGCAACGACTGAACCGATTTGGCTGAAATTAAGCACAGACATACATTATAGTTTGGAATAATACATAGGTTACTTTTCATCCCGGAAAATAAGAGAGTATCCGCGGGAATCTAAAAACCCTCTATCCACGCGAACGAAGTCGCGGGCATCAACTAGTTATTTTTAATTATAATCATGGGTGGGATATTTTTAATACCTACTTAATGGGCTATTATTATATATTTAAAAAAAATATTTATTTCGACCAACTAGGATCATAGTTGTGTTATTAAAATTATAAATGAAAAATATAAAACTTAAACCTATTTGTTAGTAAATATGAATACTAAAACTTAAAACTTAACCTAAGACGGGCCCGATTTGTCAGCATATGAACCCTATTACAGTGGTTCAAATACTGACAATCGAACCTGTCAGCAAATGTTAAAAATTTAAATATTTACTTAAAATAAATAAAATCGGTCTCCCTACCATGGTCCTCCGTTCCAGACCAAGTTTGCTACAACCAAACTATGTTTTTAAATTTTTATTTTAATTAAAAAAATTTAATTTAAGGGATATGTGTATGGAATTTGCACTAATAAAGAAATGGATATTGGGTGGGACTTGGAAGGTTCTAATTTTATTTTCCGGATCCCCATTAAAGGTTCTAGGTGGTCAGTTGATATCAAAGCTCTCTCTAGTATTAGAAGAGAAGGGAAGTTTATTGCTACAGTTAGTTCACGCGAACACTCTGTATAGAAAGGTCGTTACTTTACGAAAGGTGTTTACGTCAAACGCTATCGACTTCGATAACTTAACTTTCGGAGTGGTGAAAATAAACAGTTTTTATTTGTGCTTTATTTTTTTTAATGTGAGTATTATTTTAATGAGGTTTTATATTATGAAAGCTGAATTTATGTAATTTTTAGAAAATCAAAATTAAAATAAAGTTTTGGTTTTGTACACATTTATAATTAGGTATGTTATAAATTGTTATTTTCATTATCACAGATAACAATGTTATATAATGTATTTATATAAGTCAAGTAAGTTATTGACACGTTATACATTATAAACTTAAAAAATATAAAAAAAACTAATCAAATATATTCATATTGTGATTCAAACTATTTTGGTAAAAACCAAGTAGGTATTATTTAATAGGATTTTTTTTAAATTAAAATGTTACAATAAAAGTTATAGCTAAACTAATCTAATTACTATACAATTCATGCCAATAGAATGGTGCCAAGGCTGCATTTCCGCGCTCGACAGCCAGGCTGATCCTTTGCGCAAAAAATGAGCCAGCCCTTCTGTCACCAGATAAGGCGGTGAAATGTTTCGTAATTTTTTTTAATAAACATAGTTACATACTATCTGAAACAAATTAAATCCTAGAAAGCCGGCAACGCATTGGTGGTGCCTCTGGTACTGCAAATGTTCATGGGTGGCGGTAATCACTTAACATCAGGTGAAAAAAAAAAAACAGAGCACTATGAAGAAAATTTTTATTACATTCAGTTATTATGATATCATTATCTATTATTACATTCAGTTATTATAAATAATTATTGCAAAGTCAGTAAAAAACAATTGCTAATTTAATTATACATACTTACATTGCTTACCGTTCTTTAATGACACCTTTTACACGCGATGTAGCTATAAAACTAGGTTGGTACGTTCCGTCCGTATTTCTTTATTTAGGATCTATTAAATACGTAGATTATCATAATTCATTTATAAATATTTACATAGCATACATATATAATGATAATGTAGCATCATGAGGAAATAAAGAAATGATACAAATAATAACTAGATACCATCATGCCATTGCGTAAAGTGCAGAAGTTTTTTGTGGGGTCGAGAATTCAGTTTTGTTTTAATTGGATGACAAGATAGTCCTTGACTGCGATCTCACCTGATGGTAAGTGACGATGCAGTCTAAGATGGTAGCGGGCTAACTTGGAAGGGGTATGGCAGTGTACATTCAACCCTTACCCCTAATCTGTTTCTACACGCCATCGTACTGGAACGCTAAATCGCTTGACGGAACGTCTTCGACGGTAGGGTGGTAACTAGCTACGGCCAATGCCTCCCACCAGGCAAAACTCCAATAAGTAAGTATGCGCTTTTATAACTTTAAATATAACTACCATTACACAAATTTAAACAGTGTGTAAAGACACATTTAATAAGTAGAGGCTGTTATACAGTAAGTGAATTTCTTAATTACCAAGTTGCTTAGAAGCAATCTGCTTTGCGTCAGCTGTCTGCAAGATAGATAAGCTACACATTTTACATTTTTGTCTTGAAAAGAGCAACTGCAGAGTTTCTTGCTGGCTCTTCTCAGTAGAATCAGCTTTTCGAACCAAGCGGTGGTAGGTTCTCGAATTTTGAATTTAAAACATGCATGCCTGAGAGTCCTAAATAAGATTAAGTATATAATCATCATCTAGAAAATGATGAGTAGATTCCAAAAATATATAACACTATAAAAATGACACTAATATTAAAGGCGAAAGTTTGTATGTGTATGTGTGTGTGTGTGTGTGTGTGTGTGTGTGGGTGTGTGTGTGTGTGTGTGTGTGTGTGTGTGTGTGTGTGTGTGTGTGTGTGTGTGTTTGTTACTCCTTGTATAGAAAATCCTTGATCCACGCGGACGAAGTCGCGGGCATAGTCTAGTATAATTTAAAAATGTGAATAGGATTCTAAAGGTAATGACTGTGGTATTTAACTTTTTAGTTCGATTTTGGGCAGTCGTGTTGTTTGTTGTTGTTTCCGTTTTTACTCAGGAATGCTCAAAGGTGACTTC
The DNA here is from genome assembly GCA_038048805.1 of Hipparchia sbordonii. Lineage (NCBI taxonomy): Eukaryota > Metazoa > Arthropoda > Insecta > Lepidoptera > Nymphalidae > Hipparchia > Hipparchia sbordonii. Next base: position 6,015,576 of record CM076117.1, on the reverse strand, counting down.
TCTTATCACCAAACCAAAATTCCGGAAAAGCGTCCGAATTGCCGCCAGCTGCGATACGCTACATTGCACTTCCTTGCTAAACGTATTTACGATCGTCGCGTGTTCGACGTATCGCTGGCGTAGACATGCATTTCTTACGTTATCGATGCTTTTACACTGATTCCATATGAAGGACAAGGGGAAGTAAGATCAAAGTCAGTATTTTTGTCAATAAGTACGCCATTTATTCAAACAGAAAAATATTTTATAAAGTAAGTAAACTTTATATAATACAAAACTAAATTCTGAATTAAAACAGACGTAAATATCAAAAATATCATCTAAACAACTGGAAAGAGGAAAAGTGCCCAAAACGCTGGCTGTGTTACCCCGCTGAATGGCAAACTTATATGCTGGCCGAGGTAACTTCCAGCTCTCCAGTCACCAGTGGACTCTATGAGACGGGATGACAGATCCTTAAAAAAAGGATAATAACAATTAAAACTTATTAATTAAATCGAATCCCATGTAACACCATCCAATGGGGTTAGCCAAGATGCAAAGTGTCTTGGTGTGAGAAGTTGGAAGACGAGCGTGAATGACAGAGATGGACGGAGGAAGCTTCTGGAGCAGGCCCGGGCCCACAAGAGACTGTAGCGCTATTGATGATGATGATGCATTAAATCAATCCTCGTCATTGTCACCGTAGCTGACAAGTGTAAATTGAAAATTTAAAACACACCCGACATTTAAAATTAAAAAAATACTAGCTTTTGCCCCCGCGACTTCATCCGCGTGGAATTAGGTATTGGGGTGGAATTTTCAAAAACTGTGACACACGTACTTCTTTATTTTTAACTGAAAGCTCAAATACCAACTTTGATGGAAACAGCTTGAAAAATGATGGAGTTTTATATAAACTTCCATCCCCTATTTAAACCCTTTAGAGGTGGAATTTCCAATAATCCTTTCTTAGTGTGCGCCTACGTCATAAAAGGAACCAACTGTAAAAATTTCAAGTTTCTAACTTCAGTAGTTTAGGCTGTGCGTTGATATCTTAGTCAGTCAGTCAGTCAGGACTTTGAATTTTATATATATAGATAGATGTCATTCGCCATTTTGTGGCGGCGCCATCTTGGACCGATTTTCATCAAATATAATACAATATAAGAACACTCCCGACTAATTCACCTTTCAAACAAAAAAAAAACAAAATCAAAATCGGTTCATTCGTTCAGCTGCTATGATGCCACAGACAGACACATACAAACACACACACACACACACACAGACAGACACCTCAATCTTATAACACCCCGTCGGGGCATTAAAAACAAATATTTATAGATAGTGAGAATGCAATTGAAATGAAAATGATATTGAAGTTCCGGTAATTCAGGCCCTGCATAATTTTCTAGTATCAATATCATAGGTGCAACTGAATAAGATCAAAGAATAACAAGCTCTGATGATTTCTAGGAATTGCTCGTTCCATTTCACTGATTTTCCTCTGACTGATCAAGCTTTTCTAAACTTTAAGGAAATCTCAACTTTTTTTTTCTTAGGAATTCCTTTCACAGTTTGTCGAAAGATCAGGGTAGTTAGATTAACTTATGATAAATAATACATTCATTAATTTCAACTCATGGCCAGCCCACTACTGGGCATAGGTCTCCACTAGAATGAAAAGGGTGTACCTAGGCTATAGTCCACCGCGCACACACGACTAAACCGATTTGGCTGAAATTTTGGCACAGAAATAGATTATAGTCTGGAAAAGCACATACACCAACCGAGGTAGCGGCCAACTTGACGTGCACAGATAGTATATAGCTGTTAAGGATACATATATTAAGGATACATACAGTCAACCTTAAAGTTTAAATCACTCTATTTAGAGCTTATTGTATGTTTTGTATTATTTATTACAGAAACCAACTTCAGAAAGGCAGTGGAAGAACACTAGTCCTGGATGATCCCAATTTTAACATGGTAAGCGATGTTATTAAGTATCACTATCACTTCACTTCACACGTATAAATTGCCACTAAATATAGTGTCGATTTTACCAACGTGACATTTAACCAAGGAATAAATTAGGAGTTCTAACAGTTTTTGTACTGAAAATCTGCCAAAATATCAAATTTAAGCGGGAATAAGCGAATACGTTGGTAAAATCGGCCCTTAAATGCGATTCTGGCTATTTCGATGTTACGTTTTTTTTTTCAGTGGGTTCTGGTGATATTGACGTGCAGTTTGTGGGAAAATGTGCTGACGGAAAACGATGCTGTGAGTAATGTCATTTCATTCATACATTCATTCATTGATTCATTCATTCATACGCCGAAGATGGGTTGAGATCTGTGATCGCTGGTTGAGATGATGATTCTGAAAGGCTAAATAAAAGCTAAAATCCCACGGGAACTCTTTGAATTTCCGAGGAAAAAACTCTCCTAAGTCACTCTCCAGGTCCTAATCTTTATACCCATGTAGAAATTCACGTCGATACGTTGCTCCTTTGCTGCGTGATTGACGGACAAACCAACAAACAAATGCCACTTTCGCATTTATGATATTAGTAAGGATTTCCCGGTGGTCCCATTGTCATCAGGTCAGGATCTGATGATGAGATCCTGGAGAAATCGAGGGAACTCTTCAGATTTTATAGGCAAAATTTGTATACTTCGTAGTGGCGTTTTTACGTAGAATTTTTACGTTTAAATTATATTATTTGTAAAGATTGGTAAAATCATCTTTAAAAAATGATATTTACGTATCTATGTATATAAAAAGAGGTTTCTTAACCACGATTGTACAGTTTACTATGTTTTTACGACAACAAGGAAAGCGAATGTTATTACCTACTATCACCGAGTTTATTATTGTAATTAATGCGACAGTTCCAAGCAATTATTTAGTGTAATTTCTATAATATCGTGCTTATCGAAAAAAGTAGATAATTTAATAAGTTGTAAATCAAGGACTGGTGTTGAACACTGTTTATACTAGTATAATAAACTGCAAGTGTTTTTTTGTTTGGACGCGCTAATCTATGGAACTATCAGTCGGATTTGAAAAATTCTTTTTGTTATATTATGTTTTTGTTATATATGGTAGGAAGGTTATTAATCTGCTATTCAATATCTCGGTACGACTCTTAGAAGCCGAGCAAAAAGAAAAATAGCGCGGGCGAACAATGCGATGAGGGCGGTCACCCGACGAGAACCGAACAAGAACCGAACCGAAGGCTATTTATTAATCCGGAAGATCAAAGCGTTCCCACGGGATTATTAAAAACTAAATATACGCAGAAGAAATCGCGGGCAATAGCTAGTCCTTAATAATAATGCGAAATTGAAAAAACTTAAGAAACTTGCGCTTAGTACTTGGGTCGAGGGCAGGATATAGAAGGCGGTACTCCTTGAGACGGCACGCATTGCGAGGAGGTTCCTCAATCTGGAGCCCTGACCACTGGCTGCTTGGGTTCTACCCCGCAGTAAGTGGGACCCACTTCATTGTAGTTATTGTAGCGACTCTAGCCCATGTAGCGCCCGTGTGCAATCAATATCTTAGCGCCCTCTAGTAGACGCGCGGCCAAAATGGAATACTTACTATACAAGAATACCGTTTGACTTACAGCTATATTTTCACCAGTGAAAGGAAATTCAGGTGCAAAAAATTGTGCAATTTTAAATGATGTCGGAAAGCAAGCAAGCGCGGCTCGGCGCGGCGCCCCCTACAACCCTGCGCCCGTGTGCGATGCACACCCTGCACCATAGGTAAAGCCGGCACTGCTAATGGCCTTATGTGTAGTGGGGCCTTTAGCCTAAAAATAGCTTGACAGAAGCAAACTCTAATTAGCAGTTTAAAATAACTGATAAATGTGCTGACAGGTTTAATAAATTGCCACGCGAACCTAACAACGCGTACCTGCCATTGATATAATATTTTGCGATCATGATAATACTTTGCTAACCAACTAACAGCGGCTTTCAAAAATTTTATATTTAATCATCTTTTGAGTTGGGATTTTTTAATCCCTTTGTTTTTCCGGGATAAAAATAGCCTATATTACTTTGCAAGTTCTCAAATACATACATGATAATTATGTATATATCCATGCAATATATCACGTCAATTCATTGCCCCTTTGCTGCGTGATTGAAAAACAAATGAACAAACCAACAATGAAACACTATTTTCAAGTATTTTAAACTAGCTGATGCCCGCGACTTCATCCGTGTGGATCTAGTTTAATAATCCCACGTGAACTCTTTGATTTTACGAGATAAAAGTAGCCTATTTCATCCTCCGGGTCCTCAACTATACCTACCTATGAAAAAAATTACATTGAACCGTAGCTCTATTGCGATGTGATTGAGGGATAAACCAACAAACAAACACACTTTCGCATTTATAATATTAGTAAGGATAGGTATGTAAAAAGAAATGTAACTTTGCTAATTCATGAACTCAGCTCGAAGAATTGACATTACAATTTAGGTAAGTTATCTCGACTTCATTCTTTTTCTTCATACTGAGTTAATCAATTAAAATCATGTGCATACAATCAATTTTGATATGCAGCCAGTATTCTTGGCATCATTCCACGGATTACGATTTGTATATGTAGTTGTTAGATTAGTTTAGCTATATACAGGGTGTCCCACGGCTATGCCACATGGAGGGGAAGTACCTTAAATATTGTAGATGGAACATTTTACTGAAAGAAGACTTCATTTTAATTTAAAAAACAATTTAAACTGCATTCATAGATTTTTAAATAATTGCCTGGTTGAACCGGGACTCGAACCCGCTACACGGGAAAAAAAATTAACCTGTATCTTTATCATACCGATCGGAAGGCTTCATCATAAGGATTATTTTTTGTTAAATAACATAGCATGAGAAATAAAAGGAAGACCATGAATTTTAGCCTTTGATGTAAAATTTTGTTCCCGCTAAAATCCCGCTGCAATTCGTAGCTCTGTTGCAGCGAGATTGAAGGACAAACCAATAAATCAACAAACAAACACACTTTCGCATTTATAGGTAATATAAGTAAGGATTAGTAAGGATAGTAAGGATCGGGAAATGATGCGTACTTCTCAAGTGGGTACTCATTAGTAATAGTTCATGTCAGTTGTATGTCAATACGCCAATGTCAGCTTTTCATTTTTCTGAACAAAATTTTACATCAAAGGCTAAAATTCATGGTCTTCCTTTTAGTTCTCATGCTATGTTATTTAACAAAAAATAATCCTTATGATGAAGCCTTCCGATCGGTATGATAAAGATACAGGTTAATTTTTTTTCTCATATAGTGGGTTCGAGTCCCGGTTCAACCAGGCAATTATTTAAAAATCTATGAATGCAGTTTAAATTGTTTTTTAAATTAAAATGAAGTCTTCTTTCAGTAAAATGTTCCATCTACAATATTTAAGGTACTTCCCCTCCATGTGGCATAGCCGTGGGACACCCTGTATATTGTAACATTTGAATAAAAAAAACTGTCTAAAATTTTAATAAATACAGATAGGTATGGTGTGGAAACTCAAAGCCGGAAAGGTATTCCACGCGATATAGAGGCAGATATCTTGTGGTTGGTGGTAGAGTCTTGGGTTTCGTATATCAACGGTGCATCTATGGATTTATGTATTATGCATGTAAGTCCATTGTACAGCGGTTTGTATCACTTTCACCGGGAAATTGACATGATCTAGTAGCGCGGTATAGATATTACAATATACAGATAATGATCTCCGCTTCCGATCTTGTAACAATGTGCGATATTGTTCTGGCAGCCTTCCTGTGTGTACAAAGCATCAAAGTTTTTTTTTAATTAATGACAAGATAGTCCTTGACTGCGATCTCACCTGATGGTAAGTGAGTGTAAAATGGTAGCGCTAACTTGGAAAGGGTATGACAGTGTACATTCCACCCATACTCCTAAGCTGTTTCTTCACGTCCTCGTGCCGGAACGCTAAATCGCTTGGCGGCACGTCTTTGGCGATAGGGTGGTGACTAGCTACGGCCAAAGCCTCCCCCAGACCAGACCAGAAATTATAAATCCCTAAATCGCCCCGCCGGGAATCGAACCCGAGACCTCTCAGTTATAAAACCACAGCGCTATCAAGGTCGTCAATGTGATTGAAGGACAAACCATCAACGTGATGACATTGACTTGACTTTTTTGTATGTTCAATAGGTATAGTTGAGAATCTGAAGAGTGATAAATCAGAGATTTCCCACGGGAAGTAAAAACTCTCAATCCAGGCGAAGTCGCGGGCATCAGCTATTCATACATAACTAGTTATTAACAACATATGCCTATGTTGTTAACAGCTAGTTTGTTTGTTTGAACGCTCTAATCTCAGGAACTACTGGTTCGAATTGAAGAATTCTTTTTGTGTTTGATAGTCCATTTATCGAGGAAGGCTTTAGGCTATATCACATCACGCTGCGACCAATAGGAGCGAAGCATCAGTGAAAAATGTTGCAAAAACGAGGAAAATTATCCATAATTAAAATATATTCTCTTAAAAACTTCTTAATCGCGATCATAATAACAGAAATTGCCGCGGACGAAGTCGCGAGCAACAGCTAGTTATATATGTACCTATATTTCGAGCTGTCGGTTTTTCGCACACATGAAAGCGCGCTAACCTTGACAGTTCGCTTAAAAAATCGGTCGATACATTGCAGTTGCTAAGTGATTGAAGGACCAACCAACAAATACTTTTGCGTTTATTATACTACCTCCTAAAATTAGGTAATTGAAATTAAGAAAAGTTCAAAATTTTTTTTGTAGAGATTTTAAGCTCATTGTGAAAAATCTTAGGTACAATGTAGGCATAATGACATCCGTTCTGTAAGATAAAAACACATTCTCATATTTTGCCCAAGATTGTTTCACAACAATAACACATCAAAACATTTGGACCAGTTTAACAAAACGTTACGGTGATGTAACTTTAATAGTTATGTAGAATGTGCCTACATATCTAAAATTATCTAAATGAAGCGTTTTTGATTAACTTTTTATTTAGTTGTGGTTAAAAACACCCGCCAAGTGCGAGTCGGACTCTCACCGGAAGGGTTCCGTACCATCTTAATAGCGCAAAAAAGCCGAAAATATCACTTTCCTTCATTGACATAATAATACTGGACTTCGGGTCAGCGCTAAAATTTGTTCAAACCGAAAGAAATCCAAAACGCGAAAAAGGTTTCCAATCGACCATCATTTGAAGCAAATTATTGCTAGCAAAATTAGTCTGTATAATAATGGTCTAAGACATAAATTACAATGTATTAGTTTGTTTATAAAAATACACATGTACACTTGTATTATATAGGTTTTCTTGGGATACTTTTTTCATGAATTTTGCATTATACCCAAGATCCAAGTATTATTATGTCAATGCTTTCCTTATATGGGGGCTCCATTTATTTTATTATATTATTTCTTATTATAATGGCAATATAAATATACTGTCTGTAAAAATTTCAAGATTCTACCTATTCCTGTTCATGAGATACAGCCCACTAACAGACGGACGGACGGAGAGCAGGGGCTTAGTAATAGGGTTCCGTTGGCACCTTTTGGGTAGGTACGGAATCCTACAAATAAAACTAACTAATAAGCGATTTTCAATTACAATCATAATACTCAAGATTGTGATTGTAACTCAAAATCGCTAAAAAGTTAGTTACGATGTTTTTCCTTACAGGTGTCGAAACACACACACTCCTCAAAAAATGTCATTTATAGGCAGTTATTTCAAGTGTTCATAAACAAAGATCAAAAGTTACACAACAACAGATACAACTAATTATTTAATTATTGTTATCAAGCGAGAGACAATGTAATTCCGCCGTAGTTACAAAACACTTCCGTTTTGACGGAATGTCGTTTAACTGTAAGGCCGGAAACACATTTAGCGTTTATTTTGCTCGGTACAGGCGGGAGAATTATATCCGTAGCTCTAATGGTATGTTATGCTCTAGATATTGTTAAATCTGGCTAGGTTTACTCTGTAATAATACACTATAGCATTGACAAAAAGATAAAAGATCGTTTTATGTCTATTTTTGTATCCATATTTTATAGAATAGTTATGGGTACAAAAATAGATACAATTTTTTGATGATAATTCAAAAATATTCTGCTATTTCCGCATAAAAATATTTAAAAGCCAATATTTAACTTCATTTAGCCAATAAATTTATTTTGTAAAAAAGCCAAAATTAAAGACCCCAATCGCTTTGAATTAGAAAATTAATTGGAAATAAAATTTCACGAAAGCTAAAAACTAGAAACTTTTAAACTTATATCCACTATATAGCAAAAATTTTCATAATCGGTATAAATTAATTTCAAGTTTTTGCATTAGTTTAATATCTTTCCCTTTAGAATTACGAAAGTGCGTAAATCTAGTATCAACCGCACATTTTAAATAACCTTTGTTAAAGACTGAAGATATTGCAATCTCTACCATCTGTATTGTCAAGAAAAATTGTAAAGTTCATTTGAAATGAAAGTGAATTTATAGTAACCCACCTATATTAGATACAATTTTAGATTTATTGAGCCGATTTATCTCACAACCTTTTACTTTCTTGCTTTTATGTAATACACCTTCTAATATAGGTTTTTTTAGAATGCTTTCCTTACAATCATTGTGATTCAGAAGTTATACGTATTTTATTTGTTAAAATAATTTAAACGTAAAAATTCCTTTTACAAAACCGACTTCAAACGCCACTATAAAGTATATCAATTATGCCTATAAAATTTGAAGAGGTCCCTCGAATTCTCTAGAAGCCCATCATCAGATCCTGACCTGATGACAATGGGACCACCTGGGAAGTATACCCTTTCAAAGAAAGAAATAATTTTCTAAATCGGTTCAGACGTCTTCGAGTTATCGGGGAACATACATAAAAAAAAGATTCCGACGAATTCAAAACCTCCTTCTTTTTTGGAAGTTGGTTAAAAAGATGAATAAATAATATCCAAAATGCTGCCAGCATCTTGGGTGCTGCGCTGCGGTGATATTTATATTAGAATTAATATTTAGATTTTCCTCAATAGCCCAACGATTAAAGGTGCGGACTGAAAACTGAAAGGTCACAGGTTCGAACCCCGCCCGTTGCACTATTGTCGTACCGCACAAGCTTTTCGCTTATTTGGAGGGGAGAGAAGAATATAAGTCAAGTTCAGCTGGACTAATATTCTTTAAAAAAATAAATTTTAGAAGTTAATTTATTAGAAAACAATTTTAAAAAAAGACGTGTGACACTCGGGGACTGCCGCGGTAAAGCTATTGCATAGCATTTTATATCAACGCCATCTAGCGGCTCACCGTAGAGGAGTCCCGTGTCAGGTTATTTTCGTTACGGAATTTCTGGATGCGGTCTCCACGCTGGCCGCGATAAAAGCTATGCAATAGCTTAAAAAAATCTAAATATTTATGTTAGGAACTAAGTCTTTATTCAGTGACCCTTTGAAAATTCTTCGAATATTCATAGATTAGATAGAATAATCTCCATGGACACATGTCACAGTAAAACTTATACGATTGTGGTGCCGGAAGGCCCTTTCTCTAGGAAATGCACGCGCACCTTGCACTCACCTGTTACGTAACCTCTTATGGTATCTAGAAATAATGTTATTACTAGCTAGAGCTATAGACATTACCATACCATAGACATTACGTAGACCTAATGTCTATGGTTTCGTTTGACGGATTCATAAATAGAATTAGGGCTTAACCGAATTCGGTTTCAGCAAAGATTCTGTTTGATCTTTTATATTAAAAGTGCAAAAAATAGATGACCAAGTGATTTTTTTGGAGCAGTATATTATATTAGGAAGTAGCTGATGGCAGCGACTTCGTCCGCGTGGATTTAGTTTTAAAATCCCGCGGGAATTCTTTGATTTTCCGGGACAAAATTATGTCTCCTATGTCACTCTTGGTCCTCAACTGTTCTCATGCAAAAAATCACGTCGATCCGCAGCTCTGTTGCAGCGTTATTGAAGGACAAACCAACTTTCCAACCACTTTCGCATTTATAATATTAGTAAGGGTAACTTTTGTACATTTGAAAGTATATGATAAAAGTACAATGGGACTGTCACCTACTTAATGTAAATAAGCACTTTAAAATAAATAAAGATCTTAAAAAACTAAGATTACATAATTTTACCGTAATCGGTTCAGTCAATCGGTTCACCGAACATTGGATCATTTATCGACCCTAATTTTTTACGAAGGAAAAAAAATAGAAACTTGAGATAAAAAGTCAGAGTTAGCCAGAACTTTATAAATTCCCATATTGCCCCCGCCGGGAATCGAATCCGAGACCTCCCAGTTATAAGACCACAGCTCACCACTGCGCCAGGGAGGTCGTTCCTTTAATCTTAATCGAAAGGCACAGTTAAAAAAAAATAGTTAAAAATTTATCAACTTTTTCTATAAAAAACTTTATTTTTTATGTCCAACTTAATTATAAAACTAAAAAAAACAATGTTGACTTTTCTATTCTCCTATAAATGTACCGATTTATAATCTACCGAAAAAAATCCGTTAAATTGTAACCAGGTTGTTCGGTTCACAATCTTTCGACAGTTTACAATCTCGCGATATAGATTATAATCTAACGGGATTTACAATTTTACTCAACATCATGCCACTAAAGTTCACGCGACAACACATTAGACGATCAATTAATCTCGTAATAATAATAATTAATGACAAATCCATTAAATCCCACCGGAAATCTCGCATTATGACGCGTTGAAAACCATTTCCTCATACATTATCATTACATGGCAGTTACATGTAACATGTCGAGTAATTTTCAAAGTGGTCTAAAGGAAATACCGTATCGCATAGCTTCAAAAAGTAAAAGTGGTGTGCGGTGAGAAAAAAAAGACGAAAGCGGTCGTATCCACTGCCCTTTGCGAATGACGCCTAGTAGGGTTGCCAGATTTTTTTTCAGCCTATAAGGGACAAATGGTTAAATGGCGGAAAAATACGGGATTTCAGTTTTTTACCCGGGACAAATAAAAAACAAAATTATTGAGTGTTATTTTTTTTTAATTGTTTTAATTTAGAATTTAGTTTTATATTTTTGTATGTTAGTTTTAATTTAGAATTAGTATTACTTAAGTAGTAGTTTTAATTTATTTAAGTTTTATAATATTTCGGTTGTTATTTTAATGTTAATTAGAAATAATTGTTTAATCTAATAAATTTTTTTTTTATATATTTCCGAGGATTGAGTCAGTTTTAACGTATTTTTATTCGTTTTAAGTCGTTGCGTTGGTCAGACCAAATCCGCACCACTCTCGATAGTAGACGAAGCCTTGCATGTCGCAAAAAACCGAGGCACATGGCGCGACATCGTCTACAAAAGAGCCCTTGGTGGAAGGGGTCACGACCCTCAGTAATGGAGAACACAGAGGCAGAGAGAGAGAGAGAGAGATTCGTTTTAACATATCTGTAAAAATCAATACAAATTATAATCGTAATTAAAAACGGTCATCAACTCGCTTTTTTACGAATGTTCCATGTGTGAATACTTGGATCGATTTCATAATGAAAAACGAAGTACGGTTCAAATACGGGACAGAGTCAGTCCCGCCGGGACATTTTAAACTATGCCTAAAATACGGGACGTCCCGGGAAATACGGAACGTCTGGCAACGCTAACGCCTAGAGTTATTGCGTTCAAACCTGTTTCTAGGTTATATTCTAGAGTCTAGTGTTCGAGTTGTCATTGAACCTGAGTAAGTTATCGATCTGTCGAGTAATGTTCAGTGATAGGTCATTAACTGTGCCTTTCGATTCAGATTAAAGGAACGACGTCCCTGGCGCAGTGGTGAGCGCTGTGTCGTATAACTGGGAGGTCTCGGGTTCGAATCCCGGCGGGGGCGATATGGAAATTTATAATTTCTATACTGTCTCTGTTCTGGTCTTGTGGGAGGCTTTGGCCGTGGCTAATTACCCACTGTACTGTCAAAGACATGCCGCGCGATAAAAAACCTTTGGGAGCCAAGCTACTGCTCTAGCGTTAGCTATCGTGGAAAACGTTCATGGAAAGAGAATAGATACAAAATATGGCTAGGGCGGCAGTTGTTATGTTGGAGACTTTAAAAAAAAGGTAGTGGTGCTTTCCTGGGATTCAAACCTCGGACACCCCAGAAAGAAGGCCAAAGTCCAGCAAGTAGGTAGATACTGTTTGGAAACTAGAAGCATTACGGCGATTTCCTCACAATCACACCACAGATTTATCACGGGTGAAGACGCAAGAATGTCGAAGTCGAATAAACAATAATGCACAAGTGAGGTAAAACTGTACACATTGCGACCTCAATTTCGTAAAATATGATCTTTATATCTAAGATAAACACTTTATAAACATACTTAAGTAGGTACATACATCTTACGTGCCTATTGCATTCACGTTGCAAGAGTTATTTAAATATACCTATCTTCCGAAGCGATTTCGTAACCGATTCTTAAAAAAAACTAAGTAGGTAACATTCGTTCTATTATTGTTATGTCAGAGATTTGGAATGAAATTATGCGTTGAAAAATTAACATCTTGATGGTAGGTTGTACTACTTATAGGTAAATGATACCATGCTATCTACGTTATTATGTACAGTTGACTATAGAAGTCTCCATGTTGTCTATATTTATGTGTATCTATCTAAGTCATAACATGGACATAAGAAGTTTCAATGCTTTAACTCAATAAGTAATAACTTAGGTGTTAAATAATAAAATATACTCTAGATAATCAAATTAGATTAGAAATCACTGAAGATATATATTTTTTTAACAATAATTTATTAATACTTCGTAACCTTATTTAACAAATAATAAAATTAAATCTGAATAACAACTAAATATTTTTTTTGAAATAATAGATAATTTAAAACATACTCTGAAATCATATTTTTTAATAATAATACCTAATAGTTGCTTATGTAAGTATTTTTTATAAGTTGTTACAATCAAAACTCTGTGACTTACATATACTAAGTCTTTATTCCGGAAGAGTGAACTACATAAGAATTTAAAATAACTATTGTGTAACATTTGCGAGTATTACAAATATTAATTTATTAATAAAACATTTAAGAAAGTTACGTTTATTTTTTATAATAATGCATAACTAAGTATAATAAAAAAAATGTACTAATAACTAACTACTTCGACAGAAAGAATTAAAATTAGTTATTTCATGTAGGCCAACTTGTAGCTCTTATGAAACGTCATGACTCTACCACCGTTTCAGAATGCAATTATCCTACTAGGGCCGATTTCACCAACGTAAAATAAGTCTTATACGAGTGTAAAGATACTTTGACAGTAGTTACAATACAAAAACTGTCAGAATGTCCAATTTATTCCCAGGTTAATCGTCACTCGATGTTGGTGAAATCGGCACCAAATGCAACTCCTCAAATCGGATCCTGTGCAACCGATTTTTCGAAATTATTGGCTCCCATATCTACGCTTATGATGTCTAGCCTACGCTTTCTTTGACAGCTGCAAGTTGTAGCTCCAGGAATGGCGATGTAGAGTCATATGTAACTAACGTAACATACTACCCATTCACGTCAAGTTGGCCGCTGCCTGCTACCTTATCGCACGCTTGTCTTTTTGTACTCGCATGTACTAGTGACGTAACGCATGAGACCACACAACTGTTAATCTGTAAAACTCCTCAGGGGATCATTAAGCCATTGAACAGCTATAATTGATACACGTGCTTTGATCAAAGTTAATTATATACGATTTATAGTGATTTATCTTAAGAAAATTATGCAATAAGGTACCTTTTTAGGGCATAGGGCCTAGGGAAGACGGCTATACCGATTTGGAATTTTTTTTGAAAGGGTAGGTATACTACTTCGCAGGTAGTCCCATCGTCATCAGGTCAGGCTCTGATGATGGGATCCTGGAGAAATCGAGATTACACTAAGTATATTGTAGGCAGCTCGATGCCAAGCCTTTGCCATGCAGCTTTGTCACTGAGGAAGTTTATTTTAAGAAATAAAAATAACTGTTTCCTGCGACTTCGTCCGCGTCAATTTCTTTTATAAGAATCGCAATTAAGAAGTTTTTAAAAGAATATATTTTAAATATGGATAATTTTCCCCGTTCTTGCAACATTTTTCACTGATGCTTCGCTCCTATTGGTCGCAGCGGCCAGTGTGATGTTATATAGCCTAACCAACCATATGCCTTTCCTATATAATTCCGTCTACAAAAACGCGCTCGAATATTACGTCAGTGAACAAAGCGCGGCGACGCGCGGTTCCTTTGACGCGAGTGTCAACCAATCACGTTCGAGGACAAACCACGCCCACATCCAGAACAAAGATGGAATGGAGTGGCGTTAGTACTATTTTCGTATAAAATCTCATCAAAATTTTATTTGGATGGGACGTGTAAACCAGACTTTTGCATTTATATAAAATAATATAATTGTATTTATTTGTATTTGTATTGTATTTATTTTTACTTGTATTGTACTCAGGAAAATTCATCGTGGAAGCACTGAATACATAGCATAGTTTCAATAACAATTGTAAAATTTTTATTTTTTTTTTAAAAGAGCAACCGCCGAGTTTCTTGCTGGCTCTTCTCGGCAGGAAAGGCATTCCGAACCAGTGGTAGATTCATTGACGATTCAAAAGTGCTTGTAAAAAGTTTATTTGAATAAAAAATATTTCTATTTCTATTTCTAATTGCGGTTGAGCGTGTAATGAATATAAATCAAAGAATATTCACTTATTACGCATGTACGCAACGGATACACGTACAAACATATTTTTGCCATAGTTAATTGAATCACTTAAATTAAAAATATAATGTATTTATTTATTAGTTATTTATTACATAACATTAATAAAAAATATAATGTATTTATTTATTAGTTATTTATTACATAACATTGTATATTAATAACTTCCAACTTGACGTTTTATAAAAATAATCACAATTTTTATTTTTATAACTTTTTCAGTGTTTATAATATCTATAGTAGGGATGTTGCGGATGCAGTTTTTTTTAAAGTTGCGGATGCGGATCATCCCTAATCTGTATGTACGTAATACGTACATACAGATTAGGGACGTACGTACGACGTATACATACAAACATACATACATAGTTAAATACATACAAACAAACATAGGTACAGTACACAGTTTTCGCAACTAGCAACACCCACATCCGCATGACCATCCGCATTGATTATTGCGGATGCAGATGCGGATGTCCAACTCAATGCGGAATATCCGCAACTTACCTAATCTATAGGTACGTAATACGTACGACGTATACATACAAACATAGTTATATAGTTATATACATACATACATATATACATAGTAAAATACATACATAATCATAATTCATACGCGGATAAAAAGTTTTACTTCGAAAAAAATAACACGACTCCATTCTTTTTGTAATGCAATTGTACGACATTTTACTAGCACATTTTTTATCATAGCAAAATTAAAAAATACCCAGCTTATGCTGTAAATTAAATAAGAAAACGATATACTTACAAGTGAAATGTTATTTCATCTCTTTTTTGATGGATTTCCGAACGTTTTTTGCATGATTTGACTGCAAACGACGGCTTTTTTAACGATCAAAAATACGAGCGATACGTTGAAGCGCGTGCGGCCGACTGATAACAAAGACAAGAGACTTTTGCAAATTCTATTGTCTTTTTGAGCGCGTTTTTTTTCTTCTAAGGGCCTATCCTTATATATCGATGAGCCTAACTAGCTTCCGCTTCGCACGGGTATAAAATATATAGCCTATGTCATTCACTGTTAATGGATGTTATTTGTACATATAAACCTTTCTCTTCAATCACTCTATCTATTAAAAAAACCCGTATCAAAATCCGTTGCGTAGTTTTAAAGATTTAAGTGTAGGTACATAGGGACAGAGAAAGCGACTTTGTTTTATACTATGTAGTGATATATATTGTTAAATACCGAATTTTTATTAGGTACAGCTGGGTGCGGACAGCGCGGCCGTGCAGTGGGGCTGGCAGATGAGCCAGGCGGGACCAGGAACAGTTGGACACTACTTTGTCAAGTTGCCAGAGGTAAGTGGTTACCTTTGCTGAAGCCAACTCGGCTGGGCAGGCGATGGGAAAATTTCGTGATGTCGTTTGTTTCAAAATACCCCTCTACGATACAGACCTCTGGTGTGGTATCCACTGTTCACCGATTTAAATTATATGTACTAGGGAAAGCGACCTGAATATCGAGTAAAGTATTGTAGACTAAATTACAACACGGGGTTATTGAAGGGGTGGACTAACAAATTCCTGAAAAGCCGGCAACGCATTGATGGTGCCTCAAGTGCTATAAATGTTCATGGGCGGCGGTAATCACTTAAGATCAGGTGACCCGCCTGCTCGTTTGCTCGCTAAAAATACCTTTATAAAAAAAGACTACTAAACTAAGTGTTCACTTATTTTATGTCTTAATATCTTATTAAGTACAATAAATAAGATATTTTTTCTTTGCCCCTTTCTGTGAAACGGCCATAAGAAAAATACTAATAGTTCACGTCAATTTGGCCACTACCTCGCCTCGCGCTTCCCCGCACCACACCTCAATTTAGTCCCGCTTAGTAAAGATAGCAATGTTCGCGTTTGTCACTTCCTAGCTTTTTTTGTATTGTTACGTTAAATGTTTTTTTTTAAAATGTACATATAAGTAATTAAAAGACAACATATATTTCAGGCAGAGCAACGCGTCCGTTACGTGGCAGACGGCAGCGGCTACCACGGCGCGCTGGCGGTCACCACCAGCGACCACGACCACACGCACACCACCAACTTCGCGCTGGGGGAGCGAGCGCTTCAGCTTACTTCGCAGGTAGAATAGAATTTGAAATACTTTTTATTCAAATGAACTTTTACAAGTGCTTTTGAATCGTCGATGAATCTACCACTGGTTCTGAATGCCCTTCCTGCCGAGAAGAGCCAGCAATAAACTCGGCGGTTGCTCTTTTCAAAAAATTTTTTTTACAATAGGTAACAAAACTATGCTATGTACACAGTGCTTCTACAATGAAGTTTCAAAAATGCATGGTAGGTTGCTTCGTTGTCGGTCCTGCGCCTGATCTCTCTCATGTCGGACTTCCATCCGATCAGACTATGAGAGTGAGGGAATAGAGATCGCACCTGTGTTTGCGCACACACTTATGCACTATAATATCTCCCGCATCGATGACTACCCTCTAATTTCTGAGGAGTTTGACTGCTGTGACTAGATTCGATCGGGAGGACTTTTATTAGGTATTATCAGAGAAAAAGAAAACTATCTACCTATAACATTATCTGCCAAAAAAAAAATGTGATCCACGTGAAAATCAGTACCTACAGACAGACAAATCATAAGTCATATTAAGCCGGTGGGCGTAGTAATTTGAAATTCAAAAGAAATTAAATATTCCTTACAGTAGACTTGCACTGACTGAGCTAGCTTAATTTTACTCGTATGTTAGATTGACAAATAAATATGAATCAGTATATTCTAAACATTTAATTCTAAATAACTTTGTTGTTCCAGATTCCACCACAATTATTCAACCAGCAGATCACGAGCAATGGAACCCCCATAGCTCCAGAAAGCAATTCACAAGATGGTGCCCCGTTGCAAATATTCCTGCTTCGAGGACAGTATCCAGTACAAAATCACTTTTTCCAAGTCATACCTGACCACCCTGTCCATAACTTTTATTTCGCTGAGAATCCACATCCTGATCAGCCTTCATATTATAAACTAAACGTAGAACATACAAAAGACGATAGACAGTATACCGAGAATTTACGGGAAAACCAATCAAATATTAGGGAGACTTCCAGAAATAATGAAGAAATTATCGAAACCAAAGAGAACGGACCAGTAGTGCGTGTATTTAAAGACCACAATTGCGAAAACGATAATCTAAACGACAACAATAATTTGCAAGATAAACATATACATAGTCAACAAATAGCTACTAATATTAATAGCAATGGACCATCGTATAAAGAATACAATGTTCATGGTAATTTCGGTGATCGAGAGTACAATAAGCATACCAATCAGGAGACAAATAATTATAAAATTTATCAACCAGATAATAGAAGTGAAAGATATTATTATTCTACAGAAATTAGTCACAGTACAACACATAAACCTGTAACTTTTACGGAACAAGAAGGTATATCAAGACTGGTAGCTTCTACTCAAGATCTTATATCAAACGAAGATCTACTTAGAATTAATCACGCAGCAGAAACAGGTTTTAGTAGTTATGGTGATGATATTATCAAACCTAAACGTAGATTAAACGCCAAAACAATTGTTTACAATGGACCTAAGCAAGCTAAGCCAAGAAGTAGAATAACAGTTACAGCAAAAATTGGAAATTTAGTCGACAGTAAGGTAGAATATCCGAAACATAATTTTAGAGAACAATCTTATGAACCAACTAATAATGATTATAGATTTTCTTCCCCGATAATTGTTGCTGATCCCAAATATGGTAATTACAAGGAACAAATTGTTAATAATCTTGTGTCAACTATGGTACCATACATACAAAATGGGTATGAAATTGTTGGTGTAAGAAATAGTTTGAATAACCCCAACAAAAATGAAGAAAATAAATCAGGTGAAGATTTAGTTAACATAACTCCAAGACCTATAAGTCAAAACTATTTAACGCCTATTACAGTTGCTTTAAGGTTATTAAACTCAAACAGTTCAGAAATTTTCAACATAATTAATGATCATGAAGCATCTGACAGTGAATTCGTTGAAGAAACTGTCGATAAGCCAGAAAATGGTAAAACTATAGTTGAAATACAAGAATCCATACCCATAGAGATAACTCACATCAATGACGTTGAATACCACGAATATTTAGATGAAGGAAGAAGTAATAATGAAAATCCATATGGAATAGTAAAATCTATGTATCAACGGTACTTACAAAATTTAGAATCAAATAGAAATGCACAAAATCAGTACAATCATCAAGATGACAAACATCTAGAAAATAATGACAGTGACGATTCAAAAGAAACATTAGAATCTAGTGAAAATATGCAGTCAGAAGTTCAAGTGCAAGCCAATTCAGATAACAGAAATGATTATTCAAATTACTACAATACTGAAAACAGTAAGGTAATTCAACCAATAATCATAGAAAAGCAAGTACCAGTAACTACATTCGTAGATCGTTTTATTGAGAAGCAAGTTCCTTATCCAGAACCAGTAGAGGTAGTCAAGCATGTGCCAGTAGACAGGCCAGTTCCCGTTCCAGTTCATTATGAAAGGATAGTCGAAAAACCTGTAGAAGTTACTAAATATGTGGATAAACCATACCCCGTTGAAGTACTCCAACCTTATCCAGTAGAAGTAAAAGTGCCATATCCTGTAGAACATAAAGTGTATGTCGATCGTCCTGTACACGTACCTTACCCAATAGAAAAAGTTGTTGAAAAACAATATGTTCATCCCGTACCTATACCAACTCCTGTGGGAATACCAATTGGTATTCAAGTACCTGTAGAAAAAAAGGTTCTGTACCCAGTTCACATTGAAACTCCTGTGCCAGTTGCTGTACCAGTGGAAAAACCCGTCCCTGTAGAGAAAATTGTCGAGAAAGAAGTTCCAGTACCTTACCCGGTAGAAAAACAAGTTCCTTACCCAGTTAGACACGAAGTCAAAGTCCCTGTGCCTTACCCTGTTGAGAAAAGGATACCAGTTCATATACACGTTCCTAAACCTTATCCAGTAGATCGTATCGTGGAGAAGAAAGTTCCGTACCCCGTCGCAGTAGAACGTATTGTTGAGAGAAAAGTTAGAGTAAAAGTCCCTTATCCCGTGAAAACTGTCGTTGAAAAAATTATTGAAAAGCCTGTAGTTGTAACAAAATACGTTGATAAACCTTATCCTGTAGAGAAAAGAGTGCCGTACCCTGTCGACAGAATTGTAGAGAGAAGAGTACCGTACCCGGTACATGTACCAATTGAGGTGAAAGTTCCGTATCCAGTTGAGAACGTGCAAAAGCCTGATGTTCCTTACCCGTTCGAAAAAGTTGAGAAACAAACGATTTATACTTACGGAATCAGTCAAGACACTCTAGCCAACGTAGCAAATTATCTAAGGCACAATGAAGAACAGTACAAGCAACCGCTACCAAATTACGTACAAAACAATGATTTACACACGCAGCAGCAGGCCGAATCGCAAAGAAATTATCAAATACAGCTCGCAAACGCACAAATCTTGAGGAACTTACAAAATGTTACGCCGGTTTACTCCAACAAGTGGGGAAATCATTATGCATCATCTTATCATTACTCAAATGCAACTGCAAACGGTAAAAATCAACCAATAGCCGCAAATTCACTTAACCAAGGAAACTTCAATTATTACGGACCTATACCTTTACGAAATAATAATGATCAATGGGACAAGAACAGAGATTACTCGGAAAGACTAAGAAGGACTGATAGAACAGCTAAAGTTACCAATCTGAGGATAGAATACGGTTTCAAGCCTCCACTGATACCTAGTCCGGAAATTGATTTAGATGGATTGCCTATAAATAAAAATAACGAACAATCTTAGCATGTTGTTCACCATGATGAATAACTTTGTTAAGATTCTAATGTAGTAATTAGAAAAACGAATACAACTAGTCTATTAACAGACATTGCTACTGAAATGTATCGAGTATTACAAAATTGTAACACCCCGCTCCACGTAGGATTTCGGTATTACAATTATTGCAAATGTGTTTCACCATGAGAATTTTTTGACAGAAAATTAAATAACGTTTTTGTTTCAACTCAAAATCTCATGATCCCAAATCGAATAACATACGAAGTAGTCATTAGTAATGGTGTATTGTTAAAATAATCATAGCTTTAAACCTTTTTCTTTGTTTATGAGGCAGAACTAGGTACTTGACGAATTCTTGGCAGGACGTGATAAGGGAGCAACGCAAGGTAACAAATCTGCAAAAAATAAGTAAGTAGATTATACTGGAGAGCGTTTTGAAAGCAGAAACAAATTTTTTTTTTAAAGTAACATTTTTTATAAAACCTTAACTAAGCAGTAAAGTGAATCTTTTAGTTTTAACAGATTGGTTAGTTTGCCGTTGTAGATGTGACAATATGTAGGTAGCAGTAGCACGTATGGTTGAAAATCAAAAAATGGTTATGAATTTCAGATTGAAATGGAAAATTGCATTTTATTATATTAAACTATTGCATAGCTTCTATCGCGGGCCTTGAGCGTGGAGACCGAATACAGAAATTCCGTAACGAAAATAACCTGACACGGGACTCCTCTCGCCGCTAGATGGCGTTGATAAAAAATGCTACGCAATAGCTTTACCGCGGCAGTGCCCGAGTGCCACACGTCTTTTTATTTTTGTTGTATTTTAGCTCTTATAAAATCACGTCCAGCCACGATCGTAATACGCCGAGAAGCCCTGTAGGTATTATTATGTAAGTCATTTAAGCTAAGTTAACTTGGCTACATACATTGGTTAATTTATTTTAGGTATTAAGTCTATTGTACAATTTGTTTTAAGCATAGATAAAATTATAATAATTAATATTGTAACTACACAAGTAATGTGTAGCTAGAAACATATTTCTGATAATGATATAAACGCATACCTATACCATATAATTACCTAAATTGGAAAAGTTTTAATAGTTTGTAAAGAAAAGTATTTTTAGTACCGTCTAATTTTTATGTATTTTTTATGTAAGTAAACGAATCAAGCAGCCATAGCGAAACTTTGTAGATTACGAATAGATAGGTAATTATATTCAAAGATAATATAATATTATTTTTTGTTATATACTAAATAGGTAGGCACCTACTGTTTAATGTATATTCGTTGTTATTTGTTGAAATTATACTGCTGAATAAATATAAAGTTTATAATATAGTGCCTATCTTATTTAAATCCACCTGAACCTGAGACGCCCCAGTTGTCTCCCGTAAGTTCTTCTAAACTAGATTCTATAAAAAAAATTATACATCTAATTTAATCAAACTTTGTAGACACACCAAAATCTATATTTTTTTTAATTATGAGATAGGCTTGCACTTGATCAGTGATGGAAAGCATTGATGAGGTCTAGGTTGGAGAGCGCTTGTCTTGAAAATGCCTATTCACTCTTGTATTGAAGATACTCAGATTATACTCTTTTTTTCTAAGTAAGATAGCATCTAAAAATCGTATTTGGCCAAATATCGGTTAACGACGTTATATCTTGAGGAGGACAGTACTATTTTTCTCTAATCGAAGCCTAATGCCCCTATCAAATATGGTTGAGCGAAGCAATGGCTGGATCATGCGTCATGCTCGTGAACGGGTGACACCAACGGGAATGGGGCTGCTTTGACTGCCCATCTTTGACATGCGTTGGATTGGTATACCTACGTATACATTTTTGCATTTTTGAAGCTTTATTGTGGAAGCACTGTATACATAGCATAGCCTTGTAAAAATTTTTTTTTTTTTGAAAAGAGTAACTGCTGAGTTTCTTACCGGCTCTTCTCAGCAGAATCTGCATTCCGAACCTGTGGTAGATTTATGACGTGTCATAAGAGCTACAAGTTAGCCTACATGAAATAAATAAATTTTGAATTTGAATTTGAATATCGTCTTTTCGCTTTGAAGTAGTCAAGTAAAAAATGAAACCACACGTTTGGAATTAAAAATAAAATTTATTTCCACTTGAATATCTCACAAACGGCGTGCCGCGACAACCAACAGGTAGCGGTTGTCTACACTAAACGGTAAATTATAATATAACCAAAGCTCATTATATAAATATATAACTACAGTACATAATATGTAAACATTATTTTATTTATTTACGTTATATTTCGGCCCGACTTGTCGCGTTCGGTCTATGGCCCGAGTGAGTTGCGTTTGCGTTCATTAACTCCTCATAAATGGACGCACATATGCAATAGTGTCAACCCACACAACTTATCAATTGAAAAGTTAACTTTATTCCTTTACATTATGTTTGTATTTAATTTGACAAAGGTTTGTGGGTTGAAACGTTATTGCATATGTGCGTCCAAATAATATATCAAGATAAGAAGAAAAGCGCGCGACAATAATTCGCAATATAGTACAACACTTTCCAAATTAAATTATACCTAATGAAAACCCCTGAAGATTCTATTTTACACTATAGGTACCTAACTATAGAAATAAATCATCCTCTAATTGCCTGACTGGCTGACACTCTGTCGCTATTGGTTAAAATGCATTAATGCAGCAAGAACGCCATAAATTCAGCCAATCAGAGCTGATTACGATCATCACATGATAGTATACGATATAGTATATGTATAAAAATAAGTGGATATGTTACAAGCGTGCGGTAAATGAAGCGCGTAATGGCAGATATTTGTTGTATTTGTCATGTCATTTAACAATGAAGTACGCTTATACGCTTCGTCATTCGGAACAATTTTTTTGTTTGTTTTGATAGTATATAACTCATCCCTAGTAGAATATCATAGATGATAGTTATCATTTTTAGACACTCTCACATTGGATCGCGACCTAGAAGCACAGCACTAGCAACTTAATTTGACAGCTACATTATGACAATCTTAATCATATCTGATTGGCTGACACACTCCCACTATTGTCTAGAGTCATCTCTATAGTTTATCTATGGCTTAACTGTCACAAACTGTCACTTTGACTTTGACATAGGTAGATATATTACGCGATAGATTACATAATATCTCTTTCAAGCTACTTAGCACTGGTGAAGTACTTTGTGCTGGCTTGGCACTGAGAAGAACTAATAACTAAAAGAAAAGAATATCAAACATTAAAAAATATAAGTTTGGTTTAATATATTTTATTAGAATGATAATTATGCAATTAAAACGCTTGTAAAACGCATCTCACTCAAGCCTTAGACTCACTTCCCAACATACTCGATTACATTAATATAAACATTAAAAATTCATTATGTACTTAAATGGGAAATTATTTGGCAGTATGGCAACACTTGAAACAAAAAATGACACAGCATCCGGCAGTCAATATTGCATACTGAGACCCAGAAGTTGACAGTGGGCCACACTCGGCTTCGTAGAGCATCGTCCCTGTCATTCACGACGTGTGAATACCGCAGAATACTATACAACTAAAATATTTAAAATAATATACTTAAATAAAAACTGATCAATTTTATTTCATCCTGGCTAAATT
This sequence comes from Hipparchia sbordonii, assembly GCA_038048805.1. Taxonomy (NCBI): domain Eukaryota; kingdom Metazoa; phylum Arthropoda; class Insecta; order Lepidoptera; family Nymphalidae; genus Hipparchia; species Hipparchia sbordonii. The sequence goes on along the minus strand of CM076117.1, from coordinate 5,991,271 downwards.
CATTAGATATTGTAAAAAAAAATATTAAAACAGTACAGGTAAGACATCAAAATAAAATAAGTAAAAACTATCATCCTTGTTAAAGCATTAACGTTAGGTACGTAAAAAAATTTACAAGTCTAAATTCAAGCTACACTGCTTTACAAAGAAAGTTTGTAAAGAACAGAACTACATTCACTACCTACCTATTTGAGTTTAAAAAGTGTTGGCAGCATTGGAAAACAATATTCTACCAGAATTGAAACAGTGTTGCAATTAAAAAAATTATTACATAATATTTATATTGATGATGAAAATGGTATTAATTTAATTATTGATTTATCAGTAGGTTTATTTAAAGATATTATTTTAAGAACACGCGACACAAAGTCGAGGGCCGAAACGTCAGATTTGTGATTTTTTGTAAAAGTATAACACTACGCTTAATTAGATAATAGAAAAAGAGACAGACGCGATCGCCACACCCGCAAACATACATACATACCTATTTTAATATTTATATTATGGCCCAAGAGATCGTGGGAAATTTTGAGCATGTGCTTGAAAAAACTCTCAATGATCATTATTTTGACCTTCTGGGTTAACTGGGTGAGGCAAAGTAAACTGCCGCTTGGTTAATAGTGGGTTCACATGTTAAGATTTTCAAATATTTTTGTAATATTATTACTTTGTCATTTTAATGCAAAACTTTCATGGTGTAAAAGGACATAGTTAAAGATACGAGTGGCTCAGTCAAGAGCGTACCACATTTAGATTTAATCAAGCATCTCCACAAATTTTTCCACCTTCTCTCGGAATATTATTATACCTAGTAAGTATGCGAAAGGTCACTCACAAATATTACAATAAAAGAAAGCACCACACCAAATCTCAACGAAACAAAAACAACTAATCACAAATCAAAGGCTGATTATTACATTTACGAATAACATGGTCAAAATGAAAAATTACAGAACGATTTGACACGTAATCAATAATGAACATTATTGCTATATGACTACAAAGTTCATAATACTTTGATCACAATTACGTTACACACCTAACATATTTTTTATGTGTGGTTATTACCCTATAATGCGTCTAGATCGAGTGTTCAATCCGTAAGATTACAAAGAGAACATTTTTTGACACTTTCTAATTCAGCCTTATAATTAGAAAGAGACAACTGTAGTGGGCGACCGCGTGATACCATTTTTTATTTCACTGACACACTTTGTGACGTTACCAATGTGGCCGTGACAAAACATTTATTTAGTAGTGGTAGAATTTTTCAACCATTTTGAATTAACTAAAGCAATATTTGTAATGGCAACATTAATAACGACATCACAATGTAAATCTTTTTGCAATCCGTCACTGTATCTCAACTGCCATTTTCTAAATTCAAATTCAAAATTATTTATTTCATGTAGGAAATATCCCTTATAGATTTGAGACTATACGATAATTATGTCACAAATTGAATATAATGTTTTTGACTTAGTCACAGTATTTCACATCGATCCGCCATAAATCTGACTTCACATTCTTGGAAAAACAATTTTTATTGAAAGGAAGGTAGCAAAATATGTGACGTCATATATTTTGTTCTGCTTACTACACCTTCCTTTTTTATTTTATATCACTTTACGTCCTCAAACGAAAGTTATGACATAGTTAAAGAATAGTACCTGTTTCGCAAATGTTCTCTATCCTATAACTGGGCTTCCTATTAGGGTGGTAGACCCAATTATGGGCACTTTAAGAGTTTATCTAATTTCAAATATGTTTTTTAAATAAAAATTTAACCAAATCCTCTTAATCACTGTGTTCGTAAGGTTACTTGTTTAATAAAATATAATAATTAAAGAAGATATTGAAATATTTTTGTTTAAATCAACTAGAATTTTAAATAAGATTGAAAAATGACCCAGTCCCCAATTATTCACACATTTGTTACCAGTTATGGGCACCAAATTATCCAATTATCAACATTCAGATTTTCTTAGGGTTTAAGGGAAATAAAAGGCTAGGCTACCTACCTAAGTCTTTTAGAATATAGATTTTATTACGAAATAATATACGGAAATTCTTATAGTAACTGTAGGTGACTTAATTTTTTTATATTTATTATATTTAAAACAAACACCCTTACATATTTAATAAGAAAACGTAAACATAGTCTTTATCAAACGACAGACGTCCACAACTGGACAAAGGTCTCTTATATGGACTTCCACAGGCCCCGGTCTTACGCTACCTGAATCCAGCGGCACTCTGCGACTCGTTTGATGTCGTCGGTCCACCTAGCTTCCCGGTACGGGATCGCTACTCCAACACCATGGGATGGGATCCCATCGACCATCAGTTCTTCGAACTATATGCCCGCCCATTTCCACTTCAGTTTCGCTTAGCTATGTCCGTGACTTTGATTCTCTTACAGATATCCTCATTTCTGATATGATCTCGCAGGGATACTCCGAGCATAGCTCTCTCCATCGTCCGCTGGATGATTTTTGTTTCGTGATAAATAACAGCCCATAGAACTTCTCAACCTCTCTCCATACCTCAGGTGGAGAAGAAACGTGACAGCTTTCGTCAGTTTTCAGCCGCGTCAGCTGGCTCTGTCCAATAGATAGATCTCTCACGGACACTTTGGAATGGAACTTCTGTTCCACTAGGTGGTATCTTTAATACACTTGGTATTCAAGGCCCGCAGGTCGCGAGTTCTTTTCTTAGAGATCTGCCTATTAACCTACCAGTAGGCATCCGCGTCTGCTGACGACTGAAGTCTCATCTCTTGTCTGTCTTCCATCAGTTTGAGAGTAAGGTCAGAGAACTTCTTGGTCCTTTTCGTGTGATGGGTCTTAAAGAAATTAGACTCCAGAGTATGGACAGTTTACACACATTGTTAAGATCGTCTACAGACTCCCAGTCTGCTAGGGAATCGAATCACTTCGGAGTGTTAATAAACAGGAAAATCTCCAAATTTTGTAACCAGATACTGACACCCCTTGTTTTGCAATGAAATAACGGGAAAGTTTCATTTACTTTTTGAATTAGTAACTAATAATACTTAGAAAATCAATTGAAAACAATTATTTTATTAAAACTCAAATAAAACCACAGTTAAATCATTATTAAGTAAGTACTGACCCTTAACGTCGATGAGTCAAAATGGCCGAAAAACTTCGGGAACTCCAGAACGATATCTTTCAACTACAATACTGACGTCATTTTAAAACTTTCCAGATTAGAAAGGTTTCGATTGTGAAAAATATGAATTCCCCTAAATATTTTTTAATCTGAAAATTTAAAAACCACAATCAGAAACTTATATTTTAATCTTTTTTGCCAAAGTGCGAATAAACTGGTGCAGTGCTAGCTATTGGGTTGGTCACCCTAAATCCTTTCTTAATACCATCAAGATGCCGCCATTTTTTATCGCTGTCTTACTCAGTATAAGACACATATGAGCAGGACAGAAATAAAACATGGCGTAACATTTCTTACCAATCTTGATCGCATAACACTAGTTGTTACTTTCTTGAACGAGTTTTAAAAAGATTTTCGAAGATTTTTCCATATAAAAAAATTGCGATTACATTCTGGTAATTTTTGTAAACGGTATTAAGTATGGTTCGATTATCTGTCCTCTTCAACCCAAGTATAAAGTAAGCTTATTCTTATTATTTTAAGCTCTTTATATTTTAAATAAATAGCGAGTAAACGAGGTCATCTGAAGTAAATGAATTATACTTTTGTAGTAACGGGAGAAATATCGATGTGTTTCAGGCTTTTTAGGAATATTTCAACCTTAAGGATGTGGAAGAATGGCTGAGGAAAAAAAAACAATGGGAAGGAAAATGATAAAATTCAAAATGGCGATCGACAACTACCCGAAATCTTCGAAACCCATACAAAGATTTTAAAAAATGGCAACTCAGATGGTAGGATTTCCAAACATCTTAATTTATTTAAGCGGTACTTAGTTCCAATATAACAGCACGATAGTGTTTCATATAAAATGACACAATATTACATTTCCGTGAATCATAACACAGGTCTACAGTGAAAATGTTGCAGTCAAAACTATAACTGTTTTTTAGTATATTTGGGTACCCGGATTACAACTGCATACTTATTTTTTTAATGCTACGTGTAGTTTTCGAGATACGAGGTATGTCTAAAAAAGACAAAATAAGCCAATTTTAAACATTTAATTACATTATTTTACAGCTAGGAAGCTTCTTATTCAGATTTTTTTAAATGTTCATTGCTATGATTGTCCCATGTGATACTCCAACAATAATCTGCCATCATATGCTCATCCCAACGATCTTGGTACCTATTTTCCGTCAGTTTTAGATCCTGATGGAAGCGCTCTCCTCGTTCTTTGTTGTAGGAGCCAAGATTTTCATGAAACTTGTCCAAGTGGCTGTGCAGGGAGTGCACTTGTATGCTCATGCTACAGCCAACCTTTTTAAAGTTATCTAGAAGGTCCTGAACTAATTCCACGTCATTTTTTGCCTTTCATTACCTAAGAAATTTTTGAAAATTTTTTCTCTGTCACGCTCACGACAAAATGAGACTTTCGTGCCTGTAGCAATTAAATTCCTTTCTTTAAATCTCGATGCTAGTCTCAGACCTCTCTTAGCAATGGTAAATACGTAAAGTACTGAGTAAAGAATATGGGCACCGCTGATGATTCAAGATCACTGTCTCGTTCATTTGAAGAGACCTCCATCATATCTGTCTCCGACGAATCCGATGGTGCTGCCCTCATAGTATCGTCTGAGAGTGGTAAAGGCCGTCTAGCAGACGATAGGTCTGGATATGCCATTTTTATTCAATTTACCCAATGCAATTTGATTAAACAAAAATAAAAATCACCAAAATAGTTTTTTGGTTCTGATCAAATCATAGGTACACCGAACCTCAATTGTGCTCGTTTACCACTCGACCACTGACTCGAATATTCAATACACAATTTGCACATGATATTTTGTGCCCAAGGATGGTTAAAGCCCTTGATCTCGATCTTAAAAGAGTCAAAATACGCCCTTTTTATGAAGGCCGTTTTAGGTTTTCTGAGTTTTTTCACTACATGTTCACCAAAAATGTAACAAAATGTATTCGAATTATTTAATCAACTCCTCCTATATGACGACATAATGATATTATCGGATAATCACACAAATTGGCGGAATACGAACACATTAAACATAGCAAAATGGGTATTTTTTCCCGATGAGGGTAGTTCAAAAACTACACGTAGTTTTGACCTTGAAAAACTTCTGTACGACTTATTATCAAGTCATTCATCAAATCATGTAATAGGATTGCTAGCAAAAAAAATTTTTCATTTTTTGTAGACCTGTGTAATCGTAATACAACGACAGACATATTGGTTTATTTATTTATTTAATGTAATTTATTTTACTTTATTTATTTATGTATATTTGTCATTCAATTGGAAAGAAATTAATTAATTAAACACTAAGCTAACTTGTATTCTTGAGCGCGAACTCATTTCTCAACTTTGTACATTATTACATTCATAATAATAAGTAAATTAATAATAATATATGTAAGCGAATAGCACAAAATATCGGCTACACGATACGTATTAAGCAGAACATTTATATATTTATATAAATAATGTAATAATAATAATTATAAAGATATAAATAAATGTCTTTTAAAAAACCATTTGAAACCGGAAACTTATGCAGGTTAATTGGTTATAATTAAAAACAATAAAATTTTCAAAATTATTAAAAATATACAAAATAAACGTTCAACCAATACACAACGTGTAGCCGCCACTTAACTACGTTATAATTCATTTGTATTAGAAAAATATTAACTTATAGTTGTAATATTTTTAGTCTAGACCCATCTCTGACCAATGAACTGAAATTAAACTGTAAAGTTAACCAATTATGATAGTAAATTGCAAAATTGTGCAATTATCTGATAAATAAGTCGCAAAGTTGAGCAATTAACTGATAAATAAGTTGCAAGGTTGACGAATTAACTGATATTAAATTGCAAAGTTGATCAATTAACTGATAGTAAATTGCAAAATTGGCCAATCAATTGCCAAATTGACCAATTTGCACACAACTGAATCGAACTGGTTAAATAAAATAAAGACCAATTAACTAACTACCAAACATCGATGTATATGGATATGCCTGTCCCATATAATTACGTCTACGAAAATGCGCTAGAATATTTCTTCAATGAACACCGCCCGTTCCCCACGGTTCGCTTTAGGCGCGTGTGAACCAATCACGTTCAGTAGTAGCCACTTCCTATCAACCAGAGCAAAAAATGGAATGAAGAACATTACTACTTTTTTTTAACTTCTTTTTAGTTCTTTTAAGACAAGAGATTCTGTTGTCTTTTTGAGCGCGTTTTTTTTCCTCTAGATGCCTATCCATATACATCGATGCTACAAACCCATAAAAGTGAATAATTTATCGACCCTAAGCATATCTCATTGATCAGACGATGGGATCAACAACGATTTACTAATATTTTCTTAACATAAATGAATTATGGAAAAATATACGCGAAAGATACGATAATAAAAAAAAAAATTATTATTCATTTATACAAAATAAACGAGGCGTTGTAATTTGAGAGCGGGTTATATTCAACTAAACGATTTCAAGTTCAGCTTCACAAAACATATCGGCTGAAGTGCAAACTTTTAGTTTTACATAGACATCATACTTTGAGAAACACCGGCACTTGGCACATCTCTTTTCCTTATCTTTACGCCCGTAATTAAATAATAACAGGTGTGTTTAATTTTTTTTTTTTTAATTTCACATCGCGGTTAAACGATGAAGGTGAAAAAATACGAAAAGCCCTGTCCCGAAATGTTTACACATATTATTTTAGTCTGGCAACATTATGCAGATAAGAAAACTTGACATGAAATATTTACATAATTAATGATAAAAATCATAGAACATTATTTATTTCTATTTAATTTAAACGATATTAAAGTGTAAAATGTTATACATAATTTAAATTTCATAATTTAAGACGTTGTTGGTATGTAATTCGGTTGTACATAAACCCCGGGCTAAAATTGACAAGTAATGCTATCCCTTTCACAACATTCACTGATGAAAAGGACCGGCATGAAATTTTTATGACTTACGTCAGATTAGATTTGTTTAACATTTTTGTACAATCGGCTTAGTACCAAACCGGATAAAAAACAATTATTCTATATTATTGCAATTACACTATAACGAAATTCCGAGATTAAAAAAAATACATTAAACTATAGTTTATAGTCTTTTTGTCGGAACAGACTAACATTATTTATTTGAAATTTAAAAACAAAACTATTACGTATTACACACATTCTTTTTTATATCAACTTCGAGTCGAGCTCGGTAGGATATTCAGCTAGATACCTAGCCATATTCTGTTTGTATTTTAAATATTAGCTTTAAAATAAGCTAAGAAGCTTATAACTGTATAAACTGAGCCCACACTACTGATATTTTCCACAATGGTGTACTTGTTTGTAGATTGTTGGGATGGGTACTCCTCAATGTATAATGTCGGATAACGGGCCCAAGTTTGCATGTTGATTAACTTTTTCCCAATTACCCTCATACTGTAATGAGCTTCTAAAACACGCGCGGCAATATTTCGCAGCGTGGGCTCACAAGTTACATTTAAAGCGACAACACAGCCGCTGTTTACATTCCAAATGTTCCAAAAATTAAAAAAAAAAATCGAAGCTCCGTGACGCCGCTGCGTGGGTTTATTAGTTACGAAAATTCAAAAGTCGAACAACTCGGGTGGCGGTATCGGATCGACGGGCAGACAGTCGCAGGCGGGCGGCGACACCGGCGACACCGGCGACACGGGCGACCGCACCCGCCCCTGCCTCTTCAGCAAGTGTACGCTCGACGTGTGAACGAAATGATACTTGAGACGTTCCTCATCAACGCTGTCGACTCTTAGAGATAGGGATGAGCGCGGCTGTATCCTCGCCGGCGATAAGGGGGGGCGTAGATAATCACTTCGGGCTAAAGACTCCGGGGTGTACGCTGTAAGGTAATGCGCTAACGCTCCGGACGGGGTGCGTAGCCCCGCGTTCGCTACTAGGACCATGTCCTCCGCTGATAGTCGGAGGCTGTCTGACCTGGGCGGGGGCGGCGGCGGCGCGGGGGGAGTGAGGTCGTCGTCAGAGGGGGAGGGGGGGTAGGCGCGGCGGCGGCGGCGGCGGCGCGGAACGCTCCCGGGCAGTCACAGCTTGAGCTCGTTCGCGATTTTTGATGCAATGTTCTTGAAGCCAATGCTAGTACCTGAAAATTTAAAAAAAATTACCATGCTTATCCGCATGAAGCTTGTTCAAACTATGATCTAGCTTTTACCTGTGATTTCATCTGCGTGAAGTTAGGTTTTAAAAAACCCTCCCCCCTTTCTTTCTCCGCGATAAAAGTCTAGCTCTATGCAAAAAATCTGGTCAATCCATTGCTGCGTCGATGCGTGATTGAAGGGCAAACCAACAAATTCACTTTCGAACTTTTATAAGACTGTCTTTTTCCCGCGGCTTCGCTCACGCTAAGTTCGCTTTTCAAACCCCTATTTTATCCCCTTAGGGCTTGAATTTTCAAAAATCCTTTCTGAGCGGACACCTACGTTATAATGGCTATCTGCATGCCAAATTTCAACTTCATCCGTCCAGTGGTTTGAGCTGTGCGTTGATAGATCAGTCAGTCAGTCACCTTTGCCTTTTACATATTTAGATTAATTATGGAGCATAATGTACTAGATAGTTCTAGCTAGATCATACTTACCAGATATTCTCTTAAACCGCACCCCATTGAGCGAGAGCCGCGGCAGTTTGCACACTTCTATCTCCCACTGCACCAGCGAGTCCGCATTAGGGTCCCCGTGCACACACAGCAGCAGGAACCGTTCTCGCTGCTCATAGTCGCAGTTGTTCGCATCTAGCACCTGGGATAGTATATTTCGCTATATACACTGTTTGCTAGTTGTCAATGTACAGCATAATATATTAACAACTAGCTGATAGACTTTGTCCGCGTGGAGTTAGGAGATACGATTTATATGACTTTAAAGACAATAGAATCCAATTTACGTAGAAATCCATTGGAATAGAAGCTTTTTTAACCAAATAAACTTCTACAAAGTGCTTTCGAACAGTCAAGTGAATCGTTATACCATTCCAACTGCGAAGAACCAGCAAAAAAACTATACTTTACTAGCTGATACCCGCGACTTCGATCGCGTCGAATTAGTTTTCAAAATCCCGCGGGAACTATAATGTTTTTCGGGATAAAAAGTAGCCTATGTTTTAATCCAAGGTATAATCTATCTCCATTTTAAATTTCAGCCAAATCGGTCCAGTAGTTTTTGCGTGACAGAGTAACAAACATACAGATACACACACACACATACACATACAAACTTTCGCCTTTATAATATTAGTAGGATAGGAAGTAGGATAGTAGGAAGTAGGATTAGAGACTACATCCGGTTGGAAAAGCCGAATTTACTGTTAACTTGTAGATTAATCATTATTCACAGTAGTAATAGGCATCCGTACCTTTCTTATCTCAGCCATAATCTCGTTGGGGTCCCGAGACGAAGTGGTCTTCATGCTCCACGTGAATCGCAGCACGCGGGGCTTCACTTGTTCCTCGGTGCCCTGTCTGTACATATCATAACAAGTTTCAACATGTGCCGCAAGATTCACATTCAAGCAAATTCTATACCATTGGTGTACCATGACATGTTTATTCAGATAACGGTACCAACTACCTAGTGACCGTTCTATTATTTTGGTGCAAACCACTATACATTCAGTTCAGTTAATGGATACCAACTCGTAACTTTAATGTACGAGTCAACTTTATTTATATTTACTAGTGTAAAAGACAGCCATTGGTGGGAGTTAAGATTTATGCATTATGGAATTCGAATTGGTGCCCATAGTCTGAAGTCATACATTGTGAATTACCACATTTAGAATAATTTTATGTCTTTTATAATAATCGTTATTACTCCAATAAATAATCAACTCTTCTCCGAGGCAGTAGAGTTATGTTTAGACGAATTTACATAAAATCTGAGTACAACGAAAGATTTCATTTGTTGAAAATAGTCAACAAATCCGAAAAAATTCTAAACTGAACGTTTTAATAAACTAAAAATTTAAAAATTCACAGAAATTATACAAAAAAATTAATTCGAAAAAAAAAAATCGAATAAAATAAATCCATTAGTTCATGTTAGTTTAAGGCAGTCATTCTAGCCACATCATGAGAATGCAGTGAGAGTAAAAATGGTAAAAATGCAAGCTGGTTCAATGTGCAGGTTATTCAAAAACTTACTTATAACTTCTAAAATTGCACTATAGATAAAAAAATAAAAGATAGAGGCATATTTTACCGTCGCCAAGTAAACTTTAACCGACAAAGGAGACGGTCCATTTTGGGACTACTAGTGTACCATATACCACGAAAAAACAAAAAATACAAAGAGATCACTAACAATAAAATCAATTAGATAATCATAATAAATAAATTGCAAAAATAAAAATGTAATTTCAAGTTTTTCGGTACTGTTCACAACACTTACAAGATGGCTACGTTTCAACCACAGAGAAGGCAGTAGGTAGGTACCCTAGACGCAAGTCTGTCCAATGTCATTTCTGAGTTATCTGACAAGTGACGTGATATTTTTTGTTTATTCCGAGTATTGTTGCAGAACTATCGAGAGTTGCGCTATCGATAGTTGACCTCGAAAATCAGTCATATAATCGATAGTTCTATCGATACTATTTACACGTGATAATACTATCGAGAGTAATGCAATCGATACTGTCGATAGTATCGAACCTATCGACAGACTAGTTACCTATACTATCGATACTATTGAAACTATTGAGCTTGAGCGATATTACTAACTATCGATGACATAAAACTGTCAATAGTATCGATACTTCAGTAATACTATCGATAGTATCGAACCTATCGACAGACCTGCGACCGTTACTATCGATACTATTGAGATAACTATTGATACTATTGACCAATAGTATTTACTCTTTTTTTTAAATCGATAGAATCGATAGTGTCGATACTAATTGTCACGTGCAAATAGTATCTATAGAACTATCGATTGTATGACTGATTTTCGAAGTCACGATACTATCGATAGACTATTACAATCGCAACATCACTGATTCCGAGCTTTGTTGTGGTGTTGTGAACTCGTGAATGCGTTTTTTATGTTTCTTGTGGATTTTCTCTGGCGATGATCGTATCATAAAATAATAGGTATGTATCCAATATGTAATTCACAAAAAATAGGTAGGTATTTATTATCGTCTTCAAATGCAGATCAATGACCTCTTGATATTTTGACAGCTAACGTCAGAAACATGAATCCGCCCGCCATGATACGTATGTTATGTTGCCTTACGTGCAGAAAATAAATAATATTTTGCATTGAAATTAAGATGAGTTCGTGGATTTGATCGATCAAAAATGCTTTAATATTTTATTTTATTTTATTTTATTACTGGTACAAAACCTGTCCCACGCTCCATACAATTTTGGACCGTCTCCTTTAACTTTTTGACAGACTTGCAATACATAAACTGTCAAAATGTCAACTTCATTAGTCGGTTAAACACTATTCGGGGATTGTGAAATATGCGCATAACGAACTCTACGAGATTTAATTTTTTATTTTTTCCAAGAATTGAAAAAAAAAGTAAGGGACCATCCATTAATAACAGGAACTTCATAGGTTCTCAATTTTTCAAAACATATTTACGATCTCATATTTTTCATATTCGAGTTAAAAAAATCTCCCTATGGCGTCATTATTTATGGATCATCCCTATAAAACGTCGTAGATTTTAATAATTTAAAAACATAACAAAACATATTTAAATATTCTAAATTCGAAATAAAAACGTACGCGGCGGTAAAAAAAAATTTTGACACTCACGGCAGATTAGTTCAACATTTGCTGTATACAAAGTGTCAGAAACCAGACACTTGCACCAAAATAAAAAATTTGTAATGCTGTCACTTTTTGACAGGTTGACGAGAAAAGGACAGATATAGAAAACGAGACTCAAACTCATTAAACCGCGCACGGCCAGTTCAGTCCCATACAAATTTCCATAGCCTTACAAAATCTTTTCCACTATGATGCATGACAATTTTTACAGACATCTCTATATCTACATTAGGTACCTATATGTAGTATGAAGTATTTATAGATCTACAGTAATCTATGATTCTCCTGATGGCTGACGCCCAATCGACGCCATTATTATTGTATTTGGTTTTTTTAGTTTAATTTTCATATATTTCTGTCCCAGAATAGCAATTGTTATTTCAATTTATTGAAATATAGTGCAAGTGTTATGTGCCCGTTATAATAATTCGCGTAAGGATGCTATTTTTTATAAGTTTCCACAGTGTGAGAAAAGACAAAGTTTTATGGTTTATATTATAAAAGTGTTTAGGATCTTATGTGTTTACCAGTGTTGTAATTTGAAAAACGTTTCGTGAAACAAATTATTAAAAATATGACGTCTTAATAGGTGTAGGGTGTATTTAATAAACAAAATTAGGGCATATAAGTATATATTAGACAAGATCATAAAGACTTACCTGAAATTCCAAAAATGTGTATAACAAAAGCGATATTATGTTATTTCAAAGTGAATTAAACAAATATTTTTAAAAGATTTGTTTCTTTATTTCCTATTTAAAAAAAATTATAACCTATAATTATTATTATGGGCAAGGATGGCAATAGGTAGATACCTACGGTATATACCTGTGGTAGATACCTATGGTACATACCTATGGTAGATACCTTCATAACAGAAATAAAAATCCATAGACAAAAATAGAAAAAAATTGTTATTACGCCATTGGTTACAGCAGTTTTCCAAAATGATACATTAGCCAATCATGGGCCTTGATTTCGAGGGTTTAAAATTTGTTGGGCACTGAGCCATCTGATACGTAGTATCATAGTAATCTGTGAAACCGCGTTGCAGTGCTGTTCAGTAGTGACGTTTCAATATCGGCCGTGAGTGTGTTAAGCCAAATTTTACATTTAGGTACAAAAAAATTTTTTACGCATTTTTTAAACATTTATAACACGATTAAAATGAAACTTAATGAATAATTACCCAAGCAGGGATTGTGGACTAGCGCCTACAGCATGCTTCGGAGTGGTGCCGTCGATAGGCCTAAAAACAGAGAAACATAAACACTAACACTAAACACTAGGGAGCGCGGCAACGGCGAGAGATGCACTTTTGATGGGATATTTTAATTTCAAACCAAAACAAACAAAAATATTATTATTTGAAAAAAAAAAATCAATTTTATTTGTTATTACGTTTTCACGGTGCACCTAGTCGTAATAAAAAAATAAAAAAATGTATTTTGTATATGACTGCAAAAACATACCAGGATTTTTATATAGTTTTTGTGTTTTTGGATGATTTTAGAAGATTAATTTACGAAAAAAAAAATTAAAGTAACCGTAGTATAAGGTCTTTGGGAAGCAGAAAGATTATGAATAAGGTATAACTTGTTAAAATAGCTGCACACTTTATTTGTTATAAAAGTTATAAAAAACAGTCAAAACTTTTCTACTCTTATATTAAATAAAATTTAATGACACTTTTTGTTAGCTCCTAAAAGCCTGGTTGACAGTCATTTACGAAATACAATTTCATTCAGCTTATTATAAATTACGCCCTTAGAAAATGCAAAAATCGAAAAAAAGTTCGAAGCACGAATTAAGCAAGACAAAAAATTCTTGGATTAAAAAATTCAAAATTACCATAAACACGTACATGCTAAATAAATCCTACACTTACCATAGACAACGTCATGCTAAGCATGCAAAACTTTTGTAAAAATTTTTTTTTAAAAGTTATCATATATTATGTTCATCGGAGGACAAGAAATTAAACTATACAGAAATTAACCGTACGAAAATTTAAAAAAAGTAAAGTCATCTTCGTAAAATCAAATAAGTAGCTTTTTAAAATTCTAAAAAATAAAGGATATGAATAGTGGGTAAGTACCAGATTATTTTCGTGTTTAAAGTATATGTATTTGTAGTAAGTATATTGTGAAAAAACCTTGAGTATATGAAAAAATAAATAACCTTAAGTACTACTATAAAAAACTGGGGATTTTGTAAGGATATGGTAACGTGAAAACTTCGTAACTGCCCATGCAAAAATATGCATTTAAAATAATACCCTTATTGAAAAGTAACCGACAAAATACTCCACACGAATTAGTCAAAAATTATTAATGCATATTGTAAAAAAACCACACTCGAAAATGAAAACGGTTAAATTTTGTTATTATGACAATAATCCAGCCCATTTTCGATAACTACATATAATAATAGATAAAAAATAAAATGAAACAATATATATTTATTTAATAGAACATTTCATAATTAAAATAATATGTTTAAGTTTTACTATTTTTAAGTTGATACAGAAAATGTTTCAACATAAGACTATAAAAAAAAATATGTTTTTTTTTTTGAAAAATTGTATTGTTAACCAGTTATTTGAATCCGTAATAATAAAAATAAACATATCCATAAACTTTTACGAATACGGTATAGCGGTCTGTTCACACGCACCATTCGTTATTAATAACGAATTAAGTTTTTTATTTTTTATTTAATTATAATTTATTTTGGATTCGGAGCTTTTCACGATCCGTACGCATACTTCACACGAGCCACAAAAAATAGAAAAAAAAAAATCATCGTGATATTGTGTGAAGCTGAAAGTTAAGTTTCAGTAGTAGGTACCTAACATCTAAAGAACAGAATAAAATCGGCTGGATTACTTATTATGTTAAAGTGAATAACACACAAAATTATTTACTTAAATCGGAACACAAATATCGCAACACGTTTTACTGGCTCATTTTTGAAATTAATATTTCAATATAAATACTTTGATAAACTTTTAAATGAATATACATAAATAATAATGATATAAATTTCGATTCGTTAGCGTTAACACAATTTTTTATGTCAGCTAAGAGCCGGCTGATTCAGCATTGGCTATCGGAACTAACGTTCGTTAAAGGAGACGGTCCATTTTGGGACTACTCTTGTACCATATACCATGAAAAGACCAAAAATACAAAGAAATCATTAACAATAAAATCAATTAGACAATCATAATAAATAAATTGCAAAAATAAAAATGTAATTTCAAGATTTTCGGTACTGTTCACAACACTTACAAGATGGCTACCTTTCAGCCACATAGAAGGCAGTAGGTAGGTACCCAGACGCGGTTCTGTCAAATGTCATTTCTGAGTTATCTGACAAGTGACGTGTATTTTTTGTTTATTCCGAGCTTTGTCGTGGTGTTGTGAACTCGTGAATGAGCTTTGTATGTTCCTTGTGGATTTTCTCTGGCGATTTGGCATTTTTATTTGGACTTTGGATCTTTTGCTACTTGTTTAACTCGGCTTTCGTTCACGGAACTCAAGATTTGCGTGTGATTAGGATTTCGTTGATATTGGACATTGTAGATTGTAGTACCACATTTTGAATTAGCAGGCAGGTACGTATAAAATAATAGGTAGGTATCCAATACGTAATTCACAAAGAACAGGTAATTATTAATTATTATCTTGAAATGCAGATCAATGACCTCATGATATTTTGACAGCTAACGTCAGAAACATGAATCCGCCCGCCATAATTACGTATGTTATGTTGCCTTACGTGTAGAAAATAAATAATATTAGCATTGAAATTAAGATGTGTTCGTGGATTTGATGGGTCAAAAATGCTTTGATATTTTATTTTATTTTATGTTATTAGTGGTACACGACCTGTCCCAGGCTCCATACAATTTTGGACCGTCTCCTTTGGCAGACGTAATGGTTCCTTCCACAGGCCTCGGTCTTGCGCCGCCTGAATCCAGCGGCTCCGTGCGACTCGCCTCATGTCGTCGGTCTACCTAATGAAGACAAGACCGAGGCTTGTGGAAGAAGTCCACGGAGGTTTATAGGTTTACAAAGAAGAAGAGGTGCCTAAAAAATTAATGTCTCTACTGACTGTCAATGCTTAATTTGCTAAAATAAGTTGGTCAGTAAGTTAGTTATTGTCTAAACGCTGTTTTATTTTTTAAATCATCTTTTAAATCAAGAATAAGATATAATAGATCATTAGTTTGCAATTACCTACTGTGGAAAGCATATTTAATTGATTTTTCTAATATAACATTCTAATGTGGTAATTATTGTGAAGAACAAATAAAAAAAAAAGACGTGTGGCACTCGGGGACTGCCGCGGTAAAGCTATTGCATAGCATTTTTTATCAACGCCATCTAGCGGTGAGAGGAGTCCCGTGTCAGGTTATTTTCGTTACGGAATTTCTGGATTCGGTCTCCACGCTCAAGGCCCGCGATAGAAGCTATGCAATAGCTTAAAATTTAAAGATTACTTATGCCTCAATTACTGGTTATCGTAATGAAAGCTTATGCTTGTCAGCGATAACAAATGATCAACCAACGCTTTTTTATTTATTTTTGTTTCACTTAGCGTTCATTAGCCCGTAAAAATATATTGATATTCGTTCAACTCACGAGGGCACGTGGCTCATGGTTGTGTGCGTGTCGTATCTGTGTAAGTATGAGCGACAGGCACGCACACTTACGCATTGTGCATATACACGACGTAACCACAAGTAAAACTCACGTGCCCTCGTGAATTGCAAGATCTATACAACCGGCTCTTAGAGACCAGGTTTAAACGTATTATACAATTTTGTTACCAAATTTTGCCAGATAGATATATTGAGCTTTCTAAACGTTTGCCAAAAACGAGCCAAAAACGTGTAAAAATTATTATCATTAGACAAAAAAAAACTGTCAAAAACATTCCGTCTCCCGCGCCTACCTCCTTTGAATATCCAATGAGGAAAATATGCGCGGCTTCTGATGGCCGGCCGACTCTCCCAACATCGACAGTCTACAATAACACTCACCATGTTATAATAATGCCAATAAAAAAAAAAAAAAATTTCACTTAAATAATAATTACGCTAATATTATAAAGGCGAAAGTTTGTATGTTTGTTACTCTTTCAGGCAAAAATTACTGGATGGATTTGGCTGAAATTTGGAATGGATATAGATTATACTCTGGGCGTAATACAAAGGCCACTTTTTATTAAACACAACATTAATTTTACGGACGAAATGTCGGGCATCATGTAGTTTAAAATAAAGTCAGTGTAAATGAAAAAAAATATAATGGGAAATGATAAATCTTAAAATACAATTGTTGCTCTTTTCTTTTTTGTCACTTACGTAGTTTTTCTAGTAAGGTCAGTCTGAATAAAGTAAGTGAGTATGGTCAAAGATATGAAACCGCTTAGGGGTAATGAGTTTGATGTACCCCTTTCGAGTTATCCCACTCCCATTTTAGACTGCATCGTTACTTACCATCACGTGAGATCCCAGTCAAAGACTATCATGTCATCGAATAAATAAAAAGGATTTAATATATCTCAAGGGCAAATGAAGTTATAAATTCAAACTCCTATGAATCGTCCTCCTATTCTTGAACTAATAATAAAAGTACTATTAAGTCAAGTTCAAATAAAGTTCTTCTCAGCAGAATCAGCATTCCGAACTGGGCCCCAAGTTTGCTATTTTACATGTCATTGTCATTGAACCGCAATACAATTACAATTCAATTATCATTGGTCCAAAATTTCGTAGTCTACTAAATTCACAATGCTCGTTCGATTTCTTATAATTGGATTGTAATTCAATGATACCTCGGTACTGCCATTAGCTTAAAAAGCGTTTGCCGAAATGAGTTTCAAAAAAAAAAACTACATATTAAAAACGTTTATTTAAGCTAGATTCAAAGCTAGATGTGTCAGTGGCGAACCATCGGAAAACAATTGTGACGCCATTGAATTAGTAGACTACCAAAATTGCTAAATGTAGCAATTGGGATGTCATTGATAGACAATTGAACTACAATTGCAATAGCAGACTTGGGCCCCTGGTGGTAGATTCTAGACTTGTCATAAGAGCCACAAATTGGCCTACATGAAATTAAAAATTTTTGAGTTTGAGTTTAAAGTTAACAATTTTAATGATTTTCTTGTCGCAACGTGACCTTATTTTACGAGTAATATGTAAAATAAAACACTAAGTCTTTTTATTTAAAAAAAAAAAATCGGTTAAAAGTTGGTATATGGTAGGCCATGGTAAAATTGGCACCTAGTCCATTCGACCACTTGAATTAACTGTGCAGCAAGTACCATTTGCAACCGGAATTCGTAACTTGAGAAAACTCAAGTTTTCATGCAAATCCTATTATCCTATTATACGTTGTCCAAGCCTTTATTTTCTTTTTGGCATCTGCCAAATACCCTACGCCTATAAATTACCGCTTTTTTGTTTTCGGAATAATGTACTAAAATAATGTCGTACTTTATTGACGTTTAGTGAAGTGCCCTGTGCATAACAAACAACCACAGAGTATAACACAGTTCTTGAAAGACGATAAATCATTCACGATTATGATAAAAATAATTTGACTTTGTGTAAGGATTGTTTCTGTAAATTTAATAAAAAAAGGAAATAAAAATAGTAACTATGACTCCAATATTGAATATTTGCAAGGAATTAAGTTGAAATCTTGGAATTTAAGTTCAAACCAAGAGTAAAGAAATTTTTCTTTTCATTTATTTATTTTTTGACGGCTGCCTTGAAATGTAACTATGCACGCGTTAATGAAGTGAGTTAACTTCAAAACGCGTGGTTAATAACGTCTAAACCAAGTTTAAATCAAGAGTTATGAGCAAATATACTTGGAAAATCACATACCTACCTACTTATTTATTTAACAAACTAGCTACGTAATTGGGTATACAAATGAAACAAGTAAAATTATTAAATACTAGCGGCTCGTCCTGGCTTCGCACGGCTGGACATTTATTTTTTAAACATTTTGGCATAAACGTACAGTAAATGCAGGACAACTGACATCAACGCGTAATTTTTAAAAACATTTCACTGAGCAATTTTATTAAACTCGTAATATGTTTCGAATGGAATGTCCGATTTTAATAAACTAAAAAGTAATTTACAGGTATTTAAACTGCCTTGCTTGAGAAATCATTTATTTAGGTAAGGATTAAGGCAAAGGTATAAATAACTTGATCTGATTTATATACACTATACAATTTAAATTAATATCGGAGTTATCAGAAAATGAATATTTCCGCGTGATAAAATAATAAAATGGTGCCAGCCGGTGCGGCGGGGCACGGTGGCAGGTATCGGCGCGGAAGATTCCTGTGGTTCCTGTGGTGATCTTATTAACAATCGTTTCCTATAAGAAGCTCTGTGCGATCGCAGCCCCGTAAAAACAAATATTTAATATTTCAACCCAGACGAAGTCGGGGCAGGTCGCTAGTTAAACATATTTTGAAAGAAAACCTTAATTATTATTATTATCGATAAAGAACCCAAATCAACTTATTATTTTTTTTCTGTTTGTCTGTACCGCAAACATATGTCAAATTAATTTATCTAAGTGATTAAAAATTTATAATAAAATATAAGTACGTTAAATCAAAATTAAAAAGTATTTCATTAAATCGATTGAAAGTTCTTCTTAAATAAAATCGATTATTACTTCAAATCGAATCGGTAACGTGTGAAGGCGTCACTAAAGTCAAAATTTCTTGATCTGCCAAAAAGAAAATAAAGAATTGGACAATCTATAATATTATAAATGCGAAAGTTTGGGTTGATGGATCAATGTTTGTCACTTCACGCCGCAACGACTTAACCGAATTGGCTGTTTGGCACAGAGATAGATTATAGTCTGGAATAATATATAGCCAGTAGGATAAGAAGTATCTTATCCCGGAAATAAGAGTTCCCGCGGGAATTAAAAATCTCAATTCATACGAACAAAGTCGCCGGCATCAGCTAGTATTTCCATAAAGGCAGTTTTGCTTAACCTAACAGTCCTATCTATATATTTTTACCCAACTACGCCGAAGCCAAAAGTAAGGATTATGATTTTAGCAGTCTTTGTATGTATGTGACTATTTACGAATGTTCCACCGAAGCACCTAAACTGCTGAGCCGATTTTGAAGAAACAGTTTTCTTAGTTTTCTTGTGTTTACAATAAACCATTTAAAACCTCGATATATCTTTCAACATAAAGCAAATCCTCATTTGCATGAAAACACGAGCTTACGGGAGACTTAAGCATATAAATGGTGGGATTTATAATTAAAATAAAACACAATATATTTATTGAAAACCTGATTATTTAGGATAAGCGCAACACATACAATACTAACCATTCGTCTCTCCACTATATATTACATAATTAAGCCATGCATTCACTACACGATAAAATGTCGCGAGACACGTCTTGTCTGACAGGCCGTGCGACATAAATGTCTGTGCACTTCACGTCACAACCCGTCACTTGATAAGATCGAAGATGCAATACGAATTCAATATTCGTTAGTAAATATTACAAGGACTAAAAACGTCGCGGCATCATGAAATCGAACGATGTCACTCTAGTCATTAAGAATTTATTGTACCATCTTTCAAGTAATATGTATAATGCAATAAATAAACTCTAATTCTACCGTCCACAAGCTATAACGCCGTTAACTACCAAAACCATATTTCCTAATATAAACCCTAATTTAAATGGTTTTGGATTTATATTAGGAAATATGGTCTTGGTAGTTAACGGCATTATAGCTTGTGGATGGCAGAATTCTGATTTTGATGTTGCACGAAGTCTGTTGACATGTCTCAGGAGAAAAATCGCACAGTGAATACATGGCTTTATATCTTAAATACTCAAATGTTCACTCTTTTTTGCTTAACTTAATAATAATGCCAAGTTTTTACAGTTACAAAGAAGAGAAATATAATATGCCAATGGAACAAAATATCATTAGGATTTATAAGAGTAATTAAGTAAGTTTCCATCGACAGCTCTAGAGCGCGACCCATACGAATGAAGTTTGATTACTAACCGATTGGTTATCCCAAAATAATCAAATTTCCTTTATATGGGACGCACTAAAGTACTATATCAAGTGGCCTGAAGTGAATATATAAATAACATTTAGCTTTAGTTACTCTATAATTTTGCAAGTTTTTTTACAGTCAAAAAACATAATACATTTGCACAACAAAAACTATAGTGAACAAAAGAAAGAAAGAGGTGAGACATGTCGACAATGTGAACAAACTTAAGATTACAAAAATAATATGGAATACTTATGGAAATGTCATTAGAGGAAAATAATAACATTTTTTATAATAATAATAAAATGCAACACAATACATTTTAGGTATGTACATACAGCATGTTCCAAAACCTGCAGCAGAATCGTGTGCAAAATATAAACGAAAATATTTTTAATAGTTAGAAATAGAATGTATTGCCTCTTTCCTATACTTAAGTAAAGATTGTTTTAATCTTAAAATAAGAAAAAATGCTATGATAATGCACTGTAAATATAATATTTTTATTTATGTATAAATGTAATGTCAAAATCAAAAAATCACCATGAGATTGTCGAAAATTTCCATCCAAAATATTTTTAATTTTAATAACCTACGAACTTCTTAAGTTGCTATCACACGGGATATCGTCAAAAGGACATACTTTTTGTGTTTCAGAAACAAAAAGTGTGAAACTCTTTTCCTAAAGGAGAGCACCTAAGATTTGACTTTTTTTGCACAGTCAATTATAATAATACGAATCACATTTTGTTCTATTTTGCATTTAACAAAATTCTTCAGTACGTATTTTTTTCTTAGTGTAAAGGGATTGTGCTAAGAAAAAAAATTACAATTTTTTCAGATAAGTACCAATTTATTTATGATTATTTATTTTACTGTTTATTAAAATAATTTTATTATGTAATAAAAAATATCTATTTCAAATAGGTCGACGTTTTTAACTTTAATGTGATAAATTATAGCAACGATAAGGTGAAGTCAAATAAAAAAAAAAACAAATGTGAATTTAGTGTATATAAAAAAGTATACTACACACTCTTCCATTCTAAATTCAAACGTACACATACATATGTACATACGTACTGACTATTTGATTAACGTTCGAAAAAATTGAAAATAAAAAAAACTTAAAGATATAAATATATTTTAAACCTTTATACAAATAATATTCTAGGTCTGATTTTTTGAAATCATTCATTTAATTTATAGAAAATAGTAAGTGCAATTTAACTATAAAAATGATTATTTTGTTATATTAACTATCAATATAAGAATATTAATTATTAATATTAGAACACTCTGTACATATCAATACGAAAATACTTTTTCTAAATTTATTATTTCTCTACGTAGGTAATATAATATGTATAAATCAAAAAACAAATAAGTTTCAACATGTCACCCACTTAAAGATGACAAGACGCTGACTTTTCCATTTTTTCAATAAAGTTTTTTTTACAATCTCAAATCAGTTTTTTTTTTGTTTTTAATAGTAGTATTATTGACTACCTACGCAGATTAATAATTGGGGCTTAACTTTACAGGGTGATCTTAAAAAATACTGACATTGTAATGACTCAGAATGAATTTTTTTTGAACTTCTTTATTTTAACTTTTTTTTTGTTTTTACTAATAGGACAATCCGGCGCTGTTTCGGAAGATGTGTTTAGATTCAGTAACGCTTGGTAGCGTCGTCTACCGGTACCGATAAGCGCCAGTAAATCAATGTTGGTTGTTTGCTTTTTTGAACATGGCCTTTTGGACCATTACAACATATTATAGTAGGTACCTACAACGGCTAGGCTTTTCATAGATAAATCACTATACGCTTTAGCGAAGTTATATTTCTATATTTATAAGATTGCACAGTTTAAAAAATGAACACTTTTGTATTTGACCAGTGAACAGTTACTTTTAATCATACAAATTCAAATTATATATTATTTAAATCACCCTGTAAGTATATATAAATAATTTAATTTAGATTTCACTTACTGACAACATCTAGATTAGTACATTTTCAACGATTTTAAAGCCCCACGAAAAATAAATTTTGGTGAAATGGATTCCTAATTCTCAATTCGGTGTTAATTCGGTTGTGTACATAAATTAGCGAAGTGAACTCTAACAAAAGTAGGGCCTTCCTTTTAAAAATATTCTCCAAGGAAAAAGGCCCGAATTCCTCCCACGCTGATGTCGGTGGCGTACGTACGTACAATAGCTACGATATTCTACTAGGGATGAGTTATATACTCACAAAACAGGCGAAAAACTTGTTCCGAACGACGAAGAGTAAAGAAAAAGACGTATGACAGCAATTTATGACCGACGCATGACTGCCATACGCGACCGACGTACAACAGCAGTACGCGACCGACGCACACGACTGCCACACGCAACCGAGGCACGACTGACATACGCGACCGACGTTTATATGCCATAATGCGCCCGAATTACCATGACTGTTATGCGCGACCGACGTACAACTGCCGTACGCGACCGACGTACAACTGCCGTACACGACCGACAGCATAGAAAGAATACAGACCTAACACCCAGCTTAATTTAAATTAATACAGTACACAATCGAATTAGAACCAAGTTGGGTTTATAAGGAGTGGTTCATACAGATGTGGCGAATTGCAGAGACGTGGCGTTATAACACGGCATCTCTATAGACATCTTACTCGCATCTATGGCGTTAAGCTCGCGTCAGAAATACTGAATCGGGGTCATTGCTTTTCTAATACATTTTTCTGTTGACGGAACGTAATGCACAGTGTGACATGTTTTATTCAACATCACAACCGATACACGGAATAGGTTCCCAATACCCATAAAATATAGAATATTTTTAAAAGAAATAATAGTAACAATACTGATTTTTGTTCTTACTAATATTATAAAAGTTTGGATGTTTGTTACTCCTTCACGCCACAATGATTGAAACGATGTGGCTCAAAAGGCCTAAGCCTGAATTAAAACGTAGACTACATGTTTTCCCGGAAGAGGGTTCTCACGAGATTTTTTAAAAACCTAATTCCGCTAAAAGCTAGTAAAACATAAAGTTAAAACACAACTATTGGTCCTTCTACTAAATAAAAGTTCATGCTAGGAGTAGACATAATAATGCCACGCGTGGACTTCGAACCGTCTACCTTTCGGATTCAGTCCTGAGTCCATTCGTTTTCCGTTGAACTAAGCTATCGATCACATCTCCTGCCACGTCCAATATCTCCATTGAAGTCTATGGATGGGACATACGTCCGCGCCACATCACCATTCGCCACTTCTGTATAAACCATGCCTTACTATAACAGAGCTACCTCAAAATCCATTTCCTACATGGTAATATCTACTGAGTATTTGTACCATTTGTTAGGGGATGGGCCATCAACTACAAGTACCTACGTACTAAGTATTTGTTTATATAGTAATAATTACATACTGTTATCTCACTCGCGCTTTAATATTATACTAACCTTTGATATATAAAACCAAAGATATACAGCAAAAACTCCCGTGCGTTCGGCGAGAGCACGGCAACGTGTAAACATTTACCGAATGGAGTATTTACCTGTTTGATTTTGATCATTATTTTAGAATAAACAATTACCATTATGTATGGTATATCTATTTGTTAAATTATTAACATTCAAACAGGTAAAGGAGCGATAGCATCCGAAAAGTGGCATGCACAGATTGGATTGGATTGCGAAAGGTCGAGGATAGACAACACTAGTGGCGCTATCTAAAAGAAGTCTTTCTGTCGAACAATGGATGTTTTTTGGTTGATGATAATGAAGATCACCAGCATCATCATTAAAAAAAATACAAAATTTGAATCTGAAAACTATAAAAAAAAGATGCAACTTGGTCGACAACTCAATTTTGATAAACGAAATAATTTAACGATCATAGCAAAATACATTGAATATTTTTTTTACGTTTTACTGTATATCTTAAGTTTTGTATATCAATGATAAAACTAGTATTTACGGGCCACTGAATTTTAGTTATTAATTCTTTTAATAAGTAATACCGTAAAACCTGAACAATGAATGACATGTTAACATCAAACAAACTCAAGTAAAGTGCGTAATCGACGTCAATATTTAGGGCCACTTCCACCATTCTCAAGTAAACTAGGTGATTGAAAAATGACCCGTACACTGATATTTGAAAAATTCCATTTATGAAACCACTTAAAAAAAATACTTTAAAAAAATTCAATTTCTCTGGAGTGATTTTTTGTGTGTAATTTTAAATATTATGAAGGTAATAGGTATGATTATGACGGTTAAATCTTTAGAGAAAATCACTAAAAAATATGTACTACACTTCATTTTGAACGTCCAATTTTGCTCTAACTTCTGTACTTAAGTTGAATTTTACAGATATTACTCGTGACAAGAAGCCCTCAATCGAAAAGCGATCCGAACAAGGAATATAGAATGTCTTAACGTGTATAATATTACAAATATACAAAACTATTTTTACTTTTTTTTCAGTCAAAGTCACTATTTTAGTCTGAGTCGTCCGAAAAATAAATGAATAAAATTACAAAATGATAACTTTGTGCTACAATATATTAAAACCGACGTGATATTTGCGTTCGTTAAAACAAACATTTTTTCCGCAAAGTAATATTTTTTTTAGGATATGCCGTTTAAAAAATAGTAACTGCTATAGATAAAGGTCTTTAACTAAAGATTTTGTAGTAGGCCTCTGAAAAGCTCATTTCACATCGTCGAGTAATTTTGAACGGTAGAATAAAGACATCTGACAGTTTTTGTATTGAAAATCTGTCAAACGTCTTTATTGGTCAGTTAGTTTTCTTCACAATTGATAAGTAGGGTCTAAACCCATTCATACAACGAAGTGTAGTATTTTGCGATGTCATAACGGGTAAGTAAATTAATAGTTTGAAAACCCATCGAGTCTTTAGGGTCTAGAATAGCTGAGCCGACTACAATAAACGAGATTTGTAGACTTCAATTTCATCCTTTGTTTTTAAATCCTAAATCATGATCAGGTATCGAGATGTAGAAAATGTACAGCAATAAATCACTATTTTTTAAACCTACCATAAACTAAAAATTATATTTAACCAACTTATAAATAGCGAACGCAAAGTTCACGTCGTTTTAATGGGACAAGGGTTCATTGATGCTAATTCAGATGTATACAATATCTATAAGTGAACTTAATTGACAAGTCAGTCTAAGCCTGAAGTATTATCCTACACGCAAGAGGATATCAATATTACATAGACCTGTCCCATTTATTTTACATTTTTTATTTTACACTGTTACATTTATTCCATCATCGTCAAGTAAACTTAATATAACTGAGGAATAGTCGTTTTGACAGTTTCTGTATGCGCGAACTGTCAGAACGTCGAAATTTATTCGTCGGTTAAAGTTAACTTAGAGACGGTGAACTAGACCCTCAGTTGTGTACCTACAGCCGAATTAGCACCAATGTCACACACTTAAAAAAACCCTGGAATGTACATAATTCGTTCGAAACAATGCCTAAAGCTACGTAAGTGAAATGCATCGCGCGACGGGACTAGATTTCCGGTGCATATTATATTATTAAAATAATATAAGAACAAGCAAATTTTATTAAAATAATAAACCTTTAATAAATATCAACTGAAAATTTACAGCCAATGTAACACGAGATGATGATAGAGAATTTTTATTTTTCTAAAGAAACCAGAAAGACTTTTTTTTAATAATGCAAGAGTTTTTAATGATCTGTATCTGTATAAAGATCATTAAAAAATTAAATTGAAATAAAAATTAAAGAGGAGATTCTTTTTTTCATAAGTCCAGAAAATACCAAAATAATTCGCGAAAAATATAACTGAAAAGGGAAACTATTAACGGTAAAAAAAAATGTTAGAGGTGTGGACTGAAAACTGAAAGGTCAATGGATCAATCCCCACCCATTGCACTATTGTCGTACCCACTCCTAATACAAGCTTTACGCTTATTTGGAGGGGAGAGGGTAATATGTATTGTGTACAGATCTTGATCAATGAATTTAAAAAAAAAAAATATCTTTTAAAAAGAAAAGAAAAAAAGGAACAATAATTTGAATAATATAAAATGCAGTCGGAAATGTCGCCGCGATTGTAAAATTAATAATACGTTTTTACGATTATTATATTATTATTAATTATTAATCAAATTTCAATGGGACGTTAACGGATACCTTAGAGACTTTATTACTTTACTGTAATAAAAAAATAACCTCACAAACTGCATTCGTGCAGCCGTAATTTGTTTTTCCAGCGCATTTTTTTTTTTAACTCAAAACATTAACATTTTCGCTACAGAAGATTCAAACAAGTTATATGTAAACAAACGTCAAATATAGTCAGCTAAACTTGTTTAATTTTTTGTAGTGACATTGGAAAATGTTTTTTGTACCTACAGATTAACAAAAAAAAAATCACAAAAAATTGGCCTATGCCATTTTCTTGTTCCAAAATCATACGTTTTTTATTTACTCAAAAAACAAAAATTGCCTTCGTTTTGCTCAGATTTTTTTTAACGTTTTGTGAGATTAATTAATGCTGTTACTTTTTTTAAGTCGATAAAAATCACTTCATACGCTGGACAAACAAATCGAAACGAATACGAACACCGTACATAACTCATAAATTAAGCATAACAATTTGCACAATATTTCTCTAAATATAAATTCTTAACGTAATGTATAAAAAAAAATCTTCTTTCAGCCGGCGCGCGCGCAGCCTCAGGGGTTTTGATTCAACCTGCGTAGAATGGAACGATGAGCTTTTCGGCGAACCACGGGCCGAATCGCCACCCTCTTCAGTATCCAGCTCATTTTAAACAAAACTTATCACTTTCATTCGGGTTGCCACAAAATTTTTAAACTGGCAACCCTAAATTTCTCGCGCCGAAACACAGATGCACAATACTATTTCACTCCCTCCGTAAAAAAAAAAAAAGAAATATCGACAAAAACGCGTCACGTTGCGACGAAAAAACCGTTACTAGGGTTGTGGATAGACTAGATAAGCGGTACAAAAATCGGTATGGGTCGCGACCGTAGTCTGACATTAGTGGAAGCGTACGGTTAAAGAAAACAAAAATTAGTTCAAAAACACGGGGGATGCACGAGAAGTAATAAATAAAATAAATCCGTACACCTCGCTCACTTACGGAAAAACCGGTATATATTTATTTATACTTACGCCGAATCCTTTCACTATATTTATATAAGCTCTACAACATTCAAAGCATGGTGGCATTATAGCTATATGCCTCGGCACACACCTTTAAGTATGCAATTTAAAAAAAAAAACTAAAAAAAATAACAGCAGTCAAAATGTTACAAGGGGAGTTTAACATGCTTTGATACAAAAATCACTACTTCATTCATTCGGTTATATTCCAAGGCAATGAAGAATTTACAGGAAACAAAATGGTAAATCGCGCTAAAATTAACGTTAACGTTAAAAAAAATGTAGAAAAAATCCATGTGTTTGTCATAATGTAAAAAGGGAGGAAGGAGGTTTTAGCATCGTGCATCCCCTGTGTTGACGCGAGAATCAAAAAAAAATGTCAAACAATAAATATAAAAAACCCGGAGCTCGGAATCTTTTAGAGGGAGACAATCTGAGCACCAAATAAATTATATATCAAATAACGAAAAATAATAAGACCACACAAAATTCGACAAATGAACCACAGAGAGCGACACAAAAAACGCAATGGTTAATTCACGTAAGTGACAGATTGATAGACAAGTGTTAATGGAAACATTATATACAACAATAACAGCAAAAAAATTACGTGAACAGGCTTTGGGCTTTTATAATAAAAAAAAAATGTTAAAAAAAAATCGTGCAAAATAGAGAGGAAAAATTCAGCTCAAACACTGTTCATTTAAATGTAAATTTTAATAACGAGTCTTCCACAACCCTTTTTAATAAAAAAAAATCATTACTTTGGCTTTTAATCGCCAAAATGTTCAAAAAAGTTTTTTTTTTTTTAATTCTAATTTGTATGTGTGTTACCGATGGACAGACACAAGGTGCTGAAAGCGTGTTGCTGCTAACATAGATAGATGCGTTGGTGTGAAATGGAAGTAGCTATGATGTTAATAAGTATACTCTATATGTTTTCGTTAAAAGCGTATTTTGTTACCATTTTTAGACTGCTTTAAACCAATTTTTCATATTTATTCAGTTCTTATAAACATTCTAAAAACGAAAAAAAAAAATTGTGTGAATCGGTCCAGAAACCCCGGAGTAATCGGTGGACATACATAGAAAAAAAAAAGATACCGGCCGAATTGATAACCTCCTCCTTTTTGGAAGTCGGTTAAAGAGTGATTTTAACATAAAAAGCCCTAAAGAGCATAAGTATAAAATAATTTTCAAGACATTAAAGTTTATGAAATGTAATAATTAATTTTCGAATGTAAAAAAGAGATTTTCTTATGAAAAATATTTTAATATAACTGAAATTTTTTTCAGTAAAACAAAATATAAATACATTAAAAAAAAAATTAACACGATTCTTTTAAATTTACGGTAACAAAAAACGCTCGCATGAATATGAAGTAAGAATAAAGCTTCCCACACAGATGCGTTTTTACGTCGTGCGACATTGCTGTATATGTCTTTTGAACCTTTTATATTGTACTGCTGTGATATTAAATGTAGAAAACATATATAACAAAAAACGCACTTGTTTGAAATAGCCTTAAATAGCTCTGAAGCGATTGCGAATGCATTGGTACTTAAAAACAGAAAGTATGACAACATAAACATAGTATAACATCGATTGTAGAATGTAAACTGACCTATATAGAGTAATGAAATCAGAGATGTAAAGTGTGATTAGAACGGAGAATGATTTAAGTTGTATGAAAAGTTTGGAAAGTTTTTTTGGTGTACAATGGAGTGATGACAGATGTATCAAGGAATATGCGTAAAATGCGTCCACGACCACAACCGGTGGCCGCGGCGTCCAGCTGAAGTGCTGTTATTTGTTACCTAATACACACCGAACTCAAGGCCGCAACGATCATCTTGGTCATTGTAATATATAAGTTTTAAGACTACTTTTTTTCTGTGCTATGAGCGTCTGTTTGAGCATACGAGCGTTTGCGACCAAGTTGATGCAATAAAAAAAAAACGATCAGTAGTGAATGCAAAGTGCGTGAGTGCCCTTAATGTTATAGGAAATAACTAAAATGAGGGCGTGAGCGATAAAAAATTTAGTCATATATTTAATTTTTTTTAAATAAAATACAATATACCGGTGTTCAAGTCATAACTGTGTCTGTTAATAAACTTAGCAGAATTTATAATTTTTAAATCGATGATCCCGCAGAAGTATAAACGATCTTTAGTTTCTTACTTTGAGTTTTTTAATTTTTAGTACTTGTAATATAATAAAAAAAGAAAAGAGTAGATTGTTGAGAATGTGTTTTGTTGATAAGCAGCTTGTGGTGGGTTGTGTTGTTAATGTGAAGCATGTGGTGTGTGTTGTCGAAGGTGATGTGCAACATATAGAAAAAAACAGTTAATGTAGATGTAAGGCATGTGGTAACTTGTGTTATGGATGTGAAGCATGTGTTGGATTGTGCTATAGATGTCAAAAAAGTGGTGGGTTGTGTTGTAAATGTACGAGTAGCAACTCGACACTTCGTGTCCCATGCTACACTAGGAATTTAGCCCGGTAGAGTCTAACGTCGATGTTAACACTTTGAATTAGGGAACATTCGTGTAGCATGTTGCGGGTTGTGTTGTTAATGTGAAGAATGTAGAGGATGTGGTTTGTTGTGTTGTTAATGTGAAGCATGTAGTGATGTGGTATGTTGTGTTGTTAATGTGAAGAATGTGGAGGATGTGGTGTGTTGTTTTGTTAATGTGAAGCATGTAGTAATGTGGTATGTTGTGTTGTTAATGTGAAGAATGTAGTGATGTGGTGTGTTGTGTTGTGTTGTTAATGTGAAGCATGTGGTAATTACGATGGTGAGGGTATATGTGACACTGACCGCTTGGAGAACCTCGAGGAGAGCTTGGAGAAGAAGGAGGGCCGCGCCTGGTGGGGGGAGCCGCCGTCGCCGTACGCGCCCCCCGCGCTCCCGCCTCGCGACCGCGTCTGTCCTGTGGGCGAACACACTAACTTTACAAAACCATCATGTACAGAGTAATCATCAGATAAACAGGGAAAAACTACTACCTAACTAGGTAGGGAAAAACATTATTATTATTATTTTACTCTTTGTTTGCACTAAAACAACAACAAAGAAAAAAAAAATACAATAAAAGAGACAAAAGGCGGCCTTATCGCTTAGTAGCGATCTCTACCAGGCAACCTTAGGAATAGGAAAACATTGTAAGGTGTGTGATGTGTGCAGTCGTAGAACAAAAGTTGTTAGTTTTGATGATGATAACAATGACGTGCCGAGAGCATTCTGGTATTTTTTATTGAACCCTGTATTGTCGAAAAACCGTTACCTGAGTGGAAAGTGGATCTGGAAGGCACGTTCCTCGGGAACACGAGCGGGTTGTTGTTGGAGAAGTCCCGGCGCGCGCTGGCCGAGTTGCCCGTCGCGCCCGACCCCACCGTGCCGCCCGTCGACAGCGTCGAGTTCAGGCTGCAACGCGACACACGAGGTGAGGGATAACCGCGATAGGCGTAAGCGCAAACCAAAGTCGTTTGTAGAAAAAAGCACAGGTTTATGCGCCCACTGCAACACGGCATGGCAGCGAACAAAAATATATAGTTAAATCCACGAAGACGCGCCCACTATTTTTCGTGACCAACGGGAACGGGAGTGCTTTATCTGCCCGTCTTAACATGCATTGGATTGTGTGTACCCACGTATGCATTTTTGAAGTTTCATTGTGGAAGCACTGTATACATAGCAAAGTTTTGTTACCTATTAAAAAAAATTTTTTTTTTTTTTTGAAAGAGCAACTGCTGAGTTTCTTGCCGGCTCTTCTCAGCAGAATCTGCATTCCGAACCGGTGGTAGATTTATGACGTGTCATAAGAGCTACAAGTTGGCCTACATGAAATAAATAAATGAATTTGAATTAGAGGGTTACTTACATATATTTCCAGTTGACTTTGAATCTCTCAACTCACACTAACAGCACCTACATTGCATACTTGCACTGTAAGCGATTGGGACCAAAGCGTGGGGCGCGATATCGTGGATTGAACTGTCTCTATGATGGTCATCGTAAGTACAAAAACACATATCTACGAGGACCATCGTTAAAATATAAATTTTATTGTCATATTGTTTTATTTAAATTTTATTTAATTGTTATATATATGTGTTAAGTTCATCGCATGAAAATTCCCGTACCGTGCCGTCAATGGGCGCAAGCCCTAAGTTTTGCATCGTAAAAATATTTAAACTTTGTGCTTTTTTCTATAAACGACTTTGTCGCTTTTTTCTTTTTATGTAGATTTGTTTTTTTTTCTCAAATTTTTACCATTTTCCAATAATCGCTTTTCACATAAAAGATCACAAACTTTATCGAAATTTGAAAAGGAAAGTCTGTCGGGACAGCAAATTTTTTAAGAATAAATACATTCAATATAAATAAATAACAATACGAATAAATAAATATTACAATCATTATAATACTCATACATAAGTTAGTTATTGGTGATCAGGAGACATGCTGAATTGCTCTTTCTACAACCATGCAATGTGAAAAATACATACGGTGATAAAATCGTGTTTAAATCTTACAAATATTGTGTTTTTTTTATTCGTTGACAAGATAGTCTTTGACTGCGATCTCACCTGATGATAAGTAACGATGCATTCTAATATGGTAGTAGGCTAACTTGGAACGGGTATGGCAGTGTAGATTCAACCCATACCCCCTATTTTGATTCCATGACAAGATATTTGACATTAAAGGCATATAGATGCCCTATCTATAAGGTCTATAGATCGGACATATATATGTCCTACCTACCAACCTATTTCTCTATGTTGCTCGGAAAGTTTAAAAACCTCTGGAAGTCTGAGTTCATATCATACTAGCTGTTGCGCGCGACTTCGTCCGCGCCAATTTCTGTTATTATGATCGCGATTTAAAAGTTTTTAAAAGAATATATTTTAAATATGGATAATTTTCCCCGTTTTTGCAACATTTTTCACTGATGCTTCGCTCCTATTGGTCGCAGCGTGATGTTATATAGCCTAAAGCCTTTCTCGATAAATGGACTATCCAACACAAAAATAATTTTTCAATTCGAACCAGTAGTTCCTGAGATTGGCGCGTTCAAACAAACAAAATCTTCAGCTTTAAATATTAATAAGTATAGATGATAGTTATCTCTATTTGAGTTAGCCGAGTTTGTTGTAAGTTCTTCTCAGACCGAGGCGCATTTGGAACCCTCATAGCATTAGTTATAAGTTTTCGCAAATAACTATCACCTTCCCTTCCATAATGCAATTTTACAACTGTCGATATTGAAGTAAGTATTTTGTTTCTATTTTTTTTCTTTTTAAGAGTATCAGGCAAGCTGAAGTTGACTAATATCCTTTTATCCCCTCCAAATAAGCGGAAAGCTTGTTCTAGAAGTGGGTACGACGGATGTTGTTCGAACCTACGACCTTTTAGTTTTCTGTCCGCATCTTTAACTGTTGATTCAAGTAATTAAACAGATATTAACGAAAAGAAATAATTTTTTTCTTTTACTTTACATAACAGTTAATAGTTTACTACTAAAACTGATTTTTAATTTTAATACGCAAGAAAAAAAACTTTTTAAATAGAATTGCTACTGTACATATTTAAGCAAATCAAAACGAAGTAAATAAAACTGATCTAATTTAATTATTGTACCTCTAAGGCGCAATAAGTAAACATTATTATTTACAAGTAATTAATTATAAGCAAAACAAAATCAAATCATTTACAATAATCCAATTTACATTGTTAAGTGCACTAGTAAAAAAGCTATCAAAATATCACCACTACTATAAACTAGAAGTCTCTTAAGCCAAACTAACACTAAATTCAATTATTTGTATTAAAAAATTCGTAAAATCTATTAAATTAGGTGCCCCATTTAGTTACTTAAATTATTAAATTAAAATAAATTATTATTGCCAATTCGGATGTACGTAATCTCAAAACTAAATTGACAGATCTAAAAGTAGCGCTGTCTCTTTCACAATGTTCCCCGTGGAAAGGGACAGCATGTCATTGGGTCAAGGTTACAAGGCGTGACGTAACAACCTCGCTAGTCCTCTCTTGCTAAAATGCATTTTATAAATAGTAATAAATACTTTGACAGATTCTTAATACTTGATATTGGTCATTACATAATATTTTTTTTAAAAGAGCAACCGCCGAGTTTCTCGCTGGTTCTTCTCGGTTGGAACGGCATTCCGAACCAGTGATAGATTCACTTGACGATTAGAAAGCACTTTGTATAAATTTATTTAAATAAAAAAATATTC
Organism: Hipparchia sbordonii; assembly: GCA_038048805.1. NCBI lineage: Eukaryota > Metazoa > Arthropoda > Insecta > Lepidoptera > Nymphalidae > Hipparchia > Hipparchia sbordonii. Next base: position 5,956,656 of record CM076117.1, on the reverse strand, counting down.
TATTTCTACTATCAGAACATCAAACTTGTTCCTGTAGGGTTAGCCTAAGTTTTAATTCGATTGGTCGTATAACAATTCGTTGACATCAGCGTCAAACTAAAATGAACCATAACAGCATTGAATTAGACCTTAATTTCGTGTATGCATTCTTATACGATTATGTATACGATAAGTTCCAAAATTAAAATCGGTTGTACTGAATTTGTTACCTTAAATCAATCCCAGTAAGGTTCATTTTACATTGAAACTAATGTCATGGAATTCTACCCTCGTGTTACGTTGAAACGTTACTCGTGTTGATGAAACTGTCAACATGGTTCAAGAGATTACTGTACAACCGAAACAGACCCGATATCATGGTTACGACACACTAGTTGTTATCTACAGAGAGAGAAAAAAAAACGTGCCCACAAAATGTCTGTATCCAAGGTGTATTGTTTCCAAACGCAAGCTCAACGCATGCATGCTTGCCACTGACCTGTATCTTTAATCTGTGATTAACACTTGATTGGCGCCATTTTGGATTTGATTGACGCCATCTTGGCGTTGTAAGCATAGATGAGTGTCTCTGAAACTAATATTATTGCAAATGGCGTACCATCCTCAATGCCATTTATCTATGATTTCATAACCAACCACTTCATTTAGATTTAAATTATAAATAAATTGTAGAGGTTGGTAAGCCACTTGCAATAATACTAGTTGTTTGGGCTATTGATTAAGTACATATCTACTAAGTACATAATAATTTGATGTCTGTGGTTTGAGCTGTCAAATTTAAAAATTGTGAATCATTGTTTTTTGAATTAGAATCGTCGTAACACACTCGCAAAATTACCGGATTTTATTTTAATTCCCAACTTACCTAAAATCATCGGTCACCATCGTCCCTTTCACCAGAGTCACTCATATGTCAAATGCGGTGCTTCAAATCGATCGATTAAGCTGTCATTTGAGGAGCGTCGGAACAAAAACCGATAAATCACTTTAGAATTTTTTTTTTTTGGAAAATTGAAAAAATGTGTCCAAGTTTATGGCTTTTTAATTTAAAGATGAACAATAGTTATTAATATATTGGTGTTGGCAGCACTGTTTCATAACCTAAATGTCACAGTAGTGAGTTCGGTATCTGTTGAGATAAAAAAAAAAAAAAGTCAAAATGTGCTTTATCGGTTTTTGTTCCGACGCTCCTCATTTGTAAACGGTCAGCCGACCAAGTGTTAATCATAGATCACAGATCGTATACAGAGATCAGTGATGCTTGGCGTGTACCTCGGGCGGGGCTGCGCGAGGTCTCTCGCGGACGCATTGTGCGGCGCGGAATCCGCTCCGAGGGGCGGGGCGCCCGTCGCCGAGCTAATGGACGCGCTTTTCACGTGCGTCTTACCCGCCGCGCCCGGCCCGGTCCCGGTCCCGGCCGTGCCGGTGCCGGCCTTGCCGTTGTCGGCGCCGTTCTTAGTCTCCGCTTGACTGGGCCGCGTGTAATCATGTAGCATGCGGTTAGTCACCGATACCCCTCAGCAGGCGCATGCCCGACAATGTACAGTTTGATGGGGTCGAGAGCAATTACAGGGGAGAAATATATTTACTATGATAATGTAATATAAACAATACACAAATACAAAATACAAGTAGTATATAAAGTTATATATTTTGTCCACCCTATATAGTTCGCGTACACTTAATCCGTCATTGGCCCAAGTAGGCTGCGACGACGTTGGCCAAACTCAGTCAGCTGAACTAAACCAACACGACTACGACCAATATCGTTCGATGACGTCCGAAAACAATTATCGAATCGACTTGTCCGATAACAATTATCGAATCGACTTGCCCGAACTTGTTTGGATTTCTTGCCAGTTTACCCTTAAGTCGCACTACACAGTCAAAACCAAGGGCTGATTCTGAAACTCAGTGCCTATCACCGACGATAACCACTCATTTTTTATCCATTGAAGGTTTACTATGAAATAGTAAATGACATTTCTCTTCAAACCTTCAATGGATAAAAAATATATGTCAGTGGCTTTCATTTTTTAATAGAGTTACAGAATCAGGGGGCAGCATTGTCCGAGAACGGTAGCTGTGTATGCAGATTAAGATCGAGATAATATTTTTTTTTCCGAATTCAAATAGTTCTGAGCCGAAATAGGCCGATGATTCGGTTTCAATGTACGCGTACCTTAATAGGGATGCCACACGGTCCGATCCGGTGCTGCATCTTTATCGGACCGTGTAGCGTCGCTATAAAAGTCAATAAAAAGAAGTAAAATAGGTATTGGACTCCGCAAAAGAATAGTTTTTTTTAATACCAAGTAGTATAATAATATAGTTGGTTGTATTGAGATAACAGATTTTATAAATAAATAATAATATTAATTATTCATATTAAATATGATGGGGAGGCATGCATCAATACTTCATTAAATCATAATTAATACACATAGAAAATCATGTGAAATGGTAAATAGTACAGGTTTTTTTCTCATCTCAATATGAAGACAAATTAAAAAAGATAAAATAAAATAATATTTAAAAATATTTATTGGTATGTTGAATAAAATTGCCATGCAAGGATCGATGCAATGGACAAATACAATTTCGCCGACCACTTATTTATCAGAAGTCCTAATGTAATGTAAACTTGACATCAGTTTTGAGATAAATCTGTCCTTTAGTTAGGGTGGGTAACATTGATATCCTCATATTATATATTCAAGAGTAGTCTTAATAGGGTAATGTATTGGAGGGTATCTTGCACCTCTAAGATATCCACAGGAAGTATTTAGTCGAAATTTCAAAACTCTTTATCAGTCATAACAAGTATATAAATAATTAAAGTGGTGCAGTCGGTAGGATGCACTTTGGACACAGTTAATGCAAGAGCACGGTTTTAGTGTCAGTGTGCGATGAGAATGTCCTATGCGCTTGGCTCAGCGCGTCGCTTACGCGTTTCTGCGAGAAACACTTGTTTACACATACCATTTGAGGAAAAATAGATTATAGGTTACAAGTGGCGCAGTCGGTAGGACGTACATAGGGCATAGTTGGCGCAGTCACCAAAACGATCATGTTCAATGGGCGAGTTTACCATTTGGGGAAAAATAGATTATAGATTACAAGTGGCGCAGTCGGTAGGATGTACATAGGGCATAGTTGGCGCAGTCACCAAAACGATCATGTTCAATGGGCGAGTTTACCATTCGGGGAAAAATAGATTATAGATTACAAGTGGCGCAGTCGGTAGGATGTACTTGTACAATCATGTATATTCACCTGGGCGTGTCATGAGGCGGGGACATCTTGGGCGCTTGGTGCGTTTGGTGCGAGGTCTGGTGCGGGGTCGTGTGCGCTTGGTGCTCGGAGCGCCGCGCGCCGCTTGACAGTATGCGGGGTCGGGGCTCCAACTTGGGCTGGGCGCTTGTTGGCCGCGTCGTGTTTTGCACCTGCCGATCCATACTAATATTATAAATGCGAATGTAACTCTGTCCGAGGATCAATGAATAAAGAAATATATTCTACTAGCTTTTGCCCGCGGCTTCGCTCACGTTAAATTTCTGCTTTTTAAGCCACTTGGGGGTTGAAATTTTCAAAAATTGTTTCTTAGCGGATGCCTACATCAAAATAGCTATCTGTATGCCAATTTTCAGCCCGATCCATCCAGTAGTTAGAGCTGTGCGTTGATAGATCAGTTAGTCAGTCATCTTTGCCTTTTCTATATTTAGATTCTATTCTTTTTTACGTTGGTAAAATTGGTCCTACGGAGGAGTTATTTGAACTCTAGTAGAACTAAAAATGTAATAAGTAGTAAGTAGTGTATATATACCTGCATTAAAGCGATTCGCGCGGTATTTTCCTTAATAGATGCGGAGTCAATTGTATTCTGTAAAAAAAAAACATAAAACCATAAAAAAAGCATATAACAAATGAAAGGTTAATCCTGTGTGTCCTCTGCCTATACACACTTTCATCGTGCACCGCAATTTCATAAGGGGGGTCAAAATGGTTGCTATGCCAGATCGGTTCAATCCCCTTTAGTAAGGGAATTCATAAAATTAAAATTTAAGATTAAAACTTTAATAAAAAAATTATACAATTAGGTGGAGGATATTTGGACAGCCCTAGCACAGGCTACTGTCTAATGCTGAGATCTATAGCGCGTACTTAGCTCAGACTTACGATAAAATTAAAACGGGACACACATATGCTTTGGCATAAATCTGTCTCGTTTTATCTCTGTCTTGAGTCTGAGTAGAGCTAAAGTGCGGTCTATAGATTTCAGCCTAATTGGGCTGCAAGTTTAAGTCTGAAATCTATAGATCGCACTCTCAGCTCAGGCTCAAGACAGAGTTAAAACGAGACAAATTTACGTCAGAGTACACTCTACAAATCTTAGCATTGGTCTAATGCTTTGATCTATTTATGGTGTAAATTGTGTTCACTTTTATTGAAGTCTGTAAATAAATAAACCTAACAACAATTTTGCCTGGTCGGAGGCTTTGGCCGTGGCTAGTTACCACCCTACCGTCAAAGACGTGCCGCCAAGCGATTTAGCGTTCCGGCACGATGGCGTGTAGAAACAGATTAGAGGTATGGGTTGAATGTACAGTGACCCCTACCAAGTTAGCGTGCTACCATCTTAGACTGCATCGTCACTTACCATCAGGTGAGATCGCAGTCAAGGACTATCTTGTCATCAATTAAATTAAAAAATAAATAAATGGGGTTATTCAAGGGGCGAACCAATAAGTTCCTGAAAAGCCGGCAACTGGTACTACAAGTGTTCATGGGCGGCGGTAATCACTTAACATCAGGTGACCCGCCCGCTCGTTTGCCCTCTATTCATATATAAAAAAAATAAGTAATTGCATACCTGTCTTTTAAAATTAGATGTGGTGGTGGTGGCAGTAGACGTGGTGTTGTTCGCTGCCGAGGTGGTGGTTCCCACTGCAATGTCAAAACGACCGTTACCGCGCGCTTGCTATTTCACCATCAGAACACCGTTAATACACATTAGTTATATTTTGTATTAATATAATTATATTATTATGAAGACCGTGTTAAATTTCATTAATTTTCATTTAAATTCAATTTCCTTTATTTACTTGAGTAATTAAGTACATGAAGGTATAATTATAATTATTGGAATAGAGATATTAATAAAAATCTTAAAGTCTATTCAAATCATTAATTAAATACAAAAGGTATCAAATAACTCAATAACATTAATTATAAATTAACTCTAGTAGCATCGATTGCTAATGTAGATCATAGAAAAAGACCCTAAAATTAAAAAAAAGACGTGTGGCACTCGGGGACTGCCGCGGTAAAGCTATTGCATAGCATTTTTTATCAACGCCATCTAGCGGTGAGAGGAGTCCCGTGTCATATTATTTTCGTTACGGAATTTCTGGATTCGGTCTCCGCGCTCAAGGCCCGCGATAGAAGCTATGCAATAGCTTAACAAAAAATAATAGGCGTTATTTTCCTAAATATTAATAATAAAAATAATCTAAAAGCAACTATGAAACTACTGTAAAAGCATTAATTTCTACGTTGCTTTTACAAATCCACCTTACCCTTTTTAATAAATTTAAAATTTTCGAAGTAACGAATGCCCGTTTCCACCAACCATACATAAATCATCCCCTAAGTAGGGGTCCGTTTAAGTAGGTAGCCCCTAAATACAATCCCTTCCCTAATATTATTTCCTTTAGGCGCTCCCTAAAGTTTCGTGAAAACGAAATTGACAGAAAGCGTCACCTAACTTAGCTTAGGCTTTTTGACAACCTCCCTAGTGCAGTGGTGAGTGCTGTGGTCGTATAACTAGGAAGGTCTCGGGTTCGATTCCCGGCGGGGGCAATTTGGAAATTTATAATTTCAGAATTGTCTCTGGCCTGGTCTGGTGGGAGGCTTTGGCTGTGGCTAGTTACCACCCTTTCTGCAAAGACGTGCCGCCAAGCGATTAAGCGTTCCGGCACGATGGCGTGTAGAAACAGATTAGGGATATGGGTTGAATGTACACTGCCATACCCCTTCCAAGTTAGTCCGCTACCATCTTAGATTGCATCGTCACTCACCATCAAGTGAGATCGCAGTCAAGTCAAGTCAAGCCCGTAAAAGTTAGGGAACTTGATAAAAACGGGCATATAAGCGTTTTCCTAAGCTTCAAACTAATTATCCCAAAATGAGATGAGCCCTTAAAAGAGACAATCGGCAATAGTTGAGAACTGGGAAAGTGGCTTAAGGTACCTTTCGGCTGCCCTATTTCAAAACCTAGTAAGTGTGATTGACAAACTTTTAAAGGAGACCAAAAAACAAATTTGTGGTAGCCCTTCTGAACTCTGAAATCTTCAGTATCTGTTGATGAATTAATGGTTCGTAAATAAACTACTTTGAAAGCTTTTATCGAATATATTTATTACTTCGCTAAGCCATCTACAAAACATGTTTTTTGGTCTCCTGTAAAATTTTGTCAATCACACTTACTAGGTTTTGGAAATGGGGGCAGTCGCTTTTATCCCGAAAAAAAAACGAGTTCTCGCGGGTTTTTTAAAAACCTAACTCCACGGGGCTACGGGCAAAAGTCACTCGCATACACTTGACGTGACAGAGACGACGCGCTACGTTGCCGGGACGGCTCGATTGTCTCTTTCTCAGGCTCGATGAGTAAAAATCGAACTTAATTTGGAGCAGTAAAATAATACAAATCCATTTTAAAATTTTACCATAAAGACTTCTTGGATAATACTAGTATTTCTAGATATAGGATATTGCGTGAACGTAACCTGTTTGTAACTAATTTGTTTCATCAAATATGGTCCATTCGTTTACTGATGGGAAACGAATAAACTTACAATAGGATAATGTAATCATGCGAAGAAGGAAGTTTTCCTTGTAGGACAGTGCGGGTGATAGGTCAATAGAACGCAACTTATTTTGTACCATATTTTATGCAACTATAAGGTGCAAATTCCGAAAACAGATTTCCTAGAAAAAGAATAGTCTCAATAAATTCTAGTTGTGCGAATTTGAACCTTAGGTTTGTTACAATACGGTACAAAATAAGTTGCGTTCTATTGTCCTGTTCGCACCACACTACAAAAAGTATAGGAAAGATTTGTATGTATTTTACATGCTACAATTCTGAGGATACTACTGTTATGATGATGATAAGAGAACTACACTACCTCATATTATAATCTCAATAGGTACTACCCACGATGCTTACATAAGTCTAGTTCAGCCCCTGATTCTGTAACTCATACCTATCACAAAATGAAAGCCACTGACATTTATTTTTTATCCATTGAAGGTTTACTATGAAATAGTAAATGACATTTCTCTTCAAACCTTCAATGGATAAAAAATATCTTGTGATAGCCACCGAGTTACAGAATCAGCCCCTCGGGTATTTAGCACATCCCGATCGCGAAATAAAAGGATACAATGATGCATAATTGCTAAGTTTTGTTGCTATCAAGCAAAAACAGCGAAACTTCGTGATCTTACAAGTCTACTATGCAACTATCCCTTTCGTTTTCTGATACGATTTCGCGGCGGCAATGTGCTAAAGACCTTTAATAATAGCAAATAGTAACCACTGATCCTTATAATTAATCTATGACTAACACTGGACCGGCTGTTTCTATGCAAATAACGGGTTAAATTGTGGATCAATTAGAAGCGCCACATTTGACACACGAGTGTCTCTGGAACTAACAATGTAGGGATGCAGGAAGTGCCAAAAAGTATCTACAATTAGTTGTCAACCAGTGCCCTCACTAGTTTTAGTTCCTCGGACACTCGTAACTGTATACAGCGCCAAAATGGCGTCAGTCAGAAGGTCCAAAAAAGATGACAGCAGCCTGTCCAGAATTAATCACAGATCAATTATAGAGGTCAGTGCAAATAATAGGGGCTCAAGTAACTCTAGTCTACGAATAAAAAAATTATACTTACCATTCCTTCTACGAATTACCTGATACATTACAACTACAGATGCCATAGTTCTTGCAATTTACGAGGGCGCGTGGCTCATAGTTGTGTGTGTGTCGTATCTGTATAAGTGTGCGCGAGAGCTTGCTCGCGCCTGCCCGCTCCCACCTAGGCTCCTGACAGGCACACACACTTACGCAATGTGCATGTATACGACGTAACCACAAGTAAAGCTCACGCGCCCTCGTGAATTGAAAGAACTATAATATTATAACTATACGTGTGGCAAATACAGGCGAAACTACTAACTACTACTAATAATATACACAATAACATTATATCACATTCATGCGACAAAACCATTACATCAAAGCTCCCGAAATATCGTGCATTACACAATACACATAGCAAAATTGATATTTAACACATGCGAACAAAAATAAAACATTGTGTATAATGGGCTGTATAATGTATGTATAATGAATACTTTGCACAATTTTTACCCCTAAATAAAAACTCGAAATTACTTTAAAAACGACAATTAGTTTGCAGGAAGAACCCCACCATTTCAGAAAGTACCATTAAATTCAAAAATAATTATTCTGTTCATAACACTTCAAATTATTTGTTTAGATATATTCAGTTTTTTTATTTTAGACTAGCTTTTGCCCGCGACTTCCTCCGCGCGGAGTTAGGTTTTCGAAAATCCCCCTCTGTTTTTTTTCAGAATAAAAGATAGTTTATCTCAAAATTACGTCAATCCGTCGTGAATTCTTAGCGTGATTGAGGGTCCAATCGACAAACAAACACACTTATGCATTTACAACATTAGTAAGGATGGATAATGAGTCATGCAAAGCATAGTAGAAGCTGAACATACCTAATTAAATAAATATGGAAGCTTACGAACATGCAACGACATAAGCTTAATTTTGCTTTGGACGTCTTTCTAATTTGCTGGAGCACCGAAAGCCTGAATCAGAAAAAATGCAATGGTACGATGCTCAATGTTGAAGAACAATGGAAAGAAAGAAAAAAAAAGAAAAATATAAGTACTATTAAACTTTCACAAGTTAGTAGGTACAAGTGTCTAAACTCTAAGCGAACCTTTGTACTAAATGCCAGAAGTAAAATTGTTATTGTTCTTTATTAGTACATAAGGGGGTTTTGAATGTAAATTAAGTAAAATAAATAATAAATAAATTAAAATTGAAAAAAAAAAAAAATTCACGGCTTCGCTATTCATCGGCAGATGGCGCAACTAAGTACTTAGAAGGCTATAATGCGAACATAGAGTAGAATCTGACAGAGATTGGCTTTTATCTATGGTTCCCACAACCTAAAACACTGGTTTACTAATATTAAAAAAATACGGAAAACCCAAAAGAACAGTTGAAAAATCGACTCTATGTCTAAATTCCCTCAGGATTATTCAACTAATATTTATGGAAAAAATAAAAAATAGAATGAAAATAAAACCAATTTAAAATTGAGTATAATCAAACAACAAGGATTTAATAAGAGCCAGACATAGCTAGAATAAGATGGCCTGCACAAAAAACGTGCGAATAAAAAATCATAGTGAAAATTATACAGCTATTTTATGATATCGACTATCGCTTTACCCCATCAATTCATTTTAGTATCGATATGCCCTCTTTCAAAACAAAAAATGTTAGTGAGCATATTATATGCATAAAAACATCATGCAAAAAACTTCTTTATCCTCGTAAGTCGAAAGTAAAGATTTCAAAAGATTTTTTTTTTTTCAAAATATACATGCTTTACGTGCGAAATATGTATATATGTATTTATATCATTCACCTAAGTCGGTTTTCTTCGAAACAAAAGCGTGAATCAAAATTACGCTACATCAATCGTGAGTTTGTCCAACGTTACCCAATGTTACGAAATGGGGTAACATCAAACATACATACAAACGACGAATGTAGGGTAATTTTTATTTAAGCTTTTGGTTACATATTTAAATTATAATTGTTTACATGAGAATACCTATAACATAGCAAAATATAAAAAGCAAAGATTACCGTCTACGCTTTGTTTTTCAAAACCAACTACAAAATATTTATGTAGTCATCAAGCGTTGTAATCTTGCATATTACATAATCATGCAATCTATAAAGCTAGGTTTAACGTCTACGCTCTCTTTCTCGAAGACTATATTAGGTACCCTACAGTTCGTTGTGGTCGTCAAACTTTATTACCTTGGGTATAGCATAGTCATGCACTCTAAAAAGCCAAGTTTACCGTATACGCTCTGTTTGCCAAAGCCTATATTACCCTACAGTTCGTTCTGTGGTCGTCAAGCGTTGTTACCTTGCATGCAATCTAAAAAGCCAAGTTTACCGTCTACGCTCTGTTTTACAAAGCCTATATTACCCTACAGTTTGGTCTGTGGTCGTCAAGCGTTGTTACCTTGCATGCAATCTAAAAAGCCAAGTTTACCGTCTACGCTCTGTTTTACAAAGCCTATATTACCCTACAGTTTGGTCTGTGGTCGTCAAGCGTTGTTACCTTGCGCGCGCAGCACCTCGGCGCCGGAGGAGGCGCGGCGCGAGGCGGCGGGGCGCGCGCTGGCCGAGATGCTGCGCTGCACGCCGCGGTGCGACGGCGACGCGCACCCGCCTGCCACACCGCACCCAGGTTACCCCTTGCCCGTTTTACCCCGCATTTACAGGCACAGAGACCGCTTTTGCAACAGTGGTGGTGCACATTACCCCACACGGCCCAACTGATATCGGGGTATACCTACTACTGATTTCACATTGAGATACTTCGCTGGTTTGCGAGAACAGTGACGGAACTAAAAAAATTAATGATTTTAGAGAATGGCGTTTTGAAATTTCTTGATTAATGTTTTTTATTAATGTTTTTGTGCAAACTTCAAAAAGTATATTATCAGGATTTGACTTTACTGATGTCGGTGTTGTAATTTCTATTCACTACAAAATATCAAAGATATAAATCTTTTATTAGCGTTAGACATACTTAGTTCAGTTTGATAGAATTTTGAGTTACGTCGATATTCTCGCAAACTTACTGTTTAATATTGTATTGAGAATAGATTCATGGCTTTGGCACACCGCTGCATTTTGCATATTAACGCCTTTATTTCAAAGGCATAAAGGAGTTAATTATTTAGCTGCCATGCAGATAAACCACGGTGTACCACTGGTGCAATAACTGTGAGTGATATGACATCGAAGCAACTAAATATATCATCCACCACTGTCGACGAAGTTCGATCCATAAAAGGCTTTTATTTCTGCAGCGTCTGTGCCTGTAAATGAGGGCTTTCTGCGACGAACCCTAACGTTCAATAGACCGACTTCAGTATTAACTTCATATCCCACTATAAGGAACTCCGAAACAGTGGGTAGATTAGAGTTTGGTACTGACAATAGATTTTGACTACACAAGTTTAATAAAGGTTAATTACTGCTGTGGAATTGTCTTAAAATGAGCACATCAGTGTGACGATTACAATCAGCTCTGATTGGCTGGTGCAATTTATTGATGCAGCAACAACAACATAGATTCAGCCAATCAGCTGCCGCATTCTCTACTCGTGACATTTCGAGTGGCCACGGAAAACAATGGAAAGTTGCCAACTAAGAACTGTCAAACCCGCATCACACAGTTCCAGATACAAGATACAAATTCTTGAATGATAGCCACTGAGAACAGCCCTCCCCCAGAATGTGATTGTAATCGTCGCACTGATCCAATCATCGAATCAATCCCACGGACAGGAAAAAACTGGTTCGTAAGCAAACACTGAAGTCAATCACTCAGGAATCTAACGTCAGTGGTCCGACGCGATGATATTTATAAGGGCATACCACGCCCGCAATGCTATACCGCCCCAAACGTACACCCCGCGCCGCTATTGTCCATCCAACTAGTTGACAACTATCTACGTCCATATATCAATACATCGAATAACATGCCAAAGGGTTCCGGAGAAAATATTCAGTGCAACGTACTTGTGCCCAATTTATAGAACCAGATTCTTTAGCACCCTATTTTTTTTTTAATAAATAAATTTGCAAAAACTGAGGTTCGCTGGTTGAAAAAACGAACGCTGATTTGCCCGTAAATTTTGATTGAAACGTCATTTTATCACACACGAGCACATGCTAAATGAAACGATAACCTTTGTTAACTAACTATGGTGACACTAGACAAGACAGGGTTGAAAAGAGACAGGTTCATATCTGTGTCTCGTTTTAGCTCTATCTTAAGTCCGAGCTAAGTCAGCAAGCTCTAGAGATCACAGTATTAGATAACAGGTTTGAAATCGAATGTAGAGTACTGAGCCGATTCTAATAGAAAATTGACAACGAACAGTCACATCGAACGAGACAGGAGTAAGGCCTATATTACATTATACTATATATAGGATCCTATGTCGTACCATAGACTATATTCTAATCACCATATATATTTTCTAGGATTATAATCTATGGTACGAAATAGGATCCTATATATAGTATAGTGTAATATGGGCCTAACAAACAGTAAGAGGACACAGAAGAGACGTCCACGGGAGCCATAGTTGCGTTGGGTGTACGTCACGTTAAGCACACAAATATACAGTAAAAATAAAGAAGCAATAGGTACTCTGACTTGGAATCAAAATATTATTATATGTCTTTCATGTTACGCCATTCAACACAATTATTATATTCTTGCAATTCACGACGGCACGTGGCTCATGGTTGTGTGTGTGTCGTATCTGTACAAATGTAACCGCTCCCACACTTGACAGGCACGCACACTTACGCAATGTGCACGTACACGACGTAACCACAAGTAAAGCTCACGCACCCTCGTTAAATGCAAGAACTATACCCAAACAACACTCAACCCTCTAAATATTTGCTATTTAGATATCGCATACCTAGATCAAAAGAGAGACATCTCAAAAAAGGTCAAAAGGTAATTCTGAATCTTTTATTAGAAAAGTTATGAAACTCAATTTTATTTTAGGTAACATTTCTTGTAACTCTTTACTTGACTAATAACGGGTTCAGAAATAGTTTTTTGTTCGTCTAACAGAACAGGAACGGAAACCTTTTTTTTTTTTGAGTATTCTTTTATTTTGATTCCAAATCGTAGTCTATATTAACAAATGGACCTCAAATGATAATTTTTTTTTTACCACACTAAATGGATGTCCTGTTAGAATAAAGCTAAGCTCTCCCAATATTTATATAATTTTTTAACCTAAGCTTCTTAACATTAACATGTATCCATAAGAGAACAAAATGCTCTATTATCATTATTTATTTAGCTAATACTAAATGAAAATGCAAATGAGTAAGGTTAGAAATTTAATATTACTTAGTAAAAAATTATTTATTATCAAATTATTAAATGAAAATGCCTCATTATGTTAAATGTGAGATCAATTTTTTGTTAATATTACCAAGTTTTGAATTAGTGTTTCCAAAAAAAAAAAAAGTACATTATAATATAATCAAAAAAAGAATGTTGTCTTAATTATCTATACCGATCTTGATGCAAATCCAAAAGAATGGATATTTAAAAGGGGTAAAAATTTTTGATTTAATTTTTGAAAATAATTTGTTCTCCATTGAATACAATTTTTTTAAGCGTCAGTCGACATTATTGATATCCTAAGCCTACTTTAAACAGCTCATAAATAAATATACCCCAAAAAGAAATACAACATAATTCTTAAACTAATGTGTTTTAATAAGTGGGTGTATGATCTTGTTATGTGTAAACATTAAATATGTAATCTAGAAATTAAATAGAATTCTTAGAGGGATAATACGCAATTTTTTTATATTTTACAACGTCAAAAAATCTATGTGTCAGAAGGTAACAGTGAGTTTTGAAATTATCTATGTTTCGGCAGTAATAAATAAAGTTTGTACTTATAGGGAAAACAAAATATTATAACACAAAATCTTTAAAAGTTTATTTTGAAATTAGCTATAATATTTCTGTAGCAAGATTTTACATATCTAAAGAGAAAATTTAAGGGTAATATTGATACTTTTAAGGTAATTTCAAAACTAAAAATAACTATAATTCAACAAATATCAGAGTGGGCTTGGTATTTATCTATATATATAAAATTCAAAGTCCTGACTGACTGACTGACAGACTGAGATATCAACGCACAGCCTAAACTACTGAAGTTAGAAACTTGAAATTTTTACAGTTGGTTCCTTTTATGACGTAGGCGCACACTAAGAAAGGATTATTGGAAATTCCACCCCTAAGGGGTTTAAATAGGGGATGGAAGTTTATATGAAACTCCGTCATTTTTCAAGCTGTTTCCACCAAAGTTTGTATTTGAGCTTTCAGTTAAAAATAAAGAAGTACGTGTGTTACAGTTTTTGAAAATTCCACCTCAAAATCGAATTCCACGCGGACGAAGTCGCGGGAGCAAAAGCTAGTTTTATTTTATTAGAAACCAAGGTAATGACAACCAAGCCATTGACCGCGAACTTACTGATCGTAAGTGATTCAGTCTAAGACAGATCTAAGTTTATTTATACACGACATAGCAACGGAACGCTAACTAACGTGGTACGTCTAAACAGAAATAACAACGTTATATTACCTATAATTTATGTGTGTATGTAATTGTGTGATGTGTTCGAGTGTGCTCTGTGACCACTCACCAGCATGTGAGTTCCCCTGTTGCGCCGGCTGCGGCTGGCCGGGCGCGGCTGCGTTTCTCAGCGATAGAGACGATCCGGACCGGCTTCCGTCCGATTCGGGCTTTAAAGTAGAACAAAAATATTTATTAACCTCTCTATACATGGATGGAAGTCCAGCTAGCTAATTAATTTAATAATTATTATTAAAAAAAACTGAAAAAAAAAAAAAAATAGTCTCTTTAGTCTTCTTTAGGAAACTTGTAAGCCTAAGAGTTCTCTAAAACGTTCTCAAAGGTGTTAGGGCCTTTCCACACCACGTTTTTTAAACGCGCCGTTGACGCGCGTTTGTAGCGATACAAACGCAATGCTAACGCGCGTATGGATCGATACAAAGGACAAAAAACTGCTCTGTAGGATAAAAAACGCGCGTCAACTGCGCGTTTAAAAAATGTAGTGTGCAAAGGCCCTTAAGTCTGCCAATTTGCATTGGACCATTTTTTTTAATCCGAAATAGGCTTGCGCTTGACGACAATCAATACTGGATAGCACTGATGAAGTCTAGATTGGAGCGCGCTTGCCTAGACAGTTACATACACACACACGTAAGTTGGTTAATTCGATGATGATGATGATGAATATTTAAAAAAAATACTTACATCAGTACTTTTCCTCCCAAGCAACAGGTATGTGGCGAACACGTCGTCATATTTCGCCTCCGCCAGCGAGTATTCAATCTCTTGTCGGTTGTAGCCCAGGCACACTAGCGCCTCTGCAACACGCGATGAATGAATGAATGAAATATTCTTTATCGTACACTAAATGAATGGCCCTGTTCAAGAAGTCCCTTAGTCCATAATAACCCAGTTCAAGAAAACCATCTACGTCACGACTATTTTTTTGTTTTGGAAAAATCGACTTCAATTTAAGAAGTCTTAAAGTCCATTTTTCTGTTTTGGAAACATGAACTTAAGGACCTTTTGAACTGGGCCATTATTTTGAGTTACATAAGCTAGGCTTTTTTAACCCGAAAATCAAAGAGTACTCGTGGGATTTAAAAAAAATAAATACACACGGACGTAGTCGCGGGTATCAGCTAGTCAGCTATACAAGATTGAGGCGAGTTATTTAGACCACGTGTCTTTATAGACAAAAATCTCATTTAACAAATAACATCAAAAAATGCCCAATACAATACTGATTGCCAGATCAATGTTTAAAGGCTCTCTTATAAAAGGTACTGTAACCTACACAGGGCAAGTTTTTAGAAAATCATCTAACTAATAGAGGCATGTCCGGACCAATCTTAGCCATATGTCCTATCCCTTTCTATCACTCAGATACATCGTTCGCTAGAGCGAGAAAGATTGCTTGCAAAGCTCTTAACAGATAGGTCCGGTTCAGCCATAAAAACTACGTTAAAATATGACGTGAAAAAGGAATTTTAATTCCACCTAAAAACTTCCCCTGTACAAATTAATTAACATAGTACAGGTACAACAGTTCATGCATGAACTAAAACGAGCACTGAATCAAAATTTAACATCTCCATATATGTATAAGAAAAATATAATCTATACAATTATATGTATATACATATAATATATATTTTTATGTACATAAAAACGAATTGTTGCTCATTAGTCTGGCTCAAAAGCGACTGGACCTATTTCAATATTATTTTTTTGTTTTGTTCGCTCCACAAGGTATAAAAACAAAAAAAAAATAGGGAAAACGCAAAAGAACAGCTGAAAAATAAAAACTCGTAATTTTGAATGGGAATTTCGGATTACTTTTGAGATGGCGAGAGCTAGCTAGTATTCCTAAAAATACCCACACCTCTAATCGGTTTCTACACGTACCGCAACGCAAAATCCCTAGGTGGCAAGTTTTTACTGGTTCACTAGAGCTCACTTCTGAGGCGGGCCATCACTTAATTTGAAAATTATTATATAATAAGCTAAACTCCTATATTGAAAAACAGGAGTCTCATAGACTTTATGTGCTATAAAAGTGCAGAAACGTAACGAAAAAAAAAAAACTTAAAACGCAAAAATTTCCATGCATTTACAACTCTTTCACTACAAAAACATGAAATATTGACAATGTATAAATTATACAGTATAATTATATTTTAAATGATGTGTGTGTGACGCAAGGAACACATACTATTTACAACGAAATGGCATGCTTCAAGACATGAATTCTTCTGTCTTATTGGAATGACTCGTAATAATTTGCAATTATGAAAAAATATCCTTAAGTATCGATTCAAATAATCGACTTATATTTTAATCGATTGTCCCACTCACACATATAGCTGTTTTCTATATGAACGTGACATCTTGAGTCGTGTGTCGATTCTTATTACCATCAGGATCAAAGTCCGTATTTTTTTTTTTTTTTTGAGAACCTATTTGCTTTTATACGTAACCGATTCATTTATTCGAAACCTACCATTTTTCAAAAATATTTTAATGGGCAACACTCAATTATGTACTCTAAAATAAATAGATATATAGGAGATTTATCGACGAGACTTAGCAACAAGACAGAATTATTGTACACTAACGTAAACAGTATAAAATACCATCGATATTGAAATAACGTTAGTACCGCGTAACGGTCACGTACCGACTTGAGCTGTGTACCGGTTATCGGAACGCATGGAATTAAAAGAAAAAGAATTATATTCTTTCTTAATTAAATCCACAAAAACTACGACATGACAATTTAAATAAAAAATAAATAAATTTAATAGTCTCAAATTTAATTAAACCAATAATTGAAACGAAAAACTCTTAATTATTTAGTGGAAACTTTTTCTTTGTTATTTTTTTCGTCAGAAGTGGGATTTACTTTACGTAATATAAACTTATTAAGTACTAGCTTTTGCTCGCGGCTTCGCTCACGTTAAATTCGATTTCTTAAACCCCTATTTTACTCCCTTAGGGGTTGAATTTTCAAAAATCCTTTCTTAGCGGATGCCTACGTCGTAATAGCTGTCTGGATGCCAAATTTCAACCCGATCCGTCCAGTGGTTAGGGCTGTGCGTTGATAGATCAGTCAGTCAGTCAGTCAGTCAGTCAGTCAGTCAATCAATCAGTCACCTTTGCCTTTTATATATTTAGACTAATGCATTTTCTACCACTTATTTTTTAATCAAAGCGTAGTAGTGCACAACTTTTGGCAGCAAATTAAAATTGGTAATTTCTATTTGGTAACTTCTTACATCGATTCCAACGAAAGACAATATAAATTTTCAAAAAATAAACATAAAACTCACTAGGCAATAAAAACTAAAAATAAAACCTTCGTAACAAGACATTTTTTTAAAACAGCACACATTGAAACAAAATATTTCGGTACCAATATCGTTACAGTCACATACCAACTTGCGCTGTGTAGGGGTTAGCATGGAATAAAGACATACTCCAATTATAAAGCTTACCATATAAGATAGCAACACAAATGGGGGTTACCAACTTTCGAAAATAAATTCCTACCAAAATGGTAGAAAAATTAAAACTATGTCAACGTTGCCAATGAATTAAAATCTCTAAATTCCGGGGCTACAAGCTGAAAATTAGCGTATTACAAAAAAATACACGTACATAACCAATGTTAATATTACACCAATATAATAACTGCAATAGCTACCAATTCATGAAGAAATTACAATTCTAAAATTTATTGTAATCAGAATACCAGAATCGGTTCAAAACACATGTATATACTTGAATCGATTATATAACGATGTTAGTAAGCGTGCACGTAATAATAGTGATAACATAGCATACTATAATGTAGCAGTAAGTGTAAATAATTGTATCACACTCAGCTATAAAATAAGTCTTAATCTTCGCCCGTTTTGTCTGTCTTGTAGTATCACGGTAATTTAAGATCTACCCTCAGAAAATTATCTTTCTACTTCCGAGAAGGGGGTTCTTTCATCGGATTCTCGGAAAATAAAGACTCCCAATTAAAATTCATATTTTGTTTCGAGAGTTCATTATTTACTTAAAAGTTCTTAATAAGTTCTTGAAGTGAGTGCTTCAGCTATTCGCTGTGCGGCAATGAGATATACCTGGTATGTCAGGGTAGGTTCCACTTACGAATATATTATATTATATTTAGAAACTATATGACTTAGCCTATAATAAAGTTTGTTTTCCTTGAAGTCCTGCTGCAGTTCAACATGGGGTCTTAGCTTGTCCCTGTTGGGCTCAATTTGAGGAATTTTTTGAAAAAAATTTTAGTTAATAATTCCCTCAAAAAGTTCCCAACTCCTACAAGTTCCCTGGCCTATAAAACTAAATTACCCGGTGATCTCTTATAATGATAGTCAAAGATGACGCTAGTTTGAGAAACTGAAAAACCTTTTAGTTTCCAATTCCCTCAAAAAGTTCCCAATTCGACACGTTCTCTAACCTATAATACTTAATAACCTGGTGATCTCACCTGATAGTTATACAGTCGAAGATGCTAAAGCTAGTTTTAGGAACTTTTTGAACCTTTTAGTTCCCAATTCCCTCAAAAAGTTCCCAATTCCCTCAAAAAGTTCCCAATTCCCTCAAAAAGTTCCCAATTCTTACAACTTAACGGCGTATCTCAGGAGCGCGTCCCGACAGTCCGCGTCATGGAGCTAGTGCATTTCGAGGAGTTCCTTGTTACGGAGTCAGCTCACCTATCCGTTTGTGGTCCTTGAAGTCCTGCTGCGGCTCCACGTACGGCCGGAGCTCGTCGTCCTCGTAGCCCGTGTTCATCCACTTGTCGCGCATGATGCTCTCGAGCGACGCGCGCTTCGCCGGGTTCAGGACCAGGAACTTTTTGAGTAGATTCTCGCAGTCCGTTGACATGTAGAACGGTATTCTGAAAGATATAGGATTTTAGGTTTAGGTTTCAACTTTTTTTTTAATTATTATTATTATGAGATGGGCTTGCGCTTGACGACAATCAATGATGTAAAAAATTTATGAGGTCTAGGTTGGAGCGCGCTTGCCTAGAAAATGCCTATTCACTCTTGTCTTGAAGGCACTCAGATTATACGTGGCCGGAAACACAGAAGCTGGCTACGAATAAATAACAAGTAAGGAAGTCTAACTGCGTTAAAAAAATGGCCCCAACAAAAATTGTGCCAATTTGGGCGGAGATTAAAATTGAGCCGTTAGGAGGCGGGGATTAAAAACAAAAATAGCACGTCAACAGTTGGACATTTTTCTTGCACGTCAAATTTTCATAACATCGTTCAATGACTCAGCTGTCATAGCAAACATAGCAGCACGCGCGCGAACCAATCCCTGCTCTCGTTCTGAATTTGAAACAATCACCAAGCATTGTCTATCTGTAACTCAGAAGTGATTCGGATTTTTTAATCATACGTCGTTATGGTTTGAAGTAGGGCGATTTTTTGAGTAGATTTTGTTCTGAATTAAACTTCCTTACTTATTATTTATTCGTAGGATTTAAAGAACAATTTGCTCACTTACAGAGAACTTAAGGCTTAAATCTATACACTGCACTCAGCGCAGATTCAAGATAGAGTTAAAACGAGACAGATTTATGTCAGGGCATATTTGTGTCTCGTTTTAACCTCTATCTTGAAGTAAATGACAAAAAAATGTTATTGTGGGATATCCATAAGAGATAGACATATACCATCGCGAAGTTTTCTGTAGACCTTTTCAATGTGTATAATACTTAGTACATTATTTTGATAAATCTCGTAGGGTTCAGCCTGCGTTTGCAATGTAAGCGGAAAAATTGAGTCTGAGCAGGTACCTTGGGAACATCGTGTTTCATATATTATAGATTTAAAAAAAAATACCTATATTTCCCTCTGAGCACCCGCTCCCTCAACTCGCGCAGCGTGGAGCCGTCGAAGGGCAGCGAGCCCGACACCAGCGTGTAGAGGATCACGCCCAACGACCACACGTCCACCTCGGGACCATCGTATTTCTTGCCTGAAACGAACAACAAACATTTACAAATTTACCCGACTCTCCCCGAAGGGTATCCAACGGGACAATACTGAGCGTCCACTTTCCGTCCGTCGGATGGCGGCTAAGATGGAACGCGCTTGCCTAGAAGATGCCTATTCACTCTCGATTTGAAGGTACCCAAATTGTATTCAAAGGGAAAAACGGAAGCCGGAAGGGCATTCCATAGTGGTGCGTATCAGGAACGAAGAAGCAAATTTCCAAAAATAAAAGAACTTGAAGCTTTTCTCGTGTCTGAATCGATTTAAAGATAGCTGCAGATAACTTTTAATGCTTTCAAAAACCGAATTTTCAATTTAAAATAACGATTTAACGTTACCTTGAAACAGTTCCGGTGCAGCGTAAGGCGGCGAGCCGCAGAATGTGTCTAGCTTGGCGCCCGGAGTGAACTCGTTCGAGAAGCCAAAATCCGCGATTTTTATGTTCATCTCGCCGTCTAGGAGGAGGTTTTCCGCCTGAAAATCCAATAGAAATAGAAATATTTTTTATTCAAATAAACTTTTACAAGCACTTTTGAATTGTCAATGAATCATTATCATTGGAAAAAAATTAAATATTTCTACGTTGTAATTTTTCACCCAACTTGCCGGCTTTGGTGTTCTACTCAACAAACTTGCTGGCTTTAGTGTTATACTGAACAAAGTTGCCTGCTTTAGTGTTCTACTCAACAAACTTGCCGGCATTAGTGTTCTACAGAAAAAACTTGCCTGCTTTGGTGTTCTACTCAACAAACCTGCCTGCTTTGGTGTTCTACTCAACAAACCTGCCTGCTTTGATGTTCTACTCAACAAACTTGCCGGCTTTAGTGTTCTACTGAACAAAGTTGCCGGCTTTAGTGTTCTACTTAACAAACTTGCTGGATTTAGTGTTCTACTCAACATATTTGCCTGCTTCAGTATTCTACTCAACAAACTTTCGGCTTTAGTGTTCTATTCAACATACTTACCTGCTTTGATGTTATAGTCAACAAACTTACCGGCTTTGGTGTTCTACTCAACAAACTTGCCGGTTTCAGTGTATAGAAACACCAAAGTTGCCCATCTACATCCTTGTGGCAGTGTATCATACAATGTAGCTCACCTTGAGATCCCTGTGTATAATTCTCTTCTGGTGGCAGTACTGCACCGCGGATACTATTTGTCGAAACTTTGCGCGCGCCTCTTTCTCTTTCATACGCCCGTGCAGCACTAGGTAGTCGAACACCTGGAAATTATACATTCATTTCATCATCACATCATCATCACCCCATGAACGGCTCAATGCTGAGAGCTGGGCTTCTCTCAGAAAAATTTGCATTTAGACTATTTAAAAAGATCTGAATAGTACAGGAAAAGAATAATATTTAATAAGATCGACATTTTTAATAAAATCAATTTGAATTTTGAACTAGCCTCTCATATAACATACTCAAAAAAAAAAACTAAAAAGGTCGTTTTCAGTTTTTTTTTGCATTCGTGACTTACCGGCTTATTAAAAAACCATTGAAAGTAAATCTTTAACTGGCAATTTTTTCTAATTACACTATTTGTCGATGATATTGAGTTCTTTTCCTGTGCCCTTCATTTGCGAGGACTATGCCATTTCATATCAATTTATTTATCGCTACTCTTACGTACTGTAGCTGAAGCAGTTAGTTTGTTATTTTTTTTGCAAAAAAAAAAAAACAATTTTACTACTTCACTAGTAGAAACGATGTGGTAACGAATGAAATTGTCATTAACTGTTTTGGGATTCCTTTGTAATTCAACAAAGATCCTAAAAATACACACCTCGCCTCCCGACGCGTACTCCATAACGAGATACAAGGTCTTCTCGGTCTCGATGACTTGGAACAGCTTCACGATGTTCGGGTGGTCCAGCATTTTCATTATCCGCACCTGAAACACAGTTTGAAATAGCATGTAATTTCATATTTCTTTTTAGACGTCCAACGACTGAGACCGATGCGCGGTCCCAAGAGTGCCGAAGCGGAAGTGGCAATGGGCGGGGCATATATTTCTAAGAACTGATGGCCGTTGGGATACCAAGGCGCTGGAGTGGCGACCTCGCACCCAAAAGCAGTGTTGGCAATCCCGCTACTAAGACTTAAGAAAGTTAGTACGTCGTTTTTGGGCAACAGTATCTGCTATTATGATAAAATCCCTTCGGAAGTGCTAAGTTTACTGGAGGGGAAATTTAAAAGCTTCATTAAAAAAACCCTGTGTAAAAAGGGATACTATTAGATGATTACCTATCAGAAAAGGATGCCTGGACAGCTTCTCTAAAAAAATGAAAATTTATTTATGTTGCTAAGATTATTGTTACCATTAATATTATCACTATCGGACATTGCATTATTTATATTATCATTATTATTATATTTTTATGACTTTCAAAAAGTGTTGTTACCTACCTACTTTGAATAAAATGTTTGACTTAGACTATAGGTGTACCGACGACATCACACGAGTCGCCGTTTCATGTCTCAGTTTTGAGCGTCGGATACAGGGCGCTCAAGACCGAGCCATGAAACCAAGAAAAAACAGAAAATCGCGATTGCTGAAAAATGCTTGACTTTTACATTTTTTTTATACATTATAGGCACACTCTTGACCACTATCACTACCTGATGGACAGTGATGATGTGGTCTAAAGTCTCTGTAACGCGTTTGCCTAGAAGATGCCCATTCACTCTTGTTTTAAAGATGGAAGAGCATTCCAGACTCTAGCCGTGCGGATCAGGAATGAAGACAAGCGCTTGGTGCGCGTAGATGGAATATCAACGACGTAGGGATGGAAGCTCACCCTATGTCTTGCAGTGCGGTGGTAAAAAGGTGAAGGGGGGACAAGATCGAAGAGCTCCTGAGCACACTCACCGAAATATATCCTATAAAACACCGACAAGTCGGCAACTTTACGGCGGTGATCGAGACTCTGGAGTTTGCTTAAAAGTACATACAGTATATTGTCATGGCGCGGCGGAGCTGCAACTATTGCTCACCTCTCTGAAGAGTTTCTGCAACGAGCTGGGGTTGAGCTGGGTCTTGTCGATGATCTTGATGGCGACCTCCTTGCCGGTGGGGACGTGCTTGGCCAGTTTCACCTTCGCGAAGTTGCCTTTGCCGATGGTCTTCAGGAGTTTGTACTTGCCTGCGAGACCACATCAAATATATGTCAGACTTTATGTCAGATAGAGTTAAAACGAGAAACAATTGTTTCTCGTTAGAATAGAATAGAATAGAAATATGTTTTATTCAAATAAACTTTTACAAGTGCTTTTGAATCGCCGATGAATCTACCACTGGTTCGGAATGCCCTTCCCGCCGAGAATAGCCAGCAAAAAAATTAGCGTTTGCTCTTTTAAAAAAAAAATTTTTACAATAGGTAACAAAACTATGCTATGTATACAGTGTTTCCACAATGAAGTTTCAAAAATGCTTACCTACATACCATCTAATAAATACATCGTTAATTTGTGACAAGAGTGACATAATTCAAAATCGACGATG
Organism: Hipparchia sbordonii; assembly: GCA_038048805.1. Taxonomy (NCBI): domain Eukaryota; kingdom Metazoa; phylum Arthropoda; class Insecta; order Lepidoptera; family Nymphalidae; genus Hipparchia; species Hipparchia sbordonii. Next base: position 5,932,572 of record CM076117.1, on the reverse strand, counting down.
AGAGAATTCTCTCGTTAGAGAGTAATGTTTTGTGGATGCTGCGGTCTCGAAACAACACAGCGGCCAACAAAGCGACAGAGCATTAAGTCACAATCTCTCTCGCTCTTATTTTTTTGTGCTTAGCGTAATGTTGTTTTTATAGCAAAAAGTATAAATTTTCGACACTAAAATTGGTGAATTTTGAATTACGTCACCCTTGTCGCAAATGAGCGGCATGTTACAGTTAACTATCTTAAGTCCGAGCTAAGTCAGTGCACGCTCTATAGGTTTCACAGTTTGAGTAATGTGCTGACAGCAGTGTGGGTGCACTCACCAATGTGAGGTTCCTCGGAGGCCCGGGAGCGCGAGGAGACCCTGGCGCTGCCGCCGGACGACGCGCCGCCGCCCGCCCCCGCAGAGTTCTCCGACGCGCTCTGAAAACAACAACAACAACAATTGATCCACGGTCTCAAAATATTATATCTCAATCGCTTGCTGAGAGAAATTTTCACTACCCGTTAGTTCTCATAGTCATTTTGCTCAAGTCCAAAGCATTGGTGGAGCTTCACAAAAAATTCTTGGTGTCTCCGAACTTAAGTTTAAATCGGGGTTTGATGATACAAGTGAATATTCAATACGCCCTTTAGTAGTTGCGCAGATAACATCTCAGCTACCTGATTCACAAGCAGATGTTGCAGCCATAAATGGCCTGATTAAAGAATTGCCTCTGGCGGATGATGATTTCGTCGAGCCTGGTCAAATTGATACCTTACTAGGTGTAAATATTTATTTATACAACTTTATTGTATGAAAAAAACAAGAACGAGATATATAAGTAAATAAACAGTGTAACACAAAAGGTGACCTTATCACTAATAGTGATCTTTTCCAGGCAACCTGTACGAGAGAACTTAATGTAAGTGAGAGACGGAGATCGTATTAGAACCTATTGGCTTGGCGCATAGCGATGTCAAAAGGTACGACGTTGGTGCCTTAGAGCATATATGGGCAACGCCCGGCCCGCAGGCCGGAAGCGGCCCGCCTCATCTTGGCCCGCGGAACATTTTGAAATTACGCACGAAAAAGAATCCATGTTCATTTATCTACACATACCTACACCAACGCCAAGAAAACCCTCCATAATGGCTCCATTCCGCCAATTTAGTTTTAGTCTTTAAATTCAACAATTGACCATCAAAAAGTGTAAATTCGTACAAACTTTGCACTGATGTTATTTGACAACTAAATAAAAATTTATTTATTTCTATGGCCCGCGACTTCTGCGCTGCAGTGCAATATTTGCATGCATCTTACCAGATAAAACATCTTGTTCTATTTACCAATATTTTTCCTAACACCTGTACTGACTTGTTTGAGCAAATAAATTGATTTTATTTGAGGACCTGGAGAGTGAGCGGGCTAATTTTATTCCGGATAAACAAATAACTTCCGCGGGATTTTTAAACATCTAACTGAACGCGGAGGAAGTCGCGGGCCAAAGCCAAAGCGGGTATTTCGTATAGTAAATATCCTCGGATTTAATAAGAATAAAAAGAATTCAAGACTCGTGGGAAGCACCCAATTTGGACAACCACTAACGAGATTAAACGATCTAGAGATAGCTAAACAAGGCCGGTCGCCAAACTCGGTTTTTCTTTGATAACGAAAAGGAAAGGCCTTCGTTTAGATGAAGAAAACGGAAAATTCCACGTTTTCTCAATAGGCTCCTTTATTAATGTTCGAGGAAAATACGAGGAAATCTGAGAATTCCTGTTTACGACATATTTTGTACCGTATAAGTAAACAAATCATCAATATAGAGAAAAATATTATGTGATAATACAAGTACATTGATAAATAACAAACAGATACAGTTCTCAAAAACACAATATAATGTAGGTATATCTTATCTTGTATATAAAAATGTTTACATTACATATTGTACCTATCAAACTAAAATGAGCAAGGTAAGTTATATTGTAGAACTGAAGAAGTAAATCGGTTCAGTCGTTGCGATATGATTGAGTAACAAACATACAAACTTTCGCATTTATAATATTTATAGGATAACTTAATTATCTTAAAATAAACGTCATGACCTCGCCTTGCAATGGGTTATCATAATCTCAATACGACAATAAAATTGGTCTTATATGTTTATTATCGGCCAAGAACGAGTAGGTACATAATATGAAGTAACTTTAACTAATTAGAGGTCACATAAAATTGATACTCTTCAAGCTAACAAATTGAAGTAAGCTATTATTTAGAAAATAAATTATCTATCTACATTATGCAACAGTTCTGCTGTATATGCATTGATGTATATGGATAGACCTCTAGAGGAAAAAAAAAACGCGCTCAAAAAGACAACAGAATCTCTTGTCTTTAAAGAACTTAAAAGAAGTTTAAAAAAAAGTACTAATGTTCTTCATTCCGTATTTTCTTTCTGGTTAATAGGGAATGGCTACTCGAACGTGATTGGTTGACACTCGCGTCAAAGCGAACCGCAGGGAACGGGCGTTCATTGAAGTAATATTCAAGTGCACTTTCGTAGACGCAATTATATGGGACAGGCATATCTATATACATCGATGTGTATGTTACCGTCTGTCGCGCGTTGCCAATGCGACCAACCGTCAATAGTAGCGACGCAGTCGCGCGTTGCCGAAACGCGCTACTGAATCGCTGCTAAAAGTCCCCGTGGGCGATCTCCCTTAAGAGCCAGTTTACCTTATGCACCCCTCTCTCTCGCACTTTCTAATATGTTCATTACTTGTTCAATGATTGCAAAAGTCTCATTATATTTTTGACCAAAGTGGTTCATTATTGTACAATACATGACAATAAAATTACGGATATTTTATACATATATTTCTAATGTCTTATAGGGTGATTTCGCCGGTTGGCGACCGATTAGCGGGATATTCAACTTTACGTCAATATTTAAGTTTGTTGCACCCATAGCACATGCATGAAAGTTATATGACGGGGTCCTAGATATTGTCAAGTTATATTTAAAAGTAAAAAAATAAGAATTACAGTTGTGAAAACATTTTAAATTGAATAAATCTTAAAAACTATGTGAAATGCTAGTTGGCGACCACTTTTGCTAGTTGACGACTGCCCCCTTATCTAGTTGGCGACCTCTCGATTTGCTAGGGAAAACTAAATTTGATTAATTAAAAATTAAAAATATGAACGTGTTAATGTTTAAAAAATAATTATTATTCATGCTTTATTATTCATACATTTAATAAATTATTAAAACACATTTTTTCATGAGATCAAAGGTACACTTTAATATTCAAGCTTAAGCTTAAATGAATCTTAGCAAGTATAATACATTTTCCTACACAAGTACAAAATTAAAAATATCACTTTAAACAACAATTTCAAAAGTTTAGAATCAAATCATCAGATCATCAGATCTCGGGATGTTATACATTTTACATTTTTTTCTAATACCGTGTCCTCCTTCTCTTATATTTTTAAAGCACATTCCAGATCTCTTTGGGAATAAGCCGGTGTTATTTTCTAATACGGTTTGTGGAGGACATCTGTAATGAAAATTTTATATATTAAACACCTACATTATGCAAAAAACAGATAAGATTATAAGTAGTGATTGCAAATGGTCGTAAACCCACATATTAATTTACTCATTTTTAGTTGGCGACCACTTGATACCCATACATTTTAAGATGTTTTATAATAATAATTTGGTGGTCGTAAACTAAAAGATACACGGATAAAAATAAACAAATTAAATTGAAAGTGATTAAATTCCGAATTAGATTTGTAGTCTATAAAAAATAAAAATAAATGTTTTTCTTTCTAAATGTCGATTGGCGGCCAGGTGGTCGCCAACTGAAGTTATTGGATAATTCCAATTTCAGTTAGCGACCATTCAATTTTTTTACCTGATTTTGTATATTAGATGTAATAAATGTACAAATAACGTAAAACATATATATATCCACTTAATAGAACATTAAAAAATTGACTCAAATAAATACATCACGATCTACTTACCTCGAACGCTTCACTTACTCACTATTTTTTTCGTTGTTTTGGGAACGTGTACGCGCCGAAAGTATGAGCGGCGGATTGAACTAAGATTTGTTTGCTTTCGGGTAAACACAAAGCTGGCAACTATTGTAGGTAAAACTAATAGGTCTATCCCCCTCTTTACTTAAGTGAATTTCATTTGGAAAAGAAGAATAGAGTTCTTATTATTTTCGTTTCAATGCCGTAGGACCTGTTAGTGGTCGGCTAACTGACCCCGGTCGCGTAACCCCCGAAATCACCCTACCTATAGTTTATATTTTTTTTTAATCGAAAACAACTACATAGTAAATTTTATCGCCATTTTTCTCTATCAAAGCCTAGGCACTATGATAAAAAATGTCTAAAATATCCATAATCCTCTATCCGTAGAGTATAGAAATAAACCACTTAGGTCGTATACCGAAATTTTTATAATAATTGAAAATATCAGAATGTGCGAGAGAGAGAGGGAATGATAAACGTAAACTGGCTCTAAGTAATTTTCCACCATACCCCATGCAACATCTCGATGGCTTTCGTTCTTCTTCTTCTCCAAAGCTTTGACAGGAACACCGGCGCCAACAGCGGTAGCACCCGGTGACGCATCGTTTGAGGATTTATTTTGACAGTCCACTGGGCGCACTTGACACTGACAACGGCTAGCTTGACAGCTAGTGACAATCTATATTGATCAGTGAGACATTTATACGTCGATATTTAAAGTTAATCTTCACGTAATAATATTGTGGGAATTAAAATATCCGTTTTTTTTACACTAACTGTGAGCTAAGTTCTTTGGCATCGGGTTTTTCGGTATCAAGTATTCTTATTCCTTGTAGGTGTTATGTAGGTATTATTTTTATTATTAGGAAGTATTTATTAATAATATTATTACTATTTTAGTGAGTTAAAAAAACTTTAGCTCATTATCATTCATTCTAATTTTTCAAATGTAAAAGCAAATTTTTCAGTAAGGGTATAATAAATTCATCTAAAAACATCGATTAGGACGATCGCAATGCATCAAATTCACGAGTTCTGTAATACCGACCTACCTACCTACTTTTTATACAATCTGTCTCCTTTGTAATCTATTTAGGTGCTACGAAAGATACAATTTTAATTGCAATGTAATTACTACTGACTCCACGGTTTTAACGCGACTGTATAATTAAACTAACGAGAGAGCTACTCCTTTAGAATTACGAGAATAAATTAATTGGAATCTAATTTACTTACTTTGTATATTATAAGGAGATGGAGCGTGTTGAAGAAACTAAAGTTTCTTTGATAAGAGCAATTAATTAAAGAGTAGCTTATTATACGACACATTGCTTAAGTTATAACAATGTACAAAATTAGAAAACATTAAATTTATCTCTACTAATATTATAAATGCCGAAGTGTTGTTGTTTGTTGGTTTGTCCTACAACCACACAACGGAATGACGTGATTATATAGGTTTTTTTTTTTTTTTCAAAAAGAATATTAGCTGTACTTGACTTAAATTCCCTTCTCCCCTCCAAATAAGCGGAAAGCATATGCTAGGAGTGGGTACGACAATAGTGCAACGGGTGGGGTTCGAACCTGCGACCTTTCAGTTTTCAGTTCGCACTTTTAACCGTTGGGCTTTTGAGGCTTAAGGAGTTGAGGACTTGGTGTAGTGATATAGGCTACCTTTTATCCGTGAAAAACAGAGTTCCCGCGGAATTTTTAAAAACCTAACTCCACGCGGCATAATAGATAGAATAGCGGTGTCTCTGGTCTGGTCTGGTGGGAGGCTGTGGCCGTGGTTAGTTACCACTCTACCGTCAAAGACGTGCCGCCAAGCGATTTAGCGTTTCGGCACGATGACGTGTAGAAACCGATTACGGGTATGGGTTAAATTTACACTGCTATACCCCTTCCAAGTTAGCCCGCTACCATTTTAGACCGCATCGTCACCATCCGGTGATATCGCAGTCAAGGGCTATCTTGTCATCGAAAAAAAAAGATTCATTTGACGATTCCAATCGAAAACTTTGTAAAAGTTTATTTGAATAAAAAATTATTCTATTCTATAAGCTAGTGTAGTCATCATTCCAATAGTTCAACGTAAACACAAGACCCCATAACGTTTAATTTGCCTGCCATGCCACTAGAATCGAGAATCGATATGGTTTTATAAATAAACCGGCCCCCATTAACGTCACACCCATGAAATGCTTGCTGTAGACAATTTAACAAACGGGGAAATATCGTATCGTATCTACATCAAAATCGATTTATGCTTCAAGCACTAGAACCTGTCCGAATTTTTTTTGAAATAAGTACATATCAAAACTTCCGAGGCGGGCGGAGTTCGAACCCAGATCTCTCGGGAATCGCGCTCTGATGCTGAGATCCATGGAGCGCGCTCTGACTCAGCTCAGACTCAAGATAGAGGTTAAAACGAGATACAAATATGCCCTGACATAAATCTGTCTCGTTTTAACTCTGTCTTGAGTTTGAGCAGAGTTAGAGAGCGCTCTATAGATTTCAGCCTAAGTGTGTTGACTAGTTTACCATGTATTTTTTGTTTTTGTTTTTAATTTTAATTTTTGTATCCTATTCGATGTCCTTAATAAATAAATAAATAAATACGCATCTACTGTACTTGTTCGTTATGCATCTACTCTACGTATTCGTGGCGTTCTATTTTTCTTAGCCTCAAATTCTTATAACATTAAAAAACTAGTACACAACTATAATCATAAAACAAGGGTCTGACAGTTCAAAAACCTTTTCATATATTTTAATAAATTAGGTGCTATATAACTTGCAAAGAAAATTAGAGTGTAGAGAGAGTGAAAAGTTTCAAGAATACTAAATTGGAACAGTGGCTCGAGCGAACGTCCTGTCGCGAGAACTGAGTGACGTTTAGACTTTAGACACACTTTAAACTCCTTTGTGAACAAGTCTCCACAACGAGTCGAGTGTTTTCGTGTTACTTGCGAGGTATGTGGGTCGCGAAGTTTCTATCCTTGGGAAATATATTTTTCATCATACCTATTCGAAAAACGAATATTGGCTTCAGAGGATAGCGGGAGCAAAATTTAATTTTTAGTCCCATGGGAGTTTTCATTTCTCTCCTCTGATTGGTCCGCGTTCGTGCTTTAGTATGTGTTTATTACTACTGCGATCGCTGCAGAAATTCAAAAATATTTGAGCAGCTGTTGTCTTCGATAAGTCACGGGATCATAGAAGGTTGATACTCCTAGCTTTTTCTCATAGGTAATGATGAAAAATAATGTGTGTCATTCGGGGCCAAATTTTTTGTTCTCGGGCGGCGTATATTGAATTCCTCGCTACGCTCAGGATTCTACTTTAGAATCCTTCACTTCACTCTGAATTCAAAATAGAGCCCTCGGGAACAAAAATTTTCTTTGCCCCCATATAACACAAATAACTATTTTTAACTTGCATGGAGTCCTAACCTAACCTAGGCATAAAAGGTATGTTATCCCGGCAAAACAGAGGATTATCGCGGGATTTTTTCAAAACCCAACTCGCGCGGGCAAAAGTTAGTCGAATAATAAAAGCCTCAATAGCCCAACGGTTAAAGGGGCGGACTGAAAACTGAAAGGTCGCAGGTTTGCACTATTGTCGTACCCACTCCTAGCACAAGCTTTTCGCTTATTTGGAGGGAAGAGGAGAATTTAATTCAAGTTCAGCTTAACTAATATTCTTTAAAAAAAAAAAACTAACCGGTCAACTGCGAATCGGACTCGCGTACGAAGGGTTCCGTACCACAAAAACGCAGAAAAAAAAGAACAAGTTTCTAGTAGAGGAGCCGAGGTTCAATTTGTAATTTATTTTTATTGTTTGTTGTTATAGCGGCAACAGAAAAAAACAGTTCTAGTTATTACGGATCATGAGATACAGCCCACTGACAGACAGACGGACAGACAGCGCAGGCTTAGTAATAGAGTCTTGTTAGTTACCCTTCGGATACAGAGCCCTAAGAAAACGTTGGCAAAGAAAATCCGTGTCAATTAGTATTGTAAACTAAGTAGTTTCTCAGACAAGAAGTGCATGCAAGCACACTAAAGATACGGCGAAGGGGGGAACAAAGGCAGTGCTGATGCATGATAGGCGTTCGAGCGTTTGATCGCTCGAGAGCCTTTGTTAGCGGCCATTGTTTGTAACGGACTCTGCTCGGAAGCTTGACGTAATATAACATGTGATATGCTTATAGTGTAGTGCACCTCGCCAATCAACGAACAGGGGCCCAAGTCTGCTATTGCAATTGTAGTTCAATTGTCTATCAATGACATCCCAATTGCTACTTTTAGCAATTTTGGTAGTCTACTAATTCAATGGCGTCACAATTGTTTTCCGATGGTTTGCCACTGACACATCTAGCTTTGAATCTAGCTTAAATAAACGTTTTTAATATGTGGTTTTTTTTGAAACTCATTTTGGCAAACGCTTTTTAAGCTAATGGCAATACCGAGGTATCATTGAATTACAATCCAATTACAAGACCATCGAACGACCATTATGAATTTAGTAGACTACGAAATTTTGGACCAATGATAATTGAATTGTAATTGTATTGCGGTTCAATGATAATGACATGTAAAATAGCAGACTTGGGGCCCAGGCGTCTGGTAGGAGGCTTTGGCCGTGGCTAGTTACCACCCTACCGTCAAAAGACGTGCCAATACAATTTACCGTTCCGGCACCATGGCGTGTAGAAACCGACTAGGGGTATGGTTTGAATGGACACTGCCGTACCCCTTCCAATGCGTGGCTAACCCGCTACCATCTTAGACTGCATCGTCACTTACAATCAGGTGAGATCACAGACAAGGACTATCTTGTCATCGAATAAAAATAAAATTAGTTACTTCTATAGGTTTGTTATTATACCCGTTTATTTAGGTAATAACTGTGTATATTTTACTCAAAAAAAACCATTTACAGGCGGTTACCTAAGACCTTTAAGCAATGTTGACCAAATTGTTTAAATTATCAAGGACAATGATTGATGTGTTTAGGTCGATGCCCACTAAATAATTCAGCGCTTTAGAAGCGGTACCTAGATCAATAATATGGGCAACGGGCATAGACATTAGCTGGGTCCCCACCAGACGATCCATCGCGCTCCGATCGCACGCGGCAGGAGCGCGATCCAAATGTGCAGGCGGTGTGGACGTGCCGCGCGCGATCCATGCGCTCGTATTGGAGCGCGCGCTCCCTGCTGCGCCCGATCCGTTCGTTCCGGATCGCAGTTTAAACAAACTGGATCGGCCTAGTACGATCCACGCTCCACGTTCACGATTTTGGATCGCGGATCGCGGGATCGCCGATCCATTTTGGATCGTCTGGTGGGGACCCAGCTATTGGGCATCGTGAAAATACTTTTCATTTTCAATTGGACAGCCAATTTATAAAGGGCACCTTACAGTTCCAACATTTAGTGGACTTTTTTTTTTTAATTCAATGCCAAGATAGGTGTTGACTGCGATTACACCTGATGGTAAGTGACTATGGTGGTAGCGGGCTAACCTGGAAAAGGATATGGCAGTTTTTAAACCCATCCAATCGATCGGTTACCGGTTTCTAAATGTCTATATAGCACCTAGATTAATATTATGAAGAGAACACGAATTTTGTGAGTTTGTGTTACATTTATGTAGAGGATAATATTGTACCTACTATAAAGAAATATGTATAATAAATAGTCAAATAAGATATATTATAACAAGCACGATCACGATCCCTTATATCACGATACGATGTTTTGTTCTAGGATAACAGGAATAACGCAACTTTTTTAGCCGACGAAAAAACAGGTAGAGGTTCTCAAATCATTGCGTACATATTTTTTTTTATGTTCTTATTTAGCATCTAGGCGTTCAATTGTTCATCGTATAAAATTCCAGAGTTTTACCAATATTTCCTTTGGGCCGTTTAAGTTTTATAAGCGATAAAGATATAAATAAGCCGAGCGTAAAGATATTTTGGCCAATTTTCAAAACAAAAACAGTCAGAACGCCGAATTTATTCCTCCATTAAACGTCACTGGTTGATAGTGAAATCGCCACTTTAAGATGTTCAACATACTAACAAGTTTTATAGTTTAGTTTTTTTACTTGTGTGAGCTAATCGATTTCTCTTTAGGTTTATTATTTTATTTCACAATGCTTTGTCGCGTCACAAATCACAATTAACTTTACTTGATTTTATAAATTAAAATTAACCACAGAAGAAAATTTTTAGTCATCAGGGACCCAAGTCTGCTATTGCAATTGTAGCTCAATTGTCTATCAATGACATCCCAATTGCTACTTTTAGCAATTTTGGTAGTCTACTAATTCAATGGCGTCACAATTGTTTTCCGATGGTTTGCCACTGACACATCTAGCTTTGAATCTAGCTTAAATAAACGTTTTTAATATGTAGTTTTTTTTTAAACTCATTTCGGCAAACGCTTTTTAAGCTAATGGCAATATCGAGGTATCATTGAATTACAATCCAATTATAAGAAATCGAACGACCATTGTGAATTTAGTAGACTACGAAATTTTGGACCAATGATAATTGAATTGTAATTGTATTGCGGATCAATGACAATGACATGTAAAATAGCAGACTTGGGGCCCAGAGCGCTTTTACCAAACAAGACAAAATGGCCGATGGCCGTCCGACCAATAGGAGACGCGGGAGGCGAGCGCGAGTCGGACACTTGTTACACTTGTAGTATTTTTTAATTATTATTTCGTAATAACACGCGGATGGCACAGTATAATGTGTCGGTATTCCGGGGCACGGTGCTGGACTGGCCTGTATAGGCGCTATAATAAGCCCGGGACCAATGAAGCTTGTAATGTGTTACTCCTGCGGGCGTGAAATGTGTAAACCCTACAGTGTTTATTATGAAAAGAAAAACGCTAATTTTCATAGATAAAAATACGGTGGAAAACACGCTTGTAACTATACGAACCCATTTAGATTCACTAGTCTGGTGGGAGGCGTTGGCCGCGGCTAGTTACCACCCGTCAAAGATGCCGCCAAGCGATTTAGCGTTCCGGCACGATGACGTGTAGAAACAGACTAGGGGTATTTTTTTATTTTTTTTATTCGATGACAAGATAGCCCTTGACTGCGATCTCACCTGATGGTAAGTGACGATGTAGTCTAAGATGGTAGTGGGCTAACTTGGAAGGGGTATAGCAGTGTAAATTCAACCCATACCCCTTATCGGTTTCTACACGCCATCGTGCCGCAACGTTAAATCGGTTGGCGGCACGTCTTTGACGATAGGGTGGTAACTAGCCACGGCCAAAGCCTCCCACCAGACCAGACCAGAGACAATTTAGAAATTATAAATTCCTAAACTACCCCCGCCGGGGATCTAACCCGAGACCTCCCAGTTATAAGACCACAGCGCTCACCACTGCGCCAGGGAGGTCGTCAAAAATGTTATGGTATAATTTTTACGATCATATCGACTGTTCCGTAGAACAAAGTCTCATCTGCTAAATTCACAACTTGAAATTTGAGCCTTATAGCCACTTCTGCAAGGCTCAAATCTCTAGTTATGAATTTAGCAGATAAAACTTTGTTCTACGGTACAGTCGATATTATACCCTATGGTTATATTATGCAATCTTACCGTACAGAAAGGCACTCCTAGCTCTACTCTAGCGCTTTTACGGTGTTAAACTAAATATGTTTGTTACCTTAGTGTACTCATGTCTAAAGGTATTGATCAAATGTGCGATCTTCGGCTCCCGGCTTACCTGTTAACAAAGAAAAATACGGATTAACATTTTTAACAAAGACAAACAGCGTACTTCTAAATATATAATAATAATAATAATAATAATAATAATAATAATAATAATAATGAACGAAAATGTGGTGGTCGAGGCGTGTTAAGCGTCAAGACCATGCATAATCGGGAGGTATCCAACCTCAGAACCTACTTTGTGACGAAGAGGGAGTGCCCAATGCATAGAGACGTCATAGAATGTGATAAAGGACTTACTCCCCTATCTCTGGCCAATCCCGAGTGGCAGAAACCGGTGGTACTAAGCACCTCTGACCGGGAGACCGTATGGAAGGAGAGGGAGTTGCACGGACGCTTTTTTAAAGCTCTAAATGAGCCCCACGTGGATAAGAAAGCGTCCGTGCAATGGCTGCGCTTCGGTGACCTCTTTGGGGAAACCGAAGGGTTTGTGTGTGCGATACAAGATCAGGTGGTTAAGACGCGGAACTACCGAAAGTACATCCTGAAGGATGGCACTCTAGACATCTGTCGAGCTTGTCGCCATCCCGGTGAGTCACTCAGGCATGTGCTCTCGGGATGTTCAGCTCTTGCTAACACTGAGTATCTGCACAGACACAACCAAGCGGCCAAAATCCTTCACCAAGAGCTTGCTCTGAAGTACGGTCTCCTGGATGAGAGAGTGCCGTACTATAGGTACACACCGGTGCCAGTACTCGAGCGTGACGGAGTCCGGCTCTATTGGGACCGGTCCATCATCACGGACAGGACGATTCTAGCGAATAAGCCTGACATCGTGCTGATGGACCGGGAGCAGTCGAGGGTGTTTTTAGTGGACATCACCATTCCACATGACGAAAACCTCGTGAGAGCGGAGACAGAGAAAAAACGAAAGTATCTAGATCTGGCTCACGAGGTTTCCAGCATGTGGCATGTGGAGTCCACTGAAACCATCCCAATCGTTATATCTGCGAATGGGTTGATCCCCGTCAGCCTCGCTCACCATCTGAGGCGACTGGGGTTCCGTGGCAGTTCGCTCGCGGCCAAGATGCAGAAAGCGGTGCTGCTAGACTCGGCTAGGATAGTCCGTCGGTTTCTCAGCCTGTCGCCCTGACCCCCGGCCGTTTGGTCTCCCCTGCCGGGGCGTAATCCTCCGCCCGCTACAAGTATTTATTTGTGTAGAGTATATGTAAGTTTATTTATTTGTATATATATTTACGTTTATTATATAACTCTTTGGCTATATATGTATTTATTTTGTATGCGGGTGTGAGAGTAAATAAAATATGCGGAATAATAATAATAATAATAATAATTCCTTTATTTGCAAAAAAAAGGAAAAGGTATAAAAGGAAATAAAAGGTATAAAAGGTATAAAAGGAAAGGGTATAAAAGGAAAAGGTGACTGACTGACTGATCTATCAACGTACAGCTCAAACCACTGAACAGATTATTAGGCTGTAATTTGGCATACAAATAGCTTTTAGCACGTAGGCATCCGCTAAGAAAGGATTTTTGAAAATTCAACTCCTAAGAGGGTAAAATAGAGGTTTGAAAAATGGATATTAACGTGAGCAAAGTCGCGGGTAAAAGCTAGTGTAAAATATATTTCAACGTAAAGAGGTACAAACTGCCGTCCTAAGGCTAAAGTGTCGTTATCATTTTGACTGTTTAATGCAATTTACAACCTCCACGAAAAACTGAGGCCCTTAGCCTTAAGTACTTACTATACCACACTACCACTTACAACCACCATTATTTTTGCAACAAAGAAAAATTACACGCTTCTCACGCTAGTCTAGGCTTTAGGGTTGCCATTTGTACCAACTTTCTAATAAGTATCCTCTAACTTCTAAAACCGCACCGCACGCCACCAAACGCAATTTCACCCTCACCACCTGGGTGCCTGGAGCACTTTGACCATCCGTTGCACCAGATCTTTTTTTCCACGTACCTACTACCAAATTGTGGAATTATCATCTCCCTTCGACGGTGTTCCCACTTAATTACAATATGGGATTATTCAAGGGGCGGACCATATGCTGACTTTTTTAATTTACATTTTTTTTAAGCTATTGCATAGCTTCTATCGCGGGCCTTGAGCGTGGAGACCGAATCCAGAAATTCCGTAACGAAAATAACCTAACACGGGACTCCTCTACGGTGAGCCGCTAGATGGCGCATTTTTTATCAACGCCATCTAGCAGTGAGCCGCTAGATGGGGTTGCTATGCAATAAAAAATGCTATGCAATAGCTTTACCGCGGCAGTCCCCGAGTGCCACACGTCTTTTTTTTTACTTTCAATTTACATCGATCGATTTTGTACAGACATTTTACCGTGACAACCTCAGTATGTTCATTATAATACATGTGCGTCGACAACAGCCCTAGAAGGAAGTGCACAAATTGCTGTACACGCGTTCAAAGCGAGTTACACAAATATACACGATGCATTTGCATGGGTTAACAAGGCCCGTCTGTAATACAGCCCAACCTATGTAGAGACACTTAGCAGAGGCTTTTCGCAATACTGTTAGTGGGAACTCTTTATAACTATCATACGTTGGACTATGTGGACTATTACATTCGTATACAGAGTGTCCTACCATACAATAATAATAATTTACTGTGGCAACCAGAACTTATACTTGTCTGTAAGTTATTACATAGGTACGTTATCAACCCTATTTTCATATTCATATTCAAAAAAAATAAAAACTAATTTCTGTTCGTTAGTTTGGCTAAAATTGAAAAAAAAATAAAAAAATTGGGAAACCTTAACAGCTGAAAAATCGAAAAAATCAAAATTGGTCAATTTTGTATAGGATTCCGATTACTTTTAAGTTATATGGCGAGAGCGAAGTCGCGTGCAAAGCTCTGTAGGTGTACTGAACAAATGTGTTTTCTTACTTCTTTATATTATATTAACTAGTTGTTGCCCGCGACTTCGTCCGCGTCAATTTCTGTTATGATTTATGATCGCGATTAAGAAGTTTTTAAAAGAATATATTTTAAATATGGATAATTTTCCCCGTTTTTGCAACATTTTTCACTGATGCTTCGCTCCTATTGGTCGCAGCGTGATGTTATATAGCCTAAACTTTAGGCTTTAGCCTAAAGTTAAGCCTTCCTCAATAAATGGAAATTAAAAAAGAATTTTTCAATTCGAACTATTAGAATTTTTCAATTCCTGAGATATCAAATGCACAGTACTTTGGTAAAGTTCCAAAATCTATTTCTCAGTTTTTATTAGACTAATATTTTAACTCCAGAAGCAGACAAAGCCGAGGGTATCGGGTAGTGATCGACAAACAACGCTATAGATATACCCAAGCGTACAGTTAAAGGCAGGTGCGGAAAAGTACCTATAAATAAATATCTCAACACGCCTCCTGTACGGTTCAAGGTTCGAGGTAAATAGGCGTATTAATCTAGATTTGTCGCTTAATTAAGGTCCAAACGGACCACGCGGATATATTGCGGCACGTTCATAATCCCAACCTCTCACCTGCGAGGTTTCACCTCGCGTACAAGAAAACGGCAAGAACAGGGTGAATGACTGCCAAATTACGCACCATTAATTCTTATACGCACCTGTAATGGCAAGGATAAACTACGACACTAGACGCTCAGTGTGTGCATCGAGTGTCAATACACATTTAAGGTACACCTTTTGTGTATATATTTTTAGCGAGCAAACGAGCAGCCGGGTCACCTGATGTTAAGTAATTACCGCCGTGCATGAACATTGGTAGCATCTGAGGCACAACCAATGCGTTGCAGGCTTTTTAGGAATTTGTTGTTCCGCCCCTTGAATAACCCCATGTTGTAATTTAGTGGGACTGGGAACACCATCACAGGAAGTTGGTTCCACAGTTTCAAAGTACGTGGAAAAAAGATCTGACACATCAGATGGTTGAAGTACTCCAGGCACCCAGGTGATGAGGGTGAAATTGTGTTCGGTTGCGAGCGGTTCGGTTGTAGAAGAACGGTGGAATAAGGTGAAATAGCTCTTCAGAACACTCCCCGTTATATAGCCGATAGAAAACGCGAGAGCTTACATCTCTGCGATGCTCCAGGTTTTCCAACGAGTTGGTTAATATGGGATTGTCCACAAGCCGAACTACCCGATTTTTTCAATGAAATGTATGCTGTGTGGTTTCTTTAAACGTTGGGAAATGTAATGTACGTGGTCCGAACCGAACTCCACTCAGCATTTGCTATGACTTCAATCTTCATATTGTTATGTATAAAGTTAGATTAACGTCAAGCGCTTATTAATGAACCAAAGGAATCAAAGCACCGTACAGGTAGCAAGTACCACGAAGGCACACCTCAGTGCCGGGGGTCGGAAAAATAAAGTCGACGTCGAGAAAATGAGAAAATGGGTCACCGGGGACTCATTTTATTCGCACGGAGCCACTACATCAGCGATATCAGAAAGTACACATTTATTCGTTCTTGCAGTTCACGAGGGCGCGTGAGCTTTATATGTGGTTACGTCGTGTACATTCACATTGCGTTAGTGTGCGTGCCTGTCAGGAGCCTAGACGGGAGCGATCAGGCACGAGCAAGTTCTCGCTCACTTATAGAGATACGACACACACACAACCATGAGCCACGCGCCGTCGTGAACTATACCAAGTTTCCTATGTGAGTACAATTTAAGTTTTTTTTTAAATTTCTAAAACAGGAAAAATGGTAACCCGACTACGGAAAATTGAATTTAATACCGGTCATATTGATTTGTTCGTTTAAAACATAGCCTACGTCTTGCCCGCGACTTGGTTAGCGTGGATTGAGGTTTTCTAATTCCCGCGGGAACTCTCTTATTTTTCGGGACAAACAGCGCAGTGTTGGCAGACCCCCCCTAGGTGGAAATCAGACAAGTTGCAGGCAGCCGCTGGTTATAGGCGACGCAAGATCGAGGCCTGAGGAAGTCCATGCAAGAATCCATTTATCTAGCAGTGGACGTGTATCGGTTGAAAAGAAGGACAAGTATCCCCACTAATGTATAAATGCGAGTGAGTTTCTTTGTTTGTTGATTTGTCCTTCATTTACGCCGCAACAAAGCAACCGATCGACGTGATTTTTTGTATGGGTATAGTTGAGGACCGGGAAAGTGACATAGGCTTCTTTTTATCCCGGAAAATCAAAGAGTTCTCGCGGGATTTTTAAAAACTAAATCCACGCTAGCGAACACCCCGCACACAAGCTGAGTTACTGGCTTCACCGCTAATAATATATGAGTCTATTACCTTCGGTGTTACCCATTTCACTGTAATACAGGATATCATTCTTACTTTACAGCGACAGGGAGGTTCCTATTTTACAGCTTTCTGGTTCATGATGGAATTGGTAAAAAAAAACATTTAATCGATGACTTTGTTAAATTATATACTCAAAGCTGTGTTTCAAGTTGTTAACAAAAAAAATAACACGCACACAAATCGTTCCAAATATATCGTATACAAAAAAATATACGCGCCGAATTGCGTGCATGCGTGAGTGTATGTGTGTGTGTGTGTGTGTCTGTGGCATCGTAGCTCCCGAACAAATGAACCGATTTTGAACGTTTTTAGGGTTCCGAAAAAAACTTCGGAACCCTTATAGGATCACTTCGTTGTTTTTTTGTTTGAAAGGTGAATTAGTCGTTCCAAGAAGGCCGCCGCCACAAAATGGCGGATTACATATTTTTATTTTAACGATTACCGACTAGCGATTAGAATGTTCTAACATGTCGGGGGTGTTCTTGTTTTGACTTCGCTGTGTGTAGTCGAGCAAAAACACACAGACAAACATAAAAAAACATGCACTGATTGATTGTATATATTCACCAAATATCTGCACTTGACACCCATCTTGCGATAATCTTGAGATGACACCTTCTCACTAACAGAGACGCAGCATCACAGAGAACACTTGCGCACTTAGAGCACTCATTTTTTTTAATTCACCAATGTTGCAAGGTCACTAATCGTTTTTAAAATGCGAGAGTGGAGAGGTAGAATATGATATCGTAACGTTTGAAAACTTACAGATCAACTAAAAATTAACATAATTTTTAGCCAAGCTAAATGAATTAATATAAATAAAAAAGAAATAAAATATATAATATAGAAGCAGTAAAGAAGCAAGGCATGCTTACTAATAAGTATAAATGCGACGGTGTGTTTGTTACTTGGTTGTTTGACCACAAGACTGTGAAAAAGAAAAAGTTCAGAAGTTCGCAAAAACAGAGATCCGGCGGGATTTTTCAAACCTAACTCAATACAGACGAATCCACGAAAAAATTTTTGGTGGGGTCTTTTTTAGGGGGAGTGTAAGCAACTAAGCAAGCGTTTAGTACACACTTCGAGTTACATCATCAGATGGAACAACTCGATTCAATACAGGCAATCGAAACTGTTCCTGAAATAATTCGATAAGAAGAGGATAAGGCAGCTCATAGAAATACTCGTAACATAGCACTGGTAGTAGGTATAGCAACTGGACACTGTTTGCTAAATAGACATCTCACAATTATGAGAATTAAAGAAGACCCAACCTGTCCAGAATGTGGTGAGGAATTCATAGCCGAGTGCCCTATGCACTCATTGGTAAGATTGGATAAATGAAGAAGACCTAACAAACCTTTCTATAAAGGATATCGCTAGGTTTACGAAGGCTACAGGTAGGTTTGAGGGGTAGGCTGCCTAGGCACCAGTAACCTGTGTCCATACACGGGAAATAGGATGGAATAGTCCTGACACAGGACTGATCACCCGCATGGCGTCGGCAGGCGTCCCCTCCTTAAATACAATACACTTCGTTACATAGGTAGGTATAGCAAGTGCAGGTATCCATCCGCCTTCCAGAGTGCCGAGGTGCAGTTTGCAGTGCATTATCGATCGATCGCGTTCACCCCGCCGCCGTCAGACATCGAACCGTGAACGCTTTGTTATGTAATGTCAACCTGAGTTTGCCTTAAAACATTGCAAATTGCGTAAAATATCGCTGTTTGCCAGTAAAGTTCTATACTAAATAGATAGATATCTTTTATTTTTCCACGAAACATTTACAAAAATTCGCTTATCAAGTAACTCCTAACACAAGTTTTCACTTATTTGGAGGGGAGAGGAGAACATCAGTCAAGTTCAGCTTGCCTGATATCTAAATATATAAAAGGCAAAGGTGACTGACTGACTGACTGATCTATCAACGCACAGCTCTAACCGCTGGACCGATCGAGCTGAAATTTGGCGTACAGGTAGTTGTTAGGACGTAGACATCCGCTAAGAAAGAATTTTGGAAAATTTCAACCCCAAGAGGGTTAAATAGGGGGTTAAAAAATCGAACCTAACGTGAGCGAAGCCGCGGGTTAAAGCTAGTTCTTTATAAAGAAAAAAGAAAAAGAAACTAGAAAAAAAAGTAAATCTAAAAATTTAAAATATAAGTAGCCATAGAAAAATAAGGCACCCCACTCACCACGAAGCCAAATCAAGCTGCAGCGATGGTTTTCAGGGGGAACCACAGACGTGATTCCGTAACCTAAATACTATACCTACCTACTAATCCTACTTGTATTATAAATGCGAAAGTTTGAATGGATGGATGGATGTTTGTTACTCAATCACGCCGCAACGACAAAACTGATTTGACTGAAATTTGGCACAGAGATAGATTAGAATCTGGAATAACCCATAGGCTATTTTTATTTAGAATATATTTATAGAAAAATAAGAGTTCCCGCGGGAATTAAAAAATTTTAATCCACGAGCAAGAAGTCGCAGGCATCGTCTAGTATAGCATATAATGTTAGTTGGATAGGAAGATGCAAGATGTTCCACCGTAACTAAACCTACTGAGTTGATTTTGATGAATGAGGTGTCGATCGATTTGTTGCAACTGATGACTTACGGATCCCAAACATAATCGCTATGGGCCTCATAAAAAACCTCAGGGTCGCTCCCTTTAACTATCCCAACCTAATAATATACATAAACTACAAGTTAAAACATTATTTTACTGCGGTGTCAGGGCGACCTGATTTTCAGGCTTTGATATGTTAATATTTCGTGAAATGTGTGCTCGCGTAACTTTTAAGGTAAACGTTCACTGATTCGCATCGCATCACCTTAGGTCCGCACACAACGCATGAAGACGCAGTTATTTAAAGAGGACACTTTTCATAGGGGATACTTGTTTAGTGGGGCAGACTCCTTTTTTTTTAACGAGGGGGAAATCTTTTAAAAGATATCCGAAATCCCGGTGTAGAGTACGGGTTATGTGGGGTTTTTACCCACTAAAACCCCCTTCGATGGCCATCCTCAGCGCATATTTGGAAGGCTCCGAGATCTCTTAAGAATACAACCGGAGCCTTCCTAGCGCGACTCCCACTGGCTCGTCTCTGAGGAGAAGATAGCCCCCAGACTTCCCCAGACTCTGTACGTAGGTATTAAGAAGTTAGACCGCTTGTGCTGTACTCTACCCACAAACTGATCGGTTCGATGCGATCTGTTCGAAGCGTGCGACGCGGTACTGTGGACGGCTACCTTTATAGGCTATTCATTAAAGCTGCGGGGTGGCATTGAGATTATTTCAGAAATTTTATTCAAGTGGTTGTTTACGGAAATGTGAATTATTCAGGTTAACTATTATAGAGGATAAACTTTGACCCAGTTTAGGAAATTAACATCATCATCATCCAAATATCAACGCATTACCGGCTCCCTACAGGGCACGGGTCTCCTCTCAGAATGCGAAGGATTTGGACCAAAGGTTCTTAACACGGGCGATAAGGCCTTCTCGTGAGTGTCCCGAGACTTTTGCTGAGATCTATAGAACGTGTTCTTTCTTAGCTCAGACTTAAGATAGAGTTAAAACGAGACACAAATATGCTCTGACATAAATCTGTCTCGTTTAAACTTTGTCTTGAGTCTGAGCTGAGTCAAAGCAAGCATAAGACTTTGCCCACATGCAGATTGGCAGACTTCACATACGTTGCTTACGTTCAATATTCATAGATACTCTCTTCCAGTATGAGTTTTGTTAGCTTGCTCAGATAGCAAAATGTCATGTTAAATTACGGAATAAACCCTCTTGGACGTATGAGCTAGCTATCACGAAATCTAGGGCAAACATATCAGCAAGAGGGTCAATGTGATTCTATTATGTACAACAATATATTTTATTGTCGTTATCGACATTTAGTTCACATAACGAGCGGGTCTTTGGAAAAGGCAAATACATATATCAAAACAAACAGTAGGGGGTTAGTATAAGATTTAACTCGATCGATGTATTCGTATTCGATGACATTGGCGTCAAAGTAAAATGAACTTTAATTGTATTGATTTAAAGTCACAAATTCAGTACAACGATTTTAATTTCGACCGTATCCGTATACGTTTAAGTATACATTAGCGTTGCCAGACGTCCCGTATTTCCCGGGACGTGTCGTATTTTAGGCATATTTTAAAATGTCCCGGCGGGACTGACTCTGTCCCGTATTTGAACCGTACTTCGTTTTTCATCATGAAATCGATCCAAGTATTGACACAAGCAACGTTCGTAAAAAAGCGACTTGATCGCCGTTTTTAATTACGATTATAATTGTATTGATTTTTACAGATATGTTAAAACGAATAAAAATATTTTAAAACTGACTTGATCCTCGGAAAAATATTTTAAAAAAAAAAACGTGTTTTTTTATTTGTCCGGGTAAAAAGCCGAAATCCCGTATTATTTTTCCCATTTAACCATTTGTCCCATATAGGCTGAAAAAAAATCTGGCAACCCTAATGCATACATAAAATTGAGCTCTAATTCAATGTAGTTATGGTTCAGTTTACTTAGACCCTAATGTCATACGAATACGATCATTCGAATTAAATCTTATACTAGCACTACGGTCCTATACGAGTCGGTTACATAATCGATATGTTTACTCTACAATACACACAAAGTAGGGATAAAAATACAACCGAGGACTCGGAATATTTTCTTCCTTTCATTTTTTTCTCCCTCAACATTTCCACTGAAACACCGATTATATTAGGTATTTATATCCTTACTAAAATACGAAAGTGCGTTGGTTTGTCTTTCAATCACGCAACAATAGAGCAACGAATCTACGTTATTTTTCCATGGATAGATGAGGACCTGGAATGTAATACAGGCTCTCTTATCCTGGAAAACTGATTATTAAAAACCTAACACCACAGAGACTAAGTCAAATTAAATTAAAAATCTAAATATATAAAAGGCAAAGATGACTGACTGACTGACTGACTGATCTATCAACGCAGAGCTCAAACCTCTGGACGGATCAGGCTGAAATTTTGCATGTAGATAGCTATTATAACGTAGGTGTCCGCTAAGAAAGGATTTTTGAAAATTCAACCCCTAAAGGGATAAAATAGGGGTTTGAAAAATCGAACTTAACGTGAGCGAAGCCACGGGGAAAAGCTAGTTATAAATATTCTTCTTATAATTTCCATCTGTTGTAAATCGATTTAATTAAACATGGACACAACAGTAAAAGTTTTAAATACTATAAGAGAGGTAGATAGATTTATTTTTACTATTTACAACAGTTAAAATCTTATTACGTAACAGTCATTCAAGTAATTTGAGTAAATGAAGGAATAAAATCAAATCAAGCAGAGCAGAGATTAGAATTTTCTAATGCATAAACAATTGCATTTCACATAATGCCCTAATCTGTGCAGTTGAAACAATAAAATGAAAATAGGGATAAAAAATAAATATGTAAAATATAAACTAATCGGGAAAGTCGGAAACATAACTCAAAGACTTAGTAGAAATAAAAATATCCAAATTAAAACACTATCAGCTGTTCACAAAAACATAAGATCGCATCGCAAAAGTCAGCACATCACTACATTAAAGTCCAAAACAACACTTCACCCTAGCAACACCCTTACCCTTTTCCTGGCCATGGTCGCAATGTTTTAAAATAAAAACAAAAAACTACATCACTTCCGCGTAGCAATACAATGCACCGGACGTTCGCTCGCGGCAACGTCCGAATACACACTGCGGGCCACGCGGGGTTTCAAGCGAGAGCGCCCTATTTTTTTTTAATATAGGGTAGTAATGCAAAATGTCATAACGAGTACACAAAGACATACTGTTTCCAGCTTTATGTACGCGGGTTAGTGTTGATATTCGCGAGCTAGTGTAGAGTTTTTGTAACGTAATTATACAAACAAGGTACGATTGCATTTACCCCTAGCGTGTTGCGTCACAGCACAGCCGCGCCGACGGTTTCCTTTAGCTTCTTTTATTTGGAATCAACAATAGATTTCAAGAGTTATTATTAGGAAGGACTGCATTTTATAAATTCAAACATACACAAATAATAATAATGTCCTCCCGACCGAATGTGTGTGGTGCGGGTTGCTACGTTCTCTCAATTATGGGTTGAGTGAAGCAATGGCTGGATCATGCGTCATGCTCGCGAACGGGTGCCACCAACGGGAATGGGTCTGCTTCGACTGCCCATCTTGACATGCGTTGGATTGTGTGCAATTTTGAAGCTTCATTGTGGAAGCATTGTATACATAGCTAGCATAGCTTTGTTACCTATTGTAAAAAAAAAATTTTTTAAAAAGAGCAAATGCTGAGTTTCTTGCCGGTTCTTCTCAGCAGAATTTGCATTCCGAACCGGTGGTAGATTTATGACGTGTCATAAGAGCTACAAGTAAGCCTACATGAAATAAATAAAATTTGAATTTGAATCCGGCCACGGCAGCTAATCTCCACGGAAATTAGCCATCTGCACGAGAGATATTACACAAGTGTGTGCGCAAACACAGGTGCACTCTCTATTCCCTCACTCTCATAGTCCGATGGGACGGAAATCTGACACGACCGGAGAGAGATCAGGCGCAGGACCGACAGCTTCTCCGGGCTCATAACTATTGAGAATTTCTTGACAGAAAGCTAGTTAGTACCACACTACCGCCAAAGACGTGCCGCCAAGCGATTTAACGTTCCGCTTCCAGTACGATGGCGTGAAGAAACAGATTCGAGGTATGGGTTGAATGTACCCTGCCATACCCTTCCAAGTTAGCCCGCTACCATCTTAGACTGCATCGTCACTTACCATCAGGTGAGATCGTAGTCAAGGACTATCTTGTCATCTAATAAAAAAAGATCACTGGACGGATCGGGCCGTGGCATTATACAAAAAGCTATTATGACGTAGGCATCTGCTAAGAAAGGATTTTGTGTAAATTCAACCCCTAAGGGGTTAAAATAGGGGTTTGTAAAATCGAACTTAACGCGAGCGAAGCCGTAAAAGCTAGTAAGATATAAATAATTGCGGCTGTTCTCACCGGATTACGCAATATATAATAATCCGCCATTTTGTATCCAACAAGGTGTTACAAATCTCATAGGATTGAATAGACACGATAAATTCATCCCATTTAACGGAAGTCTAAACATCACAATATGCCAAAAGTCACAAGTAAAACTGATGACACAATATCCACTTTTAATACAAGGCGATAGAGTACAAAGTCCCTTACTCCATTGGGAGAGCTTTAACTTGATATTCTGCAAAGGCGTGATTCCATCACAAGCGATACGCAATGGAAAATGTACTATGCAATGTGAATTTATTCTCACCTCATTCTAATGGTCATAATTATAGTGCATCTTGGCAAACGGAGTGAACTCGCTTTACTTAGATGGGAGGTGATATCTCATCACACATGATTTTTGAGATGTGAATAAAAAATAAAAGAAAAAAAAGAATAAAGAATAAAGACACCAAAGTAGAGCGACGATATACGGAAGGTGACTGGCATTGATTGAATGCGAATAGTTGATAAGACTCATTTTACTATGTAATCTTTAGGAATTCAAATCTTACTAATATTATAGTTATTATGCGAATGTGTTTATTGATTTGTCCTTAAATCACACAGCAACAAAGTAAGAAGTCAACGTGATTTTGGGTATAGTTGAGGTCCTGTTGAATGACACAGGACTACTTTTTGTCGTGACAAAACAAAGTATTTCCATAAGATTGTGATTGATCCCGCGAGATTGACTATACGCGGGCGAAATCGCGGGCTAGTTTCAAATAATTTTACATTTTAATTTTATTTTTCAAGAAGCGATTTAATCGGGAGCAAGGCAAGCTATAAAACGAAAGCTTTGGGCATTCATTGGACGATCGACTCAATGCGATATAAGGCTTCCCACACAGGGCTTCGGTACGTCAAACGAGACTTGATAATATTATGTTTGCGTAATGAAATAATAGTTCCAGAAAATCTACACGCGCATAATAAATTATTGCAATATGAGCTGTTTACATCTATGTATTATACAACGTGTATTGAAATTCCGAAATAATACTGAAGGAGGTGAATGTGCTCATAAAACTGAACAACTTTCCCCAAGGAACCTAGGTCGAAATATGAAAAAAAAAATTTTTACCTCCCATAGTAAATCAATTAGCTGATCGTCAATTTTGTATGGGAGGTCCAAATTTTTTTTCACATTTCGCAGTGGTGACTGGTGAGCGCTGTGGTCTTATAACTGGGAGGTCTCGGGTTCGATTCCCGGCGGGAGCAATTAGGAAATTTATTATTTCTGAATTGTCTCTGGTCTGGTCTGGTGAGAGGCTTTGGCCGTGGCTAGTTACCTCCCTACCGTGAAAGACGTGCCCGATGGCTTGTAGAAACCGATTAGGGTCCATACCCCTAATAACCGATTAGGGGTCCATACCCCTAATCGGAATTGAATTTACACTGCTATACCCCTTCCAAGTTAGCCCGCTACCATCTTAGACTGCATCGTCATTTACCATCAGCTGACATCGCACTATAGAGCTATTTTGTCATAGAATAAAAAAAAATACTACAAATTCGTAGATGTGACAATACATAGTGTTGGATCACAACAGCCTGTTATGGGCAAACTTTTTTCACGTGAACGTAAACAAACAAACCCAAAAACGTCTGGATTAGTCAACAAACCGCAGCGCCGCCGAGTCAAGGTCGTATCGAAATAGATCGACTTGGCGATTCATTATTGTTTACACCCAACATTTTCGCGTGGCCTAGAGAAAACCGGGAAAAGTGACCGATTCCTAAATGCTGCCACTCACGCGATTATATACGTATGAATGGTAAATAATGAATTTTAATATTACTAGCTGATGCCCTCGATTTCGTCGGTTTTCATTGTGTCGGTGATGGTGCCAACAGACGCAGTGGCGTGCATAGCATGTCCAGTACGAGCTGTAAAAAACTTAAGGGAAGGCATTGTACAAATTATAAAAAGCCTACCCTTAAGTTTTTATAACTCGTACTGGAGATTTTCTCCATTTTATAGCATCTGCATAAATGCCTACGCTGTATGCACGCCACTGGACACACGAAGGCCTGATTAGCAGGTCCTCAACAGATAGAAGGTAAGAAAGAAAACTGCCTTTTTTATTCGATGACAAGCTAGTCCTTGACTGCGATTTCACCTGATGGTAAGTGACGATGCAGTCTAAGATGGTAGCGGGCTAACTTGGAAGGGGTACAGCAGTGTATATTCAACACATACCCCTAATCGGTTTCTACGCGTCATCGTGCCGGAATGCTAAATCGCTTGGCGGCACGTCCTCCGTGATTGAAGGACAAACCGATAAATAAACAGTTTCGCATTTATAATACATATTAGTAAAGATATCAGACGATAAAGATGGCTATACTATAATTTATTATGTATGGCTACGAAATCAAGTTCCTAAGGATTTCTATGAATAAAAGCTGAGTAAGATTATAACCAAGAAAAACAATTCGTAACCGAGCAACAATGCGTTATCTCAATGCCTTTATATAGTAAAAGGCAAAACTGGTCGAAATGCGGATTTAGGCACTTCGCACACTACGCATCCACGACTGGTGTCGACATGGTCGCTATCTACTTGTCATCGCCCAAACACTCATATGGGTATCCTACAAAATAATCCTACTAATATATGTACAGCGTGTGATACACAGGTGTGTGTACATATAAATGCGAAAGTGTGATCATCTGTTGTTCTATATTGTTGCCTGTTTGTCCTTCACTCACGCATCAACGAAACAATTTGATTGTTTGCATGGGTATAGTTGACGACCTGGAGAATAACAGAGTAATTCTTATCCCGGAAAAAAAGGATGGTTGCGGAATTAGATTTTTATAAAAACCAGTAGGTACGCGTTCGCGTTCACCCATAAATAAATATTGATTTAAGTTGACTCCAATATGAAAATAAACTTAGGTCACATCGACATTCGAGTACTACGTTATCGGTCGCATCGCATTTTAATTAATCTATGATTAACACTGGACTGGACTGGACAGGCTGCAGCAGCAGCTGTCCTACCTGGTTTAGGACATAATTGACGCCATTTTGGCCTTGGCAACTGGCATCCATTTTGATTAACGCTGCGGCCACTGGCTATGCTCATGGCCGCGTGCACGGTTCCCCTTACTTGCGACCTTGCCGTGACGCGTCGGTGCCGCGCCCGCCTCGTTAGCGAACCGGCGGCGTTCATTAGTGTTTTTAATCATTTCCACAGGGTTTTGTGACTTTTTTGCTCCACATTAAGAATATTAAGCTTTGAGGAAACAGCTCTAGTCTTATCACGTATCTCTATCTACTATTTTATTATTAAAGCCCGTTTACTCTTAATATCTAAAATACGTTTCTGCTATTTGTCTAATAAATCCTCACTGATATTATAAATGTGAAAGTGTGTATGTTTGGTGGTTTGTCCTTCAATAACGTTGCAACAGAGCTACGAATCGACGTGATTTTTTGCATCGGTATAGTTGAGGACCTATAGAGTGGCATAGGCTTCCTGCGGGATTTTAAAAACTAAATTCATGCAATCAAAGCTACGGGCATCACCTAGTTTTTAATGCTTATATTTTTCTTATTAAGAGAACCTCTGTATGAGGGTAGGCTCCCTCCATTGCTCCTCAACTCTCCAAATCTACAGCTTTATTAAACTTTACCACGAATACCTACGCTGTAGACTTATTGAAAAAAATAAACAATTACTTATTATTTATTATAGTAATTTAATAATAGAAATAAAATCTTACCCGAAATACAGTGTTCTAATATCTTGCCTAATTATTTTGTGTGAAATAGTTTTTCGTGCTTACCTGAAAGAAGAAAAAACTTTAATTAATCACTATGTTCTTAGTAAAGGTGAAACATATAGGTACTTATAGCTATCAATAGCAGCAAATGTTATATCGAGCCTCAGCTTTGCAGAGCGTCGTCTCTGTCACCAACACCTATCGTATCGTGTATAACGTGGTGTCACTTTGTGTGACAGTGACGATTCTCCACGAAATCGAAGCCAGCCTATTAGTGAAATAAAACGTGTCATCGTCTTTCAATCGACGGACAAAGCTCTTGTAAGGATCGCAACAGAACACGATCTTGTGCCGCTCGTGGCCAGCGGCTCCCAACATCTGTTTAGTGGGAGTCTTCTAACGCTACAATCCCCGATGCAGGGTCTATTAATACTTACCCAACTAGCAAAATCATGATATAAAACGATCTACAAGAGTTCTTTTTTTACACTTAAAAAATACTTGTAGCACTATAAAGGTGGATTTGGGCGTAGTTACAGGAGCATTTATTTCTGTAACGATCTTATAGTCTACTTGTGCTTGTGAAATGCTTTTATAAGTACCTAAAAGAGTGTAATACAATGCCTTTCAAAAGCACTTTGTAAAAGTTTATTTGACTAAAAAAATATTCTATTCTATTCTTTATAAGAGCTTTATTAGTATTGATAGACTTGTAGTCTTTTGTTATAGGACTAGGTACTTTGCTAGTTGGGTAGAACTATAATATTGGACAGACTATTGCCATTTCTGCTGTTCATGGACCGATATTATTAAAGGACATCATTTCAATAATAAATACTCATAAAAACCATAAAATCCGAAATCGCTGTTTTACGATTCCTTTAACAAATACGGATATGGGTAACATAACAGTGTAAGTTCGTGTTCGAAATTCAAATAAATATCGTAGAGCTGCAAACTATGTGTGTATGGCATTTTTATTCCGCCATATTTCATTTGGGAACATTTTATATGGATGTATTTATCACTTTTCAAAAAAGAACAAACACTTAACTCCTATTTAAAATAGGGTTGTCCATGGTTAAATCTATTTTTTACTATGGTTTCTGATTTTAGCAGTCTATGTTTGTATGTGGCTATTTCGAATGTTCCGCCGCAATAAACTGCTGCGCCGATTTTGATGAATGACGTGTCAATCGATTCGTTCTTTCTTTCCTTTCTTATGATGGTCCGGTTGACATAGGCTACATTTTATACGAACAAAATTAATACGACAGATGTTACGCCAATTTTCTTTAGTCGGTTTACAGTTTTTAAACTTTCATCCTTGTTAATTAACTTTTTGAAGTGAAAAGTTCTTTGGGGACGCTAAGCGATTTTTGGTAGGGGGAAATCTTGCGGGTTGACGTTACCGACATGCTAATGTTAACAGTATATATGTAACTATATATGACATGTTTTCACTTTTGTCTGGCAGTCCCCATGACCGCCCATGTTTTTTGTTTCAACTGCCAGACGCAAATTTTATTCTTTTGATAAGTTGTTTTATTTATACATATACGTAAAAACACAGCGATAGTGGCACGCCAGATATTAATTTAAGGCATGTTCATATTTTACTTTTAATATCTCGCGAACTAACGACTTGGTTAGATGTTTTTATTCATTTTTGTAAAAATGCAACATGTATGGTGGTATGCCAGAAAGGAGGTGGGTTGATAAGGCCCAAAATCCGCCCCCCATACACTCGAAAAAAAAAGTTCCAGATTCCGACAAATTGTAAATGTATTTATATACTTGAAGATATAAACTTTATTTTAATATAAAGTTTAGGTGATAAAAAAAAATAGTAAGTTACAGAAAACATTACCCAAAAAGAGAGTGTTTCTTTTACTTTTCTTACATTTTTATACATTTTAGTCGTTTTTTAAGCTTTGATTTAATATTTTAGTATGAGGCGCTCCATGAACCAAAATAAATTAATACTCATATAAAAGCTTATAAAAAGGAGCATCATTATCAGTTACGTTTACCATGGTTCATGGAGCGCCTCATTCTAAAATATTAAATCAAAGCTTAAAAAACGACTAAAATGTATGAAAATGTAAGAAAAGTAAAAGAAACACTCTCTTTTTGGGTAATATTTTCTGTAACTTACTATTTTTTTTATCACCTAAACTTTATATTAAAATAAAGTTTATATCTTCAAGTATATAAATACATTTACAATTTGTCGAAATCTGGAACTTTTTTTTTCGAGTGTATGGGGGGCGGATTTTGTTGCCTTATCAACCCACCTCCTTTACTTTAGAGATTTTTATACTTTATCATTAATATCTCGCGAACTAATGATTTGATTTGCAGTTTTTATTTATATTTGTAAAAATGTAGCGTTGGTGGTCCGCTAGAAATCAATTTTTCACTATAATTCACTCGCTTCAAAAATTAAAACTGCCTATCTATCACTTTACTAGTAATTCGGTAGGTACACTATATGAATTTTAATATCGCGAGGCGCAACTGTCTGCAAGATAAAATGAAAAAGTTTTATTAGATCTCGACATGGCGTGGCAGAGAAAATGAGGTTAGGAGAGGGCATACAAAATTCCTTTTTGCCTCTATCTAGTGGTAAGTACGCCCTTTACCTTCGCACCTTCTTGTTAGCAATTGCTTTTATTAAAACGTAGCTTAGCTCACATGCCAAATCTGGCTACGGTCTGCTCCGCACGGGTGACTTTATAAATTTTCTGTATTTATAGGAATACTAATATACTAATTTATAGGAATACTAATATACGAAAAGCCTCAATAGCCTAACGGTTAAAGGTGCGGACTGAAAACTGTAAGGTCGCAGGTTCGAATCCCACCCGTTGCACTATTGTCGTACCCACTCCTAGCACAAGCTTTCCGCTTATTTGGAGGGGATAGGAGGATGTTAGTCAACTTCAGGTTGGCTAATATTCTTTAAAAAAAAAAAAAATTTTTTTTTATGAAAGCAAAATATTTTTGCTCGGCTAATTCTGTCGAGTGGATTTAGCCTTATTTAATACAGTGGGAACTCTACTTTACCGGGATGAAAAGTACCTTCCAAATGAGCGACACCAACATACAAGCGATCCCTGTTTCATAAGTATATGTACTACGGCTGAGACGTAAAAATGTAACCGACACAGACAGACACAATTTCACCGATTTTTTTTTTTACTTTTAGTGTTTCTATTGATGTTGTTTCATACATTTAGCCTCGGTTGCTTCAGCAAATTTTAACGACACGTAACCATTAAACATTACGTAACAGAACAAAATGTCAAAGAAAACCATTTTAACTTATGTATGTAACGATAACACGGTTTAAAACAACCGAGCCTAAGAGCAACAAAAAAACAGTCGGATTTACTGTGCACTCTTTTATAGACAAAACTAACGTAAGTAGTCTATATGTATGGAGATCTCAGATTGTATGGAAATTGGAGATCTATATTCTCAGCGATGCCCTCTAGAGCTAGAAGCTTGAATTAAATCCATAGACTATAGAGCAGTGTTTGAGGTTAGCGCTTGCGAGAAAGAGACAGTGATAAGAAATGTTTCCAGTCAAAGTGGCAACCCTATTCATCGCATAACGAATTCACACTTAATTAATATCCTACCAATAAAATTACTCTTATTCGGATTCGTTTGATGAACAAGCGGCTCCTAGCAGTATTCTACACGGATCACGTTAAAATAAGCCTTATATCAAAGAAATACAGTATATTTTCGAACTATAACGTAAACTTTAATTGGTGACACAATAACTAATCGGTTAGTGACGCAATAAAAAAAGATAGAGATGATGAGTGCCTTTTTGGTGAACTTACGAAATAGTTTGCGCGTTCGAACATTTATGAGGATTCATTTAAGAAATTAACAAAATACTACAAAAATAAAAACAGCAAGGAAGCTTAATAAAGTAGTTTCTACATGCCACTCGGGTTGATTATTTTTAAGCTAACGTTAACTTTGTGTAAATCTGTATTTCGTATGGACGTTAAAGGTACAGAGAGTTTTTGCATTCCTATTCATCCCTTTTTTATTAATTTTATTCTGGATACTAAAAATAGGCTTATTTATTAACTACATATTGTCGCAAATGAGCGTTATTATAATTATGTGCTATACACAGTTCCTGCAAGTTCTATGTACAAAATAGTGCTCGTTTCCTTAACCTATGAGGTCTATACTGATGCCGATATTTCATTTCATTAATGGACGTATTTCGGTCAAAACTCCTTTAACAAACGGGCTTTTCCCTTTAGCGTGTATGTAGATAAGACCCTAATCACTAATAACAGTTACTGTTGTCGTAATCTTTCGAAATCCCCTCGGGATAGGATAAACGACAACTAATTAACGAAAATCCCCTCTTGATAGGATAAACGACTACTAATTAACGACTGCAATTTTTAATTTCACGATAGCATACAAATAAGAGTCTAACTAGGGTTACCGAGGCCGTGTTCAAGATTAAACACTTTTAACTTTCTCGTATCTTTGTCTGTCATAGTTTATTCAAGTCAATGCCGTAACCTGCGACTCAATTTATAAAAGCAAAACCAACTACGCAAAGTAATTCAATGCTAATTCCTATTCATTATACTTTAATCTGTATACCACAATTCACAAAGCAAACACGTGTGTCGAGTGGGCAGATTGGAAAAATGTTTGAATCTCGACGTTTAAAGGCTTATACATTATACACAATTTCAATCAAACGTTGGCATATAAAAGGTTTAATAGCGAACCTCGTGAAGGCATTTGCATTCAATTAAGTGGCTCTAGAAACGCTATGGGATTTCATAAAATAAATACAAATTTATAATTTTACGGCAGGTCTCTTGCTAAGATTTCCACTGATGACGGTCTTCTGCCGTTTGGATACCAGCAGCTTTTACACATTCGCTAAACAATAGTTAAGAACACAAATCGGGACCTAAATTTTGATGAAAAAAAATTACCGTTAATTCTTTTTGTCTACTCATACATGTTTATGTACACATAATTGTACAGACTTTCACAGGACGTTCACAATTTCTTTACCTGTACTGAAGAAGAGCGCGGCGAGACAGGCGACGTGGGACTTTTCGGTGACGTCGGCTCAGCTCTGTGTTCTGCCAACACCCTGTGCTCATGTTTCGTCCCTACCACAGAGTTCTTAACCTTCTCCATCCTCGCTTGGATAGCTTTCCTTGAAATCACCTTAGTTTTCTCATCCTTTGTACCACCGTCAGCTAACTTCCTCATTAACCTCGCTGTCGCAGCAACCGTGTGCTGCTGGGTGTCAGAGTTAGTTCGAGATAATCTAGTAGCAGGTCTAGTAGCCGGAGCGGCGGCCCCTGTACTACTCCTAGTAGTTTCATTTCGGTTAAACGGTCCAACGTCATGTTCTGTATCAGAATCAGCTGGTAGGTATCCCCCACCACCAACTGATGATACTCCAGTACGCAGTAAATTTTCGTGTTCAGCATATCGCACTCTTTCATCAACGTTAGCTGTGCCGTTTTGTGCTCTTTCAAGTCCGCGCTCCATTTCACCTATTTGTCTTTCTAGTTTACGCAGAACATCATCTGATGGAGGCGAAGGACCATTTTCATCTGGAGGTTCTGCTTGGAATGATTTTAAATGTATCGGATGAGCTCTGTTTAGCTCTAGTCTTTTAGGAGCGATGCCAGCTGCTGTGACCTCGTATTCTGCTCTAGGTGTTTGTGGTGTTCTTTCTAACATTGCTAAGGAAACTGGAGAAGGCGGCGGTGCTCCGTTCACAGTCACTGCTGGCTCCGGGGTTGGCGATACTCTGGGTGCCCGGAAACTCTTCCGCATAAAATCCTCGCGAGTCAATTTCCTCTCCATTTTATTATTTTAAAACTTTAAATACACATTATTATTCAAAACTAGTTACACTGTGTCCAAACAGGTGACCCATTCGATTGTTTATTATCAATTTGATCCACACACGATATCACGATTGACCACATTTATCTGAGAGTTTCATAGCGACGATATAAATCTGAAACACGTATCAACATGACCAATGGGCTACTTCAACGTAATTGAAGCGACACGTTTTTCAATTCAGTATTAAAGCAGATTGAAGATTAAATGAACACGACTAATGACTATCAAAAATTATTGCAAAAACGTGCAGCACACAAGTGTAATCAAGTAACTAAGAGACAACTTTCAACGTGGACAAAGAACCATTTATAAAACACTTAAACAACAGTGAACCGAACGACTTGACGTCATTCCAGCTAAAAATCTATTATTCCATTGACGCAAACACGAACACTGAACTAAACTGAAGATATCAATAATTATTAGTAGCCGACCGATATCAAATCGATAACAAGTTAGACACCGATCGCCTAAATATCACATTAGATATCTATCATCTAGATATAAAAAATTGAGAATAGTAATACCAGTTGGTTGAAGATATTTAATTAAGCAGGAAATTTGACACGATCATTACGTAAGAAGCAAACCTAATCAGACGAAGGTATAAAAAGTGAAAAGACAAGTCGACCGTAGCTAAACGTAATTCGATAAGAATCGACCGCTTTAGCAAACAGTCTGAGAGATAAGAAAATAATATAATACTGTGCAATCAGTTACCTATATTAATATTATTACTATAGAGTTAGTAGAGATAAGAAAACTCTACAGAGTTACTTTAAAAATGATGAAATTCAATAGTTTATATACTAAAGTATGATAACCTATATCAAAAATACGAAACATTTGATAGATAGAAAATATTGGACGATATCGACATAATTTGTCCATAACAGCTGTTAGTACAAAGGTAATAAATTACCGTAAGGGGTTGATTATACTACGGATATAATGGCTTCAGCATAGCCTAGTAAAACGTCACCTAAAGTAGACAGTATCCGTAACGTTTAAGTATATTCTAATCCTTGGTAAAAAGCGATATTTATGACGGGGGCAACTCATTAAGCTTAGGCGTCCCTAAAATAGAACTATGGTGAGAAAGGGCATTAGTCTAATAAAAAGACTAACGGCTAATTTCGCACAAAGTTGTTTCTTTATGCGAAACTTTCGCATAAAGAATAACAACCAATTAACTAGCACATGAAATAATTTAAGAGGCCGTAGAAACAGTTTCAATTAACTAATATTAAAGCTAACATGACAACTATTTAACAGAGGTTATAGAATCGGCCCGAAAAATATGTCCAAATAAAACGAATAAGGAGTAACTAGAGGATAAACAACTCGTATCGACTACAATAGCGTATGAAGCAACGCATGAGGAATCGTTTAAACTTTTAACGCATGAAGTGTCTAGACAGCTTCTATCTAAGGCAGACGAATT
The DNA here is from genome assembly GCA_038048805.1 of Hipparchia sbordonii. Taxonomy (NCBI): domain Eukaryota; kingdom Metazoa; phylum Arthropoda; class Insecta; order Lepidoptera; family Nymphalidae; genus Hipparchia; species Hipparchia sbordonii. The sequence continues at coordinate 5,897,301 of CM076117.1, read as the reverse complement.
CCGCAGTATGCAGTCGAAGCGAGAGAGCACCAGCTAGCACCGTATCTGTAAAGAGAGAGACAAACAATAATGTTAATGATAAACGAATGTCGGTAAACCGTTCACAATTCCCCAGCGCGGCACACAAAGCTGTTGCGGCGGACACACCTGAAATAGATAACACCGACACCCGGACACTTGTACCAACAGACCAACACAAAAGCGAGAAACATAACACGTAATGACACACATCACAATTTCCAGCGGTTATCATTTCCTCATTCGTGAAACATTTTATCAGTTATTTTCAAATTAATTTAAGTAGTCCTATAGCCTATATCATAGTCGTTGAATAGTGTTTAACAGACGGATAAAGTTGACGTTTTGACAGATTTTGTATCGAAAATCAGTAAAAAAAGGTTAAATTCATTCTTCGATGAAATGGTAAAATAGGCGTAGAGCATACTTTTACGAAATAGGGAGGAAATTTCCTTGAAAGTTAATTATTTTTAAATGCAGCATTATTTCAAAACGCAGTTAATTTAGAAAGTGGATTTTTCCTATAGATCGTTTCAAGTGATTATTATAGACACATTTATGAAACACTTCGGTATAGTGAAGCAAGATTTATACGATTTTGTCTACACCACTGTGACTACATAGTATAGAACTAATGTACTTAATCTAGGCTATACTGAAGCCATTATATCCGTAGTATAAATTACATAACCCTTATCAGATTTTTAGGCCAAAGTACTTAATCAAGCCCTTGTCAAGGGTATACACTATACAGGCATTTAATACAAAGAGGATAACATTCCTGAAGCATAAAATATTATGTACAATAAAAGTTTGGATATTAAAGACGGCTTTTTTTAGTTAACATAAATTCGTTAAATAAAGTCTCTATTATTTTATCTAGTGGATAAGATTAAATTCAGCACGTTATTTCTGTACCTAATGCAATAGCTTTGAAGAATCTTAGAACAAAGTTCTCTTGGAAATAACTTTTATAACGAGAATACAATAGATTGTAGTTAAGTTAAAGTTTTAGTTGTGGAAACAATCTCGCTTACAGAACTTAAACTTAATATTGCCATTCTATCTAAAGAAGCTTTTGAGAGCATCTCGCAAAATTTTCGCATCGATTAGAAAAAGATTCACGCAAGTCAGTTTAAAATCACGGAGATATTGATATATAAAAAACACAATCCTTCTCCTCCTTTTTCCCTTCCCCTCCTCCCTCTTTCTCCTCCTTTTTCTAAAGTCGTTTAAAAAATTGTCTATTTTACTCCCGATAACATTAGCTATCTACCAGTGAAAGTCCAGGAGTTCCCGAGATTAGCGGCAATAAACAGACACTTCAATTTTAATCGTTGTAACACTACCATTACTTACTATGCATTTAGTAAAAAGCTGCTTTTTGATACTACAAACAGACACTTCAATTTTATTTATTTGTATAGATAAACGCATAATAGTAACTTAGGAAACAGGCATTCGTGGGAAGTGCATGTCCCAGACGTTCGCGATGCTCAAACTCAAAGCTCGGAAACCTTGATAAGCCTTGCAACAGATGGCGAGCTGTGTGACTCACTTGCTTTTCGCTTGGCCGTCAAGCGACGCACCTCACGTCAACTTTAGGGACCTAGCGCACTACGTGGCTTCGATCGCAGACGGTGGCCGCATGCGTCTAGCATCGCATCATATCAAATACGCGTCTCGTACTTTTAAAATACTCGTTTTTGATTACTTCGGAATTCATTATTAAAACCGATATAGTATATTTCGGATTACTTCTATGGCGTATATTTCATATTTATCATTGATTGATAGACTATTAAAGTCATCTCAAGGTTGTCTTAAATCATTTCATGAGCATGTTGCGGCATACTTTCTTTTAAGCGCGAAAAAATTCACCAAACTTTTAATTTCGATGATAAAACCGCCTATAGTGCTGTGTTTTGCTTACTGTTTCTGTTGTATTTGTGGTGCACGGTTAAGAATATTTCGTTCATTAATCTCAAGCATATATGACCAACTAACTGGACTGCGATCTAGTCTTTACAACCAAACTTGATGTATTTTCTAGCAACCGCATGAACGTATGATTTTCTGCGACCAAGGTTGCGACTACGACGACTTCTAGTCGCGGCCGCGTAATGCGCAACGACCCTAACTACCTGGTTTCAATATCACGAATTACTTAATACTCCAAGTTTATACTTACAGCTCTAATGACTTCTTTGTCTGAGGTTTTTTGCGCTTCAAACGTTTTTACTTTTTGATACCCGTTACTAAGCCCGCTTCCATCTTTAGCTCGATTAACTTGCAGAAGCATTAAAAAAATATCTTATTAGAAATCGTGGGCTCTTTTGTAATTCTTCAAGTTAACTTAGAACTTCTTCAAGTTAGTACGTTCATACGTTACCTACATTATACATAACGGAAGCTGATTATTCACGATTCACTAACCAGTCAACGTCTATAAATTCATTGTACAGTATTTCTAGGAAGTCGATTCATAATCTTAACGTCTCATATGAACAGCTTTCCATTTAACGCTAACGAGCTAATCATTAATATTTAATACCCGCTTCTTATCGCTTTCAAAAGATTTTTTCGGTCACAAATTAAGGTCACAAACTATAGATACTTTATATAGCACATAATTATGGTGGTAAAATTTTTCAAATTTTCTTAATGATGGTCAAAGCTCTGCTACAGGCCATACTTTTATGTATTGTTTTTAAGAATTAAGTATCTAAGGAGGTACAAGAAAAAATATCTTAAGAGTTCTCTTCTGCCGTCACATAATAGATAAATATTCTAGTGTACATATTACTGTAACGTATCCGTGTTTTCCATTGATGATGACGCTACCAATGATTTAAGTGAATTTCACAGCAAGAAATCCGAAAAGTGTAATGAATAAAAATATTTAAGTATGTATTGTCAAAAAGCAAATAAAAAGGCAACAAAAATAGCGGATAAACTAACTAACTTTGTTTCATACTATATTTAGAAACGAATGAAGAGAACACCGGAGAACACATCTAAATATATAAAAGGCAAAGGTGACTGACTGACTGATCTATCAACGCACAGCTCTAACCACCGAACCGATCGAGCTGAAATTTGGTATAAGTACAGGTAGCTGTTAGGACGAAGACATCCGCTAAGAAAGGATTTTGGAAAATTTCAACCCCAAGAGGGTTAAATAGGGGGTTAAAAAATCGAACCTAGCGTGAGCGAAGCCGCGGGTTAAAGCTAGTATTAGATAACAGAAACACAGTACAAGAGCAAGAAACATAGAACGTAATAAATCGATTTTGAATTATATTGAAGAACATAACATCATTATCCAAAGATTTCCGCGCTAGTGTCAAATAAACGTGATAAAGTGCCGCCGTAAAAATAGAATCAAACTGAACGGATGCGAACTATTTATACCTTACGTACACGTGATACTATTTCGGGATTTCTAAATATACCCGTGCGAATTACGTTTACGCTCGGAGCTAACTGCTTTCGTGCGAATTTAATGACTGTTGTTTGGTTTTAGCTGATATAAATGATGACACCTCAACGAGTTGGAAAGCTGTAGTGGAAATGGGCAGGCATATAGTTCCAGGAACTGATGGTAGTTGGTAGAGGCATGTGAAATACTACGCAAGAGATCTTTATCCGGTACTCGAAAATATTAAACTACTTATAGAAGAATAAATAGACAGAGAAATAAGTCAACCTTAGCAAGGTAGAGGCAACAATAAGTATTAATATAAACTCGGCAATTCAAAAGGGAAGTTGAAAGAATAGAAAGTTCCTAGAACAGGTTTAATAAAAGTTTAATATGACGGGAAAATAACACGAGAGAATTTTCTTTCGCAATCCGCAAAGTGCAAACCCTATTCAACTTCTCATATTTAGCCTGTACTACTGGTAATTCAACCCTCCGCCGGTCGTAGAAAACAATGCAACTTGAGTCGTTTGCGGTCGAAACGACCTCTATTACGTTGGTGCAGAGTTTATTTTCTACTTTTATACCCCACCACAAAATTCCGCCGACCGACCAAAAGTATCTGATTACATTTCTGTTTTGTTGTATGTGAACAACAAAACTACAGTAGGTGCCTAAATACTATTAGATGAAGAAAGTTTTTAGAGAAGATTTTTGTTAAATACCTGCCAATGCAAATCGGTTTCACGACGACGAAATATATAACTCGGAATATGATGTTCCTACTCTTTATCAAAATTAAAAAGTAAGTATATTTTATTTCGATAGTGAAAAATACAATTATCTTGCAAATCGTCTTCCATTGATCAACTTCTAGTTTGAGCCAATTAAAGTAGAGGCAAGCAATTATATCCTGGAGAGCGCAAGAACTAAGAATATGATTTATGATATAGAAATAGTAAATAATGATTCCGATAAAGTTATTCCACATTTCAATGCACAAATAAATGCTTGAGGTACAACAATTAAGGATAAAAAATAATTGATGAATAAGCAAATGGAATGGAAAAGAGAATAATTAAAATTAAGACAGAAACCTGAAACTCCAGCAAAACGTAGAATTTCTCAAGTTAAACAAATTAAAAATTGATTATAGTATGATGCTATATTCCTATTCATGATATTTTTGTGTTTTGAGGTGTCCTAATAATACCTTATCCCTTATCGACAAAAGAATATACACGATACATATAAAAGTTAATTTAAGAAACACAGTTGCCAAATACATAAATCTAAAATCTGTGCTGTAGATTATGCACACAAAATACTAACATAATGAGGTTCAAGACAAGCGTCTCAAATCGTAGGTAGCTTAACTACCACAACCATTAATCTGTACAGAAACTAAGAGCTTGATAATAACAATACTTGGTCTACTTTGACGAGGCAAACCATGTAATTCCGTCCCACGCAAATTAGGGAATTATAAAGGAAATTTCAAAGCTGCCATTTTGCGAAGCGAATAACGCTCGGTTTTTTGTATAGACGGGCTCCGGTGGGAACCTGTTTCACTAGATAGGCTTGGACACACGAAACGCGGGACGACAGCGTGGCTCCTGGAGTTTTTATGCAAGGAACTGAATCGCGTCCATAAACGCTGGTCTTTATTGATAGAATGACTGTTGCTGCCGTTTAAATATTTTTCCTACCAGTCCGGCGCTATGTCAGCGTTGAGTCGTATAGAATGCTCGACTAAATCTTTGTTCCGTAACCTTCGACTTTCTGTACCGTAAAAGTCAGACAGACAACGCAAATCATCGCATCGATACCGCAACGCCTTCACAATTGCCATCAGATGTTTTTTGCCCAAGCCTTTAAACTTTTTACCATTGATATAAAAAGCTTTTCTCGATTGGAACTCTATCGAACTCAGCAATTCGATAAACCAGACAGTTAATAAATCTTTAAAAGGAATCCATAATGGCCGATTTCTAGTTTCCGTTTCGATTTCATAGACATCGTAATAAAAATATTGAATTCCGTTTCCTGTCAAAGTAATATCTTCCATATTTATTGTTTTATCAATACTTTTCTCCCATTTACGGAAATGTTTCTAAGCTTTCATTAACTTTATTTTAAGTTTCATAGAGATATAACACCTGAAGCAGAATTTCACTCCGAAATAATACAGCACTAAAATAGCCAGTTTTTTTTTCAGTTTAGCATGTCATACAAGTAGGTACAAGTTTTTTTTTTACATTGAAAGCATTAATAAAATTTGTGCCACGTCAATGGCTACTTTTTTCGGAAAACCAAATAATTCTCGCAGGATGTCTAAAAAACCTATCTAGAGGTAGACGAAGTTCACGGGCAAAAGCTAGTCTTCCAAATATTATAAAAGAAAAAGATGACTGACTGACTGATTGACCTATTAACGTACAACTTAAATCATTGGACAGATCGGGCTGGGCATACCTACAGATAGCTATTGTAACGCAGAAAAGGAATTCTTAAAATTCAACCGCTAAGGGAATAAGCGAAGCCGCGTGAAAAGCTAGTTATGATATTTGGCAATGCTACTTCAAAAAGATACAAAAGTGAGTCAGTCAAACTGCAAATAATAATAGTAATGAAGATTTATACGTAGGTAACATACTTCATTACGAAAACATTTATACAGCTTTGTTCGTTGAATTATTTATTGATAACTGCAAAAATACATTTTTCTTATTTATTGAGTGCTAACTGCTAACCTTGGTGTACTCCACACATCGTAAGTCATTATTGCTAAGTTAGATGTAGAGTGCCAAGTATAAATATAAACGTTTATAATTTCCAGGATTAAATTATAAACTTATAACATAAACAAAGAGTAACGCGTTTAATGATTAGAAATTAAAGATTTCAAAAACACCTATGATCAAATTAAAATGAACTACAATAATTTTAAATGAGAAAAATTGAAGGCCACCAAGTTTTATACTTACTTAGTTAAGTTCATTGTTTTCCTATATCTTATGTGTGTGGTGTAGAAACTAACAACTACACGTGTATGATTATGCCGCACAATGTAACACAAAGGTAACGTAACAAATTAACAGGCAACAAGTCCAATGACATTTAAACCTTATAAATCATCAGGCGAATCCCCGATGTGACTCATCGGCGAGGCGATTTCGCACGCGGTCATTACATTACATTAAAGTCCCAACGGCGGGCACTGAACGAATTATCTCTTGCATAATCAGACGGTAGAGGCACGAGTAAATTATAGGTACAGGAAGATGTATTGTAATATGTTTTTTGTATTGCCGAGCGTGATTGGCTTGAACTTGACGACCCGTCTTGCCTCATGGTAAACGATTAGGTCTTGGAGCACGCTTCTCTCTCACTCTACATAGTTTCTCATCACAGAGGCTCTTTACTCCTTTCCATTATTAATATAATGGTATGAGTACTTAGGATCCAGATGGTTTCCAGATTCTTACGCATAGTACTCGACTAGAAGAACAAAATTTCGACTCTTAGGATTTACGGTTACTATCGGATATCAGAGATAATGACAGGGACCGGCGACTTAAAGTTTGTCTAGAAGATGCCAAGATCACTCATGCTTTGAAGGTACTCAAGTTAAACGTGGCAGCAAACACGGATACCGGAAGAGCGTTCTTCGCCTTAGAGGTTCGTTGCAGAAACTTTGAACTAAAGCGTTTCGTGAATTTCATTGGCAAAAAAAAAAAGAAATAAATCTTTTTAGACATCTTCTTGAAAATGATCTCGGCCTATGGTTTATAAGATTTCCATATTTTTAAAGACAACAGAATAACCGTGAGTTTTGATCGGTTAATACTAATTTAAGAATCAAACTTTAGAATGGGCTGCATGGGAACGCTCCAGAGACAAAATAAACTCAGCGATAAATCTCTAACACATAACTCAAATGCTATTATCTCAAGTGTTCCCAAGATAAATCTCATCAACAAAGTCAACATGTTAGTTAACCTCGAAGTTAGTTTGTACATCACACTGTGCATTATTGTTACAAGGTTTTGGTAATTTAAATTGCGTTGAATCTTCAATAATTTTGTTTGAGTATTTGTTTGGTAGAGTATTGGAAGTATGATGTAAAGGACATCGTTCCATAATTAACCTATCAGGTAACTAAACAACTTCCTCTTATCTAGTGCGTCCGGCTAATGAAGTAACTTTAAGTAAGGTTCCTTCCGCTATTAAGATTTCCTCAGTGTTAGGTAAGCATCGTAGACTAAAACGTCGCTTTCAAACAGATATAACTAATTGCATAAACTGTCGTTCTATAATGTCAAAGAAACATTTGTAAGTACAAAATTATTTTCAAATTAATCTAACCGATCTTGAACATTAAATTTAGATTTAAGTTCCACGTAGATTTATTGCTGCACCATTTAGCAAACTAAGAAAAATAATTGTTATTTGACAATATAAAGGGTTCACGTGGAGAGTGGATTTTTTAAAAATCCTACGGCAGAATCTTTATTTACCGGGATAAAACAGCCTGTATTATCATCTTGATCTTCAACTATATTCCTTCAAAAATTCACATTGATTCGTTTCTCCGCTACTGCGTGATTGAAGAACAAACCAACAAAAAAAGCAAAGCTTTGCAATAGTAACAACATCGTGACAACATATGCCTACAAAAAGATTAACAAACTACAAAGTCCTAAATGGAACATGTTATGGCAAACATTCGTTCACCGAGACTGACAAATTCAAGAGATGATTTACTAGCTACAAAATCTGCGTTTGGACACAAGTTGGCAAACATTTGCGACACAGAAATGACACAGTCAGACAATAGCAATCCATCAGTTGCCGACCCCGGGCCGTCAGCGCGGTCGTTGCTTTCGTCACACTTTGCGCTTTAAGGTGTCGAGAGTAGAGACGTTGTTTGATGTCTTTCCGAAGAGATGGCACGTTTTATAATGGGATTCTCATTTGTACTATATATATGTTATACTTTATTCGCGAACTCTTAAGTATAGTTAGATATACTTATTGCGGTAACAAAATAATGGAACCGTTAGGAACCTTTAGTTTTTCAGCCTACTAAATGCTTAACTATGACTAATTAACTATTGTCAATACAAAGAACCACATCGATCCGTTGCTCAATTTCTCTCAAACAAGAGACACAAATTCGCATTTATACCAAATATTAATAAGGATAGCGGAAATTAAACATAAAATTTCATAGAAAAGTAAAGGGTCTCTGTAGACGAACTGCATGTAGAGTCCGTCTAGCAGTACCATACGCAAAAACTAGTCAGGTAAACACGTAGCGTACCCGAAATTATTTAAATTAATCAACAATGTAAATTTAAAAGGTAAACAAGCCCCATCTATCTATGGAGCTGCCATTACATTAAGTACATTGACGACTCAGGTAAGTGCAATGAAAAAAAAAAAAGACACCGTTGTTAAAATCACTACAGTCTGCTCGCCGCTCGCAACAGAAACCAGAAACAAAAAGGCCAAAGCACCGGAGCATGACTCACGCGCATCGGACCGAGAGTACACACCTGTCTCTTTCTAAACGAGTATTCTGTATCACCGTCCCTCTCCCACAATTGTTGAGGCCTCGCGGGAATGAGACACGAAACTCGCGATTTGCGATAAAACTGCAATTCGTCTTCTTATTTCTATTCAACAATGAATCGGCAAAAGGAATTTGTATCTAGACAGTTTGAATACGACCGATAGTGATCGAGATATAGATAAACAGACAGACAATTTTAGAATTTCTATAGGCTATGGTAGAGATGTCAAAGTCAAAGAACCTTATCAACGAGATGTTCGAACAGAGCAACAATAGATTGAATGAATAAGGTTAAATTATGTCATACCTACTCTGCTATTGTCCAAAATGTTTTTTATTTTGGACAACAGTAGAATAGAAGGTCATACTGACCTATACCCATCATCATCTCATTCTGAGAGGAGACCTGTGCCCAGTAGTGGACCATCGATGGGATGGGTGGATGATAATGATGGACTAAGTGTTAGTGGCAAGGAACAAGATACCACTAAGTAACTAATGATACACAGACTATTTTTTAAATTAAATCAGTATGACGTTAGTTCTTTTTTAAACATTTGTATTCAGAAATACGTATGCATTAATTATCACATAAAGTGAAGTAAAACTAAGAAACATTTCAACGCAATTGTTAATTGAAGTTCTTTTTTTATTATGTGTTTCAAGGTTTAAGTAATACTTAGATATGCGAAGTAATTAATCTATTCACGCGAAAATGTAGTGCATGATCATCTGCGTAACACGTAACCACAGACCGATTCTACAAGTATAATGCATGTTAAAGTAGCTATCGATAGAATAAAATATGTTTTTGTTCGATTAAAAATAATACTCGACTTGACAGGTTTAAAAAAGCCATCTCCATAGCGATTTGAATTGCTGAGCAATGTGAAATTGGAATATGCAATGCATTCACATGAATGCAAAATAAACTAATCTGAATCTAATGTAATGTAAATGCATGAATTAATGTAATTTGCGCAAATTTATTGACTGACTTGGGACTGATTATAAAAACTCATCTTGCGATATTTGTCAAGCTGATTTAGCGCAGATTTCGTTTGCGTTTAATTCTAGATCCGATTCTAGAAGATCTGGTCTAGGAAAAAGCGAATAAATGCAAAGCGTGTTGATGCGTGGTATCTCATGTTCCGTAAATCAAAATCCGCGGGCGTTAATTCAATGTTTTCTGCAAAGGATTTTCAGGAGGAGCTACGAAGATCTTCGGCAGGACTGCTTTTGTAAGCTTAATTTAGAATTTGTGTATATTATCGGTTATTATTGCGAAATCAACTACACTGCTCGTCTTCATCTACTGTCACAATCTCAGACACTCAATAATTAGACACAGTCTATCCAATTTTCAATAGAACGTACACTTTAATCATTATCGTGCATATTATTATAAAGCTCTTCTATTAAAATTTCATCGTCATGGTCTATTCTATCACAAAAATTATTCTGCGATCTTATTTTGTTTAGTCACTCTCTCATCTGAATTCTTTTTGTACCCATTTCAATGTCGCGTTAAATTTTAACATCCCAAAAGTCGATGGTAATTTGTGCGCGACAGGAAATTCCACATGTCGTAATTAGGGGCTCATTATGAGTATTTAGCCCGGCATTGTAAATGTTTTTGACCTCTCGGACGGCTAATTTGTCAATTTTTAACGGTCCAGTTGAAGGAAGAGTAATACGGTTTAAATTGCTTACATTTAATTAATGTTGACCTTATTTGTTCTTAACGTAAACAATGTTGTTTTCATACATTAGAATTTTACTTAGCTAAGGCCCATTTTAACTTTTATGGAATAAGTCTTACTCGAGAGTAAAATAATTATATTTACGTTTCTAATCTAGGATTCAAATCGCTACTCGAGAGTTTAACACTATTATTTTTCAGGAAATTCAGAAAAACATATCATAAAGGGTAAAATAATACCTGATATTTAGTCTTTCTCAAGAATAAGAAATTTATTTTTTACTTCAACTTTTTTACGAGTAAATAGTAATTAACCCATAAAAGAGCATTTGTGAGGTGATGAATTAACACAATGGTATAAAAGGTATCAATAAGTATTCTACAATTTAGTTGGCTGGACTAACTTCACGAATTGATATAAGTATTAATGTAACGTGATAAGTTGTGAAGAGTATTTAAGAAGCTGGTCTTAATAAATCCAAAACTAAAAATAGTGAAGAGAAAGAAAACGAGGTGTACGATGTACTTAACGAAGATAAGGATATTGAGATACAAAGGGAAGTGACGAAAGTAAACAGTACATAAACGGGCAAACCAAAAAACTATGTAAATGGATTGCTTTATTAAGCCGTAATCACGAACAAGAGAATGACAAAGGAAACAAGGGTATAGCAAACAACAGTAAACGATAATCACATAACAATAGTTCCGACAGCCGAGCCCCACGCTTCTCCAAACACGACAAATCATCACTCAGCACTTTACAAGCGCTCGCAGGCTCACAGTACAATTATTTTCCATTGTTGCCGTGTCACCGCAAGCAGCAACTAGAGCTGTTAACGCCTGTTGCGTTCAGACCGCGGAGGCAGATTTGTGCGTGACGGTGCGAAATCCACCCTGCAAGGGCGGGCGTGCTAACAACGCTTAACCATTTGATAAGCAAAGTGAAATAGACAAGTTGTGTATATTAATTATGCTGCCTCTTTAAGCTTCGTCAGAACTCACAAGTATACAGGGGAAACTTTGTCTTTCACGCAACTTTTCGTAGCAATATGGATAGATATTTTTTATGTGACACATCAAAATCCAATCTGATGTAGCCGCAAGTGATTTGCTAAAGGATAGCTTGGTAACTATGGCTCGATAGGATGGCAACTAGTCGCAAAGTCATTTACCTATTTCTCTCTGGATCGCAAAACGTCGACGGTAATGAAACTTATCCTAACACAAAATAGGAATGCCTGTCCAATCTCTATCATCTATTTTAGTTACCCATTACGTCAAATTATCCCTCATTTGACATAATTGAAAAGTGAGTTCGCTTTCGAAGTGAATTTTATTTTAGTGAATACTCCTACAGACATCAAAAAAAATCAGATTCAATTCAAACGATATTTCCCCATTTCAAAACCGATAAGCCTCTGGTTATTCAATCATGTCATCCATGTCAAATTTATTACATGAACATCGCCAATTCCCTCTCTCAAATCCCCTTTCCCATAATAGCTAGTTATTTAGACGTAAGTAATATTAAAGTTTCCTATTACACGCCATGACATCGACAGCAGATATCTCTACCACATTCACAAAAGAGTCATGATTGAATACGTAAAGAGAAAACAAACAAAAAGAGTACAAAATTTAATAGAAACCGGTCATTATGACGCAACCCCGATGTGGAACATCAACATTGCCCACGTGGCCAGAGAAAGTTTACGACAGTGTTTGTAAGATGTAAAGCGTATCGAGAAACACATTTGAGACGAGACAACGGGATCGAATGATTTGTGGCTTTTCTCGATTTACTGCCATACTAACATTAGTCATCATGATAACGAAAAAATTGAAATGAAAAAATTAAGTATAACATATTTCTTGCTGATTTATTTGATTGGGGGAGGATGTCTTCCAACATAAGTTAACTAATTCCTAAATAAGTTTAAATTTTATTAAAATTCAAACAATACCAGTTACGATGAATAAGGTTTATTACTGATGAATTATTAATTATTTATTGGACCCACAACAATATAAAACAATTACCTTTTTCTTTATTTTTATGTATAAATATTATATCTTTGAAATTGGCTTTTTCTATGCCAAAAAATTAGACGAATTTGAAAATACAATTCTATGTTTTTAAAGTAAAATTAATTTGAAAGTCAAATTCTTAACCAACCTTTAATAAATTACATTTCAAATGGCCAGTAGTGTAGAACGGAAACTTTATAGGTAAAGACCTACTATTTTATAGTCTACCTATGTCTTTATCTGACTCCATTTCTCCTAATGAACCGAGGAACAATGGTGGAAAATGACGCCCGTTCAACGTTGATAAATTTCCATCCATTTTCTTGATTGCACCGTTTTCTTTAATTACCCGCTAAACTGTTGGTATTTTTTTCGAAAATTCTCAGAAAACGCTACGAAGATTATAGTGAAATGAGTCGGTCTGTAGGAAATATTTAACAAAATGAGGTAACTAATGGCTTGTAATTATCCTGATCCTGATAATTCTTGTAGGGAATCTATTCCGGGACCTTCCACTTTTAAGGCCACCACATCACTGGGCAAAACAGTACTCATTCCAAAAAAAAATAACGTGAAAAGGAATAAACAAGGTTCTAAAAAGAGCTAACAAAAAAAGTAGAGACTTTTTGGCTGAATCATGACTCAAGAATTTTAGCAGGTAGTTAAATGAACCTAGATTTTAATGAAGACGTTTCACAACACTCAAAATAGACATAAACAATTAGTTTTTATTGTATTTTTAATAGGTTATTTTATTGACCAATAAAAATTAAAATTATTCAAATCGGTCCCATTACGAAATATATCAGTGTCACGAATTTGTCCTAATTCAAAATCGATTCGACAATTTAAATTTTGGGTCGATTACAGTAATAAATTTTATTAAATACTAGTTGTTCGCCGCGGCATCGTCCATGTGCCTTCCGTCCGTTTTAAAAAGCTATTAGGTTTTTAAAAATACCCAAATAAACTAAATAAATAAGAAAAAAATAAGAAATTCCGGAACAAATGAGTATCCTATACCCGTTTTCAAAATGAAAGCTATCTTATATGTAAGCAAAACTTCCTTAAGTTTTTTTTTTTTTCATTTTAAGCGATTGAGCCGTATTAAGTTTTCAAACGGACACACACATACGTTTGTTGGTTTTTCCTTCAATCACGTCGCAACAAAGCAACGGATCGATGTGATTTTTTGCATGGGTATAAAGTTGAGGACCGCGAGAGTGACATAGGCTACTTTTTATCTCGGAAAAACAACGAGTTTCCGCGGTATTTTTAATAACTAAATCCACTCGAGCGAAGCCGCGGGCATCTAGTGTGATATTAGTAAATACTACCTGATTTTAGGGAAATCGTTCGCTTCAAATATGTATATTCAAAATAACCTCATTTTTCGTGGGCTTAATTTCTTTTACAGAGTAAAATAAATGTAGCCTTTGTTCTTCACCGGGATGGGAGCCATCTTTGTGAAAAATATCATCAAGGTCGATTCAGCTTTTAAGTTCTATCAGGTAACAGACAGATAGACAGACACATACACACTTTCGCATTTATAATATTAGTATGGATCGATTTATAGAGCACCTCAGGGGAAATATTGACTTGTTTCCATCCCACGCGACGCTCCTACGCGTTTCTTAGTGCAAGATTTATCTCGTTTGCTTAATATTGTATTCATTATGTATAAATAGATTAAGGTCGTAGTTAAAGCAATCTACTACTTAGACTAAATTTTTTTTATATACTTAAAATTAAGGTTCAAAAATAAAGGTTTATAATTATAACACAGTGCCATTTTTCTTTTTTTAATATCTTACCAAGTCTCAAAAATACAGAGAGAGTTCTTAAGTTTCTTGTTAGACACAAAGAACCGCTACTAGATCATGACGCCATGAGCGAGTACTTAATGTAGGTATACACTCCCCATAGAAAAATACGTTTTAGTTATATTTGTTTTTTTGATCGATTTATTTTTTGTTTTAACAAATAATGTTATTCTTCATACGAAGTGACATAGTCCATCAGGACAAAACTCCTCGAATCTATACTAATACTATAAAGCTGAAGAGTTTGTTTGTTTGAACGCGCTAATCTCAGGAACTACTGGTTCGAATTGAAAAATTCTTTTTGTGTTAGATAGTCCATTTATCGAGGAAGGCTTTAGGCTATATAACATCACGCTGCGACCAATAGGAGCGAAGCATCAGTGAAAAATGTTGCAAAAACGGGGAAAATTATCCATATTTAAAATGTATTCTTTTAAAAACTTCTTAATCGCGATCATAATAACAGAAATGGACGCGGATGAAGTCGCGGGAAACAGTAAGTAGTAAAGAATAAAAAATAAAAGAAAATGTTATTCTTACGTGTTCCATTTTCGATTGTAAATAATAATAATTAATTAATTAATGATTAACCACATTTTGACGAAAAAGCAAAATATCCAAGTGCAAAGTATGCAATAAATATGGATATTCACTCGTAGTAGGCAGTAGCGATACATTCACGCTACGCCATGCATCAAGAGACAAAAATACCCAGCGTTTAATTCCGAGAAATATCGATCAAAGGTTTCACAAAGCCATAAATGGTATCAGAATCTATGCGGACTCTATTAAAATGCTAAAACATTCAGCGAAAATGATACAAGTAGGTGCGTAGGAGTGGGGAGACGTGCAAAATGAAATCGATTGTAATTCCACCGATCATTCATAGAATATCTTCTTATAGACAGAGGTATTTTAATCGACTCCAGCGATGTTGTTGAGGAAGGAATTATTTGTAAAAGTCGGGCAATATAGTAAGAGTTCAGATAGCTCTGAACAACTTTTTTATCCCATCAAGCTTCAACCCTTACGAATTAAAATTATAAACTAGCTGATGCCCGCGACTTCGTCCGCGTGGATTTAGTTTTTAAAATCCCGCGGGTATTCTTTGATTTTCCAGGATAAAAAAGAATCTATGTCACTCTCCCGTCCCTAAACTATTCCCGCGCAAAAATCGATTCGATGCGTTGCTCAGTTGTAACATACGACAATAGTTAAAGAACTGATTTCTTACCTTTAACCTTCGATCACAGAAAAATAAACCTTTAGAAATGAGGTACGCAATTAGGCGAAGAATAAAATACATAATTAAGTTCCTACCATACTTAAGGAATTAATTGCCACCGTACCTACAGTGAGTACATGATACATCGTGGGGTCTTCAGTAATAACGGTAGAGCCGGTAACGGTAAACTCTCGTCGCAGATTAAATGTGCCCAATTCTCAGTCGCGACTGTGGACGTTTTATCGTCGGCGACAAATCGTATACACGTATATTATTCTTATTACAGTTACACAAGGAAATTTTCTCGCATGCGAGTCAAACCGGCACTCATATTCGAGCATTGCTTAACTAATATGGTTTTTTTTAATATGAATAGCGGGCAAACGAGCTAGCGGGTCACCTGATGTAAAGTGATTACCGCCGCCCATGAACACTTGTAGTACCAGAGGCACCACCAATGCGTTGCCGGCTTTTCAGGAACTTATTGGTTCGCCCCTTGAATAACCCCATATTGAAATTAAGTGGGGACACTGTCGAAATGTATAGTAATGTAATGCACGGGTGGTCAACCGGTCGATTGCGGCTATTAGTAAGTAAGTTACTGAGAATTCAATTTTATGTTTTCCCTTTTAATTAAATAAAAAATACTACAAAAGTAACAACAATCCATTAATTAATTAATCAATCAATCAGTAGCAACGATCCATTTAAGTTCAGCCAACAGGACCTATACCCAAATAAAATCTGTGTAATAATCAAGATGTCGTAGCCGCGTCGTGTGAAGAGCCTTTATTTCGATATTTACTGGTAAAATTATGAATGGAAACTAGAATTCAAGAGTAAGCAAACTGACGGAGTAACAGAAAGTATTTTCCCTACAATTAAACATGACACAAAATAGATACTAATATAATCTGCAGATAGAAAGTTTCCAACAGCCAAGTATGAGTATCTACCTTGTATCTAAACTTAGACTAATTTTAATTTGGGCAAGTTTAATTTACGAAGTGCTTTGCAAATTAACACCTGACCTTTAGTCAAGTAATTATCTCGAATAAAGTTTGTAGCTAGATATAAAACGGTTAATCACAAAGGGAAGTAAATTACTCTATCATCGGATAGACGTCCACAGCTGGACAAATGTCTCTTGCATAACTTCCACAGGCCACAATCTTACGCCGCCTGTATCTAGCGGATCCCTGCGACTCGTTTGATGTCGTCGGTTCACCTAGTGGGAGGTCTACCTTGGAATTTCTCAGCTCTTTCAACTATTAGTTACTCATAACTCCTGAACTATAAATTACTTAAAAGCAAACTAATTGAGTCAAATTAATTCTACCATAATGTGCCAAATTAATTCAACCGCAAAATATACACATGTAGTACAAGAGCTCACAGTTTAAATAGGACTCCGGAGGGAGTCAAGTCTGACTCTATGTGTGGTTTACGCCCCTCTCATGTCCTTGACCTGAATGTCAACGCTACACCTTCAGGCTGACAGGTGAAAAGAGGTTGCTTATGCGAAAGTTCTTGCTTATACTGCGACAATTTTTTTTTAATTTAAAAAGAATATTAGCCAAGCTGAACTTGACTTATATTCTCCTCTCCTTTCCAAATAAGCGGAAAGCTTGTGCTAGGAGTGGGTACGACAATAGTGCAACGGTTCGAACCTTTCAGTTTTCAGTCCGCACCTTTAACCGTTGGGCTATTGAGGCTTATATTATCGGGATTCGGCGAATATTCGCATTATCGCGTCAAGTGTGGCCGAGTAGTTCGTTGAATCGCGATGTATTCGGGCGAACACGAACCCTTATCGCGGCACTGTCGTTAACCTAAACAACGGGTTACAGCTAATGTAGACAAGAACATTGGGTATACCTGTAGGGCTAACATGCGCGCCACGAGAAACTTTTGTCTACCCATTTACTCGTCAATTCTCATACAAATTCACGAGTAAATGGGTAGACAAAATTTAGTCAAAACACGATAATGTTATCGCGACAACGTAACCCGAATTTTCGCACGATAATGTAGTCGCAGCATAAAGGAAACCGTAAAGCGATGGAACTAGAAAGTGCTACAAATCTAGTGTGGATTTCATATTTGCTCGAGTTACTAGTTGATGCCTGCGACTTCGCCTGCGTGGCTTTAGTATTTATAAATCCCGTGGGAACCCTTTTTCCGCGATATAAGGTAGTGTCATTGTCCAAGTCCTTCGTAAATCAAAATATTGTAATCTGGTATGAATAATTACCCCAGTTACTGAATATATTGTACTCGTAGTATATTCAAAATACCGCCGACAAAAAATAAACCCATTTACCCCATAATATATAATATCAGTCTGCCAGTTTATAACTACATACATGTAAGGTCTCTTTAGTTAAACAAAACGTGTTGACGCGTATGCGTTTGAATATTTTAAAATATTTTAAGAATAACGCGTGCAGAATAATATATAAATACTGATTTGAAGTTGTTTCTGGGAACTAGTTTTAAATTAATTCAAAAGTCTTTTGGTGCACAAAGGCGAACCTTTTTTGGTAACTTACGAGTAATTCTGGTAAATGCCTAAAGAGGGACATAACTGAAGAGCTGCTACACCACTATACCCATAGAGTAAATAGAGGTGCCATTCGCCACATCAGATCATAACATATCGCTCATTTGCGACAAGGGTGACATAATTCAAAATACACCAATTTTAGTGTCGAAAATTTATACTTTTTGCTATAAAAACAACATTACGCTAAGCACAAAAAAATAAGAGCGATAGAGATTTTGACTTAATGCTCTGTCGCTTTGTCGGCCGCTGCGTTGTTTCGAGACCGTAGCATCCACAAAACATTACTCTCTAACGAGAGAATTCTCTCATCGTCGATTTTGAATTACCCTTGTCGCAAATGAGCGATATATACAACAAGTTACACCCAATCTAATCCATCGATAATAATTTTACCAAAGACTACCAAAGTATCAAAAAAACAACTCGATAAAAAATGCAAACATTAAGGCTGAAATCTATAGACCGCACTCTCACTCAGCTCAGACTCAAGACCGAGTTAAAACGAGACAGATTTATGTATGTATATTTGTGTCTCGTTTTAACCTCTATCTTGAGTCTGAGCTGAGTCAGAGCACGCTCTATAGATCTCAGCATTAGACAAAATCATCCAAAGATTTGTAAGCTTGCAACTGTTGCATAAGCTAGGTAGGTCCAATTTCGAGAAAGAGATCAACCGCCGAATCCAACTCGGCTGGGCAGCGTTCGGGAAACTTAGAGATGTCTTCTCGTCCAAAATTCCTCAGTGCCTGAAGACTAAAGTCTTCGAACAGTGCGTGTTGCCAGTGATGGGGTCCCAGGGTGCTGGAGTGCTCCCGCACCGGGAAGCGCAGTGTTGGCAGGCCCCCCACTAGGTGGACCGACGACATCAAATGAGTCGCAGGGAGTCGCTGGATTCAGGCGGCGCAAGACCGAGGTCTGTGGAGGTCCATGCAAGAGACTTATGTCCAGCAGTGGACGTCTATAAAGTGAATAAGAAGAAGAAGAACTGTTGCATGCTCAAATTCAAGCTCATTTGTTAGTTAGTGAATTTGCGGCCTTGTTCAGACCATTCATAAAGATTGGCGCGAGGTAAAGGTATAAAATCAACAGCTCCTCACAGCGTGCACAAATTATTATCAGCAGGTGGATAATGTTACGGATAAAATAAGTGATAACACCTTGATTACGATTTTTTTTAAATATATAGACTAGCGCTTGACTGCGATCTCACCTGATGGTAAGTGAAGATGCAGCCTAAGATGGTGATGGTAAGATTTGCCATAACTGATGCATCAAAAATAGATATATAATATGGAAACGTGGGTAAAATAGACCTTACATCGGGATCAAACAGTTGATCATGAAAAAAGATAGGTCTATTTTTTGCATCATTCTAAAAATATAATATTTACGACTTGTTGATGCCAGCGACTTCGTTCGCGTGGACTTAGTTTTCCAAAATTCCGTAGAAACTAAGTTTCGGAATAAAAAGTATCCTATGCCACTTTCCAGGTCCTCCACTATTCCCGTGCAAAAATAATTTCGATCCGTTGCTGCGTGATTGAAGGACAAATCAACAAACAAACACATTTTCGTAGGAGGGATGGGAGGCTTTTGCCGTTGCCAGTGACCATCCTACCGTCAAAGACGTGCCACCAAGCGATTTAGCGTTCCGGCACGATGGCGTGTAGAAACAGATTAGGGGTTTGGGTTGAATGTACACGGCCAATGGCCATACCCCTTCCAAGTTAGCCCACTACTATCTTAGACTGCATCGTCACTTACCATCAGGTGAGATCGCAGCCAAGGACTAACTTGTCATCGAATAAAAAAAAACATACATTTTGCCTCATTAATATTAAATCATCTAACTTTAAGTCTAACTTCATGGCACGCCCGCCGTTTGCAACTTCTTTTAATAGTGTCAAAGCATTTTAATTTTCTATTGTCTACATTCACTTCGTAATGACGCCAATCATAGTATGACTCCCAAGACACAAAAGCAGTGTTTTTCTCTTGAATAGCATGCAAAAAATCGCACATAAATAACTGAGTGATCATGTTCTATGACGCAAGCTCATTGTGCCGGTTATAACAGCCAGACAAAACGTGTGTGTTCGTATGAACCGACGATAGAAGGAATTAAAAAGGAAAAAAATTAAAAATAAATCTTTTTAGCCTTACTAAGCTCCTAAACTAATGTAAGTAGTGTCTGGTGGGAGGCTTTGGCCGTGGTTAGTTACCACCCTACAGTCAAAGACGTGCCGCCAAGCGATTTAGCGTTCCGGCACGATGGCGTGTAGAAACCGATTAGGGGTATGGGTTCCAAGTCAGTCCGCTACCATCTTAGACTGCATCGTCACTTACCATCAGGTGAGATCGCAGTCAAGGGTTATCTTGTCATCGAATAAAAAAAAAAAAAGTAATTTAATCGGCGCGACAACTTTTTTAAAAGCGTAGCTTTATTTTTTTAAGCATAGCAGACTGCTTAATTACGAACTGTATTTTTAAGCATGGCTGCGAGATACCTTTTAAAAAACATACGCGACGAATTGGGAACCTCCTGCTTTTTTGTCGTCGCTTAAAAAAACTTCTTGCCTTGGATACAACCAAGCACAACAAAAAAGAACACCATTAAAATGCACTTATGAAGTGCATTTCATTAAAACCGGTTCCATCGATTAGCATACGGTAAGTGACAAAAATAGTGCAAGTTATTTGTGTTAAGGTCACAGCACAACCTCTGCACGAGGACGCGCGGACATCTCGTTTATCACTCGCTTTTACCCTCCCGAGCCCGATTATACTGGATATCTGGTCGCTAACGAGCATATTAGACACTAGTTAAGTTATGTCCGTTTTCAATATGGTTCCCTAACTTTTACGGTACCTAAACTAAGTTAGATGGACGCTTTTTGTCAATTTCGTTTTTAGAAAACCTCTAGGGCACACCTTAAGGTGGAAATGACGTTGGGTAAGAGATTGTATTTAGGGGTTAGCCATGTAAAGAGACTCCTACTTAGGGGATGATTTAGATATAGTTGGTGAAAACAGGCATAACCTAACATAAAAGCAAGCGATTTAGCGTTCCGGCACGATGGCGTGTAGAAACAGATTAGGGGTTTGGGCTGAATGTACACTGCCATACCCCTTCCAAGTTAGCCCGCTACTATCTTAGATTGCATCGTCACTTACCATCAGGTGAGATCGCAGTCAAGGACTAAGTTGTCATCGAATAAACAAAAACTTAACTAGTGTCCACTTTGTGTCATGCCAATGAAAGAGATCCTTTCATTGGCCCCATACATCTATTTGTTATCGTTACTAATATTACAAATACGAAAATGTGTTTGTTTGTCCTTCAAAGGCATAGCAATGGATCGTGGTTTTTGCATGAGAATAGTTAACTTTGATGAACTAGGACTTTGAAAGAGACTTAAGCTACTTTTTATCCCGGAAATACAGAAGAAGGGATTTTTAAAAACCTTACCCCACGCGAGCAATATGACGGACAAAAAATAATACAATTTTTAAAACGTGTTTCGGTTTTTACACGATCTCTTATCGAAACACTGAAATGATTCACGGTGCGGTTTTATAGCACACGGTGTAATATAGGAAGTAAATATACATTTTCTAGCACTAAATATTACAGATCTAATTAGAGATAAATGTAATTAGTTTTTAAACTTCAAAGAATTTAAAGGAAGAAGGTAATATATCGGGGTATAAAAGGGAGGGATTACGGTGCCAATACTTTTAAATATCTATAAAAGTGCCAATAGCGTGAATTTTATCGGAAATTTCGCATTGGATGATATCATAGAGAAACACGGTCCGTTATCATACTATATCGCTATCGGACGTTATCAGTGAAGACCTGATAAATCCTTTAACGATGGCGATAAGGACACAAGTGGTTACTTTCAACGGAATCTGATAGCAACTGTGAAAAATTGTTCGAACGCTATTTTGAACCTTGTTTGGATTGTATTAAACGCAATAAGTACTGCGAGTACAAGGATAGTACAATCGATGAAAACAATAATAATACTGAATGCAATGCGTAAATAGAACGTTGCAAGTGTTTCAATATCCATTCCTTGCACGAGTTATTTTATAGCCATAATATGTATACTTGGTTAAATACTAAAATAATATCAATTCCAAAGCACTTAGTATTTAGTTTTCAAATTGCTTTTAAATAAACTACCTTTCTGTTTACTTTATTAATAGTTTCGGATACATACATAAATCTATAAAATTTTGTATATTTATTTGGAAGCCCTAACAGATTTTGCCTATGTGAATATTTTGCAGTTACATACATATGCTTCAAATTGATGACCTCCTTTTTTCAAATCAGTTAAAAAGCTCCATCATAGATTTTACAAAAACCTGTCACTATTACTTGCCACAAACAGACAGAAATTACTCTTTTATTATTGGCCACTTTTCTAGTCAAGCCGGCGTGTTTAACCCACTATAGCGAACTGGGTCACAGAGTTTCCCTCGCAGACTTTCGTGATTGCGAAGTGGATGCAGATTTTTTTTTTGAAACTTTATTAAAGTAGATACTTATAAGCTTGAGCTCGGCGATTTTTGTTTTATACGGCAACTTCAATTTTATTCCTATATAGCCCAGGCCTATATCTTATTAAAGAATATCTATTATGCCTTTAAAGCTTAGAACTTTCCTCTTTCAGATACTTTTGTTTCTCATCATTATCGAAGACACTTAAATCAAAAAATCAACACATATTATTAGGATCAAAATATAGGCTACCCTCGATTTTGTCGATCAGTGTTAAGGACAGCCAGCCCTCTACCTCATAAAGTATGACACCGTGATCACTTACTTGCCTAGATCAAGGTTTTTTGGATAACTTATACTTTTGTTTATGGTTTTCTTACTAATACGCTTTTATAGTACAAAAATTCCTTATGGTTTATGGCACTCTATGGCCGGCGTAAGAAACGCTGGGTTCGCATCGCTCAAGCCAATGTACGTGCTAGTAGTCTCCGAAAGGGGAATGCTGTAGAGTATAGAGTATAGACCGCGCAAATTGGTAGAGACTCAGCAAGAAAGCGAACCCTGGCGTAATTTAGGAGAAACGCAAGGAAGAATATAGTGACTCGTTAAAGGTGGTGTAAGGTATTGTAGTTTTTACATCGGTCTAGAGACTTGTAAGGCTAAAGAAAAGTGCTGCTGAACTTCTTGCTGACTCTTCTGAGCAGAATCTGTTTTCCAAACCGGTGGGAGAGTCTTGAACTCTCGACTTATTATGAGAGCTGCAAGCTGGTCTTCATAAATAATTTTGTTCTTTATCAATAAAAATATTACTTTCTTTGAAAATACTTAACAAAATTTTTCACAATAGTCGTTTTTCTTTAAGCTACACACCACACAAATTAATCTTTGTTCAAACATATCAGATATGATAAACGCGATTTATCGAAAACACTGAGTTTAACTAAACTGATAATATGTTGTAGTCGGAATTAAGTATTGTATTCGACACCGCTGTTGAAATGCCGGAAATCAAGGTCCAATTGCTGGCCGTTTCACTTGGTCGAAACAAAACACCCGCGCCAGCACAAATTACATTCCGTCGACCGTAAAATAAAAGAAAAAAAAAAAACACAATTATTCTTTGCGAGATGATCGGTCGTGAGTCATCGGAGCTACCTGAAATTGGTATACAATTGCGGTATTATTTCAATCGGACTTTCATTTACAGACTTCCGCAGACGAGCCGATAAGTTGGCTATCGACCTACACCAACTAGAAGAAAGCTTCTGAATGCTGAGAACGTTTACTTTAGCGAACGAAGAAGTATCGTCAGCCATTCAAAAGGTTGCGAAAATATTTCATAAACTTTCAAGGCACAGGTTTAGATGTAATTTTAGTGATACTAACTTTCATTCTGAAAAATAAAACAGGCTATTTCTGAAGAAAAATATTTAGTTGCATTCAAATTAAGCAAAAGAAAATTCGCAGGTAACAGTAAAATTAGAAAATTGTGACGAGTGTACCCACTACCCAGCCCTCCAACCAGATGGCATCAAGTCGAAGTCGGAAAGTCTGTAGACGCTTTTTTAGCTACTGTCCGAGGGAAAGTCAGATCTCATCGTATTTCGTTGAGGCTAAGCGCTCTGACAATAGGTAATCTCTATGCTTTGTTACGAGATCTACAGTCGAGACGGTAAAACAGAAATCTAAAGTAATTCAAAACATGAACCTATTCACCCTGATTCATGTCAAAGCAATCAAGGCGGTAATAGCAGAAACGTGCTGTAGGTAATAGTCATATTCCTATAGTAGGTTATAGTTATGTTATATTGATCTATCTATTTATAATAGATACTTCGATAAAGTTAAACTGTAAGCTTGTCCGTTCATAAAGCATTCACTATTGTCAACGTTTGTATTTTGCTAGACTAGTCTTTTAAGTCCAACTTTTTAATTGACGTGCTTAATTGTACGTTTTGTAATTTCAGTATGGAAATTAACTTCACGATTTCAGATATCCATACTGGCCTTAGAATGAACCTTTTTCAAGTTTACGTTATATGTGCGTAAATCTGGTAGCTAGTATGGAAATCAATTTTTAAATGAAAGATGTATCTACACAGCTTGAAAATATTGCTCTCATATAACCTCTGAATGACACCAGCTATCTTTTATCCCTATTGGCTGAAATGCATTTTTGCAGCAAAAACGCCATAAATTCTGTCAATTCCCACTACTGAGATTGTAGCAATAATTGGTGCAGCTTTTTCGTAATCGACAACTCTTTAACAGGTAGAGGGATTCCATGTACCTTTATCCCGGAATATTAGTTAGTCAATGAGAAAAAAACTTTCCACGCAACGACACATCACGTACCTACGAAGGAGATCGAACAAAAAAACCGCATGCACGGAACAAAAACCAGTTTTCGTTCAAACAGACCTTCAATAAAGCGTGGCTTCCAAGAAAACATACACGACACAACGCTTCGGAAATGAGTCAATACGCCAAGCTCATTACGAGAGCACCAATCTAACACACACGGTACAGAACAGACTTCAACAGATGCCAAATAATGATTATTCCAACGGTGAACCGCATAGCAAAGTTACCTGCGAAATGGAAAAAGAACCTTCAACAATGGAATCGAAAAAAAAACAGACCACCTCAACCGATCAAGGCAAGTGACCTTTCCACGGTACTAAATCTTAGCAAAACCACTATTACACCAAGTCACTGTAGATCCACTAGTTATTAACTGAATCAGCCAAGCGCGACGCAACGGTACGGACTAGGTATACCGACGCGGTACACAAGTAAAAAAACCTTTTGTGGTCACATCCAATCTGCCATCCTTAGCACTAAACTAAAATCACTCAAACTGTATACTCGGATCACATCACAATTCACAACTCTGGGGTTTATAGAAAAGTATCAAAAAAAAAAAATAGTGGAGCGGCAATACGTCAGCTCCCCGCGACGTGTGGTAGGCGACTGAGGTCGCCTGCGCCCGCGCCGCCACGCTCACCCGGTTATCAGCCTTCGAGGGGGGAAGGGGGTGAAAGAAAAGCGTTCACGTGACGTGGTAGATAAGCTGAAAATCAGTTTGACGATGTTTATCACGTTTTTGTTAGTGCTTCGTCTAAGTTTGCTTTTATTCCCTGAGTCACTTGACATTTTGAGCGGCTCTACATCGCCGTAGCGCTTATTACACGACTGCTCAAAAAAAGGAGTGTAATGTTTTCAGTGTTCAAGTATGTTTCCTTACTCTTTCATAACTTCTAAATGCCTGAATAGATTTGGATGTATGGGGTATCGTTAGAATGCTGACATCAGAGTGACACTGGCTATTTTCAGTTGATATTCTCAGTCGGTTTTTTTATTCTATTTTGATAATTTACTTGTTTATTACTGCACTATTGGTCAAGGTCAAAGTTGAACGGAACAGACCAAAAGGATGACAGGTAGGACCGGTAGGCGGTATGTACATCTATCTACTATGCAGAGGGCTGATAAAAACGGAAAATAATTGTGCGTGAAAAGCTGATCCCAAGGAGTAGGTAAGATTTGTGTGACAGCTTTCTACGTCAGCTCTAAGAATTTACTATGATCATGCGAAACTTTCGACTCCTAAAGATAGAAAACGCGTCGGACATGTACCGGTTTCTTCCATTTATTGCACGTTTTTTTTTGCAATAAAGTGAGAAGCCGCTATTCAAACTACAGTAGTTTTTGTAGTTCACCATTTTTAGAATCATCAAACAAAGTCTAGATTTTAAATTAATGACAATCCAGAAAGCAGTTTCCTGTATCGTCTTTTATGTTTAGGTATACATATTTTAAAAGACTGAAGGTAAAGCGATAGAGCAAGTTTTTTAAAACCGATACTCGTCCATGGCTGGAAGACGGTCTCCACAGGATTTATTCTTGCGCCGCTTGCATAATTTTTTTGGGACCTGTTAGATACCTAACAGGTTCCTAAATAACGATGTGACAATCGGAAAACTCGGCTAAGTTAGTTTTACGGAAGGTTTTACGATTATCAAGTCCAAATATGCTAAAACAGCCACTGATATCACATTCTAATAGCACGGCATTCGAAATAGAACCCTGTCCAAATTAAAAAGGCCGATCTTTCAAGTTCCCACTCGTTTTCGAACATTAGGTGTAGTGCAAACTTATACATTTCGAAAACTTTGATAGTTTTCTAGTAGCGAAATGCTATAACGTCAAAGAAAAATGAACCTAGAGTGCCTTTCAGTTTTTATAAGTTCAACTTGGTTCATTCAGACATCGAACCAAGCTGAAACTTGGCGAAATAAAAATCGTTAGTACAGAATATACAATTTGAAAACGAGTCTATTTTTTTTAATACATTATAGGCACACTATCACACCTGATGGAAAGTGATGATGTGGTCTAAGGTATTTATGTCTATTTTCATCAATATGAACCCAACTGCGAGGCACAAGACCCAACGCAGAATGAGAAGGGCTTAGGCCATAGTCCACCACAGATTGAAAGACTTTACATTTGAGATCTTTATGGAGATCTCTTAGACAAGCAAGTTTCCTGATAAAGTTTTCCTTTACCGTAAAATCAAGTGATATTTTTAGCTCTGACGTCACTGTTTTCGAGACTCGAAATCTATTAATGTTATCGAGTCGTGCAAACCTGTCCTAGGGGCGCAGGCTCCATACATATCAGGTGTCTCGACACCTGTTATTCAAATATTGGTAGCGGTCGAGTCCCTACATGGAGTACCTACGTAGGTAGCAGATGTGTGTATTGTGTTTAAATATTACTTTCCACCGTGTTACACTGATGACAAGTGGCGTACAAAATAGTGATTTTATAGAATTATATGCTGGTTTTAAGCTTTTATACCGACTTCGCCCGGGTGGAGTTAGGTCTTTAGAATGCTAAGAACCCTTTGTTTTTCCGGGACAAAAAGTAACCTATGTCACTCTCCTCTGGGGCAAACGTGCGCACCGCGAGAAAATTTTGTCTATCCATTTATTCGTGAAATCTCATACACATTCACGAGTAGATAAATGGGTAGACGAAATTTTCTCGTGGCGCCCTTGTTAGTCCTACTGGTATTCAACTATACCCAGGCAAAAAATCACGTCAATCTGTTGCTCCGTTACCAATATCGCATTTATAATATTAAGTAAGTATTATAGTATGGATAAGGATGCGTGAAGTGACAGCGGAGGCTTAGGAAGAGGGTTCCGTTGACACTCTTTGGGTAAAGAACCTTAAAAATGCAGGTTAGACTCCAAAAAACTTAAAAATAGTGTTACTTTGTTATGCAGCAACTTTACTTTACTTAAACTTTAACCCGATTCAATTTCTCTATTGTACGCCTATTTATCAACTAAGTTCCTACACAATAAATCTCACGCTAAAATATATTTTGAAGTGTTCAAAACAAGGTACGTTTTAGCTTGGCAACGATTTACTGTGTACTTTAAATACACAATGGACTCTGCAATTAAGTGATGGCCGACCTACTTGCATACGTAATGAGTGGAATAGAGAATCAGTGCATGTATCTCCGCACCTAGCAAGGCTATGTTTCACCGGTGAAGAAGAATCTCGTGAGTAAACCCGCACGCCCGAGAGTTCTCCATGTTCTCAAAGGTGTGTGAAGTTTGCATTGGGCCAGCACTAGTTAGCCCTTGACTGCGATCTCACCTGATGGTAAGTGACGATGCTGTCTAAGATGGTAGCGGGCTAACTTGGAAGGGGTATGGCAGTGTAAATTCAACCCATACCCCTTATCGGTTTCCACACGCCATCGTGCCGTAACGCTAAATCGCTTGGCGGCACGTCTTTGACGGTAGGGTGGTAACTAGCCACGGCCAAAGCCTCCCACCAGGCCAGACCAGAGACAATTTAGAATTTATAAATTCCTAAATTGCCCCCGCCGGGAATCGAACCCGAGACCTCCCAGTTATAAGACCACAGCGCTCACCACTGCGCCAGGGAGGTCGTCAAAAATGGTGGACTTTGGCCTATAACCCTTCTCTGAGATGAAACGTGCGCTCAGTAGTGAGCCGTTGATGGGTTGCTGATGCTGATGATGATGATGATGAAAAAACAATTTTGATTCTTCAAATCGGATGAATTCTTTACACCGTATATCGAAAACGTGACAACCGCGCAATGACGTTACTTACGTGCAAATGAAATAACCCTGTATATAGATCAAGTTCTTATTTTTATAAAGCTACGCGTGGTTTTAGCTAAAATTTTGTATGGAGATAGCTTGTACCCAGGATTAACATGTAGGCTACATTTTATCCCGGAAAATTAAAGGGTTCCCGTGGAAATCAAAAAACCTTCACACACGCAAACGAAGGCTCGGGCGTCATCTAGTCATTCATAAAACTCATTCAATCGTAGAATTTTGATATCGAGAAATATGGGTTTAGTTAAACTAAAAAAAATTAAAAACTAAATAGTTTTTAATTTTTTTTTTAGTTTTTCTGAATTCTATGCTATGGTCATTTTCAGAAGGTTGCAATTGTAGGATGTATTTTGTGTAACTTTTTTAGATACATATAAAATTGTAAACCAATTTCATAATACAAATAAAAAAAAATTAAAAATGACATGTTACTTACTATGAAATCTATCACGTAAAGTGAGCAAGCAATACGAGCAACTAAAACCAAATGTGCGTGGGTTTCTAAATCTCAAGTGACTAAACTATTAAAAATTCGGTGCAATACAAAAAACAATGAGAGACATTTTATAACGATTAAATCGATATGTACATAAGTCAGGTCGTTGACCCCACGGTCTGGTGTCGTGTAGGCAGGAAGCGAAGTTGAGAACTAGATTTCGAGACCTGTTCCTACGCGAAATACCTACTTACCTCCCCATGTACAAAGAGTCACTGGGAGCATGTGTGATCCCCATATGGTGTGGATCGACTTTTGAAGCTCTTTTTTTGAACCCCCGAAGCAAAAACGGCGGGGTGTTATGTTTGAGGTGCCTGTGTGTCTGTCTGTGGCATCGTAGCTCCCGAACGGATGAACCGATTTTGATTTTGTTTTTTTTTTTTTGTTTGAAAAATGAATGATGGCCGCCGCCACAAAATAGCGGATTACATATTTTTATTTTAACGATTACTGACTAGCGATTAGGACGTTGTAACATGGCGGGGATGTTTTAAATTTTAAATGTACACTTTTTTCCATGACCTATTTATTTATTTTTATTTGTACCTCCGTGACACAGTGAATGAGGAGGTAAGTAATATTTAGTTGATAATTCTATACAATCCTTGCTAATATTATTCATAAATGCGAAATTTGTTTCTTTGCTTGTTGGTTTGTCCTTCAATCACACAACACTAGAGCAATGGATTTTTTTCAAATTACGGGCATCGGCTACGGACTATGTACCTTTTAATAATAAAATTAAATGTGTACCTACTCTACCTGATTATTAAACATACTTACATAATTATTATTAAACGAAGCTTGAAGAACATTAAATTGTTTAATTTTCCATTAGGCGATCAGAATATCAAAAGATGTATTTAAATTGAAATACTCATTTCGTTTTCCTATTTTATGGTTCATGAAAAACGTTTTACAGCATTGAACTAAGTTATGATTGAAAACTTGCAGCGCCATCTAGCATCGAGTGAAAACATTAGATATTTTTTGCGTTTTTAAATATAGAAGAATAAAAGAAATGTTTCTATACAGGATTCATCGTTTTATTATAATTTATAAAAGAGTGGATAATAAAATAGTACAACTACCCAACTTGGAAAATTCAACGATTTCGCTATTCATCGGTAGATGGCGCAAGTAGTCCATTACAAGGCTATGATACGAACGTTATTCTTGCCGGCTCTTCTCAGCAGAATCTGCATTCCGAACCGGTGGTAGATTTATGACGTGTCATAAGAGCTACAAGTTGGCCTACATGAGATAAATAAATTTTGATTTTGATTTTTGATTTAGAATAAGTATCAAAATATAACTCTTACGTAGAATAACCTTTATCTACGGTTCTTGAAGTTGCCTGGGTTTACTTTAATTTCCCATTCACAAGGTTTTACCGTATATAACGTAAACTATATATATTAAACCGTAACAGAAGAGATATTTGCGTAAAGAAGCAGTAGAAGTATGATTGCTATTTGATTATTACATACTATTGTAATTTCGAATATGTTTTTTTTTATTGGATGACAAGATAGTCCTTGACTGTCCTTAAAGGTAGGGTGGTAAGTAGAAATTATGAACCCCAAAATTGTCTCCGCCGGGAATCGAACCCGAGACCTCCCAGTGATAAGACCACAGCGCTCACCCCTGCGCCAGGGAGGTCGTCAGGGCCCTCGCAATGGAAAGTAAAGTGATAGCCGACCCTCTCACTAGGAGCCGCTGGATACAGGTGCCGCAGGACGGTGGTTTGTGGAAGTTCATGTAAGAGAGCTTTGGACGGACGGAGATATGTGGAAGTTCATGCAAGAGAGCTTAGAGCTTTGGAGCTTTTGGTTGATAAAAAAGATTAGTAGAGTTATAGAGATTTGGATAGATTTATTTGACAAGCTGTAAACCTGAAAACTAATTTACAACGCTTATAGCTAACAGTTAAAAAAAAAATAGAAGAACTAAATGACGCGAGAATAGGAAGCCTATTTTTGTTTTTATTAATCTTTAGTTTTGTAATAAGTTCGCTAGGGTTGCCAATTTCCAATTAAAAAAAAAAAAAACACGAAAGGAGGTAGGTTGATAAGGCCCAAAATCCGCCCCTCATACACTCGAAAAAAAAAGTTCCAGATTCCGACAAATTGTAAATGTATTTATATACTTGAAGATATAAACTTTATTTTAATATAAAGTTTAGGTGATAAAAAAAATAGTAAGTTACAGAAAATATTACCCAAAAAGAGAGTGTTTCTTGTACTTTTCTTACATTTTCATACATTTTAGTCGTTTTTTAAGCTTTGATTTAATATTTTAGAATGAGGCGCTCCATGAACCAAAATAAATTAATACTCATATGAAAGCTTATAAAAAGGAGCATCATTATCAGTTACGTTTACCATGGTTCATGGAGCGCTTCATTCTAAAATATTAAATCAAAGCTTAAAAAACGATCAAAATGTATGAAAAAGCCGAAAACACTCTCTTTTTGGGTAATATTTTCTGTAACTTACTATTTTTTTTATCACCTAAACTTTATATTACAATAAAGTTTATATCTTCAAGTATATAAATACATTTACAATTTGTCGAAATCTGGAACTTTTTTTTTCGAGTGTATGAGGGGCGGATTTTGTTGCCTTATCAACCCACCTCCTTTCTGAAGGAAGTAGAGCGCTGTACATGCCGTTATAGCATGATTAATGAAATCTGTACAAGCTCGCTTCAGTATTGGTAATCTTTTTATTTTATTTATTTATTTATTTATACAACTTTGTTGCATGAAAAACAAGAACAAAATACATAAGTAAAAGAACAGTGTAACGCAAAAGGTGACCTTATCACTAATAGCAGCTCTTCCAGGCAACCTGTACGAGAGAACTTAATGTAAGTGAGAGACGGGAATCGGAATAAATATACCTATAGGATTATATATTATTACATAATTATAAAAATACTATAATAAATACATCTTGTCGTGCAGGATTATAATTACTATAATGAAGGAAGGATAACTGAGACAGACACATGTGCCTTTGAAAGACATTGTGCCTATCAAAGATCTAAGAAAAATTTTTGAAAAGATTTAAATAATAATAAATCTAAAATAGTCTACTCTAAAAATTCAAATATTTTTATTTGAATTTTTAAAGTAGACAACCCTTGCCTCAGCTTAGTGACTGTTGCGAAGATTTTATATTTATCTTCATAATAGAACTTAGACTTTCTAATCTATTGTTTGGCAAAAATGTTTTTTGCAGTTTCGCGACAAAATGACATCGAGTGACTAGAACTTGATGGATGACACAGTTTTTTTTATATACCTACATATTATAAAGAGGGTTTTAGTCTTGCGAATTTTGATGATTCTTGGGAAATCACTTACATAGACATTAGACATAGGTACTACAAATCCATATGGCAATAATTGTTTTAATGAAACGAACACCTTAAGCGAACTTTGATTGAGTGTCGGCTCTTTTACTCTTGGCGATTTTTGGGTCTGGGTTAGTACCTACTATATGTTTGGTACTATGTATTTAAGTTGCTTTTTTTAATTCAATGACAAGATAGTCCTTGACTGCGATCTCACCTGATGGTAAGTGACGATGCAGTCTAAGATTGTAACGGGTTAACTTGGAACTGGCATGGTAGTGTACTTCAACCCATACCCCTAATAGGTTTTTACACGCCATCGTGCCGGAACGCGAAATCGCTTGGCAACACGTCTTTGACGGTAGGGTGGTAACTAGCCACGGTCAAAGCCTCCCACCAGAAAATTGAGCTTGATTAAAGATAAATTAATTATTTATTGATAGTGGAGCCTCTGTTTTTTCTACTCTACTTTGCCAAGCTGTTTTGCGAGGGTATCCTAACAAAACACGCGTAGGCAAGTGAGCACAAAAAATATGTGAACAATTTTCATCAAACGGCGCGCCTAAGGCCAAAATACGTGAAATACGCAAACTGTCGTGGGCGAGAATGTTAAAGTGTACGCAAGCCAGTACTGGCTATAAATACCGCATCGGCAAAAACAAAACGCGAAAATAGATAGTACATCTCGATATTAATACACTCTGTCGTTATGATAATTAAGTACTATTGAAACGGATTATGATATAACTAGCTGTTGCCCGCGACTTCGTCCACGTGGATTTAGTTTTTAAAATCCCGCGGGAACTCTTTGATTTTCCGGGATAGAAAGTAACCTATGCCACTGTCCAGGTCCTCAATTACTGTACCCATGCGAAAATCACGTCAATCCGGAGCACTGTTGCAGAGTTATTGAAGGACAAACCAACAAACAAACACACTTTCGCATTTATAATATTAGTAAGGATTTATTCCACGACTATACGTCGACTACAGCAGTAAATCTCAACGATGGTAGAGACTAGAACTATGCAAGGAAATAGGTATATTACAGTGCAAACACTTATTACTCAGCCGACTCATGTCGATAACGACACAGACTTATCTCGCGTTCATTTGCAGTAACGTGTTTACTTACAAAAAATGCGGATCTTTTTTTTTTTTTTTTTTCAAAATATATCAAGAATGTCATAATGGTTGCTAGTAATAAATGGTTTATATATCTGTATTACCTTTCATCTTTTACAATACTGTATGTTGCCATAAAATAAATAAATAAAAATAAGGCGTATTTATATAGAGCGCATAGTGCATGATATAAATTCTCATCGCCCTGAATTTCAGTGAAGATGGAACAAAACATTGTTATATATGCGCTCGGAAAGTTTAAAAATAACGTTTAAAAATACGGACAGAACTAAACTCTCCGTATAAACTAGAATGCTTACTATAGAAACAATGGCATTAATTCTAATAGTTGTGCTAAATTTCTACACTAAATTGAAATTGTTTTTCCGTATTTTCCCGTCGAAAAATCCGATTAGATGCAGATTGGTGATCAAGTTTTTTAATAGGATTTCATAAAAACATTAGAACGAGTTTTGAAATTCATTCGAAAGATACATTTTATCTAGGTTTATATAGGGTTCCTGCGTATGAAGTTTATATAAATCTTTATTGCATTCCATGAATGTTATTTTTACAAAAAAAAAAAGGCAAAAAGCACATTTTTTTATTCGATGATAAGATAGCCCTTGACTGCTCTTTTATTTTGGAATGATATAATTATTAATCATTGCAATTAAGATTTTTTTAATATTCATATTTAAAAAAAATGGCACAGTAATAGCTTTTATCTTGTACAGAATATGGACATACCCGAAAAATGTATGTCTTCTTCCGAAATAGGTATTCTTATAAAACCTAAACTGTACGCGGTAGTAAGCATCAGCTTTCTTTGTTAGTTGTACGTACGTATTTACGTACGTACAACTTCACAGTAACGATTAATATTATAAGATTATAACGCATTCTCTGACGAACAAAACAAAGTCCAGAAAACAAAGTAAATGGGTTAGCAAGTAATTAAACATTGTTGGAAAACCTAACCGACCGGCATGACCGGATATGTTCAGCTGAATCAGTCATAATATCTCCTGTTACATATTTCTGCTCTTAAACAATTCTTCGTAATTGTTACTCGTTACATTTCGCACTCTTTTTTTTTATTTAGTCCACAAAACTGACTACAATTGTTTACAGTGGATTAACAAAGTAGGTTTAGGAAATTATTTCTTATGCAATTGAGTCTCTTAATAAAATTTGGGAATTTAGAATTTCTAAATTGTCTCTGTCTGGTCTTGTGGGAAGCTTTGGCCGTGGCTAGTTACCACCCCAGAGCCAACGTGCCGCCAAGCGATTTAGCGTCCCGGTACGATGACATGTAGAAACCGATTAGGAGTACACTGCCACTGGTGTGTAGGTACATTGCCATGCCCCTACCAAGTTAGCACACTACCAACTTAGACTGCCACTTACCATCAGGTGAGGTTGGAACGGCATTCCGAACCTAGCCTAGCCTTCCGAGCATAGTTACTAGGCTCAATACGAACTAACAAAACGCTGGTCTGTTCGTTTCCCTATCGACATATTGGACACGTACTCGGTAAATGCTCGTAAAGTACGGCAAAACTATTAAAATGTTCCGAATTCACTTCCCATTTGACGTTAAAAGTGAATTGATGGCCGGCTAGCTGCGCTTCCTCGGTATTCCAGCGCTCATAAATTGAAGCCAATAATAGGGTTGGGAAAAAGACTTTTAAGCTATTGCATAGCTTCTATTGCGGGCCTTGAGCGTGGAGACCGAATCCAGAAATTCCGTATCGAAAATAACCTGACACGGGACTCCTCTCACCGCTAGATGGCTTTGATAAAAAATGCTATGCAATAGCTTTACCGCGGCAGTCCCCGAGTGCCACACGTCTTTTTTTTTATTCGATGACAAGATAGTCCTTGACTGCGATCTCACCTGATGGTAAGTGAGGATGCAGTCTAAGATGGTAGCGGGCTAACTCGGAAGGGGTATGGCAGTGAAGATTCAACCCATACCTCTAATCGGTTTCTAGGTTTCTACTCGCCATCCTGCCGGAACGCTACATCGCTTGGCGACATGTCTTTGACGGTAGGGTGGTAACTAGCTGCGGCCAAAGACTCCCGCGTCAACGACGTGCCACCAAGCGATATAGCGTTTCGGTACGATGGTGTGTAAAAACAGATTAGGGGTGTGGGTTGAATGTACACTGCCACATCCCTTCCAAGTTAGCCCGCTACTATTTTAGATTGCATCGTCACTTACCATCAGGTGAGATCGCAGTCAAGGACTACCTTGTCATAAAAAAAAAATTGTGTCAACCCTGATCTGCTATGAAAATAATAACTCCATTAGTCACACTATCACTTTTACACGTCGCGTCGCCGTTTACAGGCGAAACCGAATTTCATAATGCATGCACGTTCATAGAGTGGGCCGAAAAATCATCAGCTTCATATTTTTATTAGTGTGGCTTCCCATAGATTCTACTAGCACGAGCCATACTTTTCCTTATTTATTAGAGCGCCATAGCACGGACTTTAAAAGACGTGTCGAGTGCCGATAAGCGAGACAACTAATTGTCACACAAATATTATAAAGGCGAAAGTTTGTATGTGTGTGTATGTGTGTGTTTGTAACTCCTTCACGCCACAACGAATGCACCGATTTGGCTGAAATTTGAAATCAAGATAGCTCATACCCAGGTTTAAAACATAGGCTACATTTTATCGCCGGAAAATTTAAGAGTTCTCGCGGGAATTAAAAACCTTAATCCACACAGACGAAGTCGCGGGCGTCGTCTAGTTATTTACAAGACAAACAATTGGGACTATGGCATAAACCCTTTTCTGAGATGGACCTGCGTTTAGTAGAGTTGATGATCATAATGAGGAAGATGAGTATGGCTTCGATTTACATTGCCATACACATTCAAACGTAGCCCACTTTTCCTCACGTTGTTTTCCTTCACAGTTAAGCAGTTTTGACGACCTCCCTGGCGCAGTGATGAGCGCTGTGGTCTTATAACTGGGAGGTCTCGGGTTCGATTCCCGGCGGGGGCAATTTAGGAATTTATTATTTCTAAATTGTCTCTGGTCTGGTCTGGTCTGGTGGGAGGCTTTGGCCGTGGCTAGTTACCACCCTACAGTCAAAGACGTGCCGCCAAGCGATTTAGCGTTCCGGCACGATGGCGTGTAGAAACCGATAAGGGGTATGGGTTGAATTTACACTGCTATATCCCTTCCAAGTTAGCCCACTACCATCTTAGACTGCATCGTCACTTACCATCAGGTGAGATCGCAGTCAAGGGTTATCGTCATCGAATAAAAAAAAAAAGCGTATCGCACACAACTCCGGAAAGTCGTCACAGATCAAACCCCCCTCCCACCCTCGAAAAGGAAACTGCTTTTCAGTTGACGTTCGTGGGATATTATTTACTTGTTCCGACTGCATTTCATTAGCACGCGCTAACCTTTAGACTTTTAAGTGTGGTTCGTGTTTTAACGCGCTTTGAGAAGCCACCTTTACGTTTCAAATTGGGCTAACTGTCATAACGCACGTACGTCTTCTGATTGATATTGTAATAAAGTATTGGAGGTGTACGTACAAAAATAGATCTGTGTGGATCGTGTTATTGCACGAACAGTTTTTATGATTTCTCTTTTGAGCTACCTTAATTAATCGACGTCGTTATTTGTATTGAATCGTCTTTAAAATCGTGAGGATGGCTTTACTACCGATTCAGAGTAATAATTGTAATGATAAAAAATAGTATTGTTTTAAAATATATCAAACTAGCTTTTGCCCCCGCGACTTCGTCCGCGTGGAATTAGATTTTGGGGTGGAATTTTCAAAAACTGTGACACACGTACTTCTTTATTTTTAACTGAAAGCTCTTTGACTCCAAGTTTGATGGAAACAGCTTGAAAAATGACGGAGTTTCATATAAAATTTCATCCCCTATTTAAACCCCTTAGGGGTGGAATTTCCAATAATCCTTTCTTAGTGTGCGCCTACGTCATAAAAGGAACCAACTGTAAAAATTTCAAGTTTCTAACTTCAGTAGGTAGTTTAGGCTGTGCGTTGATATCTCAGTCAGTCAATCAGTCAGTCAGGACTTTGAATTTTATATATATAGATAAACTATACATCACCGACTTGTAAACTTATCCCAAATATGCATATGAAGTGTATGGTGAATATGTGATGTATTATTTAATTAATTTAATTAGGTATTTAAAAAAACCTAGCTCCCTTATAACGTCTCAGTTAGCTTACCATGCCTACAGAAGACTGATTCTATTGACCGCAAACCGAAATCTATAGACGACACTCTCACTCTGTTCAGACTCAAGACAGAGTTAAAACGAGACAGATTTATGTCAGAGCATATTTGTGTCTCGTTTTAACCTCTATCTTTAGCTTGAGCTGAGTCAGAGCTCGCTCTATAGATCTCCCTACTGCGGGTACTCTTTGAATCGTCAATTGAATCTAGCACTGGTTTGGAATGGAATGCCGTCCCAATACTATTACTTACCGGTTATATAACATAAGTATGAACTTATATTATATAACAGGTTAGTTCAAACTTCACAGTTCAGTTGAAGGTCGCACGACATCGTCATAAAACATCATTCAGATAACCCCGTATGACGCAAATATTCGTCACGCGTTAAACACGCAATTTTAATTAATTACAAAGCTTAAATATTACCAGTAATGCCCGGGCTCCACCTGCGCTGTAAAGCGTAAATTAACACGATAATAAAGGCATTACGCAGATGGGGCCAATATTTTACTGCGTTAAATGTATACGTACGTAATGATGTTAGACGCTAAGCGCTAATCCATTTGAGCCAGCCGTTAACACTAACATTAATGCAGATGGAGCACTAGCATTAAAATGTTCAATAGAATTCTCTCGAGCGTTTCCGATTGCCCCCGTACAAGATTTCCGTAAAAATTATTTCAAAGGTGTACACGGGGGTTACGGGTAAAGAAAAGTATGTGAATATATTCTTGATCTTCTATTACTTTGAAACTTCATGTTCTACCAAATATCTATAAACCACAGGTACAAATATTAGTTTGTAGAAAGTGACCACGTCATTTGTTTGCTTAATTATTATGTAAATACGAGCCAAGCTTCGATTGTAGGTATGAACCGTTTGGGATATAACGCACTCACAGTTCTACATGAAAATCATTTTTGATAGACGTTCAAAGTTATACGTAGCATCAATGACTATTTAAAAAAAATCAATATTAGGTACTTACACTTATATGTTATCAAATTTTAATCAACCGTAATGGAGGAGGTAATTACGAAATTTCACTATTTACATGACTATTAGCGTAATTAGAATCATAACCCAAAGGGCCTCATTATAGTAATTAGTAACTATTAATTCTTGCTAATAATAGAAACGCATATTGTAAAACTCTAAAAATGAATAGAGAAAGTTATACTTGTTATTTCTTAAACGTAAAATTAAGGTGTGTAAGCTCTTCAATACAAGCTATTAGAGAGATTTAGAAAACATTCTTATAGAGAGAAAAGTAAATACTTATCTCTATAATAAACACAAATTCGACTAACATAATGAAAGAGAAAACTACTTTGTTGATAAAATAAACATAGATGATTCGTGAATATCATTAAAACAGATAAAATAACATACTTGTTGATTTTTATCAAACGCTAAGGAGTTATAGGATATAGATACAACATGTGATTTTCTATTTTCGTATTTACAGATAAATAAAAGAACAAAATAATCCTACGTTAAACAGTTATTTTTGTTTTGGAAAACTAGGTTTTTATTCTTATTACGTCTCAACCTTATCACTAAAGCACGTAAGATAACATAAGTACCTATTATTATCTCGTGTGCAAATATCAATTAGAGTATAACTATCAGCTGTCTTTGTAACTATATCAAGACTAGATAGAGTCTGTTCACAAAGAGAACCCGCTTTGCTTCGTGGCCAAGTTAACTAACTCTGTATATTGCGCTACTAGCTTTTGCCGGCGACTTCGTCCACGTCAATTTCTGTTATTATGATCGCGATTAAGAACTTTTTAAAAGAATATATTTTAATTTTTAAATATGGATAATTTTCCCCGTTTTTGCAACATTTTTCACTGATGCTTCGCTCCTATTGGTCGCAGCGTGATGCTATATAGCCTAAAGCCTTCCTCGATAAATGGACTACCTAACACAAAAAGAATTTTTCAATTCGAACCAGTAGTTCCTGAGATTAGCGCGTTCAAACAAACAAACTGGAAAGCCTGGAGCACCGCAGAGATGTTAGTTCTCTCTGCGTATTCTATCGGCTATATAATGGGGAGTGTTCTGAAGAACTATTTGACCTTATTCCACCGTCTCTCTTCTACAACCGCACCGCTCGCCACCGAAAACAATTTCACCCTCACCACCTGGGTGCCTGGAGCACTTCGACCATCCGATGGTCCAGATCCTTTTTTCCACGTACTTTGAAACTGTGGAACCAACTTCCTGCGACGGTGTTTCCACTGAATTACAACATGGGGTTATTCAAGGGGCGGACCAACAAATTCCTGAAAGGCCGGCAACGCATTGGTGGTGCCTCTGGTGCTACAAGTGTTCATGGGCGGCGGTAATCACTTAACATCAGGTGACCCGCCTGCTCGTTTGCTCGCTAAAAATATATTAAAAAAAAAAAAAAAAAACTCTTCAGCTTTATAATATTAGTATAGATTGTATGGATCCGCTAGAATAGAATAGAATAGAATAATTTTTTATTCAAATAAACTTTTCCAAAGTGCTTTCGAATCGTCAAATGAATCTACCACTGGTTCGGAATGCCGTAAAAAAAGGGCTAAATAAAAAAGGTGCGCCCTCCTAACACACGACGGTTCACTTTTTGAACACTCTATTGAACAGGTTTTGATGCTAATAGTTACGTCATCTGCAATAGAACCGCATCAAAACTGAAGAACTTCCGCGGGAATTAAGACCCTTAATTCACGCGGACGAATTTTCGTTTAGTAGGCCTAACTTATAATTCTGCCAAAAGTGGTTTCTTCGATTTAACTTGGCATTACTAATTAAGACATAAGATCATAGAGCTCTTAAGACCTAGACTTAACAAAAGTTAAACACATGTAAGGCTACATAGGTTAAATATTATATACCTACAGTTAAATATTATAATTGACCAACAGGTGTAAGTAAGTCTGTACCGACAGCGTAAAATCCCTACAGCACATTAATAATAACCGGTATTCGTGGGAATTAAATTTGACCTTTAACGTATAGTATCGTATAGTTTCATATCATTAATACTGAGTTAATTTAAGTCTTTTTTATTTATAAATCCGCTGTCAAAACCCATTGTATATTTGGGCATCATCCAGGCACTCTGCTGGGCTGAACCATGATTTTACTTTTGCACATTTTTTTATAAATTATTATCCTCCTTTAGGACGTAATCGTTATAAATAAAACATGGGCGTTATAAATAAGTCATGAGGACTGTCGACAGAATTAAAAACACGTCATACTCATAGCTACTGTTAACATAAGCATATCAGTAACGTGAACCCACAAGATTTTCCCCCCCCCCATACCAAAAATCGCTCCATGCGCCTAAAGAAGTTTTCACTTCAAAAGGTTTGTGACGACAAATGTGACGAAAAATAGAAAAAAAAAAACTCTTAAATTAGGTATAACTCTAGTCTAGGCCTACCTTATCTCTGTGTGAATGCCGATGGTGTGTTACCGGAGGTGGATGCTGAGGAGGTGGCGGCAACTGGCTTTGTCCAGTCACCACCATAGGCAGTCCATCAACAATGGTCACCATCACCCGCTTATCGGAACTCCGACGCCGCTCAGCGGAGTTCCTCCGTCGCCTTTGCTCGTCCGCCACCGGTTTCGAAAAAACTGTTCGTCTATCAAACGCCGATCGTGGATCCACTTGATTCTCTGCTGCCCTGGTAGCTGGCGTGTGACTTTTGGAGCGTTTCAGCAACCTCATCACGTGGGACTTCAAAGCATCAGGCTTACTAACGGGCGGCGGTTCAGGTTTGTGTTTGTAGGATTGAGAGTGCGCGTGGTGGCGCTGTACGGAAACCGTGTGACCCATCCCTGGTGGAACCACGTTGGACAGACTCTTGACTGCGTATGCCGCATCCACTTTGTTCCCCGCCACGCACGAAACCTCGTACATTCCGACCTCCTGTGACACTCTAATCCCCTGGTACTTCACACTAGTATCATGTAGCACTTACAACATTGTCTCACAATCCGTGGAAACACTGCAATCCTTAACTTCACAATTCCCGCATGTTATTAATTATTATTCCGTAGAATTCGTCGCGACTCGCTTACATTTGTATACTGCACAATTTGTTCAATAAGTCGGACCGGTCGAGGAAAAATACTACAACATCACTCACTCTACAGTTTAGGTACAAATTAAAGCAATTAAACAACCTTAGTCATCTAACGCATCATTCACAAAACGCTTAGGTAAACGACTTAAAAATAAAGAAGTCCTCGATAAACGTCCGTCTCACACGAGTCTCCGCGAAACACTGATATGAGCGTGTATCTACTAGCAAGAGAATTCATGAAGTCACAGTAACAAGCGTCCAATGTTAAATGATAAGACCGGAGATACAAGCGTCTGACGTGAACGGGTGAGGCCCATCCTAATCCAGTAAAGGTCAATGTTTTTTTCATTCAGAATGTTTTACAACTTTCGGAGCCAATACGCAACCAATTTAGACAGCCATATAGCGGCTTAGCAAATTGGTTTAATTTTTGATGCCCCATTCGACACACCACAAATTAAATGTTCTGATTTATTTTACGTTGCTGATTTACCTAATGATTTTCTCGATGATGTGGTTAATTTGGATGTATCGCCTTATTTAGTGGTTTTAAGATCTAGGAACTATAACTCTATGTCAATTAACTACGAAAATAATATTGTGAAAACATGTCATACGGAATTGACAAGTCTCAGCGGCAAAAAAGCGGCATGCCTCGAAATCAAAGTTTTTTTAACCGACGACAAAAAAGGAGGTTCTCAATTCGTCACGTATAATTTTCCATCGACAATACGAATAGCTGTTATTTGGATTGGACCA
This sequence comes from Hipparchia sbordonii, assembly GCA_038048805.1. NCBI lineage: Eukaryota > Metazoa > Arthropoda > Insecta > Lepidoptera > Nymphalidae > Hipparchia > Hipparchia sbordonii. Next base: position 5,854,167 of record CM076117.1, on the reverse strand, counting down.
GCGTGGTTGACTATTCTCTTCTCCGAGAGATCTGCGCTCAGAAGTGAGCCGTTTTGGCCGGGTTGCTAATCATGACACGGACTAATGTGATGATATTATAGGTCAAGTATAGTTCTTGCAATTCACATGGTTCATGGTTGTGTGTGTGTCGTATTTGTATAAGTGGGAGCGAGAGCTTGCTCGCGCCTGATCACTCCCACCTAGGCTCCTAAAAGGCACGCACGCGATGTGCATGTACACGACGTAACCACAAGTAAAGCTCACGCGCCCTCGTGAATTGTAAGAACTATATCAATAACGTATGTTGCGAATATTAGGGGGATAAGCGGTACCATACGGTCCCGTGACCGGACGGCCGCGGTCCGCGTAATCCGCATCATAAGGTCAATGTTTCATCCACAGTAGTCCTCCAATTGCTGTAATTGTAAATTGCGAGGAGCTGTAAGTACTGTACGGCAATTCGGAATGACGTCTTTCGGATTAATCAATTTACACTGTGGCCTGTAATAGATCTATCTTCATGCTGCGCAATGAGTACCTATACGTAAAAAAAACCGATGAAGTTCCGGCACGAAGACGTGTAGAAACAGATTAGGGGTTTGGGTTGAATGTACACTGCCATACCCTTGCCAAGTTAGCCCACTACTATCTAAGACTAGATCGTCACTTATCATCAGGTAAAATCGCAGTCAAGGACTAACTTAAAGTATGTAAAAATGTGTATGAAATGTAGCCTATGAGTTAAGAGTGCTGACTAAAAACTGAAGGGTCGAGGTATCGATCCCCACCCGTTGCACTATTGTCGTACCTATTCTTAACACAAGCTTTCAGCAATTTTCAGCCTTAATCAAGTATAGCTTGGCTAAAAAGTTGGCTTGACATTCGGTTTGTCTTCGCCTTAATAACGCTACCAGTACAACAACAGCCTAACGCGATTATTCATTTACGGCTGAAGGTCATGATTTCATGAATGCAATTTTAATACAGCACCAAAGGGCCTGAACAATAGGCTTTCGACAAATCCGCGATTTCCACGGAAAGATCAGTCCGCCCACACAAAGCGAATTCCGCGAGAGAGGTAAAAGCAAGCGGGAATTCATTTAACATTCCACTCAGCGTAATGTTGTATAGATAATGCGGTGTCGCCTTACTCATTGTCTCTTGTGACGATGTCAAATTACTTGCTCTGCGTATTGCCAAATATACATATAAATACGTAAGCTAGTGCTCGTTACTTCGTCTAAGTGAATTTTGGTTTTCTAAAAATCACGTAGCAATTTGCGGGTTGAAATAACTTCTTCTGGATAATACTAGCTTTTGCATTAGGTACATTGCGCAGCCTCGCCACGTTAAATTTGATTTTGGAAACCCCTATTATACCCCCTCGAATTTTCGAAAATCCTCTCTTGGTGGACACCTACGTTCTTGTATTTTTCAGTGTTCCAAACAGCCAGTTACCTTTTCCTTTTTATATTTATAGAAGATAGAAAACGATCACGAAGCGACACCCAGAAAGAAGTGAGTTCAAATCACGCTGAATCCGTATTCGTAAAAATTTTCTTCCAAGTACCTAGGTATAAATAAAATCTTTATTTATTTATGCCTTTAACAAAAACATAAACATTTAAAGGGCGTGCAAAAGCTTATAGAGCCCTAAGGAAGATATTTCCTCCAGAAGCCCTCGAATGAGAAAACAATGTTACGTCTTTACTAGACGCGCGCAGGTGCGGCACACTTTGTGTTTCAGGGAAAAGTTTATAAACACCAGTGATTAATGGCGACGTGTTGGACGGCGCCATGAACAACTACGAGTAACTAACTATATCTAGTGCTTCTAGGTGGGTCTTTCGTTCATTACTCACCTATTTAGGCCAACTTTTTAGGTAACTATGCCGACCTGGGGACTGATTCTGTAACTCAGTGCCTATCAACGACGATTGGTATTTTTTATCCATTGAAGGTTTGAAGAGAAATGCCATTTACTATTTCATACTAAAGCTTCAATGGATAAATAATATATGTCAGTGGCTTTCATTTTTTGATAGGCCCTGAGTTACAGAATCAGGGAGCTGATTCGGTCGCGGCGGCCAGTGCCTAGGCTACCTTTACTAATATTATAAATCAACGGTTAAAGGTGCAGACTTAAAACTGGAAGGTCGCAGGTTCAAATCCCACCCATTGCACTATTGTCGTACTCACTCCAAGCACAAGCTTTCCACTTATTTGGAAGGATATTAGTTTACTTCAGCTTGGCTTATATTGTTTTTTGTTTCTTTTACCAAAAATAAATTTAGAAATATGTAGTGCACTGTGCAAAGTCTACTCTGTCGTGTTAATACAGGCTGATAAAAAAATATTCTTCAATTAAAATTGCACTTGCACTTCCTCACGGAGCTCTGTACATAACTGTGATGGGCAAGTGATTGATTAGACAATCCTACTAATATTATAAATGTGAAAGTGTGGATGTTTGGATGTTTGGATGTTTGGATGTTTGGATGTTTGGATGTTTGTTACTCAATCACGCAAAAACGGCTGAACGGATTTGGATGAAATTTGGCATGCATGTAGCCTTTGACATGGAAAAGAACATAGGCTACCTTTTATCCCGATTCCTTAAGTAGTTCCCGAGGGAAAATTGAAAATTGTTTACGTGCTAAGCCGCAGACAGACTGCTTTGAAATTTGGTATGCATGTAGCCTTTGACATGGAAAAGAACATAGGCTACCTTTTATCCCGATTCCTTAAGTAGTTCCCGAGGGAAAATTGAAAATTGTTTACGTGCTAAGCCGCAGGCAGACTGCTTTGAAATTTGGTATGCATAGCCTTTGACATGGAAAAGAACATAGGCTACGTTTTATCTCGATTCCTTAAGAAGTTCCCGAGGGAAAATTGAAAATTATTTACGAGCTAAGCCGCAGGCAGACAGCTTTGAAATTTGGTATGCATGTAGCCTTTGATATGGAAAAGAACATAGGCTACCTTTTATCCCGATTCCTTAAGTAGTTCCCGAGGGAAAATTGAAAATTGTTTAAGAGCTAAGCCGCGGCCAGACAGTTTTGAAATTTGGTATACATGTCACCTATGCTATGGAAAAGGACATGTGCTTTCTATACCGATCTCAAATAGTTCCCGTGGTAAGAATAAAAATTGTTAACGGACGAAGCTTTAGACCCAATTCTGAAGTCCGCGCAGATAAAGTCACGGACAGAAGCTGCTACTACTACTACTAATTTTAATCCAGATCTCTCAAATTTTTTCCGTGGGAAAAGCATAAATAATTGCTGCACACCAATCCTACTTCCTACTATAATATTATAAATGTGAAAGTGTGGATGTTTGTTACTCAATCACGTCGCAACGACTGAACCGATTTGGCTGAAATTTGGCACAGCGATAGATTATAGTCTGGAATAGCACATAGGCTACTTTTTATCCCGGAAAATTAAAGAGTTCCCGCGGGAATAAAAACCCTCAATCTACGCGAACGAAGTCGCGGGCATCAGCTAGTAACATATTAATTCATCATCAGATCAATATTCAATCTACTCCGTCATCATCGATCACTTGTTTCGACGTCGGCGATTGGTATTCGCAGATGTAACTCGTAAAGGGGTCACGACCCCGCACCACGCACGCTGACCGCGCCTCGCATACAAAAAGAATTTTTAATCAACGCTTGCCGCTAGTGACCCCTTAAGAGGAAGCGCGGGCGGTCGTTTGTCCATACAAACGTGTTGTTCTGTTTTCTCTATGGATAATAACAATAGAGAAATTAATCCTTACATATGGCAAGGATTAATTTGTTTGTTGTTTTGCTTTCTTCAATAAGTTAATAATTTATTAAACCACAAATCAAGTCTACAGCATTAAGGAAAACTAGATGGTTCGATAGAGTTTTTTCTAAATAAAAAAGTCTAATTTGGCCAAATGTTGGCTAACGACTTTATAGCTTGAGGAGGGCAGTGTTACGCGTAACAAAATAACACATTTTGTAGGTAGGCGATTATCAACTTTAGCAAATAAAAAAATATACCAAGTTCTACATAATACATTATGTGTCAATTATATACGTGTCAAAACCATTTCCCGAACCATTTCCCCTGAAAATCTGTACACAGTGATACACACAGTTAATGGAATGGTAGGCGGTAGGCAGTTGGCACCCTCATCATTTCGTCTCACACAATACACTCAGTTTGTATTCATGTCCCATCTTTATGTCGATGCTGTGCTACGCTCGAATCGGGCGAGCTGCTTGCTTTAAAGTTTTAAAATGAAGCACAGTTAAAGCGACTTTTATCAACTTACTAGCCTTTACGCAAGACTGTCTGCGTGAAGTTACCTTTTTAAATAACCGATCAAATGCGAGTAGGATTAAGGATTCCGTACCAAAAAACGCAAAAAAAAACACGTTTCTTCTTATGGGGGAGCCCCTTTAATTTTTTTTTTCTCACGGGAAATTTTTCGTACATACTATGAACGAATTTTAATATATTTCTATTAACTATCTCATTATGCTCAACTTCACTAATATCTCGCCCCTCTGTCCTCCTGATACACTTGAAGCTTGTTTTCGGAGTGTGTACCTACGACAATAGTGCAACGGATGGGGATTGAACTTTCAACCTTTCAGCTTTCAGTAAACCTTCAATCATTGGGCTTTTTTAATGTTCAAAATGGCTAAGAGTTCTTATTTAAAAAATCAAAAAAAAAAATGTTAAATACAGGCAAGCGCAATAGAAAGGGACAAACGCGGCACGAGGCTTTTCTATTACACCTACTCCGTAGAGTTGGACATTTCAAGGTCCGCAACGAAGTGAAAAGATAACGACAGTTGAGTGGGTGCCGCCATTTTCCGGTGATGGGATACCTCCACGGTTTTCACGCGAGTTCGGATATTGGGAAACGATATCTATATCCGCACATGATAAAGATGTCCAACTGAAATGTCCCTATCTCCGACGACCTCCCTGGCGCAGTGGTGTGCGCTGTGGTCTTATAACTGGGAGGTCTCGGTTTCGATTCCCGCCGGTGGCAGTTTAGGAATTTATAATTTCTAAATTGTCTCTCTGGTCTGGTGGGAGGCTTTGGCCGTGGCTAGTTACCACCCTACCGTCAAAGACGTGCCGCTAAGCGATTTAGCGTTCCGGCACGATGGCGTGTAGAAACCGATAAGGGGTATGGGTTGAATTTACACTGCTATACCCCTTCCAAGTTAGCCCGCTACCATCTTAGACTGCATCGCCACTTACCATCAGGTGAGATCGCAGTCATGTGTTATCTTGTCATCAAATAAAAATAAAAATCTAATGAAAGATGCATGAAACTAGTCGCACAAGGTACCCCTAAACCGGCAAATGTCTTTGAAGCTGAAATCTATAGACCGCACTCTCACTCAAGTCAGACTCAAGACAGAGTTAAAACGAGACAGATTTATGTCAGGGCATATTTGTGTCTCGTTTTAACCTCTATCTTGAGTCAGAGCATGCTCTATAGATCTCAGCATTTCATCTCTCGTAAGCTCGAGTTTTCTGACGTGTTTTGCCGTACAGATTTTTCTACTTTGGCGGATTATAGCAAAGAAATTTTATTTTCCCTCAGTACGTAGGAAAGTGTCAATTTTGATTACTCCTGTTAAGTCAGTTCACGAGAACACAACCGCCACATATCTAAAGTCTTACTTTTTTTTTTTTTCTATGACAAGATAGCCCTTGACTGCGATCTCACCTGATAGTAAGTGACGATGCAGTCTAAGATGGTAGCGGGCTAACTTGGAAGGGGTATAGCAGTGTTAATTCAACTCATACCCCTAATCGGTTTCTACACGCCATCGTACCGGAACGCTAAATCGCTTGGCGGCACGTTTTTGACGGTAGGGTGGTAACTAGCCACGGCCAAAGCCTCCCACCAGACAAACGAGTTTTTACGAGAATTTATACGAGTATTTCTCTACTCTCATTGATATGCAATCCAGATATTTGCATTTTCAAACTCGGATTGATTGTAAAACACACAAACTCAACTCATTATTAAGTCGAGCGTTATTTAAACGATTTTATTGGATCGTCTAGTTAGTTTGAATAGTGTTTGTAAAGGACGGGCAGACGGGCTTTACGAATGTACTCGTAGATATAATGAAAGGGCTGAGAGTGCACAGACAGTGGACAAATGTTTGCCATCAGAGTAAACAGCAATAGGAAGGGACGAATACACTAACGTTTGCAACAACACTCTATGGAGCAGTCTGGACATTATGTTTGAATTGTCCAGAAGTTCAATGGACGGAAACTACCGTCTAAACGTTTGTACAGGGTTGTTGCATCCAACATCAAAATTAAACAAAACTAATAGTGCAAATTATAAAATACTAGACGGTTTTTTAATTCCCATGGGAACTCTGTAATTTTCAGGGATAAAATGTAGCCTATGTTTTAATCCTGGGTATGAGCTATCTTCATTCCAAATTTCAGCCAAATCGGTTCATTCGTTGTGGCGTGAAGGAGTAACAAACACACACACATACACGCACACACACATATACAAACTTTCGCCCTTATAATATTAGTGTGATATATGCATATAATTTGCACATTTAAAATATTAGCAACACTTCCTGGCCCCTCTTGTTATTTTTTTTTAATTGCAACCGCCAAGTTTACTTAACTCTTTAATTTTCTGGGATAACATGTAGCCTATGTGTTAATACTGGCTAAGAGCTATTTCCAAATTTCAGCCAAATCGGTTCATTCGTTGTGGCGTAAAGGAGTAACAAACACACAAACACACACACATACAATCTTTCGCCTTTATAATATTATAGTATAATAACATAACTGGAAAAGGACCCCATATAGCCTATATGCGATAATAAATGTCCCTTTCATAAGCTTGGTAGAGTCACCACATACGGATCACATCTGACAGATACAGATTATACTGACGTAAATAGAACTCCCGTCTTTATATTTATTATTTTGTCCCAAACAAATAATTACTTGTAACATGTGTTATTTGTGATAAATGAAAGCCGAAGAAAAGAGACAAACAGTATCCAAATAAGAGTACGTAAAAGCCGATAAGAATAAATAAAATTGTAGTTCTATCTCGTTCTACACGTACACATGTAAGAGAGACAGAGACACAAAATGGCGGTGAGCATGTCTTTTCTTATTTTAATCGCATTGAATGAATGATGACAAATAAAATAACTTTACAGTAAGTACTCCATTTATCATCAGCCAATGACGATGTGATAGTTGATATTTATATAGTTGTTAAATAATATTCATTTCTCATCTCATTAAAAAATAAATTTAGTTTATCAGAAATCAGAAGGGCACGATAATAAATTCTTTGATGACGACAAAGTTGCAGTTGAAGATGCAAAATTGCTTACAAAACCAAAAGAAACTCATAATTAATTATATTTTTTTTCAAACCGTCTAATTACGCATTTCAAAAGCAAAGACATCAAAAGACTTTTGAAAGAAACTCAGGGGATTCTACCACGCCAAGTTGATGCCACGGCGGGATTAAAAAGATAGGAATATTAAGGAAAAAGTTCGTAGAATAAAGTTGATAAAAAAAGCTTGAAGAGAATAATGGTGGTGTAACTGTAGAGTGGACGATGGAAATGTAAATAATGGCCAGTTCACTTTCTTCCAGTCGCTAGATCCAGTCGGTTCTTGAACGCAAGACTGAAATGGATAGTATTGCTTCATTATTCCATTAATTTATTGAATTCCTATTTTTATTTAATTGTCATTATGCAATAGAAATAAATTGAATTGAGATCCAGCAGGCTAGGACATCCGTGTTATTTACCTTTACCGTTGACGACTACGGACGTACATCATCTACGCGGATGTGACTAGATAAGCCAAACTTAACCTTAAATGTTCAGTTGCTTTTATTGTAGATTTCAATATAGAACGACTTTGGTCTATTTCCTAGGTGGCGCATTACGTCATAGAGCTCTACACATAGTTTCAAAAGTTTAACATCCAGTGCTACTATTTTGTTCTCTTTATCGTGATCTTTTTACAGTACTCTACGTGGAACTTGTGAATGGTTGAAACACTGTCACTATCTCTAGATACTGTAACCGCAAATCTAATTCTACTGTAATAATGTGCATCAGCCATAACGAGAATAACGATGCAATGTCGACTAAATAGAGCGGTTACTATGAAAATGGATATAAATAAAGTACTCACATCGAAAAAATTAATGATCCACGTAGCTACGCCCACGTAGCAGAGGGGATTGTAAAACTGTAGGTTTTTAAAAGCAACCCTTAAAGAGCTGATATGGGGTTAAACAATTAAATTGTCCTCTAGTCTCGAGTGGTGTCTCGTTTTACATACGGATGGAATGTTACTCTACTAATGTGTACCAGCCATTAGAGTAAGAATGCAGTGCAGAGTGCAGAGACTATGAAAATGGAAATAAGTAAAATGCTCGCATTGAAATAATAATAGTCCAACGTGCACATAGCTGCGGGGACTGTAAAGTGTAGGTTTTCAAAAGCAACGTTTGGAGTAATGCTACGTTCAGACTGATGAATGGTAACGTACAATGTAACGTAAAATGTGGTCATCAGTGTGGACGCAGCGCGAGCACCAACCGAACGTGTACATACTCGCATCTGTTTCCGACGTGCGCGTGAACACGCGTCCGTAGCTATATCCATATCTGCAAGGTGAGCATGGGCAGGGGACATATTATCCACGGAGAAAGGAAAAAATGTTGATCCCCTCCCTCAGTTTCATCCACCCGTCGAGCATGGGCAAAACGGTGGAAATAATATTATGGTCGCGGCCAGAAAATGTTTATCAGTTTTCAAAGTAGATTCTATATCACATTGCTTGCAGTAAGGTCTATAACGCCATAGAATATCGAAAGCATATCGACTGTCAGGCATAGACGTGTGCATGTAATTATGAATCTTATGGTGGTAAACATTTTTTGTCCGCGACCGTACGTATAGGAATATACTTCTTTCTCCTATCGCCATGCTTTAGCAAAGAGACAAGATAATTTTACGTCTTGTCAGAGGATAAAATCGGGGATAAAATTTTTGTCTCCTGCCCATGCTCATCCTGCTGGTTCAGTTCGTGTTCGCACGTCTACACTGGCGCTCTGAGCACACTGCGCGTTTCTTTGTGTTAGTTGCAAAACCGACAAATCGCGGATCGCTCCGCATAATATGAAATGCACAGTTCGCACAAAGCGTCCAGACTTACATGATATTTTGCACTAATTTGGGCGACGATTTATTTCGTTTCACGTAACATTTTACGTTACGTTGCGTAAGTCTGTACGCGACATAATGATATAGGGGTAAATGTTTGTTCTGTAGTCTCGAGAGGTGGCTCGTTTTACCTCCCTGTGTGTAGTTTTATACTATAACTGCTAATTTAATCAAGCAGGTACATGTTTATGCATAAAATGAATTAAACTAATTTTGCTTTTCAAATGCCGAATAAAAATAAAGAAGACCGTGTTTCAGTTTTTAGAAATACCAAGCCGCAGGGGCAAAAGTTAGTACGAATAAGAATCTTTTCTATTTTTACAATGCGTTTGTATGGAGAAACGAGTGAGAAGCGTGGCCTTAATAAACGTAGGTACATGAGATACAACTTAATAAAAATCTTTAATACTTCTACAATGCGTTTGTATGGAGAAACGAATGAGAAGCGTGGCATTAATAAATATAGGTACACGACATACAACTTAATAAAAATCTTTACTACTTCTACAATGCGTTTGTATGGAGAAACGAGTGAGAAGCGTGGCCTTAATAAATGTAGGTAGGTACACGAGATACTTAGTACACAGGAAAGTATATACCTATACATATATATATATATATATATATATATATATATATATATATATATATAGGTAAAGTATATAAACGCAAGTACACTAATGATGCACTCGCTCAGCTGCGATCCCGAGACGCATTTACATATCATTATAAAACACCTGAGAGCTGAGTCGACGCCCTCCACAATGCTGACATTGATTATTCACTCCAATATTATTCTCAATTGTGAACACGGCGATAGTAGAAAATGATTTTCTATTCAAAATCAAAACTTGCTGACGTCAGGAGAAAGCCTGTAGTTGTAATCTCTAATATTGATTGCATCAGTGTAACGACAGCAATAACCGCTTCTTCTCCTTTATCAACTGATAGACGTCCACGGCTGGGCATAAGTCTCTTACATGGACCTCCACAGGCCTCTGTCATGCGCCGCCTGAATCCAGCGGCTCCATGCGAATCGTTTGATGTCGTCGGTCCACCTAATGGGGAGTCTGCCAACACTGCGCTTCCCAGTGCGGGGTTGCCACTCCAGCACCTTGGGACCCCATCGACCATCAGCTTTTCGAACTATGTGCCCCGCCCATTTCTACTTCAGTTTAGCAACTCGCAGAGCTATGTCGGTGACTTCTGAATGACTTCTGATTGGTAACGTTCTTGCTGTATCAATGCATTGTATGCTATCAGACAAGTCATAGCAGCCGCTACAGGCGGCGCAAGACCGAGACTGTGAAGGCCATGCAAGAGACCTTTGTCCAGCAGTGAACGTCTATCGGACGATAAACAAGAAACTGCGTTGGCGTTATTTTGCGATGCGTCCCTTATCCTTAATGCGGTATCTCAAATTGTTTCTACCGTCCCATAGGAACCCTCGTCAATTTCATGAAGGAGACACGTTAGTATCGAACTAATGGCACTATAGAGGAAACGCCTAAGGATCTTGGCAATAGGCCAAGATGAGTCGAATATAATTTTATTGAATAGACATTAGGCACGTTACCTCCATTTCTTCTTGTATAGGGTCACCAAATGGCAGGAATTTTCTTGACGCGTCTGTTTATACCCTAATAGTAATTCAACCTACTCGCACGAAACGCTTCAATTCAACGTTTCTGAAACGAACGGCTAAGATATGGAACGCACTTCCAGCTTCTGTGTTTCCGGCCACGTATAATTCGAGTACCTTCAAGACAAGAGTGAATAGCCATTTTCTAGGCAAGCACGCTCCAACCTAGACCTCATCAATGCTTTACATCATTGATTGTCATCAAGCGCAAGCCTTTGTCATAATAAAATAAAGAAGTTACCTAAGACTCTCCGGTGTTCATTCCCACGCAAGAATCTGAGATCTTTTGGAGCTATGAGCATTTTCCGCAAAATGAATTTCAGCAATAACATCGCGAGGCAACCTGCAAGTCTGAGAGTTCTCTATAATGTTCTCAAAGGTGTGTGAAGTCTGCCAATCCGCACTTGGCCAGCGTGCTGGACTATGGACTATGGCCTATGGTCATGGGATCGAACCTGCGACCCCCTCGTAAAGGAGACCACAGACCTAAACGCTAGGCTATCACTGCTTTCTTATCAGCTATATTAGGTACATCAGCACCAGCTTATCCATTACTAGCTAATGCCCGCGTGGATTGCGATTTCTTGATTCACGCGGGAACTCTCTTATTTTCCCGGATAAAATGTAGCCTATTTGTTATTCCAGACTATAATCTATCTCTGTGCCAAATTACAGCCAAATCGGATCAGTCGTTGCGGCGTGATTGAGTAACAAACATCCGTACATCCAAACTTTTGCATTTATATAATTAGATAATAGGATGAACCTTCAGAAAATACGATTTTTTTTTTGGAATCTAGCAGCCCTAACTCGTACCTTATGGCCCTTAGAGGAGCTTTACGTATTGCAAAGGCATTAGGGGCTATATTCAATTGTTTTCCTTGTACCACAGCAACCATACACTCGCGCTTAACCCGTAGTACCGTAGTAATAAAGGCAAAATTAGCCTAACACGTACAAACGCATAGGTATTTAGTTAGATTCTGCGCAGTCATAGAGGTTATTGTGTCTAATTTAAGTGATGATTATCATTCGACATTGGCTCGCGCTATTAGAATCCCATCGTAAGTACGTGCACATATTAAACGTAATCATGTTTAAGCTATACGTGTAAATGTGAATTACTCACCAGAAAATTAACGCGCTATACAGTAAAATTCATATCTTATTGGTCCTTCGAACCGGATGTTGCTTGGAATAAGGTTTACTTTATGTTTTGGTTGCTGGAGGCTGGAGGAAGCCTATGTCAGAAGACACACTGAGGAATAAAACGGTCACCGACCTGTGTTACTTTATTAAGTATTATCTTTGTAAAGCGTAAAAACACTCTCAGTGAATAAGGGCTTTATTATAATGATTGCTACAGTAGGTACGTGCACTCTTTTTTTTTAATCGGTGACAAGTCAGCCCTTGACTGCGATCTCACCTGATGGTAACTGAATATGCAGTCTAAGATTGTAGCGGTCTAACTTGGAAGGGATATAGCAGTGTAAATTCAACCCATACTCTTAATCGGTTTCTACACGCAATCGTGCCGGAACGCTAAATCGCTTGGCGGCACGTCTTTGACGGTAGGGTGGTAACTAGCCACGGCCAAAGCCTCCCACCAGACCAGACCAGAGGCAATCCAGAAATTATGAATTCCCAAATTGTCCCCGCCGGGAATCGAACCCGAGGACCTCCCAGTTATAAGACCACAGCGCTCACCACTGCGCCAGGGAGGTCGTCAACTCTCTCGCACTCGCACGCAATTGTCTTTGATTGGCCGAATTTATGGCGTTCTTGAACTAGTACCAGCCAAACACTACCAATAAACAACCCCACAGCGAGTTTCCCTACAATATTTACCTTCACCGTTGAAGCATGCATAATTGCATAAACGCAACGTAACTCCGAAAAATCTGCAATTTCAATTTGAGAAGGTATTTAGGTGCATGCTCGAGGAACAGATAGCTAGATCCTATCTATCTATTATGCCAACGGTATTAAGGAAATCAAACATAGCGAATTTTAAAGCTAATCGAATCAAAATTCCACAGAAGTATAACAGAAAAACACGAAATATGTGATTTGTAGTAAACGATAGTTCAAAACTCCACTGCCACGAAATGCCAAGGTCGTCATAAATGGCTTTCAAAACCAGCCGGTGGAAGTGCACCGTACATGAGCGTAAACCGCAGATTTTCAAACTTTATATACTGCAATAACCTACTTAAATGGTGCAGAATTAAAAGGCGTTATTTGTACCACTTTGAAACTGCATTCTACCTCGCACCGTTGGATTCTCTGCACGGAGTGTTTGCGAGTGAATGTGATGTAACAACTTTTGGTTGTCCTAATAAATAAAATAACCAGTGCAAGTGTGAGTCATAATCGCGCACTGAGGGTTCCGAACCTTGTGAACCTCGTGAGGATTATAAATATTAATTAGGTATAGTTCTTGGCGCGTGGCTCATGGTTGTGTGTGTGACGAGACTGATTTATGTCATAGCATATTTGTGTCTACAAATATGCTCTGACATAAATCTGTCTCGTATTAACTCTGTCTCTGAGCTGATGAGAGTTCTGTTTATAGATTTCAGACTTAGTGTCACGTAGTAGGTAAATAAGAAAATATAATATTAAACCTTTTTTTGATCGACGGCATCGTCATTTACGTCACACGTGACATCGCGCAGAATGCACTAGTGGTTCACAACAAACAAAAGCACCTACGCCCTAAGAGCTGCGAGTTTGCGAACCACAATAGTACCCGTGCGGTTCGATTCTGTTAACGCTCTGGTTCACAAGTGTGCCGCTCAGCAGAGGTACGACAAAATGGGGCTTCACTCAAACAAAAAATGTGATGAGCATCTTTTGTCCCTTCATAATTTTTTTTTTTTTTCAAATAAACATTCAATTTATTATATTACGACATTATTCCAATTTTATATACAATGTGTCCCAGGGTTAAGTGACCGCCCGGCGTTTATTGAATATTTGGACAAAATTATTAACAAATAACCTTAAACTAGAGGTCTAATCTCTATATATATATGCATTGTAAAATAATTTTTATACATCCGCCTTGTAAGAGATTGTAGAGGCTGCTCTCTAAATATTCCAAGCAAATAACTTACTCGTGACTGTAAGTTTTTAAACTAGATTAGTAATCGTCTCTTAGAAAACTAAACCCATTTCAACCAAAGCGATTGGTTGGAACTCATTATAAAGCAATTAAGGTTCGTTATCGGCATACTTTTTTTAAAGCATTTTAGTATGGTTATCAATACTTAAAATATTTTAGCATTCTGATAAACAGGGGCGAAATTTAGGACATCTACCAAGTACTTGTTAGAAACCATTTTGTTAACTTCTATCCTTTTGTCTTTCTGTTTCTGTTTTCTAAACTTCTGTCCTCTAAGCGCTACAGTTCGATGTCTAGCTCTCGTTAAAATAAATAATGAAAGGGTAGAACCCTTTGTATTTATCAAGTCCTTCCATTTCAACGAGTTTGGAATTAGTTTTTATATCCAGATGAGATTTTTTTCTAAGGTTATTAGCCAAGCTGAACTAGACTTATATTATAATATTTTATCCTCTATTATTATTATAATATTTTATCCTCTCCCCTCCAAATAAGCAAAAAGCTTGTGCAAGGATTGGGTACGACAATATTGCAACGGGTGGGAATAGAACCTTTCAGTTTTCAGTCCGCACCTTCAACCTTTGGGCTATTGAGACTTCCATTTCACTTTACCACCACCCAATTTAAACCACAACATCGACATATTAAACCGCGTCCCGACCAACTTTTGCGACGTTAACAATTGTAAATTCCATTTTCACGTTGAACCGTTAAAATATCGAACCCCATTTCGCAGACCGACCACAGCGGGTTGAAAATGCAATGAAATAAAGTTTGCAACGTAGTGCTAATGGATTTTGTTTGTGTTTCCCTACACTTCACTGAGTTACAGCGGTTTTTGTAAAACGTTTACAAACGTTTATTGAAGCCTCAACAGCCTAACTGGGAGGTCTCGGGTTCGATTCCCGCCGGGAGCAATTTGGGAAGTTATAATTTCTAAATTGTCTCTGGTCTGGTCTGGTGGGAGGCTTGGGCCGTGGCTAGTTACCACCCTACCTGCAAAGACGTGACGCCAAGCGATTTAGCGTTCCGGCACGATGGCGTGTAAAAACCGATTAGGGGTATGAGTACATTGCCATACCCTTTCCAAGTTATTTAGGTTAGTTAAGTTAAGCCCACTACCATCTTAGACTGCATTGTAACTTACCAACGCAAGCTTTCTGCTTATTTGGAAGGGAGAGGAGAATAACAGTTGAGTGCAGCATGGCTAATTTTCTTTTTATTTAATGACATACAAGGTTATAACCATAAACGCAGCTTTTATTGTTTCGATAAGAACTTTAGGATTCTTAAAGAATTTTGTGTTAAAACAAATAACATCAATCTTATGAGTCCGTTGAAAATCTGTTTTAAATCAGCATGAGTTTACATTTTTTCTATGAAAAAAAAAAACGCACCGTTTCGATTTATTTGTTCTGAAATGAATCACGTCACATTGATTTATTGACTATTACTACTACTATAAAATATATAGATTTCAATACAGGTTTTGATGGATTGAAAGCTTCATTAGTTTTTCTTTGACCTGGCACATGGCCAGAATTTAAGCTTATGCAAATTGCTCTAATTCCACTATAATCTGAAGACTTATTGGCGAAGAATCGCCACTTTGGGCTAAACTTCAGCCTCGATCGCCGACTAAAAATAGTTTTTTAACCGATTTCCAAAAAAGGAGGAGGTTTTCAATTCATCGGAATCTTTTTTTTTTTTTAATTTTTTATGTATATTCCCCGAATTAATCGGACACGCCTGGACCGATTCGGAAAATTCTTTTTTTAATTGAAAGGGTATCCTTCCCAGGTGGTCCCACAGCCATCAGGTCAGGATCTGATGATGGGATCCTGGAGAAGTCGAGGGAACTCTTTTAAAATTTTATAGGCACAATTGATATACTTTGAAGTCGGTTTTGTAAAATGAATTTTTAAGTTATTTAATGGCTTATTGATGTACATATGAAAGGATATTTCAGTGAGCGCACTCAGGATCTCTTTGACCTTTTCCTCCCTTCACCTTTTTACCACCGCAAGACATCGGAAGGGCTTCCTTCCCTAAGTCGTTAATAAATGAACTAGCAGATCATAAAATTTTCAACAATAAACTTCAGCAGCAATAATGAATTTACGATCAACATTGTAAAGGCATTGTGGTCTTTACTTCGTCATAAAATACATGTATTTCAAACAAAAGGATACTTTTTACATTATTCACGCTTGAAATGCGTCCTTTATTTGACCACTTTGGAAACGTTCAAAGTCATCTATCTGTACACGAAGGGACCCTTTTTAACCGACTTCCAAAAAAGGAGGAGGTTCTCAATCCGTCGGAATCTTTTTTTTTATGTATGTTCCCCGATTACTCGAAAACGCCTGGAACAATTTGGTAAATTATTTTTTAGTTTGATAGGGTATACTTCCCAGGCGTTTTCATATTCATTAGATCAGGATCTGATGATGGCATCCTGGGGAACTCGAGGAAACTCTTCAAACTCAAAACTTCAAATGCAGCCTAATATGAGCCTCTAGTGGCTCATATTAGGCTGCATTTGCAGGCTAAATCATACAAAAGGAGAAGGTTACTCAATTCATGTTTTAATTCAGAGATTGACAATGACACGGGAAGCTGTGGCCAAGGAGATGAACTCTAATCGAGCGTGAACATAAACAAGTGGGTTTTTGTAGAGGACCTACGAAATGATTCTGAAACGAATCCATTGTTCATGACATTGACATTTCCGACCGTCACAGTCCTATACGTAACAAGAATAAATTAAACGTAAGATTTTTTTTTCCAAAACCGACTTCAAACGCCACTACAAAGTATATGAATTGTGCCTTCAAAATTTGAAGAGATCCCTCGACTTCTCCAGGATCCCATCATCAGATCCTGACCTGATGACAATGGAACCACCTGAGAAGTATACCCTTTCAAACAAAAAAAGATTCCGACGAATTGAGAACCTCCTCCTTTTTTGGAAGTCGGTTAAAAAAGTTTATTGCCCGTTTTCCCCATCTCTACCTAAATCATACCCTAAGTAAGAGCTCTTTACACAGGTAGCCCCTAAATACAATCCCTTACCCATTTCATTTCCACCTTTTAATTGTTGGCTAAATGTTCGTGACAACGAAATTGACATAAAGGCTTTCCTTACTTAGCTTAGCTGGGTAAAGATGGTTCTTTAGAATAAAAGAAAGACCGGCATGATTAACACGGATTATAATTTCGAAATGCTCGTATACAAAATTACAGCGTTCGCAAAGCGTTTACAAGTCGAGAAAGAGCTTAATTTATACCAAAATCAGATTACCAGATACCGCATAGATCAGAAAGAAGAAACGTTTATTTTATAAATTGTGCCACACATCACCCAAGGTATACCTAGATTAGGTTGTCCCGGTGCCTCCACCACTTGAGCATTAACAAAATCAAGTCAAGCAGAACACATTTCTATTTACATATTGTCTATTCTTATCAAGTCAGGGTTGTAATCATCAGCTAGTGATAGGTAAAAATAAGTATCTGCGGTCAATAAATCACTAATATTAAAATATAAGTTATACCTCGTCGCCGACACAATCGTCCGAGACACGTTTTGCGTAATTATTGTCGCCATATTTGTATGCAAATCCACTTGTTCTTGTTCTATAGGAGATTACGTCATGAGCAATCGAACAACGGAAATTATACATATTTTACTCGTATATACCTACGTATTTATCGGTCTACCTTGTGTCTACTTATTACCAGCCAGATTGGTCAACTGTGGCCTAAACCCTTCTCAATAGAGAGGAGATCTGTGCCTAACAGTGAGCCGGCGCGGCGATAGGTTACATATCAGTGGCCCAGTTTAAGAAGTCCCTAAATCCATAATGGCTAATTTCAAGAATACCATTTTTATCTATTTTGGAAAAATGTACTCACATTCCACGCGGACAAAGTCCACGGCATCAGCTAGTAACAAAAGAATTTCCCGATTATCACGTCATTCCGCAAAATAACGCCTGCTTCCATGCAATATTCTAAACAACCCACTCAAGGAACAGGTAAAATAATGAACAATTAACGAGCAACCTTACATCACATTCCATAACAGATAAATCATTACTCAGAGATAAATCCTAAGAGACCTATTGTCGGCGGTGGGCGTTATACAACCGCCGCCACCGCGTCAATATTCTAGAGTTCTAGACATCTGTGCTAAGGACTTAGCTAGCTCACAAAGTACGATTGCATGATTGATACATCGCTGTTATGCAAGAAAATTCTACGATTACATTGACTTTTAATTATTATTAAGTACGAATTTAAGCCGACCAACGTTTCACTAAGGATTAATTCCTTGTGATTTTTCGAAAAATTTCAACGCAAAACTGTCAGAAGGACTGTTGTAGTTGTATCCTCCCTGGTTGTAGGTATTTATTGTACAACAATTTCTTTTTTGTTTTTTTAAAGAACCAAGCTGAAGTTGACTAATGTTCTATCATTCCTATCCTCTCCAAATAAGCGGAAAGCGAAGTGGGTACGACAATAGTGCAACAGGTGGGATTCGAACCTGCGACCTTTCAGTTTTCAATTCGCACCTTTGGGCCATTGAGGCTTACAAAATTAAAAAATTGGCATTAAATGGATCTTTCTAGATACTTCTCTTACCTAGCAGACGTGTACATATTATCTAGTGTCCTTTTAATTACTGCCGAGTTCTTCCATTATTGTCTCGATAGTATTGTACCCTCGTAAAGAACAAAGGAACTCCCTATTCCACCACTTCGTCCCCTACTACGAGTGGACTAACGCATGAGTCTGGAACGTGCCTTATTGTGATATAGGATTGCTATTCCCACAGTGAAATGCTATTGTTGCTAAATTGTACAAGTCGACTTGAGCCAATTCATGCTAAGATCTATAGAGCATGCTCTGACTCAGCTCAGACTCAGGATAGAGGTTAAAACGAGACACAAATATGCTGTGACATAAATCTGTCTCGTTTTAACTCTGTCTTGAGTCTGAGCTGAGTGACAGTGCGATTAGACAGCTATTTGGTACCACTAGTTAAACCGCGAACAGACAGACGGACTTGGCAAAAGTGTGAGGGTTCTATGAATTACTAGTTGATGCCCACAACTTCGTTCGCGTGGATTAAGGTTTTGCAATTCCCGCGGGAACTCTCTTATTTTCCGGAATAAAAAGTAGCCTATGTGTTATTCCACACTATAATCTATCTCTATGCCAAACAACCAAATCGGTTCAGAAGTTTTTACGTGGAAGAGTAACAAACATCCATCCATCAATACTTACAAACTTTAGGATTTCACTACGGAACCCTAAATAGGGAGAAGTAATGTTTTCGAACGAGACCAAAGGTCAGGATGATTCACTGCCATTCATGACCATTACCAATCCTGAATTGTATAAACCGATGGAAGTAAAAATAGAGAGACCCCAATAATATACGCACAGGTCCACATAAAGTACAGGCAACCTCACGTATGAAATTTATCTAGATAGCCCCCGTCAAATTCGAACCCACCCGGAATTGTTATTCATGAGATCGCACAACGCACTCTGCTATGAACACCAGATAAATTTCATACGTGTGTATGAAATATGCTATGCTCGCGTTCTAAACATACTGGGTATAATTATTCCCACACGAGCTACAGTTCGAAAACTAAATTCGATATCAAGATATAAGTTTAGCAAGGGGGCAGTTTAGGAATTTATAATAATTTCTAAATTGTCTCTGGTCTGGTCTGGTGGGAGGCTTTGGCCGTGGCTAGTTACCACCCTACCGTCAAAGACGTGCCGCCAAGCGATTTAGCGTTCCGGCACGGTGGCGTGTAGAAACCGATAAAGGGTATGGGTTGAATTTACACGTATCCCTTCCAAGTTAGCCCGCTACCATCTTAGACTGCATCGTCACTTACCATCAGGTGAGATCGCAGTCAAGGGCTATCTTGTCATCGAATAAAAAAAACGTATTTTGACACACAATGCCCCAGTACAAAATGCAAAATCCATCAACGGTTCACACAACAAGCAGGCGGGTCACCTGATGTTAAGTGATTACCTACCGCCGCCCACGAACATTTGAATATCATGTCCAGTAGGAATATTTCCTATCTCAGTGGCTGTCGAAAGTTTTTAACTTTTGTGTTACGAGATTGGGGTATGACAGTTCTCAGTTGACACCTTCCAATTGTTTCCCATAACCACTGATTTAGAGCATATCCCCTCAGGACCATATTGCCGTTTTTTTTTTTTTTTTTTTTTCAAAATACTTTGAGAGCCATAATCGTGAAGTTGCTTAAATTCTGACTTGACACCTCTACCAGTTTCCTTACGACAGTTGTGGTTAGGATTTATGAAGAAAATTTCCAGAATTATGTCCTACACAATACATCATTTATTTAAGACTTCGTTCGGGCCTGGAGATGAGATAGACCAATTTCAGCGGCTAAAGACTTGGGCAGACACAACACGGCGCCGCGACGACAGCTGCGGACGTCATGTTCCCAACCAATGCAACTTGGACAACATGACGTCAGCTGCTTTTTCCAACTCTATCAAACGTCAAAACGTGCGCTATCAGAGCTTGTATAAAATCGTGAACTGTGACGTCATAAACATTTGATGCACCTTTTGTAGTTTAATCGATAATTTTAAAATGGTTATCACACTTAAAACTAACAGCGGACGTGTTTTTTTACTTATTTTGGAAAACCCTCTAATAAATAATCGGTAAGAAATAATAAGTAGGAATGGCGGGGCGGGGCGGGCAAATAGTTCGAAAGAACTGATGGTCTGGTCCAGGATGCTGAAGTGGAAGCCTCGTACCGGGAAGTGCAGTGTTGGTAGTCTCTCTACTAGTTGGACTGACAATATCCGGCAAGTAGTTGAAAGTCTATACAAGACAAGAAGTCCAGCAATGGACATCCATCGGTCGATAAAGAAGTACCCCTTGAGCCGCATGTCCTTTTCGCCGTTGTTTACGTCTGCCCAAGTGGCGTGTATGTACAACATGGTAGGCAGATGACATAACATGGAAAAATCTCCAATACCAGTTATAAGAAACTTAAAGGTAGGCATTGTACAAATTATAAAAAGCCTAACCTTAAGTTTTTATAACTCGTACTGGAGATTTTCTCCATTTTATATCACCTGCCCGCTTAATGCCTAACCTGTATGGACGCCACTGGTCTGCCCAGGCCTTTAAAGACGTCGTTGCGGTCACAAGATGAGAAAATGGCAATTTCGGCGGTGGTTGACGTGAAAAATTATCAGATGGGGGACCACAGAAGCGGATGCGTCGGTCACACTGCTAAATTCAAATTTATGCGTCCGGTACATGTGATGTTATTAACGAGATCCTCGGATAGCTCCTTTATGTTTTGGATATCTTTTTCAGCGTTCCGTACTGAAAAGGGTGCCAACGGGACCGTATTACTTCGTTCGTCCGTCCGTCTGTCTGTCTGTCAGAGGGCTGTCTCTCATGAATCATAACTAATACTTGAAATTTTGGCCGATTTTTATTTAATGGCCTTAAACATCTGCATATTCTTTGAAAATCCTTTACGTTTTGCTGCACTTAAGTTATTTAACATATCAGAAAGCGAACTTTGCCAAAAGACGTGCATTAGGTACGCATGCCTAGAACTAGGAATACTCTTGCGTGATCTTTGTTTCCTGACACTTGTAAAATCTGGGTATCTTCCAAACAAAATTGTATAGTTAGTCTTCTTAGTTTAAGTTTTGTTTCAAATAAAAAACAAACAATTTTTTGAAAGTTTTTAACGCACTAAAAGCTAAAAGCTAACTTTAATGTCTTTAAATCAAGAGTGAATAGGCATCTTCTAGGCAAGCGCGTACCATCTTAGGCTGCATCTTCACTTACCATCAGGTGAGATCGCAGTCAAGCGCTAGCCTATATATTTTAAAAAAAACATATTCACATCCACATCGGTACACCCGCTAAGCGATATCCGTCACAACCTACACTCAAGTTCATTAAGCCAGGCTATTCATTTACAGCAGCCGTGCCATCTTCTATAATCGCCGACCTAAGTTAATTTCCGCTCTTATCCATCGTATAGTTAACAACATCGGTTAAGCATCACATAACTATGTTATATGTAAGTATGTATAGGAGAATTCAATTTGCGTCAGGCGATGGGAAGCCTCTCTTTACGAGCTTCAGCCACGAAGTGGGCACGACCGGTTGCACAAGCTGCATCGATTATTTATTGAAGAATCCGAGACCGAAATATAACGGAATTCTTCGTCGAAAATGTACGGCTTATCAATAAAGGCCCCTGAAAATATAATTGATTCTCCATAATGTTCACAAAATTCGCACTTGGACACGTGGTAGACTATGGCCTAAACCTTTAATCCTTTAATCTTTATATAGAGACTAGCTTTAACCCGCGGCTTCGCTCACGTTAGGTTTGATTTTTTAACCCCCTATTTAACCCTCTTGGGGTTGAAATTTTCCAAAATCCTTTCTTAGCGGATGTCTACGTCCTAACAGCTACCTGTATACCAAATTTCAGCTCGATCGGTCCAGTGGTTAGAGCTGTGCGTTGATAGATCGATCAGTCAGTCAGTCACCTTTGCCTTTTATATATTGAGATTCAGACAGAGATTACGAGTAAACGTGTAGACAAAATTTTATCTTAGCCCTACTGGAGTGTGATATACTTATTATGCTACGAAAGTTTGGTCCATTTTGTTGATTTATTGGTTTTTTCTACTAGTATGTTGACTTATTTTCCAGTCAAGTAGCATTGGAGCAATGAATATTTGCATGGGTATAATTGGTAACTTGGGTGGGGTTGGTGGGGTGGGAACTATAAGAGGGTACTCGCGGAATTTTAAAAACCTAACTCAACGCGGACCAATTTGCGGGCAAAGGCTAGCAGTATAACAATTTTTATTTAATAAAAATGAGTTCAAGAAACCAATACCCCTGTATCACTAACATAAAAGACCCCAATGCAACATCTACCCCTTGCAAAAATATAGTAGTAGACTGACTAATCCGTCTTCCGACCAAACATAAACTTTTACGGTTAAGGGTGCAGGCTAAGCTGTAAATAAAGCCACTGCGAAGCCTTCGGGAGCCGACCCGCTTTACGATTCGAGCTGTCAGGCTTTATGATTGGAACAAAATATAGGGATACAATTCTACCTGCGTTTTGCTGTGAAATTATTTCCCGAAATTTTAATGCTACTGCTCCACCTGCGCTGTAACGCGGAAATTAACACGATAATAAAGGCATTACGCAGATGGGGCCAATATTTTAATGCGTAAATGTGTTGTAGCATTACTAATGACGTTAGACACTAAGCGATAACTCGGATGGCGGTTTTTTTGACACATCAAAGGATTTTAACGCGTTGAATAACGCACCAATTGGCTACATTAGCGCTGTCTCATTCTGTGCAGCGCATGCGCTGTGAGGACGTAGAGACTACTTCTATCTCCATTTTGAATGTGATTTCAAACACGGACGATAGAGCAAGCACTATTACTCCAGTTAACGCACTGATTCACGAAAAATTACTTTTGGCAGCATTTTTTTTTAATGTAGCCACCTGTTTAACGCGTTATTTTTTAATGCCTAAATTAAGGCGATTTGAGCGCAGCCGTTAACACTAACATTAATGCAGATGGAGCAGTAGAATAACAACAAATCATTCTATGAAAAATTGCTATGCGATTCCCCGGTATAATTCGGATACATGTGAGGAATTTTTAGAGTGCTCTTTCATACTGAAATTGATGCGATCAATGATAATCGAGTTTGTTCCGATTGGCTGACTCTCGTGCGCTACTGACTTGAATACCACACCTTTAGCAAAACATAAAAACCATAATATCTAGGTATCATGTAACATCCGACATATTGATTTTGTTCATATAAAATGTAGCCTATGTCACCCGGACCGATATCGAAGCGATTGACACCTCAAAATCGGCTCAGGCGGCTAGCGCTACAAACTGCAACTGGCTAGCATTTCACGACATCATCTATGACCTAAAATAAAATAGAGTTTCATAACTTTGCTAATAAAGATTCGGAGAATTCTTTTTTCTTTTAGGGAACAGAGATCTTTTTTGAATTGTCTCGCTATTGATCTATTGATATGTCGAATGTTACATCCGATTTTCCGTAGTGAGGTTCCAGTTTTTAAACATTTTTCTTGTCATACTTAATCCTAAAACAAATTACTCACAATTCCCTCCGAATTCACTAAAAGCTTGCACAATTAAAAACGTTCGTTAAGCTGAACAATTAAAAAAAAAAATGTTTGTTCTCAAGCTCTTAACATATTTTTGCCGTTTACATTTCATCCTCCATAACAATTTGGGTCTGATGTACAAATGGGCACTAGGTACGTTTTCTCCGACTTGCGATTTACATTTTTATCGCGTATCCAAGAGAGCAATGAAAATTATCTTTCATAAAAAAAAAAAAACATATTTTGAAAGCGTTGCGCCGACAAATTCAAAATTTCCATCTTTATGGCGAGGGGCGATTCAATTTGCAATAAAGGGCGCTTTAAGCACAGAAGTAGGCGCTTTAATTAAACAAAAATAAACTGTGTATAGCGTGACAAATTATAGAATGACTTTTTTTAATGAAATCTTTGCCTAACATCATCTACAATCGTGTACTTGACCACAGTTAGTACCTATACCCACATTTGGAACAAATAGGTACAAACTCCTATGTAGCGAATTCTTACCCTGAGATCTATAGAACATGATCATGAGATCTGACTTAGCTCCGACTTAAGATAGAGTTAAAACGAGACACAAATATGTTCTGAGATAAATCTGTCTCGTTTTAACTCTTTCTTGAGTCTGAGCAGAGTGAGAGTGGGGTCTATAGATTTCAGCCTTAGTTCAGACATACATAATAATCTTACAAATACAGAAGATTCACTCCGCAAAATCATTGCAATAAATAGCGACTCTTGCCAGCATACAATAAAGTGCAATTCAGGTTGCACAGCGCTAACTTACCTACAGTGATGTTTACCTAGGAAGTTGCTTCTCTTTTTTTTTTTTATAAATATATAGACTAGCGCTTGACTGCGATCGACGCATCTCACCTGATGGTACGTGAAGATGCAGCCTAAGATGGTACGCGCTTGCCTAGAAGATGCCTATTCACTCTTGATTTAAAGACACACATTATAGTTGCTTGGAAAAACGGAAGCCGGAAGGGTATTCTGCGATGTGCATTAGGAACGAGGAAGCAAAGCCTTTGTAGCAAGATCGTGGAATTTCGACCACGTAGCGGTGCAGATTCTCTTTCTATCGCGTTACACCTATCCCTTGGCACTACGTTAGCCCATTGAGTTGACCCGTCAAGACGGAACGATGCGACGTTGGCCTGAAGCGAAACACTTGTACTCTAAAGTTCGAAGGCCGCACTCAATAGACAGCTCTTCTGCAAACGGAACGTGAGTGCTACGTGCCATCCCATCAGTTCAGTCTCATTTGCAGAGAACGAAGAAAAAAAACATAGCAACGTAGATACAACGTAGAAACGTAGAGTACGTTTCCAAGTGTCCTCGCCCCGTTTTTGTTTAAACGGAAGACCTCAGCAACCGCAGTTCCACATGAGTGAATGCAAAACTACCGATTTGATTAAACGAAATTGTAATTACCGTTTACAAAGCGAAGTGAGACATTGAAATTCTATACTTACCTACTTACCTTATGTTAAAAACCTAAAAAACTACTCGTTCAACAACTTCAAGACTTTCTGTGACAAGTTTGAGACAGGAACGGAGCTAATGAAGGTAAAAAAATATATAAAACCTACGATTTCACTTGATGGTAAGTGACGATACACTCTGAGACGGTAGCGGGCTAACTTGGAAGGAAGTTATAATTAAATTCTGGAAAATCAATGATTTCCCACAGGATTTAAAAAGCAAGGGCGCGCACACCATCTAGTAGAATATTTTTAAGCTATTGCATAGCTTCTATCGCGGGCCAGCGTGGAGACCGAATCCAGAGATTCCGTAACGAAAATAACCTGACACGGGACTCCTCTACGGTGAGCCGCTATATGGCGTTGATAAGAAATGCTATGCAATAGCTTTACCGCGGCAGTCCCCGAGTGCCACACGTCTTTTTTTTTAATATATAGACTAGCGCTTGATTGCGATCTTGCCTAATGGTAAATGAAGATGGAACCTAAGATGGTGCGCGCTTACCTATAAGATGCCTACGTCTAAGAATGTTGTACTACGTCGTCGCTCTACGTACGATCTGTCTGTACTAAATTATACATAAATGTCCTGGACATAACAGACCCAGTATAGTTAAAGTAGGTAACAGGTATTACACCACACTCCTTATATAGCCACAACGACTCATAGAAACAACTAACAAAGCAATAATTACAAACAATGGTCGATCTATCAAAATAATATACCATTACATTAATGGTCAATACCCGGTGGGCATTACAGATAATAATACTATCATAAAACCTTGCGGGAGGCTCAAGTTGGCCGATATTACCCTATTAACTTCTACGTTCACATACTTGTCCTAAGTCAAGATAAACTACAACATTAATGTTGGAATTCAAACTATTATCACTAGATTTTGCAGAATGAAATGTATACAGAAAGCCTTCGGTAGATATTTGGAATCGTTGCAGGCTGCAGACGTTAGTGCTTCAACAGACAACACAGCGTGCCGCGACGGCAAAGTAGGTATAACTATCTAACGCTATTTACAGTATTTCAAACAACTCTATGAAGGTGTTCACAAAGCGCAATGGGAGATGGTATTGCATCGCATTTTGTTCTTGAACTTTCATACACAGAGGTGACTTTTCATTTTTAACTCGGTAGTGACATGTTTTCGGTAACAAAGATGGTAGTGTAGCTATGTTTTATAATATCTGTATTGAAAGTATGCATGTTGAAAGAACCTGATTTTTTTTTTCAACAGGTTTTATAAAAGCTACATTTATTGATAGATACCTTAACCAGTTAGTTTGTCAAAATCATAATTGTGTAAGTTTGTGAAATCGCTTCGTTAGCGAGAGCAACTTATTTTCTAAGCAATAGAAAACAGTCTAAAATCATATGTAATAAAAGCTGCCCATTGATTCATTGCCCACAGCTAGTGCTCCTTACAGTTTTCTTGTACACATCACAACATACCCGCGTTCTATCATCGAGCGTAACTTGCCGCAACCGCAGCGCTTTGCGTCTATCGAAGCCTTAGCAATTGTTGGAGTAATTACAGTCGAGTTAAGGAACAACTTCTCGGAATTGAGTACCTTCGCGCTGCCATCTCATTCGCTCGAGTTTGAATATTTTAACCATTCCCCAGCTGATTGCATTAGCTCCAATTAGTGTTAGACACTAGACTCAGATTGCACTAGTGCGAGCGACACGCCTTATTGCAATTTTACTCTACTGTAATTAACGGATTCAACACGTGTAAACTTTTAAGTATGAGCTTGAGAAAGACACTTATACTGAATTCTATAGACCGCACTCTCACTCTGCTCAGACTTAAGACAGAGTTAAAACGAGACAGATTTATGTCAGAGCATATTTGTGTCTCGTTTTAATTCTATCTTAAGTCAGAGCTGAGTCAGATTATTTAGACATTAGAGAGAAAGTTATAGCATAGGATATAAGAAAAATTAAAATTTCGTAATATTTTAGCATATTTTTTTTAAACAATTTGAATATAAGGACTTAATTTAAGGGCTTTAAGGTGTGAAAACTCGCCTCGATGATCAAAGGTTCGGTAAAGTCTATGCATCTAGACGAGCATAAAGCGTGTACCTAAAATGCTAATTAAGGTATTTTGAGTAATATGCACCTACTATTATAATTATTTATTAAAGACTAGATTCTGCCCATGACTTTGTACGCTTACAGTGAGGTCCTTATAAATCCCGCGAGAAATGTATGTTTTTCCGAAAAAAAAAAATAGGTAGCTCTATTGAGTCTATGCCCAATTGGCCATGTAACAAATCACGATGATCCACAGCTTTATTTCGGCGTGATTGGAGAATAAACCTTTTAATCAGGAAAACAGAGGGTTCCCAAAAGTTTTTTGTAAATCTTACTCCTTGTTAATAGACTATCTAGATAGTAGCTATGGCAACTCTTTTTAAACATTAAACAATACAAGTATAAATAAACGTAAAAATTCTTTTTACAAAACCAACTTCAAACGCCACTACAAAGATTTTTCCAGGATCCCATCATCAGATCCTTACCTGATGACAATGGAACCACCTGGGAAGTATACATACCCTTTGAAACAAAAAAAGAATTTTCCAAATCAGTCGAGGCATCAATCGGGGAACATACATAATAGATAAAATAATAAAAAGATCCCGACGAATTGGGAACCTCCTCCTTTCTTGGAAGTCGGTTAAAAATGGCATTACGAAATGTTATTTATTTGGTTTGCTAGTGATTCTCCAAGAATTCTCCAAGACACGTTAAGAGATTAGTGATTAGGCGACTTAAAGAACTGCCATTAGGTCCCATTAGTACCCAACCCTCGTCGTCGGTTGGGACGGGTTGACAAACTGACAGAGCCTCAGGGTCGTTTGCGGTTAAAAGTGTGTTTTGGAAGGGGTCAATATGAACTCCTAGTTATTATATGAGTGTACATAGAATGTGCACTAAGTGTGGGCAAATAATCCTACTTATATTACAAACTAGCTTTAACCCGCGGCTTCGCTCACGTTAGGTTCAATTTTTTAACCCCCTATTTAACCCTCTTGGGGTTGAAATTTTCCAAAATCCTTTCTTAGCGGATGTCTACGTCCTAACAGCTACGTGTATGCCAAATTTCAGCTCGATCGGTCCAGTGGTTAGAGCTGTGCGTTGATAGATCAGTCAGTCAGTCAGTCAGTCAGTCAGTCACCTTTGCCTTTTATATATTTAGACTAGTTTATGCCCGCGGCTTCGCTCGCGTGGATTTAGTTTTTTAAAATCCCGCAGGATCTCATTGATTTTCCGAGACAAAAAGTAGCCTTTGTCACTCTCCCGGTCCTCAACTATACCCATGCAAAAAATCACGTCGATCCGTAGCTCTGTTGCAGCGTTATTGAAGGACAAACCAACAAATCAACAAAAAACACACTTTCGCATTTATAATATTAGCAAGGACGCGACAGTTTGAATGGTTTAAAGGTTATTTCAAAAATCAAAATAAATGAAAAAAAAAAAACTTAAGCAAAATCACCTTGACTGAAGAAATAATGTAGTCAGGATTACCTACTAGTGCGTTGCGAGTTATGACCCTTTTAAAAGTGGTCACAAAAAGTATTATAGGACCTAACAACTGGTTTCGCTTCCACCGAGCGACCGTTGTGACGACCTTGCATCCTTGCGAGGTGTCACACGTGATACTGGAGTTATTTCAAGTAATGACGTCACCATTGTTATCCATACATACTAATATTATGAATGCGAGCGTGTTTGTTTGTTGGTTTTTCCTTATATCACGCCGCTACAGAACAACGGAGCGACATGATATTTTGTATGTGTATATTCGATGACCCGGAGAGTGAAATATCTTTTATACCGTAAAAATAAAGCGTTTTAAAACTAAATCCACGCGGAAAAAGGAAAAGTTTTGAAGCCTCTAAGCCCAACGGTTAAAGGTACGGACTGAAAACTGAAAGGTCGCAGATTCGAGCCCCACCCGTTGCACTATTATCGTACCCACTCCTAACACAAGTTTTTCGCTTACTTAGAGGCGAGAGGAGAATATAAGTCACGTTCAGCTTGGTTCTTTTTTTAAAAAGAAAAAAAAAGGTGCTCTATCAATGCACAGCTCAAACACTGGACGGATCAGGCTGAAAGACATACAAACAACTATTATGACGTAGGCATCCGAAAAAGGGTATAAGGGTTTGAAAAATCGAACTTAACGTGAACGAAGTCGCAGCCAAATGCTTGTAGGTGATAGATATGCTAGTTTTAGAAACATCACACCAAGGTTTAGGAGATGTGTTGGGGATGAATAGCGATGATTATCTTTTGTGCGCGACACCCTGTTTCCGTGGCGAGCTTGCAACGCCTGTAACTTCCAAGAGCCTGGGGGTATGACGGCTCATCGTCGCGACAGCCACCATATAGCTTACGACTACTGAGCGACTATAGAGGACGCGCGTTGAAACTTAAAAGACCTATGATATCCTGGTAGCTCTTCTAAAGTTGAGATCTATAGAGCGTGCTCTGACTCAGCTCAGACTCAAGATAGAGGTTAAAACGAGACACAAACATGCTCTGACATAAATCTGTCTCGTTTTAACCCTGTCTTGAGTCTGGGCTGAGTGAGAGTGCGGTCTAAAGATTTCAGCCTTAGTCAAGAATTACGAGACAAAAATATGCTGAGACATAAATCTGACTCGTTTTAACTCTTGAGTCTGAGCAAAGTAAGAGTTCGGTCTGTAGATTTGAGCCTAAAATTTCTAACAAAAGAACTTTACTTTTTATAATTTTTTTTACAATAAAGAATATTAGCGATTCTGTACTTAAATAATATTCCCTTCGGAAGCGACTCCACGTAAACATAAAGCTTGTGTTAGGAGGGGGTACAACAATAACGCAACGGGTGGGGATTGAAATATCATTCATTCATTCTTTCAGTTTTCAATCACCTGTAAACGTTGCGCTATTAAGGGTAAACGTTAAAATATAAAAAGTTACGAGTATTTTGGTATGAGGTCTATTAGAATAGACTTGTTCCTCTTTTTCTTTCACTTTCCAAAATGGTTTCGAGGATAGGAACGTACCAATAACATTTTGCCAATTAATAAATTGAACAAAAAAAAAAAAAGATATGGAGTAGATTTTCTAACAAATGCATACATCAGTCATCGCATCACTTAAAACCGTAAATTAATCAAATTTATTTGGGTAAAGTTGACATCCAGTGTAAGAATAAATCAATATACATACTTATTAGGACTTGCCGTCATATAGGTCATTCGAATACACAGTTCTGAGCCAACAAAACTAAAACGAATAAACTTTTAATTTTCACCACATGTTAGCGCCGCGTAGTCAGAATGTTTAGGTATGTGTGTTCAAATGTCACATGTATTAATACGCGTACCGGTTTCGGATCAAGCATGCGGTATTGTATTAACGGAAGAATCATCAAAGGTCATACATTCTGTTGAACTACATTATTTACATATGCGTTTATTAAAAAAAAAATTACAACAGATTCTTAACTACTGTTACTGTCCCACAAAATTTAAAAGTCAAGACTCTACCACCAGTAGTACGTAAAGCAGGTTCTACTGAAAAGAGTCGGACAGAAACTCGCAGTTGCTCTTTCCAATCAGTATGTTACATATATAGTACGTGGTATGTTGCTATTATAATGTACCTAACAAGTTGAATTACACTATCTTGTGGGTATCTGGATGCAAAGCCAATTGCTCCCATGCATCTTTGTCATTAAGAAACATCAGGCAATCAGCAAGGTTATCAAACTCAATTTTATTTTAAATTCAAATTAAATTCAAATTCAAAATTTATTTATTTCATGTAGGCTAACTTGTAGCTCTTATGACACGTCATAAATCTACCAGGTCATAAATTAGGTTATAATTTAGGTCATAAATGATGTCGTGAAATGCGACCTAAAATAAAATTGAGTTTCATAACTTTGCTAACAAAAGATTCAGAAAGAAATTTTTTCTTTTAGGGAACACAGACCTTTTTTTAATTGTCTCACTATTGACCTGGGTGTGCGGTATGTTATCTTACCTTTACTAGGCACTTTTCCTATAGCCAAAAGCTCCAAATTGAGCTGCCTCGCGCATTACAGAATTTCTCAGGTATTAAAGGTTCTTTAACGGTATTTTCACCTCATAAAGCAGGCGATAAACTGTGAAGACACAACGCCGATTTTGTGGTGGAATTTGACTAATCCGATCTTAACTTCACGGCACGGTCTTTACAAGGCTTAAACGTTCAACAACGATCAATATGCATTATGAAAATGGAGCTTATCTAAAGCGTTTCATAAATCGATAATCGATCGCTCGTAGATAAGTTCGTTGCACGATAGACGATAATGTGTAAACCATGTGTAAACTGTAAACATATTTCAGAAACCGGCTACGATAGTACATTTTCCTGTGACGTCACTTCAGTATCAAATACGATACAAAATATTAGAGCCTCAATAGCCCAATGGTTAAATGGCGGACTGAAAACTGAAAGGTCGCATGTTCGATCCCCACCCATTGCACTTTTGCCGTGCCTATTCCTAGCACAAGTTTTCCGCTTATATGGAGAGAGAGGAAAATATCAGTCAAGTTCGGCAAGTCTGATATTCTTTAAAAAAAATTTGCTTTGCGTTTTAAAGTAGGTATGTCACAGACAGACAGGCAAAATTTCACGTCATTGAAAATCGAAATCAAGTTGTCTTCTCGTCTAAATCCCCTCAGTGCCTGAAGACCAAACTCATCGAACAGTGAGTGTTGCCAACCCTGACTTATGTTTACGAAACATGCTTGCTAATTAATATGGGCCTCATAAGAAGGCTCAGGATCACTCATCGGGCGATGGAGTGCTCGGAGTATCCCTGCGAGATCAAATCAGAAATGAGGAGATCATCAGATCAGAGTCAAGAGTCCCCGCGGAATTTTCAAAAATCTAACTCCACGCGGCCGAAATCACGGACAAAAGCTAGTGTCCAATAATACGGCATGCTATTTCGTCACACAAGCTACCTTCATAAAATGGTAGAGACAGACAGCAATTTGTCAGCACAAAGAATAACCTCTGAAACTAAAACCGAAAGTGACAAGCCAAATTGCGGCTAAACGACGCTAATTGAGGAGTCGAGGACCGTCACCGACCATTTTCATGACGCACGGCTGATTCACACGCTCTACGAAATAATACAGGCCGACTTTCAGGTATTAGGACACTGTGCAATTCGTAATACTACGGTTTCACTAATTTTAACACGTTAACTGTCCAGACAACAGACACAATAGTTAAACAATAACCATGCTCACATGTGATTCATGGGACAGGGAAAGGGTTAAGAGCTAGTTTCACATTGCGCAAAGTTATCTTGCCTAAAGACAAATGTAAATTGAAAATTTAATATAATAAGTACGATCCATTCGTTAGGGAGCTTCGAAGGTACAGAAAGACACACGGATACATCCATCAAACTTATAACATCCGTCTTTTTTCGTTGGGTTTTAAAAAACAGGCAAAGTGAGTTGCACAAATCAGTCAAGATTCAAGGACTTCAAGGTTCGTCACTTCAACTGTGCGCTTGCCCATTACACACACTCAGGACACAGGTCTTTCAGAATGATAGTGGTTTAGGCCATAGTCCATTAAGGCCAAACTCCGAAAATTCGGATTCGGATGCTCCGGAATCCTGAACAGGAGGAAGACTTCTTAACCATTAGGCTGTCATCACTGTTAGATCCGTAGCTTAGCAAGAAGCACTACTTGCCACCTACCGCTAGCTTCACTTACGAATCACACAATGTCGATATGTCAGCGAAATTGGAAATGAAGTTAGCTGAAGACGCAAAACAGCGCATTTAAGCATTTGAATATGGTTGTATGTGTCATTTTCGTGATTCAATACATCTCACCTTGACTTTTTCAGTAATCGAGACACCC
The DNA here is from genome assembly GCA_038048805.1 of Hipparchia sbordonii. Lineage (NCBI taxonomy): Eukaryota > Metazoa > Arthropoda > Insecta > Lepidoptera > Nymphalidae > Hipparchia > Hipparchia sbordonii. Next base: position 5,820,459 of record CM076117.1, on the reverse strand, counting down.
ACGTGTGCTGTAAATAAAACGACAGATGTGCTAACTTTTTCATAATATTTCTAATGACTAATTAATCACTCAGTTGATCTTTTCAGAAAAAACATTGTCGGTTTCAGATGAAAGAAAGTCGTAATTTGACGCCAAACAATTAGGAGTGTCGAAAAGCTGCTTAGGAATTCATTTTAAGAAATTATTACCGGTATGATTCAACGAATACGAAGTTTATGGCTAAGAAAACATCGGGAATGAATGATGACTGTCGGTGAAAGTGAGTTGAGGCATTTTTAACCGAGTTCAAAAATAGGAGGAGGTTCTCAATTCGTCGGAATCTTTTTTTATGTACGTTCCCCGATTACTCAACAACGCCAGGAGCGATTTGGAATTTTTTTTTTTTGTTTGAAAAGGTTTACTTTCCAGGTGGTCCCAATGTCAGGATTTGATGCTGAGATCCTGGAGAAATTGAGCAAACTCTTCAAATTTTATAGGCACACTTGATATACTTTGTAATGGCGTTTGAAGTCGGTCTTTTTAAAAGAAATTTTTATTGTTATAACGAATTTATATTTATATTGTTTAAACGAATTTGCGGGCAAAGCCTAAAAAAGCCACGATGCGATCGACATTTATGTAGAGTGCATACAAACGTGGAAATCTCCTATAATAATAAATACAACGCCGTATCATAACAATTCCAATGCAATTAGACCGGTTTGTAATTTATTCAATCCGCTTGTCGTAGGATGTAAGCACGCGCTAATTAAATACACCAGATGTAATATAATATTCCAATTAACATATCATTCTATATGTAGTAACATGTTAAGGTCGCGGCAACAGATACTTGAAGATATTGCAGATGTAGACCCGCGAAAAAGCCTAAAAATTAAATAATAGCCCTTCAGTATAAAATTATAAAAATATTTTAATTTATACTTTATCGCATGGTAATAATTAATTTTATAACACTACATTAAAATTCATTCCTTTAGTAAACTAATCTTTTAAGTTAACAAAGGCGACCCTCAGGTGTTCTGTTTTTCCGAGATAAAAGATAGCTTATGTAACTCTCCTCAACTATAACTGCAAAAAATTTCATCAATCCGTTGCTGCGTGATTGAAGAAAAAACCAATAAAAAAACATATTTTCGCATTTACAATAGGTATTAGTAAGGATTATTGCTGAGATCTATAGAACGTGCTCTGACTTAGCTCAGACTTAAGATAGAGTTAAAACGAGACACAATTATTATTCTCCGACATAAATCCGTCTCGCTTTAACTCTGTCTTGAGTCTGAGCGGAGTATGAGGTCAAAACAGTGGGTCAGCGAAAAGTATTGCATAAAAAACATACTATACCTACCTAGCTATTTATTACCACCGAAAATACACATGGTCGTAACATATGTCATTGTATATGTAATATGATACATGCCTCAAGACAATTTGCGACTAACAATAATAGTTCAGCGTCAAGCGTCATTAGAATCTCAAATTAATCAGGGTTGCCACTGCCGAAAATTTAAGTCATGCAGAATTACGTCATTGAAATAATTTGTAACTGTTTTACCATCCTGCACATTTTATATCTACTCATGCAAATAATAATATTAGCAAAATTACCTAAACACCTGATTTTTTAGTTTTTCCATCTGTTTGATCTCTTTTCTAAATCGATTGAGACAGGCAGACAGAACACTCTGCAAGGAGTGTAGTTGGCCATCTTTTTGGGAAATTTCGGAAAATTTCAAAATAAATCTTATCTTAAAAATCAAAATGATGAGGAATTTAACTCGCTTCTTTAAGCGATTTTAACAATAAAAGGACATTAACTGTTAAACAAAATGTAGCCATGCTGGTTTCTTATATTAACATTCCAAGCAAAATTGTTAAAATTAAAAAAAACAATTTTATCAAAAACACAACAATTTTGCAATGGGGAAATGCGGCATACATCTTGTAAAAAGAAGCCGTCGAGAATTGAATACAAAAAAAAGTCAAAAATAAAAAAAATTGTACAGTGTGACAGCCCTGTACACAATAGAGACATCCAAGATAAATCTGTAACGTTATACCTACATGTTTACACTCTGGCTGCCGTGTACGAGATAATTTTGCGTTCGCCTTGAGAGTAAACTATAATAATAAAGGCCTGCACAGACGACACACAGTCCTTGTCGTGCCTTTTATACATTTTTTTTAAGAATACCTATTCTAAATTATTATCATGAGGAGCAAACCATTAACGTGTCACTACTTAAGCCATAGTCCACCACGATGGCCAATGCGAATTAGTAGACGTCATGCACACACACACCTTTGAGAATATTATGGAAAACTCTCAGGTTTCCTTATGTGATATTTAAACGCTTAAACGCACTTAATTCCGAAAATTCAGAGCGCGGGATCGAATCTGCAACTCCCCTAATATGAGGCAGGAGTCGTAATCACTATGCTATCACTGCACAAAAGAATATTAGCCATGCTTAGAATAAGTCATAACCAATATTCCTCTACCCTCAAACTGCTAAACGACTGGATTGAAACAGGTGGGGTTTCACACAAAGCATCAAAGGATAGCCCTTGGATATACTCTATATTGCAAACATTAACACATTGGCCGTTATTCACCGAACACATAAGGCAAACCAGTGTGACCCGATGGTAAGGTTTCATTGATGAATGTCGACACTCGACAGTGACGTTGGTGTATCTGCACTGGCATGAGTGTGGCCTCGTGTAAACACGCCAAACCACAAGCTGCAGTACTCTCTAAAATTAATTGCATCGGTGTAACGACCGCAATGTCCTCTGATTGGTTGGTGCTCTTCCGCTATTCGTTAAAATGCATTGATGCAGCATGTATACCATAAATTCAGCCAATCAGATGCCATTGAGATCATTACACAGATGCGATCAATTTTAGAGAATACCACAGTGTTTACATGAGTCAAGTTGGCGCGCTCACACTGTCAAAAGAATCAAGTGTAGTATGTCGATTTGATTAAACTAATTTCAATTTAAATATTTTTATCATTTCTAAAAATCGTAATTAATTTTAAACAAGAATTTGACAAGTGTCATGTAGCAAGTGTCATGTGTTAAAGACAGTGACAGCGTTCACTGGCGGCTGTGACTATCGACAGCACTGGACAAGTTTAAAACTACCTTAATTATCAAGTTGCGTATTTATTAACATTGTTTTTTTTACGTAACCCCGATAAGTCGGTCAAGCACAATAACTTTTAGTTATTTATTACTTAATTTAAATTTAGGAACGAACCCGTTGCCCGTTATTGGTATGTACGGATTATTTATTAACATTGCTCGAATCGGATTATGAAATTTTAATTTAGGAACAACATTCCATTGCAGTTAGATTAATTGATCGACATAGCGCAATTTAATTCATCGTATTTTGATTAAAATCCGTATGGCCTTATCAATTTCCTGAATAAATGATACTGCTAAAAAATTTGTAGACACACAAAACTTTATCGACAGAGACTGTAGAGTGTACGCTTTTATGTTAAGTGCTAGATTCACTTGACGATTCGAAAGCTCTTTGGTAAAAGTTTATTTGAATGAAAACTTTGTCGACTATGTCTATATTATACATCTATCTACATATCACTTCAGCAAAATCTGCTTTCTGAACCGGACGTACCCAACTAACAAAATGGTCTTAATATAAGTCGTATAAGAATTGTGTAAACGTTTTCCAAAAACTGAATGGCATGAAAATAAGGCTTACAAACGCTTATACAACGCGATTTTGGCGCAGTTACTATTTCTATAAAGTCGTATAGCTCTCATTCAAAAGTCATAAGCGAGAACATAGTAGTGTTGTAATATTATCATTGGTATGAGTATTTAGTCGTATAATTATCATAGCATTCATAGCGCAGACGTTTATCGCACCAATGAATCTATTTGATGCAGTATGGAAGCGCTTTCAATTATAAGTAATAGAATTTAACTATTAATAAATTCTGCATGTGTGCAGACTATATTTTTATACTTTTATACTATAAGTGTAATCAAATTATTTACAAGTTTGAAATGGGATGTGTTTATGTTTGGAAAACTTAATGCGAATATTACTTTAGGGACCAACTTTTTAGGTTTATTAATAAATTTTAAATGCCCCCTTCATTTATTGTGTATTTAATTATTATTTTTTAAATAAAAAATAAATTATTATATGTCATAATGCCATTATGACTTACGAAATACTTATATACCATGAATACTGCTGTGTTAAGAGTTAAAACTCCTTGTACACGATGAATACTGCTGTGTTAAGAGTTATAAACTCTTAAAGAACATGGCGTTCTTTCATTACGAACCTATCAGAGTTCCCTAAAACATTTTAGTAAACCGTTATTTGTCATTCCAAAAAATAGTTTTTTACATTAACAGAACATTTTAGAGACCATAAGTTTTTTGAGAATGTGGCAAAAAACATATTTTGTCAACGTGGAAAAATGACATAATTGTCGGTTCCCAACTTTATCCGGGGACTAGGGGCCGTTGTGTTGTGTCGTTAACCATGGGAGGTATGGCCATAATGACTTGATTGACATGATTAAGGTTTCTTTAATTATCAGGGATAAAATGTAGCCTATGTGCTAATCCTGGGTATGAACTATCTCCATTCCAAATTTCAGCCAAATCGGTTCATTCGTGTTGACATCGATTTTCAACAGAAAAAAAAAGATACCGGCCGAATTGATAACCTCCTCCTTTTTGGAAGTCGGTTAAAAAATAGGTACGGAACCATCACTCTCTGTCGCGTTTATTGGGCTTGGCTGGTTTACATTACTGCGAATATATTTAAAATGTCATGTTCACATGCATAGTCTTATAGCAGCATTATTAAGGTTGTAATACCAGCCAAAATGTCCCGCCTAAAACGTTTGTATGACTGTGTATTTTCTACGATTAAATTGCTTTATAGCTATTTCATATAGACGTTTGTACAACGACTTTTATTACCTAATTGCATTGAAACTTAAATGCAATATACATGATGCCTGTACAACGTCACATTTTAAAACTTGCATTAATACGACACCTATGTGACGAAATAATCATAAAAGCTTAAAATCTTATGACCATTTTGTTAGTTGGGTAGATTCTTGACTTGTCATGAGACTCACAGGAATAAGTCGAAGCCTCAATAGCACGGTCCTGTCTGCACCGAACAGAAAAGTAAAAGGTCACAGGTTCGATCCCACCGTTGCACTATTGTCGTACCCACCTCGCACAAGCTTCCAGCTTATTTGAAGGGGATACAACAATCAGCTCAACTTTAAGAAGCAATCAGTTAATAGACGGTTATCGATGGCCAACCTTCCTGTAAATCTTTTCCATACAATTTTATAAACTACAACAAATTGAAAACCTTTTTTTTTTTTTTTCGAATAATATCAGCCACGCTGAACGTGACTTATGTTCTTCTCTCCCCTCCAAATAAGCGGAAAGCTTTGTGTTAAGAGTGGGTATGATTATAGTGCAACGAGTGGGGATCGAACCTACGACCTTTCAGTTTTTTCAGTTATTTTTTTTCTGTTTAATGGATAACAAGGTAGTCCTTGATCGCGATCTCACCTACTGGTAAGTGACGATGCAGTCTAAGGCTGAAATCTATAGACCGCACTCTCACTCAGCTCAGACTCGAGACAGAGTTAAAACGAGACGGATTTATGTCAGAGCATATTTTAATCTCGTATAAACTCGTCTTGAGTCTGAGTTGAGTCTGCTCTATAGATCTCAGCACAAGATGGTAGGGGGCTAACTTGGAACTTGAAAGGGGTATGGCAGTGTAAATTCAACCCATACCCCTAATCTGTTTCTACACGCCATCGTACCGGGACGGCAGTGGCGGCACGTCTTTGTTTTGAGTTCGCACCTTCAACCGTTGAGCTATTAAGGCAATGGAACACAAGACTTCAATTCTTGGTATTCAACATGGCGGCGCTTATGCGCTTTATCGCGCGTCGTTCGGAATACGTAACTAGACCCAACGCCGATCATCCGCATAAGGCAAGTACCATAAGTGTGTTATATACGAAGTTAGACTGCTTAACGATGATACCCAGTTATGATATTATTTTTTAACCGACTCCCAAAAAAGGAGGAGGTTCTCAATTCTTCGGAATCTTTTTTTTAATGTATGCCCCCCCGATTAATCAAAGACGCCTCAACCGGTTTGGAAAATTCGGTTTTTGTTTGAAAGGGTATACTTCCCAGATAGTCCCACAGTCATCAGGTCAGGATCTGATGATGGGATTCTAGAGAAATCGAGCGAACTCTTCAAATTTTTTTAGGCACAATTCTCGTGTTTAATCAGTAAGTAAGTAAGTCAGTCTGTGACCTTTCGCTTTTATAAATATAGATTTAATAAAAATGCGGTCAAGAAACCACCACCGCTATATCACTAACATAAAAGACATAAGAATAAAGGAATAATAACCGTAATCCGCAAGGATTTTGTTGGATCTATCAATTTAGTTTGAGAAATTATTTATATTAATGGAATTAGCACTAATTCCTACACTATGGACTATGCCATAGCCATTAAACCTAATATGACATATACCATCTTCATCGAGTTTACCACAGGTCCGGAAAGTAGATATATGGAAGTATATCTACTCGTATAAAGTAATACCCATACATACACAATTGCCATAGTCATTATCAATGCAGAGGCGGCTCGCTAAAAGATTTTCCATGTTCACCCACCAGGGTCGACCGGCGTTCCATTTTTAACCGGCACCATTCAGAACGTTTAAAAAAAGACCTTTTTTTAGACCCTCAATGCTATGTTGAGGTCGACTTTCAAAAGGCTAAGCCTTGACACACCATCACGAAGAATATTAAGCTATTAAGAGCGCGCGTAATGGTAAATCTTCAGATGCAGATTTGATTTTTTTTGAGCAGCAGATCAATATTCGACAAAAAAAAATACAGACAAACATTACATCATATTGTCAAACTACGATACTGAATAAAAATATAAAATAATGAAATTAGTTAAAAAAAATTGCGAAGTTAGGTCTAATTTTTAACCGATTCGCATTTATTTTCAATGTGATGCATATTACAGAGCCAAAATTCTTATATAAAATTCCTAAACAAGTTACCAAGAGACAAACCAGCCATTTTTTTTTAATGAATATCTTATTAGAGTTATTAGAATACATGTTGTATTTGGCACGCTTGCATCCGTCGCACGCACGAGATTCGGGTATATTTTATTTAATCCATGTCGCGGGTGAAATCTGATTTTTTTCTGGCATCCTGCGCCCTGGTAACACTTTATCTGACACTAGTTGATGCCCGCGACAAGCAGCGATATTGCCCAATTCGCCGCAGTTAGGACTGTGGTCACCTATTCGGGCACCGATTGTCATTTCAGAGCTGTGTGCGAAAGAATGAAATGTCAACACCCCGTCGTTTTGCATCGAGGGTTAAGAACATACTACGTCGAAGAATTCCAAAATAGATATTTCGAAAACAATGAAATCTGTAGGAACGAAACAATTAGGTAGGTTAAATGTTAAACAATATGAATCGCTCCGTCGAATTTCGTTTAAAACACAATGGCAACAAACATAAATATAAAATTACAGGAACAAGAACTTTCTCAACTGGAATTGTCCCCTTTCGTTCCCATTTCCCGTCGAGAACCGAGAAAGTTATTGGCGACAATTAAAAATTTATTCGACTTAGAAACAAAAGTACCTACCAGCACAAAAGTACTACCCTCCTCTAGCTATAAAGTCGTTAACCAACATTTGCCCCAATTACGATTTTTAATGCTATCTTTATTAGATAAGAATTCTCTATCGATCCATCTAATCGTTACCTATTCTCCTTACTGCTTGTAGTTTTTGATATAGCAATATGAAAAACGTCATCTATTAGTTACCTCCAATTCCTCAATTACACCCATACAAAAAATCACGTTGATTCGTTTCTCCGCTACTCCGTGATTGAAAGACAAACACTACACACATTACTAGGGTTTAGGAAATATATTACCCTACCACTTAAACAAAATCATTACAGTTATCTATTTCTTCATATTACTGACTTTTCTTGGAGATTTAAATACATAATTATCTATACATAAAGCTGCTAGATACTTTATCAGAATTTAGCTTAACTAAAATATTATTTTACTGTATAATATTCAGACAACAGTCCTGGTAAAATGTATAAGGCTCGATTTTCTATATTCCATCACATTGTGCCTGCATTTTGGTGAAAAAATAATCTATCTAACAATAACAAACTTTTTGTAAACTAACCTACCAACCTACTTCTTTCAAACACCGAATAAAGTAGCAACAATTGTGAAACCACTGAAATAGGAGAAAGTTGATATGCCTGAACAATTCAAAATACTCGTTAATCATACTTACAATTTAGATCTAGATCGAACCGCAAATAGCGATTTTTTTTCCATAATAAACAGCGTGATCGTGAATGGCGCGTAAAAACCTAATATATGAACAAATAAATAAATAATTAATCATCATCAATAACAACCTTACGCGCGAAGGCGTTAACTAGAACCGGTCCGGTCCGACTTACAAGAAAACGAAACTCAATACAAACCGTATGTAAACAAATAACACACGAACCAATCCACTTAACACTTCCTTGCACACCCTCAAAAGCAGTCTCACAAAAGACTGTAAGAGGAACAGCACTACGAAATTATTTAAAACACACTGCAATCAAAGCGCAATCACAAATCACCGTTTTTATTATTCGAAAAAAAAAAAAAAAGAAGCACCGCAGCACAGATTCTCTCTCGCGTTGTTTACACGTTCGGCATTCGAATTAGCAAGAATCGGTTTATAAAAAACACGTGTTCGATATTTGAATTAAGCAAGAATCGCTCGGCACCGGTGGAATCGGGCGTGTGGTCCGACGACGCCTCGAAATGCGACTGCCGCGGCCGGCGCACCGCGCGATCCTCCAGGCGTACACCCAAATCCCAACATCGGAGTACCGAGAGATGCCACGCCCTACAGTCATGTTTTGATTCCTTCACTGGATTCCTTGTTCCGATTCGATTTGCTGACTCCGCTAAATAGATAATATAATTGGCTTCAAATTCAAAATTTATTTATTATTTCATGTAGGCTAACTTGTAGCTCTTATGACACGTCATAAATCTACCACTTCAGGGTTAATATTTTTTTTATTGGATTACAAAATAGTCCGTGCTCAATGGAAAAGGAGGATAAGGTAGGCCGACCCCATGTAAATGGAAAAAGGTATAGAAGAAGATTACAAGATAGTCCTTGACTGCGATCTCACATGATGGTAAGTGACGATGCAGTCTCAGATGATAGCAGGCTAACTTGAAAGGGGCATGGTAGTGTACATTCAACCCATACCCCTAATCTGTTTCTACACGCCATCGTACCGGAACGCTAAATCGTCTTTGACGTGGGTGGTAACTACGGCCAAAGCCTCCCACCAGGCCAGACCAGAGACAATAATAACAATGTCCTCCCGACCGAATCCGGTCACGGCGGTCAAGCCCTCCGAGATTAGCCACCTGCGCGGGAGATATTATAGTGCACAAGTGTGTGCGCAGTCACTGGTGCACTTTGTATTTCTTCTTCTAATAATCCGATGGGACGGAAAATCCGACACGACCGGAGAAAGATCAGGCCTAGGACTCACAGCTTTACGTGCTCTCCGAGGCACGGGGGTGACTTACCGCCAACTTCCTAACTCCGGGCTAGTACTGAGAATTTCTTTTGACAGATAAACCCAATACTTTTTTTTTAATCAAATCAAATCAAAATTTATTTATTTCATGTAGGCCAACTTGTAGCTCTTATGACACGTCATAAATCTACCACCGGGTCGGAATGCAGATTCTGCTGAGAAGAGCCGGCAAGAAACTCAGCAGTTGCTCTTTTCAAAAAAAAAATTTTTTTTTGTGGCCCGACCCGGGAATCGACCCCGGAGTTTCGTCATCCATAGTCGAATATGCTAACCACTAGACCAACGAGGCAGTCAGTTTAGGGTTAATACTATTACGTCGGCCTGCAATTTCCGAGTGTTTTAATTTGTTACATCCGATTTTATGTTTCACCTTCCATATTTCCGGAGTAGAACACCAATCAGATCCTTACTTCCTTACTAATATGTATTATAAAAGCGAAAGTGTTTGTTTGTTGGTTTGTCCTTCAATCACTCGGCAACGGTGCAAAGGATCGACGCGATATTTACGTAGGTGTAATTGAGGACCTAGAGGGTTACACAGGCTCAACAGTCCCCGCACAACAGTCCCGCGGGATTTTCCAAACAAAATCCACGTGGACGAAGTCGCGGGCATTGGCTAGTTGCTTACAAAACAACGAATATTGTAAGGAACACAGGAAATAATAATGTAAACAAATGTACCTAATGGATGTTTAACTACAGCTCAAGTTATGCAAACGCGCAAATAAGAGTTCCTACTATAGCTGCAGGTATGCCTAACTTCAATTTAATTTTTAGTCCCATGGGAGTTTTCATTTATCTCTTCTGATTGGTCCGCGTTCGCGCTTTAGTATGTGTTTATTACTACTGCGATCGTTGCAGAAATTCAAAAAACTCGAAATTCAAAAATGTTCGAGCGGCTGTTGTCTTCGATAAGTCACGTGATCATAGAAGGTTGATACTCCTAGCTTTTTCTCATAGGTCATGATGAAAAATAGTGTGTGTCACTCGGGGCCAAATTTTTTGTTTTCGGGCGGCGTATATTGAATTCCTCGCTACGCTCAGGATTCAAAATAGCACCCTCGGGGAACAAAAATTTTCTTTTGCCCCATATAACACAAATAACTATTACAAAACCGACTTCAAACGAAACTACAAACAATAAATGTGCCAATAAAATTTGAAGAGTGTGCTCCCTTTCTCCAGAATCCCATCACGATGACAATGGGACCACCTGAGAAGTAGGTAGGTAGCACCTTTTAAACAAAACTTACTTTTGGTAAGTTTTGTGTATGATTGGTGAAAACAGTCAGTCAACACGGGCTAGTGTCTCGCATCTGTTTCATCGTTTCTATTTAGGCCCGCCCGACTTCAACATACGTGTAGAAACTACAATTTTATTATTTAATACTTTGCAGTGGCGTTTGAAGGAGGTTTCTTAAAAAGTATTTTTTATATTATTATTAAAACAAAATGTTAAAACACTCGACGTTGGCAAAATCGGCACTAAAGAAAGATTTTACCTTTAGGTATTCAGGTCATCCTTTTAATTTCGGTAGTACTAATTTCTTTTCACTCTATTATAAAAGAAAATACATATCAAAAGCTGTCACAGAATACGGACGAGACTGTTCCAAAAATAGACAAAATAAATTGAAATACATATTTGGCTCGCTCTACACATGAAAATCTGCGACAAGTCTGCGACAATGGGATAAACGTGAGCGGCTTTTACCCATGACTTCGTCTGGGTAAAATTAGGTTTTGATAATCCCGCGGAAACCCTGTTTTTCCCGGGATAAGAATAGGCAGCCTATGTCACTCTTCTTGCCCTCAACTGTACAAAAAAATCAGGTCGATTCATTGCTCCGTTGCGGCATGATTGAAGAACAAACAAACAAGCAAACACACTTTCGAATTTATAATAGGTATTAGTAAGGATTATTGCTGAGATCTATAGAGCGTGCTCTGACTTAAGATAGTGTTAAAGCGAGACACAAATATTATGCTCTGACATTAATCTGTCTCGTTTTAACTCTGTCTTGAGTCTGAGCTAAAAATAGTAAGAATTTTGTGAACTTCACAAAAAAATAAGAAAATAAAAAACAAGATTCTTCCCGAATCCTTCATCTTCTTCTTTATCAACTAATGGACGTCCACTGCTGGACATATGTCTCCTGCATGGACCTCCACAAGCCTCGGTCTTGCGCCGCCTGAATCCAGCGGCTCCCTGCGACTCGTTTGATGTCGTCTGCCCACCTAGTGGGGGGTCTGCCAACACTGCGCTTCACGGTGCGGGGTCGCCACTCCGGCACCTTGGGACCCCATCGACCATCAGCTCTTCGAACTATGTGCCCCGCCCATTTCCACTTCAGTTTCGCCACTCGCAGAGCTATGTCGGTGACTTTGGTTCTCCTACGGATCTCCTCATTTCTGATTTGATCTCGCAGGGATACTCCGAGCATAGTTCCTCCCGAATCCTTCACTAGGAGAAAAACAACTAAAAAAAGGTTTAGAAAACATTTCGGTACGTAAGAACTGTTACAGCGAACGAAATAACGAGGCGAGCGTCCCAAGCGCCGTAATTGGAAGAAATAAACAAACACCAACGTCAACAAATCACGAGTGAACTCCACATAATCCTCGGCCTAAACAAGACAACGGATGCAATGTAAACATAAAGGATACACTAGTGGTTCGTAGCGAACTAAGACCGTGTATTTTAAAAGTTTGTACTGTTTGTAGATATAAACGTTTTAGATCAACGCGTAACCGACGGTCGTAATCAGGCGCTTACGAAGTTCTAAGATTTGTTTTTCACTTGCAGTTGTAACACGGTTGCATTGTCGATAAAAGAAATGTGGCTGCGGTGTGGTAAACGTTTCAATTTGTTTCATCATTACCTATCCCAGCACCAGACGCATCAGTTTAATTAAAGCTTGGTATTTTTGGGTTGGGTGAAGCAGTGACAGCGTAGTGGTTAGAGCTGTGGCCTCCCATTCGGCGGGTCGCAGGTTCGATCGTGAGGAAACCCGCACACCTGAGATTTCTCCATAATGTTCTCGAAGGTGTGTAAAGGTGTGTTTTGTCTGGTAGGAGGCTTTAGCCGTGGCTAGTTACCACCCTACCGTCAAAGACGTGCCTCCAAGCGATTTAGTTCCGGCACGATGGCGTGTAGAAACCGATTAGGGGGTATGGGTTGAATCTACACTGCCATACCCATTAGCCCACTACTATCTTAGACTGCTTCGTCACTTATCATCAGGTGAGATCGCAGTCAAGGACTACCTCGTTTGTTTTATCTCGGAAAATCAATGAGATCCCGCGGGATTTAAAAAAACTAAATCCACGCGAGTGAAGCCGCGGGCATCAACTAGTCAAATTATAAAATTAAAAAGTTTCTATTCTAGTCGATGCCAGCAGCTGAAAGTTATCTAATCTTTTCTCCAGAAGTTCAATTTCAATTTCATTTTAGATCAAATTTTTTAGAGATAATTATGAAAAACGGCTACATTAAGACATTCATTAATTATTGAAAAATCGTTCACCGCAACTGACATAATCAGTATCGGCGGCTAGCGGCGGACACCGCGCCGTACGCTGTAATCCTCGATTGCATATTAATGAATGAATGAATGAATGTCAATGGCTTTGCTAGCACTTAATGCTGATTTATACATACCTACTCCGTTTGACGGGCTCATTTTTATCCAATTAACTACTTATGTTGTCACTAGTAATTGATGGCCGCGGCTCCGCTCGCGTAGATTTAGTTTTTAAAAATCCTGTGTGAACTCTTTGATTTCCAGGTATAAAAAGTAGTCTGTGTCACTCTCCAGTTTCTCAATTATACACATACAAAACAAAACATTATGCCGATACCTAGCACTGTTTTAGCGTGATCAAATGAACAAACAAACCAACAAACAGACACACTTCCGCATTTAACGTATCCTCCGTAATATTTTCTCAATAAAATTTTTGACGACCTCCCTGGCGCAGTGGTGAGCGCTGTGGTCTTATAACTGGGAGGTGCTGGGTTCGATTCCCGGCGGGGGTAGTTTAGGAATTTATAATTTCTTAATTGTCTCTGGTCTGGTGGGAGGCTTTGGCCGTGGCTAGTTACCACCCTACCGTCAAAGACGTGCCGCTAAGCGATTTAGCGTTCCGGCACGATGGCGTGTAGAAACCGATAAGGGGTATGGGTTGAATTTACACTGCTATACCCCTTCCAAGTTAGCCCGCTACCATCTTAGACTGCATCGTCACTTACCATCAGGTGAGATCGCAGTCAAGGGCTATCTTGTCATCGAATAAAAAAAAAAATAGGGAGAAATATGGCATGGTACCAAAATACTAAACGGCCTGACAGTTCAGCACGTTTCGGTAGTTTTAGCAGAAGCTTCCGAATGTACCATCAAAAATAACAAACATACCAAATTGCTAGTAAAATAAACCCTAACAATATGAAACTTCCAAGCAACGAGTACTGCAGTACAAAATTACCTCAATACCTACCCTATAGGGATGAACGATACCAGCACGGTATCGAAAGTTACTTTTAATCGATACCATTTCAGTGAGAGAGTATCGATATTTATTCTGTATTGGCAAAAATTAGCCAATGTATAATTGTCTAATTTTTCATCATTCATCAGAGACAAGAAAAAAATAACATTTCTGTCATTATAATATTTTTTTTTATTTTTTATTTCAAAAGTCTGATTTGGCCCATGCCTCCAGAGTTCGACAAAAACTTTGGAAAACAATTACCAACCTTTTTCAGGCAACTTCAAAACGACATTAATAAAAACAAATGTTCCACAACTTTTTATGTTTGCAATAATAAAAACAAAAACTTTTGTAAGATGTTTTAAACTTAACTTGTTTAAAAATCACGTTCAGAACTTGCCTGTTACGTTATTAGTATTTTTAAATTTATAGTTTATACTCAGTAACCGGTAACAAATCGTTACCAATGTACTTGATATCGATACTTTGTAATCGCAAAGAAGAGTATCAAGTCGCTATCGAATTAAAACAATCGTATCGTTCAAATCCCTACCAAAAGCAGAAGCTCGCAATATAAATCAACCAAAACAAAAATTATCCGCAATAAACAGACGCGCAGACTAACTTTTTCTCTCTCCAACTCGGTGCAAATAAAGGCAACGGCAGATGCCTTGCCCTCATAAATTATTCTGGGAGTTACTGTGCTGGCGGTCCATGTATTATACGCGAGAATTGAAATTTCCTACTTCCGAAGCTTAAAGAGTACGATTAAAAAGACTTCCGCGGCTCGGCGTTTAAAGAATAGGCTTCTGAAGTTAGTTCAGTGCCCCTTCTTGTGTTTTAATATAGCTCAAGAGTCCGCCGTATGCTCGAGTTAACTCAAGTTTCCATACAAACGCAGTTTTGCTTTATTTCAGAAGCTTCATGTCGGATTGGTATCAAACTTTGGTAATGTTGTGCGGTGACACATGCCGAGGATTAAAATTGCTTTATGCTGTGAAAAAATAGAAAAGAAATTTTCAAAAGTTTCAAATTAAATTATCCCTCGTCTGCTGCAACATTCTTTCATCTCAATTTTTTTTTTTTTTTTTTCAAAATATTTGTATTGCTTCTTTTTTTTTTCAATATTACGCTTAGGTACACATTTGGCAAAATAAGACTCATTTCATTTCAATTCATAACCACTAGGATGTCACTGCTCAGACACAAAACTGTCACTCAACTTTAATTTAAACGAAAATCAAACGTTTGTACGGGAAGCATTTTAAAGAAAATTTCAAAGCACTTTGAACAAGCGTTGAACACAAAACACGACAGAAGCAAATTAACGAAAGTAATATTTAAGTTCAAAGTAAGACTTATCAAAGTTGAAACGAAAGCATTGACTGAAAATAATTTCACCGTCGAACAAGTTAGAAAGAAACCACACAAAAAAACACTCAGTACTAACTAACTAACTATGTCGGGAACCACTCGATGACGAAGTAAAAACGCAAAAAATATACAATTTTACAATTCAAAACAAGGGCAAGGAAACAACAAAGCTTTGGCTAGCTTAGTCTGACTGTTAGTAATATTTTGCTGTTATTAAGACTGCTTTCGCATAGCAGTTATAAATTGTTGTACAACATCTGTTGATAATATTTTTTTAACAATATTACATAGTTATAAAATGTTTTATTATCATCATACATCAGCAACCCATCTACGTCTCACTACTGAGCGCAGGTTTCCTCTCAAGGATGGGTTTATAGGCCATTCAAAATTTATTTATTTCATGTAGGCCAACTTGTAGCTCTTATGACACGTCATAAATCTACCACCGGTTCGGAATGCAGATTCTGCTGAGAAGAGCCGGCAAGAAACTCAGCAGTTGATCTTTTCAAAAAAATTTTTTTTTTTACAATAGGTATCAAAACTATGCTATGTATACAGACAGTACTTCCACAATGAAGTGGAATACACGATCCACATTGCACATAAATTAATAATATAGACGTAAAAAATCTTTTTACAAAACCGACTTCAAACGTAGTGACGTTTGAAGTCGTACAACAATTGTGCCTATAGAAAACTTCCCTCGATTTCTCCAGGATCCAATCATCAAATCCTGGCCTGATGACAATGGGACCACCCGGGAAGTGTACCCTTTTAAACAAAAAAAGAATTTTCCAAATCGGTCCAGGCGTTTTCAAGTATTCGGGGACCATACTTAAAAAAAAAAAGATTTCGACGAATTGAGAGCCCCCTCCTTTTTAGAAGTCGGTTAAAAATTGCGATCGCCACATTGTAGCAATGATTTTTAGACAACCCCACATCGGGCCTATCATAAGTTATATTTTGAGTATGGATTTTAGCACTAGTTGATTTTTAAAAAACCGTCCTACGTTTGGTGTACGTCATTAACTGAAAAATAGCAACCGGAAAAAAACAAAAGTCTTTTGTATTATCTCCCTATTGTTGCGATACCATTGTCTATGTTTCGTATTTTTTTTTTTTCTAAAAACGTTCTAACTACCTAGACAGTAAAAATTACAAAAAAAAAAAATCATTTTCGAATCATTGTCTACTACGATACTATAAGCACTAATAAATTAAGGTTTTCTATAATCCTTGGGATACTGACCCTTGATAAAATATGGATTTTAAAACTAAAGACAAGCAATAAAGAAATAGAAATTGAAGAATCTTGTTTATTACAATGAACCCATAGGAAAGTCCCATAGGAATTGTCCTACATTTTTTTTTTTTATTATCTTTATTTTTGGAGTAAAGAACAAAAATGGAGGTTTAAGTTGAAGCAGAATAGGTTATCCAGGTTGAACTTGATCTGTGAGCCTCTAAAGTGGTTAATAAAAAATCTCATACCATTCGACCTGGGGCGTCGAACTGTACTATTGGCGAGGGCACACTAATTGAACCGGGTTCGATTCACGCCGGGGGCAAAACGTTATAATCTGGGAGCTGGTGGCCAGTAATGACACTGTTAGCTTATTTCGTTCATATATGTTGCAACGATGATCTTTGAGTATCTCGAAAAAGTAGTGATTTTTAAGTAGAACTGTAGAAAAATCTAATCTCTATGAAAACTACATGAGCTGAAAATTAAAGTCACAGAAGTCTTTACTATAAATTTTTCAAAAACTGTGATTTGAACTTCTCAAGTCTCATCTGATGTCGTCGGTCCACCTAATAATAAAGGGGGGTCGCCACTTCACCTTCGCACTTCGACATAAGTGTTTCAACCCCTCTCAATTTCACCGGTGAATGCTACCGCTTAAACGTGTACTTGGATAAATACGAATACAATGAAATTTTTAAAATGCATTTTTTAAAAATCTAAAAAATCTGATCTTGGTACCTCATTCACCGCGTTTATAAGCTACAAAACCCTTTTACCTATCACCAGGTCTGGCGCACTCCGCAGTAAACTGCGGAATTACACGTACAATATAGCGTACCTCTTCGAAGGGCCAAATAGAGAGTGAGAGTTACGTGATAGAAAGAGCGAAAAGTCTAGGTGAATAAGACGATAGGTAAGTAGCGTTGTGTCAACCTGAAATGCACTTTATTGTCTGGTATCAAGAGTCGCTATTTATTTAAAGGACTTCACACACGGCAGCTATAATGTATATTAATGTACATCACATCCCGGGATGTATAGCTTTACATTATCTTAACCTATCACACACACAGCAGGTAATGTAATATATCTTTCCCTTATTCCATTGGTATAAATCTCAAAATGATATGTATCGAAATATAAATGTATATTTTCGTATCGCTCTGTATCTTAAGATACGAAGATGTAAAAATATACATTATAGCTGTCGTGTGTGGTCTCCTGACGATTTGTATAGAAAGATGTAATGAGATGTATCGTGCTATAATATACATCTTTACATTATAGCTGCCGTGTGTGAAGTCCTTAAATCATTTTATGGAGTGAATCTTCTGTACCTTTACGACCTTATCATATGCCGAATTTTCCACCAACTCTCCAGCTATCTACTACCGCATTTTTGTGTTATAGCATTCGATACCTATCTACGCTACCTACCGTTATGCTAATTCATTAATGGTGAATGATTCATGGATTCGTGCCACAAAAGCAGATATTTCCTGATTCGATTTCAAATAAAAGGGGTAAATGGAAACTTTTCTGATTGATTGAAGTAGAATTGAACTTTGTAGAGTTGCTACGAAATTCTTATATATATTTTTATAAAAACTGATTGACTAACTGCCTGATCTATCAACGCATAGCCCTGGTCTGGCTGTTGATATACAGTTAACTATTATGACGTAGGCACTGCGCATCCGCTAAGAAAGAATCCTTGAAAATTCAACCTCCGAGGGGATAAAATAGCTGTTTAAAAAATCGTAACGTGAGCGAAGCCGCGGGCAAAAGCTAGTCGTTAAATATAACTAAAGCTAGTCGTTAAATATAAAAAAAAAAAAAAAAAAAAAAAAAAAAAAAAAAAAAAAAAAAAAAAAAAAAAAAAAAAAAAAAAAAAAAAAAAAAAAAAAAAAGCGACGTTTCACCATTGGACACAAGTAGGCGTTTACTTTGCGGAATTTCATGATACTCAAGGAAATTTAGCTAATTCCGTTGTACAAAATCATTGGACTAAACTAAATTGGCATGCCTAATTGTCGTGCTGTCCCTTTCATAATACTCCCCACGGAAAAGGATAGCACTACTGCACTAGATATAGAATTTAGATTAGTTCTATAGCAGAATTAATCATATAGCGTTTTATTTACTAATGATTTAAATTGATTGTGTCTAGGTTCGTTAAACTCTACCTTAACGAGTATCTTTGTGCGGATTATGGTAAAGAAAGTTCATTGTTCCTCGAAACTTTTATAATTAATCACTTTTCCATGAAAGTTTCTTTTTAACCGACTTCAAAAAAAAGAGGAGGTTCTCAATTCGACGCGTATGTTTTTTTTTTTTTTTTTTATTTTTATTATTTTTTGGCGATGTTACTCCATAACTCCGTCAAATCTGAACCGATTTTAATATTTTTTTTTTTATTTGAAAGGAAGTATCGTCAGGTTGGTCCCATTTAAATTTGGTGAAGATCTGATGAATATCTTCGGAGATGGAGGACGGAACTCCTCAATGAATAAGAGCAAATCGCTCGTGATCAGAGTGTGTGTCGCATTTTAACCATGCATTCTTCATAGCATACATACATAATGCTTTTCTATTCGGCATTTCAATATAATTTTTTTTAACCGAATTTTTGACGATGTTACTCTATAACTCTGTCAAATCTGAACCGATTTCAATAATTTTTTTTTTATTTAAAAGGGCATATCGTCAGGTTGGTCCCATTTAAGTTTGGTGAAGATCTGATAAATCTTCGGAGATATAGGATGGAACTCCTCATTGAATAAGAGCAAATCGCTCGTGATCAGAGTGTGTGTAGGATTTTAACCATGCAAACTTCATAGCATACATACATATGCTAAATTTCTATTTAGAATAATATATTTCAATACTTTTTTAAGGAGCAAAGCAAATGGTCTAGAGAATTGGTCCCATGAAGCTACACTAAAAAGCTTAAAATAATAATATAAAAAAATATTTTAAAAAAACCGACTTCAAACGCCACTTAAAAGTATAAAATAATTTTACTTTGTACACGTATGTTGAAGTCGGGCCAGCGTTGCGCAATGGTATCATCGTTTCTATATTTTAAGCCCGTCCGACTTCAATATACGTGTACAAACTAAAATTATTAAATCGTAAATACTATTAGGCCGGTATACTTGTTGAATTAGCCCGTGAGACGGACGGGCCTAAATAGAAACGATGAAACCGATGCGCGACGCTGGCCCAACTTCAACATACGTGTACAAAGTAAAATTATTTTATACTTTTAAGTGGCGTTTGAAGTCGGTTTTTTTAAAATATTTTTTTATATTATTATGTTAGATGATCTATCCAAATTCATCGCTATAGAGCAATTAAGTAGTGTAGTTCTTCAAATAAGATTTGATTTTTTTTTCTTTAGCGGGATGTAAAATATAGCATATTAGAAGCCAATTTAAGTTCATTCGAAAAAATCGAAATTTTTGAGTTTCGATGATTTACGTAGGGGCCGTAGAATTTTCAATTATACTTTTATCAGTAAAGTCGATAAATAACATAGCAACATGGGATTTGTGTATTTGAACTTTATATGAGCAATGCTCTTAGTCGCGATCTCACCTATTTACAAAAACCCATTTCGTTTCCGCATCTATTAAACTGAGTTACCCTGACATTCTCAGAATGTCGCACAGCACTCTCTTATCTTAATATGGATGTCTTTTAATCTCAGAGCCTACACAATAGATTACATCTAGGGGATTCCATATAAGACTCATATTGCCACGTACCTAATCCTTGTTTACACGAGACATTCTTCGCTGACCATTCGACGGATCACCTTACTTTTATTACGAACTTCATTTCAATTTATTAAAAAAGCGATTGCCGAGTCTCTATTGATTACTTATTATAATTCTCAACCAGTGTTAGATTCGGAAGCACTTAGCAAAAGAACAATTCTTTTCAATTCTGGACTTTCTGCTGTATTTTCGTAAATTCTTTTACAATATTTCTAGTATATGCGAATTCATACGCGCGTCGGTCTATCTCGATTTCACCGAGAACAGCGTCCGATCCATGCATCCTCAATCGACTACGGTTAGTGGATAATTGGGGCTGTCCGGCGGCTGGCCTTGACAGTCTTGTTTATGGAGGACCGCCAGTACGATCCGCACGAGTTGAAACGGTCAGAAGTTTGCCGCGAAATTTGAACAGAACCGCATTTCTATTGGTTTGAAGAACATGTTAATATGCAGAGTCTATGAGCTGTAAAGCGGCTGGCTTTGACGGTCTTGTTTATGGAAGACCGCCAGTACAACCCGAACGAGTTGAATCGATGAGAACTTTGCTGCGTTTGAAAACCGCATTTATATGAGTTTGAGAAACAAGTCAATATGCGGAGTCCAGGCCTCGCTTGACAGTCTTGTTTATGAAGGACAGCCAGTACGAACCGGACGAGTTTAAATGGTGAGAATTTTGCCGCGAATTCTAAACAAAATGCAGTTATATGCTGTCAGGAGGCTGTCCTTGACTGTCCCTTTATGAAGGACCAGAAATTGAGCGCAATATTCCCCATCAGCCTATTAGATTTTTTTTTTAAATACCACCCCAAAACAAAACAAGCCGTAACCACAGAACATCTAATAGTGTGCCATAACATTAATTGCACAAAAGCGGTTTCTTGCCACCGTGTCACTTGTATCAAACATAATTAATGAATGTACCTAGAAATCTGAATTACACAACACCTATCTAAAGCAGACTGAAAGGTAATAGACACTGACATTTTAATAAAGCACATAATAAAATCAGATACGTAAAACACTCAAAGTAAACCCCGCGTTGCATTAAATAACCGATACAGAATAGATAAAATCATTAACTTATTATCTAGGAATTGTATCTAAATAACCGGCTAACAGAAGGAAACCAGACATTTCGCAACTTTCCGTAGGTACGGTATTGAAATTCCGACCGCAAGCCGGCGATTCGAATAAGAATTTGTTTGGTCACCCGAAACTGACAACTATGAATAATAGCGTGATACGAATAGAACGATCTCATTTTAAAAGATGCATTCTCTAAGAGTAACCGCAAACTTACTGTAGGTACTCTTATGGTGAGATCTATAGAGCGTGCTCTGACCCAGCTCAGACTCAAGGTAGGGGTTAAAAAGACATACAAATAAATATGATCTGATAAATGTACGCTTCTGTACATTCCCTATGCTGGGTTGGTCGGGTGTAGCAGAAAAACTCCTCTGAAGATTTCTTCTTCTTTATTAGGTAGCTAGGTGCCGCTACCGCTTGCCGGTGAGAACTGTGCCGGCATACGATTTTGGCTCGATATTTATACAAATTTTGGGCAAAAAATGTAGGCCCTCTGATTGGCGCATTTCGCCGGCCAATCAGAGAGCGTTGTTTTTACCAATTACAAATCGGTTATTATTATTAAATAAACGACGAGTATAGCCGCGCCTTTCTCTTTCACTCATTATTACTATTATTTTAGCTAAAGAAGAGAGTAGGCGTAGCTTTGCTCTTTCACGCAATATTTCTTATTTACGATTACAGTTTTATGACTATGTGTCTTATTAAATTATTTACGATAAAGTATAATAAAAACTAATCATTCTATCAAACTATTCACTGTACACATAGCACATTGTTCGCTAACTATTTTCATTGTTTGCACACACATTACACTATTGTTTATTGAAAGTTTTTAATCGTCCCGCACATCTCTCCCGCCGTGCGACCGTGTCGCATCACTGGTCGGTGCGGGCGCGTCGTCTGTAGACAGGGGCAGGATCACCAGCTTCCTCACCGGCCGTCGCAGCACTCCTCCCTTGGTCTGGATGTCCACCGCTCGCACGACGTCGTCTGGTCCCGGGTACGTGGCGATGACTCTGCCTCGGATCCACACGTTGCGTGGCAGGTTGGCGTCGATGACTTGCACGAGGTCGCCGATCTGGATCGCTGGTCCTCGTCCGTGGGGCTCCCGCCGGTGTTGGAGTTCCGGCAGGTACTCCTTTACCCAGCGCGTCCAGAATACGTCGGCCAACCTCTGCGCGGCTCGCCAAGTGGATCTGGAGACAGCATCCTGCTCGTCGAATGTACCTGGCAGCGGTACACGTCCCGGGCCACCCAATAAGAAGTGATTGGGTGTCAGTGCTTCTGGATCTTCGGGGCTGACTGAGACGTGTGTCAGCGGTCTGCTGTTGACGGTGTACTCTGCCTCGGCTAGCAGAGTAGAGAGGACTTCTTCTGTAGGGTGACGTTCGTGAAGCGTAGCCGTGAGTGCAGTCTTCACGGAGCGGACCATTCGCTCCCAAGCTCCGCCCATGAATGGTGCTCCTGGCGGTATGAAGCGCCAAGAGATCGTCTTTTTCGCTGCCTCTGCTGCTGTTGCGCTGTCCATGGCCTGTCGAAGCTCCTTGTCCGCTGCCTTTAGGTTCGTGCCATTGTCGGACCAGATCTCGGACGGACAACCACGGCGTGCCATCATCCTTCTCAGCGCCATTACTGCTGAATCCGTGCTGAGTGAGCCTGCTATTTCCAGGTGTATGGCTCTCATGGTGAGACAGGTGAAGATGGCCACGTATCTCTTCTGTCGTGTCCGGCCGACGGTGACTGAGAGAGGTCCGAAGTAGTCGATCCCAGTGAAGGTGAAGGGTCGCTTGTGGTGAGCTAAGCGACACCCTGGCAGGTCACCAGTCCTGGGGTACGGAGGCTTCTGTGTCTTCATTCTGCAGAACAGGCATCTTTTTATTATCATTCTTGTGACCGGACGCAAGCGTAGCACCCAATACTGTTGTCTGCACTCGTTGACTGTAGCTTCGACCCCGGCGTGATGTAGATGCTGATGTACGGCCTTCACCCAGAGCTTGACTGTTGGATGATCTCCGTCGAGTACCATGGGGCTCTTGAAGTCTTCTGCTACGTCTGTTGTTGCTTGAATGCGGCTTCTAAGTTTCACTGCATCGCTGATATATTCGACGCTCAGCTGATGTAGTCGACTCTCCTTGTTGAGTGTCTTGTTGTTTTTCAAGTCTTCTATTTCTTCTGCGAAAGAATCTTCTTGGGACGCGCGCATCAGAAGCTCTTCGGCTCTTCTGAGCTGTTCGGCGGTGACTGGGAGAAACATCCTGCTCGGCGATGTTATTTTCTTTACTATTGGCTGTTGTTTCTTCGCAGGCTTGTTTGTTTTCTTCCAGCTCGGATCCTTTTCTGCGTTCTTTCGCGTTCTCTTATAGTTGACACTTTCTTTGTTAGCTCTACAGAGTTGGATGAACTGTAGAACTCGGGCTGTGGTGTACCGAAGTCTGTCCCAGCTCGAGAAGCGTGATGGTTCAGGTAGCGCTTCTGCGAGCTTCTGTTTTGTTCTGTTTGACGTGACGTGATGAACCTTCTCTTCACCGGAAGCTTCTTTTTCTGTTGAGGTGACTTCGACAGGCCATTGATCTTCTGTTTGGTAGAGGAAGTCAGGTCCCTTGTACCAGCGGTGATTCTTGTCGAACGATGCTGGAACGTCTCGTGTCGCGTCGTCCGCCACGTTCAGCTTGGTTGGAACCCAGCGCCACTCGGTGACTTTGGAGGCCTCTTCTATTGCAGCCAGGCGATGCGCTACGTATGGTTTGTATGAGCGCGCTCCAGTACGTATCCAGGTGAGTGCCGTCTTGCTGTCTGTCCAGAAGACCTTGCAGTCTGGCTTCCTTTCGTGCTCTTCAATGACTGTTTCGGCGAGTCTAGTTCCCATGACTGCCGCCTGTAGCTCCAACCTCGGAATCGACGTCAACTTCAGCGGTGCAACCTTCGCTTTGGCCATGATGAGAGATAGGTTAACTTCTCCATTTGGATCCACTGTTCTCCAGAAGACGACTGCTGAGTAAGCTGCTTCGCTGGCGTCGGTGAACACGTGTAGCTGTATTGAAGTGGCGTCGCTGTATTGGAGATATCTTCTCGGGATCGTCACGTTGCTGAGGTTCTTCAGGTGAGCCATCCAGTCTTGCCATTGCTCAGCCAGGTCTTTGTCCAGCTCGTCATCCCATGATGTTCCTCTTCGCCATACTTCTTGCAGCAGCTGTTTCGCCCTTATGGTGACAGGCGACGCGAAACCGAGTGGGTCGAATAGTGACATGACCACTCTCAGCGCTTCTCTCTTCGTAGGTGTCTTCCCGTCGGTGAGCGTTGGCGCGATGCGAGCTAGGTTGAGGTTGAAGGTGAGCTCGTCTGTGTTGAGCTTCCAGATTACTCCCAGCACTCGTTCTGTCTTCTCTTCTGGCTTGTAGAGCTCCATGTCTTCTATCTGTTCGCTTTCACCGAGCGCTTCTAGTAGCTGTGGTGAATTCGATTTCCACTGTTTCAGTTCAAAGCTGGCTTTTAAGTGCACTTCACGCACTGACTTGGTGATGCGTTCTGCGTCTTCAAGGCTTCTGAAGCTGTCCAGGTAGTCGTCGACGTAGTGCTTCTGTACGATGGCAGCTGCGGCTTCAGGGTGAGTATCTTCATGCTGTTTGGCGTTCAGGTTCTTGATGTAGATCGCTGTAGAAGGAGAACTTGATGCGCCGAAGATCAACGAAGTCATTCTATATTCTTCAGGTGGCTGGGCGTCTCGTCGGTCTCCGCGCCACAGGTAGCGGAGTGCATCTCTGTCTTCGGCTCGCAGCTTCACTTGCATAAACATTTCCTTGATGTCTGCTGTGACCGCTATCTCGTGTTGCCGGAACCGCATGACGACGCCAGGTAGTGACTGTAGAAGATCAGGTCCTTTGAGTAGCATGTCGTTGAGTGCTACCCCCTTTGTCTTCGCTGCTGCATCGTGCACCACTCGGAGCTTCTCGGGCTTCATCGGGTTCACCACTGCGAAGTGTGGTAGGTACCACGTCTTATCTGTAGTCTTCTGTTTCGGAGCGGGTTCAGCGTATCCTTTCGTGATGAGAGCTTCCATCTGTTCTGTATACTTCTGCTTCAACTTCGGGTCTCGATCAATCTTCTTTTCGATGTTGACGAGTCGCTTCAGTGAGTTCTCGTAGTTATTGGGGAACTTGACATCTTCTTTGCGCCAGAGAAGTCCTGTTTCATATCTTCCATCTTCTGTTTTCGTGGTGGTCTTCTCCAGGATTCGAAGTGCTCGTTCCTCTGGATCTGTTTTCGGTTTCTTAGGCTGTATGCAGAGCGCGTCCATCTCGAAGTACTGCTTGACGAGGCTGTCCAAGTTGTCTTCTGTTTCTTCTGTGACGTGGGACACGAAGTCGATGCTGCGGCCGACGGCGCGTGTCAGGCTGCCATGTAGCACCCACCCCAGCGGTGTGAGAGAGGCCACCGGTTGATTGCTGTTGCCTCTTCTCACCTCTGTTGTCAGCAGAAGATGCCAGTTGTCCTGCCCAATCAGTACCCTTGGCTTCACGTCTGCATATGTTAGATGATGGCGGATGTCGGCTAGGTGTTTGCACGTCTCCACCATCTCTCTTGTCACCCGTTGTGATGAAACTTGCAGATTCTTCACTGTTCTTGCTTGTGCTTGCTCTTCACGATTGTTGAGACCTCTGAGCTTGATGTTCACTCTTCTTGAAGCTGACTCCGAAGTCTTCAGGTCGTTGATGGTTTCTATCTTCAGAGGGTCGACAGGTCCTGTTGCTCCGATGCATTCGGCTACGCTGTTGTCGATCAATGTTACTGTTGACCCGTCGTCCATCAAGGCGAAAGTGTTGAGAGCTCCTTTGGGCCCTTCAACTTGAACCGGAATAATCTTCAGATACGACTGCTTCTTGTTAATAGTCCACGCGGAGTTGATTACTTCTGTAACTTCCTTGTCTTCTTTCTTCTCCGGAGCCTTGGTGTGATGCAGCATCTTGTGGTGATAGTACTTGCAGCTGTTAATGCCGCACACCTTAGCCCGGCAGCTGTGTGTTCTGTTTCTGTAGCGAAGACATCGGAAGCATAGGCGTTTGGACTTGGCTACGTCCCATCTTCCATTTGAATCCAGGTTCTTGAACTGTTCACACTCCGGTGAAGTATGCTCTTCCTCGCATACGGGACACTTGGGTGTGTAAGTCTTCTCTGTTACGTTGTGGATCTTCTGTGGTTTCTTCTGTTGAGTGGCTGGTACATGTGGCGCCACCTGTTCAGGAAGCGCGTATGGTCCGCACAGCTCCGCTTCTCTCTTGAGGAACTTCTCCATCTTCAGTAGGTCTGGATCCTCCTTCGGCTGTGTTGCTGCGAAGTCGTAGTATCTGTAGCGCAGCGTCGGTGTGAGCTTGTCCACTATCGCCTTTGAAACTTCAGGGTTGTACATGTAGTTCATGCAGCTTAGAGTCTTCAATGTTGCTACTATGTTGGAGACCTTCGTCGAGAAGATGCAGATGTCGCGCGGTGACTCGGTGAGGCGCGGCAGTCCACGAAGCGATTCCATTTCCATCATGGCTATTGACTCTGGTCTTCCAAATCTTGACTCCAAGGTCTTCATGACTTCTGTAGGGTGCGCGCTGGTGATGAGCAGCCCCTCTACTGCTTCCTTTGCTTTTCCCTTCAGATTTCTTCTTAGGCGGTTAGTATTCTCCACTGTAGTGAACATCTTCTCCGTTTCGTAGTATGCGGCGCGGAACGGAAGCCACTCTTGATGTGATCCTCCAAACGTAGGTAACTCGATGAATTTCGGTCGCTGCGCTGCTTTGACGGCGCGCGTGATTGCTTCAGCTAGGTCTGCTAGGCCAGGTTGTGCTCCCGCCGGTGACTGGAGTAGTTGTTTCTGTTGTCCCGCGTTGTTGACCACCGGCTCTTCTGTAGGGTAGTGCGGCACGTCGGCGATCGCCAGCACGGGGCGTGGGGGTTGCGTCTCCAACCAGTTGTCTACTCGTTCGTTGACTTCGGCTCCGGAGGGGTCGAAGGCACCGTCGTCTTCTATATCTTCATCTGTATCTTCGGTTTCCATGGTGGCGATGCGGGCGGCGGCTAGCTCGACCTGCAGACGTAGCATTTCTTCTCTAGCTTTCGCTAGTCTGTGAACCTTCGCTCTGCTGTGCGTCGATCCACCACCCCCCTTCTTGCTGGAGGGGCGGGGAACCTGTAGTTGCGTCGGCTCTTGAGGGTTGACAGTTCTCTTCCTGACTGTAGATGTGTCTGCATCCTGACTACGCCCCTGTACTGTAGCAGGTCCCTCCCTGGCCGCGGGAGGGATCGGCCGTGTCGCGTCGGCTGGCAGCGTCGATGCGGTGGCGGTGGCGGGCGTAGTGGAGCGTGCGGAGCTGGCGGTGACAGTAGTGGCAGCGGTAGCGGCAGCGGCGGCGGTAGCGGCGGCGGTAGCCTTCTGTTTCACTGTAGCAGAGGATGCCACGGCGGAGCGTGTCGATGCTCCGGATGTACCCGTGGCCCCGGTACCCGAGGTCCCGGTGGTCCCGGTGGTCCCGGTGGTCCCGGTACCCGAGGTCCCGGTGGTCCCGGTGGTCCCGGTGGTACCGGTACCTGTAGTCGTCTCCCCGGTCCCCCCGCTGGTATCGGTCCCCTCGGAGGTAGTCGGAGCCTCCTCCTTACGGCTCTTGAGTTCCTGCCGTGTGACTGGCATCCTCGCTGACCCGACGAATTTTCTTCGAATTTCCCGCTTTCCCGACGTATCCGGTTCGAAGGACCATTCAATGTACGCTTCTGTACATTCCCTATGCTGGGTTGGTCGGGTGTAGCAGAAAAACTCCTCTGAAGATTTCTTCTTCTTTATTAGGTAGCTAGGTGCCGCTACCGCTTGCCGGTGAGAACTGTGCCGGCATACGATTTTGGCTCGATATTTATACAAATTTTGGGCAAAAAATGTAGGCCCTCTGATTGGCGCATTTCGCCGGCCAATCAGAGAGCGTTGTTTTTACCAATTACAAATCGGTTATTATTATTAAATAAACGACGAGTATAGCCGCGCCTTTCTCTTTCACTCATTATTACTATTATTTTAGCTAAAGAAGAGAGTAGGCGTAGCTTTGCTCTTTCACGCAATATTTCTTATTTACGATTACAGTTTTATGACTATGTGTCTTATTAAATTATTTACGATAAAGTATAATAAAAACTAATCATTCTATCAAACTATTCACTGTACACATAGCACATTGTTCGCTAACTATTTTCATTGTTTGCACACACATTACACTATTGTTTATTGAAAGTTTTTAATCGTCCCGCACAATAAATATGTCTCGTTTTAACTCTGTCTTGAGTCTGAGCTGAGTGAGAGTGCGGTCTATAGATTTCAGCCTAAGACTGTTGTAATAAAAAAAAGATACTACTATCGTTATTGTTAGATACGGGCTAGCATGAATCATGATAGAGATTTGAATTTAGTATGTTTTAATGTTTTTAAAAATAAAAATGTATTTTTGACTAGCTACTTCTGAAAATAAACAAGACTAAATAACACGTGCTTCTATAATTTGTAATTTTTATTAGAGTTTTACAAAGAGTACCCGCAAACTTACTGTAGGTACTCGAAAATGCACCTCAGTATACTAATAGTCATAATGGTAGCCCGCACATCTTATCCACCTAAATCATCGACCATTTCATTTTCAAAATCATTGTGATCGATAAAAAACGAAATTGATACAAAGCGACATCAAACCTAGCTTAGGTAGCCTGTAAAAGTTAGGGACCTTTGTTGAAAACGTTCATAACTAACCTATCTGAAGAGCCAGAAGACCATTAGAAGAGTTGCGGTATGGGTCGCGCATTTACACGACTGGTCGCTGCGGCCATGGCGTGACCAAGCAGCGGCCATTCGGCTGGCCGCCTAATGCACTATGGGTCTGAGGGAGCCTGTTATGTCTGCACCGTATACTAACAAAACTGCTAAGTGCTAATACATACCGTAGGTATATTAACATCCTCAATTTAATAGTTTGGACTGGAGAAAATAAATGCAGAAATGTAATTTTCCAGAGTGCTTTGTTTCGCGTTTGAGAACTTTGTGTGAGTTTCTCATGATACCACAATATATTTTGATAATTTGCTTCGTCACAGTTAAAGTGAATTAAAATATTCCGATTGTGATTCAAGTTAACAAACAAATTACTTTATTAGGTTTAAATTATCATCAGAAATGTAATCGATAATAACATAACAAGGTAAATAAAGGCAAATCGATCTTCTAAATATCCGCTGATAAGAGCGGGAAAATTTCCAACTATCATCGTGCAAACAACTAAATAGTAAATACATCTGTATGCGATACAAATAGGCGTGTAACTTTGTCTGTCACAATCGTCGCCCATGGACACACGTGATAAGATTCATATTATGCGATAGTATATTTCCTAGACACACAATTTTATATGTGCAAGGAAGAAAAAGGGACCTGTACCTTCTCATATCCATTCATTTATAGCACGTGGTCTAATTTTGAGATGACCCTTAACAACACTGATTACAATGGGACTTCAATAGATATGGCTAAAATATATGGAGAAGAGGTTATGATTACGAGCTACTACTGGTACTTGATACTAATATAATAATAAATCTGCTTAAATTTATTTGTCACAGTGATTTGATTGTTCATGTAAAAAAGAAGGCACATTTATTTAACACATTACCGAAGTTCAAAAAACAAGCCCTAAGACTTTTATAATACGAGATAGATGACCTACATCTAACCTTTAATTGTAATTTAGTTCCCTAGTTAGCTTAAGTTTCATTTTTTTTATGTTTTGTTTTAACAGTGTAAACTTTTAATTTCTTGTGCTTTTTTGTATTACGCTTTCTTTTTTGTTTAATTTTTTTGGCAACTGTTGTGACACCGTCAATAGTTGTGCATTTTAATTATGTTTCTGTGTAATTTTTTAAGTACTTTAAAAAATGTTACGATTTTGGTTGTCCAAATAAATAAATAAATAAACAGCGTTTACAACACAATTTTACAAGATCATATTAGTTCTTAATATAAATTAAGGCAAAAATTGAAAAAACATTTGAAAAGTTTAACAGAGAATTAATAATACAGTAATATAACATGGATTTATTTAAAAGACCCATTTTTTTTAAGTAAACTAGAATTTTAAAAAGACCCTTCTGTGCGACAAATAAAAGTTTCATGCACAAAAGATTTACTTAAAGCGTTTGATAGAGTCCTTTATAACAATATAGTAACGTAAGCCCGTACAAATAACATGACAAGACTTAATAAGAATTTACGTCACGAAGATACTGGTTTTTTATTTATATCAATACTTACTAATATCTTCTTAAACCTATAATGCCTTAAGAGATACAATTACAATAAGTAGGGAAGCCAAACATTTATTAACATAAGCGGTTTAACGCATCAATAACATAAGCCTATGGCTTTGCCCATATGGAGTTTTTCAGAAACTTTACCATGTCTTATTCATATTATTCGATCACAATTTAAATGAAAAAGTGCAACAGGAGGTCTTACAAAGACAAGTTTATCCGTTACCGGTGTACTGTTGAGATTTTATGACGAATACTTTTTATACTTATCTCATAAATAGCTAACTAAGGGCCTCATAAGAAGGCTCAGGGTCACTCAGCGGGCGATGAAGGGAGCCATATTCAGAGTATCCCTACGAGATCAAATCAGAAAGAAGGAGTTCCTTGGGAGAAACATAGTCACCGACACAGGTGTGTACGTCTATTGTTTGATAAAGAAGAAGATTTATCTCTTTATGACGTACTGCAACTTATTTTGCAAGATAGAATAAAAGGCAGACATGCCTGATCGAAGAATAACATTTTTCATTTTAAACATCTTGGTACATGCAGTTAACGAATAAAATTAATTAAGGACGCTGTTTCTAAGAGCTTTACAAGGATTCTGTTTCGGGATGGAAATTCATATACTTACCCGTTACCATTCACACTGTATCAACTCAATGGAATGGTTAAATAACAAACAGACAAATAAGTTTTGTGTGTGAGAAGATACATACAGACAAAACTATTTATTTATTACATGAAGTTATAGAAGTAGTTTTAACAAGCATCAAGGTTAGGCTTCTAAGAATAGAGTCGAGGGGTGCTGATGCGATCTAAACGTCATTTATTGCTTACTACTTTTTATATTACTATATAAATTATACACAGCCTAGCTACTACTAAAAACGTTGCGTTTTATTAAAAAAAAATACACATATCATTCGGTTATACAATTTTATGCAACTCACCTTGATTACAAAGTGAAAAAAAAATTTAAGCTGCTGTGTGACTATTGCATAATGAACTCATCTTGATACTTGACTATCCAATCTTGATACTTGAAGCGTTAAATAACTATTTCGGGTCGGACTAAAACGTTTAGGTTATAACAATAACAACCGGTCAGTAATATTTTGGTGTTTTTATTGAAACATAGTACAAGAATACAAACATAGTCGAGCTAACTGCATAACCAGTCAGCACGTGTAGCAATTTAGAGAATTAGTGACGCAATCTTTGATGGCTTCGAAAAGTAGGTACCTACAAGGTTTATTTCACAATTGAAGTCTGTATGAATGAATCGCATTCAGACATGCACAGGTCGAGTGACTTAAAATAGTAATCTCAAAGACTAATTTAAGAACGTGATCATAAGGTATGACCTGTGATCAACAATTTGTATATTACGATGCAGAATTAGATGAAAAGAACGTTTTAAGGCTCGAGCTTTTCAATAACATTTACACCTTTCATCAAATTCATCGAATATATTGGAGGCATAGTCCTCTATTTGGCTTTAACACGGTGGTTTCCAATAATGCAAAATCTGAACTATTTAGTTTGTCATTACTACTATTATTTATTTAGTTTGTAGTACTTAACATTTGACAAGGATCTACAAATAGTAAGATGACCTCATATCCTGAACTCAAATGGAATGACTGATGTTGCAAGATTTCCAAATGGGGGTTTTGCAAACAATGTTGCAAGGCTCCATTTTCAACTTTTCTTCAAATTCGGCAAGATCTGCAGTTTCAAAAATCCGAAAACGGTACTTTAAATGGAAGCGGAACTAACCGGGAAGGGAGTATGGCAGTTTTTTATATACAATTAAACCCATACCCGTAATCGGTTTCTACACACCATCGTGTCCTACGCTAAATCTCTGTGCGGCACATCTTTGACGGTGGCATAGTAAGATAGATTCCATTTCATACCCAGTGAAAAATCTGAATCAAACGAATAAAATGCGGAGGAAGAATCGCGGTTAACAGATAGGTACCAATTAATTCGCAAACTCCATTTCCAAAAACGGACTTCATTAATTCACTCCATAAAATCACATCGACGCCCTGATAACAAATAGGAAGCAACTCCCAACCCACTGCAGAGCGCAGTCTGGTCTGATTCAATTAAAACGCCAAGACCGTTGAACTGCGGGGATCGATTGTAACTGCGAGAATAGCTACGCCTTTTTTTAGAATAAACGTAGTAAGTACGCTACGTATGCCAAGATGCACGGGTTGCTTTGATGCTCCGATTTTTCGGGTTGAAAGGTAGCCTATGTCACTCTCCAGATGCTAAACTATATCCGTGCAAAAAATTACATCGATTCGTTACTGCGTGATTGAAGACAAACCACCACACATTGCTGGCTAAAGCCAATTTATAATATTAGTGAGTATTAGTAAGTATATTAATAAAGAGTAAGTTTGCTGGTCTATCCTTCGATAATGCAGCAACGGATCGACGTTATTTTTTGTATGGATATAGTTGAGGATCTGTGTGTCGATTCTCTAAAAATGATTGCATCAGTGTAACGATCACAATGGCCTCTGATTGTCTTAATTTATGGCATTCTTGCAGTGATGCAGCAATAAATCCCTTTATTGGTTAAAAATGCATTTTAACCAATAACGGTAGAGTACTAGCCAATCAGTCATTGCGATAGTTACACTGATGCAATCATTTTTACGGAATCGACATGCCGACACACTGGAGAGTTCCCCGGGAACCTCTTTGATGTTCCCGGGGGAACATCAAAGAGGTTCCCGGGGGAGTTTTAAAAAACTAAATTCACACGGACGAAAACACGGGTGTCAGCTAGTTGTATTGATATCTCGCGTGTATGTCACCTTGACACGATCGCTGCGACTCCCGCGCAATCATTCACTTGGTGCACCGGACAAGATGGCCGTCTGACAGTTGTGACGGTAGGTAATTGACTGCAGGTGATTTAAAATGACCAAAACACGATAAAAAATTTAAAAAGAGGAGACAAAATTTAATTTGCCGATTACACCAATAACGTCGAGTGACGCTTAACCGAGGAAGTAATTGTAAATGTAATTTTAGAGTCAGACATTGGTAATTTACATACAAAGAATTCCATAGAAGGGGTATCGCAAACAAGCAGTGCGCGGTAAAACGGCCTCAACTATTTTCAATGTGTGCGTGACGCCGTGAGCGGGGCGTGTACGATACAACCTCAAACTCTCAAATGTGTGCGCCTAGGGATACCAGGAATATAAAAGTATTTGCACAATAAATATAATAACAATAATCCGAAATAAGGTGTACGATAAAATTGTTTTGATTAATATATTTAATCTATGTCTGTGTAAATTGTAAATCGATAGTTTTCAAGGAAAACAGTTTAATTAGTAATTATTTGATTATAGAATATTCATTATCTATCTCATTATCTAAATATGGGCTGGACCTATTCTGATGAAATTTTTTGTATCATATGTTAGTGTGGATTCCAAAATAAGTTTTTATCTACAATTGGACCCAGTAGGTGGTGCTGCAGTCAGGTTCTAGATTTTCTTTTTAGTACGGATTGTCAAATTTTTTTTGTGTTTTTTGTCCCTAGTAGGTTTAGATTCATAATAATTGTATCTGCGCATGTAATCGGTTTTTAGGTTCTGAGCAGGACAATGTCCGCATGACCCTCTTATTAAATATTATTATTAACTAGATGATGCCCGCGACTTCGTCCGCGTGGATTAAGGTGTTTGATTCCCGCGGGATTCCTTTAATTTTGTGTTAATCCAGGAAATAATCTATCTCCATTCCAAATTTCAGCCATATCCATCTAGTAGTTTTTGCTTTTGTTTTTTCCATATAGTGAACTCTTAACTTATTAAAATAAAACTCAAAATATTGTTTACACACAATTTATTTTAGGAAACAAATTAATCTTAGGAAACTTTTATTTTTATTATATTTTAATTTTTATTTATATAATTTATATTAATAATTATAATTATTTAGATTAATTATTATTTAAAAATATTTTATAGGTCAAAATTTAGTAAGTAAATTAATAATGTAATATTAACTATATTCCGGGACATCCCTATATTTGTGGCAAATTACCACACTACTGGCAACAAATTGATTTTATTAATTATGATTAATGTTCAAGCACATGTATCATACAACAAAATATTTTTGCACAATAATGTGAAAAATACCACAATACTCAGCTGGTATCACCGGCCACTTTTACGTACCTAAAAAACATCGAAATTAAAAATCGTGTTTTCTTAAAAAATCTTACGCAAATGTAAAAACTTACTGATAATATGAGATCTTCGACTTCCTATTTTGCTTTTCCTTATGATTATGACATAATTTGACCGCACAAATCGGCATATTTATTTATTTTGCGGGAGCGGTTTATTGTGTAGTGACTCAAGTGACACTGAAGTAGTCGAGAGAGATTTAGGCGATATATGTCGAAAACTTTTGAGGACGTTTTCGTGCGTTACATACTCAATCTTGTCATGTATATAATCAAAGTTTACATAGTTAATTTATATTTTCCTGTGCGTATATGCACGCCCGAAGAGGCAATTTAGAATGCAATAAATGACTTTTGACTTTGAATAAATTGGGCATGTCAAAATATCTTTACGTTCGGATAAGACTTATTTTACCTTAGAATAGCTTCTCAAGTTATCTACCAATTCTGCCATGCTAAGACAATACACTGTATCTTCAGATACAGTGTTTTATCGTAACAGCGATAAATGTTCACATTTAAAAATTTCAATTTATTTCAGTTAAGTCTTAAAAATATTAAGAAACTTCAAATTGAAATACATGTATCTCGTAAAACATAATGGTCAAAAAAATTAAAAATCGCGATTTCTGAAAAATGCTTGTGTTTTAGATAGAGTATATTGTCATGGCACAGCAAAATTGCATTGTTCAAAATTTACGAGTTTCGATCATTCGCCAGGGGAAAATCATAACTTCTCATTGAAGTGAATAGTGATTTAAGAATACTCGTAAAAAAAACCAAATGAAACTCTCGTAAGTAACATTGAAAACATCGCTGTGTCAACATACAAGATAGTAAAGTATACAAACACTACTATCGCTGTATCAATATAGTAAGTATACAACCAACCTATTATTTGAACGGTCTGAGATAAAAGGTAGATCAATAGTTTAAAAGCGTCTGCCGTATACGTGACTTGCAGCGCCATCTATTATGCAGTAGCTGAATCGCTAAGCGAAGCCTCGCAGCTGTCGGTGGCGGAACGGCACAACTGATGGTTCATATCTAGACATCCAAGATTCAGGAACGTAATAAAAGTTTCATCGTAATATTTTGTGGTAGTAAAACAAATGCACCAGTTTCGTATTTAACTTCTTTTGGAATAGTCCTCCAAGTAAC
Source organism: Hipparchia sbordonii (assembly GCA_038048805.1). Lineage (NCBI taxonomy): Eukaryota > Metazoa > Arthropoda > Insecta > Lepidoptera > Nymphalidae > Hipparchia > Hipparchia sbordonii. The sequence goes on along the minus strand of CM076117.1, from coordinate 5,784,008 downwards.
GCTACATAGTCAACTCATTTTAATACAAAAACAGTTTTGTTAGTAATTATCAACTTATCAATACATCATTGATATGTAGATGTTAAACCTCTTAGCTTCAAATAGGCAGAAATGGATGGGTAACTATCTATTTGTCCATGATATCTTGACGGAATTCAAAATCGAAGCATTATGAATGCGAAAGTGTGTTTGTTTGTTGATTTGTCCTCCAATCAGGCAGCAACGGAGCAACATATGGAAGTGATTTTTTATGTAGCTGAGGACTCGAAGAGTAATACATAGACTAAACTAACTCCACGCGAACGTAGAAGCGGGCAAATGCTAATATAATAATATGAACACCATGAAACTTCATAATTGCATTCCGTATGTCTAGACCACTGACCTCTATAATTAATCTATGATTAACACTGGAGAGGTTGCACTGTCATTTCTTTTCCATCATGCCTATTCATTCATTCATCAACGCAGTTTCGAATCCCATCCGTTGCACTAATGTCGTAATTTAAGAAATTAATCAAAATAATGACTAATTTGTGAGTAGCTCACGTCAAACTCATTATTTTGACTAATTTCTTAAACTGGATACTTTCACGTTAAGATTAGTATATGGGTCGTTCTACTTTTCTACCGACAATAGTCTGTCTTTCTTCTTATTATGGCATCTCGTTGGAGTATTAATATAAACGGTTTTTTATTCGGTTCGAATAAACGTCCATATTTTTCTTATCTATTAATATTATGTCATTTTTCATGTTCTTTAACCAGCATATTTTATACGTTCGTTTTCCGTATAATACCGTGACAGAGTGGTAAACTGAAATGTTGTCTCTACAGAAAAAGGCCACTCTGTCACATTATTTTTTCAAAAACCAACATTAAAAAAGAATCAATATTAGCTAGGAAGGAAACTTTAATTAGTACTAATGAAAAGACAGATGCAGTTTTTTTTAAATCCCACACATAAAACACAATTATAGATAGTTCAAAAACCAAAAAAACAGAAAAACGTCGTTTCATTGTCGGTAGAAAAGTAGAACGACCCATATAAACCTGTGAAGATGATACTACCATTGGCGCAATTTGAATACCATAAGCCTACTTTGTCGTATTAGTTTACAAATTGCGAAAAACCGAATTAAATTTGAATTTCGCGGGCAGACCCGTCTCTTGGGCCTTAAAGTGATCTCTCACAGTTAACTAGGTGAAACAGCTATTACCTCGTTGCCAGGTACATCACAATGCGCAGGGGGTTAATGATCCTTCATTCATGACGTGATTAGGTGTCAAGTGCCATAACAGCGTTATCAGCGCAAGCGATCGCGCGCGCCTGTCTTGCATTGAACTGCGAAATTTGATATGCCTACGTAATGTTTTCCTAACTTCTATTGCCTCGGTCAGTAGTTGCTGACATTAGTTTTTTTTTTTTTTTTTATTTAGGGGCTTTTGTACCTTAGTATAATCTTCAATCACAGAAAAAAAAAACATATTGTGGTGACATTAGTTTTGTTCGTGAATTTTTTGTATATGCTAACAAAAGATACAAATTGTTTTTTAAAAGAATTTTAGTCAAGCTGAACTTCAATTATATTCTCCTCTCCCCTCCAATTAAGCGAAAAGCTTGTGCTAGGAGTGGGTACGACAATAGTGCAAAGGGTGGGATTCGAACCTGTGACCTTTCGGTTTTCAGTCCGCAACTTTAACCGTTGGGCTATTGAGGCTTCAAAATAGCCTAATAAAAACTCCGACATATATCGGAGGACAAAGTCGTCTCAAAAGTAGAGACAAAAAAAACTATAGACCTCGTAATAATATAAACGTAAAAATTATTTTTACAATACCGACTTCAAACGCCACTACAAACTATATCAATCGTGCCTCTAAAATTTGAAGAGCTCCCTCGATTTCTCCAGGATCCCATCATCAATGACATGATGACAATGGGACCATGGGATGGGGTGTTTTATATATTTCGTGACATGACAATTAATGACCGTTTCATAAATGTCAATTGTCGGAAAATCTTTGACAATTTGTAAGATTTTCCTTGTCACCTGTAAATTTTAATGAAACGCAGAAATGTCGAATAAAATTATTGTCAAGTCGAATTTTCCGATTACAAATATGTCGGGCCAAAAGTTTTATGAAACGGATAATTAATTGTCGAATGGTCAATTTGTCACCTGTCACTTGTCACCGACAATTGTAAGTTTTATGAAATAAGACGTTCGAAAGCTTGGATCATAGGCAACAAGAATGTAAAGACGTTTGCAACAATCAAACGGCATGCGCAAGCGCCGACGTCTCGGTGACGTCACTGCGGAAGCTCAGAGGTGACTAACCGACTAGTGTCCAAGCGGTGCCCACGAACCTTAGTACAAGTTTGCACATCTCGCTATCGTTAATAGACTTCGAGTATCGAAACACAGAGTAAAATGGATCTAAAACCTCTTGATATAAAGTCGTATGTTTCTTTGTCCATCATAATAGATCTGGATCCAGGATACCCAAGCGGCTCTATCTTAGGTCCATCTAGTGGGAGGGAGAGGGGGTTTGACAATATTTTACGATGCAAGGTCGCCATTCCGGGACCCAAACATCCAAACGACCCCATGTAAGTATGTAGCTCTCTGATTTTTCTTTTAAAAAGTTTGTTTACATTAATATATCAAATCCTTAATTTGCTTAAATTGAGTAGGTACATTGATGTTACATATTATTATAATAACCAGTTGATGCCCGCGGCTTCGCTCGCGTGGATTTAGTTTTTAAAAATCCCGCGGGATCTCATAGATTTTCCGGGATAAAAAGTAGCCTTTGTCACTTTCCCGGTCCTCAACTATAACCGTGCAAAAAATCAGGCCGATCTGTTGCTATTAGCCGCGAGATTGAAGGACAAACCAACAAACAAACACACTTTCGCATTTATAATATTAGTAAGGATTGTAAAGATAGTTAAGCAGTAACTACAATCTGCCGTATACTGGCATTTTACTGTGAAGGTATTCCGTTACGATAGTCGTTGTAGAGACGTCGACACTCGTACTAATCTCACTGTACGAGGCTCTTATCGACATTACGTATAAGGAGACATGGCCTTACTAATCGACGCCCGGCCCGAAACGTCTATCGCTCGAACTTGCAAATTGTGAAAGCTTATTTTTAAAGACGCGTCTTTTGGAATTTTTCGAAATCCAACGCGAAATAACTTTGGTAGATTTCGTTGCGGTTTGCATCATCATTTAGAATATTCGTGAGGAAGGTTATGTGTTAAGGTCGGTACAATAAAACGTTTGAATCGTTTTTTTTTTGGTTTGTTAGTTTCCTAAAAGCTAATGTTGCATCTTTTGTGCTTAATGCCATTTCAAAGTGTTTTTATCCCTTTACAAAGCTATTTTTATTTATAGTGTGATTTACGCCATTGCCAAGTACCTACCTACCAGTTTCACTGAGGCATTTTGGCATTTTTATATTGACAATCTGTCAAAATGTTAAATTTATTCGTCGGTTAAAGTTCACTTGATGACGGTGTTTTCGGCCCCTGGGTATTTTTTTACTTTGAAAGACCAGCTTTCAATGTAAAAAAATACCCAAAGTTACAAAATTTCAATGTAAAAAAATACCCAAAGTTACAAAATCGAAAATTCTTTTTTTGTTCGAAAAGGTCCCATTCCCAAGTGGTCCCATTGTCATCAGGTCAGGATCTGATGCTGGGATCCTGGAGAAATCGAGGGAACTCTTCAAATTTTATAGGCACAATTGATATACCTACTTTTGTAGTGGCGTATGAAGTCGGTTTTGTAAAAAGAATTTTTACGTTTATATTCTAATCTAAACGTTTCGTAAAGCTAAAACGGGACACGGTTAAACCTATTCGAGTCGTATTCCCGAGTGAGTCATTTGTGCGGAAGAAACAAGGATGTCACTAACGAGATAACATTATGTCAACTCTTTTTTTTAGGGTTTCGTACCGACAGGGTGCCAACGGGGCCATATTACCGCTCCGCTGTCCGTCCGTCCATCTCGTCTTACAGCGTATCTCATGAACGTTATAAGTAACCCAGTATGCCAATGCCATGTATGCGTTTCGGCACGATGGCGAGTAGAAACCGATTAGGGGGTATGGTTTGCATCAACACTGCCATACCCGTTCCAAGTTAGTCCGCTACCATCTTAGACTGCATCGTCACTTACCACCAGGTTAGATCGCAGTCAAGGACTATCTTGTCAATAAATAAAAAAAGACGTGTGCCACTCGGGGACTGCCGCGGTAAAGCTATTGCATAGCGTTTTTTATCATTGCAATCTAGCGGTGAGAGGAGTCCCGTGTCAGGTTATTTTCGTTACGGAATTTCTGGATTCGGTTTCCACGCTCAAGGCCCGCGATAGAAGCTATGCAATAGCTTAAAAATATTGCCAACAGACTTATTGAAGGGACTATTTATCTTAAAACATAAACATTTCTTGTCCTATCTAACCAAAACACTACATAGAGCTAACCGCTGGCATCCAAGACATAGGATTTAAAATTGTAATCAAGCTGCTCTTAAAACCCTAGATAAGGAGTAATCCCACTTGCACGGAACATGTTAATCGCCCTCACGTAAAGAGGAACATATTACGTAGGGCTGCCACTCGTTTATCCCGGATTTGGCCGTTATGAACATTCAGGCCTTAAGCCGCCGAGAAACCGTAGTAGTGGAACAAAAGGGAATGGGAAGTCAAACAGGTACTTATTTATTAATTTATTTATTTACTAGCTGGCCCGCGATTTCTTCCGCGTGGATTTAGTTTTAAAATCGCGCGGGAACTCTTTAATATTCCGGGATAAAAAGCCAATGTCACTCTCCAGGTCCTCAACCATATCCATGCAAAAAATCACGTCGATCCGTAGCTCTGTTGCAGCGTTATTGAAGGACAAACCAACAAACAAACACATTTGTAATATTAGTAAGGATTATTATCAGAAATAAAAAAAACTGTGAAACAAAAAATGTGACAAAATGTAAAATTTTATGGTAGCCTTCTGTGAGTTTAGTTTCCAACTGAGGTAGTTTTCATCAGGTTTTCATAGATCAATTCTAAATTCATTTAAAATAAAAAAATCTCATAGAAAAAATCTCATAACTAGTTAAAATCATGACTTTTTCGAGATAACAAAACATTGTTGTTCACAGTTTGATAAATTTTGTGTCGCACATATTTTCTGTACTCTACCAGTACTGTGAGACAAGTGGCAACCCTACGCATATGCATATTTATAACACAGCGGAAGACCGATGACATTGGTTACGTCCACAAACGCTCTAGCAAGTTGCATTCGAGCTGGCGGCCTGCCATGCGTTAAAACGTTTTTTATAACTGGAAGACGCTAGGCGAGAAAATCTTACAATGGTGCTAAATCGCGCTATACACAATCCCTAAACTAAATAGACAAATCTATAGATGAGAGAATACGGTTCTCTCATCTATAGATTTGTCATCAATAGTGCTAATATAAATCTGTTATACACAATCTTTAAACTAAATAGACAAATCTATAGATGAGAGAACCTTACAATAGTGCAAAATCTGTTATACACAATCTCTATACTAAATAGACAAGTCTATAGATGAGAGAACCTTACAATAGTGCAAAATCTGTTATACACAATCTCTAAACTAAATAGACAAATCTAGAAATGAGAAGAATTTACAATGATGCTAAATATGTTATACACAATCTCTAAACTAAATAGACAAATCTATAGACTACTGGTGTTGATTATTATTATTAATGTAAACCCTTACTGGTGTGGATAAAGTTCAATAACTTTAAAACATCTGAATCTGGAGATTCGATAATTTTGTAAAGCGTGTCTACATTCATTGACTTGATTAGTTAAATTGAATTGTGAAAGTTTGTATGGAACGTGGTATCGTGAAGAGTATAAAGAGACTCTGGGTATCCTATATCAAAGTTCAACAGTTTCATCGAATGCCGTCAAGCATATCCAATAGAAAAGTAAAACCGTAGGCAGTGATAGTGAAATTACTAATTTTACAGTCCAGTTGATTTGAACGAGTATACAGGGTGTAAGAAACATGTTAACGAAAACTTAGTGATTAAGTTACACTTAATTACAAATGCAACTCGTCTTGGAAATGATGGGTAACCAATATTGTAATTTTTGAGCACGCAATGTATCGCGAACAACGAACGGCGATACCTACACACGCAGTAGGTACTGCGTGTTACAAGCGGCGGTTTGCGGGGCCGAGTGCTTTGAACTTTAGATAAACAGATGATCGCACGCATATTACATTGCTGTTTTGTGTTAAATATTGACATTTGTTATTTTTTGAATTAAAATCAAGTTGAGACGGGTTACGTTACATACACGATTCCATATTGTAAATTAATTAAAAAGACTAAATAAATAAATTCGTCAAAATCACGAAAAGACCGATGAAAAATTCCAACGCTGCTGAGCGACTCAAAATCATGTACTGAACCCCTTTAGGGTAAAGATGCGCGCCACGCGAAAATTTTGTCTTTACTCGTGAATCTCTATAGAGATTCACATTACATACAACATTCTATAGTTTACGAGTAAACGTATAAACAAATACTAATATAAATAATTTTATTTTTTATTTAAATACAAGATAGTCCTTGTCTGCGAGTTCACCTGATGGTAAGCGACGATGCAGTTTAAAATGGTAGCGGACTAACTTGGAAGGGGTATGGCAGTGTTCAGTATGTCCTTACACCCTGTATAAAGAGTCACTTTCCCGTAGATGGACAGTGCACTTATGACCTCACACTGTTTAGAGAAAGTTTTGTTTTATGTCAATATAAATATGAGCATTTTATCATAATATCTTTTTTGATTACTTTAATGTTTGTATTGATAGCTTCAACTTTCGTATAAGCAGAATGGACAATGTATTGTAAATTGAAGGTGACGTCATCTAAATATATAAAAGAAAAAGGTGAATGAGTGGCTGAATGACTGATGTATCAACGCACAGATCAAACCACTGGACGGATCGGGCTGTTTGGCATACAGATAGCTATTACGACATAGACATCCGCTAAAAAAGGATTTTTGAAAATACAATCCCTAAGGGGGTCAAGACGTTTCTGAGTTTTAGCCAGACGAATGGCAATTTTTTTTTAAAGAATATTAGCCAAGCCGAATTCTCCTCTCCCCTCCGAATAAGCAGAAAGCTTGTGCTAAGAGTGGGTACGATAATAGTGCAACGGGTGGGGCTCGAACCTGCGACCTTTCAGTTTTCTTAATAGGTTTCAGTTTTCATCTAAATATATAAAAGGCAAAGGTGACTGATTGACTGACTGACTGACTGACTGACTGACTGATTGATCTATCAACGCACAGCTCTAACCACTGGACCGATTGAGCTGAAATTTGGCATACAGGTAGCTGTTAGGAAGTAGACATCCGCTAAGAAAGGATTTTGGAAAATTTCAACCCCAAGAGGGTTAAATAGGGGGTTAAAAAATCGAACCTAACGTGAGCGAAGCCGCGGGTTAAAGCTAGTATAAGTATAAGATGAAATGAGATAGATAAAATCAATCGTTGAATCCTTACGCATGTTTAGTCAATAGAGATGCGTATCGCGTGAACAGTTTTATTGTCGACTGTGTGGACCAATGGACACCACAGTATCAATTCGCGTGAGTCATTCGGTCAAGTTCGCGCCTTCGCCTCACCTCGACTCGTACAGTTGTGGTAGTACATTACAGATTTGATGATGCTTTACGAATCGTTCCGAGATGGGACGCTGGTCACTATTACTAGCAGGTCACTATTACTAACAGATTTTAACCAAGATTTCAACCACGTGAAATTCGATTTACAGAAGTAAAGACAAAAATTTAAAAAAAAAATTGTTTTGTGCTCAGTACCGATAATAAATCGTTCTGTGATTGAAATTTTCAAAATATGTATTTAATGTACGTACAGAAATCGTTTAGTTATAGTTTTATATTAAATTAAGATTTGATGATTCTTTAAGAATCGCTGTGAGTTGGGACGCGTTCATTATTTCTCTTCCTAGCTTGTCCGAGATGCGTATCGCGTGTTTTAATAATAATAATAAATCTTTATTTCAGACTAAGTATTGTCCATAATTTGTTAGTACAAAATTAACTTAAAAGTGTCTCGTTTTATTTACTGTTTTATTGTTGACTGTGGAGCCAATGGACACTACAGAATCAATGCGAGTCATTCGGTCAAGTTCGCGCCCTCGCCTCACCTCGTCACGTACATTTGTGGGAGTACATTACAGATTTGATGATTCTTAACGAATCGTTCTGAGATGGGACGCAGTTTATTATTACTCTTACTAACTTAACCGAGATTACGACTGCGTGTCTATATATGTATAGACAGTCACATTGAAATCTAAAGACCGCACTCTCGCTCAAGACAGAGTTAAAACGAAACAGATTAATGTCAGAGCATAGTTGTGTCTCGTTTTAACCTCTATCTTGATACTGAGCTGAGTCAGAGCACGCTCTATAGATCTCAGCATCAGATTCGATTAAAGCTTACTCGGCGATGGTATGATTTGTTCATAGGTGGGTATATAAGATGTATGTATGTAAGGTGGTACATGTATGTATATGTGGTATGGTATATTTATATGTGGTATGGTATATGTATATATATGTATATAAGGTGGGCAGACGCCCGCGAAATTCAAATTTAGTATGTTTTTTCGCCATTTATAAACGAACGACAAAGTAGGCTTATGGTATTCAAATTGCGCCAATGGCAGTATCATCTTCAAAGGTTTATATACTAATCTTTACGTGAAAGTATCCAGTTTAAGGAGCTGTTTTACAAAATTGAAACCAGAGCAATTTCGTAATATCAACCCTAATTTTCGAGCGAACGATCATCGGGTCACCTGATGTTAAATGATCACCGCATTAACATTTGGAGAGCTAAAGGCCCTATCAATGCGGTGCCGGCTTTTTGGGAATTTATTAGTCGGTTGCAAAAAAAAAAAGAATGTAAAATTAATGTTCATACAAGGCGGTAAATGTCGATTAAAGTCAATAGGCGATTGAGAAATAAGCACACAGAATTACTTTTCTACCTTTATAAAATGAAAGCCATCAACAAGCATTTTGCGGTAAAAAGAGCTCTTTCTTCCCAAAGAGCGGTTCAAGTGTACCCACAGGCTACTTCGAATTTGAAGTAAGTCGTTATTAGAATTTAGGAACGGACCATTATCGTATATTGTGAAAAATCAGCCTCATTAGAATATCGGTTGAAGTTACGGACTAAAACTGAAAGAGGAGAGCTGAAAGGTCGCAGGTTCGAACCCCACTAATGTCGTACCCACTCCTAGCACAAGCTTTCCGCTTTTTTGGAGGGGAAAGGAAGATATTAGTCAACTTCAACTGGGCTGATATTCTAAAAAAAAATTGACATGTATGGTTTTTAATATCAAACCTTCAATAATTTTTCCACCTACTTTTCAGGTCAGCAAAAACTATGTGGAAATTAACAGTTAAAAAAAAATTAATCTTCAATCTCAACATAACAGACGGCGTGACCGCAAAACGCAACCGCGTTACATAAAGCTGTATGTACCCAACGCATGCGCAATATAACAGCTTTGCGCAAGACGCAAGCGCAATTATAAATGTCTTGGTGCTGAAAAGTGCACACGCCGAGGGATCGAGTAGGTATATACCTACTCGATTTATATATGTATATATAAATCATTTATTTCAAGTAACTAAGACTCATGTACATTTACATCACTCAAATTCAATTATATACCTACTAGCTGTTGCTCGCGATTTCGTCCGCGTCAATTTCTGTTATTATGATCGCGATTAAGAAGTTTTTAAAAGAATATATTTTAAATATGGATAATTTTCCCCGTTTTTGCAACATTTTTCACTTATGCTTCGCTCCTATTAGTCGCAGCGTGATGTTATATAACCTAAAGCCTTCCTCGATAAATGTACTATCCAACACAAAAATAATTTTTCAATTCGAATCAGTAGTTCCTAAGATTAGCGCGTTCAAACAAAAACTCTTCAGCTTTATATATTAGTATAGATATATATTATAGCCACATTACAAAAATTCAATACATGTAGTGGACGGGTAGTAGGCTGTTTTTACGTTAAGTTACTATTCTAAATAATACTGGAGCACCGAGCAGTTGGTGGAAAATTGAGTTCGTCATAACGGCATTACCATTTTCCCTGTTCTTGAATTGTTTCAAACAATCAATATTCTATTGACCCTAATATAACATTTGGCACAATGTTTAAAGGCTTCCCGAGGGATTTACTTTGAGAAAATTCAAATAGGGTTTACCGATATCGCTACCTTCTGAAACATGTAATCTAAATACATATAAAGCTATATTAAGCTTTCATAGAGGTCAATAAAATTTGCATTTACACTGAATCTAAATATGTACCTACAGCTAAATAGTGATTAACTGACTGACTGATCTGTCAAATCACTACAAGGATCAGGCTGTTTGGTATACAGACAGCTATTATGACGTAGACATCCGCTAAGAAAGGATTTTTGAAAATTCAACTCCTAAGGGGGTGAAATAGCGTGTTTGAAAAATCGAATTTCAAGGGAGCGAAACCGCGGGCAAAAGCTAGTACATGTATAAAAGGAAAAGGTGGCTATGTATTGTTATAACATTACTGAATATTAAAAACATGTCATGTATTTACATTGATCAGTGTTGGTTTTGTTAATTAACAAATGACGTCACCCGATGCGCTCCGTATATTACTATCGTGTTATGAAAATTAATTAGTACGAAGCTTGATAGTGCCAACACCAACTGGGGAATAAGTAATATAACATATTTTTAATTAATGTATTTATTAGGGCACAGATCTCTCTCAGATAGCTGCTGGCCCAACGCAAATTAGCAGACTACACAAACCATTGACAATACTTTTTTAAATGTACCTAGATACGAGTATTAGCGAGTAAACGAGGCGGGTCACCTGATTTTAAGAATAAAAATGAATGAACCATAAACACTTGTAGCACCTGAGGCACCACCAATGCTCTCGGCTTCTCAGGAATTTCTTGGTTCGCCCCTTGAATAACCCCATGTTGTAGTTTAAAACACTGATGTAAAGTGATTATCGCGGCCCATGAACACTTATAATACCAGAGGCACCACCGATGCGTTGCCGGCATTTCAGGAACTTATTGGTGCGCTTCTTGAATAACCCCATGTTGTAGTTAAGTAGGAACACCGTCGCAGGAAGTTGGTTCCATAGTTTGGTAGTACGTGGATAAAAAGATCTGGCACAACCAATGGTCGAAGTGCTCGAGGTACCCAGGTGGTGAGGGTGAAATTATATACGGTGGCGAGCGATATAACATACTCGTATTATTAATTAATATATATATTATGGGTACATTTATCTCTCAGAGAAGGGTTAAAGGCCATAGTCCTACTATCTACCACACTATTGGCCATAGACTACCTGGCCCAATTCAAATTGGCAGACTTCACACACCTTTGAGAACATTGTGGAGAACTCCACAGTGTGGAGTGGGTTGTGCCACACATAAAGTATGTTAACCCGACGCTTCTATTGCTTGGTTTTGGTAAAATGCTTGAGAGGTGGAAGTGTCGGGATAATGTACCTTAGTGTATCGTGATGTGTGGCACAATTTCTTAAATAAATGCTTGTTCTTTCTTTCTTTCTTTGTTCTTTCAACTCACAAGCGTGCAGGTTTTGAAGTCTTTCCTATGGCTTCCCTATAAAAGCGAGGACGGGCCCGTTGGGTTTTAGTGGGTGTTTTGGCAGTGCCAACGAGTCCCACATACCCGCCTGTTGTCATAGATGGGCGGGATGCGTAAAGGCATTTCCCAACGTTAAAAAAAAAAGGTTTTGAAGTCTTCCCTCCTCTTATCATAACTATGACACATCTTAGGTTTCGAAGTTTTCCCTCCCCTTATTCATTACATACACATGAATACCAGGCTACAACCCTTATAAGAATGAAACGGGCTATATTTAGAACACCTTTGTCTAAGCAGGGCTATCTTTAACCTGACCTTGACACTTACCCTATCTACTGAGAATTATTAATTCAGCTGTATTCGATTAATGTTTGAAAAGCACGAGGCATTTCTTATCGATGTGCGTGTATACTGTAATATTTATATAGTAGGGTAGTCTGTGATTTTATTTTTGCGGCAATGTCAAAAGGACGGGTAATTTGATTTTGGAAATCTATGTGTGTGTCTTTTTGATGAATGAGGTGTCATCATCATCAGCCCACATGCATCCATTGTTGGACATGGGCCTCCTTCAAGTAGCGCCAACGTTGTCTATCCTTGGCCTTTCGCATCCAATCGATGCCTGCCACTTTCCGAATGTCATCGCCCCATCTACCCGGGGGGCGCCCTACACTCCGTTTGCCGAGACGCGATCTCCACTCGAGGACCTTACGACGCGACTGGCAACACTTACGTATGAGGTGTCAATCGATTGGTTATTACGGTCCGGGCATAGGGCACATTTTATATGAACAAAATAAATATGACAGATGTTACTGTCACATTCAATTAAACGTTGGGTCACAGATTTTAAAAGGAAAACATCGCGAGGAAACTACATGCCTGACAGTTCTCCATAATGTTCTCACAAGTGCCCAGCAGTGGGCCAGCGATAGGTTTATTGTGTTTTCTGCTCGTAGTAACCCTATTTCGGTGTCACATTACAATTGGGTCGCTACAACGGGATTGTCCACTTCCGCGCCGACGTTAGCGCGATTACAACATCAATTACATATTTATTGACGAGAGCCACGTTAGCCATGTACATTGTCGTAAACCCTGTCATTACGAGTAGGCCCGTGCCCAGCAGTGGACCAGCGATAGGTTTATTGTATTTTAGCTCGTAGCAACCCTATCTCGGTGAATATTACATTACAATTGGGTCGCTACAACGGGATTGTCCACTTCCACGCCGGCGTATGCGCGATTACAACATAATACATATATGTATTAAATATTCGTTGACGACAGCCTCGTTAGCGATGCAAATACCTTTTTGTTACTAATCTCTAGCTTCCAAAACCATATATGTAATATATTAATTTGCGTGGTTGCAAATAATTCTACTAATTACAACTAAAAGCAAACAAATGCCTTTAAACTAAACTAAAATATTAATTCATTTCTTATTTCTATAGTATATAAATTATTACATTATTTATTTTTAATATTTTTATATTTTAACTAACTTTTGCCCGCGGCTTCGCTCACGTTAAGCTCGATTTTTCAAACCGCTATTTTGCCCCCTTAGGGATTTAAGTTTCAAAAATCCTTTTTTAGTGGATGCCTACGTCATAACAGCTATCTGTATACCTCAGCGCGATTCGTCTAATGATTTGAGCTGTGCGTTGATAGATCAGTCAGTAAGTCAGTCACCTTTTCATATGTAATATACATATACAGATTTATTTAATATAATCCCTTACGCTTCTATCTAACTTTAAATAGGTTTTTCATTCCCCAAAAGTTTATCACGATTCACGTTTATAATCTTCAATAATCTAATCTTATCTTATTAGATTTCAAATCATCGTTCATTTTTTATAAAAGAAAATCCTCTAAAGTTTCCCACAATTTTCCAAGCAAGAAGCTTTTTGATCTCCAACGTTTTTAGACTACAAACGTTGAAGGCTCCAGTAATGAGCAATAAACACGTACCCACAGAACTTTAGCAAAGAGTAAATAACCGAATAGACACAAAGTACTCTTTTTTTTAAATAATATCAGCCAAGCTGAACTTGACTGATATTCTCCTCTCCTCTCCAAATAAATGTAAACTTGTGTTAGGAGTGGGTACGACAATAGTGCAACGGGTGGTGATCGAACCTGCGACTTTTCAGTTTTCGGTCTGCACCTTTAACCATTGGACTATTGAGGCTTAAAAGCTTGAGCTCAAAGGTGATATCACCTCAGCCAAGCCACATATTTTGAAGGTGCAGAGTTTGTGAAGTTAGGCCTTGTAGAGTTAGAAGCTCGGCTCTACATGAGATTGATAACTTTTTGACAGTGCGAATCATATGGTCTCGTCTTGGCAACATTTTACATGAAAATGTTTTTGGTGTGATTTCATTTTTTTTTTGTTAGCTAGTGACAAAATTTTTTTTCTTTTTTTTCTTTTAATTTTTTTTTGATGCTTTTAAAGGGTTTATCATTATTATTTTATTACATTATTTTTTATTTATTTATAACAACCAGAAATATCTATATCAATTTTCAGACCGCCATATTTTACGCGGTCAAAAGTAGGATATACTTTTGGCAGTTATAATTTTTTTTATTTATTAAACAAATTCTCGGAATAAAAATATTTAACGCCCCCATATAATAGGTATAAATGAACATCGTTATTAGAAGCTTTGTCTCTGTTTGGTTACTTATTTAACTTGAGGTTGTTTTCGTCCAATTTCGCAGAACTCTCGGTACCAGATGTAGCGTACCGAAATTTCTAATCTAAATATCAAAGGCTACCCAAGTTCAGAACTAATACATCCTACAAACAAGTTTGTTTTCATGTCCTTGCAAGCGTCCTAACTCCTAGGTAAATAAAAGGTCACCTGTGTCCACTTCTTGTAATAATATTATCTTATATTATATGTACATAAAATAATAAAATAAATAAATAAATAGCGTTAGGAAATAGGATCTCTTAATTTGTCCTGTTCAAATTCAATTTTTTTAATCAAAATAAATTATTATTAACAAACCAACTTCAAAAAAAAGGAGGTCATGAGTTCGACACGTATAGTCGAGAGTAGTATAAAAGTCTTGTGTGGTGCATGTGAGTGGTTGTGGCATTGCTTGCTTGGGAACTTGGCTTTTTCGCTTGGGAAGGTAAGCGGTGCTAAGCTTGTAACTGCATGATTGACCATACAGATTTTTTCTGTTGGCGGATTATAGCAAAATAACTCTCACCTTTTCTTGTTTATCTATCTATCTTATTATTGTTATTATTGCCCAAAGTATCACAAACGTTCAGTGATTTAGAATTTAGAAAGTGTCGTCACACATTTTTACCGTGAAACACGTAGCAAAGGAACCAGTAAGGCGAGGCATGAGGACACTACTGGTCGCTGGTCGCTCAGCTCTCTAACCCCTACATGGTCATAGCTCGAGACGGGCCCGTTTTTGCGACCGCTCAGCACAATACGAGCACGGGTTAATGTACAACCGTTAGCTTCAACATTGTGGTTTGATTTGCAGTTTTCACACACATTTAAATCATTTATTTTGGAAACCGTAAGCAGCGGAACGAACGATTAGATGTATGTTGCGTTAGGCCTTGTTCACGCACATCGAGAAGGCGCGGGCGCTGCGGCGAGCGCGGCTATATAGATTATGGTTCAATTAATAATATCAGTAATTCAGTATATCGCTGGCCACCGTATAAAATTTCACCCTCACCACCTGGGTTCTTGGAGCACTTCGACTATCCGTTGCTCCAGATCTTTTTTTTCCACGTACTACCAAATTGTGGAATCATCTCCCTTCGACTACCGACAAAATCAACTACCTATATACCAATTTGAGAAAATCTCTAACAAATCTAAGTGTACTTTAATAGCCGAATAGGGAGGTCAAGTTGTAATCAGTGTTACGCTATTACTTGAGCCACTAATATAAACTGAGCATGTAGCTAACTTCAATAGATTTGTTCCTGCCCTAAGCCTTAAAAGTGAACGGAAGTGGCCGTTAGGATTCCCTGGGAATAAGTTATTATTCCCAGGGAGCATGTTTACCGGCTGCTTACATGCTGCATGCATCCGTACGCTGCTCACGTCACTTCTAAATTCTCATTGGACCAGACATCACTGTCCAAGACCCGAGTTGCCCGAATCTCTAGAGATTCCCATTACTGTCTGGCTGTCTAGTGTGGACCAACCACAGGAGAACTATTAGTATACCAGCTATTACCCGCGGCTTCGCTCGTGTGGCTCAAGGGAACAGTAAGACTAACATGAGCTAGCCCGCACTGCGAAAAAAATCCGCGCGTTTTTTTTTCCATAATTTTGTAACACTTGCAATCATTTAGAGATTACCCGCACATGCGATTTAGAAACCGCATGAAAGTATCAAACTACAGATTTTTTACCGCGCGAAAACACTTAACGCGATTTTTTTTCGCAAGTCTTTAACATACATCCAGTATGAGTCCATCAATCCATCATAAATTCTCACAAACTTGCACATTTATAATATATATAGGATTAGTAGGATGTACATAATTATTTTTTAATTTAAACAATTTTTAATCCAAATCCACGTGAACGAAATCGTGGCCAAACGCTAGTAAACTCTACAAATCGCCAAGCGTATATATTGTTGGTTATATACTCAAAGATTGTAATGAAAGAACGTCACTTCCCCGCCAATAACAATCCCATTACATAGGAGTAGACATAGTATATAAGTTGTATCTATAGCTCACGCCGTTTCCCAGTTGACGACAAAAATAATTTCCTGCACGATGAGTGGTGGTGACATAACTACAGACGTGTGCGTTTGGGAAGTGCATTGGCTCCAACAGCCGTCCTAGTTTTTGTTTGAACTTCCAAAAACGGCCGGTTCAGCGACATTCAGAATTTAGAAGAAGAGAAATATCGTCGTTGAAAATTTAATATCTCCTACATAGGAGATATTAAATTTTCAACGAAAATTTAAAGCGGAAGCATCTAAGGATCATTATCATAGAAAAACAAAAAAATACTTCCTGAAAAAATTAAATACCATTTAAAAAAAAACTTACAAAAAAAAAAAAACAATAAGTACGCACAAGTCACTGAAATATAAAGATAGCCAGGGGAAAGAAGAAAAATATATCTTAACTAACTTTTACCTAGTCTCGACAATATAGAGCGTTTAAGTTTCCTGCTAGGCAAAGAGAACGCTATTAAATCATGACGTCACAATCTAATAGCTCCATAGAATAGTTTTAATAAAAGTCGGATATAGACGCAGTAAAATAGAGTTGTTTTTTTGACCGATTTATTTTCTGCTTTTATTACAAATGCAATTCTTACATGTTACATTTTTATTGTAATTCGCTAATGAATATCGATATTTTGACAAACAGTCAAATACCGAATTGAACATTGTATAGTACGTTTATCTCACGAAGTTACGGGCGCTTTACTTGTGGTTACGTCGTGTACATGCAC
This sequence comes from Hipparchia sbordonii, assembly GCA_038048805.1. Taxonomy (NCBI): domain Eukaryota; kingdom Metazoa; phylum Arthropoda; class Insecta; order Lepidoptera; family Nymphalidae; genus Hipparchia; species Hipparchia sbordonii. Next base: position 5,766,768 of record CM076117.1, on the reverse strand, counting down.
ATTGTGTAAGTGTGCGTGCTTGTCAGGAGCCTAGGTGGGAGCGGTCAGGCGCGAGCAAGCTCTCGCTCACACTTATTCAGATACGACACACACACAACCATGAGCCACGTGCCCTCGTGAATTGAAAAATAGAATAGAATAGAAATGTTTTTTATTCAAAAAAACTTTTACAAGCACTTTTGAATCGTCAATGAATCTACCACTGGTTCGGAATGCCTTTCCTGCCGAGAAGAGCCAGCAAGAAACTCGGCGGTTGCTCTTTTCAAAAAAAAAAAATGAAAAATTTACAGTAGTTAATGAAACTATGCTATGTATACAGTGCTTCCACGATGAATTTTCCTGAGTCCAATACAATACAAATACAAATAAATACAATCCAATACATGTTAAGACAGGTAGGCAAAAGCAGACCATTCCCATTGGTGGCACCCGTTCACGAGCATGACGCACGATCCAGCCATTGCTTCGCTCAACCATATTTTTGAGGGAACGTAACAACCCGCACCACACGACACCACCACGGAAATTTTAAAGAGAGCATGACATACTTAGACGAATTTAAGAACTATAGACGGTTATTTAGTCTATCTTGATTTTTAGTAGTTAACAAATACCACGATGAGCTGACCGGTGACGTAAAATTAGCGTAAAAGCAACAACTTAACGCCCACTCTCGCTCACTGCGGCGTATGGAATATGGGATCAATTTCGATATGACGTAATTATTATGACAGTGTACAAACCAACCAGGGTTCATTGTCAAAGTGTACACGTAATTTATTATTAAGGAAATATTCAAATTGTCCTATTCGTTTTCCTACTAATATTATAAATGCGAAAAATTGGATGTTCGTTACTCAATCACGCCGCAACGACTGAACCTGATTTGGCTGAAATATGGCACATAGATAACTTATGGTATGGATAGGCTACTTTTTATACCGGAAAATTAAATTTAAATATTTTTTTATTTTCCGGAATATTAAATAAACGAAGTTGCGGGCATCAGCTAGTCTACTATATAAAAATAAGTCGGGTTTTCCTTCCTGACGCTATAACTCCAGAACGCACGAACCGATTTCCACGGTTTTGCATTCGTTGGAAAGGTCTCGGGCTCCGTGAGGTTTATAGCAAAGAAAATTCAGGAAAAATTTCAAGAGAAAAGCGGGAAAATCTTTTTTCACATAGAGTTCCCGCGGGAATAAAAAACCCTCAATCCACGCGAACGAAGTCGCGGGCATCAGCTAGCAATTTATAAATATTACGTTATTACTTCCTTATTGGATATACATTTATAAAATACACTACACTTTTTAAGTTATAAAAACTGACAGTGTACAGGAAAATCGTTGTTATAATAGATTATTTATAATATATAACAATGTGGTGTGCATAAAACTATTAATTTGAAATAAATATAAAGGAGAACGTAGCTATAATAGATACCGTAACTGGGTTTTTAAGTAGGCTCCAGGCATATTTGTTTGATAAAGCGTTTGAACGCGACTTTTCATAAGGTAAGTAGTTAGAACCTATTTTAAACTGCACTAACTTAACTATATAAACATTTCACGAATCCATAAAAAATTTGGTGGAAAAAAGTAGAGATATTCAGTACATTTTTTACAAGTACATAAGGATTTATTTTTACAGATAGGTACGTGCGTCGCTTCGCTTGGAGTCAACACGCCAATGAGCCGAATTTAAAAAACGAATTATGTAAACGGAATATATTTGGTACATATTTAATGTACAAATAAATAAGAAAATCTTAGGTCAAGTTCACCACGCGAAGACGCGTTTACAGAGCGAACGATAATATATTTTCGACGACTCAAGTATCAACAGTGGTAATAGATTTATATTATTAATTTGTTTACACATCGTGCGATGAACTCCCGAGATCCATTTCTCAGAATCTCTCGCAGGTAAAACGTAGTTAGAAAAGTTTCGTCACCATTGAATCGAAATTCATTCGTAGTGCTTTATAAATAATTGCACAAAAAAGTACATTACAAACATTTATAAACAAGATACAACATATTAATATATATAAACTTAATCCTGAATTCCAGGATATGAAGACATGACACACAAATTTGCTAAAGCTTAAATAAAAGCAAGTAAATATTTGATTCCTCAGTCATAAAGGAAGTGACAAAACCTGGTTGACTCCTGTATTAATAGTTATTACCATTAACCCATATATGCCCAGGGGGTCGTTAATGGCCCGAAGGTACTTGATGACTTCAAATGCATCCTGATTGCAACTTATTATATTAATTCTAATTAAAGCACTATTTTTTGATACAGTAAAGAACTACTTTGAAGCACAGTACAATAAAATTACTATTCTTAAATTATTTCAAGTGAAAAATAGTAGTACAAAATCGTGTAAGTTTTTTTCTGAAAAAATTTGGTGACTACGTGCATATAAATGTATATATTCTGTGTGTTTTATGTTTTTTTATCATCAAAATTATTGTTATAGTAAATTGAATATGTGTTTTAAAGATATAGGTATAATTTTCACTGAGGGGCTACATTTTTCGTACTCAAATTAATGGAAACTTTTCACGGGGTCGATAACGACCCCGTGGGCATATATGCTGCTTTAAATTCTTATTTTTACTCTAACGGTCCCGGCATATGCTCTCCATTTTTGAAATCGTTGAAGCCCTGGAGAAATTGAATAATGAGGAACAGGTCCAGGGCATCGATGTAAACATTGATCCCCCTTACAGAGGTACGATATCAGACTGTGATTAGGATGAAAAGGATGAAAGTGTGAAAATATAAATCGATTTCACCTATCTCAATAATTATTTACTTCAGCCGAAATGTTAGTCATACAACGAGAAGGTAATGATGACAATAAAGCCACCACTGAGGCTTTAGTCAATTATTCTCATAGTTTTCCAGTCCATTATTCTCGTAATTCTCAAATCTCTGAACCCCGTTCTACACAACACAATGTTCTATTCCTATTGAATTGTCGAAGAATCTTATACTTTCATTGCTAATTCTGAGGACTATTCTTCCTCGAGGGAGCACTCTGCTAGGGCCAACAGTGATTTAGGTGCTCTTTTTTACAAGAACTGGGAAACATCGCAACATGAGGCTACGCAAATGCATAAAACGAGCTTGCAAAAAGCTTGCAAAGATAAGATTTGCGCCATTCACTGGAATGAAGCAGCTTAGTTACACTGTTGTCCAGTGCAATTGGCGTATATCCCGTCTATAAGGCTCGTCGATATTCTGATACTGGCAAACATATTGATAGTCAAACGTTGTACATCAATACAATCAATGTGGGAGGAGTAGATAGACTTGATGCTCATTTTGGAGTTTATCAAATTGACATTAGGGGTAAGAAGTGGTATATTTTGATGTGATTAGTTCACTTCGATGTGTTGACAGCAAAAAAAGTATGTGGAAGAGTGTTGACTCTTCAATGCTTCCCAGATTATTGGAAGCAAACGTAGATATACTGGAATTTTATCTATAGCAAAGTCTTTTTCTTTTCTATTTTCTCTTCGAAATCTATTTCTTCAACCTATCTTATTTCGAAAACTCAAGCTGAGCCATACCAGCAACTGAAAACAAGGCGGTACCCTATTTCTGTTTTAAAACTTTACATTTACTCAATAGTTGGATCAGAAGACGTGTGCTGTCTAAAAACATAATAGTCAAAATGTGTCGCAAGTTAATGTCAATATGTATTACAGATGCTTTAAAGATTACCCTACCTACCTAATTCTACTACGTAATGGTTCCTGTCTCAATGTCTACCCCAATAATCAAGACTAATAAGCGAATAAAGTTTTTATATTCATGATTCCTCCCCCATACTAGTGTAAGACCTTATCTGCCCATGGGGTCGTTTTCGACCCCCTGAAAAAACCCCACTTTCAGATCTGAAAACTACTAATTGCTATTGTAGCCCTTATTTATGGTCATTAATAAACAACATATGTGAAAATTATAAAAATCGGCGTCAAAAAAAGTTCTGGGCATATATGGGTTAAATTAGTTTATTGCTTATCACAAAAATTGTGTTACATTTTTTTTATTTGTATTAGACTTTTTTATTTGTGGTAGACTGAATGAAATATTTTTCATCATACATAGACCTGATACTAACAAAGGTATGCCACCTGTGGGTCCACTATATCTACTACTATAAGAATAATTTAAGTACCTAATTAGTGAAAAAATTGTGGCCTTTTTCACGTTAGGATTATGGCTTTTCTTACTTTACAAGACTTTTTTTATAAATAGTCAAGCACTTGACTGTCATCACACCTGATGGTAAATGAAAATGCAGCCTATAATAGAGGGTGCTTGTCCAGAAAATGCCTATAAATTACAATAAAAGTTATCTATTGAACGTTAATTTGCGTTATGGTTACATATTTGTATACATTGAGCTGAGCTAGGACCCTTTCATTGGCATGATACATAGTAGATACTAGTTAAGTTATATTTTAAGTAATTCATATATATGTGTAAGTCTAAGTGCACCTATTTCATTTTTGAATGTTTATATGTATTCTATTCTATTCAATTAACAAGTTAAAAACAAAGACTGTTATTGACTGTAACTGTAATCACTTGTAATCATAATATTGTACCTACGTCCAATGTGAGTCATCCACAAGCCTGTTTTTTGATGACAAACATGCAGAACACACCTTGATAGTGACATAACGATTGCACCATGCCAATGCCTAACTAAATAACCAATAATAAAAAATATTATATTATATAATGCGATTCAAATGAGAATAGGACTGCCGAACAGCCATTTTATATTTCTTTCCTGCTCATATGCGGTTGACACTGAGTGAGATAGAAACATAAAATGGCAGCTTCTCATTCCTATAGTCATTTAAATCGCATTATAGAAAACTGAAACTAATCAAACACAAGTTTCAGAATAGGAAAAAATTCTGGAAAGCTGGATTTTGGTATGAACTTATCTTATTGTTATTCTAAACAAAATGTTGAAGTACCTATTGAGGGGCATAAAAATTACTAGGATTTCCAAAGCATTGTGCTTTGCTTATGCTTTGCAACAACAAAATTGGGTATTTGATTGATTTTTTATAGATTATAATAAAGGTTTTAATATTATAACACAATGTCGAAAGAGATCGCTTATTAGCGATAAGGCCGCCATTTGTGCTCACATTCCTTTAATTTACTTTAAGTTAATTTTATCTTTTGTTCCTATTATGTTATGTGGTGTACAATAAAGTATATTCATTTCATTTCATTTCAATGTCATTTTTTTTTAATATCTTAGACAAGCACTACTAGCATGTGACATTACAAGCAAGTAGCTCCATACACTCTCCATAGAGAATTTCATTTTAGAAAGAGACAGATACAGTCGCAGGAAAATAGTTTATAACTCATTCATTTTTAGACCTATGTATTTATTTTGTGTTTTTACAAAATATGTTAGTCTTAAATGTTCCATTTTCAATTACTAATGAATATAAACACTTTGACAACAGTCGAAATACCCTATTGTACACTAAAATAGTTTTGATAGCAACTCCTTTCTAGCGACAAGTCAATAAATAGCAATCAATGTCCCTCTGAGTCACATGTGTTCAATCGATGTTTCAGTATTAATAAAACAAAAGCTTACACCTACACACCTAATTGTTAGGCACATAGCAAACCTATTTTCACCTATTTAACTTTCAGATGTGATTCATCATTTAGCACATTTCTGTTTTAAATCTAGTAACTAACCAGCACTGGTAGCATGGGCAGGAGATATAAGTTTTATCCCCCGATTTTATCCACTGACAGGGGATAAAATTATCTTTTCCCTATGCTAAAGTATGGCGACAGAGGAGAAGACGATGTATATTTCTATAAGTATATCTACTGAGTGTTATTTCCACCGCTGTGCCCATACTTGATGGGTGGATAAAGCTAAGCGAGGAGATAAATGTTTTATCCTTGTCCCGGGGATAAAATTTCTCCCGCCGATGATACCAGGGCAGGTAGTCTGTTTACAGACTACAGGAGTAACTTTGATCAGTGGTGCATTTATCTAAAAATGATGATGCCTAAACACCTCCGATTGGCCAAATTCTATTGTTCTTCTATTGTTGTTCTAATCTTCTATTCGCTAAAAAGTGTTGTTGCAGAGAGTATATTATGTCAATGAACTTATTATAAAGTAAACATACAATACATATGTATAATACTGTTCATTCATTCATTTTTAATTAAACAGGCACTTTTTTAAAACTGACATTTGAAGATGAGAACATTAAAAAACCCAATGAGAATATAAAATTATTTTTCCATGTGTATCATTAGTGAGTAAGTAAGGTCAAACAACTGTTCTCATTAATTAAATTATAATCTAAAAGTAAGATTTATATGGTAATAGGTTGCCATACTTGCATATATAATTAAAATGTTAAACGTTGCAATACTTTTTAAGTAGTCACTAACTTTGTACATTCTAAACAAGTTTCAATATTGAATTAACATGGTGTCAGTTGTATCTTGTACTAATGTAATATCTATAAACAGAAATCTTCTGTTAGAAAAAAACTATCTTACTAATGAATGGCTACAATCTGTTATTTACTTTTTGTGATTCTTGCTATCAAAGTTATGACAGGCTGACTTAAGTTACTTAAGTATTAAGTTACTAATAAGTAGTGATTTTTATGTAATCAAGTTGCCAAATTGTGTACCTATTTTTAACAGTTTGTTTATTAAACAATATGATGCACATTTCTTGTATATAAATATTATTTATTTCTATGACCACTCGTTCAATCTACTAATTGCAAAAATAAAACAGTTATGTAATAACACAGTTTACTCAATAGAATTGTTTCATCAACTTTCCTCAGTGTGAAACAATCAGGTCATTCTGACCATTTATTGCAAATGTAGATTTCTAAACTTCATTGAGTTTTATTAGATTCCAAAAAAAGGAAGAGGTTCCCAATTTGGGCAATATCTTTGTTCTCCTCTTAACTTCCTAAGTTTACTATTTATGTACATTAGTTTTGAAATCCCATCCCTAAAGGGTTCAAACATGGTGCTAAAGTTTATAAAAAAATATCTAAATCCATGCAGTGCATTGGGGCAATGTTTTTGCATGAATGGACAAATGAAGGCCTTGGAGGGCATCATAGGCTACTATTTATCCCTGAAAAACAAGGAATTCCTACAGGATTTTAAAACCAAACTCCATGAAGACAAAGTCGCAGGGAAAAACTAGTCAATATATACACCCAGATAGGAAAGTGTGACACTATAACTATAAATCACTAACTGGCAACCAAAGAAACACTTGTTGGTTGGGTAAACAAGGTTTGCAGTGTGTATTTTCAAGTGGTTTTAATGAATTTGATAGTTTAGGTTGCATGCAACAGTGAGCACTTTCTAGTTATCTAGACTAACACAATTGCTGTGTTTTATAGCAATTTTGTAAAAGAAAGTTTTGATTATTTTGCCTCAGGATAATGTTCAGAAACTAGTTATGTATCAAAAGCCACAACTTAAATCAAAATCATACAAATATTACAAATATGAAAGTATGTTTGAATGTTGGTTTTCTTTCAATTACTCAAGTGGAGCAACTAACTCGACTTTCGACTTGACTGGACTTGATTTTTGCTTGGATATAGACTAGGATAGATCAAGAGAGTAAATTAGGACACTTCTTATTCCAGGAAAACAAATGGTTCAAGCGGGAAAAGACCTAACTCTGTGTGTATTTGTAAGTCACAATTAACATAAATAATTTTGTTATAATTTCAAGTAACTTTATAAATATAAAATAAAAGTCTGTTAAAAAAATATTTTTAAGTATAGAGATGATCAATGGCATTTAGTCCTACATTTCATACTCAGTTATTGACTTGAATTAATAATAAATATTTGCATATTAGGTCTGTTAATATAATTAATTAGCCTTTTGATTTCTCACACCTGGACAAACACCTCCTATTGTTATAGAGTGCATAACCTAATTTTAAGTTACAAAAAATATATCATATTCATATAAAACAAAATACTACAGGAACCTTACAATAAAATTCTTGTTGATAAGGAAAATACATTAACATTGTTAGTTAATGTTACTAACATTAACCATTAGTAAAAATAATGTATTGAAAGCCAAACTAATTCATTCCTAACACCTAGAAAGAGGTCTAATATAGCCTAATATGAACCTTACTGGAGTTGTCTTTGCTACACTATAAAGCTAGGGGCAGTACAACCAGATTTAGAAGTACGACTGAGGAATCTGCCAGGGTTGGAAGCCGGTACTTACCTTGAAGGGGCGGGGGCGTGGCTGGGAAGGCGCAGCGACGGTCGTGGTCGCAGGGGCCGGCGCCGTCGTCACGTGGTCCGCCGGCAGCGCTTCTGGCACCGTCTGCAGCGTAGGCCGCATCGTCGTAGACATCTTCCCCTCGACACCGAATAACTTTACACCTCGCTAGCCGCCCCTCACCGCTCGCATCCTCCGCACCCGATCGCCCAGACCACCGCACCGGCCCAGCACCCTCGGAACCTCAACACTCGCTCGAACTACGCCCAGCTAACCGCATTTTCGACCGTAAAAATACATAGCGACGACAAATTTTCCTATTTCACACGAGACCGACAACCCGGGACGTTCTTCCACTGGACCGATATATAATTCACTTTCACGTATATACTACGATCGTCGAGATGGTAAACGGAAATAGACACGCAAAAAACTATTAGAAAGCTTACAGTATCTTCGTCTGTCACATAAACACTACCAAGAATTCGGCGTTTCGGGTATACAACGTTTCAATCGATTACCTTAACGCAAACCGCACGCATAAATATTACTACAATGTACATCGACGTAATCTACGTCGATTTATTAATAAAATTAATAAAGATATTCACTTAACTCCGCTAAAAGTCCGTATATTCTTGAATTCACTCTCAAGATGGCGGATTTTACCTACTCCTCGTAAATGGGCACAAGGCTGACACGAAAACATCAACCCGCTCTCTATCAATCCCTTTCTTTTGGTACCGAATAAAATGAGATAGTTGTAGGTATGTGGGTAACTTCAATAAAATTAAAAAATACGTCGAGATACGTCACAAAACCTGCCAATGAAGCATGCGCATTGCACAAAAGTACTACCTAACGAATATATTAACTTGAACGCAGCTGATGAATTTTACTTTTTTTTATAATTGGTGCTCTGTGGTTACAGCGGAAATAAGTAGGTAGGTAACTTTATAAACGTGTTAAACAATAAACATGTTAACAAAAGGGTTTTCAACTTGAACGATTCAGAAAACGGTTGAAAGTTTTCAAGAATGACTCAAATGATGACTCACGATGAAATGTTTGAATTGTTTCTAAAGTTAGCCGTTTCCTCTGTAGCAACATTAATTTCGAATGTCTAGTTTTCTGGCATTCATCTTAAATGCCATTCAAAACAGGGTTCCCAACTTAGGGGTTTTCCCCTCAAAAGGGCTTACCCCTTTTGGGAAGTGAAATGGGATTTTTAGGAGCTTATTAGGATTTTATTTACAATAATTAAAGGAATAATTCCAATGCAATCCCAATTTCAAACGCAAATGTCGAGTATAAAAATTCTCTATAATATTAACACAAATAAGTTGTGGAATAGATTATATTTTATTTATTGAAATGCTACACGATGATTGGTCGATTCACATTGCAACGAAATGGTGGGTCTTGCATAACATTCAGTCCATCCACTAAAACTAAAATGTTAAGTTTATTTAATACCCAAATGTATGATTTTAAAAACTCTGAACCGAAAACGAAAAAATATTTGAAATGTGTATTTGAGATGGTTTTTAAATAAAGAATATTATAATACGTAAATTGTTTTTCTTTGGGGGGATTTTCAAGTAATTGTGACAATTTAGGGGTTTTTGATTTACGATTTAGGGTATTTCTAAGAGTTAGCGAATGGCAACACTGATTCAAAAATCACAAAAATGGCTGCCTTGTTGATGGCGACTGTTGGGCGCTTGTTTGGAAATTAATGTTTGTTTCTTTTTATTATAATGTGTTTCGTTATCTCCTACGTGTGATTTTACGGAGTTGGTTAAGGGAATAAGTTTTTTGGTGAGTGTTTGTTTCCTGAACTGTTTATTAACTCAACAAAAAATCGGTAACGTAATAACTTGTGATGGCACAACGTGAGCTTTCATTGCGCGAATATTTGTCCTTGTTATTACTTAGAACGTAAGAAACAATAAATTTAACTTATCAGTTTCTATTTACTTATATTCAGTCAATATTTCTGGTTATTATACACTTAAATGTGCCAGTAATGTTTGACCTTAGCACTTCTACCGAGAACAATAAAAGGTCTTGTCTTGAATCGAGAAGGCATTGCCACGAAATAGGAATCGGTTTCGAGGTTTTTCGTGTAACTTTGCATAGTATTCCTTCCGCCTCCATATAGTATTCTAAAAATTTGTGTACAAACAATAGCTAAATCGGACTGCGTTATGCGGGGAATGAACTTTTGAAGTACCTACGACTCCACAATTAGTCTGCTTTCGTAGTTTTTATTGTCATTGTGTTTTTCGTGTACCGTTAAGTTCCTTACAGTCTAATATTATGCTTAAGTAATTAAATATAATGTGAACTAGTATATCATATAGGTTTATGAAACTGTAATTTTATGCCAAAACAGGACAAACGCAATTTATTGCTTGCAAAGATTAGGAAATGTTTGATAAACAAAGATTGAACTTATCTATAATGTTAAATATTGTAATGATTTATCTGTTTGTGTGCATCATGACATGATCTAAACTTTCACTTTAAAGCATTTAAGTAAATAACTCATAGCATCCAAGATAATTATGGTCAAAAGCAGTGCATTTATACTATGAGACAGTTTGACCCAAATATGTTGCATATAAAGAATTTAAGTATATCGATATATTTAAAAAATTTAAATATATCGATGGGTGTAAGGCTAATTGATCTAAGCGACATTTTGTAAAACTTGTAGGAAGATAGGGAAAAAAATTTTTTTTTTTATGATTTTTTTTCTTAAAAAAAAAACTTTTATCAGTCTTCCTGCAAGTTTTACAAAATGTCGCTTAGATCAATTAGCCTTTCACCCGTTGATATAATTTCAATTAATATTACCAATTCACGAGTTATTAAACAAATCTATTTGGCACTCACTAATCTCATTTTTCGGCAATAACACTATCATCTGTTGCACCTCACAGAAGTTTGGGCTTGTTTTGTATTGTTAAGACGTGTGGGGCCCAGTGGTGAAATCTGTTTTTTTTGCTAGCTTTATGCACCCTCTTAATGAATAACTTCCTATAGTGTAATTATTACTAAATTTACTTTGCTTAAAATTTACCTTTTTGATTATTTACCTTTAAATCCATAAATTAATACTTTCTCCCTATAACACTATTGATGATGACTTAAGCAATCATTTTTGTAAAGATTTAGTCTCTTTTATGAATATAACTTTTATTTTATTCTTTAGTGTAACTTATGTGTGAACAATGGGTCCTGTAACCTGTAAATAAAAAACAAGACTTTCTTAAAATAATTTAATTTTTTAAATATAAAATTTATTGTCATTCAAGATGAGGCTCATAAAAAATTAAAAAAAATATGAAGCTAAAACTTCTTAGAATGCATCTATGTTTTATTCTGGATGCTAGTAAAAATAATTTTAATTTATTTAATTAAATTAATTGTGACATTGTACCATTGATATCATTTATAATTTTTATAATAACATAAATACAGTAAACAGGTTTTTTTACTGCAATTTTACACACCATGCATGTATGGTAAAATGTGAGAGACTATTTTACTATGTACTATCCACCATTAAATCTACTATTGTTACTCACATTTGGCAAAATAAACTCATTTCATTTTATAAAAATGTCTTTCTTTTATTAACCAACTTCAAATAAAAACATTAAAAAAAAGGTTATCAATTCAACATACATATGTGTTTGTAATATTATTGGAACTGCAGAGTATTCACATAATGTGATGATCTATAAGTGCTTCTAAATAAATGTACAAAGTTTTATAGATGTATATGTATGTTTGTTTGTCCACACATTTCTTTGAAATGAAGCGCGTAATGGCAGATATTTGTCGTAATTTGTCATATAATTTGACAATGAAGTCTCTATACTCTGTTGTTCAGCACAAATTTTTCGCTTGTTTTGTGAGTTATTAGAAATCATTGTATAGGTGTGATTCATTTTCACTGAATGAGCACTAATGTCACCATTTTTTTTTTTACAGATTTAACAGAAAAAGCGCACCAGCAGTCGCCTTTGCATTTGAGTTAAACCTTAAACAGCTCAGATGTTTTTCCCACCACTATTACTAGTATAAGAGTAGAGATAAGATTTCCTTCAGTTGTTTGTACGTTAAGCTAACAAGATGTGGCCAGCATCGCAGTACTCGCATTCCAACCAGCATGCGCAGAACGCAGCCAAGGCGAACGAGCATCAGAACCAGCAGAACTTGAAGACGCTGGGAATGACCTCTGCTATATCCATGGCAGGTTTGTAAAACTTTTTTTTTTTCATGCGATGACAGGAGAACCCTTGACTGTAATATGACTTGATGGTAAGTGATGATGCAGTCTGAAATGGTAGAAGGTTAACTTAAAAAGGGGTATAACAGTTTTAACTTATTAGAATGCTTAATGGTTTAGAGTCACAACTTTGAAAGGGAAGAAAATTTTCTGGGGACATTATATGACTGGTATATAATTTAATCAGAATGGAGGAGATCCGTAGGAGAACCAAAGTCATCGACATAGCTCTGAGTTGCGAAACTGAAGTGGGAATGGGCGGGGCACATAGTTCGAAGAGCTGTTGGTCAATGGGGTCCCAAAGTACTGGAGTGGCGACCCCGCACACCGGGAAGCGCAGTGTTGGCAGACCCCCCACTAGGTGGACGACATCAAACGAGTCGCAGGGAGCCGCTGGATTCAGGCGGCGCAAGACCGAGGCCTGTGGAGGTCCATGCAAGAGACTTATGTTCAACAGAGGACGTCTATCAGTTGAAAAAGAAGAAGATATAATTTAATATTTTGCTTCCATTTTTTTACCAGGTCCAAAACCCATAGACATAGAGAAGACGAACGAGCTCAAAGACGCGTTAGTGCCGTTCGGAGTATTTGAGTCTGAACAGGAGATGCATCACCGGATGGAAGTGCTTGGCGCGTTGCACAGGCTCGTTCGACAGTGGATCCGGGACGAGTCGCTCAGGAAAAACATGCCACTGAGCGTGGCTGAAACGGTCGGTGGGAATATTTACACGTTCGGATCTTACAGACTTGGGGTGAGTATAGTGATCCGACATAAATATGAATAACTAACTTTTTACTTTTTTTAATTTTTTTTTTTTTTCTTTATTCTTTTTACTACTACTCTTAGGCTGAAATCTATAGACCGCACTCTCACTCAGTTCAGACTCGAGACTAAGTTAAAACAAGAGATTTATTATGTCAGAGCATATTTGAGTCTCGTTTAAACCTGTCTGAGCTGAGTCAGAGCACAATCTCGGCATTAATCTTTACTAAGAGGCCTCAATAATACTCGTATTAACAGACCTAGGCTAGGGTTAACTTTGACTGCTACTTGCTAATGAATATTAGTTCCTACTAATATCCTCCTACTAATTCTACTTCCTACTCCTAACATTATTAAAAAAATGTGAAAGTTTGTGCGGATGGATGGATGTTTGTTACTCAATCATGCAGCAGATCACAGATTTGATAAAATTAAATAAAAATCGCGCCGCAACGACTGAATCGATTTGGCTGAAAGGCACAGATAAAGATTATAGTCTGGAATAACACTGGCTACTTTTTATTCTGGAAAATAAGAGCGAGAGAGAGTAAATAATAAATTTTCTCTCCTTACCAACTTCCCTGACATTGGATCAGAGACAAATCGCTCATGAAAATGTTTAGATCTTATTCGGGGATGACTGTTACCACCTCAAGCAAGCTCTACTGAAGCTGACCGCTGTAGTTTTTAACCGACTTCCAAAAAGGAGGAGGTTATCAATTCGGCCGGTATTTTTTTTTTTTTTTCTATGTATGTCCACCGATTACTCCGGGGTTTTTGGACCGATTCACGCGATTTTTTTTTAATCGACAGAGGAAGCTCGCGAAATGGTCCCATAAAAATTTTTACCTTCAACTCTTCAAGCCTGATGCTGCAGAGGTACTTTTCCCCTAAATTATGGAGTTTTAGGAACTGTCATTTACGAATTGGTATGCTTGGCCTAAGCATATACTAGATCTTAGAGCTTCAGGTCCTACTCCTCAATCCTGATGCTGCAGGGTACTGCCCACCTAAACTATGAGGTTTTAGGAACTTTCGCTTGCGAATTGATATTATTGGTATTAAGCATAGTCTACATCGTAGAGCTCAAGGTCCTAGCTCTTCAATCCTGATGCTGCAGGGTACTGCCCACCTAAACTGTAAGAATTTAGGAACTTTCGCTTGCGAATTGATATTGTTAGTATTAAGCATAGTCTACATCGTGGAGCTCAAGGTCCTAGCTCTTCACTCCTGATGCTGCAGGGTACTGCCTACCTAAACTGTGAGGATTTAGGGACTTTCGCTTGCGAATTGATATTGTTAGTATTAAGCATAGGCTACATCGTGGAGCTCAAGGTCCTAGCTCTTCAATACTGATGCTGCAGGGGTACTGCCTTCCTAATCTGTGAGAATTTAGGAACTGTCGCTTACGAATTGATATTGTTGGTATCAAGCATGGACTACATCATGGACCTCCTGGTCCTAGCTCTTTGGAAATTGTGTGTTGTTAATAAGTACTGTAGGTACCAAGTATAGACTACTTTAGTACTGTAGTGTTGGAGGGAGGGGAGAAAGATAGCAGGAACAATCTACACTAAAAAGCTTAAAATAAAAATTCTTTTCAAAAAACCGACTTCAAACGCCACTACAAAGTATAGAAATAATTTTATTTTGTACACGTTTGTTGAAGTCGGGCGGGCTTAACTAGAAACGATGAAATCGATGCGCGACGCTTACCTTATGGTGACATATAAGAGACACGCTTATTGAAATCGGGTGAGCATCGCGTATCGGTTTCATCGCTTCTATTTAAGCCGCCCGACTTCAACAAACGTGTACAAAATAAAATTATTTCTATACTTTGTAGTGGCGTTTGAAGTCGGTTTTTTGAAAAGAATTTTTATTTAAATGATCTTTATATTTTTTATTGTTCCCAGGTACATCACCGAGGTGCCGACATAGATGCTTTATGCGTGGCGCCGCGCCATATCGATCGATGCGATTACTTCGCTTCGTTCTATGAGCTACTCAAGAAACAGCCGCAGGTATGGGGACTTTTTTTTTTAAATTTTGTTCCTCATTATGGACTCTCCGGAATTATTTGAATTTAAGTAGTTAAATATATGGTTAAACAGAGAAAGCAAACAACTTAAGGAAACCTGCATGCTTATATTCATTTGCTGCTGCACGCCTAAAAGTTCTTCATAATTTATTCTCAAAGGTGTCTGAAGTCTGCAATTTTCGTCAGGTCAGCGTGGTGGACTATGGCCTAATGCTAATTTATTTTGTTTATTAGTACGGAAACCTCCAATTACAATAATTAAAACAATTAAAAACAGACATGACAAAAATAGCATAAAAATACCCTCAAAAAATTAAATTAAACAAAAACGAAACCCTCGCAAAACTGCACGCACCGACTCACAATGGAGCTCCATTGGTCTAAGATCTATAGAGCGTGCTCTGACTTAACTCGTACTCAAAATAAGAGTTAAAAATGAGACACAAATATGCTCCAGTCTATAGATTTCAGCCTAAAATCCTTTTCTGAGAAGAGACCTGTGTTCTTTAATGAGCTGTTTATTTATTTTTTATTTATTAAAATTAAAAAGGAATATTAGGCAAGCTATACTTGACTAATATTTTCCTATCCCCTCTAAATAGGCAGAAAGCTTGTGTACAACAATAATGCAAGGGGTTAGGGATTGAACTTACGACCTTTTAGTTTTCAATACCTTTAACTGTTGAGCTGTTAAATGACGATTATGATAATTGTTGTAGGTAAAGGATCTGCGGGCAGTGGAGGACGCCTTTGTGCCAGTTATCAAAATGAACTTTGACGGAATAGAAATTGATTTATTGTTTGCCAGACTTGCACTCAAGGAAATACCAGGTAACACTACATCATTGTACTAATAAAATTAAATACACTATTTATTTTAGATTGAAAAAAAAAATCCACCTTAGGGGGTTCTGCCAACACTGCGCTTCCCAGTGTAAGGAATTGCCATTCCAGCACCTTGAGACCCCAAAACAGCTCTTCGAACTATGTGTACCGCCCATTTCCTCTTCAGTTTCGCGACTCGCTGAGTTATGTCGGTGACTTTGGTTCTGCTATAGATCTCATTGAACATTTTACACACATAAAAATAATCATTATCAAGAACCGTTATCACATCAAATTTAGCCGGATGGGTGTGCGATATGGTCGCGGCTTGCCGTCAGTCACTGTCGGATGTCTTCGTAGTTAAGTTAATATTAAGTAGGATAAGGTTAAGTTATCTATACTAATATAATAAAGTGCAAGAGTTTGTTTGTTTGAACGCGCTAATCTCTGGAACTACCAGTCGAATTTGCAAAATTCTTTTTGTATTTGATAGCCCAATTCTTGAGAGAGGTTATAGGCTATTCAATATCTCAGTACGACTCTGAGAAGCCGAGCAAAAAGAAAAAATAGCGCGGGCGAACAATGCGATGCGGTAAGACTGCCCTCGACCACCGGGTCGAGGGCGGTCACCCGACGAGAACCGAACAAGAACCGAACCGAAATTAATCCGGAAGATCAAATAGTTCCCACGGGTTTATTAAAAACTAAATCCACGCGGACGAAGTCGCGGGCAACAGCTAGTCTTCTGTATGTTTCGAAGGGGTTGGCGTGCCAGCTGATAAAAAACCCAAAAAAAAAAGATTTAAAAAAAAAAGAACCGTTATGGAAAAATAATGATTAAAATATTTTCTAGATTCCTTCGACCTTCGTGACGACATGTTGCTCAAGAACCTGGACCAGAAATGCGTCCGTTCGCTCAACGGATGCAGAGTGACAGACGAGATCCTGCGTCTCGTGCCTAATATTAACAATTTTAGACTCACGTTGCGCGCCATCAAGCTTTGGGCCAAACGTAAGTATTATTCTTACAATAGACTAGATTTAATACATAATGTTTTATCTTTATTTTCTTAAATCCATTTCTTCACCGAACCACAAGGCATCGTACGAATCTGCACCACTACGTGGTCGAAATTCCACGATCTCGCACCAAGCGCTTTGCTTCCTCGTTCCTAATACGCACCGCGAAAATTTGGAATGCCCTTCCGGCTTCCGTTTTTCCAACTAACTATAATGTGGGTGTCTTTAAATCAAGAGTAAATAGGCATCTTCTAGGCAAGCGCGCACCATCTTAGGCTGCATCTTCACGTACCATCACGTGAGATCGTAGTCAAGCACTTACTAATCCATACAACGTGTAACAAAAGTGTGAGTTAACCCTGAAGGAGGTGAATGTGCTCATGAAACTGAACAACTTTCCCCAAGGAACATAGGTCAAAATGTGAAAAAAAAATGTGGCCCTCCCATATAAAATTGACGATCAGCTGATTGATTTACTATGGGAGGCAAAATTTTTTTTTTTTTTTTCATATTATTATTTCGACCTATGTTCCTTGGGGAAAGTTGTTCAGTTTCATGAACACATTCACCTCCTTCAGGGTTAACTCACACTTTTGTTACACGTTGTATAAAAAAAAAATCAAGCGCAATACTTTGCCATCGTTCAGGTCACGGCATCTACTCCAACACGCTGGGCTACCTGGGCGGCGTGTCGTGGGCCATGCTGGTGGCGCGCACGTGCCAGCTGTACCCCAACGCGCTGCCCGCCACGCTGGTGCACAAGTTCTTCCTGGTCTTCAGCCAGTGGAAGTGGCCTCAGCCCGTGCTGCTCAAGCAGCCGGACTCCGTCAACCTTGGCTTCCCCGTTTGGGACCCGAGGGTGAGTTGATACATTTTCTGCACTTGATGCATTTTCTGCACTAGATTTGACGAAGTTTTGGAGCAAAGTCAACAAAAAATTTTCTTCCCTACCCCAGATAAACCTTATTGTTGAACGAGCGAAGTGAGTTCTCTGAGTCTACTTGAGTGAATTTGCACTTGTCTGTCCGTCCGTCCGTCCATCCGTCTGTCAGAGAACTTCTGAATTACTGAACGTAATTACTTCAAATTTAAATATAATATGTAAACTGATGGCCTTCAGCCGAATATTGCATAAAAAAATATAAAAAGCTTTATTTCAGGGGGGCTCTCATAGAAGCGTGTGTGAAGTAAAATTTTTTTGTTACGTTACATAGACTTGCGATGTATGTTTTTAAAGATAACTTTAATTTTACCCTTAAAATTGACGAAATAGGGGGCTTTCAAAGTGGAGATTTAATTTGAGCCATATGTCAAAAACTATTGCATATTAGAACCTGAAACTTGGTTATAAATTCAGTTATGTCCTGTACTTGAACAACAAATACTAAAATTAGATAAATATTATAAAGAAACGAAATTATTTAATTATTAATGCTAATAGCTTCACAATAATGCTAATAGATGGCGCTGTATCAGTAAAACAGTTTTGCGTCAACTATTATTATTTTTTATTGCGTCTAATGTTAAAAGTTAATTATTACAATATATTATTAAAATTATCTTTTGGGAATTATGTGTATGCTTTTGTAAGTCAGAATCGAAGAAATAAACAATACAATACAATCATGTTTTGTTCAGGTAAATATCTCTGATCGTTTCCACTTGATGCCGATCATCACACCAGCATATCCCCAGCAGAACTCCACGTTCAACGTGTCAGCGTCCACTAGAACCGTCATTATGGAGGAATTTAGACTCGGTGAGTAGATAAATAGAGTAAGAGCTTGAGGCTGGAATCTAAAGACTGCACTCAAACTCAAAAAAAAAAAAACAGACATCAGAGCATTTGTGTCTCGTTTGAACTCTATCTCAAGTCTGAGCTAAGTCTGAGCACGCACTATAGATCTTAACATAATACTTAGTCTTAATAGGTACTTATCTGTGCTCCATGAGGTTTTTTGGTATAGCTAGAACGAAAAGTTAACTAGTTAGTAACTGTACTGTGCAAAGGTCTGAGCACAGCGGCTGCGTACGCGTCGACGTACACGCGCACGTACCACTGCGTTGTAATGTCCCAAGTTCTTCACTCATCGGCTTAGCAAATGAAAATTATGTTTCATCAAATATGTTTCTGTACATATACCAATATGGTTGCCATAAAAAAATATGGTCATGAACACAATAAATAAAAGTTATTAAAAATATAATTTATTTTTGAAAATTCAAAGTCTCAAATTTTAAAAATAAATTCTTTTTAATAATTTTTACTTAGGCACAGTTGCTTTAGCAAATTTTAACAGACACGTAACCGTTAAACATTGCGTAACAGAACAAAATGTCAAAGAAAACCATTTTAATTAATGTGTGTAACTATAACAAATTTTTTGAAACAACCAAGCCTTATCGTAGTCATGACTGTATTTTTTATGACGACTAGAATTTGCCACTAACTGTAATATTGCTGCTCATTCGTTTACAAAAGGGTTTTGTGTGTTGCCCAGGCTTGGACATAACTGACGAAATAATGCTGGGCAAGAGCGGTTGGGAGCGGCTGTTCGAGGCGCCGCACTTCTTCTCGAGATACAAGCACTTCATCGTACTGCTGGCATCGTCTGCGAGAGCCCTGGACCAATTACAGTGGTGTGGTCTGATCGAGAGCAAGATTCGACATCTTATCAGTAAGTTTCTATGGATATTTGTATATCTATCGTAGGAGCAAGAGGAGGTAGAGCACTGATAGCCTTCAGAGTTATGTGCGTTTAAACAATTAAATATCACATGCTTCAATGGTGAATGAAAACGTCGTGAGGAAACTTGCACACCAGAGAGTTCTGCGTATTGTTTTGGTCTGGTGGGAGGCTTTATTAAAATTTATACATAATCAAATGAAATGAAATAAGGTCATTAGTCCATTATTTTATTAGGTTGAGAAGCTGTTGCCAAAGATAAGTTCAGAACTTGTAATAGGCATCAGTTCTCTTCCCTTCAGACATTATCCTTCTGTGCTACTGCTAACAGTACAATTTTCTCTTGTCATACTATATTTATTAATTATGAGCATGAGCATATGAGCATACGAGTGTATGGGTGTGTGAGAGCATGTATTATTTCAAAACGGCAAGTGGTTTTTCCATGTTTAGTCATAGTTCATAGTCCAACCCCATCAACCATTTTCTAAGAATAAATTTACATACAGCATTCAATATTAACAACTGTGTACATATTTGTGTTTGCAGCGACGCTGGAGAGGAACCCTCACATAACGATAGCGCACGTGAATCCAGAGTGCTACAACTCTGTGCCGCTCAACACTAACAATGGACAGCCGCTCGCTTTACCGCCAGGTGAGTTGCTTAAAATTCAAATTCAAAATTATTTATTTCATGTAGGCCAACTTGTAGCTCTTATGACACGTCATGACTCTACCACCAGTTCTGAATGTAGATTCTGCTGAGAAGAGTGAGTAAGAAACTCAGCAGTTGCTCTTTTTAACCGACTTCCAAAAAGGAGGAGGTTATCAATTCGGCCGGTATCTTTTCATAACACCACTGTTTCAAGAGCATATTAACTTCATGATCAAATAACTGATCATCGTGTGTTTATTTCCAGGTATCGCCATGCCTGCAGACAGCGTAGTGAATGAAATCAACAAAAATGAGGAAGTAAGTTTGTTGATATAAATATTTGCTAAATTACACATTTACGTTTAGTTTTCTTCTGCGTCATTATGATTACAGTATCCTAGTACAGTCTATTTTTCTTTAAATCGTCGTTCGAGTAAACAAACACCTCTTGTTACGAGAATCACATAATCACACATCACTTACGCATTTTGAAGTAGATATGAGTTTCTAGATCTGTTCATTAAACACACATGTTACGACCATTACCACAAAATGCTCAGAGTTTACCATTTTAACACATTTATTTTCTCAAAAACGAAATAATATCAGAACTTATTTGCACAAATTACGAGAATATGACAATTCGAAACTCTAGATTGTCTATGAATCGTTGAGATGCGCAAAGGCGAATGATGAAATAAAATGGATTGAATGATCGGTACAGTAGAGGTGGGTAACTTTAGAAACGAATAAAATACTGAATCAGTAAATTAAATTAATATAAAGTTATTAAAAAGTTAATCACAGCAGCAGACAATTATTGAAACAGTTAACTTGAATAATTTAAGATGTTTTAATGATTAAAAAAAATATAATATATAATCTTAATCTATTTTTTTTGTTTTCTTCATTCAGTTTGGAAATCTAGATGACATCTTTTACACACTTAAAAATTGACTGTAGTAACCGGTAACGGTATACATCCATAACGATCGTAATTAAATGATAAAAATAATTCAGTTGTATGTTTTTGCAATCGTTCAATCGTTCATGCGATAACATCCCAACCCTAAAAATTGTCTTTGGTTATCACTCGGCCATTATTGTTTACTCGAATGACGATTTAAAGAAAAATAGACTGTAAGTGTATAATAAAATATAAATAAAAAGTCTAATCGACCATCCATCTGTTCACAATTTTTTTTTACACAGTTACAATGTCTCAGATTTAATCTTGATAATATAATATTCCAGATTGTCAAATTAATATTGACAGTTTTCGCATTGAAAATCTGCTATAATATCAAGTTTATTCTTTCGTTAAAAAT
Organism: Hipparchia sbordonii; assembly: GCA_038048805.1. Classification (NCBI taxonomy): domain Eukaryota; kingdom Metazoa; phylum Arthropoda; class Insecta; order Lepidoptera; family Nymphalidae; genus Hipparchia; species Hipparchia sbordonii. Next base: position 5,744,821 of record CM076117.1, on the reverse strand, counting down.
TACTCTACCATGGTGAAAGTTAGAGGTTGTCGTTAACTAACCCCTCTACATGATATTGCATTACAGGGTGAAGTGATAGCCAACGTGTGCTCAATGTGGTTCATCGGGCTGGTGTTTGACAAGACGAACGTGAACGTGGACCTCACGTATGACATCTCATCGTTCACCAAGGCCGTGCACTATCAGGCAGAGAACACGAGCATGCTGCGAGAGGGGATGACAATTGAGGTATGTGTCTAATTTGTAGCTACAGGTGTGCAGTGATTGTGAACGTGTACACAATGTGGTTCATCGGGCTGGTGTTTAACAAGACGAACGTGTACGTGGACCTCATGTACGATATCTCATCCTTCACCAAGGCCGTAAGGCCGTCTATGCTCATAACTAAAACATTATATGTACATCAGACAAGACCAAGTGGAATTGGGATGTTTGTATTTTGATTTTATTTGACTACCAGTGTGATGTCAACAGGCACATTAGATCACCTATATCATAGTGTGTTTGTTGCTATGTTGGTTTTTCCTTCATTCACTCAGCAACAATTTATAAATCATCAATTTAAACAATTTATAATTCATCGTAAATTTTTGTATAGGTTCGTATAGTTGAGGTTTTAGAGGGTGACATCGGCTACCTTTTACAGAGGATACGCGCGGAAATTTAAAAAAATCAACCATGGAAAAAAAGTTATCCTTATTAATATTATAAATGCCAAAATATGTTTGTTTGTTGGTTTGTGCTTCAATCAATTCAATTAAAAAATTTCAAAATCAATGAGATCCAGGGGGATTGTCAAAAAACTAATTCCACGCGAGCGAACCTGTGGGCATCAACTAGTTACTAATAATAAATATAATGCACTCGTATTCCAGGCGCGGCACGTGAGACGCAAGCAACTCCACCAGTACCTGTCTCCGTCGCTGATCAAGAGGGAGCGCACGCAGTCTGGCACCAAGCGCAAGCACGACACCAACGCGCACGCGCCCAGCGCGCCCGCGCACCCCGCGCACCCCGCACACCCCGCACACCCCGCACACCCTGCCGCGCCCGTCAAGAAGACCAAGCGGCTCTCCGAGAGCAGCGTGAGTAGTCTACTCGCATCGTGTAATAAATCTATCTATATATATAAAATTCAAAGTCCTGACTGACTGACTGACTGACTGACTGACTGACTGAGATATCAACGCACAGCTTAAACTACGGAAGTTAGAAACTTGAAATTTTTACAGTTGGTTCCTTTTATGACGTAGGCGCACACTAAGAAAGGATTTTTGAAAATTCAACCCCTAAGGGGGTAAAATAGGGGTTTGAAAAATCGAACTTTTTTTTTTTCCGAGCGAATATCATGCGATCAGCCATCCGGCTATGAGCAGATGTGTTGAAATATTCAAGAAAAATCGAACTTAACGTAAGCAAAGCAGCGAGCAAAAGCTGGTACTAATATATAAAGCTGAAGAGTTTGTTTGTTTGAACGCGCTAATCTCGGGAACTACTGGTTCGAATTGAAAAATTCTTTTTGTGTTGTATCCAACATATATCCATTAATCCAGGAAGGCTTTAGGCTATATAACATCACGCTGCGACCAGTAGGAGCGATGCATCAGTGAAAAATGTTGCAAAAACGGGGAAAATTGTACATATTTAAAATATATTCTTTTAAAAACTTCTTAATCGCGATCATAATAACAGAAATTGACGCGGACGAAGTCGCGCGCAACAGCTAGTACTATAATAAAATGAAAATTTATTTATTTCATGTAGGCCAACTTGTAGCTCTTATGACACGTTATAAACCTACCACCGGTTCGGATTGCAGATTCTACTGAGAAGAGCCGCCAAGAAACTCAACAGTTGCTCTTTTCAAAGGATAATTTTTTTTACAATAGGTAACAAATCTATGCTATACGTATACAGTATTTCCACAATGAAGTTTCAAAATTGCGAACGTATAGATCGCCTCTCCAGCACCGTAGGACCCCATCAACCATAATTTCTTCAAATTATTTGCTCCTCTACTACAGTTTATCGACTCGCTAAGCTTTAATGGTTACTTTGGTCCATGGATCTCATCATTTCTGATTTTATCTCACAGGGATATTCCGGACATTTACAAGTTTGGATATATTGTTTTAGTAAGAGTTGGATATGTGATCTTTAGAAATAGTAATATTAAACTTCTATATTATCTTCCACAGACGGACGAAGTCAGCATCCTATCCTACAATGACGACTCAAATTCCTCAAACATGGTCGAAGTCAACATACCCAACGGCAACGCCTCAAACCATTCACAGGAAACGGACAGAAACAAACAGATAAAGCCGGAACACACTCCCTCAACGTCAAGCACCATAGCCTGCACGTAGCAGTACGAGGAGTGGCGTCAAAGGTTCATCTATGGAACCAGCAACGTCAAACTGAACCGTGTGAAACGCGCCTAAGACGTTTACTAGTGTAGTTTAGCCTTTACGGCTCACAGAAAAAACAAAACTCCTTATTGGAGAACCAAGTAATGTGTCTATGACAGTGATTTAGTTAAGCAAACGTGATAGTGATGTTAACATTGCAAGAGTTAAGAGACATTGAAACGTAACCTCCTTTCTTCGGCAGTGGGTAAAAATTCAACTTTTATGGTGTGGTTATGTCAAATGAAGCGATCGGAAGATTTTTACTAACGGTAAGTCTGTAGTGAAATATAAACAGTAGTTTATTTAAACTGATGAATACACATAACACATTATAATGTAGACAAAGTCTCAAATTCAATTCAAGCATTTTTTGCGAATTGCACGAATTTCCAACTAACTTACCGCATAAGGCTCCATCAGTTTCCATGATCCCTGTGTGTCGATTCTCTAAAAATGATTGCATCAGTGTAACTATCGCAATGACCTAATTGGCCGGTAGCCTCCCGTTATTGATTAAAATGCATCGATGCAGCTGGAACGTCATAAATTCAGCCAATCAGAGGCCATTGTGATTGTTACACTGATGCAATCATTTTTAAAGAATCGACACGTTGGTTTACAAGTCAAGAGTTCCTTTCAATGCCTATAATTTTTTTAATTTTTATTTCATTACAAGTTAAGTGCTATATCAATGTCACTTGCTTGTAAGTGATCAAGCTGTCTTGGATGAACACTCATCCACTGATTTTTAAGGGGTATGACATTTAGGGTTCGTTGACATAGGACTATTCGTAAAATGACACCTAAACAACAAACAACAACAACAACAAAGTGACATAGTAATATTAAATCTGCAATGGAAAGATCCATAGATGAATCAGAATAACTGACATATTAATCTAAACCACTTTCAAAGCTGAAGTGTCAAAATGTGGGGCAAATCATTCAGGAACTGCTAGACTTTGAGGTCTTAAGGTGCTCAAATTGCAGCTCACACCGGAAAGCGCAAAGTTGACCGACCCATTAAATTTTTTTAAAACTAGCCGATGCTCGTGACTTTGTCTGCATGGATTTAGTTTTTAAATCTAAACTCTAACTCGAACTCTATTTTCAGAGATACAAAGTAGCCTATGTCACTCTCCAGGTTGTCGACTATACCCATGCAAAAAATCCCATTGATCCTTTGCACTGTTGCTGCGTGATTGAAGGATAAACCAAGAAACAAACACACTTTCGCATTTATAATATTAGTAAGGATTTATTTAATTAAATTATTGTTGTAGTTAAATTACTAGATCCAAGCAGTGCAAGACATTAGTGTCTTGAATTGACACGAGACTTATGTGCAGTAATCGACGTTTATCGGTTGACCACGCCTTTGCCAGTAGCCACGACCGAAGCCTCCTAGCAGACAAAACGATAGGCGAATAAGAAATCCAAATAGATTCGTGAGTCGTGATTTTTCAATTACGCCTCAAGAAAGTCCAAAATCATTTGTCGGAATGGGTGTGATATTACTCGGCCAGAAGACTTGCCTTTACAGAAGTTTAAAAAAACCGTGGTAGACTCACTTGACGATTCAAAAGTATTTTGGAAAAGTTTATTTGAATAAATAACTTGTCTATTCTGTTGTAAGAAGATGGTTCAGGCAAATGCAGTACATATTAATATTAGAAATTGAGTGTAAAAATTCAGTGGCATTTTCTTAAAAATTTCGGAGGATTCTGTGAATGGATGGATACCTACATAGGTTCACAATTCTGGGTGAGAGCTTAATTTTCACTGACATTTTTTGTCGACAGACAGTTTATCTAGTATATTATTGATTGATTTGTAAGACAGATGATAACCGAAATTCAACGACAAACAATAGGGACTAAAAATGTCATAGAAGACATTTTTTACATAGAGTTGCTGGAACTTGAAAGTTAATTAAAGAGTGTTTAAGTTAACTTTAACATTGTAAAGTAAAAGATATCACTGTAATTACTTAATTACAATAATTGTGTAGGTCGGTTATGTTTGTGGATATTGTTTCTTTCCAGGTGGACCGAGGTCGCTGCTGCCAAGTGAGTTGGTTCCAAACAAACAAACCGCACAGACTATTGAGAAAAGATAGACAAAACCTAATATTTATTTGAGGTTTGAATATTTTGGCCAACAGTTTTTTTTTTTTTCAAAATAGCAGCCACGCTTCAAACCTGTAATAATCAATACCTGGCATCAATACAAACACTTATTTTATGAAACAAAATCTTCCAAATATTTCTAAATATAAGCTATGAAAGTTGTACAGATGGTGGTGCCATCATTAAATTTTAAAACTAAAATTAAACTTAGGAATTGGCTTTGGAGTTACGCTAATGTTTGACTTAATCAGTTTCATTTTATCGATGCCTTATATTAAATATGTGTGTCTAAAATATTGTGTCAAAATATTATTTTATTATTGTATTCACATAACATATTTGTGGCTTTTTTATAGGCTTACTGGCTTGTAGATAAAAAAATCATACAAAGCTCTTACTTTTTTTATTTGTTTGCAAAGGTTGAGTCTGTATTTTCCTTTAGTCTGTGTAAAACAATAGTTAGAAGAAAATCTCTTGGCGTTCGCGAGGAAACTATTCTGACCTCACAACTAGTGGCTAGATTAGAATAAATGTTTATAATATTTTCATGACTACAAAAAACTTATATTTCAGAAGATTTTTTAACTTAGACCGTTGATATATAAATAAAAAAATAATTGTAATTTTTTTCTAGTTGTACCAAATCAAATTGTATTCAATCATTACATCCAAATAATGTTTCTTAAATTTTTAGAATACTTGTGTTAATTGACGTATTTTTGGAGTTTTGCGCAAATTCAAAAATATCGATGTTTCTTACGTAAGCTATAGTATGAAGGTGTTTCAAAACTATTTTTATTTTAATTAAAATTTGAATAACTTATGTTCGTGTAGAATCAACATTAAATAATGGCCATAGAATTGTTAATCTCTATGACTCGGACGCGTCGCCCTTCGTCATCCTGCGTTATAAAATTCGTGGCTAAGTTAGTAAATTAGATGGCCAGATATAAATCAAGGGGACAAGTAATAAAAATAGTGGCTCTTTATTTGATGCTTTCTTTGGAATATTTTGTGGCCATTGTGAAGAAGGCGAGTTAGTATATTAGAAGTTTTATCATTTTCCCGTGGGTAAGTTATTAAATTAGAAGCTAGGTTTTGTGGCCAAAAAAATTCTACGGCTCGACTTATTATATCCCGTTATTTATTATTACACTTAAGCTACCATTGGCATGCAGCTGCCAATAAGATATTATAACAACATAATAATACTGTAACATTTTGTTTTAAAAATAGCAACTGCTTTGTTTTTTACCTGCTCTTCTCAGCAGAATTAGCGGTAGAGCCTGGACTTCTAATTAGATCGGCCTTCATGAACGAAATAATTTAATTTTTTTGGTAATGTTAAAAAAAAACATACTATACTTTACATAGGAGCCAGCGAATTGTCAATATTTGACTCAAGTATTCAATAGGGTTTGTATAAGATTTAATTCGATTGATCGTATTAATATTCGTTGACAATAGCGTCAAAGTAAATTGAACCATAACTACAAACAATTAGCGTTCAATTTCGTGTATGCATTCTTACACGTTTATGTATACCGATACGCTCCACATTAAACTCTGTTGTACTGAATTTGTGACTTTAAATCAATACAGTTAATGTTCATTTTACTTTGATGCTGTCATCGAATACGATCAATAGAATTAAATTTTGTACTAACCCTACAGTATTCAGCCATTATAAATAAAATAAATAGATGTTTAGATGTGAACAAGAGATACCTAATAAAAAATAGATTTCTTGCAAACGCCTTTATTTAGTACAAAGTGGAAGAAAGTGTTTTTTGTGAATTATAAGCGAATGATTCATTGACGTTACGTCATTTCACCTTTAAAACTACCCTACACATTTTCATCGAAATAGCAAATTCTATTTAATTTTTTGAAAGTTTCTTCTACTTTTTTTTTGGTTTATTCACACTATTCCAAATTATGAAACATTCACTATTTGCACTGCTCTTATTAGAATATTAGTTGATGACTTTATCCGGGTGAGAGGTTTTTAAATATTCAAAAAAAAGTTAAATAATTTTTTTTTAAATTAATATAATACCTGCTGCAAAGTTTAAAACAAAAGTAATCAGCCATTTTGTTTCAATTATTTTGAAATCAACAAAATCAAAAAAAAAAAAAAGTTTTCTGGCAGGAAATTCTTAGGCTGAAATCTATAGACTTCGTTCTAGCTCTACTCAGACTTAAGACAGATAGAACGAGACGGATTATTTGTGTCCAAGTTTGAGCTAAGTCAGAGCACATACTAGCATTAGTACTAGCCTAACAGAGTTAAGAAGTATGCGCTGTGTGAACACGTAAAGCCATCGGTCCTGCGCCTGATCTCTCACCGGATCGCGTGTCGGATTTTCCGTCCCATGAGAGTAAGGGAACAGAGGATGCACCTGTGCTTGCGCACACGCCTGTGCACTATAATATCTCCTGCACAGATGTCGAACCGTAGCCGGAATCGGTTGGGAGACCTATGTAATATTACATTGTGAATTTCGAATTTAAAAAGATATTCCCTTTTTAAATATTCTATTAAACCTGATTCAAATTGAGATTTTTTAGGTTGAGTCGGTAGACACACTTTTGTTATATGAACAAAGAAAGATCTCTTTAGATATTATTATTAAAATTGTTATATTTTTTATTATTACCATGGATACAATGCGCCTTACTTAAATTTTATTTACTGTGTGAAATGTGAATTTTATCAAATATATAAATATTTCTTGCGCTTTTATAATATTAATTAAGTTGATTTAAAACCAAAGGAACAGTTTTATCAATTTGACATTTTTTAGACATTTGTTTATGTAAACTAATTATTCAATACATTTAATAATAATAATATTTTGAATATCTTCTATTTTGTCAATTTCAGTTTTTGACTATTTCTTATGTTGCCAATTTTAGTTATATGGGGTTATTCAAGGGGCGGACCAATAAATTCCTGAAAAGCCGGAAACGCATTGGTGGTGCCTCTGGTACTACAAGTGTTCATGGGCGGCGGTAATCACTTAACATCAGGTGACCCGCCTGCTCATTTGCCCGCTATTCATTATATAAAAAAAAGTTATTGGCTGAAACTATGAGTCCCAGAAAAGTACTTCATTAATAAATTAATTATTCACGCCTTTTCAGACAATATTGTTTTCTAATAAGATTTGGTGCAAATAAAATAGTCTAGATGCTAATTCGGTTGTAGATTAAACTTAACAGATCCTTAAAGTAGTTTAACGACCCTAGACTTACAACTTATCCTAACCACTAGTTTAATTATTGTGAGTTTAGGGACGTTGCAGTATTGTCATCCTTTTCCTTTGGAAACATTGCTTAAAGGATAGCACTACTTTTAGATACTTCAGTTCAATATAGCGAATGTGACTAATTTTGTGTACACAATCTCTCAATCTCACGTTCCTAACTTTTACGGGCTACCAAAGCTTACTTAGGTGACGCTTTCTATCAATTTCGTTTTCACGAACCTTTAGGGACCACCTTAGTGTGAAAATGACATTGGGTAAGGGATTGTATTTAAGAGTTACCTACGTAAAGAAACTCCTTATGGGATAATTTTGGTATGGTTGGTGAAAACAAGCATAAAGCTAGTGCTATCCTTTTCCACATAGATGATTATGAAAGAGATAGTACGAGAGTTAGATCTGTCACATTAGTCTAGTTTAGAGATTGTGTACAATAGAATTGGTTTGATTTTCGTACAACCTAATTAGCACCCGTAGATACTCATCACAACTCGAATCATAAATAAATAATTAATCGAACAAAAGTATGTGTATTGGGATATTGCGAATAAATCTGTTTTATAAAATTCTGTATCGTGATTTCTTTTAAACCTTTTTTATTTCTAACGGAAACGGCAAAACTTTTCGTGTCCGCCATGTTGCATTTGTAATGACGTCATGCAGCCACGTGTGACGTGGTAGATCAAGAACGTCTTCGGCACCTAATAATAAAAATAAATAATTAACACAAACCAAACATATCGTTTACCTAGTTTAAAAGTCAGACAACTCAAAAAAAATTGTAATTATTTGAATCTTTTGTTAGTTAAATTATGAAACTAGTTTATTTTACCTCATAAATGAGTTTCATAACTTTACTAACAAAAGAATCAGAAATACTTTTTTTTTCTAATCTAGTGAAAGGTGAACTTTTTTGTGGTGTCTGACTTTTAATCTAGATCAAAAGTTGTCCTATACAATATGGGTAAGGTGCTAAAAGTTAAGGAAGGTCTATTTTAACTTGTATTATAGCTTAAAGAGAATTTCGATAGTCTGTTCTAGGACTTCTAGGGTATGCCTAGAACATGCGAGAAGAGTTTCTTTTCTCGATTCAAAATTTCGAAAACAAAGGGTTACATGCACCCCAACAAGGATTAGTACGAGTTTATACATTTCGACTACGTCGATAGATTTCGAGTGTCAAGTAAAAATGACCCTTAATTGCCGTCAATACATCCGTATCGCCCAAAATAAAAATCATTTATACCGAGTAGTTATGACATTGAGCTTTCAGCTTATGCGATGCAATGACGGTAAAGATGACGACTTTACTATCGAGATGTGCAAACTCGAACTAAGGGTACTGATTCGTATATCCTCAACGTAATGTGAAATCGGCTTCACCTATTTTAAATGACCACGGAATCGGGAAGTAACAATTTAGGTACAATTCCTATATTACCCATAGTATTTTAACTATATTATCGCAACATAGAGGATAGGTATATTTGCTGCAGACAGCAAATCAAGAAAAAGAGTCTGTCTATTTTTACTGATGATTCAAAAAAGGATGAGAAACTGAACCTACCTGTCAATTAAAATCTAATCGCACATTACAGGATAAACCACACGCGTCGAACGCAGCGCTTTTTTCAGTACCTACTGCAAAACTACGTCATCGAGACGAATTGACTGCGTCATACGCGGTAAAGCAATGCGGATGACGTCATATGTGCGATCAACAATATTTGGAGGTCACTTCACAATAATTGGTAAGTATACCAGCCTCTCTTTCATCAATGAGCAAGAGCTAAGGCGCAACACCCACCAAAGGAAAAAGCTCTGAAACACAGCGTCTTTTTGTCAACAGCTGAAAGTCAGTTTTAAGATGAGCTCAGATCTGGCAGCGTTCATTAGCATTTAATCTATTCAACATGGCTGTTTTGTTTGAAAATACGTTCGCATTACGAATCTTCATACAAAATAGCAATTTTTCAAAAGATTTATTATAATATTACTAACGAATGATGTATTCACGTGGCAGGTTTGATTTCACCTTTATACAGGTACTTTTGTATAGCGGCAGCCACGGCTAGAACGCGCTCCGTGTTAATTATACCACTTTCAACCCTAAGTCGAAGAAAATAAAGGCGACTTTAAGTTGTGTAAAAAGACGCTGTGCCTGGGCGCTTTTCGTATGCGCTGAGCCTTAGGTTTTGCGGCTATCTATTTATTTTAATTTGTAAAATATTCACCTGGAGACCCTAGACAAACCCCATTCTCCGATCACTGGTTGAACAGCGAACGCTATGTGGCTAATTCTCATATTAGTAGCATCTGAATTTAATCGCAACACGTCACAATTGCATTTTTAAGCTATTGCATAGCTTCTATTGCGGGCCAGCGTGGAGACCGAATCCAGAAATTCCGTAACGAAAATAACCTGACACGGGACTCCTCTACGGTGAGCCGCTAGATGGCGTTGATAAAATAGCAATAGCTTTACCGTGGCAGGCCCCAAGTGCCACACGTCTTTTTTTTAGCTGTCAGTAGCATCGATGTAGATTATACATCGATGGTCATTGGTCAGTAGACATAAAGAAGCGAGGGAGCGGAGCACGACAGCCCGCGCGCCGCGCCCTCTTATCTCTATAAATTATAATTAATCTATGTTTAACACTAGATTTGCTGACCATAGGGTTTGTATAGACAAATGGTTTTATGGATCAATTTGAAGCGCCACATTTGACATACGAGTGTCTATGGAACTAATAATATTGCAAATGGCGCACGGACCTCTGTAATTAATCTATGAAAATCATAGATTAATTTTAGATGTTGTTGCGATATTTGCAATATTACCTATAAAAGGAATTTTGAAGTTTTGAAACATTGTCAAAAAGTGAAGTTTACTTGGCGACGGTGCGGAGAATGGGTTTGGTCTACAGGGTCAAATATATTTTTTGACAATTTTTTCAAAAGATCGCTCTTTCACTTTTACCATTATTATAATTTGCAACAGACATCATAATTTTTTTTTATGTCGACTCTTTATTTTTTGTTAAAATAAATGGTTATTTATTAAGAAGGGTTATTAAAAGAAATCACGGCAAATAGTTAATGTTAACGAAAGAAAATATTCCACCTAGATAATAAGACTCAAATGTAGCTCTTGCTAAGAACTCCTTTCGATATTTTGTAAGTTGTATATAAATAGCCAATTCATTTTAATTATATATTATGAAAAAAATATATGTATCTCGAAAAAAATCTAAATAAAAAAAGAAATAAAATATATATACGAAACGGAAATTTGTGTTTTTATTTTTCGTCCCGTCATATGCATTAACTAATTCATTAGTACGTAGAGGGTAGTTACACAACATTAGGAGATAGGAGATAATTACCTCCTTTTTGGAAGCTGATTAAAAATTAGCTAACTTCGGCTTAACTGATACTTATTCTTTAAAAAATACAAAGTCAAGTGTCCATTAACAATATTCGGAGGAGTGTCCAAGTCACTTGCACTATCTAAACACTCGCACCAAGTCATTTTCTCTAAGTTTTAATAAATGCCGAAGTTACTTGACAGTCTCTGTATTAAACCATAAACATATAAGGCAGTAAGGAATGCTATCTTTGGACGCAGATACGCAATAACGATTCAGCCCACAAACCTTTGTCAAATTAAATACATAATGTAAAGAATAGTTAACTTTTCAATTGATAAGTAGTGGGTTGAATCATTATTGCGTAACTGCGTCCCTTTATGGTATAAACTTTTAATTAATAAGAAAGTAAGTAAAACACAGTTTTCATGATGATAACAAGTAGTTTTATTTCATGAATTTTTTTTATTTTTAGTAAAAAATACTTTAGTTAATACTTTCACTTGTTTTATTTAGTAAACAAACGAATTAGCGCCAAGTGTACGTTATCCGACGAATGACAAACGAGATGTTTTGACAGTTCTTGTATTGGCATTATGTCAGCACGTCTTTGTGTCGGTAAAAATTTACTAGAAGATGTGAAATAGGGGCTGAGCTGTGGCGTTTCATTTCGAATAACTTTTCGTCATCACTGAAAAGAAAATAATAGTATTAAAACAGTGTGTCGCAATTTGCAACAAATACAAACTTGCAAGAAATATTTATAACGGACGCCCGCGTTACAATTGAAAGTTCCTAAATTCCCAGTTTAGGTGGGCAGAACTCCTGCAGCATCAGGATTGAGGAATTGGGTGCTGGAACGTAAGGATGTACTCTACTTGGTACCTATAATAACTAGGTATTCGTAATCGACAGTTGCCTAAATCCCTGCAGTTCTGTGAGATCTACCAATTTCACACTTGATAAATGAAACGGTATAAGTTACTTATGTAGGTAGTATTTTTTATTTGATCAAAAGGGGAAAACAAAATTGAATTCTCGTAACTGGTTACTAACTACTTGTTCATAATGTGTGAGCATTGCGCCTGAGAAACTTCCGCTAGATTTGCAAAGTCATGCCGCAATCGAACGCGATTGGCGACTCGTATACAAGATAGGTTCAGCTATGGGTTCCTTAATGACAAAGTTGCTTGGAAGCAATCTGCTTTGCCCCAGCTGTCCACAAGATAGATAAGCTACGTATTGTAACATTTTTTTTTTTATTTTCATTTTTTGTTGTACTGTATTCTGTTCTAGTGTTTCTACTTCATTTGTATCTCGGTCATGTCTTAAAAATTATATGTATTGCATTTTTGAAGCTTCAATGTGGAAGCACTGTATACATAGTGTCATGATTTCTGGTTTTATATTCTGTATTCCTAGTTTTATTATCTGTGGAACTATAATTTTATAACTTCTGTAGTAGCAACACCACCTAGTATCTGATTGGTCCATACAAAAACAACCGCGAATGTGCGCGTTATCTTTGACCAATCACGACTTTTTGCCACGTGGACTGTGAACTGGGAATGGTGTTGCGTGGGTGTTGCTACGAGGAGATAAAAGGTGATTTCGGTCATTAATTCGGGGAATTATAATTCGATCAGCAGTTGTGAATAGAGTTAAATTATTATTATTGTGTTCTGTGTGCAATTAAGGAATAAATGTATCACATTTATTAAGTTGATGAAGGAGTTTTCTTTTATTTATGATAATAGCTTATTTAGTTTGGTTACTTATTGTAAAATCATTTTGTTTTATTTTTTGAAAAGAGCAACTGCTGAGTTTCTTGCCGGCTCTTCTCAGCAGAATCTGCATTCCGAACCGGTGGTAGATTTATGACGTGTCATAAGTGCTACAAGGTAGCCTACATGAAATAAATAAATTTTGAATTTGAACTAGAGAAAAAAATATTACCCATCTGCCGCTTGGCGTCAGTCTGCGCGGTCTGTAGCTCGAGTATCTCGTTCTGTATGGAGACGCTCAACTCTTGTATGGGCACTGTTTCCGTCTTCCAGTACACGTTCTGATGCTTGCTGGCGCGGTTGGGGCGCTTGTGGGCTTTTAGATGGACCTACCGAGAAAAATAACCTTAGCTATAGAAATTTTTTAAATTTTTTCTTTCTTGACGGAGGCATCGAATTCGTTAATACGAAAATATACAGTTGATTAATGAAATTTCATACATGTAAATAATTCTATTCCATTCTTATAAAGAAGTTAAACTTAAAAAAGGAGTCTTGCCACTATTGATATTCTTACACTCATCAAGCCAGCAAGAATGGGTCCTAATGTGGGATACAACATTGGCCCCGTGTGCGGGTTGTTACGTTCTCTCAAATATGGTTGAGCGATGCAATGGCTGGATCATGCGTCATGCTCGTGAACGGGTGCCGCCAACGGGAATGGGTCTGCTTTTGTCTGCCTGTCTTAACATGCATTGGATTGTTTTGCTAACTATTGTAAAAAAAGTAGCCTATGTCCTATTCCCGTCTATAATCCATCTCTGTGCCAAAATTCAGCCAAATCGGTTCAGTCGTTGCGACGTGATTGAGTAACAAACATACAAACTTTCGCATTTATAATTTTAACTAGCTTTAACCCGCGGCTTCGCTCACGTTAGGTTCGATTTTTTAACGCCCTATTTAACCCTCTTGGGGTTGAAATTTTCCAAAATCCTTTCTTAGCGGATGTCTACGTCCTAACAGCTACCTTTATGCTAAATTTCAGAATTTCAGCTCGATCGGTCCAGTGGTTAGAGCTGTGCGTTGATAGATCAGTCAGTCAGTCAGTCACCTTTGCCTTTTATATATTTAGATGAAAAAATGAAAATATTTATTTTTTTTGAATTTAGATGAAAATTTGGAATGCCCTTCCGGCTTCCGTTTTTCGAACTAACTATAATGTGGGTGTCTTTAAATCAAGAGTGAATAGGCATCTTCTAGGCAAGCGCGTATCATCTTAGGCTGCATCTTCACTTACCATCAGGTGAGATCGCAGTCAAGCGCTAGTCTATATATTTAAAAAAAAAAAAAAATGAATAATATTAGGATTAATTGATAATAGGATAGGATAGTAACATTTAAATTAAAAAAAAAAAAAATCACCTTCTTGATGTGCGTGTTGACCATGGAGCGCAGGTGGAAGAGCGCGGGGCACAGCGGGCAGCGGCGCGCGGGCGCCGTGTGCGCGCACACCGCGTGCTGGTTGCGCCGGTTGAGCGACACGAACCCGCGCCCGCACACCTGCCCACCACCAAGGGGATAGTACAACAACACACGAGCAATAATTACGCCATCTATCGGACGTCTTTCTTTATTTGCCATAATATTATACAAATAACGACAATCATTCATTAGGTACTACAAACGTGATGCCCGGTCAGGGTGTTACGAGTCAATAATCTATACATATAATAAAATTGTAGAAAAGTGGTGTCTGTACAATGGAAATATATATAAAAAAAGCAGCAGGGGTTGTTATTATATCGATGCCGAACCCGAAATTGTAATTAATTTTTTTTTTGTCTTTGTCTGTGTGTTTGTGCACGCTAATATCAGAAACGGCTTATTCGATTTAGATACGGTTTTCACTATATATTGTAGTAAGCTTCACTTAACATTTAGTGTTTATTTCATGTCAATCGGTTCATAAATAAAAAAGTTATGTCAATTTAAAGAATCACGGCGAACATTTTTAACGTACAGAGTACGTACTACACGCCTCGCGCCTGAGCGTCCGTGGCTATATAAAGCGCGCTGAGAGCCGCGCCCCGAAAAGTCGCTATTCTACGCGAACGAAGTCGCGGGCACAGCTAGTCATAGATTATTATGACGCATATTATTTTGACTCTCACACCCGCATACAAAATAAATACATATAAAACCAAAGATTTAAATAATAAACATAAATATATATACAAATAAATAAACTTACATAAACTTTACACAAATAAATACTTGTAGCGGGCGGAGGATTACGCCCCGGCAGGGGAGACCAAACGGCCGGGGGTCAGGGCGACAGGCTGAGAAACCGACGGACTATCCTAGCCGAGTCTAGCAGCACCGCTTTCTGCATCTTGGCTGCGAGCGAACTGCCACGGAAACCCAGTCGCCTCAGATGGTGAGCGAGGCTGACTGGGATCAACCCATTCGCAGATATGACGATCGGGATGGTTTCAGTGGACTCCACATGCCACATGCTGGAAACCTCGTGAGCCAGATCTAGATACTTTCGTTTTTTCTCTGTCTCCGCTTTCACGAGGTTTTCGTCGTGTGGAATGGTGATGTCCACTAAAAACACCCTCGACTGTGCCCGGTCCATCAGCACGATATCAGGCTTATTCGCCAGAATCGTCCTGTCCGTGATGATGGAGCGGTCCCAATAGAGCCGGACTCCGTCACGCTCGAGTACTGGCACCGGTGTGTACCTATAGTACGGCACTCTCTCATCCAGGAGACCGTACTTCAGAGCAAGCTCTTGGTGAAGGATTTTGGCCGCTTGGTTGTGTCTGTGCAGATACTCAGTATTAGCAAGAGCTGAACATCCCGAGAGCACATGCCTGAGTGACTCACCGGGGTGGCGGCAAGCTCGACAGATGTCGAGAGTGCCATCCTTCAGGATGTACTTTCGGTAGTTCCGCGTCTTAACCACCTGATCTTGTATCGCACAGACAAACCCTTCGGTTTCCCCAAAGAGGTCACCGAAGCGCAGCCATTGCACGGACGCTTTCTTATCCACGTGGGGCTCATTTAGAGCTTTAAAAAAGCGTCCGTGCAACTCCTTCTCCTTCCATACGGTCTCCCGGTCAGAGGTGCTTAGTACCACCGGTTTCTGCCACTCGGGATTGGCCAGAGATAGGGGAGTAAGTCCTTTATCACATTCTATGACGTCTCTATGCATTGGGCACTCCCTCTTCGTCTCAAAGTAGGTTCTGAGGTTGGATACCTCCCGATTATGCATGGTCTTGACGCTTAACACGCCTCGACCTCCACATTTTCGGGGGATATACAACCTCATAACAGACGATTTCGGGTGGTGCATGCGATAGAGAGTCATAGTCGTGCGGACTTTTCTATCCAGGGCGTCTAATTCGGTCTGAGTCCATCTGAGTACGCCAAAGGTGTACATGAGAACGGGCATGACCCAACCGTTATAAGCTCGGACCTTATTGGCACCTGACAAATAGCTTTTGCAGACTTTTGTCAGGCGTCCAAAAAAGACCTCGCAAACTGATTGTTTCATGTCCGTCTCCTTTACCCCTACGGACTGTGACATACCCAGATACCGGTACGATTCAGCCTCAGAGAGGGTCCTGATGTTAGTCGGCTCGAGATTAATCTCGGCCGAATGAGTAACCTGCCCCCTCTCCACATGTAGGACCGCACACTTGTCTAGTCCAAGCTCCATCCTGATGGAGCCACTGAACTCAGTGGTGATATTCAGTAACTCCCTCAGGCGGGTGGCATTGGGTGCTAGCAGCTTGAGGTCATCCATGTAGAGAAGGTGAGGCACTTTTGTCCCTCCTCTCCGAAACTGAAAGCCTGTCCCTGATCTCTCCAGCAAGGAGCTGAGCGGGTTCAGAGACAGACAAAACCATAGTGGACTCAGACAATCGCCCTGGAAGATACCCCGCCGTATCTCTATCCGGTCATCCGCCGTCGCCAACCGCTCACCGTGGAGACAAAGGATCGTGCTCCATTGCCCCATGCACTCTCCGAGGAAGTCTCGAACTGTACTATCGATTTTATACAGCTCGAGGACCCTCAAGAGCCATGAATGGGGCACCGAGTCGAATGCCTTCTTGTAGTCAATCCAGGCTGCGGAGAAATTCCGGCGATTGCGTTTTACCAATTGGCCCGCGACGGAGTCGATGAGAAGGAGCTCCTTAGTACCACGACTACCACCCCGACATCCGTTCTGAGCCCAAGACATTATGCCGTTCTCGTCAACATGACGGGAAATCTTGAGGCTCAGAACGGATGTCAATGTCTTATAGATGGTAGTAAGACATGTGATGGGGCGGTACTTAGTCGGATCAGCAGTGTCGGTGGACTTTGGAGCTAAATGAGTGATCCCGGTAGTGAAAAGGCTCGGGAGTGTCCTTTGCTCGAGAGCGTCTTGGAATTGTCGAGCCAAGGTAGCATGGCAGAGTGAAAAACCCTTCAGCCAGTAGTGATGCAGCCCATCGGGTCCCGGACTTTTCCAGTTCGCGGCCCGACGCACCGCATCAGCTACATCCTCCGGAGAGATGGCGACTGGGTTCATCGGCTCTATTGAGGCACATGCTTCCTCTACCGCCGCAATCCAAGGGCCCTCCTCATGCTCCACCTCTCTTGACCATACACTTCGCCAAAAGGCGATGAGGTCAGCCGGGCTCGGCTGCTGAGAGGCAGAACAGACTGCTGGGCACTCCAGTTTTTTATAGAACCTTTTCTGATCACTCGAGAAGAGGCGATTTTGCCGAAAGCGCTCGACTCTTTCGGAGTATCGTCGAATGCGGTTCCCCCATGCAGCGATTTTCTGCTTCAGGTCGTCGATGCGCTCCGTTAGTTTTTGGGCTATATCGGGCTGATCTAGCCTCACCCCTAGCCCGTTAAAGGCTATTCTAACGGAGCGCACAATCCTTGGCCTGGTATTGCCCGACCTGAAGCTCTGCAGTCTGCCAATGAGAGCTCTGGCAAGGGTGATACGGTGTTCTATTCTCCTTTTCCAGGCTGGTTCCGTGCTGCGCCTTGGAGTAGATTATTATTATTATTAATCTTAATGATAATCTAACAATAATATATAAAAATAGTTATGTCACTGAATAAAAAGTTAAGTAATTAATAAGAGTCAAATTAGTAAAATTATCATGACCCCCCACTAGGTGGACCGACGACATCAAACGAGTCGCAGGGAGCCGCTGGATTCAGGCGGCGCAAGACCGAGATCTGTGGAGGTCCATGTAAGAGACCTATGTCCAACAGTGAACGTATTATAAATTGAAGAAGAAGAAGAGTTACAGAATCAGAGGGCTGGTATGGACGTACGGGGGTTAGGCAATGAAAAGGTGAAGAAGTATGAAGAGTTATATTCAGAAGGAACTACAAACTAAATAGAACTACAAGTGCAGACTAGTGACTAGTGATTTGCGCATACAAGTGGCACGGGCCTATCGCTCGAGCGTCGGATCGTGATTGGCGCGCGTCTCGAACCAGGGTTACCAACTCTTAAAAAATTTAGCCCTAACATCAAAAAAGAAATACCCCTAAACAACCCTAAATGCAATATTCAAAAGCCCCAAAAAAACCCCTGTAATAATATAACTTAATTTTAATTACATTATTCGGAATTCTTATAGTCATACAATATGTTTACATTATAACTGTAACATTTTTTGGAGATGGAGTAAAAGTAACGCAAGATCCACCATCACGTTTTAAAATGAAAAGGGAATTATATATCGAAAAAGCGTGTTCAACGTTAATGTATTGAAATATTTTCAAAACGCTTTAGCTAAAACGATTTTAAGCATATTATTCCGGAATACCATAGACGTTTTGCTTTATTTACTCGTTTTGGTCAGTCAATTATGTGACGCTTGAAAATTTATTTATGCCCCTAAAAATAGCCCTAAATTTTTTTGGGCCCTGAAAAAATCCCAATAAGCAAAATTCCGCTCTAAATTTGGGGCTAAAAGCCCTAAGTTGGGAACCCTGTCTCGAACATGCAGCGCGCGCGCCTAACGGGTTCTTCGTACCCCCCGCGACCGCTTACAGCCGCCGCGCCTCGTTCGCATTGTAACCGGCCGCGGGGGCGTCTTGTATGTCGGACGGCTTTTATTTATAAATTATGCCGTATGGATTTTATAATGTGTATGTATGTATATGTATGTGTAGTATGTATGTATGTGTGTTGGTATGTATGTGTCACCCACAGACGATATACATACATCGCAAGCGTAGGGCCGCTCGTTGGTGTGGAGTCTCTCGTGCCACAGCAGCGCGCGCTCGTCCACAAAATGTCGGCCGCACGTGGCGCACGTGAAATTACGTTTCCTCTTCTTCATTGGTTCGGACTGCGATGTTTTGCTTTGATTTCGTCTGAAAATAAATACTTTTTCACCTCACTAGCTCAAAAAGGGCGCGTTTGCTGTCTAAAACCAGTGAGCAAAAGTCGTTTTTGCTCACTCAGTGAGAAAAAGTGTCATTTCAAGAAAAGTTCAACACACAATAGCAAAGTTTTTTTTCTTGTGCCTTTGAATCCCAACCTAATCTTGGTGATGTGTGGCACAAATTATAAAATAAACTTTTTTTAAGCTATTGCATAGCTTCTATCGCGGGCCTTGAGCGTGGAGACCGAATCCAGAAATTCCGTAACGAAAATAACCTGACACGGGACTCCTCTCACCGCTAGATGGCGTTGATAAAAAATGCTATGCAATAGCTTTACCGCGGCAGTCCCCGAGTGCGACACGTCTTTTTTTTCTTTCTACATGCCATAGTAGTTAAAATATTCATTTATCATAATATTATACTGTTATGTTATTAATATTTGTATACTTGTTGAATAAAGGAATATCGTCTGGGTAAAAAAAACTAGCTTACTTGACATCATTATTCATCTCATGCTTGCGGATGTGTAGCTCAAAGCTGATTTCCCCCTTGTACATCCGGCCGCAGTAGTAGCATGTGAACTTCTTCACATGTTTCTTCTCGTAATGCTCCTTCAAATCCTACAGTTAAATATAGTGAATATATATATTCACTAGTGAAAAAAAACAAAATTAAAAAAAAACTGTTGATCTGGTCGCTACCTTTCACAGGATCACCCGCTGGGTTGATCTAAAGATTGTCTGATCACCAAAATCGGTCCAGCTGATTTGGAGTTCAAAGGTACAAACACACGTCGGTTTTTATGTATGTGTAAAATGATTAATATTAATATACCTATATAGATTTCTTATTTCGTTCCATTTCTGTTCATTGAAACTAAAGTATGTTTGTAATGGAGTAGACTCCCAGTCATGAGGAATCAAATATGAAGGAGCATATCTTATCTTTCCTTACTAAAATTATAAAATTAAAAAAGTAGGAAAACCCCAAAAGGACAGCTTAAAAATAGGAAAAATCAAAAATTAGTAATTTAAAATACAACATGGGGTTATTCAAGGGGCGGACCAACAAATTCCTAAAAAGCCGGCAACGCATTGGTGGCACCACAGGTGCTACAAATGTTCATGGGCGGCGGAAATCACTTATCATCAGGTGACCCGCCTGCTCGTTTTCTCGCTAAAATATAAAAAGAAAAATACCACTGTGGATTACTTTTAAATTGATAGTGGGAGCTGCGGGTAAAAGAAAAAAGATAGTATAATAAAAAACCTCTGCATCCAAGAAAACCAGTCCGCAGACTTCACACACTAGCGCACCATCCGACTGTACAATAGCCCCGACCTCTTCGTGCCATTTGAGGTGCGACACGATGGTTTCCCGCTTCTTGAAGACCACATTGCAGATAGTGCAAGCGTGCAAGTCTGTGTGCGTCTTTAGGTGATTGTTGTATTCCTTCTCGTCTTCTATTAACAATTGGCATACCTGGAACCGTGAAATATTGTTTAGTATTATATAATTTTTTTTTTTCGAGCGAATATCATGCGATCAGCCATCCGGCTATGAGCAGATATAATAATAATATATAAGCTTATTTATTTCCATTTTTACACTAACTTACATGTGGGAATAGCTCAAAGTAAAACACTATTTTTATTTCAACTTCTTTAATTTTAACACTTCAAACTTTAGCACGTCTTACACCGTAACCACTCCATACGCCATCTTCCCAATCTCCCCCCTATAGCTTCCTACTGTTTCTATCCCATACATCCATCTCTGTCACACACACTTACATTCCGTTTCCCACATACATTATGATTTTTGTAATTTTTTGCAAATATTGTATGTTGTGATAATATTTTGGGTAAAAGTCTCCTCCTCCTTCTTAACAGGAAAACCCAAAACATTTTTTGGCCCAACTCAAGAATCACACCCAAAAACACATCATCTACAGTTGAACACCCTAACATCTGAATCAACAAGGCACTTAGTACAATAAATAAGGCCCTTCTGATCGATCTAGCCATGGCGGACAATCTCTAGAGATCTGAGCGGGTGATACTATAGTGTGCGGTACTATAAACACAAATGCACTCTCTAATTCCCCACTCTCATAGCCCGATGGAACCAAAATTCGACACGACTGGAGAGAGATCAGATCAGAGGACTGACAGTTTACATGCTCTCCAAGGTACTTACCGCCAACTTTCTAACTCAGAGCTAGTACTGAGAATTTCTTGACAGAAAAACCCATTTTTTGACCCGATCTAGGAGTCGAACCCGGAGCCTCTTCATTCTCAGTCGAACTTGCTAACTACTACACCAATGAGGTGTAACAAATATTACCTACCTGACAAACAAAAAGATCGATCCCATGTGCTTCCTTCATATGTTCCTTCAGTTTTCTGACAAACCTGTACTGTACAGGGCACCTACTGCACTGCCTATATTGCATGGGATTTCGTTTTCTACACTTTTTCTTCTTAACTTTGGAATCTTGTAATCCATTCAACTTCTTACTATTGGACTTCACTTCTTTAACACTGGAATCCAGTGATTTATTTAACTTCTTAACATTGGAATCCGATTTTTGCTTGAAATAATCTTTTAAACACACGTTTCCATTATCTACATGAGCTAAAGAGCCATCTTTTCGAGGCATATAAAACTCAGATTCACCATTTTCATTTAATATTATAACTAAATCATCACAGTCTGAATTAAGTTGTGTAGGTTCTTTCTTTTTTACTAAACTAGTTTTTTCTTTTAATTGATTCTCTTTTTGCAGGCTTTTGAATGGCATTTTATTAATATCAATATCAAATTTTTTTTTATTTGGCAATACAATAGGCAGAGTGATACATAGAGAGACAGAAGTGAAATCTTCTACGACGGATGAGTTAAGTTGATTGCTAATTCCATTCACATAATAGTCTATAACTTCTTGGCTTCTACGTGACATGTGGTAGAATTTGTAAGCTTCTGTTGCAGCTAAGAAGCATGTTGGGCATATTCTATATTCATCTTCGCTTGATATATTCTGGAATACAATGAAGAATATAACATAAATCCAATTCACAATAAGACTACCATCACAGTTCAGAAAACAGAATCTGCTGATAAGAGCAACAGGTGGGATTCGAACATTGAGTAAACTTATAGTAGTTTACTTCTGAACTTAAGTTTTTTTTTAAAGAAGATAAGATAGCCCTTGCTTTGATCCCACTGATGGTAAGGGACGATGCAGTCTAAGATTTATGTGGAAGTGGATATGTGGAAGTTTTAATAAATCCCTAATTTATTTTTACACTCCTTAGTGACACATCTTTGACAGTAGATTAGGTAAATTGGTAATATCTTACCTTTATATTACAAACTTGTTCCAAAACATCTGCTATGCAATATGAAATATCCTCTGTATAAATCCTGGTGTGAGCATACTGGAAAAGGTCTTCCAAAGGCATCAGGCAAATCTGGCAAATATTATGTTCAAAGGTTCCATTCACAATATGTTTAACAACATCTTGTATATTAAAAGAGTTTTGCATTTTTGAAGCAACCTGAAAATAAGTTAATATTAATATTAAAAGCCTTTTTATTGAATAGTTTTATATTAAAATATAGAATTCTTACATAAATAAATAATTATGACACTGGTAAATTGTTTTATTCAGTTTGTCCACGGGCACAAGTCTTTTCCAGGGTTCTCCACATAAAGTCTTCTCCAAAATCATCTTATACCAAATATCTAAAAATCTGATGATAATCAACCACACCCAGAGGAATAATAAAGGCTTCTACAGGAAGCTTTTTGCTTAGTTAAAATAGAATTATTAAAATCTGTCTGGTCGAGGTGTTTTTTAACAAACAAAATCCGAAATTTTAATTTACCTCCAAATAGTTTACCGACGCGTTCCAATTACAATTATTTTTCTATAAGACCTGGATATAGTGGATACGTTCAAGAAAATAAATATCAAGTAGGAAGTCAGCCATTAAGATTTTATTTTTTTGCAACAAGCACCACAGCACAAGCACAGACTACAAACAGATGACACAAATGCCCCCTGATTCTGTAACTCAGTGGCTATCAAAAAATGAAAGCCACTGACATATATTTTTTATCCATTGAAGGTTTACTATGAAATAGTAAATGAAATTTCTCTTCCAACCTTCGATGGATAAAAAATGCTTATCGTCGTTGATAGACGCTGAGTTACAGAATAACTACCTACCTCCCTACCAAACGTGTACCGTAGGTAGGTACCAATGTTCCTTTTTATGTTGGGCACAATATTAACACCATGGGGACCCTATGGTCCCTATGGCGACTATAATCCATCTCGTTGGCTATCTTTAGGCGTGCTTTAGGCAGGTGGCTTGGCTATTGTCCAGTTGCTAACTAGAAAAGTCAAACCTTTTAAAAAATCATAAAGAAATGCAGGTCACAGACCAGTAAAAATACTTATTAGTTCCATGGATTACATTCTCTTGGTTACCTACTCTATGAATTAGGTAATTTAATCTGTCAAAAAATTTAACAACTTTTTTCCTTTTTTTGTGTCAACAAAATACAAATTAATTGTTTACATTTTTTAGCTCGATTCAATCATACGTTTGTTAATTCAGTTAGAAATTGAAATTAAAACAAGTTTTTATTAAGGCACTAATAACTCAACATTTGCGGCGCACTATGTTGATTAATAATTACTTTCAGTTGAAGTCTTGAATGTAATTAACATCGGCATTTCCATACGAAGCCAATTTGCTGATAACTCAATGAA
Organism: Hipparchia sbordonii; assembly: GCA_038048805.1. Lineage (NCBI taxonomy): Eukaryota > Metazoa > Arthropoda > Insecta > Lepidoptera > Nymphalidae > Hipparchia > Hipparchia sbordonii. The sequence continues at coordinate 5,720,725 of CM076117.1, read as the reverse complement.
TAATCGTGGTGGCTGGAGTTTAATAACGAAAGCATCTGAATGCTGCAACCTTAGGTCGATATCAAAGGTATAGAATTAATATGAAATGAAAAATTGGTGGGATTTGGTACCTAATCTTAGTAGTTATTTCATCCAGATTTGCTTGGCTCTTCATCCAACACCTTTCTGGTATTAACCATAGTTGCATGCTGCATATTAATTTATCTGCAGGCAAATGGACAAATTGACACTTAAAAATTCTCTCTGAGGTTAAAATATTAAATAAGTGCTTAATAAAGGCTAGAAGAATATAGATGAGGGAGTCAAGAAGGACAACATTTTTGTGCTCTTAAAGCTCACCCAAATTAAACTTGTGACAGGTAATATCCCAAAACTGGGCTGAAAGCACATTAAGCTCTTTTTTATTTATTCTATAGACCTTATAAGGTTTTTTTGTACCTATATTAATAGCAGTCAATTTTTTTCTATGTGTGGCCACTGATTACTCTGGGGTTTCTGGACTGATTCACAGGATATTTTTTTAATCAACAGTAGAAGCTTGCGAAATTGTCCCATAATTTTTTTTATTATATATAATATTATAATTTCTTTACAGGAAATATGACATGAAATTTCACAGATCATAAATTGAACGTAAATTTGAAACACAACAACAGTCAATCAAAATGGAGCCACAAAACAAATGGGAAGCAAATGTTGCTGGCAACATTGTTAATATAATTAAAGAAGAAATTACTTCAAACATAACACTTGATCTTGAACCTGTGTACGACTACGGCAACATTAATGAGGACAAAATAAAAAATGTTCAAATTAATATTAAAGAAGAATTTATAACACCAAACTATGAAAATGAGCAGCCAAATTATGAAATAGATCATGAAAATACTGAAAAAGCCACACAAGATATTTCTGAAGCTGTGTCTAATAAACTAGTGATGCATCTTGAAAGTATAGCAGGTGACCATGATTTTTATGTTTGTTCTTTCAATTCACAAGTGTGCGAGGCTTATGGTTGCGTGTAGGGAATGCAAATCTCGCGAGATTGGGGCTTAAGCGAGATCTCGCGAAATTGTATTTACAATCTCGCGAGATCTCGCCAATTTCGAGATCTCGCGAGATTGGCAGTTTTGTGTGTTTTTTTTGCAAATAATCACAATATTTGAATAAATTAGAAAAAAAAATAATAAAAATTATAAGTATTATAAGATAACATTTATTTTCACGAATTTTTTTGCATCAAATTGTGTATAATTTTTTAATAAACTTCTAAGTAAACTTTGACGTACTTATCTATCAAATCACTGTGGAAGCACTGTATACATAGCACAGTTTGGTAAAGTATTGTAAATTTTTTATTTTTTATTTTTTGAAAAGCAACTGCTGAGTTTCTTGCCGGTTCTTCTCAGCAGAATCTGCATTCCGAACCGGTGGTAGATTTATGACGTGTCATAAGAGCTTCAAGTTGGCCCTACATGAAATAAATAAATTTTGAATTTGAAATAACAAATGAAAAAAAACAACCAGTGAAGACTGGTAGAAGAGAAGTCTTCTAATATCAAACCAAAATCTTTTAGTAATTTAAAAATTAATTCGCCCACCGAACGAAACCGATAGGTCGCAACTCCGTCCGTGTCAGTCCGCGCTTCGAATAAGACTTTTTTATGCTCGAGTACAATCTCGTTAATCTCGCGAGATCTCGCCCTATTTTCGTCCGAGATCAATCTCGCTAAAAAAGGCCGAGATTCGAGAGATCGAGATTGCATTCCCTAGTTGCGTGTGTGTTGTATATGTTTAAGTGTGAGCGAGAGCTTGCTCGCACCTGACCACTCCCACCTAGGCATGTGCATGTGTGCAATGTGCATGTACACGACATGACCACAAGTTAAGCTCACGTACCCTCGTGAAATGCAAGAACTATACTTGAAATTGAAATTTCAAAAATTCAATCTCAAAAATTATGACATTTTTGATTTTTTTTTTATGAGAAAGAATGGTGTTGTCAAAATATGTATATGAGATGTGCCCTATTCAAAATCACTTAGATTAATTTTCCAAAACAATCTTAGCTTTACATAAGCAATTTGTATATTTGAGGGGGTAGGTTACTATAACCAGTTGAATCTACCATCCAAAAGGATATATTTCGATTGTTTCTTTAAAAAGACTGATCACTTATTAACAAGTTAGCTTTTGCCCACAGCTTTACTCACTTTAAATCCAATTAACTATAATGTCTTTAATGGGTGTCTTTTAATCAAGAGTGAATAGGCATCTTCTAGGCTGATCTTCACTTACCATCAGGTGAGATCGCAGTCAAGAGCTAGTCCATATATTTTTTTTAAAAAGTGAGTAGTCAAATGTTTCACATATCATATATTATGTAAAATATTTGACTACTCACTTTTTTTTTCAGTCATCATCATTCTAAAGTAAAAAAAATTACAGGTCAAAGTGACTTCTCAAAGAATGCAGATGTCAAAATGGAACAGTTTGATGGTCTGGCTGAAGAGTATCCGAGCATCGACGACGGCTCTACCATGGATAGTGATGAAGCCAGGGCCTTGAACAACGTTGAAGCTTGTTTACAAGATGACATTGATATTAAACATGAACATGATGAGGTAAGGCATAATACACCCAACCTCCTCAGAGGTAAGCTAACACTGGTGCACTCTCCGTTTCCTCACTCTCATAGCCCGATGGGCCTGAAATCCGATGTGACTGGAGAGTGATCAGGTGCAGGACCGAAGGCTTTACGTGCTCTCTGAGGCACAGGGGTGAAACACCGCCAAATTCCTAACTCCGGGCTAAAAGTGAGAATTTCTTGACAGAAAAACCTGATACATTTATTGGTCTGACCCAAGAATCAAACCCAGGACCTTGTCATCCTTAGACGAACATGTTAACCACAACCAGCGAGATAGTTCAGGTATATTAAGGTGTTGATATTATCTTTGGACCTTTGTCCAAATCACCAAAATATCACCTTTATAAATTGGCAACCTTTTTGTTACAACATAAACCCAGTGACAGAGGCCACTCGCCATATTTGTACCTACACTGTTGTGGTCTCTTCAATTGCATCTTTTATTTAAAAAAAATGGTCTTCATCGTCACTTATTGTATACCAGATTAGATCGCAGTCATGACTTCCATAAATTAGTACAAAACTATATATAGGATATGCTTTGGGCACTTTTCTGACATGTGTAATGTTTGTGGTTTAAAATTCAATTTTTTTCTCTAGCAGGTAAACCCAAAAGATTTACAGATAATCATCAAAGAGGAATCAGATGTAACAGTCACTGAAACAAACCTCATATCGAATAAGGTAATTAATACAACTTCTACAATAACCAACCCTCAATCAGGTGTCATACAATCTAAAACTACGAAAACGCTAGTCATGGAGATACATCCCATGTTACAAGGTGCTAAAATACCCATGGCTCGAAATCCAGAAGAAATTTTACCTACCAATTATTCAACTGAAAATAATATGTATGAAGAATCTTTCCAATTGAATTCTATAACAGGTAATGTTTTATCACTTGAACAAGAGGCTTACGGTTTATTAAAGGAAGGACACTCTGAATTTGAAAGCAAAGTATACAAATGTGAAAAATGTCCAAAGACGTATTCACGATTAAGAGGCTTAAAAGAACATATGAAAGCTCACGACACGATAGAGAGAAGGGCGATGGGTGTACTTAAAGGTATACAAACAAAAAAGGCGAATTTGGAAAAACGGCTGTACGGCGTGCAAAAAAAAGTGAAAAAGATTGATATACATGCACTAAAGAAGAGAAAAGAAAGATCGGACAGGGCAGAGAATCGTAATAAGGTAAAAGTTGACAAAAAACCCAATTCTAAAAAGGAAAGGAAGGAGAAATCGGCCGATCTCAAAAAGGAAACTGAAGAAAAAATCCTTAATCTTAAAAAAGAGTTAGAAGAGAAAACTACTGATGTAGAGAAGGAGGGACATAAATGTATCTGTGGGAAAGTATTTAAAAGGAAAACTAGTTTGCTAGCTTGTTTACGATCTCACGAGGTTTCCACAGATACAAATGTGTTCCAATGTATATCCTGCACTAAACAATTTAAAGATAAGGAAGAATTAGCAGCGCATAGAAGACGCTTACATAGAAAACGATTCCCTTGTAAATTCTGTCCCACAGACTACAACACGCGGAAAGAACTATTCAAACATCTCCAAATACATCAAAAAGTCCAACTGACTGAGTACAAAGTTATCTCCGAATTTGTTAAAGGGAAACATAAGTTACGGTGCTTTATGTGTTCCAAAAGTTTTTCGGAATTATCAGATCTGAAATACCATGTTATGGATGATCACCAAGAGCCCTATATTTGTCCGCATTGCAACGGAACTTTCGCGAAAATTATCGATTTCGGAAATCACACAAAAGCATTCCACCCCGAAGTAGAGGGGCAATCTGTTTTGGATGTGTTAGACGCGTTTTCAAAATTGGTACAAGCTTGGAAGTGCGAAGATTGCAATGAGCAGTTTTACGAGGCTGATAAATTTGCAATGCATCAAGTGGAGATACATAGTCCAGATGTAAAAGATAGAGATCAGTTTCAATGCGAGGATTGTCGTCGAGTTTTCATCAGTCAAAAAGGGTTGACGTCTCATAAAAGGATACATGAAACTCATATTACAGAAGGTTTGGAGGAAACAGAATCTCAGGAAAAAGGAGTTATGTGCGTCGAATGTAGAAAGATTTGCAAAGATATGAACGCCTTAACGTCTCACATGCGTTTACATTCCCCCGAAAGGAAGTACCCTTGTAAATTCTGTGATTTTCGTTTCGCTACTCCCGAAAAGCGGAAAGCGCATTCCGAAATCCATACAGGCGATATGAAATACGTGTGTTTTATATGCGAATACCAGTGCAGTTCGGAAAACAGATTGGAACACCACAAAATGTCTCTAAAACATGCGAATATGAAAGAGTATTTGTTGACAGGGAAACATTTAATTGAGGAGGAATCTACGTCCAAAAAAAGGGAATCTAAAGAAGAGAAACGAGAATCGAGAGAAATAAAAAAGAGAAAAGAACATAAAGAGAAGATAAAGGAACATAAAGAGGCGATGGAAGAGGAACCAAGTTGTTCCAAAGAAGAAATAGAAGTGATTTGTGATGTTTGTGGTGATATGTTTTCTAGTGAGCAGAAAATGTTTGAACACAAAGAAACTCATCCCTTCATAGAATTCCCCAATGAAGACAAACCTACTAGAATATTCTTTAAGTGACCACTCTTGCCATAGCATCTAGAATATGTTTGAAAGGAGTTAAAACTCCAGTGTGCCCCATACAACCAAATTTTGTCCTTATTTAAATATTCACTTTGATTAATATTGAAATAAGAATCAAACTTCATCTGTATGGGGCGTGCTTGATAGATACCTCTAAGTATTATAGTGGAAATATATTTATAACACTCCACGTGAGTCAGGTATCAAATTATTTATTACAACTAGAAACATATTGTGTTATTCTGACACCACATCGCTTAGGGATTTATATGTGTTTCTGGTCATAGCTTGAAATACAGTTTGATTAAACTGATGGTGGGACTTCAAACGCCACTACAAAGTAAATCAATTGTGCTTATACAATTTGAAGAGTTCCCTCGATTTCTCCAAGATCCCATCATCAGATCCTGACCTGATGATAACGGGTCCACCTTGGAACTATACCCTTTCAAACAAAAAAGAATTTTCCAAATCGGTCCATGCGTCTTTGGGTAATCGGGGAACATACATTAAAAAGATTCCGATGAATTGAGAACCTCCTCCTTTTTTGGAACTCGGTTAAAAAGACAAAGACTTGCAGCCATTCGCCAAGTGTTCGAAAACATACATAGAAAGTGTTTATGGGGGTACTTTTAAAACAACCACTGTAACCATTTCATAGTAGCGCAGCTCTGTCTTACGTCCAATTTCTATCATGAATCTATCTGTAAATATAGATTTACTCCTTAATAAGAATATTTCTATTGTCAAAAAAGACCAAACAATTTTTGACATATCAATTTAATTATAAATATAGAAGATGGACGTTAGAGCTTGCAGTCGATGCTAATCTTTTTCATTAAAAGGCAAGCGTTGCGTGGAGTGTTATGAGTATTATTTCTGGCCTTATTATTATATTGTTACACTTCATTATTGTTGTTCTTCCCATTTTAACTTTATATTCCATTTATGACTTTTGTCCTATCGATAATATTTTTATTTATTTGTTGATTTTTAATTTCTTATGCTTTCTAGTATGCAAAGTAAAGTGAATTAAACTATCGCTATGCAAATATCGTCGGTCAAATTCATTAATGGTACAATTCTAAATATTCAATTTCGAATAATTGAGAGTCGAAAGTTTTGAGTTGACAGCTAAAATCAATCTTTCTCTAACAAATTATGTTAGAACCAAAATTTGACTTGTACCGTCGAAGCACTGGCTTCGGAAAGCTTATTCAATTTCCAACCATTTTGCATACTTAACTTAAAGCACCTGATTTTGGAAATGTTCCATTAATGAATTTGATCGACGATATTATCCTTTTCAACCTTAACGATACTGTTTCACTAGTCATCTGCCTATTGCTTCTGTGGTATTCTGGTATCTATTATTACTCTATAGTCTACGGTTAATGGAGTGTAACAAACTGCTTTATTGTTTTAACTTTTACGATATTTTTTGGAAAATTGTAGGTGATTTGTTTCCGTGTATGCCTACGTTAAAACTAGTCTGTTAATTGTATGATTCAAAAAAATATATAAAAAATTTTGATAACTCTTATTGCGAAATATTTTTTTATTTGCATATGTAACCGAATCTAAAATTTCATGGTACATACTCGTTTAATAGGTAGGTACATTATTGATAATGAACTACCTAACTAAAGTTGTGATCTGTTCACACTAAAGTTTGTAATTTTACTCTAAACAAAATTCGAATTATGAGTTGTAACTTGCTTTTTTTTTTGAAGTCCTTTGAGATAGCAAGACATATTTACGTGAATAAGAGTTATCAAAAATTTAAGAGTAGTTGGTTAAAAGTCAGCGAATAGTATTTGAAATATTAGGTTATTTAAATTGTTAAAATACCAGTGCCTGTTATATAAATAAGTTATTTAAAAGGCAGGTTTGAGATAAAGGTGTAGCTAATCGAGAGGGACTATCCTTCAAGGATTGTATTCACACAACTAACAATCCAATATCATGTCGTTATAACGTCACATCTAATTATATTATAATTATATTTTTATGTCGATGATTCTTTTTAAATACTAGCTTTTACCGGCCACTTCGTCCGCATGGAAATAAGTTATTTAAAATCTCGGAAAATTCCTTTGCTTTTTCCGAATAAAAATTAGAGTTATAGTTTTTGCTATTCACGAGGGCGCGTGAGCTTTACTTGTGGTTACGTCGTGTACGTGCACATTGCGTAAGCGTGCGTGTTTGTTGGAGCCTAGGTGGGAGCAGTCAGGCGCGAGCAAGCTCTCGCTCACACTTATACGGATACGACACACACACAACCATGAGCCACGTACCCTCGTGAGTTGCAAGAACTATAGCACCCTCTAAAATTAGTTTTCTCTTATATTCCCCATTACTCTGGTATTTTTTCGTGATAACTTTTCGAGGACAATAAATAAAACAAAAAATAATTAAGCACCTAATTATACATATCGATCCATAGTTTGAATCGTGAGTTATGGTCTTGAGTTCATACAAAAATCCCATACAAGAATCTTAAAGTAGGTAAATTATATAAAGATAATAATATAAAGATGTGACAAACATTCTTGAATCACGATAAATATTGAATGGATAGTCTCAAAAGTGTAATAAGAGAAAATAAAAGGCATATTAAATATTAAAACTGTATTTTTATTTCGTAAATCACAAGACTTGAAATTCTTTAAGTAAACAAAACAACTTTGTTTCAAAGGTCAAAAAACAAAATATTTGTTTTAGAAACAAAAAACCCTAAAACCCTAAAATACATTTTAGAGTTTTAGGATTTCAATTATGGATTATTCATTAATGTATTTTAGGGTTTCAGTTTGACTATAGTTCGTTAATCATTTCGTAAAACAAATTTTTTGCATTGTTATAAAAATCGATACTTAATATATTTTGTATTTATCTTTAAAAATATAAAGCCAACTTCACACCGTTTCCACAGAGAGAAAATACATAGAGGTATAATTGTTAGTGAAACACTGGTAAATAAATAAAACATATTCTTTGAGACATACATTCAAAAAAATCCTTACATCCAATTCTTACATAAAAATGTACTACTTATTTCTTTAAATTATCTCTAATTTTATTTTGGCTAATAAATGATAGTTACATGGGCAAAAAACGGAAAATAGCTACTTGATTTATTTACGTTGAATTTGTAATTTCGATTTTCAACAAGTTTTTTTTAACTTACACATTCTATTAAATTAGGAAATAAAACGATATGTAAATTAATTCCAAATTAAATTTCTTTTGGAGACTGTATTTCTACAAAATACTTATTTTCACATAAAAGTCTACTAAAAACCGTAGTGAAGACCATAATATCAGGCATATGTTTACAATATAGTCTGGGAGCAAATGAATAAAAAGATTGCAAAAAATATCGTCGGTATACTCATAGAACACAATGTTTACATTTACTCAATTTCTGAATCCATTTACACAGAAACTTTCCAAAAAATGTATAAAATGTAAGTCTGTCTGAAGTATAGTCATAAATTAAACTAAACATATTATTATGATTGCTAGAATTTGTTATTAATATTTTGATATTAAAAAGTATTGAAATAAAAAACAATATCGATAATATGTATTATTAAATTATTTTAAGTTACACTTGAGGTCTTCCACAGTCGAGAGAAGGTATAGTTCATGCAATTCACGAGGGCGCGTGGCTCATGGTTGTGTGTGTGTCGCATCTATATAAATGGGAGCGAGAACTTGCTCGCACCTGACCTCTCCCATCTAGGCTCCTGTCAGGCATGCATACTTACGCAATGTGTACACGATGTAACCACAAGTAAAGCTCACGCGCCCTCGTGAATTGAAAGAATTATAATAGGTGAGTATCCAAAATCCATTTTGAAAAAAAAAAACACAACACCATCCTCAAAACTTTGTAAAAACACATACGCAAAAACAATCACCCAACTCCTAGACTATATTTGTTTCATTTAATACGTAAACTGTATTTCCCATGGTTTGGCCATGGAGGCGCCCGGCTTGCGAACTACCAACACATCGTTCCCCCTATGCAGGGTCATTTGGAGGGGGGTGGTTTTACCCCCTTGGACTAGTTTGGCCGCTTTTGGCGCGTTCTTGATGCCGGCTATAACTATACGCTCTACCCATGAACGGGTTGGGTAGTTTGCATCTGCGTTTTTGAACCTGAGAAAAAAAAAGAAATTAAATTATATATTTTTTTCTTTTTAAAACAAAAAAAAATATTGGCCAAGCTGAACTTGACTTATATTCTCCTCTCCCCTCCAAATAAGCCGAAAGCTTGAGCTAAGAGTAACCTGCGACCTTTCAGTTTTCAGTCCGCACCTTTAACCGTTGGGCTATTGAAGCTTATACAAGTTGATGCCCGCGGTTTCGCTCGCGTAAACTAGTTTTCAAAATCCCGCGGGATCTCTTTGATTTTCCGGGATAAAAAGTAGCCTATGTCACTCTCCCGGTCCTCAACTATACCCATGCAAAAAATCACGTCGATTTGTTGCTTTGTTGCGGCGTGATTGAAGGACAAACCAATAAACCAACAGAGAGCAACGCATGCTCAAAATTTTTCTAATATTGATAACCCATAATTTTCGAGATGAAATGTAACCTATTTACAAAGTTTTCGTTACCTTACACCCTGTATATATTTTTTAATGTCTAGTGACAGGAAATAATGTCGGAAACACACTTACTCGTATAAACCGCCATCGTGACCCCACGCGTCTGATGCTGGTGGTTTGATTCTAATAATAGAAAATATTTCACTATGTACTATTTGATTTGACTCAACAAACATCGGGTCAAGTGTTATAAGTATGTTTCCGACTTAATACTTAACTTATATTATTACTAGCTAATGCCCGCGACTTCGTTCACGTGGATTTAGTTTTCGGAACTCTGATTTTCCGGGATAAAAAGTAGCCTATGTCACTCTCCAGATCCTAAACTATACCCATGCAAAAAATTACGTCGATTTATTTTACCGTTGCGGCGTGATTGAAGGACAAACAACAAAACAATAAACCAACAAACAAACACACTTTCGCATTGATAATTTTAGCAAGGATTAAACACGCTTATAGGTAAGGGATGTTTATAAATAGTTTCTTACTTGTAAGTCATGGCGGCTGGCTCGTAATGGAAGGTGGCATATATGTACTTGTTTGCTTTATAGTCGAAAGTCTCCCCATCATCGATGTATATTGTGCCTCGGGCGGTGTTCTGAAATAATATTTTATATATTATTTATTTATTTATGCGCAAGTGGACCGACGATATTAGAGCCGCTGGATACAGACGGCACAAGACCGAGACATGTGAAAGTCCATGTGTTCCGACTTCTACCGAAACCTGCGGTGGCGCTGGGTCGGTTTCGGTAGAAATCCGGCTCGAACGACCAAAATGTTTGTGACTGATACGGCTTCTTTGCACGGTACGTCTCTAAATCAAAACCACTATGTATGATGGAAATGGTTTAATGAGACTACGTACATGATGATTTGTGGATGATTCGCTATGAATGATCAAGGATAGTGAGATCGCGCGTCGGATCACCATGCAAGAGACCGATTCGGTCTATCGATGACAAAATCGGAAAATTTAAAGCTAAGGTCATAAAAACTTTTTAATGCATGTATCTTAATTATTTTATAGTCTATTATAAGCTTATTAATTTTAATTTTTGTCTAGTTTAGTTTAGGTAACAATTTTGTTGTATATACTTTGTAACATGTTAAGTACGACTTATTTATATTGCATGATGTGGCTACCTATAAGTGAAATTACTTGTTTCTCACTTACCTTACTCTTATTTTATGTTTTAAGTCTAGTTTACATGTAATTTTGTTGGTTGTCCTAATAATAAATAAATAAATAAATAAATATCGATTGATACAGAACAGATTAACTCTTACGTTGGAGTCCAACGCAACAACCAGCGTGTAGGGGTCGTTGGCCATGAGCGAGGACGCGCGGCGTATTCGCTCCTTGCGCGGTACGACCGTACCGCCGCGCTGGTACACCGGGATCTGTGGGAAATTGCAATTTTTTTTATTTATTGACAAGATAGCCCTTGACTGCGATATCACCTGATGGTAAGTGACGATGCAGTCTTAGATGGCAGCGGGCTAATTTGGAAGGGGTATGGCATTGTAAAGTGAATCCATACCCCTAATTGGTTTCTACACGCCATCGTACCGGAACGCTGAATCGCTTGGCGGCGCGTCTTTGACGGTAACTAGCCACGGCCAAAGCCTCCCACCAGACCAGACCAGAGACAATTCAGAAATTATAAATTCCCAAATTGAAATGGACCCCGTCGGGAATCGAACCCGATACCTCCCAGTTATAAGACCACAGCGATACCACTGCGCCAGGGAGGTCGTCAACATGAGGATGTATGTAATTAATCAAATTCAAAATATATTTATTTCATGTAGGCCAACTTGTAGCTCTTATGACACGTCATAAATCTACCACCGGTTCGGAATGCAGATTCTGCTGAGAAGAGCCGGTAAGAAAGTCAGCAGTTGCTCTTTTCAAAAAAAAAAAAATTTTACAATAGGTAACAAAACTGTGCTATGTATGTACAGTGCTTCCACAATGAAGTTTCAAAAATGCATACGTAGGTACACACAATCCAATTCATGTCAAGATGGGCAGACAAAGCAGACCCATTCCCGTTGGTGGAATCAATATATAATATACATCACCTTGGTGATAGTAACGTCCAGGTTCATCCACCCGTTGGCCGCGACGGCCTGGTACGAGTCCGCGTCGTACCATAACGCGCCGGCCTCCTTGCCCGGCAGGTACACCTTCACGCTCGACACGCCCTGCTCCAGCACCGGCCTGATGAGCAGCTTGTCGCCTGACCGTTGCAAATACAAAATTTTGGATTGCGACAAAAATGTCTTGATGCGACAAAAATGTCTTGATGCGAAAAAATTGTCTCGTTGCGACAAAAATTTCTTGTCTGTCTAAAATTCACACTCTAAACTTCTCGAAAAAGGAGACCCGAAAATCCCAAACTTCTCGAAAAAGGAAGCCCGAAAACCCCAAACTTCTCGAAAAAGGAGGCCCGAAGAACCCCAAACTTCTCGAAAAAGGACGCCCAAAGAACCCCAAACTTCTCGAAAAAGTCTTAACTAGGCTATTGCTGCTAGTTGCACCCTAATGAAGTTTTCTTACCCAATAAATACTGGTTGTCAATGGTGAAAGTGGCCTCTTCGCTGGGGAACTCTTGGAACAGTGGCCGGGTGACCGGCAGCCCGTCGATCATGTGCTCGTAGAACAGCGTGTACCTGCGTATTATATAAACATGTGGAAATCACATCTCACTATAATACTCGTATTATAAAGGCGAAAGTTTGTATGTATAGTATATGGCTACATTTTATCCCGGAAAATTAAACAGTTCCCGCGGGAATCTACAAACCTTAATCCACGCGGACGAAGTTGCGAGCATCGTCTAGTGATATATAAATTCGTTTTGGAGTTTAGACCTTGTGTCCTAAAGAGAAATATTTGCAAAAAAAAGTGGATTTAATTTGTTTCGTATTTATTTTGTTTAGTATGTTTGTTGTTGTTGTTGTGTTGAATAAATAGCCACGGCCGAAGCCTACCACCTATAATGATGTTGCTCAATTTGCACCACCCGGGGATCGCGTGTAGGGTTGCGAGGATTTGAACCTGATTTTGGTAAGACCTACGGACGCGAGCAACTTTGACCCCCAAAAATAATAAAAGAATATTATGCAATAATATATTTAACAAGTGTCATTATTCAAATAAACAACAACACAATTTAGAACAACAAGAACAATTTAGAACAATTTTTGAACGTAAAGGCTTAAGACATTTAGTTTCCAAAGGCTTATTTATGGCACTCACCAGAAGTCGAGGAGCGCGTATCTCCGGCGTACGGCGTCCCGTATGCGGGAAGTGGTGGTGGCGTCGTAGAGCCACGGCTCTCGGCGCTTGGTCTCGATGTGAGAGTGCGCGCGGAAGAAGGCTTGGTACGCGCCCGCCTAGATAAAAAAAAATCAACTCAATATGATATGGGGTATGGGTTGAATTTACACTGCTATCCCCTTCCAAGTGAGCCCGCTACCATCATAGACTGCATCGTCACTTACCATCAGGTGAGATCGCAGTCAAGGGCTATCTTGTCATAGAATAAAAAAAAAAAATCAACTCAATAATTTATTTCATGTAGACCACCTCCCGACGGCGCAATGGTGAGCGCTGTAGTCTTATAACTGGGAGGTCTCAGGTTCGATTTCCGGCGGGGGCATTATTTATAATTTCTGAATTGTCTCCGGGCTGAATTGAATAGAAAGATCGGGTGACGCCGCAGTCAAGGACCACCTTGTCATCAAATTAAAAAAAAAAGACGTGTGGCACTCGGGGACTGCCGCGGTAAAGCTATTGCATAGCATTTTTTATCAACGCCATCTAGCGGCTCACCGTAGAGGAGTCCCGTGTCAGGTTATTTTCGTTACGGAATTTCTGGATTCGGTCTCCACGCTCAAGGCCCGCGATAGAAGCTGCGCAATAGTTTAAAAATCGTGGCTGACGTGTGTTTCGACTTGGCCGTAGTGTAACGGTCCACACACTCAGGGCGCGATTCCCGAGAGAATCTTGCTTGTCAGGAAGAAACCACAGCAGCGTACACACCTGGTACCACCTGGTCATGAGCTCCGCCTCAGGGTACTTGAAGAAGCCGCCCACGTCGGAGCCGCAGAAGCTGATGCCGGCGGCCGCGAGCGAGATACACATCGGCACCGACGCCTGAAGGAAGCCCCATTCGGCCGCGTTGTCGCCCGTCCACACGGCCGCGTACCTACCATACAATAGAATAGATAGATAGATAGAATAGGGTATTCTACTCCTAATAAGAAATAATCTAAAAACATATAAATTAGATAGTTTAGGCTATCCGGCTCGAAGGACCACATGTTCAGGGTGGAGCTGATGGTGTAAAATAGTAGTTTTGTTCACTGAACACATGACTGTATTCGAATACATAGGGGTAAGTGAATGACAATGGCAATATAAGGTGACGCGTGTCGACGCCGAGAGCGTCGGAAGAGTGAGTGAGACGCCCGTGTGAGAGTGTATGTATGTGTGAACCTCCAGCCTGTGACATATTTGCAGACCAATGGAGCTCCATTGTAAGTCGGTGTCTGCAGTTTTGCGAGGGTTTCGCCTCGCAAACCATGCACCTGACTTAAAAAATGTAAGTTTTTGAGTTTTGTTTAATTTTTGAGGTTATTTTTGTCATGTCTGTTTTAGTTTTATTGTCTTAACTAGCTGTTGCGCGCGACTTCGTCCGTGTCAATTTCTGTTATTATGATCGCGATTAAGAAGTTTTTAAAAGAATATATTTTAAATTTTAAATATGGATAATTTTCCCCGTTTTTGCAACATTTTTCACTGATGCTTCGCTCCTATTGGTCGCAGCGAGCAGTATATAGTCTAGTATATAGCCTAAAGCCTTCCTCGATAAATGGACTATCCAACACAAAAAGAATTTTTCAATTCGAACCAGTAGTTCCTGAGATTAGCGCGTTCAAACAAACAAACTTAGTAGTTCAGCTTTAAATATTAGTAGTAAGTTGTATATAGATTAGTGTAATTGGAGGTTTCCGTACTAATTAATAAATAAATGACATTTATAATAATGATAAATGATAAATATGTGTGTGTGTGCGTGTGTTGATTCGTTGTCGCTATCGAGACGCGCGATGTACTCACCGCTGCGTGCCCGCGAAGGTGGACCTCGTCAGTATGAAGGGTCTGTACTTGCCGTCCGTCCGCGCCAGCATGCCCTGGTGCGTCGCCTGGATGTACCACTGTCCGTACTCGTTGTGTACGTGCCTGTAAACGCAAGTTTTATTCCAACAAACTCCTTATTATTAAACTAGCTGTTTTTTAGAGAGAAAGAAAGAATTTGGCAACGTCTTGTTTTATAATATCCTGGCAACGTTACCTATGCTCCCAGTACGCGGCGAGCCCGTCCTGTCCGTCCTGAGGCGGCTTCCAGTGGCGGCAGTCCTTTGGCATCGTTATCTCGGGCCCGTTGAAAACCTGACAAAATTAACAAATACTTCATCAACATTTATCTTAATTTTTCAAACACGAACACGCCCACACACACACACGCACACACGCACGCAGGCACGCACACACACGCACGCACGCACGCACACACAAACTTTCCCCTTTATAATATTAGTATGAGTTTAATTTACTTTATTTTAGAAGGAAAACTTACAGTTAATTAGAAAAACTAAATCGATAAGAACAGAATAAAATTGAAGCTAACAATAAGTTTTCAAAGATAGAATATATTATAAGAGACTAGCTTTTGCGCACAGCTTCGCTCACGTTAAAACCGATCTTTTAGACCGGTTCAATTTTCAAAAATTCTTTCTTAACAGATGCCTACGTCATAATAGTTGTATATCTGTATGGCCAGAACTTTCGTTTCGATGCCTTTATTATGCCTTACACAGATTTCTATGTAAGGCACAATAAAGGCATCGAAACGAAGTATTTACAAGTACTCACACTAGGTTCATTCATGTCGTTCCAAATGTGAACGTCTTTGGTTGTCCCGGGGAAGTTTTCAAACTTGTAGCGTTCCACGTAGTACTTTGTCACTTCCGGGTTGAAGAAATCCGGATACGAAGACGATCCGGGCCAGCACCACCCTGGGAAGATTCAAATTTTCAAAATTCAAAAAAAAAAAAAGATAAAAAAATAAGTGTTTCCTTTTAATTTGACGACCTCCCTGGCGCAGTGGTGAGCACTGTGGTATTATAACTGGGAGGTCTCGGGTTCGATTCCCGGCGGGAGTAATTTAGGAATTTCTAAATTGTCTCTGGTCTGGTCTGGTGGGAGGCTTTGGCCGTGGCTAGTTACCACCCTACCGTCAAAGACGTGCCGCCAAGCGATTTAGCGTTCCGGCACGATGGCGTGTACAAACCGATTAGGGGTATGGGTTGAATTTACATTGCTATACCCCTTCCAAGTTAGCCCGCTACCATCTTACGACTGCATCGTCACTTACCATCAGGTGAGATCGCAGTCATGGGCTATCTTATCATTGAATAAAAAAAAAGTGTATCGCAATGTAAGAAGGGCCTAAGTGAAAACGCAGTCATATTGAGTATATGTATGTAATTTACTCGTAAGTGTAAAAAAAAAAATTTGCTACGCCAGAAAAACGAACATACCCTCATAATCGTTGCCATCCTTGTTCTTCACGTAGTACCCTCTTTCGGTGCAATCCTCGTGTACGAAGTATCCAGCCTCTCGCTTTATATGCGGGTCAATAATGACCACCAGCCTACGGCCCTGTTGTAGAAAACATCAATTATTTTATAATATAACTAGCTTTTTCCCGCGACTTCGCTCACGTTAAGTTCGATTTTTCTAACCCCTATTTCATCCCCTTAGGGGCTGAATTTTGAAAAATCCTTTCTTAGCGGATGCCTACGCCCTAACAGCTACCTGTATGCCAAATTTCAGCCCGATCCGTCCAGTGGTTTGAGCTGTGCGTTGTTAGATCAGTCAGTCAGTCACCTTTGCCTTTTATATAGTTAGATACGATCCAAACACAGGGTGATTTTTTGTTTAATAAACACGTATTTTTTATTTTTTTATTTTACTTAAGAATACCAAAGTTATCGTTTACCAAAGAGATCCACTTTTAAACAGATGGTCAGGGTCACACTACAAACGTAATCTACCAGCTGTTGATACATTAGGCGCGCGCGCAGCGGCCGTTGACCTCTGAGCGCGTATTTTAATTTCGTCGAATAGTATGACCATGATTTGTTTTTTTTATGGTCAGACATGGTAAACAAAAAATTTCGAAGAGGAAGAGGAGGAAGAAAAGGAAGAAGAGGAAGAGGAGAAAGAAGAAGAGGAAGAAGAGGAAGAAGAGGAAGAGGAGGAAGAAGAAGAAGAAGAAGGATTCAACCATTCAAATAAGGCTCAAATAAAAAAAAATTACCTTGGCTGTGAGGTTCGCGACCATTTCATTTGGGTGCCTGAATTTTTCCACGTCCCATGTGAAATATCTGAAAATTGGCAAGAAAAATATTTTAATTTTTTTTTTTTTTTGAATATATCGCTGCTTCAAAACTAAAGGGCCACAAAAAAAATAATTTCCAAATTCACTTTTATTTTATGGGTCAAAATCGCCCATATTTTCATAACGCGAAGACACTTGTCAAAATCGACTTTTAAAGCACAATAATTTACGCGTACGCCCTTTTAGCATTTTCTACTACAAGTGTTCATGGGGGGCGGTAATCACTTAACATCAGGTGACCCGCCTGCATGTTTGCCCGCTATTCATATAAAAAATAACATGAAATAAATAATTTAATAATGAAACTAGCTTTTGCCCCCGCGACTTCGTCCGCGTGGAATTAGATTTTGGGGTGGAATTTTCTAAAACTGTGACACACGTACTTCTTTATTTTTAACTGAAAGCTCAAATACCAAATTTGATGGAAACAGCTTGAAAAATGACGGACTTTCATATAAACTTCCACCCCTAATTTAAACCCCTTAGGGGTGGAATTTCCAATAATCCTTTCTTAGTGTGCGCCTACGTCATAAAAGGAACCAACTGTAAAAATTTCAAGTTTCTCACTTCAGTAGTTTAAACTGTGCGTTGATATGTCAGTCAGTCAATCAGTCAGTCAGTCAGTCAGTCAGTCAGTCAGTCAGACAGTCAGTCAGTCAGTCAGTCAGTCAGTCAGTACTTTGAATTTTATATATATAGATAAATAATTTTGAATTGTCAACTCACTTCTTCTTGTCCGTGTACTCGATGTCCAGCCACAGAGTGTCAGCGGGAATGTCGTGCTCGTCGAAGCCCTCGTCGACACTCCGCACATCCGCCTCATCGTTGTAGTTCCAGCGCGATTGGTGGTACGCGAGGGAGAATTTCTGAAAATCATCATCGGATACAAATTCCCTCCCTCCAAACGACCTCCCTGGCGCAGTGGTAAGCGCTGTGGTTTTATAACTGGGAGGTCTCGGGTTCGATTCCCGGCGGGGACAATTTAGTAATTTATAATTTCTAAATTGTCTCTGGTCTGGTCTGGTGGGAGGCTTTGGCCGTGGCTAGTTACCACCCTACCGTCAAAGACGTGCCGCCAAGCAATTTAGCGTTCCGGCACGATGGCGTGTAGAAACCGATTAGGGGTATGGGTTGAATTTACACTGCTATATCCCTTCCAAGTTAGCCCGCTACCATCTTAGACTGCATCGTCACTTACCATCAGGTGAGATCGCAGTCAAGGGCTATCTTTTCATCGAATAAAATAAAAAAAATTGCCTCAAAGAACACAAGAACAAAGTACATTGTAGTGTACATAACTGAAATTAAAAAAAAATCCAATTCAAATTTTAAATTTTTTTCCGGCTACTATTCTCTCACTCTCATAGTCCGTGTTTTCAAAACAAAATATTACAAAATCAATTATACATACTGGGTGACTTTTTTCAGCGTCTTGAAAAAATTAAGGGTTGATAAGTAAATGCAATAGAAGCTCATGGCATCGTTACATTTTTTTTTTTTTTAGTTTTACTAACTTATTGTGATCTTTATTCTATCAATAAATACTAATCATGTAAAGTATTTTTTGCATATTATAACATAAAAAATAAGAATTAAAAAAAAAGAGTTAAATTACAAAAATTGTAAATCATAGTCACCCTAACAAATACGCGAACAATTTTCCGCGTGGTTTTCGTAGCCGGCTGTCGGCGGGAAGGCTGTCGGCAACCTCTGTCGGCGCCCTTTGTCGGCGCGGCGCGCCCGCCGACAGTCGCACTGCTCTAGGCGGCGAGCCTGCTTTTACCGCCCCCGCGCACCCGCGCTACACTATTTCTGCGCGATGCGCTCTCCCCGCAACCCGCGCAGATCAGTTTTTGTTTAAGGTCCTAGGAATAAGGACACTAGTCGGATGCGAATTTCGATTATTTACGGTCGTGTCACGTGTGACGTCGCGTTGAAGTGTAAATACTTTGTAAATAAAAGAAGTGTACAATATGGCATACGAATATTCTAATACCGAGTATTTAGCGATGGTGAGATTTTACATTCAGTCAGGTGAAAGTTTAGATGGTGCGCGAAGAATGTACGCAGATCCAAACAATTTACTGGCATTGCGTAGGAATGGTATCCCGAATCCGCGAGTTCCAAGCACGGCATTGGTCTTGAGAACATACGAGTATCAAAGGTTGCTTGACCATGCATGTATGGAAGTTGCTAAACATGTCTAGCATGCATCCATATCACTTCACCCGCGTGCAAGCTTTACATGCGCCGGACATTTTGAACAATTATTACGATATCATTAGGAAGGATTTTTTTATTATGTAAGTACACTTTTATTAATCAGTAGGGATGTAAAGAAGTTGATTTCGATTTTTTAAATACGCCTAGGATGCTGTAGATTCTAGTTTATGATTGGCAGAACAAATCTACCTAAAATTCATACCTAAAAACTTTTTTCTTTGCAATTTACGAGTTTAGTAAAACAAAAGTTTAACTTGTAGGTATGCTGAACCCCTTACCTTCTTTACTAAGGTCCTAAGCCCGTATAAGTATGAAGGAAAAATCGAAATCATCAAAATAATAATTTTGAGTAGATACCTACAAAGTCCTGTTACGTAAAACAATGCGCGAAAACAGCACTCTTCCGTCTCACTCACTCAGGCTACGAGCATATTGCCATCGCACGCGCCGTCGCCGACGCCGCCTACCTATTTTCATTCATTTTTCGCGCGACTGGTTGAGTAGTATGTCTTACGTTTACGTAGTATGTTGGATATGATGAACTATAATAAAACAAGAGATATTAATCAAATAATACCGTGTATATCTTATACTCCACTTACATAGTATGATCTAAATTTTTCAAGACGCGGGAAAAAGTCACCCAGTATATGAAGTTTCAATAGCCTATGGGAGTACCGCCACCGCCGAACTTTAGTTTAATGTTTTTAAGCCTCAATAGCTCAACAGATAAAGGTGTGGAATGAAAACTGAAAGGTCGCAGGTTCAAACCCCACCTGTTGCACTATTGTCGTACCCGCTCCTAGCACAAGCTTTCCTTTTATTTGGAGGGAACAGAAGAATATAAGTCAAGTTCAGCTTGGTAAATTCCTAAAAAAAAAAAAATGTGTCTGAAACGAACCGCTAAGGTTCCAGCATTTGTGCTTCCTGCAATGTATAATTTGAGTACCTTCAAGGCAAGCGCGCTCTAAATTAGTCCTCATCAACGCTTTCCATCATTGATATTATCGTCAAACGCAATCTAGAAAAAATCTACTATCGGTTAAAACATTACATACGGGTGGTATAGGCGCTACTCCGGTGAGCGCGGTGTACTGTCGGAACACGTCTGCCGGCTTGTCGCCCATCAGGACGAATATATCCACGATACCAGATTCACTCATGAACCTGAAAAAAAAATGTATATCAGGTACTGTCAACAAATAAATTAGGTATAAAATGTATTGCTAACAAATAAATCAGGTATAATATGTACTGCCAACAAATCGCTGCTTCAGAACGAAAGGGTCACATCTTCAAATTCTCCAAATTCACTTTTATTTCAAAAATAGGGCCATAACGCGAAGACATTCGTCAAAATCGGCCTTTAAATCACGATAATTTACGCGTACGCCCTTTTAGCATTATCATATATTGTAAGTTGGAGAGCCAAAAAAGCAAAAAAAATAAAAAATAAATTCAATCTGCTCTCGTGAAAAAAAATTGATTTTGAGATGTGGCAGCATCAGCACAGCATTCCGAACCAGTGGTAAATTCTCGACTTGTCATAAATAATTTTGAGTTTGAAATAAATGAGGTATAATTGCAAAAAACATTTATAATAATTCAAATACATTGTTTAAATAGTGCTAGTACTGTTGCAATTAACAATTATACAACGTGTGTTGAAACTCCGAAATAATACTGAAGGAGGTGAATATGCTCATGAAACTGAACAACTTTCCCCAAGGAACATAGGTCGAAATATGAAAAAATAAATTTTTACCTCCCATAGTAAATCAATCAGCTGATCGTCAAGTTTGTATGGAGGGTCCAATTTTTTTTTTCATATTTTGACCTATGTTCCCTGGGGAAAGTTGTTCAGTTTCATGAGCACATTCACCTCCTTCAGTATTATTTCGGTGTTTCAATACACGTTGTAAGGGCATCCCACGGCTATGCCACATGGAGGGGAAGTACCTTAAATATTGTAGATGGAACATTTTACTGAAAGAAGACTTCATTTTAATTTAAAAAACAATTTAAACTGCATTCATAGATTTTTAAATAATTGCCTGGTTGAACCGGGACTCGAACCCGCTATACGAGAAAAAAAATTAACCTGTATCTTTATCATACCGATCGGAAGGCTTCATCATAAGGATTATTTTTTGTTAAATAACATAGCATGAGAAATAAAAGGAAGACCATGAATTTTAGCCTTTGATGTAAAATATTGTTCAGAAAAATGAAAAGCTGACATTGGCGTATCGACATACAACTGACATGAACCTCTGAATTATGAACTAATGAGTACCCACTTGTCCCCTCCATGTGGCATAGCCGTGGGACACCCTGTATAGTGTATTCAACATACCTCGCATCGACCCTTTGCTTCTGCGAGCCGGTGACGAAGTTGACTAGCGAGGACACCACGTTCCCCTCGCCGTAGTTCACGATGTCCACCCAAGTCTCCGCGGAGTTGTGCCAGAACACACCGGACGAACGCTTCGCACTGGAACCAAAATACAATTTCTGTTGGTACATAATTATTTTGGACATGAAAGGAGGATGGGTATGAGTGAACCCAGCCTCAAAGTTTTGTATTATTATTTTTAAAAAAATTATTTTGACCAACTAGCACTGGTAGCATGGGCAGGAGATAAAAGTTTTATCCCCCGATTTTATCCACTGACAGGGGATAAAATTATTTTTTCCCTGTGCTAAAATAATTTTATCCCCTGTCCTCTGTGGCGACAGAGGAGAAGGCGATGTATATTTCTATATCCACTGAGTGTTATTTCCACCGCTGTGCCCATGCTCAACGGGTGGATAAAGCTAAGCGAGGGGATAAACGTTTTATCCTTTTCCCGGGGATAAAATTTCTCCCGCCCATGCTACCAGCTGCTGGATCGTATTTTGTGTTACTGACACAAAATTCGTCGCGCGCGGTCCTTCTGTGCGCATCAGTCGTACTTGCACTTGTTTGTTTACATAACTGTTTTTAATTTTATATGGATGTTTTTTCTATATCTTGAGCGTGTAAATATATATCGAATGTGCTCAGGAGCTGTTTTTGAACTGTGTTGCATTACTAACTTCAAGAAAAGTGAACTAATTCTCGCTTATTCAACCAGCTGTATGGTGTGTTGTGTCGGTACCTACGCAACTTAACTCGTTACGTTTCGCGAGTCATTGCGGGTAACATAGGAAAAAAAAAAATTCTTTTGCTGTATGCCCAGCTGTTACCTTGGAAGTTGACGTAGCCAAAGTCTATTTAATTCTTGGGCAAGGATTCCTGCTTTATTAATTTTTCTTCGTGGCTATATTGAATGTCTGACAAAAAGGAATCAATTATGTCTTCTACAAATACCAATAAATGTTCAGCGTGTGGGAACAAGGTTGTAAGGAAGACCTCATTAGTATGTGCTGATTGCGGAGATTATTTTCACTTCCTGTGCCTTGGCATCACCGATGAACAATCAGCCAGTATGTCTACTCAATATAAAGCTACATGGAGATGTCCAAACTGTACTAGCCGGAAAAAAAGTGGTGACGACAACAGTAATACTCCTGTTCATAGTTCACAAACCCCTGCCATTGCTATGACATTGGATGACACTTGCGCTTCATCGAATCAACCTACCTATAACCCAGAGAACTCAAGTATGCCGGATGTAAACTCCTTGACAACAATGACCAACGACATAAAAAGATCTGTCATTGAGGCTGTTCAAATTACACTACAAAATGTACTGGATTCTAAATTTAACGAGCTGACCAAACAAATAAGCGAACTGTCCGCATCGGTGGAATTTTTCTCAACGAAGTATGATGAAATTAACAACAGATTAGAGATGCGTGATAAGGAGGTTACCGAATTGCGAGCTCGGAACAAAATACTTGAGGATACGATTAAGGATCTCACACATCGTGTAGGCACAATGGAACAACATTCTCGCGAATGCAATGTTGAAATAAATGGACTGCCGGAGCACAAAGCCGAGAACTTGGCTCAAACTATAATCCAGATTGGAAAAGCTGTCTCTATTACTATCGACGACTCTGAAGTGATGGCTTGCTTTCGCGTGGCGAAAAGGCATAATGATCGACCGCGTACAGTCATAGTGAAGCTTCGTAGCGCCAGATGCCGTGATACTCTTCTTGCAGCTTATTATAAATATAACAGAATGAATCGCTCGGATAGGCTCTCTACTCATTCAATAGGCATAGGTGGTGACAAAAAACCTACATACCTTTCGGAGCATTTATCACCTTCTTATAAGATACTATTAGCAGAAACTAAAAAGAGGGCTAAAGAAGTCAATTACACGTTTGTGTGGGTTCGAAATGGTAAGATCTACGTTAGGAAGGATGAAAACTCTAGTGCAACGGTGATAAATAATTTGGAGGATGTTAGACACAAACTCAAGTAATCGTTTATCGTACGACAAAATTTTGTTGGGCAGAAGATATAAAATACACGTTATATTATCAAAACATACGCGGGATGAGGACCAAAACTTCAGAAATTCTCCAGAATATTCTACAAAATTACTACGATGTCATCGCTTTTACTGAAACTTGGTTAAAACCAGATGTATTTACCTCCGAGTTTATAGATGGAAGATACACAGTCTATCGACGCGACCGTAACTCTGCTGTTAAATCTGACGGTGGTGGTGTGTTGCTGGCGCTCGATAGCCGCATAAAATCATTTCGTATGTGTAAATGGGAAAGTGAGAATGAGGACCTATGGGTGGTAATAGAACTCAAGATGGGTAAGATAAAGAAAAATATTGGAATTTGTTGTGTGTACATGCCTCCACCTGTTAATATCAGTAAGTTGCAACAGTTTCTGAGCAATACCAGTTCAGTATTGAACGAAATTGATGATGTTATCATATTGGGTGACTTTAACCTTGGTTTTATCTCATGGACTAAAAATAATTCGTATTCATTTGCCGAACCTAGTAACTATAATTGTAATTTGGGGTATACTTTAATTGATTTTTTATCGATCAATAGTCTATATCAATTTAACACCATAATAGGGTCTCAAGGCAGGGTGTTAGATCTAATTTTAAGCACCTTATTGGACATATCAGTAAGCAAATCGTCAGAAACATTGAGTAAAATCGATCATCTACATCCTCCCTTGGAGGTCATACTTAACTTTCATAATCTTAGTTGTAATGCTGTGCGAAATGAATCTCGTTCGGACTACAACTTTTATAAAGCTGACTACTCTAAGATAAAAAGTTCATTACAGTGTATTAACTGGTAGAATTATTGGCTCCAAACATGTCAGCTGATGAGATGGTATCCATTTTTTACAGCAAAATGGCGAATATTTTTGATCTTTACATACCCAAGCACCATTCGCGACCCGCATCATTGCCAGTGTGGTTTAATAAAAAACTTAGGAAACTATTAGCCGAAAAGAATAAGCTACGTCTTAGGTTCCGTATGTATGCCAATCCTCGCGACAAACTAGAATTTGAAATATTGCGTGGTCGCTGCCATTCATTGCTTAAAACTTGCTACAATGACTATAATCAGAGTGCAGAGGATAGCATTAAACGAAATCCTAAGGCATTTTGGGGATATGTTAAGGGCAAACGTAAAGGAGCTGCTATGCCGGAGCGCATGGGTTACGGGAATCGCATCGCCACTGAGGGCCCCGATATCGCTAACTTATTTGCCGATCACTTTGAAACAGTGTTCCTAAAGAGCCCTGTTAGCGCTAATGTTGATGTGACACAAACGCTTGAAGCAAGTGATGTACTAGCAAACATTAAACTTACTGAAAAGATGATCTTAAAAAGACTAAATCAAGTGAACAGTAACAAGGCTCCTGGTCCTGATGGTGTACCGGGGGCATTCATTAAGAAATGTGCTCGTGAACTTTCTTTGCCTCTAAAAATAATATTCAATCGATCTCTTGAAACGGGCACGTTTCCTACTGAATGGAAGAAGGCACGTGTAGTTCCGATCCATAAAAAGGATGACTCAGCTAATGTGTGTAACTACAGGCCCATATCGCTATTATCGGCTTTCGCTAAAATTTTCGAGTCACTAATTTGTCCGATTGTTACTGCTCACACGAAGTCTAGGATCAGTCTTAAACAGCACGGATTTCAGAGTAAAAAATCAGTTGTCAGCAACTTGTTATCTTATGTTGACTTCCTAACGAAACACGTGGATGATGGTACTGAAATAGATTCTATATACACAGACTTTACGAGCGCATTTGACAGGGTTCACCACGGAATTCTGCTACAAAAACTAAACCACGTGTATGGTGTATGTGGCAACCTACTGTCTTGGTTTGAATCGTATTTAAGGGACAGGGTTCAGTCTGTTGCTGTCAAGGGATATGAGTCACGGCCTTATGGGGCGATATCGGGGGTGCCTCAGGGTTCACACCTAGGGCCAATACTGTTTGTTCTGTTTATCAATGACATTGTTGACTGTGTCAAAAACAGTGAATGTCTCCTTTTTGCTGACGACATGAAAATATTTAAAACTATTAATAGCTCTTATGACACGGTTCTGCTTCAACAGGATCTTAATAGAATAAACGCGTGGTGTGAGCACAATGGTATGGAAATTAACGCCTCTAAATGTCATTTCATCAAATTCACCAAGAAAAAGAATCAGATATCTTCCAGTTATACCATCAGTGGAGAAGTTGTAGTTCGAACCAATCTCGTCCGTGATCTGGGCATCTTGATTGATGATAGATTAAGCTTTACTCAGCATTATGACAACATTGTGTCGAGATCATCCAAAATGGTAGGTTTCTTAAAGCGAACATGTAAAGAATTTCGGTCAACTCGTACTATAATTATACTTTTTAATGCCTATGTTCGAAGTACCTTGGAATATGCGAGCGTAATATGGAACCCATATCATGCGTGCCACGTATCAAGAATAGAACGGATTCAGCGCTCCTTTACGCGTTACCTATCACATAAAAATAATCGTATTTCTAAGAGGAGTAGCTATGAGGAGAGACTACGCTTTTTTAAAATAGATAGCTTAGTTGACCGCAGACACAAGCTTGGTTTATGTGTACTTCATAAAATTTTGAATGGACAGCTTCTGTGCTCGGACATTTTGGAGCAAATACATATAAAAATCCCGCGCCTTGGTAGAAGGACGCGGGACACTCATCTTTTTTATGTACCTAATTCTCGGACTTTGTCTCGTAGAAACGCGCCCGTTCCCCGCATGCTTAAGTGTTATAATGACATTTGTGGGTCGGACGCTAGCGATGTGGACATATTCCACGATACTTTACCAAAATTCAAAAAAAATTTAGCTGGTAAAAGTTAATGTATTTATACTAGACTTGCAGTTTACTTCTTAATCTTCTTCTATTTGTCTTTACTATAAGTTTTTGTCCTTGTTTTTTAGAAGTAATGCATGTCTAGTTATTGCCGTCTTTCTTCTCATGTCATTTTTATTTAAAGTAGTGCATGTTAGTTTCTAATTTTCTTTCTTTTACGCCTGTAATTGACAACCATACTATATTTATGTAATAGAATTTGTCTGTCTTTCTTGTATGGAAGTTGTTGGTGTAAATAAATAAATAAATAAATAAAATACGATCCAGCAGTAAAGTAAAGTAAATTATAAATTATAAATGAATGAAAAATATAAAACTTAAACCTAATTGTTAGTAAATATTAAAACCTAAAATTTATTCCCTGGCCCTGATTCGCATGGCTCCACGGAATTCAAATAAGTAATGGATTGAAATAAATAGCGACTCTTGTTACCACACCATAAAGTGCAATTCAGGTTGACACAGCACTACTTACCTACCGTCTTATTCACCTAGACTTTTTTCTCTTTCTATCACGTAAATCTTATCCCTTCGCACTCTCTGAATTTAGGTTTTCGAAGAAAATATTATTTTTAAAAAGGCCTAATCCGCCTGGGCAAAAGCTAGTCCCACCTGTGGGAATACAGCACTGGCACTGCGCCGTAGATCGCCATGGGGCTGTTGAGTTCGTACTCAAACACATCCAGGTTGTAGAGGCGGTAGGGCTCCCCGGAGGTCGTCGTTTTGAGATAGAAGTTATCTGTATGCTCCGGTATACCTGCGAAAGGGGGTGTTCCGTAAACCAAAGTGTATTTAAATCTGCAATTGGCAACATTGGGCCACTCCCACTGCACCGACCCCCGATTGGCCGCGCCGGCGATATGACGCCGCCGCAAGCGCCAACCTAAAGAACATTAGAATAAATCGGACGACTGTTCGTAACGGGCGTCTACGTGTCTGGTCTCCTATATACCACATCTTGAGACTCCACGCCGTGCGTTGAACCCTCAAAGCCGCAAAGTTCGTGTAATCCACCGGTGGACAGTAGGTTGTGCCGTGCTCATCACTGTGCCTTCGGGGAACCTGGACTCTGGATAGCGGTAAGTGGTCCCTATTTTGTCCGTTGACGATTTGGGTGCACTTTTGGAGCTGGACACACATCCAAAAAGGAGGAATCGTATTCCTCACGGTCCTTCTAGCGAACAGGGGGTATAGAAAAGTTTATATTAAAAAAACTTCTACAATGTGTTTTTTTTACCCATACCCATGCAGAAATCACGTGGATCCGCTGCTCTGTTGCTGCGTGACAACGTGACGGACAAACCAACAATCAAACACACTTTCGCATTTATATTTGTAAGGATTCATTCTTTATCTATTTATTTAAATCAACTGCTATTTTTTGTTTTTGTTTTATCTATTTCCCTATATAAAAGTGAATTGTCAAAGGTTGCAAACCGGAGATCGCTGACTGACCGTCGTCAGCGGAGGCTTAACAATCGTTAACAATCGTTGTTACGATGGCACGGAACCCTTCGTAATTAATTAATTACAAACACATAATTATATTAAAAACAAAAATCAGGCGAATCGGTGCAGAAATCCCGGAGTAATCGGTGGACATACATAGAAAAAAAAAAAGATACCGGCTAAATTGATAACCTCCTCCTTTTTGGAAGTCAAAACTTACCATAGACATGGTTAGCGCCCGGGAAAGAAACGTCGAGCGATATCGCTTCGTTGCCGCGCGGCTTACTGTCGTGATGGCCTTTGAAGTTCTCGCCCCACGTTCCTTCTTCTTCCTGAAATATTACAATACAATGTTCATGAAAATAATTATTTTATTACTGGCTCACCTAGCTGATGCCCGCAACTTCGTCCGCGTGGATTTCTTCGTCTTCTTCTAAATTTGCCGTCTCCTTGCGATGGTTGGCAATCATTAGGGCGATTTGAACTTTTGAGACCGCTGCTCTAAATAGTGCTCTTGTGCTCTTCCCGAATTATTGGCGCAAGTTTTTTAGCCACGATATCCTTCTACGGCCAAGCCTCCTTCTACATGCCACTTTCCCCTGCATGACCAGTTGAAGGAGTTCATATTTGCCGGTGTTACGCATCACGTGCGTCCAATTTTCTCTTCTTAATGGTTGTAAGTATCTCGTGACCTTCCCCATTCTTTGTAACACCATGCTATTTCGTACGCGGTTTCTCCAAGAAATTCGTAACATACGTCTGTACACCCACATCTCGAACGCTTCCAGTTTTTTGGACATGGTTTCTGTCAGCATCCAAGCTTCTACACCATGGAGAAGTACAGAAAAAATATAGCACTGCGCTATGCGTGTTCAGAGAGAGATGCTTAGGTTCCGGTCACAGAGAACTTTTTTCATACTTTTCATATTTTGAAAACCGACCGCTTGGATTTAGTTTTTAAAATCCCGCGAGAACTGTTTGATTTTCCGGGATAAAAAGTAGCTTATGTCACTTTCCAGGTCCTCAAATATACCCATGTATGATCCGTAGCTCTTTTGCAACGTTATTGAAGGACAAACCAACAAACCAAAAAACACAGCGTCGCATTTATAATATTAGTAAGGAAAGGGTTTATAAACAAATCATTAGACTAAGTATGAGCTGCATAAAATAAAATTATATACTCTATCACAAATGAACAAGGTCCATTTTCAAATAATACGCTCCTATTAAGGTTAATGATTCCTAATTATATTCTATTTACATTTAATTAATAGTCTACGTGAGCCGTGAGGTCATTAGTGCAAGATTTGTCATAATATGGTTATCGCAGTTAAACGTGCTGTTAAAAGTTATCATTAATTAATGATTACTTTTAACAGCATTATAATGCCTATTTAATAAATGTTTTGTTGTTATGTACTTTAGTTAATGTGTATAAATAATAATCCTTACTAATTTATCTGTAAAAGTACATTTGGATAAAAACTATTCTATTCTAATATTTTATAAATATGATAGCAAAACAAATAATAAATGGAAGCAGGTACGCAATAACGATACAAACCTTTGTCAAATTAAATCTATACAAATAAATAAAATTGAAGTGACCGATCTTGACGGGACTTTCACTGGTAGATAGCTGATATTATCGGGTATAGTATAGGCTACTTTTTTAACCGACTTTCGAAAAACGAGGAGGAGTTGTGTTTTTGTAACGAAGTCGCGGGCGCCCGCTAGTATAAAAATAATGACCGTTGGTAAGTTTAGAAGTTCAGAGATAAACGAATTTCAACGTATGCCCCATTCACCTAATGTCATCGATCTTAGAGTTATCTCCTTACGTGACTGATAGCATGGTTTATCTCAAGTATGCTATTACGTGTGAGAGAACCACTCGTAATACATACGTAATTTAGTTTCCGATTAGTAACATCTTTGAACAATGTCATTGTCACAAAATCTACTTTATAAAAATAAGTCGGGTTTTCCTTCCTGACGCTATAACTCCAGAACGCACGAACCGATTTCCACGGTTTTGCATTCGTTGGAAAGGTCTCGGGCTCCGTGAGGTTTATAGCAAAGAAAATTCAGGAAAAATTTCAACAGAAAAGCGGGAAAATCTTTTTTTCACATACAGCGCCATCTCTGATACATAGCATGTAATCTGGTGGCGAAACGGAGTTCGCCGGGTTTGCTAGTTTTATATAATTTGGATCACCAACTCAAGGTTTTTTTTAATAATAATTTAATAAAAATATTAATTTTATTATAATCACGTCGCAACGACTGAACCGATTTGGCTGAAATTTGGCACAGAGATAGATTATAGTCTGGAATACCACAGAGGCTACTTTTTATGCCGGGAAATAAGAAAGTTCCCGTGGGAATCAAGAAATCTCAATCCACGCGAACGAAGTTGTGGGCATCATCTAGTAACTAATTTGCTTTAAAAAAAAATGCAAAAGAACTTACCACTTCCACAGCGTTCCCTCCCTGTTCATCATCATCACCGATCTTCTCTCTCTTCACCCGGAGCGGTTCCACCAGCAGCTGCGAGTTCTCGTTCAACACCACGGAGACATCACCCGAACGGTCCACGAACTGTATCACCAAGGGGTCCGTTGTTATCACCACTTTGTGACCCTGGGTGTTGGCTAGAGTCAGCTTGCCATTCTCGTTAGACACTAGTTTTATTCTGAAAACAAGAAAATATCCTGCTAGTACATATTATAAATGCGAAAGTTTGGATGTATGGATGGATGTTTGCAGCCAAATTGGTAAAAAATCGATAAATCTTAAAGAATAATAAATATATAAAAGGCAAAGGTGACTGACTGACTGACTGATCTATCAACGCACAGCCCTAACCACTGGACGGATCGGGCTGAAATTTTTCATCCAGGCAGCTATTATGACGTAGGCATCCGCTAAGAAAGGATTTTTGAAAATTCAACCCCTAAGGGGTTAAATAGGGGTTTAAAAATCGAATTTAACGTGAGCGAAGCCACGAGCAAAAGCTAGTTAGTAAATAAAACAAGCCCTTTTTATGAAAGGGATTTTGTGTGCAGGATGTCCATCTTGTTTAAAAAGAAATCTTTGGCGATTGCAATCATCACACTGAAGCAATCATTTTAAAAGAATCTCACCATCCCATCTCCATCAAAACAAGCACATAGCATGGTAGCTCGTATGAAATAGTGAACTGTGAGCGATAGACTTACCCATCTGCCTTAGGCTCGCCCTCCAGAGCTATCTGCGTCCGGTACCGAGGGTACAGGGGATCGGTTTCGTCTATTTCCACGCGAAAGGTTCCATCCGCGAGAGCAGACAGCCTCAGGGTGTAGCGCCACTGTGGAGAAAAGTATCTGTGTCAGATTTGTAAGGACTATCACATTTGGAAGGACTATCATTTTTGTCTGGTGGGAGGCTTTGACTGTGGCTAGTTACAATCAAAAACGTGCCGCCAACTATATTGTATATGAATAAAAAGAGGTGGATATGTTACAAGTTTTTTTTATTTTTTTATTCGATGACAAGATAGCCCTTGCCTGCGATCTCACCTGATGGTAAGTGACGATGCAGTCTAAGATGGTAGCGGGCTAACTTGGAAGGGGTATAGCAGTGTAAATTCAACCCATACCCCTTATCGGTTTCTACAGGCCATCGTGCCGGAACGCTAAATCGCATGGCGGCACGTCTTTGACGGTAGGGTGGTAACTAGCCACAGCCAAAGCCTCCCACCAGACCAGACCAGAGACAATTTAGAAATTATAAATTCCTAAACTGCCCCCGCCGGGAATCGAATCCAAGACCTCCCAGTTATAAGACCACAGCGCTCACCACTACGCCAGGGAGGTCAAGACAAGAATGAATAAATGTTTATTATTATTATAAACAATGAAGGCTTCAGGTACTGAGAGACTGAAGGAAAACTTTGAATAATAGGACATGCTTGTGAACATAACTGCTGAATATATGCACCTATCTATACATACAATCTATCTATACAAAGGTATGTATGAGACGTCTATATATGCATCTATCTATGACACAATGCACTCACGTATAAAGAATTATAATGCTATGACATTCCTACTAATATTATAAATGCGAAAGTGTGTTTATTTGTTGGTTTGTACTTTGTCCCTCAATAACGCTGCAACAGAGCCATGGATCGACTTGATTTTTTTGCATGGTTATAGTTGAGGACCTGGAGAGTGACATAGGCTCCTTTTTATCCTGGAAAATCAAATTAATCCTGTGGGATTTTAAAAATTAAATCCACAAAGTCATGGCCATTAGCTAGTATAGAAATAAATGTGTATGTCCTAACAAAGAAATGGCTAGACTGGTTTACTAAGTATAGATATTTCCTGTATAATCTTTGTTGCAATAAAGTAAGTAATCTTGTAGATAAGGTTTCATTGATTTTCATCAGTAGTGCACGTTGAGTTTATCAATAGTTGATCAGTATTCACTCAATTTGATAACATAGCAATAATTTTGTTCTGTCCTTTTATACTTATAGTCATTTACAGGTTGGTATAATTTTAAATATTAAAATACATTATTGCCTCTCTGCTTTGTATATTGTATAAATTATACTTATATTTAATCTACTTAATAATTAATAAACTTGATTTTTTTTACGGGGGCGACATCACGAAGTGATAAAGTCCCTGCAAATAATCTATCAGCAAGAAAAAAAAATGTAACTTTTTTTATTTTGTACCAAACATACAACGTGAAGATGAAACTAAGTCCATAGCAAGATGAACATGGACAAAGTAAACAGCAAATATAGAAGATCGACATGGCCAGTTGAAATACTTAAAAAAAACAAAGTCACAAATAGCCACATTTACAAAACAATTTGTGACTGTTTTTTTTTTATAAAACAAGAAAAAATGTTGTATAATAAGGTAAATTATTTTCCACTGCATACATAATGAAAGTAAGTAAAAATAGAAAATAATGAATATGCTGAAATGAAAATATTGATTTTTACTGTTTAGATTTTCAAATAAACTATTATTATATCACATACATAAAATTTAGTTCATTAAAAATAGTGATAAATATAGGTTAAGGGATTTTTAATTGGCTGATAACCAAATAGTCTGATTAGTTACAAAAACTGTAGTGTTTGCTTTATGAAATACTAAACAATAGACAATGCCTGTGACTTTGTAAGCCTGGATTAAGGTTTTTTGATTCCTGTGGGAACTCTTTAATTTTACATGATAAAAAGTTGCCTTTTGTTAATCCAGGGCATAATTCAATCTGCATCTATAACAGCCAAATACATCCAGTAGTTTTTGCGTAAAAGAAACAACACACACACACACACACACAAACTTTCAAACCTTTATAATATTAATAGTGTGATGTGATACTGGCTTTAGCCTACATTATCTGAAACATCTTGGTATATGCACTAAGGCTATTTAAAAACTTTGTGGGGTTTATCCTTTGTTTCTCCTTGATAAAAATATACTTTGGGTGAAATGACACTTTAGGATAGCATACTCATCTTCGGTATCATATAAATCGGTACAGCGGTTAAGTAAGGAGGTAAACGTATCAAACAAACACAACATCGCATGATAGTATTATTAAGGATAAAAACACTCACCAGAATATTCTTTTTCTCTCCCTCATGGTCAACAGTTAACAATTCCGCCGAGAGAACGTTGCCGTGGACAAAAATACTATCCACACTCAAAACATACTGAGATTTCTCTGGCTTAAAACTTCGAAGACGCTTACAAAAACCAGACTGATCGCATGTCTTAAAATTGTTTCTATCGACTGCTATACACTCATTAAGCCCTAAAACTACGATCAAAAGAAGACTTAAGGCCTTCATCCTGTAAAAAAAGCACACAGCTAGATAAATAGTTACACAAAGAAACGACAATTTGTGTTTTATCAAAGACCGGTAACAAAGCGAGTAAGTAACATGATATTGTAGCTCGTACCTGATCGTATATTATGTTTTTTTAGCAATAAATACTACAAGTTGAAGGGTAAATATCCACTTTAAAATAACATCACTGCTAATGGAGGATTATTCAATGAATTTAGTCTTAAATCCAAATAAAAGCACGCCTGCGTTACGTGGAGGAATTTCGCTCGACAATTTTTTTTATCAATATAATTTTTTTTTAAATTATGACAGATAAATTTCTTCTTTGAGATCTTTAGATTCTGGGTTTTTATCACAGTTTTTATTCTATTTAAAAAAAAAATCTATAAAGGTGGATAACTTTAGAAAAGTGACAAACATTGAGATGGAGAGTAAACTTGAAGGAAATAACCAAAAGAGTTGGAACATGGACAAAAAAACGGTAACAATGATGTTATTCATGATACAAAAGTTCTCTATCAAAAATACTATCCAAATTAGCAAAAATTGGTCGTAAAAAACAACTGCGTATTATAGGTACCTACCAAATACCAGAAAAGTATTTCCTATGTGGGTACCTACCTACTTTGGTAAAAACCCTAGAGCTATGAAAACGTGAATACCTACTGTCAACGTCAAATTTAAACATTGACGTGACCTTTCATCTTCTCAGGGTCAATGACATTTTAAAGTTTTACGGCGATAGCAAAAAAAAATACAGTCAATGCCGGTTTTGAGAAGTTTTCAAAAGATTCCTCGAATAGCGTATAGCTTTCAGCAGAGTTGTTTGTATTCAGTAGTAAAAATGAGCACGGCATGGGAATCTGAAAAGGAACGGATTATGTCTTTGCCCATAGAGGAGAAAAGAAAATTATATAAATCAAACGACTATATTACGGTGAATAAGATCGACTCGTGGTGTAAATATTACGTGGAAAATAAAGGCTTAGAATCAAAAAACCCTACCGCTGAAGATGTGTCTGAATTCCGTAAGATAAAAATAGATTCAGAGAAGAATAAAGAACTTGCCGATAAGGTTTCCATTTTCAAAGGAGATATCACCAAGTTGGAGGTAAGTCGAAATAACAGACAAACTTTGTTTTTATCTACTTATCCACTGAGTTCACCATAGGTATATATTAATCCTTATATCAAGCATGGAACAACTGCAATTTTTTTCTAAATACATAATTATTCACATTTACAGATTGATGCAATTGTAAATGCAGCAAACTCAATGTTAAAAGCTGGAGGGGGAGTTGACGGCGCTATACATAGAGCAGCCGGACCTTTGCTACAGGTTAGTTGAAAAGGGCCATAAATGAGCCCAGATTATGGAAAGACATAGTTTTTTGCAGTTATGGGTGTTGATATTGGGTTCGTACATATCTAATAGTAGTGGGATTCGCTAAAATTGATTTTATCAGTGTAACTATCCCTATTAGCACTGATTCACTGGTACTCTTCTGCTATTTTTTTTTTAAATATTATCCAAGCTGAAGTTGACTAATATCCTCCTAAGTCCTATCCCCTCGTAATAAGCAGAAAGCTTGTGCTAGTAATGGGTACGACAATACGGGTGGGGTTTGAACCTGCGACTTTTTAGTTTTTAGTCCGCACATTTAACCATTGGGCTATTGAGACTTACTTTTTAGCCAATTAATTTTAGAGAATACCACTAGACACAGACTTCTTTTTTTGTAAAGCATTTGCATGAAATATTTTCATTCCAAGAACCTCTAAAATTTTTTGTCAAAATAATTAAAATATGAAAACTGACATAGTTCAAAACTAGTTTTAATACCTCGTTGTCTGCACAAAATAAATAAACCGTAATAATAATATCATTTATAAATATAAGCTTTAACCTGCGGCTTCGCTCACGTTAGGTTCGATTTTTTAACCCCCTATTTAACCCTCTTGGGGTTGAAATTTTCCAAAATCCTTTCTTAGCGGATGTCTACGTCCTACCAACTACCTGTATGCCAAATTTCAGCTCGATCGGTCCAGTGGTTAGAGCTGTGCGTTGATAGATCAGTCAGTCAGCCAGTCAGTCACCTTTGCCGGTATATTTAGATATCATCCCATCAAGCCATCAAGCTTTGATCCTAGTGCCCACAGCTAGTGCCATTTATGTCTACTACATCATGACAATTTTAGTATGGCACATAGGGATATAAAAAGCGAAAATATGTTTCAAGATAGTTTTACTCTATTGGAAATTTGTCAATACAGTAAAAAAAAACACAATTTTCTCAATTCCAGTCTTGGCTATTCAGATTTTTTAATTATACTTTATCAAATGCTTTCAGCAAGAATGTAATACTCTGGGTGGATGTCCTACAGGAGAGGCCAGAATTACTGGAGGATACAATTTACCTGCTAAATGTAAGTAGTTTAGTAATTTAACTAAATTATAGTATTGTTACTAATTCCTTACTAATATATAAATGCGAAAGTGTGTTTGTTTGTTGCTTTATCCTTCAATCACGCTGCAACAAGGCAACAGATTGATGTGATTTTTTGTATGGGTATAGCTGAGGACCTTGAGAGTGACATAGGCTACTTTTTATCACAGAAAATCAAAGAGTTCCTGTGGGATTTTAAAAAATAAATCCACATGGACTAAGTCACTGGTATTAGCTGGTTTTAATTTTTTTTTTTAAGTTTTATAATTTGAGCTTCAGTCAGTCAGTCACCTTTTCTTTTTATATATTTAGATAACTTAATCTTTTTTCAGATGTCATCCACACAGTAGGACCTCAAAATGGATCGGTGCCTAATCTCAAATCGTGCTACGAAAAAAGTCTTGCATATGCATCGCAATATAAAATAGCATCCATTGCCTTTCCATGCATATCCACAGGGATATATAATTTCCCTAATCGTCTCGCCGCCCATATCGCTTTATCTACAGCGCGGAAATTTCTAGAAAGTAATAACAAAATGGAAAGAATCATTTTCTGCACTTTTATGCCAATTGATGTGGATATATATGAAACTTTGATGAATATGTACTTTCCCATTCATGAACGTAATTATTACGATTGATTTGCTGAGGGATATCATAAGTACATACTGCCCGTCCACGTCAAGTTGGCCGCTACCTCGCCCCGCGCTTCCCCGCACCGCACCTCAAGTCAGACCCGCTTAGTACAGATAGCAACGTACCGCTCGCAATCGTCAGTAACAAATTTTTTCAAAGTTTTGTTATTGTTACGTTTTGAATGTTTTTGTTAACTTTAAATTAGTTATTTATTTTTGTTTGGTTACTGTTGTTAGCGTATCGTTTTCTACGATGAGTAAATGTATTCCTTATGTATCCATAAAAGTAAAAGTTTTGTATGGCACAGACTATCTATTAATTACTTTAATTACCTAATGACTTTTTTCAAGCGGATCCTATAGCAGAATAAAAAAGTAAAAAATTACTCTTTTCGACATTCAAGATGTCATTGCCATGAAAAGCACCTACAGAGAAGAAAACTTATGTCATATTTGTGGTTATAGTAAAAAAATACAATTATTATTTTCTTGTCAACCGTACGGTATGACGTCATTTTGTAACTGTCGACGACGGCCATCTTGTCTTGGACATATTATAGTACTTTATTATACCGTATTTAAATATGGCCCAATGATTGGTTGTACCTTAGAATAATATTACACTGTACCTTTTAAGAGTTAATTATTCAAAAAGTTGTACCTATTAAATAAAAGAAAACATTGTTGATTTTTTTTAATTAAAGAAAGAATGTCCTTCCTGAAACTCTCTATAAGAATGAATGCTTATATTGCTTATGTAGGTACAGTGTGTTCATAGCTATCTTTTTTTTCTAACATCGCATAGCATCGTAGAAGACGAAAAAGTCTTCGAACAATGTCAGTGATAGTTTATGGATCCATATGGATCTGAAACATGGTCGCAAATTATGGGCCTCATACTCAAGGTCACTCACCGGTGGGCAATGGAGAAGACAATATATGCTCGGAAGGTAGATTCGTAGAAAAACCAAAGTTACCGACATAGCTCAGCGAGTCGTGAAGAATTTTACGGTGCATATAATTCGAATAACTGATGGAAGTTGCGATGGATAGTCTTAATAAGCTGGGATGGCGACCCCGTACCGAGAAGCGTAGTGTTGCTCGACCTCCCTGTAGGCGGACCGACGGCATTAGCTTAGTCTCAGAGAGAAGATGCATACAAGCGGCTCAAGTCCGAGACTTGTGGAAGTTTATGCAAGAGACCTTTGTTCAACAGTGGAAGTCTATCGGTTGATCAAGGAACATAATACTCTAACGAGCGGTTGATAAAGTAGAAACAGAGTACAGACAACATCGTCCTTTTTAGTTTTTTTAAGGTAGGTAACCTTCCTATATTCAAACTACAAACATATAAGGTTTGTGATTCAAACTCACAAACATATATATGTTTGTGTTCAAACCACAAACATATAAGAGTCTTATATGTTTGTAGTTCAAACCATTCAAACCTTTGCATACAAAGTTATCCACCAATGGAAAGTGACTTCAGAGAACTTATTTTAAAGATCTCAATAATTCTTTTTATGAATTATTTAGTTGTTTTGTTAGAAAATGACCAGGGGCCCAAGTCTGCTATTGCAATTGTAGTTACATTGTCTATCAATGACATGACAATTGTTATTTTTAGCAATTGTCATGTCATTGATAGACAATTGAACCCCTGGGTCCCAAGTCAAATTGCTAAAAGTAGCAATTGGAATGTCATTGATAGGCAATGTAACTGTAATGTAACTACAATTGCAATAGCAGACTTGGGCCCCTGTTTGTTATCTCCGAGCAGCGAATGAATTCCATCTACCTACAATCTACACGACGTTAATCGTATTTCTGAACGAGTAGGTACCTACTAAGCTTTTAATCTATACCTACTTCTGTCAAGTGTCTATGGAAAACGTAGAGAGAGAAGACATAGAGCCAGTGACGATTTCTTTCTCACTCACACTAAAAAGAGAGCAGAAATAAAGTTATTAATGTGATAAACAGAGACGCAGCTACCCAATTTTTTGTCCCTCATCGTGTAACCAGTTTTTTTCAAGGTCGACACACTTTTGTGCGAAACAAACTGACAGTTAATAAGAAAATTTAGTATCTATTTGTATTGCCAGCTTTAGGTACCTATACAATGTCCCGATTTTCCCTATCCTACTTATATTATAAATGTGAAAGTTTGAATGTATGTATGGCCATCCATACATACATCCAAATTTCAGCCATATCGGTTTAGTGTGGCGTGATTGAGTAACAAACATATGGATGTTTGTTACTCAATACGCCACACTAAACCGATATGGCTGAAATTTGGCACGGAGATAGGTTTTTTTTAGTAATGTCCTCTGACATACCGTAACGGCGGGTTACTTTGGCTACTTTTTCAATTTTTTTTTTAATTTTTGTTGAAACAAAACAAAGTCGTGATGGAAGAAATGAATATTATGAGAAAAGAAAAGAAAGATGATGGATACTAGAATATAATTTATATGTCGGCGATGATTAAAGTGTATTCAGTTAGATAGTGTCGGTTACTGTTCTGAATCATCCTGAAGTTTCGTTCGAATGTCCAACGACCAGTCGAGAACTGTTGGCGATCTTAAGAATTATTTTATTTACAAAGTTCTTAATTTTTAAAGCCATTTTTAAATAGCTAGAGGCAGACTTTTAATGTTTTTTTTAAATAATTATTAACTTAAACTATGAAGAGTTGCAGTTTT
Organism: Hipparchia sbordonii; assembly: GCA_038048805.1. Taxonomy (NCBI): domain Eukaryota; kingdom Metazoa; phylum Arthropoda; class Insecta; order Lepidoptera; family Nymphalidae; genus Hipparchia; species Hipparchia sbordonii. The sequence continues at coordinate 5,680,672 of CM076117.1, read as the reverse complement.
ATACGACTGCCTGAAAAAAGGAATATACTGTTAATTTCATTAATGATGATTTTGATGACTAAATATACAATTTTTGTTGCTTTTAATTCAATAGCATTACTCGATCGAAGGAAATTTTAACTGTTCATTACAAATTATTTTGTGTAACATTCTTACTAGTAACGAAAAAAATTTTCCTTTGTGTTACATACATCTTTTTTCAAAGTGACTCACATATGCTAAATTTCTATTCGGCATTTCAATATTTTTTTTAAGGACCAAATAATTATCTAGTTAATTGGTCCTATGAAACTACATTAAAAAACTTTAGTATAAAAAAAAATATTTTTAAAAAACCAACTTACGTGTACAAACTAAAATTATTTTATACTTTTAAGTGGTGGTTGAAGTTAATATTGTGTGCAATAAAGAATAATAAATTCTTTATTGCACACAATATTAAGATATATGTAAAAAATAGAAGCTTACCCTAATAGGTATGTCTCTCCCAGACAACCTTATATGTGTAGGTATGTTATTTAAAAAATAAAACAGTTCAGCATCTGTTTTGTCGTTTTATTTAAAAATCCTGGGAAGAATTTTCCATCTAATTTGGGGTACTAGGGGAGTGCAGTTATTGTGGCAACATTAAACTCGAACTTGTCATGTGACGTCATCGTTACGTCATGTTATCTCTATTTCAGTCGCGGTTACACAGTACCTTGGTCTATTGCCTTCTCTGTCTACGATGGAAAAGTTCGAGTTTTGACATACGAATGACGTCAGATGAAAAAGGTTACCAACTCTTCAAAAAAATTACTCCTAAGAATAAGTCAATCCCTTAAAATCTAAATAAAGAAAACAATGAGTTATCTTGTACTTACTTCAAACGTATATTAAATATACGTTTGAAGTAAGTAAAATATACTTTATTTTAATAATTGACATTTCAATGTCTTCCGCTATATTTTCAGCGGTTCAAAAAGTAAATAATATTTTTTAGTCCGTAGTTTCGTGCATGTAACTTTTGTGACTCAGTCACTGGCAACACTAATTATTTGCGAATATATCTTCGAAGTTCTATTTTGCTGTATTTTTCCCATTTTCTTAATTTTAAATGGTATTTTCTCTTTTAAAATCATGTTGAGCTGTCTAAATACCGCGTAGCATGCGTAAATATATCACGTAAAAATAACCTTTATCATTACATACACTTTAAAGTTACCAGAAAATTGCAAAAAGTAAGCGAGTTTGGGGTTAAACTATTAAAACCACAACAAAATTTGTGTGTGTATATAAATTTGGTTGTAATAACACGGAAATGTCCTCTACAAGTGCTTTAGAGTGTCATGAAGATCTGGAAAATGTAACTTTAGTGAGAATGGAAGATGTGCAACCAGACAGGAGCTCTGATGTTTATATTCTTGGTACACCACCGTTTATAAATAGTGTGACGGACCATGATTATAGCTGTGTTTTTGATGATGAAGACTCCAATATTGGGAGCATGGTCTCAATACACTCTGAGGAAGTGGAGGACTATATTGAGACAGTCGATAAATGCAAGGTACACTATTTAGTTACATTTTACATTAGCAAATCAGCTTTTTTGGATAGCTGAAGTTTACAACTTCTAGTGTGCTGTTATTAGTGTGATGTTACATTGGTATACAGCAAGTTCAATTTGAAAACTAAGTATTACTAGTTGATGCCTGTGACTTCGTTCACTTTGAGACTACCACTGTTTCAGAATGCAGATTCTGCTGAGAATAGCCGGCAGAAACTTAGCAGTTGCTCTTTTCATAACTAAATATTACAATGTAATCCTTACTACCATTATAGATGCGAAACTGTGTTTGTTTGTTGGTTTGTCCTTCAATCACGCTGCAAAAAAACAATAGATCGACGAGATTTTTTGCATGGGTACAGTTGAGGACCGAGAGTGTGATATAGGGTACTTTTTTTCCCCGACAATCAAAGAGATCCTGCTGGATTTTCAAAAACTAAATCAGTGCAAGCAGTGCGGCAGGCATCAACCAGTAAGTTAGAAGTGTTAGATGTTGTTACTTACTTAATTACTCAATTACTTTCAGACATCTGAATTCATAGCATCAAACCCTGATAGTTGGCCCACATTAGAAATCTTACCGGGCGGTGTGATAAAACATTCAGAGAAATTCGTAACATCCTTACATCAGAAAAATGGTGATGAGAAAGAAATGGTGTACGCATGTGCAAAGTGCCCACAAAAGTTTAAGTTTCTGTACAACTTGGTGAAGCATGTTAAATTACATGAAGAAGAGCAAAAGAAGCTGTTGTTAAATAAACAGCAATTTGGCGGTAGTAAGTATAATATAAATAAATAAATTGTTTATTTGCAAAAAACATTGTACAAAAAATCAGATTTTCTCTCTTTTGTGGGACATCATTGAATTGATATTGTGTTTTAGGTTTCTTAAAAATTTTATTTACAAAGTAATAAATAAGTAACAGTATGAAGTTATAAACAAAATTATATCAAAACTATGTAAAAAAATATCTTTAACTGCGTAGGTAGAAACTAGATAGATGCAATATAATAATTTTTGTTTCAGGATCTATCAAAATAAGCAAACTGTCATCCTTACCAATGAGAAAGAAGAAAGAAAAGAGGAAATATAGAAAAAGCAAATTGCCAAAGAAATGATAGAAAAGAAATTTATTTTAAGCACAAATAGTTATGATTAAGGCTAGGGCCACACCGGTAAGGCGATTGCTATGCAATAAAATATCTTGTGTCCAATATAATTACAATAAAATTTAAAAAAAAATTAAATACCCATTGTTTTCAATGTGGTTGTCATAGATTTTTTAAAAAGAATATCATCTAAGCTGAAGTTGACTAGTAGCCTCCTATCCCCTCCAAATAAGCGGAAAGCTTGTGCTAGGAGTGGGTATGACAATAATGCAACAGGTGGGGTTTGAACTCGCAACCTATCAATTTTCAGTCCACCTTTAACAGTTGGGCTATTGAGGCTTCGAACAATATTAACATACAGAAGTTTTTTAAAAATACAGTATTTTTGAAGAAATTAAATCTTGCAATGGCAAATAAAATCTGGTTTATTGCTGTCCTTTTCTGCAGGAAGCCTTATGGAAGGGATAGCAAAAGATTTACAACTGCCAATTCAGTTTAGAGATATGTTTATAGGAATTTGAAGTTGACTTAACGAATCGCTGTCGCCTTACCAATACCCTAGATAATTAATTATAACCTGTGTTCCATTTGGTTAAGTTTTAACAAAGATTAAAATATTTAAGGCAAAATTAATGGTACATTAGAGTTTATGTCATCACGAAAGTTGAAGTAACGCGATGGTTTTAAGGTACCTCGTCCACTACACCTCGTACGCTTATGTCAAGGTCGATCACGACCTTGAGGTTAAGCTACGCTGAAGATGCCCATAGCAGGGTAGTGCAGATTTTGTAATGCATGAACATCACTGACCTCTATACTTAATCTATGATTATCACTGGACTTGCTGCTGTGATTTCTTTTTTGGACCTACTTGATTGACGCCATTTTCTCTTTAAGCATAGATATGTAAGTCTGGAACTAATAATCTTGCGAATGACGCACCAACTTCTATAATTAATCTATGATTTTACGACCTCTATCTTAAATCTATAACAAACACTGAACAGTCCCTATAGAAATGACAGCGTAATTATTATAAATCAATTTGAAGCGCCATCGCCATTTGACACGCCAAACTCATACCTTTGCTTACACCACCAAGATGGCGTCAATCGAATCCAAAATGGCGTCAATCAAGTAGGCTCAAAAAAATAATCACAGCAGCAAGTCCAGTGACCTCTGCGGGCACTGATCAGAAATTGAGAATCGTTCCGTGAGCCTTTGTCCTAAGTTAGCAGACTTCCAACTTTCAAAATTTTTAAGACATTTTAATTAGTGAGAATTTATTGATTGGCGTGAACGTTGTTTGTTTTAGATTTTATTATTGTTTGTATATTTTGAGTTTGGTTTTCTTTGAATGTTTTCTGGCTGTAAAAGAGTTAAATGCGCAAGCCACAATCGAATTAGCTTATCGTGCAACCAACTGTACGAGCTAAGCTAAGCTATGCGAGCTAAAAGATCTAGTAGGTTGCCCAGACGGCACGGGTTGAAGCAAGACAAAAGGTCGATAAAGTTTAACTTAGCTTGAAGCATTAGTTAAATTAGCACGCTTAGCTTAGTTTAGTATTTTACGGCGTGAGCTACGCGAGCTAAGATCGTTAAGTTCTCAGTATGGGTTGCATTTTAAGTTATTGATATACGCCCTTAGCAAAACTGTCAACAATATCTAATTTGGGAAAGCTACACCAATGGCTATGTCGCAGGCGGATTGTATAATCCGACTTATTACATTACAGCTAGCCGTTTTGAAAAACAGCGCCGTTTTGTAATGCAGCGGTTCAACGTTACAATCCGCCTGCGACAGCTATATAAACCTACACGCACAAAACTGATCTTAGGTTTATGTAACTACTGTTTTGTCTATTTGTTTTTATCTATGTATGTGAAAAACTAAAATATATTAAAATATAGATGTTAATATATTTTCGTTAAAAAGATTTAATGATTACTGAGATAAAGTGAGACGTAAGCCGAGATCTACGAAGTTCTGACTTAACTCAGACTTAAAATAAAAAAAAAGTACGTCTTTGTTCTATTGTATGAGCGATATGGTCTAATCTTTTGAACAGAGACGCATAATTTTTACTGTTAGCGTTTAAATATTGTTTTTCTTGTCAGCCATTATGATAAAACTTTTAGATTTTGAAACGTTTTTATTTGAATTGCCTGGATTTCTAGCACTTTTAAAATTGACTTTTTATATTTTAAGTTTTTCTAGATGTGGTGAGCCCAGTGATATGGTTAAAAGCTAAGAATCGTTGATGTAAAAATATTGAATTAAGTGTAACTTAAAAAATAATCGGCTCCACCACATAAGTCAGTCATTTGAAATGAAATAAATTTATTGTTTGTTTCAAAACATGTTTTATTTTTGACAATAAATTAAATATTAAAATTAACACTATGATTTCCGCATGAGATGTTTGCTTTGATCAGCGACTGAAATTTCGCGATTTATTCAAAATTTTTGAGTTTTAAGTATGCAGCTACAATTAGAACACATTTAAAGTTGTCGACTTACTTTTTACAGATCACTGTATTGTAATTTTGTGCCGTTTGTATTCACAAGTATGATGTTATTAAGAGAAAATTGCATTTTAAAACAGATTTTCGTTCCTTAATCTTAACCTAAATCAGTCTTTGCAACCTTCTTAGTTCTTCTTTCTTCAAATAAAGCTTTTCTCTGTCCAAAATCTGTGTCCATTCCGGCACATTATTTAAATATTGCATGTTGGAAATCTTTTTTTCGTATTGCATTAGACTTTGTTCCAATTTTTGTATTTTCTTCTGTAATTTGTTTCTAGCTGACAATATTGTGTCTTCCATATTGCTGCTTATAACTTCGACGCTTACTTCTGTATCTTGATCTAATACAGCATTTGCGTAACTCTTAGTTGGTTCCTTATCAAATACTATGTTTGCACTTTTTGATAGATTTAGTAAAATGTTCATATTCTTTGTAATATCTTCGATCAATGATTTGTTTTGAGTTTTAACAAAAACCAAAGGTTTTAGTTTATTAGGCATATTGTATAGACCTTTCATTTCCCGTATAAGGTATATAGTATTAAGAACTTTGTTTATTTTCATTTCTAATTCATCGTTTTTCCAAACACTAAAATCTTCAGTCTTAGGGAAATCGTAATAATCGCTTTCTATGTCCGTAAAATTGTGTATAATGTTTTTTTCAAGTGCGGGTATTTTTGGAATAAGTTCATCTGTAAGGTATACCATGAAAGGAGCAAGGCATCGCAATGAAACATTCAAAACTGCTGACAGTGTATGGGCATGAGCATAACCAATTACTTGGTTATGCCCATCAAAACCCGGTTTCGTTGCTTCTAGGTAAATATCACAAAACTCATTGTATAATAAAGTTCTCAAAGATTTCGTCGCAATATGAAACTCATAGGCCTCCATAGATGTATTAACTTTTTCAACCATATTTGAAAGTCTACTCAAAATCCATTTATCGAAATCAGTTAAATCTTTTATCGTTATTTCGTCTTTGATATCTTTTAGTTTGCCATAAGATATTTGCATATACTTGATACTTTGCCATATTTTGTTGCAGAATAATTTGTTTGCGTGGCATTGATACACGTCGAAATTGACGAAATGCGATTTGATGTCTTGAGACAGAAGTGTAAATCTCAAAGCATCTACACCACATTCTGGTATGCCATTTGTAGATAAAAAGTTTGATTTATGATAAGCAATAGCCTTATCCAATTCATTTTTACTCAATATTCCTTCTTTATGCATGTTGAAAGCTTTATTTTTTAAACCATCCATAGAAATACCATTTATAACATCTATCGGATCTATAACATTTCCACGACTTTTGGACATTTTCGCTCCTTTACTGTCACATATAATTCCGTGCAACAAAACATTTTTAAAAGGTAACTGGCCGGTTAATTCCAATCCTAAAATAACCATTCTATGAACCCAAAAACCTAATATATCATGTCCAGTAACCATCAAACTTAAGGGATAGAATCTGCTGTAAATGTCATTGTAATGATGTTCAGGCCAACCTAAGCTTGCAAACGGATAAATTCCTGAAGAAAACCAAGTATCAAGAACGTCTGTATCCTGTTCTGCTACAATTTGTTCTGGCAAAGTTCTAAGGTATTTGGAAGCTTGGTCTTTAGCGGAAACATCGTCCATAGCAGCTATCCAAACAAAATTATTATTTGCGCAGCATTTGTACGCTGGTATTTGGTGACCCCACCAAAGTTGTCTCGATATACACCAATCTCTATCATCGCTAGTCCAATTTAACCAGTTTTTAATAAACTTTTCTGGTTGTATAACTAACTGTTTATCTATAACGACTTGCGCTGCTCTTTTGTTTAGTTCGCTATAGGATAAAAACCATTGTTCTTTTGGTAGATATTCAATAACGTCTCCCGTTCGACTACATATAGGCAAAGTCATTGGATGAGGTTTTACGCTCTTAAGAATTCCGAAATCGTTCATTTCCTGGAGTAACTTTGTTCTGCAGTCATATTTACTCATGTTATTAAACATACCACAGTTCATCATTAAGCAATTTTCACCGATAACTTGCAACAGTGGTAAATTATGTCGCTTCGCAACTTGGAAATCAACCTTGCTATGGGCGGGAGTAATTTTAACAGCTCCCGTACCAAACGACATGTCGACAAACTCGTCGAAAATTATGGGAATTCCCGTGCTTCTGAATGGGTGTAGTACCTTTTTGCCTCTTAAATGTTTGTACCTGAAATGGAATATAATATGATTTTGTCTGGTGCTCCCACCAAATTGGCCGTGGCTAGTTACTACCCTACCGTCAAAGACGTGCCGCCAAGCCATTTAGAGTTCCCGGCACGATGGCGTGTAGAAACCGACTAGGGGTATGGGTTGAATGTACACCGCCATACCCCTTCCAAGTTAGCCCGCTACCATCTTAGACTGCATCGTAACTTTCTATCAGGTGAGATTGCAGTCACGGGCTATCTTGTCATCGAATAAAAATTTAGTGATTAGAAAAAAGGTGTTGTGGGTGTGAATTGTGGAGATACCATCTCCTGAAGATGCTCCTGTGACAGAGTGAAACATATGCAGTATATTTTAGAGGTTTTTGTGTGGTGTCGCGTTGTTTCTGTATTTATTCTACTACTGGAAAAGCGGCAATGTGCATTGTGAACGGCTCGTATCATGCAGATTTTTTCTGGTATGGTATGGTAAGTAATACAATTTTTTTCTTGTATTATAACCTCTAATGACACTGCAATATACGAGTAGTAATTTTGACTCTTGATCTGTTGATGTGTTGCTACAACTAACTCCTCAACAACTTACAGCAGATAATTTTTGGACTGGATTGCATATTATACGTACATTACCTGTTGTCATTTGGATGTACAGCAATTGCAGTGTCACCCAACATAGTTTCTGGCATAGTCGTTGAAACGACAATCTCTTCGTCACTTCCAAATACTTTGTAAGCAAAATCATAAATCAGCCCAAACTGCACTGGTTTTTCATAACCTAAAAAAGTAGGTAAGAAAAGAATAGTCAAGATATATAATGTATACTAGCTGAATGGTCTGTACTTCATATAGGCTTATTTTGATAACTGCAGATCATAGGTTTAAGGGGGTAACTTACCACCTAATTTCTAGTTTGGGCACTACTACTTATAATAATTATCCCAAGAAAAAAATATTCTCAAAGTGAGCAGTGGGGAAAATAAGCAACCTTATTTAGACCAAAAATTCGTTGAAATTACCTGGCAATTTTAATTCTGTCGGCCCATTTATACTCATATTTTCAACTTCAATATCAGAAACTGTAGAGTTCAATGCATTACACCAATTGACTAGCGCTTTCTTTCTATAAATCAAACCTTTTTTGAATAATTTAATAAATGCACTATTCACAGCATATGTGTGGAATTTATCCATAGTAAATAACTCTTTGGACCAATCCAGGGAACTGCCAAGTACCCTCAGTTGTTGGCAAATGGTGTTGCCATGATTTTCCTTCCATTTCCATACTTCTTTGACAAATTCTTCGCGCCCTATGTCATGGCGGTTGATGTTTTGTGTCGATTTTAGATACTTTTCTACAATACCCTGTGAAAATGAAATTCATTATTATAAATGTGAAAGTATAACTCATGTCTACCTGAATGAATTTTTATTATGATTGTCTAATCTATTAAATATAATAATTAATGGCAAATAATTAAATGATGGCGAGTAGAATACTAATAGGTACATTAGGTTACCTGAGTTGCTATACCAGCATGGTCTGTACCAGGGACCCATAAAACATTCATCCCCATTGACCTTTTCCTTCGCACTATCACATCCTGGATTGTACATGATAAAGCGTGACCTGAAATCCAAGAGATCAATTTGATAATATTGTAGACTTATGTTTTTAAAGGAACTAGCTTTAAACAAGTCATAATTACAAAAGTCAACCTTTTGTGATCAATTATTATGAAATATGAATTGATTGAAGTGTGTATGAAATGTTTATATTTAATTTTGTAATAACAGTAGTTTTTGTCAAGTACATATTAGTTGCACACGTGGGCAGCAGATGATCTATAAAATATATAAATAAAAGTATACTTTTCATTTCTAATCTGACTAAACAAAGTGAAATCGCTGGCATCTATTCGCTTTTAATAGACTTAAAAAACATTATTTTTCAATTTTTGCTCTAATTTGATTGCATTTTTTGTATATATCTTCAGCTATAAATTGTGAATTCATTTTAATCATTCTTTTCATTAAATAACTTATGTAATGAGGGTGGTTCTATAATATAAACTTCTTTATAATAAGAGTGGAAAATTCCAAGAGTGGAAAAGAGTGGATGCATCCTATATTAATTGTATTTCATGCGTTTTAAATCTAGTTTTATGATGATTTTTTTATTACAATTATTGTTTTATAGTTTAGTTTACAAACGATTTAAACTTTGGGTGGTAATTTGCCAATGCTAAAGAACTAACCTAAATGAAGTTTTCCTGTAACATTCGGCGGTGGAAGTACTAAACTAAAAGGAGGTTTTGTACTCTGCGCGTCCGCTGCAAATAGTCCTTTCTTTTCCCATTTATCATATTTGCGTTTTTCGACAAATTCCGGCTTATAAGCGGGTCCTGGTAAATTCGGCTTTTTCACAATTCTGGTTGTGTTAGACACGTATGTCCTTGACGATTTAAACATTGGACAATTGTGCCTTAACCGCATCATGTTCACTGATAAACATATTTTTTATTAGATAAAATACCAATCTAACATAATTCCAATTTTCAATCTCTGTTTACAATACGACTTCACATCATTGAAAAATTTTGTTACAAATTGACTTGACAGCACTGAGCATTGACAACTGACAATGACATTGACATCCACGTGATCCATAGATTAATTATTAGTATCGTAGATTAAATATCTAGGTATTTGACATCGTTGTGCATGGAAGTAGGCTACCTCCCTAATTATGTAAAATCTACCGCTATACCTACTTCCATGGTAATTTGACTGTCATGTGTCAAGCACGTCAAAATCATCTGTGAAAATGACAGATCTTTGGATTTTTGAAAATTAAAAAATGTTCAGTGACCTTTTTTCCCTCATTTTCTTGAATTTCATAAATTCTTTGTGACGAAAAAAAATATTTTAGTTAAATACGATGTTAAGTACAGTATTTTATAACCTTGTATGTGTGTTCTAAGAATTTTAAATGTACTTTCGCCTTTTATCAGATGTTTATCAGTTAACTTTGGCCCCCGGAACGTTGAAAAACGACCTTATCTCGAAACAATCGCTTTATCAACATTGTCTACAGTACAAATTACTCAAATAAAATCAAAGATCCGTTCCCTTGACCGCATATTATGCGATAAGTTTGAAATAAATGTCATTTAGTCAATTTAAATATAAAAATGTCCATTCTTGCTTATATGAACCCATTTAACGTTTTTCGTGATTTCATTCGTCTACCCATCGAAGCGTTTATATTCAAACAATATACTGGATATAGGAAAAAAACTAACGAAGGTTTAAGCAGTATTAAAGAGTTATTATATCGAGCGGGAATAATATTAGTCTTTTTGTCTGCTATATTGTGGATTTCTATCTTTTCTTACGTTATTTTCTACTACACTTACATGCCTAATGTAACGCACGTGAGGCCTGTACATTTGCAGTTCAAGTAAGTTCACTATACATTAAACTATTAAGTAATACTTAACTGATCATGAGTTTATTAATTAGCATAAAGATGATAAAAAAATAATACTTATTAAATCTTTAAAAATATTATCAGGCAATGCATCAAAGCTAAATACATATATTTAGCTTTGATGCATTGCTTTGATTGCATTGAAAGGAAAAGGTGACTGACTGACTGATCTCAATCAAAAATGATCTGATGCACAGCTCAAATACTGTATGGATCGGGCTGAAATTTGGCATATAGATGCCTATGATACATCATACCTACAGGCATCCGCTAAGAGAAAATTGAAAAAGGAAACGATTTCCTTTCGCCCTGTGTTCGGTTCGCGGTGTATTTGCACCTTGTTTGACATTTCACTTGGTTCGCTTTCCTACATACCTGTTTCCTACCTGTTGCACTATTGTCGTACCCACTCCTAACACAAGTTTTCACTTATTTGGACGAGAGAGGAGAACATCAGTCAAGTTCAGCTTGGCTGATATTCTTTTAAAAAAAAAAGGCTTTAAGGTTGCATTAACTATAACAATTTTATTATTGATACTTACAGGTCCTGTGATGAGAACATGGGTGTATGTTCGTTCCCGTCGGCACACGTGCAGCTCACCAAACGCAGTCAAATGCTGATGGCGTCGCAGCCCTACCGCATCAAACTCATACTCGAGGTGCCCGAGTCACAGATCAACAAGGACATAGGTAACTTTTTTTTTTAAAGAATATTAGCCAAGCTGAAGTTGACTAATATTTGTCTGGCCGTCTAAACATGTGTTGGATTATAATTTATATGTACCTATGTATGCATTTTTGAAGCTTCATTGTGGAAGCACTGTGTACATAGCATAGTTTTGTTACCTATTGTAAAAAAATTTTTGTTTTAAAAGAGCAACTGCTGAGTTTCTTTCCGGCTCTTCTCAGCAGAATCTGCATTCCGAACCGGTGGTAGATTTATGACGTGTCATAAGAGCTACAAGTTGGCCTACATGAAATAAATAAAATTTGAATAATATCCTCCTATCCCCTCCAAATAAGAGTAAGAGTAAAGTGGGTACGACAATAGTGCCATGGGTGGGGTTTGAATGTAATGTAGCAAATATTTACGTGTTATTTGACATTCGCATTTGCGAATGTAATGTAATGTTCTGCATTCTGAACCAGTGGTAGAGTCTTGACGTATCATAAGTGCTACAAGTTAGCCTACATGAAATAAATAAAGGAGATTGGGTAAAAATTACCCAGTTACGATGTTTTTGCGGCCATCAACGAAATGTATTCAATTTGATTAATTGTAATACACTTAATATTATTACATATAAATTGGTGTCAAAACTAATGTCAGTTTTTTTAAATCATGCTTCGGCCGCATCGCCTTGCAAAGGCTGGCCGGCCACCACACCATACATACACATTTTTTACTAACAAAAAAATAAAAAATATTTCACAATGATAAGATTTTACCTGTTGGTTATAGCGTTCAAGACGAGACTAAAACACTAAATTTCATCAGTGGCCGCGCTGGGTCATACTGCCATAATACCACGGAACCAAAATAAATTAATACTCATATAAAAGCTTATAAAAAGGAACATCATTATCAGTTACGTTTACCATGGTTCATGGAACGCTTCATTCTAAAAAATTAAATCAAAGCTTGAAAAACGACTAAAATGTATGAAAATGTAATAAAATTAAAAGAAACACTCTCTTTTTGGGTAATATTTTCTGTAACTTACTATTTTTTTTATCACCTAAACTTTATATTAAAATAAAGTTTATATCTTCAAGTATATAAATACATTTACAATTTGTCGAAATCTGGAACTTTTTTTTTCGAGTGTATGAGGGGCGGATTTTCGGCCTTATCAACCCACCTCCTTTGCCCAATCTCCTTTGAATTTTGAGAGTTAAATATTCACATTCACGAATGTCATCAAAAAAATCCAACATTCGTTACATCACAGAATGTTACTGTAATTAGAAGGTAATGTAGGATAATGTTGTAACTTGAATGTGGCAGGAATGTTCATGGTCTGCGCTCAGCTGCGGGCGGCGGCCGGCGTGCTGGTCTCCTCGTCTTGCAGATCAGCCATGCTGAGACACAGGTTTGCCTTTTTCTCTTTTTTACCAACCGACAGGTCCACTGCTCATTGACCTCTAATGGGGAATAATAAATAACTTGTAGGGAGTCAAGAAAGCGCCCCGGGAAACACGCCAAGAGCAAGTACCGGGGGCTCTCCCAAAGCTTCGGCCCATATAACCGCGAGGTTGGAGGGGCTATGGGTGGTGGCAAGTCCTGCTCATTGACCTCTATTTAATCTATGATTAACACTGGACTGGCTGTCCCTATACAAATGACAGCTTAAATTATGGATCAATTTGAAGTGCCACATTTGACATACTGTCTCTGGAAATCCTATTCCTATTCAATATTATAAATGCGAAAGTTTGTATGTTTGTTACTCAATTACGTCGCAACGACTGAACCAATTTGGCTGATATTTGGCACAGAGATAGATTATAGTCTGGAATAACAACAGGCTACTTTAACATAATTAATAATAATAGGCTACTTTTTATCTCGGAAAATAAGAGAGTTCCCGCGGGAATCAAAAAACCTCAACCCACGCGTTCTAGTCTAAATATATAAAAGGCAAAGGTGACTGACTGACTGACTGATATATCAACGCGTGAGCAAAGTCGCGGGCAAAAGTTAAAGGATATAAACGTTATTTCAGATCAAAGCTACATCAAGTGATGCGCACGCTGTTCTACGCGCCACTCTTGGTATCTGGCGTCAATGAGGAGAAGCAGTTCTTACAAGTGGAACTCTTCAGTGATTTCGAAGATGATCAGGTACTCGTAAATAATAAGAGTTTGTTACATTGACCTTCGTAGAACAAAGTCTCATCTGCTAAATTCTTAACTTGAGATTTGAGCCTTGCAGATGTGACTTTTAAGGTTCAAAAGTTGTGAATTTAGCAGATGAGACTTTGTTCTACGGAGGGGTCGACATTTATTTGTAGATTAGGGTACTGATCTCTATATTTAATCTATGACTAACACTGGACTTGCTGTCCTATATAAATGACAGCCTAAATTATGGATCAGTTTGAAGCGCCACATTTGACATACGAGTGTCTCTGGAACTAATAGTGCAAATGGCGCACCGACCTTTATAATAGACAACAAATTCCTAAAAAGCCGGCAACGCATTGGTGGTGCTTCTAGTGCTACAAATGTTTATGGGCGGTGGTAATCACTTAACATCAGGTGACCCGCCTGCTCGTTTGCTCGCTAAAAATATAAAAAAAAGACATTTTTGTCCTATACCACTCTATAATCAACAATCAACGCCATCTAGCGGCTCACCGCTAAATGGCGTTGATAAAAAATGCGCCATCTAGCGGCTCACCGTAGAGGAGTCCCGTGTCAGGTTATTTTCGTTACGGAATTTCTGGATTCGGTCTCCACGCTGGCCCGCGATAGAAGCTATGCAATAGCTTAATCTATACATATAATAAAATTGTAGAAAAGTGGTGTCTGTACAATGGAAATATATAAAAAAAAAGTAGCAGGGGTTGTTATTATATCGATGCCGAACCCGAAATTGTAATTAATTTTTTTTTTGTCTGTTTGTCTGTGTGTTTGTGCACGCTAATATCAGAAACGGCTTATTCGATTTAGATACTGTTTTCAGTAATATATTGTAGTAAGCTTCACTTAACATTTAGTGTTTATTTCATGTCAATCGGTTCATAAATAAAAAAGTTATGTCAATTTAAAGAATCACGGCGAACATTTTTAACGTACAGAGTACGTACTACACGCCTCGCGCCTGAGCGTCGCCGGTATATGTAATTCAAAATATGCTGCCCGAAAAGTCACTATTCCACGCGAACGAAGTCGCGGGCACAGCTAGTAAATAAATAAAAACGTCCCGCCAGGCGCGTCCGGTCACAGATGCATATGTGGAGCTGCAATCGAGATTCGTGCAAGTTTTCTCATCCGAGCTGCACATAGAAGCACATTTCACAGGCCTGCGCTACGCCATGTACTACTGGCCCAAAATCTCGGCGATTGTTGGTAAGAAAATTTCACGTTTCCAAATCCTTACTAATTCAAATTCAATATTTATTTATTTCATGCAAGCCAACTTGTAGCTCTTATGACACGTCATAAATCTACCACCGGTTCGGAATGCAGATTCTGCTGAGAAGAGTCGGCAAGAAACTCAGCAGTTGCTCTTTAAAAAAAAAACAATTTTTTTTACAATAGGTAACAAAACTATGCTATGTATCCTGTATACATTCCTATTAATATTATAAATGCGAAAGTTTGTATGTTTGTTACTCAATCACGTCGCAATGACTGAACCGATTTGGCTGAAATTTTGGCATATAAATAGATTATAGTCTGCGGTAGAGCGAAGCCGCGGGCATCAACTAGTATCAAAATATCTTATCATCTAATTTAAAAAAAAGGTTTTGAAAATAATGCAATTGCAAGTCATGAAAATAATGATGAAAAAATTGCAACGCCAAGCAACTAGAATCATAAATTGAATCCCTGGTTACATTTTTCGTCAGCGAGTCCATAATATTCTGTAGATTATATAAAAAAATTCCCTGTAGATTACAAAAAATAATTCCCTGTAGATTACAAACAAATCCCTGTAGATTACAAAAAAAAATTCCCTGTAGATTACACAAAAAATCCCTGTAGATTACAAAAAAACATCCCTGTAGATTACAAAAAAAAACCCTGTAGATTACAAAAAAATCCCTGTAGATTACAAAAAAAATCCCTGTAGATTACAAAAAAATCCCTGTAGATTACAAAAAAAAATCCCTGTAGATTACAAAAAAAAAATTGGACCCAACTTAAAACGCCCTTTTTTTTCAGGAATTTGCTCAAACCTGTTCATGGTGTCACTGATATTCATCTTGAGCTGGTATCACCTGCAGGATGGCTTACCGGATTTCCTTAAGGTAATAGTTATTTCATCAAACCCAACAACAACTACCACTGAACGCTGGTCTCCTCGCAGAGAAGGGTTGTAGGCGTTAAGAGGCCAACGCGAATTGGACTTCAAACAACTTTGAGAACATTATAGAGAACTGTCAGGTGTGCAGGTTTTCTCGCGATGTTTTCCATCCTCCATAAAATTGTCAAAGATTTTTTCCCGTTTTTCTTGTTCTTTTTCCAAAATTGTAATTAGGTGCATTAGGTTTTAATTTTGTGTATAAATCACCATCAAACTGATTGATATTGATCTTAAGCTTATTGGTGCATCTAAATCTGTACTAATATAATAAAGTGGAAGAGTTTGTTTGTTTGAACGCGCTAATCTCTAGGACCAATCAGTCGGATTTGAAAAATTCTCTTTGTATCTGATAGCCCAATTCTTGAGGAAGGTTATAGGCTATTCAATATACGACTCTAAGAAGCCGAGCAAAAAGAAAAAATAGCGCGGGCGAACAATGCCATGCGGTAAGTCGGTGGTCGAGGGCGGTCACCCGACGAGAACCGAACAAGAACCGAACCGAAGGCTATTTATTAATCCGGAAGATCAAAGCGTTCCCACGGGATTATTAAAAGCTAAATCCACGCGGACGAAGTCGCGGGCAACAGCTAGTGTAACAATAAATTAAAAAAAAATAAGTCTGCCAATTTACTTTGGGCCAGCTTGGTGGACTAAGGCCTTATTCCGAGAGGAGACCCGTTCCCAATAGTGGGCCGTTATATCACAAAAGAAAAAACGGAAAAAAAGAATAGCTAAGAAATGGTGATTCTGAATCAAAATCAAAAAATGATTGAGGATTTTTTTTTCAGACAAAATTAGGCATAGGAGTGAAAACAGAAAAAGACGATGGCACAAAAATAATCTCAAAAATGAAACTGGAAAGAGAAGGTAAGATTTTTTTTAAATTATTTAAAACATACAAAATCGAATTTATTAATAACCTAAACTGATAACTCGGTACTCAATCTTAATCGAAATAGGTGTTTTCTGTAATTTCTGGTGAAATAATAAACCTATTTTGATGAAATTTGAATAAACCGCATTGTGAAAGTTTTTCCTTTTAAAGTAATTTGACTACTATTATGATATGTTAGTTAGGTATTTTTATTGTTTTATCGTAATTTATTTGGATAAATATGATACCGATGCCTGAATCCCTATTTACGATGTCAGTTAAAAATAAGTTTATTTTTTTCAGATTCTTTCCCTTTCATAGAAGAAGAATCACTTTTAGAAGAATTTCAACGTTTAGAGAAAAAAACTTAGACTGTTTATAATAATATTGTATTTATTATAGGGATACCTTAATGATAATAATTTATTTTAATATTTTAATTGTGATAACTTTATAATATGGGCTTAATTAATTATTTTACATGTAGGTCGTATTTAAATAAAACTCTTCGCCCATTGCATAGAAGCTTTGAATGTAATGTTACGCCATTCTTACTAAAACTTTGTACAATTTCAACTATTTGTTTTGCGGATTTAAATCAGAGGTCCCCAAACTTTTTCCTCGTAGACCACTTTCAAAACTATTGGTTTCGGTGGACCCCCTTCTGCTACATTTCTACTATATTTCCAAAACTCGTCAAAAAATGTGAAAATTAGATCTAACGATGGAAAATCGAATACGCAAGTTTGAATTATAACTAAGTGAGACTTCAAAAAAGGAAATGAATGCTAAATAAACAGGCTATCTAATCCATTTCCAACCAAGCCAACATTTTTGTTCCTTACTATCGAAACGAGATAAATTTTCGTGGACCACCACTTGCAACTTGTGAACCCCCATTTTTTTCAAGCCAACGTAGACCCACGTCGAGTCTCTCGTGGACCTTTGGGAGTTCACCTGGACCACTTTGGGAATCACTGATTTAAGTCAATGTTAAATATAGACATAAATGGTTAATACGCAACAATAAGGTTTGCGGCATTCTCCTTTACACTTTTTGAAAGTCAACAACAATATTCTTATGATCAATGTCCTTAAAAATACATATTATGTTATAAGAAATTCGCAATAAGCAATATAAAACGTAAAAAGATATATTCATCTAGTGGGCGGAGATTTTTATAGCTTTAATAAAAGGGCCAGTAGACTATGTTAGTCGGTTTTAAATAAAACATTTCAAAGATTTGTTTTTTTTTTAATTTTTCCACACCGCGAAATTAACTTGATTAGCTTCAATCTTTTTCTCAAACATGCTTGGAAACTTTGAGATAAATCGAAATTGCTGTGCTGGCCAAATACATGCGAGCAGCGGCTGGCAAAAGTTGTATGAAAATCCATATCTGTCGTGGTTTAGCGGCCAAATAAATTACATAGTAAACCCATATGTCATGTCATTTAAAAATGGAACGATCTTTTACTCCGAAACATGCCAACCAAGGAGGTAACTTATCAAAGGTTTTATTTAAATTTCGAAGTGGCTTGCAAATAGAAAGCTGTTTATTGAAAAAAAAAAACAAATGAACACTTTAACGCGGGAAAAATTATTGCTGTCCGTTGCTCGTCATTGATTTTAAAAAGTAAATTGTATTTGACTAAATGAGTTCAAGTGATCTGGTTAAATTCCTCAAGGCCTGAGGAGTTCGTCGATATTGTATTCTGTTATCCATTTCATCAGCTAGCGCTCCAAGTCGACACTGCGAATTAAAAATCTGTACTGATGAGTGCATAGACAATACATAAACAGAGGATGAGGGGCCTTGTAATTTGTAGGTCTTTACTCTGTGGTTATTTTTGAAGTATCTCGTAATCGAGGTTCATTACTGTCGAATCTTGTTTTGCGAAATTCGTTTGTAAAGGTTGTAATAAAAATCATTTATTAATAGGTATAACTTTTATTTTGATTAATAAATAATAGTTACCTATTTATTTCGTGAAGACCTGTTTACAGTATTTAATAGTACACCATGAGCAATAAGATACAACCATAGATAGACAACATGAATATCTAATGATATAATTAAGCTGAGCGTCCACAAGACACGTTTTTAAAATTTGCTCAGGTTATGGCCCCTTAATTTTTTCACAAAGTACAAAAGTATTTCTTTTGTCAACCACTTGTAACTTGAATGCACACATCTTGCACGTTTAGGTGAAAGCTTAAAATCTAATGTTTATTTATTTTTGATTTAGGTTTTTTAAAACGCTGACAAAAGTCAGGTAATTGCCTACCTACATGGTAGGTACAATACAAGAAATAAGGTAGATCTACCTTCATAGATATGTTTGATGAATTGATAAATGAAATAAATGAATGAATTAAAATTAAAACGATATTCTCAGACAACCGCACGGTAGGTTAGGGAGCTGCAGCACAAAAGTTTTGATAAAACATTGCTAACATTACTAATTGTTACAGCCAATCAGAGGCAATTGCAGTCGTGACACTAGCTGTCAAACTACTTGAGAAAGCCTACAGCAGCCTTATTTCAGCCAAAAACAAAGATTGATTTATAAGTTTCATCTTATAATACCTATTATAAGATGAAACTTATAAATCAACTAGCTTTAACCCGCGGCTTCGCTCACGTTAGGTTCGATTTGTTAACCCCCTATTTAACCCTCTTGGGGTTGAAATTTTCCAAAATCCTTTCTTAGCGGATGCCTACGCCCTAACAGCTACCTGTATGCCAAATTTCAGCTCAATCGGTCCAGTGGTTAGAGCTGTGCGTTGATAGATCAGTCACCTTTGCCTTTTATATATTTAGATCTTTGTTTTTGGCTTACCTTATGTTAAATGACGTGAGCTGGTTAAGGCAAAGCTATCAAATAATCCCACAGAATCCCAAACTACGTAGCAACTGCAAGTTTTATTCGTATATGTAATGCGTATATATTGTGAAAGTAAAAAAAAATCGATTGGGTACTTATCCAGGACTGTGGACGTTCAGCTTTACATTTTATTTCTTAAAACATCGTATACCTACTATTTTAAACATACATTTAATTTAAACGTTGAATTTGGCTTATTTTTTAAAACACCGAAAATGATATATTGTAGTACATTAGGGAAATATAAAACCCAGTTTCCCTGCTTTTTACGTTTGTAGGTACGTACCTAAATCTTCATTACAGAATCAGGATTTCCTTTTCTACTACGTTCTTAAACAGTAGGGTTAGTATAAGATTTTATTCGATTCAAAGTAAATTGGACCATAACTACATTAACTTGGAGCTTAATTTTGAGTAAGAATTCGTATACGCTTACATATACGGAACGGTCCAAATTAAAATCGGTTGCACTGAATTTGCGACTTTAAACCAATAAAGTTAAAGTTCATTTTACTTTGACGTTAACGTCATCGAATACGAATACGGTCAATCGAATTATATCTTATACTAACCCTACAGACTTATAGGTATTAGGTAATATTACTTAATTTATGAATATTTTTTATTTTGCGTTTATTTTATTAGAAGTTCCATACATATATTTACCTAAAAGCTTTTGATAATCGCGTTATTTAAATTTGGCAGTGAAGGAGGATCGGAAAAGTTAAAGAAATCAGTATCTAAGTAATATTATGTGATATAATTATAAAGTAGGTACGTAACAATAATTTTTCATAGCTAAATATTACCTAATAATATAGGTAATAAGGTACATAAAGCATGACAAAAAAGGGTAGAAAAAATAGGGGCGCCACTGTCGCTAATTTCTCTTTTTTTTTTAATTTATTTACGGCCTTGATGAGAGTCCTTTGAGGCTTCTAATTTCTCTTGAATCTGGCAACCCATAGAGTAAATAATCAAAATGTGGCAACCCGAAATCATGTCTCGAGTAGATACGAAATACAAAGTACAGATAGTTTTGTTAATATTGAACTAATTTTTGGGTGTTTTAAGACAATTTTGCGCAAAGTAATTAATTACGAATTCCATAAACACTGAATGACAGAACAAGGATTTTTGACAACTTAAGACATTTTTTGACTTATTAATAGTGTTGTCATGAGAGAAAAAATTAATTCTGTCTCCAGATTTTTATACCAAGCTGTAGGCTATCTAACAGTATTTCTTTTTGGATAGATTTTACTTTTTCATTACATAGTATGATATTGTGAAAAATATAATAGGTATATACAATAGTAATATTTATTCTATAGAAATAATGCTTGTATGTGATTTTGTGCAATAGACAGAAGGGCGATTCAGATCTTGCTAAACATTATGTATTTATAAAATGTTCTTAAGGTACCTAAGAATACCAAGATAGTGTCGCGCTACTAAATAGTTAAACATATTATAAGTAAAACATCTCTACATTTTATACAATAAACAGATATTGTTAATTTTACTTTAATAATTTGGCATAATATGGTATATGACTGTTGTCGAAATGTGGATATTCATTAATTACAATCGGAAATGTAACATGTAAGAATAACATTTGTAAAAGCAGAAAATAAAATCGGTCAAAAAAACAAATAAGTTACAAGCTGTTTTACTGCGGCTGTATCCGTCTCTTTCTTAAAACGATATTTGTATGGACCGTGTATGGAGCTACTGAATTGTGACGCCACATGTCAGTAGCGCTCTCTCTGTCTAACAGGATACTTTAAATCTCTATATTTTCGAGACTAGTTAAGATATTTAAAAAACAAAAATGACATTGTGTTATATTATTAAAAAAACTTTATTTTAAGTATATATAAAAAAAAATTATTCAAATACCCAAGTATTTAAAATTGTATATTTGCATGCAATTAAATTATATTTACATTTGGCAAATTGGAGAGCCATATATTTTACCCCTTATTATACTCAAAATATTTGAATTGCATAAATAGACTCTATCACCCAGCATTCATTTTTAGGGTACCGTGCCCAAAGGGTGCCAACGGGACCCTATTACTCTACGAATAAATAATAAGTAAGGAAGTGTAACTGCGTTAAAAAAATGACCCAACAAAAATTGTGTCAAAATGGGCGGAGATTAAAATTGAGCCGTTGGAGGCGAGGATTAAAAACAAAAATAGCACGTCAACAGTTGGACATTTTTCTTGCACGTCATGCAATTTCATAACATCGTCCAATGATTCAGCTGTCATAGCAAACATAGCAGCACGCGCGCGAACCAATTCCTGCTTTCGTTCTGAATTTCAAACAATCAACAAGCATGTCTATCTGTAACTCGGAAGTGATTCGTATTTTGAATCATACGTCGTTTTGGTTTGAAGTAGGGCCATTTTTTTAGTGGATTTTGTTCTGAATTAGACTTCCTTACTTATTATTTATTCGTAGCTATTACTAATCCTCTGTTCTACGTCGGTCCGACTGTCAGCGGATTGTATCTTATGAACCATTATAGGTAGATACTTAATTTTGTCACATGAATGTGTATTTCTATACACTATAATAACAAATAATAAAAAAAACATAAGTTAAAGACGATCTCCATACAAATAAGCTTATGTTTATAACTGGGGTTAAATCTTGTACGATGGTACAGAACTCTTCGTGTTCTTTCAACTCGCACTTGGCCGGTTTTTTATTACATTTTCACAATTAAGCTATTTTATATAGCATTCTATATCATTTATATGCTTATATCGCATAGAATGCTGTATAATAAAGCTTAAAGTAAATAAGTTACCGTAAGAAGCCAAATAGTATATGTAGTAGTATTAGTAGCATAGTCTGAAACGCATTTAAAAAGCAAATAATATTATCATCCATACATCTACATAATTTCGAATGAGAAAGGTCTAATTTTAGTAGGAAATAATTTATTGTCATTATTCAATTTATAGAAAAACCGTTTCAAGCATGCTTTTAAACAATATTTTAATAAAGTAAATAAAAAATATACACAATCGTAATATATTTTGGTTTTACTGAAAAAAAAAAAGATATCACATTAAAAATAAACTTATTTTTTTTTTCTCTAACACCTAATAACTTACTTTTACTAAAGTATATCTAGGACATGATTTAAGATTTTCTTATCCAATGTCTTTTTTTTTTTGTTACTGACATTCTGTCAGTGTTACATGTGCTTTGTAATGGTAGTTTTATGATCTGTTTTGAAGTTTTTTGTTCTTCTCAGATAATATTATGTCAATCCTCTGCTAAAAATTATGAATAATTTAAGCTGCATGGATGTTTTTGGTTACAATTTTCCCACGGGCTCTTTTTTTGACAGCCGATCTGTGTTGCCACTCGTAATAATTTTACTACCAATGGTAGTTTTCGATTACTTTTCTGAATGATGTCAATGCTGCTACTAAAAATCAGTATTTTAACTTGCCGTGGAAGTTATCGGTATTTTCATGATTTTCGATTTATTTTGTTGGTACATGATCTGTGTTGCCATATTAATAATTTTCCTTCCAATGATAGTTTTCGATTATTTCTTGTTTATTTCTTGATAAATGCTGCTATTAGACACCATCGATAATTTAACTTGTAGTGAAAATTGTCTGTCTTTTCATGATTTAACTTTCTCTTATTTGATTGGAAGCAGATCTATGTTGGCCGTGGTAATTTAACTTGCAGTGGTAGCATATCGGGATAAGTCTGGCAACACCATGCCGACCGCCTGTAAAAATTGAGCGATCTATTGTTAGCGTATTAACAACGCCGTCCAAAATGTGGAGCAAGGATTGTGGAAGGATTTGGGACAGGAAAAATAGATAGATAAGATTTCATTAAACACACGAAAGAGAAAATTAAATGTATAGAAAACTTAAAACTACGAATGCAAAGGTGGCCTTATTGCTAATAGACCAATCTCTACCAGGGAACCTTCGGTGAGAGGAGTGAATGAGGTGTGAGGGTAGTAATGTGCAAAATTTTTTTTACAACATAAACAAAAAAAAAATAGGTTATGTACTTTCTCCATCCCTATATTTGTTCCAGAGACACTCATAATATGTCAAATGTCAGATAATTTTTTTTTGTTAAAAGAATATTAGCCAAGCTGAACTTGACTTATATTCTCTCCTCCCCTCCAAATAAGCGAAAAGCTTGTTCTAGGAGTGGGTACGCCAATAGTGCAATGGGTGGGGTTCGAATCTGTGACACTTTCAGTTTTCAGTCCACACCTTTAACCGTTGGGCTATTGAGGCTTCAATTTATCCACAATTTAAGCAGTCATAGATTATTTAAGATGTAATCATAGATTATGTAATACATTACAATAAACATATATGCAATAAAGAGTCAACCCACGCAACTTACCAATTGAAAAGTAAACTATTCCTTTACATTATGTATGTATTTAATTTGACAGGCTTGTGGGTTGAAACGTTATTGCGTATGTGCGTCCAGTTATAGTGGTCAATTAATGATAAAGTTCCCTCAAATATGGTTTAGCGAAGCAACAGGTGCCACTAACGGGAATGGGTCTGCTTTGTCTGCCCATGTTGACATGTATTGGATTGTATGTACCTACGTATGCATTTTTGAAGCTTCATTGTGGAATACTATATACAAGGCAGTCTTTTTACCTATTGTAAAAATTTTTTTTTTTAAAGAGCAACTGCTGAGTTTCTGACCAGCTCTTCAGAGCAGAATCTGCATTCCGAACCGGTGGCAGATTTATGACGTGTTATAAGAGCTACAAGTTGGCCTACATGAAATAAATGGATTTTGATGTTGAAATTCTTTTTTTTTTTTGATGATGGGATATTATTTACCTCGTTATCCGCCCGCTCGTCGTCACTCTGATACTGCACATCCAGCTCGGAACTGTCTACACTGTTCTCCCAATCCTCAGAGTCCTCTAATGAGGAGTCGATGTCGAGGTCTGCTGCAATAAATTAAACAATTTTGTCTGGTGGTTACTATTGTATATACCTGTTATATTTTTCACAATAACATACTATGTAATGAAAAAGTTAGATCTATCCAAAAAGAAATGCTGTTAGATAGCCTACAGCTTGGTATAAAAATCTGGAATCAGAATTAATTTTTTCTTTCATGACAACACTAAAGTCAAAAAATGTCTAAAACTTGTCAAAAATCCTTGTTCTGTCATTCAGTGTTTTGTAATTAATTACTTTGCGTAAAATTGTCTAAAAACACCCAAAAATTAGTTCAATATTAACAAAACTATCTGTACTGTGCATGTGCTCAATGCATGTGCTCGTTATTGTTTTCCCATTCCGCCAAGATCACATGTTACTCCTTTCCTAAATGAACACAATCTGTTAAAAATCAAAAATAGATATAATTTACTTCTAGGCACTTTATTATTCGGTGTTATTAAATCCCAAAAACCAGAATATCTATACACTAAACTGAATTGGCGCGCGCCAAGTTTTGGGCTTAGGACAATAGTGCCTCCATTATCAATGCCACGCCACAGGTCTGCAGCATTTCGTGGCAGCTTTAAATATGCTGCCACGAAATGCTGGAACGACATTCCTCCACCTTTTCGAAATGTAAATACAAAATTAACTTTCAAAAAACTATTCCGGAACTATTTATTAAACATACAAAAAAACGATTGATCAGATATTTAGCTGTGGCACTAAAATTTAAGTAAAATTTAATTAAAAATAAAAAACCTTCCAAAAGTAAAGAACATTTTAATAGTATTTTAGGATAATAATACACTTTCGCTTTTTATGTTTTTTTTTACTTATTTAATTAATCATGAACTTCCCTCGGGCGGGCCCTAGCAGAATAACAGCGTTGTGGTTACATGTTTGTATCCACAGCATTGAGCTGAGCTAGGACCCTTTCATTGGCATGATGCATAGTAGATACCAACTAGTTGAGTTATATTTTAAGAAATTGTAATGTGTAAGTCTTAAGTGTACCTATTTCATTTGTATTTATCCATGTCAATGAATAAACGATATTCTATTCTATTCTATTCTACTTTATATTTTGTATCTACTCGAGACGTCATGATTTCGGGTTGCTACATTTTGACTGTTTACTCTATGGGTTGCCAGATTCAAGAGAAATTAGAAGCCTCAAAGGACTCTCATCCAGGCCGTAAATAAATTAAAAAAAAAAAAAAGAAATTAGAGACAGTGGCGCCCCTATTTTTTCTGCCCTTTTTTGTCATGCTTTATGTACCTTATTATTGGGTAATATTTAGCTATGAAAAATTATTGTTAAATATGTACCTACTTTAAAATTATACTACATAATATTATTATTTGTCTGGTGGGAGGCTTTGGCCGTGGCTAGTTACCACCCTACCGTCACAAACGTGTCGCTAAGCGATTTAGCGTTCCGGCACGATGGCGTGTAGACACCGATTATGGGTGTATGGGTTGAATGTACACTGCGATATCCCTTTCAAATTAGTCCGCTACCATCTTAGACTGCATCATCACTTACCATTAGGTGCAATAGCAGTCAAAGACTTGTATCTAATAAAAAGAAAACAAATACAAAAATTAAAATAATAAAAAAAAAACAAATATAAAAAAGACATCGGGGAACACCCCAATTTCTTTTTTTGTTAGAAGGGGTATATACTTCCCAGGTGGTCTAGGAAATCTAGGGAAATCTTCAGGCACCATTGATATACATTGTAGTGGCGTTTGAAGTCGGTTTTGTAAAAAGAATTTTTACGTTTATGTCGCTTATTTGCGACAAGGGTGACATAACTCAAAATCCACCAATTTTAGTGTCGAACATTTATACTTTTTGCTATAAAAACAACATTACGCTAAGCACAAAAAAATAAGAGCGAGAGATTGTGACCTAATGCTCTGTCGCTTTGTTGGCCGCTGTGTTGTTTCGAGACCGCAGCATCCACAAAACATTACTTTCTAACGAGAGAATTCTCTCATCGTCGATTTTGAATTATGTCATTCTTGTCGCAAATGAGCGATATTTTTTTTTTTATTAAGTGGATGGATACCCATCAACAGCGGGTCGGCGTGCCTGGGCGCGGGCACGGCGGGTAGTCTGAGAGCCGTCGCGTTGACCGCCAGCGCCTGTGCGGCGTGGCCGCGGCTGCTCGACGACGCGGACGCCAGCTCCTGGGCTACGACTGAGGGGATTTCCTCCGTGTAGCGTACTAGGGAATGCTCCTGTCAAAAACGACAAAAACTGTTTATGTTGGAAAGAAAAAGCTTCAACAACACATTACACAACAGAGTAAATCAAATCAAATAAAAATTTATTTATTTCATGTAGGCCAACTTGTAGCTCTTATGACACGTCATAAATCTACCACCGGTTCGAAATGCAGATTCTGCTGAGAAGAGCCGGCAAGAAACTCAGCAGTTAGACAACTGCTGAGTTTTGTTAACCATTGTAGAAAATTTTTTTTTTTGAAAAGACTTTCAAAAAAAAATTTTTCTACAATGGTTAACAAAACTATGCTATGCACACAGTGTTTCCACAAAGAAGTTTCAAAAATGCACACCTACCCATTTCCGTTGGTGGCACCCGTTATTATATTTGCGGGAGCGTAACAACCCGCACCACACGACACCACCACAGAAATGTTTAAGTGAGCATGACATACTTAGGCTACCCATGTTAAGGCATCAAATTAAATACTAATTAAGATACTCATTTTAAGACATAACTGAACAAATAAAGTGGAAACACTGTAGAACAGAATACAATAGAATCATGTTACACAGGATAGTGTAATAAAAAAAAATATTATACAACAGAGTGCAAAGAGATTTTAGACTTATTTTGTTTTTCCTATCTTCAAACATAAAATAAAAAAAAACCTCTATCTTGAGTCTGAGCTGAGTCAGAGCTCACTCTATAGATTTCAGCAAAAGAGCAGATACATTTGCGTCTACTGACCTGATGTGGAAGTTCACAGATGGGATTGTGCCTAAGATCAATCATTTCAAGTGCAGGCGTTGGCATTGCGTCAAAACCTTCTGGTAGCCGTTGTATCTGGGAAATGTCAAAAATAAATAATTACATTTTTTTTAAAGAATATTAGCCAAGCTGAACTTGACTGATATTCTCCTCTCCCCTCCAAATAAGTGAAAGCTTGTGTTAGAAGTGGGTACGACAATAGTGCAACGGGTGGGGATTGAACCTGCGACTTTTCAGTTTTCAGTCAGCACCTTTAACCGTTGGACTATTGAGGCTTATTATATTAATTGCTAAAGCCATTTTACGTTTCAAAATGTATCAGTACATAACAATTTGTCTGGTGGGAGGCTTTGGCCATGGCTAGTTACCACCCTACTGTCAAATTCAAATTCAAAATTTATTTCATGTAGGCTAACTTGTAGCTGTTATGAATGACACGTCATAAATTTACCACCGGTTCGGAATGCAGATTCTGCTGAGAAGAGCCGGTAAGAAACTCAGCAGTTGCTCTTTTCAAAAAAAAAAAAGAAAATTTTTTTACAATACGTAACAAAACTAGCTATGTATAGTGTTTCCACAATGAAGTTTCAAAAATGCAAAACAATCCAATACATGTTAAGACAGGCAGGCAAAAGCAGACCCATTCCCGTTGGTGGCGAACAAAGACGTACTGCCAAGCAATTTAGCGTTCTAGTCCGCTTGCCTGTAGAAACAGATGGGGGGTGTGGGTTGAATCTACACTGACTTACCCTTGCCAAGTACATGTAACTTTAGACTTATTTAGACATGGATATTAATTTATATTTTTCCTGTATTTATGTATGTTGCACGCCCGAAGAGGCAATGTATAATGCAATAATTGAATTTTGACTTTTGACTTTTTGACTTTTGAAGTTAGCCCGCTACCATCTTAGACTGCATCGTCACTTACCATCAGGTGAGATCGCAGTCAAGGGCTATCTTGTCGACGAATAAAAAAAATTAACCTATATCAATAAGTTACCTGGTTATGGTTCAACTGCAGGTACATGAGGTCGGGGCAGCGGAGCACCGACACCGGGAACTGCTTGAGGCGGTTCTGATTGATGTTGCAGTGCACTAGAGCCTCCATATTGTCCATACACTGCGGCAGATACTCTATGTGATTGTACTCTAGTGTCAGCCATCTGTTGACAATGTTTAAGTCCAAGTTTCACACAGCTAGATAAATAAAAACTTTATTGCACAGAAAAAGGAAACATTTTTTTTTAAATACAGTAAAATCCGTTTATTATGACTCCGCCTATATTGACCAACCGGTTATCATGACGTAATTACACTACAAAGTTTGGTTTTCATATAAAATTCTTTATAAAAAAGTCGGATATAATGACTTCCCTTACAGTGACATGTTGCTTATTATGACCCATTTTTAATAGATTATGTCCGGTTATAATGACCAACATGGCAGAAGAGGCACTAAAAGCTGCAGAATTATTATCACGATTTGTATACAGCAATATTGAAAATGATAATTTGACCATAGCTATGTCTTCTATACACAATAGTATTAGAAACTGTTTTTACAATAAAATGAAAAAACAAAAGCAGACAAAAAATACAGATTACTTACAGTAAAAAATACACTTGTATGTGTTATAATGTGCTGATAACGTGCAATTTTGATTTTGATTTAATATGTATGTATACATATGGACATAATTACTGTTTCTGTATTAAAATACTTCAGTACATACATATGTACATATTTACATAAAAAAGGTTTTTCATTTCACAAAATGCTTTGTATGACTTCCGCTTATTATGACGTGTTTGTCAATTCCTTTCGATGTCATTATAAACGGACTCTACTGTATATAGAGTAGCACTTGATGGTAAATGAAGATGTACCCTAAGATGGTACGCGCTTGCCTAGAAGATGCCTATTCACTCTTGATTTCAAGACACTCACGTTATAGTTAGTTGAAAAACAGAAGCCCGATGGGCTTTCCAAATTTTTGTAGTACATATTAGGAACAAGGAAGCAAAGGGCTTAGTGCGAGGTTGTTGCAGTTTGGTGGTAGAAAGCTGATAGTGGAACTAAATTGAATAGTTCTTGAGCACACTCTCTGAAACATCCTGATGTCCTGTAGAACATCGACAGACAGGCAACCTTGCGGCAAAATTGAATACATCTTAAAACTACGCACACAAAAGCGACCTTATTGCTTACAGAGCAATCTCTACCAGGCAACCTTTGGTGACAGGAGTGAAATTATTATAGGTGTGTGGGTAGTATGGTGCAAAGTTTCACACAGCTTTGCGGTTGGCTGGTGTTTTAAATTTTCAATTTACACTTGTTTTGATAAGAGCATAGTCCTTGATCTCGATCTCAACAGATGGTAAATGACAATGGAGTCTAAGATGGTAGCAAGCTAACTATTAATGCTACAATATTGTAACATTTTTTTGTTTTGAAAAGAGCAACTGCTGAGTTTCTTGCCAGCTCTTCTCAGCAGAATTAGCATTCTGAACCGGTGGTAGATTCTCAACTAGTCATAAGAGCCACAAGTTGGCCTATATGAAATATCGAATTTTTAATTTTGGCCCTAACTAAACTAATCAGGGCTGTATAACCTCTGAAATGCTACTGAGAATTTCTTGAAAGAATCATCTTAAAACTTATGTAGCTCCTGAGACACAATGTCCCACAACACAGTGACCGCAGCTGAATAAGCAAGCCACTTATAGCTCTACGAGTTAAAAACTCGTCAAGTCACTCGAAACTCACCTCAACTTGGTAAGCCTAGTCATTTCTTCTGGAATTGTTGTAAGTTCATTTCCACGCGCACCGAACGTGTCTAGCTTCGATAACTTCCCAATCTCCTTCGGTATTTCCTTCAATCCTATCCTGTTACACCAGAAAGCTTCCAAATTCTCCAAATCACCGATCTCTGGTATCAAAATATGCAAGGGATTGTAACTTATATTCAAATTGATAAGATTCTTCAAGTTTCCAATTTCCGCGGGCAAAGAATTTATATTATTATAATCCAGGGTCAACGTTGTAAGGTTTAATAGCTGTGTTATCTGCACTGGGACACTTCTTATGTTATTTATATGTAAATAAAGATGTTCAACTTCCAAACACGAGTATAGTAGCGTTGGTATTTCACTGATTTCGAATGCATTTAAACTCAACCGGGACTTCTTTTTAGCGATGGCCTGTTCTATTACCGCCAATATGTGGTTTTCACGAATGAATTTTAATATTGCACTCATTTTTGTATCATATTCAATGTTACTCTGTATATTCTATTTTTGGTTACATTGCTACTGGGATGTGAATTTACGTTTGATTTATGAAAGAGTGACTTATGTGATAAGTGATTAAGGTATGTTGTGACACTGACAATCACCTGAGTTTTCAATAAATAAAAAAGAATATTGCCATGTTATCAATCAGAATTTCTACCATAAAAATTGTTTCAACAATAAGTAAGTTTTAATCGCCCTATTTTGTTTAATAAATCTATCTAACTAGACGGATAAATCAAATTGAATAATCTCCGTATGAGAGTTAAACTTAATTTTAACATTAATTACGATTACAATACAGAAATTGCTTTACGTAAGGAGAAACGTAAAATCATTATTGATTTTTCGACGACGAACACAAGTTTAATTAAAATCGACAAACCTGTGCCACAAACTACTAAAAAAAAACACCCGTGTAGTTACCTGTGTGCTGTGTATTCAAGATAAATTCAAAGTTTAATATGGAAAGAGTAGTAACGTATTTGTTTATTAAATAAGAAGGTGTTAATGTTGTAAAAATGAGTGGCAGTAAAAATTATGTTGTGTTTTACACATTCGCTTTGATTTTGTGCTTTATATGTGACTGCAAAGGTAAGACGATACACATTAAGGTACTTTATCATCGAATTAACGTGCTGATGATTTTATTCAGAATTTTTGATTGCAGCATTTCAACAAAACAAAACCGCTCACCATATACGAAGAGCCAGTGTAGATGATAGTTTTTTTAAGAATCAAAAGCTGGCTACATATCGATCTTTTCAGCCGATATCAGTAAATTATCATAAAGCAAAGTACCCGAAGGTTCAAGATCGTACTGACTATGATATTAATTCGTATGATGCGGATTATGGAGGGGTAGTTTCAAATTTTACGTCTTCCATTTATGATGATAATCCACCACTATATCCAAACCCAGAGATTTTAGCAAGGAATAATCAAGGTAGATATAATAAATTATATAAGGTCAACCGGGGCTATTTCGTCTATGGGGCTTAGGCGTCTTTTTCAATTACCGTACGAAAAGCGTATTTTAGAACTACTCACGCCATCTTTTTTACGTCTTTGGCACTAAAACTACAAAATTTGATCAATAGATGGCGTGGCAGAGCTATTTTCTGTAAATAATCCGCCAACTTAAATCTGTCATTTCATTTGGATTCTTCTTGTGCGCCAGCAGGTGAATTTAAATCGGCATAAATCTCAGTTCTTTGAGAATATCTATGCTTCTTAAATGTAAGTACTTTTGCTGTTTTATTGCAATACTTGTTGTTTTAATTATTTCATGTAATTACCTTAAGATTTGTAGTCAAATTGCAATTTTAAATTTTAACTTATGTTTTTTGCTTTGGGGCTATTGCGTCCATCCTGATGGGGTGATTGCGTCTATTGTAACGCAATAGCCCCATTGTCAGAGGTCCTAAACTTTTTGATTTTAGGATTAAAGTAGTAAATCTATTTATATATTTTAATGCAGGAATAATGCAAAATATGTACCTAAATTGTATTATTTTTATAAAATGTTGTTCGCTATACTACACAATCTAAATCTACAGTGTTGAGAATTCGTGTCTGTTTTATATGGTTCGTTTGCACCAGCGTCACCTTAAAGCAATGAACGAGGGAAAATAAGTCCTACCAATTTAATATTGTAAAAAGACTGATTAATTGATTATTTACATGTACTTAATATCAATGTTAATGTTGTTAAACATGTTACGAGGTTAATTAAAGTTGAAATAAAGAGAAGTTTAACTAAATACAAGATTCGCGCATTTTATGGTACACTTTATATTTTTGTCATTATTTGTAATGATTGTTAGACAAGATATATGTTACGTTAGACTCTTTTGTTCCAATAAATTATTCGTTATTTCTTAGTTGTGATTTGATTCCAGTCTTAATAATTAAATACGCGAACCAAATGGAAAAAAGTTTAGCTCCCCTGAAATCTACGATGGGGTGAATGCGACTACAAGAAACAAGTACAATAAGACGCCATAGCCCCAAACATTTATGTTTTACACTAATAACCCTAAACTAAGCCCAGAATTTAAGATACAAGATAATGATAAACTATACCACTGGTACTGTTCCATTTACCTCGATTTCAATTACTATCAGCTCGTCCAATTACGTTAAACTGGTGAAAGACGCTTTCGCCCCACCGAGGGTTATTGCGTCTAAAAATCCCAGATTTCATAAAAACGTCATTTACACGTAGAAGTTATTCAAAATGTCATTAAATGGTATTAAAATATGAAATAAGATAAAATTTCCTAACTTGTGTCATAAGTTAAATTTTATGATGAGATAAAATATGTTTGTTATAATCAGATAAAAATGTCGTTCAAAGTATTGTGGCGCATTAGCCCCGGTTGACCTTACCTATTTTTGTAAATATACGCTCGCAGCCGAAGTTGCAGCCTTCATTTCTTTTCTAAACTGATATTGATAAAAAATAACAGTGTTATTTTTATTTCCAAGCACAAGTAATCAAGTTTAATGAGAATAAGATACCAGAGCAAGAACTAGAAGTTGCTGACGATTCATTTGCAGATGCTGATCTAAAAGAGCACAATATTATTGACAGTGTCACTTATGTTTACGGATTCAATAATTGTCATGGCGTTAGGAATGAGTGGATGGTTTTGGTAAGAGCCCATTTTATTTCAAATAAGCCAATCTTGTTAAACATATCACGAAGGTAGAAAAGTACACCACATCTAGATCATACATTATTTTAAATGCAAGATAAGCTCGTGCTTGAAGCCTGATGGAAAGCAATTAAAGGAGATCTTAAATTTTTCTGGCGCACAACCGTATATCTTGATTTTAACTTAGCTAGTTACTTTTCTCTTGACAATTTGAATCAATTCTATTCTAAAATATAATATGCAGAAGTAATTAAGTTATGACGTGTAGTATATTATAAATTACAATTAAAATTTTCAAAACAACACAAATAAATATTAAATCTTTCTTTTATAGATATTCGTTACAAGTGGGCTCGCAATAGCTTTACCCGTGTCAGCTATAATCTGGTTGATGTGGAGCCAATATACAGCAGAGTTTAGACGTAACAGCAAGCTGTACCCAATCGTTATTAATCTCTGCTGCTGTCTTGTTGCTTGTACTATGATCTACATACAGGCTGTTGTGGTAATTATAATATTCATTACATAAATGATGTAGTACATTGTAAGCATTTTGAAATTAACTATCAAAGTAGCTTGGCCAATATTGATTCATTAATTTATAAAGGATTTTATCTTGAAAAACTAAACTGTTTCTTTAATTGTTAATTTTTTCCATATGAATTAATTCTCCTATTTATTGCATTAATTCCTGGCAGTTTTATCATAAATAATATAATTGAATGTGATGTTTTAACGTGCTAACTTGTTATTTATCAGTCGCTATTTGGCTTAAAGAAATCAGCATGGGGATATTTTCATAACTTAGGGTAATTTCCAAAATGTGTGTATATTCAGAGATAGAGCTTAGCTTAGGTATATCTTGCCCTATATACAATCGTAATCCGCAGGGATAGAGCATAGATCAGCTATGCTCTATTCTATTTATCCTTTTCTGCTATGAGTAACATGTTAACTTAAGATACAAATGTGAACAGGGGGCGTCTTCACCCTCCCAATGTGAGAGGATTGCATTGGTTCTCCATTACACACATATATCTTGCGCAATGTGGATCGTGGCTTTGGCAGCTGCAGTTGCAGAATATTGCGTTTGTGACACACTCTTGCCATTGAAATATAACTATTTACTGGCATATGGTATACCAGGCATCGTTGTGATGGTAAGTATTTTAAGTAAAAATTTCCATCTGTTTACTACATTCCTTTTACTAAAAATTTACCCCTTAATTTATAATTAAATCTCAAAGTTAGACCAAGTTTGATTAAAATGCGACCGAAAATCGAAAAAACTCTGTGCTAAAATTTTACAATAAATGTAATGGCAATTAATGATCTATAACTTATTAATTTATACGATTTTAGGAGTAATAATATACTGTTATTTTTTCAGTTTAATTACGCATTATCAATGGAACATTATGAAATTAAGCATTACTGCTGGATGTCTATAGAAAAAGGAATGGTTATGGGTTTCATGGTACCGGCCATGATTTTGATTTTAATAAACACGGGAATCATTATCGTTGGTTTGCAAAGTGTAAATCAAAAACAAACCGAAATGCTTACGGCGAAAATACAAGAACTGGTCGACCATCATATTGCAAACTGGCCTAAGAATGATAGGGTTGAAGATAATGCAAATGGAAGTTTGGAAAATATCGACAATATGTACACTCCTGCAAGTAGTCGAAAGAATACGGACAGCTCCGATACTTTGGAAAAAGAATACAATTATAATGATGATGATAATTACGTAAATATTGGAACGTCGAGCAATGATATAAATGAAGGGGGAAGAGAGGTAACTCATATGCTTTATTATTTTTGTTCTCAAAAAGAAATCCAAATCTCAAAAAGAAAAAAAAAGATCCAACACGTTTCTCATGATCTGCCTTTATTGCTCACATTTCAATGAGCACGGCAGTGCCACTTACACTAATTAGACGAAACACAAAAGGAAAATGTTGCCGCATATTAAATTTCTACCATTGTGGTAGCTTTTAAAAAACAACTGTTTTAATTCTTTAGGTCAATGATCAAATGAAGGCCAATATGGACAAAGGTTTACTAAACATGCTATACATGGACAACCTATCGTGGAAATGGAGCTGGAACACCGAAGGCAATGAACTGAAGACCTACCTGAACTTATGCCTTGTTTTGGAGCCATTTTTCGCTATTAACTGGGTGATGGGAGTTGTTGCTATAGAAAACGCCGCCCATTGGTCTACACCGACGATTTACTTGATACTGGTTGTGTCTATGGTTAGTTTTGAATGTTTTCAGGTATTTTTTAACTTCGGTTTAGTACCTACATCATTGTGATAAGTACGTACCACGATAATTGTTTTAGTTGGAATTGTCGAAATTTCGATCCTAAAGTTTG
This sequence comes from Hipparchia sbordonii, assembly GCA_038048805.1. Taxonomy (NCBI): domain Eukaryota; kingdom Metazoa; phylum Arthropoda; class Insecta; order Lepidoptera; family Nymphalidae; genus Hipparchia; species Hipparchia sbordonii. The sequence continues at coordinate 5,644,657 of CM076117.1, read as the reverse complement.
ATCCAGTTACATAGACCGTGGTCCAACTAAAACAATTATCGGGATAAGGACTTGTATAATTTTATCACAATTATGTCATTAAACCACGAATCAAGTCTAACATCTTTAATTTAGTATCATTAAGCTTATAAGTCTTGTATTAAATATTAGAATTAGAAATTTTGAATACAAGGTTTTAGTTACCTCTAGACAAAATATTATTTTGTTTAGTAAGTATATTAGGTAGGTAGTTAACTATGTTTTGAATTATAATTACATAGATATCGAATGTCTTATTGCTTTTCGTGCATTGAAATTTATCATTCAGGTCAATGACTAAGTAGGCGCCCTAGATCACGTTTACCTCTAAATGGAGTTAACAGAAGTCGAGTTTTTTGCGCTTGCATTAATTTTACTTATAAATAATTGTTTGTTAAGTAGGTAGGTACCTATTTAGCTTTAATAATAATTGAAACCTACTTCGGTCTGGTGCGAGGCTTTGGGCATGGCTAGTTTACAACCTATCGTAAAGACGACCTCTGGCGCAGTGATGAACGCTGTGGTCTTATAACAGGGTGGTCCCGGGTTCGATTCCCAGTGGGGACAATGTTGTGTGATTGTTCTTTTGCATGCTACTCTGTGGCAGATTGAAGCTCTAATTATATTTTTCTTTAAGATCTTGTTACTCAATCTGGCGAATAGAGAATTTGAATTTGAATAAATTTAAGAATTCCTACGGGTTTTTCAAAAATCCCTTTCCATGTGGACAAAGTAGAGGGCATCGTGTAGCATCCCTTGAAGTTTTTGGATTGATTGTTGCAGCACATCTATTTCGCGGCCACGATCTGTACCACTCTTCCGGTCATTCGCAACAAGACACCAGCGCCGGCGCCGTGCTGCGAGGAAGTCGTTACAGAGCCCACTATCGCTAGGACAAGGTACTAAAGTATACATAGCATAGTTTTGTATAAATAGCATAGTTTTGTTACGCCCTTTTTAACAGACTGTTACTTCAATAATCTGGTAACTTTTTAAAATAATGTTACAGGACCACAGACAGCATTCCACTTCTGGACCCCGGGATCCAACAGGCCATCGTCACGCCGGCTCCAGCTGACACAATCAGCACAATCAGTATTTAAGCCGAAAAAAATTACCAAATGGTAATAATCAGGAGAAATATTGAACTGGCAACACTCATCGTTTAGTTTCGAAACTCGAACGCCTTTTATGACAACCATTGGTTTTCGGCGGTAACTCGAGTTAAAAGGAACTTTTCTTGGAGGTATTTTGGGTAATTTTCAATCAAGACAAATATACAAATCGATTTAAGATATCTTTCAGGTGTATTTGGAGTTTTAACAAGGAATATTTAAGCTGGCAACATCCATCGTTTGGTTTCTGAACTTGAACGCTTTTTCGGCGGTAGTTCGTGTAAAATAATGGCTATTATTAAACTTATTACTTAGATATAATAGATTACAAAGAAAACAGATTTTACGATTAAAAAAAAATACTCGTAGTTAACAAGGTATACGTTTATGGTTCAATTATAACACGTAGTTTTGGGATTTTTCGTAATCTTATATGAGTTAGATATATAAAAAAAATAGGTTTAGATTTTCTACTTTATTGAAAATGACGTAAAAAACTTTGTTTTAGGGCGGAAAATTTAAAATTATCCATATTGGAACTGGAAAATCTTGAGATATACCTAGGTACTAATCTTGTAACGTTACATTTACATAAGTATTAATTTCTTGGTGTCAATCTGCTAATTAGATTAAATAAAAGAAAAAAAAAATTGTGCCCAATAATTGGAATTGCTTAGGAATTAACTTAAAACAATTTTAAATGTTACTTAAATCTCTCATTTAATCTTATAGTTAGTGTTATTTACTAAAGAGATTAATATATTTAAATACCTACCTACTTAAAATTCATCGTACTTATTCGATATAAGTAAAGCTGAGAGTCCATAGTATCAAATGTATTAGATATATTTTATCTTCAGTCATAGAAAGTTCAGCTGTATTAAAATTCTTAAAATACATACAACTTCAAATAGACTTTGGTATGGAAGAAATGGAGAAAAATTACGTTGTACCATCGAACTATAACGCATAGACGCGCAATAGTTGACGCGGTGACAAGCCATTATTAGTAAGCCTTTAAAGGCCGATTTTGCAGTATCGCAGCTCGCAGAATTTAAAAAAGAAAATGATGTACTTACTGGGCTGTAAAAGGGTGACATAATTCATCACAATAAACATCAAAAATGTAATTATTAGTACCAGTACCAGAAAATAATTACATGACATTTTTTTTTATTCGATGACAAGATAGTCCTTGAATGCGATCTCACCAGATGGTAAATGACGATGCAGTCTAAGATGGTAGCGGGCTAACTGGGAAGGGGTATGGCAGCATACAACCAACAACCTATAACCCTAATCGGTTTGTACACGCCATCGTGCCGGAACGCTAAATCGCTTGACGGCACGTCTTCGACGGTAGGGTGGTAACTAGCCACGGCAAAGCCTCCCACCAGACAAACACACACATTCATTGGTTGTTTTGAGCCTACCTACTTTTGGACTTTGGAGCAGAACTTTGTTACCAACTGCCTTTCTAAGCGTTATAGTTCGTATACTTATACGTTTGTCATTAGTATTTTGTGGTAGTAGAGCTGATTTTCTAATAAAATATGTGGAGTTTGAAACTACCGGGTGTAGGTACCTAAATTATTGTATTCTATTAGACTACTAAAACCTCATCAAAATAAGTTTATTCTTGTACCTATGCGCCTATTGTATATAAATGAATACATTCCTTTTTTATGTCCCTACATTTTCATTAAATATAAATTACTAAACCGATTTTAATGATGTTCAAATCGTATTTTATCTATGCGTCCATGTCTTACGTAGGTACCTTGAAAATATTTGTTTGAGTGTGAAAAGACATTGTTATTATTACAAAAAAAAACTCTTCAAGTAGATTTAGTAAAAAGTAAAACGGCGTAAGTTCCTCTTGGTTGAATCTGTTTTGATTGTACTTCGTAGAAATAATAAAAAACCTTTCCTATAAGTACCTAACTATGCATTGATAGATTTATAAGTAAAAAAGTTAAACTGTAAAGGCTGGTGCACATCTAGGTGGGCCTGACCTCTAGTTGCAATGACACACCTGCAAGAAATAATTCACCGACACTTCTGACCGATCGTAGTAAGTACATAGACAAGTATACAGCGATCACAGAAGAAAAATATTCTGTGATTGCTGGTTTGAAATCTCTTTTTGAACAGACTCTTAACGCGTCGCGTCTAGGTCTCTTGCCAAAAAAATTAAAAAAAATAAAATAATACTTGACTTCTCCTTTCTCTAAATAAGCGCAAAGATTAAGTTAGGAGTGGGTACGACAATAGTACAACGATGGAGATTGAACCGTCGATCTTTTACTAGTTTTCAGTACATCGTTAACCGTTGGGCTATTGAGGTTCAAAAATACATTTTTTTTTTATAAAAAAAATATTAGCCAAGCTGAACTTGACTTATATTCTCCTCTCCCCTCGCGAAATAAGCGAAAAGCTTGTGTTAGGAGTGGGTACAACAATAGTGCAACGGGTGGGGTTCGAACCTGCGACCTTTCAGATTTCAGTCCGCACTTTTTAACCGTTGGGCTATTGAGGCTTCATTGAATGCGTTTCAGTGGAAATAGTCGTCGAAAGGTTCTTTGCTTCATCGAACACATAATTTCGGCAGAATAGTGTCGTTGCAAAAAACCTCTTATGTGTATTTCGGTCGAAAGATGTTTTGTTAAATAGTTGAAAAGCATTTTCAAAGTCTGTAAAAACTTTCATCTTTATATTTCAGTGACTTGTACGTATCTACTTATGATTTTTAATTTTTTTTCAAAAATCGTAGAATTTTCTCAGTAAGATTTTTTTGTTTTCCGTGATAATGATAGATGCTTTTTATCACATAAGAGATAATAATTTTTCTAAAGGTAACTTTAAAAAACATTCCAAGCATAATATATATGCAACCCGTAATCTTAAAAATATCCTGCGCACAAATTGGTTAAATTTTAAAAAGGCTTAATTATTTTTATTATCTTTAGCCTAACATTTTTGTATTTCTACTTCAGTATTAATTTTACGTACCGCCCGTACTAATGTGCACGAGCCCTTGGTAAAAATTAAAAAAAAAAAAAAACATTTTAAAATATTGTTGTTGAAGAAAAATAATAATATACCTAGTAGTCATAAAAATAGTTCACTGTGATAGCAATAAAGTTTGCCACAGAGATTTATTAAATGTTTTCATTACTTCAATGTGTGTTATTTTATTTGTGCAACTTTTCAAACTTCCTCCCAGTTTTAAGACCATTGTGCCAGGGAGGTCGTCAAAAACCTTTTATTGCAAAAATGATCTGCGTTTTTGCAATAAAAGAGACGAGCACGAACATGTCGAAGATACCTCGCTGTATCCTTCGATATCGCTGCTTCAGAACTAAAGGGCCACATCTCAAAATTTTCCAAATTCACTTTTATTTCAAAAATAGGGCCATAACACGAAGACATTCGTCAAAATCGGCCTTTAAATCACAATAATTTACGCGTACGCCCTTTTAGCATTTTCATACATTGTAAGTTGGAGAGCCAAAAAAGCAGAAAAACTAAATAAAAATTTTCAATCTGCTCTCGTGAAAAAACTTAAATTTTGAGATGTGGCCCTTTAGTTCTGAAGCAGCGATATGTTCGCGCTTATCTGTTTGCATACATTTGTTTTACATGGAGGTGACATCGAGGTAGCGAGCTAAACCGCGACCGCGAGGTATCGCAGTGAGGTATCTTTGGCATGTTTTTACCCTAAGAATTAGCAGCAAAGCAATTAAAAGCAGTTGATCAAATGAGGAATATGACGTACAGCGAGAGAGTACTTCATAATAAAACCACTAATATTCACTTATATCGAGTGTATTTCTGGATAAATTGGTTACAAAATACTTATCAACCGGCCACTGGGGCCGCATTTACAAGCTATCTGCTTCAGCAAGTATGAAAATTAAAATCGTAGTAGCGATTTTGATGAAGTTCCTTCACATTTACAATCTAAGTAACGTATAAAAAGCCAGACTGACATAGAAAAAAAAAATCACGCACATAGGCGACGTGGTATGAATTAATTTATTTTGAGCTTACCTTAACTCTTTAGTTATTTTATAGGAAAAATATATATAATAATTAGTATAATTTAAATTATTACATAAACATCCCTTATGCTACACCGCACAGTCAGTTAATATAGTTAATTCCACTATATCTGTACAAAGTATGCCGACATAGACCGTACAACGTTTTCGTATCAAAGCTTAAGGACGACTGACAGTATAAAAAAAAGAACCCATTTTTTTTTCTTCACTGAGAGCGCTAGACTCCTTATCGATTATAAAAACCTGTTTATTTAATTACTATAGTCGCGCAAAATGCTGATTTAAAATATAAAACGGATTAAAATGCAATTTGGTAACTGACTACCCTCATTTTTACAATACTGTTTAATTTATATACTTTTAGTTTCTACTATTACATATTTTTATCCCATTCTTACACTTTTCTAGAAACTCGATTTATCAGACTTCTTTGCTTGTTATTTAATTTTTTTTTAAATTAGACTTACATTTCAAACAATATTGGATTTTATGATCCCTTGTCTATTAAGTCTATTTTAATCAAGTTCCTACCATATTTTAAAAATAATAAATTAATAAAATAATACGTATTTTTGTCAGTCTCCTTTTGCGCGACTACAGTTAAACCACAGTTTAGCGACCATACAGTTCAGTAACGACCACATACTTTCACATAGCATAGAAGGGACCTTGTATGTTGCGATCTAACTCGCTTATAGTTTTACTGAGCGTCGCTTGTAAAAAGATGAAAAATAAAAATTTATTTCTAGACTTTTCGTGCTGCTTCAAAGAGCATACTAAGCCATGCTGTATGTTGGTTTTTTAAAAATACACAGCAGCGGTATCCACTTGTTCTGTTTATTTTTTGACATTAAACAGCCATCAACCTGTCAGCCGCATACAAAAATTGACGATTTGACAGTTGACAACCAATATGAAACCATGGGTTTTTTAATGCCTATTTACAATTTCCCACCTCAAACTCAATAGATTGAGACAAGTATATCGTTAACGTTAGCAATATTAACGGCAAGTGAAGCGAGACGCGAGCGCAAATGTCTAAAATCTAAATCATTGTTTCTCAACCATGTTTATGTGAAATGAAATATTCAAAAAGTTAAGCAACCTCCACTATACAATTATAATAATAGTTTATTCACACATTTAAATTCTCAAAGCTCGACCAGCAGGCCTGATGTATTGCAGCATGTAGTTGGATGCAAGATCACATGCGGCCTAATCACAAAATGTACGTTACAGGGCTTACTTTTTCCACTGATTGCAATGCCCTTTAATAACAAACGACTTCACCACGGGCCGCAACCTGTAGGTTGAGAAACGAAAGAAACGAAAATAAATACGAGGTTATGCTAAAAGTGGCTTGGTCCGTCGGTACGGTCGTCCCCCCACTGTACGCTCGCTAGACCGCGGTCGGACGTAGCACGTCGGTGCGTAGGCGTACATAGCGGTAAATGCGTTTACTGGCGGTCCGTGGCACGCAGTTTCTCTTCCACGGCCTCTTGGGAGGCCTCGGAGAGGTCGGTCGCTTGGATGTACTTCTGTACGCCTACCAGCGACTTCTTAAGCGCGTCGAATGAGCTGTGGAACAAGAACAAATAAAATTAAGGCTTTAATGCTTGCTGACTAACAAATAAGTCAATTTTGATGTGCCAAATCCGTTGTAAAAAGCCTTGTGGCTTTTTACAACGGCTAGCCTTATGGCTTTTTACAACAGATTTGGCAATGGATCAACATGGTTTTTTGCATGGGTAAGTTAGTTTTAGTTGAAGACTTGGAGAGTGACATAAGCCATTTGAACAAAAACAAAAAAGAACCGGGACATCAGAGGGTACCCACAGTATTTTCAAAAGATTAACTCCACATAGACAAAGTCGCAGGCAAAAACTAGTATGTTTATAACGTAAATAGGTGTGTTGTCCTACACTCTCGCCATATTCACTCCTCTCACAGAAGGTTGCTGATGGCCTTTGTCGTGTGTAACTAGACACCGTCATAACTAATATACATCATATATCTGCATCATATTATCTACATAAAGTGTAGAAGTCCTTTGTGGAGTATATGCTTTTCTAACTTGATTCCGAAATAATTGGTAGATTTACCATTACATTAATTTAAACAGTGTTTAAAGACATATTTAATATTCAAGTGTTAGGAGTGTGTTGCCACTGCAACTCACCTAGAGTACAACATCTTCTTCTTGACCTTGGCGGTGTCTGGGCACCACGACATGAGGAAGAGCTTCTGTTTCTTACTGGCCTCCGACGTGCCTTGACACTGGTGTGTGTATTCAAAGTCGAACAGCCCATATCTGGAATAGACGATGCAAACATTAAAAAAAAAAAAAAACTAGACAAGTGCCAAATAGAATTATGCTGGGAATAACTCGAAACAAATTACGTTATTTGCCCTTCTTAAAAAAAATCGCGCTGAATTTATTCGCGCGGGAAAAAAATAGAGGAGTTAGTGACCTACACTAGCCGGTGGCGACCTTTTGCAGGTCCTCGAGGAACTGCTCGTACTCGGCGTTACGGCCGCCGACTGTCTCCTTGTCTATCCTTATCTCCTAGTACCTTTGTAGATACTGAGTACAAAGAACTGGATCAGGAATCTCGTACGGGAAAGCGTAATGTTGACAGACTCTCACTAGATGGACAGATAGCGAGTTGCAGGGAATAGAAGTTGCAAGAGACCTATGTAAAGTAAAAATTATTGAAAGAGTAGTGGAGTTAGTGACCTGCACTCGCCAGTGCCGCCCTTCTGCAAGTCCTCGAGGAATTGCTCTTACTCGGCGTTACGGCCGCCGAGTGTCTCCTTGTCTATCCTTATCTCCTAGTACCTTTGTAGATATTGAGTCCCAAGTGCTGGAACAGGAATCTCGTACCGGAAAGCGTAATAGAGTTGCAGGCTTGGAGGGAATAGAAGTTGCAAGAGAGTTGAAAGTAGAAAGAATAGTGGAGTTAGTGACCTGCACTCGCCGGTGCCGCCCTTGTGCAGGTCCTCGAGGAACTGCTCGTACTCGGCATTGCGGCCACCGACTGTCTCCTTGTCTATCCTTATCTCCTAGTACCTTTTGTAGATATTGAGTCTCAAGTGCTGGAACAGTACCAACAGGAAGTGCTGGAATCTCGTACCGGAAAGCGTAATGTTGACAGACTCTCACTAGATGAACAGCACCTATGTAAAGTAAAAATTATTGAAAGAATAGTGGAGTTAGTGACCTGCACTCGCCGGTGCCGCCCTTCTGCAGGTCCTCGAGGAACTGCTCGTACTCGGCGTTGCGGCCGCCGACGGTCTCCACGTCGATCTGCTTCTCGTCGCGGATGTAGAACACCACGTAGCGGTGCTTCTTGTCTTTTTTGATCTCCTCGTACGTGGTTTTACACGCGTCCGATACTGTCACACCAGACGCCTGGAAAAATTAAAAGTTTTGGGTTAAGTAACGTTCCGTCAGTGTTGCCATAGGTCTAACTATACTGGTGCGCTATTAACTTGTTTTAGAAGCATGCGCTATCTACCCAGAGGTATGCCTGTGCGCATGCCTCATGTTCGCTGCCAATATAGCTCATATTGGCTGGCACACGTCAGCGCATGTCTGCAGGAAATCTGCATGCCTGAGAATGCTCCATAATGTTCTCAAGGGTGTGTGAAGTCTACCAATTCGCTTTCGTTTTGGAAAGCAGATTCTGCCGAGTCGTCAATAGGATCGAAATCCGGACCCCTCGGGAAAGTCTGAACTGTGTATTAGATTATCACTGCTTTATGAAACTTTCTATAATACCGTCACCGACCAGGACCGGAAGGCTATAGTTTCACGTTAGTGTTCACGCAACTACCAGTGGAATCAATTCCGTTCAATGGTGTGCCTGCTTAATTACACCATGGGATTACGGGTATTCAAAGGGCGGCCCAACAAATTCCTGAAAAGCCGGCAACGAATTGGTGGTTCCTCTGGTGCTACAAGTGTTCATGGGCGGTAATTACTTAGTCAGGTGACCGCCTGCTCTTTATTCATATAAAAAAATCTAATGCGGACAAAATTGCAGCTATCCGGTAATCTAGCGTCATAAAGTAGGCATCTGATAAAAATCAATATTTATTGTGAACTCGAGATGTAACTGGCGAGATGGCAATGTAAAACTGTTTGAAGTAGGATGTCCGATAAGTGTTTGGCGTGATGGCACGTTTATTATACTTTCATTGTTTTGATATAACACGCCCTGATAAAGAACACAGATAACTGGTAACATCAGCGTGCCGATGATTTGTCAATAACTGATAAATATTTTAAAGCCTTAGCAGCATGGAAGTAAGATTGTCTATGTAGTTTGTCACTAAAATTGCAAGTCAGTAAATATTATTATGTAGGTACTCGTATATTATTATGCGACAAATTGAAGTCTATGGAACGAGACGTGTAGTTTGACCAGGGATGTGGTATTTTGACAGTATAAAAGACGAATGGTGTAATTTGACAATTTGAACTTAGTGACCAGTTGATAATCGAATAAATTACAAATGGCGATGTTTTGTTTCACTCATACTTACGTGATGGTAATAACAAAAAAAATAATAACTTTGGGAATTTATAATTTCTAAATTATCTCTGGTCTGGTGTGGTGAGAGGTTTTAGTCGTGTCTAGTCACCATCCTACCGTCAAAGACGTGCCGCCAAGCCATCTAGCGTTCCGGCACGATAGCGTACAGAAACCGTTCCAAGTTTGCCCGCTACCATCGGACTGCTTCGTCACTTACCATCAGGTGAGATCGCAGTCAAGGACTATCTTGTCAACGTATAAAAAAACTATTAAGAATTTTTATTTAAAACCTAGATGAATGCGGACGAAGTTGCGGGCACCAGCAACTTGTAGTAACTAATATTGGTACACGGATAGTAGGCTAAAAGCTGAGTACTCTATCAAAATATATATTATTTTGTATGTCAAGCTCGTAAATCCATCCAGCCGCCTTCGCTGTAATGAGCAGCTGGCGTTACACGTCTCACTATTTTAGTGGACTTCAGTGCGATGGTGTTGTATGTATAATTAGGTATGTGAGAGCAATTTGTTTAGTAATGTCAAAACGATACTGTGGGAGGACTGGGTTTGTAATAAAATTAAGAGCACTTTAGTACTCTGTGGTGTGCCTTTGCCATTGATTTGTTATTGATTACCAATATATTTGTCGGAAATCAATGCCTGTTGATCATAATACAGTAGAAATTAATAGTTGTGTATCAAGCAAAATAAAATCTTGACAAGTACGTGAAAGTAACATTGGTACTAAGATTTATTATTCAAAAAAAAAAACTAAACCCTCTTTATATTTTGTAAACAAGTTTCGTTATTGGCCTGTGGGACCAAGGGCCCTTAACGCTAATTTTACCCCGAAGACCCAAACGTTTCGTGAAAACGGAATTGACAGAAAGCGTCACCTAGCTTAGCTTAGGAATGTTGGAAAACGGGCATTAACGTACTTTTTTTTTTTTTTTATTTATAAATAAATAAATTACAGAATATTATCCAAGCTGAACTTAACTAATATCCTTCCCTACCCTCCAAATAAGCGGAAAGCTTGTGTTAGGAGTGGGTACGACAATAGTGCAACGGGTGAAACCTTTCAGTTTTCAGTCCGCACCGCAGGCTATTGTTCCTTACTTGAAAGGAACCACCGAAAAATGCCAACAATTTGAACACGCCTGTCGATACATCTAAGTAGACGCACGTGTTGGTAAAGCGCGTCTGCATTTAGACGGCCGATGCGTCTATTTTTGTACGCCCATGCGGGTGGGTATACGCCCGATGCGACTTTCGTCTACGGATAAATAATGCAAGGTTCATTCAATTCATTGATAGTGTGGAAAGGGAAATTAATAGTTTAACACAGTAAAACTTTCCCTTAAAAACTATATACTTATAAAAGGGCTTAGGTTATTACACAGTTAATGAATTCCCTAATGACAAAGTTGCTTGTAATTTCTTCCAAGCAACTTCTGCTTTGCTTCAGCTGTTCACAAGATAGATAATGTATTAAATATAACATTTTTGTTTTAAAAAGAGCAACTGCTGAGTTTATTAACCGGCTCTTCTCAACAGAATACAGAAAGAAGAAACATAAGCTTTCCGAACTGATTTTGAATTTGAATTTGATAAAGACTTGTTTCGACTGATTGATCCTATCAACGTACAGCCTGAACCACTGAAGTTAGTAACTGATAGTAGATTCCTTTTATGACCCACTAGGAAAGGATTTCTTGAAATTCAGCCCCAAGGAAGTTAATAAATAATGGGTGAAAGTTTGTATGAAAATCCGTCAAGTTATATTCATGGGTTTGGCTAAGGCACAATTCCACCCCAAAACCTTACTCCATGCGGACGAAGTTGCGGGGCCAAAAGCTAGTTGTTACATATAAAAACATACATACATACATAGACTGATAAACACATTATCCTAATTTGCACCGCGCAGTCGGGTAAAAACTAAAGCATCAGTGCAAAAATGATTCAAATCGCTCAAGAGGGCCCTAGCAGAATAACAGCGTTGTGGTTACATATATTTTCTATCCACAGCATTGAGCTGAGCTAGCTACCCTTTCATTGGCATGATACATAGTAGATACTAGTTAAGTTATATTTTAAGTAATTCTGTATATTTGTAAGTCTAAGTGTACCTATTTCATTTTTGTATGTCAATGAATAAACGATATTCTGTTCTAAGATGTGACACAGATCTAATTATAAAGATCATCAAAGAAATTTTTTAATGTTGGTACTAAACGCAATAAAATACCATCAGCTTGGTGAAATATCAGCGATATGTAATGAATAATGATATACCTACAAAGATAATATTATATCGCAAGTTCACAACAGATTGTGAAATAAATATTCATTGAACGGTGACGCGGTGCACGGTATCTTAATCGACTGGATTTAATATTTGCAACGCGAAAAATAATAAGAAAACTGAAATCCTTTTCATGGCACAACCATTTTTTTTTATATTATACATAATACCGAGCAAACGAGTAGGCGGTTCACCTAATGTTAAGTGATTACCGCCACCCATGAACACTTGTAGTACCAGAGGAACCACCAATGAGTTGCCGGCTTTTTAAGAATTTGTTGGTCCGCCCCTTGAATAACCCCATGTTTTAATTAAGTGGGAACACCGTCGAAGGGAGATGATTCCACAATTATTACGTGGAAAAAAAGAACAGTTTTTAACGGAATTTGGTACAGAGATACCTTGCATCCCGAAGGGGTATAGACAGAGGCGTAACTATACCGTTTGTGGCCCGTGGCAAATTCATCGGATGGGGCCCTCCCTCGCCCAATATAAAGAAGCTCACCCAATGAGATAGTATTTTTTATTTTTAACCGACTTCTTTCATAAATCACTACGTGAAGTAGGTACATACAAACGCAATTACAATTACTTGATTTTCTAATAACCTTTAATTCAGAGCGTATTGTATTTATGATTACAATACGGCACATAGTAGTCCATTCTTAGCACCTACAATAGCAACGTAAAACGACATTTTCGCGAGCGAAGCGAGCGCGAAATTTTTTATGATTGCATTACGGTACTTAGTAGTTCATTCTTGGCACCTACAATAGCAATATAAAAGTGACATTTTCGCGAGCGAAGCGAGCGCGAAATTTTTTATGATTGCATTACGGTACTTAGTAGTTCATTCTTGGCACCTACAATAGCAACATAAAAGTGACATTTTCGCGAGCGAAGCTAGCGCGAAATTTTTTATGATTGCATTACGGCACTTAGTAGTCCATTCTTGGCACTTACAATAGCAACAGAAAAGTGACATTTTCACGAACGAAGTGAGTGCGAAATTTTTTATTCTGCACTGCGCCATATCTAGTCCTGTACTTTTGGCGCTTGAGACCTTGCGTTTGTATGCGCCGGTCGGCCCTACCAACTATTTAGTAATTGTTATTGGGGTTATTTTAAAATGTGTTTGTGGACCTAATGACATTTAGGTATTACAAATATGTATCTTTTTAATTTCTGTAAGACATAAATAAAAATTTTGGCCCCAAATTCGCCGCCCCTAAAATCTGCTGCCCTAGGCAAATCAGCCAGTCAAATCAGCCATTTGGTAAATCTACCACTGTGCGTAACCTTTCTTCTTGTCCCAAAGAGTTTAGTTTATATCAATTTTAATTTTGAAAATGATCGCTCGGCACTAGCCGTAGTCACAGGAATGGCTATAAATGTTATGATCATCTTGTGCTTCCGGCCCTCTCTGATCGGGGGCCCCTGCCGGCTGGGGCCCGTGGCATTTTGCCGTCATGCCACCCTATAGTTACGCCTCTGGGTATAGAATACATTCAACCGTGGAAAACTATTCCAAGAATTTTTTAAAAGCAAATTAAAGCTAGTCGGTCGACGCGACGTTCCGGTTATCAGTGTGCCTAGTGGGAGTTGCCTAAGGTTATTCGAATAACTTTATCACCGCGTTAACCGAATAAACGCCACACGCATCGATAATCGAAAACAAGTGAGTGTAGGATATCATTGCGCTAACCACTTGATTCAAGTTAACTCACGGTGAGTATCGAATCACGCTCGCGTCGTGAAATAAACCAGCCAAATTTAGAATGACATTTTTACTATGTGATTTTATTGAAAGCAGGGGTCTATCACAGTTATGGGGATTGTAACGACATCTTTGTTTACGTTTTGCTTGTCGTAGATAGATAATATTTTTGAATTAGTTTATTAAGGAAAAAGTTAAAAATGAGGACTAGTTCAACGCAATTCGAGATGATGGTGACCTACATGGAGCAGTAAGTGGATTAAAGTTATATGGTGTTTATGAATTGAACTGACTGTGAACTTGTAACTACCAATGTACCTACTAAGTTTATTGTTTTTACTTTTTAGACATGGAGATCTAAGCAAACCATGCTCCAATGCAAGGGACCGACTAAATAATTTAAAGAATTGGGAAGAACTAGTCCAGTTACTTAACAGTGATGGCGCTGGCGATTCCAAAACATTGGAAAAATAGATGAAGGTACCTACTTAAGACAACCTATTTCTATTATTACTTGGTTGTGGGTTGTGAAATTATACTGGTTATGGTTTACTCAAGGTTTACTGCATAAAATCTTTGCTTTGTGCATGATTTAAGGTGTGGAGCGACTTTAAAAATAATACAAAAAAAAAAGGCTGCTCGCCTGCATAGGACTGGTTGGCACTGGTGGTGGACCGGCCAATTTAGCGAAGTTGTCGGACTTAGAGCAACGACTGCTTCGCTTAGTTGGTATGCAAATGGCAACAGGCTTGGCAGTGGAAGAAGCTGGGTTGACACAGGTTTTACCTTAATTACTTACATATTAACTTTATAAGATAATGATTATAAATAAAACACCAACTGTTTGTTATTTAACCGACTTGACTTGTTTTTCATAAATTGTATTCTCTTACAGGCTAGTCTTAACGTCCAGCCACCTCAATCACAGCCTATACAAATGGTAATAGATGTAGAATGTAAGTTGCTGTTAAGAGTTATTTTCATATTATTATTTCATTAAAATTAAAGTTTTAATTATATGCTCATGATTTTATTTAATTAAAGCGTAAACCCAAGATAATTTATCTACAAAATTTAAATCTAAACGATGTCTTATACCACTTTCACTCAATTTTCACCTTAAAAATCTTCGTGAGAACTTGTCGATCACGTTAGTGATAGCGTTTATTCAATTTACGTCTCAAATGTCATAATTGTAAACTCGCACTCGCAACGCATTCACAAGGTCATTGAAACAACCAATCACGTGCGCTAACGCTCTCGCTTCCGAAAGCCTGTCGATAGTCGATAGTCGGTTACGAGAGAGTAAAAAACTTGAACTCACAAATTTTGTTTCACTTTGTTGTCACTAGGTGGCGCTGTTTCAATTCCATACAAATCGGAGTTAACGCTTTCACGACCGAATAGGTAAAAAAACTCCCACTAGGCACACAGGAAGCATTTTATAATTCCAGTGCTTGTATGTGACCTCACGTGATGGGTGAGTGATGAGTAATGGTGATGACTGGTGATGGAAGTCATAATCGATGATGTGTATAACGCTTAATCTCAAGGTAATTAGATGACGAACGAACGCCACATAAGTTCACTGCTTGGTTCAGCCAGTTGAATAAAATGTGTCATAGGCAGCTCAGTCAGCATTTTTAATTCTTTGACAAGGTCGACCTTGACTGCGATCTCACCTGATGATAAGTGATGCAGTCTAAGATGGTAGCGGGTTAACTTGGAACGGGTATGGCAGTGTACTTCAATACCCCTAATCGGTTTTGACACGCCATCGTGCCGGATTGGCGCCACGTCTTTGACGGTAGGGTAAAGCCTCCCATCAAACAAATACTTAATTACTCAATGACATTACCTATATATATAAAATTCAAAGTCCTGACTGACTGACTGACTGAGATACGCACAGACTAAACTACTGAAGTTAGAAACTTGAAATTTTTACAGTTGGTTCCTTTTATGACGTAGGCGCACACTAAGAAAGGATTATTGGAAATTCCACCCCTAAGGGGTTTAAATAGGCGATGGAAGTTTATATGAAACTCCGTCATTTTTCAAGCTGTTTCCATCAAAGTTGGTATTTGAGCTTTCAGTTAAAAATAAAAAAGTACGTGTGTCACAGTGTTCGAAAATTCCACCCCAAAATCTAATTCCACGCGGACGAAGTCGCGGAGGCAAAAGCTAGTTAGTTTACAAACGACAGAAAAAAAAATAAACTATGTGGTAAGATTTAAATCTGCACAGAGACGAGATACAAATAGTAAATAGCCGATGGATAATATTAGAAGCGTGTGACGATAAACGTTCCAGCCCACGCGTATACACAAAATCTTTGATAAAATTTTACGTTTTGGACTATCTACTATACTTCTACTATACTTCTTCTCTACTATAGTTCTTTCATTTCACAAGGGCGAGTGAGCTTTACTTGTGGTTACGTCGTGTACATTACATTTACGCAGTGACATTTACGCAATGTGCATGTGCACATTGCGTAAATGTCAATGCCTGTCAGGACTGAGCCTAGGTTCTCTCGCTCATACTTATACAGATACGACACACACACACAACCATGAGCCGCGTACCCTCGTGAGTTGCAAGAACTATACTACAAAAAGTTACAAACTGAAAATTATGTAGGGGTTTCTTTGAAAATATTTTTGAAAAAAAAAAAAAAAAAGAACCTGCTTATTTAGTATCAAGTGGTTACACGTATTACGTGGACAAAGTCATGGCCAATTCTAATAGCAAAATAAACGCGTTAATATGCTTTCTATTGTATGGATTCACATATTATGTATTTATATTTTTAGGGTTCCGTAGTAAAACTACAAGAAACTCGTAAGGAAGGAGAAAATTATAGTTTCGCCGTAGTTTCTCTTGTAGTCCGTCCGTCTGACCGTCTGTCCACAGCATAGTATACATCTCAGAGACTTTACATATCGTACCCTTATTGCAAAAACCGATTATCTGCACCAAAATTTGAGCGAAAAGTTTTTGAGTTATAAGCATTTGAAACTTTAACGACTTAAAAATTAGTTATAATGATGTCCATTTTTAAACAATAATAATTTTTATAAACAAGAAACTATTCAAGAAATGTTAAGTAGGTTAATAATTGAAAAAAACTTACTATTTTTTCAACAAAAAGAAGAAAATAACCGGTAAGGAGCTCACTTAGTTAGTTTTTCCTGAATGTAGAAAAACTACCAAATTTTCAAATTTACCGTTCTGGTAGCTCTAATGGCATTTTTTATTTAATCACTTGTTTTGAATAGTAATAATCATCAAGACAAAAATCGTTTTAGTTCAACTTTAGCCAGTACAGGTGTAAAATAAATATCTTTAGTCGCTTTTGGCTGAAGGTAAAGTAGATTTCATTTAACTTTGTACGTACTAACTGCAGCGCCCTATGGTTTTACCCGAGGAGTTCCCGTTCCCGTGGGAAATGGGCAAGCCTACATTATTTCTTATAATCTCAGCTATCTTTAAAAGAAAGTTTCGTTGAAATTGGTCCAGCCGTTCTAGAGATTAGCTCATTTAAATTATTTCGTTTTATTATATTAGAATAACTAGCTGTGCCTTGCGGTTTCACCTACATTTGTCCCGTTCCCGTAGGAATTTAGGGAAACACTATAACTGTAAACTTTCCTCTCGAATCCCTCTATCTACTGATGAAAACTGAATTAAAATCCGTTGCGTAGTTTAAAAGATCTACGCGTACATAAAGAGGGCCAGACAGCGGGAATCGATTTTGTTTTATACTATGTAAAGATAACATATACAGCAGAGCTAAGTTTGCCCGCAAGCGTTGCTATATGGGTGCCCCATTGTAGCTTTGAATCCAGGGTTAATCCCAAGAACACTTTGGAGTCCTCAGTTTTCAAAGGTTCATTATTTATCTTTAAATTTTTACTGACAGTTCTCGGGTTAGGTAATAAAAACTCAACACACTTTGTTTTTTTAGTATTTAAAAGTAGATTATTTGCCGTAAACCATTCAGAAACTTGAGATAATGCATTATTTACATCGTCAAAATTGTCTTTTATCCTATCGACTTTAAAATTCAAAGACGTATCATCAGCAAATAGTACAATATCGCAAGTATTGTGGACAAAATGTGGTAAATCATTCATGTAGACCAAAAACTTGAATGGACCTAGAATAGAACCCTGGGGTACACCCATTACTGAGGCTGATCCGGATGATTTTACATCATTGACACATACTCTTTGGACTCGTTCACTGAGATAAGACGCAATAAGACTAAGTGCAAAATCTTTAATGTCATAGTGGCTCAGTTTAAGCAAAAGTGTCTCGTGATCAATGCAGTCGAATGCCTTTGACGACAAATCACAGAAAATACCAATGGCACTCTGTGAGTTCTCCCATGCATCGAATATGTGTTGTAACAGCCTTGCGGCTGCATCGGTTGTTGATCGACCCTTTGTAAAACCATACTGCTCAGTGTGTAGGATTTTATTTAAATTAAAGTGTAAAAGCAGTTGGTTGAGCATTATTTTTCCGAATATCTTGCTGAGAGTTGGCAAAATTGAAATTGGCCTATAGTTATTCGGGTCACTCTTGCTTCCCGATTTAAAAAGCGGTATTAGCTTACTACATTTCATAAGGTCTGGAAAAGATCCAGAATCTACTGATTTATTAAAAATTAAAGCAAGATATGGCGCAATAATATCAATTATGTTATGAATTATTTTAACTGATATCCCCCATAGATCTGCTGTTTTCTTATTTTGTAAAGATTTAAATGTTTTGACTATGTCATATGGGGTAACGTGTTCAAACCTAAATAACTTATTGCACTCAGAGACATTGCTCCTTAGAAGACGATAGACTTCTGCTGGCGAGGAATTCAGAGAACTGGTTGTAGTAATTGGAATATTTTTGAAAAAGTTCTCAAATGTATTTACAATTACTGTATCGGAGTTAATTACATGATTATCACTTTTAAGCTCCAATTTATTATTATTATGTACCTTATGTTTACTCATTTCATCGCCGATGATGTCCCATGCTGTTTTAATTTTATTATCAGAATTGGCAATTTTTTGTTTTATGTGAAGTGACTTTGCTTGTATGCACACATTTTCAAACAATTTAGAATAGTTTCTTACATATTCAATAAACGCGGGGGAATAATTATATTTTTTTCTGCATATAAGTCAAACAGCTTATTTCTACTTTTATAGATTCCGGCAGTTGGCCAGTTACTAAACTTAAGATCTTTAGACAGTCTTTTCTCTATCACCTTAAAGATAGAGTTATATTGTGAGCTTAACAAATCAAAAAACTTTTGATTTGTGAAGATGTTCAAAAACCCTCGTAGCCCAGTTATACAGTAAAAGTGAACTTAAGTTCTTTTACCTGCAATAATTTTAACAAAATATTGAGTTCATTATTCTGCAAAAAGCAACTAATGTTGTTTAGTTCGTTTTTCTTTTTAGATACATCAGCAATTTCTAGTATATTAATAAAAGCTGAAACCTGTTAACGCAGGTTAACATGTATTAACAGAATAATATTGACATAATGATAAATCAAGCAACTACATCTGAAAAGTATTATAATACAATACATTGTTTTTGTGGTATAGATTTATAAATCTAAATTATTTAAATGAGTTTAGTTCTTTTTTTAAGAAGGTAATTAAATCATACCTGTAGGTAGTTGCTTTTAACTCTAGCTATCTCCGTAAAAAAGCGTCGTAGCAGATAATGGGTTTGACCTACAGCTTCGCCGTGAGTTGAGGAGTCGATTGATATATTTAACCTAATTTTGGTACAAAAATGCAGATAATCGGTTTTTGCAATAAGGGTACGATATATTCAAATAAATAAAATTGAAGTGTTTGTTTTTACAAAAAAGAACAATTTCAAAAGAACAGCTTTTTACTAACCGCATACTAAAATACGGTACTTATAACAAGAAAGCAATTTTTGTCTGTCTGTCTGTTTGCCGCTAATCTCGGGAACGGCTGGACCGATTTTGACGAGACTTACACTGGTAGAGAGCTGATATTATCGGACGTATATAGGCTACTTTTTTAACCAACGTTCGAAAAAGGAGGAGGAGTTGTGTTTTTCTATCTGTGTCTATCTCCGTAATTTCTTAACCGATTTGCGTGATTTTTTTAATCGATAGAAAAACTTTGCGAGATGTTCCCATAAAAACTTCAGGTTCCAACTACTCAATCCTGATGCTGCAGGGGTACTGTCCCCTAAATTGTGGCGATTTAATATAGGAACTGTCGATTATGAATAGTTATTGTAGGTACCAAGTAAAGACTACATCTTTGAATTCCAAGACCCAACTCCTCAATCCTGATCCTGCAGGGGTTCTGCCCACTTAAACTGTGGGGATTTAGGATCTGTTGATTGCGAGTTGAAAAAGCGGACGAAGTCGCGGGCGTCCGCTATTTGGTAATAAATACACAAAATTGGATAAAACATACGTCCTATTGATTTTGTTCGTATAAAAGTAGCTTATGTTACCCGAATCATAATCGATTGACAGCTTATTAAAATCGACTCAATAGTTCAGGCGCTATGGTGGAATATACGTCCTTTTGGCTTCGGGTAAAAGAGAAGCTTGAAGTTAGTGTTTGATGCAGTGTTCCACATAGTTCAAACAATAGTTTGTAAAAAGCGACGCAATAAAGGGCGCAGTGTATCCGCAGAGGTGTATCGATTACCTAGAAAGCATGCAACGTTGAGAAAAGGGGCGTTTCGTAAATTGTATGCAAGAGAATAGTAGCGCTTTGTTTTTCACAAGATTTTTTTACTGCAAACAATTTTGCTTGAGCCTATTTATTGCTCTCTTAAAAATGTAGCCAACTCTAGTTCTATCATTTTTGAAACTCTGCTTAAGTTTCTCCCACTTGAAACTACTGAACTTTAAGTATAGCAATACTAAACTTAAAGTTACGGACAATAACTTACATTTCTGGAGACCGAGAAGTGGTTATCTTTTGCTTCTAAGTTACTAGCTGATAACCGCGACTTCGTTCGCGTGGATTAAGGTTTTTATTCCCGCGGGAACTCTCTTGTTTCCCGGGATGAAGAGTAGCCTATCTCTGTGCCAAATTTCAGCCAAATCGGTTCAGTCGTTGCGACGTGATTGAGTAAACTTTCGCCTTTATAATATTTAGTGTGATAGGAAAAAGGATTATATGAAGTTTAAATATTCATCTTCTGCTCATAGTTCACGGATTGATCGCAATCGAATAGAAGAGGACAAAAGAAAAAAAAATTCATCTTGTCTATTATGGTGTTAAGTTAATATCGATAAGTCCGCATTAGTAAAACACTGTCGCAATTCGCAGTTTTATCGCCCGTCCCTAGTAAATACAAAGTAAAAAACGAATCTAGCGAATGTTTGACCGTCACGAAATGTTTCTAGAATGAAAATCAGACTAGAATAAATGTTTGTCGTCGGCGACAAGGATTTCCTTTGGGTACGCCACGACCGGAAGCCGGGCGTCCCATCGGGGGATGGATTCCGTTATCGACTGACAGTATAAATAAAAATGTCTGGACTCTGGACTGTACCCAATATATACCTAATCTATATTTATATGGTCACTAGCTGATTCCCGCGACTTCGTCCGCGTGGAAAAGGTTTAGAGGGACTTGCTACTATCCGCGAGAAGTTATGTCCTATATCTCCGAAAATATTTAGTTATTTTTTGGGTAACTTGAACCGTTTACGCAGCGCACGCAACGGAAGCCCTCAAATATGGATAATTTTTCCCGTTTTTGCAACATTTTTCACTGATGCTTCGCTCCTATTGGTCGCAGCGTGATGTTATATAGCCTAAAGCCTTCCATAAATGGACTATCCAACACAAAAAGAATTTTTCAACTCGAACCAGTAGTTCCAGAGATTAGCGCGTTCAAACAAACAAACTCTTCAGCTTTATAATATTATAGTATAGATTAGTCTCAGTAGCGTATGCGCTACGGTGGGAATATACGAAAAAACATACACAGACTGCTAAAATCACAACCCTTCCATTTGACTTTACCGCAATCGAGTAAACAAAATTAAAACGATAGTCGACGCCCTGCACTTGACCCTTAACGTGCACAGATAACAGAATCCCTCCGCAATATGAAACCAGCCCTCTCGCACAGATCGAAGGGTGAGGGGCGAATGACCTCAGCCGTTCTGACGTCAGGTCAATGACTCACGGCACTGACATCGATTCGGCCGCGAAACTTCATTGTCAAATGTACTGTGACTGTTCGAGTTTTTATTGCAAAGGTCAACACTGCTATTCTCTAAGGCGCGGTTATCACTGCAAAAGGGTAATGAGCGGGAAATGGCCAAACGGAATGACAAAATTGGATATTTGACAAAATCGCAAATGTAACATGTAATTACAACATGGGGTTATTCAAGTGGCGGACCAAAAGTTCCTAAAAAGCCGGCAGCGCATCGGTGGTGGCTCAGGTGCTAGAAATGTTCATGGGCGGCGGTAATCACTTAACATCAGGTGACCCGCCTGCTCGTTTGCTCGTAAAAAATATATAAAAAAATGTAAGAAAAACATTTGTAAAAACAGAAAATAAATCGGTTAAAAAATAAATAAGTTATAAGCTGTTTCACTGCGACTGTATGAGTCTGTTTCTAAAACAAGTTTATAGTGTATGGAGCTACTTAAATCGTGATGTCATGCTGCAATAGCACTGTCTTTTTCTGACAGGAAACTTGTTGTAATCAACCTTCTTAATATTTAAGAAGGTTGATAACAACAATTTTTCTTTTTTTTCATTTCTATTTTCATTTCATTTTGATTTTCATATTAATGAAACTTAATTTTCCATAGAAACTTATTTTTTTTAAATACAAGATAGCCTTGCTGAAGATATTCAATGATGAAAAGGATTGCACCAGAAAATGACTATTCACTCTCATCTCGTTCTTGTTGGAAGAATGTGTAGACAAGATGAGATGCAAGTCCAGACTATTCATGCGTGTACTTTTATTATTAACTTACTTATACTGTAAGAAATTAAGACTAACTAGCTAGATAGACTACTTTATAACACATTGTAGCATATTTTATTATGTGCATGATATTAAAAATCTGCAGAATATTAATCAAGAGTTAATGAATTATTGATAACAAACCTATACAGTGTCATCTACTTGTTATGTAGTGTGAGAAATATTATGCATCATTATACTTCAAATTAACATTGTAACAGCTAGTCGTTTTTTTTTATTACTTTTTAGTTTGCTCTTGATTGCAATATCTTCTAGTGGTGAGTGACTATGTAGTCTAAGATGGAAGTGGGCAAACCTGCATGGAGTATAGCAGTTTTTTCTTAAATCCAAATCCGCTATTAGCATCTATAATCTATTTTTCCTTAGTGATCTTAGAAGGTAAACAAATCATAGATAACATTTTGGAGAAATGGTGTATAAGTTGAATGTACACTGCCATACCCCTTCCAAGTTAGCCCGCTACCATATTAGACTGCATCGTCACTTACCATTAGGTGAGATCGCAGTCAAGGACTATCTTGTCATCCAATAAAATGAATACTAGAAAAGTATTGAAGGATTTGGAAACCCACCGCACTGTTATCCCAAGAAAACTCCTACCTAAACATGAATAATGGAACAGGGTCCAACCCTCAGCAATGAAAAATGTGAGGCATTTCTGTGCAAGCTGCACATTGTAACATTTTAGATTATTATGCTTAGATTTGTCTAGTTTGGCAGACTATAGCCACATAATTTTGTTCTTTCTTCTATATCATGGAATCCTACAAAGTAACAACTGTTTCTAGCCAATATTTTGATGTTAAATCAAAAAGGTAAAACCTGTGATGACTTTTTTTAAAGAATATTAGCCAAGCTGAAGTTGACTAATATCTTCCTATCCCCTCCAAATAAGCAGAAAGCTTGCACCAGGAGTGGGTACTACAATAGTGCAACAAGTGGGATTTGAACCTGCAAGCTGCCAGATTTGAGTTTGCACCTTTAACTATTGGGCTATTGAGGCTTTGGACCTAGGTTCTGCACTATTTTAGTTGTACTGTATTTGAGGAGGGGATGCCTGCTAACACCAGCACTAGTAGCATGGGCAGAAGATAAAAGTTTTATCCCCCGATTTTATCCACTGACAGGGGATAAAATTATCTTTTCCCTATGCTAAAGCATGACGACAGAAGAAAAGGCGATGTATATTTCTATAAGTATATCCACTGAGTGTTATTTCCACCGCTGTGCCCATGCTCGACGGGTGGATAAAGCTAAGCGAGGGGATAAACGTTTTATCCTTTTCCCGGGGATAAAATTTCTCCCGCCCATGCTACCAGTGCAGTGCAGTCCTATGTCAGACTATTCCACCCAATTTCTGTTTTTTATTTACAATTTTAGTTGCTGATGTTGATTAACAATAATATTAGTGAAGAAACTTTTTGTGATTAAAACTAACATGTCATACATGTGGTAATAATAATAATAATACCAAACAGTGTGGTTTGCATTTATTACTTACAGGTTAATAAGGATTTTCCTTATGAGGCCATAAGTAACACCTGATGAATTGACATTGGCTTTAAATACATATAATACCTATATTATATAACGTTACAGGTTTTACATTCAAGGTATTAATATGAGATGGATATTGTATCTGGGTCACTGAGTAAGTAATTATAGAAGAGCTTGATTTTGCTTCAATCTAAATATATAAAAGGCAAAGGTGACTGACTGACTGATCTATCAACGCACAGCTCTAACCACTGGACCGATCGAGCTGAAATTTTGCATACAGGTAGCTGTTAGGACGTAGACATCCGCTAAGAAAGGATTTTGGAAAATTTCAACCCCAAGAGAGTTAAATGGGGGGTTAAAAAATCGAACCTAACGTGAGTGAAGCCGCGGTTTAAAGCTAGTAAGGTAATTAATTAATGCTATAGTTTAATGCTGAGATCTGCTTTAACTTAGCTCAGACTCAAGATAAGAGTTAAAACGAGGCACAAATATGCACTGATTCTATCTGTCTCATTCTATCTTTGTCTTGATTCTGAGTAGAATGAGAATGCTGTGTTTCAGATTTCAGCCTAAATCTTGAATTCTCAAGTTTTGATAGAGGTTTATTATCATTTTTGGTTATATGTAAGTGGTTCTTATCAGAAGCCAGAAGTATTCCTTTAGAACTATAAAGGAAGATCACAGTCTTATGCCTATAACATGTAATAACTGTCTTCGAAGGTTTTTGTGGTGGATGGTCATGTTTAAGTGTGGATGATAGTCCCAGGGCCGATACCTGGTTTGTACCAAAAATGTATTAGATTTCTCTGTTAAGAAATTCTCAGTACTAACTGTACAGTTAGGAAGTTGGCTATGTATTACCCCCTTGCCTTAGAGAGCATGTAAAGCTGTCAAGCTGTCCTTTCCGGCCCATCAGACTATAAGACTAAGGGAATAAAGAGTGCACCTGTATTTGCACACTCTTGCACTATAATATCTCCTGCGCAGATGGCTTATGCGTGTAGATAGGTCACGACGACCGGATTCAGTTGGGAGGACATTATTTTTTACTATAGCACGTAATACGCCTATGGCATGACGTATACATACGGTATACGTCATGCCGGCGACTTCGCCGCTAATGAGTAACCTGTAGTGAAAGTTACTGCAATAAAAACTGTGGTGATTCATCTTAACCTATGACTCACACCATAAGCCTCATCCTAACTAATAAGGAAACCATTAATTTTAAAGTGTTAATACGATTCATATAGGAATTGATAACACTTTCATGTATAGATATATATACCTACTGATAATAGGTTAATAACCTTGGCATTGTAAGTTTAGTGTAATACAAGTGGTTTTTCAGTGAAGTAGGGTGAAAGGAGACGCCCGATTCGCCCCCCAAAAATAGACTTGAAATCGCCCGTACATGTCAGGCGGCCCACTATGCCTTATATGGTTAAGTAGTAAAGCGACTGCGCTTAGCAATGCTGCAGGTTCGATGCCCTCGCCGGCTGGCGACTGATAGCCGCTAAAACGCGAAAATTCAACGATTTGAACGCCACAGTGCGTAAACATCGTGCGCTTCGTCATAAAAGGCGGTGATACAGAAACCTTTCACATAAGTGAAATTTAATACCATTATACTCAGAGACTGACCCGGGTCCTTACAAACACTTTTGAGGGCGTAATTACCCAGCTAAAAACACAACACGTGGCATAAAATCACTGAACGGTGAAAACTTTTTCCATGAAAAGGCGTGCGAAGTCGGCAGTCTTAGCAAATAATGGCCGACGGCCGCGCCGGTCGACGACGGGCCGTAATGCGCCATTTTGGCGAATAACAGCACGCCAATTTTTAAAAAAACACAGCACAAACGTGAAACACTGCAATTTATTCACATCACTTACCATTTTTTGATGTTAAGCACGTAAAAATTTCCACCACAAAACTTCACTGACTCCACGACAACGGCGACCGGAACCACACTGATTTGTAAAGTTGGCCAAATGTAACTCCGTTGCGACCAATCAGCGCATGTGTCAAAATTATCAAAATGAGTCAACGTAGTAACTTTTTTGATCGAGTTTTCTTAATTGGAAATCCACATCAATATATTGGAATGTTTATTTATACTGATAAATTATGATATGTAATTACATTCAATAAAAAAAGAAACAATAAACCATATTTAAAAACACTAATTTTTTATGCAATGTCACAGGATGACAACTTTTCAAAATACTAAGAGCTCCGTTGCAGAACGCAGTAGGTATTACAGAATATAAAAAATACCGATCGTTTTATTTATAGGAACTTCAGGTACGAGCGACGAGATTAGATAAAATACATGTCTTTTCAGCGTAGCGGAATAACCATTTCAAACACTTCTTCACGTTATAACTACTTGAACTTCGAATAGTGAGTCACTGGTGACGATTATATTTTAACCAATGGGCGTTGAGTATTCATTAAATGTCCATATATGGACTGGCGGAAACAGCCGTGAAAATCCTATGGCCGTTCAAATTAACGCGGGTAATAATTGTAATTATATTATTTCTTTACTAAATAATTGCTTTAATTACATACTTTATCTGATATGTAATCTTTAATCTTACATAATAACCATTGACAATCTTGACCAAATAGATTTTAATTTGAATGTTATTCATTGTTCCGAAGATTGTTCCTTGAACAAGGAACACTTCAGTTCAGCCACATTCTATCAACGGTTTAAAATTATAGGTTTAAAGACATCGATGGTTTAAAAAGTGAAGTTTTCACTTCTGTAATCAACTAGCAGGCTATGATATTTTACTTATAGGTACCTATGTATAAAAGGAGGCCTGACCGAAGTATGTCACAGATGACCATTGAGTTTTTAGCCAATCAGCCACCACCAACCAATACCATACATGGAAAATAAATTCCATTTTTGGTGGTGTAATTCTACAATCTACATCTAAATGCTCGGTGATCACCAAACCTGTGATTAATTTTTATATTGTGTTATTTGTCTGAATTATCGCAGCGAATCTTTGAATCGGCTCTGAACCTCGTGATATTAGCTTCAAATTGGGTGATATTGGGTTCAAAATTGTTGTAAAACTTGAATATGTTCTTTGTGGCTATTAAGATTGGCGACTACTGTATATTTTTTTTTTTGTATTAGCCCGTTACCATCTTAGACTGCATCGTCACTTACCATAAGGTGAGATCGCATACAAGGACTATCATCAAATAAAAAAAGTCTGTCAAAATTGATTTTCTCTAGTTTTTTTTAATTTTCTGTAAAGAATATATCCAAATAAGCGGAAAGCTTGTGCTAGGAGTGGGTACGACAATAGTGCAACAGGTGGGATTCGAACCTGCGACCATTCAGTTTTCAGTTTACCTTTAACCGTTGCGCTATTGAGGCTGTTTACAGTGGACTAATAAATAAAACTTAAAAATGTCTTCACGCATTTATTTCTTAAAATGTCTTTACGCATTTATTTCTTAATTTTTTTTTTATTTTAAAAAAGAATATTAGGCAACCTAAGGTCGTGTAATATCCACCTATCCCCTCCAAATAAGCGGAAAGCTTGCGCTAGGAGTGGGTACGACAATAGTGCAACGGGTGGGATTCGAACCTGCGACCTTACAGTTTTCAGTCCGCACCTTTAACCGTTGGGCTATTGAGGCTATGAATTTAGGCGTTACCAACGTACTTATGGTATCTCTTATACATTGTATACATGTTTGTGATTGTCATTTGACCAATCGAGCCAGCTAAAGCTCGTCTTAAGAAGGCCATAGCGTAAGTGGAATCTGAGACTTGGATGAGCAAGGCTATGGAGTTTTCTATGTGTTGTCTGACGATTTTTGGCGGTGGGTTGTTTTCCAACCATGTGCAGAAATCGGCGACGGCGTACGCCGATATCCGGGACACGTGCGCTTTCCGCTTGCATATCGATTGGGTTAATCTGAAAAAAAAGCAAGAAAATAATTTCAAATACATTACCTGATTTGTGTCGCGCAGTCGGATAAAAACTGTAACCCGACTACCGATTTAATCCGATTAAACCAAACCTATCGACCGATTTAATCAAACTAACTTCAATAAAAAAAGATCAATTTTAAACATGAACCTAACAATAATATATTATGTTTTTATTATAACATTTGTATAATTATGTAATAATAATAATATATAATCCTATGTATTTATTGCGATCCCCGTCTCTCACTTACATTAAGTTCTCCCGTACAGGTTGCCTGGAAGAGATCACTATTAGTGATAAGGTCACCTTTTGTGTTACACTGTTTATTTACTTATTATGTATTATGTTCTTGTTTTTCATGCAATAAAGTTGTATAAATAAATAAATAATAATTTCGTATTTAGGATCACGAAAATACATACTTTTCAATAGAATGCGCCATATCAGCTAGCTTGTATTCCACGGCTTTGTCCGTGTCGTTATGCGACGTAGACCTCTCGCAGAGACATAATACCAAGGCCTTGTAGCATTGCATATAACAGGGCCACCTGAAAATTGTTATTATTATAAAAAAAGATTGTAATAAAAGTTTAAAAATATTTAACATAATATCAAAAATCTGTTCGGAGGTGAAAATACCTATATGTATTGCAAAAAGTACTGCATCAAAATTGACTCAGGTTTTTAGGAAAACAGTTTGCTAAAAGCTGCCCGCCCGACTTTACTAAATACTGCCTGAATTTAATGAAATTACTTTACTGTTTTGAGTGAGATGGCATGTCTCTTTTTGTTGCGGATAGTAGCAAGTCACTGCAAACTTTTTCTACGCGGACGAAGTCGGGGGAATCAGCTAGTATTGATTATGGATGTAACTTATAAAAGCTGTTATCGACACTCATTAACTTTGTTTGAAGCCAAAAACTTACCTGTCTTCCAATAATTCCTCTCTAGATAGTAGCAAATTATTCAATATGGTAACACAACAGTCGTATATGTCAACAAATGCTTGCCAAGTGATTTCGCACTTTATGTCAAAAGTTTTACGGCCGAGAATGTAGTGCATCAGATGATGTATCTGAAATATTGAGTCTAGAAATTCGTAGTCCAAGGAAATCTGGAAAAATAAAAAAGAAAACAAAGTTATTTTAGTCAATAAAATACAATGTAACATAATTATATACTCGCAAAACATCTCCCAGGATGATTTTGACGAATTCCCTGGCGTAGTGGTCTTATAATTGGGAAGTCTCGGGTTCGATTCCTGGCGGAGGCAAATTGGTAATCAATAATTTCTGAATTGACTCTGGTCTGGTCTGGTGGGAGGCTTTGGCCGTTGCTAGTTACCACCCTACCATCAAAGACGTGCCGTCAAGCGATTCCGGCACGATGGCGTGTAGAAACAGATTAAGGGATTGGGTTGAATGTACACTACTATACCCCTTCCAAATTAGCCCGCTATCATCTTAGACGGCATCGTCACTTACCATTAGGTTAGATCGCAGTTAACTTGATACTGAATAAAAAAAATGAAGAAAGAAAGAAAACATATACACTTGTACTATATATATTTTACCTTTTTTGCAGCCAAAATAACTTCCGTCAGAATGTCCAAATCACACTTTAATAATTCGCAAATTGAGTCATCTATTTTCCGAATTTTCAACGATTCGTCTTTGCCAATACTTATATTTTCTTCATTTCGCATTACTTCGTCGCCATCTTGAATAAAATCCCTTTTCCCGCCATTTTGTACGCAGTCATAGTGCATCTGCATCCAAAATTTGATATTTTTGCTAATTCTAGCAATTAATTTTGTCATGGCAACACATTTCGCCTCTATTATATTGGCTTTAAGGCAATTCTGGAATAGATATTTGGAGACCTTTCGCGATGCTAACTGTTGATTTTTAGTTTCTGAATTTTTTAGTATTATTGAAGGTTTCTGGAATAAATATGTTACATAGTTAAGTTACATTATACAAGTACATTTTCTACGTCAGTACTTTGATAAAAATTGTCTCTTTATTTGCCATCAAAAAAGAGCGATATATCCGATAGACAATTGAGAAATCAAAATAGGCTCGTGATTCCGCGACTACGCCTCAAGAAAGTCGTTTGTGGCAATGGGCGTGACGCCTTATAATAAAATTCCAGTCAATCTTAGACTTGCCTTAACATAAGTTTAAGAAATCTATTAAGGGTATTCTAAATAAAGAAAGCATATTATAACAACTGAAGATTACGTAAATGATAAAAAAAACGTGGACATAACTCGCTCCAGCAATGCAAGAGCATAATTAGCCCGTAAATTGTACACAACGTAATATTATTATTACATTTTATTTTATTTTTAAAAGAGCAACTGCCGAGTTTCTTACTGGTTCTTCTCAGTTGGAACGGCATTCCGAACCAGCGGTGGATTCATTTGAAGATTCGAAAGCCTTTTGTAAAAGTTTATTTGAATAGAAAATTATTCTATTCTATTCTATTTGTTGAGCTTTAACAAATTAACAGTATTGGTGTTTGAATTTGGGTAAAAATATACAGGTGTTACAAATAAAAATAAATGGACAACCAAACTCTGCTTAAATGCAGCATGCAACATTGAAAATTAGCTTAATCTATTGCATTACAACTTGAATGTCTAATATAAAATTTCTTATTAAATGTCAAAAGTTCATAGTTTAAATTTTTCCATAAGGTAATCACAGGTTGTATATATGTCTTATCTATCAAAAATAGCCGCAAAAAGAAGATGGCATGAGCCTAATTCTTACCTTAAACAAAGCCAAGTTCGCGAGATCACCCACAAAGTGTGTCCCAAAACACTCAACAGTTGACAGCTCAGCCAAAAACTTCAAACATACAGATATTTCTTGAAATTCCGCACTACTAATTTTCGCTTTACTCTCATGATATAACAGAAGTAATCTCTTAACACTTTGCCATATTTGTTGAAATAGTTTATCTTTATTTTGAAAAACTGAATGTGTTTCAAGTTTTTTTATGTAACGCAGTGTAACGTTGAGTAGGTGTATCGGTCGTTCTACACATTGGGCCTTTGATGATGGATTTTGTATGGATTGTATCTGAAAAAATATAGATTGTGAGAAACACGAATGAAATTAAGTATATTAACTTAAAAGGTATAATTAAAAAAAAAAACAAACACGTAACACAATAAAAATTTTTACAAAAATGGGTTCGACCGAGAAAGGTGTGCGCAAAACATATGCGTCCAATTTGGGAATTTATAATTTCTGAATTGTCTCTGGTCTGGTCTGGTGGGAGGCTTTGGCTGTGGCTAGTTACCACCCTACCGACAAAGACGTGCCGCCAAGCGATTTAGCGTTCCGGCACAATGGCGTGTAGAACTAGAAACCGACTATGTTGTAGGTTTATACGTTGAATGTATACTGCCACACTCCTTCCAAGTTAGTCCACTACCATCTTAGACTGCATCATCCATCAGGCGAGATCGCAGTCAAGGGCTAACTTATCATCGATTAAAAAAAGAAAAGATGAGAATACTTTTTAATAACTGTTATATGCCTCCATGGCCAAGTAAAAAAAAAATACTTACAGCAGTTTGCATGAAGAATTCTAGTCCAGACAAGACACCTTCCATATTCTTCGATTCTTCTCCATCAGTCGATTCGCAATATTTCAACAGTGCTAACGTATAACCGCCCATTGCATTTAGTGTTGCTACTGCCCTCTCAGAAACTGCCACACTATCTTCAGTGTTGCCAGACTCGTTAGCCAAAAAGCTACCATTTTTACTAAAATCGATATTTTTGAAAGAATCGAGCATTGTTTTGTTCAGTTTTTCTTGTAAATTCGCTAGAATCGATCTATAAGCACTAGTTGTTATAGCTTTTTTCTCTTTAGCAATTATAGGTAGTATAACACATATTATTTGAAAAACGGGTTCTCTAAAATATTCGATGCTAAATATTGTGCCTCTACTTTTATGATGAGTTAGTAAGATGTCAACAACATTTGTCACGATTTCCGAATCAGATTTCACTTTTTTTACTGCTGTTTCCAGAACGCTTTTGATTATTAGGTTGTTATTTGAAGTTTTGTTCGTCAATTTTAGCATATTGATTAAAATGTTACCGTCAAAATCGAATATGAAATCGACTGAGAATATTTTATACAAATCCGGATATTTAGGACTCAATTCATAAATACTCTGCAAAATAAAATCTACGCTTTTTTTCAATTTTTTAGTCTGGCAACATATCTTTACAGTTAATAAAACAAAGATGGCCGTCAATTGGTAGTTTTCCTCTAAGTAATGTATTTGTAATTGTTTCAAAACCTCTATCATATCTTCGATTTCATCTTGGTTCACTATTGTTGTATTATTTAAAAATTCCTTAACATCAATCTCATTGACGAATGTAGTTACATCAAAACTGGTTTTGCTTAGAGCTTTCGATAAAACACTAGTATTTTCCATACAATCGCATATATTTTTGGATACTTTTAATAATATTGCCTGTAATAATCCTTTATTATTTGTTACTGCGTTAGTTTTAAATATTTTAATATTCGAGTAATATGCGTAGGATTTTAGAAATGATTTTGATAGTTGTTTCAATTGATTTTTATCTAGATTTCTATATAGATTACTAGTCACGTAATTATCGTATAGAAGTATTTGAGGGTAGTCAGAAGTTTGTTGGATTATATTTGTTTTTATCTCTGATATTAAATTAGATGTGTGTTTGTCTGTAGAATCACTTGATAGCAATTCCATTGCCATAGTTTTCGATAAAAGTATTTGGATCTGAAAATTAAAAAAAAGTTTTTAAAAATTTACACTATTATGAGAAAATATAATGCATAAAGAAACAAATCGAAAATAACGGCTTGTATTTGTAATGACAGTGAAACATAGGACAACTGTAATGTGTCGCTACTAGATGTCGCTAACAGTTGCTATAAAACTGATTGAAAAAGTAGATACATATCACTAATTTCGTGGCTGACGTGTGGTTCGGCCGTGGTGTAACGGTTAACACACTCGGGCGCGATTCCCAGAGAGATGTGGGTTCGAATCCCGCCGGCCTCGGAATTTTTGATATGTATTACCTATAAACCTATTAGGTTATTTCCTTTAAGTGTAGGTTAACACTTTAATAAAAGATAAAAAACATAGGACAGTTAATAAAAAATAATCCTTACTAATACTGCAACAGAGTTACGGATCAACGTGATTTTTTGCAATGGGTATAGTTGAGGACCTGACATAGGCTACTTTTTATCCCGGAAAATCAAAGACGAAGTCGCGGGCATCAGCTAGTTCCTGCGCCAGGGAGGTCGTCAAAAAGTATTATAACTTACCCATATCAAGTTTTCCTCTTCGTCTTGTAACTTAGAAGCAAAAGATAACCACTTCTCGGTGTCCAGAAATGGTAGCAAGTTATTGTCCGTAACTTTAAGTTTAGTATTGCTATACTTAAGGTTTAGTAGTTTCAAGTGGGAGAAACTTAGGCAGAGTTTCAAAAATGATAGGACTAGAGTTGAATTCTGAAATTGAGAAACAATTTTAAATTAAATCAATAATATTCAGACTAGTTTTTGCCCGCGGCGTTGCTTAAGTTAAGTTCGATATTTCAAACCCCTATTTTACTTCCTTAGAGGTTGAATTTTCAAAAATGCTTTCTTAGTGGAAACCTACATCGTAATAGCTTTCTGTATGCCAAAATTCAGCTCGATCCGTCCAGTTTGAGCTATGGGTTGATAAATTAGTCAGTCAGTCAATCATTCACCGCCGATAAATAAATCTAATCTTTAGAAAACTTAAACCTTAAGCCAAACATGCCCTAATAATAATAAAAAAAACTTACATAATTCAATTTCAAAATGTTCTCTCCAAACTTATTCAAACACTGGTCTTCAAAGTGTTGGAATGCTGTCCAGAACTCCTCCGCTATATTCTGTGGAACTGTATGGTCGGCCATTTTGCTGTGACTCAGAACGCTCGACAAGATGGCGGCTAGAGTTTCCGCCAGGGTTATTATTGATGGACCTGCAAATAAAACAAGAAATCCTTACTAATATTATAAATGCGAAAGTGTTTGTTTGTCCTTCAATCACGCTGCAACAGAGCTACGGATCGACGTGATTTTGATTTTGAAAAGAAACACAGAAACAGAAAAAAGATCTGTTTTGTCAACTTTGCCTAAAATTAGAACATATTTGATTGAATCATAATACATACTAACAAATCCTTCTTCCAGCATCATCAGACAGTTTTCTTCAAAATCCTTTTGCAAAGACACCAACAGATCTTTATTCTGTCTAAATAATAATTCTGAAGTCAGCTTTCCATACATTTCAATGCAGCCCGGTGGAAATATATCCTTTCCCGTGACGATTTTCCCTTTAATCTTATCAAAACTGGCATTATTATTTTTCGCTTCATTCAGTTTCTGTTTCAACTCAAACTGTTCTATATTACCTGCTTCTAAACTCAATTTTAGATGTGGCAACATTTGATTGAGGAATTCTGTACCTCGACTCAATTTAAACAAAGTTTCGAGCAAACAATTCATCATTTCTGTGTACGAATTTAAAAACTCATTGTTATTTTTCTTTGTCGTCATGATATGTGGTAGAAGTTGATCCATTTTTTGTTCAACCAAACTTGGATCTAACTTCATTGCTGTTTTTATTATGTTTAACGTTGTTTTATCCAACTTTCCCTCCAATTTTAACTGACCGAGCATCACGGTTTGTAAAAACGAAATGAACGTCTTCTTAATTTCGACTTTCGAAACCTTTTCACCTATCGTGTCCGTCAAACGTACAGTTATATCAACTTCGTTCTTGAGTAAAACCTCTAGCATATTCAAGAAGATGCCGCGTTTTATTTTATCATTGTTTTCTGCAAACATAATCGGTGGCATTTTCATCGCAGGTATCAAATAGTTCTGTGGCATGTTCAATACACTTGTAGCCATAATGTAGAATCCAAAAATAATACGGCTTTCATAACGATAACATGATACGAATGTGGTCACGAAGTCGTTTAGAAAGGTATGGTCGTCTTCAACACGACTATTTGGGAAGGTAAAGAATCCACGCATAATTTTGACAACAGATTGCATATTTTCACTTTTATCTGATGCAATTTCGTCAACATTGTCCTTCCTAAGCATGTGATTGAAAAAATGTGAAAATGCTTGTTTTCTGCTCAAGGGAAAGAATATATTTTGACATAAGTTTATAACTGCATCGTGGCATTCCGTATTGAGGTAGCTGAAAACTTGTTCCAGACTTTCACCTGTAACAATTTTTCCAATAAACTCCACTTTCTTCTTTGATTCCTTATAATAGTTTACGATGCTATTCAAAATACTTTGAATTTTCTGTACGTTTTGTGCACGTATACTGTGAAAAGTTTGTAGCAATGTTTTTGTTATAAAAAGAAAGTTTTCCGGTAAATTATTCATCTGAGGTGCAATTTTCTTGTTAGTTAAGAACTGTATGACGTTATTTATGTCATCTTCCTGTAATGTGTTGCTGTGAAGATATTGGGATACAACCTAGAATGAGAAAAATAAAATTTTAACATGTAATTTTAAGGTCTGTGTACTGTGTGTGTGTGTGTTCATAACATATTATGAATCACAGTCTCTCTTTCAAGTAACTGCGCGCCTCGTCGCGTTGCGGTATATGCTGACCCTTAGTTTTGTATTTATTAAGTACTACAATCTGACCAAATGATATAAATTTGATTTAAGAAATCTTTTTTATATGCTATCTCCATTCAAAAAAGGTTTTTATCAGTTTAAATTTTTCTGAATGACCTCAATAGAAGCCATAGGAATATATATTCAATATTTCAAATACTTCTTGAGGGCTTACAAATAGTTTTGCTTCTTTTAGGTTTGATTTAAAGAAGTTATTCTTAAAGAACAATTTCCTCACTTACAGAGAACTTAAGACTAAAGTTATTGTAAAATTTACAATCATATGATAACAAAAATGGTGACTCCTAATAATAAAAATACTAATTCCTAGACACAGGTATTTCCAGTTTTTTTTTTTATTCTCTTTTAAAGAGTTGAATTTCCAGTCTTATGGGTATAAAATCCTTAAAACAAGTGACATACCTTGATGATCTTGTACTTCAGCACATTGGTAAAATCAATCTCTCCATTTAACCACTCAAGTATGTCCTTCAACTCTCTGCTAGTGATTTTATCATCTTGCAGCAGTTTGTTCATCCACTCGGCAACAACTCGTTCTTGAGGTACAGTGGGAAAGTGATGTGATTGTACTACATTCTTAGCTAGTCTGATACGCTTCGGAAGAGGTATAGTATCGTCAGAGAGGCGACGTTTCAGTTCTGTAATTTTAAAGGATGCAGTTATTAAAAAATCAAATCAATCAGCAAAAGGAAGGGTTATGATTTTAGCAGTCTTTAAATGTATGTATGTAAGTATTTAAGAATGTTCTACCATAGCGCCTAAACTAGCCGATTTGGATGAATGAGGTGTCAATCAATTTTTTATTATGTTCTGGGTGACTTAAGCTACATTTTATATGAACAAAACCAATATGACAGATTTTATAACCAATTTACAGTTACAGTTTTGCTTAACTTTTTAATTGTTGCTTAGCTGTCTTAAAAAGTAAACGAACAACCTTTGCCGGACGCTTATGTCATTTTAGAGAGTTTGATTTCTTACATGTAGCACTGTTTGTCATTTCGGTAAGAACATCCTATGAGCTATATTTTATTTTTATTTGATGACAAGATAGTCCTTGACTGCGATCTCACCTGATGGTAAGTAACGATGCAGTCTAAGATGGTATCAGGCTAACTAGGAAGGGTTATGGCAGTGTACATTCAACCTGTACCCCTTAATTGGTTTCTACTCTCCATCATGCAGGAATGCTAACTCGCTTGGCGGCATGTCTTTGACGGTAGGGTGGTAACTAGCCACGGCCAAAACCTCCCACCAGACAATGCTATGCTTGTGCGTAGCGCGCTGCTTAAGCAACCACTTATTTACTTTCTAAGGTTGCTAAGGAACAGGATATCGTACACCCTGAAGAGGCTATATTCAATCCAGAGAGTGACCTAGGTACACCGTACACCGCGGTATCATTGTATATTTTGTAATAAAATTAAAAAAACAAAGTTTTAGGTTAGAAAATGTGTTGTTTTGTTTATACTTTTGTAGGTTATTATCGCACTGTATTTACCGTTTAGAGGAAACTGGTCCATATTGCAGCTTAATTATTTCATGCTATCTAAACTGAATTACTAGGATTATATTAAAACTTAAGTATTATTAGTTTTCAAAACACTTTTCAAAATTCAAGAATATTTATCTCACATGACATGACAAGTGACAAGTGACAATCACAGAACACTAATACCTACTTGGTGACAATTCACAACAGTAGGTACCTATTGAAGTTGACGTTTCAGTTTTGCCACAGAGTACATAGTACCTATATCATTGATTTTAGCACAAACATATAACTCTTATATGTTTGTGGATTTTAGATAGTAGGTACCTAATTGCAAGATTTGCTCACGATTTGCATTTTGAAACAGAAAATCACAGAAAATGCAAATCTGCAATCAAAAACTGTTGCACGACTCTCTGAAAATGATTGCTACAGTGTAACGATTGCAATCGCTTCTGATTGGCTCATACCACAAGCTCATACTCAATCACTATTGCCTATTGTTGCGATAAACTCAGCCAATCAGAACAAACTTAAGCAATGATTGATTTGTGAGCTGAATACCATAGTGCCAGTAGTCATCATTGAAGACATACTGCTGCACTCTATATTTGTACATGCTAATTATTCATTAACCCAACAATGGTTACAGGTACGGACTGAAAACTGAAGTTCAGCTTGGCTGATGTTCTCACGTTTAGATGTAGTTGTGAAAATTATGTTAGGTCTGCTTACTCTTATATGTTTGTGGATTTTCTTTTAAAAAAAAATGTTTAAAGTTTTTTAAACAAAGAATATCAGCCAGGCTCAAGAACTTGACTAATATTCTCCTTTTCCCTCCAAATAACCGGAAAGCTTGTGTTAGGAGTGGTTACGACAATAATCAACGGGTATGGATTGAACGTGCGACCGCGCGTGAGTCCGCATCTACAACCATTGGGCTATTGAGGCTATAAACTAGTATTAAGTATACAATAATGTAGGTTTATGAATGCCAAAGTATGTAGATATACCGTATATCTATATGTTAGCGGATATGGTGACGACTGTTATGAGCAGATAAATATCATTTAACAAACATTATATATAATATTCTTGGCTTGTATTACATTGGTAGTACTTAGAATACGTTTTAATCACAGTTTAATAATAATTAGTATCTATAGTTACGACAGTTTTAATCGGCGACCGTCGCCTCGCCGATTTGCGCGTCGCATCGGTAAATATAAACTTTTGTGCTGACAAAAATCAAGAGTATAACCAAAATAATATTGTTTTTGTAACTTATGAAAGTGGTCTTACTGTTAGAAACAGTGAAATAATTCTTAAATCCTTATACAAGGCTATTAATTGCTAGTCTAGAAACTACTCTACATGGAGGTAGATGTTCTAACTAGCGGAGCCAATTTCAATAATGGAATATCCAAAAATAACAATTGAATGGGTGAACGAGTTTCATTCATAAAAATTGGTCGCCATTTTGGAAATGACGATACAATTAAACATGGCGTCACGGCCACCAGCCAACGCTTACAAAGTGGGCCAAGGAGAAACTTTGCGCATGCCCGAAAGAATTGATTTTTCCCGTGACGTCACAAAATGTCCGCCGCTCCACCGAAACGGTCGGTATAAAAAGTTAAAAAAACAAGAAACACCCCTAGTTTCGTCCAAATGGATCGTAGATATACCTAGTTTTTCCAATACTCAAACCCGTTAGCACAAGAATCGGTTTTTTCAAATTTTTAAATATTTTACAGTGAACGCTTTTCAGTTCACCAACGGGAGTGAATAGAAATGCGTTTCCGTGAAGCGGTTAAAAAAATTTCTTCTATCTTTAACGCAAGCATGGGTTTCCCGATGATATTGTTGTGTTTATGTGAGTACAATCTATTTTTAAACTTTCAATTTGTTTATGTTATCTGTGGTTTTTTTTTCAGTGACCAAAGCTTCCGTTAATTAATACCGACTCATAAAGCATTGGTTTTTTTTTGCGAACCATTTAATAAATATTTGTTATTAATTAAATTTACCAAGCTACCTATTACAGTTATTGATATACTACTAGCAAAAAAATACTGCATATTTTATTATTAATCACATTCATAATAATAATTAATTAAAAAAAACGTTAATTTTCATGAGTCTTTGTTGAAAAGAAATGTAAAGAAGAACATCTAATTTTAAGGACATTGACTGCAATTTTGTCCCCTGTACAAAGCTTTTTGCAAATTCGATGACGCTTCGTATTGTTCTTGAGCGACAATGGAACAGCGATTCTATAGAATAGCCTTTCATAGAAAATGTAATAAAAATCTGTATACCTATATAAAATTCAAAGTCCTGACTGACTGAGATATAAACGCACAGCCTAAACTACTGAAGTTAGAAACTTGAAATTTGTACAGTTAGAATAGAATAGAAATATTTTTTATTCAAATAAACTTTTACAAGCACTTTACAAGTTGGTTCCTTTTATGATATAGGCGCACACTAAGGAAGGATTTTTGAAAATTCAACCCCTAAGGGGGTATAAAAGGGGTTTGAAAAATCGAACTTAACATGAGCAAAGCCG
Source organism: Hipparchia sbordonii (assembly GCA_038048805.1). Lineage (NCBI taxonomy): Eukaryota > Metazoa > Arthropoda > Insecta > Lepidoptera > Nymphalidae > Hipparchia > Hipparchia sbordonii. Next base: position 5,604,598 of record CM076117.1, on the reverse strand, counting down.
CGAGCAAAAGCTATATTTTAATAATGCCCATAAGCATCAAATGAAATCTAAACAAATAAAATTGGAAGGTTTGTGTTATATCTCAACGGGAGAATGGTGGTGATGGCTTAGTGGTTAAAACCTTTTCGGCGCGGGTCCGGGGTTCGAACTCTATGTTTTCGGAGCTATGTACGTTTCAACCAATAAAATATCACTCTCTTTAGTGATGTCACTAGTGGAAAGTCCGCGATTTTGTCCACGTTTAGTTCGATTTTTCGAATTTTAACTCTATTTTAACTCCTTAGGGGTGGAATTTTCAAATATCCTTTATTAGTAGATGCCTACATCATAATAGCTATCTGTATGCCTTTCAGCCCGATCACAGTTTAGTGGTTTGAGCTGTGCGTTGATAGATATTCTGTCAGTCAGTCAGCCTTTTCCTTTTACATAGGTATTTATTTATTTTTATTTTTTATGTACATACGTATATAAGGAATTACAAGACAAACCATATATTAGACGAAGTAGGAAAAGCATGTCTCTAAAAAAAGAAATTTCTTCCAGAGCTTTCCTTGAAAGTGAGTAAGGTGAAATTATAGAGTGGTATAGGTCAAAATTGTACACCCCTAGATATGCTATAATAAAATACCTAGTTCTAGATTTAGACTAGGAAATGTATAGGGTAAAGATGCCGAATATGAGATACCATTTACATATTCGGCCATAAAAAATAAGTTATTGCCCTAATGACTTTGAAAATTATTTATATTCGATAAGAATTTAATGAAGTTTATCCTTGAAAGACCATTTAGTGCTAGGTATAATAGATTTTTTGTTATAACAGATAATATTAGAAAAGTCAGAAATTACGTCTCAGGGAAATGGTCTCCTATTATGAGATACCAAGGGTTTTTAATATGAGATAGTATAGATTTAGAGAAAAAGAAAAGAAATCAATTCAAAAAAACTTTTTATTGGCGATATTTATTAATCTACAACATCGTACTACTAAATAAAAAGGTTTTAGTAATAACTTAATAATATATTATCATGTGCTTGTGCCAAGTGCTTGATGTTCTTCAGATGTAGATGTAACCCTTAAAATCGTTAGTCCAGCTTTACAATATTTTTCTATTTTTGCTTCTAAATAGTCAGAAAAAGCTGGAGGTCTTCCCATGAACCTTGACAAATACTTCTGCATTAGCATCTTTTTTGACATAACGTTCTAGGATACTCTTAGGAACATCGAAAGTTTTGACGCTGTTAGGTAACGTATTTGTTTGCTTTGCACTGCACTCACGGCCCATATTATGGCATCGTGGTCCTAGGACTTCTTTGATCTAGAAAAAGAGGTTTTTAAATAGTCGTATTTCTATACATCCTAATATGAGATATCTCATTTAAGGAGCCCCCACGTGTCTCATATTAGGAAAACACCCAAATTTAAAAACTAGGCTGCCTATTATTTCTTGACGAAGAAAATACAACTAAACTGCAAATGCATTGTAAAATTAATCATATAACTGATACAATGACTGTAAATTTAAATCATTTAGTGTGACTATAAAGTTGTAACATACCTCGTTAATATTTGGTGTCAAAAATCGGGTTTTGTGGTTTCGTAAAAACCCGCACGTACACAACCTGACTTCGCCTCGAACTGGGAAGCACCAACACATGTTTCGGTCTGTTGCCACGTGGCTGCTGGTGACAGTATCGCCAAATAGCTGCGGCGATTAGTTTCGCCAAAACCTAACTATCTCATATTTGGCAACCATCTCATATTCGGCATCCTTACCCTACAATTCCGAGCCATTATTAGATCTCTTACTGGCACTTTTCAATTTGAGTTAGAAAATCTTTGCGTCCCTTGAGAGTTAAACTAGGTCCTAGTAGGTAGGAAAACTTAGTGAAGACGCCAGACTTTAAGATAGAATAGAGATCAACTGCTACAATATCAATTACTTTTCTCATTCTGTAATGTATTTCACACTAGATGAAACTAGTAGCTCGTTTTTTAATTCCCTCGGGAACTCTTTAATTTTCCGGGATAAAAAGTAGCCTATGTCCTATTCTATCTATCTCTGTGCCAAATTTCAGCCAAATCGGTTCAGTAGTTGCGAAGTGATTGAGTAACAAACATTCACACTTTCACATTTTATTTATTTATTTATTAAATAGGAAGCCCACGTTGTATACAATGTTAAATTCCTTATTGTAAATTTTACACACTAATTAATCTTACATCGTACACCCCATTTACGGGCTAACTCAACATGCAATTAGGTAATTAGCTTACAAGTAACTACATAATAACATTATTAAAAAAAGACAATTTCCTTGTTTACTTACAATTACTAAATGGTCGAAAAATTACTTTATAAGCTACACAAAAATATAAAAACACATGAAACTATAGAAATTAAGAATTTAAGAAAATAAAGCAACTAAATAAACAAAAACAAAAACATGAATGACATTATTTAATTAAATGTTTTTTTAATTTTGCGCTTGAAGATTGATGCGGAGTTCCAAAATATGTCCAAATCAGCTTTTTTAAATATATTGTTATAGGACATTACAATTCTGTTAATAGGATTTATAATAATATTAAGTAGGATAAGTAGGATTCCAGCTAATTGTCGATGTTAGGAACAAGAAAATATTTTAAAAACGGTAACGGACTACGATTGGATGTAACCATCCGTCTTCGTATAAAAATTTTAATGGGACCATCTCGCAACCTTCCTTTGGCGTTTAAAAAAAATCACGGCCCAGATATCCCAGAGAAATCGGTGGACATACTTACATAGACATAAGATACCGGCCGAAATGATAACCTCCTTTTGCAAGTCGGTTGAAAATGCAGCCTATGTCAGTAGTATACGCGCTACGTTGGAACAGTACGTACATAAATACATAATATAGACTGCTAAAAACATAACCCTTCCTTTTGTTGTAGTCGGGCAAAAACAGAGTTTCCTCCTTTTTGGAAGTTAAAAATGTAGCCTATGTCGGTAGATTACGCGCCACATTGGAACATACAAACACATAGACTGCTCAAATCATAACCCTTCCTTTTGCGGTAATCGGGTAAAAATAGAGTTTCCTCCTTTCTGGAAGTAGGTTAAAATGTAGCCTATGTCAGTAGTTTACGCACTACGATGGAGCATAAGTAAATATGTTGGAACATGCATACGAACATATCGACCTATACGCAGAATAGAGTTACTTCTGCAAAATCCCTACTTTACAGGAGAGCGATTTGAAGTTTGTCTTGCCTGTAACTTTTTTCGTTATTTTTCTAGAGAATTGATTCTCATAGTATACTTTTGGAACATTATTATGCATTGATTACTATCAATAAACTCAATGCAAAACCCATAATTTGGAATTTAGGCGTTTCTATATGCATATGTGACGATTTTTTACGGATGTCTCCATGTTCTATATGTATATGTAACCTTATACTTGGGAAAAGTGTTCGTACCATGTCTATATATAACTTTTTTTTATGGAAATACTAATCTTCAAACGGTCTTATTTGCTGTAAAGGATGAAATATAAATACAAAATAAACAGTGTTTCTTATTTCATAATAACACATTTATTAGTAAAAAAATTCAACATAATTTGACTAATTTTTTTAAATACTAAGCATGTACCTACTATAAAATTGTCTTACAAAAAAATTTAAAAATTAATAATAAAATAACTGAAAGTACTTTGTATTTTATATAGGTAATACTAGCTTTTGCCCGCAACTTTGCTCACATTAAGTTCGATTTTTCAATCCCCTATTTTACCCCCTTAGGGGTTGAATTTTCAAAAATTCTTTCTTAGCGGATGCCTACGTCATAATAGCTATCTGTATGTCTTTCAGCCCGATCTATCCATTGTTTTGAGCAATGTGATGATGATGAGTCAGTCAGTAAATTAGTCACCTTATCCTTTTATATATTTAGGAAATTAAATTTAGGAACTATTGTGTAAATATGTAAGTAGAATGTATTAATAATCCTACTATAGAAACCTCAAAATGAAACTAATAAATAACTAATATAAAACATAAACATAAATAACGTATTAGGAACTATTATTTAGCATTAATAATAATCCTATTATAGAAAACTCGAATAAAACCAACGAAATAAAATTGCTACAAGGACAATATATAAGGTCTTTCAGGAGTTTTAAAAATAGTACAACCGAATATTGGCAAACAAAAAGGTTTGAAAACATTTTCTCTATTTTCCACAATTTTTCTGTGCGATTTATTATAGGCAATCAATAAGAAATCAATCATATCTAAGTTCTTCTTCGACTGAGCGTTATCCCACTAGGTGGGGTCCGTTTTCCGGCATGCTTTTGCCCACTTTGCCCGGTCTTGTGCATCCAATTTTCTTAATTTATTGGCTCTCATATCGGCGCCTACGAGGTCCAGCCTTGCGCTTTCTTGGACGGCCGCGAGATTTAGCTCCAGGGACGGCGATGTTAAGACATCTATTACCGACGTAGCTTTGTGGTTTCCATGCTACATGACCACACCATCTTAGACGGGTTTCTTGCAGCTTATCTCCGATGTCACGGACAATGAGCCTGCCGCGGATGTGATCGTTGCGTTGCCGATCGCAACGTGTAACATATCTAAGTTATTTATGTCTATATTATTAATATTTTAATTGAATAGATATTTTAAATCACGAAGAAAATAATATTGTGGTGGCAGAGATCCACTGGGTACCGCGCAAAATGAAAATTTTAAATTAATCAAAATAATGAATTTGTAAAGAAGATGCGACACATCATCATCTCTAGAGTCGTTAGGTGCACTGTAAGAGTTAGTTGTAGATGGTGATTGCGTCCAGTGATCATCATATGGTTAGAATAAAAGGCATCACGACAATTTATGCGTATTTAACGGAGAAGGCATGGGAGTCGGTACACATTTTGGTGATGATATTCAAGACAAATTCCCAAAGCTAACAGCAGGGGAATTTTCAAAGTTGGACCGAGTTAAAAGTGTTAGGTCTAGTTGTTGTAATTGCAGGCGACGGTAGACATTATTTATTATCTTTTATAGAATTTTCAGCAACATGGTGCAGCCTTATGGCTAGTTTTGTCAGCAGCAAAAACTGGTATTTATCATTATATGCCGGCTGCAGTGTAGATAATCGACTGTCTCTTACAGTTCCATCTGATATATCAATCTTCCCATATATCAGGGACCTCTTGCCTAATTTTTTCAGCTCCCTGTGGTAGTGCTGTTATTGTAAAAGCTCCACTACTGACACTGCCATTTTCTGAAAACAAAAATTAACATCATTAAAACGTTAAAGCAATTAACTACAGAAAACAGGTCTAAATTGTTTTATGTAGTTTTTTTATAAATACTTAACATAAAAAAAAATATTAATTTTAGGCTTTTATGGTAGTTTTCAGTTGAATAAGGATATATATCTCAATTTCAAACCAAGAATAAATGAATATATACACATATACCTCATAATTTCAAAATAATTTCCCTCGAACAAAGTAACTTGTGCACATTGTCCCGATATTTTTTACATGATTTCCGAATAATAAAGTAGTATGGTAAAATAATTAATATTATTGATTACTTATTAAAATGTATGAATTAATGTTTAATAGGTGTAATGAATTGATATTTCTTTTTTTGATTGTTTTTTGTAGTAAAATCTAACATTCCGAGGTATAATGTTCTATATGAATGTGGAACCGTTTAACTTAATTATTTAGCTTTAAAAATATATATCTGTAAAAATTATTATATACAACTATCTAAGAGCAATCTATGTAATATAATTACAAAGCTGAAGAAAGAAAATTCCATTCACTTACCTGGAACATCCATTTTTCCATTTTTTTTATCTCCACGGCATTAGTCGTATTACTATATTCAATTTTTTTTGGCTTTAACGAAGGGAAGATCATATGTTTTGAGCGTGTATTTTTAATTTTGAGCACATATAGTAAAAAATAATAACAAAATTAACACGAAAATAGCAGATAAAAGTGTGAGCGTGTGCACACTATCATTTCGGAGAACATGAATACAACTGCAGATGTGACCCTCCGATCGCGCTGATCTGGACAGTTAATACTGACACTTGTGCTGTCGGGCCCTTCTTCTTTGGGGAAATAAATTAAATGTACCTTTATTCGACTGGTATCTTTGGATCTACATAACTTTTTAAAATTTTGATTTCACTAGTAAATATTAGAGATCTTTTTAGGCTTAAAAATGCAATAAAAAAATTTTGTGCCATAATCATATATAACTCTATTCTACGTATAGGTCGATATATAGATTGCTAAAATCATAACAGACAGATTTGGCAACGACGCCTAGCTTCTAGATAATCACATACGATTTGAGGTTTCATACAATATTCGATCGAACCAGGCGCTTTGCAATACGTAGGTCACTATATAAGTTTTGAGATGCGCGAAATTTAAAAATGGAACGCGTCTGTATTTTACAATTTTAAATAGCAAATTTATTTGTAAATCGAACGTAAAAGGCCATTTACAACAATTAAAAAAAACCAAGAATTTTGCGGTAGTAAACTGTCATCAGTTCCCGCTTTTTCGTCAGCTAAAATGGAGCTTAAACGAGAACATTTGCGTGCTATGGTTTTTTACGATTTTAAATGTGGTTTGTCCGAAGTTTCAAGCTTAGAATGTTTTAAATCAGCGTTAGGGGAGTCTGTTCCTTCACGGGCAACCATTTTTAGATAGTTTAAAGAATTTAAAAGTGGCAAAACTAGCCTTGAAGATGATGACCGAAGTGGCCGCCCGCCAGCAGCACTCACCGCATAAAATGTGTGGACGATTGAAATTATGGTGACAGAAAACCCATGTATCACATACAAGGACATAGAATAAATACTAAGCATCAGTTCGGTTAGTGTTTACACCATATTACATGAATATCTTGGCATGAGGAAGCTTTGTTGTCGATGGGTACCTCATTTGCATTCCGAAAGGGAAAAACAAGCCGATGTGGATTGGTGCAGTGAGATGCGACTACTTTTTGAAAATGGCAGCTCAAGACATGTTTCCGAAATCATTACTGGCGACGAAACATGGATATATCAATATGATCCGGAAAGCAAAAAGCATTCGTCAGTATGGGTCTTTCCAAATGGGCATTTGCCAACGAAATTGCAAAGACCACGGAACATTGGCAAAAAGATGGTGGCCACCATTTTTTTCACGCAGGACATCTTGCGACCTCAGTGCTACAAAATTGTAGGTCAGTTAACTCGGAATGGTACACTACAGTCGCATTGCCAAAGGTTATCTTAGCTGTGCAGCAGAGACGACCAAAGGCCAGGCTCCGGGGAATGTTGCTGCACCATGACAATGCGTCTGCGTCTGCGTCAAAGGCGTTTATTCAAGAATCTGGTATTGAAACTCTGACTCACCCACCTCACAGCCCCGACTTAGCTCCTTGTGATTTCTTTTTATGCCCAAACATCAAGGATAAAATAAAAGGAAAGTTTTTTTTAAGTGCTGAAGAAGCCGTGGCTGCCTACGAATCGGCCATTTCTGACCTGTGGGAGGAAGACTGGAATAAATTTTTCCATAGCTGGTTTAGGCGGACAGAAATTTGCGTAGATAATAATGGAGAGTATTTTGAAAAAATATAATGTGATTTTTAAATAGTACATTGTTACCTTAGGGATGAAAGTAACTTATTTAGTCCCGAGACGGGGTTTGGCGCCCGAGCGTAGCGAGGGGGCCTATAGTTCGAGGGACTAAATAAGTCTTTATCCCGAGGTAAACACTGTGCTTTTCATTACGAATATAAGGAAAGTCAAAATAAAAATAGAAATTAGCTAAAGAAAATTGAGTGAACTTTATTTTACATAAATCAAGTTGTCTTTACTTTATGAATAAAGTCTATCTTTCTTCTTGTCTATGGATGCACTCGGGTATGTCGTGTTTCATTTGAATTCCAATAAAAATGTGACAACTAGTTTTTTTTAATTATTTGACAGCTGTCAGTTGAAAACGATTCTCCCTAGGGCTGAAAAGTATTACTTTCAACCCGCTTCTCAGGCAACTTCAGACCTACTTTCCGTGTATGAGTAATGAAAAATATATTGTTTACTTTTCGAGAGTCTCAAAACTTATATAGTGACCTACGTATCAGGTAGGTATCTATTTATGCTACCTTATACTGCTGAGCGTACGTGCGATGCCAGCAAATTACTTTATCATCAGCAACCTTTCAGCAACCTATTAACGGCTCATTACAGAATAGAATAGAATAGAATAATTTTTAATTTAACTTTTACAAAGTGTCTTCGAAACGTCAAATGAATCCACCACTCGTTCGGAATGCCATTCCAACGCAAAACAGGACACGAGTCTCCTGTATAAAGGTATTTAATGCGATTTCAGAATCCATCTCAGAACTACCCGACAAAAAATTTAAAATTAAGTACACTAAAAAAGGGGCTAGCGCAAAATGTTTTTTACTCGTTGAATGAATTTTTTGAATGTGCTAGGTCTAAGATGTAAATAGTGTGTAATGATATAATAGAAGATAAACTTTAATCTTTAGTTTTTAAGTAACTCGTATTTTGTATATCAGTTATCATCTGACTGAATATGGCGGCACCTTCAAGTTTTTCCTTTTAAGATCTTATGTTACCCATATTCTTGCAAATAAAATATTTCATTTCAAAAATATTTCATTTCATTTCTCTCAGAGGAGACCTGTGCTCCATTTAGGCCATAGTCCACCACATTGGCCCAATGAAATCTTAATAGCCCCTCAATAGCCCAACGATTAGGTGCGGACTGAAAACTGAAAGAGAATAGATACTAAGGCTTAGGGATTTGTAATTTTGTTTTAAAAGCTTCAATAGCCCAACGGTTAAAGGTACGGACTGAAAAAAGGTACGGACTGATTCGAACCTGCGACTTTTCAGGTCGCAGGTTCGAATCCCACCCGTTGCACTACCCACTCCTAACACAAGCTTACCGCTTATTTGGAGAGGATACTAATATTCTGTTTAACCAAAACCTTCAGCTGTCCACAAGATAGATAAGGTACATATTGTAACATTTTTTTTTTGTTTTTAAAAGAGCAACTGCTGAGTTTCTTGCCGGCTCTTCTCAGCAGAATCAGCATTCCGAACCGGTGGTGGTAGATTTTCGATGAGCCACAAGTTAGCCTGCATGAAATGAATAATTATCAATTTGAATTTAAAAAAAAGAATATGGCTATGGCAGCAGATTAGGTACACGATACTAAATTTTTATATGAACACTGGTAGAAAAATTAAGCCTGTCTATATCTATCTATAATATAATAAAACTGTAACGGGACGAATTCTGTACTTACATTAAATATATTTTGAAAATTTTAATCGGGGGATGCTTTATTATCGATACTGAACACAAAATTTTTTTTTTGTCTGTCTGTCTGTATCTTGGCCGCGCATTACACTGAAACTACTTGACGGATTTAAATGAAACTTGGCACGATTTAAGTTCATACTACGAGGTAAAATATAGGATACTTTTTATCCCGAAATTCAGCGCGGTTCCCTTGGGAGAGGGGTTTAGTTGTAATTCATTAAGGCGTACTCCGATTTCATTCATTCTTTTTTTATTGGAAAGAAGATAATGTAAAGATTGTCCTGTAATTATTTCAAGGTTGTCGGGTTAGTAGTTCAGAAATTATAGTCTTATGCAGGATACTGCCCACCTAAACTGTGAGGATTTAAGAACTGTCGCTTGCGAATTATTTTTGTAAGTATCAAGCATGAACTACAACATGAAGTTCGAGGTCCTAGCTGCTCAATCCTGATGCTGCAGGATACGGCCCACCTAAACTGTAAGGATTTAGGTACTTTCGGTTACGAATTGTTATTGTAGGTATAAAGCATAGACTACATCATGGAGCTCTAGGTCCTGGTTCCTCAATCCTGATGCTACAGGGTAGTGCCTACCTAAACTGTGAGGATTTAGAAATTGTCAGTTTTGAATTGATATTGTTGGCACCAACCATAGACTACATCATGGAGCTCTAGGTCCAGCTCCTCAATCCTGATACTGCCCACCTAAAGTGCGGGGATTTAGGAGTTGTGGTTTGTTAATAAGTACCATAGGTACCAAATATAGATGACATTAGTAGCGTAGCGCAGGAGGGAAGGGACAAAGAGAGCAGGAACAAGCTGCATGACGAGCGATCATTTTCAAAATTAAAATAGATATAAACTAAATTCTTTGGGACAAGAAAGGTTACGCACAGTGGCGGATTTACCAGAAGGCTGAGTTGACTGGAGCCTAGGGCAGCAGGGTGTCAAGCGCCAAAAGTGCATGACAAGATATGGCGTAGTACGGAATAAAAAATTTCGCGCTCGCTTCGCTCGCGAAAATGTCACTTTTACGTTTCTATTGTAGGTTTTTTTTGAATTTTTTGTCTGTCTGCCTGTGCGTTGATAAACAATAAGGTTTATCCGGGATAGAAGGATGAAAGTTTTTCTTGATTTTGCTCCATAACTTCGTCAAATCTAAACCGAATTTGATATTTTTTTTAATTATAAATTGTGTTCTATTAGAAATATTTTCTCCAATTTTGGTGAAGATCTACTAAATGTTATCGGAGATAGAGGACCTAACTTCTCGCGGATAGTAGCAAGTCACTCTAAACTTTACTAATATGAACACTGGCAGAAAAATTAAGCCTATTAGAGTCTATGCTTTGACGCGGCGAATGCGATGCGGCTTACCGTGGCTTTAATTTGCTCCAGCCAACATTAACTTGAAAAGTTACATCCAGCGCGTTGGTCGTAACTCCGAATTCCACTAAATCCTTGGCTACACGAGATAGCTCTACTAATTATACGGGGAAACTTTTACTTGATTAACATTCTGGGCGTAGTTAGCTAGCGTACTTTACTTCGCCCAAGTTTTTCTTCTAAAGGAAACAACCAACAGAAGTTGGCTAATAAAACAAACCCTCTGTAGGGTATCTAGCTAAATAGGATTTTTTTTTTCTCATTTCGCTAGTTTTTAGGGTTTCGTAGTAAAACTACAAGGAACCCTTTTAGTTTCGTCAAGCCCGTCCGATTAGATTATAATCTATCTCTGTGCCTAAAAAGTGCTGTGCATAGGCTACTTTTTAACCACGCGAACGAAGTCACGGGAATCAACTAGTAATATACAAGGTGTTTGTTAATGTGTATAACTTACCAGCAACCACCCATGCACTTTGACCCTATAAACACAATGGCAGTGGTAAAAAGTGAAAATTAATTATCAAAAACTTTCATACAAAATTAATTAATTAATTAAGAAAAAAACATTTTGGAAACCCTAACTGGAGACATAACAACAAGTTCAAAACGAGTGTTACCACTCATGCTTTTGATTTTACCCGTTTTCCCTCAAAAAAAATTCCCTAGAAGTCCTTGAAGAAGAAGAAAAAAGATTTTGACTTTCTTTTGGCAAATAACTTGTAAAATGAAAAACTGAATACTGCTTTAGGTAGCAATTTAAAAAATACTTATTAACAAAAGTGTTACATTTGAAAAGCCACATTTTCATCTCAAGAACTTACCTAACATTTGGTAGTTACTGTTAGATTCCAAAATTATTAAATGCACTCGCAATTATCATCAATTCCTTTAAAAATAGTTAAGCAAAAATCTTGTATAATACAAGTATTTTGTGTTGTTTTTCCCCAGGTAAAGGCAAAATTCCTAAAGACGTAAACACTTTGGTCCCCTACACTATTTCCAAGAATTTTACTTTGACTCCGCCCCGCGAGTAAAGGCGAGGCTACACACAAGATTTGCGGTTGCGTTTACGCAACGAAAAATTTCATCGCATAGGACATCGTACGAGTAAACTCTGACCATTATTTTAGTTTCTAGTGAGACATGGACCGCACTAAATACTACTTCTGCTTGCGTTAAGATGCATCAAGAAAAAACACAAAAGAAAATACCTACTGCGTATTCATCTCCTCAAAATTGAGATGTAAACATTTACATACTTCCTTCCACGCTTGTTTTTGGAAATTTATCTTTGTATTCTTCCACTGGTTTCTCCCAAAGGACAGGAGGTTCCTGAATCAAGGAAATCAGATAATCGATATCGTAATTAATCATCTTGACATGCACACGCTGGGAAGTGTGGATACCGCTAGAATGTTAGTACATCGTCGCATCGCAGGTTTTATGGTGCACAGAGGACATTTCCACGGTGCGTTGTGGTCGCGACGTCTATGATTTTTACAATGTCCTCAGTGAAGGCGCGCCCTTACGGTGTTTAATATTCAAACCACGTACGCGGCATCGGTAAAGGAACTAAAACTAGCACTGTACTGCAAGCGATAATAATAATTATTGTATCGTTTTGAAATTGATTTATTATTAAAAATATCACACACATTCATTCGTTCATTCACATACAGTAATTGTTAATCAAAACCACAACACAAATTAACGAGATATTAATTACCTGCAAAGAAAGAGGCGGCAGTCACTTTATGGACTACATAGGTACGGACTTTAACTTACGGAGTCCGAAAGTAGTCTGGAATATTCTTACAAAAATACAAGATTTCTAATCGGTTTTCACTCTACTGAACAATACTACAGGTTACAGGTTTAATTGCATGCCGATTAATGGTTAGGTATCGCATCTGGAATATTTTATCGCAACGTTATAGCATAACAAGTAGTACGTTGTAGGCCTACACACATTCATTCATAGTTTTATCGTTGGCAGTTCATCGCCATTGAATCAGCTGTTTTAAAGGTTGCCACCTAAACATTTATGGTGAATTTTTGAAGTCCTCATAACTTGGCCAGGATATGAGCTACACGTCTCATGATATTTTTTCATGTATCTATACACCGACCCCAACTTATGGGTTTCGGTAGGATAGGGACATTAACTAACACCTTGTATAAACGACAGATTTACGATCACAGTGACATTCGGACAATTTATAAGAATCATGGGATTTCTTGGACAATTTATTGAAAACAAATCAATATGGTATTTCAGAAACACCATTACATTAGACAAAAATCCCATATAGAAAAATGGACAATTAGGCCACATTATTGCAAGATCATAAATCGTCGAGTTTAACTTCCAATATCTAATCTGCCTATTGCGATTTTCCAGACAAAGACTTCAATTTTATTTCTCTTTATAGTAGAGATAGATATCTGACCTACATTTTACAGTTTTCAATATAGCTTTGAAAAGCTTTTCGAGGTAGGCTGGGTGCAGCGGATAGGCAATTGTACCTATTGTTTGCAGCGAGACCGATGTTTTTGATTTGCGTCATTGTAGGTAGGTATTATTTTTAACCGATTTCCAAAAAAGGTTCCAAAGATTTTTTATGTATGTTCCCCGATTACTCGAAAACGTCTAGACCGATTTGGAAAATTATTTTTTGTTTGAATGGGTATACTTCCCGAGTGGTCCCATTGTCATCAGGTCAGGATCTAATGAGGGGATTCTGGAGAAATCGAGGGAACTCTTCAAATTTTATTGGCACAATTGATATAGGTACTTTGTAGTGGCGTTTGAAGTCGGCTTTGTAAAAAGATTTTGTACGCTTATAATATCTAGTAATCGATACTACTTTCGTCACTGATGACGGTTTACTATCGGTAGTATTGATACTATCGATAGTATCGATAAAAAACTCGTCAGAAACGGAAATAGCAATAGCGTGGCGACTATCTGGTGGTGGTGGTGGTGGAGTCTATGGATCTCACTTAGTATTACTCAAACTCTGTACCTAATTTTAATTTTTGTGTGAGCTGAATAAATGTTTATTTATTTATTTATTTATCAAGGCTTTTTAACACTATCGGTACTATCGATACTATTCTAATGCTGAGATCTCAAGAGTCAGACTCAATGACTCAAAACAGAGTTAAAACAGCTCTATGTTAGAGCAGTGTCTCGTTTTAATCTCTTTCCTTTTTTTTCCCGAGAATCCTTACTGTCCTTACTTCCTTTCGATCACAGAAAAAAAAATATTACTTCCTTACTAATATTAAATTCAAATTCAAATTCAAAATTCATTTATTTCATGTAGGCTACCTTGTAGCACTTATGACACGTCATAAATCTACCACCGGTTCGGAATGCAGTTTCTGCTATAAATGCGAAAGTGTGCTTGTTTGTTGGTTTATCCTTCAATCACGCCGCTATAAAGCAACGGATGTAGAGGATCGGGAGAGTGACATAGGGTACTTTTTATCCCGGAAAATCAAACAGTTCCGCGAGCGAAGCCGCAGGCATCAACTAGTCAAACCCATATATAGCCAACGAGGCAGTTATCTATATATCTATAATTTATCTATGTATGTATGTATGTATGTATCTATCTACCTCATATAATAATCATGATATACGGCTTTTAAAATATCGCTGCGACGTATAATCGAGACGGCTACTGAATAATGGAACAACCCAGATTCCAAACAAAGACCTAGGATTTGTCTAAATCTAGATTGTAGTCTAGATATATGTCCTCATTCGCGCGTGACCGCTTGAGTACTAATATTCTTGTAAGGCGTACGTACGGGCCATACATTTTTCCACTTGTTATAAGTTTAGTGATGTGCACGACTCATTTATCGATATCGATTTTTTTCCGTAGCAACTATATGGATAGTGAGATTATGATCGAACTATGGATGTTACTCGCGTGTTCTTATAGTTTTACTTCACCCTTTAACTTGAACGACAGTTTAGCATAAAACTTTATCCATTAATCTTGTATTTTAGTGAATATTAGGTAAATTATATAACCACTAGCTTTTACTCGCGGCTTCGCTCACGTTAGGTTCGATTTCTTAAACTCCTATTTTACCTCCTTCGGGGTTGAATTTTGAAAAATCCTTTCGTAGCGGATGACTACGTCATCATAGCTATATGTATGCAAAGTGGTTTAAGCTGTGCGGTGATAGATCAATCAGTCAGTCAGACAGTAACCTTTGCCTTTTATATATTTAGATTTAGATGATGCCTTTTGTGGTAGATTTTTCAAAACCTGTGACACATGTATTTTATTTATTTTTAATCGAAAGCCCAAATACAAAGTTTATACAACTTTGAAAATGAAAAACTTTCATACTAACATTCATCCCCTATTTGATCCCTTGGGGGGTGGATTTTTCAAAATCTGTGAAACACGTATTTCTTTATTTTTATTCTAAAGCCTAAATACAAAGTTTCATGGATATAACTTGAAAAATGACGGACTTTCATACAAACTTTAACCCCCTGTTTAACCCTCTTGGGGTTGAAATTTTCCAAAATCCTTTCTTAGCGGATGCCTACGTCCTAACACCTACCTGTATGCCAAATTTCAACTCAATCGGTCCAGTGGTTAGAGCTGTGCGTTGATAGATCAGTCAGTCAGTCAGTCAGTCAGTCAGTCAATCAGTCAGTCAGTCACCTTTGCCTTTTATATATTTAGATGAAACATGTATTTCTTTATTTTTAATCGAAAGCCCAAATACAAAGTTTATACAACTTTAAAAATGAAAAACTTTCATACTAGCATTCATCCCCTATTTGATCCCTTGGGGGGTGGATTTTTCAAAATCTGTGAAACACATATTTCTTTATTTTTATTCTAAAGCCTAAATACAAAGTTTCATGGATATAACTTGAAAAATGACGGACTTTCATACAAACTTTAACCCCCTATTTAACCCTCTTGGGGTTGAAATTTTCCAAAATCCTTTCTTAGCGGATGCCTACGTCCTAACAGCTACCTGTATGCCAAATTTCAACTCAATCGGTCCAGTGGTTAGAGCTGTGCGTTGATAGATCAGTCAGTCAGTCAGTCAGTCAGTCACCTTTGCCTTTTATATATTTAGATTTTTTGAATGAAATTAACATTAATATCAATAAACTAATGGATTATATGCAATTTGTTTCAAGTTGAAGGAAAATGACCGAACTTTAAATTTGATGAGTTAACAAATAGAAAGAATTTTCTGGCTTTTTCCCACGATTTTATTCACATGGAGTTAGGTTTTGAAAATTTCACTGGAAACTATTTATATGGGCTAAAAGGTAGCCTATGTCACTTTCTCAGTGCTCATCCTATACCCAAGCAAAAAATCACGTCGATCTATTGCTCCCTGGCATCGTGATTGAAGGATAAACTAACAAACAAACACACTTTCGCATTAATAATGTTAGTAAGGTAGTAAGGATTGTTAGCTTCTGAAAGTAGTTATTTTTGGTATCTCATTCAAATTATTGGTATTTGATTCAAAAGTTTGTTTATAGAGATCTTGAGGACCATGACGTTACATTAAGTACCTAACATAATTTTAGCTTCAACAATTGATGCTATGCGTGTACTTGATGTATTAATAATAATTTACCACATATCCTGAAAATACAACAGCGTCTAAAATAGGTAAACGTAAAAGGTCAGTCATTCGAGATGTGCTCTTTTCGGAGTATCCCACCTACGCTTTTACCTACTATGATCAATCAATTTCACTGTAACGATAAATTCTCTCTTCCGTTCGCGTTGTGGGCGTGAGAACAAGTTTCCCTGCATTTAATGATCGCGTTAATACGACACTATATGGTAAGAAAACTCAAAGTCACTCAGCAGGCGATGAATGAGGTTTATGTTGTTACGTTCCCTCAAATATGGTTGAGCGAAGCAATGGCTGGATCATGCGGGTGAATATTCAAAGTAATGAAAATTACGTATTTCAGTGAATAAAAAATTGAAACTTAAGTTTAGACTCCATTTAATATACGTTTATCATGCACACCTACATACTTTATCGTGCACATGGTGTGTTTATTGAAATTTCTATGTAAATCACTCAGATTTTTAGTGAAAATAACATTAAAATTCATTACCGGCACCTGTTTTATTACTAGATATTTTATATTTAATAATATTTAGTAAACCTAGCACAAAAATAATGTTAATTTGGCTACTGTGCCGAATAATTAAATAATTTTTTATTACTTCTTCATAATTTAAAATTAATTTTACAAAGAAATATATGGTCAAATATGTTTTTAAAGTTTTGTTACGATGCAAAGTTCATTACCGGAACCCTCCGGAATCATCACGGGAAACATGTTTTTACGTGACAAAATCTTGCCGCTACATAGTGAGCTCTCGACGTCCCGCACCTCAGACCTCAGTCGACCGGAAAACGTAGCAGAAGGAAGACGTACGCACGAACTCGCGCAAAAAATTACAACTGAAAGTGTATTATAATGTTTTGTCACAGTTTATGTTTCATTACCAGTCCGCTTATATTTTGATAAATATTTAAAATTGGAATTTTATTGCGATAGCAATACATCAAGTTCTCGTCTAGTTTAATTTTTAAATGATTAGATAGCATATACTGCTTATAGAAAAATTAATAATAAATTAAAAGTGCATATTTGTCATTACCGTGTCCTTCATTACCGTCGTTTACCGTAACCTTTTTGAAGTTCATTTAATGATTTTTACTGAAACTACATTATATACAGGAATACTTTCGAAGGGAGATGATTCTACAATTTGGTAGTACATGGAAAAAAAGATCTGGAGCACCTGATGGTCGAAGTGCTCCAGGCACCCAGGTGGTGGGGGTGAAATTGGGTTCGGTGGCGTGCGGTGCGGTTTAGAAGTTAGAGGGCTCGCCGTTATATAGCCGATAGAGCACACAAAGCGAGCTTACATCTGCGGTGTTCCAAGCTTTCCAGCGAGTAGGTTAATTTGGGATTGTCCACAAGCCGAAGTGCCCTCTTTTGAATCCCAATGCTGTTGGTAGGAGTAAGGGAAGTGTTCTGAAAGAGAAGAGGCGTGGTAAAAGGGGCCTTTTTTGCGGTAAACGCACAAACTTGTGTTTTTGAAGGGTTAAATTGAACAAGATTTTGTGAACCCCATACGGACACTTTCTAGAGAGAAGTCTCAATGTCCGACACAAGTTTGGCTCTATTCTCCTCCAGCACTGCGCGAGAGAACTGTGCATGGCCTTTGTAAAGGGCATCAGAAGTACTGTCATCCGCATAACAATATATGCTGCTGTTATGCAACATATCATTGATATGCAGAATGAACAAAGTAGGCGATAGCACTGAGCCCTGTGGAATGCCAGCATTGATGGGCTTAAGTTGAGAGCAAAAACCGTCGACAGCGACCTTGATGCTGCGCCCATGAAGAAAGCTAGCGACCCAATGGCACAGCTTCGCAGGAAGTCCGTAAGATAGCAGCTTCGATAGCCAAGCCCTATGCCAAACCCGATCAAAGGCTTTAGCGATGTCGAGGCTGACCGCTAGGGCTTCCCCCTTACTGTCAATATATCCCCAATGTACCCCGTATATCACGCAAGGAGTTTTGACACCGCGGGATGGTCAGCGGTGTTTTCCCACCATCATCAAGCGTAGAGTTGGCAGCAAAGAGAGTGCCCAGAATTTCGGCTTTCTCTTTGGCAGTGTAGGCCAGTGTATCATCCGGTTTGCTTAAAGGTGGAAACGAGGAACGACAGAAGTTGCCTTACATGGCTTTCAACAGAAATCAGAAAGCACGGGAACCAGAAGGCAGTGAGACTAGTCTCTGCCCAATTCTGTCGATGTGCTCAAATTTTGCCCTGGCAATGGCATTTTTGTAGGCTCTGGACGTAATGTTAAAGATTTTCTTAACATTTGCAGCATTGGGATCATTGGTGCAATGTGCAGAGAGCCAGGACTGGTAGGAGTTTTGTTTAAGTATAGCAGCCTTATTACAGATCCCGTTGAACCATTTCTGCGCGCGCTTCCCAAAAGGTATGAGGGAGTTTGGAATATAGTAGTCCATACCTTGGAGTATGGCATCAGCAACTGCTTCAGCACAGGTGTTAAGGTCGTTTGTTGAAAAACAAAGCTGTGCCCACGGATATGAGGCTACCGGTATTACGCGTGCGAACAGAGGATGGAAGTGGCACGGAAGTCTGTACTAGGCAGGGGTTAAATGTTCCAAGGGGAGCATCGACTGTTACCTGGTAGCCGGTAGGGTGAGTGGTAAGGAAGAGGTCCAATATAGAGGGAGTCTATTAAGTTATGGAAGAACTGCTTGATATTTTGTTATTTGAAACGATCTTACTCCAAGCAGTGACGGGCCCAACAAGGTTCTCGGTCGACGAGTGAATTACCAATTCCCTGTGCAAGGCTGGGCACTTGCTTTTATTCGTACAAGTTTATTCAAATAGAGAATTCATAAGAAATTCTGCCAAAAGTATACATAAAAATTAATTACCGTATACAGGGTTCATTACCGTAGCTTGACATAAATTTCTAGTGGCAATAACTCTTTGAATATTTGAAATATATACGTGCCTTTCACTTGTGTATTTAATGAAATAGCACCAAACATTATAATACTATCAAAAATTAAAAAAAATGAAATTATGCTTGTTCCTAAAAAAATGCGCAAATATCGTCCAAATTGAATATTCACCCATGCGTCGTGCTCTTGAACGGGTGCCACCAACTGAAATGGGTCTGCTTTGTGTCTACCCATCTTAACATGTGTTAGGTTGTGGTAGGTGTGCATTTTTGAAACTTCTTTGTGGAAACACTGTGTGCATAGCCTAGTTTTGTTAACCATTGTAAAAAAATTTTGTTTGAAAAGAGCAACTGCTGATTTTCTTGCCAGCTCTTCTCAGCAGAATCTGCATTCCAAACTGGTGGTAGATTTATGACGTGTCATAAGACCTACAAGTTGGCCTACATGAAATAAATAAATTTTGATTTGATTTGATTTATGCTCGGAGTATCCCTGTGCCCACTTGAACTCATTTTTCTCCACTGAAAGTTGAACCCGGGGTCATAAATACCACATTTCTCACCACTGCGCTAGACCGTTCTTCAGGAGAAGCAGAATTATCGACTTCGAGTCAAGAAGCTGGAGAGAAGGCGTAGAACCGATAGCTATTGGGCTCCCAAGATATTGCAATGGCTACCTCGCACCTTCAGATGAGTCGCAGGAAGTTGCAAAATATATACGGCCCAAGACCGTAACTTGGGGAAGTCATTACAGGATATCTATTTGTATGTGACGACGATCAAACTCTCGTATTTGTAGCGCAATTTTGACTTAGTGAGTCCTATGCTCTGTGCTTAACGCGTCGCTTAGGCCTTTCTGCGAAAAATCTCTTGATTACCGTTTAAGATCGCGAAGTAAAAATGGATTTACAGACAGAGACAGTACAACGGAAGTAAATTAAACGGTTTTCTTGTGGAACTCTTTAAGTTATCGATAGTTTGCCGTACATCACTAGATGAATTATGTAGTTGTGTACAAGCAGACGGGTCTAAAGAAACATCTCTAGAAAGGATCGTAAAATTAAAAAGCAATAAAATAATTAGGAAAGTGGTTTATGCTACCAATAGAGTGCAAGTGATTTTCTAATAATTAAGTGTAAAGTGTCTATCTACTGGCTACTCTAATTACGTATTTTTCTTTTTATCTGGTGTTAAAAGAGCCTATTCACTGTTAAACATCTTCCTTGACCTACATAGTATGTTTTTTCTATTGGTTTTTTGTTCAATGCTGTAATAATGCTAGTAGATAGCGTTTTTTTAGGATTAATCTTTCTTTTAATTTTCACTTTTCAATTAATAATGTTATTATAAATTAATCTGTGTTTGTAGGTATTTTAAAGTATCTACTTATTTAAAATTCTTTTGGATTTGAGAATTTTGACTGAATATTTGTAAAAGTATGTGTTAAAAATGACACTTTACACACAGTCCTAATTTAAAAAGTGTACTAAAAGACACTTTTGAAATACAATAATTTAAAAAAATAATAATAAAAAAATACACTAAAATGATTTATATTAATTACATTGTGTAGGTAGGTACATATATTGCATTAATTTAGCCATAGAGAAGACAGTCTATAATAAAGTCAGACAGACAATCATGCTAAACGTATCTAATTCAGGCTCTAAAACTTTACATTTACGCTGATTAATTTAAATAAACCAAAAGTAACAAAGTTATCACGACATTTACGTGGAAAAAACTTTTTTATATATATCACAAAATAATAAAAATACAAAAAAAACATTATATCATAAGGATACTCTAACTGACTTTACAAATGTGTTATTTGAAAAAGTGTCGGACTAGCATAATAAGTGAATGAACATTCGGACTTGGACACAAGTGTTATGAAGTGTAGTCATATAATTTGTAGTCGATCTATCATAAGTATGTCATGCTCTCTTTAAACATTTCTGTGGTTGTGTCGTGTGGTGCGGGTTGTTACGTTCGTTCCCTCAAATATGGTTGAGCGAAGCAACGGCTGGATCATGCGTCGTGCTCGTGAACGGGTGCCACCAAAGGGAATGGGTCTGCTTTTACTGCCCGTCTTGACATGCATTGGATTGTGTGTACCTGCGTATGCATTTTTGAAGCTTCATTGTGAAAGCACTGTACACATAGCATAGTTTTGTTACCTATTGTAAAAAAATTTTTTTTTGAAAGCAACTGCTGAGTTTCTTACCGGCTCTTCTCAGCAGAATCTGCATTCCGAACCGGTGGTAGATTTATGACGTGTCATAAGAGCTACAAGTTGCCCTACATGAAAAAAATAAATTTTGAATTTGAATTCTTGTCGCGGAACAGCTGTGTTGATTCTGTGTGGTGTGTTTTGGCAGTGCTGGTGGTGTGTTCGGTGCAGAGTCTTCAGCTGGAAAGTCAGGCCTCCACGCGCAAGCCTCGGGTGACGAAGTACAGCAAAACCACGGCCATGCCAGGAGCATCGACGGTTAGTTTTAAATTTTTTTTTTAATATTAGGCAACCTGAAGTTGACTAATATCCTCCTATCCCCTCCCAATAAGCGGAAAGCTTGTGTTAGGAGTGGGTACGACAATAGTGCAACGGGTGGGATTCAACCTGCGACCTTGCACTTTTCAGTCCGCACCTTTAACCGTATTCCCTTTTTTACGCTCCCTTCATTCATTCACTTTTTTTTTAAAGAATACCTACTAGATGATATCCGCGACTTCGTTCGCGTGGATTAAGGTTTTTATTCCCGCGGGAACTCTCTTATTTTCCGGTATAAAAAGCAGCTTATGTTTTATGTGCCAAATTTCAGCCAAATCGGTTCAGTCGTTGCGGCGTGGTTGAGTAACAAACATCCATACATCCAAATTTTCGCATTCAGCTAGTAATTGATACAATCCTCACAAGGTTGAAGCCTCAATAGCCCAACGGTGAAAGGTGCGGACTGAAAACTGAAAGGTCGCATGTTCGATCCCCACCCGTTGATCTATTGTCGTACCCACTCCTAACACAAGCTTTCAGCTTATTTGGAGGGGAGAGGAGAATACAAGTCAAGTTCAACTTAGCTAATATTCTTTTTTAAATAAAAAAATAAATAAAAAAAAGGTTCGGAACCCTCAGTGCGCGAGTATGAGTTGCACTTGACTGGTTATGTCATATTCCAGGAGCCAGCAACGGAGCGCAGTCTAATGACGGCGACGTACCGCCTGTACGGTAGTGGCGGCGAGACGTGCATACTGCTGACGGTTGACGCGTTGCTGGACATCTCTTACGTTACCAAGCTCAATGAACGTGCCGTAAGTATTACGTACCTTCTTCTTCTTTATCAACTAATGGACGTCCACTGCTGGATACAAGTCTCTTGCATGGACCTGCACAGGCTTCGGTCTGGCGCCGCTTGAATCCAGCGGCTCCCTGCGACTTGTTTGATGTCGTCTGTCCACCTGGTATGGGGTCTGCCAACACAGCGCTTCCCGGTG
Organism: Hipparchia sbordonii; assembly: GCA_038048805.1. NCBI lineage: Eukaryota > Metazoa > Arthropoda > Insecta > Lepidoptera > Nymphalidae > Hipparchia > Hipparchia sbordonii. Next base: position 5,581,801 of record CM076117.1, on the reverse strand, counting down.
CGAGGTCGCCACCTTGGGACCCCATCGACCATCAGCTCTTCGAACTATGTGCCCCACCTATTTCCACTTCAGTTTCGCAACTCGCAGAGCTATGTCGGTGACTTTGGTTCTCCTACGCTTGTACTTATTACCTGCGTACCGCCTGTACATTATTCACGTTAACGTCACACGTCATTTAAACGGTAACGGTTATGCTATTGCTCCATCTGCATTAATGTTAGTGTTAACGGCTGCGCTCAAATCGCCTTAATTACGGCATTAAAAATTAACGCGGTAAACAGGTGGCTACATTCAGAAAGGATGCTGCCAAAAGTAATTTTTCATGAATTAGTGCGTCAACTGGAGTAATAGTGTTAGTGCTCTTCAAAATCACATTCAAAATGGAGATAGAAGTGGTCCCTTTTGTGCGCGTGTGTTAAGTTTGGTGCGTCATTCAACGCTTTAAAATCCTTTCATGTGTCAAAAAACCCGCCATCCGAGTTATCGCTAAGTGTCTAACGTCATTAGTAATGCTACAACACATTTACGCATTAAAATATTGGCCCCATCTGCGTAATGCCTATATTATCGTGTTAATTTACGCGTTATGGCGCAGGTGGAGCAGTAGCACGGACACGGTAACGTTAAACGTCATTTAAACGTCGGACACTATTGGGCACGGCAATTGATGAACAATCAAAGCAGTCAAATTAAGAATAGGTTTCTTATTTTATTTCCAGGACGCAAATACCTTCGTCCCTAATAACGCAAATGTAGCGGGAGCGTGTAAGGAGAGCGACTTGGAAACTTTGGTTTTATCATTTAAGGAGTTTGCATTAGAATGGACCTTTGCTAAGGTAAGGAAAAGAATAATCCAATTTTGGAAACCACTGCTCTCAAACTGATATCTATTGAATATATTTTGAGTTTGATCAGAGTTCAGATAAGTAAAACAAGACCTTAAAAAGTTAAAAGAAGCGATGTCTTCTTGGACCTATGTTACCGACGCAGCACTTGCAACACACCAAAAAATAGATAGTTAATATATAAACTATAAAATAAGCAATCATCTAAATATATAAAAGGCAAAGGTGACTGACTGACTGACTGACTGACTGACTGACTGACTGACTGACTGACTGACTGACTGACTGACTGACTGATCTATCAACGCACAGCTCTAACCACTGGACCGATCGAGCTGAAAGGACATCATCCATTTTGGGCTTAATTTGAAAGTGCCGGCCAAAAAAAAATTTTGCTGTATTTCGTTAGAACTTGTCCACCTAAACATTTTTTATTATCACACCGAAGCTGTGGAACCATTAACCTTGGTTTTATTTAAGTTTAAAAATCTGTATTTTCTCAAGTATATGAAGTATTTCTAATAATAATAATAAAAAACTGGAGTGCCCAGCAGTCTGTTCTACCTCTCAGCAGCCGAGCCCGGCTGACCTCATCGCCATTTGGCGAAGTGTGTGGTCAAGAGAGATGGATGATGCGAGATGGATGGATGGATGCTTGAGGAGGGCTCTTGGATTGCGGCGGTAGAGAAAGCATGCGCCTCAATAGAGCTAATGAACCCAGTCGCCATCTCTCCGGAGGATGTAACCTGGGGCGGTGCGCCGGGCCGCGAACTGGAAAATTCCGGGATCCGGTGGATTGCATCATTACTGGCTGAAGGGTTTTTCGTTCTGCTATGCTATCTGGCCCAACAAATCCAAGAAGCTCTCGAGTAAAGGGCACTCCGAGTCTTTTCACCACCAGAATCACTCATTTAGCTCCAAAGTCCACCGATGCCGCTGACCCGACTAAGTACCGCTCCATCACATATCTTACTACCATCTATAAGACATTGAGATCAGATGAGCCTGGGCCAACTGGTCAAACTAAGTCGCCTGAATTTCTCCAGTCTGGATTGACAATAAGAAGGCATTCGACTCGGTGCTCCATTCATGGCTCTTGAGGGTCCTTTAGCTGTACAAAGTCGATAGGACAGTTCGAGACTTTCTCAGAGAATGTACGGGGCAATGGAGCACGATCCTTTGTCTTCATGATGAGCGGTTGGCAGCTTCCGATGATCGGATAAGGATACGGCGCAATCCATATCTTCGAGGGCAATTGTCTGAGTCCACTATGGTTTTGTCTGTCTCTGAACCCGCTCAGCTCATTGCTGAAGAGATTAGGGACGGGCTTACAGTTTCGGAGAGTAGGGGCAAAAGTGCCTCACATGGATGACCTCAAGCTGCTAGCACCCAATTCCACCCGCCTGAGGGAGTTGCTGAACATCACCACCAACTTTAGTAATTCCATAAAGATGGAATTTGGACTAGATAAGTGTGCGGTCCTACATGTGGAGAGGGGACAGGTTACTCATTGGGCCGAGATTAATCTCGAGCTGACAAGCATCAGAACCCTCTCTGAAGCTGAGTCATATCGGTATCTGGGTATGTCACAGTGTCACGGTAAAGGAGACGGACATGAAACAATCAGTTTGCGAGGTCTTTTTTGGACGCCTGGTAAAAGTCTGTAAAAGCTATTTGTCAGGTGTCAATAAGGTCCGGGCTTATAACTGTTAGGTCATGCCTGTTCTCATGGACACCTTTGGCGTACTCGGCTGGACTCAGACCGAATTAGGTGTCCTGGATAGAGAAATCCGCATAACTATGACTCTCTATATACGCATGCACCATCCGAAATCATTTGTTATGAAACGGGCTGTCAATCCAGGCTGCAAAGAAATCGTCTGCTATGTATATCCCCTGAAAAGGTCGAGGCGTATTAAGCGTCAAAACCATGCATAATTGGGAGATTTCCAACCTCAGAACCTACTTTGAGATGAAGAGAGAGAGCCCAATGCATAGAGACGTCATAGAATGTGGTAAAGGACTGACTCCCTTATCTTTGGCTGAAACCGAATGGCAGAAATCAGTGGTACTAAGCACCTCTGACTGGGAGAGCATGCGCTCTCCATGCGCGAAGGAGAAGAAGTTGCACAACGCTTTTTGCTAACACTGAGTATCTCCACAGGCACAACCAAGCGGCCAAAATCCTTCACCGAGAGCCTGCTTTGAAGTACGGTCTCCTGAATGAGAGAGTGCTGTAGTACGATTCTGGGGAATAAGCCTGATATCGTGCTGATGCATCGAGCACAGTCGAGGGTGTTTTTAGTGGACATCACCATCGAAGATGACGAAAACCTCGTGAGAGTGGAGACAGAGAAAAACGGAAGTATCTAGATCTGGCTTACGAGGTTTCTGGCATGTGGCATGTTCCACTGAAACCATCCCGATCGTGCAAATTCTGACTGGAATTTGCACGATCGGGATGGTTTTAGCCTCGATCACCATCTGAGACGGCTGGGGTTCCATGGTAGTTCCAGCCAAGATGCACAGCCAAGATGCAGTCTATTTCACAATTATTATGCAATAGATATTGCTTGTGTGGTATTTTTTGGGTGTGTGGTTAGGATAGAATAGGTAGCACTTAACAAAACTCCAAAAAAAGCAAAAAAATTGGCTCAGAAACACTTTATATACTCGAGAAAATACAGATTTTTAAACTTAAATAAAACCAAGGTTAATGGTTCTACAGCTTCGGTGTCATAATAAAAAATGTTTAGGTGGACAAGCTCTAACGAAATACAGCAAAATTTTTTTTTGACCGGCACTTTCAGATTAAGCCCAAAAATGTATGAAGCGCGGAGGATCTCCTTTGGCATACAGGTAGCTATTAGGACGTAGGCATCCGCTAAGAAATAATTTTTAAAAATTTCAACCCCAAGAGGGTTAAATAGGGGTTTAAAAAATCGAACCTAACGTGAGCGAAGCCACGGGTTAAAGCTAGTTAAAAATAGTAACAAACTCGCCCTTACGTTTTCTATTTATTAAAATCTGTATGAACATTTGACTATCTGGCACTGACAGCACTAGCTATTATCTTTGATAGTCTCTTCTTCGCTTTTTCTTTGAAACCGTGTACCGTAACCTACGTGTGTGTCCATAATAACAATTAAAAGTGCACCTTGTGACCCAAAAGGGACAGTGTTTCCATTTAACCAAGCAAAACCACGTTTGCTACCCATGTTAGAGCAAATAAAAATATCTTTATCTTAAATTATGAATTACTAATTCCAGACACCAGGCGGCGAGCGTTGGTATGTGGACAGCATAAGAATAACTTATAACTCCAGCGCAAGGATCCTCGAGCACGCAGCGAAGCAGGGAAGAAGAGTATCTTTGACGACTGGACCCAGGGCTCTGCTGTTCCCCACTCCAGTGGGCAAGTCATACGCTTGCCCCGATGAAACTATTGTCGAAATTCTTGAGGAGGAACCAAGGTAGGTCACGACCCGTCATAATCAGCAACCCTTCAAGTGTTAACTACTGAGCGCAGGTTTTCTTTCAGAGAAACGTTGTAAGTCATAGTCCACCATATTGATTCAGTGCAAATTTTAGCCTCAATAGCTCAACGGTTAAATGTGCGGACTGAAAACTGAAAGTTCGCAGGTTCGAACCCCACCCGTTGCACTATTGTCGTACCCACTCCTAGCACAAGCTTTCCGCTTATTTGCAGGGGATACGAGAACATTAGTCAACTTCAGCTTGGCTAATATTCTTTTTAATAAAAAATAGAAAAAAATGGCAGACTTCACACACCTTTGAGAACATTCAGTTTTGTCACGGTGCATTCCTTCACCGTTGAAGTAAGTGATATTGAACGGTTCAAAACGAAAAAAACTCACGAAAAAAACTCCGGAGTTTGGAATTCAAGCCCAGGACCCCGAAAAGGAGTCTTTAATCACATTTAATAGTTATATGTATATCCAATAGGATAATACAATATATTTAGTATCCTATATTCGCAAATTGTGGCAATCTCTAAGTGGGTCTACAATACAATGGGTATTTTTTTAACTTATTTTAGCACAAGACTATCGATGATATCGACAATATTTTTTCCAGCAACCCAACACTAGCGCACCGCGCGAAACTGTACCTGCGTCAAATGCGCTTACAAGCGTTCATGTTCAAGCGTGACGGTGAGTTTGGACCTCCGTGGCACTGTTCTGATTCCAACCGCGTCCGTTCCGAAACGGCCCCCGTCGCCGTGGGGGCAGCACTGGCCATCGCGACAGCCATCACCCTCGTAGGCTACGCCATCTGGCGTTACTTGAAAGTGAAAAAAGTGCAATACGACACGATGGAATGAAAGGGTTAAATGCGTTCTGAACTTTGTGAGAAACTTTAATTTTTTGATGGCATTACATTGAACTTTTTGACGTGAAACGTCTTTAAAATCACTGCGGAACATACGGGTGTCAGTCAGATAAATGTACCGCAACGAAAAGGTCTATATCGTCTTACCTTTATAACTACAAAACTATAAGTCTTAGAAACATGAATCCAATGTCATTATTTAGAGTATATAGTCATCTCGCTGCTAAGTACTTAAGTTTGCAGAGGTGCTGGGCGGGGCGGCGGAGGGGGGGCACTGCGTAGAATAACCGATACTCGCAGATATAGACGTTTCACGTTAATACCAACGGCGGTGTGCACCGACACAGCTCCATTCGTTTTTTTTTAATACTGCGGCTACATTATCGGTATTTGGCAAATATTCGCATTATCGCGACAAGTGTGGCCGAGTAGTTCATTGAATCGCGATATATTTGGGCGAACACGAATCCTTATTGTGGCTTTGTCGGTAATGTAAATAACAAGTTTACTGATAATGTAGACAAGAAGATCACGTCTAACCAAACACGATAATTTTATCGCGATAACGCGACACGAATTTTTGCACGATAATGTAGCCGCAGCATTATGCTAAGAAACTATATGCAAATCTAGAGGGCTATTTTCTATCTTATTGGCTATGGAAATCAAGGGAAGGTTTCTAATAATTAAGAAACTGTCAAACCCAAAAGTTTGTAATACAAAATCCGAGTTTGACTATAGATAGAGAATAGCGCTACTCGAATATGAAACGATTTTAAATTAAGAGCTTTCTTAAATGCATCGTCAAGTGTACTGTTTTTAAAAGTACTATACTATACGGTAATATAATATGTCAAAAATCAGACATTTTATTAAAATGAAGATCAAAAGATGATGCATTGAAAGTAATAACTATCCTTACTCTATGCTTATGGTTTATCTTTCCATACAAAATGTAGTGATGTAGCGCTATCGATAAAAATATATCGATAATTTTAAGTTTATTAGCTAATATTTAAAAACATATTTGTTTATTTTTCAATGTAATGCCATTCAATGTTAAATGTGATTTTTAATATTGTTTGGTTTAGTTTACAAAATAACATTTTGATTTTTCTATTACATTTTTAATTTTTCCACAAATATTGAAAACATCATAACCAAGGTTCAGTAGGTGACGTAAAAACATATTAGCCACGTCATATTTGTTTTTATAGTTTAGAACGCATTTTAACGTTTAAGGAAATGAGATGTGGCAAAAATCATAGCTATTGCCAATATCGATAAAATTAACTGTGCAGTAGTCCCAAAATGTTGTTGGATAGATAATTATATACTTTTAAGTATATGATTAATAAAATCAGTATGTACAAACGAAAATGATTAAATGCGGAATGTCCTGAGTTAAATTATCGATTATATGTTTAAAACATCTGAATCGGTGATTTAACTTTTAAATGAGATTGTTGGTAGTCCATAAGTTGGAAACAAGTCCTTTAAAATATTTCCATATCAAAAACATGATTGAAAATAATTTTTCAGTTCCAAAACTCTTGCTTAAATCATAAGTTTTGAATCGGGAACGATATAACGACTTTTGATAATATATATTTTTTCACACATATAGAACTTTTGGTTCTAAAACAATATAACGACTTTTGATTTCCTTTACACTTACAATGGAAAACGGAATCTATGTAAGAAGCACAATTGTGAAGTTCAATTAGCTAAAATTTGAGTAAGTTTGGTATTTCCTATACCAGTGCTTAATATTGCCAAAGCTGATTCACAATATTTTGTTACTGATATTTTTTGCTTGATATTGAATGAATTGAATGATTTGAATAAAATATAGATATTTTTTAATTTTTTGTACTATTCTTATGTACTTTGAAAAATGTTTAATTTTGAAAGGAGTGTTATAATTAATTTAATATCAAGAGTCGTTACTAACTACATTCAAATATATGAGAGTGATGTAAGACCATGACTAAAACCATGGTAGTGTTGTATGATGTTGATAATAATGTATCGATGAATAGAAGTTACTCAGAATTGTTGATAATGTTTGAAAATGTATATAAGTACACTGGAAAGAGTATATCTTTATGCTCATCAACTTGAGAATGATTACATCAAATTGTTACTTATAAGAGGTGATCCGTATGTTGGTAACTTGGTAAGTATAATATGATAACCAAATTAAAGTAACAAAAAAGGTAATTATTTCATAATGTTGTTGAAGGTTGAAAATTATGTAAAAATTGTATTTAATCCCCCATTAATCCCTTAGGCTAGACTGTGTGTTTGATTTCACTAGTAAGAGTGAAAGTTTGGCGAAAATGGGAAAAATATATGATTTTCCATGTACACATTACATTTACATTAATCTCGTCGTTGACTATTCATAACATATCAGATGATAATAATATAATTTATTAAAAAAATTAATTATTTATAATATTATGTAATTATTACATTATACTATACGGAAGTTTATATGTAATTATATGGGAGAAGTGAATAATATAATTTATTTTTAAATTGTTTGCGGTATAGCGGACATAATGAAGATATTACGTGTACAAGCAATAAGTACTTTTTTATTGAACGCCGTCATTATGACAATTATGGCTGAATTTGATGTTGTATTGTGCGCAAAACTTGGAGTAACTAGTGTTCGTTTATTAATGTAGAATTTATTACTTTACCTATATTATCGTGAGCATTATTACAGATTTACTGAATCTGATTTTATCGGGACTGGGTTTCATTGTTAATTCAGCAAAAAGTAAAATAATTATCAAATATACTTCCTTACTTCACTGGCTCAGTGACCCAAAGGGGATCTTGGCCTCCGACACCAGAAGCTGCCCCTCATGCCTGTCCTGCGCCGCTTCACGCCAATCGGGTATATTGAGGCCTTCCAGGTCTTTTGTCACTTCGTCCACCCAGCGATACCTGAGTCCAACGGGGCATTTTTCTATTTGGCGACCCAAGTATGCTCTCCTTACAGCACAATCCTCTCCCATTCTCTCTAGGTGCCTGAGCCAGTGGAGCGGAGTTTATTTTATTCAAATATATATACTTAAATAATAATTTTTGGGTGATTTGCCTTATTTGTAATAGAATTAGTAAAAACATATACTCAATAGGTTACACAGAAGAGACAAATTATATTATACCTATAAATAGAATACTTTTGTAATATATTTTCCACTTTTTCATGCATTCTTCAGAGTTTGACTACCGAACCTTGATAAATAATTATTAATTAAAAAAGTATTTTAAGTAATCTTTATTTTTTACAATTTACAAATTTTTGTATAGATTAAAAAACGTATTTAAGATTTATTGAAAGCCTAATTGATGGAATACCTCTTACAACTTCCAATTTTCACTCTTTATCTATATAATTTTAACTGCATTATAATTACTAATTACAATTATTATTCATATACTGTTTAATGCTTTAACATGTATTGTATACTATATGACAACCATACATGTTCAACGTATATAAGCTTTGTAGACGTAGCGAGCAAAAATCTTCTTTTATAGCCAGCCTACCGTTTGATTGAATTTATTAAGGAGAGTATTTCGTGTGAGAAAAATAGCCGGTTGACGTAATAGTTAAGTACAGGCCAAACCGCGAACTAAGCTAACTTACCTTAGCTTTAGCTCATACAATCTGCTTTGGCTATTAAGCGAAGCTATGTGAACCAAATATGAAAAGCCGAGATAAGCTAAGCAAAGTTAGCTCATTCCCGCATCGCACAGCTACCTCAGAAATAATCGTCTCAGTTAAACATATGCATAGGTGCATACATATAGCCTACACTGTAAGGGCCCTGAAAATTTTATTTCATAAAAACATCGATATCGACAAGTGAGTTGACTATATGTGTACAACACTAGTGTCCAAGTTTTGCTAGTTAAGATGCTGTGTGTTAACGCTTTCATAAGTCAAGTCTTTCGATTTATTTCAAGTGTATCTAATACTCATCAATTACTATTACATATCGTTTTAGGTAATTAATAAGTTATACATATCTACAGGGTGCTTTGTTTGTTTGGGACAATTTTGGAGAATGTACATATATATGTACTTTTAAAATACACAACGTACCTATACATAATAACACAAAAATGTATCCAATTTGATGGGCTTATCGCTAACTAGCACTTTCTCCGGATCTCTTCCAGGCAAACGATAGAGTATCATCGATTTTAAAGCAAATAAACCAGTAGGGCTAATATGCGAGCCACGAATTTTATCTACACGTTTACCCGTAATCTCTATGTGAATCTCTATAGAGATTCACGAGTAAACTTGTAGACAAAATTTTCTATTGGCACGCATGTTAGCCCTACAGGAAACCTATATTCGTGTACATCTTTACATATAAAGCGTATTTAAAAGTACATATACAGCGTAGAAATACATATAAAGCGTAAAAATACATATAAAGGACGTTCTTTATATTTTTACGTTTAGTACAAGGAAAACAGCTTATATCTTAGAAAGAAATTTCTTCTAAAAGCCTCTCTCAATACAATGAGATCAAGATTTATCCATATTGTGGATGCATTTATGTAACTGACCAAATTGTCACAAACAATTGAAAATCCCTGGATGCAAGAGTATGTGACATGCGTTATGTGATCATTGTTTAGTTCGTAAGTTTATATATGTACCTACCTATGATTTTAAGTGGTCCATCTTGATACAGATCTGCCTTAGGTGACTGTTTTTACAAACAACCGATTTAAATAAATAACTGACCGAAATAGTACTTCTATCTATACTTATAATAAAACTGTAACGGGACGAATTCTGTACATTCAATATATTTTGAAAATTTTAATGATAATGCTTTCGGTATCGGTACTGAGTCCAAAACAAATTTTGAATTTTTTAAGCTATTGTATAGCTTCTATCGCGGGCCAGCGTGAAGAACGAATCCAGAAATTCCGTAATGAAAATAAACTGACACGGGACTCCACTACGGTGAGCCGCTAGATGGCGTTGATAAAAAATGCTATGCAATAGCTTTACCGCGGCAGTCCCCGAGTGCAACACGTCTTTTTTTTGTCTGTCTGTCTGACTGTGCGCGCATCACGCGAAAACTACTGAACGGATTTAAATGAAATTTAGTATCGTGGTAGCTGATACTCCGGGTCAATATATAGGATACTTTTTATCTTGATAAACAGTAAGATTTATCCGGGATAAGGGATGAAAGTTTTTGTAATAATAGAGAGGAAAGATGTGATTGTTTGTAATAGATAAACTGAAAAGGAATTAACCGATTTAAAAATTCTTTCCCTTATAGGAAGCTACGTTATCGAGCAACATATAAGCTATATTTTTTTTAATATTGAAAATTGCAATAATGTAACCCAAGGTATTAAAGTATTCCCCCTACAGTTTTTTTAGTATGTAACTGAACTTTATTTTAAAATAGCTTCTGTACACGATTTTTACCTTGAGCAGATGTGAAATCGGTGGTTTGTAGAAATCGTCGCGTATGCAGTTTCATAGAACGTTGAATTTAGCCTAAGTTAGTTATATAGTCCTTCATCATTCTGACTAGCTTCTGCTGTATATAGGATGGCTATGTTTTTGCCGAGTGATACTGTATTTGTGAAGCGTTGTTCGTATTTTTTACATAATAGGTACTTTTCGAAACATTTACTATTGGCGTGTGAGTTGAATGCCATCACGCAGGTCCTGATTTTTATTAGAAAGAAAGAAAGAAATGTTTATTTTATAACTATTATTATTCTTTCGACCGAGAAATGAACGAATGTCGACTAAATATCCATTTTCTATCTAGTATTCAATATCTAGAATCTGTGATCTAGATCTATTTTTTAGAAATTTCTTTTTTACTCTTCAAAATTTAAGAAATTTTAACATTTATTTTGTCATTGTCAAAAATTCAATAACATATTATTATTTATTACTACTATACTATTAGGTACTATCAAGACAAAAAAGCAATTTCGTCGCCATATCGTGGTGTTTTCCACCATTTTCTATTTCTGTCTTATATTTCTTTTGTTTTCTTTCTTGTGTTTCTGTTTCTTTTGAATAAGACGAGTATAATTATACGAATAGATAAGAAGAAGAGAAGAATGTCAAACTGCCATTTCGCATTTCTGTTTTTCTCAGTTTAAGAAACAAGTGCGAGAGACTTGATCGCAGTAAACTGCGAACAGCTGTTAACCTTGACTTAAAATGTTAAACTAAATTTGTAAATCGATGGTTAAACCAGTCGCATTCCTGTGGATGACAATCATCTCACGCGCATACTTTATGCTTTAATGCGTATATCGATTCTAGTCCAATTTTAAGAACGATAACAACCCGTTGCCCTAGAAGTTGGACAAAGAAATATATTTTCACACATTTTCTGTTGATGTATGGTTTTTTTACCTGTGTGTCAAAATATAAAACAATTTGAAGATCTTCACTATATTTTTTTATTGTATAAAATCGAAATTCTAATTGCATAAAATTCTTATTGATAGTATAGATTCACAATTTTTGTATCGGTTTTATTTTATTTATGGTATCTTGCTATGAAGTCTTGCTATGATTGTGAAAGAATGTCAGCCTATCTAAAAGATAGTGATTATCGCATTCATTGAAATGAGATTGAGAGAGGTTGATGGCGACTGCATTGCGCAACTAAGGCGATGACCGCAGAAGCCACAGAAGGCGCAAAAAGTGCTTTTTTTTAGAAACGTAATGTATTATCGACCTACAGTGCACCCAAGGCGGCCGAAACTTGCAGCTTACTTTCACGTATTTTTAGTAAATCCAATGCATGCACTTCTTGCGTCCTTTCTCATGTTATCAGAAATTGTCTTTTAGTAAAATCATCAATCAGAAAATTTCTGATAAAATGCGACCTGCTATAACCTCTAGTTTCTAAGTTGTTTAATCTATTAATTGGATTGGAACGAGCGATACAACGCTTTTTTCATCTAAATGTAAATATTTCTTGTATCGTGATTCGTGACACCTTGAACGAAATTTTTTCAATATGTCTTGCACTATTTTTTTCGATTTTTCAATCTAATGTATTAATTATTATGGTCCACGAACTGGTGGAAAATGTTGAGGAGGTTCTGGAAAAATAATTAAGTATGTAATGGTGTAAGTAATTTAGATTTCTTAGTAAGTTGATTGTTATATAAGTTAAGATTACCTATTTGATAATTAAGACGTGCACAATTTAGATCTGGTCGCCTAATCCACTACACATGTTACATTCCCACATACACTCGTGCTACTTAACAAGTATACCACACATTGAAAGGAGATTGCCCATTTTCTTAGGAGCTTTGGGCCCCTCCAAAAAAATTGTTATGTCACCATGGTTTTAATTTTACTTTGTAGACAAATTATTACCTTTTTATATTCTGCAAATGATTTCCATTTATTCACCCTGGTTTTAAAGAAATCTTATTTCTTATGTTGCTGAAATTGAGGTTATAATAATTCAAAATAAATGGATGTTCACGATTCTAACTGTAATTGTGGATATCTTAAGTGTAAATATGAGGATGACAATGAGAATAAACCTTACTATCCTTGAAAAACGACATAAATGATGTTTATACGGGTACGTTATACGTACTACAATACAAAGAATGATGTTATTTTATTTGTCAATATTTCGAAGCCCGAAATATGGGCAGTAAAAATAAACAGCCATACACCATAGTTACCATTATCCATGATTTTCTGGTCAGGTATTTGAAATATTCGTATAAATAATAGACGCTACGTATTCTCTAACAGCATGTATTAATTCAGAACAAAACTGACATACCAAAATCATATTTGACACATACCTACTAAATAATAAAATAACCTACCCACATATATCACAGCATTAAAATAAGTTAAATATGAGCACATACATTAATCAGTGTGTGCACCAAATCGATTCTATACAAGTATTTTTCTTTTGATATCGAGTAAGTATCGAAAGAATGATTCGATTCTGAAAGTACTTAGTATCGAAACAAAAGTATCGAGTACTTATTTGTATCGAATCATCTCTAGGTTTGGTTCGTGGATGTACGTAAATTCAATTGAATAACTATTTATTACATTTTTCAATGCTAGGGTGAAAGAAATGTTGTAATAAAACATAAAAAGGTATAAAAATAACACAATTTTTTTGAATTAATTAAAGTTTTGACACGACGCCAAAAAGGTGGCCCGTCCACGGGCAATCTCCTTTGGAGAATTTTTAATACTTTTTAATGAGTAAATTTTGTGCACCGTACAGTGATCTCACCACGCTTAAGTTTCAAGCTACCTTGCACGATTGTACCACGCATTGCTTCTTATCCTTAAAAAAAGTAATGATTAAGGTTTTTAAGGATTGATAAAGAAAGATTTATATTAATTAAAATAAGTTTTGAATTTTGATGAGTTGCAAATCAAGTATGAACTGGCAGTTTTTCACAAACTAGGATGACAGACAGAATAATGTATAGATATAAGAAACTTTTAAGTACTATTACAAATAATTTAAACATTTAAAAAGTTTCACAGATGACAAAATGAAGTTTTTATAGTTTTTGTATTGGAAATCTGTCCAGGTACGGTAGGGAACTTGGTTAATTTTTTGTTGTAAGACTGATAGTATTTGTCCAGTGCCTCCTCAATATTACGGTACCTCTTCGACTGGAACTTTCGAAAAGAATCCTGAATATTTCTGAAAAGTTTTCTAGTTAGATGATAAAAAGTTCTATTTTCCTAATATTTTGTATTGGAATTCCAGTAGTTTTCTTCCTCAATAGTTTGGTAGTTTAAGGGGATCGCACACCTCCACCAGGTCCGCAAGACACTTAGGAGGCGCAAAAGCTGTAACAGCCGCATTTTTCAGTACTATGATAGTGACATCTCTTTTCTTTTACCTATATCAATAATGATTAAGCATCAATGCTTAATCGCTATGCGGAGTAAGGGTTTGATGAAATTGTGATACCATCACAATTTCAGGGTTTAATTAAACTGACATATCCCTTTCAAGTTAGCCCATTTCCATATTGTCTTCTTTCTTCACTTACACCACTTTTGTTATCGAAGAAAATAAAAGCAGTAGTGTCTGGCTTGCCACAAAAATTTGTGAATAGAGCCTAAATGCCTGCATCTCTCACAAGCATTTTCAGTATTGAAAAATTTGTTGCGTACGATTTTGCGGCTCGAGTGGGCTTTGCGGCTCTGCAAGTATGCGATCACCTTTACGTACATATCGGTGCATTCGTATTAAAAATAATGTACTAAAAATATTATATGCCATACGATTTGTCTTCCAGTAACGTTGGTCTTGTAACAATAGCGTAAAGTATTGTAGCTTATTATAATTATACATAACTATAATTATGGTCATAGAAATCGGTGCGCATAGTAAATTTTATAACCGGCTGATCTAGCAGCCATTTTAATATTGACTGTGATTTAAATATGGGTTAAATTAACGATTTTATTTTTTATACAAAAAAATTTGTGTTTAGGTACTAGGCAGAAAAGGGAGGTTTTAAGTTGTTTTAATGGTTTGTTGAAATATTAATAATTATAATATTAAACTATCAAGTTCAATTAAAAATCTAGATAGGTTCTAGTGCCGTACTTATTGAACTGTTCGATTATAAAATTGGTTGTGCGCACCCCAATCAAAAAGTGGTGGCGTTATGATATTTGTAGATGTTTGCTACTAAAATGAATGTTTTCTTATATGTGACGTCAATTTAATGCAAAGTTTATCGGTGTATCGTTGTTAATAGTAAGAATCATGCGTTTACGATATTAATAGGAATGTTTTTGAACCGCCATTTTCTATTATTGCTTACACGCATTGCTTGCGTGTGTCTTACAATGAGCAAGACAGAAATTGAACTTTATTTCAGTCTAGCTGATGTTATCCCTTACAACTACTAACACGGAAATAGAAAATGGTGATTTAATATTAATACAACAACTTCAAATTCAAATGTAAAAGTGAAACGCTTTTGTTTCAGTAAGTAATAGTAAAAAATTATTCGTGAAAAAAAAGCAATTGTTCCAAACAAAATAATTATAGTTAATATTTCTTGACAAAGTATATGGAACGACTGTTTTTTTTTCACAATAAAAGAGATTTAGCACACTTTCAGCGTATAACCATAGCAAATCATTGAAGTTATGACCTTGTTATACAGCAGTCTTACTATTTTATTTCGAGGCGGAGGTCTGAGTTGTTTTTAATGATGATCTGGGACATCATCATTACAAAATATAAACAATCCAACAGACCTCCTTTCCGTTAAAAAACCCTTTTTTCCGTTGGTTCTGCATGAATAAGATACCAAAAGCAATTATTATATAACGATATACAGATAAAGTTAAGAATGGAAACACCAATATTGATATTTAACTGTATATTTGCGTACATAACACCATGACTGCCACCACCGATTACAATGTAAGACATATCTCAAATTATTGTAATTTAGTGCGTTCATTTATTAACAATTGTCTTTATGAATAAATGACGTCAAAATGAATCCATCTATTTTATTTTCCTTTTTCTATAGACATAGAAAAGTAATGTCTTTGAGACTACATGAATTATTTATGATTCGTCCGAAATTAGAATACCTATGGTGAAGCCGCCATTTTGTGTTTCTGGCTAACTTAGTGTAAGAAATAGAAAATGGCGATCTGATGGGCTAAATATATGTAGTATGAAAAATATTATAACATGAAATTAAGCATAAAATTAGAAAGTTTGTCAGTCATTAAAAATAATAACGTTCAACAACAAGTAACCAACTTATAATAAAATTTGATACCACTTGTCCCAACGGGGCTAATTAAATTTATTTGCACGAATTCAAAGGGTGGCCTGAGTAGGTATTTATTTGTTACAAAGGATTAATCCAGGGGGATATTAGCGAGGTGCCAGTCCACAAATTTTGAAAAAAATAATTTAAAGAACATCCAAAAAGCGAAGTCAAAAAGAAATTCCTGAAAGGCCGGCAACGAATTGGTGGTGCCTCAGGTGCTACAAATGTTCATGGGCGGCGGTAATTAATCACTTAAGGCCCAAGACACGGGTTTGCCCGCGAAATTCAAATTTAATTTGGTTTTTCGCAATTTGTAAACGAATACGACAAAGTAGGCTTATGGTATTCAAATTGCGCCAATGACAGAATCATCTTCACAGGTTTATATACTAATCTTAACGTAAAAGTATCTAGTTTAAGAAATTAGTCAAAATAATGAGTTTGACGTGAGTTACTCACAAATTAGTCATTATTTTGATTAATTTCTTAAACTGGATACTTTTACGTAAAGATTAGTATATAAACCTATGAAGGTGATACTGTCATTGGCGCAATTTGAATACCATAAGCCTACTTTGTCGTATTCGTTTATAAATGGCGAAAAACCAAATTAAATTTGAATTTCGCGGGCAGCTCCGTGTCTTGGGCCTTAACATCAGGTGACCCGCCTGCACGTTTACTCGCCAAAAATATATGAAAAAAAAGTAGGGAATCGATTTCGACACCAGCAACAGCGTCCGTTTTCACCAACCATACCTAAATCACCCCTGTAGGAGTCTCTACGTAGGTAGCCACTAAATACAATCCCTTATCCTTAGATTATCGAGATTTTTTTATAGAGAGTTTATAATCAAAGTCTTATCCAATGTTATTTCCACCTTTCGGTGTTTCCTAAACCTTTGTGAAAACGAAATTGGGTATTTGACAATGTTTTTTGTTATTTACTTAAAATAAAGGTTTTTAATATAATAACAAAATGACATTTTTCTTTTTTTAATATCTATATACTAGTCTTGAACATAAAGAGCCTTTAAGTTTCTTGTTAGAAAAAGAGACCAACAAACAAACACACTTTCGCATTTATAATATTAGTGAGGAAGTAAGGATTATTAGTACTATTATTAATAATTATCCACTTTCATTATTATTATTTATTTTGTGCAAAGAAGCTTAAAATACAAGACAATTTTAGAACATCTCTAATTTCTCTACCTAAAATTACCTCTGCCCTTACAAACTAAACAAACACCAAAATAGCGGGATAAAATTGATATAATTGAGGGGAATTTTCCGGATAATTTGGCATTACGTCCCTCCTCAAACATATGTTCACCCTTTATTAGGTTTTCACCCCACTTCAAAGTTTGCTATAATAATCGAGGGGGTTGTCCAATCAAGTGTTATTTTGCGGATTTGAGAACTTAATTAACTGTAATAGCGTTTGATCTTTAAAACTTTTGAATATATTAAAGTATTAAGATCTTCATTAAGAGTGAGTGATTAAGTTCCTTATGTGCGCAAACACAGGTGCACTCTCTATTCCCTCGCTCTCATAGTTCGATGGGACATGGGACTTTTTGTGTGGAATTTGTTCTTAATTAAACTTATTATTTACTAAATGATTCCCGCGAATTCGTTCGCGTGGATTAAGATTTTTATCCCCGCGGGAACTCTCTTATTTCCCGGGATAAAAAGTAGCCTATGTGTTATTCCAGACTATTATTTATCTCTGTGCCAAATTTCAGTCGTTGCGACGTGATTGAGTAACAAACATACATCCAAACTTTCGCATTTATAATATTAATAGGATTCATTTATTTATTTCTTGTAGGCCAACTTGTAGGTCTTATGACACGTCATAAATCTACCACCGGTTCGGAATGCCGATTCTGCTGAGAAGAGCCGGTAAGAAACTCAGCAGTTGCTCTTTTCAAAAAAATTTTTTTTTTACAAAGCTATGCTATGTATACAGTGCTTCCACAATGAAGCTTCAGAAATGCATACGTAGCTCCTTTATGCAGTAGCTATTTTTTAACCAAAAGGATCACTAATTAACCCACGGGTTAATGTAGCAAGCACGCGTGTGACAGCGTGACGCCCTTGACAGATTTATTGACACAAAAACTGCTCATCCGCTGGTCCCCTGGTACCTACTCCTTCATTGACACCTCTTACAAAAGAATTATCAGGATATTATTGGGCTCTGAGTACAAACTAGCTTTTTCCCGCGGCTTCGCTCACGTTAAGTTCGATTTTTCAACCCCCTTTTCAATCCTTTAGGATTGGAAATTTCGAAAATACTTTCTTAGCGGATGCCTTCGTCCTAATAGCTATCAGTATGTCAAATATCAGCCCGATACGTCCAGTGGTTTAAGCTATGCGTTGATAGATCACTTAGTCAGTCAGTCAATCACCTTTTCCTTTTATATATTTAGATGTAGAAAAGTACTAATTTCATTGTACTTGTCTCACGACCAGTTGTCCACTTCTGGACATAAATCAATTGCAAGGATCGTCACAGAAACGATCTTGTGCCACTTGTATCCAACTGGGCTGAAAGACTGCGCAAATCATAGCTACAGTCGCAATAGGGTATTTGACTGAAAATGAAAAAATTTTGTTACAATATTAAAAAATAAATAAAAAATAAAATAGTGCATTTTAGCGAGAGTATGGGAGACAATCTGAGATGATTGCGAGAATGATGATTTTTAATCCCGTGGGATTAGATTTTTAATCCCGTGGGAACCCTTTGTTCTTCCGGGATAAAAACCACGGATAGCCCACGTCACTCTGCAGGTTTTCAACTGTATTACCCATGCAAAAAATTTGTTCGATCAGTTGGTCCGTTGCTCCATGATCGAAGGACAAACCACCAAATAAAAATACTTTTGCGTTTTGTATAAAATTAGGCTTAGTGTTAACTGGTCTGTGGCGAGGACTTATCCACTATAATACTAACCTTTTGAACAGCTCTTTTAAAAAGTAGCAATAATCCTTAATGAGGTGTCGTGTGACCTTAAAAATATGAAAAAAATTAAAAAAGAAATTTGAAAATAATATACTTTTTATAAAAAAGTGTTAGGAAAGAATGTCTGCAAAGTGTTGGTGTTTATTTTTATGGATGTCAGTTTTTGGATGGCAATTTGTTTAGTTTTTGTCACATTAAAATTTTTCAGAATTTTTTTTCGCTCTTTTGTTTCAGCTGTGTTCTTTCTTCAAAATTGTAATTACAATCTTTGCGAAAAAAACATAGGTCAGAAATTTAAAAAAAAAAGACGTGTGGCACTCGGGGACTGCCGCGGTAAAGCTATTGCATAGCATTTTTTATCAACGCCATCTAGCGGCTCACCGTAGAGGAGTCCCGTGTCAGATTATTTTCGTTACGGAATTTCTGGATTCGGTCTCCACGCTGGCCCGCGATAGAAGCTATGCAATAGCTTAAAAAAAAATTCATTTGATTGTTACGCCTTTGACTGCGATATCATCAGATGGTAAGTGATGAAGCCAGCTTTAATTAAATCTACAACCTTAATATAATTCTAAGTTATGCCTAACGTTTTAATAAGTTAATTAACGGCGTCATATAACACAATGACATACCGATCCCAGTAATGCGACACGATGCAGATAAGAACTGCACGCTTAGTAACAACCAGTAGGGCTAGCATGCGCGCCACGAGAAAATTTTATCTACCCACTAGCTTTAACCCGCGGCTTCGCTCACGTTAGGTTCGATTTTTAACTCCCTATTTAACCCTCTTGGGGTTGAAATTTTCCAAAATCCTTTCTTAGCGGATGTCTACGTCCTAACAGCTACCTGTATGCCACATTTCAGCTCAATCGGTCCAGTGGTTAGAGCTGTGCGTTGATAGATCAGTCAGTCAGTCAGTCAGTCAGTCAGTCACCTTTGCCTTTTATATATTTAGATTTGCTCATGACTTTTCTTTTTTTTATAAAGAATATTAGCCAAGCTGAACTTGACTTATTTTCTCCTCTCCCCTCCAAATAAGCGAAAAGTTTGTGCTAGGAGTGGGTACGACAATTGTGCAACGGGTGGGGCTCGAACCTGTGACCTCTCAGTTTTCAGTCCGCACCTTTAACCGCTGGGCTATTGAGGCTTAACTGTATGAGATTTCACGAGTAAATGGGCATAGTTCTTGCAATTCACGAGGGCGCGTGAGCTTTACTTGTGGTTACGTCGTGTACATGCACATTGCGTAAGTGTGCGTGCCTGTCAGGAGCCTAGGTGGGAGCGGGCAGGCGCGAGCAAGCTCTATCTCATACTTATACAGATACGACACACACACAACCATGAGCCACGCGCCGCGCCGTAGTGAATTGCAAGAACTATATCGACCGTTGCGTAGAACAAAGTCTCATCTGCTAAATTCATAACTTGAGATTTGAGCCTTGCAAATATGACTTTTAAGGCTCAAATTTCAAGTTGTAGCAGATGAGACTTTCTTCTACGGAACGGTCCATATACCTACGGATTATGACTAGGCCATTAATTTTAAGGCCCAAGACACGGAGCTGCCCGCGAAATTCAAATTTAATTTGGTTTTTCGCCATTTATAAACGAATACGACAAAGTAGGCTTATGGTATTCAAATTGCGATAATGGCAGTATCATCGTCACAGGTTTATATACTAATCTTAACGTGAAAGTATCCAGTTTAAGAAATTAGTCAAAATAATGAGTTTGTCGTGAGTTACTCACAAATTAGTCATTATTTTGACTAATTTCTTAAACTGGATACTTTCACGTTAAGATTAGTATACAGACCTGTGAAAATGATACTGCCATTGCCGCAATTTGAATACCATAAGCCTACTTTGTCGTATTAGTTTACAAATTGCGAAAAACCAAATTAAATTTGAATTTCGCGGGCAGACCCGTCTCTTGGACCTTAAGGCTCAAATTTCAAGTTGTAGCAGATGAGACTTTCTTCTACGGAACGGTCGATATACCTACGGATTATGGCTAGGTCATTAATTTTAAAATAGGCGTCTCATAGTGGTTTCAAATTAACAAATATAATCTTGTGACAGTTATATTTCACGGGCCGTCGATAACCTGAAGCGAAACGCCGCGCGTATTGTTTCAAAGATATTCTTGGATTTAATCTTCATTTTCAACAGACGAAAAAAAGGGGAGGTTCTCAATTCGTTGCGTATATATTTTTAAGCTATTGCATAGCTTCTATCGCGGGCCAGCGTGGAGAGCGAATCCAGAAATTCCGTAACGAAAATAACCTGACACGGGACTCCTCTACGGTGAGCCGCTAGATGGCGTTGATAAAAAATGCTATGCAATAGCTTTACCGCGGCAGTCCCCGAGTGCCACACGTCTTTTTTTTTATGTATGACGCATAACTTTTAGCAGAGTCGTCCGATTTTGATGATTCTTTTTTTAATGGATAGGGAAATTGGTCCCATTCAAATTTGAAAAAGAAATTCCACCTGTAAGGGTAGTCGCACACGGTTTCAATTGAAAGTAAATCCTAGGCTACTTCACCCTAACAAACAATGTCAGAAACAATGATTTTTTAAGCTTTCATTTTTAACTTTTCAATATAGGCAAAGGTCGACTGCAAAACTATCTAATTTTTTTTTTTTGAAAATTTACTAAACCTACAGTCGCGGACAAAAAATGTTTACCACCTTAAGATTCATAATTGCATGCACACATCTGTGTCAGAAGGTTGATATGTGATTTGATTAGCCATAGATCATAGACTTTTTAACATGTAGCGGTGCTTAGACAGTCCTTTAGCGGTCTCTGTAGTAGGTGACTGCTAAATAGGTTAGATGTAGAAAACCTTTTTTGGAACAAAAAATCCTTACTAATGTTATAAAATAATGTGAGTGTTTGTTTGTTCGTTGTTGGTTTGTCCTACCATCACACAGCTACGGAGCAATAGATCCACATGATTTTTAGCATGGATATAGTTGAGGATTTGGATAGCGACATTTATCCCGGAAAAATAGAAGGTTCCCATGGTAGAATCCTAACTTCACGCGGACGAAGTCACGGGCAAAAGCTAGTAATTTTAATAAATAGATATTATCTCATATAGACACGAGCACAGGACACGAGTTACCAAAATATGAAAACGGAAGTAATAATCTAATGAAACAAAGAATCTTTATTTCTTAATTTTATTATTGAGAAACTAAACAATATTAGTATAAATAAATAATTAGCTTAATTAGCTTCCATTCGCTGCTATGACAACACGTAGACTCTCTCGCATAAACGCGACAAGGCGATAAGTCAGTTCATATCATCTGTGATATCATCTCATACCCCAGTGCAATGATCTAAGAGTTTGAGGATTTCTTTGATTCTGACAGTCCCAGCTTTGAATCATTAAGCCCCATAAATTTTCAGTTTCAAATTAGCAGATCGAGCGGGCTATTGAACGAGATGACTGCCACGGTGCAGATTGAACCATGGAATAGTAGCTCGGCGCATTATCTTGAACTTAGGTTGTCGGAATTTTGCTGCAGAACATCGATGTAAAATGCTGCAGAACATCGATGTAAAATGCTGCAGAAACACCACGCATCACCGTAGCTCATCCACCTCCTTTTGACTGTTTTTGACTGTGGATGCTAGCAGCATCATTATGATTCAATGCACAATATGAACTTCACCATTAGAATTATAATTAAGCTTGCCATTTATTTTGTATATTTAAATTTCAAATAACAAATATAATATTTTTGATAATTAATTGTCACTTTTACAAGGACAATGACGCTAATGTGTCAAACTTTAATATAAGAAATGAGTTTTATTACTAATATTTGTATAGAAAAGTCATTAATACTTTTTTTTTGATAAAACGATGCATGAAATTTTTATAACGTAACAAATGCCTTGATATAGCATTATAGACCTTACTGAACGCAGGGTTACGAAGAATCTAATTTGAAAAGTGGTAAACATTTTCTGTCCCCGACCGTACTTTTTAAGAAGCAGAACGAAAGCGTTGAATTTTGAATGATTGTTTGCATGTTAAAGGTGCAAAAAAAAAACTGATCACGTTATCTACACTTCATTATCTCAAAGTAAACAAATTCCACGCTGGATTACACAGAAGTTCGCTAGTTAATCCCGACAAAATTATCCTTAAACCTTTTTTTTTATTAAAAAAAACTTAGCGCAAATGTGTGATAATAATCTCATTTGAAATTGTACAAACTCATTTGAAAATAAGCTTTTGTGCCTTGACTTACAGTTTAATTTTGATTAAAGGCATCCATGTGTCTATTTTATTTGATTGGATAAATCCTCAATTTAAATTAAACCTTATTTCATGGAAGACAAGCTTTTATTTTTATTAAAAAGAAAAAATGATGAGAGCTGCTGCTGCTGTCAAAGCATTCCAAATTCAAAGTTGAAACTTCGCGCGATAAACCTAAGTTTGAATTTGGAACATTGTTTTTTTTTTAAATAATGTGAAGTAGCGAAGGGGCAAAGGCGTGACAACGTTAATCCTCAGTTACGAGGATTTAACAAAGAACACAATAGTTCGAGAGCAAAATGAACAGCACCTATTGTTGGTTGACACTGTGCGTATACGCAATTGAATTTTTGAACACACTTGGTTGAAAGAGCGCAGTAGCGTTGCAACTCGAAAATAAAGTAATGCATATTATATTTATGCATGCATATTATAGTTCTTTCAATTCACGAGGGCGCGTGAGCTTTACTTGTGGTTACGTCGTGTACATGCAAATTGCTTAAGTATGTGTGCCTGTCAGGAGCCTAAGTGGGAGCGGTCAGGCGCGAGCAAGCTCTCGCTCCCACTTATATAGATACGACACACACACACAGTCATGCGCGCCCTCGTAAAATGCAAGAGCTATAATGCTAATTGCAAGCCTATAAGTTATAACAAGGATAAAAGAGTAAAAACTATAACCCGACTACGGAAAATTCGATGTAACATTCGACACATTGATGTTTTTCACGCAGACCAAGATAAATAACGAATCGATTGACAGTTCATTCATGAAAATCGGTTCAGTAGTAGGTATAGTAGAAAAATAGCCTATCTGTTGGACTGTAGGTAGTCAGGCTTATTTGCAGTCTAATGCTGGGACCTATAGACCGTGCTCTGACTTAGCTCCAACTTAAGATAGAGCTTAAACGTTTAACGCAAAAATGCTCTGATAAAATCTGTATCGTTTTAACTTTGTCTTGAGTCTGAGTAGAGTGAGAGTGCGGTCTTTAGATTTCAGCCTAAGTGCTTAGAAAGATGGACTGAGTTTTCACTGCAAGGCAACAGAAAGTTGGCCAACTGTGTGCAAACTGCAATTTTGGATTGCTGTCAAATGTTAATAGAAGAGGAGAATATCACTCAAGTTCAGCATGGCTAAGATTATAAGAAAGTCCTATTGCGGCGTATATAAAGGACAGACCAATAAACGAACACAATTTCGCAAGATCTGTATCCACCGTCCGTCCGTCGACCGTTTTAACATGTATCGGATTGTATTTAGGTATGCATTTTTGAAACTTCTTGTGGAAACACTGTATACTACATAGCATAGTTTTGTTACCTATTGTACAATTTTTAAGCTATTGCATAGCTTCTATCGCGGGCCTTGAGCGTGGAGACCGAACCCAGAAATTCCGTAACGAAAATAACCTGACACGGGACTCCTCTCACCGCTAGATGGCGTTGATAAAAAATGCTATGCAATAGCTTTACCGCGGCAGTCCCCGAGTGCCGCACGTCTTTTTTTTTTTTTGAAAAGAGTAACCGCCGAGTATGTGGTAGATTCATCGACGATTCAAAAGCACTTGTAAAAGTTTATTTGAATAAAGAATATTTCTATTCTATTCTATTCACCCTTACACAATCAAAGTTGCAACTTATTGACTCTCAAGACAACAATGGCGTGTATTTTGTCGCACAATCTGGTTACAACAATACAACTATTGCGCATTTAATCCCCTGTGGTTTGCTCTGAATAGTAGTTGGTATAGTTCTTACAATTCACGAGGGCGCGTGAGCTTTACTTGTGGTTACGTCGTGTACATGCACATTGCGTAAGTGTGCGTGCCTGTCAGGAGCCTAGGTGGGAGCGGTCAGGCGCGGGCAAGCTCTCGCTCACACTTATATAGATACGACACACACACAACCATGAGCCGCGTACCCTCGTGAACTGAAAGAACTACACACCTATACCATATTATGAAGTGCTCTATGAATCTATGCCCGCATAGATATTAGTACTTGACGTTTAAACTACGATAGCATAGATTTTTGCTGCTGCTGTCATGCTGATATTTCTATCGCTCCCTGGCGCAGTGGTGAACGCTGTGGTCTTATAACTGGGAGATCTCGGGTTCGAATCCCAGTGGGGACAATTTGGGATTCACTGCCACAACCGTTGCACTATTGTCATACCCACTCCCAGCACAAGCTTATCACTTATTTGGAGGGGAGAGGAGAATATAAGTCTAGTTCAGCTTGGCTAAAATTCTTAAAAAAAAAAAAAATAACCACGTCGACGATTGCTCTTCTAAGCTTTAGAGTTGCTCATACTAGACCAAAATAGTAGCGCAATGAACCATAAAAACCCGTATTCCTTTTTAGCACATCCTTTGTAATTCAACACCTATATTGATCACACCTGACAGTTTAACTGGCTTGTGATTGGTGGGAATCTGTGCGAGGGTGAGTGGGCCACGTTTTGATTGGTTAATTCTGGATAGGGGTGTATCCACGGTTATAACATGGTCTCGGAAAATGTTGAATTCATATTGATAAATGTGGGATAGAGACAGAAAACCGCCATTTCCTATTTCTCTTGCTTACGTGCTTATACTGAGCTAGATTATTTTATATTTTACTAAACGAAGACGATGCTCGCGAGTTCGTCCGCGTGGATCAAGGTTTTTTTAATTTTCCAGGATAAAATGTAGCCTATGTGTTAATCCTGGGTATGAGCTATCTCCATTTCTAGCTAAATCTCGGTTCAGTCGTTGTGGTGTGAAGGAGCACTCACATACACACACACACACACATACACACACACACACACACACACTCACACACACACGCACACGCACACGCGCACACACACACACACACACACACACACACACACACACACACACACACACACAAACTTTTGCCTTATAATTTTAGTGTGATATGATAATGTGATAATATTAGTTTTACGGACTATTTGCCCGTTATTCTTGCTGCAACTGTACATTTTAGCCAATAGTGAGAGGCGTTCGTGATCAAAACACCATATGTGTGAGCCACAGCCACAGCCACAACCGACTTCAAAAAAAGCAGGAAGTACACAATTAGACGCGTATTTTTTTTGCGATGTTACTCTACAACTCCGTCAAATCTGGATTGATTTGAGGAGAGAGCCAACAGGACTTCAGATTCGCATCTCTTTCATTTTGTACGTATTGATCGAGCCCACCGTCGCAGACCAAGTTATACTATCTCTTTGGATGCGTAGTCTAGGTTTCAAGTTACTACTGTTCGTCAAGTGACAAACCCAGAATTCTAAGAGAAGACTTACGCTGAGATCTATAGAGTGTGGTCTATAGATTTCAGCCATAGAGCCCTCGTCTGATACAAATAGTCTTGCATAATTTGCATTACAAATAGTCAAATTTTAGTTTTGAAATATCCCGCGTTATCTCTTTGGTTTTCCGGGACAGCCTATATCACTCTCCCGGTCCTCAATGCAAAAAAATCACGTCGATTCGTTGCTTTGTTGCGACGTGATTGAAGATCAAACCAACTAACAAATACTTTCGCTATAGATTCTACCCGTGACAACTTCAACTTGACGTCTCGCAACACCGCAGTCCCGTCGTGACCACGGTCCGTGCAATTGGATCGAAATATCGACAATCCCAACTAAAATAATAACCGTGGTAGGTATAGTTACCGGCAAACTTCTTGAGTAAATGAAAGGTTTGTTCGCAATCAAGGGATTGCGAACAAACGATGTTTAGGTCTCATTTGTGGTAAGTAAACGGGTTGTATATATAAGTAGTATCGAGCGCGTGATTGGTAGATCTAGATCAGTCAACCTTTGCTTCTCGCGCTGTATCCAAATGCGTCAACCCCCATTACGTCACCTTATGCTCAAAAAG
This sequence comes from Hipparchia sbordonii, assembly GCA_038048805.1. Classification (NCBI taxonomy): domain Eukaryota; kingdom Metazoa; phylum Arthropoda; class Insecta; order Lepidoptera; family Nymphalidae; genus Hipparchia; species Hipparchia sbordonii. Next base: position 5,554,594 of record CM076117.1, on the reverse strand, counting down.
TTTGCCGGCAATTATAGGTACTCGTATTATTTCATAACAAGGGCGTCGGGATGTCTTCTCCCCTTCAAGTGGAGGGGTACACTGCTTTCGGTTTCAAGTTACTTGGTGCTTATTAGAGCCAGTGATTTAGGGATGATGGCACCGTTTGAGGGATAAACGCACTTTGTTATTTTATGATTGAATTATTTATAGAGGACTAGCTGATCCCCGCGACTTCGTTCGCGTGTATTGAGGTTGTTATGGATTCCCTTATTTTCTGGGATAAAAAGTAGCCTATGTGCTTTTCCAGTCTATAATCTATCGCTGTGCCTTTCAGCCAAATTGGTTCGGTCGTTGCGACGTGATTGAGTAACAAACATCCATACATCCAGCCATCCATCCATACAAACTTTTTCATTTATAATATTAGGATTTAAAAAAAAATAACACGTAATCCATATTTTGTGTCCGTAATAATCAAATTTCATCGAACTCTGCGCTCAATGAGATCATATCTGATAACAATACATACTGCGCGATGCGGTTTCACCTTATTAAGGTTTGTTTACACAAACACTGTGCAATGTTTACAATTCTACAATTCAATATGGCGGGCGGTCCCTTTGACAGCTGCAGTCGCTATGGGAGGCCATTTTGATTTGGCGCCATAAGTAATTGTACCGGTGAAGCTATTGTTGATTTGTTAAGCATTTGTAATGAGGCAGAAATCTACAGACCGGACTCTCACTCAGCTCAGACTAAGGCAGGGTTAAAACGAGACTTTATGTCAGTGTATTTTTTGTCCCAGAAAATAAGGGAGTTCCCGCGGGACTCCAACAAAACCTCAATCCACACATACGAAGTCGCGGGTATCAGCTAGTAGGTACATAATATACTAACACTAGCTGTTTCCCGCGAGTTCTTCCGCGTGGATTTAGTTTTTAATAATCTCGTGGGAACGCTTTGATCTTCCGGATTAATAAATAGCCTTCGGTTCGGTTCTCGTCGGGTGACCGCCCTCGACCACCGACTTACAGCATCGCATTGTTCGCCCGCGCTATTTTTTCTTTTTGCTCGGCTTCTAAGAGCCGTAACGAGATATTGAATAGCCTATAACCTTCCTCAAGAATTGGGTTATCAGATACAAAAATAATTTTTCAAATCAGACACAAGTAGTTTCAGAGATTAGCGCGTTCAAACAAACTCTTCCACTTTATTAATACATAATAATTCTAATCAAATCGGACTGCTAAAATCATAACCCTTCCTTTTAGCTTTGGATTAAAAAATACTGAATGCAGTTATGTCAACAGTTTGTAGGTACTTAGACTTACCACTTATTAAGTGGCACTTAAGTCATCAATGAAAATTACAAATTGCAAAAATGGCGGAAATTTGAACGGCGTGTGAATGAACGACAGATATTTGTGTGCTACATGCGACCTAGATAAACTGTGAACTGCACTGGATCTAAGCGTTTTGCTGAATCTACTTTGATAAGGTTATTTTTCCCTGACAGATATACCTACCTATTTAGGTATACATACCTACCTATGTAACAAAAACTTCCGAGGAATTGAGAATCTACTCTTTTTTATTGAACTCGGTTAAAAGTAAGATCTAACATCCAGAGGTCTCTACATATGGCTCAAGATCGCACCACTTGGTCTTTAAACATTTCTGTGGTGATGTCGTGTGGTGCGGGTTGTTACGTTCCCTCAAATATGGTCGAGCGAAGCAACGGCTGGATCATGCGTCATGCTCGTGAACGGGTGCCGCCAACGGGAATGGGTCTGCTTTGACTGCCCATCTTGACATGCGTTGGATTGGTGTACCTACGTATGCATTTTTGCATTTTTGAAACTTTATTGTGGAAGCACTGTATACATAGCATAGCTTTGAAAAAAAATTTTTTTGAAAAGAGCAACTGCTGAGTTTCTTACCGGCTCTTCTCAGCAGAATCTGCATTCCGAACCGGAGGTAGATTTATGACGTGTCATAAGAGCTACAAGTTAGCCTACATGAAATAAATTAATTTTGAATTTTGAATTTGAATTTGAGGAAGCGACTAACAAGAAGAAAAATAAGATTTATTTACTGTTTTTCATTATGTTTGCAGGTAAAGGAAACGATTCAAAATGGAGCATGTCGTATGTCTTAGCAATCTATTCCGTCTGTCTGTTACAACTTCACAAGCATGCCTTAACATGGGTAGCCTAAGTATGTCATGCTCTCTTTAAACATTTCTGTGGTGGTGTTCCCTCAATTATGGTTGAGCGAAGCAACGGCTGGATCATGCGTCGTGCTCGTGAACGGGTGCCACCAACGGGAATGGGTCTGCTTTGTGTCTAATTAGGTTGTGGTAGGTCTGCATTTTTGAAACTTCTTTGTGGAAACACTGTGTGCATAGCATAGTTTTGTTAACCATTGTAAAAAAATTTTTTTTGAAAAGAGCAACTGCTGAATTTCTTGCCGGCTCTTCTCAGCAGAATCTGCATTCCGAACCGGTGGTAGATTTATGACGTGTCATAAGAGCTACAAGTTGGCCTACATAAAATAAATAAATTTTGATTTTGATTTCATGCAAGTAGGTATAAAATAATACCAATTCACAACCGTTAGATAGGTATACCTATTACTGAGGTAAAAATACAACGTGAAAAAAAGGTTGAATAAACTTTTAAGACGTAAACAAGTAATTAGGTAGTTATGATGACTCGGCCGTCCGCACTAGATTAACATGTACTTCTGAGAAATCTAAGCCAACGTTGCAGTTTTGACCGTCGAGACATCATCTTTCCCGTGGGACCGTTTTACAATGATTAAATCCAGGGCCTCCGAATCGGCCAGACGTAAAAAGGTTTTTTATTTTTTATTTAATACGCTCCCGAAATCAAAAGTGGCGCAGCCTAGGAGGATAATTTTTTAATTATTATCCTGAACCAAATAAATAACTTTTTTTTTGGAGTGAGTAAAATAAAATAATAAAAAAAAGGAGTATGGTGGCAGCGGTTCGGTGAGTAAATCTTTTCGCCATTCCTTTGTCCATCCTCCTTATACCTTTAATTATTTATTAAGTAAAGTGTTACAAGTGAGATTAAACTTAGCTCTGTGTAACTTTTAGATATAAGTGATAGGAGCCATATGAAATTATATGGGCTTATCTATATTAGATTCTAAGAATTTTTATAATAGAGTAATGAAGAAGTAGAAACATTTATTAATTGAACAAAAAAATATATTTAAATAATTGAAAAATTAAAAAATAAATTCTTTTAATCTCTAAATTGATTAAAGAAATATTTTATAACAAACTTATATTTTATTAAAATTAAATAATAATTGTAAATTCAATTCTTTTAATCTATAAATTGATTAAAGAATTATTTTATTACAACTTTATATTTTATTAAAATTAAGTAATAAATGTGAATTAAATTCATTTAATCTATAAATTGATTAAATAATTATTTGCTTAAACATAATTATATTGCGATAAATTTTCGTATCATAAAAAAAAAAAATTTTTTTTATTTCTCTACATTTTACAACTTTTATTTACAAATTTTCTTTTTCATTTTACATTTTATTTTATATTTTACATTGTGCTTTTATTCTTTATTTTATTGTCTTTGTGTTATATGTGTGTGTTTTAAGTGTTTTTTTTATATACTAAAGCCAGTTGCATCCTCTGTGCATTTCATTACTCTATCATCATGACAACCACAACCGTTGAATCGATACCTAAAGAAGTTATACAATTAATTCCTCTATATAGTGGTGATAAAAGACAGTTAAATCTTTATTTGCGAAAATGTCAGTATGTGATTGATCGATTTAAGGGTAATGATGAACAAAATCTTTACGTTTTTAATGTTTTAACGAGTCGATTAAGAGATGATGCAGCTGCGCTCTTGTCTGAACGAGAAGACGTTGTTACATGGTCCACATTGAAAGAATTGTTAATCCAACATTTCGGAGATCCTCGCAGTGAGGCGTGCATCAATATCGAATTGGAATCTTTGAAAATTCATCACGGGGAAAGTTACCTCGATTTTTGTAACAGAATCCAATGTGTGCGTTCGTTGCTAATGTCCAAAGTAAATGCAATTGACGACTCACAATTAAAACATGCAAAGTCGGTTATTTACACTAATACAGCTTTAAATGTATTTCTATATAATCTTCCTGAAAGTATGGTACGCATCGTAAGGCTGAAATCACCCACGACTTTGGAAGCGGCTTTAAGTATCGTACTCGAAGAAGTAAATTTCTTAGATCAATATAATATGCGAAATCGTATACATGGTAATAGCCAAACTATGGGTTTAGGTTCAAGGCCGTCGATGAACCAGCCGTTTGGGTACAAACCCAACTTGCCAACTATTCATCCTAAATTTAATTTTAATAATTCACAAAGTAGGATGCCTCAAATTCAGGGTCAGGTTCAACCACCAAAACCAATGTTCGGGTACAGGCCCCCACAACCATTAGGGTACAGGCCCCCGCAACAGTTCGGGTACAGGCCCCCTCAACAATTCGGGTATAGGCCCCCTCAACAATTCGGGTATAGGCCCCCGCAACAATTTGGGTACAGGCCCCCTCAACAATTCGGGTACAGGCCCCCTCAACAATTCGGGTATAGGCCCCCGCAACCATTTGGTAACAAGCCACCACAGGTTGGACTTAATCCAACTCAAAGACCCCAACAACATACTGATGTATCCATGAGGACAGCACAACCTAAGATGCAACAAGGTTTTAAGTTAAACGAACTGACTATGACCGATTATGAAGACAATACCCTCTATGACAATTATTACTATGATGAGAATGACTACTCGAATGACATTAACTACTGTTATGACGCTGACGTAAATTTTATGGAAACCCCTAACGAACCCTGTAACGAATTGGAACCAGCAAATGATAGTCAAAACCCACTTCCGGATTTTCAGGAAATAGCCTCGAGTAGAAAAGAAATCTTAGAAATAAATTGCGATCCTAATCTAAAACTGCCTTACATTTATTTAGAAGAAATAGACGCAAAAATGATGATCGATACAGGCAGTATGCGATCATTCCTCAGTCCTCGAAAAGCTTATGAGTATTTTAGAGACTCTATCAGGAAAGAGCAATTTCAGGTAGTTAGCACACATGCTTCTAGTATACACGATGAGGTGATAGAGATTCCACTTTTACCTTCTTTTGTTAGCGAAAATTGGCATAAATTCTATTTATATGACGTGGACGCCCGTTATGACGGACTTATCGGTAATGATCTATTACAACAATTAGGTGCAGTTATAGATTTAAAAGAACGATTATTAAAAACAAGCTCCACTTGTATTCCGATTATTAATAACAACCTAAATTATACAATTAATATACCTGCTAGGTCAGAACAACGAGTTAGATTACCCATCGATCAATATTCAGGAGATGCTATACTTAATTTTCAAGAATTTGAGACTGGATTGCGTATGCCTACCGCTATCGTAAATTGCGTGAATGGATATGCATATACAGTAGTCCAGAATATTACAGATAGCCCAAAACAACTTACTATTAGACACCCATTTACAGTGACTGAGTACAGGAATGTAGAATGCGATATAAATCTTACGAAAGATGATACTGACATAGAGACTGACAAACTACTGGAAGAAAATTTAAATAAACTCAGACTTGACCATACCAATGACGAAGAGCGAGAAAAAATTTACAGACTTTGTCACGAATATAGAGACATATTTTACTGTGACCAAATACCTTTGACGTTTACCAATTTAGTCAAACATCAGATCAGGACTAAAAATGAAGACCCAATATATGTTAAACCTTATAGACAGTCACCTTTCGTTCAAAATGAAATTAATAGACAAGTTGACAAATTAATGAAAGATAATGTAATACAGGAATCCCATTCTCCTTGGTGTGCCCCCGTACACCTCGTACCAAAAAAGATGGATGCTTCAGGAGAAGTCAAATATAGAATGGTCGTTGATTACAGAAAACTTAATGATATTACTTTTGATGATAAATACCCCTTGCCAAACATAAATGATCTTTTCGACAAATTAGGGAAGAGCACTTATTTCACTACACTTGATTTAGCAAGCGGATACCATCAGATAGAAGTAGACGAGAAAGATAGACAGAAAACAGCGTTTTCCACGCAAAATGGACACTTTGAATTTCTGAGAATGCCGTTTGGGCTTAAAACCGCCCCAGCTACATTCCAGAGAACTATGGATAACGTTTTACGTGGATTACATGGATTGCACTGTATGGTATACTTGGATGATATCATAGTTTTCGGGAAAAGCCTCGACGATATGATACATAACTTACGAACTGTGTTTGATAGAATTAGGGCAAGTAACATGAAAATTCAATTAGACAAATCAGAATTTTTGAGGAAAGAAGTGCTCTACCTTGGACATACGATTACAAAAGACGGACTCAAACCTAATGATGACAAAATTACTGCTATACTTAATTACCCACTACCAAAAACTACGACTGAGATTAAAAGTTTCCTAGGACTCGTAGGTTACTACCGACGTTTCATCAAAGATTTTGCTAAAATCACCCAACCAATGACAAATTGTTTGAAAAAAGCGTAACCGAATTATAATAGATCAGAAATACATTGACGCATTTAACCAGTGTAAGGAGCTCTTGACGCATGCCCCTCTTTTACAATACCCTGACTATGACAAACCTTTTATACTTACGACTGATGCTTCAAACGTTGCTCTAGGCGCAGTTCTATCGCAAGGACAGATCGGAAGTGACAAACCTGTCGCTTATGCTAGCCGTACCCTCAGCGATACGGAATCACGTTATAGCACAATTGAACGAGAATTGCTCGCCATCATCTGGTCTGTAAAGCACTTTAGGCCATACTTGTATGGTCACAAATTTTACATATACACTGATCATCGTCCTTTAGTGTGGCTTCAATCATTGAAAGACCCTAGCAGTAAACTTACCCGTTGGAGATTACGATTACAAGATTATGACTTTGAATTAATTTACAAAAAGGGCAAACAGAATACCAATGCTGACGCTCTGTCGCGAATTAAAATTAACGCTTTAGACTCTGATGACGAAAATCCATCAGCATCACTGATAGTTAATATTGATGAAAATGAAGGAAATCGTAAGAAAGATCTAAATAGTAAGGTTATCGATACAGAAAAGGTAGGAACTAGGAAATTAAATCGTAGTGACTCATCGACTATAACTATATCAGATTCGAGTCGAACTGCAACTGCTAGTTCTATAGAGTTTACCGATAAAAATATTGATGATTTCCCTATACCATCGGAATTTAGTAAAACAAATACAATCCAGTCAGCTCTAAATCCAGAGTCGACGGGAATACCAATTTTGAATGAGGCTATAGACACCAAGCCTAATCAAATTTTAGTTTTTTCATGGTTCAAAAACGAAATACAAGTAAGAGATCTCTCGCGAGACAAACAGAAAGTATTAGAAGTTTTCTTACCAGTAGATAATCCTGAATTGATAAAAGAATTTTTAAAACAGCATATAAAACCAAAAATTAAATATTTCATTTATTTTGAAGAGCAGGAACATCGCAGATTATTCAATAATATAATAATTCAGCTTTTTAAGGAAGGCGTGGTTAATTTTTATGAATGCACGGAACGAGTAGTATATGTAGAAGATGAAGGAGAACAGAAAGCTCTAATAAAGAAATATCATACAGGAAAGACATGCCATCGCGGCATTAAAGAGACATTAGTTAGGATTCGTAGAAATTATTATTGGGATAGGATGCAGGAAACGGTCACAGCAGTTATAAATAGTTGCGAAGCATGCCAGCAAATGAAGTATGATGGAAAACCCATAAAACCTGTCTTACAGTTGACACAAACCCAGAATGCCCCGTTCCAGGAATTATTTATAGATCTGTTTAGCATTGAAGGGAAAACTTACTTAACTCTCATTGATGCGTTTAGCAAACTAGGTCAGGCTATCGAAATTCAAAACAAGTCAACCCCAGAGGTTGTCCGTGCCTTGATGAAATACTTTTCATATTACGGCATCCCTAAAAAAATAAGCGCTGACTCAGGTACTGAGTTTAACAACGAATTGATTAAAGAATTTCTAAGTTTACATAAGATTGAACTTCATATTGGCACCCCCAATAACCCGAACTCAATGGGTCTAATAGAGCGTTTTCACTCTACAATAATCGAAATATACAGATTGGCCAAATATGAACAGCGATGTACCGATGCGGCATCCGTAATGACCTATTCGGTTATGGCATACAATCATTCCATTCACTCTGTTACCGAACTTACCCCATTTGAAGTTGTTTTTGGACATACGGACACAAGTAGCCCATATAGTGTAGAGTTAGGAAAGCAATATTTTCAGAAAATGGTTAAGGATCATGCAAAACGAATCGGAGTATTATATAAACACTTGACTGACAAGATGGTAGCGATAAAAGAAAAGATTAGGAAAAAGAGAGGTGGTGAAGCTGATATTAGGTTTCCAGAAGGAAAAGTTATTTTTGCAAAAGATGTTAACAAGCGTAAAAGTAAAGACAAACCAAGATATGTCAAAGCAAAAGTCATAGGCCGACCTGAAAGAAATGTTTTACCCATGCAAGTAGGTGAGAGAAACACCAAAACTCCTATTAAAAATGTAAAACGCCCTCCGCAGGTTGTTCTGCGTGCTGCTAGTAGCGATGCAGTCGCAGGCCCTTCATCTGCAAAAACTTATTTGTAACTTAGATCATAATAAAGTGATTATTTCAAAAAAATTGACGATTGTCTCTGAAATGTTTGATAGATTTATTAATGTAACTGAAATGATGTATCAGAACTCTGTTCATTTTCATAATCGTCTAACAAGGTTTGATATATTACTAAAAGATTTAGCTTCCAAGCACGATTGGAAATGATTGGATTTTCTTAATGAATCTTACAGGATTGTTTAGTGTATTTACAAGTAGTTTTCGTACTATCTTTGTTAGACTGAGTGAAATCGAAACAGCACTAGCCTTAAGTAGAGTCTCTATATTACATCAGTCAATTGTAAACTCTACAGAATTATTATATCATTTAGAATTAATTTCTAAATCTGAAAGCCTGGTGTATCCATCAACAGGTACAAATTTATTAAAATTAGAAGAGACTATTTGTGTAAAATCATTTATTAAGAATAATCAGATAACATTTGTAATGGAAATACCACTTACTGACAATTCCACTTATAACTATTTTAAGATATATTCCCTGCCAATTTTCCATGAATCTGTAAATAAAACCTTAGCCATTATCCCAAAATATCCTTACCTTCTGGCGAAAGGAGTAAAATACTTACCGCTTGTAAAACCATGTCGTTCGATCTCTACCGGCGATCAGTTCCTGTGCACGGCAGAAAATCAAGCATTATATTATGAACTTACATGTATAGAGCAGCTTATGAAATTTGAGGATGATCTTACTCCCTGTAAGCAGCATTAAGTCCAGATTGAAAAGGTCAAGGTCCAGCAAGTCAACGCAGATAGCTGGCTCCTCTACAGTAGACTGAGGTCCACACTGACGAAACAATGTGGTCACGAGGTCAGTAAGCAGCTTGTATTTGGTACTTACCTGATGACGATCGACGAACCTTGTGAACTCCAAATTCACGGAATTCGCCTCAACCACCGCACCTTCATAGAATCAGATGACGTAAAGAAAATTCCAGTTATTACACTACCCCAATTAAAGGCAAATGCGACTCCCGGTGCAAGTGTAGTTAATTTGAAAGGAATAAGCTCAGATGAAGTGAAATACATGGCCTTTTCGTTGAAACACAGTGCGATTGTTGAAAGTGTTTTTAAAGATAAGAAAGACTATAACTTCAGTGAAACTAGGTTACGTAACATTAGGATTAATAATTTTGTGATTTTTCATGTTTTTATTTTATGTAATCTGGCTAAAATCGCCAAAATGTTTAAAGGTTAAGCAAAATTATCGGAACACGTCTCAAATTGATCCTTCCGATAATTTTCCTCTTAGGGATGGAGGAGTTATGATGACTCGGCCGTCCGCACTAGATTAACATGTACTTCTGAGAAATCTAAGCCAACGTTGCAGTTTTGACCGTCGAGACATCATCTTTCCCGTGGGACCGTTTTACAATGATTAAATCCAGGGCCTCCGAATCGGCCAGACGTAAAAAGGTTTTTTATTTTTTATTTAATACGCTCCCGAAATCAAAAGTAGGTAGGTATAAAAAATGCTTTAGTCCATGGAATAAACACGCAACATGACGCTGTAAAAATAATGAAAAATAACCATAAACTAGCGTTTTTTTTCCAATTTATAGTAAATCCATTGATCTCTATATTTCATCTATGATTAACATTGGATTGGCTGACGTTATACAAATTTGAAATTACAGCTTAATTTTGGATCAACAATAAATTATAATACCTACATATAAACGTAAAAATTATTTTTAGAAAACCGACTTCAAACGCCACTACAAAATATATCAATTGTGCCCATAAAATTTGAAGAGTTCCTTCGATTTCTCCAGGATCCCATCATCAGATCCTGACCTGATGACAATGGGACCACCTGGGAAGTATACCCTTTCAAACAAAAAAAGAATTTTCCAAATCGGTCCAGGCCTCTAGTCTTCGAGTAATCGCAGAACATACCTACATAAAATATTAAAAAAAAGAAAAAGATTCCGACGAATTGAGAACCTCCTCCTTTTTTGGAAGTCGGTTAAAAAAAGAAATCACAGTAACCTGTCCAATGATGATCATAGATTAAAGATGCAGGTCAGTGAGTAAAAAAAAAAACTTTGAATGCATTTTCAAAATATTGTGTCTAGGAATTAAACTTTTTTGGTGGAATTAAACAAAAATGGTGACTACCATTTTTGTTTTTTATAGTCTAAAGTTCTCTGTAAGTGAACAAATTGTTCTTCGAGAATAAATTCTTTTAACCTAATCAAAACCAAAGTTCACATGCATCGGATATCACAAAGAAGTTGAATAAAAACAGTTGTTTTGTTGGCATAAGCATTTATTTATTTCTTCATAATATCCTGTTACAAAACAAACAGGCGTTCAGATTGGTAGGTATATACTTACGAGTAGAATATAATAACTTTTTTTCAAGTGTCAGTGGATTGGCTGACCCACTTCAAACGGCACTACAAAGAAATAGAAATAGAAATTCTTTATTTGCATGATGACAATTCTAATCAAAAGTACAACACACTAGCCGTAGCTAACAACTCAGTAATTAGGTAGGTATATTTGGAACGCTCAAATCATTCAGTCTAAACAAATCATTTTAATAAATCAACCAATATTTAGTAAATCTATATATTTAAAATTCAAAGTCCTGACTGACTGACTGAGATATCAACGCACAGCCTAAACTACTGAAGTTAGAAACTTGAAATTTTTACAGTTGGTTCCTTTTATGACGCAGGCACACACTAAGAAAGGATTTTGGAAAATTTCAACCCCAAGAGGGTTAAATAGGGGGTTAAAAAATCTAACCTAACGTGAGCGAAGCCACGGGTTAAAGCTAGTTATAGATAAATTCAATTATTAAAAAAAAAATAAGTATATCAATTGTACCTATAAAACTTTGAAGAGTTCCCTCGATTTCTCCAGGATCCCATCATCAGATCCTGACCTGGTGACAATGGCACCACCTGGGAAGTGTACCCTTTTAAACAAAAAAAGAATTTTACAAATCGGTCCAGGCGTCTTCGAGTAATCGGGGAATATACATAAAAAAAAGATTCCCACGAATTGAAAACCCTCTCCATTTTTTTTTTGTAAAAAATCAAAATTGTGAAATAGGCTTTTACCCGCTGCTTCGCTCACGTTAAGTTCGAACTTTCCAAACCCCTAATTTACCCCGTTAGGAGTTGAATTTTCAGAAATCCTTTCTTAGTGGAGGCATACGTCATAATGGCCTCTGAATGCCAAATTTCAGTCGAATCTGTCCAGTAATTCGAGCTGTGCGATGATAGATCAGTCAGTCAGTCAGTCAGTCAGTAACTGTTTCCCTTTATATATTTAGATAATGTGTATTAACTTGACACTCTCAAGTTTCTTCTCACGGTAATGTCTGGATAAATAAAATTACCTTATCTATCACTTTATTTTATAAAACGCTTACTCCACAGCATAATTTCTTTCCGAGTTAAAAAGTTCGCATTAAAAATTTCCCACAGAGATTAAGAAAAATAGGTTCCAAAAATCGAATCCCTGTTATTTTATTACATACTAGCTGTTGCCTGCGACTTCGTCCGCGTCAATTTCTGTTATTATGATCAGCGTGATGTTATATAGCCTAAAGCCTTCCTCGATGAATGGACTATCCAACACAAAAATAATTTTTCATTTCGACCTCGTCCGCTTCTTCAATTCACAATCGACAGTTCAGTTCCTAAATCCCCACAGTTAAGATGGACAGGACCCTGGTCTCTGCAGCATCAGGATTGGGGACTTGGCTCCTAGAATATATATATATATATAAAATTCAAAGTCCTGACAGACTGACTGACTGACTGACTGAGATATCAACGCACAGCCTAAACTACTGAAGTTAGAAACTTGAGATTTTTAAAGTTGGTTCCTTTTATAACGTAGGTGCACACTAAAAAAGGATTATTGGAAATTCCACCCCTAAGGGGTTTAAATAGGGGATGGAAGTTTATATGAAACTCCGTCATTTTTCAAGCTGTTTCCATCAAAGTTGGTATTAGAGCTTTCAGTTAAAAATAAAGAAGTACGTGTGTCACAGTTTTTGAAAATTCCACCCCAAAATCTAATTCCACGCGGACGAAGTCGCGGGGGCAAAAGTTAGTACACTATATAACAAACTAACTTATATTCGCGACTTCGTACGCGTAGATTGAGGTTTTTCAAGTCATGTCCTACCCAACACTAAAGTGCAGACAACCAGGCCATTACAAGCCAGAAATCAACCAGGTAATTGGTCGTTTGTCGGCCACTATATCAACACGAGCGTCAATTTCGCGGTACGAGCGTTGTTTTGTTCTCACGAACACATTTCTAAGTAAAAGTCTCCGATTCGACACACGACACTGTAACTGTACACAGGTTAAGTAATTTTTATGCGAAATTATGCAATCTGTGGGTACTTTTGTATCGCCCGCTGCGCTCCCGTAGAGCGATGTGGTAGGTCTACGGTTTTCGCTACGACCATGAGCATGATGCTACGATGACCTCCCTGGCGCAGTGGTGAGCGCTGTGGTCTTATAACTGGGAGGTTTCGGGTTCAATTCCCGGCGGGGACAATTTATTAATTTATAATTTCTAAATTGTCTCTGGTCTGATCTTGTGGGAGGCTTTGGCCGTGGCTGGTTACCTACTGTCAAAGACGTGCCGCCGCGGGATTTAGCGTTCCGCACGATGGCGTGTAGAAACCGATTAGGGGTATGGGTTGAACTTACACTGCTATACCCCTTCCAAGTTAGCCCGCTACCATCTTAGACTGCATCGTCACTTACCAGCAGGTGAGATCGCAGTCAAGGGCTATCTTGTCTTAGAATAAAAAAAAAACGATCACCGATAGTGATCGAAGTCATCATCATTACTAATCTAAATCTAATCTAAATCTGATCTTTTTTTGGCTTTTTTAATACAGGTAAGTACAAGCGGCACAAGATCGTGTTCTGTGACGATCTGGGTTCAAGATCTATTTTCAGCGGTGGATGTCCATCTGTTGAGTCGAGGAATTCAAGCTATACGTACGCATAAGAATAAAATACCTACCTACGCAAAAAATTATTCTGTAATTGATAATGAGAAAGCCGTGGTTTTAAAGCTGTAAAATTTCACTGAGTTAAGCTATAAGCTTGATATTTTCAGAACCATAAGAGGCCATTGAACTTTATATTCAGTATGAATTTCGACTTAGTATCATAAGACGTTTTCGAGAAAAAGGGTCTTGACACACTGACAGACAGACGGACAACGAAGTGATGCTATAAGGGTTCCGAAGTTTTTTTTCGGAACCCTAAAAACAAAACCAAATCCACCTAAAATAGCCATGGCGTGGTCCATTAAAATGGTTGGACCGAAAAGAAGAAAACTTTTTTGGAAACTAGTCAAGCTCAGAAAGTTTTTATTTTATAACCAAACTAAAAAAATCTTTTTAGGAATATAGGATTTTTTAAATTACCAGAGCTCTATCTATTTTTTTTCGCCCTGATGCAAATCCGCGCATTACTAATTTATTATTCTACTATGCATCTAGTTGGAAGTAGCTTGATCCAGTTGAAAATTCTTCCATAGACTATGTCTATGGTTTTACAAAAAAAAAAATACCTAGCACACCTAACACCTGGCCGTAAAAACGCGGCCCACCAAAAAGGTAACATACCTATAATAAAGGAAAATAAAAAAAGCAAATTATGCCCAACACCGCGCCAACACCGGGCTCTAAGCTCCGCCCATTTGCTGTCTCATTCCCACACACTGCCTCCCCGTTCGAACTTCGAAGTTTGAAATCGAAATAATTTGTTATTTGACCCCTTGACTTCATTCAGGGAGGATGTGCTATTATATTTACGATAAGTGTATTTTTTGAGTGGTTTATTTGTGAATGAAAACTCGAACAACTAGTGATTGTGATTATATTATGGTGTAGTGATATTTAGTAGGTATAATTCTTTAAGGTAAGATACCTTACAAATACCTACTTATTAGGTAAAATTTAGAAATAGGTATCTAATAATTAGTTTAGGTAGGTACATACATCTATATTTATTAAACATAATATAATAAATAATATAAATTCAATTTTTATATATATATCTATGGTGGAGCGATACAGATAATTACTCCTTCGAAAGAATTAGGGAAAGTTGTCATTGATTATAAAAAATATAGATAGGTATTATTCAAATACTAGATGATGCCCGCGACTTCGTCCGCGTGGATTAAGTTTTTTAATTCCCGCGAGAACTCTTTATTTTTCCAGGGTAAAATGTAGCCTATATCGTATATGTATATTAATCCTGGGTATGAGCTATCTCCATTCCAAATTTCAGTCAAATCGGTTATTTCGTTATGGCGTGAAGGAGTAACAAATACACAAACACACACGCAAACTTTGGCCCTTATTAGTGTGATTATAATGTGACTAGGCATCTGTACGAGAGATGATAGTGCACAATTACTGTGTGCACAAACACAGTTGCGCTCTCTGTTCCCTCACTCTCATAGTCTGAAGAGATGGAAATTCGACAGACCAAAGAGAGATCACCCCGGGACCAACGACTTTACATGCTCTCCGAGGCACGGGGGTGACACACCACCTACTTCCTAACTCCAGGCTAGTAGGTAGGTACAGGTACAAGGTACCTAGGAAAAATCTAATACATTTTTTGGCCCGACTCGGGAATGGAACCCGGATCTCGACATCCGCAGTTGAATATGCTAACCACTTTAATCAACGAAGTAGTAAGCGAAGACGCTGTAATATCGGATTTGTGTTGTAAAAACAATCATTATTTAAAAATTGTTTCAGCGAACACGTAAAAATATAGGATTGTTTACAAAACATCCTATGACATTCGAACTGTGGCGGACACAGTTTAAAAACAACTGATTTCAAATTCATTTATTACTAGCTCTTGCCCGCGACTTCGTCCGCGTGAATTAGTTTACTGTTTTTCCGGGGTAAAATGTCACTTTCCTTGCCATCAAAAAATCCGTTCAATACAAAATGTACCTATGACAAAATAATTTTTTTTTATTTTTTCGTGAATTTTTCCGATATTTTAATAGTTATTTTGCTATTCGGGACAGAGACAAATACAACAAATCAAAAACCATGAAAATCGGTCCAGTCGAGGCGTTCTAGAGTTATTAAGTGTTCGAACAAACCCGACTTTGTTTTATATTTATCAAGATTGCTAGGTTTACGTCATTAGGTCTTACGTCGTAAGTACATCCAAATACCTTAAAGGGCAATGCAATAACATATTATTCTTACTTCCTTAGTTATATTATAATATTAGTAAGAATTTATTGCTATAGCGGCAATAGAAATACAAATTCTGTGAAAATTTCAACTGTCTACCTATTACGGATCATGAGTTACAGCCCGCTGACAGACAGTTGACGACCTCCCAGGCGCAGTGGTGAGCGCTGTGGCCTTACAACTGGGAGGTCTCGGGTTCGATTCCCGCCGGGGGCAATTAAGGAATTTATAATTTCTAAATTGTCTCTCGTCTGGTCTGGTGGGAGGCTTTGGCCGTGGCTAGTTACCACCCTACCGTCAAAGACGTGCCGCCAAGCGATTTAGCGTTCCGGCACGGTGGCGTGTAGAAACCGATTAGGGGTATGGGTTGAGTTTACACTGCTATATCCCTTCCAAGTTAGCCCGCTACCATCTTAGACTGCATCGTCACTTACCATCAGGTGAGATCGCAGTCATGGGCTACCTTGTCATCGAATAAAAAAAAAAAGACGGACGGACGTACAGCGGAGGCTATAGTAATAGGGTCCCGTCGGGTACCATTCGGGTACGCATCCCTAAAAATTACATATAGGTACTACTAGGTACCTAGTCCTTAGATGCCCTTCATTAAATTACAAGAATTAAGTTTCACTTCTTTCCTGTAAGCACCCGGATAAACTTAACTTTTTTTCAGGAGTTACGTGCAAAAAAAGTTAAAAAAATGAAATCAACCAACATGGAAACGTGTTCGGACCGCCTCAGTCCGTCGAGCGACCTAACAAGCGAGTCAGAAACTTCCCTGCCATCGTTTACATACGAACAGCAAAACGGTAACTTTTACCAACCAGAGGTCAACGAAAAACAATACTTTTCCTGCAACAAACAAAAGTCCCCTCGAAGCGATGACAGAAAAGAGGTTTACCTACAGGAAAGCAACAAGAACACATTCGAAAATTATCTGTGTCCGCGGAGCAAGAGATATTTGAATTTCGAACTGAAACTCCCGCCGATCAATGACACTAACTTTTTTTCTCAAATGGTGAACGAAGATCGAACGCGCCCGTACTTTAATGAAGTTACAAAAAGTTGTATACAGAACGAAAACAATCCAAACTTAGCTGAGATAGAGATAAATAATCAATTCGAGAATGTTAACGAGAGAGCGAGACAGTCCTATTTCGCTGATGATAACACCAGTATGAGGAGGTTTCTGAACTTCAATTCGGAACAGGTGTTGTGTGTGTGCGAGGCTTTATTGCAAAAGGGTGACATTGAAAAGTTGACCGGTTTTTTATGGAGGTTGCCTGAAAGTGAGCTGCTTCGAGGGAACGAAACTTTATTAAGGTAAAATAGACCACAAACATATTTTATTTTTAGGGTATCGTAAGGAAACGGCAACTTTATAGGATCTCTTCGTTGTCTGTCTGTCTGTCCGTATCTCCCTTTTCTCAGAAATGGCTTCAAGTGCTAAGTTTCTAGTTTAACTCGATGAAAAGTTCCAGCTTTTCAAAGCGTATTTTCATCCAAAACTTGCAGTGACGTTTTTTTCCATTAATTTAAATCTAGGCGTTTTATCTGAAATCATTATAATTTTGTAATGTTATTTTAGAATGTGAAAATTACTGAAATAACTACAGAACCACCCCATGCACTTGACCTTTTTTTGTATTAAATATCAAAACGTCGAATTTATCCCTCAGTGTAGACCCCGGCATTACTAGTGTTATGGCCTTTACGCAGTTACCATAAACATTTTTCAATTTTGATTATTAGCACAGAGGTTACAAACATTTTTTCGAATACCATGGAAACATTAAAAGAATATCGACTAAACAGCAGTCACAAACATTTTTCAATTTTGTTTTTTTCCAGTATTCGTAGGGCAGATGCTGGAAACCTTTTTACGTTTTTTACATTTTCTGAATTAATAGTTATTTTCAGAGCCCGCGCGCTAGTAGCGTACCACCGCGGCATTTACCAAGAGCTGTACGCCATATTGGAAACCCATAAGTTCTCTATGAACCACCACAAAGAGTTACAGAGTCTATGGATGGAAGCACATTACAAGGAGGCCGAAAAAGTTCGAGGAAGGCCTTTAGGTTCGTACCTAGCTATTTTGGCTTAATTTTTAAAGACAAAGACAAATCTTACATGACGTCGATAAGCGACGACTTTTTTTTTATTCGATGATAAGATAGTCTTTGACTGCAGTCTCACCTGATGGTAAGTGACGATGCAGTCTAAGGTGGTAGCGGGCTAACTTGGAAGGAGTATGGCAGTATACTCATACCCCTAATTGGTTTCTACACGCCATCGTGCCGGAACGCTAAATCGCTTGGCGGCACGTCTTTGATAGTAGGGTGGTAACTAACAACGGCCAAAGCCTCCCACCAGACAAAATTTCAAGTTATATAAACGTTTATGTAGGTGCTGTAGATAAATACAGACTGCGAAAGAAGTACCCGCTGCCAAAGACCATTTGGGATGGCGAGGAGACGGTCTACTGCTTCAAGGAGAAGAGCAGGACTGCGTTACGAGACTGCTACTATAGGAACAGGTGAGAGGCTGGCCGACATTGACGAGGAGCGAGGAAGGAGGCGAGATAGGCCGAAAGCACGCGACGATAGCTTTGCTTCGCTACTTGCGCTCCGTTTCCCCGCTAATTTGTAAAGGAGAATGCCGAATTTTATATGGGAGTTCGCATATTCTTTCATCTTACTGCCTCTTTCACCATCTCCAGTTTTTGTTTGGGGAATGTGTCAAAACATCCAATTTATTCGTCAATTAAGTTTACTTGAAGGTGGTGAAATAGACCCTTAACCAAATTAACCGCAAATTATGGGAAATAAATTCTGGATCTTACAAAATAAAAAATTATTAAGATTTATAATTGGAATTTGTAATAATCAGATTTTTAATTTTTCAAATTAATTAATTAATTTGAAGTACGTATTTTAATCTATTATAGAAGTGAACTAAGTACTACACAAATTAATTGAATAAGTTGGGAAATATTTAATATCGCTCATTTGCATGGAGCTATAGCCTTCAAGCTCATTTGCGATAAGGGTGACATAATTCAAATTCGACGACGAGAGACTTCTCTCGTTAAAGAGTAACATTCTGTGGATGCTACGGCTCCAAACAGCGGCCAGAGTGCGACAGAGCATATAAAGTCACAACCTCTCTTGTTCTAATTTTTTTGTGCTTAGCGTAATATTGTTTTTATAGCAAAAAGTTCGACACTAGAATTGGTGAATTTTGAATTATGTCACTCTTGTCGCAAATGAGCGATATGTGGTAGGGAATTTAAATAGTAGGGTAAAGATGCCGATTATGAGATACCATTTACATATTCGGCCATAAAAAATAAATTATTACACTAATGACTATGAAAATCATTTATATTCGATAAGTATTTAATGAAGTTTATCCTTGAAAGACCGTTTAGTGCTAGGTATAATAGATTTTTTGTTATATCAGATAATTTTAGAAAAGTCAGAAATTACGTCTCAGGGAAATGGTCTCCTATTATGAGATACCAAGGGTTTTTAATATGAGATAGTATAGATTTAGAGAAAAAGGAAAGAAATCAATTCAAAAAAACTTTTTATTGGCGATATTTATTAATCTACAACATCGTACTACTAAATAAAAAGGTTTTAGTAACCACTTAATAATATATTATCATGTGCTTGTGCCAAGTGCTTGATGTTCTTCAGATGTAGATGTAACCCATAAATCGTTAGTCCAACTTTACAATATTTTTCTATTTTTGCTTCTAAATAGTCAGAAAAAGCTGGAGGTCTTCCCATGAACCTTGACAAATACTTCTGCATTAGCATCTTTTTTGACATAACGTTCTAGGATACTCTTAGGAACATCGAAAGTTTTGATGCTATTAGGTAACATATTTGTTTGCTTCGCACTGCACTCACGGCCCGTATTATGGCATCGTGGTCCTAGGACTTCCTTGATCGACGGCATCTAGAAAAAGAGGTTTTTAAATAGTCGTATTTCTATACATCCTAATATGAGATATCTCATTTAAGGAGCCCCCACGTGTCTCATATTAGGAAAACACCCAAATTTAAAAACTAGGCTGCCTATTATTTCTTGACGAAGAAAATACAACTAAACTGCAAACGCATTGTAAAATTAATCATATAACTGATACAATGACTGTAAATTTAAATCATTTAGTGTGACTATAAAGTTGTAACATACGTCGTTAATATTTGGTGTCAAAAATCGGGTTTTGTGGTTTCGTAAAAATCCGCACGTACACAACCTGACTTCGCCTCGAACTGGGAAGCACCAACACATGTTTCAGTCTGTTGCCACGCGGCTTCTGGTGACAGTATCGCCAAATAGCTGCGGCGATTAGTTTCGCCAAAACCTAACTATCTCATATTTGGCAACCATCTCATATTCGGCATCCTTACCCTAAACTTTCTAGGTACCCAAATCCTGACGAAAAGCGCGCTCTCGCCAGGAAAACTGGGCTGACTCTCACACAGGTGTCCAACTGGTTCAAGAACAGGCGGCAGAGGGACAGGACGCCGCAGCAAGCGAACAGACCGTGAGTTCCTCTTCATCTTCATCTTCAAACTCCTGGTAAACTCCAGACTCCAAAGTCTGGAACATCGGCGCAAGGTTGCCTGTCTGTCGGTGTTCTACAGGATATATTTCGGAGAGTGTGCCCAAGAACTATTTGATTTAGTTCCTCCATCACCATTCTACCACCGAACCGCGAGACATCGCACGAATCTGCACCGCTACGTGGTCGAAATTCCACGATCCCGCACCAAGCGCTTCGCTTCCTCGTTCCTAATACGCACCGCAAAAATTTGGAATGCCCTTCCGGCTTCCGTTTTTCCAACTAACTATAATGTGGGTGTCTTTAAATCAAGAGTGAATAGGCATCTTCTAGGCGAGCGCGTATCATCTTAGGCTACATCTTCACTTACCATCAGGTGAGATCGCAGTCAAGCGCTAGTCTATATATTTAAAAAAAAAAAAAAATTCAAACTCCTGGGATTCTTCTCCGCAAGTAGGCTCCTTATCGCCCGTTTTGCGTGGTACCGCTGGTACCGCTCCCCGCCGGACCACTCCAGCCAACCGAGTTACCTCCAAAATCCGAGCAGGCCATCCAGGTCGGCGAGGACTTCAGGAAGTGTAGCTGGAGAGCCAATGTTTCTACGACGTTGGTCGGACTGCTTAAATGCAGGGGTGTACCCCTGCATTTAAGCAGTCCGTGTTCCGGTGTCTCGTCGCCCTCCATGCACGCTCTGCACAGAGGGCTGTCGGTAACACCTAATGTCCTGTAATTGTACCTACAACTACCTTTAGCTAGACGCGGGTCAGTTGTGTTAGTTTTTCTGTTAGTCGTCGGTTGAGGTTAACTCTTAGCGTGGGTGACCTAAGTATGTCATGGTCACTTAAACATTTCCGTGGTGGTGTCGTGTGGTGCGGGTTGTTACGTTCCCTCAAATATGGTTGAGCGAAGCAATGGCTGGATCATGCATCATGCTCGTGAATCAACAACGGAAATGGGTCTGCTTTGTCTTCCCATGTTGACATGTGTTAGATTATATGTATTGCATTTTTGAAGTTTCACTCTGGAAGCACTGTATACTTAGCTTAGTTTTGTTACTTATTGTAAAATTAGTTTATTTTATTTTTTGAAAAGAGCAACTGCTGAGTTTCTTGCCGGTTCTTCTCAGGAGAATCTGCATTCCGAACCGGTGGTAGATTTATGTCGTGTCATAAGTGCTACAAGGTAGCCTACATGAAATAAATAAATTTTGAATTTGAATTTGAATTTGAGGCAAGGAAAAACCTCTTGCGTCTGTCTACAATCTGTGTTGATGGCCCATAGCTCAGCATAATATTGTGTACTTATAGACTGTGAGTTATTACTTCCCTTGGATAGATAGTTATATTACTCGTTCATTTCAAGTTGGCCGTCGTCGTCCGTTACAAAATGACGTCATACCGTACCGTTGACAAGAAAATAATAGTTGTATTTTTTACTGTAGTCTGTAACCACAACTGTGACGAAGTTTTCTTCTTTGGCATGCTTTTCATGGCAATGACATCTTGAATGTCGAAAGGCGTGATTTTTAATTTCTTATATTTTACGCTTAAAAGAAAGTCGTTAATTAAAGTAAAAAATAGTCTGCGCTGTGAAAAACTTTTCCTTTTTTACTCATCGTAGAAAACACTAAAAAATAATAAACTGATTTAAAGTTGACAAAAACATTTAAAACGTAACAATAAGAACACTTTAAAACACTTTGGTAGTGACAATCGCGGTATGTTGCTCTCGTAATCACGCGGTGATTGAAGGACAAACCGACAAACAAACGCACTTTCACATTCATAATTAGCAAGGATGGGAGTGAGGAACTTCTTAAAATAACATAATTTCGGACACGCTCTAAATCGCCCGGCCTCTGACAAAATGGGGAAATAAAAAATAAAAACAATAGCGTTTGCACATGTGGCCGACCCTTTGTGATGTTGATTAATGAGCCCCTAATGAGGGTCAGGGGTCCAAAATGTGTGACGATGAAACAAAAACCGGTCAAGTGCGAGTCGGAGTCGCATACGAAGGGTTCCGTAGCAAAAACGCCGAAAAGAACAGGTTTTTTTTTATTCGATGACAAGATAGCCTTTGACTGCGATCTCACCTGATGGTAAGTGACGATGCAGTCTAAGATGGCAAAAGTTGGAAACACGTTGTCTCCACCAAGAAAAGTTGTCAACTTTTGTCACCAACACGTGTTGGTCCGCCGGGACATTTTAAACTATGCCTAAAATACGGGATGTCCCGGGAAATACGGGACGTCTGGCAACGCTACCTACTATTCTACATCGCTAAGTTTCAGATTAGCCACCGAAATTTAGAGCCCCATAAACCAAATATTATGATTGTTTGAACTGAGACTCTTTGTTCTACCATACGGTGTTCGGTTTCAGTCAACGCTTCAAGGTCGCATAATCGACTGTTTAATATTATTAACCGACTTCCAAAAAACGGAGGAGGTTCTCAATTCGTTGTAATCTTTTTTTTTATTTTATTTTTTATTTTTATTTATGTTCCCCCATTACTCGATGACGCCTGGACCGATTTGGAAAATTCTTTTTTGTTTTCCCAAGTGGCCCCATTGTCATCAGGTCAGGAGCTGATGATGGGATCCTGGAGAAATCGAGGGAACTCTTCAAATTTTATAGGCACAATTGACATAGATACATACCTACTTTGTAGTGTCGTTTGAAGTCGGTTTTGTAAAAAAATTTTTACCTTTATATAATTCCTTTAAGATAAAATTTTTGTCTCCTATCCATGCTCACGCTGCAGGATTGGTATTTACGAGCCTAGGTTGGGATTTGGAATCTTTTAATCTTGACCAATAGGAGGACACGCGTTGCGAACAGCGAGCTTTTGATTTTTTATTGCTGGCAATCGCCATTGTTTTTCGGAATGGCTGCCCTTTGCGACGCTTTTTTTTTCGCTTTTGTTTCACGCGACGTGAGGTCACACGGGTTTTATTGTGGACTCCGTGTCGGTAGTTTGTATTGCTACTAGCTTTTGCCTGCGACTTCGTCGACTTAAAGTTGGGTTTTAACAAGTGCAAATTGAAAATTTAAAACACCCCCGACTTGTAAAATTTGAAAAATATGTAATTTGTCAAACTTATAACACCCTGTCGTTTTTCTCTGAAGTCTGTTTTTCTGGCATAATATAGGCAGGTAGCCTATTTTACTTTCAAAGTCCTCAACTATACCGTTTCAAACAATGATATCTATCGGTTTTGTTCCCTTACTGGGTGATTGAAGGACAAACCAATTTGAACACACTTTCTACCTGAGGCGCTCGACATCGTCCGTTTAGATTTAGGTTTAAAAAACATGTTTCATAATGTGTACAAAATTTTACCACCTTTTTTACCCTAGAGACTGCTCCGCCTCTCTCAACCCAAGATATAATCACTCCGAATTTTAATTGACTTTTGTTTTTTTTTTTTCAGGGATATGTTGGTGCCAGCGCAATACGTGAGCTCCCAAAGCGGATTATCCCAGTCTTACATCCCCAATGCTTATTTCAAAATACAGGACGCGACGCATTATTTGCACGGAAATGCACCTTAAGCAAGTGTTGCCATATTTATAGGTATATGATAACTACTATTGTAGTAGCTTTTAAATTGTTTTAATTTTAGTGAATTTAGAGCCATATTTGAATATTATTTTTTAAAGATATTTTTATTTGCGAATCTTGTAAACAACCTATAGTTCGTACAATATATTAATTTTAAAGAGATTTTATATTTCCCTCTAATAAAAAGTTAGCTATTAGTTTGCCAATGTGCAAACTGTCTTTTTATAATCATACTTTTTGTACGTGTAACAATTTTTAAATCTTTTTGAGGGAGTCATCTATAGTATTAAGAATTTATTATTGTAAGTATATTTGTTTCATTTGAATTGCAACCGTTCCACTATTTGTACAAAAATAGCATTTTATCTAATCATAATTATATTTTGATTTGGAATTCGATTTTACAACTCAATTGCGATAAATACGTGTTCTACTCTTTTGTTATTAAAAAAAATTGTTTCTAAACTCAGGTTACCTACTAAGGTAAAGTACTTTATTAAGTGAAAAGTATAATGTATTACAGAAGATGAGTCAGAATGGTCAAATAAATAATTTAAGATTTGTGCATATATGTATACGACACCTTATCTCAAATGATAATTATATTTTCCTTTTATTTTCTGTTACGTATAGTTTGGCATGTACCATTCGATTTTCTTATTTTTTTTTATTTGATGACAAAATCCCATTGAAACTATATTTTTTGGTATTTTAAGTAGGGGCTCAAATTGGGTAGGTATGTAAAAGTAGTAAACAGCGTATTCTAATTTAATTTGGAAATAAAATTTAAGAGGCTCTAATGTTACGCTCAAAGTTATTTCATATCAATGTAAATACTTAATATTATGGTGCTGTTAAGTTTAAAATCATTGTATTCTAGTCTAAAAATGCATTAAATATTATATTAGCAATTTAAGTGTTTTATTCATTTTTATAAAATGTACCTTTTATTTTTCTCGATACCTACTTAACTAATTAATTATGCACCTTCTTTTCCGTAATCCATCAAGCTAAGCTTAAAGCTTGTGATAGGACTGGGTCAACAGTAGTACAATAGGTGGATTTGAATTTCAACCTTTCAATTCTTATGTCCAGTCTGTGGTTAACTTGTGGTGACTTCAAATCTTATAATATAAAAATGAATCGCAAAATGTGTTGGTAAGCGCATAACTCAACAACGCCTGGACCAATTTGGCCAAATCTTTTTTTAAAATGTTCGTTGAAGTTCAAGGATGGTTTTTACGGCGAGAAAAATTAGAATTATTGCTTGAAAAACCCTAAAAATAGCCCTTTTCTTTTTCCCATACAAATGATTTGAAACTAAAACGTAGTCAATTTGAGCTTTATTGCTATGGTATAAAGTTCATATTAAATTACAAGCACTCACTGTTGTCTAAGCAATGTAGGTGTGTTCCTAACGTCAAAGATCATATCTATCAAAACAATGTGCGTGTGTGCGTTGGAGCACAGAATACATAGTTGGAGGAGTTTAATGTCGCGTTCCGAAACTCGCGTTTCTTTTGTATTAGTTTCGGCACGCGAGATAAAATATATCAGTTTCCACGTCATTACATCAGTCAAACAAAAAGCGAAGCATCGGTGAAAAATGTCGCAAAAACGGGGAAAATTATCCATATTTAAAATCTTTTAAAAACTTCTTAATCGCGATCATAATAATAGAAATTGACGCGGACGAAGTCGCGGGCGTCCGCTAGTACCTAATAATTTTAAAATAGAATAGAATATTTTTTTATTAAAATAAACTTTTACAACGAATAATCAAGTGAATCTACTAGCCGTAAATAACATCATTAATTATTGCTATCGCTGAAATATGTCGTCACACTGTATAGCCACGTAGGTAACTGTACGGGCATTAGGCTTCGTCAACGATTTCCAGTAGTAGTCTTATAGTAGAAAAATTGGATTGCAGTTGGCCACATTGTATTTCTTCTAAGACGTCAACGTCAAACATTAAACGTCAGCTGTCAAAAAGAAATGGGTGGGAAATTGATTATGATTGGGAAATGGGAAATTGACAAATTGTGTTAGATTTTGTGAAGGGGAACTAGTTCTTTGTTGGAAAATTTGCTCTAATTTCAAAAACATTCAAACTTCCAGTAATTAGATTAGTTATTACTGACTTAAACAATAGGTTAATCTCAAATAAGTGTAAAAACGGACGTGAAACTTATGATCTAATAGGTAGTGCTACCTACATTATTGCGTATTGTTTCACGATGAGTGATACAAAATCTTTTGTAAGCTTCTCTTGCCAGCGATGTCTGCAGCCACTGAAGTTGGATGAGTCATTGAATAACCTGGGTGAGCACACAATAGCAGATTTAACCCTTCAAATACGGAGGAATAATGAGGCGGATCTCGACTTGCAGTCTTCCAGCTTAGAGCACTACGTACCGCCTTTTCGTATGTCGGAATCTGGAAATGGAGCTAACGGGTTCATGGTTATCTCAGATGGGTGGGAGACAACTTCTTTGGGCCATCAATTGCATGTAAAGGCGACATTATTCGACCTACTTTCAAACAACTCTGACGTCGATCATCCTCTTTGTGACGAATGCACTGATACATTATTAGAATTAATGGATAATCAATTAAGACTCACCGAAGCAGAGTGGAAGGATTATACGGACTATTTAAAGAAGTTGGAAGATGATAAAGAGGATTTAAACTTAGACGGGCTGGAAAAAGAACTTGAAGATTGGAAACAGGAACAAAACAGACTCTTGCAAGAGCTATCGGCATTACAAAAGGAGGAAAAGGCTATGAAAGATGAG
This sequence comes from Hipparchia sbordonii, assembly GCA_038048805.1. NCBI lineage: Eukaryota > Metazoa > Arthropoda > Insecta > Lepidoptera > Nymphalidae > Hipparchia > Hipparchia sbordonii. Next base: position 5,527,643 of record CM076117.1, on the reverse strand, counting down.
ATTGTAGTGCAGGAGAAAGAGAAAGAAAGATTGGAAGTCGAACAAGACATTTATTGGAAGGAATACACTAGATATCGTAAAGATTTGATGACTACCGAAGACCAAATGAAGTTCTACGAATGTCAGTTGTCATACACCCAAGCTCAATTAGAAAAGCTAAAAAAGACAAACATATTCAAGGCAACGTTTCATATATCAGATTCTGGTCAATTTGGGATAATAAACAACTTCAGATTGGGTCGATTACCGACAGCCCCTGTTGATTGGTCAGAAATAAATGCAGCTTGGGGTCAAACTGTATTACTCCTTTCATCGTTAGCGAGGAAAATAAATTTTCATTTCCAACGATACAGATTAGTACCGTACGGAAACCATTCTTATATAGAGATATTGGAAGATCAGAAAGTCTTGCCGTTATATGGGTCGTCTGGATTCCGTTTTCTATGGGATACGAAGTTCGATGCAGCGATGGTTGCTTTCTTAGACTGCTTGCAACAGTTTAAAGAGCAGGTTGAGAAAGGTAACACCGGTTTTTGTTTGCCGTACCGTATAGATACCGATAAATGGAAAATCGAAGACACTGCTTCCCCACCTCACGCTTATTCAATCAAAATTCAGTTTAATTCTGAGGAACAGTGGACTAAGGCGTTAAAATATATGCTTACGAATCTAAAATGGGCCCTAACTTGGATATCGTCTCAATTTAGTGAGGATAAAGTAGAGGGTTGATTAACTTAGTTTATCTGTGATATTATAATTATTTATTATTATCAAAGTATGTTTCTATTATTTCTGTAAATAGTGTAAAGCATGTTATCTTAAAATTATTCTTATTGTTAACAAATATGTTTCTTAATATATTTAAGTCTGTCCATCTGTAATAATAACAATATTTTACATCTGTGGTAGGCTTTATAGATAATTTAAAAAAATTATATTCCCAGTGACAGGATAAAATAAAAGTTGGTTGGAAAATGATTATCTTTTATTTTAATTTAGACGGTAATTAGCTGTAATAAATAAACAATTTATCCTTTGCAAATAAATATGTAAAAGATGGTTTATTTTTTTTCAATTTATTGAAGTAGCAGTGCCATCTATGATCGATTACAATAACTTTGTAAGTCAGCGCCACCTGTTGAAGATTGATAAAACTGACAAGCAAAGAAGCAGCAGCAGCACTGGGTAGCAAAATTCAAGATGGCTGTGTGGTTTGTAATGTAGCCGTAAGATGTCGCTACGCACATTTTTTGACTTCTACTATCAAATTATCAGCGCAAAGCACAAGTTGCCAGCTTTTACTGAAACTGAAAATTGGGGTATAACAATAACATCTAACACGCATGGCTTGTCCATTGCCACTTCAGCTTACTTATATCTTGAGCTATGTCAGTCTAAATTATTCAGTATTCTTAGTGTCGTAAGTCTAAATAATAAACACGAAAAGCCCTTTATCGTCAAATATTTTTTCTCGCCATGTGCCAATGTGACGATGATAAACGATCACACATATTATTATTTCGCACGCGTGATGTGATTTATTACGCTTCTTATTACTATTTGTCATCGCGCGTAATGGGTGAGTTTGGGAGGTTCATTATAAATGTCACAGCACAAATGGTCCAGGAGGTAGCGTTGCAAATACAAAAGCTGATATTGACATCGATAGTTGATCTTATGCCTCCTTACGAAAAGTGCAATAACTCGGGTTTTGGGCCTCACAGACTTTCAACTCTATTTATATGTGCGTTAGGCTATAAGTCTTTGAGGCCCAAAACCCGAGTTATTGCACTTTTCGTAAGGAGGGCAGGCCCAAGTGGCGGGGCTAGTGGTTGTGGGACAACTCCAATTAAGCTAGACCTCTAAATTGTATGAGCGCCCATACAGCTCAGAGGTCTATCTTAATTGGCGTTTACTATGTATGTAAGGGGACATTAATTTTCAACTTTTTTTATTTTTCGGAATTTTTCCTTAACTTGTACTGTAAAATCTTGCTTTTAACCAAAAGTTAGAATTCTAGGTTAACCGGAAGTACCCTATAGGTTTTGGGTCGAAGACCTACATAGCAGTTCCCGTCGGGCGTCGACCTATAATCACGAAAGACAAAAAGCATGGTCTTACAGCACATATAACAGAAAAATTCCAAAAAATAAAAAAGTTGAAAATTAATGTCCCCTATCAACTCGGAAACATGGACTTTCGATAACGTATAAGAATGCATGTACGAAATTGAGCTCTAATATTAGGATAATTAGAATTGAAATTCATTTAACTGTGACGTTAACAAAATCGTATATGAATACGGTCAATCGAATTCAGTCTAATACTAAGCCCTACTGCGCTTAGGTAGTGCTGTGTTTTTTGATTAATATAACGATTACAAAGTTTATCTAAGCTAACGAAGTTTTATCTTTTGATTGGCAATTAAGTCCGATTAGATTCGCTACTTTTATCTATCTAAAATGAGAAACAGTTTAGAAACAGCAATGTTGTTAACAATCATCGTCCTAAGTTTTATTTTAAATGCTTCCGGACAAAATATGTTTCCTAGTCAATTTGACAAGGATGTTAATATAGAGGTAAGTTAGACTTAGATGTGTATGGTTAGTGTTAGTGAAATATTGAAATAGTAAAGTTATACTACTTTAATGTATTGAAGGTAGTTAGATAAAACTAGTATATAGTAGGTAGTTTGACTTTGTTGACGACGTAGCGTAGGCGCCGGTCTGGCACCGCGCCGTGGATATAAATACAGCAGGTTAGATTCAGTCTCTTCCAGAGACTCATTCGGCTATTGGATGCTCTTGCGTCTAGGTCGTTGTATTTGATTGATGGGTGGTGATAGCAATCACGCCCTAATCGAATAAATATTACCCGTAGGTTTAGATGAGTGTAATTGATTAAATAATAGTTAGATATGTTTGATAGTTACCCTCACGTTCAGATGGTGGTTTGTCTGACGTGTTGTGGTTAAATAGGTTATATGTGAGGACAGGGGCCGTTATAGGGGTGGTTGGAGACGGCTTTAGGTAGGGTTTTAGCGTTTTTTGTTGAGTTTATATTAGTGAAATTGGTTACGTAGAATGGATTGAGAAGAAAAGGAAATCTGAGTGAGGTTTGATGATGATGCAAACTTCGATTTATAGTTGCCATAACCTTAGGTTTTTTTTTTAATGTCTCTACTATTGAGACACCTTAGTCCTCCGATATATATTTTTTTTTAACAAGATAGCCCTTGACTGCGATCTCACCTGATGGTAAGTGACGATGCAGTCGAAGATGGTAGCGGGCTAACTTGGAAGGGGTATAGCAGTGTAAATTCAACCCATACCCCTAATCGGTTTCTACACGCCATCGTGCCGGAACGCTAAATCGCTTGGCGGCACGTCTTGGACGGTAGGGTGGTAACTAGCCACGGCCAAAGCCTCCCACCAGACCAGACCAGAGACAATTTAGACATAATAAATTACTAAATTGCCCCCGCCGGGAATCGAACCCGAGACCTCCCAGTTATAAGACCACAGCGCTCACCAAAATATTCCGGGGGGAGGGAGGGGAATATGTCGGAGTTTTTACATAACCTTAGGCATAGATAAATTATTATAAGAATCTTTTCTCTATGCCTCAGGTTACCTTATTTTGATTCTAGGTAGCTGCTTTTCAAGACCCCTTGGCGAATTTAAATGCGTATGAACAACGATTTCAGGATCAGGTAAAGAACATTGAACAACACACACACACACACACGCGCACACTATGAATATCATTCATTCTTTAAATTCAAAATCATTCATTTCATGTAGGTAAGCCATTTGTGGCACTTATGTGGCTCAGGTCGAGACTTTACACCACCGGTTCTGAAAGCTGCACTGGTAGCATGCGCGGGAGAAATTTTATCCCCGGGAAAAGGATAAAATGTTTATCCCCTTATCCACCCGTCGAGCATGGGCTCAGCGGTGGAAGAATATTGACAGTGGATAAAATGGGAGACAATTTATCCCCGCAATTATTGCCATTATAAGAAAATCATGGAAGTAGGAGGTACAAATACCTACCACAATACTTCAAAATTTATGTCAATTCGATCTCAAAAAGTCATTATTTTTATCTATACTCGTGATTTTGACAGTTAATAGATGATTCGTAGGTGGTTTTTGTTTTCGTTTGACCCTTTCAAAAGTCAAAAAAGGATAAGTTTATCTCTTTCATTTGTTCCCATGCTCTAGCAGGGGAAAGTTGCTCCTTTCCCCTGTCGCCATGCTGTAGCATAGGGAAAAGGTAATTGTATCCCCTGTCAGTGGATAAAATGTTTATCTCCTGCCCATGCTACCAGTGCTGGTTTAGTTTATATTATATGAGCGAGTAAGCGACAAGCATTAAATCTGTGAATAGCTATTTTAAGAAAAAATAAAGGCTATGAAACTGAAATCCATTCTACGATAATACATTTAATCGTACATGATCAGAGCACGATCTTCAAAAATTATAGATTATATACTTTGCCCGTTTGCATGTTTGTACAGATTGTATATTAATACAGACGCTTGTGTTATATCCCTTCACACTCTATATTATGTTGCCGCGATTGAACTCATTACAGCGCCATCTTGTTTCAAACTTGTCAATTGTCAAAAGATTCAACTTGGAAGTACAGGGCCCCAAGTCTGCTATTTTCTATTATATTTATTCTGGCAAATAAATTATGATTATTATTATTTTAAATGTCATTGTCATTGAACCGCAATACAATTACAATTCAATTATCATTGGTCCAAAATTTCGTAGTCTACTAAATTCACAATGGTCGTTCGATTTCCTATTGCAATAGCAGACTTGGGCCCCTGATCAGATGCACAATGCACATTGTAAAAAAAAAGAAAAAGAAAATGAATAAAAAGTAGGAATAAAGAATAATAATACAGTAATATTCTATACAAATAAATAAAATTGAAGTGTCTGTTTGTAATATCAAAAGAACAGTTTTTTACTAACTGCATACGAAAGTAAATACGGTACCTACTCATAACAAGAAAGCAATTTTTAAAATTTTTGTTTGTCTGTCGACCGATTTTGACGGGACTTTCAATTATAGATAACTGATATTATCGGACGTAATATAGGCTACTTTTTTAACCGACTTTCGAAAAAGGAGGAAAGGGAGTTGTGTTTTTCTACCTCTGTATATCGATATCTCCGTGTTTTCTTAACCGATTTGCGTGAATCTTTTTTTCAACACATCGACACAAAAACTTTGCGAGATGCTCTCATAAAAACTTTGGTTTCCAACTCCTCAATCCTGATGCTGCAGGGGTACTGCCTTAAAAACTGTGGGGATTTAGGAACTGTCGATTCTGAATAGTTATTGTAGGTACCAAGTAAATACTACATCATTCATTCATCATGAATTCCAGGACCCAACTTCTCAATCCTGATGCTGCAGGGTTCCTGCCCACCTAAACTGTGGGGATTTAGGAACGCGGACGAAGTCGCGCGCGTCCGCTAGTCTGTCATAATATTGACGCACATATGCAATAAAGAGTCAACCCACACAACTTATCAATTGAAAAGTTAACTTTATTACTTTACATTATGTATGTATTTAATTAGACAAAGTTTTGTGGGTTGAAACGTTATTGCGTACGTGCGTCCATATATTATGAAGTACATAAACCTATCCTATTACTACATAAAAAACTACTGGTTTTTATATATTATAAGCAATAAGTATTAAATCTGTAAATAGTTATGAATATGATAAAGGGAAAAATAAAGGCTTTGATTGATTTGAAATTGAAATTCAATCTATCAATTATAGACTAATCGTACATAATCAGCACGATTTACAAAAATTGTCATAGTATAACGCCATGTTTCGGATACTTTGTATTAATACATACGTTTGTGTTATATCCCGTCATACTCTATGTGTTGCCGCGACTGAACTCATTACAGCGCCATCTTGTTTCAAACTTGTCAGTTGTCAAAAGGTTCAACTGGGAAGGGCAGATGCACAATGCACATTGTATAAAATAAAAGAAACTGAATAAAAAAAGTATTCAAATAATTAAAATTGAAGTGTCTGAAACTTAAGCTATTTGTATAGAAGCCTCTTATGCAAGGCCCGTCAATCGCGTAACAGCGCGTGCCAACCTACAGCTAGCGTCATCTATTTTAAATTATGACATTTTAGGGTCACATCTATTAAAATTTAAGGGTCTGTTTGTTGCCGCTGATCTCGGGAACGGCTGGACCGATTTTGACGGGATTTTCAATGGTAGATAGCTGATATTGTCGGGCGTAATATAGGCTACTTTTTTAACCGACTTTCGAAAAAGGAGAAGGAGTTATATCTCTGACTAGCTTTAACCCGCGGCTTCGCTCACGTTAGGTTCGATTTTTTAACCCCCTATTTAACCCTCTTGGGGTTGAAATTTTCCAAAATCCTTTCTTAGCGGATGTCTACGTCCTAACAGCTACCTGTATACCAAATTTCAGCTCGATCGGTCCAGTGGTTAGAGCTGTGCGTTGATAGATCAGTCAGTCAGTCAGTCAGTCAGTCAGTCACCTTTGCCTTTTATATATTTAGATTTCTTAACCGATTTGCGTGAATCTTTTTTTAATCGACACAAAAACTTTGCGAGATGTTCTCATAAAAACTTCGGTTTCTAACTCCTCAATCCTGATGCTGCAGGGGTACTGCCCTCCTAAACTGTGGGGATTTAGGGACTGTTGATTGTGAATAGTTATTGTAGGTACCAAGTAAATACTACATCATTGAATTCCAGGACCCAACTCCTCAATCCTGTTGCTGCAGGGTTCCTGCCCACCTAAACTGTGGGGATTTAGGAACGCGGACGAAGTCGCGGGCGTCCGCATAATATTGACGCACATATGCAATAAAGAATCAACCCACACAACTTATCAATTGAAAAGTAAACTTTATTCCTTTACATTATGTAAAGAAAGAAAAAGCATTTATTTGAGACACACAGCACAGTTAATAACAGAAAGAGATACAAAACAAAAAAATAAATAAATATGTGTGGTCCCAAAATGGACTCCACTCAGCATATGCTATCCCTGTGGGAAAAGCACAGGCATAGCGCTGGTCTTCCGTGGATCCAGAGGTTTCGGATGACTGTTAGTCACGATAAATAGTACTAGGTAGCAAATAGTTAACATAATCTCTATATATAAAAATGAATCGCTTAATGTGTTGGTAAGCGCATCACGCGTGAACGGCTGGACCGATTTCGCTAATTCTTTTTTTATTGTGTTTGTTATTGTTAGGAGAAGGTTCTTATGAAAGAAAAAATTAAGAAAATTGCGCGGAAAATTAGAAATTTAAGAAATATTAACCACCATATTAAATTATTTCTAATGTAACCGCTTTTACAATTCAAACTTTTTTGATGTAACCTTATGGCGTTTGACATAACATTGACAGAATGCGTGCTGCCAATTTCGTCAAAGAGGATGTAAAAAAACTTAAGACAGGACAACGTCTGTCGGGTCCGCTAGTAAATAATAAAAATAAAAAAAAATATAGTAGTGCGTAGGAAATAGTTAATATAATAAGTTAGTATATAGCTATGATAAAATGTTCCAATATAAATACATATAACTAATTATTATTATATACCTCGGAGCGCCTAAGTAACCTCACCCTTTTGCTGGCACAGTAACATTTTTTTTAAATGAGTTTTGAAACAGTTTTTGGATCTACTTACATCCCCCATGGGAGGAGGCAAGTTGTTCCAGCATTTCGTAGCAGCATATTTAAAACTACCACGAAATGCTGCAGTTGCGCGGTGAGGAGTTCTCAAGGTCCAGACCCTATTAGGCCGAGGATTAGTCTTTTTTGCCCATTCAAGTTTGTTGAAGAGATATTGGGGGTTTTGTGACTGAATCACGCCAAACAACAATAAGGCCAAGTGCAGTTTCATTCTACTTTCCATATTAAGCAGATTTCCCTTGTTAATGTATGGAGAGATATGGGATCTTGGAGGAACATTATAACAGAAGCGTATGCATGCATTCTGAATTCTCTGCACCATTGGCTGAGTGCGACTCAATAGCCTTGGTCCATACAGTAATTCACTTGGTGCATCGGCATAATTAAAGGAGAGAATCAATGCTTCACAAAGCTTAAGGCGAGTTTCTGTAGTAAGAAAATTACGTACACGGTAAAGGATTTTAAGTTTATAAAAACATTTTCGTGCTACCTGTAGTAAACGAAGTTCAAAACGAAGATTGCTGTCAGTAACACCCAAGTTTCTAGCTTCCGAGGTGCGTTCTAAATAATATAAATTAGACAAAGCTTTGTGGGTTGAAACGTTATTGCGTATGTGCGTCCATATTTGAAGTACATAAACCTATTACTAATATATTAACTGCTGGTTTTTATACAAGGTGTTAGTTAATGTCCCTACCGAAACCCATAAGTTGGGGTCGGTGTATAGATACATGAAAAAATATCATGAGACGTGTAGCTCATATCCTGGCCAAGTTATGAGGACTTCAAGAATTCACCATAAATGTTTAGGTGACAGCCCTTTAAAACAGCTGATTCAATGGCAATGAACTGCCAACGATAAAAATACGAATGAAAAATCTTAACAGTACTTCTATTCTACTGCTGCGCTGGTATCCTAGTCTCGGCCTACAACGTACTACTTGCTATGCTATAACGTTGCGATAAAATATTCCAGATGCGATACCTAACCATTAATCGGCATGTAATTAAACCTGTAACCTGTAGTATTGTTCAGTAGAGTGAAAACCGATTAGAAATCTTGTATTTTTGCAAGAATATTCCCGACTACTTTCGGACTCCATAAGTCCGTACCTACGTAATTCATAAATTTTGATTAACAATGACTGTATGTGAATGAACGAATGAATGTGTGTGAAATTTTTAATAATAAATCAATTGCAAAACGATACAATAATTATTATTATCGCTTGCAGTACAGTGCAAGCATAGTACTAGCATTAGAAGTTGAAAGCGAGCGGTATTCGGCGTAGTGATTTGCACCGGAGAAGTGATTTTTCACCGGAGAATCACCGGTGAGTCTCCGGTGAAAGTAATCGGTGTTTAACCGATTATTACTGAATCATAACTCGAGTAATTTTATTATTAAAAGAAGTTTGTTGATCAACATTGTTAATTATTTAATAACATTTATTCAAATACAATTATTTTATCATTATTTCCTACCTCCTTAAATAATAATTATCATAATAAAGTAAAATATTTTTTTCTTAATATTTTTTATATTTAAAACCTTTACAATAAAAAAAACGAGTAGCAGAGAGTATCCCAATGCCAATAAAGTTACTAAAAGTATAAAATGTTAAATATGTTAAAAGTTATAAGCGACCAACTTAACGTGTCATGAAATGAATATTATACCAAGTAAATAGTAAGGAATAAGACTGCAGCAATAAGTTTGTAAACTTAAAGATACAACTGAACCGTTAGGTTTGGGTTAGGTTTGGGTTAGGTTTGGGTTAGGTTTGGGTTAGGTTTGGGTTAGGTTTGGGTTAGGTTTGGGTTAGGTTTGGGTTAGGTTTGGGTTAGGTTTGGGTTAGGTTTGGGTTAGGTTTGGGTTAGGTTTGGGTTAGGTTTGGGTTAGGTTTGGGTTAGGTTTGGGTTAGGTTTGGGTTAGGTTTGGGTTAGGTTTGGGTTAGGTTTGGGTTAGGTTTGGGTTAGGTTTGGGTTAGGTTTGGGTTAGGTTTGGGTTAGGTTTGGGTTAGGTTTGGGTTAGGTTTGGGTTAGGTTTGGGTTAGGTTTGGGTTAGGTTTGGGTTAGGTTTGGGTTAGGTTTGGGTTAGGTTTGGGTTAGGTTTGGGTTAGGTTTGGGTTAGGTTTGGGTTAGGTTTGGGTTAGGTTTGGGTTAGGTTTGGGTTAGGTTTGGGTTAGGTTTGGGTTAGGTTTGGGTTAGGTTTGGGTTAGGTTTGGGTTAGGTTTGGGTTAGGTTTGGGTTAGGTTTGGGTTAGGTTTGGGTTAGGTTTGGGTTAGGTTTGGGTTAGGTTTGGGTTAGGTTTGGGTTAGGTTTGGGTTAGGTTTGGGTTAGGTTTGGGTTAGGTTTGGGTTAGGTTTGGGTTAGGTTTGGGTTAGGTTTGGGTTAGGTTTGGGTTAGGTTTGGGTTAGGTTTGGGTTAGGTTTGGGTTAGGTTTGGGTTAGGTTTGGGTTAGGTTTGGGTTAGGTTTGGGTTAGGTTTGGGTTAGGTTTGGGTTAGGTTTGGGTTAGGTTTGGGTTAGGTTTGGGTTAGGTTTGGGTTAGGTTTGGGTTAGGTTTGGGTTAGGTTTGGGTTAGGTTTGGGTTAGGTTTGGGTTAGGTTTGGGTTAGGTTTGGGTTAGGTTTGGGTTAGGTTTGGGTTAGGTTTGGGTTAGGTTTGGGTTAGGTTTGGGTTAGGTTTGGGTTAGGTTTGGGTTAGGTTTGGGTTAGGTTTGGGTTAGGTTTGGGTTAGGTTTGGGTTAGGTTTGGGTTAGGTTTGGGTTAGGTTTGGGTTAGGTTTGGGTTAGGTTTGGGTTAGGTTTGGGTTAGGTTTGGGTTAGGTTTGGGTTAGGTTTGGGTTAGGTTTGGGTTAGGTTTGGGTTAGGTTTGGGTTAGGTTTGGGTTAGGTTTGGGTTAGGTTTGGGTTAGGTTTGGGTTAGGTTTGGGTTAGGTTTGGGTTAGGTTTGGGTTAGGTTTGGGTTAGGTTTGGGTTAGGTTTGGGTTAGGTTTGGGTTAGGTTTGGGTTAGGTTTGGGTTAGGTTTGGGTTAGGTTTGGGTTAGGTTTGGGTTAGGTTTGGGTTAGGTTTGGGTTAGGTTTGGGTTAGGTTTGGGTTAGGTTTGGGTTAGGTTTGGGTTAGGTTTGGGTTAGGTTTGGGTTAGGTTTGGGTTAGGTTTGGGTTAGGTTTGGGTTAGGTTTGGGTTAGGTTTGGGTTAGGTTTGGGTTAGGTTTGGGTTAGGTTTGGGTTAGGTTTGGGTTAGGTTTGGGTTAGGTTTGGGTTAGGTTTGGGTTAGGTTTGGGTTAGGTTTGGGTTAGGTTTGGGTTAGGTTTGGGTTAGGTTTGGGTTAGGTTTGGGTTAGGTTTGGGTTAGGTTTGGGTTAGGTTTGGGTTAGGTTTGGGTTAGGTTTGGGTTAGGTTTGGGTTAGGTTTGGGTTAGGTTTGGGTTAGGTTTGGGTTAGGTTTGGGTTAGGTTTGGGTTAGGTTTGGGTTAGGTTTGGGTTAGGTTTGGGTTAGGTTTGGGTTAGGTTTGGGTTAGGTTTGGGTTAGGTTTGGGTTAGGTTTGGGTTAGGTTTGGGTTAGGTTTGGGTTAGGTTTGGGTTAGGTTTGGGTTAGGTTTGGGTTAGGTTTGGGTTAGGTTTGGGTTAGGTTTGGGTTAGGTTTGGGTTAGGTTTGGGTTAGGTTTGGGTTAGGTTTGGGTTAGGTTTGGGTTAGGTTTGGGTTAGGTTTGGGTTAGGTTTGGGTTAGGTTTGGGTTAGGTTTGGGTTAGGTTTGGGTTAGGTTTGGGTTAGGTTTGGGTTAGGTTTGGGTTAGGTTTGGGTTAGGTTTGGGTTAGGTTTGGGTTAGGTTTGGGTTAGGTTTGGGTTAGGTTTGGGTTAGGTTTGGGTTAGGTTTGGGTTAGGTTTGGGTTAGGTTTGGGTTAGGTTTGGGTTAGGTTTGGGTTAGGTTTGGGTTAGGTTTGGGTTAGGTTTGGGTTAGGTTTGGGTTAGGTTTGGGTTAGGTTTGGGTTAGGTTTGGGTTAGGTTTGGGTTAGGTTTGGGTTAGGTTTGGGTTAGGTTTGGGTTAGGTTTGGGTTAGGTTTGGGTTAGGTTTGGGTTAGGTTTGGGTTAGGTTTGGGTTAGGTTTGGGTTAGGTTTGGGTTAGGTTTGGGTTAGGTTTGGGTTAGGTTTGGGTTAGGTTTGGGTTAGGTTTGGGTTAGGTTTGGGTTAGGTTTGGGTTAGGTTTGGGTTAGGTTTGGGTTAGGTTTGGGTTAGGTTTGGGTTAGGTTTGGGTTAGGTTTGGGTTAGGTTTGGGTTAGGTTTGGGTTAGGTTTGGGTTAGGTTTGGGTTAGGTTTGGGTTAGGTTTGGGTTAGGTTTGGGTTAGGTTTGGGTTAGGTTTGGGTTAGGTTTGGGTTAGGTTTGGGTTAGGTTTGGGTTAGGTTTGGGTTAGGTTTGGGTTAGGTTTGGGTTAGGTTTGGGTTAGGTTTGGGTTAGGTTTGGGTTAGGTTTGGGTTAGGTTTGGGTTAGGTTTGGGTTAGGTTTGGGTTAGGTTTGGGTTAGGTTTGGGTTAGGTTTGGGTTAGGTTTGGGTTAGGTTTGGGTTAGGTTTGGGTTAGGTTTGGGTTAGGTTTGGGTTAGGTTTGGGTTAGGTTTGGGTTAGGTTTGGGTTAGGTTTGGGTTAGGTTTGGGTTAGGTTTGGGTTAGGTTTGGGTTAGGTTTGGGTTAGGTTTGGGTTAGGTTTGGGTTAGGTTTGGGTTAGGTTTGGGTTAGGTTTGGGTTAGGTTTGGGTTAGGTTTGGGTTAGGTTTGGGTTAGGTTTGGGTTAGGTTTGGGTTAGGTTTGGGTTAGGTTTGGGTTAGGTTTGGGTTAGGTTTGGGTTAGGTTTGGGTTAGGTTTGGGTTAGGTTTGGGTTAGGTTTGGGTTAGGTTTGGGTTAGGTTTGGGTTAGGTTTGGGTTAGGTTTGGGTTAGGTTTGGGTTAGGTTTGGGTTAGGTTTGGGTTAGGTTTGGGTTAGGTTTGGGTTAGGTTTGGGTTAGGTTTGGGTTAGGTTTGGGTTAGGTTTGGGTTAGGTTTGGGTTAGGTTTGGGTTAGGTTTGGGTTAGGTTTGGGTTAGGTTTGGGTTAGGTTTGGGTTAGGTTTGGGTTAGGTTTGGGTTAGGTTTGGGTTAGGTTTGGGTTAGGTTTGGGTTAGGTTTGGGTTAGGTTTGGGTTAGGTTTGGGTTAGGTTTGGGTTAGGTTTGGGTTAGGTTTGGGTTAGGTTTGGGTTAGGTTTGGGTTAGGTTTGGGTTAGGTTTGGGTTAGGTTTGGGTTAGGTTTGGGTTAGGTTTGGGTTAGGTTTGGGTTAGGTTTGGGTTAGGTTTGGGTTAGGTTTGGGTTAGGTTTGGGTTAGGTTTGGGTTAGGTTTGGGTTAGGTTTGGGTTAGGTTTGGGTTAGGTTTGGGTTAGGTTTGGGTTAGGTTTGGGTTAGGTTTGGGTTAGGTTTGGGTTAGGTTTGGGTTAGGTTTGGGTTAGGTTTGGGTTAGGTTTGGGTTAGGTTTGGGTTAGGTTTGGGTTAGGTTTGGGTTAGGTTTGGGTTAGGTTTGGGTTAGGTTTGGGTTAGGTTTGGGTTAGGTTTGGGTTAGGTTTGGGTTAGGTTTGGGTTAGGTTTGGGTTAGGTTTGGGTTAGGTTTGGGTTAGGTTTGGGTTAGGTTTGGGTTAGGTTTGGGTTAGGTTTGGGTTAGGTTTGGGTTAGGTTTGGGTTAGGTTTGGGTTAGGTTTGGGTTAGGTTTGGGTTAGGTTTGGGTTAGGTTTGGGTTAGGTTTGGGTTAGGTTTGGGTTAGGTTTGGGTTAGGTTTGGGTTAGGTTTGGGTTAGGTTTGGGTTAGGTTTGGGTTAGGTTTGGGTTAGGTTTGGGTTAGGTTTGGGTTAGGTTTGGGTTAGGTTTGGGTTAGGTTTGGGTTAGGTTTGGGTTAGGTTTGGGTTAGGTTTGGGTTAGGTTTGGGTTAGGTTTGGGTTAGGTTTGGGTTAGGTTTGGGTTAGGTTTGGGTTAGGTTTGGGTTAGGTTTGGGTTAGGTTTGGGTTAGGTTTGGGTTAGGTTTGGGTTAGGTTTGGGTTAGGTTTGGGTTAGGTTTGGGTTAGGTTTGGGTTAGGTTTGGGTTAGGTTTGGGTTAGGTTTGGGTTAGGTTTGGGTTAGGTTTGGGTTAGGTTTGGGTTAGGTTTGGGTTAGGTTTGGGTTAGGTTTGGGTTAGGTTTGGGTTAGGTTTGGGTTAGGTTTGGGTTAGGTTTGGGTTAGGTTTGGGTTAGGTTTGGGTTAGGTTTGGGTTAGGTTTGGGTTAGGTTTGGGTTAGGTTTGGGTTAGGTTTGGGTTAGGTTTGGGTTAGGTTTGGGTTAGGTTTGGGTTAGGTTTGGGTTAGGTTTGGGTTAGGTTTGGGTTAGGTTTGGGTTAGGTTTGGGTTAGGTTTGGGTTAGGTTTGGGTTAGGTTTGGGTTAGGTTTGGGTTAGGTTTGGGTTAGGTTTGGGTTAGGTTTGGGTTAGGTTTGGGTTAGGTTTGGGTTAGGTTTGGGTTAGGTTTGGGTTAGGTTTGGGTTAGGTTTGGGTTAGGTTTGGGTTAGGTTTGGGTTAGGTTTGGGTTAGGTTTGGGTTAGGTTTGGGTTAGGTTTGGGTTAGGTTTGGGTTAGGTTTGGGTTAGGTTTGGGTTAGGTTTGGGTTAGGTTTGGGTTAGGTTTGGGTTAGGTTTGGGTTAGGTTTGGGTTAGGTTTGGGTTAGGTTTGGGTTAGGTTTGGGTTAGGTTTGGGTTAGGTTTGGGTTAGGTTTGGGTTAGGTTTGGGTTAGGTTTGGGTTAGGTTTGGGTTAGGTTTGGGTTAGGTTTGGGTTAGGTTTGGGTTAGGTTTGGGTTAGGTTTGGGTTAGGTTTGGGTTAGGTTTGGGTTAGGTTTGGGTTAGGTTTGGGTTAGGTTTGGGTTAGGTTTGGGTTAGGTTTGGGTTAGGTTTGGGTTAGGTTTGGGTTAGGTTTGGGTTAGGTTTGGGTTAGGTTTGGGTTAGGTTTGGGTTAGGTTTGGGTTAGGTTTGGGTTAGGTTTGGGTTAGGTTTGGGTTAGGTTTGGGTTAGGTTTGGGT